>OY754330.1:16340595-21140595 GCA_963573305.1 Pyrrhosoma nymphula | reverse complement strand
GCTACCGCGGCCTCATCTCATCATTTCTATCTTCTCCATCTTCTCCCCATTCTTTTCGTTTCTCTTGTCTTTCTTTCCCTCTCTTTCCGACCAATTGGTCCTTTTTGGCTCGCTAGATTCAACCCTCCACCACTCCTCCCTGCGCCCATTTTCCCTCCCTCCTTCCCCTCCCTCCCGACCCTCTTCCCCTCCCTCCCGTCCCTCTTTTCTTTTCTTTGATGAGGTCCGCTTTCTTCCTTCGCCGTCTCTCGCTGTAATTGGGGCCGTTGCGGGAATGGAGGCTCCCGTGCATTGTGTGCGATAAGCCCCTAAGAGGGAGGTCACCGACCTCATCCTTTTCTCTCTCTCTCTCGGCCTCCATTTCTATTGGTTTTTATACTTTGGTCGAGTAATTGTTTTCATATATTTTATATTTGAGCGAAATCCCCGTCAGCATATCTTCCTCGCGAAAGAATGACATGAGGTGAATGGATCCGGAGGCATTTCTAGTCCCCGCTGTTCTGTTAATTACACTGATAATCCCTTTGTTTCTCTCCGTTTCATTTGCTTGTAAAAATAAATGGTGACCCGAATAGTCTACGACTTGTGGTAGTGGTGGAGATTGATTTAAATCGTAATATTTTATTATCTAATTAATAATTTCAATAAAACTCACTCAATATCTCAAATAGGGAACTGTTATTGCATAGCCTATTCGAACAAAGAAAATTTTATGTATTCAAATCCGATATTCATAATGCTGATGACGAAGAGAATTGAAATTCAACATGGATTCATGTCTCCAGACCATGCTTTATTTAGTATTCTTTACTTTTTCCACAAGATTATAAGGAACATTTTTCTCAAACAGAATTAGGGAAAATAACGGGCAACAGCGGAAATAATTTAGTTTAGGTAATACTCTAAGAGGAAACTAACACCTTGGTTTCGTTTTGAACTTTTTCTTAATGATGTCGTTGACTGGATGGAGGTTTGAAATTTAGTTCCTCTGAACTTACCCAAAATCGCACTAGCGATGAAATTATTTTGACAAAAGCCTGAGTCAGAAATTGTATCCCACCTAACTCCGAATGCGCTGCAATTACTGCCTCTGCCCTTACACCTATTGTGAAACAAATGAAGCAAACGATATTATGGCACATATCCACCTTTTTTATGCTCTACGTTTACGACCTGTACCCAGCTGTATACATTAGTTGTAATCTAGTACCATTTTCGTAAATTTAATTAATTCACTGTGGATTTACTACATATTTTCCTCATTATCCGAAAGTATGGATTCATAAATTCAGTTATGCATTGTACGCATTGATTGCTATCGCTGAGCAATTCATGGTTATGGTCTTTTTGTAGAACTGATTTCATTTCCATGAATGATAAAACATTGGAGTTGGAGATGGAAAGCAGAGATTTAGTGGCAAGGTTCCAATTAGACGAGAAAGCCTAGCGTTAGAAATGAGCATGGACCTTTGGCGGATAAAGCGTCGATCTCGCCGAGTTCGACGCCTCCTTTCCACCAGCCCGTATCTCGTGAACATTCGAGCGCCCCTAACCTTTTATGTCTCCAGACTGCCAAACTGCTTCCTTGGCATTTAAAACAAACTCTCCTCTCCTATACTCTCCTCCCGTCTATCTGAGCTCCACCTCTTCCTCTCAACTCCAAATTCCAGCGTGTTTGTGTATCCTCTTAGCATACACAACCTTCTCTTCCACCCCTACATCGTGCTTCTATTTCACCTCCTCAGTTCTCCTCGGCGAGTCTCTCCGCCTCCTCGAAGACGTGCCTCGTCAATAATTGGCCCGTTGTCCGCGTCGCCTTTCAAGCAGGGCCCTCGCAGTCATTGAGTGTCGTCCTTGAAGCGAAAACGACGGCGCCCTTGCCCAGACGTTAGCCCTGCCCTCGTACTTATTTTATTTCCATTTTATTTCACGCGCCGTTCTCCTGGGATGCGCCGTCTTAACCTCTTTCGGGATCGATTGGGCCGTCCCAGTGCACAGAGGACACGGGGGGGAAGGGTTCATGGTGTCTGAGTACTCTTGCAGTGATCGCTGACAGTTTTTAAGAAACGTCCACGATAAGAAAAAGGCTTAGATTTCCGCAAATGTTCACTCGAATCCCTTTGACCTAGTTTCAGATCTCCGAATCGGAGTCAAATAATAAGTGTTGGAATCGTGTTGTCACACCACTTCAGTGTTGTCCAAACCCATTTCTTTAAACTAAAAATATCATACTCCTTTCCTTTAGTCTAGAAAATGCCCTATTGCTGACAGTGAAAATTGATGCCCACTTATCCCAAAGCTCTTCAAAAAAGAAAGCCCGATAACGTTTGTCATGTTATTTTTATAACTTTTGAAGTACCGAACACATCTATTATTACATGGTCCACCCAGAAAAATCCTCTTTAAGAAAAAATAACCTTATACTCTTGAATTATTTTGGTTGTACTTCCATTTTAGCAGCT
Source organism: Pyrrhosoma nymphula (assembly GCA_963573305.1). Classification (NCBI taxonomy): domain Eukaryota; kingdom Metazoa; phylum Arthropoda; class Insecta; order Odonata; family Coenagrionidae; genus Pyrrhosoma; species Pyrrhosoma nymphula. The sequence continues at coordinate 21,138,133 of OY754330.1, read as the reverse complement.
ATTAAAATCGTTTCAATGTATAAGGTTGACCCAAAGACAATATTAGTTACACGCGTTAAAAATTAACGACATTTCTACCATGAAGTTTTTTTATTAAACAAATTTTGACTTTAATTGATCTTTTAAAGCCATGAGTAAAAGAAATAAACAGATCATGATATTCAATGTTATCAGGCGAGACACTGTATATATTTCGTAATTGACTGACGTGAAGCGGTATAACCAGGTACACTTGTAGGGCATGTAACAGATGAGTAAAAGGTTCCTGATGATGGCACTTATACGTTGAAATACACTTTTTAATACAATACTGAGTGTAAAATTACTTGCTGGATTTTTTCACTTTAGCAGTCCACGAAACGCTTTCGTTATAATTTAAAAAATTTTCTTCAAAATGACTTAATCAAAAATACAAGTTTGAATCTTCTGGAGGAAACAGGAAGCATTACATGTATTTAATGAATAGAAAGTTGCTCGATACCATAAAGCTATCAGCTACTGAAAAATAACTGATTTTAAATGATTACAGAAAATGATTCTCAGAATAGTATTCATACCACGGATCCCTAAGCTTTTAGTAGCCAATAGAACTGTCCCAGAACTTCTTTTCGTGGCATTTTGTGCTCATTTCCTGGCTTTGTCAACATCTTTGTGTGACGATCCTCAGTCTGCCGCCGAGTGCGGCTGAAATTAATTCGGAGAGTGGCACATCGCCGCAGCAACCCACCTCGGCCTTGACCGACACCTTCCGCCTTGTCCCCTTTCCACCCCCAAGGCCCTCTTAAATCCTCCGTGTCCCCCTCACCTCCGTCGAGTCACCACGCCCTCCCTCTCAGCCGCCGAGAGAATCCTTTTATTTCCTTTAAGAATCCTTTTTCCCCATTCCCTTGTATTCCTTGCTACTTTTACGAGTCCCTGATCCCACCTAGTTTTCCCATTCTACGTCATTGGGTTTGAATAATCCACTACACCCGTAATAGTATAGTGTTGTTGGATCGGTGGGGGGTGGGGCGGGGTGAGGTTGCGGGGGGTGGGAGGGGCTGAGAAGGCGCGCGCTGCCTTCTTACGGAAAATCCCACTCGGGAGAAGCTCCTGAAGGAGCCGTGCATTTCCTGAACCTATTTTTGCCCGGCTTTACGTAATAAACCATTTATAAGACTCCATTTAGAATCTTAAAACATCTGAAAGGAGTTCCTTAGCTGGCACCAGCAGCTGAATGCCCATAGCGAAAATGCTTTCTTTCAAGCACTCATATTTTAGATTTTTAGACATTTCTTCTGTTGAAAGATTATTTTAAAGTTGTGAACTATTACTTTAGACGTTTTTCAATGTTATTTTCAGTGCCTGTAGCAAATTAATTTCCTCAGTCCTCTATAAATGGCCGTTACGCATAGCCTGCTAATAGCAGCTTCTAATGATACCTGAACACCTGCTAAAGAATTTTATATTTTCATGTCTCCTATCTGAGCTACATTAGCTTCTTTACGTGCATCAGTGCCGCTTAACATCAATTTGAGGAATTATTAGTGAAAAAAATTGTACCTTTTCTCCATCGGAATTTATGCTATAGCAATTGCGAATTTCGTTCCATAAGGAGAATATTTGCCATTAATTTGGACTTAAAATTTTGAAACCCATAAATACGGCGTTCCTGTGCTAATATCTCTATCTACCACGATGAAAATGCCTGAACAATTGATTATCCTATTAAAATGTATTTCTCCTTCAAATCCCTGCTTAATGCATCAAACCTTACTTTTAAAAAAATTTATTACTTTTATATTTGTTAAATACGGATTCACTGCATCACATGGAGAAAGCATTTAAACCGTTCTATTTAATCTCAGACGTAATTTTCTTTCTGATGGAGTTATCCAGTCCTTTCCAACTCATATTCCATTAAGTTGCTTTATTTTCGCCAATTCATTATCCATGGTTCGGAAGAATGGTGATCAATTGAAGCGGACTCCACCGCAAATCTCCATCGCAATTTCAAAAGCGTGAGATCCATTTGATTCATTATTATCCAACAAAGATAACCCGTGCCGTCTCATTTGGAAATTCCTACCTTCAATAATTGATTCTTTTGGCAAAACTTGGGATATTTGAAATTTTTTTCATTGTTTTTTGGCAAATATATGGATGGTTACGGATGGTGAAAATTTGGCCCTCATTCCTGGAGTAATTGAAATCATAAACCGTTTCACGATCTTTGGTGCGTTCTTGATAATTATTTTTCATAAAATTCTTTTATCAGAATTACTTTAATGAAATACTAAGAGAGACACTTATGGAAATTCTCTCTTCAGTAATTATTTTTAAACAGATCACCAACACAAGAAGCACTGTTTTCCCAGTGTAACACCCGTAACCATATCTTTTTGTCCCTTATTAAAGTGTTGTTCCTTATGCATAAATGAGCATTGAAATTTAAGAGAACGAGCATACAACATTTTTCCTGCCACTTCCGTTTCCAATTTATTGGCATCAGAATTGCTTATCATTTCTGACATTCAGTATCGAAACCTTAACGATGGATAGCCATGTTGTTAATTTTTTTACTTCACCATGAGTTAAAGAAATCCATCGAAGAAGGGTAACAATACTGTAATATGTTAACTAAGCTAATTATGGTCTTTAATTGGCATATCAGGATAATTTACGGATATATAATCATACACACATATATTTTAAGATAAAAATCCATGATTTTACGGTTAAAGATAAATTTAATTTCATCTCATATTGCATAATTAAACCTTTTCTTTTCATTGCTACCTTCCATTTGTCCATGTTTCCATCTTCATTTCGTCGTTATATTTTTCTTGATGAATAGGTACAACTACCTTTCCTTCATATTTGAATTTTCATGATTAAAATTTGTACGGTGACTAGCGCCCTAAAAATAGGTCATGTGTTCCATACCAACATTACAAAGCACTAACACTTTACTTCCTTTTAAGAATGTAATGGCTTTCCCTCTTCAATTAAATTTCAGGTTTTGAATAGCTCATTGTAATGTTTGTCATTTCAGTTTATAGTGATGTTAGTTAATGCAAATCTTTGAGGAATATTCCCTGATTGTGTTCGTAATTTATCACAAATGTGCTTTACATGCTAACGAGTACTCTTAGTTACAATAGACTAGTGTTCCATTTCCTGTATAAGGTCGCTGATTATCTTATAGTGTATGAAACATAAAAGTTTAATGAGTGTGATTCTCTTCATTTTATGCAAGAGTGTTTTGCGGAATATATGTAAATTTAAATTCTAATTTCATCTTTTCCTCATTCTAGGTAAGCAACCTCTTTCCGGTCCGGCCCCCGATTGATATTTTCGTAAGTACCGACTTTTCATGGTTAAATTTCAATTAAACTTCATTTTAATCGCAATTGCAATGACCTTCATTGGCTCATTTGATGGCGGCAACCGTGCATACTTTCCGCGGTGCTCGATTATTTAGTCTGGTGGCGGCGGTTTTTTTCTTCTCTCTGAGGAGCCGCCGCTCATAAAAGCAAATTGCATTCGCCCCGAAGGGAAATCCTCTCGCGGTGGAATAATTTGGAATATAATAGTTTTTAATTCCTTCTCTTCATTCCGCGCGCACACCAGTTGATGTGCGCGCTCATTTTTTTTCGTAAATCCCTCCTCACCCTCCCTTCTTCTCTCTCTGGGGGCACGGAATGCTGTTCATTAACATTCTGTTGCATCCCTCGTAATTCCCAACACAAACACGCACGTGACTGTTATCGTCTCGCGCTTTTGGAGTCGTGCTTTGTTCCCGAAGAAATATGACTCACGAAAGGGGTCCTCGTTAACAAGGCGTACATAATCAGCGTCTAATGCTCACAATATATCACTCTCGTTAATTCTCTTCCCTGTCCAATTCGTAGATCGTAATCACACATTCATTAATTCGGTTTCGCGTCGAAAATAATGCAAATGGAAAAATCATATAATTCCATTTTTCTTTTATATATAATCATCCCTCATCCTTACAAGCTTTTTTGACTTAGCCTCTCCACTACCTTGTTTGGATTATCTCGAGTCATGCGTCTTAAATCATTTTTCATGAACATATCATCTTGATTACTCTGCTGCTCTTTAATGTGTGAATTGGTCCTTGAAGGAATGAAACGCACCATAGGGAAATTGAATTGGCTTGCCAACGGTATTTTATCGGAAGTTACGAAGACAGTCATATATCCCTTGCATTAGGTTTTAATTTTGTCTCCTCTCTGTTGTAAATCCCATTTCCCTCGTACAAATAGAGACCCCCACCATTTCACATTCTCCATGCGCTATGCTCAATTACGCAGATACAAGTTTGCCCTATGCTCGGGTCATTAGATTTGGTTAAGTTGGAATGGATTAAAAATTATGGGTCATATTGGAGGTGAAAAATCGAGCAATAATTATAGACACCTCTTTGCTCGGCCGTTCTGAGAGTTCCCTTGCAATACTTTCTCTCAGCGGTAAAATTTCATTTTGCTCCATGATTATAAATTGCAAACTACCTTTTTCCTTGCACACCCTTTCTCTTCCTCATTCCCTTCGTTTTTTCTAATCTATGTAAATTTGGGCTTTCACTTTAAAGGATTATCGGGCATGAATTTGGGTACATTTTCATTGTAATCTATTTATGATCAAAAACTATTTTTTTACTTCTACCTTACACACCTACCTTTCTCCATCCGCCGTTACTTTCATTTTCTTGTTTTTCCTCTCCTTGCTCAATGGAACAAGGCAGCGGCATTACAGATAATTACTATGAATCTTTCAGTTAATATACAAAAAATACATTGAGAAAGCGTGCACGATTGAACAAGTTTTTTTACGCAGGCTTATATATGTGTATGAGTTGGTGTTTATGCACGCTCCGCTACAACCACACTACACCTTCCTCACCTCGTCGTTTAGTTTCTTCAGCTCTAAATTTGTCCTCCCACTCTTCTTTCCAGTCAAAATTCACATTATTTTCTCCATATTTTCTAATTCTTGCCTAATATTCTCACTTGACCCCAGTATTTTATGTCGCATTTCCCGTTGATACACGTTTCCCTTCTTAAAAGGTTAAAAGGACCTCCTACATCCGTTTGGTATTCCTCCCCTTTTATTTTTAGTTATCTTCTACCCCACCCTGAAGTGCTACTTTTTTCTTCCTTTCTTACAAAAAGGGAGGAATCAGGCGAGATGTTGTGGAATTTGAACATAATAAGAACTTAGAAGATGCAATTTTCCACAGATAAAAATGTATTCGACCCGGGTTTCGATGCACTGCATCATCATCAGGTCCTGATGATGATGCAGTGCATCGAAACCTGGGTGGAATAAATTTTTATCTGTGGAAAATTGCATCTGCTTATTTCTTTTTCCTTTCTTACATTAAAATTTTGTTCACTTTTCTCCAAATATTAGTCTCAACGCAATTTTCACATTTTATTTTCGAAAATGTTACCTGGTGAAGTGAAATACTTTTTATAGGGAGAGAATATAATGGATAAGGTTGGAAATGCCTTCGAGGTGGAGAGACGGGTTTCTAAACCCTGTCCTAGGGCACGAGTCTCTTTTCTTCTTCCCCCCCAACCCCCTTCCTCCCTGCTTCGCCCACCTCCCCCCTCCTCCCCGGGCGTCGTTGCTACGTGACGGCAGTTCATTAGCTCACCCCCCCCCCTCCCATCTCTATGGTTTCCGTCGCCCCCTTCCCCCGGTGTGCACCCTCCTCCTACCCTCACTAATGCCCTCCACACAAACCCACCCTCTCCCACTGACGCCCTCTGCACTGCAGACGACGCCGGTTTCCCATAATGCAACGCATGACCTTCCCCACTCCTCCTCCACCCCACCGGAATCCTTTTTGTACACTGCCGCCGCATTCTCGCATTTCCTGGAGTTTTTTCTCTCTGTCTACTCACACGGAGTGCTTGCTTCCCCCGTTCCCAGCCCCTCTTTCGAGAAGGTGTTCGCAACGTGCTCCCCGCGGCTGTCCACCGCTTCGCGTCCCCCGCATCGCCCCCAGATGGGAGGGACCAAGCCGGTAAGCAGCAGTTACCCCTCCCCCACTCACTAGGCCAAAGCGACGAAGCCGCTTCTTTCTTCTCTCCAAAATCCGCCTTAAATAGGGACGCATTCCGCCACCCCTGGCAGGGGGAGCCGCGTGGCCGGCCTCTCAACGTCGCCCTCATAAGTGGCCGAGCAGTGAGTGGTCGGACGCGAGGTCAGGAGGGGAAGCAAACAGTTTTAGTCCCGTGAAAGGCGCCGCCGTTTGGTGTGTTTATTCTTTTTCGTGTCATTTCATGGGAAGGATAATCCCCGTTTGGCCGCACCAATTGTCGCTCTCTTCGCTCTGTCTCTTCCCAAGCCCGAGATTTGCGCCGCACAATAGGTAACCTCAAGGATTATAGGGCGAATAAAACTAGGATTGCAATGAAAGCATAGTGTTGTAATGATTGCGTTATCGGTCGTTTGTTGCTTTAATGGTCGTTTTTTCCTCAAAGTAGTAGATAATTTAATTTATGAATGATACTTTTCATCTCAATCCCATCAGCGAAAAGCGGCAGTACATAGAACATTTCGTAAATAACAGAAAGGAATGAAAAGGATTAAGTTGTTGAAAATAAAGATTGCTGTAAGTAAATGTTATTCATTTAAAAAAAATTGACGCTCAAATTATTTTGCTTTTGATGTTTCCTTGGACATGTTTTACTATAAATTGGTTGACTGATGTTCGATGTACCAATCGTAAAATTTATAAATGCTTTTAATGTACATATAATTATTTTTAATTGACGCCAACTGGTGCTTTGGTAGACTCAAACAGTTCGGACACTTCATGCATTATTCTTGGAATTAGTGATAGAAAATGTTAGTTACTTTATAAATCTTAGTAACTTTAACTTATTGACATTTTTAAAAAACCTGTGGCAGTAGACGACGAAAATAATCATAAATATTCCTTAGTAATTTTTATTTCTTTCTTGAAGTTTAAACTTTGGGAATGCTTCTAGTGGTAACTAAAAGGCTTTCAATATCAGTAATTGCTGAACATGTTTCTATTGGTTATTAAACAAATTATATCAGCATAATTCTAATAACGTGTACGATTGTAATACATCTTTTCCTTGGCTCATTACTACTAGCTACATTTATGTCCTCGTATGAGCTTTTATATTCTTTTCACCGTGCAGTTTATATTAAAAACTACTCTTTTCTTAAAAATCGAGTAGTGAGAGAAGTTAAAATATTTCCAAAATAATCATTTTAAGATATTCAAAAGTCTGTGCTTGTTTCTTCTTCCCTCTATGGCCATTCTGTTAATCGCATTTTCTCACTATTTATCATGGCGATAGTCTTCTCTATTCTCTAATTTGTTTTTCAAGCTAATCGCACGTTACTATGAAATATTTATTGATGTGCGTTTGTTGCAGTTCAGCCATCCTCCCTTTCTCTTAACCATTTCTCGATTCAACGTGCAATGTCGAAATGGCCGAAAAAACTTCAACGCAGAAATTTTCAAACAATCTGCTGAAATGTCTTACGTTGCATTCTCATTGCAATGAACTTTTTACATTCCTTCGCGCAAATGTTTGGCATCTGGACAAGAATTTTGGCGCGTTTTTCTTGCCTGAGAGAATTTCGCATCCGTTTCTCGCGTTCTGAAAGGTTTTTTCCCTTCTCCAACTCCATCCCGCTAGGATGCACGTGCGAGAACCTGTTTGCTTACTCTTTCAAAAAGTCCTCGAGAACCTTCCGAGGGAAATACTCGACATTTTTTTCAAATGCTCAATTCTAGAGCAAGCCTTAATTTACTTGAGCTTCAAAAGAGAAGTTCTGGTATTCGAGAGCTTATTATGTAGAATCACCACGTCTTTTCACTGCAGATGCAATTTATTTCCTTCTACGCTCATGCAATGACGGCACTCTTATAACTTATTTTTTTACGGCCCAGATTTATCTTTTTACAGTAATGCTGTATCTTGGCGAGGTATATGATGGAATTTCATTTTATGTCACGAGTATTGTATGGAATCTGACGTAATTGAACTGTAAAATATGGTTGTAATGGACTCTGGGCCTATTCTTGAGAAACTTACAATTAGAGAAGCGGAACTTTTTCAGCAAGGTCACCAAAAAAAACTTATTTGCTTCTCCTTATAATCGTTAGTGTAAAATCTGAGTTCAGTAAGTGTAAGAAAAAATAATGCATATACCATCATATTACACGTAAAGTTTTATTTTTATTCATGACTAAAAATTACTTTGTTTAAATCCACACTTTTTTTATCTAACCGACCCAGGTTTCAGCAGGTGTGTGCCTTTCATGTCTATGTGCCTATGCCTACGTGCCAGTTATTTCAACCTTGATAATGGCACATATCTGCTGAAACCTGGGTCGGTTAGAAAAAAAAGTGTGGATTTAAGCAAAGTAATTTTAAATCATGAATGCTCATGACTTCCACAAAGCTAAGCCTAATACCATTTCTTATGTTTTTCTATTATTAAAATCATCAACCTTAAATTACATATGACATTGATGAAAGCATATTTTAAACAAGTTGCATTAATTAACCATTTTAATACCGTATATCGACAAAATATTTCAATTTTAAGCGTAGATAAGCGGAGTAACACTTGTCATGGTAAACAACGGAGAGTTGAGAGAGAGGTAATGTGAGTGGGGCGGGGGAATTTAATTAGATATCTCGAGAGTCTCCCGCACGAGATAAGTATTAAAAAAAAATAGGGCACGAGCATTTCTCTTTTGGCCTTTCCTCCTCCCTCTCCCCTCTTTCTCTCTCGCCTCGGAGAAATTTAATATTTCTAAATGGACTTTTCTATCTCGCCCTCATCCTCTCCCTCCCTCTCACTCTCTCCAAATCCCCTCCCCACCTCTCCGTCCGTCCACCACCCCCCTTCGTCTATATTTATAAAAACCGGAGTGGGCGGGAAAGCGCTGTCATTTTCTTTATTATCTTCAGAAAAATTTCGTAGCTATCTTCGCGCGCCATCCGAACAGGGAGGTGGCCTCGCGGTAACGGTCCAGCGGGGATCCGCATCCCTGGGAAGAGTGAGAGAAAAATGTGGAAACTGAGAAAAGGGGGATCCGCCCGCCCCTCGCAAAATATTAAAAAATGAGTCGGAGATTCGGCGCGTCCCAAGAGGAGAATTTAAAAAAATGCAAAAATACGGATTAGAATATTTCGCGGAATGTGGAATAATGGGGAAATTTCCGCGGAATGTATCTCCAAGGTCTATATTATTTTTTCCACGCCGTCTCCTGATGCAGTAAACTCTTCAACTGTCTTTTATCCTTCGCAGATTTTTAACCCAATCCAAAGATATTCAAGTGCGATCTAAATTGAGGTGCGTCTAACGTTAAGTAGTGGCTTTTTAGTTATTCGTTTACCTACATGGTAAGGGCTAAAAATATACTCGTCCATTATTCTATATAGTTAGATTTTGAGCAAAAGCTTCTTCCCCTTCTAACATTTATATCCAGTCATTTTCTGCCTCAGCACCCTTGTAGAGGTGAGGACGATTGGAATAACGTGAGTTTGAATTGAAGGATGAGTTGTGTACTCTTTCAACTCTTTGTATTTATACACCAAAATGGTGAAACTCGTTATGAAAAAATCGTTTGACTTGACCGGGTCACTTCACTGGCAATTGGGGCATCCGGTTTTGCATCCCGATCAAGTCAAATAATTTTTTCACGGTGAATGTCACAATCTTTGGTGTATATCTTGGAACTCGTGTGCGTGACTGCGTAATACATCATTTCTACAAATTCCATGATTAGAAAAATTGTCTTTGTATTTAGTTTGAAATCCTTTTTTTATGCTATTGAAAGTTTAGGGATAGGTACACTTTCTTTACCAGTAGCCGTTTCGTGCGCGAGAATAAGTCAGAGAAATGAAGACGAAAATAGGATGAAGGCGTTGGAGGTATGGGTGTGGAGGAGGATGGCGAAAGGTGGGCGGAAAGGAAGACAAATGAGGAAGTGCTTGGCCTAGTTGGCGAGGAGAGTAAACTTCTGGATGAGATTAGAGGAAAGCAGGGTAGGTGGCTGGAAGCGGTATTGAGGGGCGATGGTTTACTGAAGGCCGTGATTGTGGGAAGGATGTTGGGCAAGCGGGGAAGGGAAAAAAAGAGAATAGTTTTTTATTGACGGGATGAAAAAAGGTAGGGCTTACGCTGAGATGAAGAAAGAAATACTAGAGGTAGATAGGGCACGGCACGTGTAAGAGTCTGTTTGATTTTTGTCTCTGACTTTCATCATAACCTAACTCTAACCGGTAGATTACTCAGATGATGATGATAAGCCTTTTGAGTATGAACTTGCACCTTAGTTCAAATTACTGCGAAGTGACCTAATACCGGACAGATATAGGAGGAAATCGGAAGGAAGATGGGTGAATGATGGGAATGCCGGACGGAGTGAAAGAGGAGGCAAAGGACGGACCATGAAGAGTGGGGAAGGGTCGAAAAAGGGTTATTTTTCGAAGGAGAGAGAGAGATGAAGTGGTTTTTTTTGGGGCGGAGGGGTCATGAGGTGGTGCGGGGCCGTGGAGTGAGCGGCATCGCCGTCGGCAGGAATCGTTAATATGCAAGGGGCAGCGTCACTCTTTCTCTCTCCCTCTGCCTCTCCTCCTCACGCGACTACGTGCCCCAAGGGCACACGAAGAGGGGTAGAGGGGCGGGGCGGGAGGCGAAAGATTGTACAGGGGGCAGAGGGTGCGATTTCTAGAGTGGAAGGGTACGGGGAAATACGGCGGGGAAACTCAACGAGGAAAATACGACTCTGGACCAGGCTCTGGACCGGTGGCGGATCACGGGGTAGTGGAGAAGTTGAGCTGAAGAGGGGGGAAGGAGATTTTGGGGACCTTTGTCCTCCTCCCCCACCCTTTTGACAAGCGAGTGATGGCGAACGGTGCCGTATAATACGTTTTAAAATTAAAGGATTGTGAAGGGGTCACCACTGAGGGGTTGGTCGGATGTGTGTAAAAGGGTTCGAAAAGATAGGCTAAGAGGGGGGAGGGGATGGGAGACTGAAGACGGGAGATAGCGTTAGCCAGGGCACAGTCGTGAAGGGTACTCAATTTACGCTCTCCCAGGGATACCAATCTCTGTTTACCATAATGGAATCTACATACGCACTAACACGCATGCACTCATGGACATACTGCATTTTCTGAGAGGCAAGACAAAGCTCAAAACATTCCACTCTTGAAACACCATGAAATTTACGCGAGTCTAGTACATTTGCTCACGTTAACGTATTTATCCGCATTTTACAATTTTGTAATAGGTTGGTCCATCACGTTTACTCTAGAGAGATGAATTCCTGAGTGCAGCAGAGCCCAGACCCAAGTACCTCAGCAGGGTGTCCCATGCTTGCGGAGTTCTACTACCATGTCTGTACAGAGTTGCTACTTTATTTGTTACTACTGAATTGGAAGGGCAAAGTTTATGGCCGTAGGCATATGTATCCGTGTACGTTATAACTATCCATAAATAAGCACCATAGTTGCTATCCGATGGGTTTGCTAATAATGGAAATCCGGCGTGAAGTGTTTTTTTTAATATTCCTCTTCGGTATAGATTTTTGTTTGACATCGATAATAGTCTTAGAACTCTCCTATAAGTGGTAGTTATCTCAAAATTATTTCAGTATTGCTTTTAACTATGAGGGTTTAGTTTTGAAAACAGGATAAAAGGAGGAGTTGTTTTTTAGTGTCATGGGCCCAGGCAGGCTGGTGCCACTTATATCGATATTGGTCTGATCGTTGTAATGTAGAGAATTCGTTTCGTTCTCAGTGTAATGGTTTTGGGCGTAGCAGTAGGTATGCAATAATAAATCTTATTAGTTCTATTATGAACCAGCAGCGATTATTTTCTCCACTGGTATCTTAAAAATTTCCAATCTAATATCATGATTTGACTATAAAACCTAGCTAGTTCTGCTAGCATGATTATAGCATGATATATAGTATAGTCAATAAAACCTAGCTTGACTATAAAAACCTAATATGACCATTATTTCCCCATTACAGTCTATTGTCTAATTCTCAACCATCTTACTTTTTATTAAAGGGTCATAAATATTAATAAAGATTAAAGAGAATGCTACAATGATCGTTTTCTACAAATCATGAAGATGTTGGAACTTTATTCTTAATATTTGGTGTTTGAGCAGGAATTGTAGGTACCGCATTAAGTATATTAATTCAAGTTGAATTAGGACAACCAGGATCACTAATTGGAGATGATCATATTTATATTGTAGTAGTTACTGCACATGCCTTTGGTTTAATTTTATTCTTAGTAATACCTATTATAATTGGTGGATTCGGAAACTGATTAATCCCTTTAGATAATATAATATATTTAATTATAAAATCCGTCTGTCTCGTCCGAACTCAGAAAAGCCGACAGTCACGTTTTTGGGGTGGGTGCCCGCGAGGTCATGACGCCCCCGGAAAAATAAAGAGGGAAAATTACGAGGTGGGCTCTTTGCGTGGAAACGCAAAGAGTTGGGGAGAGGGGGTGAAGATGGGGAGACAATTCTTTCGGGTTGAGGGGGAGAGGGGGGTGCAGTGTTGGATGTCGTATAGTAGGAAATAAAATGGTCGCAGGGGGGCGGTGTCTCGAAGGGTGATAAAATGGGGTGGAATCGCCGATTGTGTCGCATTAGCATCGTAGGCTTGAGTGGAGGGAGGGTGGAGAGATAAAATTAAGTGCGTGTGTATTGGCGGATGGCGTGGAAGGAAAATTATCGGATGGGGCGTCGATCGTAAATAAAAATGCAACCGCCCTGGAAGGACCTCCCCCACCCCTCCCTCCTTTTTGTTTTTCCTCCCCTCTTCCCTCTTTCTCCTTGCTCTCGCTTGTTCACATCGCGCCATTACCGTGTCGTGAACACGAAAAGGAAGAAGACACGGTGTCTAGAAAGGGACAGGCGTGAGTTGTTGGTAGGATGAGTAAGATAACCACTCCGTCACCCGCTCGTATTCATATCAGGTTTTCATCAACTTATCAATTACCGTCTTTGCAGTGCTTTTATTTCACTCAATTATTCTCCGCCGTTTTCTATTTCCTTGAATTAGAATAAAATGTTCGTACTCTGCAGTACAGGGATCAAAATTGTTTTGTTTCGGATCATAGGCAGGTAATTATAACCTTATTGGAAAAGAAGTATCGACTTCCTACGCGAAAGAGATCAATTTTTTTCTTTAAATCCCTGTGGACAGTCGGTTAGAGCCATGTGTGGCATAATTGGGTACATACAAGTTTCTTCTGGTTTATATTAATTGTGAATCGTAATTAATATCTCAAAACTAACTTTTAACTCGTGATAATGTGCTGTGTAAATGTTTAGCTCATTCTGTCTGTAGGATATTGCGCGTCTAGTATGGTATACGCCATTTTACTAGATAATGGGTCACGGAAATATCGCATTGGATTTAGACAGAGGGGTCTGTCTTCAAAGTACCTACTCTCGCACCCTGGCTGTTTAATTCTAAATGTAATTTTGTGTTAATTATTGCAAAATAATAATATCATCAGCGTCATTGTTCACTTAGCTAATGGTGGTCGATAATTTCAATAGCGCTTTAGTTGGTATATAGGATCTCTAGTGAACGTGTTTGCTTTTGGAGTTTATAATTTAAATTTCAGGATGTGGAGGTAAAAAGCTTTTAAAATGTTCCTTGCCTTTGGGATTAGGGATCTGAGAAGAGTAACGATTGCCGCGGACGCAGTCTCTTCCCTGGGAAAGCTTTTCTCATTTGGCGTCCCTTCCGCGTCGGGAGCATTCGCAAATCTCCTGCCTCCGCTCCGGCACTCCCGAATAGCGGAGCCGATTCAAAACATACGTACGACCGACACAGAAATTTAAATCGAGAGGTAAATCTTTTGCGACTCTTGTTAATTCCCCATTACATTTTCATCAAGCTGATAGCATGAAATCGTTTTTTTTTTTGGTCAGGCCCTAAATTCTTAGTAGTAAATAAAAGTTTATTTTTGAACTAGCAACCTTAAACAGTTTAAAAGAAGTAGTAGCAGACAAAAGCACAAAACAAAATAAACACGGATATTGAATAGGTACTCCCTTAATGCAGGATATTGGATCTGTGACATTGTTTCATTCTGCCGTTCACATTTTTCGTGAAACGTGCAGGAGTTTGAAATTTGATTTATTTCTAAAAACATCCAAAGTTAATATCTGAGTCAAATATTAATCCTTTTTATCGCAGGGCATATTCCGCCTTTAATTGGTACCGAATGATTACCTGAAAAACATGAGACAACCCATAAAATTGGAGTTACTATTGTCGGATATGTCGAAGTTGGCTCGATTCTAATGTTTCCTCTGCAGGTAACACATCCTGAGCATCGTCATGTTTGCTTCCTCGTGCGGTGAGGGAGTACATTCGGGGAGGTGAAGACCGAAACCGGCGCTAGTGAATTAATTAGGGCGGGAATAATTCCGTCACGTTCCCGTGCAAACTTGAGTCATCAAGGATTCGGTAATTAGATTCGCACGACTGAGAAAAGGAAAGCAAAATGAATGACTCCTGGGAGAGCACTCTTAATTGCCGTCAGTAGTGTAGGGAATGCAACTACCTCCTCCCCCGGGAGTTCGGAAAGAGGACTTCGGCACGGAAGAATTAAGAGTAGAGGACTAAATACGTTGCAGTTTCCCCCCGGCTGACGGTCGCCCCTTGAATACTTTATAAGGCACAGATGGACGTGTAGGGAACGAAATTATCAGCTCAGGCGAAGTGGGTGCGGCTGGGAGTGGTGGCGATACCCTAGAGAATTCTTCCATGAACCTTTGGCTCCCGATGCACGGCAAGCAGTTTATCATGGTGTCACTTCAGCGTAATTTTTTCAATCTGCTTGAAGAAAGAATTCAGGATGTGATGAACAAAAGAGCTCAAAGTGTGTGCGAGAAAACTTATAATGGCAAAATCAACTCATCATAACTTGCAATGCAGTGAAACTAATCAGCATTTTACATTTAAAATCAACGACTGATCATGTGAGTGTACAGGTATAATGTATCTGAAAATACTCTAATGTTAATGAAAAGGTAAGGTTTCGCTCAAGTGAAGGATTATAAAACTTATACATTTACGGAGGAAATCCCTTCTATTCTTCCAATTTTCTTGTCTAAACAGTGAAAATAGCAAATAGATTCCAACTTGTAAAAATCAAATAATCTACATGGTTTGCCATTTAGTCGTCTAAAACCTAAGTACACTATTACAACTTAGTTCTGAAATCTTTAATTTGTAGCCGAGTACCAACTCACATCATTCAATATTATTTCATTAACACAGCTCCGATTTACTTATCTATTGAGTTCCTAAAAATAAATGGTTCTCATAAGTCAATAGTTCAAGCTGTTTTTTTTTCGAGGATAAGCGAGAGAGAAACTGCATCATCACAATATAATTCCCCTCCGATGGGTGCATTGAGTGATTGTTATATCTTAATAGGGTTATACATTTATCGTAATTGGAGGATTAAAAATATTTTATGCTTTATGCTTAAAACTATTCACTTTATTTTCTAAAACTTTTGGTTCAAAAGTGAGAGGTGTTAGTATAATTTTATTTAACTCAACTGTATCTAGCTCATTTATTGATGAACTTAGAGATAAAGTGTTCCATCCGAAATAAAATTTACCCAGTCCATGCAAATGCTTTGTAATGTGAACGTAATTTAATTCCGCCTAATAAAATTTGTAAATGTGAGTCACTTATCTTTTATGAAAATTTGAGACCTTCTCTGTTTCAATAGACATAGTTTATCAGTGTTGAGAGTGGATACACTGGGAAAATCGGATCAGTATAATAAAGAACATTCAAAAATGCACATGGGCCAGCAAAAATTCATTCCTTTGGACTTGCTTCCCGAAGAGAAGTTTGTAGAGCCTAGATAGAGAATAAATTGCTTCGTAGGGTCTGTTATCCGTTACAGAGTCTGGAACACCAAAAGACCGTTCTTGGAAAATTCATATAATTCATGGACCGCGGTCTCACATCTCAATGGAATTGCATTCATTGGAAACGGGGAGATGGACGGCAAAGACTCTTTCCAAATGGTGAAGGGCACACCACGGAGAAGTTTCAAATATCTGCCCAATTAATCGAAAGATAAACCATTTTCTATCTCGGATGAGAATTCCGCTCCATAATAGTACGAGCGTGAAATTGCACCCCATGGTGCGATTAAAATAAATCAATCGAAAAAATATTTTTTCCTGGGTCAGGCAAGCACTTCTGAGTTTCCGAGAAATGATCTTTTTTGATTTAGAAACGAAGTGCTTATTTTATCTTTTTTCTCGCTCAATGGAATTTTTGCGATGTGCCATTCCGTTATTCCAACGGCGTAGACCAGCGCCGCTGAGGGGGGCCGCAAAATGCCTTATTCGGAGACGACTACCCGATGCAATTCCCGAGGAAAATTAAGTGTAGCATAGGGAGAGATTTTAAGACTAATTAGAACAAGCAAGTATTGAGATAGCGACGGACGCTAAATCATTCAATTGGATGGAATCTGCTCCAACAGTATAAAAATCGTTCATGTTTAATGACAATTACACAACTGTATTATGAGATTCGACCACTTTCAATGTCACGGCTTCCTGAAGGGAAAGTGACAGATCGCTTTGCTTAACGCTGATCCCGGTTGTACCTAAAACAATTCGGTAAAGTTTATGCATTGGTGCAGTTCTCATTCTATCCTGTATCATCTTTACAGTTATTTTTTCTGTGTAAGTATGACGCATATTTCTCTAATAGCATGGCCGTGATTTATCCTATTTTTGAAACAGTGTATCTGAGTATTCTTCGTTTGGGTGAGGATTTGATGAAAAAGACTGGAAACTTGCATTAGATATTCCATCTTTGGATATTTTAGTTCAAATTTCTTTGAAAACGTTACAGAAAAAATCGTAGGGAATATTTAAGAAATGTTTATTTCCAAAATGGTTTAATTTCATTTTAGATTTATGATTTTAGTACACCTTTGCCTTGGGCAATGAGTCTTTTCCACAAGTTTTCCATGTCCCTTTTTATTTGAATGAATTCCACCCTTGAAACGAATTACGGCCAGGCTTGAGTATTCAATACTATTTTCTAATATCGAAACTGTTAGTAATTTAGCCACTAAATACAATAATTTCCAACTCGGGCAAATATTAAAAATCTTCTCTGAGTCGACTAAAGCAGGGGTAAATGAAAAGCCGAGAGAAAAAGGCCTAATGGCTCGAGTGTGGAATTACGACCGAATCATCAAGTCGAGATCGTTAATGCTACGAAATGGATGGACATTAGAGGGTCCTTAACTTTCATCGTTTCGCTCAACGGTTCGCCTCTATAATCCCGTAAAACTCTCGCGGCTTCCATCAACCCTCACTACCCACCACTGGGTAAATTTTTCGTGAAACTCTATGAAAATGTTATTAACAACCCATTTAAACTCGCCTTTTCACCGCTTAAAAACTTTTAAAAGACAAAAAATTGAATTTCATGGCATCATTTACATTACTTTGGAAGGTTGATTAAGTGACTTGTCTTTCAAGTATGAAAAATAGAAGATCCATGAGACGACAATATAAAACAAATGATAGTCTAACTACCAGTCATAAAAGACCTTATTTTTTATATGAATGATGAGTGGGTAAATGAATATGCTAATGCGTACATCCACTTACCACATGGCGAGACGACGCAAGACCGTGTGGCCGGGGATGTTCGCGCACCAGCCACTAAACATGGAGGAAATAGGGAAAAAATAATTGGACTAGTGAAATGACAAAAAATGAGATGCATTTTTGCGGATTAGGTACCTCGCTCTGCTTTTGTTGATGTCAGTAATTGTGCGTGGGTAGAAGTAATTTATGTCCCAGTCGGCATTAATTATGCACTTCTCTTATTTTTTCTCTTCTGTCAGTTGTAGAGTTGCAGTGGGGAGTTCAAGTTAATATCCTCCGCAACTCACTGAAACTTTGCTCCAACACGGCGGTGGCTACCACCCTAGTCCTCTTTTAAAGCTGTTACACTGTACTCGAGTTGCAATTTTTAATGAATCTCACAGCTTTCCAATATATTTTGTTTATTTTGCGTCTCTAACCTTTCTTTTCAAGACCCCAGATGCTCTGGGTGTACTTGAGATGTAGTAATAGCAGTTGAAATAGCAGTAGGAATATGTATAATTAACATTGCTCCAATGCAGGGAGATGTGTTCTAGCTACTGCGAATTAACATATCCGTTGTACTATTTCCTGCGAGAACCTTCCAGTTAACAAGCAAGCGCTCTAAATGCAGACATTCAGTGGGTAACAATTCAGACAAATTACGAGATTTCAGGGATACTAGCACCCTTGAACAGTCGCCTTCAACTTCATTTGATTCGCGTGTCCCTTAGTCAACCGTTTAAAAAAAATGGCACTCCCTGTATTGGAACAATGTCAGTTATTCATATTCCTACTGCTATTTCAATTTAAAATCCGCCATTATTGTAGATTTTACGCGTGCTCATAAACCACCAATACGCGTTCCATAGGTTGGTAACCGTTGCCCTAGAAGTATATTAAAAATGAAAGGTAACTCTCGGGAGAGACGCAGTCCAAGAAAAAGGATGGGATGAGAGTGAGGAAAGAAGATGGTGGGGAGGTTTTCGAGTTCAATTCGAGACGAGAGGGAGATCTGAAGTGGACCGAGTGCTTGGGGGGAAGGAGAGGGTGTGTGTCTTAAGAGAACGTGAGCCAAGCTCAAAATTGACGGAAGCGATGCGGGAGAAATGGTTCGAGAGAAATAATTCAGGGAAAGACCGAAGAGGATGATGGGTTTGGTTGATGGAGGGAGGAGGGGCGCACGAGTGCCCTAGTGGGCGAAAGGGCTTTTAGGGCGAAGATGGAATGGATGGGCGACGAAGAGAATCAACCCGAAAGGTGCGGGCGGACAGCAACTGCGGGTAAGTGGATGAAGTCAAGAGGCAAGTCTATGTCGCTCAGTGGGATATGGGCTTTCTTTCAATCGAGAAGAGAAGTGCTCATTAACTTCAAGCGTTACCTTTGGGAATCATTAATCTCACGTGACTTACTTCTTATAAACGAATGTACATCAAAATATTAAATCAATCATGAAATTATGGCAGTAGAAAGAGCTCAATTTTTTGAAAGATGGTAAGTCAATGTGACTGCGTAGTCCATGCTCAAATATCGCTTATTCGCTTCTGAACACTGAGATGGCATCCGTTTTGAGGGAACATCGTAAACTAGGGCATCCAAAAACTAGAATAAGTTTTTTTTGTAGGCATTTGGCGCACCATGAGTTTCCAATTTGGAAAAATTTTTAACCTACTTCTACTTCTGGTCGTTTTATTAAATTCTTCATCCAGTAAATATACCTTCATATTCTTCCCCGCATAAAGTACGCAAATGTTTCCACCGAAATTTGTATCCATCGATCAAAATCCTTGCATAAATTGGCGCCAGGAATGAGTTTAATTATTACAATGCCCCTAATATGATGATGTGGAAGTTAGTTTTGCCATTAATATACAGAATTGAAATTTCTCACATTAGCACAATTATTTTTCAAGACCAGAGCCATTCCACCTCTGAAAATCAAGTTATAAATACGGTTCTGCTGCTGATGAGGAATCTGTTCTCACTCGCAATGCTAACCATTTTAGTACAAATATTTTGATGTGGTTTGTAGAATATTCAGGAAAAAAAATTGAATTCAACGTCAACAATTGCGAATATCCCCCCTGGTACCGTAGGAACCTATGCCTTACATATCATTTTAGATGAGAAATGTTTACCATTTCGATATTTTGTGGCAATACGCTCGTAACATGGAACTCAGTTATTGGAATCAAGTCCAAAATTACACTGGAGCCCTATGAATTAATAAAGAATTGGAATGTTACTTCAGTAGAGTAGTTCATTATTTTAGTCAGAACGATGAACCGTTTAAATATTCTCTTGCTAATAATGAGTGTTTAAGGAGACATTCAAGGCTCTGAAAATAAGCAATGAACAAGAAATATATTTAGTGAGGGTAAAAACTCATGTTTCGAATGATTTTTTTGCAGTTAAATTTATCGACATAGCTTCAATTGAAATTATTAAATTCTTTCACTCTACTGCGCGAGGAAAACAAATTATTGATGAAGCAATAATATTCATGTAAACTCATTGAGAGCACATTTTTTCTTCGCGTTACATGAAGCTTGACTTTGCCACTTACATTACCTGAGTTAACTCAAGGTGGCTTGCAAGGTAATGTGTAGATATAGGCGAAGGGTGTCGTTTGATTCTGGGGCCGAGGGTGGAGTGCTTGAGGACCTTCGAGTGCTAAGGGGCGGCTAGGTCTCGGAGAGAGGGGGAGGGGTTGGTCTGCGTGTCAGGGCGTGAGGGAGTCGAGGGTTTGGGAAGTCTTTTTCCAAAGGGTGGCAGGGCACACGGAGGGCGGTTCGAATGAGAAGTCGGTTTTGAAGACCGGCGGAATGTGCTTTGCCCGTGATGTGATGTCCCCATAAATATTGATGGGAGTTTGGGTTGCGAGGACCTCTCCCCTCCTCCCTCATCTCCCACCCTATCCCTGCCTCCCTTACCGAAGTGCCCTACGACCCCCTTCGCCACTAGCACGCCCCCGGTGTCTTCCGTCCGGGGGTGCAGTCCTAGGGAAGGGAATATAAGGGGCCCCACCCTCTGCCACACGCCAACCCTCTCTTCACAACTTCTCCCGACTCTATTGGATCATCCCCTTTTCCTTTCCAACCCCCCACTTCTCGTTGTTTCTCTCTCTATTTCTCTCACACCTATTCTCTTCCCCCAATCCACTCCCTTCAGCCAGGAGGAGCCCTCCGCTTCCAGTGAAGACGACCTCCCATACACTACCCCCCGTCCCAACTTGTACCATTCCTCTCAGCCTCTCCGCTCACTTTAACCCCCCCCCCACCAACGTCTTCTTCTGAATTTGTCTCTTCCACCTACTCCTCTTCGCAGTTTCTCCGACAATCTAAAATCCACCCCCAAATTCACACTTGTGTTCCCATTTTGGGTTGCTTTTCATTGCTTGCTTCCCATTCATTTGCGTCATAATCGTTTCATTTGAAATTCCAATGATTATTTTGCTACTCGCGTATGATTTTATGATCAATTTGATATTAAGTTATATTCTTACTAATAATTATAAGAATATGATGCATATATTGAACCTGATAATGGCGCAACAGCCGAAACCAGTCGTTTGTAGTGCAAAAAATCTGTGGAAAACGCAAAGTTGTGTTCTTCTCAGAATAATAGAAAGATTCCACAGTGTTAGATCTTCGTCACATCATTATATGCTTACTTATATGAGCCATTTAATTCTATTTGCTTTCAAGGGAGTGTGTTACCGAAAAAATTGTATTGTAGTAGTCCAGAATTATAGTGTACTTCTTAGTTTCTCTTCTAATTGCTGGTTTTATTTTGTCATAGTTTTCGTCGACAAAGCCAAAGTCTTGGGTTTCAATCCCAACAAAAAGGTAGCTGTGTAAATGCTCTTATCGGTTGGTTGCATTTCGAAACCGCCTTGCTCGCCGGGACACTCGAGGCTTTTCTGCCTCTCTTCTTCTTTTCTGTGGGCATTGCGCGTTTGTCTTGTTGCGGAACCAAACTTAATTGCACCCATGAGGGGCATTTGGGACGTGATTCTGCAAGTTGTTTCTTTTGACGGAGGCTTTAGGTTGGTGCCACATATATAGGATTGCAAGGAAAAAGAGAAAAAGTGCCTTCGCTCCACTTGGTGCTCTCTGAAGTATTCGAGAAGCCGGGGAAGTTACGATCTAGAAAGGTCAATTCTTACTGACTTTTTTTCAAACTCTTTTTCCTGCCCTATAACGAACTTCGATCGTTGTACACTCATCTTTGTTATTCCTTCCCGTCTTCACGCAATTCCAATCTTGAAATATTTTGGACAGTTGACTATGTAACTCCCGTGTATTCCTCAGGGAAGGCGTTTTCTGTTGCGTCCTTGTACCTCCCCTCCGTTTTTTCCCCTTATCTTGTACGGACACAAAGGTATTAATGATCATCTGAATAGTGGATGTGTAATTGAAAAATATTATATTGTTATATGTAGGTATTGCAGTTCCGATAATTCGAAAATATGCTACCACTTGCAGCAAAGAAATAGCATACATAATAGCCCTATACATAGGTTTTTAGTGGCAAATTTTCGGAATTTATGTTCCTCTTATGACCACTTTTTGTGAATGTTAAATTCTTCGCATAAGTTTCCTTTAAATGGCCCGTGGAATCGTGAAATAATTTATTTCCTCTCAGATAGCATTCAGTTTAGTTTAGTCCTCTTCCTAAGTGTAAGTTACTAGTAAAATTTTCGCCTTTCTGCGTATTTATTTTTTTTTAAATATTGTGAAATATTGAAATCTCCTGAAGCATCGTCTAGGAATTTCTTATTCGAAGCTAACAATTTCTTTCTTAATGCAATAGAATCTCAAGTTTTCTAAATGAGGTCAATAAGTCCGATGAATAGCCTCCCTGTATCCCTATTCATGAGTATAGTTTGCGAGGCGTTTCCCTCCGCGACTCAATGGGAAGCAGAGGAATGAGGCGCGGCTTCATCTGCACGCATGCATGCGGCCCGCACCTTTTTTATCTCCCTCGACTCCTTTCACTTCGACAAACCAACACCACACCCTTCCCCTCTTCCTCTTCCTTTCATTTCGCTAATTTCTAGCGGGGTGGCGCTGCTAATGGAAGGGGAAGAGATGGGTGGGGTAGGGCAGGGGGAGGAGATTCGAGCAGCGTAGAGAGAATAAAGGACGTTGGTTTGCCACCACAAAGTTCGGGTTTCTCGGACTCCAAAACGAGAAATGACGTCACGTGCACCATTCAAAAAGTCTTCATATCCCGTGCACACACGTACACACTCTGTGACGTTAGAGCACACTCACTCAATACAACGTGCGACTACTTACTCCATCGTGCAAATCGAAACGTCGACCTCTTCCGCCAACCACCCTCCCATCCTTTCTCACCCTCTAATCCTCCCACCCTCCCATTCTCCCACCCTCCCATCCTCTTACACTCCCATCCTCACACCCTCTATCCACCCATCCTCCCACCCTCCCATCCTCACACCCTCCCACCCTCCCACCCTCCCATCCTCCCACCCTCCCATCCTCGCACCCTCCCATCCTCCCACCCTCCCACCCTCCCGCCCTTCCTTCCTCCTCCCAATCCATCCTATCCTTCCACCCTCCTTTCAACCCTCCCACCATCCCACCCTCTCTCCCTCCCTCCCTCTCTTTTACCCTCCCTCCTCCATTCGCTCCCTTCACACTTCTTCACTTTCACTTTTCCTTGCTTATCATCGACGCCCGTGATATTCCCCTCACTTCCCACCTTTTCTTTCTCCCAGGCGTCGTCAAATCGTAACACTTCACCACAGAAAAAACAACGTGCAGTAGAAGACCTCGTTACCGGTTCCCTTAAAGGGACACATTTTCCCAGAAAATTGGAACTCAGAAACGAACTTCGATGTATGACGCAAATGCGAGTGCATTTAATAATCTTTATATTATCGGTTTGTGTGTACCTTGCTCTATGTCTCAAATTCTTTCTCCTGAAAGTCTCAGAGGCATGGGATTACTCAAGAATTAATGATTCTATTTTTATCTACTTCTATCAAGGTTTTCGTCCTCTACGTCCTCGTAAAATTGTCATGAAGATTATGCCGCTTGAAATTCCAAGAATATCCTTAAATGTCTTCACCAATGTTCACACTTCTATGGCTATATTCCTAATTTTGAGCATCAAATCCCTAACAACTTTGCTATCTCCAATGAACGTGGTTGGTTTTGGTGAATTCTGATTTCACTCAAACCATGTGCTACTCAATGTTAAATGGGTCGCTAAGTAATTGTCTCTGTCGTAATCTTTGTCTATTTATGACCACAATCTTTGTCAGTGGCCCTATTAGTGATTCAATTAGCATGTTCTTATCCGTAAAATATTTTTCCCGTCTTTTTATTTTAAGTTAATGTAACAATCAATTCTTAAATCATACTCCAGCACCCATATATTCACTTCTCCATTCTTCTTCATTCTACTATTCATAGTCTCATTCGATTAGTTGTAGATTTACTTGGTTTATACCTACTATCATAAAAAGTTTGATACGGTGAGAGAACGTACCTCGATCGATTGCTAATTTACTTCATAAACGTATAGTTTCCAATCCAACGCCTTTTTTATGGGGAAGTATAAGTATCTATCTATAGTTATGGCGGTAGGTGATTAAATGAACGCTGTAGGAGGGAGTGGTAAATTTTAATCCCTCCCTAATCGAAGTTTTGGGCATTGATCTCGCCCTCTACATTTCCACCTATCAGCTTCTCGTCATCCCGATTGCTTTCCCCGCCTCGTATTCACTTCCATTTCCTCCTCCTCCCTACCCTTCGCTCCACATCTCCACATCCCCTTCTGTCTCTTTGTCCCTTCATTCACTCGAGTCTCCTTTCTCTCCTCTCTCTTCCCTTCGCTTCCGCGCCAGTGTTTTGTTCTCTCGGCCCTCTTGTTTGCCTCGCCTTTAAAACCGCGTCATTCCCTCTTCTCTCCTTCCCTTTCCTCCTCCCCCTATCCTCCTCCCTCCCTTTCTTCCTTTCCGTTTCTCGTAAACTTTATCCCGGTGTCTCTCTCCGAGGGCCGCCCTTTATATATTTACGCGAGAGAATCAACACCCCTGACAATCCCGGATGTCACGCCTTTCGGAAGGTTTTCAGAGTTCCTCCGCCGCGCCGCCCTTGTCTCCGTTTCTACGGCGTCTAATTCCCTCACTCTCTCCTGTCTCCTCAACTCCCTCCTCTTCTCCATTCGCCGCTCTCTCTTATTTCCACCTTTGCCGCCGCTCTCCGTCCTCCTCGGGAATTAATCTTTCAGGCTCTCGGTTTCACTCAACGCTTTCAGCCATTATTCCATTCGTCCCCTGATTCGGCCCCTCGCAGCCTCCGGCTCAGACTCCCGCGCCTCTTGCCTCCGCCCGTTCGTTCCTTTTCAGACTTACCCGTCGATTCAGATGAAGAAAAAGACATGCTCGTTACATTAATATACCCTCTGGTGTTTGACTCACTAGTCAGTAGGGCGAGAGGAATAATTTGTCACTGTTACTTTCTCAAGTCATGCGTCAGAGGCGGTGGTTGCGGATGACAAGATGAACATTTTACTGATCTCAAATTTTTTGCTGCTAACATGTCCTTTTTTGGAAGTATTTAAAAACAGAAATGAAGTCAGAGCTGGTTACTTTAATCAAACGTAAGAGTACTCATTACTTAATTTTACTTTTCAATATCCGCTGATAAAATCTGAAATGATGTGATCCTGCTGCCTACCCGCAGTCACTACCGATTCCATCTCAACAATATATCAAGTTCATCAATAAATTAACTGTCGTGAAACCTCGGATTCCGTCCTTGGCGCTTGATCTGTAATTAATTGTATTTATTAGTCATGGGCACTTCCTGAAAAAGTACCGGTATTTAACCAACGAGTATTTCAAAGAGCTACTTATACCGGACCGGTAATACCGACGCAATATTATCGGTATCCCGGTATTTGTTTACTTTATTTTTGTAAAGTAGCTGCAAATTAATGTAAAACTGGTGTAAATCTAATCAAGTACGGTACATAATTACGCAAAGATCATTACTAATTATTATTTATTGTGATTAGTGGTAATTAATGTGTGAATTATCGCGAGTAACTTTCTTTCGAACTTGCGTAACAACTTGTTTCATCATGAATAATATATTTAAGGCAGTTTGAATAATGCCATATGGTATAATTCAATTCATATACGATTGAAGTACCTACATCCATCTTGAACGGTGCTTCGCATTATGTTATTTGCATCAACATCTTAGCATCTTTCTTGTCGATGGACACAGTCGCGCTTTATAAAATTATGAATAGTTTTGCGTGTGTTAGCTTTTGTCATCCAATTCAAGAACTATTAAAGCTATATTTTATGACTTAATTAATTACGAGCATTAAGGTAAATGTAAATCAGTGACAGATACAGTATAACGTCCGAAGAGTTTATCAAATATTGATAAACTCTTCGGACCTGGCACGGATTATGTTTTACTAACCCATTTTTATTAAAATAATGTGGAAATACATCTACATCTACATACTACCCCGCAAGCTGCCTCAATAGGCGTGTGGTGGGGGTGTTAGGACACCAGCCGTTTACATATAAAAAGGAAACGCTCTAATGAAATTGCGCCTAGCATTCGTTAAAGTCCCTTATTGTTCGGGGGAAAAACGAATTCCCATACCTATCCGTTCGGCAAAATATCTCTCTTGATTTATCGTTTCTGTCGGACCTGGAAATATAGTGGGGTTCTAATATGATGTTCTCCGTGTCGCTCTTAAAGATATCTATTCTCAATTGCTCAAGCGATCTAAGCCTAGCGCACAGCCTCCGAGTCTCTAGCGGCTCCCAGCCTAATTCGTTAAACATCTGTGTAACGCTGTCTGTACGCCCGAAGCAGTTTTTTACGAATCGCGTAGCTTTCCTTTGTATTATATTAAGTTCCCGGATTAGGTCTTTCTGCACCGGATCCCATATGCTCGCTGCATATTCAAGGTGTGGCCGGACGACTGCGAAATAGCACCTCTCTTTTACTTTTTCATCCGTAAATCTTCCCACAATACGCTTGAAGAATCCTAGATACTTCACTTCATCTGTCGCCTTTATGTTAACACCATCCACAGCATATGCATGGGGATAGTTGGACGACCTCCGCAAGAAATGTACCACCGTGCATTTGCTCAGATTAATTTCGAGTCCCCATGTATGTACACAACATGGAACAAGTTAGCGAAGTATTTTATTGCCGTACAGATAAGACTTGGTATAATTAAAAAAATGTTATCATGTATTAGTCAGATTATAGTTTCGTTTCTCACTTTCCTGAATTCGTGTTGAGGGTTCAAAGATATTTTACGTCTTCCTAATCATCGAAAAGTCATAGTTCGACCACGTTTTCTAAAATGGAAATAAATGTCTCTGATATTATTTCAATAGCTGCTTCTCTGTGTGTAATATTCATTTTTATGCCGCAAGTACAATTATCAATTCTATAAATCCATCGTGTTATGCCTTGTAAGTCCGCACAGGTAACTAATCAGTATTTCATCAACAGTGCCTAGGTTCTCGATCCAGCAGCAGAATAGCTCTCGGCTCTGGAACGTTGGCACATTTCTGGAGGGTAATTCACAGTTACATAGTAATCAAGTGCATCAAATTACATGTGTGTCATCATGTCTTAACCAAAGCGTCGGCTCAAAGTACTCAGTAATCGACAAAATTTTCTGAATGACGGAAATAGTCTAGAAATAAGGCCTAAAAACGTTTCATTTTTTAATAAATTTCAAATAAATGCCATTAATTTTTTAAGTACATTGCAATTACAGTAATAAATAATAATTTAAACCATTAAAATCTAAACATATTCAGAACAAATAAATAGTATTCCAATAATATTTCAAAATAAAATAAATAATAATCTACATTCCCCAATATTCATCACCTAGGGTTCCTAGAAAAAGAATCTGATTGTTCCGTACACTGAAGACAATTGTGTCCTTCAATAAGTGATGATTTTATTAAGTAAGGTCTCAGTGCATCATGAGCCGACTGATCTTCCCGTGACACAAAAATATTTTTTTGATATTTTATACAAATTAGGAAGTAAAAATTTATTTTCCTCCAAATTCTTCTGGGGGGTCTTTTTTAATCCCCAGTAGATCCTGTTTAAGATATAGCGTCACCTGATATGGTACTACACCTAAACCATGAGAGAGTGTATCTGGTGCACTATGTGGTGCACTTTTTTCATGGCATGACCATAAACGAGATGCACTGGCTGCACTTTCGCCCACTGGTGGTAATGGGGAACCGCTTTGGGTTTGTTCCCTATCAACTTCCTCTGTCAGGGCCAGGGGCGGATTAAGGAGGGGAGCAGGAGGATCCAACCCCCATAATTTCTGGGAAAACATACATAATGGTAATCATGAGGTATTCCATACCCCCCAGAACCCCGGAAAGTAGCAATCCTCATAACAACGACCTTAATCCGCCCCTGGTCAGGGCCTCCACTATCCTGGAAGAAAGGAGGGGAGAAGGAAAGTTAATTTTCTTTTAATATAATTCCAAGATTACGTCGCCATCCTTCACTCAGTGTCCTCTTGTCCATCCTTCAACCCTCCCCCATCTTCATATTTTGACCCACCCAAAAGCTGCCCTAGGGCTTTCCTCCAAGGACGTGCGCTCTGGGCCCCTTTGACGATGTATATTTCCAGGTCACTACTCTTATCAGCAAGGCTTCTCAAACGCCTCCCTTTCCTCCTCTTTCTCTCTAGCTTGCTTAACGGTGAATTCATAACAGCCTTTTTCTTCCTCTTCACTCCCAGCCAAGTGGTGGGTGGGTAACCAAAGTGTGCGCAATAGAGGCAGAGAAGAGGATGTCCATCTCCTGGTCCCTTATTTTTGATCTCCAGGGAGGTTTTCCAAACCCTCGAGCCCCCTCGAGCGAACCGTAGTTGAGCTCCAAATGTACCGAGATTTCTTACCTAAAATCGTCCTTTTTCGGATTGGTTGCTGAATGGATCCGTGCCTTTTTGGACCCGATTATGTCACATACTTTTAGCGAACGGTCGTTGCATTCCTTATCGGAATCATACCTTTCTGAGAACAATGTATCTGGAACTTTTTAATAACGGATATTTCCACACAGGATAACATGTCTGATTGAATCAGAGTGCAGGGTCGGTGGTCGTATCGTACGCTAATTTAATTAAACTTTTTTCCGAACCTATAGGCTAAATAAACTTAGGTGATCTGACCAATGTAATTCAATCAAGGTCTTCGAAGTGATTTCGAAATTGAAGTTTTCTTCATTTTTGGAGTCTAATTCTTTAAAAAAAAAATGTCAAAGTTGTGCTTTGAGAAAATGTTCTAAAATATTTTTTTATAACTTTTCTGCGTGATTGGAATCCTCATGTAATTTTTAAATATTAAGTAAAATCGAATATTAGTATGGTATAGTGTTCATATCAAATAGTTTTCGCATGATTGATATCTAATCCAAATATCATGGAACACATTACTTCAGGGCCTATCAGGGCCTGGACCTATTTATGAATGATTTTTTGATTAATTTTTTTACTAGTTTATTATTGAAGTAACAATGTAGCCGTTTCATCAATATTGATTATGTTCTCCGACTTTTAGTACTTTTCTTTAATTTTGTACTTTCCGTACAAGCAGCAATTTATTAACATCAACGGTACTGAGCAATGATACCGACGATAGCTCTAGTCACCGGGAAAAATAAGTCATTTCAAAGCCTTATAAAATTATTACCTATGCATGCTATCTTCGTCGCTGCCTATTGGATTTATATGAAATATTCCCTTCACAAACAATATTCTTGTGAAGAGAGATTTTCTTGAGAGATGGGTATATCATGTAGCAAGATTACAAAATTTAAGATGTAATGGCGCAAAAGAGGGGTTTCGACTAAGTGTTCCTCATTTTTGAAGTCTAATTCCTAAATAATGTCAAAGTTGTACCTTGAGAAATTTTTTTAACAATAATTGTAAACATAACTTGTATAGGCACGCTATATAAAATGTTCGGCTACTGATTGACTCGGATAAAAAGCGGCTGATCCTGGCGATTCCTCTCTGCAGTGTGTTTAATTTCTCTTGGACCGAGCTTCATGTGTGGATCTTCGGTCCAATTGTATGGGCAACTTCTGCCTGTCAAGCCTATTAATGGAGTTTTGCGTTAAATATTAAGTTTTAGTTTATTCTCATTTAAATGGTAACCTCAGATACCCACAAGAATGCGTTATCTTATGAATTTAAATGTTAATATAACGAAATCATGTTAGGTCCCAGGCTCCATCCATTTGGACGAGATATTGTCATTTTGAATCTTGTTTACGCTTTTTATTTAGCAGATCCTCCCTGAGTAGCCGCTTCTCCTGTCCGTTTCCCATTATTTCATTCGACTAACATATCCTCCAACCCCGCCATCTACCTCTCCTTTGGATAGCATTCCCCCACCTCCCTCACCCACGCAATCTTCCCCAACTCTTCACGTTTAATAAGGTTTCGAGATGTGGTCCCTCTAGGGGTGGTGTGGAACTGGGAGACGTGTCAGGCCCACGGAGCGCGAGCCAGAATTTCCCAAATTAATAATTGATTTATTGCGATATGACGCCCAACGCGCCGCCAGAGAGAGAAAGAGCGCTAGCAGCATTGGATTACGCGTGGAGTTCGCCTCCAGTCGACAATTGGCAGCACACCACTCAGAATCTGGCAGAAATTTTGTTTTTATTGTTCTTCATAAGTGCAGTCTCAAAACAACACCCGTTGATTACATTATGGAAATCCACGTTTTCAGTACTTTTTCTTGCAGTGATCGTTTATTTGTCCTGATTGTAGCAAAATTGTGGATTTTTATACTGCTATAAAGAATTCTGCAATTATAAATGACAACATCTTCCTTCGTAGCGTTTCAGCTCCCAAGAAACAAAGGTATATCCTAGTTGTAGTGAAATCTTGCCTGGGATGTGCTTGGGACATGTTCAGCAACACTGCTTCAAACAAGGGTAATGATGATTACACAGCAGTTACTGGAACATTTTAAAACCCATGATGATGATACCTGTGAAAAAGCTTTTGTAATATCAGTTCTGTCGCTCCTGTAAAGGAAATATACACATGACTGAATTAACTAGCTTATTGATGGAATAACTTCAAGATTGCTATTCATAGAGCAATTTAATGCGTATGTGAACGGAGAAAATAACATCCATAGTGGAAAATTATACCAACATTTTCAATCAAAATAAATTTCGTATTGAATCCCGATGATTACAGGCAGAGGCGGTTGTGACAGCCTCTCTTGAGTTGATTTTCCCATTTTCCAGACGAATGCTATTAAAGCAATTAACTTCGCGAATCTTCCTATTTAATCCAGTCGTTTTTCCGCAGAGTCAAACTGGAATAAAGTTGGAATCCCATTTATTTTGAGTCCTGTTGGTGGCAGAATTATTCCCCTCTTTGTGGGGCTTAATGCCATTTTGAGCATCGTTCACGTTTAAATTAAATTTACTATCGTGAAAACCAGCCACGTGTTATGCGTAAGAAGCTTTTTTTATTTTCTTCTTTCGTCCGTTTAAGTATAAGGTATTCTTAGGTAAGGAAGAATAGCCTGCGAGTAGTTGAAAAGTTTAGTTGCTTGAGTTATAATTAAGCGCTGTGAATTATCCAGCGGCTATATTACTTCAGTAACGAATTAACGCTAATAATGACACGAAGTGCTTTATTGCTCTGTCATTTCCGTATGCTTTCTTCAAATTATGGGATATATATAATTGTATTAAGCAGTTTTTCACATCCCTTGCGTTTATTTTTCCTCTAGAAAGGGCGTTAAATGCTGAAAATGTCTAGACTGAATAACAGTCAGAACGTGATTTTGCTGAATCACATGCCATACAGAAATATAAAATGATTCAAGGAAATAATGTGACTGCAAAGAAATAAATAAACGTCAATGTTTCCCCACCTTCTTAAACCTCAGGTGTATCACTATATGATCATTTCGACTTTTCATGAGTAAAATGTTTTAATTTTCTTTTGTTTTCAACAAACTGGAAATCAATTGGTTTTCTGATATTTCCTTCCCCGAAAATTTTCACTTTTCCCCGGCATGAAAAATGATGCCATTGTTCATTCTTAATCTCACTCTTTTTGGTTTGAGTTCAATGTCACATAAATTGGAAAATGTGTGTCACCGTGAGTATAAGAAAATATGTGTCACCGTAATAATGTAAATATTTTGTTTATTCATACCATTCGACTCGGTGAAATATGCTGTCGGTTTACTCCTCTTTTCGACCGATGTCTCTGAAACGTATGGCTTGGTGAGGAGAAGAAAGATAAGAGAGAGAGATGGAGCGGTGTATTCTAGCTGGATGAAGACATGAGGGAGACTGGTTTTGGGAAGGATTGGTTTTCGTGGGGGAGATGGGGGGGGGGAGGTGGAGTGAAAAAGAGGACCAGGTGTCCCTTCGGCTGTCCGCCTCGTTAAATGAGCCCTCCCATTTTCCAGGGCGCCACCACGAATTTCCATTTCCCGCAGGACACCCGACAGTGATTGAACTGCGGCTCCCTTCTTCTGCGGCCGCACACCACGAAACATGAAGGAGGGAGCAGAGGGATGATGGGCCGAGAGGAGGGTGGGGCGTTTAGGTCAGGGTTTAGGCATTCGTCCGGTCAGTCTCTCGACGGAAAAAAGGCGTTAAGGAATGAAGATTGGAATATGAGATCCCTCTGGTTTAGCCATATACACAGCGTGGTACATCTGACCCCAAAAGTACACTTCTCCACGTATTAGATCCGATGATCCGGCCATATTTCTTTCCAATTTGGTGGAAAATACTTACGTATTTTCTTTCTCCCTTCGATGCACCTGCTAGGAGCTCTATACGGTGTCGAAGTTTCTGTTTTTCAATTTACATCACATAGGCATCACTATCGTGTGATTTTATGGAAATTATCGGTGAATTGCAATGCATAAAAATGCAGGGAATGTCATTGACATGACATTGTAACCGAGAGTACCAAAGGAGTTATGAGTATAAAGAGTGGAGTTAAATACTCGTGCTTATATCGATTATGAGCATCACTTTAATGTTAGATTTTATTTCAAACATTATGGGAGATTGTCATAAAATGGCTTATATTCCTGGGGATTAGATCTAGCTTAGCAATAAATTGCTGCTTCGTAGTATTGTTAAGATAAAAAGTAAAAAAAGGAAAGCAATCTAATTACGTCCTTGCATTGTTCTCATACTTCCAGTTTCCGTGAAACCCATTTGTTTTTGGATACTTACTTACCTATATGACTTCTC
This sequence comes from Pyrrhosoma nymphula, assembly GCA_963573305.1. Classification (NCBI taxonomy): domain Eukaryota; kingdom Metazoa; phylum Arthropoda; class Insecta; order Odonata; family Coenagrionidae; genus Pyrrhosoma; species Pyrrhosoma nymphula. Next base: position 21,105,112 of record OY754330.1, on the reverse strand, counting down.
TCGTCTTCTTTTTTTGTCCGTAAAATACAGAACGTTTTCTATGTGTGAATGACTAAAGTTCGTCCAAGGAAATACCGCAGTTGACATTTTGAAATGCAGCCTATCAGTAAACGCGTCCAATGCCGTTTGGGGAAGGGAATAACGTGACCAAAGAATCCATAATGGTGGCTTTTGTTTAAATCATGCAATCGTGAAGAAATTTTACTTTTCATTTCTTTCTCAGACAAATCAGTATATTTTAACTGCGCTATTATCTTGGGCGGACTCTACCTCAAAAATTACCTTTGGTTCATGTTAAGGTCTTCAGAGCTTGATGTATTTGGATTCGAAAATGATATAATTTCCTTTTCTCCTAACTGAACCGATATTCTCGGTGACACACATTCGCTTTATCATAGTTTTCAAACTGTTTGTGCTGATTCCAATTTTCTTGAGAAAATCCCGTACACTTAGCCTTGCGACGTATTCATGTATTTATATCAAAATATCATGACACTCAATGTTATGACAAAGGAGGTCAAAGTTAGACAGCTTTAAATTTATTGGCGCCTTCATTAATCGCCTAAATATTTTTCGGTGAACTTAATTACTTCTTTTATCGATATAAATACCACGTGGACTCCCCCTGCTTAAGAGACTTGCTGAGTCCATAACTCTTAACCCCATGTTAACTGACAGAACGAAACGAGCGTGCGGTCGCATGGAAGTTACAGATTAATGATGTGTCCCTCAGGAGACAAAAATCGCCGCAGGGTCGAGGGTTAACTGCTCGAGTGGAATGACCGTCGCCTGTCATACTAACCGGAGTGAGGTAAACACCTGGCTTATCGCGCCGCTGGATGGATGAAATTGTAAAATGATGTTTTGCTGTCCACCTATCATACATCCAGAAGTAGCTTCTTCTCTTAAAAAAAATTTAAATTAATAAAAAATATAAAAATATATTTTTTTAAACTGTCATATAGTCTGAGGCCACTTTCCTACAAAATGTTATTCATTCCTTTATGCTCGTTGGTTGATAAATAAGTTTTCATAGTAATTTTATACTGTTACAATATTTTTATACACTACCGAATATATTAAAACATGCTAGACAATAGCTAAAAGTGAAATTTAGTGTTAGCTCAAAAAAATAGATTAAAAATATGTATGTGCTATGTCCATTTTAAGCAATAAATTTGGAATTCTGTGGCACTTCTTAATTCTTTATTTTAATTGTTTAAAACGTCTTTTGTTCATAAATTACAATTGTTTTCTCAATCAAAAACATATTTTTGAATCTCAGTGCCAGTTGGCGTATTCTAAATGAGCACTTTGAAACTTAAGCTTGCGGTATGCATGGTAATGTATATTTAGCAATTCAACGACTCTTGATGAGATAATAAACTAATATGGGCTCATAACGTTTTTGAGGATTGGAAAAATAGATCCATTCTTATTAGTCACATTTTTGGGACGCTCAGTTCATAATTCCGCAGCAAACAAGGGATTGAACGTGGATGCGAAAACTTGCGTGAAGAAGAATGTTTTGAAATGTTAAGGAATGCTACAGTGTTGTTATCTCCGATTCTGTGATAATGTAAAAACTTCCTACGTTTTTACTTTGAGTGTTAGTCGAAAAATTCTCTTTCAATTTTATATGAAAACAGCATCTTTTAATGACACATTTATTCGTAGAATTTAGTCAAAACCACGGCGTCCACCTCCTTCCCTTGGTCTCCTTCTGCTGTACGAACCTCCATCGCTTGTGTAGAACCAATAGCAGAAGGGGTAGATTTTTCGATTGATAACCATGAGCCTTCTTCGGGATTCATGGGCAAAGGAGAAAAGGCATTTGGTATTTCAAGTGTATTTTTTCGAGGTTTTTTTAGACAGTTGTGTAATTTGTAAAAGGCCATATCATCAGTAACATTAGCTGTGCAATCAGCAACGTAAATGACCTGTAACATCGCCAGGAAAGGGACTCACGAAAGGACTCTGTAACTATGTTAAAGTTATAAGATGTAAATTTGATCACTGTCCCTTAGAATAACAGAACTTTGACCTTGGAAATTCTATATAGGCGATTCTTTTAACAGGAGTTCGAATATAATCTGAATGAGCATTGTTCATAATTTTCTGTCTTTTTTAGTGAAAAAAATACCTTTTAAAGTGTAGCAAGCGCAAAAAAAGCCATTCAAACTCTCGACTTTTTGTTTATCCAATGGCTGGTTCGAACTAGTATTTCTCCATCGAAGTTTCCCAAAATCGCTTCGGAAATGGCAGACTTCCTGTGCCAACGCCTTTCAAGAGGCGAGATAGGTCGTCCCTTTAGCGCTCTTTCCGTTGTGTTTCATCGCTCTTCAAACCCTGCGGACGCTTTCTGAAGGCTCGTCCCAAGCACACATTCGCTCACCCTCACACCACTGGACCCAATCCCACCTTCCAAACCCCCCTATTATTTTTGCCTCCCTCTCTGAGGGGCTGCACCCGCGCCATATCCGACATCCATTTTTACGACTCTCCCCCCCCCCTGACCCTCCCCTCTCCCTCCCCCCTCCTCCGCCTGTTCCCTCACCCATTCGTTCGATCCTTATCTCACCTTGCCTTCCGAGCACGATCGTACTCCAACACCCTCCATCCCCTGACCCTCAATCTTCACCTGCCTCCGTCAAGATGCCGCCACCCACCCCCAGGAACCTTCCTAGATATCTTTCCTCGCCTTCAACACTTTGCTTTCTGCTGAGCTGAATCGTTCACTGTAAAGGTAGGGAACGGGTTCGTAGCCAAGCCATTTAAGTGTTCAAGTAAATTCGGGAAGTATTCTCTTTCCCTTATCTTCCTATCCTAAACTTTTCAATTTTAGTCGGTACAAGCATTAAATAGGCGTTATACATAATACAAAAGGCGCCAAAGATACATTTATCATTTCGGTGTAATTGCCTAAGCTTAAAATATGCATTTCTAACTACTTGCTGGAGTTTTGTATAAAATCAATGGTCTGCGAGTTCACTTCGTGGAATGAATACATCTTGGTCAAAAATATGAATGACCTGAAAAGGTCGAAACCGGTCGTGTTTTTAATAATTTTTTGTGGAATATAACCAAGTTTATTTTTGACCAAGATGCTTGCTGGAGAAGTTACTTGAATAAACAAATGTGGTATGCGTGCAAACGAACGAGCATGAAATGGATCTACTATTCATAAGTTTGATTTCTACCCTCGCGCAATATTAAAGTCAAATCCTCTGCACAGCAGTCGTGCTGTTTCAAACGTCGATTTACGCTATAAGAGTACATTTTTGCTGCTCATATTCACATCTCAAGTTTTATATAATTCTACTTGGTTCCTTGCTCAGTTGTAATCAGCGAAGAATATTCTCAGAGAAGCGATTTTCTGGATATGCAGCCAAAACATTGAAACTTTTCCGACACTATCCGTCGCTCGGAGAAATCTACTCCGTGGGTCACTCATGAATTGATTTTGCGGGAAGAAAAATGTCCATTCTCTCTCCAAGTCTCACACAAATCTCATGTGGCATATTCCACTCGGTACTATTTTACTCTCAACGCCATAGCCCTCCCCCTCCCCTTTTTTTCCTTCCCCCATTCAATCCCTTCTCCCCTCCTTACGTCTGCTTCCCTAACCTCTTCACGTCTCATGCCCTCACCCCTTCGTCTTCGTGTCCCTCTCAGCCGGCAACTCCTGTTCGAAAAGACATCACCAACTCTTCCCCCATCCCAGTCACCCCGTCTCCAAGGGTGACGACAGCGATGACTAATGCCTTGTATGTCATCCACCCCCAACGGCAGTGCGCGCGGTCACTAAGATGGAAATCATAAAGAAGCAAAGGAAGAAGGGGCGAAGGGAGAGAGGGCATCGGTTTGTTTGTGAAGAGGAGAAGGGAGTGCGTTCCACGGAAATCATCCCCCAAGGGGTTGGGGGAATGGAGGGGAGATGTTTCTCCGAGGAAATCTCTTCCCAACGCCCTTCTCTTTCTCCACCTTGTCGGTGGCTCATCGCAGTCGTGAGTTATGACTGCGCTTAATCCGAGCACACAATGGTCACTCTCTCTTTCTTTATTTCTTTCTTTCTCGCTCCGTGACCTGTGCGTGAGAAACGGGTATTGGGTGGTGGAGAGGGGTCACGTGATAGGTGGACTTCCGTTTCAAAACACGACCTATGGGTCACGAAGATTTAGCCAGAATACCCAAATGGTAATGTGAAAGATGTTGATGTTAGAGTTTTATTAACAAGCCAGGGAATTCAGGGATTTTGTTTAAAATCTAAAAAATCCAGCCCCAAGCACTACTACCAAAATATATAATTGTAAGCTCAAATGACGTAATACTTAACTTAACCGTTTAAACTGAGAAACTATAATTTAAATTTTTTCTTTTATATTTACTGTGAAATCCAATGCTAAGGCATATCGATTCCACAGATCTTCACGATTCTATTCTTACATTATATACCTTTTCCTCTTCACACCTTTATCAGCTATCGGTAAATCGTTCATGTTTTATTTCTAGTTCTGATTTAATTTCCTCTCAAATGTATACACCTCTAAAACATGTTTTTCACTACCAGTCATTCTCTTGCTGAATAGACTGATAGCGTTATAGATTTATCGAAATGCATTTTCAGAGTAAGCTTTTGTGAATCCTCCTATGATGAATCTATTTTGTTGCATTCACGGTAGGTAGAAATATTTTGTCTGCCATCAACTTTTTGTGCAGCCACGAAACACGATTTTTTTAAACCGCCAAGATATTGTTTTTAATGAAAATATTTTATCCAGGCCAATACGTAAGGCATGAAACATTGATTAGTGGACTGAATTAACGTGACGAACTTTGACATCCTGTTAGGTTCTCAGGAAGATACATCGAGAGAAGAACATCATTAGTGATCATGCCTCCATAAATTTGTAGTTCTTCTACCTAATTTCTTTAATACTTTTATTCAAATATTTATCGCTTCAATTGTTTGATATAAATAAACATTGTAGGTACTTGAATATTCCATTTCATTTCGTGGGTATTCCGTGTAAATCACCTCGTACACAGAGAATCGCACCCAATATGAAAGGTGTGCACCTTTCGGACTCTGCTCAGGCGATTCTCATTAATTTTAAGACTTCGAACGACACAAATGAGTGCTGTCACGTGAAATTGGTGGAATACACTATGTAATAATATAATAGCCAACCTCGGTGCGAGCGAGCTTGTCATTTTAATTCCACGTCAATAGAATTTTTAATTGTCATTAATCGGAGATACACAGAATTAGACAATGTCGCATGGTTAACCTAAGAACATACGGCGAATGTGTGTCTATGTTTATCATTGATAGAAAGTCTCAGTTTATATACAGTTTATATAACAATTTATATAACGAAGTGGAATATTTTATTGATGTTTCTGTTTGAAGGTGCGATCGCCGATATGTTTCGTGATTGGGTATGTTCCCTCTGTCCTCGTTCGTCTGTTTTCTGCCCACACGTCTCCCTCTCTGTCTCTTTGCTGCTGTGTATATACATCCTCTCTCTCTTTTTTCCTTTAATTCGCGCCACTTTCCCCTTCTTCCTCCCGCTCCCCGCGTCCCTCACTCTCGTCGGCTGCCGTGCGTATGCCGTTTATTTTCAGTCACGAGTGAAAGTTCTCCGTCACTACCCTTGCGTGAAACATGTTCCCTCAAAATTATTTTTCTCGGAAATAATTGACTTTGATTGTTCCCCCGTTGTGAGAGCTCGCGTGGGAGTATTTTTGATGCATGCAGAATTGAAAAATGTCGTGCTACTCACTAGTAAATACCGACGCTACTTATTTTACCAGAGACGTGAGCGCAATGTACTGCGGCACATTATTTCTTTGTGAAATCATTGACCGCCAGAAGGTTTTTTTTTATTGATGGAACGTCCTAAAAATAGAAATTCAATCTCCATGTTCATCACGTTTGCATGGTTATTTCCTCATGTAAGAACAGCGTTTTAACTAGCTCTACTTTTTATTTGGGTGGATCGAAAATTGTTCAATCATTTAACTAGTTTTGGAAGTTATACCGATAGATATAAATGGAGCACATGTACGTAAATAATTTTAATGTAATCATTAACGTAACAATTAATTATGTCTCAACACCCAAATTTAAGCAATCTTTCAAATTTATTACTGGATAGCATAATTTTGAATGGTGCAGTTTTTAAAGGATCTACTTATTTTTAAGTAACAGTGGCAGTAATTTAATCTTTTTCCCACCGTAATTATAATAAATTAATTAATCAATTAATATAAACCATTAATCAATTAAACGTCAGTATTTTTCCAAAAATAGTATACCTTTTAGGGCATTGGCTATTGATAACGGAATTATTTCATATATTTCCGCCAGAAAAGATGGGCATAGTTTCCCCAATTCTTCGGCTAGTACGTTGACCTTTCATTTGTCGGTTGGCTGCATCAAATTCATTCTCTGCAGTAGAACCTAGCCCGTTACCAATTTGCAACCCGCAACTAATCATAATGGGGTTTCGGTGTTCCAAGCTCCCCAATTATGTAATGAAGTCACCGTGAATGCAGGTAAGCCTCTTTTATCTAATTAGCTTAATCCCTTTTGCGTAGAGCTCCAATGGATAAATTTTAATTCCAACTTTGGAAAACTAGCGCATTGTTATAACCCACTGGATCGAGCATTGCTTAAATTCCAGGAATTGTTCTTGCGATATACATTTACGCTTGCACGCATGTTTACAATTGGGAACTTTTGTACGCTGTTTATCGCTGATTTGGTGCAGGAATTGTTAACACATTTTGTGCATGCTAATCATGTATTCTGTATAAATTAACCTTGCATAATTGGGCAGTAAATAATTTTTCGTCCATTTTAAAGAACTTCACACTTTTGTTTGAGGTCAGTCTGGATACCGTGACCTCTTCCGTTTAGCTAGAAAGGTTTGCCTGGTTTCCTGATGTGCCTCTTCCTCTTTTCTCTATGTCAGCGCTCATCTCACCTCATAGCTGTTGCTTTGAGAAGAAAGATGGCATTAACCACTGAAGCTTTGAGTTTTTAATTGAAGGACGGATCAATTGCCGTAATTAAATCATGTTGAGAAACGTTATTCCACCGGAAGTTGGATGCCTTGCGTCTGGAGGATATTTTAATGAACGCTCGGTCGAGATACGGCAAGGTGAGGTTGAAATTCACGAGAGAGGTTTTTGGTTGGAGAAGATTGGGTTTCAAAGTGAAGCAAGATCACGCCAAGAGCGTAAATTGATGGCCAAATGAGGGGGAAATGTTCTGAATTGTTGCAGAGCGTTAGAACTTGGGTAATTGTCGAGTCCCTCGGTTGGTTTCATGGTTATTTAGGGGAGGGGACCGACAACTAATCTCAGTTGCGCCATTGAGTTCAGGTGGATTAGTAAGGGGAGTATTATCTGGGGAATGGAGGATGAGTGGAGGGAAACCCAGCTTCGGCGTTAGCCTGCTCTGAACGAAACATCTACATCTACAAAATACCCTGCAAACCACCTCAAGGGTGTGTGGCAGGGGGTGAGTAGTCACAAACATACATTACACTATACCCTAAAGTTAGTATAATTACGACTATTGATGTGTTATCATAAATCGCTAATGCTTGCCACGAGGCAAGGCTCCGAAGTATGCACTACACTATGGATATGTTACCAATGTTAGAGGGACCTTTACTATTTATGTATTTTGCAACTACATAAACGGACAGAGATTCAAGAGTTATGCTGAAAACGTGCACGCGTGCTATAAGTACTAGGTAGCAGATAAGAATACAAGATCAGGGAGTACTACTACTACTAAGAGCTACACTGCCTATCAACAAGCCTAGTTAAAAGTCTCATTGGCAGCTGTTATGACCTCTTGTATTTCGCGGTAAAAATTACATTTTAAATCTGTCCGCTCTGCAGTCTAGTTTCCTAATTTCATTCTCATTATCTGATATACTGTAAAGGCGCCATACGGAGGATCACAATATAACATTCCATCTGACAGACGGGTGGACGGCTTGTAATCTGTCCAAGTAGCACTCCTAGTAGGGATAAGAATTCCGAAGAAAACTCGTCCTGTTTTCTGGGATTTGGACCCAGATCCTTGGGATGAGAAGTCAGTGCTCTAGCCTCCACACTAACTCGATCCCCCCCGAATCGGTTATACCTGCGATTGAGTGGCGGCGGGAGAGAAGAACGAGACTACCGGTTCCAAGATGTCTCCCGCTTTTCCTCCCAACAGCTTCGAGCCATTCTGAGTAAGTTCCCGGAAATGGAAATTGCACTGGACTTGCATTGTGGGGAAGGGATCAGAGAGAGAGAGGGGTCAAGTGCCATTTAGATAGTCGCTCAACTTTCTCTCTCTCTCTCTGTCCTCCCCCCTATCTCTTCCTGCCGCGTTGTCCTCCCTTTCATTTTTTTCTAACTCCCCTTTCGCTCCATTTCTGCCCACGCACATGGCAGTCCCTTTCCCAAAAACCAACTATCTTTTCCTCCCTCCACCCCCCACTTCGTTCTCACATGCAAAACTCCCCCCCTTTCAGTGGCTCTGGCGAGCCCGCAACTCCCTCTGTATCGCCCTCCGTGCTTTCCCATGTGCTAGAGCACGCCGGCTCGCATAAATCCCTCGCGATAAATCTGACCCCTGGGCGGCCACGGGAGAGAGTCGTCGCCCCCACCCCCTTCCCACATTCCCCTTGCGCTGTTGTGGGGGAGGGTACCACTAGGAAGGGGTGGGAATCGCATCCGTGGGCGTGTTGGGATTACGCACGGATGGGAACTTCACCCCCTTTGCTACGCGCCGAGCGCAATGTTCTAAACCTGCCGCGGATAGTCCAGTTGGACTTTCAGAAGGATTTTGGAGGCATAGGGAAGAGGCAGGAGGAATGATAAAACTGAAGTTGAGAAACTTTGTGGATTTCCATGTCAGCATTTAACATCGTGCAAATAAAAATTGTGCAAAACCGCATAAAATAAAAACAACTCAACCCGGATTTCAATGCGTGAGCGCCATCTACGGGTGTGGATTGGCATTTCACATCTCCCTTTTTTGTATAAAAAGATGTTTACCTGTTATCATATTCTCAAGAATGGAGTTTCACTGCAAAAGTGCATTTAGTTATTCAATGGAAACGTTTATCTATTTGACCGATTTATCCTGTTGAGGATCATCGAGTACACCTACGGTTGTATTTGAACCTGATGATATCTTGACATGTAAAAACGGTCTACGGTGGTTGTAGATTACGGTACAGTGAAACCCGATTTTGCCTAAGCAAAAAACCGATTGCACTCTTTGAAAGTTCCTGTGGAACTTAAAGTTTAATTTTAGTGTGAGATGTTGTCATTCTACGAAGGAACGCAGGAGAACTGACCTATCGGGACGAAAAAGAGGCTGATGAGTGTAGCATCGTGTGATACTCAGCTCGCAATACTCCAGCGTCCCTGTAAATACTGCATGACTTGATACTAAGTATCTAGCAAGGGATGATATATCAATTTGGTGGATTTTCAATATCAGCCAAGATAAATTGCTATTGGGATATTGGAAAAAGTATGTAATAGAATCTATGTGGGCTATGCAAAGGAAAATCTCCTAGCCTACAACATTGTTATTTTCAGGAAACTCAATACTTGCACAGACAGTAATTTTATTGTGAATGGAGGAAAACAATACTTTCATCGGCTATTTGATGCATCAAGCTCTGCATAATGGATATTCTCACGTGTTATTCATATAGTTACGCAGAATTGCCAAAAAGCTCCACTACCACCGGTTACGCAATTATGTCATTATAAGAGTGTCCCTAGGTAGGTAAATCTTTTATGTCGTCGTATCGACGATATTTATCGACAATTATGCTATTATTTCGTGTAAGCAATGGTGTTATTACTGGAAATATTGTCCATGCAGTCATATCGACGACAATCATAGACTCTCGATACAAAGAATCGTTGTGTTTGTCTAAACATACGTGAATGATTAGAAAAAATATCTTTTTGGTGTATATGTCTATATTTTTCCATATGGCGCTGCCCTTAACAGTGAGAAAATATTCAGTTGTATGGTTGAAGGGGTGGTGCCACAGGGTTGGAGGTAGTGGGAATTTGGATGATGTAGGGGTACGTAACCCTTTAGGGGGGGGTCGCTGGACTGATGGCGAGTGTACTCTCTGTTCGCGCGCTAAGGATTGATTCGCGTCCGCTTTTTTATATCCCTAAAGCGGGGGATTATCCTACTCGTGCTGGCGCGTGCATGCAGCTGAATGCTTGCGAGCGAGGGTTATCGGCTGGGATTGCTGTGAGACCGTGTTTTCAGTGCAGTTGGATGGATGTTTTCGCGGTGTCTCCCGCTTCAATCGTGAGCAGTGCATATTGTAGGGATTTTGTTAGATATTCATCATTGAGGCCAAACTTAATTTTTTTATTTCAACCCTGGATAAGCATTATGTTTTTATAAATATCCAACATCGAGATGTCCCCGTGAAATTCCCAACCTGGTGGGTTAAGAGCATGTTTTTACCGCTTGTCCAGCAGAATGTTGGTGGGATGGCAGATATCCAGTATTCGCAGCCTTGTTTGAGTTTTTAATTTCACGCCACGGTAAATATTGTGTTCTCAAAAATATTCTGCATCAAGATTTTACATGAAATATTCGTTGTGGCGTGAAACGAGCAATTTTTTTAGCACTTTACCGATCTACAACTTGTTGTACTAATCATATTTCGTGGGCTCATCAGCTGAAAACATTTTTGAGTGTTTTTGTGAAAAATGTGTAGTGAGTGTAAAAAAAGTGAAAAATTGTGTAGACGACAAATGGAAGCGTAAAAAAGAACATAATTTGTCTGGATATTTATAGCCATCTGAAATTTAATTTCTGTTTTAATGAATGCCCTTAAAATTAAGTTTGCTCCATGATAGTCATTGTTATTAAAAAAGAAACCAAAGTAGGTCCTGAGTGTTTCAACTTGATTAACCGCGACTGTGTTACTCGCGTTGAGGTTTTTACTTTTTTATTGTTAACGAGCTTTAATCATTCCGTTGCATTGTTAATCACGTCGTTATTGTATTGATAAGCCTACCATAATTACCCTTTTTGAAACGAGAGGGAACGTCAAAATTGTGAGATCGAAATCATTGATGTCTTTAATCATGATTTACATTTTTCAATCCGAATCCGTTGGTGGTAAATCTCCTGCTCCTCTCCTCTCTTTCTTTCTGTCATGCATTCCCCCTCGTGTTATCCGATGTGAAGAGCGTAATTCCAGCTGAAAGCACGCATTAGTTCCGTCCCGGCCCCGCGACTATCTGCATCATCGGCGATGTTGTTTCATCCTATCCCATGAAGGGTCATAAATCAGTGGGCAAATAAAAGCGATTTTGTAATGGAAATCGTAAACAGAATATCGTAAAACCTTGTAGTTTTCACGACCTAAAGGAAGATATGTTTATCTTTAGAATTGCTGACTTAGGCCAGAGATTTGACTCTACGTGTTTTGCCGAAGGCTTTTTCCCCTTAAGGCATTTGATTGTAAATTACTAAATTATAATCACTAATTTATTTTGAGGAATATTAAGGGAAAATAAATCAATTTATTTTCATGGAGTGATTCACGAGTATCAGTTAAAAATAGTGCCCTAGAGTTACCTCTTACGCCGATCATATTTTCTGAATATATTATTATTCTTATGGTAGTTAAAAAGGGTTACTTTTAATGTAAGACGTGTATGAATGAATATGTAGCTATGTTAATATTTTTCTCCTTAATGTGTATAGAATTTGTGCAAGTTATATTTTAAAGCTGCGTTGGCCCTTTTGTTATTGCAGTGTTGCAGCTTCCAGACAAATAAGATCCTAAGCATATTATTCTTTTTGTAATTAAAATCCTTTACATGTTTTTTTCTTTCCACGTGCATTGCTTTTCTGCCTGCGCTTTGTATTTTGAAATAAAAATTTGCCTTAAAAAATTAGAGCTCTGCTAATAAGGATGCCGAAAATTCACTCATAACTGTGCTAGAACTCCAAAATCTCGATAAATATATTACACAACAATTTTAAAAGAATAAAATTGAAATGAGGAGAGGATTGTTATTGAAGATGAAATTCTTATCCCTTCAGTAAAAATCAATAGACAGAGAACCTGAACGCGTTCGGCTACGAATGAAATTAAGTCCATCTCTATGCTCATGCTCATTACGAATAATGTACTTGCATATCGCATGCATGCGATTCTACCTTCCCTTTTGTTCCAAGAACAAATTTCCAGAACATACCGATGAGTAATTGGAGCGCAACTCCGGGAGCTAGAGCACTCGCATTAGACGCCACACCTTATCGCATGCCTTCTTCACGACGACAAGAGGAAGAACAAAAGATACGGTTGACAACCACGAAAGGTATTTCGCCGCGATACGAATTCGTACTTTATTATTCCCGCGTGATAAAAAAAGGAGAGCGAGGGAGAAGTTTGTCGCATAACCGTCTCTTCTACGGTCGCGCCGATCCGGGCGTGGAGGAAGTCTTCTGAGGGAAGGGGGGGGGGGGGAGAGAGGGAAAAAAACGAGCGAATCGTTTTCCCGAAACAAAACACGATCGAGGAGCGAGAGGAGGAGATGGAGTGTAGGAGATATCGGGGGTTGGGGGGGGGGGTGGAGCGAGGTGGGCGTGTTTTCCATGTGGGAGGGAGGGTGGGAAAGAGAGGGAGAATGGAGAGGGAGAGGGTAAAGCTGAATGGATTTCGTGTTCCCTGCAGCTTTGAGAGGAAGGAGATCACTTCGTCGAGTGCGGAATTGGAGTTATCGGGGAAGGGGGAGGAAGGAGGGGTGGAGGCAAGGAGGGGGGCGACTCAGGGGTCATGGGAGGGGGAAAGGCCAGACTGGAAAACCCCGAGGGGAAGTTGAGGTCGCCGCGGCCGTAAAACGCACCGGCTCGCTAATCAAAAAGGAAACTCTGATTACCACCTTTGATTTGATATCGGCGAATCTGGAGTGCGGCGGCAACACATCATTCTCCACTCAATCATCGACGCGCCGTCATCTAATTCCGCCGTAAGCATTTTATTTCCCCTGGTGGAGTAGATGTTCGGCCTGAGAAGGATGTGGTATGTACATTGTACGGAGAGGAAAATACGTCAAATGAATCTCTTAGTGACAGCGTACAAAGCCCTTAAGCGGCGTGACTGTATTTCATTCTCTATCTCCCATTCGCTAAAAGACATGCGCCCAATTCCCGGATGCAGACACTTCGTCCCGTATATTTTTCGTTCCTTAATAAGCTTGCAGTTTTCTGAAGGCCATAACTCAAAGATATAAGTTAAATAAGCGACAGTTATTGCGACCGTGAACGCAGTGTAAAGTGTCCACTTCGAATCCTTTGATGCATTTGCAAGCTGAGTTTTAACCGGCAGTGACAAAAGTTTTCTTTATAATTAATGCGAAAGAAAGTGAAAATGAAATAATACCTGTGAAAAAAGGATGAACTATAGGATACACTACAGTAAAACAACAAAAAGTGTATTTTTTGTCGTTCATCCAGTTGGTATTCGGTGTATGAGGAGTGATAGTTGATATTTAACGCAATGCGAGATACATTGCTCTTCTTCATATGGCTTTTGGTTCCAACCTACCACTGCTATTTCCCAACGCTAAAGACTACATTTACCTCATACCTTTATCTAATACCTGTATTATGCTCTTGACATCATTGATGGATGAAATGTCCAACTTTTCTAAACATATGACATATGTGGGAAAACCACGAAGGTAGCTTCGTAAAAAGATAAACATCTCTTCGATTGCAATATTGGCTAAATACAGATATCAAGTGTGTCTTAGAGGCATGAACTCATTGAACGTAACGATATCTCCGAGTAGGTATTTAGGCATAGAGTGCCCTTCGATGAACTCAAAATAACTTTTTTTACGCGGAAGAGTGGCGAGATGAACTGGCTTAATATAAATTCCCGGCGAAGTTCGGCTCGCGCGGGGCCACAAGCAGCAAGAAATGTCGAGCAAATATTATTTACATTAATCCCGAAATTTAATTACGCGGGAGATGACTCGCCCCGGGGGAGGAGAGGCCGCGGTTGGCGGGGACCCATGGCCCTGAGAGCCGGTGACGGAGGAGGAGAGGAGACGGATGCGAGGTGAAGGAAATAGGGAAGATGAAGGATGCGTTCGTCCCCGCTCTGCCACCGAAGCAGTCAACGGCGAGGCTCAAAAGGAAGGATGTGAAGAGGAGGCAGCAGGGTGGGTGAAGTTGGTGAGGACGCGATTCAAAAGCGGAGAGAACGTGAGGGATGGACCAAAGAAGTGAGGAAGAGGTGGGAGAAAGTCAGGGTTAGACGGAACAATTCAAAGGGTAGAATGGGGATGCCGTTGTGTTGGAGAGAAATGTGCCCTGTTCTGATCAACATCCCAAATACCAGCGAAATTGATCGTTGTGTATTCACGCTTCTTCCTGATTTGCCATCCTTACTGTTTCCCTCTCCAGGAATTTCAACAGGGAAGTAAAAAGGCATCAACTAATTTCAAACTGAATATGAATGCACGCATCCCAGTGGCATTTTTCGAATTGTTTTTCTTTGACAACTTTTTTTAAATGGTGTTTAAATTAAATGACATTCCTCTTTTCTCTGTCATCAAAATACCACTTTGCGCTTCTCCATTTTGCTGCTTTATGCCTGTTGCTCACGGTAAAATTTTCCATAAATGAGTTTTATAAAAATTTGTATTGAAAGTTTTATGAATTGTACGTGAAACGTACTTGCTTGCTCACGGTAAAACTATTCATAAAACCGCAATGTCCTGCCATCTATGAGATGCTTTGCGAACAAGTGAAGTTTTACTCTCTTTTGAATGACTGTTAGGTTAAAAACTATATGTATTGTTTATTACTTTACTTCTGATAACACTCAACGGTGATAAAGCTCTAACGCATTCTTCTAACAAGAAGGATACTGCCTCAACGTTCCATGAAATTCCAGCCATGTTTGTTTACGTTTTCCTTGTTTGGCTTCCCATGGATACGAGATTATTATCAACGCGATGAGCGGAACGTCTCATTGGTTGTTGCATAAAACGGTTTTATGGAAATAGAACCTGTCCTATTCCGTAAAACGTTTTATAAAACTAGGTTTTATAAAACGGTCTTATCATTAGCAAGCTCATTTTTATAAAATTAGTCGATTTTATAAAACGTTTTACCGAAAATTTTACCGTGAGCAACAGGCATTAGTTTATTACCGTGCCTCATCTTTTCCTGTTTCCCACCACGACGCCAGTGGTTGTCATGGTAATTTTACATTGTTAGGTAGTGCATGGTGGTTCGAACTATCGATCATGCGGCGTTTAGCTCCTACGATGTTGCGTATGAGGTACGTTGGTAGTTTTAACGGGGCTTTATGAAGGAAGGGATGGTGCGAAGGGAAGTGGAGAGAATGTGGAGAACGAAAGGAGGAAGAAAGGAGTGCGAAGAATAGAGAGGGGGTGGAGAGAGGGAGAAAGACAGGGGGAGGAAAAGATAAGATGAGGAGGGAATTTATTTTAGTAATGCGTTGCGTGCCCCCGTGCCAATATCCCGCCTTCTCCCTTCCCACCCCACGCCCCCAGTAAAGCCCTCCTCCCAACGCACGCAATCTACATCGCTCAGCACCTCACACACAACCCCCACCTCCTCAAAGAAACGTTCCCTTGGTGACTCCCCGCCCCCCCCCCAACCCACCCACCCACCTTCTCCCATTTCACAAATTCCCTCTTTTCTTTAAGAAGCAGGATGGCGGCAGCGTGAGGAACAAACAATTCTCCTGTGTGTTCGTATATCGAATGGGGGAGATCGTTCGACTCCATCCCTTCCACCGTCTCCTTTTAATCCCACGGCTGAGGAATCTCGGCTGCACGATCTCGCTCCCCTGCCTCCCTCGTCTTGCTCCGGAAGTGAGGAAGCCTCGGCATGCGGTGAGGGAAACGTCTTGAGGAGGATCGCGAAGATATTCACCGCCACGGGCGTAACTCTCCACGAGAGCGAGTGATCTGCGTTAGCATCCGTTTTCATACTCCTTCCTCCCGCTTTGCATACCAGACTTGAGGCATTTTACTGCACAAAAAATACCGCCTAGAGAATTGCTTCTCGGATGATTCACCTCTGCTATTCACGTTGCGATATGCATCTCTGGGAATTGCTCTTAGTGAAAAAGCGTGGGTTTCTACGACATCTATTTCACTAGGCTCCTCGTAAATGAGTACGAATCTCATTTGCGCTTGTTTTTGTGACTTACGAGTGTTGGCCTAAAGCCAGTTGAGTGCGGAGGTTGTGAATTTTATAGCAACAAAGAAAATATATACTCTATATCATTCCCAGCCACTCTTTAAATTAGGAATCGTGAGATTTCGCACAGACAGATTCTAAGCATCTTTTTGATGTCGATAGCAGAAAACACTTCAAACACGTTCAAGGTTTTCGCCTTTTGGAGCGTGCTTGGGTTTGAAGAGAGAAATATGCTAACAACAGGGGAGTAGCAATGACATCACAAAACACTCGAAGGAACTGATAAATATAGTTTTCATCATGCATTGAATGTTAAAATAAGTTTCAATCAATTTAAGTTGTAGTCGATCCTGTTAACTGAACTTCGAAATCTGTTTTCTCTATCATTATTTCAGCTTTTCTTGTCATCATTTTGCAAGACTTTCTTTTATTCCAATTTGGTAGTTTTTCATCCCTTTTTCATTATGTATTCATATAAGTTTTTCTCTAATGCATATTTAAACGTTTGACTAAATCGGCATGGAGTAGGAGAATGAGTTAAAATTGGGTGAAAGCTCATTTCTGGTCTTATGGCATTTGAAATTAAAGCAGCTCTCCATTGTAAACTTTCTCCGGTGCAGTGCGCTGAAGAATTGCTTTCGTGACGGCGGCCGGCAGTAACTCCTCACGTTGGAAATATTCATGGCTTTCCCTATTTCCTCAACAATTTTTGAACCCCACTTAGTCTGGCCCGCCGCGCACTTCATCCTCAAGCCACCGTATTTCACCTCTCGAGGTGCTAAGTTCCTCGGACCTTTTCTTTATAACTTTCCTCGTTTACGCCTTTCGTCCTCTTGGTTCCCCCTCTTGCTTCCTCACCTACAAATAGTCCCTTTCCATTCATTCGCCTTACTCCCACCCAACACCCCCTTTTCTCTCGATAATTTCTCATCCCCTCCTCGTGTCTTCCGCCTTCCCCTTCTTCTTTCGCTCCTTGCTCGACGTAAAAATGCCTCGCAAATGACGTTTGCCTCGGTCGCATTACGCTTTAATGTTTCCATTATGATTTATGAGCGACCCGTGGCGCTTAGAGCAGCGCTCGATATTCGGTTCAACGCCACCCCAACCCCCACCCCTTCATCCCCTCCGGGCATAGCCGTTCGAAAGGAACGAAAAATCTCCCTTTTATTCGCCGGCCGACTCGGCGTGCACTTTTTCCCCGACGCAACTCCTGTCACGACCCGCCCCTGTCCTCTCCTTTCCCATGCACCGTCCGAAAGGGCCCCTTCTCCTCGCTACCCTTGATTTTTAATATATAACGAGCGCATTACTCGTCCCTCTGAAGAGATAGCAATTGAACTCCATGTTCTCAAGCGTTACTTTGTAAAATTCCATATTGACAGAATCAATACAAACTTTCCTCCATGGCTGCCGACGTTTCCGGGAAAGCATCAGATCTTTTTTCAATACAAACTGTAAATTTTACAATGGATTTATTTCAATACGACCGGTTTCATCGCATAAGCGACATCTTCAGGTCATATACAAGTTAGATATTAGACCACGTTATACACCTGAAGATGTCGCTTATGCATTGAAACCGGTCGTATTGAATAAAATCCATTGTAAAATTTACAAAGTTTGTATTGATTCTCTCAAGGTAGCAATTTATTTTTTTCGTACATTTTTGTTTCCATGTTTACAAACGCATTTTCATCTCTTTGGTTTACTTGGCAACTTCAATATTTTGTTACCGAAGCTAATTACATGTTCACTCTATCCTACTTTTAGCTAATGGCTATAGAAGGTCAGATTAAAGGTAACAAAAGGCGTTTATTTATTTTCTCACAGTTTCCTCCTTTTGTATTTCTCTTCCCCATGATCAATTTTTGTGAGGTCTAATTCACTCGGCGGTTTCATAAGGCTACATATATGCGAGGGTTGCAGTAATTTTCCTTACGACAACCGTTTCTAAAGTAATCTATGCTTAGTGATATAATTATTATTCAATTTTCTTGCATTTAGTTCCATGTGTATAATATGTTTTACCATTTAGATCTAACATTAGTTTTTTCTACTATTACCTAAATTCCATGTTCATTCAAACAATTCCTCGTGCGTCTTAGCTTTGTTGTCCACATCTGTCATCATTGCTTACATCGCATTATTCATGTATCACACATAATAATGATGCTAATACTCATCCTTCACCAGTTTCCGTTTGTACGCAATGCGTCACCATTATCAAATTTTAACGACTTTACGAAGATGCCTACGGCAGAATATTTAGGCCATGTCCTCTTCTCGATCTTTTATGGTCTTGCTGCATAGGACCCTTTCTCATCTGAAACCTTAGTCTCGCAGCATTATTATCTTTTCTCCGCCTAACTCTCACGCCATTCTTTAAAACGCTCCAAACGTCCCCTCCCTGCTCAGCCGTTCCCCATGCAGTCTGAGAGTCCCCATACAGAGCCACCAGAGGTCGGTCGGATGCGATTAAGTTCTGCTGCTCTCAAGTGCCTTCTTAATGCTTCCACCGTTATGACGTTGGATACGCAAAACACGCGTTAACGGACGCGTAAAAAGCGTGCCATCCTCTAAAAATGGTCGAGGGAATGATATTTTCGTCCTTGTAACACCTATTTAAACTTCGGCAAAGGGTAAATGCGCACATCCGAAAATGCTGTTTTTTGAGCCGCATCGTGTCCTCACGCTTATGTGACTGCATTTTTATGGATCCATAAAATTCCATGTTCATGACACGGAATTGTGTATTCCCTTATTTTTTCTTTGTTGAACGTTATCAGTTATTCATTTACTGCAGCTTTTAAGAGGCGTGCGGTATTCATCAAACCAAAATAAAAATGCACCTCGTTCCCATGATTGCCCATTTGATCGGCTTCTAGAAACATAGCTTCGTAAAACCTAATGAAAAAATTCGATCGGTGGAAATCCAGCTGTTCATTGCCTGTATCAATGTCATGGAACTGTTATAACTAGAATTAAATTGTCTAATTTCGATTGGTATTTAACCGCTGGAATATTTTACTTCGGAACGGAAGGGACTACAGCATAGTAAACGTGTAAAGGAAATAAATGGAAAAATAAGAAAAGGCGAATACGTCGGATCGATCAAAGAAAACTTTTATTGATTGGCAGTACACAACATAGCTCATATGATGGCCTATCATACAGCTATCCCCACGATTGACAACCCGTGATGATTGTTACTAGTATTGGAATGTTTTCATTGATGAGCAACGGATATATTTAACTAAAACTTTTAACTCAGAATAAATCAAATTAAAATCAGGATCCGATAGAAAAAAGTAGTGTACTTCGGATTTGAGATTCAACAGAAATAACATACATTCTCCTACTACAAGGAACATTTATCTTGTCATTAAACTTAGATAAGTGACTATATTAAGTTGACTAACAAAATTTTATAAAATTATTAAAGATGTTCATAAATAATTTTGAAAAACTGACTTATGAACCCAGAGCTAGTTGTTCCGTGATTCCACATCCCTTGCTCCATGCTCACTCTCCTCAAATTGTGAGATCCTCGTAAGAAAGGCTGGAATTGCCGCGTATAAAGTCACTCGGCTGAGAGCTTGAAGACACGACGTCTTAGGCCTACCCATCAACCCCACGATCGCATCATGAGATCCCGCCTTTGTTCAAACATCACCGGAATCGCGTTCTGCCACCGCCGCACACGCTCCCTTCTGCGCCTATGGGACAAAAGGAGTACAAGGCACCGCAATCTTCTTTTCAAAACGTCGCTCAAAGGACCCCTTTTTTGGCGCCATCTTTAAGGCTTTACTCCGTAGGTAAGTCGCACACAAGACTAAACTTTCAGTTCCATTATTCCCAGCCAGCCTTGTTCCTTGCCAGGCCGATGGGGCATATTAAAAAAGTCTCATGCCTCTTTAGTTAAGTATAAGTATAGTTTAGCCACTTATTAGTGAGTTTATGGTGAATTTTCGTGTTGATCATGCTTCTTGCTTCCTTATAAGATATTTACAAATTATGAGTATCGTCCTTATAGTACCGCTCTTTGCTATTTCATATGCTAGGTCATTTTTTAGCTCAGTGGTTTAATTTCCCACAAAGTTAAGAATTTCCTTTTCAATCCCGGACATACTTTTGGTTTTTTAAGGGACTTTTCACAGAAAAATGTTGCACTTGGTGAACAACCATAGCCGTATTCTGCCATCCACCTCTTAAGTAAGTTGCAAGTAATAACATCTAATTCTCGGAATATCTGGTTTCTGTATTGATCCTACTGAGAAAAATGCACTTGAACTAAAATTAAGTTACTAATATAACTGATGAAATAGTCACAATCTCTGAATGACGTTCTTTGCTAATCTTTCGCTTAAGAATCGTTCGTGGGGTATAATTGATATGCATCCAAATTATTTGCGTAGCATTCATCCGGTATCTATGTGATGGCATTGTTACTGAGGTATTTTCTTGGATGGAAGAGCCACACCCGTGGAAACATTTTCTGTTGCAGTTCTAAATATCCCTTTAGTGTCCATTTCAAAGAGATAACCTATTCCTCCTCATTTCTGCCAGTCGGTATACTGGGACTCGATATCCTTCGTCATATTTACGACTCCTTAATTTCCTCTCCGAAAGTCCCAAATGTCTCCCTCCTTGGCAAGCTGAGTTCGCACCAAATTTGCACTTCCGAGTGAATACTCTACCCCTCCTTGTTCTTCGGCGTTTCTTGCGTGCGGGTACAATGGAGCAACCTCCTCCAAACACCTCTTTTCATTCCACATACATTCTCTCCTCGCTCTCCCTTTGTGAATACACTCCCTGTCTTTGCCCTCGCTCCACAAACTTCCTCGAGTTCTTGTACTTGACGGCAAAACAAGAACAGCCAGAGCGCCACATTTCGGGGCGAGAGACGCGGAGGAGAAAATGAAAAAGCAGTACCCCTCCTTCCGGCGTATTTCGCTAATTGGAGGCTAATACCGACCGCCGCCGCTGCCTCGCCCGCGGCACCCTTCATCTCGTCTTGTGGCTGGGTAGAGCGAAATTTAAAAAAAATCTGTTTAAAAAATATAAAAAAATTAAAGAGAGAGGGAAATTTTCAATGTGAGGTCGCTTGGGAAGTCTAAAGGCTGTCTCCTCCAGCTGGATACTCTTCGAATATATCTCTACATTTCATATGTTGTTCCTTTTCTCATCCCCTCATTTCTTTCTATACTCCTTTTTCGAACTTGTAACTTTTTGATTCCAATAAAATATCATGATGCAGTGAAAACTTCTAAGTCCAGTTTCAAGTTTTTAATCATACCTCGGGATCTTTTTATTCCCCCCCTCCACAATGATTGCGTACTAAGTCGTACACGATCACATAAATGATACGCCTGTAGCACATGACCCAAAATATACTTTCTTACCTTCGCTTTTCATTCAGGTCTTACAATTCTCTTCCCGCTCTACAATTTATTTATTTCAGTCGTTGTGCGCAGATGCCGTCTTTCTTGTTTCGTAACTTATAGTTCGATAACCTATATAGAGTATGTTTCACGTCCCCATACTACTTTACAGGGCACGTTGCCTTGCATTCTACGCTGCGGAGCGTGGGCTATCAGTGAAGCCAAATTCCAGAGAAGTGAACGCGTGATGGTATTGCTACGGCGCGGCGATGGGACATGCGTTCGGCTGCCTGATAGATGTGTCGCTCGCCGGGGCACTGCAAAGAGTTTGGGATCGTCGAGAGGGAGAGAAAGAGAAGAGAAAGCGCGAGGAATTCCACGCCGAGCGATGTCTTTAAAGTATCCGTCGAGCCTTCGCCCCCGATGCGCTGTGTGTTACACTCCATCTTTTGTTTCTACCATCTTCCTCTTTCCCCTTTCTCACTCCTTCGCTCCCCCTCTCCCCCATTCACCCCCTTATTCCTCCACCGCCGTTCTCATTGCTATTCCTCTTCGCGTCACCCTACCCATCCCTTCTCCCACCTCCCACCTCTCCCCTCCTCCCACCTCTCACTCTTCCACCCTCCATCCACTCCCTCTGCAAACACACCGATTCTCTTTCTACCCCCCCCCACTCAAACTCCTCCCCCATCTCCATGTCGTCTTCACCAGCGATGATAACACTTCCTCCTCGTTCCCGCATCACCACAAAACCTCCCCCTTGAATTATACATACCTTTGCGCAATTTTGGGCTGATTTGACGTAATAGAATAGTGCCCAAAAACTTTCACTCACCTCCTCCTCTATAGTAATGATATTAGCGTATATTTAGCAAAATCTATTCAATTAAGCAATCACAATCTAAATTACGAAGAAAGAAAAATGGCATTGTCTTCATTCATTTAATTATTCTACCAGCTCATTGGTAGATTCTTGGACAGTCCCCATCCTGCATCCCAATTTATGAACATTGTCTCGCTATCCCTCCTAAGGATATCCCGCCATTAGATCCCTCTAAAATGCCTCATATCGTCTACCTCTTCTAATTTCGTCCAGATTATCCTCCTCCTTCCTCTTCCACGCTTCCCCAGTGTTCTCCCCTCTATCACTCTCTTCAACATGCCCTCTCCTCTCAAAACCTCCTCCATCCATCTCTTTTGCCTTCTCCGAACCTCCGCCACCAGCTTCCTCTCCTCTTCGACCATATCCAATACCTCCTCGTTCGTCTTCCTAGCCACCCAGCTCACCCTCTCCACCCTTCTCCAAACCCACAACTCAAAAGCCTCAAGTCTACGTACATCCTCCCTTCGTAATGACCAAGTTTCCGACCCATTGTTAAGATGCAAATAAATGTTGTAATACCTAAAAACACTCATTGTTAAACTTCCAGTACATGTTAAATTGCCTCAAACTCCTAATTATTCGATATCCACACATTTTACGTTATCAAAATTTAACATAGTTTTAGTACTTTGCAGAGAGCAACCATTCTTTTAATCTCATTGTATATATAACCAGATGTTTATTTTTTTGTAATTCAGAGGTTATTGAGTTATACGACAAAAATTCACTGTAAAACTTTGAGCAGTGTAATGATACCATTTTTTCTGATGGGAAGGTGGAAATTACTATTTATTCTGTCTTTTAATTATGAGCATAATTCATGGTGACTTATGACGATATTCGCGCGTTCCTGAGTCGCTTGAGCATATCAGAGCATCAAAAGAAAGTAAGTCGCGACCCGCAGTTAACATGCATTTAATTTCAATTAGCGAGCCACAAATGTAAAACCACTGCAAAATAAGCAGGGTGGACACTAGATCCAAGTCACACTTTTCCCACGCACACCAAGTTACTTAATTAGGACAAGTGTTCTGCCTCACAACTGTCAGACCGGCTTGCCCGTCCCGAGATACAAACCGTCCAAAGCACACAGCCACACACAGCATCGACACCGCCAGACTGGTAGACTCACTTGCACACTCGCCTCCAGCGGCGATAGTGGTAAACACTGACAATACACATATGAATTGTCATAGGCCGGGAAAATGACAATTATAACAAAAAAGTGACGAAATCGTGGTGACCATGGTGACGAGCCTTTCTCTGTTCTACTTTATATGCATTCCTGAGGGAAATTTGTTTAATTTAAACTTATGAAAATAATATTTACGAAAACCTATTTATCCTTAATAAATCCACTTACTTATTTAGTTTGTTCATGAAAATGCAAGCCACATTTTTGACCAATTTCCAGATAGTGGCTAATTTTGGCACGCCAGAATAGATGTCCGGTTATGTTTTATGGAAAGTGGTCTTTCAATTGTGGATGGCTTCCATTGAAGGATAATGATCTATCAATTGTGGATGGCTTCCATCCAATGTATCACCTCTTATTGCGGTGCAGGCACATTTCAGAGCCTCCCATCTCTAAGATCAGCTTAATTTTGTATCTTAAGTGGTGAATCCTGGAATATAGCTTATCCTTTCAGATTTTTGTGCATAATTTAGGGTGGAAATATAGTCGGGTCAGTTTTTTATTAAATGCTGAAAATTTAGGAAGATATTGGGCCAAATCATCATTTCGTTAAACTTGAGCTCTTTTTAATTTAAATTTTAAGTTGTGAAAATGGTGCATCATCATAGCAAAAAATGGAGAATATATAACTAATTACGTTGATATATTTGGTAATTAAATAATTTGCTGCATCTAGTGTTGGAATGAGCGCATCATAAAATTACGACGGTATCCATGTAGACAGTAATCCTATCTCAGACCAAGCTAAACAGCAGAATGCAGAAGTATACATATATATTTGTGATTCGGGAAGAAAGGAAGCTCTCGACGATTCATCTAGTTCATTAATTCCCGCTGTCGAGTTTTAAAGTCAGAGAATTAGTAATGTCCTGCAGAAGCGAGCCCCGGGAGAGATATAATAGATGGTGACTCAACAAAGAGCCGATTATATATATCTAGCCAACCAGAGTTTCTGAGCGATATATCGTCATTTATTACAGAAAATTCAGGCTAAACTGAATCTCTTGAGAGTTGAAGCATCATAGAGCAGAAAGGATGAAAAAATCGCCTTCCACTGTCCTCACTCTGCTTTGACGAACAACCCGCTCGATTTCAGCGCGTGGGGGTGGTTTAAATGCATCGATGTGGTGTTTAAAGGGCGAGTAAAAAGCAACATATTGCCTTGAAAAAAAAGCGAAGCCCGGAAAAAAAGTAACGACTCGTTTGGGGGGGTAGGCCATGTTACTCTTTCGGTTACCCGCTCTCGGCTCTTAGCCCCAGTAGCGGTGACCGAATAACTTTTGAGGCCTCCCTCCTCTTTATCCCTTTGAGAATCCATTTTTCAAAGAGGAAACGCTGAAACAGGAATTCTTCCGTTAAGCCTCGATCGCATGCATGCATGCTGCGCATAATTAATGCAGGAATGTACGTTTGTTCAACCCATTCATGTTCTCCCTTGCTCTCTCCATCCTTTCTCTCCCTCCCACTCCCTCTCTTTTTACCACCCTCCCCCCGTTAACCCCCCCCCTGGTGCCGAACTGCCGCATGCTGTTTTCCCCTTTTTTCACGAACCGGCCCTGTAAAGAAGGAAAAAGTAGAGGAAAAGGGAGGCCCTGGCCGCTTTTATTTGCCTCCTCTCTCCCCCTTTCCCTCTCCTCCCTCTCTTCCTCCTCTCTCTTCGTGCCCGCATTCATTCTCTCTCCTTCTATCCTCTTCTTCCTTCCCGCCAACTCCGTCTCCTCTCCTCCCGTCCTCCTCCCACCGTTCTTATCACTCGGGCCAATCTCCCTTTCAAATTCTCCCTTTCTCTTCTTCTTCATCAGTTTCTTTTTCATTTCTCGTTCCATTGTTGTAGCAAGCGCTCCATTCTCGGTTCTCGTTTACAATCTTCTCATTCTCCCAACCCTGAACGCTCTCTTTTCATTATTTCTTAATTATTTCACCCTTCTCTCGCTTTTGTATTTTTAATTCGTCCTTTCGCTCTTTAACGCATTGATACGGTTAACGCGAAGGTTTCGCGTCGGCCTCTTTCTCACGGCTTCATTGTCGCGGTTTGAACCATATCCGGGGTGTATTCGCGCGCCAGAATAAAAAAAAAGATTCCGGTTAAACAAAATTTGTCGACAGGTGAAGTTGAATTAGCTTTGAAGTTTGGGCGAAAGTTGCACCTTTTCCGTTGTTTTTTCCTTTTTGAATAAACGAATTTTATTATTTTTTCCCCAAAATTGAGTAAAGCCTTGGCTTATTTGTTATTGAATCGTCACCAACCCTTTAATACTACTCAATGAAATTGTATGAATAATGCAATAGTGCAAATTATGTTTTTTACAATATCGCGTTGGCTTGGTTATTCTGTACGTTTCTTTTTTTGTGGTGATAAGTTCTGAGAGTAAAATATTTAGTTACTTTCATTCATTAAAGGATTTAAGCCTGATTCTATGAATTATATCCATTGTTTATCTCTATATTTGTGCTAGAGCATGCATTTTAAATAGCTTGAACGTTTTGAACGGAGCCTATCATTTTACTCATTGTGTCGTTTCACGAAATTCATTAATAAAATTGCTTTCAAAATGATAATGCTTAAAATCAGTAGCAGCCAAGATTTGGGCTGTGTTATAAATTGGTGAATTAATTCGAGTGATCACACCATGCAAAATTCTATTCCACCTTTTTGGGATGAATCCAAATCTTTTGGTAGATGAGTTTATTACATGCATACTGCCTAGCCACTTAAATTCAGGCGAATGAGCAATTGACCTATCGCCGATCAAATGCTCAAACATAAATTTGTTACAAATGCATAAAAATTTAACTACTCTACTCAATATTCCACGATCTCGAGGTCATTGATTTTTCATGGGGAACAGCGTACATTTACGCATAAACTCAACCATTTCTGGAGGTTTCATGGTGTTTTTGTGGTACATCAACTTGGGACAATTTGCCGCGCATTTTGCAGTGACGTTGCCTATCCGCCAAGTCACTTTGCTGCCTAAAAGTGTATTATATACGAAGTCTAAGTTCTTTCGACTACTATACCAAGCATCATGCCTTAAAAATTCACAAATTTTAATGATATGCTTCCGATCCATGGTAATTTTTAGTTTTAGCTACTGCTTCTTATCATTTTTTGTTCATCCGGTCAGGGTTGGTGTATATTTAACATTCCTATTCTTCATTAACCCTTGTCTAGATCTACCTTAACCTATTGCCTCTCACGTGATCTCTTTCTTCAGTTCAGCAATTTTCCCGCCTCTATTTATCACTCCACCCAAAATACCTATCCTTCCTCCTCTCTTTCCTAGCATTCTCTATTCCTAAACAGCCTACAGTACCCCATCCTCTACATCACTTGCTCTATTCACTTCCTTTCCTACCTCTTCTTTTTCTCAAACATTATCTTATTCTGCACAAACCTGACAAGAGCTTCTTCGTTTGTCCTCCTTTCGGTCCATCGAACCTTAATCGGCCACCTCCACAGCCAAAACTTTAACGCTCACGCCTAATACAAATGCTATTATTTTCTTCCTTCAAAAATAAATCATGCGGGAAATCAACCCGATGAGTTCCTATCATCACAAGCCATTCGCGTCGGTGCGAATACGCGGGCGGCCCGAGTTCCACCGCCGATCGAAGCGCGGAGTGCCTCTTTACTCTGTGACTTCGGTGACGTGGAAGCATTCATTCGCCCGTTGGCTTCTCCGCGCGCCTTCCCCCATCTTCACCTGGTTAAGATCACCGCTAATGACTCGCAGCCCTTGCCGCGACCGTAAAACCTCCAAAACCAACCTATCCCCCTGTTCATCCCCTCCCTCCTTCCTCTTCTTTCTTCCTCTCTCCCTCCACACCCACATCGTTGTTTCCCTCCCTTTCCTCCGAATTCCAAAACCCTCACTCTTTATGTCCCCTTCGCCCTTCCCGCATAACGCGCTTCCTCCGGGGGGTGGAGGGAGCTTTTATGCTTCTTCCATCCATCCGCCCCCCGCATCTTCCCCCCTCTCAACATCCCCCGACCATAAACGAGCCAAAGAGGGGGAGGGAAAGGGCTGTGACGAGGGAAGAGGACACATGAGGGTGCATTACAAACTCCACCCCTCGCCCGTGAAATGGCTGCAAGAGCAGCTCATTCCCAAACGATTCTGAAAGCGTCGACCGAAACAGCATATGCCCATAAAGAAACGCGTTACTATAGGATGACTTACTTCTAAAGGTATAGGAATAACCAAGTTACCGATTACGTCGGGGAAAACGGTCAACATTTTTTCTAATTGGAGCCAGGGAAAACATCATTCTCTACTGTTTGTTTAACGTATCCCGGAAGGGTATGCCTAATAGTGTGCCTTTGTTTTACCTAATTATTCACTTTTTTCTTCAGTTCCTATGAGGAAATTTCTGATTAGATCCGAATTTAAGCGGAATGTAAACTTTGATACATTATGCATGACCTTCCAGCATTTAAGAATTAAGTTCTAATGGAAAAGTAGGTTCTTGGAAAGCGGCATAAGGATGGAAATGAACAGGCTGTTTTGGAAGGATGAATAAAGCTAAGTAATAGAGTTAGATGCAGAACAAAATGTTGTGAATAAAAATGAGAGGAAGTTGATGCATTGTTTCATTCATTTAAGTATTCTAAAAACTGATTGGTAGGTTCTTGGACAGTCCCCATTCTGCATCCCAACCTCATAGACATTTTCTCACTTTCCCTCCTAAGGATGTCCCGCCATTGGATCCCTCTTAAATTCTTCATATCTTCTACCCCCTCTTTATTTCGTCCAGAATTCCTATCCTCTTCCTTCCTCTTCCACGCTTCCCCAGTGTTCTCCCCTCTGTTACACTTTTCAACATGCCCTCTCCTCTCAAAACCTCCTCCATCCATCTCTTCTGCCTTCTCCGAACCTCCACCACAAGCTTCCTCTCCTCTCCAACCATATCCAATACCTCCTCGTTCGTCTTCCTCGCCACCCAGCTCACCCTTTCCAACCTTCTCCAAACTCACATCTCAAACGCCTTAAGTCTACGCACATCCTCCCTTTGCAATGACCAAGTTTCCGGCCCATAGCGTTTAGAAATACTTCCGAGTGCATTCAAGTATTTCTTAGCCATCAGAATGCTCATAATTATAAACTTGGTTATTTTACACTGTCATATGCATTGCTCATATCCATATTCCTAACATTGTTCTAGGCCATGTTTCGAAAACAAACATTTTCAGTTTAAAAAAACAGCTTAGCCAAAAAATGAGAAATTGTAAGAGAAAAAACTGCGAATCAGTGATTTTCACAGGGTACAACTTCGATGGAGTCAAAATAGAAGTAAAGGCTTATCTTTATAAACTAAATCACTGCTCCAAAATTACCACTTAACGGGTGAAATTGAATCCTCTACATGCAAATGAATTCCGCTGGCCTCTTGGCGGTTTCTATTCCGCAAGGCTAAATCGCTTTGATTAAAACTTCGTTCTAGTGGAGCGATAAACCAAGAAAATAAAGGATGATTTTCGCAGGCCATTGCTTGAAAAGTAATGCGAGATAAAAACAGAGTTTACAGAATGCCTCTTCTTGGTTAGACCTTGAGAACGTGGCCCAAAAATGTATGTATATGGCCCATTTCGACGAGCACGGAGAATACAAAATTGTCGAAGAGGAAGTTTAAAAACATTATGGATTTTCGCAAGCCTCCATATCTCACCTGAGTTATACTTGTGCTGCTACCATCGAGCAATCTCCTGCTCCTTTTATTGCCTTGAATAATTCATCAATAGGGGCCGCCCCTTTATCCATATTTCCCACCTCGTTTTTACCAAACCGAAGAGCTCTTCCATCCGCGCAACTCCCTCTGCCTCTCTTTCCATCATCCTCTCTCTCTCTCTTATCGCATCCTTTCCCGTATTTTTATAGATCTTTGGGATACCTCCACTCCCTTACCTTTGGTCTACCTCCGAATTCAACAGCATTTACCTTGCTCCATTCACACAAGCCATTTTTCCTTTAACACATCAGCAGTTTTCATTTGAGCGTAAACTTTCACGTAAACTCCTTCCTTCTGATGGGATCACAAGGATATTTTTTATGAATCCAGCAACTTTTGCCCTACCCGTTATCAAATAAAATCGTTATCTCGGTACGGAATATCATTTATTCAAACTTTCATTTCTAGGTATTTATCTGCTTATTTAAAAATTCTAGCGTTTAAAATTTCAGTTGGCGTAAAGTTGATATTATTATTTCTTGTGCCTTTTTAACCTTCCCTACGCCTTCAGTTTTTATCTTGATTTGAACGCACGCGCTATTTTGTCTATAATGTGTTTTTTAATGGTCTATGTATCTACGAAAGGGGCTTTTATTACGTTTTTAAACGAGTGACGAAGAGTTTCAATTCATGAGGAATGTAGGACATTTGAGGATTTTCAAACCCAGGATGTTCTTGGAAGATGAACGCCCATACCACTAAGTCTCGGTCCTATAATGTCTGATTAATGATAACCGCGAGATAACGCAGCCTCTTGGTTATCTTGAAGTTAACTGAGAGTTCGGGTTTTGTATGTTACATTTGCGCTATCAATGGGAGAAGGTATTGCCTTCAGCTTCCTTAGTTGGAAAATATTTCCCTAGAGAACATGAAACGGGAGTCCAATTGCTTCATCCATTTCTCTAAGTCTGTTCTCTTAGTCCGAAATTTTGTTTTAGTACTGTTTTGCTTTTCCCTTTTGGAGATGTATTGCCGTTAAAGCATTTTAAGTGGATGAATTCATGGATTCCAGCGAATAAACTTACTTAAAGAAGATCTCTCATCTTTCGTTGTTTTTCTGATGTGGTACATTTGTACCTCTGCTATTTTCTTAAGTAATTCCAGTGATTTCTATCAGATGTTTTTATCTGCTGCTACAGAATACTTCCAAGCAAAGCTTCTGAATCAGTTTTCGTTCAACCTTCCAGAGATTCAATTTCCACTGTCCTTGCATCCTGTCTCTGTTTTCAACGTTATAGAATAGATGGTGAAACAGAAATTGTAAGAATACACTAAACAAAAATAAATGAGAATCAGAATAAAGTAAAAATATATGAGAGTCAATCATCAGATGCATCAATTGCTAGCTTTCCCTCGTCACCTCTAAATCTAATCGCCCATTCCATCAATTTCATTAATTTTTCGGACATTGACACGCAGAAGGAAATTCATTGACACGTTTCTAGCTATTTGTATGTGGCTAATTTATTTTTCGAGCTGAGTTTGAAGACAACATTTTGCCTGGCGGAAAATTATATGTCCTACGCGGAACAAAGTTGGTATTCGTTTTCCGGAAAAAATATTTTTCAGTCGTAACGCACGCTTTGAATTAAATCATTTTCGTCAGCACGATTCGTCTTTAGACAAGCGGTAGCATACATATATTTTTTTACAAATTCCAGTGCGTCTTCTTTCGCCGCTTTGGATACCGCCGCTGCGAAAACAAACAAGCACCGTGCATGCACGGAATTCCGCGCGTGCCGTGTGTGCAGGGGCGTTACTCGGTGGGGCAGGGTCGGCGGCGTGATGGAGGGGGGGGGGGCACTTTATCCCACACCGCCGCGGCGCGCCGCGCTTTCTCCTCCTTCGCTCCCTTTCACTCTCTTCCTCCCTCTAGCCTCTCCCTTCTTCCCCGCTCCCGCATCCAAGCGGAGAGTCTGAGCATCCTCACGTCCTCCACTCTCATTCCGGATTCCCACAGCGTCCTAAAACTCTCTCTCCCACTCCCTTCCCTTCCTTCTTCTTTCTCTTCTCCCCTTTCGCGCATTTCTTTCCGAAACGACTCTCCGAGCACCCCCGAAGCATCCCCCTTCCTCCCCCGCCTCTTGACTCACCCCGCACGCTCCTTCGTCATTATATTCCATCCACAGCTCTCTCACTTTCGTCGGCGAGAGGCGCTGCCGAACTACCCAAGGCACAGAAAGTCGGTCGGGAGCTCATTTTACCCCTCCTCCCCCCTCCCCCACCCTCCCTCCGCGTCCTCCCTCCAAACCCTTTAACTTCCTTTTCTCAAATGATGAACGCTGCGTCCCAAATACTTCTTCCTGTGAGTTGAGAGGAAAATCCTGAGGTTTTCCGAAGATAGCCGACGGCCGAGTGCGTTTTTCGTAAAACATCCATGACTCAACTCCTATGCGTCTTTGTCAGACGTACATTTTATGATCTGTTACCCTCCAGTTCGTTACGGATCCATGCGTATTTCGGAATACCGAAACTTAAATCTGGGGCAGAAACGTGGACCTTGAGAAAGGAAGACGAAAATAGGCTGAAGGCGTTCGATATGTGGGTGTGGAGGAAGATGGAGAAAGGAAGACAAATGAGGAAGTGCTGGACCTAGTTGGTGAGGAGAGGAAATATGTGGATGAAATTAGGGGAAGGCAGGGTAGGTGGCTGGAAGCGGTAATGAGGGGCGATGGTTTGCCGAAGGCCGTGATAGAGGGAAGGATGTTGGGCAAGCGGGGAAGGGAAAGAAAGAGAATAGATTTTATGAACGGGATGAAGAAAGGTAGGACTTACGCTGAGATGAAAAAATAAATACTAGAGTTTGTTATGGCACTACACGTGTAAGAGTTTGTTGGTTATCCCTTACTTCCATCTTAACCTACCTTTAACCGGTAGATTACGGAGATGATGATGATGATGATGAAACTTTAACCTTTGATATGTAGGTTCCATTTAAGGTAAATACTGTTTTAATTTTGAAACACCAGAAGTATCTCCCTTAATGATAAATAGTGTCCAATTGTGTATTAATTCTCCTGCTTCATGGCTCTCTGGTGATCACTTTAAATTCAATGTTCTGCTCTTCTGAATTGCTGAAAGTTTTGTTGCTAAATTATACATATCCTATGCAAAACTACTATTTATACCTAATTGAAATTATAAACTTTTATCTTTTGTGTGACTTGATTACTTCTAGAATGATAATCGAATGTTGTCTTGTCCCCAAGCCGAGGCAAATTTTAACTAAGTGACAGTCCTTTTTCCATTTCAGTGTTTTGTTTACACATGAACATTACTTGGGTATATAATGCCTCTAACATATTTACAATAATAGCATTAATAATTTTATTTCATGACATTCTTATGTGCACGTTAATTCATTTTACAATTTCTCATTTCAGGTAAGGATGACTGTTGAGTTCATGTAAGATTCTCAGGAGGCCGTGAGTATATTATTTTACTTATTGTACATAAGAGTATTACAGACTCGCTTCGGGTGGCCTTCAGGTGACTATGATTTCAGACTTTTAAAACGTTATCTTGTTTTAAGTAGGTAAATGTAACTAATTGTTTATCTCATAATGTTAGTAACGCGTAAGTGAATCATTTTGGTATTTTCCTAGTTTCGAATTCATAAGTTTTGATCATTTACTTTGAAAGAAATTTTATCAGAGGGTACGATCAATGGTCGAGCTTGACTTAAAGCCTATGAGTTGGAACTCGAAGTTTAAAGTAGGTATTTATTTTCCGTTAAGGTATTAGAGGAAAGAATTTTTTATTGCGTCTAATGATTTGGTTCAGGGGCAATTGCTAGTGCAAAATATTTAGGGTCATTACTCCGGACAACATATCCCTCGTGATGTCGCCAACGCACTCAAAAGTTATTTTCTCGCTTTTCACCAGATCATTGTCAACGGAAGGAGAGGAACAGCTCTCTATTTCCCATTTCAAATTTAGATTATCTTATGAGTATTATATATTCGGTTCACAAAAAATCAGATCTGGTTTGGAGGTGTACTAGTTGTTTCTCGTAGTATCTCAGATGGTATAATCGTGATACAACTACAACTCCAAATATAAGCTATGTAGAGTTCTAGTACTGTATCATGCACTTGTATTAACGTTAATTTCATCTAAAACTAATGTGGCAGTACAAAGATTGAGAATCACTTATGAATTCACCCGATTTGTCATCATTCCATCGTTACTATTGCTTCGAATTCGAATGCTTTGTTTGCTTTGTGAATTTGAATGATTAATGCTCTGTGAATTAAAAAATCAAGGAGGACGTACCGGTTACATTCGGTAAAGTTATTTTCAGGGTAAGATAGTTTTACCCGGCCGAAAGCATTGATGGTTCTACCTTTCAGAAGAGATCTTATCAATTAGCACAAAAAGGAAGTTGGAAATAAATTCACTAATTTGAGCTCATGGGTATGTGGTAATTGTATGGTGGGAAAAATAGGTACGATATTCCACAGGGGAAAAATCGTTCGCCTTGACCGGGAACATGAATGATTTTTCCTCTGTGGAATATCGCACTCATGTGCACTTGCGGGTGACTCCGTTATGGTAAATACCGTTGCTAGTCCCGGTATCCTCAAAATTGGGAAACATAGGTAGTTGTGTAGGAGTGAATTCTGTTGTTATGTTTCTATAAAATACCATAATAAGAGAGATTCTGAAGTCACATGGCTCACAAACCTTTGCGCAGTGGAAGCGTTCTGGGCCCATAACCTGTTGTTATGTTTCTATAAAATACCATAATAAGAGAGATTCTGAAGTCACATGGCTCACAAACCTTTGCGCAGTGGAAGCGTTCTGGGCCCATAACCTGTTGTTATGTTTCTATAAAATACCATAATAAGAGAGATTCTGAAGTCACATAGCTCACAAACCTTGTTTATTAGCAACGAGAACACAGGAAGTGCAGAAACCGGAAGCATAAGAAAAAAATTGAATAAACACGAAAAACAAAAGAGTACTGAAATACACAACATATCATGGCGGCAGATTAAAAATTACAACAAATTCCGCAGAATGCACTTTTTTGAGTGTCAGTTCGAGTGTGGTGGAAGAGCGCAGGCTATGTGTTTGTGGGGGTTGTCTGCGACCGTGACCCCTTTTAAGTAGGTAGGTGGTGTACGTAGTACCCATTAAAGGTTTCCTTCCCCATAACTCCTCCCCCTCCCTCAAAGAGTCGTTTTGTAACGGCGATCAAAGGACTTAGCCGCTCCACGAGGAAACAAAAAGGCAGAAGTGGAAGGGGAGAGTTTTTTTTATAATTCCCACGATACCAGGTGATCCGTTGGGGTCGGAAGAGCACTGAGGTGTCTTGAAGGTCTTCGGGCTTAGTAAGTTCAATTTCGGGCAGTCCAACGACAAGGGGTTTGCTGTGTCCCCCGCTCCCTTAACTTCTCTGGAAGGGTTCATTTTACTCCTCTCTCTCCCTTCTCTTCGAAGCATTTATTTTAATCCTTTAATGGGTTGTAATTCCATACCCTTTGTCATTTCTTGTGAAAATTTAAAGTTTACGGCATCCCACTTAAAACTACTAATTGCTGGTCCAATGCGATCGAATAAATGCCTAAAATATCCTTAAGCGACTCTTACAGTTATAAGCTGAAATATCTTATTTGAGATTTCCGTCATTCATTCTCCTCAAAGCCTTTATTAAATGGATATCTAACACTTGAGGCAGTTTCTACCTTAAGTTGAAATTGAAGTGACCCCGCTGTGTTATGTAAATGGTCATGAAATGTTACTCATGGGTTTCTGAAGGATAGGGTCCTATTTCACCAGGAGATATTATCTGAAAATTCACGCTCGAAGTAGAATTTTCATTATCAATCAGTAACAAAATAGTATTCGTTAACATGAACTGAAATTCACAAAAGCCTTGTTTTAAGATAGCCGTGCAACCTTTTCCTGGAAACGGAAAATATTATCATGCGGTGATCAGTGACATTCTTTTGATAGTAATAAATTTCTTTGTTAGAATAGCACCCAAGTGGAAGCATTTCCTCCTATTCTCCAATCAGTACCTTGATATTATTGTAAAGTTCCCCTGAAACTGTTACAGTAAATAGAGAAGGAGAAAGCATCCAATGTATTTTGTAGGAAGTCTGTTAATTACTGACCAGTGGCATATAGTCATTTGTGGAATCGTCTAATGTACTTATAAAATCCTGGTCTCATGATATAATTGACGCTAAAGACATGTGTTGTGCTCTGGGAAGAGACGATAACACTGTCAGACTTTCCCATACATTAGAAGTGATAAAACCAAGAAGCATGGCAACAGGCAAGTCATGCAGTATTTTGGCAGTATATGTAGATCAAGATAAAAAGACGTTTCTTACGAAAAAAGTATCATTATATTTTTAGATTATACAATAAAATTAAAGAAAAAGTGCGATATAACACTAGCGTGGAGTTTAATCCTTAATGGATCCGATGCTTGTAACTTTGAAGAAATAATCCAAGGAATAATATAAATTTCTAAGAGCCTGGTAATGGAGGATCTAGTATAATTAAGGTTGAAGAAAGAGATGGCATGAAACTCGTAGAAATATAGGTATGAATTAATTTGAGAAGGCTACAAGAGGTCCTTTTCAGAAAAGATAATATAAAGAGATAACAACAGAAATATGCTATAATCATTGTAGAGGATAAAATTGTTGGATATTTCTGCAGGGAATACTAGGGGACGGAGACCTAGAATGTATAATGAGGGCTAAAGAAAAACGTGAAAGAAAACGTGAAAAAGAGCTAAGAATCAGGTCGTATTGGATATAGCGCTTTCATGTGAAATAAGGGAGGGCCTCGGTCAATCATTCTTTGCGTCAAAAGACTAATGATGATAAACATGGAACCACTCCAATCGAAAACCGCCCCTCGAAACCAGTTTCAGAGCCCTCAATCGTTAAAATCGTACCCTCATGATCGTCGGCTACGACCAACGGTATTCTCCGAGTGGAAGACCCACGTGTTTCAACCCCCGTCGATTTCATGCATCGGATTCCAGTGCCGCCGTCTTCCTTCCCCGTGCAGCGTCGACCCTTCCATCCCCCCCTGGCCCCCACACCCTGAATCCCTACCCCGCGCGTCCTGTAGTAACCCCTCCCCCCCGTACGATATGTCGTCCTCCGGATCCTGGCGCGCGGAGCGGGCCTTCTCCTCAAATACGGCCGCCCTCCTAACCCAACACTCCCTTTACACTCTCCGATAAACCCCGAACATAACCATCGTCTCTTTCTCTACACCGCGTATATATATTTCCTCGCCCACACAGCGCGCTCTCTCTCTATCTCTCTCTCGCACGTCCAAATACGAGACGCAAAACCATTCGGTGCCCTCCCC
Organism: Pyrrhosoma nymphula; assembly: GCA_963573305.1. NCBI lineage: Eukaryota > Metazoa > Arthropoda > Insecta > Odonata > Coenagrionidae > Pyrrhosoma > Pyrrhosoma nymphula. The sequence goes on along the minus strand of OY754330.1, from coordinate 21,068,315 downwards.
CCCTTGGGACCCCTTTCTACAACCCTCAATCCCCCTCTGCTACAACATCCGCGTCCTCCCTCGAGGCTTAAATTGGTCTCGCGTCATAAAACAACGCAGGGACGAGTCCGGGAATCCGTCTCTCTCTCCCTCTCTCTCCCTTCGCTCTCCGAAAACCCCTTTACATCCATACCTCCGGATCTCCTTCATCCTCTCTCTCCCCTATTCCGGAGCAAGCGTCCACCCCCGCACTCCCACACCCCCTTTCACATGGCTCGTGTGCTCCGTCGCTATTCCTCTCCGCCCTCCCCCCTGTCCAGCCGGCCGGCAGGTCCAATGGACACGCGCCATTGCTCGCTCCAGCGACACTCTTTTCCACTCCAGCCATCCAGGTCTCTGCCAGCGAATCGCCCCCCGTCACCCGTTTTTTTTAGATTCCCTGCGAAATCGAGTGACACTGATCTGCTTTGCCTCTCTAACCCTGCTTACCAAGTATTACGTCGCGTTTTTTATGGTTGAAGATAGCCTATGTGTTCTCTCCAAAGTAGGTGATTGTAGAGGTTGATATACGAGTATGTATGGGGTAAATTGATGGAAAAATATATATCAAGCACCAAGCAGCGTTTTAACAGGAGGACAGGATATGGCATCACCCTTTCGAAATTCTGCGTTTTAGTTTATATATTTTATCCTAATGAACGTAATAGTATTAGTTTTGTGTGCTCGAGGGGCCACTTTTAAAGGTGGGCTTCGTTTTAGAATTCCTCCGTATTACATTACATTTCATCTGCCCACATGCATCATGACCGCATGTCTCTGCGTTGGTTATCAAATTATAGAAACAACCGGGCTTGTTTCTTTTAGTACATGGGAGAATTAAAAAGCTCATGATAATTAATCTCTATTGTGATACATAAGATGTCATCCTTTTAACGTAGGAATTTATGAGGAAGACAAATGCTATTAAATGTACTATAAATGTCTTCAGTAGGAATAATATACAAATTGCGAGCACTAATCTACAAGCTTGTGGCTTTAATACAGAAATTGTCAGGCGTTTTGATGAAAATGTTAGTCATTCCGCGAATAGGATGTGGAATTCTTCCTTGTTAACATTTTGGATTTTTCACTTCAAATGACGCTATCTGACCCATATAGTTTAGCAATTAGATACTTACCAATGTGCAAACATTCAGCCTGCTTTAACTTTGCTAGATCAATAACATATTAGTTTTGAAATCAGCCAAAATACTAATAGTTTCAGTCACTCGAATCCTCAATTTCAATTCTATATCCTCAGTCACTCAATTATTTTTTAGTTCCTCCTTCACTATAAAGGAGTCCTTCGAGTACTTTATTTCTCTCTTGCTTTGGCCCTATAAGCAACTAACATTTAGGATTCTTGAGTAACCCAAATATATGCATCACATCCAAAAGATGTTGATCTAAAGTTTCCCGCACTCTTCTTTTCTGTCGCCCACGAAGTTTTCGTTGGTCTTTCGCTGGCCTCCGGCGATTACAGAGGGTGCACTCTTGACCGTAGGAAATGGATTAAGCCGGCAGCGTCTCGGGTCATTATCGCTCTCCGTCCACTCCGGAGAGAAAAAAGTTCTCGAATTCCTTTCACATTGATATTTTTTCCAAAACATTGTGAAATGGAAAGCATTGCCGATTTATTGGTTTAATGCAGAGTCCGTCACTCCTTTTCTTCCCACAACGTCGAAATTTCGGGTCTAACGCGCATGACAGCCACGTTAACGCATAGTGGTCTCCAAATCCCTCCGCTGTCGTCCTCTCTTAATCCAATTTGTTAGAGAGTAACGATGAATCACTCGGAAATACCCAGTCCAAAACAAACCCTTGTAGTTGTTTTGTAGCTCTCATTGGGGTTAATTTGGTCTTTCAGTTTTCTCGCCGGGATGCCAAATATCTTTCCGGCCTCTTGCTGTCTCTACGGACGACACTTAATATTTGAAAGTCACTGTGGAGTTGTGATGCGAAAAAATTCGATGATTTTTTTCCGAATCATGGAAACCATTCTTTGCTCGCCTCCCTTCCAATTTCGGAGCTTACGGAATCAATTGCCATTCTAGTACATTCAATGATCTTGTGTTTCCCCTTTTGCAATTAACTTTTTCAAGCGTTTTTTATGTATGAATAGTTTATGCCAGTCCTAGGAAGCTTTGTGATAAAACTAATACCCAGACATATTTGAAAATAATGAAATATACTGAGTAGGTCCTTATTTGTCACTCTTATAGGTCATGATACCAATTCAGAATTATCGATGGGGAAGATAAGTTATAGGAATGTTATTCAAATAATTTATAATTTAATTATGGTGCAATGGTTTCAATAATATAATAACAGCGATATTTTTACCAAGTGGTATTTCATACGCTAAGTTTGTATATGTATGTACTATTGAAAATTTAAGATAAACGGTAGATTTTAATGATCCCATTTCAATGAATTTTAATCGTCTAAGTGATGAAAGCTTGTTTGTTGCTTTTCAGTATAAATATCAATATTAGTGACTTAATGGAACGAATGAGTTAGTTTAATTCGAGCAATAATGAAATTAACGACAGAAAGCTGTACCAGCCATGATGCTTCTATGCACGTCCATTAGGCCAGCTGCTTCGGAATCCAAGGGTGGTGTTTTATTTTGGCTCTGCGACGTTCGATCTCGTATTAAAGACCGTCGATCGAACATTGGGAATACGTGCACGGCTTTGAATTTCGTCGCTTGAATGGGGGCACTTGCCCGCGACATCCCGACTTCCAAATCCGAATCCCTTTTGATTAAACTGTTTTCATTGGTTCTCCTCCTCCAGAATCGTACCCCTTCACCAGTCCCGTACCCCCTTCATCCATCGGCATTCCTAACCCCTTTTTCGACCCCCAAATGTTCACTCCGTTAGACCAGGGGGGGGGGGGTGCTGCCATAGGGTGGTCTTAGAGCCAACAGACCCGCCGAGCGCACCAGTCGCAGACAACGATCCCCCTCACTCAATCCCCCATTCGCCGGCGATACCCCTTTCCCCATTGACACCCTCGATCGGGGTTCAAATTCCCTCTTCCCCCTCCCCACTGCCAATGGCACTGCACCCTTCCCTCACCCACCCATCCCCTCCCTCTGTTGTATGTTGTAAAGGGACAGACACCCTACCTGGCGGCCTTAGTTTCGCCCAAATGAAGCCGTTTGTCTGCGTCAACTTCTCTTACCCGCTTGTCTCCCCTTTATCGTCCTGCTTTTTATATTTTTTCCTGTTTCCCCATCGTTTTCTCTCTTCCCCCCTCTCTCTTTCTCTTCTCTTCGCATCTCACATTCTTTCTCTTCATATCGTCATCTCCTTTTTATTATAATTATTATAGGTAATACAGTTACAAGTTGACGCTATGGTCAGGTGATAGCTTAAAAATACATTTAAAGGTATTACATATAACATATTCTTAAAAAAAACAATACAAATACATGTCATCAAATAGAGCGATGAAACATATAAAAGCGTATCAGGCTTAACATTGTGGAAATACTTGATGTCCATTTTAAATAAAACAAAGTTGGTAAATTTCCACACAGTATATTATCAACCACAAAATACAACACCGACCAAGGTTTCGGCACGTAATGCCATTCTCAAGGTCCTTGAGAATGGCATTACGAGTTACCAACTTTGTTTTATTTAAAATGGACATAGAGCGTTGAATCCAATTTCAGTCTTTTTGCGAAGTATCTGACATTATTTGTAATGGATTGAAAACATTTGCATCTAAGCTATGCATCCACCCCTCTGTTCAAAGAGAAGAATTTCCCCCCGTTACTTCTCTGTTTGGGGGCCTGATTTTGTACCCATGGTCCTTCCTAGAGAAGTAAGTTTGATATCTTACCCTCCCTGTGATATCCACCGAGGCAGTTTCCCCAAAAATGCTTAATATATGTCCTTCAGCCGTGAGATATTCCTCCTCTCTCTCAGCGATTCCAATCCTAATTCAGCGATAATTGCACTAAAACTAGCTTCTCTGTTATAATTTCCCACTACAAATTTTTCCGCCCTCCTTTGGACCTTTTATAATGTTTTTATCTGCCCCGAAAGATATAGGTCCCACACCGCGGCCCCATACTCTATAATGGGACGCACAAGTGTCTTGTATGCGAATTCTTCTGTGTCGCGCGTGCATTCCCTTTGCGCGTTTTATGTCCGTGTAACAAAATTTAATTTCCTTCTTCTCCTCACAGTTTTAAATACCTCACGGTGGCCAAAAGCCAACGTTTAGTACTGCACATTTTGCGAATTTTGCAACGAAAAAATTATTCGGCTGGACCGTAATGCGAACGATTTCGCCCAGAACCCACGTCAAATGCCTTCCCCATTCCGCTTCCCGGGTGTCCTCTACAAATATGAATGTTGTAAGTCTCTCGCGAGGTACTGAGCATTTAATGCTAGGAAGTGCGTACTCGTATCCATGCGCATGACGCCACGATCCACGAGGTTAAAGCCACTGTTTCAACAATTGACATCGGCATAGCGGCTTTAGTTACTCCTACTAAGTCATTAGCGGAGGAAATACATAAATTTGCAAAATTCTCTTAGCATGTGTGAACCGACTAGGTGTTTATTCGAACCCAAATCCTTCGAATTCATTCCGAGTGCATTCCCAAGTAAGCTGCCAGAAATGTCTGTTGTCCTTTCCCATTACTCGTTTTACATATTGATTCTTTGTGCCGCGAATTTCTACTCAATTTTCACATTTGAGGCAAGTCAATAATAGATAAATAAATGCTGGTCCGTTAGGTCGGGATAAATTCCTTGCCTTTCGTTGTAAATTCTATCTTCATGACATTTGCATCATGTTTCATTGATCATTCGATTACCTAGTTCATCATTTCTGTGCGCCATTTCAATTATTCTTCGGGGAATCGCTAAATGTTGATCTGCACCAAAGGCATCCAGTTCCATTTTTCTGGAAAAACGTTATGTGACTGCGTTTAATCCGCCTATTTGAATTTTGTTCATGAAGATTTGGGGAACATTAGGGAGGCATTTCTAGAAAAAAGACTGGCTTTAAAAAGATAAAATAATACCTCTGTGTTAGGGAATATTGTGGCATACAAAATATAAAATTGAGAGTACGATGTTTGGGAGGATTTACGTCAAATAAAAAAATACAACGACCACAAGGTAAACATGCTGAACGCAGTCACTTTTTTACTCATTTTTCAGAAGGCCTCATCTGTTTTTACAGTAAAAACGCGCTACGCTTTTCGAGAGGCAACAAATGATTAGAAAAAAATATTGAAAGAGTGCCGTAAATTCCATCACTGAAATGAACTCCAGCACTCTTTTTAGGAACTTGGATTCATTTATAAAAATGTAATTAACTTGTTCCCTCCGTTTTCATCCCCAAGATGTAATATTCTTTCATTGGTTTTGTTAAGAGCTCCTATTTTAATTTGATGAAATAAAATTTTAATCATCTGCCTCGTCATCCATAAGCTGCTCAATTTAAAATGAGCATATAATTTTTTATCTTGACTTGGTATTTTAAGTGAAGAAGTGAGATCCCTACGCGGCAACAAATGATATTAATATCAAGTTTTTTGTAACATTTTTAACTTGCGGCTATGGCTGAATATAACTCCCACTCCGTTTTCTCAGTGTTATTTTTTTTAAATGAAAGAGAAAAAAAGATGCCACTGGTTACATGATGCTAAGAGATCCGGTGATGCATGTGGGACGGGCTTCAATATTAGTGGACATCTTTAGAAAACTAAGTCTCATGCAAACATGTACTAAACGTCCATGTTTGCTTTTTGAATTCAAAAACACTCTGCCATTAACTTCAGTTTCTCTCATAGGTACATGTGATGCCTGTCGTCAATTAACGCGATAAAATTTGAGGCCGACGCCAGAAAGTGGTCCATGAGCCGTTTTCCCGGGGTCTGTGTTCGATCGATGCAAATTAAGTTTGCACTTCCTTCCCCCAACATTGCGCTCAAATTTTGCGGAAGGCAATTTCGTCGACTCATGTAACTAATGGCGGCGATTTTAATTATTCCAGTCGAAAGTTATATTTTTCTTCGCTTCTCCCCGGTACCGAATATGGAAAGAGCAAACAAAAACGGTGAGTGGAGTGGAATATACCGAGTGTTTAATGTCCTTGTCTGAAATGTAAATTAAGTGACCTAATATGTTCCACGGGGGAAAACGAATTTTGGAGCATGTTCCCTAAGAGCTTTTAGGATTAAGAATGGCTTCTCAAAAGAAATTTAATCCCTAATGGTGCACTTCGCGGTAAACCATCCTAGGAATCAGCATTCAAATATGTTGAAATTATCCATTTGACACTTTTTATTCGTTTTATTGTTTTTCGAGAAAAATTCGTCATATTTTGCTTTCTTCCCTTACACTAAAGTTTTTTCAGCTTTGGTACCTCTGAGCTATCATTTCCCTAATTGCGATGAGTATATATTGACTACTCAGTGAGTGAATGGTGGCTAGTAATAAAATTGGGTATTGCGAGTTCAAGTTTTCTGAATTCAATAATCGCTAATCTTAAGAACTTGTTCGATATTTTCATCTTTTTCAAGATGAAATATCGTCTCTAAGCTTCCATAAATAACGTTATAATTTATAGATTGTTTGTTTGCTAGGCAAATCAATGTGAATTCGTCGTCGCGATTGAACTGACAGAGGCAGGTAGACGGAGTGGAACAAAATGAAATGACAGCCTAAGATGGAATTGACTTCCAGCAGGAACATTTATATTACAAAAAAATATTTAAAATGCAAACGAGTCCGTGGGATAGGTACCATGAAGTCTTGGTATTTTCAGGATTCCTTCAGTAGGATCTCCCCGATATAGTCTCGGTGGCGGCCGGATAGAAAATTGATGTATATACTACACGACTTATATATACTATATATATATATATATATATATATATATATATATATATATATATATATATATATATATACTGCATCCAGTACTCTCTCCAGTTCGGAAGAAGACAGTTGATTGCTGTCGAAAATTAAACAACCATTCGTGTGAGTTTCTTTTGTTTGTGTCACTATGTTTTTACCTGTCACGCCTGTGACTCCTTATTGGGTATATATATATATATATATATATATATATATATATATATATATATATATATATATATATATATATATATATATATATATATATATATATAAACTTACAGGAGTTAGGAGAAAGAGATAAAAATAGAGAGATCTTTCTCCTACCTCATGTAAGTTTTAATTTATATATATATATATATATATATATATATATATATATATATATATATATATATATATATATACACATATAGAGCACTACTGTTCCTATACGTATTCATGGCCAAAATCATTCAGGAGCATTATAAGTAGAACATTATATTTGTTGCTCCATTATTGAGTTTGTGCACTTTTCTTAGATCTAAGTTGTATACATATATATATATATATATATATATACCCAACGTGTTTTGAGTAACCGATTCATTTCATTTAATCTGAAAGCCCAATTCTTAGTATGTCATCTTTCGTCGACAAAGGCTCTCGAAACTTGCACTCTATTCTCCATTCGAATGCATACTCTCCCTCCATCCTCGCGGATTGGCGTCCTCAGATCCCTCGCGAAAGATTGAGAGATTGTGAAGCAGAGGACAGAAGCTCGGAGTCGGCCCCTGTTTATCCCTCCGCGTGGCGAGGAAGCCATTTGCACGAAAGAGTGGGTCATTCCCCAGCTTCTATTTCTCTCTCGTTTCATTTTTTTTATTCCCTCTCATCGAGCGAGCGATGCAAGAAAGAGAGAGTGGAGGAGATCCGGAAATCCGTCCCTAGAGTCGGCACGGACGTCTAGCGTCCCCCGCCCCCTCCGTCTCCCCCACCTTTACCCGCGCCTATTGTCCATTCACGTCTCCATCTGCTCCAGTCGCAGCATCCCTCCATCTCTTGCCCTCATCTCTCTCCATTCCTCTCCCATGGGGCGTGCACGCTTCCTTCAGTCTCCCATCGCCCTCTCTCTCTCCGTCCCGTCTTATCTCTCGTGAAGCAGAAGCTACTCACCGACCCTTCCATGCTCGCGAAAGTAGAGCATTCTGGGTCTTATACTTTGAGAAAAGGCTTTGCTTGAGACAGGACGCCGAGTTGGGAAAGGGTAAACAAAGCTCTCGTTTTACTGTCACTTTGCCGAGTTTTTGGAATTATCCGCCTCGCAATTTGTTTTTTAATTACGAAATATTTAAAAAAAAACTTTTGAAAAAGTTTGCTCGGTGCAAAATGAATAGGTCTCGTTCTTTTATTTCTGATTAAAAATTTAATTCCAGCAAAGGCAGAAATTTCGATTTTTCAAACCTTGGATTTAATCTACTGAATTTAATGGCAAAGTGAATGAACAAAAATAGAACATTTTTTGTTTCTAATGTGCCATATTTTTTGCACATATTTTTCTATGAGATACATGTAAGGTATATCAAATGACAGTGCTTGATTAGTTTCTACGTTACTTTGATGAAGGTGTCTGTGAACTAGCCTGGAAAATTTAATCGGCTAACTAAAAAAATAACTTTCTTTCAGTCACTAATAAAACCTTCATAAAAGATTCTCAAAACGTATGATAAAACGAAGGGAAAATTGAACTCGAAAATTTATCAATTAAATTAGGTGCAATAAACTTTCAATTTAATGTGTCTATTCAAATATATTTAATCCTACTTTATGATTGATTACGTTGAAAAATTTTGTTTTGCTGCAAACTATTGGAAAAATATGAAGTTATAAGAGTAGCTTAAAGAGTTGAGTTCTTTATCATTAGTCTTCAACTTGGATAAAATGAAATAGAAGGAACGTTGGTAGCCTAATGCCCCGAGGACAATGACTGAAGTTGTCATCAAAACGTCGCCAGTATCGTAATACCTGATATAATGGAAGACCCGCGCTAAACCCGAACAATAAATCTTAGAAAGCCGATTTTCTTTAGGGTTTTTCAAATTTACCCTGAAATCAATTATGATGCTTATATTTCTTATTGAATTAAAAGCGCTGTTATATCTTAGTCTGAAGACAATGATCATCAGTTTTCATTTTCATTATTCTCTGGTTAGAAATTTCCTCGCTAATGAATTACGTACTGTTTGTTAGCACGTAAGTCGGATGACGTTTGCGTTCCCTTTCTCTTTCGCTCACACCCTGCCATCTGAGAAACGTCACTTCTTCTCCGCCTCGACCTTCTTTTTCTTGCCCCCATTCCAAGACTTTAGTTCCCCCAAAGCTCGTATTGCAGCTGCTTTATTGCCCAGAAGACATTCTCCTCCGCCATTTCCTTTCCCTCCTCTTCCCCAACCCGCGTCGCCTTGTCCTCCTCCTCCATATTGTCTCCTTCTTGACTTAAATGGATATTTTTTTATCTCCGTTCCAAAAAATATGGGACAGAAAAAATTGCTCCCGGCATCCACCTTCGTCCTCTCCTTCTGTTCTCTTCCTCCTACCTTGGTGCACCCGTAGGAGTGCACCCGGAAGCTTATGCACCGCATCATTCCACCAACTACCCTCCTTCAAGTTCTCCTCGATTTATCGACCAAGAACTCCTTCTCCGATAAAAAATTATGGACTCTGTCCTTATCGACTAAGCTCTTACGTTGAGCCAGAGTTCATCGAGAACGGTGAGTTCGCGAAATTTTTTAAATTATTCTTGATTTCTCTCGTGAATTTGCGAGGTGCTGAATGCAGCGTCGAAGAATGCGGAGGTGAATTTCTAACGACGACCTGCCACGATCGAAATGATCGCCTCGAAGTTGGATGGGTAATTGAACAATTTGTCCCTTTAGAGCTGTTGCCCCTGACTGCAATTGACAGGAAGTACGTGCGAAAATGCATTAGCCGACGAAGTGCGTTCACGGTAATTCAGAAAAAAATGGTGACTTTTCCGATACATTTTTAATTTTGCCAATGTATGTATGAATGAATTGGGTTAATGTATCTCATAAGCTTTGGCTTTGTCTTTAAACTATACATTCATTTTCAATTTTTAATTTACTTCTGGACATGCAAGTCAATAGAATGTTCGTTCAGGCATGCAAAAGTTGCAGTTATAAACTTCCAAATTCTTTCCTTTGAGATCATGGTTGATGAAGTAAGAATAAAATCCTGAGTAGACTATATTATACGATTAGATTTGCAATAAATCAATTACGTGATTATACAACCGGTGCAACGGCAATAGTTTGCACAGAAACTTAGAGTACCTAAACTCATTAAGAGTTTTCATTAATGAAAGAGTTATCTCTTGTATGTATAAGATAGACATTAATTCGTAGCATTTAAACTGCTTTTTTTCATCGAAAAAGTTTTTCAAAAATCGTTCGTTTGATTTCCATCATATTCTTTTTTTAGTTTTACTATAAAATTAGCAATTTAATTTCTGGTAGATACCAATAAAAATATTTTTTCAAACCTAACGGCTAAGTAACTTCACTGTGATTTTTCAGCCTGTTTCCACTCAATAGTCAGGAAATTTAGCAATTAATGGCGTGCTCAATTCCTCTGATGGCAATATGACATCGATCGCGTATATGGTGCCAGTTGCTTATTATCTTGAAGTTCTTAAGTATAGCTGATCGTCAAAATCTCATTTTTTCTTAAAATATTTCCCATTCCAGGTGTGTTTTTAAATTTTAAGAAAAGTGATTCAAATAACATTTTATTCGAAACTAAATGCAGGCTCTATTTAAAAATAAGCGCTGGCTAACTTGATATTTTTTTTCACGCCTCATCCACTCCCCTGACGAACGGGATGGATCCTCCTTGCTCTCTGGGTCGTGCTGCATCCAGCGCTGCAGCGGATGGCAAACATGGAGGCTGCGCGCAGCCGCCAACACAACGCCGGCCGCGACATCCAGGAACTTTGCGAGATAACTTTTAATTAAACGTGGAAACCGCCAAGCAGGGCGGCGAAGGCAACTCCAATCAAACCAACCCTTTAATTTCTTCGTGCACTGGGCTCCAGTGTATCCCACACCCGGGAGAAAGTTTACTGAATAGCAATCGTACCCACGCACAACCTATAATCTATCATTATCAGCCAGCATAACAGTTAATTTCCTCAAATGGAATTTCGTATTTTATCGTAGTTTTTATCTCTGACGCCGTTTTCAATATCAGATTAAGAAATTGAATTCATCTTTGATGCCTTTAAAAGAACGTTTGAAGTTAATTGGACTGGTAGGGTATGTAATAGGGTACCGGCTCATCGCCGTAAAATTTTGTAAAGAGAGAAGTTCAGTAAAACAATGTCCACAGTTTAAAAAGATTTTACAGCCAAGAATTGCGTGAGGTTTGTATTAATTATGACGAATTCATATATGAACTCGAAAAACGTGACTACGTCTGCATCCAAAGTAATTGATGGTCTTTTTTATTCCCTTTATCTGTCATATCACATTACTTATTCTCTGACTTTTTGCATTTTCTGCCTTTTACCCTCGCGGCAATTTCTTGCATGTTGAGAGGAGGTCTCGCACCAGCGGTCACAAAAATTGCGAGTTTCTGCAATACGTTTTAGGCTATTTTTAAATGCTGAAAATATCCTCGGATTCATATCCTTCCTTGAATAACAATAGTTTTATCTAAGACATAGAGATCGAAGATCGCAAAAGAATCGTATTTCTTGATATACGTCTCAATTAAAGAGGCGCGAAAGTGACTTTAAATAAGCATTGAGACATTTAAGGATGTTTTTCACGTTGGTTATTAGGGGGAGGCAACCGAAAGCTATGGTCATTTGCGCCATGGAGTATGGGTGTGCTGGTTGCTTAGAGAGTGATTATTTGTAATGAAAGGATGGGCGGAGAGAAACCCGACGTCGGCATTAGCCTGCTCTTAACGAAAGGCGCCAAGGGGTCCACAGTTTAAGGTCCCCTTCGACACATGGAGCATTACTTAAAGTGTTTTAAATTATTCTGTATAAATTATTTAAATTTCCTTTACTTAAAGTGAGTGATCTCTGCATAGGACCCACGTACGGATCAAGATTCCTATGAAAAATCTATGCCACCGCCGAGATTCGAACCCGGACGCTCAGAATGGGAAGCCCGTACTCCAGCCTCCACACCAACACGATCCCCAGATTATTCCGTCCTGAGGCGCGATAGTTAGGCACTCTTTTTTGTTTGCTTTCTGCTTTAAATAGTTCAAGAAAACTGTTTTTACATTTACCCAAAATGCTATTATTCGGTATCTATTATTTTTAAATGAATTATCTATTTGTTTCGATGGAAATAGTATTTTTCTCACACCGAGTATCCCCTCTTGTACCATTCATTCTGTAACATCACCCTAGTATTTCAACGTAAACTGGGTTAATAACTGCAAGTGCGATTGGTGAAGATGCAAACATTCTCCTTTTAATTACTTCCCTTTAAATGTTTTTGATATAACATGAATACATTTAATCCATCACTAGTTTTTGCCTATCGTTCCCAAACAAATTGGGTTAATAACTGCAAGCACTGGGCACTGCAATTCCTCTCTCGTCATTTTTGCTCACTACACTGGCGGCGAATTCTGACAAAAGAGTTATCTCTTCTTTGAGAGATCAAAGCGTTGAGCCGTTAAAAATGAGGACTTTGTAAATGTTTAACGACGCGCTCATCCCGGTGAATGAACTGTATCTCCCGCCTGACGCATTGTTTATAATCCGAATAATCAATTTATCCTCTACTGCGACACACACTTGCTCGCGGCTTAGACGTTATCAAACCCGTGACCTAGTTTTTGACGTCTAGTTTCGGATCGCCCATGTTTTAAGAGGTGGTACATGTTCTGCCTCGTTCGTTCCATCGGTGCGAGTTTGCCAACATCCGAACAAATTGCTCTTACAGCTTAATATTCCTTGAAGCGCCGTTCTTTTTTCTCCGCTGCCGGGTTTTGTGATTAAGCTCTGTGCACGAACATCTAGATACTACTAGCTCCATGCCGGTGGCTTCGCTTCAAACCCGAGATTTATGAACTTCCCTCAGCTTTAATTATAGTATCTGTTCACGCCGAGAGGGTACAGATATACAGCCCTTCATCGAGTGTTTCTTTTACATTGAATATGCAGGTACACTGGCTCTCTCTATATTTATATGGTGTGTGAATACGAATGCGTCACATATATTTCCTATTAGGTATCCTCTATTTAATATTTCCGTTTTTTTTCGTATGAAATTAAGGCAATTTCTTCCTCCCGAATGAAAAGTTTTAGAATGGCCTGGTTAGCCAGTATTTTTTTTTAACATTGATTATGGAAATTCATATGTTGGACCTATACGTATATTGCTTCTTCCACGCAAAACAATTTAATTGCCGTCAGTGCTTGATCTATTTCTTCATAAGTGCTTCCGTTCAGTCCTGCTTTGTTGAAATTACTTTTTTAAGGTTGTGTTGTGCAATGGATCCAAGTTATTTTAACTAAGGGAAAAACTGTCAAGTATATTACATTGCCAGCATGGATCAGTTTGTTTTCCAAATCAACTGAGTTATCATATTAATCATTAAAAAAGTAATTCAGTTTTCTTCTTTTTTTATTTCTCTTGAGAAAAATACTTTAGATGTAATAAAATTTAGGACGATCAAAGCGACCATATTCCCGATGTTCATCGCTTTTATTGTTTGAATCGTCCCCAACGAATGTTGAAAATTTTCGGTTTAATTGCTTATTTTTAATTTTATGCGAGAAAATCTATTCTTGATGCACATTGCCCAGTTTACTTGATTTTGGAATTCGAAATCCCGAGGCCCCATACCATCGTGATGCACAAGAGTGACAGCAAACCGTGAATAAAGCACGGTTCAAGCGATTTGTTCTCGAAAACAATGCGTCGCATTAATATGTGTGAATCTGGTATAATTAGTTTGAAAAGAGATTAAATCAACGTATTCTTCCTTCCCTGATTAAACAGCATTTTCAATTAGTCCAACTGTGTTAGAGTTACAGCTGCTTGTGTCGTACTATCGTTAAGAAACATGATGCACTCAATGGAGTTTTTCTATCATATTATATTGGCCTTTTTTCTTTATTCTATCACTATCAACTTTTTTTCTGGAATGTGCTTGAAAAATTAAACCAAATTTTTGTTGATAACGCCTCGCTGGCCTACTTTAAATACTTTCCCTGAGTGGCCAACGTTATTTTATGCAGAGTAGAACAACGAATGAATATACAAAATGAGCTTGGATGTGTCATATTTTTCGTTTGATTGAAAGAAAAGAAAGACGAGGAATTTTTAGAGAATGCAAAAATGTTCTATAAAATGAGCCTCTGTTGTGGGTGGTCCCGATTTATGATTCTGTATTAATTTCTCATCAGCTTAAACTACTTTCATATTTTATAATTAGTCGCATTGCGTTGTGTTGATTTTCTCGCACACTGCCCTACCGACAACCCTCTAGCGACGACTCTTGAGAATGCCTCATCAAAGTTTGTTTACCCTCAAAGCATTCCCCCCTTTGCATCGCACCTCACCGGTCCACTACCCTTCCGAGATCCACGTTCTTCCGTCCTTTCCCTACGCGCTCGTTCGCTAGCGCCAAAAATTAAATTAAACTCGCGGGAGAGATTCCCGCGTCGAGGACGGTTTTTCAACTCTTCCACCACCTTTTCATTTCGCGGGGGCCGATTTCCCTCTGCCCCCACCGCCTCCTCCGCCCACGCCACCCCCGCGTCTCATGCCGGGTCTCTTCCCGACCCCGACGCGTCCCCGCCGCCGGCACCCCATCATGCCTCTCTCTCGTCCCGGGTCGAGAAAGGCGCTGTCTCCCGCAGACGGCGGCGGCCCGCTCCACTCGAGGAAAAAAATGAGTCGTATTAGGTCGGAGAGGGAGAGAAAGAGGGGCTTGAGGTGAGTTATACATCCCCCGTGGGTTAGCGGCGGGGGTGGGAGCGGGGTGGGTGTCGAGAGATGTGGGACTGAACAGAGCCCATCTCCCCCACCTTCTACCTCCCGTCTTTCCGCTATAGCGGAGGTGAATTTGTCTGGCGCAGGTCTTCTTCTTCATCTCATCCTCCTCCTCGCCTACACCGACGCTTATTATCCTTTTTGTTCCTCTCCACTCGTCAACCACTCTCTCCGCCAACCTCTGGGACGTCACCTCGACGACGGTGTGAGGAGGATCGCGAACAGCTGCAAATCTTTCTTCCCTCTCTTCATACAACTAGCTCTCCCTCTCTCTCTATTTCTCACACGGCGCCCTCATTTTCCCCTTCCTCAACTTCCACGATAACTTTCGGCGCGGGTTGTGGTGAATTTTGCCGTTTCATCGACTTATGGCCGGTTGCAGAAACGATGCATATGTATCCAATAGAGTAAATAAGATCTATAAGTAAAAACATTCGCTCAATATGCATTGCGTGAAGATTCGATGCATTTATTGGTTTCATAAATGGCATCATTACCTATTCGTTTCGATAAAATGGAGTTTGATACTTATGAGTACCATAAGTTCTCTAGATGGCGGATGCGCGATGCACCACTTGGAAAATTAATCACTTGATAAAAGAGTTACTAAGCGATGACTGACGAGTTTATCTGCTCAGGTTGACTACTAATAACGTGCAAAAGTAATTCATATATTAGCATAAAATAAACATGCATAAGCTTACTAAGCGAAATGAGAGTTGACCAAACAACCGAAACAATGGCTACTTGAAGATTAGTTATGAAACAGATTGTTTCTACAACTCGAATTTTCTAATGAGGTCCATGAGTTTATGGATTTCATAACTATCGTTCCTATAGCTAAATACTCTTGCAACCAGCCATTAGACCGTAAAGGCTGTTTTACAAGAAGGATTTTATTACACAATCTTTGATTTGCATTGAAAATTGCGTCGAGTGAAGTGGCGAATTGCTAGAATGCATGCGCAAATGCATGAACGAGAGATGGGAAAAAAGCCCCTGCTCTAAATCCGAGCCTGCATTCTCGCATTGCGACAACAGATGCTACTTCAAATTGTGCAATAAAGTGCCTCGTGTAAAACGGCGTTAACGGAACATTTCGCACATGTGCAATTAATCACATAAAGACATTTTCTATACGAATGAAGCTGCACCCTTTCACTTTTAAGTCATGTTATAACTTCTTTGTACGAATAATTTTCCGAGTATTTCAGCGTCGGCAGTGTGTTTTTTTTGCATTTTAGGTCCAAGCTGTTATACAGAATAGTTGAATTACCAGCAAAAACCGTCCTAGAGCAAACGTATGGATTAGTGGAACATTTATCATGATAATTAGATATAAATGCCTTGTACAAATAACAATTTCTGAATTACTGTTCTCGAGACGTGAAATAATTTGAAGTCAGATTTCTCGCATAAATAACTAATTGTTTTTGCCTTGGTGTGTAAAAGAGTTGTAAATCCAATTAATTCCGGCATCGTTGCTCTCAATCGTAAACAGTCATGAAAAAAATTAGATATTACTATTGTTTATTTACTTGTCATTTGCTTTTTGTATCTCTGAACTTGGAAGTCACCTAAGCTAATGTGCACCGTGCCGAAATCCAACGGAACCAGTAATTAATTTTTTAATCTTGCCTGAAAATAATGCTCAACTTGAAGGAAAACGATGAAATATGCAAAACCTTATAATATTTGAGAAGAAATGTGTCGAAGTTTTGGCTAATATGGCGTGAGCGTCCATAATTCTACTCCATTGCCGTTATCTTTAGCGTCAGTTTCGAAAGGTTCACAATTTTTTTTATTTTGGGAGCGTATAACTTTTTCGGAGTTTTAACTTTTTCGAGAGGTACCACTAGAGGACGGGAGCGTTGCATGTAATCAAGCGGCATCTTTCAGGATTTTCCTCCTATCTCATGTTTACTACGCAAACGGTCCCTGTGTTATCAATAGGCCACACAGGCTCGCATAGCCTCTGAACCTGAAGTTTTGAGTTTAACGCTAGTTTACTCATCGAAAGTTTCAAGATGGTCACCGATTTAATCATTTCTCAAGCTAGAGGCTTCGTAATATTAAGCGTCAAGCATGGGACTTTTAATCAGAATATGCATTCGCCAGCGCACTTTCGAGTGAACTTATCCCATCTTCTATAGGTCTACGAAATTTCTTCCTCATTAGTTTTAACTAGAGTATGGAAAAGCGTACAAAACTAACTGAACTCGTTCCGAAAAATGTATAGAGGCACTTTGGTATGCACAATGACTATTGTGGAGCATTTCATGCTGATAGGCAAAACCTTAATAGTTTAAATACTTGAGAATCGCTGAGATTAATAAAACTTTTTCATCACTGTGCTACCCAATAGAAAAATGAAACACAATGCTTACCTTAAGCAAATGAAAATAAAATAAGCTTATCAGTGATCTAAAAAGTAAAGTTATGTTTATTTTCCTCATAGAAGAATTTCAGTTAATTTCCTTATCTGGTTTTGTACTTATGTGAAAGTGCCGACCATAATTTTTCCGTTTATTCAAATCAGTTTTGAACAGAGCATAAATAAGAATAGACCTTAAAATATCTAGGAACCCACTAGGGCCACATTAAAGGAAACTGCCCATTTACAACCCGTTAGAGTAGTTCACCCAGGCTCGGCGGATGAGACTGAGATCTAATGGTATCTTTTCCCTTGTCATCTATCGGCAATCCATTCTGCGTCAGTACTTTGATAAGCCATGGAATCTCTTCTGAGTGCAATTTCCTTCGGATAAATACCCGAATTGGGATTCAGTGCATGGGGGCAAGAATACTATTCCTCAGCATTGTATGATACCTATATCCGGAATTCCCTACGAAGAAGGAGAAGCATTCCATGTCCCCTGAAATGGAATAGCCCTTTTTTGTCGTAACGAAAATTCCTTTTCTCATGTATCCTATGAAAGTACCCTTGGCTCGGAGGTAAGTAATTGCATTTCCAAGCGAGGGAACAATTGCTTCCCGCCGCAGCGCAGCAGTTGTAAGTTACCGGAGAGCAGACTGCGGAAAACTTCTCAAGTGCCAGACTAGAGGTTTCCCGATTCGATGTGCGTTTTTTTTATATTCTTCTTTGTGTGAAGGCGAGTTTTCGAAACTGAGTTTGTTCGTTTGTATCCCTCTGGGGGTTGGGGGGGGGGGGGGTAGAGAGAATGAAATCTGCCAAGGGGGAGGTTTATTCAATCGGTGGCGAAGAAAAAAATCCGCGAACACGTACGGCAGGTGAATCGTCGTATTTTTCTCGTCGCGACATCACGCAAAAATCTCCTCGACGAACATGTTTTCGCCCGAAATTTATTTTTGCGTGTTCTCTCCCAATTAACACTCGCAAACCATATCCACCGTCGTTCTTCTTCGCATATTATTATCTGATTAAAACAAAGATTTGCATCCGTACATTTTTGTGAAGTAAACTGGTCTTACGTAAACACTCGCGTTCCTATTTATCTACATCATGCATGGGTACCGTGATGTTTAGACAAGCAAGTGGTACCCCCACTGGATTCAGCACACCAGCGATATTTAAGGTCATGTACAAACATTCCTCTCCGATTTTTCATCATTTTTCAATGCTACGTTTCAATGTAGTAGTTCTCTTGAGTGCGTTGATGGGCGCTTTTTATGCGAATGAGTTCTGGAAATACCTAAGTGTTAACGTACGTTTGCGAGCGTGGAATTTAAATTAAATTTAGAACAATTATTTCATATTTTAAAGCTTAATAATTAATATATCATTTTAGTACTTCTTTAAACTCAATTGAAGCGGAAATAGTCGTTTAAAAAATCAATACTAGACATAGATGTATATATAAACTACAATTTTACAAGTTTGCGCATTCATTTGTGGACCTGGAGAAGTTCGTGCTTCCATCTGTGAACGCTTAAACATCTTTTCACGTGTCTACTCGCTCAGGCGCATTCCTCGTATTAAACAGGCCTTGCGACTACAGCTGTGAAATTGAATAATCAATTAATCCAAATTCTTTTATCCTTCGTCGTCGTCTCTTTTATCCTTCTGTACATCGACCGCCCAAGAGGAAACTTAAATGTGTTGCATTTTATTCGTGAACTTCGTTACTGGAGCAATTTGAAGAAGGGCTACGACTCACATCGTGGTAATTTTTGTACAGCCATTGCATTTAAAGTGAGCCCAAATATGGAAAAAATAAAAAAATATTTTTGTTTTTGTTCTACAATTTTTAATTTCGATTTTGCCAGATTAAATTGAGCTTAATTAGTCAAATATACTGAGCCATTACAAAAATGGGAAAGAAAAATTGAATTTCACTCATAATGGAAAGTAAAAAGAGTAATTAGGTCACACCCAGAAATTTACCATGTCACACCCGGAACTTATTAAAAAATTCATAACTAGAAAAATTATGCTTTTGGATACTTCTCCATTAGTTTAAACTAAAGAATAATTATTCTTATTTTACTGATATTAATATCAACATTTAATGTTTAAGATATTCACAGAGTATACAGGAAATAAGTTAATGTTATTGAGTTTCATTTGTGTGAGTCACACCCGGAACCACAGTTATTCCAATTACAATGGTGCTAGCTAATTTTTTTAATTTCAATTTAAGTTGTAAATTACCTTCTTCTATGGCTAACTAAATATTTACTCCAGTATATTTTAGTTGAAGTATTTGATGTGAAAATTTTAAATTAAACGCTCATAAGTCACACCCGTAACCAATGTACTATTATGGGCAATAAATGGTATTTGAGCATCATTTTTCTCAAATTGTCTTGTTATCTAGGTGGGAACAGCAGACTTTCAAAAGATCATTAGCAGTGGCCCTGGAAACACGGTGAAAATTTATCATTGATGCAGATTTTCCTTGTCACTACAAGTATTTCATTTTTTTAAATTGGTGCCCTCTTCATTATGAACGCATTTGTTCACGTATTCTATGTCTCTGTTTAGCCGTCATGCTTCAACTGTCTCTGGTGATGCCGCCACCAATATGAGGGAACGGTAACACTAGCTCTAAATTCCCTCCTTGTTGTGCAACGTTTGCCTCAGTGCCTCTCTTCCACCTGCTAGGATTTAGTTTCGTTTTTAACGTCTTTTAGAGAGAATGGCATTTCAAACCTCGATTGTTATTAAAAGATTAAAACTAACAAAAGATGATTTAAACTTTTCCTGTTGGATTCCATTGGCTTCATTTCCACTTCGGGGTATATTATCCTCGTCTCATCGGATTCTTCCATTTCTCGAGGCGTGTTTGCATTTCCACAATATATTTCTCTGCGTTCCCCAAGTGGGTGCTTGCTTGTCGACGTCGATGCGCGCGGGTCCGTTCCTTCATTGGCCATCGGCGCCTCATCCAGCGAATTCCTCCGTACCCTGCCCTTCTCCCTCGGGGGGCCCAGAAAGACCCCGTCCCGACGTCGATATATAAACCGCCAACGATCCGACGGACGGCTAGAACCCTTTTCCTGGAGCGAAGTGGGGGAGGAGGAAGGGGAGGAGGTTCATCTACATCCGTTCCTCCTTTCTTGTGCTCACTCCACTGCTCGCTGTGCGCGGCTTTATTCTCTCCTTCCTCCTCACACTCTACTTCTTCCTTCTCTCTCTTCCATTTTCTTCCTCTTCCCCTCTCTTTCCTTCTTCCGCTCTTCTTCGCATCCATCGTCCCCTTTCCCTACCTCCCTCCCCTTCTTCCTCTCCTCACTTCATATTCCCTTTAATCTCCTTGTTTTCTTCCGCTTCCTCTACCTCCCTCTCTTTACTTCTCCGTCTCTTCTCCTTTCTGTCCTCTTCCACCCTCCTTCCCATTTTTACACTCTGCTCTTCCTTCCTCGCGTTTTTCTCTCTCTGCATCGCCCGCATATTTCTTTCCCTCCGTTTTCCCCAACCCCTTACCCCTAACCCCATTCCCCCCCCCCCCACATCCACCTCACGTATCCCCCATTCGCCTCGGCTGCCTTCATCCCTTGGCGCGCGATGTCTGTCCCCCCTCCCCAACCCTCTTTCTCTTTCCAAGCCCAACCCCAGCAGATTCGACCCACCACTCCATGAAAATATCTTTTGACAACATCAAATCATTCTAGATCACCGTATGTGCATTTCTTGCCGTATATTCTGTCCACTTCTCATGTCGGTGAGCTAAACTGTTTTGTTTCGCAAAACTACCGCGGATCACGCTTGAATGTCTGTCAGAAGTCGATTCGTCCTTTCCCAAAGCCAGAAAAGTTTATTTCAACCCACAGGCTTCCAGAGATCTAAAATATTTTATGAAATATTTTAAGTTTCTATTTAACGGGCATGCTTTACCTCACTATCGCTCATTCAATGTATTTATGATTTACTTCTATATTTGGCTGCATTTCCAAAACGGACTATGTGCTCAGCTAAGTAAGTCATTTGTAGTTATTTTTATATGCAAACTAGAGGGAAAAGCAATATTCATCTACTATGCAACACGTTATCAATGGCTTACTTCTTAACCCGGCATTATCCATGTTTATTTCTCTTTTTTTATCTTACAGGGGAAACTGGTGTCAACTAATTTCCTAGCAAGTAATGGAGCATGAATTACGAATTCCTAATTGTGACAAGAAAGTTATTTGACGATGGATAACGAAAATAAATGCTGCAGTTTCGCATTTAACTTCTATTACTGGGCCATATCTTCAATACTGAGTATTTTTATCCGGTCAGATGCAAAGTATCAAAACAATCTTTGTTTAATGAATCATTTTGGTGTGGAATTGCAGTGCCTCTTTTTGTAAACTGTTGTGCATGAACACCATCGAATGAACTGGAAACCATCTAATTTAGTGGCTAGAGGAGATTACACTTGACAAAACCAGAGGCAATATCTGTAAAGACTGAATGACAAATTTTATATGCATCATTTGGTAGATTTGTGAGTGTGAGTGAATAATTTCAAATAGTATCGCTTACTTCAAAAAACCGTTAAGTGCAGTTTAGCATGTGTCAATAAAAAGCATTTTAAGGCTTTTCTTTACCTGAAAAAACTGAGTACTGGAGTAGAAATTTTATAATGCAGTGATTAATAATAGCTAATTCAATGGGAATAGCACTTAAAGGGTTCTCGCAGACGATAGGGCTTCATTTCCTGATTAAAACTGTGTACATGACTCAAAAATAACCAAAGTGTACCTAAATGGTTTTTGCAGTAAGCCCACGATATGTTAACGGTTACTTCCCCACTGATTTTTGTGTTGTCCATGAGATGATACCACATTCTTCATCCCTTTTGTTGAGAGAAGTTCACGAAAGAGAAATGCCCAAATATGAACGTGTTAATTCGTTCTCCTCATTAATGCCGCCCGACCGCATCCACGACCTCGAACTGATTCCTCAAAATCTCCGTTTGCGTCTCCTCCATCCCCTCGTGCTATACATCCGTCTTGCTTAGCCCCACCCAACCCCCGCCTTTTCCTATGCACCCCCCTTCCTGTCCAACCTCCCCCTACATCTCCCCCGAGCCCTCCCCATTTCCCCATCCCACCAAACCGACCGCCGCCAGATGGCAGCGAATGCTGATCTCGCGGAAAATGCTCCCTCCTCCCCTCTTACCTCCCTCTCTTTCTTCTCCAATGCGGAGTGTGCACATCTCCCAACCTCTTGCCACCTCTCTCTCCCCCTCTTCTTTAACCGCTTCTTTTTTCTCCCGATCTTTCTTACTCCTCTTCTCCCTCCTCTCCGAGACGGCATCCCTCCCCCTCCCCTTAAACCCCCTCCCCCCTGCCTGCCGGTGAGGAGTAAACTGTCCCCCGGAGAGAGAGAAAGAGAAAGGAGACACCGTGAGAGAGAGAAGGAGTGTATCATATCCTGCTCGACGTACCCTCGCGACCCCATTCCCAACAGACAAGAGTCGCGCGAGGCAAAACTAGGTGTTTTTTAAACCGTGGTTTTAATGTTACTCTACCACTCGAGAGTTCGTGAGGAAAATCTTCGGGACGATGCCATTTTTCTTTCGAACAGAAATGCACCAAGTTATAATAGAGCCCATTTTTCTACGATGGGTTTCAAAGCGTGTTCACGCACTCACCATAGAGTACATCCGTCACGTTAAATGATCATTAATAGCGAACGATTCCGCCTATTGATATTTGTACTCACGGAATAGAAAATTAGGTAAAATCACCAAAAGTCCAAATAAATCTCCAGGTCCTGTCAAGGAATTTTTTGTGAATCTGTTCTTTCAGGTGACTTGCGTCTTTTGAGTTAACATTCATTATTGCTACAAATGGGCTGATTTTAAAAACAAGATTCTTCCTAAAATGGCGTTCTTATTTGAGTATCTGACAACAATTACAGAGGAAGGCCAAAAATGTTATTCATTGGGTAAATTATTCATTATGTCAAAGTGAAGACGAACATAGGAGTGAAGCGGCTAGCTGAGTGTGAGTGAGAGGAGAGTGGAGAGCTGCAGCAAACCAATCTTCGGATTGATGACTGCTGATGTAGATTTCCAGTGAAGTACTTAATGATTTGGTCTTTTGGTGTTTCAATCATCACAATGTGGAGCATTGCATAAAGAACATTTCAAAATGCATATATTAGTACCTTGACGTATGAATCCTAAAAACTAAATGGAATTTGCATAAAACGTTTTGACTAAAACAATTTTCTTAAATAGAAATCACTATTTTCGGTTCACATTTATGCTTTACAAGAGATAATTTATGAACAGATAACCTGTTCACAATTATTGTTCTCATCCATTATATACCAATTTGTCTATCGATTTTATAGTGTTATTTAGCGATCTTATCCAATACCCGAATATTTAATGATTGGTCTACTACATACGCAAGTTTGTTTCTCTGCCCTTCCCTTCACAAATATGAGTGGTGGGCCCTCATTCTTAATATACTGAAATCTTTTCGATTGGAAAAATTTATCTGCAGTTATATTTTCAGATACTTTCGCATTCCGAAGTATGCGAAAATTCTTTCCTCCCTCAATTCCTGGGTATCGGGGTTTAGAAATGTTGTCTTTGTCTATGCCAATTTGCAGAGGAGCATAAGACTTCTGGTGATTCGAAAGCAAGAGAGATAGCTACAGAAACCTTATAGAAAACGTTTTGTTCACCATTTTCGGCCTTCTACCCTAGGAGATTTTTAATGTCTGATTTCTTAGCTGTAATCACAAACTCTTATTAGGCCTCTTCAAATGCATTCAGATGACTGTGAGGCGATATCCAATGCTGGATAGAGAAATAAATAAATCATGGTCCTTGACCGAGACCAAAATTCGTGCTTTCCAATTTCCGGAATTTTTTTCTCTTTCATACTTTGATTAATTTTCATCATATTTGAGGGAGTTCCGAAGTTATCTTCGCTTAAAATTAGTATATTTTGCTGCAGGTAGTTACATTTTGTAGATGTTCATTTTAACGTAATATTTTTATAGTAAGCTTATTTTGGGTTATGCTCACCCAACAATAGAAAGTTATAACCTTCTAGTTTTCTATTTCAATTTATTCGTCGGCATTAGCGTAGAATGTGGTAATTAACTTCCCTATAAAATTACCGTGGTAATTATAATCGGTATCTATATCATCCAAATAATTTAAATTTTGATCCATTATTATAAGCTTAAACTGTATCATTGGCCACGCCTAAGTATATATCTACTTCTATATATGTATGTTCTAATTATGAAGGAAAACTTCAGCAAATTATTTTTCGGCTCAGCCTTTTGTTTCATGGCGCGCTTTCCAGGTTTTCAGATTGAAGAGGGAAATTCTCACGCGGCCATTTTCAGTAGAGAGATAATAGGAGTTAATGAATAGGAAAGGAGGCGCTGGAAACTAACCTAGGCATGCCAACTTTGCGGCATCGCTGTGTGGGAGAGCGGACATTTAACACCGCCATGTGTCGCGGGCGAGGGGGGGAGAATAGGGGGGAGGGAGGAGGTTGAGTGCATTCCCGGCATTCTCTGGAATCCGCCCTCATGCGCCCGACCTTTCTCTGAAGGACGACCTCTGTGAAGTTTTTCTTCTCCCTTGATGCCAAAATTGTTTAAATTCTTTCGAAAATTCCCCAAATTCGTTGTTTTTTAACTGTTAATTAGCGGTGGTTTTCAAACACCAGAAAATCTTTACGACAGCATTGTTTTTTCAAACGTAAATCTGATATTTCACCTAGTTTAGTGACTCTACTCCTAATTCACTTCAAGTTTACATGATTTAACTTTATCGTTATTTATTCATACACCACCAATAGAGAGTATGTCTATATTTGGTGAAATTAAGGGCCATATGTTAGATGTTTCATGGTTTTTACTTAAAGATTTACACTAAATTTTGCCTGAATTATAATTAGCCTGAAAATTAATCAATAAAAGACGCAAAAACGCTTGGTTACCTTCATTTAAATAGTAATACATACAAATAGATTTGAAACACATTACCCGAATAACAATATTAAATGCTGTGCTTAGTAATTTACATCGTAGCAGTAATGATTTTAAGATTCATCCTTAGTATGTAACTTTACGAAAAAGATAAGAAATTAATTGCATCTTCAATGCTTTAAGATAAGGAAATACTTGGCCCTTCAATGTCATATTCTGATGGCACTTATATCTATCTATATAGAATTCTGGCCCTGAGCTCGAAGTTGAGAAATGGAAAGGAGTGTAGTTCCGTGTAATATATTGTCCGAAAGTGTTTCAGCTTTCCGTTGATTTGCTGTCAATAAATAAAAGAGTAAATTTTGCTGATGAAATAATTTTGTAAAATGTTTGAAATGCTCCAGATTTAGCTACCAGCCATTATTCCATCATTATCAATCAAGAGATGGCCTTTCATACCTGCTTACTCCTTCAGCTACACTGTCATGTCTGCCTGATTCCCATTTCTCTAAGCCGCCAATTTTTAGTTGTTATCTTGCTTCCCTTCATATGCTTTAAATAATGAAAATACAATGATCTAGGTACTCTTCGTTTCCACAACTACCTTTTATGTTTCTGAATTCCGCGTGCTGAATTGAAGGCCGCTATCCCTTCCTCCCTTTTTGTGTTCTATCGTAGACTCGGCAACAAAAAATTGCTTCGTCTGCTTCATTTAAGCCCGACCCTCTTATATCATCCTCATTTAGTTCACCCTGGTCGTCCTTTGCCCTAGCTCCAATCTCAATACCCTTTTCCCCACCCCACCCTGTCCCCTGTCTCAATGCTTTCCCTTATAACGCACCAACACACCACCAGCCCCTGTTCCCTCCCCCTCCCCCTTGATCCACTGATTAATTCAATTAAAAATAGGCGGAACTTAACGGACCAGACCGTCACCGTCATTTTCCCCTTTAGCCTTCTCTGCGCCAGAGGACAACTGAGGAGAGTCCCCTCCCCTCTTTCGCCCCTTTTAGATATCTCCCTCCCTCTCGAGGGTAGCCCACGGAACTTTTCCTTCCCCGACGCGATGGAGAAATGACGGATAAACTTTTCCTCCTCCCCCTGCCAACCGAGAAAAGTCCTCTTCTTCCCGATTCTTTTTTATTTAATTTTCCAGACCCCTGGGGCGTGTTGGGTTGGGAATCTCGGTTCGGTTATGTTTCTTTTCGCGTCGCCCGGTGTTCGACCCGACGCAAGTTTTGCGTGAAGTCCGTGTCGTTCCCCGGTATCGTCCGTCATATCGGTGTCCCGCACCGAGAAAACCCGAAGAGTCACTGGACAGCGAATTTCACCTTCCCCAATACCATCTCTACGCTTATGACGACATGAATTCACGTATTTGAAGTGTATATCTCGTGCAAAATTTTATGATTAGCTGTTGGAGGTAAACATTTGACTTCGTTCTTTCAACTTTAAATGTTATATTGAAAGTTCTCCCATTTTGTCAAAGATGTCGCCTTCAGCCGTTCTGTTTATAAACGAGTTTATTATTTGAGAAGGATTCTCTAAGCTTATTAATTATTTCTATTAATTCCTGTATCATTAGTACAAATAAATGATCTTTATAAATATTATGTGTAAATGAATTAAGCTTGCATTTATCACCTTGTGATTGAAGTTATTGTTTATAAGTTCCCAGATGTAGACACTGAGAATAATTAAATTTAGTCAGAATTTTAAACTGGCCATGATTAATGAAGAAAAAGTAAAAACAATCTATTTTTGCCACTTAATTATATATACCCTATATTACATTGAGAATCACTGTCACTGAGCGAATTATGATTAAGTGAATAGAAATCAATCATTATTTATAGCTATGAATATAAGGGATTAAATTTTGTCCTCCCCAAATGTTCAGTTAATACATATCATTCCAAGTAAATAACAATGAATAGTTGGATCCATTATGATCTAAGTCAAGCTCGGGGGAAGTTAAGAAAAACATGTTAAAATCTGGATGTGGGGGTATATTATCGTTGTTCTGGATTCAGAGTGATGAAAAAATTATGTATGTTATTAATGCACCTACCAATTCGCTTAGTCACGCGTATCTATGAATGTATTTTCCGACATGACCATGCTTAAAAAAGAGGAAATTAAACTAAAACATTGCAAGCTTCTTAGTCTCAAAAATAGTCCACTAAGTTTGTTGTCCCTAATTCATTCCTTTATAACCCTGTCCAATCCTAGATCGCTCTCTATTTCCTCAACGAATGGAAATGAAGGGGGACGAAGTTATTTTTTGAGGCTTTAATACAAACGTACAAATAACTCACAGGGTAGTTTAAATGTATCTACCATCATGCTACCAGTTTTTTTAGGCATGCTTCTTTCCATCGCACGTGAATGTCCGAAAAAATGAATGCATTTCCAAGTGCCATCCACACCTACAGATAGGCATTTATTTTGTTCCCCCGAGTGTCTCGCGTCAAAATGGAAATAATAAACAGGGAGATTCGTCTGCTGTCACAGTGAGAGAGCTTGAGATGAACAGCAACAATTCATGGCCGCGATGCGTTTGCGCGCTTAATTCACCTCCTGCGTATTCCAGGAAAATAAATAAACACCCGCTATATCTGTCGGCCTTTTCCTATCCTCGGATTTATTACGCTTGCCTCCATCTCTTATCTCCTAGCGCCCCCCCGCCCCGCCCTCCCCCAACAACATTACCTTCGCCTCCTCAGTCCCTCTTTTACCCCCCCTCCCCTCTCTCTGTATCCCTCTCTCTCCCTCCTAACTATTCTCAACCCACTTTCCTGGCTCCCCCTGGTCGACCCTATCTCGCTCCCATCTCCCTCCATTCCTCCTAGCCCAAAATATAAAGGGAAATAAGCAACCTCCTCTCGGAGCACCAACTCCCTAGTGATGGGCTCTGGAATTTTTCGCGCGTGCTATCCCATTTCAAACTCTCCCAGCGCTCTCACGACTACTCCCCGAGCAGATTTCTCATCCGCCCACCCTTCCCCTCCCCTTCCATCACTCCCTCCCTCCACTTAAGAACGTCTCCGTTTAAAGGCGTCTCTTTCTGTAATCATTGTTTGTGTAGCATTGCCAAAAAAAAGTTTTCCTTTAGAATCGAAATTGCTTAAGGTGTTCTGAGTTAAGAATGTGCGGTGGTAAGATGGTCGCTGGTAAGTGCATGTGTACAATAGTCCGTCACGATTAGCCACAGCATTTTATGTTCGTAACAGCTTAGCCAAACGCAATTTTGCATAAATCTCATAAATTTGACGCGTCGAAATGATTAAACAATTAACAGGGAACACCTCGCTAAAGGTTTGCTGATTTCGTTCATTTCATCCTCATTTTCCCGGCATGCAGCTCATTCTCAACAACCCTCCAATTCTTTTCTAGACTCGTATGTTATGCACTTAAACGCAAGTGTGTAGTGATGTATTTTAAAATGAGAATAGGAATTGGTAACCTTTTACTAATTTATCTTGACTGCGTTCATAACTGGATTTAACTTAGGAGGAATAAAATTGCGTACCAATTGACCCATGTACAATGCCTCTCGGCAGTGATTCGTCATTAGATCATCACATTCTGTTTCATACAACGCGATGCATCTTCCTTCATTTGAAACGCTTCCATCAATGGGATTGTGTCGACCGGTACGTCGAAATCTTGAATGTATCCCATAATGGAACAACCAGTCCTGCCTGATACCCACCAGCATACACGCTCGTCCCTCTTTTCTCACGGTCATTATTTCACTCGTCTTCTCCCACCTCCTTCCTCTTCTGCCCCACCAACCCTCCTCCCTCCCACCTCCCCCAAGCGCTATTGCCCCCCCCCCCTCTCTCTACCCTCCCCACGAGAAATGGTGCTCAATCTTTATTCTCCCCCCCTCCCCCAAAGCCCTCACTCCCGAAGCGCTGTCTTCTGCCCCACTAATATTTTTTCCTTTTCCTCCGGAGCTATCCACCCCCTCCATTCCTTCCCTCACTTCTCTTTTTTCCCTCCCCTTCTTCGCCCCCGCAACTAGCCCTTGGAAACGCCCCCTTCCCCCCACATTCCTCCCCTCTCTCTCTCTCTCCCGCATCATCCCCTGCCATACACCTCTTCCCCTATCTCCTAAAGCAGGGAGTTTCCTTGCTGGGGAGCGTCCCGTATGGAGCGTGCACCCCCGGATGTGCTTCGTGCGCTGGCGCATCTAATTCGTTTTATCGAGGATATTGCCGCAAGCCCCGTTCGCTCTTTGCCCCTCTAGGGCTTTGAAGTGGCTTGTTGATGAAAAAACAGGATTATTTGCGCACTCTTGGTTTACTTTTCATACGATCATATGTACTTCCATTCACATAATAGTTTTATATTACTTTTTCCTCACTGTGCTTATTCTCGGCCGTTTTTAGTAGTTAATTAATTTTTAATAGTTAATTTTTTCACTGAGATTAAAAAATAATTCATGCTACATCGAAATTTAATTGATAAGCCAAAAACTTGACGGACATTTTTAGAGCTTGGACTAAAACGGATAAATGGGCTAATTAGTTGATAAATCTAGTTTAGTTTTTGTTTTTAGCTATGTTTATTTTAGATGACTGGAAAGATGTAGATTAAATGATGCACCTGCTGTAGTTTGCCATTGAAAAATATATGATTTAACCGTGATCCACGAACGTTAAGCGTATAACAATTAATTGAATGTTTATTTTCGGATCATTGTAACTTTCTTTCAAAGTTTCATGTAATTTACTCTCATAAATTTCAGAAATCAAACGTTAGAATTTATAAAATCAGGATTTCACTCTGGTGAATAGAGTTTCAACTCTTTGGACCTTAAATATATATATTTGGACGATTTTCGCTTTATTTTTTTGATTCGTACATTGAATTTAGTATCAGCTAAATCTGCGTACACTATACCGATAGTGCACGAGTTTAAGCGTAAGAATAATTCCTTTCCTTCTTTTTCAAGGCCTACTTAGACTTTTTCCCTATTGTAATACCGTAAATTTCCTTTCACAATACCAATTTTAAAGTGCGATGTGGTGGGAAGACAAACTTTCGTTGCACCGCATTCATTTCTGCCCTCCAATATCAAGTCTGCAGTTACGAATACCCATTTATTCCACACGTCCCTCTGGACTTTGGTTTTCAAGCTCTGTTGGGCTTAGTTTCCATTAGTTTTCGGTCCATTTAGCTTTACGACTTCAATCTTATACTTCAAACCCACGCTGATTGGGTCTTTAATTACTTCGCTTAAATTATCAAGGGAAATCGGATTTCCTAAGGGCAGTTGAGTATCGAGATACAAGGATTTCCTTCTCTTTTACTCCGCTCTTGTATTAAGCTCATTAGTGTTTGCCTGCATCTTTATCACTTCATGTTTTCATCTTACTCCAAATCAGTCGTGTAATCAATGCATTTTAAAATGTAAGAAAGCTACTCAAATTAATTTATGTAAGTGGCATATTTTGCGTTACAAAATATTGTGTTCAATTCAATGGTTTGTTCAATGTTTTCAAGAAATGACCTCCTGATTTATATAAGTATTTATAAATAGATATATTTTTACTATTCATAAATTTTTTATTATATATTTACAACTATATATAATAAATAGATATTATTTGGCATTTACTAATAAAAATACTCAGTATTTAAGTCTTGAGAAAATACTTGCTTATTCATTGGTTTTTGCTGCTGAAATACAATCAGATGTTACCATGGCGAGAAATTTTCAAAATTGCATAATCTTCCTCTCCACGGAAGTGACCCTAATACCTAATACTTGAGGAGGAAATCACCCCTAATTCCTGTAAGCTAGAATCACCTGTTTACCCTGGGCGAGGGCCACCAAACCCTTCCCATAAGCCGTTTTAGACCATGGTGATACGCACGCTTTCGTTCCTAGGGGCCTTCAACTTATCCTCCCAATCAATTCGGAGTCACGAAGCAATTTCCCCGTCGCGCCTGAGTGCGTTGCTCGAAAAGGGTTGGCTCGGAGCTTTCAGTTCATCCCATTCGATTCCAAATGCCGGCGCTAAATCCTATTCTCACCGATGCTTTCGTTATCCCTGGCGTAAGTGGGTGCTGCTTTGGTTGAGTAAAATTATCCTTGTCTTTAAGATTCTATCCTTTAAATGCTAGGGCACGAGATGAATTGAGTTTCAGTATATTTCAAAGCACTTACTTATTGAGGCCATTTAAAAAAAAGCATGTTCGAGTACCGAAAACTAGATGTGGGTGCCTTTTTATCAGTAAGGTAACCCAAAAGTGTTTATTATACAAATGTTGAAAAATGTATTTTCTCGTAAAAACATTTTTTCTTAGATAAAATGCCTTATGCAGCTTCTTTTAGGAGTTTTGGTGGTGATATTCTCGCATATACCTATAAATATTTAATAAGACTTTTCGTACGTTCGTTGCCAATTAGTGTAATTTGAGTTTTCTAATTTTAAGAACCTGCCGCTCAAATTTGGCTACATCAAAATTACTTCATAATATTGCTTCGGTTTTAAAGCAAACTGTGCTTTTAGTCAGTGTCATTAACTCCTGCTGTATGTCATTTAAATTATGTCAAGTTGCCTAAAATATGGTTTCATGTTCAGCCTTAAGCGTATCCAATAAGTGAAGGGAGTACATGGAAGATAAGTGAAGATCAAAAACAGTAATTTTCCAGTGGAATTATCTCAACAAATCTTCAAATTTCCGGAATAATTTTTGTTTCATTCATTTTTATGCATATTGGTAAATTATTTATCAATATTCTCAGATTTTATGTATTTCTTGCATATATACATGCTATTCCATGAACTAAAACCTTCATATACAGGAGTGTTTTTACTTCTATGTTTTAATTCTGTTTAGTGGTAGCATTTTACTCTATAGAAGTAGTAAAAACCTTGCATCAGTCCTTCAAAAAAACATCCTTCAGTAGTTAAGCTGAACAAGAAGCTTTTTAGGTGATTTTAACCTATAGTCAAGCTATGCGAAAATTTCAGTGCCAATATTTTGATAGCGTGAGCTTCTTTCCCATAAAGATCCAACCGTAAGTACCCCAACTATTGATCTTAAAAATGAGCGCATTCTGAAGTTTTCCCGGCTATTTTCTGCTGAGAAACACGGAATGCCTATTAACTCACCCAAATAAAGGAGTCCCTTTTGTTTTCGTACTTTATTTCCCCCTCTCAGCAGCAGGGACTGAACGCGTCATTATTTATGTCACTGGGCGAAATTGATAGGCATCATTCGCGCTAACTTTTAAACGAGTGACGTCTCAGGTGTTAAGGGTGTATGTGCAGGGTGAAGGGTTCGCGTGTGGAGCGTGCGTTGGCCGGCGCGCATAACTTGAACCCCTGGCGTGGCGAGCCCGGCTTGAATTCCTCACGTTCCCCCTCGTGGGCCAAGGGGGGGAGGGGTATTGGCCACCCCTGCCATGGGGGCCGTGTACGAAGCGCCCTCCACCCCCCTGGCACGCCCCCACCACCGTGGCCACCACCACTCCTTTCCTCGTTCCCCTGGCGTTATATCACCAGGGCTATCCCCCCTACCCCTGACCATCCATCACTCCCTGGAATCACTACGAGGAGGAGCACCCTCATACGAGGGTACGGGAGTGAAAGAGAAGCCGCGTGCGTGGGGGTGCGGGAGGGTGCGGCGGATCCTCCGTTCCCGTTGCTGCACCCCTGGTTTCATTGGAGGGAAGAGCTCGGGAGGGATACCTACGCGTTCAGCATGGAGTTCCCCGATTCCAGAGCTCTTCCCAAGTGATTGAAATTCCGTCGTGCGTTATAGAGAATTAGTTAACTGCCAGAAATGCATAGGACACCTTAAAATTTCCGTTCGCTCCTCTTAAATTTCGTGGAGGGTAAATTTAGAGCTTTATTCTAAAACTTTCCATCGAAAAGTTCACAATGATGGCATCGTATTTTGCACGCCTTTATTTATTGGCTTTATCATTTACCGTATTCTACGCCAATTTTTTCAGATAAATCGGCTCTACAGCCATTTCCATTATTAATGTCTCTCTTATGACAAAAAATTGGAGACATTTAATGTCAAACATTTTTCCTCATAATTGATTTTATTTTCAATTTCAATGTAAATCTAGGGTTCATAGTGCATATCTACTGCTTGAAAGTTTCTAATAACATGGCAATATTCGCTTTAAAAACGTCCATATTGATCTCGCGCTGAAAACTCGACTCACTGTCCTTCTCTATTGTCTTGTCATGTACTATTTTTCATGTCAACAATTTCATCATAATTTCACTGGTAGTTGACGCTGCAGAGTTTATAGACGATTCTTTCAAAATACCACGGGTTCTTCCGTGGAATATAACAGATGCTGGTTCATCTTTAGCTTCAGTAATTCATCGAGCTGGTGAAAATATTTCATTGGTAAAATCAAATATATGCTTTTGTATAACATTCTAAAATAAGTTAGCCATTTTTTCTCGAGCAATCGTGCCCGATCTCTGCTGTACTAATGGAGACAAAATGACTCAACTCTCGTGCCATGAATACTTAACTCAAGCAACCTCTTATCGGAATGACGAATGCAGAACATGACAGGAGGCGTGATGGAGGCAAATTTTATTTATCTCCTGCCCTCCCCCATCTTACTCATACCAGCAAAATGCAGCGGTCGCCTTTGTTTATTTTTTCATGAGTTTCTATGCGGAGGCACGTTTAGGTCCTGCATAGGCTTTCCTCGCCGTTGTATAGGCTTTCCTGGCTAGCTCCTCCCCCCCCCCCTGCCTCCCCCAAGTGCTTCCTAGTTCCCCCTTTCCCTTTCGACGGTTAACCTGAATCGGAGAGTGGGGTATAGGGGTGCCAAGTGTGGGATGCCTTCATGTTGCATCACGGCCCTGGTTAGCGCTAGTGTAGGCGCTTACTTCACCCCCTCGCCCTCTGGGGGATTCCCATAAGGCCAAAAGGGGGGGGGAAGGGGTGAGTCATTCTTCCGGAAGGAAGTGAGCCAGCCAATGTTGCCAACTTTGGAGCGAGCCCGAGAACAATGGGGGAAGTCATACACGCACCCTGTTGAGGCTCCCTGCACCCCCCCCCTGCACCCCACACCCGTTCGCCTCACCCCCAATACTCGGCTGCTGCCCCTGAGAGCCCGACTTAAAGCCGCAATCGACGCGGAATGAAAACATGAGCGCGCTCCACCCATTCGCTTATCTTCTTGCTTGGCTGGAGACGATATCTTTCTATCCCACGTCCGCTGCCATCTTCAGCTCGGATTGTCTTCAGCATTTGGTTGTTTTAGACTACTGTTTTTTCTGAAAACTACTCCAGTACATGTTGTGTAGTCAACGTTTTGATAATTCGCTGCGGCTTAAGTGTTTTTCTCCAATAATTTAGGATGTAAAATATTTTCTTCCCTCGGAGCTAGATATCACAGCATAAACGCCGTTGCTTATTTATATTAGAGTTTTCTTCCAGAACGTTTCTCAGTCGCCAATTCAAGACAGCATATATCCTTCGAATGAGAAACGATCAAGGAATCTACAAATCATGCAACTGAGTTTCAAATTTTCAGATGCTTTACTGAATCTAAGGACCGTTTTTCAATGTGATTTAAATTTAGACTTGATTCCTTTTCGAACTTTCGTTTGATAGTCCAGATAAATTATTAGTTCTTAAATGTTTGCATAGTAATATTTCTTTCTATGAGAGTATAACCATAAACTACAATACTGTGAGTTTCTTTTTCGCCTTTATTTTGAGATAAAAAATATGGAATGGCTAATCATAACACCAGCTGATTTTTACTTTTAACCATATTCTATGATGAATTTAGCTCCCTTGCTATCCTTCAAAAACTATCTATATGAGCTGATTATATCTGACATACCTTTGTAGAATTGCGTCTTTGTTGCAATGTAAGTGTTGTTTCAGAGGTTTAGAGCATCCACCTCTTCAAACCCTGCGTTTCAAACCGTATCTTCTTTCCTTCCAGCCTACTATTCACCTTCTCGCATTAACGCAAAGAATAAATAATTCTGTTTTCCTCTCCGTAACGTCGTTCCTCTCATAGGTATAAGGAATTTGAGACTGAGGATTGAGTGTTCCATAAACATAAGTGTTTTCCTTCCTCGACGCTATGCAAATAACTCCGAGGTGGGGGTGGGGGGGGGAGCACGGAGAGGGGTCTGTGTGCAATCCCTATCTTTAAAAAGATAAAGTGAGTATGTAATCTTTCCTTTCTTCTTCATTCTCTCAATCGTTTCTCCTTTCTTTTTTCTCAAAAAGAACGCCCCCTTCCTACGATGGCATTGCATAGCAACCGAGGTCGCATCTGCGTTCCTGTCGGGGTTCAAAACCCAAACTACAGCTCCCCCCACCCTTTCCATCCGTACCCCTTTCTCCCCTCCCCCCTCCACACACTCTCCTCCTCAATCCCTTAAAAAGCTCTGGGGGTCCGCCGCAAGGGCACATTCAGGCCATTCCCAGTGGTTCCTCCCTTCCCCTGTCAAACCCTTGGACCAAAACCGAAATCCCATTCTGGATATGAGCTCACGTAAACGGAGGCCTCCTTACAACTCCTGCGACGGCCCCCGACTCCTTTGAACGGAAGTCTTTGGAAGCACCGCGCAAAATAAACACGGGAGTTGATGTGACTCGCCAAAACCACCACATGATGCGATTTATTTATGTATTTATTCCGTCGGTTTCCTTCAGAGGCAAACGAGAGGAGAGTAAATTATAGCAGGGAGATAAGGAAAACATGTTTTAATATTCTCATTGACCCCTTTAATGTCGTGGAAAAGAAAATTGCTCCCCCTAGAATAACTCTTGGAAAACATCTGCCCTTTGCGGAGTCGCCAGAGAGAAACTTGGGGAGCTTATAGGAGGTTCTCAAAGCATGAATGACCGTGAAATGTTTACCCGTGTTTTGTGAGCTCTCCATGGATTGTGAGTGGAGACTCTTTTCCTTTTGACTCCTAGAGCACAACCTGTTCACATAGAATCTTGGCTGTAAAGTGTCATGCCAGCAGCAGACTTAGTGATGGAGGACTTATTTTCTTTTCTTCTATTTGGTCTTTGAGAGCTGAAATCTAAATGTGATGAATACACATTGATATCCTGATACACTGCCAAAGTTTTAGCGTCAGTACCTGCAAATAATTAAATTATCCAAAATAACTACCGCCCACTGCCTGTGACAAGAGAAGAATAATCATAACACTCTTATGTGCCAAAATTAAATTACCCAACATAACTACTGCCCACTGACTGTGACAATAGAGGAATAATCATGACAGTCTATGTGTGAAAATCTATTTGTCAGAGTGGACATCTTTTCTTAATTGTTGCGCATTCCCGTATACTATGTACTAATTTTAGTAGCAACAGCTGGTGTCCTAACATCCCCTGCCACACGCCCATGCGGCAGCATGTAGATGTAGCCCTGTCCTCCTCATAAAGATTAAATTCTTACTGTCAAATAATTCCATCTCTCTGTGCTTATGTAACAAAATCTTAATAAAACTGATATTGAGAGCGCATTTGATCCACAATCACTGAAGCTCTCGAAGATGATTTTTCCTCCACATATTTGTAAAATATTTTCCCGATCTCTTTCTCCCACTGTGTCCCGAACGAGGATACATATCACAACCTTTGGGCAGGGCGACGACAAAGCGGATGTTGAGAAAAGTTTTTGTGTAAAATAATTTCGAGCGCGGCTCTGCGAAATCACGACTCAAAATTAATCCTTTCGGTTCCCTTAACCCGTCTCCTCTGTCCTCCCCTCCCCCCACTCTGCCTACCCCATCCCTATACCGATGTCCCCCTCCACCAACCAACTCCCCATCCATTCCACATACACACCCTTTGTGTCCCTTCCAAACCCTGCGTCTCTTCCCAAATGCAATCAAATTCCTCCTCACCCCACGTGAAATAAAAAAAATCCACGCGTCTCCAAACCCCGTCTGCCGTCCTCAGGCTCTGTGATTCCCGCCAAACCCTTTCCGATCCCTCCTATACCCTTTTCCCAATCCTCTCTCCATTCGTCCCTTTACTCTGCCCGAAAACCATACCCAACCCCAGTCAACTAACCGACTGTCCCCCTTCCCGTGCTCTGGGGTTCGGCTCTCCGTCGCTTTAAAAGGGACAGAAGTTCGGACGCTTTTCGCCGATGCGTGCGAGCGACATTGTTTTGTTTCCCTCTTCCGCCCCCTTCAAACCCCCCCCCCCTCTTCCTCCCGCTCCCCGCCTGCGGTATTCCCCCCTCCTTTTTCCCCTTCTCTCTTTCTCTTCCTCTCTCCTCTCTTCCCCTCCTTTTAATTCCCCCATTCGCCGTGCAGATGTCATTTCGGCGCCTCTACCATTCTCTCCCTTTTGTTCCTGTAAAATGTGATTCGGTCTCCCCGTTCATTTTTTCCGGCGTGAAGTTCAGCCTCCTCCATCTCTCTCCCTCTCATTCGTCCCCTCTCTCTCTCCTTCAATCTCTTATTCCCTTTTTATTCAACTCGCGTCGTTTTGAATTTTCCAACCCAAATTTCATCTTGTCTCTTGAGTGTCCAGCCATCGTTCAGTTCGCTGTTGTTTTTGTTTAGGGAGCAGCTTCAGACTATAGCTGCTACGATAAAACACGCCAATGTTTTTTAAAATAGAGTCATCACAGGCATCTTGAATGTACTCAACGGGACTAGGAGATAATAAACTTTACAGTCAGTATAAAATCAATTTTCGTCCGCCTCTGGTCATTTTATGATCCGTCCGTTTGGAGTATTTCTTCCATTCTTATTAGAGGTGCCATATTTGTGTTGAAAATCTGGTGCAGATGTTTCCAGAGTTAATTCGGAACATTGTTCATTGAAGTTAATATTCGAGGTGGTTAAATTCTGTAAAACTTGGTGTAGGCTAGTAGTTACCTCCTCTTTAAAGCAATTTAATTCGGTTCGTTAAGTGGAAGTAACGGTGATAAGCATAAAAATTTAATCGGTATCGTAGGAAGATTTCAACTGCCAGCCGGTACTTACACAATGTTTGAGTCAATTAGTCACGTGGATGAAAGTACTGCACTGAAATTTGAGATATTGATAGTCAAGATAATCTTTCTGTGGCAATTTACTTGAGGGTAAGTATCGGTTTGGGTATTACTGGCAGTATTTTTTCTCAGCATTTCACCATTTTTTGGTAGGTTTTGGACGAATTATACTAATTATTATCTTTAGTCTTGTTTATCTTAAAATGGGTAGTCAACCACTTTTTCTCAATATGGCTCACATCCAACATCTCCTGCGATCATAAATGGGTACCCTTTAACTATTTCTGCTTCTTTTATCTCCAATATCTCGAGGATTTCAGCGTATCAATACCCCTAAATTTCCTAGCATCTAAATGTATAACTTCTTTCGCCGTTCCTCTAATTCCCTCCCCTGTCATGCCTTACCCTTCTTTATTTTTTCGTCTCTTAATTCAATTGTCTTAATTTATTTTCGCCCTGAAATAGGATGACCACCAATCTGTAGCAAGTAACCCTGCGAAACTACGCTTTAAGTCATTTATATTTCGTTTTCATTTTTCTTGTGTTCTTGTCATACATCCCATCCGTTGTGTTTATGCATAATTTGCTATCGTTGTGCCCCCTAATATAAAATCGTATCCATTTCATTAAAATACTGCCGGAGAAAGTCAAAAATTCAGAATGCTTTCACTAAGCCCTCCTTCGTGGTGTTCAGAATTTGTTTCCCTCAATATCTGCTTGACTTTCGTTTGCTATGGAACACTTGTAGAATTAATAGAACAAAACTCTATAAATTTTATATATGTTGCGTTTATCCGTGAATTTAGCCCCCAAACTGTTTTGCCTATTACAAATTTATAAACCGTAAATCACTCTCAATTGAATTCGTGGTAATCATATGACTGTTGAAGTACCAACAAAAATGTTGGCTTCAAATATGCTGCTCACTTTTTCCTGCCATTTTTTTTGCCAGGTTTGCACATATGGTAGCGTAGGGTAACCTAAGCAAGGGTTATAGTAGATTAGCAGTGACAATTCTAAAACCTACCCTAATTGGTAAATCACCAAATAATAATAATATTGATCAATGAAAAGTTTGTGAGTTGTGAGTTTGTGAGTTGTGCTCTTATTGTGAGTTTAGGTAGATACGTCACTGTTGCAAGCTAATATTAATATTCCAGACTTGAGCGGGGTCCTTGAACGTTGGCTACAATGAACGGACTGGTATATCTTCCTTAAGCAATCGAATTCACCTTTATTGGACGCACTGTTCCTCCTAATAATTCATGCGTAATAATTTTATAAATATCATTGAATATAATTGTTCAAATTTGCATCTCCAATTGATTGAAATATAATTATTAATTGCGCATTAAAATTTCTGTGTGTACATTATTTATATGACCTCCATTGCTTTCGTTACGCACGGAGAGAAGGGAAATCTAGCCAGAATATTCCCAGCTCATCATTAATTGAAATTAATTAATAGTTTAAATGTCACAAAGTAAAGGTTGTGGAATTAAATACATTTGGTCGGATGCAACATCCAAGATGATAGCTTGAAATAATGCGATATGCATTTGGATGACGAATGCAAATCAGCTGATGGCAAACTTTTGAAATTTACAAATGAGACCGAGAAGCATTTAAAACCTTTTTTATGGATATGATTATCAATTACGAGTCGTTAAAAACTGAAGTTGCCCTCTCATTTATCCTGAAATAGGAAACATTTCCTATAAATGTTAAGAAATATCTCTGAACAGTTTCCACTTGACTGTTTTATGTTTTATTCGTGATCCATAGATATATATATATGGAACAGTTCTGCATCAAAGTGCATTTTTCTTTTCATTCTTATAAAGAGTTGCTTATGACGCTTTTGATAAATATATTTATCTTAAAGCAAATTATTTAAGGATATCAGTGTAGAGTAGTCATTTAAGTACCCAATGCTTAGGATTAAGTAAGAATAAAATAATGTCCTTTCATTGGTCAGTTAAATTCTTATTTTCAGTAAATGGTTTTTTTGCAACGTCTGTCTAGAAATTCGTCACTTCTCGCCAGCAATTAATGAAGGCCGGCATAGCGGAGTTTGAAGAGCCTAGCACAAACATTTCACGTAGTTAATTTAATAGTATTCTCAATGATTAAAACTGAACGGGGCTTGAAAGTCGAGGAAGTTTCTTTTGTTTTTATGGAAATGAAAGACAATATTGTCCCCCTTGTACATTGATACAGCACGTTGAGTCTCTCCACATTATAATCATAGGCCAGAGTTAAGTTCACATATGGATTTTCGGTGCTGATTTACTTGATATAAAGGTTGGAAAAAGTACATGCTCCTGTCGAACCATGCATGCAATGCCCTTTGCTGCTCGCGTGCGTTGGAGGAAGTTCGAAAATTACCGCCAATGTTCTTTACGCCACGCGTGTCTTTTTTTTCGGCAGTTTCCAACATCTGGCCCGGAAACGGAAGATTTTTCATGCACATTGCACCGTCGCATCCCCTTCCATTTCGTTTAAGGACTCGCGAAGGAAGACCCCCTACCACTGCCAGTGGCCCATCCAGTTCACATTTCCCCCTCCCTTGCTCCTTACTCCCCACCCCACTTTTATCATAGGGTTGGCGAGGGGAGAGTAGGCAGAGCACCCGTAGTAGCACTTAGAAGCATCAATTCCACCCCCTCTCCAAATACACCCTGCCCCTAACCGTCGGGCCATTTACCTCGGAGAGCAGGTCCCTCCTCCCAGATATTCCTCCCACCCCCTCCTTCTTTTGCTCCCAGGGCCATTTCCTACAATCCCATCTCATCGAGAGGATTTCCCCCGCCGCGCACCATACTACCATTTTAAAGAAAAATACATTTCAGGAAAAAAAATAAAGTGTTGGCATCACCATTCCCCCACCTTCACCACCTCAATCTCTCTCTCCGTCTCTACTGCGTAGCTATGCAGAAAACGTTTATTTTTCCAATGGGATGCGTTGGGGGTGGAAAAATCGTCGAGGCTCTGGTTTGTCTCATCCTTGTCTCGTCTTCCCCGCGCTGCTTGCGTTGTTCTTGCCGCGATTTTGTTTAAAAATTCAGCGACGCGTTAAATCACGCGTTTCTTTTTCCACCTCGGCTGTACTTTTTCTCGCATTCGATGCTGAGTCGTCGAAGGGAGGAGAGCTGTCGTATTCTTTTCGCACCTTCTATTTCACCATTCCCTCTGCCCGAGGTTTTTTTTATGAGGGGACATATATTCATGCAGTTTTTTACCCTGTGATAGCTTTTTTATCTCTCCACCATCAACCATCTCAATTTTGACACCTTAACTGTGGAGGCTATTAGTGAGCCCCAGTGCGGTTGTATTTCATGCAAATAATGTGGCATTTAGCATCGTCCTGCCCTACCCTACGACGTGAATGTCAAAAGATAGTTTACGTTAGGGGGAAGAATTTTTCGTTGTTTTATTGAATAAGTAATTAGAACTTCATCCTTTCGTAATAGACCCAAACATCAGAAGATGTTTGCAAACGTTTTGGAAGCTTAACATTTCCGATATTCTTGGCTATCGCGGTCTTGAAATAGGCCGCCGAATAAACCTCGAAGAGTGTGAATAAGCGAGAGAGTAGTTACGGAGACGAATATTGTGACCATTACATGTTGGTTTGAGCTATATAATATGGATATTGTAACGTCTCCATTGAAGGATAATTATCTATTTAATTATTTCCTCTATTTTGAGAACCATTTGTCACATATCCCCCTCACTTCACTTGTATTCCTTACCTTTATGGTCGTTCTAATTCTGCACGGCTAGCTCAGTATATCAGAACATGAGACCATTTAAAGCATGGATTTAAATTTAATTGTACATGAAAACCTTTCAAATTAACCATACGCATCAATCCAAAGTATTTACTTTACTAATGATAACAATTTCAAAATCTTGCTTTCAATTAATGTGGCCATGGAAATCAGTTTCTATAACTCTTTTGCCATTGTAAAAATTTGGCACATATATTCAGCATTGAATATTTTCTTCTTCCTTTTATCAAAAATTTATGCAAGTCAAAGTCCACATTTCTGCCCGGTTCTTTATAATTAACTTAGCCACAGGTACAATAGTCAATATATTAATGATGGCCGTGAGGTCCAATTTTTACTCACTTAAACCTTATATCACCACATAACTAGAATAAACACCAAAATGACATATTTACGATACACCAAAAACAGGACGCCACAGGTCGGATCAGCTTCGTACAGGAAAGCCGTTATCCCCTCGACTCTCGATTCCAATGGACGTTGTTCTCTGCTATTTACGTCAGTTGGTATTTTGGGCCGCCTGGTATTGTCGAATCTGCTACACAGCTGCCTGGTTTCTATCTGCATTCACTTGTAGATGCTTCTACATATTTGTTTTGGTATCGATAATGGCTACGTAATCTGGGCGAGCACTCCCCACGTCCTTACTCCTTGGTGTCTGTGTGAGAACTCCCTCTGGTTACCCCATTTTAATTGTTAGTCGGCGTCCTTTTGTTCCCCTCCACCTTGTCATGTGATTTTACGTCGCCTCCCTATTGGCTTTCCTGTTTCATAGAGACCGCAATGTTTATATCGGCAATTGTTCACCCCATCCCCCGAGAATTCTAAGTGAAGAAGAAGTGACAAACATGGCTGACTTCTATTGTTGTTCTTAAACCACGTGGGGAGATCTTACTCAAACATGGCGAACTCATCGTTATGTTACAAAATGGATATCACTGAGAGCCTAGGTGAACACAGAATTGAACTGGATTGAAAAACACCACAGAGCCAGTACCATTCACATTTGCTGCTGCCTCAAATACTTATCAGTGCCACTAACCCAATGTGTGGGTTCAAAGAGAGAATCTGTCAATGGATTATAGGAGGAGGTTTATTGAATGCTACCAATTATTCCATCAAATTTTTAAATCCGTACACCCATTTTTTAAATTGTCGCTAATGTTTTTAGGATTAACTTCACTCAAAATATAAACATACAATTTCCAACGTCCTTCAATGTAAAAAGTTTTTAAAGCCAAATTCCTTCAAATGTTCTTGATATATTGAGGAGATGAAATTTAGGCATAGTATAATTTTCATGAGTACCCTACGACTTCTGGTAAACTTGCCTATTTGAAGCTTTTGCATACGAAATCAGCTTGACTTTTATTTCAGATTTCCGATGGCTCCAAATGAGAAAATGGAAATGTAGCACACTCTGAATTTTGACTTTAGCATTCATTTACCTCCCTTCGGAATCGTCTTCATCTCGGGCTAATTC
The DNA here is from genome assembly GCA_963573305.1 of Pyrrhosoma nymphula. Lineage (NCBI taxonomy): Eukaryota > Metazoa > Arthropoda > Insecta > Odonata > Coenagrionidae > Pyrrhosoma > Pyrrhosoma nymphula. The sequence continues at coordinate 21,024,731 of OY754330.1, read as the reverse complement.
CAAGATTTAATCTCCCCCTCTGCTCCCCTTTGTGAATGGACTCTTTTGACGGAGAGAAACGCAACGCACAAGCCTCTTTAACCTCGGAGACTTATATTGCCATCTCCGTCGCACTTAATGACTCTCGGTGTCATAAACGACAGGGGAGTGTCTTCCGGGAAGAGAGAACTCCTGCCTTCAAACTGTGGAATCTTCCTCTCCCTTCTTCTAATAACGTTTGTTTTCGGAAACGAAATTTTGACACGAAAGAAGCAGTGGACTGAGAGAACAGCTTCGTGGCGTAATAACTCCCCTTTCTCTGAGAAACAAAACTGGGATGATCATATCACGTGTTAATTTTCCTGCAGTTTTGACAGTCTTTCATCTGTCCTTGTCTGTCACAAGAAGTAAACTAACCACTGTCATCATTAGCTGGGCGTGCTAGTACCTCAAAGGACGGTCAAATGTCTTCTTGATTCCAACTTCATTAGATAGATACAGCTTCTTTGTTTAATGTGCGTTTCCATTTAAATGTATTCATTAAAGTATTCCACCGGATAAAGGTAGGTATTATTGAAAGTTGGAGAAAATCCTCCAGATTTTTACACCTGCAGGGCCCTATCTACCTCTAGTATTTCTTTCTTCGTCTCCGCGTATTTCCTACCCATCATCATCCTGTCTATAAAATCTATTCTATTCCTTCCCCTTCCCCGCTTTCCCAACATACTTCCCTTTATCACGGCCTTAAGCAACCCTTCGCTCCTCATTACCTCGTCCAACCACGCACTCTGCCTCCTCTCAATCTTATCCAGAAGCTTCTTTTCCTCAACAATACCAAGCACTTACTCATTCGTCTTCCTTTCCGTCCAACGCACCTACTCTATCCTCCTCCACACCCACATCTCGAAAGCCTGCATCCTTTCTCGTCTTCTTTTCTAAGAGTCCACGTTTCTGCTACACACAACGCTACAAACTATATCAAGATCTTCACAAGCCTCTTCCTTATATCCATACCCAAGCTCCCCGTCATGAGCTCCCTCCTATTGCTGAACGCTTCTTTCGCTAGTGCTGTTCTCCTCCTTATGTCTTAGCTACTATATCCTGTTCCTTCTAGCGTACTACCCAAATAATTAAAATTCTCTACTTGCTCCAGTTAGTCCCCTCCTACTTTTATGATCAGCCTAACTTTCTTTATCCTAGAAAATCTTATTGCTTTTGTTTTCTTGTGATTTTATCTTCATTCCGAAATTTCCCGCATTGTTTTTCTTAAGCATCTACTAAATCTTTCAATCCCTTCGATGATCGACAAACCAACGCTTGGCTGTCCACGAATCTATCCGACTTTATCAGCTGGCTTCCTCCTTTGATTCCCACATCTACCTCTTCCCATGCCTCTCTAATCACTTCCTTGGCATAAATGTTAAAAAGCAAAGGAGACAACGGGCAGCCCTGCCTCACCCCACGACCAACAACTGCCTGCCTTATTCACCGTTATCCACCCTCACCTTTGCCCTGGCCACATGTAGGTATCGGATGATTCTCCTATCTCGCCAATCTACTCCTATTTAACCCCATATCTACATTAGTTTTTCCAATTAACTCTCTCAAACGCCTTTTTAAAATCAACAAATCAAACAAATTCATCTTGAACCGCGCGATCCCTTCCCCCGCGTCAAGGTTGTAGTCCAAGGGAAGTGTCCATTGAAATATTGATTATCAAATCTATTTCAGCTTTTTTAGTACAATCTTTCAAATAAGCATCTTTATCTTTTCCTACTAAGTCTTTATTTTATTTCGGATTTAATTTATTCCATTAGCCGCACTGCTTGGCACTGCTTAAAGTCAGGGTCATGAGATACGAAAACGGTAAAGATAACTAAAGCTCAACGAATACAATAACGAGTATGTACTATGCAAGCTAAAATTACTTGAAAACTTCAGATCAGATGAATTTCAGGATGGCGTGGAGGGTATTATTTCAACCCCACGCCATATCTCTAGATTGATAGATGACAGAAAAAAATTGAGGTGTACTATTGAACTGTCAGGTACGAAAGTTACAACTTCCCGGACACCATTTGTAACCAAAACGAAACAAGATCGAGATGCTTAAACACTCATTGAAAAACAATTCGCCTTCATACTTTCCCTCTTCCGATTCCTTTTTCCTATTCCCTTCCCCTTTTCAGAGCAGGTATCCTAACACCTCCTGCCACACGCTCTCCTAGCGTCTCGCTGTACAGTATGTTGATGGTGATCCATGTGTAAGGTGTTATGTTATAATCATATAGTATTTAGTAAGACACATACTCTGTTGAGGACAATTCTTCAAATGAAAAAAGCGCCGCATGGCTTAAAAAATATTTTGAATATCCTATCGCTCTGCTAGGTGAGTACTCCTCTTACCCTAACGAGTCACGATATTTCTACATCTACGAAGTACCGTTCGAGCCACCACTAGGGTGTGTGGCACGGGGTGATTCCGTACCAGGGATACAGCACTATTCCTAGCACAAATCAGAACCTCGCACGCTCCCTCGGCCGCTAGGCGGAGGCCAAAACGCAGTCAGGAGAACAGTCAGTCCAACCGGAAAATGGGAGTGTGCTGCGTAAACGAACGTGTAAACATACAGTACACTGGTAAAGAGACAAAAGACTGTAAATTTCACAATGAGTTTTATTTAATAAGACCGGTTTCATTGCAAGGGCGTATCCGATTTCAACCTGAAAATGTCGCCTGTGTGATGAAACCGGTGGTATTAAATATAATTCATTGTAATATTTACAAAGTTTGTATTGATTTTAGCGTGTAAAGTTGTCAAAAAACCATCGCAGGGATGGAGTCCATCTCCTCTCCCTCAAATTCCAGTCCCACTAGCCTTCCGCCTGATTGGTGTCCTCATCCCCTACCATACACCACAGTTCGTCCCTCCCCCTATTGTTTCCACCATGTCCTCCCAAAGCAAACCCTCTGTATTCTCTCCAGGGCGAACGTCAAGGTTTCGCCCACGCACCCTCTCCATACTCCTTTCTTAACCCCCCCCCCTTCCTTCCCTATCCCTTTGGTTTCTCTATTCCCCGGTTAGTTAGCCCCAGTAATTAACGCCAGAGTCACCAAAGCCGTTTCAAATTAACTTTTCCGCTCCTCTTCAACCTATCCCTCTCTTTTCCCCTTTCCTCCCTCTCATGCTTTCTTCCTTCTTCTTTGCCTCCCGTGGGCGCTCACCATCATTGTTGCCGCCGCAGTGCCTCCCCTGCCCCTCACTTCCCTCGTCCCCATTGTTGCTCCTAAGTTTACCTCTCACGGAGTCACGGACGCCTTGAGGTTGTCCGCGAGAAACGTGCATTGCTATGTCCAAGTTGAGAAAAATCGCAGGCTTGAAATTAGTTAGTTTTGCCCGCATGGTGTAATCGGAGGTGAAAGTGACTGATTCAGTTCCCTTTGTTATCAACTGCTACGTACCACTCGTATTATCTATTCATACTAAAAATTTATTGTTTTTCGCTATTTTTACAATTTTTGTGGTATTTAGGAACAATTTAATGATCAATTCTTGTTGGGATGACTTTTTAACCATTTTTCTCTCTATACCTGTTTTCCTAGGTTACTATTTTCTATTTTAAGATACGAGTTTATCTGAGACGTTTTCATTAACCTGAATCTGTTTTAAGATGCTCAGTGTAGTCTTTTCTACTGTGTTGTGGCTCTTCGTGGAGTAAAAATAACGAGTTGTCTCTCGGACCTAATTTCACGCCACTCCGAATGCATCCAGCCGTGTTACTTCGGTGTTGTCGACCATAGTTTATCTTTCGTGGAGCGTGACTTTGGAATGGGAGGAAAATATTTCTCGTCAAAATTTATGGCTCAATCCGTCAAATTGAAGCGTTGCAAGCTCAAGAGCCTCGGGAAAAAATAAAGCCCGAATCTTACCACCACGGCGTTATTTTCTTTCGTGTTTTACCAAGGTAATCACGTTGGTGTCCGCTCTTACCACATCCCGAGTTTGGCGACGCAGCTCTGATAAGGGAAATAGAGTTGGAGGTTCCGCCATGCACACGATCCGTCCCGGAGGACAGACAGCGCCGCCATGCGCCTTTTCCCTAAATCAGACTGGCGTGTCCACAGATCGTGAATTCTTGATTCGTCTCGTGGGACGGCGAGACCGCCTCCTCGCCCCGGAAGGAACGGAGAGGGGGCGGTTCTCTTCCTCCTCTTCCGCCATTTCATTTGTTTTGTAAACAACGTCCAGGAATGAAAACTCCCGTCCTTCTCCTCACTGTTATTCCCCGTAGCCCCGGCACTCCGCGATGGGTTTTTGTTTCCGCTTTTCGTGCACAGCGTGTAATACCGGCGAGGGAATTTCGCGAACGCAATCTAATTCTACTGGTCTCAAAGTGTATTTGGGCCAAACTGGATTAAACTTAAAGGAGATATTCCTTCATCAAAACAGTCGAGAGAATAGTGTGAAAATTAATCATGAGATGGGAGTTTTCCAAACTCATAAATTCCAGTATGCATTTCGTTAACGAGCTGCGGTAAACGTATCAAGATGTAAATTTTAAATGTATGTGGTATTTCAGATCTCTCGTAAGTCAAATAATGGAGTTGGGGAAGAAATATAAAAGGGGTAAGAAAGGAGTTGTTTCACCGGTTCTTTCATTCAGTGTGCTCCTCACGTTCCACAATTCTTTAAACTAATGCTTCGTCCTATAACCACTCAATGGGTGGGAGTTACGTTTACGTCCTTACCTACTTCACATAAATTCTTGTCTAAGCGAGTGTCCTGTCATTTTGAAAAATTCATTGCACAGGTAAATAAAATAATACCAAAGATACTTTCCTTCTGGCAATTACTGTGCATTGAAATATGAAGCTGAATGCCTCGGTGCCTTTTTATATTTCATTATTTTTATCAGACCGTCCGTAGGGTGAGTAGTACTGAGTACTTTCTGTGGATATTATATATTTCTGTGGGCATAAAAGCTGCGGTTTTATCGTTTAGGCCTCCAATCACTCGCACCGTCCAAAAGAGATGACGGCGTAAAGAAAATGTTTTCTTTAATTTTCTCACTCTGGGACTGTTTACTTGGAAATAAATTCACTCGGTAAAGATATTATTGATCGTTTGAAGATATCTATTTATTCCTTGTTGAAGTGATTTCATTTTCAAAATTAACGAAACTCAAGTACAAAAGCCTCCCGTATTACGAAAACATTCTGCGAGCGAACAAAATAAATATACATGTATAATTCAGCAGTTGGAGGGACTGGGATTGAAGCCGTTAAAGATTCAAGGAGTTTAGTCACGCAATTGAAGCCACTAAATAAATTCAGGTCGCTCGAGTTTTAAGTTGACTCGGAATATATTCTTTCTCCTCCTAATCGACTTCTTCTAAAGCAAACGGCGAAATGAGAGAAGTCGTGGAAATAGTCATGAGAAATCCTACTTCCTAACGTATCATTCTCGATCACCAGACAAAGAGATTGAGAGACTAATCCACCAGGAAACATCTTCCGCTCTCGTATCCACCATCCCTCTCCCAATTCCTTTTCTTTTATTCCCTTCCTTCTTCAAGGCTCCGGATCCTAACACTCCCCTGCCACGAGTCCTTGCGGCGGCTCATCTGTAGATGTATTCGTCCCAGGATCTCTCTTCTACTGGAACACTATGGTGCGTTTCAGGGTGAGTTATCGAGAGTGGCAGTTATGGCATTGCGATTCGCTCCGGTTAATCACACCGCGTCAAAGCGATTCCCTCTCTCTTGGCGACGCCCGGCAAGTGCGACGGATATCGGGGTCGGAGACGCAGTCTTCGCCGACCGGCCACCACGCACGCCCCCTACTCCCCAACTATGTTTAAGGGTACACGGGTCTCGGGGAATTAGAGGGGGGGAAGATGGCACGCCTGGGGTAATTGATCGGATGGGGTTTCAACGGAGAATGGAAGGGAGGGAGAATAAGGAATCCTAGAGAGTGAGGGTGTCTTGCTGGAGGAAATTGGTGCGTGGGAGGGGTTTGGTGGGAGGGAGATGGCGTTGGGGGATTACCTTGTGGCGTTAGGGGAGAGAGGGAGGAGAGGGATATGGGGAAGGGTGGAGAGGGGAAAGCGTGGGTGGAGGAGGAACCCCACCCCCTCAAAACCCCGCCACCCTTTTGCCCAACTCACACACCTTCCGAGAGCATTACGGGGGCCGAGGGAAGACGAGAGGAATTGCCCGAAGGATGGACCACTGGGATTCGGGAGATTGTGTAAATAACGCTTTCAAAACTCCACCTTTTGGTTACTCCTTGGGCGAATGTAATTGGAAAAAATACTGTAGATGATCGATGATCGGCTGTATGTTTTTGATTGTCCTTCGATACCAGCTGGTTTATATGTCTCAGTCATGAGTTGTGTTCAATGTGCTTATAATTTACCTGCGGAAAATAAATCTAGACCCAAAAACTTTAAGCTTTCTCCTATAACAAGTAAGCCACATTTCCCAGGATGATCAGTGATCTATTGTTTTGCATCATGTCTGTAAAATATCGAGCGATGATTTTTCCCAAATTTTTACCCGTTTTAAAATTGATTCTTTTTGTGCCTGTGAGCCGCCACGTGAATAGGCTAATGATGTGTAACTACCTAAAATTGGTGAGCAAAATGTCTAAAATATAAATCGTCAAGGTGAATGATTTTCTGGAATAAATTTTATAAGATATAACATAGTGTAAATAAAGCTAAGTTGTATTTTAGGATAAAATTTCTTTTCAAAGGATTTTATATAAAAAACGCTTTTTCAATTCCTTGATTAGATCCGGAATAAAAAGTAGTGTTTCGCTAGACAAGTGGTTTTGTCAGTTTTCCAATCATTGCAATTGCACAAATGATGTGGTGCGCAGTTACGCGCACGAGTTCAAAGATGTATTGGTACCAAAGAGGGTGAAATTCGTAATGAAAAAATCATTTGACATGGCCGGGATTCCGAACCCAAGAACGGTAAGTGAGAGATTCGGGTTCGAATCCCAGCCAAGTCAAATGGTTTTATCATGAAAAATTTTACCCTCTTTGGTAGTTTTGTCAGCACTTCGATTTTCCTCCCCAATGCATTGGTTTAAATGCGGTTCATGGTGTAATATTTTCTCCGAAAGCACGTATTTATTTAAAAACTAAAAGTCTCAACTACAATGGTGAGGAAAGACTAATTAAGTATTCTTTCACGTCATGCCACCCGATAGGATTCCGTGAGAACTCTGTCTTTTTTTGGTCACTTATTCCTAAATTCCCACCTTTTTCTACTTCCTCCTTCCGCTGCTTCACACAATATGCCTACTCCAATCCAATGTTTCGTCTCCCACGAGAAAGCTATGCGGGTTTTTGATTGAACTATGTATTTATACATTAGCTATTTAATGATTACCATGTCTTGAGATGAACGATCAAGCTTGATGGAAGGCGAATTCTCCTTCGTCGTTGGATGGAGGATGAGAGCATCGGCAGAGGGGGGGTGGGCGGGGGAGGCAAAGGAATTTTTAAAGAAAGAAGCACGCGAAAACTTGAGTCGATCTTTCCGCGTGGGCGCCGAAGTTTTTATCGTGCGTTTTTCTCACCCTCCATCTCCCTTTTAAGTATCCAGCTAATGGAAAACGCCAAATACATTTAGCGAGCTCAATGAAAAGAGAGCCGTTTTTATCTCCTCAAAGCGCTTTTCCTCCCACGATAATTCACCTAGAATATAAAATGCAGAGTGAGGCTGGAGGCAGAGGAATGCGCCTCTCGTGTATTTTTAAAAGCGCTCCTTAGAGCCCAAGAGGTAGAGCCATCACGGGAAGTTAGATGTCATTGCCGCGAGGTAATGATGCGAAGGTAGCTGTTGAAACTAATCGGAGCTTTTAAGCATGTTTCGTTGAGGTCTCCGAGCGTTCGTAAGTTTCTGGGAGAAATCCTAAGAGCACATTCTAAATTTTGAATTGAGAAAATTTTCGTTGAGTCCGTAAATAATGAGTGACGGATTTGACGAAATGCTCCGTAAATATAAAGAAAATGTTGAAATGATACATTTTGACAGTGAGTGTTTTCACTGTGATATCACGCTGCAATTGAAATTTCTAAGAATGTTACACCTCGTATTTTATTGATTACTTTGTCAAAAACCAAAATTTTGGCTAATTTTCAGACTATTCTAAATTCATTATCAGTTCCAGCTTTCGTTGCTCATCTATTTACGTAATTTTCCTTCCCTCATGTCATGAAAGTATTCCATTCTCCAAAATATTGAGTCCCATTTCATTACATCAAATCACACAGCTTTCCTTCATTACTACGCCTTTTTAAAATCATGTTCGCCGAAAATTAAGATGAAAATCTGAATCATTTACATTACATGAACTCTTATTTGATCTCATAATTAACTCATTGACTGCGACCTTGTACGAATCAACTTATTATTAACTCGAGTTAATGATTTTCATATATCCAGAGGCAGAGAACAAACCGATTGGTGCTTTTTGTGGAGAAAACGACTTGAATTTCAACCTTTCTCGCCGCTAATTAATGCCAGACTGTAGTTCGTGAAGTAATTTTTGCGTTAACTTCCCCATTAAACTCGACCTCAAGTTACGGATTTGAGTTCAGTTCTCCACAACCGCCCACGTCGACTGATGCCTATCGGCGATAGTGGGTAACGCGGGAACGATGGTGTGGTTATGGGTAGAATGAGGGTACAAGGGTAAGGCTCGCGAGCTACACGCGACACCGAAACTTGTTTTCCCCCGATTCATCAACATCCTTCTCCCCATCCTCCTATTCGTCCTTCCCAACCCTTCACCCCCCCCCCCCTCCACCCCACTTCCGCCCTATCACACGCATATCGACGCAGGAGACGAATCAGCCAAAGAATTCCTTCCACCCTTGACGACGCGATTAATCAGCTCCTCCTGGGGGGAAGAAGTTATAACTCTCTGTCTCACAGCCCCCTCGCACTCCCCCATAAACTGAACCACTCACCTTTTCAGCGCCGGGGAAATTTTTCGGAAAAAAAATTAGAAGCTGAAGGTAGGGAAAAAGAGGAAAAAAATGACGGTAGAGGAGTAGAATTAGAGGGAGGACATCTCCCGATCAATCCGCACGTATTTCAGGCGCGTAACCCTTGATTGCCTTTCCTCTTCTCCGTCCACCGCCGTACTCCGTCTCTCATCTTCCTTGTTCGTCGCGTAATTAGTCTCCTCCTCTTCCTTTGGTTTGGAGCGTCCGTGGAAGGAGTGAGGGGAAAATGTGAAATGGAGAGGAGAGCGGTGAAGAATGATGACCCGCAGAGAGGGAAGGACGGGATGCTGGCAGGGAGACAGAGGTGGGGGGGGGGAGGGGAAAGAAAGATAAGAGGCGTATTCTTCGAGCTGGAGAGGTGAGAGCCCTTCGCGACTAAGGAGGGAGGAAAAGGACGCCTTCAGATGGGAGAGGCCGGAACTGCCAACCCCCGCGAATAATATTTTTTTAAAGAGGGATAAAACTATTAAAATTGTCCCCAGAGAAAATTCTCTGAAAGTGGAGCAATCCTGCGATGAAGTGGTCCACCCTGAATTTAACATCTTATCCATTTCGTATTTCACGTATGGCATCACTTTTGTCTATTTTTAAATGCTCCGATCACCTCTCTGAATAATCATAATCCATCGTTTAAATTTTTAAAGATAATGACCTGAGAAATTATATTTTTGTGTTTGTTTTTTTCACGAATACAACCCCCTACTTGAATTTATTTTGGAATGCAATCTCCTTTTTAGTTCATTATGCATCCTTAAACAATGGGGTTAAAAACCTCTGCCATAAAAAATTCTTTTTGTAGGCTATAGAAACATTCTGTAGTGTGGGTTAGTGGAACATCTGATGCGATCGAATTTAATAGTTGCAGGATTTATTAAACCCTTCTAAGCTAATCTTTCACCTTCTCTCATTTTCATTTAGCCTTGGCGTCTCGAAAAGTGCATATTCATAGATACCTTAGGCTACCATGTCTGCCTTTGTCCATTTTTTTTATCCCCTAAGGATATAAAAATCCTGCTTGGGGAACATCTTAACGACGCAGGACAAAGAAATTATAAATGTAGACATCATCCCCTAAGCTCTTGGAAATTTCAAAGTATAATCTAAAACCGTTCGAAAAAAACTAATCCAATTTTTCCTTCGCGAACTTTAGACGTGGACTTTAGCGGACGAGAGGGTGACTCAAGGGGTAGGGGGGGGAGGGGCTTTGCTTCCTGATTCTCTCCCTCTCAACACCTCTCCTTTTAATCCCGACCACCTAAACTCAACGTGCGACGCCCCTCCGAGGAAAAAGTTTAGTAACTTTTCTCCTCCACTAGGAAAGGGATGAATGGACGTGGGAGGTGAGGAGGAGGCAAGGAGGTGCGGTGAGGATTACAAGCGTGAGAGAGCCCTTCGGGATGGCGTGACGGGCGAGGGGAGGCACAGGGGGAAGAGGCGGCGGGACCTTTGTCTCGAGGCGACCTTTGGGGTAGTGAGGTGGTGTCGAACTAAGGTCGGACGAGTCTAGTCGGCATCCGCTACTCGTGAGGTCCTGGTATGTGGGTCGGAGTTATCAGAAACACCTCTTAACACCTTCAAAGTTGTAGTAGCACAAATTCCACTATATTACCAGGAAAGCCTGTGCGTCCATTTTTTGATTTATTAGATTAGGGGAATGCAAGGCTGGAAGTGGTAATGAGGGGTGATGGTTTGCTGAAGGCCGCGATATAGGGAAGGATGTTGGGAAATCGGGGAAGGGGAAGAAAGAGAATAGGTTTTATGGACGGGATGAATAAAGGCAGGATACTAGATGTAGATGCACTGTATGGGTAAGAGTCCGTTGGAAATTCTCTGACTTTCATAATAACCTACCTTTAACCGGTAGGTTACTCACATGATGATGGTCGTGTATTAAAGTTTATTTTCTGTACGTTTTATGGCTGAGGTATGGCAAATCTGCTGGAAAGTCCCTTGGTAGAATTTTCATTCCTGACCCTTTCTGTTAATCATTCACTTTTTATTCATAGCATTGATTCATTGCACCCGATTTATAGTTTTCCGTCGACTTATTCAGCGGTATTTTTGAGAGGAAATATCACTTTCACCTCACTTTCACTGAGGTCAGTCGCCTTTGCAGTTGCCTCGCTGAGAAATCGGCGCGATGCTGCGTAGACTAATTTACTTTAGGCTCCAACCATTCTACCTGCCTGACATAGGTGACCCACCCAGGTAAAAATGACCAAATCTTCCTAAGAGTTCAAATATGTGGAATATCGGCAGAAGTAAACCCGTTCACCTCCTTAAGGTCACGGGGTTTTTTCACAACTTTATGTCCTGGGTGAGTACGGAAATGAGTTTTTCACCAAGATATCCTTAAATTAACTTTCATATTTTAGTTTAAATCACCTCCCACGTTGGTCTCCTTTTCACGTCGTTTACTCGTATCTTTATCGTGGATCTCAGACTATCTAACAATTAGTTTACTTAGTTTGCTTATCTCTGAGTAAAATGTTTCCTAATTCACCTCAATTCCTGTGAAAACAAGATGGAAATTTAAGCGACGCATCGGCTTACTATGTATAGGTCAAAGATATTTTTCTCTTGTCTGTTCAAAGATATTGTCTTTGTTTTCTGTTTACTTGCGAAAGCTTTACTTCCGGAAGGTCTTTATCTGTTGAAGCTACAAAATCCGAGGAATCCTGAAGTTCAGTCGTTGACAAAGCCCAAAGGATCACTCGGAAACGCAAATTTATTTTGTCATTATAATAATCTCAACATCCGCCACATCAGCTCGCAGTGTCCCGTTAAAATAAAAGTCGTTTTCCATACAGGCTTCCAATGCCAACATTGTCAGGTCCACGTCGCCCACTTAATCCCGGGATTACATTGCAAAACTGCTCGCCTCCACGTTAGAAGTTTTCAAGGCGGATCAGAAAGGAAGGATGGAAAGGGTAAGGAAGGAGCGGTTGGTGGGGGTGGGGAAGGGGCAGGGTGAGGGGATGGTGGTCGGAGGGGAGGCTGTCCTTCGGAGAGGGAAGGGAGCGGTGTCTGAGGGCATTGTCAACGATGATGACAAGGGGGAGGGAGGAAGACGCCGAGCGGGGAATGAAGGAGGGAGGGAGGAGGATTAAACAACGGATGGCAACGTCGGAGGGGGAAGGGGTGCGGATTAAGGGTAAACAGGAGCAGGGGTGCGTTGAGAAGGGACGATTTTGCAAGCGGGAGAGAAGAAAGCTCCCTGGGCTTTCCGCTGGTGTACCACGGGAGGGCAATAGAAAAGAAGAAAAAGAGGCATGGGAATAAGAAGCAAGACGATGATCGGATCAGTATGGTCGCCAGAGTCCTGGCTTCGCATCCCCTAAGTCTCGGGTTTGACTCCCGACTCCAACTCGTGTATGTAATGCCCTTGTCTTTGCCAATCATTTGTTCACCTCTAATCAACCTGCATTTACATATTATCCTATGTAATCATATATGCTCATGGGGGGATTAGATTGGTGTATTGGCATGAGTGCGTTTGCTTCCGATGCAGAGGTCCCTGGTTCGAGTCCCTGAAGAGGGGGAGATTTGTTATTGGTATCCCTTATTCTAATTAAATGTTATTTTGAGAGCATTTCAAGAGCAGCATCTCGTCCGTCAGATAGAATGTTAAATTGTGAACCCCTTTCATTAAGAGTAGGCTAACAGCGACGATCTACACTGTCCATCCATTACTCAAAAAGGGCCAACCTCTGTCTAATTACCCACCCATTTCTTCATGCCACATATCCCCTCTTTTTGGTAACCTTCCAAGAGAACTAGCCATGGAGGAGGGGAGACTTAAGAAGTTGAACGAAGGAGGATGTAAAGAGAGAAAGGATTTGCTTTCTGGAGGAAATTAGTTGCGAGGTGTAGTGAGTGGAAGTGAGAGGAGGGTGAGGGGCGAAGGAACTCTTAGGTTTTTTTAAAGGCGTCCACGCGTAACATCCCGGTTGGAGTACGAAGGAGACGGTAACACGACTGGAGTGGGGAGAAGGGCTTTTCAAAGAAGTTCGAGGAAATTGAATTTCCATTTCGTTTTTTTAGGTTCACCCGCACGTGCGTCGTGCAAGGATGAGGAAGCGGAAGCTTAGGGAAAAGTTAAGTCCCTCTTTTGTGATCAAGTGGGCGTCAGGATTCACCCGTTTCCTCCTTTAATGCGCTTTAATCTCGTCATTGCCTCGTCTCCCGCAGCCTCGCTTGCGGTTGTCTTTTGTTTCAACTTAACGCGCTGCGGTTCGTCTTCCGTTCCCTCCTCCCTCCATCCCAACTCCCCCTCTCATTTCAAAAACATTATCCATGTCCTCCTCCTTGTGAACTGCATTCGTCGATGTTGAGCGCTCGCGGCCCGCGTACTCACTCGGCGAAGGGCGAACGCGGCTCCAACGGCGCCTTATCCTTAGGCAACACGCGATGCTTGAAAACCCCTTGTGATTATGTATCAAGCGCTGCTTTCTTCCGCTGCTGCTCTCGGCAAGCCTATCCACACGAAACGAGTGATTCCCCCACGCGCGCTGGATCGAAACGGTTAATTTTGAGTTCGGAGGACGGGAGTGCGGTCCGATACATGATGATTTGGTTGTCTGTGCTGAAATGGAGACACCTGTGAATCAACCAAAGATAATTCCTGGAAAGGAGTCCCACCACCTTGTTAACAAGAAATGTTTAGCATTCAACATGGTAAGAAAAGACTTGTTCTATCCACACTTTTGTTAATTTATTTTTTATATAAAAAGATAAAAATGAGAAATGAGGCATACACATACTTGCTTTATATTTGTATAGGGATCTCTTGAAGCGTTTCTTCAGGAGAAACCTAATCGGAAAATTAGGCTTTCCCCTATGATTCTACGCATGAACCACTCTAAATAGGAACGCTTCCCATTACAAGGCGCCTCAGGTTGAGTCTGATCCAGGAGGGAACCACAAGTCTAACTCCTCACTCTAGCAAAAACAAGAATAACTTTGATTGGTGATTGTTCGTTGCAAAATTGAGGTTGGGTTAAGAGCCAACAAAATTTAAATACCACAATGGTAAAAGGAATAAAACATTAGCTTGTTAACAATAGTCTATCACAGGTGTCACTGGGTGGAAATGTTTAGCGTTTAACGTGGTAATAAAAGACTTTTGTATCCACACTTGTTTAAATTTGTAGCAACCAACCATGGTTTCGTTACTATGTACCATTTTCAAGGTGAGCGATTTATCTTGAAAATGGTACATAGCGCTGAAACCATGGCCGGGCGCTAAAAAATGAAAAAGAGTTTATTTTCTTACTTAGCATCTTGAATATCACGATATGAAGAACAAGTTTTCAACCACGCGTTTCAAATAAGATTTGGCTTAATGCTGACTTTCCCTCCCATTTTTAAGGTCATCCTTCTCTGATAACTTCAACTGTTGAAGGCTCTACTTTGTGGAATAACGACATAATGGGAGAAATAATTAATTATTTCTCCCATTTTCTCTGATAAGTTGAATATAGTTCAATTAGATTTAAATCTTTCCATGTCAAAGTCGTATTTTTTACAAATTGTGAGGATTCCAGTAGAGCCACGGTATTGCCTTTACGGATTCACTCGCAAGTGCACATAAGTGCGAAATTCCAAAGAGGGAAGAATCATTAGCCGTGACCGGGACTCGAACCCGGATCCCCCGATATCGCGTCGAGTGCTTTAAGTGGTAGCAGTACTAATAATTTACCGCATGGAGCATAGTACGGCATGTTCGTGGGGTTGTAGTGCCCGCTTCTCCATCCCTGCAATTCCGTCTCTCGCCGCTACCAACTCCTGTGTTTTCGGTGTCCCCTGAGCCAAGGGTGAGACTTGATAGGAAAGGGAGCATATGCCGTGAGGGGGCATTACGGTTGGTTCCCTGAGTGTAAGAGAGGGGTGAGGAGTACAATTTCCATGGGAGAAAGCGAGGGACACTCCCTCTCCCGCTCTCCCCTTAAGCTAATTGAATCGCCAAAGGAGCGGTGCTTTAGAAACGCGGGTCCATTATGACTGGGACCGTCCCCTATCGCAACAATGGAGTTGGAAGACGGGAGGGGTCCCTCCGTAGGTGTGTTCCCTGGAAATTGAAGTGTGCGGTCCACACAAGACGCTGCTTAAAGTGCTCGCCAATGGATGAAGGGAATAAGTCATTCTGGGGCCTTTTTAACGAAATGTGTTGGGAAATCTTTGAAACAATGTGGTCATCGTAACTTTGTTTTCTTTGAACAGCCAAAAGCAACACGTTTTACTGGTTTGACAATCCAAATATTTTATTGAAATTGAAAAATATTTTTAAGTAAACTTAAAAATATTACTTTATAATTAATTTTAATGGCATTCAACTATATTCCTTTATATCACTGGGGCAATACATCTTGAGTTTTGCTTTGAGGCCTTTTTCTTGATATAATTAATATCATGGTGCGTAATTATTTTATCTCGTTCGTAATTTGGTTTAATAGATTACATTTATTAATTCGTAGATTTCTGGAGAGCCAGAGACATTTCAAACACTTTACCTTTTTCATAACAAAGAAAAAACTACGTATTGTCACTACAAAACCACATAGTACAGCTATTTAAGCTACTTGGTAACTTTTACCCTGCGAATATATTTTCTTATTTTAAATTCATGAAGTTTCCTAAATTCATCTCACCCTTAAAATCTTCTACTACACCTTAATTTTCCTCTTGCCGAAATAAAATTAGCATCTCATTTTATTTATTAAAATAAGTCCGATACCATATACACTTAGGTATTTGGTTATGTCACCGCGAGAGTACTTATTATATTCTAATAATAAATCTGTAAGCTCCGTTTAAGATGTCATATAAGCGAATTTGAACTCCTAAATCTCTCTCGTTTATGCTTTCTTCCGTTTTTGCGTCTCTTTTGATATTTAATTTTGGAATTACACCATATTAATTTTACGCTCATGAGGATATCTTCGGAGCTGATTTTGTTGAATGTGGTAATTGTGCCGTCGCGCTTGAGTGCTTGTCTGCCTGGATATTCCAAGTTGATTATCTCAATCAGTGTCAACGTCAAATTGGATTCCAGTGCTTCTTCGTGATGTAAAATACCATTATCCTTGCAGAGCAATTATTTCAACGAGATCTCTGAAATCAGATTACGCAGCTCTGTAATCCGTTTTTCCCTCTTTAGGAGGAGTTTCTGTCAACTTAGCAATCTCATGTGACCATGGAACACAAAAGTGATGTTAATGAGGTCTTATTCCCGTTAACTTATTTGTTTACGGTCAGATTTCATTTTATCCCGCGAAAATCTTTATTACAATAAAATTGAAAGATTTCTCTTTGGCTCTGGGGTCATTTGTATGTATTTTGCTTTTTCTTCCCTTTCAGATTATTTGCTTTAAAAATCATCGTTCTCTCTGCCACCTGGCAGAAACATCATTCTCAGCATTTGAATACATTCACGGTATTTGACCCTATTAACCCGAAGTTTAAATTCGAATTTACTTGGAAGAAAACAATTCGTGCAAACTTACCCTTCGTTCACTCTTCACATGTGATCGAGATTCATGAGTTCATGAGGGAATCTTGCGTCAAAGGTGCCAGAGAATATTCCTCATCGTATTCTTCATCCGTCAAATGGAACTAAATGAGACTTCCGTCTCCCGTAAGTTCGAAGTCTTTGTTAACTGAAGTCCTAAGTCTCCTTTATTAAACTTAGGAAATCACGAGGAAGAGTTTTCATAATTTTGAAGCGCAAATGATATGACTATCGCATTACTCAGCATTCAAGTTTCTGTCGCGCCATCTGCACGAAGCCTGTTCGGCTCTCACCTCCTTGAATTGCATCCCAACGTGCGAGCTTCCCAACTCTCTTTTTGTTTGAACTGACTACAGCACCTCGTTTTCCAAGTATCGCGAATTTATCCTATTTTGGAGTTGGTCCCCTTTTCAAAGGCCGACTTGGAGGAAGAATGTTTAGCCAGCCAGAAAGAAAGTGCTTCAATTGACTTCATACATTTCGCTCTCTTCACAAGAAGAGAAAAGGTTTCGTCACCCAAAGACCACGACTGTCAAAGTTTCACAGAATCATTACCTATCCAAGTTAGGTATTTTAGTCTAAGAGAAACCGATGATAGTAAAAAAAAAAGCATTGCCTTTATGCACGTAGTGGAATAATGAACACAAGGGGTTTATGCCAATAAAATGCGAAGTTTAGAAAGTCCTTAAGTTTGAATGGCCATCTTAACCTACGGAATCGGTTGGATACAATTCATCTATAGCGTGTTGGACGTGATTGCGAGACTGTAAGATTTGTATTCTGTACCTTCAGGGGATAGCATGCATAACATTTATAAAAAAATATTTTGTTACTCTTGACGAGTAAGATTGTTGTGCATTATAATGTGCCATTTTCAATAAATTAAGCAGAATTCTGTATGTTAAGAGAATTACACCGCAATCTAGCTGACTCTCTTCATTTAACTACGCCATGAGTAACTCAGTTTGAAATTATGGAGGCGTTTTTGCTGCTTTTGCATCCCCTTATTTTCTCAATTTAATATTTTATGGAAAATATGTGCTGTAAAGATATCCACCAAAGGAGATACTTCATTCCATTTCGAGCCTGCTCTTCTTTATGAAGACTCGTGGATATGACTGGTAATAATCTGGTAATATCTGTATTTTGTGTGATACTACAATTTACAGTGTCCAACCATAAAGGCATAGTCTCGTATTCTTTCGGTCGCATTTGTTAAAGTATCATTGTTAAACTTTTGATATTTGACATTTTTAATGCGTAGTCGTAGTCGTTAAGTTCTTTTGTTGATAAATAATCGGTTGTCGGTATCTCGAGGAAGGCTTAAGTGGGAACTTACAAAAATGTCTATTTTTCCACATAAAGAGACAAAACGGACTTTCTGCGTCAATGTCACATTTAAAGTCTTTTTATTATTTACGAAATAATCCACCAACAATTCGTACCTTCGTCCGAAAAAAGGTAAATATCGAAGAAGCATCATTTAATTCTATATGTAGGGACAAAATTCTTCATTAAAGGGATGAGGACTTAAATATAATTAAGTTGCACTTGAAAAATGCGTTGTAAGAGAATATTTCTGGTTCAGATGAGAAATTTATAAGTTAATATAACAGAAGCGTGTTTAAAATACATTTTCGTGTGGTTGGCCCTCTACATTATACCTTCATCAATTATAACACCCATTTACTTTGTGGAGAAGTTTAATGAGGGATGTAAAAGGAAATCAATTTGAGGGTTTAAATACTGCCATTATGCTTGATACACAACTCGTCTGCTATAGCAATTGCAGCACTAGATGGCTCACGCTAGCGAAGAGTTTAAGTTATGAGAGTATATTAAGCGTTCTTGCAGAGGAATCGAAGCTCTCTCTCGGGAACCAACGGAAGGGCCACATGTACCTTTGTTACGCCACCCTCGCAAGTGGCGCCGCAGTCAACGGGAGGATGGTGCCACCACGTTCTGTGATAATCTATTCCCGCACAGACCAAGCGCATTCCTCAAGAGCATCTGGACTAATTGATGCGCCTCCCAACGCTTCGCTAAGACCGTCGCGGGAGGTTGCGTGGTGCGTGGGCGGCTAGGGTGTTGGGTGCGGTCCTCGAGCGTCGGACGCGGCGTGGGTGAGACCCTGGGCATATTCATGCATGCTCTCGTCGTCATCTCGAAAGATGTTGGTGCGGTTATGAGGTATCCCATGTCCCCCCGTGCTGGCAATGGTATATCGGGGATGTAATTGGATTGGAGTAAAGGGGGAGGGAGGGGTTATTAGGGGTCGTAAGGGTGTGGGTGGGCGTGCGCCTAGGGTCGGGGATGCGAGAACCCCCTGGCGGGGATGAAGTGATAAGTGGAAGCGTGAGTGAGATGATGAGGGAAGGGAGAGTAAACTGAATAATAACTCCTCCAGCATCCCTCTGGACATGGATGCTCCATGCAATAACGCACTGCTCGACTTAGGTGGATTGAATTCCGCAAAGTTTCGTAAATCTTTAAATACTCTTAAGTTTATTTACAAAGTGACGAAATTAATTTAAAATATTAAGGTTATGAGGTAATTGGTAGTGAGAAAAAGATAGCCAATACAGTTGTTTAAGTAATACTGAGTAATCGGCTGCTAAAATCAATTCTAGAAAATACCTCAGTCTCTAATTGGTTTAACTCAATCTATTTTCTAAGAAATATTTGTTCTTTGGCTGATCGAAAGTTCTTGCTATATAGAATTCCGCAAAGTCTCGTAAATCTTTAAATACTCTTAAAGTGGAATGTTAAGTTTATTTACAAATTTACGAAATCAATTTTTAATACTAAGGTTATGAGGTAATTGGCAGTGAGGCAAAGATAGATATGCCATACCCGTTGTTTTAGGTTATACTGAGTATCAATATTATCAAGTAGGCAGCTATTATCAATTTTATAAAATACGTAAGTCTCTAATTGTTTTAACTAAATCTATTTTCTAATAAATATTTGTTCAATGGCTGATCGGGAGTTCTTACGATAAAAAATGAAATTCTTCGTAATGGCTAAGTTTACTTCTTACTTATCTGCGTAGAAGAGCGTTTAGATAGCGGTGTAAACTTTCCCTTGAGTACAACTAACTTTCGTTACAGATAACAAGATTTCCTTTTATTGACTTGGATATCGCAACGTGAATTTTTAATAAGTATTGTCTACCAATAAATACCTAAACGAAAAGGAATGATTGTAGAAGAGACTCTTTTTAACCTAAAACAATAAATAGATGACCGTAAATTTTGGATTCTGGATGAATCTAGAATATCGATCGACTGTTCAACTATCCGCTGTCCGCTACTACACTACAACTACAACTGTCCGCTACCTATTTTATGCGTCAATTGGATTGTTTTAATAGCTCCATTGGTTTTACTACGTCCTGCTTTGTGATTAATTTGTTCCCATATCCTCATTTTGCTGTTTCATTCTTTTACAAAAATATTTTCGTATATTGCTTCATCAATGTTGATGTAGAAGGTATTTTAACGTTTTATTAAAGTATTTATTCAAGTGTATCTTCTTCTCTCTTGATAAATTGCTTTTTTTCTTACACTGAAGAATAGACATTCCACAAGGAGGGGAAATAAAATTTAGTTTAAAAAATCATTCTTTCCATTAAAATTAATGAAAAATTCCACATAGTTCCTGGCAACAAAAATCGTAAAATTCTCTAAATTAGCGCGAGATGAACTGACATTCTTCCGGAACACTGTCGTTTTCAAACAATGGTTATTATCGATATATACTCTCAGTGGAGTGAAGATATAGTTTTCGCGCGAATTTTGTTACGCAATCACTGTGATGAGGCCATCGAAATGTCTTGGAATCTTCCATTTTCAGAAGCGTGCCGAATCCCCGGTTTTCGTTTATCCTAGAAGGCGGCAATGGCCTCTAATAATATACGGTCGCCATGACGATCCCACCTCCCAGCGCCACCATAAAACGGCGTGAAACCGCGGAATCATCCTCGGCGGCCGATGGAATCACACATACACGAGGTTTGGGTGGGTGGTTTGGGAGGAGGAGTGGGAAGGTATTGGGAGTCACATGAAATTAACATAGCAGCAACTGCGAGCGCGAATTAACATTGCATGCCGGAGGGAGGGAGGTTGGAGGGGACGGTGGATAGCGAACGTTTGCGGAGGATCGATGCCGGCGATCACGAGCATGGTGTATGGTGTGTGTGTGTGTTTACATTTGCTTCGACCCATTCGCGTCGTCCGGAGAATCACATCTTCTCGCTGGATCAAAAAAAATCCTCTCTCGCCTTCAGCCCCCGAAACTTGCCGTATTCATAAGTGTGGGTTGTTTACATCCATTTCCTTTGATCGTCTAAGTTTCTTGTGTTCTTTTACCCGCTTAATCTCAGCGTAAGAGAGAGAAACAAAGAGAACTCGGGAGTTTTGCAGTTGTCACGGAGGATATTATTCCAACCTCTCTAGAACTGAGTGCAGAGAAATAAATAGAGGTATTTACCTGGCAGACAGATTGGTACAATTCCTTCTCAATTACTATTAATGACTACAGCCAAGATAGCGAGATCCTAATCCGTCAAAATACGTTTCTTATTTCTTAATTTCCCTCTTCCAATTCCTTTCTCTTTCCCTGCCACACGCCTTTGCGGTTGCTTGCAGGTCTCAATGGAGTTTAAGATGAGAACAACATCAAAGAGTATTCCTGGGTTGTGAAAAATATTATTATCACTAGAGATTTATTCGAGACTGGATTCTGTAAAATAAATCTTCCTCGAATATATAGACTATTCGTGCTAATGATGAAATAAGATATTGAAATTTTATTAGGTGGATAAATCTTCTAGACACATCTCGTTGACAATTAAGCTTCTTAGTTGATAGCTCTGAATATTCAAAATAATATTAGCTTTAAAAATTAAATCGTTTTGGCTTCGTGTGCTTATTTCCTGGAACGAAAATATTTTCAACAACAGTAAAATGTTTAAGTGAGATGTTTGTGAGTGTATTTATATCGCTTGCGCCAAATTTATCCACCGAAGCACTGTCAGGTTGATAGAATGGTGCCCATCTGTTTTTACACCGTAACTTCATTAATTACAAATTTTATACAGAATCTCTTTTTATTTAAGCCAAACTTAAAGTATTATTCGTGCATATCTTATCACCGGAAGCTCTTTTGTTTTTATGCTTTTTAAGTCATGAATGCTATTTTTACTTTTTTATCTGAAATATATGTGTCATTTTCAGCAGGCATTATTCACCTTGATCGGAGGAACTAAGCGTAAATGCGGGAGCGATTAACAGGGTTAATAATTGATCGTGTGATTTATTGCATTAACTCACTTAGGCTTTTGCATTGGAATTCTATTCCAAGATATAACTTGAGCGTCATCATTTTGGAAATATCGTGGCTATTTTGGTGCCATAGTTGCAAGATATAGGGAGATAATGTAACGATATAACATTCAAAATTAATGTATAAAACTTTAAGACCCGGGGCACGACCCATTAATAGTTAGTTATAAGGTTTAACTTAGGCCATGTAGTAATGCATGAAACTTAATCATATTTACGCTCACTGCTAAACATTAGAATGATAGCTTGGATTTGGAAATGATTTTTTAAAACTCTATGTTACTAAAAGCTTTTCCACGTCTGAAGTATGTTTTTCCGGTATGTTTGAAGCAATATTAAATTCTAAAACTGTTGCACTTGATTCAACTCCACTCGGATGCAGTAAATGAAGCTTTAAACAGCAGTGGATGTCAAACGTTTTGTTCGAGTCACAGCTTCGTGTTTATTTTATAGCTGCATATATGGATGAATATATC
This sequence comes from Pyrrhosoma nymphula, assembly GCA_963573305.1. Classification (NCBI taxonomy): domain Eukaryota; kingdom Metazoa; phylum Arthropoda; class Insecta; order Odonata; family Coenagrionidae; genus Pyrrhosoma; species Pyrrhosoma nymphula. The sequence continues at coordinate 21,002,395 of OY754330.1, read as the reverse complement.
CGTAGATTTTTTTGCCTCCGTCTACTCCCGTTTACTTCCGTCTTGGTTACTTTACCCAGTGAACTGAGAAACGAGCGATTTTCCCTTCATCCGGGATTAACTGAGTCGAGCGGATGGCCATGCATTTTGAGTCAACTTATCCGTTAGGACACCCAGTGCCTTCGAAACACCACAAAAACTCGGAGCGACCTCAAACGTCCGTCACTTTTTTTATTTGCAAAACTCCCGTCTCTGCCCCTTTGGGCATGAATATGCATCCTCATTGTTTCCTCTAACCCGCGAGAATTATTCAGAAAGGGCGTTAAGCGGGGAAACCCGCGCAAACCGTAACAGAACAAATGCGCATCGCCCATTGTTATGCCCGCGTGAAACAACGGACGGGTGACAGACGAAATCGAGTCGACAACAAGGGATGAGGATCGCGAGAGGCATTTCGTTGGTGGAAGTGCACACAAAACTAAATATTTTCCGAAGTAAGAGTATACGGAAGTCTTCCCTCGGGCGAATGTGACCTAGATATCGTTGCGGACGGTGTGTGATGTAATTTTCCTAGAAAACAAAAAAACCTTTTCCTTGTTTCTCCTTCCGGCACGATTCCATCTCTCGAGTGCGCGCAAAATCTTGACGTCCATCCACCTCACGCCTCGTCTTAATGGATTGCTGCGGTGAACTAAACGCCGCGGTGCTTCCACAGCGACAGAGGCGCCACCATCACCTGCACTCATCTCTTCGCCTCAAACCCCCTCCACGGCCCAACTCCAAAGCCCTCCCTCCTAGTTCCCCCTCCCGCCGCATGAATAAAGCGCAACAATCGGTTTATCGGGCAGGCCACTCATGTAACGCTTATCCGCCGACTGGAAACGAGCAGAGTTCCCATTAAAAATGGAACGGGTCCGTTTCTCTTGATTCCCTGACTACTACGCCGCGCGGCCGACCCAAAACAACCTCCCTCCCTCCCACCTCCTCCCTACACCACTCTCTCACTCTTGGTAACTCGTCGTTCGCATGTAAGCGAATGCCACGGTCTCCTACGATGAATTCCCCATCCCTTCCTATTTTCCCCCCAGCTCATCCCCTCGCCATCATTTCGACGATTTTTCGGAGGTTCCCCCAGAGATCGATCCAGTCAGTCAAGTCGGCTGAGTCATGTGAGTCATAAATCGATTCGCTCGAGAAAACGTCCACCGAGAAAGGAACGGAGAGTTAAGAGAGAAAGAGGAAATGGCTGATGAGTGTCACGATCAGTACGGTTAATGAATTTTCATCAACTGTATAAGCGTGCAGAGAGGTTTCGCGTTTCTAAATTAGTTGAGTGGGTGGCTAAATTTCATCTGGTATCCGTCTCAATATTTTGCGTTTTAAATGGTTTGAAACGCGAGTTTTTACTCGAGAAGACATCAATACGTGCTCAGATCAAACAAAAGATATTTACATGTGCATAGTTAGAAAACAGAGGACTGCTTGTATTTATTAATAAGTTCTAAATTCAGAGGTAGCTGCTCAATTTAGTAGCTAAGTTACTTTTCTCAAGAAATTAACTTTCGAGTGCACCTTGCCTCTCTAGAATGTTCACTCCTCCCACATGATGACGTGTCAAAGTCACTGTTGCTCTTTTAGAGCGAACATCGATTGCCTGCAGTCCCCCATCGTTGCACTTGCAAGCAGCATTCCTCTTAGTGACAAATTGATTTTTCATCGTAAGTCACTTTTCATTAAATTTACAAATTTTCTTTAACGTCCTTTTTCCTTTATAATCTTCGGCGTACATCCTTGATCCTAACTCATTCATTTAGTGCGTTCCAATCTTCAGCATCTGCCTCAAACGTGACGTTTTAAAATTTCTATTCTCTTTTGGGGTGTCTTTCTGGCCTTACGTCTCCAGTTCCTTGCCAGACCACGCAGGCGATACCTCCCCCGCCATTATTATAATTTTAACTAAAGGCATGTTGGAGTTCACATTTTAGCGTCACATCCGACGGTTCTTGTATTGGAACCACACCTCGACTCACCTCCGGCTAGGGATCGAAAGTGTAATGGAAAAGCTGTCTTTTGGGGTTTATGCCCGAGACCTCGCAGTCGGATGTCCTCGCAATGAGTCAAGACGGGGCCGGAGGGGAAACAATCACGAATCGCGCAAAATAATCAACTCTCTCTTTCTGTCGAGGGAATTAAGTCGTTGCCGGTCGTCTCCATCGCATGCGCCCTCCGTCTGGCTTCCTCCTCTGCCTCCTCCCTTAATGCCTTTTCCTTCCTCCAGCCCCCATTTCAAACGTCTTCCTCTGTTCACTCACTCTTGGCCGACCCAAAGAGTCGCTTCTCCCGCCCATCTCCTGCTTTTCCCTCCTTCCCGATTCCTATCCCTCCCCCCAGAATGCCTTTCCATCTTATTTTATCAGCGTCAACCCTGACGGCTTCGTTTTCTCCCCGATATCTCCCCCACCCACCCCTTCCTTCATCCCTTCTCTCCCCCGAGACCCTTTCTTGGTCTTCCCTTAATTTCTTCCCTCTCTCCGATCTTTCTCCCCACGAGCTTCGTATTTTTTCCCCTCGAAGAGAACGACCTCACAAAAAGAAACTCATCTTTTATGGTCAAACGCACGCTTTCCAGAGTTTTATCTTTTGCATCAAAGGCAACGTGGAAGAGCACACGTCCATCTGACAAGGAACTCCCGACATCTAAATAGGGGATGCCTCTGTCCAATTCTATTTAATTTTAAGCTCTGTGATCCTCTAGGCACGAGGACGGACAGTGGAGGGAAATGAGATAGCCCACAGAATAATTATCAATCCTCATGACAGCTTTTTGATATCTTCTTTTAAAAATATTAGCGCCTTTGTTCAGATCAATGAATTTTTTCGGAGGGTGTGAATAGGATTATAATTACTGGGGTGATGGGTCAGATTTGAAGCAATGATCTCAACGCTTATTATTACAGCTTAGATTTACAGCTTTTTAAATAAGAAACATTCGCGAAAAATTAGATGCCATGAATAAACTTTCATTCATATATTTTATTACCTTAAAAAATATATGGCTAAACTTTTTTTTTATCATTGTCCATAATTGTGATGGCAATATTCTTCAATTATTAATCAAAGACAGTGTGATTTATTCCATTTTTAAGTAATTTTTTAATTAAAAATTATGGTGGAAATTCAATAGTACTCTAACAAATATATTATGAGTCTCCTGAACAATCGAGTTTCCGTTAAGGTTCATTCGCGCAATTATCATAAACTTAAAAAACATTTCATCTAGACTTTTCCCTAGGTTGACGATACCTTAAACAACTTTCGAGTAGATCGACTGTCTTGAAATAAAGTCAAGTCAGACTTCCGTTCTCAAGTTATTCAAAGGGCGTTCCAAGTGTATGCTATCGACGGTTATGCCAGCCATCAGACGGGAGTTTTTCGCTCCATTCTCCAGAATCCCAGACCTTGAATCTTTAATCTCCTCGCCTCCTCCTCTGCTCCAGAGCTCTCTTTCTTCAACTCCATCCCTCTTCCCCTCCTCCTACCCGCCTTCCATCTCATCCTAATTTTCCTACCCCTCTCCCACCTCCCTGCGATCTCCTCCCCCAGACCACCCACATGTCCCTCCCAAATCTTCTCCACTTACTACGTTTAGCGCAGTCTTCCATCTGGGCAGGAAATTGAGGACTTCGGGTACTCGAGTACGCTACTCGCTTCTCACGAGAACTTCATTCCATCTCCCTCATTATGCTTCATCGAAAACAATGAGGATTCCTATTTTGAGTCAGATTTGGCACAGCAAGCTTCGTTGTGAATTGATTGTTCGCACTTTAAAATTAAACCTTTTGTTTTTAATGATTATTGAATTATGTTTGCAATTCTTTCTCGGGTTTAATCATCATAATTAGCATTAGAGCACAATGGTAACTCTTGGACAAAATTACAAACAGTGAAAAAACCTATCGAGTTGTGTTTCTCAGCATTACTCCAAGCGATCCTAATTCAAAGAAAACCTTGGTAATAATGAAGCAATTCCACATAGTAGATCCTGAGACGATGTGTTTAAACTTTGGTACATTTATTTTATTTGATTCTCGGTCTTCTTATTTCCATGGTTACGAGAGAAAGTGTGTCGCCAACTGTCGAAATCAAAACCAAAAGGAAATCAAGTGCGTTACATGGTTCTGTGTAACTTTGCCACTCGTTTCGCATCGCCAACCATTAGGCGCCTCATGTATTGTACCTGCTTGTCATATATCGGTTTTGTATTAGATTCTGCAATTAGATTCCATTTAGTGGACTATGCATAGTAAATTATCAAGTGATCGCGGACCCGTTCTGATATCTTATTCACAGCTCGCAGTATTGACCTACGAAGAGCTCGTTCCAATATGCACGTGCGTTATTCGTTCCACACGTGTCGTAAGCCCCGTTTTGATTGCGCCACCAAAATTCGTGTAATTCATTACGCTGATTGGTATGTTATGCACGTGACGTGCCAAGGATTCACGAAGCTCCTTCGAAGTGCACATTGAAAACCACCTTAATTACAGCAGCAGCAAATTGGGAAATTAAGCATATAGCAAACGAAGCGAATTTGGGAGGAATTCATCAACGTTATCGATATTGAACCCCGAGCTAGGTCGTATTCGCAAGCACACGTGTGTATATAGCGAGCAAGGCGTGAAGTTCCGAGGGCAGTCAACCAGTAACGTTGAAATGTTAACGCTGTTCTCGCCTGAATGCACTTTGGCGGAGTTCGCGACATCTCAACTTTATACGTATGAAACGCGTGGATTCGATAGTTGTACATGTCATGGCAAAGAAGAACATATAAAATAAACTGAAGATAGAGACCGAGAAAGATAGCGACGAATGTGAATGTTGACAATATATTATTGACAACGCTGAGAAAATGTTGAAACATACACCAATACGATTTAATAAATAATCACCCTGCAGTACATAGGCACGAAGTCATTCATTTGTTTACTCATCCTTCCTCCTTATTCATATTGTTTTCGCGCCCGTGGAGTCATCGTGCGTCGGCAATGCTTCACTGGGGAAACTTTCGCGCGTAAACTACGCGAAGCACATACAGTCTTATGTTTTAAGCATCTCTGTGAAAATTCGCGATATTCGTATTTATTCAAAATCACTTTGTACTGTTCATAAAAATCAATCTACGTGGACCATTGTTTGAACAATTCATGTCAGCAGCTTAATAATGGCATAAATTAATTTAACCTCGCTAATGACCTAAGTTGTGAGGAACCATGATCTACCGATTTAATTTGCTCGGAATGCACCAAGTGATATTGATTTAATACGATCATTTCGCACATCGTGTGCACGTGACGACCGAGAGCTCCACGATGTGAAATTGCCTTCATTCTGCATCTCGCAGAGAGGGCGAACTGGGGCCCTCGTCAGGGGTCTTGCCCCCTCCCTCCTCGTTCCCTAGCTCTTCCTGGGGGCCCCTTCCTGCTTCACTCTTCCCTTCGTAATTTCCCTTCTCCCCCAACGGCCGCACCCCCGTCTGGCAATCTTCGCTCCCTCGTCTTCTTGCGCGCTATTTACTCGCCCTCCTCCTCCTCCCTATTACTCCTCCCACCTCCCACATTCTATTTATGGTCGCTGCCCATATTCCGCCAAGGGCCCGCCCTCTTTCTCCCTCCCAATATCCTCGAGGGGTGTTTAATTGAGGGCGCCAATTAGCCATTGATGGCCCCGGAGAAGCGCCACCCCTCACTCGTCCCCCTCCCCCCCTAAGCCTACCTCTCCTCCTTGCACGTGCCCGAAGCGCTGTACCCTTCCGGCAAACGTCGTTCGTTTCTCCGCCATTCACCCTCTTTCTGCGGGTGAATTTTTTTTCTAAATTGTCCATTCTGATCTCTTTTGAGCCGTCTTATTGATAGAAGATTTAAGAGTCTTATAATATTTATATATTTCCCATTCCCACATCATTTCCCCGAACTAATTCACCATAAGCTGGGATTTTATTCAGAGAGAGCGAATCATTTGTATTTTTTTTCGAGCTTAACAAACTTTACATTCAGCCAACATCCATTAACTCACCCCTTTTCTGAGCATCAAATATATTATAGATTGGATTTTAAAAGGCGCGCGAAACTCATCCATCATCATCGTCATCAGGATTCATCAATCCGAAGATTGGTTTGCAGCAGCTCTCCATTCCACTCTCCTCTCTGCCATCCACTTCATTCCTACATAATTATTTACTTGGACGACCTTCATTATTTGCTTGATGTATTCCATTCTTTGTCTTCCTCTATAATTCTTCCCATTTATTTCTTCTCCCAATATTGCTTTCATATTTTTTTCTTAATAAGCTGGTAGTTTCCCGTTGCCTTCCACCTCGCAGTAATACAGCCGCTTAGGTAAATACCTTACCTTGCCTTATAGTGTAATGAGTGTCACTGTACCGACCCACGTGGTCTCCACTTTCACTAATGTGAAGGAGGGATACTGCCACCTCCTTTCGGTTACTGTCTGCGGCAGCCATTCTCAAAGTCACGGCATCTTCACCGGTTTTCGTAGCATTTCTGATCCACCTTGTCCAAAGATGCCCCCTTACATCCTCTATTTACCACCGCTTTTTATGAGGAATAGAAGAAGTAACACTGCTTTAGTAGTAACGATTTAGCTTAGAAGTAACTTTAAGTGGTAGAACCGATGAGAATTTAGACAAGAAAGATAATGTTTAGTACGTATAAACAACTATGATGTTTTGTTTTCAGTGGTTCAACTTTCATTTAACTTTTTCTCTAGAGGCCAGTTAAGATCTGTGTAAGTAGAAGTTAAAAATAAATGACCACTTCATCAGAGCAAATCATTTATTCTACCACGCAATTCATATGTACCGGTACACCAAGTACTTCTTCTTTCCCACAAATACGTACAAATACATTTTCACACTGATGCAGATTATTCGTATGAAATATTTTGCCCGATAAATTTGTTCTCGAATACAGATTTTTATGTTTCATCGAATCATCTTCACGTCTTTGGCCTACGCGCCGTTGTATCGCTATCCGTGAGGTGTACTACAAAGTCCTATCTTGGGTCCGCGTCGTAGTGTTCACAAAAAAACTTCTCCTAATGCTATTCATGCCTCCATCCCTCTCTTCTGCTCCACTCCTCAGCCCCATGCTTTTCTCTTCCTCCTCGCCCTCCACCCTTTGGACCCCCCCTGATTCCTCACCCCCTCGTCCCCTCCCCCTTGCATGCCATCGCAGCCTCCCTCCACCCGCATAAACAAAACACAAGTTTCGAGTTTCTCGAGGGGATATCGCGTTCTCGCGCTTCACGGAGCCGGAATAAGTTTCGCAAAGGCCCCTGCGAAAGCGTTTCCCATTCTCTCTCGCCGCCCCGAAGTTGTTGCACCTAGCGAGGCAAAGGAATAGTATGAGTGGGGCTCCGCTTCGGAAATAGTTGAAGGAGATTCGCAGCGGCGGCGGCGTGGCGTAAAACGTTGCGATAAGGAGTTGGTAGAGGGGGAGACGGATTCTTTGAAAGCTGGAAATCCTTAAGCCAGTTCGTAGAATTTTCCCCCTTAGCTCAGATATGGGAGATTTTCCATTGCATTTTGGACCTTAAGTGATATGAGAGGTCGCGTCTCGGCGCATATTTATGCCCAAGTTCCATTCTTCGTTATTGGTATTTGCGCCATATTTACGAGTATTGTTCTAAATAGCCACGCTTTCAGAGTTTATACAGCGGAAATTTTTGTCCAATTTGAATTCAAGTGGAAATATCTCTGACCTAAACTAAATTCTGTCTTTCACTAAACTTCTTTGTATAAGAGCCAATTTAACTTGGTGTTGAACCCTACTCCCTACAAAACAGTCCTCCAACCTATGGACGTACCCATTCGAGACCATTGCTGTCAAAAGTTTTCAAAACAATCGTTTAAATTTAATTACGCTATATTTTTTCAACCAGCCTTATTCCGAAAACAATGATAGCAACAAATCTAAAAAATAAATTCTCAAGTGACTTCAGTCTAATCTTAGCACCCTAATCAGTAGAAAAGACCATGGAGTTGTTCAGATTCTCTCCTCCTGTGCACTTAGCCGACGAATCCGATCAAAGGCGCCATTCCCATTATTTTCAGGGTCTCTTTGCGGCAATGGCATGACAGTTAATTTAGAGGAGCTGGAGTTAGGGGCACCAAATGGGAGCATCTCTGTCAGGATCAGTAGCGACGATGCATCACCCCGTGTGGTCAAGAGAGTGGTGAAATATGGCACTCAGGGTCCGAAGGGTCGAAAGAAGTCACCACTCGCACCCCCTCCACGAGTCTTAAAATGAAATCGTGTCACGGCCCTCGTTTTGGTGATTCCAGTAAGTGAAGTAATTTTACTAGTCGAGGATAGGCGGTCTCTTAAGATCCAGAAGCCAGGCGCTTATCGTATCTCGTACGTCGGAAGTGAAAAGTTGATCGGCATATACGACTAAGACTGGTATAATATCGCTCTTGTGATAATTTATCATCTTCATTTTAACTTTCTGTATTGATATTTGGAAATCCTACATCTATCTTAGCCAGTGCTTTTCAGCGCGGTTGGTTGCCCATCCTCTAAATAAAATTAGAAGCTTTCCACAAAGCGTGCCTCTTGATTGTTGTCTAATTTATGTTAAATGGAACTGCCGATACGAAAAAAAAACTCAAATCACTAAATTGCGCGAAGCACGCATAATAAAGTGGTGGAATTACCGTTCGCAGGAAAATTTTAAGCGAGCTTCCCCAATCACGGAAAGCAACCGGAAAACCACAAAGGAGTGAGAAAAGAGCAATTTCGTTGGTAGATTATAAAATTTATCGGCAGCACGTACAAAAAACTCCTCTGTCATGAAAAATTGTCGAAAGTACGTCACATTGCCTGTGGTTATTTGCCAAACGATAGGCTCCCTGGGCGATTACTGGAACAAATGACTGCATGAATTCGGAAATACAAATAATTTATGCATGAAAATCGGCCTAATAGGTATAAGATAATAACTGAAGGGCAAATGAGTGAGTTTTGGTCGTGACTTTTGTCGCTGCGAAAGAAGTTCGTGCCATATCTGATATTGACGGTTGCCGTTTTCAGACGCATGGATTGCAAGTTTCTAATTTGAATGGATAAGCCATAACTCAAGATTGCCAGGTCAGTCTCGTTTATACGGCGTTGTAAAGAGTTTTAAGCGTTACGAGATTGCATGGAGCTTAAAGTAGGCACCTTTGTATCCTTTTCTCCGCAATTTTATTGTTCGCCTGACTACATTCAGCGAGATAATCACTTATTACGCCTTAAGCTTAAGTTTTAATTTGGCTTCGTTTTAAAATTCACCTATGCTCCATGTATTTTGAAAGTTTAGGGACACAAAATGCGAACAATTATGGGAGTAATTGCTCTCATTTTGGGATTCATTTTTCCACATTATCACCAGCAGTCTTTGAAATCTAAAGATAGTTTTTTCTTCAGCTTTCCAATCCACTCTGCTCTTAGCTAACCATTGTGTTCCTTCATGTCTTCTCCAAGACATCCTCCATAATTTGCCATATATTACATTCCTGGTTCTATTTGCACCCCATTCGCATTGATTTGGAATGTTTCCAATTGTTCGCATGAAAACTTTTAGCCAAGCCTCATGTTATCTTAGCCAGTCATTCAAACTGCTAATGCATCGTAGTAACACTCGCTACGCCTATACCCTTGAATCGAAAGCTATCCAGAAGGTGATGGTCCCAATTTCTCCTACCATTAGTAAAAACGTTTATATAATTAGTTGCTAACTTAGAAGGCTGACGCAAGTCACTTATAATATCTGGACATTCGTGATCATTACCTATTGATTGGCCTGCCATCCGTCCTCATTTTCCCGCACGTGTCTTCATTCATCATGGACTGCTCGGGAGGCATTCACTCATGTCCGGAATTTTGGCTTTCAAAATGTGAAACCTCCTGATCATAAAATATGAAAACTCCTCTTGATAATGACGTTGACGCATGGCTTTAAATCCGGTCGATATTACTCAAATGTAGTGTGAAATATACGAAATACAATTCTTCTAATTTAACTGTGTCTCAATTCCAGGTAAATTTGCTCACAATCATCATGACTCCTAATCATTGTTTGAATTTGGTAACCGCGGAAATGGAATTGGCCCGATTTTATGGTAATCGTGATAATAATGCACTATTCCGAAGTTCGCGGTCTTGAATCCTGACTCGGCCATGGCTTATAGCGTATTTTGAGAGAATTATATTATTTGGTTTGGTTAGTTATACCATGTAACCTTCGTAGTCGGGGCACCTAAAGTACGCCAAACAGTAAAAAACACAAGGCAGAGTAAATACGATTGATTTATAGTGTATTAGGTATTGACGTCCTTAATAGTCTTCATTATACCCAAAATGCCCTCATTTTCAACAGTTGAGAGCCCAATCTTCTGGTGCCTACGAGTTAAAAAGAGTGAGAGAAAGAGAGAAGGAATAGACTCGTAAGCTGTGTCACTTCCGTGGCTTGAAGCTGCAGCGCCGAAGTCTTCCAAGTCGATAGAATAATGGAAGATCCCATGAAACGAGACAAGAAGGGACTGTTTTAGGCGGTATCGGCTGCCAAGGTGGTGAGGGAGCGAGATAGAAAGGGCGTCTAATGGAAGACAGGGGGAAGGGCGGACCTGAGGGTGCGATAGGGATGTGATGGGGAGGAGGTGGGCGGCGATTCGGGGCAAGGAGTCTGGGGAGGGCCCACATGCGCACCCTGGTGTTTCACTTCCGGAAGACGCTCCGACCTGCTCCCCAATCCCTAGCACCCCCTCGATAGCGGGGAAGGTAAAAGTTATCTGATTGTATTACTCCGATAGAAGGAAGGCCAAGAATTGGGAATGAAGAGGAATAGGTTGGCGGAAGTAGGATAAGATCCATTGCACTGTTGAATAGCCTATTGAGCAAACATTCACATTTTAAGATTTTTAACTATGCTCAAGTATAGAAGTCATGAAGTTGCGCATCAAATTTTGCAACTCAATGCCAGAAATTAGCTTTACATCATGGTGTAAAGCTCTTAAATCTATGACGTGGCTAGCAATAGACAGTCCTATAAAGCTATAATTGAAAAAATCACATTGTAGCAGCCCACTGACTAGCACAGCCAAAAATTGTTTAAGTTATCTGACATTTTTGTTCCACTCCTGTAATATTATTTTTTCATGGCGATTCCCCTTGAATTTTGGCGTATTTCATGCCATTTCCCTAAATACAAGAAGGTTTGTTTAATCCTTTTTCATCGAATTTTGTATCTAATTACAAAATTGTAAGTCGATAAAGATACATTAAATCGTTTAAAACATCCTGTTTTTTCTTCATTAATTTAATCCACTCCAAGGTTGCTTCCTAGTTAATTTGATTTTCCACTTCTTGGAAATTTCATTTTTATGGCATATCTTCAAAATAGAATAAACAAGCTTGTCACCTTACGGCGTCACTTACGTCTTAGATTTATTTTGACATAATCCGTGGACGACCTGCCACGATGAAAACACCGATTCTCGCCCGAACCTTAAAATTTAAGCACAGTTAGGCCCCGTCTAGAATTCGGAGGGAGTATAATAATCCTCCAATTCGTTCTGATTGCTAGTGCCCTTGTCCACAGGTGGAAGAGAGCATTTGCGAAATGACATTCGTCATCTACTTCTATTCTAGTTAAAAGTGAATTAGTGCCACCACTGGAGCAATCAAATTATTTTCTCATTCTCCCTTATTTCAGATGCCATCTGGAGGACGGACCTGGACTTCCTTGGCATCCACCGCGATCGCCTGGTCTTACTCAACTTCCTCTCCTCGACCTTCAACACCTCCACTCCGCTGCCGCCCTCGCTGCCCACGCCCTTGGCCCTCGAGGAAGTCCTCCTCAACGGCACCACCACGACATCGGCCCTCCCCATGATGGCCTCCGCGACCATGCCGCCCCCGACCGGCACCACCGCCTTCCCCACCCTCCCACCCCCCTCCGCCTCCGCCATCACCACCCCCTCCTCCTCCTCCGCCGAAGACGAAGATCTCTGGGACGGAGGGGCCGTCTGGTGGGGCAGCGGCCCCATCTCCACCGAGTTCCTCAACTACGCCCTCGCCCTGACGGCGTACGCCGTGCGCTACCCCTCCGTCTTCTGGAGGACGAGCAAGCCCTTGGCATCCCTGCTCTCCATTCAGCTCGCGGCCAACGCCGTCTACGCCCTCCTGTCCTTCGCCTCCATCTCGGTGCTCTACAAGGTGCAGGTGGTGAGGGCGGCCGAGGGCGGCGGCGGTTTCGGGGGCGACTCGGGGGCGGACTCGCAGAGCTTCCTCCTCTCGTTCTTCTCCAGCCTGCACGGCAGGGGTTCGGAGGCAAGGGGAGGCGGCGGGAACGGGCCCTTCCTGCTCAACCCCGTGGTGACCCTGGCGCTGTTCGTCCTCTCGGGAGCTCTCGTGCTGGCCTCCAGCCTCGTGCTCTACTTGTACGGCCTGTGCCGGCTGCGCTCCTTCCTGGGTCGGCAGAGGGACCGCGGGAGGCTGATTACGGTGCCGGGGAGCCTGGGGGAGGCCGGGGGCGGCGGCGGCGGCTGGGGCTACTTCTCGCACTGCGCCGCTCTCTGTGTTCTCATCTCGCTGGGCGTGTGCGAAGCGCCGCTCCTCCACGACGCCGCGCTCGTCTACCGGGGCAGCCTGGACGGCGCCGTGCTCGCCGGCTCCATCGCCGCGGTCATGCACTTGCTGCTCTGGCTGCTGGCGTGGCTCATCCTCACGGCCAAGAGGAGGTGGGCCTTCAAGGTAAGTTCAACCGTTGAGTTCCTGGTGGTGGGGATGGATGACTGCAGGGGCCGAGCCGAAAACTTCTTGCGAGTTGCGAGGAAGACTGGGGCGAACTCTTGGGGCTGGCTCGGCCCATTTTTAATTCCCTAGCTGCGAAAATGCTGAATAAACTGAAACGATACATCTTGTAGGCTGAAATTAAATCCCACGCAATACGAGCATCTACTCGGTATGAGTTTTCCTTTCCAATTCATTTATAACATTGATATGCTCTTTTTTCTCTGAGTGGGTTCATATTCATATGGTCCGCATCAGGACCGATCACGTGAATGTCCCTTGGGTAAGGCTTGTTTGGGCCAAACAATGCAGCCCTTTAAGTGGAGAACCCATATTCTGAAATATATCTGTGATCAGCAGTTACAACATTTCAGTTTTTGTGAGGAATGGCTATAGTACTGGATTCCCATCCTAAAGAGCCCAGTTTCCAATTTCGGCAATATCTGAGATTTTTCAGGAGAATCCTAATCTCAATTTTGGTTCTGTAAGGATGTGCAGCATCCTATCCATCAAATAGGATGCAAAGCTGTGGACTCTCTGGTGCCTTTTTTAAAGAGTAGGCTAATGGTAATGCCTACTTTCTCTGGACCTTTTCTTCTTCCTCCAATCAATCTTTTCCTTCCCAGCATACCCTCCTATCCAGAATAAATCAAATGGCCTTGTCAGTCACCTCCTCAAATAACCATCCAACCATTACAGCATACAGAAAACGAGGCAATATTTCTGAAATTGGATGTAGGATAAGGACTGTCCAAAAACCTACCAATCAGCTGGTAGAATGCTAAAAAAATTCTTTATGTTAATGATCATGCAAAGATTTGATTTTCCCACAGCTTTCATGGAGATGAGTTGAAATCATTTTAACCCATATTCCTTGTTCACTGTGCTTCATTTTTGGCTGGTACCTTGGGAATATAGCCTTTGAAAATTTTAAATGTTCTTTCCACTCTATTCGCAGGTCCGTGTCACCGTAGCACGTGCCACTGTAAGGGCCTCTCCTCGATCAGTTCAGCTCCTCACAGATGTGGAGCTTGCTTCAAGACGCCACAACCGACGTCCCCACTGTGGGAACAGTGGGTCCGATTCCTCAGCTGCAGTGCCCTTGCTCGTTGTTGGCAATGGCCGTGCATATGCTGTGTCCGAGACCACTCCAAGGAAAGCCATCATGGGTGTCGTTCAGAGGACAGTGCTGGAGCAGCAGCAGCAACGGCAGAGGCAGCGTAAGGGAATATCCCCGGGGGAGGATGGAGAGGACTCGGGGGGAGGCATGGGAGATGGAGACCTCCTGGACGATGACGATGATGGAGAGCAAGTGTACTGGCTGAGGCCCCAGCAGACCGTGCTCAGGACCGTCTCTCCCAAGCCCTCTCCTGATTCTGAAAGATTGACATGGTTGCACCGTAAAAATTCTTCATCCTCTGGAGGAACAAAGTTGAAAGTAACCTTTGATGACTCCCTCAACACTGGAATCAATGGAAGTGGTGCTAGGTGAGTTGGTAACTCTTTGAATTGTTGGGGATTTATATTAAAAAATTTGAAGATTTCCTTTGAGATGTTCATAATATTACTGACATGGGAATGTATCATTAATCTGAATTAGATATAACTATTTTCAGAGTCAATCTAAAATCACATATAAAAGTAGATCTTGGCAATGTAATGAATTTGCATGCACATTACGCATCTAACCAAAGTAGGCTGGCTACAGCAATTATTTGCAAACATTCACTGTCATGTACATTCATATCCTTGTATTTCACGTTCACTTCATATTCTATATTAATTATATTCAATATGAGCCTTCATAGATAAACCTTGACTTTATTCTAATTGAAATATCTAAATGCAATAAAATATTTTTGTTCATACTTTTAGGACTTTAAAAATGCAAGGGGTTAATCATAATTTCTGTCAATGAATTTGATATTGGTCTTTGATGCAATTTATCAGTTTTTTAGTTCTTCTTGGGCTTACCATGAGAAAATAGGTCCCTTTTTCATATCTAGCGATAAATGACCGTCAACTGACTTGATTTTTTTCATTTCACTCACAAATATATGTACTTACTCCAGCTCATTTTTATTTAAATTTTTCCTCTAGCAGAATAAAAGCGAAACTACGCCATCATTCTTTAGAGAGACTTTTTACCAGGTGAAAATCAACTTTAATTTTCATTATTGATTGTATGCCTTTTTTGAGTCTGTTTTTTTAGAGTAGGTATGGTGCCACATAATGATTTCAAAAGTAGCCTGTCTTAGGGTACTATATTTTTGTTTGGAACTTAACTGTGTTTTTATTTCATCCAGTTGCACATGCATTGCTGTTGTTTGATATTGTTTTATTTGCTGCCTTTGAATTAACCTTAAAATTTAGATAAGTTTATAAGTCAGGTGCTTCCATTTTTTTCCTGCCACTCGACTTGTAATCATTTTACTGTATGAGGCCTTATTTTTTAGGGAATACGAATGTGGAAAATTAAAATTTTGGAATAAATACACATTGAAATGGCTCATTGTGACTCAGTTCACCTTTTTTTGAAAAGTCGGCACTTAATATTGTACATCTTATAATCACAGTGAATAATATATGGTAATGGAAGTAACCTCTCCTACCATCAATGACCATGCCATATGAAACTTATCCCAATGCCATATGAAAAACTATGAAGTATAGTTATAGGTATATTGGAATTCTTAGTCATCTCCCAAATTGTATGTTATATGTTTGACCTTACCTTCCGCATTAGCATCTTATTTGAATCAATGTTTTCCATCCTAACCCTCAGTTTTTTTTAGTACAGTTGAAAAAAGTAGCGACATAATTTTTATACACCCCTGTGCTTCCTCATTTACTACTTTCTATATTCCCATGGTGTGTTAAAAACAAATTACTATATGTTTTATTTATCTCTACCTATAATATCACTGTTAATTAATTTAGTACATTCTAGAAACCATAGTTAGTCCAGTAATAATTATCACTTGTATCGTGCAAGCAGACAGCCGGTCTAATTCACCTGTAGTGATAGTAATATAATAATGTAGAAGTGTGTCAGGCTTTTTTCGGGAGTGAAAAATATAACATCCCCAGTTTTTTTGCCAAATTATTTGTTTCAGATAGGTAACTATACAAGTAACCACCTTCTAAGTCAATTGGCAAATATCTCTGCGTGGGCACATTCACTGGGGATGTTATGTTTCATAAGCATCAATATTATAGAAATCAGAAGTGATTAATAGCCTAAACAGTTTAAATTCACTCATGTGTTTAGGATATTAACATATTCTATGAAATTATGTATTCTAAGGCATTAGAGAACAAAGATCTATGCTTGTCCTATTAAGAAATCACATCTATAGCGCTAATATTTTTATCCAAGATGTACAAACTATCTGTATAAATTATGTAATTTTAACTCATTCACAAAGTGAGAGTCAAAGATGTTTAACACCTTCATTGAAGATAAACTTACCTAAATGACATTTTAATAATCTCAGGAGTGCTAAGAAATCATGTACATTTTTTGTTGGACTAGATGAGAAAAATTTACTTTCCATCAAGCTAATTATTGAATTTGAATGCATTCGATTTTTTAGGAAACTAAAAGTCCTCTCCAAAGTCCCAAAAACTGCATTGGCTGTAGGACGAGGTAAGTTAAAAGGAACTGGGAATGGACCAGATTTAGTTGGTGAGCAGAACTGCTCTCGATCACGAGGAGTTAGGAGGCGAAACCCTTTACTCTCAGACTCAGAAGATTTTTCGGGTGAAGATTGTGAAGGTGTAGTTCCGGAAGATGATGGGGATTATGCAACTCTCCGAGAGGTTCCCATGCCCATTGGAGATGATGAGGATACCCCATCCGAAGATGCTAAGGTATTTGACAGTCCTCATAAAGAGAATTTTATCATTTCTTAAAATATAAATGTAACATTTTTACCACATTATTACCAACATAACTCCACTCTAAACAAGGACTGTATATTCACTGTGAAATAGTTCATAGATGGAAGATGGTATCATTTGTATTCGAGACCATGGACATAGCTCATCATCCATGAGGGATTTCAATTTGTCTAAAATGTCTCTATCTATTCACATTGCTCTCCAAATACCTATTCCCTCATCCTGTTTAGCAACTGCTATTATGTAGCCTCTGTTTATCAGTTTTTCATTTTCCTTCTGTAATTCTATTTACCCCCCCTTCTTCAAAACCACCTCTCCATCATTGCATATTAAATTTCCCTAACTTGATTAACCCCGGAGATATGCCAGTGCATATCTTCTTCAGGTACACTGTCGGAAAAAAGATTCACACTCCATTTATGGACGTTAATAACTTAAGAATCTGTAGGCTCTGTGGAAAAACTAACTAAATTTTTACATAGCATTCATTTACACATAATTCATTGCCTCCTAATTCTTGCTGTACGAATCATCTCCATTTTTTCCTCAACTGCTCTGGTTATCTGTTCTTCTGATTTTCCAGTTGATCTCTAACTAATCTCATCTTCTTATTCTCATTCAGTATTTTCAAACCGATACCAAATATTCTTTCCTTTTTCTCAATTAAGCTCCAAAATTCCTTCCTATGTGATTGCTGTCTAAAAATCTGTGTGAGTGAATGATAAATTGCAGACATTTTAATACAGACTGAGCCTAACAGTTTTGGAATATTCCTTTTTATTAGTCCATTGAGATAATTTTGTTTAACATTATCATGTATGAATAATGCTTTGCAAAATGCATCCTAATATGAACTAAATAATTCTATTGATCAATGAAGAACTGCATAGATCTCTTTTAATTAAGCCCCAAAAAATTGGTTTGAGTGAAAACTTGAAATTTGGTGGACAGCCTAATCAGTGCACATGTTGATACACCTTCGATTTAAATGAGTAGGCAGTATTGTTAAAAAATTATTCAAATTTTATCCCAGAAAATATTTTATTTTCAAATAAACTATATTTTCCTAAGTAATCATAATCATTTTATTAAATTATGAGGTAAAATGAGATGAAGTAAACTGCACAATTAGATATGTAATATTTTCACATTATTTTCTCATGTAGTTTAGTAAGCACCTCAACTAGAAGAATGGTGCAGAGGTGTTTGATGGCCTGTGGTGGATTAAGGGGGGTGCAGGGGTGTTAGTATATCAGTGGCAAATTGAGGGAGGTACAGAGGGGGTGACCCTGTACCCCGTAATTCCTGGAACAACAGGAAAAATGGTGGTCACAAGGTATTCCATACCCCCTGACCTCCAGAAAGTAGCAATCCGTCCCACCAAAACAACAACCTTAATCCACGACTGTTGTATATGGGTAGTCAAAGTCCACATTTCCTTTGGAATGATCTTCTCAAGACATTTTAGCTGAATTAGAATCTTAAGACATAGTTTTTGCATGTCTAATTAATGTGTGGTGTACATAAAATCATATTTGCATAATAATAATGTTTTTTAAAAAGATGTATATAGTTTGTAAATTATTAACTTATATATGTAGTGACTGAATGCCTACACAATAAAATATTAGAGGCATCCTCAAATAGCTTAGAGGAAGTTATTGTCATTAATTTTGATGATCTGTTCTGGGGAAAGAGGTTGTTGACATTAAATATTCGACATAAATCATTATAGTTTAGTTACTGCTAATGGCTTTAAATTATAATAATGATTTACTTTCATATCTTTTTAGTCTATAACTATGTACCAAGTTTTTGCAAAGGGTTCTTAATGACTATAACTCACCATAATAATAATGCTTTTGTAAATAATTTCACTCCTGTGTTTTTACTGAAAGAATGGCCCATTTAACTTCTTCCTGCATATTTAATGTTTTAGCTTTTGGACTCGGTGGCAGATGGAAGCATCACCTACGCAGCCACTAACAGGGACCTCTTGCTCCCAGCTGATTATGAGGATACCCTACCTGAGCCATCTCCACTCCCGCCCCCATCTCCTACAGAGGCTGAACAGGCCCAGGGGGAGGGAATTAACAACCACTCCTCTCCCCCACCCCCTGCAGTCAATCCCTCTGCTGCCCCATCTAACCAAAACCTTGACCCTCAGGTAACTAACTTATTTCTCCCCAAAACTATCTACGCTTCTCAAGTCACTCAGTGTTAAATGTTTATATTAGCTTTTATTTCATCATTGTGAATGTTTTCCCATTTAGTGAATACCTATTTAATATATGGCCATAAAACTTGTAGAATATAATGTACATATGTAATTACACATTTTAAAATAGAAGTTTCCAGAGTGTGATTAAATTATTTGTAGTTTCAAAGTGCCTGCCATTGCTGATATGCTTATATGTGAATTAGAATGTAGCTCACATGATGTACCATGAAACAGTGTAACTTCAGATAAAATAACTTGCAATATCACTCTCTTGTACAATTTTACATTTAAATAGTAATGGCTTAAAATTAAGGTTACCGAAAATGAATCCAAAGTATTAAGTAGCTAGCTGGTTCATGATGAATTGTGTACTATTGGGGTAAAAAAGTTTCCCAACAAAAGGAGCACGATCGCTCTGGAGAAAAATCGGCTTCCTCGCTTATGGCATATTATTCCTAGGCAATGACGAGGGAAATTCAGACACATAGTAAGCTGATGGACCAGTAGCGTAGCCAGGGGGGGGTGCAGAGGGGGCAAATGTCCCCCCCACCCCCTGTGTTCTGGCACCCCTAAGCCTGTGAATGTTTCCATTCTAAAGTCCCAAATACATACGTGAATCAATGTCACAACTTAATTATCAACAATAAATTCTAGAAGGTCTAAAAGTTTGGATCATAGTATATCACGAACAAAATAATACAGTAAAATTATATAACAGCATGTTAATTTTAGTAAACTGGTGAATTTATAAGTCAGCGCCTCCTAAAAGTTTTGCCCCCCAAAAGTTTTTGACCCAAAACGTGATGGACTCATCGTCGAAGCCAGTAATGGATTACTCGCCACTTGCATTCCCCGAGCATTATTCGTGCTGACTTCCAAACGAAGGCATATTAGATGACCTTCAATGCATTTGAAATGTGTTACAAATTGAACTCTCTCATTCTCACCTTAATTTTCTCTGCATTCTTCCTCTTTCCTCCCTTTTTCTTCTAGGTTTCGTTACTCCTCTCACACTGTGGCAAGGCCCTGGTATTCACCCGGTCTCCACTTCTTTCCCAATAACCTACAATACTTAACAGAACACGACCGTGAAAAAGGATTTCCACTTTAAATCGTGAATACAAACGTATGTTCAATCCACCTTTCAAGCACAGCGGTAGATTTTCAATGGCTATGGAATTAAATAAGCTGTGAATGTGCAAATACTAATGAAATGATAAATTTGCAAATAATAAAGACTAAAAACTTTAAGTAAGAAAGAAATTACATTTTCCTTATGACTATGATTGCCATTTTCAAATGTTGAAATATTTGTGCTTCTGGGTGGAGTACATATCCGCTTTCAATAATGTAACTATAGTTATCATATATTCCAGCATATTTAAAACAGTTTTATTGAAGACATTTATTCAAAATGGAAGTTTTTTAAAATATAGTAGTGTCCATAAATTGATATTATTTTAATTTACAGTATTTTAAATTAATTAATTAATTTAAAAGAAATGCAAAGAATATAATTAAATTCTCGGTCGATGCACAGTTGGTCAAATTATGTCAACTACTAAAAGAAATGCAAAGGAAACAAATTTTTCGTCCACTAAAAATCGAGATACATTGCAGAACCATGTCCTGACGAATGGTTTAACTCATACTTTACTACTAATCAGCATTTATTTTTGCCCCCATCACAATCAATGACTCCTTGAAGTCTTTGTCTCATTGACCCTGTTTAATTTTGAAACAATGTCTGATAATTTACGACTTAATGGTTGTGCCATTCTGCCATTACACAACCATTAAGTTGTAAATATTTTTTGTTGGATTCAGGCATGGTGAGTTTGGAGGCCAGGGTAACACTGAGCTGTGGGAATGGTACTCGAAAAATCTCGGTACCTGTTGTATTGCCCATGGAGTTTTGCTTTAGAAAAACCTGGTTTTATAGTTAACCTGGTTTCGGTTGAGCCGTAAGAGAGAGTCCAATGGAACTTTTCAAATGCGTACAATGTTGTCTAATGTGCCTCCATTCTCGTGGCCAGCATGAAACACACTCGGGGTGAGCAAGCAGCCGAGAATACAGCACCAACTGGGACTATTAGTCCATCACCTTACTGTGTTTGTATTTCCCTCGTCGTGGCCAAGAACTAAGAACAATATACCATCAGAAAGGAAAGTGATTTTCCCCAAGAGCGATAGTGTCGGTACTCCGTTTGCTGGGAAACTTTATTCCCCCATAGTACATTGTAATAGTAAATGCAGGATATTGGCATTGGGCAAAATGTTCTGCTTGCATTGAAATCATGTTTGAAAATGTCAACATCACCAACTCATGCTGTTAACTAATGCACACTAAAACTGCCTCTGCACAAAATAAAATGGCTTGAAATGCTTTTGGGGGGCTAAATTGGTGATTTCTTGGGTGAAAGAAAAATGGCACACAACCATGAGATTTATTCTTTTGAGGGTTGAAAGCTTCTTGCCACACTTCAAGCACTTGAAAGTCAGCTCCACTACTCTGCATCATGATCATTCAAGGCTCAAGAGTGCTTTTCCATTTTTCTTACTAAGGGACTATTTTAGAATAATTAAAAAAAATCTTGTAGCAGGTGCCAGCATTCAGGTTATTGGGGAAGAGTGTGAAAACGACATCCCAAATCTGTTTCACACAAAGAACTGCACATGTGCTTTATTCGATTATCAACTGTACATCATATTGTGAAACAAAAGAGGCTCTACATACGAGTGCAAAAAAATAAGACAATAAAAAAACAACCAATACCACATTCAGGTGGGATTATAACCACAACACTCCCCCCTAATCACAATGCATGTCTCAAAAATACAACCATTTCATGAATACAAATACACATTATCAACTAGACTTCTATAATACCTAGTGATTTAATAAATTTTATTAACTTAGTTTTTGGGATGGCCTTTGTCAAGCCATCTGCTACCATTTCTTCCGAGCTTAAGTACCGTACGTCAATTTGGTTTTCGAGCAGAGCATCTCTAACAAAATAATGTCTCACATCAATATGTTTGATTCTCTGATGGTGTTGCTGGTTTTCACACAATTTTTGTGCAGACATTATCATTATAAATTACAATACAATTATCATATACATGTTTCGTAAAAACAAGGCTTCTTTTGCTGCTTCTCCAAGTGCCATATACTCTGCTTCAGTAGAGGACAGAGCGACTGTGCACTGTTTACAACTTTCCCAAGATATCGCACCTCCACCTGAGGTAAACATATACCCTGTATATGATTTGTGGTCAACATTGTTGCCCCAATCAGCATCTAAATAACCAGTAATTCCCTTTCCACTTGTACAATAAAATAAACCAAGGTTGGAGGTACCCTTCAAATACCTGAGAACTCTTTTTGCTAAATTACAATGCTCTGTTGTATAATTCTTATTAAATTGGCTTAACCAGCTGACTGAGTAACATATGTCAGGCCTTGTGCAGACTGCTAAGTACATAAGCGAGCCAATTAATTCCTGATAGGGAAACACTACTTGATTACAATCTGATTTGTTTAATTTGGTGCCCATTTCCATTGGTGTGCATACTATCTTACAATCTGACATATTAAATTTGTTTTTAAACATGATTAATATAAGCCTTTTCATAAATTTTAATACCACTCTCATTTCTTTGAATTCTCATGCCTAAAATTTGTTTGGCAATTCCCAGATCAGACATTTCAAAAGTACTCAACGACTTCCTCTTTAGTTAATTTCTCCATTTAGTATCATTACAAAAAATAAAAAAAAATCATCTAAATATAAAGCAAGAATTAATACTCTATCTCCACTTACTTTATAATATACACAAGGTTCACATTCAAATTTACTCAAACCTAAACCTTTCTACACTTTACTAATTTTTCATGCTAAGCATGCGAATCTTGCTTTAAACCATACAATGCTTTCTTTAGCAAACAAACTTTGCCTTCATCTCCTACCTCAACAAAACCTATAGGCTGTGACATATACACTTCTTCAAACAAGTCTCCATTTAAGAAAGCAGTTTTAACATCTAAGTGATCAATTCTTAGGTCCAATTCAGCAGCAAGGGCAATCAACATTCTAATGGTGCTATATCTAACAACTGGAGAAAAGGTCTCCATATAATCCACACCATATCTTTGAGAACATCCTTTTGCTACCAGTCTTGCCTTAAATTTTTGGGTTTGATCATCTAGACTTTTCTTAATTTTATAAAGCCATTTACATTTAATTGGTTTTTTACCAAAAGGCAAATTTACTAATTCCCATGCAATGTTCTAAACAAAGGATTGGTATTTGTCTTGCATTGCAAACTCCCAGTGTGATTTTTCATTACTAGCCATGACTTCCTCGTAACTATGTGGCTCAATAGGACTTTCAGTTACCGTGTACATAACATGATCAGGAAATTCTTTGGGTTGTCTGTTCCTTACAGGAAACCATTTAACAACGCCCACATCACCATTTGAATTATTTATTTAATTTTCAGAACTATTTACATCCTCCTGAGATGGTACATAATCTGGGTCTTTATCCAGCTGAAAATGGTCATTATCGGATTCCTCAGCATCTGACCTAGATTCTGAATTACTAAATTCATTCTGAACTACATTGACCTTATTTTTGTATCACTTTTATCATTTCCATGTTCAACCTGTGGACTTTCGATTAACTGTGAAAACAGCATGTTCGGTTAATTTTTGGCACTTTTAAAAAATCTTGTAGCAGGTGCCAGCGTTCAGGTTATTGGGGAAGAGCGTGAAAATGACATCCCGATTCCGTTTCACACAAAGAACTGCACATGTGCTTTTATTCGATTATCAACTGTACATCACAGCACCAAACAAAAGAGGCTCTACATACGAGTGCAAAAAAATAAGACCATCAAAAAACAACCAACACCAGATGCAGGCAAGATTATAAACACAACATGTTTGAATTTAAAAAGAACTAGAAATTCAGGATTTATGTAAAAATCACAAAACATTTTGATGGGTTGAAATTATTCCCATATTTGTGCAATAAAAATATGTATTGGTGTGTATAACTGATTAAAAAAAGTCCTCAGCATCCTAAGATATAGGCTTCCTGCTCTTACAAAAAGGTAACATATAAACACCAAGTAATCAACAAAAATGCTCACTCACTCGTTATTTCCCATTAGAAACTTGAATACCAAAAGGGCCTAGTCGGTAAGCATCATTAAAAAAAACAACCAGAGTGAATTAATTGGCACACTGGAAGTCAACAGACAGTTCAGACTCAGATAAAGTACCAAGTCAATGTGTCCAATATCATCAACTCTCAATAAAGATGAGATCTATTGATGCCAGTAAAATCCACACTGGAGACAGTTAAGGTTTGACAATGGGAGAAAAAAGTTGCAGAACTTGACCCGAAGATACTCCTCATTAAAAATGAGCACAAACAGCCATTACAATTACTTTTATGAGAGTATTTGCACAGGTTTGGTACATACCTACTGCACTCTAGGATCCAACATTTTAAAAATATTCAGAAGTTATCCTGTTTTATGGTTAATTGTCTCATTTAATAAATTAGTTTGTTCTTCTTTAAAGATTAGAAAAAGCCTTGCATAGAAGTAAGCAAATGAAGTATGTAAGTTAGAATGCACTTATCAGTTATAGCCCAGAATTTTTTTCCCATACATAGATTGGAATAAGTGGCTCATGTTTCTTTCTAAAATATTCATCATCTAAGTTTGTGACATTATCAATGTATATATATTACCAATGAAACCTGGTAATCTCAGGTATTATAACACCAACACATTTCAAGGTTTAAGACATGAAATATTCTTGCTCACTAGCAAACTAAAAGATCTGACAAATGTAAGTACCTTCCTAATTAAAATATAAATAAATATGTAGAAATGATTTTTTTTCTTGCTTACTATTACTGCACAATACTGCTGCACCTGTTGAGTCTTATGAAAGGACTAACCCATGCTTCTCTTTAATTCTGTTCAGTAAAATGACCCTTTTGTATATTTACAATTAACAAATGTACTTCTACATGTCAATTAATGACACCTTTTACTTGACTGGGATGTTTTGAATGAAATATGGTGATCAAACTAGAGGGAAAGTAGTTCCTAACTGATAAACTTTCTTTGTTCCAGTTTCTAACCATTTGGTGAACTTGAAGGTTTTTGAGAGGATTTTGTTCATTTTGTGTTATCAGTTTTTTTTCACTAAGCATTATAACAAAATTTCCTTAGGTTGTGAATAACATTTCTATATTTCATGAATATCACATTCGTAATTAATACTTACTAACATTTTATGAAGTTCTATACATTTTTCACTGGAGTATTCATGATAAAAACCTCATGATGCTAAAAAAAAATCAATTGTTGCATTCTCATATAGTTCAGTATCGGCAAAAATTCTTCACAGCAATGGAAATTGACTATTCACCAATCAGAAATACTGCCTGCATTAGCGTGCCATTACTATTTGCCTTCAGAAATTAAATACATATCTGCATTTTTTTCGATGATGAATCCTATAAACCATGTGAGCACTTCAGAATCCAGTTATCTTTCATAACATATGTTATTTTGCTTCCAAGAGGGTGAATCACAGATAACTTCCATGCCCAAAGCAGAATTAAAACAATCAAAATATGAGTCAGCATGATATCCAGTTCTAAAAATTACTTTTCAGCTTAGCTTAGGTGGTATACACTGAAATTAAGAATTTCTTAAATGTATTGATAAAATTACATACACAGGACGTTGCATTAATACCACTGGTCTAGTTAACTAACAACAAAATATATTCTCAGCTGTCTGTCTAGCAATGAACACCACAAAATCATGAAGATGTATGCCTGCGAAAGCCTACCGGGACATCCGATCCCCCTTTTTTTTTTGTGAGCATCAGTTCTAAAGATCCCCACCAGATGTCTACCACTTTGATTCTAATTGCAAAATGCAAAAAAACAGGCCCACATTATTCATGAATAATTAGATAAAAGTTAAGAACGTCAACTGAAGACGATGTAATAAACTCATTGTTCGCTTTCAGAATCTTGGTACAATTTTAGTGGATTTGGACTTAAGTATATTGCACTGTAATGGGAAAGATATACCAAATTTTTCTGTGCTAAGATTTAAGCTGTCAAAAGCTTTACTCATGTATAGTCTGACCCTTCAACTTTGTAGATAAAAAATTTTATTTTATTTGTCAAAAAGTTGGACTTTGGAAAAGCACAAGTATAGGCTATAAATTGTAACAGGTATAGGCTATAAAAGGATATATGTAGTCATAATCCATAATGCTAAATCATAAAGTTCTAAATTTAAAAAACTGCTACATCTCCGAAGCATTGGCTAGTTTGATGGAAAAGCCACAGTCACTCTTTCTTTCTATCAGGTTGGTTCATTGCTCAAAAATGGAATTATAGTTCAAGCAAAAGGATGTTGAAAAGTCAGAATATATTTTCAGCATCTTGCCCATATTCTGGAGAGAATCACACAATAGTGATACATCTAGTAATAGTGAGCCTGTCAGTAATTGCATGTTATGTGGCTGTGTAGATGTCTCATGATCAAGCAGCATGAAGTTGGCTTCCCTCAGGAACGATTTCATATCATGTACTCTATTTCATATTTGTCTCATAATCACACATGAATATGCATTTCTTTCATACAATATGAAATGAAACAGTGTAATGCTCTCAAAACTTAATTAGGGACTAAGTTTGTGCTTTTGCACAATTGCCCCACCATCATTCCTATCCATGTGATGATTACATACATTTCAAAATTATCTCAAAATCAAGAATTCCCAGTTTTTTGAGGAAGTAGCAATTTCAAGAGTTTTCCCGGTTTTAATGGATTTCAAGGAGGGTGGCCACCCTGTGATTTCTATTTTACATCATTTGGTTATTTTTTTAATAAAAATTCTTTTATGTTGGACACAGTGGTTTTATGAAGGAAGCCATATGTTGTACTTCCTATTGCAGTGGGACTTTTTTTATTTTTGAGACTGATGAACAGTTTATCTTAGCTTAAATGAATATACAATGAGACATCCATTTTACTTCTTTGTTTCTTGTTTAGATGGTCCGGGAGTAATTTTATTCATTCCTAAAGCTAGAAAGAAGGAACTTATTCAATTACATGGAATGTACTCATTTTCTCTCATTTATCCATATTAATTTAATACCACATATATTGAGAAAATAACATCCTCCATAACATGTTTTACTCTATAGCAGCGAACAGTTCGATGGAACATCCTGGTGTAATGGAATGGCAGTTTCAAGGCATTAACTTATGGATTCTCATTCTGTGAAGATATTTCAGAGTAAGGCATTAAAATAATATTGAGAATGCAGAGGCTTACTCTTGGATGGTAGTGACCAGGGCCTCAAGAAGTAGAGCAGGATTTTTGGGGTGGTTGCTAAATTCTTACTCTGATGTAACTTGGTGGTAGCACTAACGAAATAGATATCTAAAAGTTGGACCTTAGAATTAATTACTATAACTAACTTGGAAAACAAAAGTCAAGTCATAAATGAGTACCTATTTCTTCATAGCTGGCATGCTTCAGATATACATGGGTGACTTTGATCTTTCCACAAAACAATCTTTAATTTATCGTAAATGAAAAGGAAAACTTTGTTATATTCCACCAATTTATTTTCAGGTACTACTAGTTTTGACTAGTAGTCGAAACTAGTAGTACCTGAAAATAAATCGTTGGAACATAACAAAGTTTTCCTTTTCAATTACGATACAATGAACTTCCACAAGGTTGAGCCTGAGACGATTGAGATAATCTTAAATTTCTTCAAATATTGAAATCTCTGGTAGCCTGAGCCACAGGCACATAAAAAAATATAATGGAGACCTAGAAGCATGCCTTTCTAAACACTATCCCAGCCATGCATGCTTCAGAGGAGGCATTCTTGGTGACTTGGGAGTGAAAATCGAATTATCGTGATTTAGGCAGCTAGTAGAGCCAGCATTTGGGTAAATAGGACCCCAATATTTGATGTAGCTAACCCTAGAAACTTTTCATTTACTAACATTAACCTTTCAGTCAACCTGAAAAAACAGGATGCAAAACAAATCTCTTTTCATCTAACCCTTAAATGCCCTTTTCAGTATGCAACTAGATAAATTTTTATTAGACATTCATGATTGCTAGGACTAAATCTAAAACTGCTATACAATAATGCAATATATTCATACCATATCAGTGATATACTGCTTACTATGCTTTGGCATTTTCATTTCTCTTACTCATCAACATGATGACATCAAATTTAATGCTTTCATTAACAGTTTCAGGGATCAGTCACTCCTCGCTGCTTGCGTAGAGCAGACTCTGGAATGCCTCATGAGGAAGACGTCACCCCAAGGTCAGAGTCAGTCAGTACAGAGAGTTCAGGGGGTTCTCCACCAGAGCACAGTGGGCATAGTGATGAAACATCAAGTGGAATACACTCCAATTCCAGTGGGGAAACAGGACATAATGGGCAGCAAGGTGTTCAAGTGGTGACTGTGGGACCATCTCGGCGCTCCACCAGTGTGGATGATCTTGTCACCACTGAGCAAGCACCACGAGCCACCGCTGCCCCCTGGAGAAGTTTCTCCCTCCAGAGGAACGTTCAGCCACCAACATCCGAGGATTGCGGTGACTTTCCTCCTCCCCCTCCCCAACCCCCTCTTGAGGAAAGCACAGTGGTGATACGAAGGAAGCAATCTCGGCCAAAGACTACCGATCTCACACAAGCCGAGCCTTTTGGCAGGTCCACTAACATGAGAATGACATCCTTCACTGATCAGCCAGATGGTTCCAGGTCCTCCATCGCCACTGGAAACACTGTGGGGACCTTAGCAGGGCCATCCCGACTGGTTCCATCATCAATCCAACCACCTCCCAACAAAGACTACCAATCAAGAGTGCCAGCCTCTGGTACTGCTTCACTGCCACCTCAGCATCATCCTCCTCACCAAGGTTTCCAGCTTGCTGCTGGAGGGAGAGGAGGATGTCACTCATTCCCAAGGATCCAGCCCCAACAGCCACACATGAATTACCCCATCCACCCCCACCACCACCAGCACACAACACTGCCAACACACCACAATGGGGTGCGAATATTTGGAGGCCCCTCCTCAATAGCCAACACTTCCTCTTTTAAGCACTACAGACCAGGGATGCAGCTGGCGGGAGTTATGGCACAGGGACCTCCTTACTACGGCACAGCCGTGACGGCGTCAGTGCCAGCCGGAAGGCCAATGGGTGTGGGTGTAGTGAACGGAGTGGCAAGAGTACCAGAGGAGAGTGCGGGACACCACACTTTCCCAGCTGTGAAGCGAGTGGAACTGATTCCACACCTGATGAAAGCAAATGGTGTTGGTCAAGATCGTGATTCCGCCAACTTTTCAATGGCTTCAAGTGGTGACTCTGACAACTACATCACGCATGGATAAATGATAAGAGCCCCCCACTTTGTTTTCTATTCTGTGTACTCTTCACCAGTGAAAGTGGCCAAAGTGTGAATGAATGTGTATACAATAGTTCATGTGCATTTAAATCGCTGCTGTCATTGTGTAGTTTCCTCAAGTATAAATCACTAACTTACGTAAGTAGTTTGTTGACAAGTAAATAGTTTTTCCTTTACTGTTTGGTCAACATATCCAAGACTAAGTGGATGATATTGTGCTAAAGAAAAAACAATGAGGAATAGGCAGTTGTGGTGTGACAGGAATAAAGCTGGATGACTTAATTGAGCCTAAAGTGGGTGTTAAAAGAATAGCATTCTGAATTTACACTGGTGCATGGACAAGACTTCCCAAAATACAAGAAGTATTTGGTTCGTCATTGCCTTGTAATGGAAGAGAGTAAAGACTCAAATAAAATAATGCTTTGGGATACTTGTTCATAGAAAAAATATTTATAGTGTACATTCTATCTAAACAGAGTTTATAGAAAAATGGAGGGGATCATAACTGATATTCAAAAATTTTGGACAATAATCACCCATTTCCCTAAAACTTGGA
Organism: Pyrrhosoma nymphula; assembly: GCA_963573305.1. NCBI lineage: Eukaryota > Metazoa > Arthropoda > Insecta > Odonata > Coenagrionidae > Pyrrhosoma > Pyrrhosoma nymphula. The sequence continues at coordinate 20,972,386 of OY754330.1, read as the reverse complement.
AGTGTAAATCTGTCAGTGGTGGTAAAACTCAGTTTGTATAAATACTTCATCAGTTGAATATAGATATCTTGATAATGTACATCTGTACAATAGGACCATTTAACCATTATTGTTTGGTGTGTAACACTTTGCATTACCCCCAACTGTCAGAGGTAGCTGCTACCAGACAAATTCCCTGAAAATAACAAGTACTAGCATGTATCAATGGCTGAGTGTATTTGTGTTTGAAAAATGGTTATCTTGAACTAACTATTATAAATGCAAATCAAGAAGACCTTTTCTATCATGTAGAATTAGTATCCATATAGCATGTCTTGGAAATGTATACCACCGAAGTGAAAAGTCAGTGTCAACTTCAGCCTGATTGATATAATCACTGTACCCTGGAAAGCCATTATTTGTACCAGTGTCTTGATAATATTATTATTATACAGTATTTTGAATCTCTACAACATTTATGAGTATAACAGCAGAACAGGTTTCTATGATGCATAAATTATTCTTGAAAACGACAATAAGTTTGCTGACAAACCATGAATGCAGCCAATTAAAAATGAGTTGTTTTTTTACCAGCAGTGCGTGGCAATCTTGGACAAGATGATAAAGCTATAGTTTAATTAAAAAATAGAGAAAGATCATGGTTTAAGTAATACATAGCTGATATAATGGTTCGTTAAAACGTTAGCTGCATTCTCAGTAAAATTGTTAAATATTTTCTGAACTCAACTTGCAGTCAACTTTGTATGCATAAAAATTTCCATTAGCGTACTACTAATTTAGTTTTTTTATATTTCTGGCATGATGCATTTTGCAGAATATTTCTCAAATTAGCTAGTTCTTTTGTACAAACAGTAGATTTTGAAGAAAGTGAGAGTTGAATTTTTTAAACAAGACATTTTTTATCAACATGATAATTTTTCTCAAGAAGCTTAATTATCTTCACATATTTTTATATTTAGACAATATTTGCATAAAATGAAAATTTTGGGTAGGATCAAAATGCATATGCTATTTAGAGGTTTTTACTCATAAAAAGTTAGCACAAGAAGTACCTACAATACCCTGAATATGAAGTCACAGACACTTTCCAAAGATGGCTTTTCCAAATTTCACTATTGCTCCATACTTTTTCAGTAAGGTAGGTACATACCATTAACAGTTTAGTGCTAAAACTGAAGGTTTCAGCTGGCCCTATTATCAAAACTTAACAGATTGCCTGGACCACCGTTAGCAATTGATACACATATATATTCCCCAAGGTTACCAGCACAAAATGTTCTCAGTACAATTTTGCCATAACATATAGCAGTGTATATTCTAATTTTTGAGAGCAGTGGGCAATTTTTAAATTTCTATCTGGAGAAGTCAAATTGAAATACTTTCATAATAATCATTCATGATGTATAAAAAGCAACTTGCTGTGAGCTTAATGTACGAATGAAATTAAAATTTTCATACCTATTCATATTTGTAGCCACAAAATTTAGCTGACATTTAACAATCTCTAACATAACATATAATGAAAATGAAGACTTTTGGCTAAGTAATAGACATTATTTCTACTTGAGAACTCTTACGCTAAATCTAAAAGCTCCATGAATTCTCTTGAAACTTCCCTTGGGCTATTTGCTAATTCATCATCATCTGGTATTCTCACTAATGCTATGAAAGGCTCGGAGACATTTCGATTATATCAATTGTGACATTAATCATCCTTTGCATTATTATTTTATTCTAATTTATTTGTTTGATGGCATATTGATGATGTTTTGATTTTTAAGATTATTTGTTGAAAGAATTAGCACTAAATTAATAATGTTGAAATTGTTAATAACCTATTTTGATGAATCATGACTTATTTAATATTATGTGTAAATATCCTGAGTATTATGATGAGGTGGTCATGATGTTGCATCAATTTGACAGAAATTGTTTTTTATACTGCCTGAAACAATGTACTACATAGTGTTTAATGTGGAAAAATAAAGTGTAAAGTGAAATTGAAAAAAATAATCATTTTGAGCTTACTCATTCACGCGCAGCATACTGCAGCAGATATGCCCAGAGAGAGTATCAATTAGACCACCCACGTAAGAAAAGAGTCTCAGAGCTCTGCACATAAAGAGGCTGTTCTTCCCGTGCTTTGATAGTTTCAGGTGGTCACATCCGTGTTCCAGTGTCGGAGCTTACTAAGTTTATATTATGGTTTATTCTCTTATATTTGTCAAAACCTCTTCACCAAAATGTTTGAAGCATGTCTGGTTCAAAGTTCCATCCTCAAGAAAGTCCTAGAAGCTATCAAAGACTTGCTAAATGAAGCAACCTTTGATTTCTCTGACTCCGGTATACAGTTACAAGCTATGGACAATTCTCATGTTAGTTTGGTGTCTATGAATTTGCGTAGTGACGGCTTCAACAAGTTCAGATGTGAAAGAAACTTGTTAATGGGGATGCATCTCACACGTATGTCTAAGATTCTCAAGTGTGCTGGGAACGATGATATTGTTATCATGAAAGCACAAGATAATGCTGACTCGATTACGTTTGTATTTGAATCTCCTAATCACGAAAAAGTGTCAGATTATGAGATGAAACTCTTGAACTTGGACCAGAAGCATTTGGGAATCCCAGAAACTGACTTCGCTTGCGTTATTAAAATGCCTTCCGGAGAATTTTCCAGAATATGCCGTGATTTAAGCCAGTTCTGAGAATCTGTGGTCATAGCATGTACAAAGGAGGGCGTTAAGTTTTCTGCAGTGGGCGATATCGGTGCAGCCAATGCTTAGTTGGCCCAGACAGCTAATGCTGACAAAGAGGAGGAAGCCGTTACCATCGATATGCAGGAACCTGTAACTTGGACATTTGCCTGCTGATACTTTAACTCATTCACAAAGGCACCCCTCTCTCACCTGTGGTTCAGTTGTTGAGTACAGAATAGGTGACATTGGACACATTCAATATTACCTGGTGGCAAAAATTGAAGATGAAGACCTAAATCTATCTATTAGAAGCTAAATCATAAAAATTTGAAGTATTGCGGGATATTCCAAGTGATAACTCATGATGCAGATTCCACATTTTATCCTGAAAATTTGACTACCACACCAGGTGGACACCCACATGGAGTGACGACCCCACATCGGAGTCCAGCCCGGCAGGAGATAGAATTTTACCAATGCTCCATCGAGAAATATCTTCACTCGGTGAGCAAATTTCAGGAAGGTTATAATATTTAGGTAAAGGATATGAACAATATACACTTCAATTCTGAAACCAAAAGTTGTGACAATGAATATCGATGGTCGAATAAAGATTGATGTTGATATCCTCATGTCAGCATCAGTATTCGCCATCAACATTTCGAGTTATTCTATACCAAGTCCTTTCCCTTAAATCTATATGTACTTCAGTATAACTGTTTATGACTCTTAATCACTTATATCTAATGTTTCAAAAATTCTAGTTATGTACTTTAAAACAGATACACATAAGGATAGATAAAACGTGAATATTCTTCATTACGATTGTCATATGGTACCTATTTTACAATTTGAATTGCATGACCAACTGATATGACCAACTTTCCAAACCACTTAATACCAAAGTACAAACCCATACTCTCTTTACATCTTTGCATAGCAGTACCTCACACAAATTCCCCTCACTTAATTAGCGCTTCCTTGGCTAATCCATTTCTTAACTTAATGTCCTTATTGCTAAACCCCTTATGATACACAATATATTCCAAATGAATGGTTCCACCTGCTCCATTTCATACCCTCTAACATTTACATTCATGGTACAAATATCTTTTATGAAAAAGATAGTTCATAGGGAGGAAGAGGTGAAAGGCACATACATACTAGAGGAAGAAATGATTAGAAAAGTCCCCAGTAAGAAAAACCTATTAATATGTAGGAAAGGGAAGGAAAATATCCCTGTTGATTTCTGTAGCAATAATGCCCATTCGTTGTCTTTTCGATAGTCTGTAGTTCCCTGTTCCTTGTCTGAGAGACAATAGGCAGGCGATGGTTGATAGAATGTAAATTGGAACACCTTGTCTGTTTCATGTCTGAGAGAAGAGGGTTACTTGTCTGTTCTCTCCCTGTTGTGGGTAGCAACATACTCTGTTCCTTGCTCGTTGGACCACAGCCAGTGAACAGTTAGGGGAAAGTGCACTGCCATTCGCTGCATCCACTGCAATTCACTGTCACTGCCTGTTCGAACACAGTCAGTAAACAGATACACTGCCTGTTTGTTGTTGCTAACTTGTCATCAGACAGTTCTTTTTTGGTTATATTCTGTTGACTCTTCATTAGATGTATATATATTGTTTGCAACCTGTTCTCGAGGCATTATATAACAGTTTCTTGCCCTCTCAAAATAAAAACTTACAAATAAAGACAATATTATGGAAGTACTTAAACACGCTGGCATGCTATATTATATCCTTCCTAGTACATACATATCTACCTGATGACATTTTATCCATCACACATGTTCTACCTACCCTACGTCTCAACGTGCATATTCTCGCACACGAAATCAAAGAACCCGTGTCAAGAAAGTCTTATATATGTGGCCACTTCTGAGGATTAATGTAACTTCGAGAACTAATTTTTAAATGGCAATTCCATGATTGTTTGAGGAAATACCATCCAATCACGATAACAGTTATCAGGCATTAATTAATTGAAACCTATGTTGACACATGGTATGAATATAAATGCAATATTACATAGAATAAACAAGATTTTTTCCAATTCCCTCACAGTCACGTATGTTCACATTTCAATCAAAACGTAACTAATTTGCAGAAATGTTGGAAGGAGAAAATTGCTGAATGTACGGGTACACCAATAAACACATTGAAATAATATAATGTACGTATAACAGAAATTAATTAACACCGTTACATAAATAAAAATAGATAATAAAAAAACACATACATTGGGCCACCACATAATGGTCGGACAACCAACCAGTCCCTACCTGTTGAGAGTCTGTTCACTGTTGTCTGTTCATTCCCGGTTGGGAGAAGCGGACTACCAACCAATCCCTACCTGTTGAGAGTCTGTCCACTGTTGTCTGTTCATTCCTGGTTGGGAGAAGCGGACTACTAACCAGTCCCTACCTGTTGAGAGTCTGTTCACTGTTGTCTGTTCGTTCCCGGTTGGGAGAAGCAGACTACCAACCAGCCCCTACCTGTTGAGAGTCTGTTCACGGTTGTCTGTTCGTTCCATGTTGTGTGAAACAGACAACCAACTGACCTCCACCTGTTAAGAGTCTGTTCGCAATCGTCACCGAAATGCTTGTTGTCTGCCAGTTAAGGAAGAAGCTGCAAACGGAGTACAAACTGTTGGAAGGCTGTTTCCAAGTTTTTTCCATTTGTGTGTAGTGCGAAATTGTTCATAGGCTCTTCATATTCTGTTCACTAAATCTCCAACAGGCATTATTGTTACAGAAATGGACAGGGATTGGAATTAGACCGGGAAGGAAGGAATGGGAATGAAGTGGGCGAGTGTAGGCTAGAGACAAGAAAAGAGTGCGGTAAGAAGGCAGTTGAATTTCGCAGATTTGATTATATCACGTTCAGAGAGAGGTCTACAAACAATGTAAAGGACTGGCTGCTTTCTGGGGGTTGATGCAGACTCAGATCATACTTAAGTGCTTATGACATGTGATGTTAGATTCAAAAGGTTAATTAAAAGTTAGAGGACAAAGAGGTGGAACATGGGAGCTTTTAAGAGGGGTGAATGGGAAGTAATACCAGAAGCTGGTGGACAGGAGCATTGCTAAAGCAAAGGAAATGGGAACAATCATTGAAAGATGGGAGAGTATGAAAACAGGAATAGTAAGAGTGGTAGAGAAAACAATAGAAGCAGTGGAAACAAGGAGGATTAAGAAGCCTTGGATCACAGAAAAAATTATAAGGAAAATAGAGGAGTGAAGGAAGTAGAAAAAATTCAGCTCCAAACTATACAGGAGGTATAAATAATTAAATAGTCATCTTCAGAGTAGCTAATTGGATGAAGAAAAATTAGTTGTAAGGACAATGAGTAGGAAATGGAAAAGCTACAGAAAGAGGGGGAAGTGGGTGCCGTATACGCAAAGTTGAAAAGGTTATTGGGCTGTAAGAGAGGCCAAAGGATACCAAAGGGGAAGAACGAAAAAGCAAAGATACTAATCAAACAAGAACACAACCAGGATAGGAAGAAGGAATACCATGATGAGCTCTATGACAGAGGGAATATAACTGTGAGCTGAAATAAAGAGAAGGGTAACCTTAGAACATGTATACTAGACAGTGAAATAGAGAATGCGTAATGGAAGATGAAGGAAAGAAAATCTGATGAAATAAATGACATTCCTTAGGAGTTACAGAAGAATTTAGAAAATAAAACATTTTTCAAACATAAACATTTTTAGGATCTATGAGGAGGAAATATGCCCAGGGGATTCATAAAAACATTTTGATCACTTGAAAAAGAAGATGTAATACTTCAAATACAAAGACTAGAAAAATTGGTTTAATTTCACACATGACAAAAGAAGTACTCAGAATCATAAACAACCGGTTGTAGGATAGAGCAAATTACTTCTTGGGCAATGACCAGATTGGGTTTAGGAAGGGGCAGACAACTCGAGAGGCATGGGAAGAGCTAGATGTAGGAATAAAGGTAGGACAGCAGATAAAGTCAGTTAGATTTAGTTTCTGATGAAGGTTTTCGTGGCGTTCAGATGATACATTTGGCAGATTCGCGATCCCCAAAGGGCATGAAGTAATGAGTGTCGAGGTGACTGTCATCGATTCCTGCACTTTGCAGATCAGGACCCTGAGGATGGAGCAATCAGTGAACAGCAGCCGTGCAGACACCCTTGAGGACACACAAACTGGTGTTTTTTGAAGCAATCTCCATTTCCACTTGGCCTGAGGACACTTACAGTATAGTAGGTGAAACGTCATCATCAACAGGATGCCAACGTGGACAAAACCCGGAAACCTGCCAAACGATTCACCGATAATAGACTTTAGTCAGTCAATCATCCAATGGATTGCAGGCATTGGAAGGTTCATTATAAATATCAGTGAGTGAAATATGAGATGAATATTATTTATATGAAAATTGAAGTAATTTTTCAAGAACAAATAAAGGGAAGGTGGTCATAAACGTAGGGAGGGCACAAACTTTAGCAGTTGGAGCAATTAAATTACTGGAGTAGTACGTTGGAGGAAAATGGGTATAGTAGCAAGAACTTTTGAAGGAGGATTGCTCTAACTATAGAAGCATCCAGCAATAAAAGGGAAGTGATGATGGGGACATTGGGTAAGAGTGTAAAGAAAAAGTTGGTGAAGAGTTTAATATGGAGTGTATGGTGCAGAAACTTGGACTGTGAGAAAAGAGATAGAGAATAGGCTGCATGCATTTGAGATTAGAGGAGAATGGACAAAGTGCAGCAGATAGAAGGAAAGACAAATGAAGAAGTGCTTAGCAGGATGGGTGGTGAGAGGAAACTTCAGGAGGAGATACAGAAGAGGCAGAGTACACGGCCGGAACAGGTAATGTGGGGCGGAGGGGTGCTGAAGGCCGTGAGAGAGGTTAGGATGTAGGGTGGTGAAGGGGAGGAAAGAGAGATGAAGGAAGAAAACTTGTAAGGAAATAGGGGCCTGCAATGGTAAAAATCTGGAGAATTGCACTCGTTACACCCAACGTGCCTTTCAAAAGTCACATATGCAATGAGAGGGATTACCAGCAGAAATCAGATATGTATACTACACACATTTATCTTCTGAGCCACCATTTTTTTGTGTCTAAATTAGAGTTAATGACCTATTGCTAAGTGCTCAGAAGCAACAGATGAAGGCAATGGATTTAGTAGTGACCAAAATTAGGGGAAAAATGGCATCTGGAAATGCAAAGACAAAATGGTCATGCTGCCAAAACCATTAGGTGTGTAGGAAATACATTTTCTGGCTCCAAACATGTTTCAGCTTGGATATGTATCCCAAGAAAAAGAAAAACTGCTCTGGCCTTAAGTTTGGCTCCTCCTCATCAACTGAAAATGCAGCTTCTTCCATAGAAAAACCTAAGTTATATATCGTCGTAGTTCAGGCAGAATTCGCTAAGTCAAAAATCTTACTTCTGAGGTATAGTGGTTTTAATGTTTCAAACAACTCCTAAAATCAGTTTTGTATTATTATTTAACATTAACATGTTTTTGGTGTTTTTGCTACAAACATGTTAATATTAAATAATAATGCAAAACTGATTGTAGAAGTTGTTTGAAACGTTAAAACCATTATACCTCAGAAGTAAGATTTTTGACTTAGTGAATTCTGCCTGAACGGCGACAATATGTACTATGTATTCATCTCCATTTTGGTAGGAGAGTAATTTATTATTTGAATTAAAAATTATTCTGAATTATTTTTCCAGAACATGAAAGACAACACCAATGCCCACAAAGACATTAATGAGTGATGGAAGATCTGGTGTTTTCCTGGGGAATCTGTCTTCCTGAGTAACTATATAATGCGGACATCCTGTAGCATCACCATCAGCATCCCTGATGACGAGGGTCGTGTCTAACCTCGAAACGTTGGAGAAAATGGACCATCTCACCCGGCTGGAAACCGAAGAAGCCCTAATTCAACATTAATGACTATTATATTGTCAATCACATTGCCTCCCTATCCAGAAGTAGCTAACCCCATCCTTTTTAACACTTTGAATGCTGGCCATTTAAACTATTTTATTTTTTTCTGCTGCAGAAGTGCTGGAATTTTTACTGATTTGTAGGAAAAATTGTAAATTTTGCCCTGTAAAACAGGAAAATTGAAATTATACTGTCTTTTACCTTAAAGCTTCATCACAGTCGAATGATTCCTCGAATGGGAGTTAAATTTTTTTACATGATGCCACTATAATATATGCTAAATATATATAAAAATTTAAAGGAACATAATAATACATTGCCAGCAGTTCTTGGGAGATTCACAGCAATGTAATATTGTTGTTAGCACTCAAAGTGTTAAATGACTTGATGATTTTGAGGAGCAGAAAATGGAATATGTACTTGGCAGTTGATGAATTGAAAAATTACATTAGAAAATGGATTGGTAAGTGGAATTGAAGTTCATAATGTTGAATGGTATTTTAATAGGTATAGTTCATGATACTACGAGTTCCCATAATTGTGAAGAGGCACGCATTTTTTATGATGGAATGGTAGTATTGATATTGAATTGGGAAAACATCAAACTTGAAAATCTGAGAACTAATGACAAGAAAGACAATATATATGTATATATAGGCTTCCGATTAAAAATTAAGACTACACATGTAGATAGAATGAAAGCCTTTTTTGTTCATTTGCATATTATCAGGGTGGCCACAAAGTTTTAATTGTGAAATTCCCTGACATTTCCACAAAATTCCCTGACAAAATTTCTCCTTGAAACGAAGTGTAAAGCGATTTATTCATTGTGAATGAAAAAGTAATGCTTTATTTTTCCACATAAGTTTAATATAGTACGACCATGGTTTTGACTTTACATCATCTTCAGTTACAGATTCAAAAACGTTCACACATATATGTGCATGGTTTAGTGGAGGGAGGAAGGGGGAATGGGTAATACAGGTGGGGGAGGAGGAAGCATGGAAAGGGGGGAGTTGGGTATGTCGGGATGGGTGGGGTTGGCTTGAGGGTTTGAGCCATGGGTCTGGAATGTGGGAGGTGGGTACCGCCCCACCTCCCACATTCCACCAAAGGACAACAAGTGCACGACCCAAACTTTGCACACCAGACCACCAAAGTAATTCACCCCACGAGGCAGAGACTGCATGCGACCAGGCAGCCCAAGGTGGCTTAGGCTGGCCATTTCTAACAATGTCTATTGCAGTGAAATTATGAAAATTTGACCTTTCATTCGTTGGAAAGGGAAAAAACTCCAATGCCATAAGTCGACTCCTTGTCCCGGACCTTTTTCTGATGAATTTTTCCTGATACATGGTTGTCTGAGCGATCTCGCACCACGAGATTTCGATACTGAATTCGATATGCCCGATGTGCCTTCAAAGGGGGATGCGCAAATAAGAGAGAAACCGCAAGCGGAAACTTGGCAACAGTGAGTGGGCGAACACAGAGACTGCTGGCAGCGGAGACTTTTGAACTGTTTCCGGGTTTTCCAAAAGGTACCCATCCCCACACATTTCAGGCCTGCCTTTCCACCAAGATATTTGAAAAGGTAGCCGGGAATGGCCGGGCAGAGCCAAAGGGAGGAAGAAAGAACTGGCAATGAGTGGCCCGGCATATATCGGATGGCGGCGGAGATGAAATAAGCACATGGAACATGGGCCGAGCCACTTGTAGAGGCGCAACCGCTACGAGTATCCCTGGCAAAATGAAAATCCCTGACTTTTCCCTGACAGGCAACCTCTTTTGCCTGACATGTGGTCACCCTGATTATGCAGTTTTCACTTAGGAAAATGAATAAATGAAGTATTTTTTCAACAGATGTAACTAGCAGCAGAATTTTTCAATCAGTACGATCAAGCCAAGCCCAAACCAAATGAAGAGTAATATTGCCCTCATCTGACTCCGTTGACAGCCTTACAGACAATGCTTCAACACATGAATTATCTAGTTGCTCCAGTTTTCTATTTATGTATTTCATTGTTTAACTAAATATGTAGGTATATAACTTCCAACACCATGTCTCATTAGGGAGCATAAACCAAATTGCTGAAATGCTAATTACCTTCAGGTGTGTTAGCAGGACTGGCTAAGACGTGACCAGCAATTCAGAAACCTGGATTTGAATCTTGGTCATGTGAAGTGATTTCTTTTGGTGGTGAATTTCTTCATCTGAGAAAAACCTTTTTCTTATGCTATAAGTCTGAAAAGATAACAGTTCTCTCCTTAAATATAAAGATTTGCAAAGAATGAACCACTCAGATGGGAAAATTGATTTTCTTCTGAGATATAATCAACTTTTCAATCATGTATTGCGATTTTAAGTAAATGTAAAATTTGATATCAATTATTATCGCTAGGTATTTTTACATACATTTTAAAAATTTGCAATAGAAAGTTCGGGGAACGTTGTGATTCAAACCTTTGGCACTCGGTATATAGCAGCACCATCTATCGCATCTAAATCGAAATTTTGGCATAAATGGGAAGCTTGCAAGCGAATCGGATAGACTGAATTGAATCGGAGCTGGGAGCTTTGCGTAATTAATCTCCATTATAATTTATATTTTTTCTGAGTGTTTATTGGCACATTTAGCAATTTTCTTCATTCAAAATTTCCGCAAGAAAGTTATCTCTTGATTGAAATGTGAACATACAAGTGGGAATAGGAAAGGAATCTTGTTTATTCTCAGAAATATTGCATTTATATTCATATCATGAAGCAGTATTGGTTTCAATTAATTAATGCTTGATAACTGTTATTGTGATTGGATAGTATTTCCTCAAACTATCACGGAATTGCCATTTAAAAAAATTAATTCTCAAAGTCACTTTATTCCTCCGAAGTGGCCAAATACATATACTTTAATAAGACTTTCTAGTTGTGGGAGTTTGATTTCGGGTGCGAGAATATGTGTGTTGAATTGTAGCTGGGAAGACGATTAAGCGAGAATGATACTATGTTGTTAGGTAGATGTTAGATAGGATAATTCATTGTATGCAGGTATATCATAACATAACGGCAACATTCAAAATATTTAAATTATAAATTTTTTTTTTTTTTTAGAGAGCAGTGAAGACTCGGTAGAGAAGGCAAGAGAGTGGACAAGGGAGTTTTATTACAGACGTCAGTTTCAGTTTAGTTTCAAGCCAGGAATTTTTACCCGAGACGTTCGGGCGGAGCGACGTTGCAACGAAATGGGAACGTGGACTGCACGAACATCCGCAGAACATTCCGGTTGGGCGACATGGGAACCATTTGGGAACGTTCTTGCGGTTAGTTTTCGTAACATTCCCTCGGTTTGAATCGAACGTTCGCGTAACGTTCCGCGAACGTTTGTGTGCTGCGTGGGATGAAATTTGTCAATTTAACAATTAAATGATAATCAAATCTGAAATGGCGAATAAGATCAGAGGCATAAAAAATTAAAAATCTTATGCTGTTTAAAAACATTTTAAATTGCATGGTCTCTCACACTTCAAGCTAATAGCTGTGACAGAAATGGCATGTCACCAGTTAAGACTTCATGCATGGCACTAATACATTATTAAGATTATGTACACTGTTATTAATTGTAACTAGCAATTGTTAGTTACAGTGGCTAAGATGGCTACAACCTTTGCCTGGCGGGAACTGTTAAACCTCGCTGATGTGGATTGCTGTTTCAAGATAAATCTTTACTTCAACTACATACAGTAGGCATTGAACTTTATATAAAGTTTCTATTCCTCTAGTAAAATTTGTTACTTAGCAGATTGGAAATTTTTCAAGGAAATGGCAGTTTGTAGAAAATAAATTAACAAGATTGTTTCATCTTTCTGTTAATATTATCATAAATAATGAACAGATTCATTTATTACAACATAAATAATAAAGAGCTTCAGAGCAAAATTATGAGCATAAGTACAAAAGAAAAATAAAGACTCTCTTAGGTTTGATTTAGAGTGAAAAACGTAAAAATAAAAGTACTTGACTACAGAAATTCCACATTATTGTACTTGCATGGCATTAAAAATGAGCAAATAATTTGACATACAACTTAATATACCCCTCACCATATTTGTCCAGGAATCACAAATATGTCACAAGAATCACTGCACAGCAGCGTTATCCAGCAAAATTCAAATACCAAGGATATGTGAATAACCATCATTAACAATTGGTGAGTCTAAAGCTGAATCATTCACTTGCTCTTCGTGGACATCACTTTGAATCCACGCATCTGTATCCATTGCAATCTGGTTTTCAGGAGAAAATTCTGCTCCTTTAGCCTCTTGTTTTTCATGATTATCATCATTTAATTGAATGCATAAAGTTTCATCGTCAGACTTCTCAACTTGCTCCATTTCATTATTGTCATACTGAAGGACCTATTGTAAAGGAAAAAAATGACCAGTTAAAGCATAACAAAGAGCAATAATGAAGTTTTTGGGATGTACAGCTCAAAGATACCTATCCATCACAGAATTACATTAGTACATCACTGATATTAATTGTTTGGGCACTACAAAATTAAGATTCTACTAAAATCAACAGCCAACATTACAATCACCTTGTGAACATGGTAACCAGGTAGGTAAATGTGCCTGCCTGGCACCCATTTGTTTAACACTCACTACATGATGTGAAAAAAGTTGCATCAACAGAGATGTCAGTCTCACGGACTACTTTATTACATGGAAAAATTTTTTTTCTCTACTTAAGTTTTGATGTCTTTATTACATACTAATATGCATTATAACAAATATACTTGCTGCCATCTTAGACTTTATTTTCAGCTTCAAAATCTCAATAGTGATAACCTTAACCTACTCAATGTGGATGACAGATCTGGATGTCATCCGCTTCCGGCTGCTGGCACGGATGATACTGGCACAGTTGGGCCTGGTTACCGTGGGTACAACAGAAATACTCTCAGCGGTTTGGAAGTGCTTCCTTTTCTCTGCTCTCCAGTTGGTTTCTGGCCATCGTGCCTTCATGTGCTTCGTTTCTGGTTTAACCAAATTTTTTCTTTTCTGCATTTTTTTTGCAAATTTTCACACTGCAGTGTGAGGCAACATTTTCCGGTGGATGTAGTTTTTGACATTCATTTGACTTATAGGACTCTTTACAGGTGCATTTTACCACTTGTTCATCAGTTTAACGTATGTCTTTGTCAGTACTTTTTGTGCAACTCTTGGACATTTTTGTGGATCCCGCTTTTTCCCTCAAATTTTTATTTTTAATATGATCTCATCTTTCAACGTATTCCTTAGTTCACTTTAAAGGTTCGCACATAAATATTTTTAAAAGCATTTATCTGCTGCATGCATTGAGAGTTTCCAATTGTCCAATACTTTTTAAATTTTTGAACTCACGAACTTTATCCTGGAAACGGCTGCTATATCAATCAGATAATTTAATAATTTCTGATATCACGTTTTCAAATATCTTTTTTGATTTGATTGTTTTCACTTTCCATTTTCTTTCTTCTCATCTTTCTATCCTCTTATCATTAGAGTTGATTTACTATGTTTCATTTTGCATCAACAGGCTATTTTATTTATCTATCAAAATGGAGAGAAGAGTCTCCCAGGTCACTGCCTAAAGTGGAAAAACACCTTCTGTTGCTGACTCGATCAATGGCAATCAGGACAAACCTGTCGTCCGATAATTGGAAAACATTAAAAAATTTCAATTTATTAATAACATGAACCTTAGGAAAGCTTTCTTTTGAGGGCATGCAAAATTATGGTGGAGAAAGGTTAGAGCAACAGGGTATCAGCAAGGGTCTCTTTTGTTCAACCCAGGCCACCAGCCTGGCCCACACTCAATGGGAATAAACATGATCCCACCCAAGCAAAGCCCAGGTGAATATTTACACGCATTACGGAAAAATATTTTAATCCTCCGAAGTAATTATTAAAGAAAACTCACCATTAGTATTGTGCATATTACTTGGGATTTTATTTTAGTAATTTAGCAGGTTAATTCCATCCTATTGGTTGATGCTGAAGGAAAAGAATAGGGTCCAAGGTCTCTGGTTTCAATTTAGGCATTTATTATAGCATCGATCCTGTGACACAAGATATTCACATTAGAAAAGAATGTGAAACATGTGGTTTGAACCAACGGAAGCTCAAATTGATGATATTTTCACCGGGGAAAAAAATTACTACCAGCACTTTTGAGTTGTCCATTCCCTGGTGAAAAATTCTAGTTGAATCTAGTCGAGAGGCAACTAGATTTAATTGGAATCAAGTAGCAGGGAATGGAATGAACTGGTTCTGCATTGGATGAAACGAGCTCTCTAGGAACTTTGTGGCACTCCATATTAATATTTAATATCAATTTAAAAACTTGTACAAAACCACAGTAAATTAGAATAATGAAGCACACATTACAATGCGTGAGAATCAACTTCAGGTGCGGATTAGCATTGCACAGTTAAGCTTATAATTAGCAAGATGAGTGTTGGTTGTAAACGAAGGTGATGGTGGAATTAGAGGAGGGAGAAAAAAGGAGAATATGCTCTCCAACCATCCAAATTACTTAAGAAAAAAATCAACCCAAAAGACTGGAAAAAATTGAGAAGAAATAGGAGTAGATTGAGCTGGTGCCGTGGCTAGAACTCTACCTTCCCATCCTAAAGGACCCTAAAGGACCTGCAGGTTCAAATCCTGACATGGCAGAGATTTTTCAGAGGAATCCCAACACCTACTTGGTGCTACATGGAGAACACTTTATGCAGAGTTCTTCCACAGAACAGGACTGATGTATTTATTTATTAATGCACAGTGTAAGGCTATACCTATTGAGAAACTCTGTTCACCCATAATGAGTTGTGTTTTGTTAACAATAACAGAATACAAATGCAAATCCGTGTTGTGGGTGTTTTGATCCCTCCACATCGCATCGTGGGTAGAAATTTCAGTCATTGACCAAATTTGTGGTCTGAATGTAACTTATTAATGCTGCGATGAATTTTCTCACAAATTAACAATAGGGTTTACCGAGATGTAGTTCATGTCATGCCAACCACACAACTGGGATTCAAGACATCTTGAAAGGATTCGATCGAATCTCAAATTTGTACATACATGTACATACATTCCACACTTTTTTATTCGTTCCGACCAAGGTTTTGACATCTATAATATTCTAGATGTAAATACCATGGTCGGAAAGAATATGAAAGAGTGGAATTTACAAAGCGAGAATCTCAAATTTATGGATTCAATAAGATTTTATTGAACCCTTGAATAATGACAGTATCACTAATTACATATGCACATGTTTTTCTTAGCATTGCTGGATGATAATTTACAAACCTGAACACATTTATTTTGGCATTTAAGAATTCTCAGGAAAGAATAAATTTTATTGAAAACACAAAATTCAACCCATGCATTAAAATAGGCCAAATTTTTACATTGAAATAAACAGCATTAGAAAATAAATATATGACTTCACAGGATTCTTCTCCACCAAAGCAGGTCAAATTCTTACAACTGACTCTATTTCTCTTCATCTCACTATATTTCTCTTATGCTTTTTTAATCTTTCATTTCAGTAAATGCCTAAATTCATGGAGAGTTCAACTAGGTCACAGAATATTTCCACATTAAAATGTATCTTTTCATCACTTTTCCACTAGTTGCCATGAACTATTTTATTTAAACTTAGCATTCAACTTTTCCATTTCACTGCAGTGATTATCTCCACCATTAGTTCACACACTCAGATACACCCGGCATACATCACATGGTGGCGGAGATGAAAGAAGCATATGGAACATGAGCTGAACCACTTGTAGACGTGCAACCGCAACGAGTTTCACTGACAAGACATGGAAATCACTAACATTTCCCTGACTCCCTGACACCCAACCTCTTTAACCTGACATTCCTGACTTCACTGACTTCCCTGACATGTGGCCACCCTGAAACAGTATCTTAGTAACATATCAACATAACACAGTACTTAGTAATAAATTTACTTTAAAAAGTTTATTTATTTATATTCCATTAATATATTCGTAACAAGTTAGTGCATGCATTAAAATGGTCTTCACACTGATAAAATTTTGTTTTGCTCCGGACAAAATCCTGGCGTGCCGCTCGAAACCAGTATCTTTCTCCTTTCGTCGTTTGGAAGCAGAATAAATTTCTTGTTCGGTGTTTTCACAGATGAATTTGTACATAATGGCACAAAACACCATCTATATCCCTAATATGACATTTAAAGGAACATCAAGAAACAGGAAAAAGTCCAAAACTAATTTCGCCACACTTGTTTCCACCGTAAGCATAAGGAAACGCCTAGGTCTAAATATAAACAGCGAAAATGACGTCACAGGTCATTCAGTTGTTTTCGGAGTATGCTCGGGAGCATTCGTAACCTTCGACTTTCTTTAGTTTTTAAAACCAAAATCCATACAATTTGATAAGAAAACTTTTAGCCAATGCAATAAGTGCAAGAAACAGAATCATAATATTGATAGTGTGTCCTCGTTTAACGTTGTCCCGTTTAACGTTGTTTCGCGATTACGTTGTCCAATAATTAAAACCCTTAACTGTTCAATGTCATCAGTGCTTCACAATAACGTCGTTCATATTATGCATGACCAAAAAAAATGAATAACGAATAGGACTTTGGCGCATCTGATGTGTAATTTCCATTCGGCGGAAATGTTTGGCGTTACTCTCCATAGCGTGTGTAAAAGGTTCACCTGAGCGAATAATAATTGTGTTATTTGTTTTATATCTGTTACATTTGCTTATTATTTACTACGCTGTTATTGGGGGCAATGCATTGGGTGTTTTAAAACTCAAACCAACGTTAGTGAACCATTCTGAATGGAAGATCCAGGGGCAGATATCTACGTGAAAAAATACCTGTAAATCCCGTGCCACCATTAGGTAGAATTGGTGGTAGAAAAGTTGATTCACTGCTGTTTGAGAGGAATCGAAAACATGTTTTTCGTGTAAAATTAGTGTGTAAGAGGAAGTTTTCTAAACCCTTTTCTACTAGTTTCAGTAAATTGTCGAGGGTGATACTGTTCCTGAAAAAAGTTTACAAGATAACGTAAAAATTTTACACAGCACCGGGTTTCCCTCCGTCACTCACTATTTTAATTGATTTCCTATGTTTTGGAGATCACAGCGAGCGAAATTTTCACCCTTCACTGCGTACGCACGCACACACTCCCTCGGTGAAGGGCAATAATTTCTATTCACTCGGAAGGAAACCGGTGCTAAAAGCACTAAATATCGGAAATATAGGAGGGAACCCCGGTGCTTATTGTTTTAAAATTGCCTTTTTAGTTTGTTTCATCTAAGATATGAATCTCTCTGACCAGTGGCGCCATCTGTTCGGCTGCCCGCGTAACTAAAATATGCCGTAAATCGGCGGAGGATGACGCAAAGTAGTCCATAAAAATACATCAATTTTTAAGGAAATGGGCCATTTTTGAGCATTATTCCATTGATAACGTCTTTCAACCAGGTCCCCTCTATTTTTAAATGTCAACAAATAGTTCCTATCACCTGTAGTTTCCGTGCCGCCAGGATATAGAATAATTCCAAAATTTCTTTTGTTAGTGAAAATATCAAAGTTTTGCCATTAAAATGTTTTAGAAATTTAGTTGGAACACTTAATTCAATAATTCCATACATCCAACCTTTTATCACTATGCTGTGTGGAAATCTTTACTGCGCTGAAATGAAGAATTGGTAAGTTTGGAACCGATTTTAATTATTCACATTGTTTCTTATGGGAAATATTGTATCATTTAACGTTGTTCCCCTTAACATCGAGTTTTTCAGGAACAAGTTAACAACGTTAAATGAGGACACGCTGTAGTTTGAAATTCATGGAAAATACTCAATTTCTCTATAGCTCAGCAATGCAGAATTGCATCATGCCGACCCAACCATGACGTGAAATGCACTGTACAGTGATTCAGTACATGACGAAGGGTTTCATTTTGAAGTCTGCACCCCCAAAACCAGAGATGGTCCAGAGCATCCCACCTCATAGCAGCCTTTATTGGCAATAAACCCAAACATGCTCTTTGAACAAATCACCGCTCACAAAAATGTACATGGCACCAAACAAAGGAAATAATTTAAATAGGAAACATAAAAACATTCAGATTTTTTTAAAATTCTTGCTTTCAGTGGCACTGAGTATGCTCACGTTTTAACGAAAGCAATAATGTTAATCATGCTTCACACTGAAAAGCTAAAATCAAAACTGATTCAGATATATGTATGTATAGCCCTTGTCTACTTTGGTGAAAGGGATAGCTAAGTATTAATATTGCACCACATCTTGCAACAACTCTCAACCAAATAGTAACTCTTATTGTTAGAACGGCAGATTAGAAGAACATGTGAATAAAAAAAATATTTTGGTGCAACACTTACCAATGACTTCCTAGCTCCATTCATAATCCCAGAGGGTGTTGTATTCATCTGTCTATCTTCACTGGAGCTCCCCATTCTTGATTCGTCATTTCTGTTTAAATCTGTCCCATCGGAAAGGCTCTCTTGCATACTATCACTGCTAAGCTTTACTCCCTGGTGAGTATTTTTGGTCTCCCCTACTTGGGCTTCACCACAGTTTTCCTCAGTAGATTTCCTCACTGAATCAGATACAAATGTGAATCCTGGAGATCCACCGACTTTGAAAAAGAAATTACCATTGGTTTGCTTCTTCTGATTGACAGTATAGATATCATCTGGCCCCATTTGCTGAGTGTTAATCATGCCACTAGCACTGCTTGAGTCAACTGCTTGTATAGGATCCATGATGGTCTTCAGCAGCAGAGTCCATTCAGGTGGTTCTGGGTCACTACTTGGTTGAGGTGCATCTAAGTTTCTTTCACCTGGTAAATGATCTGGGTCCACAGACTGTAGGTTCAAGCCTATTCTATCATCACTTATATCCTGCTGTGGATTTTGTCCCATTTGTTGTTGTGGTGTACTAAGAGACACATGAGGCTCAAATTGTAATGTATCTTTAGGGCACCAGTCTGTTAATGAAAATTGTTGAGGGGAGCAGAATGGTAAGGACGGTGGAGGAGGAAGTGGAGGGCGTAATGGGCTGAAATCACATGATGAAATTGGTATAGTCAAATGGGGGGATTGATGAGGGGTGCTGCCACATGCAACTGTCCCAGGTCTTTTGAATGAGAATATGTAGCCTTGATTGGTTTTCCTGCTTACACTAGCATCACCACTACCTGCAGTTGGCAGTCCCATGTCAATTTTTTGAACAAACACATTTGGGGCTGGAGCTTCGGAAGACTTTCTCATGCTCTGTTGCACTGATGTTCCAGGGCCTTGAGATGCCTGGTTGCTTTTAGGTGAGGTTATGCCACCCCTTCGGGAAGAATTAACACCGGAAGTAGAAGCTGGTTGATATGCAAGAATCCGACTCCTTTTAGGTCGTGCATTGGCAGCACCTTTGGAAGTCGTACAGGACTTCGGAGATAGTTGAGGCTGTTTTTCAGGTTTTTGCTGCTGAGAACCCTGTCCTTGAGAATGATTACTGGCTTCTTGATCTTGTTGCTGCTGAGGGTTAGGAGCAGTGCTATTAGGTTGATTTCGCTGCTGGGCTCTAAACTTTGCCATTTGAGCCAATATAGACTTCCTCAAGCGGCGAGCATAGAGTACGTTGTCTATTGTCCTCAAAAAATCCCTTCCACATTCATCTGCAATATTAATCCATAAAATAATAAGTACATACATTCATCTCTTATAAAACAAATGACATACTATGAATCATGTTCAATAATTATGATAAAATTCTTCTTTCAAGTTCAGATAAATGTGTACAAAATATCCGAGTTTGATTTGGATACATCTAGCAGTTATACGAGGGTCATTCAGGGTAAATCCAAGAGTATGGCACTTGTAGTATCGAAAATGGTTTGTTTTTAGTAAGCATCATTACTCAATAAACAGATGTTAAATTCTTATTTATATCCATCGCATGGTTTCATTTTCATTGTTAATTGAAGCAACAAACTTTTGTTTATTTAGGAAAATAGAAAAAAGTGAGTTTTTTAGTGGCGATTAAACACAAGTTATAAAGGCTTCACATCAAGAGATTAAAGCTGAGTTGGATGAAGTTCATGGCACATCTGCTCCTGTGTTTGCAACTACAGTAAAACCTCTCAACAACAAACCTCCATATTTCGAAAACCTCCGTATTTCGAAATCATTTCCCGGTCCCGGGACCATTGCATATACGGTACGTGTAAAATTACCTCCGCTAACGAACCTCTATAATTACGAAACCTCTGTAGTACGAAGTCTGCGGGAGGGCCCAAGCATTGAAGTGGACCTCCCCAGAACGAATTTTAAAAAAACGGTGCTCTTGGTGTTTCGTCAGTGTATTATCTATATAATATCAGTGTCAGTGCTAATAACAGCATTTCTACAGCTACTGCAAGTCCTCTCTTTCTCAGTCGTTGACTCTAAAAGCATTGAAAATGGAAGTAAATATCTGCGAACTTCACCACAGTATGGGAAATTGCAACTTTGGAAAAGCAGATTTTTTCATTGTTAATGAGAGGTATCATTTCTTCCTGACTGCACGAGAGATGATCTTACGGTGTGCCACAGTTATGAAGTATTCGTGAATAGATGCAAATTTTCATGGCGGCCGATTGGATAGGGTTACTTCCAGTGATTCCCTGGCAAACAAGGTACCCAAAGTCACTGCTGGTAACCCTAGTGCTACGAGTGTCATTTTAACTGATTGAAGAATTTTTCCACGCATGCGGCCCAGCGCGGAATATTAAAGGCGTAAAATATTCCGCGCAAGAGAACGAACACCGTGATAACTTGGCTGTGCAGTAAATATGCTGTGGAATTCCCGTTAAACACTGAGTTTAACCTAATAGATATATCAATTTTAGTTTTCCGCCTTAAAATAAAAACTCCGATTTATTCGTTATCTCTTATACAATTACTCAGGCGTACTAACAGGGACAGAGTTCCGTTTACAAATGCACAATGAAACATAAGGAATGCACATTCAAGCCTATATTATTTTATTACGCTACACATACTTTTTTAATTCATCCAATGGATGAAGAACTAGCTGAGCACGGATGAATTCTATGAAGGTGGTTGGCACAGAGGCGAAGGGTCGGGATTACCTCTGCCCAGTGGTCGACCCAGCATCCGGTCCAAAGATGGACGGGAATTTAACTCCTTCAACTCACTTTCTTCACATATCCTCTTTTGAAATCGCTACTAACCTTTGTTTCCCTTTGAAAACCCTCCTTACCAAAGGAGTTTCTTAAACCCTCCGATGAGTTTTCCATCTCTCGAAAAACCTATCACAGCCACCTCCTCCCGTTCGTCAACGCTCGTTTCCCCTCAACGCCTGGTAAGATGACCTTGGAGTAGGGTACATGAAGTGCATTTTGTGGACTTGCACCATTCCTGGAAACTAGAGCCCAATGGGTTTGAAGTGTTGAAATAATTTCATCTGCATAAAAGACTTGCCAAGGTCAGTAATGAGAACTTTCAATGAGTTCAATGAACAAAGCCAGGAATTAAGAGGCTGCTTCATGATCGGCAAGTGCAACTACTTCAGCAAGCTTCATATTATGTAGCTAAAATAGTTTATTTTTTTAATTTATCACACTATCCTTGGCTGGCTTAGAAAATAATACCCTTCCTCTTCTCCATCCCCATCTTGCACTTTTAAATAGTCATAAATTTAGAGTACTTCACTTCTTATAATAGGTCCTTCCAAAGGAGTATTTTTATCGAGTGATCTTCTATCCTAATGTTCCAAAGTTTTCCATTTTATCAACTTGTGCGTTTCGCTTGCCGGCATAGAAGGTACTGGTAGATGATGCATCCGAACTAAGACTGGAACGAATATTTTCTTCAGTCTTCTTTATAGTCTTTGCTGTCGACTAGTTGACTTGGAAAGATTGTGCGTACTTCATGTTTCCCGTAATGTTAAGCTTATCTCCCTCCCTGGCCTTCCAGCATACATCCCATCAATCACTCCCCTCCTTGAATAGGAAGGAGGCTATAGAAAACGGGATCCCTTCCTGGAATAGGAAGGGGGGGGGGGGGGGAAGAAGAATGGGATCCATTACTGGAATATGAGGGAGGGTTAGACCAACATGAGTACCTGGGAAAGACTGTGCTGACTTGGTATATCTCGAATAATAGCAGGCCAGAAGAAGATGCACTTTGGCAGATGCTGGCCTTCCCGCACAGTCCCACATGTGTCTCGTCAATGATAGTGATTCATATTTGGCTACCTCCCCTGTGATTTTCTTAATCTCAAGAGGCAGTGATATATTATTGTTAGTGCGGGAATGTGCTTTGCAGGTATACCTAACTCGATAAGTATACCAAATCCTGTATTAATTGTTCCGCAAAACAATCGGAGTAGTACCAAATGTTACGATAAAATGCATTACACAAATGAAAATGGCAAAGCATCGTGCCAAAACACGGACAGAAATGTATTCCCACAAAGACTGGTCTTCGGCATAGAGAATAAATTTACAAGCGAGAGCGTCAAGAAGTGTAAGAAACAAGCTAGATCGCCACGAATTGGAAGAAGGGCAGGAAGAGAGGAGGGGGGAGGGGTTAGCCTGCGAAAAGGCGAAAAGCAAATTTGATATGTACTTTTGCTTAGCAGTCTGAGCTGATAAGCGACACGCATGGAGAATGGTGAGGCAGTTCCTCGTCGTAAACAAGTCTCAGGTGACTATCCTCATCCTTGGGCTGAGAACAAGGTCTGCCTTGAACATATTGACGACATGGCTCAATCTAAAAATGTCATTGTAGGAAAGACATTTTTGAAATTGTGACAAAAATCTATGGCTGGGTATTCCCCAAACCAAACTACACTGAGTTTTTTTCAATGAACACCTTGGAGCATATTCGCTGTCCTTATCAGCCCCAACCCTATGAATTGTATGTACCCATTGCCACTCCAGCTGATAAGCTAAAATCTGGTATGTCTCCCAATTCTAAGGGTTGAATTTTTTTGAAGGGTTGAAGAGCACCGTTAACCATGACATTACCTTTACAGCGTAAACGGCAAGATACACAGAATCATGAAAATTCCACAGAGGAAAACTCACCCGCCTTAACCGGGACTCAAACTTGGGTATCTCTAGATTCTCGCTTGCTCATCCTTATTCTACGTCCATCATGAAATTCATCATTGTCTGAACTCGGGGAACTCCGAGTTAGAATGCACACAGCAGACGTAGGATGAAATTTGGAATTTTATACCACCGAACCGTGACCATGTCACGGAAGGCACGTAAACAACCCTATATTCGTGCTGGTGGTTGAGAGTCAATTCTTATGTGAAGAATCTCTATGGCTAATATCGGTGTTTTTTTAAATAAAAAATTTTTTAAATTAGGTTTCAATCTTACCGAGAAAAATGGAAAAAACTGTTTCCTTTGGAAATGGCGTAAAATATAATCCGCGATGTGTGAGGCCGCGTTCAGGGAAGTTTCACTGTACTTCTAGTAAACACGACTGAATTCAATGCAGTAAAATTAACCTCTAAGATTGTGTATTTCTCTGGTTTATTGATGTGTGCAAGAAATTGTTGCCCAGATGCACCTTTATTCAATTTTTTTTAAAGTCGCGGTTTTTGGCACGTAACATCTGGTCGCCCATATTTGAGTGCTTGGTATTCTGTTGCTTTTACTTCTAATATCTTGCAATTTGGAATTATGAAAGCCTGGTGTTTTCTTGACAGGTAGACAAAAAACAACTTGTTTTCAATGCCTACAAAATTGCACAAATCACTATAACACTTGTGAAACTCTCCTCAAAAGGCTCAAACATGGGAGATTAGATTTTAAGGTGCCTAAAACCGTAACGTTTCCCAAATAAAAATATGTAAAATTGCATTTAAGGCAACAAAAAATGTCAACGCACATCAGTAAACGTAGAAATGAGCTTTGAGACGCAATTAACTGAACTGAATTTAGTTTCTTCGTTTTGAAGATAAAGCACCTCAAACTCCAGTATTTTGAATTAATTTTACAGACATTAGAAGAACTGACTCTATTTCTAAGAAAGTAAGATTCACCTTGAATTTTTGCAAGTATGAGGTCAGTTTAAATTGACGAAAATATTATGAAAAAAAAGGTACACACTGTAAATTTCATTGTGTTGCATTTGGGTTGAAATGTTCACAAACCAATTACAGGTAGGACATAATAATTTGAAGTAGTGTGTTGTCCTTTGCACCCAATTCATTAACACTTGTTAATGAATTGGGTGCAAAGGACAACACACTACTTCAAATTATTTTCACGACTTGGTGCATGGATACAATGAAAGTCGTCATAATTGCATTGATCATTTCCTCAGCATAATTTGCTCGCCGTTTAGTTATTCACCCTGAGTCGCAAAGTAATGCCCCGATCACAACGTAACCTAGATATTCCCCTATGGTGATGCAACCCGCAAAAATACCTCCATAACTACGAACCTCCGTACAATGAACTCATTTTTCCAGTCCCGACGAATTCGATATATGGAGGTTTTACTGTATTTACAATTGGGTAAATGAGTTTAAACGCGGCCATACATTCACAAAAGATGAACATCGTTCAGGACATCCAGTGGAAGTGACTACCCCCAAAATGATTGACAAAATCCACAATATGGTTTTGAGTGAGCGACAAATCAAAGATTTCGAAATAGTTGAGGCCACAGGAATATCGAAATGTACAATGTTTTCATTTTTATACAAAAAAATGGGCATTAAAAAAATCTTGGCAAGATGGGTGCCGTGTTTGCACTTAGTGGAGAATAAACACAATCATGCGTTCGACTCTAAGGCTATTTTGGTGCTTTTCCGTCGCAATCCTGAAGAGTAGATGCATCAATACATAACTGTGGACGAAACATGGATACACTACTACACTCTAGAGACAAAGGAACAGTCAAAACAGGGTTTTTGAAGGCTAACGGCCTACGAAGAAGGCAAAGACGGTGAAATGTTGGCAAGGTGATGGCCATGGTTTTTTGGGATGCACGCAAAATCATCTACAATGATAACTTGGAAAAAGGATGAACAACAACTGGAGTGTATTACGCGTCGTTATTGCACCGGTTGAGCCAAGAAATCAAGAACAAAACGTCCTCATTTGAAAAAGAAAAAGATCCTCTTCCATCAAGACAATGCACGGGTGCACACCTGCGAAGTTTCGATGACCAATATTATGGAATTAAAGTTCGAATTTTTACAACATCCACCGTATTCACCAGATTTGGCCCCCAGGGACTTTTTTTACTTCCTAACTTAAACAAATGACTCAGTGGACAATGATTCATGTCAAACAAAGACGTCATCGCCCAAGCAGATGCCAATTATGAGGACCTTCTGGAATCCTACTTAATGGATGGCTTAAAAAAGTTGGAGAAACTCTTGGAATAATGTATAGAGCTAAAAGGAGATTATGTTGAAAAATAAATAATTAACCCAGACTAGTTTCTTTTTCTATCTTTTTCTAAGGACTTATTGAACGACCCTCGTATGCTATGGGATATCTGCTGGATACATTCTTGGTATTAGAATGATGATTTAAGAATAGATGATCATAAAAGATTTGATATTTGGTCAATACCAATTGATATAAATGTTTGTAATAATGGAGAAGATCACCACGATATAACCAATTTATTTATGAAATGCTTCTATAATATCAATTAGGTTGCTCCATTATTAGGTTATTTTAGGTTCAACTTTTCTAAATATTTGAGTCTCTTGCTGCATAGCAATCCCTAAAGGATGACAACATATGGCAAATAGGAGAAGTACACAAGTGTTCAATGGTCAGGGCCTGTCATCATCATTCAATATTCTACCAGCTGATAGACAGGTTTATGAACACTTACTGTCCCTAACTTCCCCAATCCTGAGATATATTTTCACTTTCCTTCACAATACTTGTTCATCATCAGGTCTCTCATACTTTCCTCAAACTCTCTGCCTCTCTTTATGTCGTTCAAAATTTGTATCCTCTTCCACACTTCCTCAGTATTATCCCTGCAATCACTTCCTTCAACATTTCTTTGCCTCTCAACACGTCCTCCATCCATCTTTCCTACCTTCTCCGAATCTCTACCTCTAGTTTTCCTTCCTCTCCCAGCATAACCATCAATTCCTACATATTGGCATGCTTGCCACCCAGCTTACCCTCGCCACACCAGGCATCCCATAGGCTCAGGACAAAAAAATATAGACTTTATAGACCCAAGTCCGTGAAAATATAGACCAAAACAGACTCATAATACGCATGAAAATCAAGGCAAATCGGACCAAATCTGCATTATTATGCAAATGCATATATGCATTTTATTCTTAAAAGCTTCGTCTGGTTTGTGTGTTAGAGGTTATAGTACCGGCGAAAATTGAGTGAAACGTGGTAGTTCCAAATATGAACAATTTTATTCATAAAGTTATATGAAATTGAAATAACGTACGCCACACCTCTTGTCTACCAATGAAAACAAACAATCCTGTCGATGCCCATTGAGGTGGGCGAGCCAGCGGGTGGAAGGGTGAGGTGAGGTGGCAAGGGAGGGGGAAGAAACAGCCAGGCAAGCACGCTGCTCGAGCACCACAGCCACACCATTGGAGTGTGGAGCCAGACAAAGCAGACGAACATAGCAGCAGCGCCTGGCTGCAGCACGCATATTCCAACTTTGCAGTGCTGTGCCGGCTGCTTCAGCATAAATTGTAGCTTACTTTTGGCCAAAACATGGACCCTGCCACAAAATATAGACCAATTTGGACCAAAATTCGGAATATCGACCAATATACACCATGAGCAAAAATATTGACATTCTATATTCTCTATATACCATACGGGATGCCTGTCGCCACACTTTTCCAAGCCCACACCTCGAATGCCTACAGTGTACACACACCTTTCTACAATGACCAAGTTGCTCGCCCTTACAGAGCCACACACTATTTTAGGAGTTTTCACCAGTCTTTTCTTAATGTCTCTCCTCAGATCCCCCTCATCGGTTCCTTTCTCTTTGAAAATACTTCTTTGGTTGGAGTGATTCTATATCTGAAGTCCTCACACCAAGAGCTATTTTCTCCCAAAGTATTACCAAGGTACGTAAACTGTACCACCTGCTCTACTTTATGCCCATCCACCCTTATATTCAGCTTCACCTTCTTATTCCCAGAAAACCTCATTACCCTCATCACCTTATGATTTATCATCATCCCATTCCTTTCACACTGTACCTCTACAACACTCATGATTGATTGCAACCAAGGGTGTATCCAGGGGGGCGGGGCAAGGAGGGGCAGCTGCCCCCTTCCAACATGGAAAAATTTTAAAATAAAATAGTAAAAATATA
Source organism: Pyrrhosoma nymphula (assembly GCA_963573305.1). Lineage (NCBI taxonomy): Eukaryota > Metazoa > Arthropoda > Insecta > Odonata > Coenagrionidae > Pyrrhosoma > Pyrrhosoma nymphula. The sequence continues at coordinate 20,944,303 of OY754330.1, read as the reverse complement.
AACAACAGATTTATGAAAAATTGATTGACAGGTTGGTTGTTGGTATTTCAACATTTTGAAAGAAGTTAATTATGAATTTGAATGTTGATATAACTGCCACTCGCGTTGCTGGCCGACAGAAGCATAGAAGCAACCCCACAGCCAGAAATCCATCTGAATTTTGGCGAAGGTCTCTAATAATTCCTTACTTGGATTCCATCATATCTTCTTTAGAAGTCAGATTTTCTTCAGATAAATCGCCTGCTTTTTTATTGACACATTTTCATCCAAGCAACATGAAAGATTTTTCTTTTGGGAATTGGAAATAAGTTATTTCATCTTGTACAAATTTTTACAATTTGGATGGCATTGAAGGAGAAAGAGAATTGCGGTTTAAAATGTGGAATGAGGTACAGGAAGCGACATACATCATTGAAGTTATAAAAAAGAGCGAATTGTTTTTCTTGACTATTAGAAAGGCGATACTGATTATGCTTTTACTGCCCTGCACAACAAGCACTATTGAGCACTCATTCAGCTCCCTTCGCCGAAATAAAACATGGCTAAGATCAACTATTGGTGCGAATAGGTTAAATGGGTAAGCAATGCTAAGCATTCACCGTCAATGGGTTTTCGCATACAAGGAGCAATTAGTGGAAGCTGTAGTTAAAAAATTCACAGCTAATCCTCACAAACTATTGTTCAAGAATAAATTTATTTAATAAAAGGTGTTCCTCCTTATGTCACTGTGAATTATTGCATTGGGGGTCCTCCACAGATGCTAAAAACTATTGTTCAAGAATTAATATATCTTTTAAAAATAAATATGGTTCACTTTTCTCTCTTTTGTTATTGTATATTATGGCATGTTACCCTCCCCATGAGGTTGATTTCAGAAATCTGCCCCCCCCCCCCCTTCAGTTTTCAGCTGGATACGCCCTTGATTGCAACCCTTTGGCTGACTGGCTAACTAGCACTTGGTCATTTGCAAATATAATTGACTTTACGACCTCCCCCTCATACTTCTCCAATTGTTTCTCCCAAATAAACATTAAAAAGCAATGGCAATAGTGGGTACCCATGCCTCACTCCCCATCCTATGGTGATACTTTCTGATTCTTAATTGGCTGTCCTAACCCATGCTATCTGGTTCATACACAGATTCCAAATGAGACCTGTCTCTTCCTAGGTTTTTCAGAACTTCCAGTACAGTAGACCCTCACTAATCTGGACTACATGGGGTGAGGTGTGGTCTGGATTGCCCAGGGATTTCCCAAAAGAAACACTTGAGTTTTTTTTAATGCCCTCAGACACCGATGACTTATAATTGCTTTCCATGAGGTAAGAGGGCTTGCTGAGAAAATATAGTGGCTTAAATATTACTTTCATGTGTAAATACTATAAATTATGCAATATTCCCAGTAAGTAAAGACAAATATATTACTTTCAACTATCTTGAAACAAAAAAAGGCAACTATGCCCAGCAGCCGGCAGGCAGAACCGGACTCCACGGTGCAATCAAAAATTCTTCAAATTCATAAGGCTTCAACTTTTCTTTTCATATCCCACAGTCTGAAGTCTTGGTAGTTTACTACAGTAAGTGAAAAATTGGCCAAAAACAGCATATGCCATTTAATGTTAAATAACGTATGGAATAGAGTATAATCAGGATGTTTTTGCTTCCTTTGTGAATTTCAAAAGGGTGTTTCACAGAGTAAACTGAGAGAAACTAATGCAGATACTGGGGAAAATAGGAATAGATTGGCATGATAGGAGACTCATCTAGAACATATACACGGGTTAGAGGGCTCAGGTGAAGGTATCTGACGGTAAATCAGGGTGGGCAGTTATAGGTCATGGGGTAAGGCAAGGGTGCCCCTTGTCACCTTTGCTTTTTAACATCTATGCTGATGAAAAAGTAAGAGAGGTATAGGAGGAGCTAGGTGAGGGAATCAAAGTAGGAGGCCAGCTGATAAAGTCGGTTAGATTTGCGAATGACCAGGTCTTGGTCAGTCAGTCATTGAAGGGATTCCAAGCTTTAGTAGATGCATTGGAAAAGCAGTGCCAGAAATACAGAATGAAGATTAATCATAAGAAAACAAACGTAATGAGATTCTCTAGGGCAAATAAAGCGAGGCTGATCATGAAAGTAGGAGGACAACAACTGGAGCAAGTAGAACAATTTAATTACTTGGGTAGTACACTAGAAGAAAATAGGCATAGCACCAAAGACATTCTCATGATGAGTTCTCTATGTACCAAGTAGGCAATCTTTGACATATCAAGAGTATACGGACCCGCAAGCGGGAGGTATGGTGCATAGCATGAGACTTCGGACCGGCAAGGAGGAGAGTCGAGCTAGTGAAGGCAGCGTTCAATATTAGAAGGGAGCTGATGACGGGGACCTTAAGTAAGGATGTAAAAAAGAGGCTGGTGAAGAGCTTGATATGGAGTGTGGTGTTGTATGAGGCAGAAACATGGTCTCTGAGAAAGGGAGACAAAAATAGGCTGAAGACGTTTGAGATGTGGGAGTGGATGAGGATGTAGAAGGTGCAATGGATTGAAAGTAAGACAAATGAGGAAGTGCTTGAACTAGTTGGTGAGGAAACTTCTGGATGAGATAAGGAGAAGGCAGGGTAAGCGGGGAAGGGGAAGAAAGAGAATAGGTTTTATGGACAGGATGAAGAAAGGTAGGACTTACGCTGATATGAAGAAAGAAATACAAGAGGTAGATAGGGCACTGTACGTGTAAGAGTCTGTTGGTTTTTCTCTGACTTTCATCATTATCTACCTTTTACCGGTAGATTACTCAGATGATGTTGATGAACATATGCTAATATTACCCAAAACAAAAAAATACTATGATTTAACGTCGATAAACTGTTAAGTAAAACAAAATAATTTTTATTCCATAAGTAAACTCTAATAAGTTCCACAACAGCTTGAGTACGAAGGTTTTCAAAGAGAATTATGGGTGAAATTTGTTGAACTCCAAGGCATTGCTATATGCCAGTAAGTGAGAAATATGAAAAATAATAGGAAACATCAAATGCAGCCAAAAGTTTAGAGAGACCATGCAAAGTTTCAATTTCTACCCGAGGAAAAAGCATCTTCTGTCAGATTTTTTTCGATTTTAGTCTACTCAGCACAGGGCCAAACTTTAGACAGGATGAAATTAAATGGTGCAACACCAGAACGCACAAGGCAAAGTAAATCCTGCTCAGCACAACATGGTGCTGCAACAAATCTGTTTCAGTTCACTCCAAGCAGAGTATCTGGTATCCTGTGACTCAGATCAAGCACCAAATAACTTTGGCCATGTACAAGCATTGATAGATTATAATGCTGATGAACAGCATCCTTTGCCATTTGGATGAAGTACAAAGATGTATTAAGTATGCCGTGTAATATATAAATGGTGAAGTAAAACAATATATTTCCCTCCTATCAACTGCCAGTTCATTTAAAAGGAGACATTTTTCTTCAAGGAGATGGTGGCCTTCACTGATATAAATTTATAATTTATCTCCAAGAACTACATTTTTACTTAAGAAGACAGCTTGAGGGTACACAACGGGAACCACAGAAAATTTTTACCTGCTACGAGCTCATTAAGAACATCATCACTAACCCACATTTCGACATGCCCCGGCCTGACTCTCGGACCCTTTCTCGCCCTTCCACGACCCCTCCCAGCAGGCAGTGGGTGACCATCACAGCCACGCTTCAGCTTAGTTCAGAACTTCTTAAAGTTAACAACAAATGAAGAAACAGAGCAGCTCTTCCTGCTGAATTTGACGAGCTGATGAAAATGGTCTTATAATCAAATCTATGAGATAAGTACTAACACAGTTACAGATTCTTTTTGGCCAAGAGCCACATGCCCATGCTTCCTCAGCATAGATTTCACTCTGTTCATGCTTTTCGCTACCCGACTGGGTAGTATAATGCCTAGGAGCAGCTGGGCTGCCAACTTCACTGGTTTCAAATTATGACATCATATGCCGCTTGGGTGTGGAAAATTCAATCAGGAAGTCCAGCTGCATCATTAAGGTGTAAGATATAAATAAATTGGCAATAAGAAGCATAGAGAAGGCCACATAATCCACACCCCATGACGGATTTCATCAATATTTGGAACACATGTTGCTTCAGTCATAGAAGGATAAAGAGGCTGCTATAGGCTCCAGGGGCCCCAAAGTGGGCTCTTTGAGAGTGTTGTGGGTGGACCTTACTTGAATTTTGCATAATATTGGAGATAAGTGAAAAACTTTTTCAATCTTAACAAGGCCCTCAAGCTCAGAAGTAAGGGTTGGGCCCTGAGGCCCAAAACAGTTACTTTCTATCTTAACTCGTATCCAATCTTAACAGTAACTGATGAATTTTTAAAAAATTTTGCACCAAGGTGCACACTTGTAAGGACATAGGCCATACAAAAGAGACTCCGGAAACCTCAAATGACTGCAAAGTGGGCCTCCATAGTGTTGTAGGTGAAGAAAAATTCAAATGGGTGGTTTTTACCTCAGATTTGTTAACTTTTATTTCCATAAGAAAAGCACTGGATACAGTGCAGAAGTTGAACTTGCTTTTTTTCTATTATTAGTACTAATAATGTATGCTTGGAAATGTTAGTATCAGATGACTGAAAGTCCATAGTTTTTTATTCATGCATACAAATCACATACTACACAGTTTGTTTTTGCCTAAAATTGAGTTCATAGCTCCAAAATCATTATTTTTGACTCACTTTCAGCAACAGAAATATTTATTACCGTAGAAAAGGCAGCATATGCTTTAAATGGTGACCTAAGTATGCCCGAGAAGAACTTTTCCCTTAGGTTATAAAATCAATGCATTTGCTTAATTTGTCTGAGGCCGGGGCCCATTGAAATGAGGGTTATCCCAGGCAGGGGATTCTCAATAAGCACGTAGTAGATAGAAATTTTCTGCAGTCCCCATTGAGTACCCTCAAGCCAAGAAGATTTGTCTTGTCAAGATACCACCGTGATCTTATCCTCTCTGGTGTGCCCCATTGAAATTCTTACTCTCAGTAATATCCCATGAAAATTTCACACCCACGTACCTAATTTACTTCCCTAGCCAGCCAGTGTTTGCTGATTTTTTAAGCAAAAATAAAAACAAACAGAAAAATAAATTAGCCGAAATCCTATTTTAGTGACACATCATCAATATCAAATGAAAAAATTGTTTTAGGAATTAATTACACAATAAATGCAATGAAGCATAAACAATGTCATCACACGACCCCTTGATATATCACCTGCACTACATGCCCGAGGCTGGTTCGGATAAGGTGAGGATCCAGACTCATTGAATCTGAATAAGCAAAGATCCACTCTAATTGGTATAAAATTATGCTGATTATGCAAATAATACATACATTCCCAACACTGGCAATATTTGAAAGGGTTACGTAGTTACTATTGAAAATGTGAAGAAGAATGATTCTCTAGTTTATTATGGATCACATGGTTCCAGCTTGGTAAATAAAAAGGTGCCAAGTTATAAGACTAGAACTTTCTCCTTTTTATGAATGCAAGCACATAAGAAATACACTAGAATACAAAAGAGGAGGATGCAGGCAAGCAAAAACGTTATGTTAACCAATACCAACCAAATACTCGCTGAAGTTGTGGCGGGTGTATGTCAGGAAAGAGCTCGCACAGCCTATTATAAAAGCTGTATGGATCAGTAGCTGGTGTCATGCCTTCCCCAGGCATTCTTGCATTTCCCCCTGGTCCATTTGTCTGAAAAAAACAGCCAAAATATAGGTGTATGCAAGCATGACCAGGCGAACAGTAGCCCATTATCTGAAACATGCATGTAATCAGCCCTGAGTGAGTGAACTCCACCACAAGAGTACGGACAGAGTAAAATCTCCCAAAAATATGGCATAGGTTCCAACCCCGAAAAAGTTTTGTTTTTTATTGCAAATAAATGGGATAAGATGAGATTTTCCTTGAATTCTATTATTCTTTTGCTCATTAAAACAAAAAAATTGAGACACGAGCATGAGACCAAAATTAAGCAAAGGTATACAATAGTTATGAATATTAAGTAAGTTAAAAGCATAAAACTACTAATGAGTAGGTCATGATTAACATTTATGAAATGTTTTTGTGGAGTCAACATCATTCCAAGAGTTTCATATCCTCTATCTAGAAATGAGAATGTGAGGTTTACTCATCAGTAGAAGAAGAGGTGGTCCTGAAATTACAAAACCTATATTGGGACTTTGATAAAAGATTTGAGGATTTAAAAAAAAAGATTTGGCACCTGTACAAGATCTTTTCAAAAAATTTGGAAAATTGATTCTGGATACTGATTGGGAGATACTGATATTGATCGTAATTGATGTCATGAGGATTTCTTTTCATCTTATTAAGGGAAAACTTGAGAAATTTTGAGAGGGGTAGGGAAAAGTTCAAGATGTAGGGAATCATTTATTAGGTGAAGAAGTAGAACTTTGATTGTCAAATAACAATTGGATAGTACCTAATTTGGTATTTATTCCAGTTCCATACTTAATTTTGATCCTAGATTGTGCATGGCATGATTTTATTCAAAGTTAGCACAAGGAAACAAATACATTGAATTGGATACACATTGAGTATCTAAGAAATCATAAGCAATAGCTGATATTACAGGCATTGGCGGCTCCAAGTAGGGGGCAGTAGGGGCAATTGCCCCCCCCCCCCAAAACCTGGAGTATTTTATTAATTTTTTTATGGACCTAAAACTGAAATCCAAAATTATTTTATGCTGTGAAGCACGATGGTAGGCATATGTCATGAGCTAAATAAGAGTTTCTTTTTCATTTGATGGAAAAGGATTTCATTCAAACCTCTGGTCTTGAGCCCCCCCTGGTGGGAGGTAAGGTACAGCTGTACCTTACCTCCCACCACAACTAGGCGGGAAGTGATCACTAAAAAGTGGGACCTGCATTTTGGGTTTGGTAATTTAAACACCAGATGAATCCAAAAGTTGACTATAGTCACAAAAATGAAGGAAAGAGATTGATTAATTTATTATGTATATTCCATATTTCCTTAGATTGATTCTTAGAATTTTAAATTCTCTTCTCATTAAATGATCCTTTGCAGTTTTTATGGTATTGCAATATTTACTATGATTGTAGAGATTGATACTCAGATTTTAGGGAGTCATCCTCACTATTCCTGATAAGAGAGGAAAACTCTTTAAGGTTTTAAGTGTGTTACGGTGATAATCCTTTAGTAAGGTTTGCAAATAAATAAAAAACTTTCATTTTCATCAATGAAACTATACCTGAAAATTGTTGGCACCAGATCCCATTGACATCCTGCTCTCACTTAACTTCACGTGTTCAGGTGGCAGATCCAATGACTTAGATGGTTGATTCTTGGCCTCCTGGTTAAGTGGCATGAATGAATGAGGATTACTCTTGAGTGGTAATTCTTTCGGCAGATTTCGTAGACCAGTAGATAGATTACCATTCAGTAAAGATCTTGGTTCTATTAAGTTGGTATCCTTACAAGATACAAGATTTGAGCCGTGAGTAAGAATTTGAGACACCAGAGGAGGAGGAAAGTCATGCATGAACTGCCTGGGTCTTGTGAAAATAGGGTCCATTGGCTGATGCATAAGGCGAGGTTTTGGTAATTGGGGTTGGACTGATCCACAAACACTCTGTCCAGGAAGCATTTTCAAGCCAGCCTCCTAGTGTAACATCAAAATAAAATTCTCACTTTAAATCATTCATATGATAACTTATACATGCACATATACAACAAAATTTGTAAGGAAAATATTAGAGGGTAAAATAAAAGGGGAGAGCTCTACAAGGAAGATGATGCAACAAATACATAAGCCAACTAAAGTGGGGTATGAAACAGTTGAGTTAAAAGGACATAAATGAGTTGGATGGAGACAGGGCTGGAGGGCAGCAGTCAACTAATTTAAGGACTGAATTACACATGATGATGATTGATAACTTAAGAGATATCATTTCCTAAGTATGTATGTATAGCCAACTGAAATCGCACATTAATAATCTAACCCTGCTAAAAAGACAAATTATTCATACTAGGTCTTTCAAACTAGCTGGCTCACACTGCTTTCTACGTTGCACTCCAATCATAGTAATATATGCTTTGCCATACATCTGTGTAGTGATTCAACCTGCATTAATTCTTTCTACAAAACCACACCAAAACGACAAACTTCATTTTCCTTACCAATGAGATCAAAACATCCAATGGACTACATCCATGTCATGGCGGAATGGTTTGTTAGCTCTGATGAACCATAGAACTGAACTGGTTGGAGAAATGATAACAGCTTCAGGTAGGGGCACTCATACCAGATTGAGTGAATGGTAGCTAAGACAAACATATTGAGGTCTGTGAGGAGTTTCCACCTCAGTAAGGTGCATGCAAAACAAACAACCGATCCTAGTTGATTGACCTCTCAAGCGATGGTGTCATGTAAAAAACTCTTTAGAGGAAGACAATGGAAAACCACCTCAATTACCTATCTTATAAAGAGCACAAATAAGGAAATGAATCGATGCAACTACAGAATTCAGCCCAAAGGGGCATGTGAATGATAACCCACTGACCCACTGATCATACCCAAATGAATCATGCCCAAATGAATGATGACTCTTGACCCACTGCTCATGCCCAAAAGGCCTTTTACTACAGGGATGTATACTACAAGCAGTGGTTACTGGGTACCTGAGAAGTTTTTGCGACAAAAGTAGGAGGGATATGATTAGGAAAGAGAGAATCACAAAAGAATGTGGAATGGATACTCCAGGATTGAACATATAGGCCTATTTTTACGATATCTGGTTGAATATATCATCAGTATGAAAACTGAAGTTAATGTTTCCCCATAGATAACATTCATGTCAAATAACTAACAGTCAGATGTAACGTGTAACAGGTAATTGTAAACAAAACCTGAACTCTTAGTTGACATTAAGTTAACAAAGTTATAATGAAAGAAATATTGCAGTTAACTATAGCCAGACATTATTAAACCAAGCCAGAATATGCAAGGTTGGTTTGACGAGGTTGAGAGAAAGGATAACACTCAAAAAACAGAAAAGATTTATGATAGAGGGGTGATTAGTGTGAGAGGAATGGGTAAACAAAGAAAGTCATGGTTGAAAGAGGTGGCAGACTTTTAAGAGAAGGAATAATAAGAGCCTAAAGAATAACATCTGTGTATGATGTAATACCTATATGAAATATCTTGTATATTTTCCTTAAAATGCAGCTCAGACATTCTAGACTCCCAACTAAATATTGTAATGTTTCTATTTTGTTGTAATATCTACAATTTAAATGCCTGTAAATTAAGTGCTTGACATGGTGGGCGAGGAGAGGAAACTTATAGATGAGATTAGGGGAAGACAGGGTAGGTGGCTGGAAGGGGTAATGAGGTACGATGGTTTGCTGAAGGCCGTGATAGAGGGTAGGATGTTGGGTAAGCAGGGAAGGGGAAGGAAGAGAATCGGTTATATGGACGGGATGAAGAAAGGTAGGATTTTTGCTGAGATGAAGAAAGAAATACTAGACTTTCATCACAACCTGCCTCTAACCAGTAGATTACTGCAGGGTCATTCCTTGTCAGTTCATCCAGGCATGACACCCACCGACTCGGATTTTGATGAAACTTGGCAATTTTCATTCTTCCATGTAGGAATGAAACAGTGTAAAATATTTCTTGGCTATCTCTTCTATTTTTTTTTTCACAACCATTTGAAGTTTGGGTGAAACTGCAGTTTTTCAATGAATGCGGTCTCCAGAGGCACTTGTACCTCCAGAGGGAAATAATTTGTCTCAGCCATACTTTTCATCCAATTCTCTAAACTCATATATTTCATACGATTTATGAAAATTTTGCGTCAAAAACATGGTTCTATAAAACATCAAATTTTGACCTGAGGCAATATGTGAATCAAGCTGAATTATTTTTTTCTAATATTCCTTAAGGTATGACCCACCACCTGTAAAAATAAAATTCATGGCTTTTTGCTTGCTTTGTTGTTAAAAAAATTTTATGTACAAAAAAATGTCTTTTCACGACTCTGGTAGTCAGTGTTGGGTCTTCCTTCAAGTGTGATGAAATGCTTGTGTTAACTGTTTTCTATGTCTAAGCAAATGTTTATGACCTGAATCTAGAACATAATAAGTGCAAAAATTAAAACATTTTTTAAGTGCAGGTTGTTTCTCTCCCGATAAGAAAAATATATATATTTTTTAAATAGAATATTTTAAGGAATTCTTAGCACTTACCCATCATTGCTGGGGATCACTTGATTGTTGCTTTACAGAAACCATCAAAATACAGGATGCATGTCAATACAAGTCTGTCAGTGCCTGTGTCTGTCACTTTTGTCTGTGCATCAGTTAGTGGTTAAATAGCACAGTATCCAAGGTCTTCACTGAGGCCTATCTCTGAGAAAGCTAATATTTCAGTTGACACTAGAGCTACATTTCTTTCCCAGTAGTGGTAATTCCAAGTTTTCCTTTTAAATCCAACAGCCGTTGGTTCACACGTTCAATGTCTTTCTCTAAGAAGTAATACATTTGTCCTGAGCCTTTTGTGGTTGGAGTTTCCACATTACAAATGACATTATTTACAGGAACATGGCATATATCTTCTTTCTCTGTAGGCCAGTAAAATGATCTTGCAGGCCCATAAGGATGCAAGAATTTCACTTTTATATCACATTGATCAACATCCTTTGACATAACTAGCCCAAAAAACCAGTGATTGTCATACAAGCAGGCCACAAAAGAATTAGTACAAATTTTTGTCATAATTAGTTCCCAACTTGGCTTTACCAAGAAATTGTGGACGGAACTGAAAGTGCTAATTTTTTTTGTCGCAATAATGTTTTTTGAAATTGGAATAAAAGAATGGTAGCTACGAGTACCTGGGATTGTTTTTGCATGGCACCAGCGAGTTTCTAATTGTTGCCGAATCATTGATAATTGTTCTTTTTTTAAAACGAAGAATGAAATTTTATCCACTTTGTACTTGCAGAACTCATACACATTTTCAATGGAAGTCATTGTGCTACCCAGATCCCGTTGAAGGCTTTCTCTAGTAAGAATTCGCTTAACTGTTCCGCCTATCCCATCACATGGAGATTTCCCATGACTAGTTGCAAAAAATGACCAAGAAGCATGCAAGTCAAAGTCCAGGTGATGATGGCACAGGTTTATAAAGTTTTTACAGTTCTTATACTGGGCAGCACAACCATCACTGAAATATTGCACTTTTTTTACTTCAGGGAACTTATCCTTTAAAAACTGAGTGACTATTTTTTGCGTTTCGAAGATGAAAGCTACATCATGTTCTAGATCGTCAGAAAAAACACACAAACTTAACACACAGAGGTCTATCAGTGGCTTTCCACGAGTATAAATTACCACTGGATGTAGGGAACAACCATCCTGATTCCAGTGATGACCCTGAACCTCATCTTGTATCACATAATGGTAGTTTTCACTGAAATCCAGCAAAACAATAGCTTCATCTGGCTGTAGGTTATTTTTTAGTTCTTTCAGGTATCTCGCCTGGGATTTGGTTATGAAGGAATGTGGGAGAAGTTTTTCCAGATTGTTCACCAGACCATTGATGTATTCATCCAGAGTCACTGTTAGCCTAATTTGTTGGGTCCGATCTGTTGTCACCCATGCACTGTATGTCACTTCATCTTCAGGGTCCCATTCCTCAAATTTACTTTTCAGATGTTCCTTCAGTCGTTTGTCAGACATACATTCTGAACAGTGCCGTAGCATGCAATCCCTGTTATCTTTGGAACATACTAAGTAATCAAATAGGTCATTGTAGGTCTCCTCTATGGAGCATGCATGGAGAAGAAGTGATACATTCTGATGGATAGCACAGACACATACAGAATGGGTTCCAGAGGAACCTGCCAACACACATAATTTAGGTCACAACAGACAGAATTTTGAAAACCCTATTTTTACATGTGGGTATTCAAATTTAAAAGCTGCATACAGCTCATTTAGGTTACTTAGTAGTAATCTTTTTTGCATGTGGACATTTTTGGACACACTCACCTTATCTTTCATTCCTGGCATAAGGCGGGAATACTCGTCATTTTGGTAAAATGAGTGAACTAAGTCCACTGTAGTTTGTTCTATGTTTTTGCCCCTCCTTGGATCTGGTATGGCTATGATGCCTTTCACTCTCAGAAGTTCCCTAGCTTGCCGAATTGCATATTCACTAACATTAAATTCGGTGGCTACTTTTTTCCTACTCCACGAAGTCGGAGCTAGTGTTAGTAGCTGAATTATCTCTCGCCGACTGCCTGCTGTAACCAGTTTTTCTTTTAGTAACCCAACTAGCACATCCATATCACTCGCTTTATCAAGAACTTCTGAATCATGCTCTGGAATGAAATCTTTATCCAATACTTTGCAAACCTTTTTGTTCAAAGTAGAAGTTGCAACTTTCAGTTTCCTTTTAGTATACATTGATTTGCTGTGGGATGCAACTGCATGGAGTTTTAAAGGAGACATGCCAATATCCTTGAATGATGAATTTATTTCCTCCAATGCTTTTTCTTTCAATGAATCTTCATCCAAATCTCCAATACTATCATCACTGCCAGCAATTGGGATAAGCTCTTCAATGCCACAGTTATCTTCATTATGGTGTGTGTATTTATCCACTTTTTCTCTACATGAATTACATATTTTTTGTCCCGGAATTGCTTTAACAATTTCCGGTATGCTATTTATCTTGAATGAAAATGCTGGTGTTACTGTTCGTAGTGATTTACTAATTTTTTTCCTATGACATCTAAATGGATCATAGCAAGTAATTTGATACGTTTTATATTTTTTTAATAAGTAGGTTTTATGGTGCTCACAAATACTCAAAAGAAGTCCAGAATTTATGCCACTCCTGAGTTCAATCATTTGTCTTTCTGATGCACTTAATTCTTCAAATTTTAGGAGATTCACTAACTGAGTGTAGCTAGATTTATGGCACTCTGTACCACTATGTTCTCCTAGACTACAGTTACCAAGCTCTTGATACTGGGCCATTATAAAGGCATCAGCCTAAATGATAAATCAAAATATGACAATGACTTATGATTGTTAACTGAGACAGAAAGAACAAATTGTGTCAAAATATTTTCCTTAAGGTTTACATACCTGGTTTCTAGAGATGGACACAAATATTAACCACAAAACTTATTGGAAAAAAACTTGATGTTCACACTGCCAAAGTTGGAGGGCAACTGGGGTAGAAAAAGGGCAAACAATATCTACCTCCTGAGAGAAAAACTACTTTGTATAAATAGTTAAAGTGCCAGGGCTTATTCAGTTCATTTTCACTTTCTGTTCAATGAACCCCGTTCAGGTCTAAAAGATGTGGTTACATTGTTACATTATTTCAATGTAATCTGATATTTTTCTCAGCTCCACTACAAAGTTAAAAAGTATCATTTCTTCAAAGAAGATACTGCTACAAGTTAATGTCTAGTCCTCATTAGAGTAAAGGCTGGTCAAGGTTAGACAATGTATCTTCTCCTCACATTATTTTTACAAGTTGCGCAAAATTAATCAAGTAAAAAACATTAGTGAAGTTTTTGTCAATACAAAATGGAGAAAGTTAACTTGTATTGACATGCATCCTGTATTTTGATGGTTTCTGTAAAGCAACAATCAAGTGATCCCCAGCAATGATGGGTAAGTGCTAAGAATTCCTTAAAATATTCTATTTAAAAAATGTATATATTTTTCTTATCGGGAGAGAAACAACCTGCACATAAAAAATGTTTTAATTTTTGCACTTATTATGTTCTAGATTCATGTCATAAACATTTGCTTAGACATAGAAAACAGTTAACACAAGCATTTCATCACACTTGAAGGAAGACCCAAAACTGACTACCAGAGTCGTGAAAAGACATTTTTTTTTTACATAAAATTTTTTTAACAACAAAGCAAGCAAAAAGCCATGAATTTTATTTTTAAAGGTGGTGGGTCATACCTTAAGGAATATTAGAAAAAATAATTCAGCTTGATTCACATATTGCCTCAGGTCAAAATTTGATGTTTTATAGAACCATGTTTTTGACGCAAAATTTTCATAAATATTATGAAACATATGAGTTTAGAGAATTTTCAATATCCCTTAGGATATTTTTCAATTAGTATTTGGAATCCTCATGACTTCTATAGTAAACCTGCAAATTTTCATAAGAATTGGATGAAAAGTATGGCTGAGACAAATTATTTCCCTCTGGAGGTACAAGTGCCTCTGGAGACCGCATTCATTGAAAAACTGCAGTTTCACCCAAACTTCAAATGGTTGTGAAAAAAAAAATAGAAGAGATAGCCAAGAAATATTTTACACTGTTTCATTCCTACATGGAAGAATGAAAATTGCCAAGTTTCATCAAAATCCGAGTCGGTGGGTGTCATGCCTGGATGAACTGACAAGGAATGACCCTGCAATGAATCAATGAATACCAATTTTCTAGATAACTAAACCTCCTTAATTAGAGTCAAATATTAGGTACATCATGCCGACTTAACCCTTGCAGTGCTGATCAGTTAATCTTCCATGGGTGTTTCTGTGAGCGGGTAACAAAAAAATTAAATCGGAAAAAGTTACTGAAAAAAATTAGAAGGCATCCACCAGGAAGTGATACACTCCCTCTGATAGCTCAGTCCAAACTGATGGCAGAGAGGCAAAAAGAGAAGCTCTCGACGATGGAGGAAGCCGTTCAAGGGGCATTGTTCACCATTAAGGCCGTTTTACACGAGGCACTCAATTGCACAATTTGATGTACAGAAATTACGAGTACGCAAGTATGGAATTAAGATCAGGGGCTATTTTCCCATCTGTGGTTTATGCATTTGTGCATGCATTCTAGCAACACTGCTTTACACAATGCAATTTTCAATGCACATCCATACATACATCAGATTATGCAATAGTGCCTCCTGAAAAACGGCCTTTACAAACTTGACTCATACTGTGAGTTAAAGGGTTAAAAGACTCATGGCACCTACAGGATGGTTTCATTACTCATTATGCAACCTTCAATATAATTTGTAGTGCAGTAACTCTTGGGGCTTGATTCTTAGTTAACTTTTGGAACCAGAATATTTTTACCCATCTGCTTACTATTGCAAAGACACCTACAGCAGAATTAAAGGTTACATTAAACAATAAGAATGTAGGTACACCTCAGTTAAGATCTTCGAAGTCATCCATGGGATTAAAAAAACTTATAGCCACACAAAAGAACACAACACAATTAAAATGCAAAGATATACACACATAAAGCCACCATGTGACTTTCATCTAAGAAGAGTGACTTGTATATATCAACACAAAGAACATTGGGTACGTATTTCAAATATTTTAATGGCATCTCTTAACGTTAAATTTACAAATCAATTTAACAGAATAATCAAGATTTTGTCTCATTATCTAATGGATCGGTCTAAGACATTGAAAACCAAAAGCAGATTCTATCCAGTAGACAGTATACTCCAGTATTCTGTGCTGCTAGGAGTTCCTACCTAGGAGTTCGTGTTGGGCTCAATGTTAACACAATTATTGTTAATTCAAATGGAAGACGTGCTGAATTCGAGAAATAACTTGAAATTTCTCCTTGGTTACTATCAGAACGTGTCTACCACGGAGCCTCAACCTAGAGGGATGGTAAGTAAATGACGAAACTTGAACCTTGTTGGTGTGGCTGATTAACTAAATTTTTCGGATAGAATACTGCTTAAAATGCATCGGTGGTCGGTGAGAATCAAGCTGTGGCACATGGTTCACTACACGCCGACTGGGAACTGCCCTCCTTCGAAAGGAGAAATGAAATTTTCTGCAAACGCGGACGAGTATCTTAAATCTTACGGTATGTATTACTGAGTCATTTGTTGATAGGCATAAAAAGATCACAACACAATCAAGAATATGAATGTAAATTGTACGTCCTTCACCGAAACGTGGACAACAGGGCAAAGGATGTTAAGCACGATGCGTTTTCCAAGAAGTTAGGCTTACTTACTTGATCAGTGTCCGCTTTTGGCGTAAACCACTGCCACCATTGAGTCTGGCCTCTCCAACAGTCACAAAGTTTTCGTAAGCAGAGTGGTCAAAATAATTTCCAAATACTTCTGCCCTTCCGACTGCAATAAATTGTCTGGTTACGAGTCTGCAGGATGTAACACAGTCCCGGAACTTAAGTAAAGGCAAAGGTCTAGAAGACGGTGACCATTAAGTCATCTTAAGCACAGGAGTTCTCATGAAGTGAGGCAGCACTACCAGAAGGTAATCGTGGTAATCTCTGTCTGCCCTCAATCCATAAGGTACCCCACGCCAGTGGACACCCCGGGAAACTTTTTTTTCTCTTTTAATTCAATGCTGTGAGTCGTGGTGCCGTGCGCAAAAAAGAAGAACGTAATCGCAGCTGCGCTCAAGACTTCTGGGACAATGTAATGAAACTGCGACAATGTAGTGCGTGTCAATTTACTCTTAACAATAAGTCAGTTTCATTGATAGAAACGGATTCGACGTCACTGTAATTGTTGCTCTCTAGATAATTACCTTGCCGAGGAGCGTGATAAATTATATTACATTAGGTATATTTTTTTAATGGCCTTCCAGGAGCCTCCTTGGAAGATGCATTGCCATCACGAGTTCTCCCCAGCGGCCATTCCTATTTACCACCCGTAAACTCTATGAACTTACCCATGTTCCTTAAACTTAATTTTACCCACGTTGCTTAAAATCAATTATATCATATACTTGAGTTCAAGGAACACGGGTATCATATACCTTCCGCTTCTCTTTGATCTCAAGATCCCCCCCTATTCAGTAGATCAAGGTATCCACCGATCGGGCAGGGGCGGATTGCTAGTTTCCAGGGGTATGGGAGGTAAGGAATACCTTATGATTACCTTTTTATTTATTTTCCCGGGAATTACGGTTGGCGGCCGCCCCCACCTTTCCCCTCTTCCCCCTCCCATTTAGCGCCCTTGCGATCGAGAAAAGCGGGGATTTCCACCATTTCCACTCTCGGGAAAAGTGCGGGAATCATGTGTTTATCGGGGAAACTTTCGTTAACGCCTGTATTTCAAATGTCTGAATTACAAAGTATGTATTACCTCACGAAGATTCATCATAGGTTGGCTTCTCCAATGGCAGAGCGTATATCGCATTGCCGTGGATTAACCAATTTCTTAAAATAGAGTCCGCAATTTCAATTTTAAGAAGCGCGTAATCGCGTGCATATTTACGTATACGCGCGCAATTACATATGTAATTCTGAAGTTACCTATGGACTTACCGTTAAAAGTGGAATAAAGTGCAATAAAATGAGCTGATATCTTTTCGTTTTGGGCTGGGAAAACAGAGAAGTATGAGGAATTTTTTCTCGGTTTGGTGGACAACCAAAAGAAAATCTATTCGTAGTTAGTGTGCTTTACTTTTCAGTGAATGTCTGATTTTAGTGATGCATTATTTTAAATTAAACGGCACACAATAAGCAAAGGAGCGGGTCAGCATAGAATACTATTCAGACGATCCTACAGACCTCAGCAAAGGCCTAATACAACGGGTAGCCTTGGCTTACACCGCAACTTTTCGTATGAAATGACCCAACCTTCTTGGCACAATGTTCTTCCGAATAAAACGAGGGTACGCAAGGGATAAGCGATTATCTCGTTTCTATCCCGAAATCATCCCATCCGGTGGCACATCATAACGTCATTCGGATGAAAATGTATTGCTTAAAAAGCGTATTTTATTTTATTTTCCTTACCTAACTGCCCTCGTTGATTCTCCGTTCGCCACCCTCACCTGTGCCCTCCTGGCCATACATAAAGTTTCGGATGAGTCCTCTATCTCTCCATTCTACTCCTATATTCTCAGCAGTATCTCCATTAGTGTTTCCCAATTAACTCCATCAGACGCCCTTTCGAAATCAATGAAATGAAAAAAACGTCCTTATTATTTTCTAGGTTTCTTTCTATTAAGTAGCGCTCTCACCACCGAAATCGCATGCTGAGTTGCATGCGATTACCTCGTAACCACCTCATGGGAGGGTCCGAACCATCAGTACACTCAACCGTTTCTACTCAAACTACACCTGAACGCGTTCATTTTGACACCCGTATACTATTTAGATTTTTAACTTCTATTAAAAACTTATTCACCCAAAAAACATTATTCGTCAATAGTCAATAGATTGGATAGATGGTTTTCCGTAGATAGCCTCAAAGAGCTAGGCGGAGAGAGAGCTCCAGGGGGTCCGCATCTCCGAACTGGAGAGGTTTACTGCAGAGATACACTCCAGAGTGATTGATATGTTGTGAGTGCGTCTCGGGCAAAGATTAGTCTCGGGTGTCAAAAGGAAGTCTTGAACCTACGTCTTCACATAAATGTTTCATCCATTCTTGTCTGGCTTTCCGGGGCCGTTCAAGTATTACGTCAGACGATTTATGCCATTTTTGACCCCCCCCCCCCCCCCTATGTAAGACAATGTAAGATTTTTCCCAACCCCCCCCCTCCCTCTCAGCCTTACGTAAGGCGTTAGATAGTTGTATCTACTCATCGTTAAATGCTCGCTTCTGCAGTTTCATCTTTCCATGGAAGCCATCATACAGCTTTTGAGCATAGGCGTATCCAAGGGGGGGGGGGGGGTTACAATTAATAAATTAGTGGCTTTCTGAGGCTTCTAGATGCACCTATGGCTTTGAGCACTGGATATCGTATAATTATGCATACAGTGTTGGAGTACCACACTCATTGAGCATGGAGGTAATGTAGCTAGCCAGTCAGGTGACAGAAAATGAACATTGGCGTAGCGGTGAGATTAGGGACCATTCAAGTATTACGTAAGACGTTTTGGGGGGAGGGGGGTTGAGCTTTTCTTACGTTGTCTTACGCAGGGGGGGGAGGGGGTCCGGGACAATCTTTCATAAGATTTAAGTTATTTCCGAGATCTTATTTTTATCAACTTATTAAATTATCTTCGGACGAAAAAGCTTTTTTAGATTATCGCTACGGTAGTACGCCTGGATCAGTGCTAAACTATAGAAAAGATATGATCAATTCTTTGCATTCATTAGTTTGGAGAAATTGCATTTCTGAAGATCTAGTGTTTTGCGAGTCGCGCCTGCTGAGAAGCGCGAAATATCGAAAATCTTTATCGATATCTGACTAAAAATTCATTTTCTACGTTTATCAAAAGGGCCTATGATTTTGTAAAAAAAAAATTATAAAAACCGGAGGGGGTGAGTTGAATTTTGCACACTTGGACATGGAATCGGCCGTGTATTATGAAAAAATGTGAATGTTTCCAAAAATGTATGACAACTTACGTAAGATTGGGAAGGGGAGGGGTTCATGAAATCTTACGTTGTCTTACATGGGGGAGCTGGGGGCAGTGGCGGATACATATGGGGGGCGCGCGCCCCCCCCTTGTGGGGCCGCCCGCATTGCCGCCCCCGCCAGTCAGCCCGCACGCTATTCGTTCACGTCTTTCGTCAGTCGACTCTGAGTTGAGTGATCGAGTAGTTGTACTTTCGTATGTAGCACGCGTCCGCGTCATCGTATTTTATTCGTTTCTGTCTGGCACACAGATAGCTAACCTACGAGATAAGTCGCGAATATTCTACTGTTTGTATTTGTTCATACTCCTTAAAAGTCTGGAAGCGAACATTCTGGCACCGAATGTTCTCGAAACAACCGAGCTCAGCTTGAGCGACGCGTCGCGATAACTTGCGCCCCCCCCCCTTGAGTTTTTTCTGTATCCGCATCGGTCTGGGGGTTCAAAATTTTGCCAAAATCACCTTACTTAATACTTGAATAATGGTCCTAAAGAGAAGAGCTACCATATCTCGTTCGTACTCAGTTTGATCCGTTAGTGTGGTAAGAGCGATGTAAGCAAAGTCGTCGATAATTCATTCATCTCTTTCTTCATACTCTTTTTTTTAGTGGATATGTATTACCTTTGTAAATGGTTTTTCGTGATAGATATTTAAATTGAAGATGTTACGCTGTGCGAAATTTGCAGTGTCTTACGAAGCAATTGTCTTTTATCCATCCTTTCTTGCTTTGCGAACCACTGAGACAGCTTCATGCATGTAATTTTCCGTCAAGTTATAATAAGATTTTTAAAATGTTAGATGATAGCATAAACCTTCGATCGAAACTTCTCAATACATCGAAATGAGTGTAAATTCGTGCATCACCTGTTAGGTTATTCAACTTAATTTGAATTTGTAGTCAGTACCACAATTTTGGTAAATATTAATTTTCGTTAGCCCATCTAATTTAACTTCTGCTATATATTTCATGCCTTTAAATGTTAAATTAGTGAAATATGCTCTTCCCGCATTAATGCTGCATCACGTAGTCTCAATTAGCATTTCGGGGATTCATTGATATAAGTTTTTGTTATCTGTAGTCCAGTGTGTGGAATGCTTTCAAAATAGTCTCAAAAGTCAAACCTTCATGCGGGATACAACTGTCTGACTTCTGGCAATTAATACACTAGCTTGATGAAGATTTACTATTTCTATTTATTCACTAGGTACTCTGACATAGAAAGCCATAATAAATACTATATTCAGATAGGTACTCTTTCATATTTACAAATGTTAAGTAATAAAAATCTCTGCTGCTATGGGGCCATTCAAGTATTACCATAGAGTTACGTAAGACGTTTTTGGGGGTGGGGGGTTGGGATCATCTTACATTGTCATATCCAGGGGGGGCAGGGGGTCTGGAACCAATTTATATAAGATTTTGTCCGTCTTGAAACGTTGTATTATTTCCGAATGAAATTTAGCAGTGACATGGAGCATCCGCTCGTTAATGGCCTATTTTCCGTAATTTCACCGCTACACCAATGCTCCTATTCTGTCTCCTGACTGGCTAGCTACATTACCTCCATGCTCAATGAATGTGGTACTCCAACACTGCATAATTATATGATATGCAGTGCTCCAAGCTGTACGATGGTTTCTATGGAAAGATGAAACTGCAGAAAGCGAGCATTTAACGAAGAGTAGATGTACAAATATCTAACGTTTTACGTAAGACTGATAGGGAGGTGTGGGAGGGGGGGAAGTTGGGAAGATCTTACATTGTCTTACGTAGGGGGAGGGGTGTCAAAAATTCCACACATCGTCTTACGTAATACTTGAACAGCCCCTTACGGTAAATACGCCATTAACGAGCGGATGCTCCTCCATGTCACTGCTAAATTTCATTCGGAAACGACACAATGTTTCAAGACGGACAAAAATCTTAAGTAAATTGGTTCCAGACCCCCTACACCCCTACATAAGACAATGTAAGATCATCCCAACCCCTCCATCCCCAAAAACATCTTACGTAATACTTCAATGACCCTTTCTTGCTTTAGGGGCCGTGCATTAACTACGTTACCAACTTAAGCGGGGGGGAGGGGGTCGCCTAAAAACCAATGGCGGATAACGAAACGAGGGGGAGGGAGGGGGGTTCACTCAAAGTGACGTAGCTGTTAGAATGCGCCAGTTTACGTTTCTTACTCCTCAACATCGCGTCGACAATACTACAGAGTTTAACATGAGGAAGGGCGCGCGAGGTGTTTCTTACACCCCAAGCTTCTACTTTAACTCAATGTAACTGAACCATTGCATCTATAATGTTGTGAGTCTTCATAACATCAAATTGCTTACATTTTAACCCTCTCGCGGGTTTAGTAGCGGCCTCGTGACAACACTGTTCAAGGCAGCAGTTAGTTAGGGACCATTCAAGTATTACGCAAGACATTTAGGGGAGGGAGGGAGGTTGAGCTTTCTAACGTTGTCATACATGGGGGGGCAGACAATCTTACGTAAGCTTTAAGTTACTTCCGAGATCGTATTTTTATCAACTTATTAAATGATCGTCGGACGAAAAATCTTGCTTTGTAAGATTAGCGCTGCGTTAGTAAGCCTGAATTTATGATAAATATAGAAAAAGGTATGGTCAATTACTTTCTCTCATTAGTTTGGAGACTAGTGTTACGCGAGTCTCGCATACTGTGAATCGCGAAATATTGAAAATCGTTAGCGATATATGACTAAAAATGCATATTTCTACGTTTCTCAAAAGGGCCTATGATTTTGTAACAAAGAATTTTAAAAACCGGAGGTGATAAGGTCAATTTTTGCACACATGGACATGGAATCACCCATGTACTATTATTTTTGTGGATGGTTCTAAAAATGTATGACAAATTACGTAAGATCTGGAGGGAGAGGGGTTCATGAAATTTACGTTCTTACATGGGGGAGGAGGGAGTTCAAAAAGTTACCAAAATCGCCTTACGTAATACTTGAATGGCCCCAACGTAGATGAGCACAGCACCTTGCACCGTGATTCATGGTTGATTTTTAGAATTTAAAAATGAATATTACTTGTTCCAATTGAGATTAGATAGATCTAGTTCGGCTACTTTATTTGTACTCTCTATGCTTTCAGGCTTTACATTGTAGAAATGTTTAGAAAAAATTCAAAGTATATAATTTAGTGTGGATACTTTATTTGTCTTATTTCTTCCCATCCCTAACAATAAACTCACTCAATAATTGAGAAAATATTTTTCAATTGCAAGTTTCATTTGTAGAGACAACATTACATGTCGGGGGGTGGTTACTAATTACTACGGTTGTCAACGAAGGGGGGGGGGTAAAAAAATCACCGAAAACGGTAACGAAGTTAATACATACACGAACCCTTGCGGCGGATTGTATTTCTTATAGTGTTGTTAGTGTGCTGTCCGTCAGTATTCGAGTTTTTTTTACTTCCTTCTTCCATCTATTAGTTCCTCCAGTTCTTTCGGTGTAATCCATGGTTTCCGATTTTTCCGATTTCCATGTTTTTCTCCTTCCAACTTTCTATTCTGTTGCAATAAGAATTCCTCGTTTGATGTCTAGCCATCTCTCTTCGATTCATCCTGTATCGTTTCCATCCTCTTCAGCTTCAGCGAAACAATAATTGAGAACTGGTGGAAAATTATGATTGAGTGGATCGAAGGTGTTTTCATAAGCATTCCAGTATTGGAATGAAATAGCATCGAGCTACTTCAATCCGAAGATATTTGAAGTGAATACTGTTACTTGTTCATCGACAAACAAACTTTAAAATCAAAGAAGCGCAGTCGTAAAGCATGTCGAAAGAAATTGATATGATATTGGATTCTCTGGAAAGCTCACTATTTAAAAATGAAACCATTAATAGTTACGGTTTGCGCATAAATACATCGCCCCTGAAAAATGCTATTCCCGAATAATTTGCAATGATAGGTGTGCGCTAAAATTCGAAATTGACATTATGGATTACTACAGATCAAAATAGAGTGATTCAGTTTTGAATCCCATCCAAACCATTGTTTTTTATTGTGAATATCGCACATTCTTGTAGCTAATTGTGTATTGTAATTCCACCTACAGCAGATATATCTACGCACCTAATTAGATCGAAGAAAAACTTGTAAGCGCACTTCCTAAAATGCGTTTCCTGGTTTACTTTCATAAATTACTTTCAGAAAAAGTAAGCAGCCATATGAAGAACTTAAATGGAAGTCCGAAACAAACTAAATGGCTAAGAACAATTCGCGGTATTTCAAATATAATACCCTGTACGAAGGGGGCCTTATACGATCACTGTAGGGAATAGGCGTTTGGAATTAATAAGAGCTCGGAGACAAAACAAAAAATCAGCCTATCATGTATATCGACTAAACTCAGCTTAAACAGCCAAGATTTAAGGTGCTTTCCTCGAAAATGTATGAATATTGTTGCCTTGAGACGTAGACTTGGACTTAGAAAGAATTGGGGAAAATTATAGCATAATGAGATTTCGATGTTGTTGAGCAAAGTGATCTTTATGTTGGATTCGTTAACTCTATGGTTATTCTTCAGCTCCCTTACGTGAACAAATAAAAAGTCTCCCTCCCTGGAACTCCTATAGTTTTTTATAATTATTTTATTTTGTACGCGTATTCATTGACGTAGAAACCAGTCAAAATTTTAACGTACTTTCCCAGTTGCTATGTCTGAAATTATATGGCTGTGCTTCTTTGATTTGCTTTTTTTATGTCGATAAGCAAGAATCCGTATGATTATTTTATTTTATTCGTGTATTCATTGACGTAGAAACTTGTCAAAATGTTGACGTATTTTTTCCAACGCTGTTTAGAATTATATGGCTGTGCTTTTTCGGTTTTAATTTTTTCCATCGATAAACAAGAATCAGTATGCATGTCAATTTTCTTACGATGCAAATAGACCAATGCTATTTAATTCTGATGCTGGAATGCCGTGCAAACCATCTAGGAAATAAACTCAAATCCTGTCTTAATTCATCTATTATTAACCGAATAATAACCGATAACCGGCTTGGTTGCTACGCACTGACGAATCGTCATAAGGATTCAGCATTCCCCTGATTGGTTTGCGGCAGTTTTACCCGTCTTTTCATATCAACTAAACTTAAACGATACGGGGCCTTATGCAATAGCCGTAGGTATGCGGCGTTTGAAATTATTAGGAGCTCGGAGACAAAACTCAGTCGATCATGGATATCGACTAAACTTATCGTTAGTTTAAATAGTCAAGATATGAGGTGCTTTCCTCGAAAATGTATTCATATTGTTGCCTTGAAACGTAGACTTGGACAAGAAGAGAATCGCGGCAAAAGCAAGCCTAATGAGATCTCGATGTTATTGATCAAATTGATCTTTACTTTGGATTCGTCAATTCAAAAGGTATTCATAATGAACTTAGCTTAGTACTAGTAACTTCTACGAAGTAAAGCCTTCAGCAGTCCAGTATATTCACAAGGTATTCTTCAGCTCAAATGAATAAATACAAACTTTGTCAATTTAGGAATGAATTTTATTTAATACGACCAGTTTCATCGCATAGGTGACATCACCAATACGATGAATCCTGTCGTATTAAATAAAATTCAATGTGAAGTTTACAAAGTTTGTATTGATTCTGTCAATATGGATTTTCACAAAATTACGCCTGAGAATGTCGAGTTCATTCTTCAGCTCCCTTACGTGAACAAAATATTGTGATAGCCGAACACACATTTATTTTCTCTTCGAATATTTTCTGTTTAGGGCCTGTCTCCGTAATAAATTGTGAACCAAAGAAAGGGGTAAAAAAAGGCCGCACTCATAGGATTCCTGAATGGAAGGTGAGCACAATCGAGATATCAGCCTGCTTAATGTTCATCATATCATTCTATATGATATAATAGGTTCACGGTTTGTACTCGCTCTTAACTGAAGTTCAAAATTGAGTAAAAAAACGGTCAATGTCACAAGAACGATCATATCAATTCGAAAACTGCATTATTTCCATCCGCACGTCCCTCCTATTTTCTGAGCCCTGCATTCTCACGAAAATATTCGCTGTAAGAACGTGAAGTTCCAATGCCCTTCCAATATCTAAACCGTGAGTCATGTCATTCAATACATGCCAAGGTCCTTTACATGGGAAGATCAGACGAACGAAGATAATTCAGCCGCGTTATTTAAAGGGTCGAGTTAATGGCTTAAATTCACACCATTTCCCTATAGTTCGATGTTGAAAAAATGGAGCAATAAAGGGCATAATATATACGAAAAAATAAATATTTATAAGTGTTGTGAGTACACATGAAAATGTTGACACTAGGTGAGAACATATTTACAGATCTACTTTCGCTACTGTCACTATTTTAGACTTCTTTTCCTTTCTCTTTCAATAAATTAGCTCTTGTGTAGCAAAACAACTTTTTATGCCGTCAAAATGCTTTCGTTGACGGCTGCATTATGCGTTTTATATTTTAGAAATCTATCTTATGCGTCATACATGTGCCTTGGAACATATTAAAGCATGTCAAAACAAGCATAAATACTAAGTAACTCATAATGTTTTCAAGTAATTGAATTATTAGAGAAAATCTATGTGTAATAATTCACATATTCTCTTCGACACGATTCGATCTCCTGGAGCGACGATTCGCGGTAATTGCCTTTTCACGAGAAAAAATAATGGAAGATATGTCATTCGCGGCGGTGGTATTCCCCGTACTCTGATGGAGATTGGATATTTGAGTCCTGGCTTCGAAACGGTAGCTTTCGATTACGAGAGGGATCTGGTGACTTGCCGACAGGCCGATCCTTCATCTACTCATTTTCGCTCACGCATAACCAAACGGGAGTCCGAAATCCAACCCATCTCCTCAGAAATCCCTTAGTAGGTCAAAATCGTCCTTCGGGTGGAGGTTCCCTCTCAGCAAGTGAGTTCGGAAGGAGGGCTGTTGTTCCGCTCGGAGTTAATTTTGCTCAGGGGGTGTGGTGCGGCCGCTAGTGCCTACTTACAGCACGCCGTGCATGTTTTACTCTTGAATCTCTGTCCGTTTATGTATTTCAAAATACCTAGATGAAGGTGGCAAGTGGCCAAAAGAGTTTGGAGAAATAGTGATGATACACATAGAAAAGAGGAAAAACAGCAATAAATGCGAAGAACACCAGGAAATAAGCTTAATATTTCATACAGCAAAAGTACTACTAAGGTCAATTTACAGAAGGCTATATGGAAGGCTGAGTAGAGCAATCAAAGATGAACAGTATATTTGTAGGAAAGAAGTATGGACCAAAGATGCTATAGACTTTATAAGAGTAACTGGAGAGAGATATATGGAGAAATAGAGGGAAGTATATGTAGCTTTCATAGATCTGGAAAAAGCGTTCGACAGAGTAAATTGGGACAAATTAATGGCTTTATAGAAAAAACGAGCGATTGATTGGAAAGAAATAAGATTAATTAAAGACCTCTATTAAGGCCAAACTGCAAGAGTGAGGATAGCAGGTGAGATGACTGCGGAAATTGACCTGGGAAAAAGAGTAATAAAAGGTGCTGCATTTCCCCAATTATATTCAACAAATATTTGGAATGAATAATCCAAGGGTGTTATGACGGTAGAAGAGGGGTGTGTTTGGGAGGGAAAAGAGTAGAGTGCATAAGATTTTCCGATGACATGGCAGTAGTAGCGGAAACCAAAAAGAAATAACGGGAATGCTAGAGGACCTTAACACCAAATGTCTACATTATGGAATGAAGATGAACAAGAAGAAGACCAAGTGTATGGTCATCGGAGGAAAAGGGGAGAAAATTAAAATGAAACTAGAAGGGGAATGCATAGAGCAAGTGAAGAGCTTCAAATATCTGGGGAGTATTATAACAGAAGATATGTATTGTACAGCTGACATAAAAAGACGGATAGCATTAGCAAAAGAAGGATTCCAAAGGAAAAGGAAGCTACTCTGAGGGCCTTTGAACCAAGAATTGAGAAATAAACTAGTAAAGTGGATATGGAGTGTGGAACTATATGGGGCGGAAACTTGGGCAGTTAAGAACAGAGATGAAAAAAAGACTAGAAGCCCTGGAGATGTGGATATGGAGACGGATGGAAAACGTAAGTTGAATGGATAAAGTGAGAAACGAGGAGGTACTGAGGAGAGTGAGCGAGGAATGGACTTGGATGGAAACGATTAGAAAAAGAAAGAGGAATTCCCTACGAAGACATTATCTGCTGACGACAGGTACCTATAGAAGGAATGGTGGAAGGAAAGCGGGGAAGGGAAAGGAAAAGGAAGCAAATGTTAGACAACATAAAAATAGGCGGAAGGTACGCGGATGACACAAAGCGTCGGGCTGAGAGAAGAGTGGAGTGGACGAGAAGCCCATGAGAAAACCTGCCATCTAGAGCAGAAAAACATAAATGAAAAAAATTACCTAGGGCTTGTCTGATAATACTATCTTTATTATAGAATTCATTAACCAAGTTTTTTTATTTTAATTTGAAATTTTATAATGGAGTTATGACATAGAAATTATAGGTCTAAATAGATTTACTAAATTTTATATGTTTTGAAGTACAATCAGAGAAATCAATATATATTTATTTCTCATTTAACATAAAATGTTATTAGCTGTTACTTAGAAGATATACAGTAAGGTTAGACCTACATGCAATGTCACCCAATAAAAAAACACTTTAAAAACAGAAGTAATGAAGTCTCTTGGAATTTTAGCCAAAAGTTTTAATAGCCAAAAATGGCACTTTCCTAAAAAACTACACTTGAACTCTATAGATTACATATTTTATAAAAACGTTTTGCTATTTTTGGTTCCGCATGGGACCAATTAACATAAATATCTCACTTACAATGATTTTAAATACAAACCTACCCCAAGGAATCAAGTCTTATAGGATTAATACTGCAAAGGCAAAATAACCTCTTATCTAGCCGATGGAGGGAAACAGATCAACAATGCCAATTTTTGACGTAAATAAAACATCTATCAACAGCTGATTTATGGTCTACGTTTATCGATGAGACAAAGTTTACTTTTTAAGGCAGAAAATATAGACACAGTAAAAAAATTATGCAGTGTGACAATTTAGTGTTTCATTTTTTCAAATAGCAAAATTATATATTATTTTAAATTATTATTTATTTTTTTCATGTTTGGGATCACTTTAAATGGAATGGTTGAGCTGGGTTGAGCTTAGTAAGCTTAGCTTACCACCCCCCAAACCCCCCTGGATACTCCCTTGCCCTGAACTTTGTTTCTCTCGCAGTATTTTAATTCCAAGATTATTCAAAGTTAATCGTAACTCTGAAATTAGAATTCCGAATGCCATTGTTCTCTGCCTTTATCTCTTAAGAATTACGGAAATGAAGGTAAAAGACGCAGCTGGTGTTGTGTATGTTAGATTGGAGAGTATACACATGATAGACGGATTATGAAATATGCGGTACATTACTTCTCAAGTGAAGTTATTAGCTGTTTCCAAAACTGGAGTACTGTTTTTGAGGTAAGTGTAATGAGGAAAAGTGTGCTGAAGTCCTCTGATGAGGATACACACGCCGGTGGAAAAGTCTCATATGAATCCCGTCCAAATGAAGGAAGGAAAAATAATTGGAAAGCCATGGACTTGATCCAGTCACCTTCGGCATAGGAGTCCAACACGGGAACTAGTAGACCAACGTAGGACTGTAGATGAGGCCCATTTCCCTAGAGTTATAATTTTAATTGCAGACATTACCGATTGAAAATTAATTGATAATTAAACTAGGGCTTAATCAGGAAAGACAACGATACATTAGCGTAGCAATTGACATCCTGCACCACACAAAAAATACGGCATTCAAAAATGCCGGTCAGCGTACGTAGTCTCCTTAGTAAGTGAATACCTATAGGTGATTTTGGCAAGCGACATATCATCAAGATTAGTCTTCAGTTCGTAGATTGGTTGGCTGCACCTATCTACTCCACTCTCTTTTAGGCTAACTCCGTCATAATACTAATTAAAACATCCATAAAAGTTTCTTTGACGCATTCAATCCCTGATTTTCTTCCGTAATTATAGTCCATGCTTCATTTACACATTTGTAAATAAATTTCTTCGCATCAATGATTATGTTGCTAGCTTTTAGTGCACCCTTCTTTTGATTAACTGCCTTCATCGCTTGGACAACTGTTAGCTTTCTTGCTTCTTCTATCACTGCGATGCTATTAAAAGCCAGATCATCTACACTATTATTTTAGCTCTCATCATGATGTTTTAAATATTATTTTCATGTTTGGGATCACTTTAAATGGAATGGCTTAGCTTAGCAAGCTTGGCTTAGCCCCCCCTGAATACACACTTGCCCTGAACTTTGTTTCTCTCGCAGTATTTTAATTCCAATATTATTCAAAGTTAATCGTAACTCGGAAATTAGAATTCCGGATGTCCCTAGTATATGACCCCAATTTCCAGATAGTATAATTCGCTACGGGATGCAAAGAAAAGGAATGCGTTTGGTGGAAAAACTAAGGAAATCTGTGGGCCTGCTTTGTCGATACGTTGTTCCTCTAGAAAGCTCCATCGTAGGCTCACTGTATGGACCTCAGCTTTTGTAGCGCGGCTCACTCAGAAAGACGTTAAATTCTCCCAGAATCCAGGAATGCTGCGGATTTAATACTTAAAACTTGTTTCAGAAGTTTGGCCGGTGTATTTGACCCCTCTTCTACTGTATTAAGAATGTTACATCTTTTCATTGGGAATTTTTTTATCCATGATGAATCATAATGAGGACATGTCGTGGTGGTGGGGATTTTTCTGAAGGACGCAGGCCAACTTTGTTTTTCCTTGCCCGAAAGGGGCGGATGTGGTGTCACACCCGCTGAAGGTATGTAGAAAAAGAATTGTCCCTTGCGGGTATTGTGTGCTTCCGTGGTTGTAAGATGAGCTTGAGAAATGGAAATACCCAGGTTGCCGTCTATCACTTTATTCGAGGTAGACGTTCATTGCAGCGGAGCCCAAACCATTTAGGAGGACCAGAAGGTCCACGTCTTCTCCAATAACAATAACACAGTCAAATATTTGACTTTTGGATAGTGCTGTGTCAATGATGTCCCAATCAGAGTCTTCTTCCGATACTTTCACTGCAAAACCCTGCTGCTCAAGTGCATTGCGAAGGAGTGCGATGAGGCGCCTCTTGTTGGCATTGGCCAATAGTTTTTCCTGAGGTAATTCGATGATGGAGGACTCTTCAAAAAGCATATCACTGCAGGAGTGAGCAGCACAACGTCGCATTCTTTCAGCACTTTTGGTATTTTTGTTGGTTGCCTCCTCAGGGTAGCCGTCGAAAACAATCGACACATTGCTTCCAAAGTGGCTTTTCACATAGCTGTCATAACCTGAGACAATGGCCCTTACGGAATTTTTGCGGTTCCAGACAACTTTGTGTAAAAGGTATCCACCATCCACTACTACAAACGTATTGGTGTCCATTGGCCTGCTGATCTGGCCTGGCTGATGGCCTGCCTGACAGTGGAGTAAAAGCAGAGTAGAAGCTACACTTGGTTCTCTTTCGCATCTCCTGTTCAATGAACAATGACATTGGAAATGGAGCTAATTCATACTTGAAGTGACCTTTTAATTCTTCGTTCTACTGTTTTGTTATGCACACCCTCTGGAAAATTGTAAGTGGATCGATGTCTATTCTCTTGTTTGCTACTTTGACGGAGCTGTTGATGGATGCCAATGTGAGTACTTTGTCCTTACGTTTGAAGGGTACTTTTCCAAATGTATTCCCAACGATTTTCGTCACTCTTTCGGTGGAACAGACATTTCTCGACGGTTATTCACCAGTACACTCACATTTCACATCGTTCCGAACACTTCGGTTTCTATGGTAAAACTGACGAAAGAATGCATAGTGTATACCCCTCACGTGCGAGGCCGCCAAATCTATCTTGCAACGATGTGTCAGAATATTACACGTTTGGGTCTTCTATCAGAGAATTAACTTCGTTCCAGATGCCTCTGACATAGTGAGATGGACTGAGCTTCTATGAAGCATTCGTGAGTTCATCATGCCACAATTTACTTACCCATTAGGTATTCATAATGAATATCGAGAACTTCCACCATATCCAGCCTGAAACAGTTGTATTTACCCATTAGGCTTTCCAACTCATTCATTTCGACTCAATAATCACTCGAGATAGGCGAATGAGTCTGTGTGAGCCCCCCCTAACTTCCACTGCCTTGGTGTCATCAAAAGGGCTAAGAAAAGGTTCTCATGTTTAGCCAAAATAATAAACTGGAGGTAATTAAAAGGAAGAGAAAACATCGTAACTCTTGCCTGCCCTTCTAAACCAGACGTGTTCATTACTCCAATCCTAAATGAAGCTCGTCGCAACGACTGCCTTGAAAAGAATGTAGTCAACGAGGGGACGTGTTTACGTTGACCGGTGCCGGAAAAAATGGCCTTATCTTCATCCGAGCACCAAATATGTCTACACTATTCTTCTAAGTCAAAATATAAAAGCTTTTCATCACAACTTCGAGATAATTAGACGAGAAAACGTTACTTATTTCATGAGGAAGGAATAAAAAATGTGCAAAGTATCGATATCTTTAGAGAAAAATTCTCAATTAATAAAACTCAAAGTATAAAATAGACTATCAAACATATTCAATGAGCAGTTCAGAATATTTTTCGTTAAAATAATATTTATTGCCTCAAATAATAGGCACATTAAAACAGCGTGCGAGGTCGCTGCACAGCACTTATGACGGCTCCATGGGAAGTTTAAATGGTCGCGGCCTTTTAAACGACCCTGGACCACGGTGCAGAGACCATAGGACGGCGTTGGAGGGTCAAAATAATCATAAAAATAACACAACACATGCTAAATATACCTATCAGGTATTTTTTACTGCATAATTGATTACTGTGGTGCTCAAAACTGTTTACGTTGATTTTTCCCAAAATCCATTTTTCCGTAATTTTGTTTTATGCCATATTTGAAGAAACTGTCAGACCTAAAAAAAGTTGTTTTCAGCTCAAATTATAGCAAAGTAAATTTACTATAGATTTAGTCCTCATAGTTTTTCTTGTTGGATGGTTACTTTTGCCGATATATGGCAAGACACATGACCAAAATGAAAAAGTTTCACTTTTTGGAAAAAATTGTCTTTTTTTGAAGAGCTGTTTCTCAAAACTTTTTGGACATACGTAGTTTGTTTTAGGCTTAAATTGTAGCATGATATATCTCCTTATATAAGTATGGAGATATATTTTCTGTAAGTCAAATATTTTAGGAGAAATTGAGTAAAACAAAAAAGTGCAAAATTTTCGCAGTTTTCTGCGCACTGTGCAGATTGGACAGGTCTTTCGAAGCTGCAAATTTGGTTTTTTACTATTGGCATAGATCCTAACAACATATTAAAAAATTAGAAATACATGACCTTTTGCAAGGCCGAGCCCCTTTTTGTGCATAAAGTGACTGGACTACAATAGAAAAGTTATAAAAGAAAACGATCTGATCACTCAGACTTAGTACGCAAAAACGATGAAGGGCAAACGGAGGTTTTTACTTCAGACATTTCTGATGACTGTGATCGAGAATTTGTACCACAATCTTCAACTTCATTGAGTAAACCGCAGTGCCAGATGAGAGTTTCATTAAAAACTACAGCTGTAACTAGTGACCGTTATGGCGTGTCTGAACGTGCAACTGCTGCCATTGCATCAAGTGTATTACAGGACATGGTATCGGTTACCGAATCAGATACTTCCTATGTTGTAGACAAGAGTAAAGTCTGAAGAGAAAAACTTAGAATGCGAGCCACTCTGCAAGGAAGACAATTGCAGAAGTTTACAGCCTCTATTTTGCCGGTAGAAGGGATATTACAATGTTTATTGAAAAGGCTGGTGGAAAACATTTTCGCAGAAAATCAAAGGAGGGACATTACTCAAGCTCAGCAACTGACATAGCCAACAGAATTACTTCCTATCTTTCAGAAAATGGCTTATCACTTAACAAATTAGCAGCAATTGGATGTGATGGCAGTGTTACAAACATGTTGTAAAAGTGGTGTAATTCGCCAAATTTAGTTGTATGTGGGAAGACATCTGCAATGGAATAAAGTTAACGTGGAACGGGTGGTTTCTCATTCGCCTGTGGCTTGTTGACGAAAAACCTATATCTCACTCGGTGACTGGCACTGGCACTTGAGTACCTACTGCGTGGGGTTTACGGTTTCGCAAAGATAAGCAATAAAATTTAAAGCAAGAAGCATTTGACCGCTCAAGCTTCAACACTCCTTGTATGACAAGGGAGACTCTATCATCGGCCGAACTTACTCCTATTTAACTGGAGTGGAAACGCACTGCGCGCCACCGTTAGGACTTTTGAGGAAACGTTCATTTGAATGGTAATTTCGCGTGGAATACGGAGCAACGTAGCTAGGAGGGAAGAACTTGCTTAAGGTAAATGTGCCTAATACGTTAAATCATATATTTTAATAGACATTAATTGCCAATCAATATGCGTTTTCAATCCAATATATCCAAACACGGCAAGGGTCAATTTTAATGTACGATATCGTGTACAAATTTATCATTCTTCATTTTCCGTTATATTCTCTTCCCTTGGGCTAATTTAATGTTCTGGTGTTGCCCTTGAAGGTGGGATCCAGATTTCTCTACCTTAAAATA
Source organism: Pyrrhosoma nymphula (assembly GCA_963573305.1). Classification (NCBI taxonomy): domain Eukaryota; kingdom Metazoa; phylum Arthropoda; class Insecta; order Odonata; family Coenagrionidae; genus Pyrrhosoma; species Pyrrhosoma nymphula. The sequence continues at coordinate 20,910,195 of OY754330.1, read as the reverse complement.
CGAAATTGTATATTGTTACTCTTAAGATCTCACATTTATTTCTATTTACAAATTCTCAGGTCCAAGTCCAAGCTGAAAAACGATTAGCTTACATAGTATCATCCCGTCTAGCAGAATATTCCCGTGGATCATCCAGGATTGCGGCATGCTTGGTGAGTCTGATGAAGGGATATGAGAGCATAATGTTATAGGTGTGGGGTGTGGTGGTGAAGATATTTTGGGAGATTTGTTTTATGGAATTGCTTTACAACAGAGGGTAATCCTAATAAAGGTCGCGCAACGCTTTTTGGAGGAAGTAGACGTCATGGCGCCAAATTTTATGAATTTTATTCAGTGTATAAGTAAATTAAAACCCCGTGGCATTCCGCACCTTTTTTTCTTACGACCTCGAGTTTTAACGATTCTCGTTCTTTCTAGTTTGTGTGTGTCTGTCAGGTCAGATCAGATCCTTACTCGTCTATTTAAAAATCAGTTTATGGGAGGATATAATTATGTTTTAAATTTTCGGACTCTCAAGGGTACCTACATAATACCTTTAGCCTCATCACGATCTTACGATCACGATGCTTACAGATCAAATGGTATTGTATTTTATAATTTCCATCCATATTCATCAGCAATCCCCCTCAATCCTGACCTTCGACATCCCATTATTATTGATTGAGCTTCGCTTATTAATTATCTTCTATTATTCTCTTGGCATATTCCTCCCCGTGCCAAAAGTGTTAACTTTTTTTCTTTTTTATCCTACATCTCAAACTCCGACTAAATTGAATTTTCTTTTCCCAATAATAAAATTGACCATGCAACTTTAACGCATCGAATAAATGCTCTTTCGTGGCTCTAAATCCTTCCTTAGCGTCATTTCTTCTAACTCCGGCAGAACGTTTTGTAGCTAATACTTTCTCAGCTGAGAAATACTTCTCTTAATGCGGTCACTGTGTTACTTATCGTGCAGAACACGTTTATTGCAGGTCTGTATTTAATCGCTAATTCTGCTCTCTTTGCTTTCTTCGAAATAGGATTTGTTGTCCATCTTATCCATGCTCGCCGCTGCACGTCCCCCTTTTAATTTACGAAGCATTGCGAAAGCCTTATATCTTCTCGTCCTTTTCTCCTTGTTTGTGTCCCCACCCCTTCTTCCCCACTCCTACCTTCGACCCCCACCTTACCCGAGTTGAAAAATTCCTTTGATCGTAATCTTAAATCAAAAAGCTCCTTTCTAGTTGCTCACTCTGCCAATTCGGACAAGTCAGCGTAATTTGAATTGAACCATGAATACCAAGATCAGTCGAAAAAACTCCCCCTCGACAAAGTTATTTGATGAGCCCGCCCCAAGTCACGATTCTCGTGCAAGACCCTCTTCTAGCTTCGCCTTGCTCGGCGACTTCGGAATGCAGACAGTGAATCCGCTGCTATGACCCTCAATTTTAAACCATGTACAATCTAGCTTTTGGCTTCAGTTACGTTTCAACTCATTGAAGGATGAGCCATAAAAATGCAATGCTATTTAAACGCTTTAATTGTATTATTGCAATCTCATGATACGAAAACCGCAGTGATAAAACAGTATTCGCCTCTCCTGGCATTAAAGTTAACTGGTTTTCACTATAGGTTTCTATTAAAGTATTCTACCAGCTGATTGGTAGGTTCTTGGACAGTCCCCATTCTGCATCCCAACCTCATAGACATTGTCTCGCTTTCCCTCCTAATGATGGCCCGTTATTAGATCCCTCTTCAATTCTTCATATCTTCTACCTCCTCTTATTTCGTCCAGAATTCCTATCCTCTTCCTTCCTCTTCATGCTTCCCCAGTTTTCTGCCCTCAATCACTCTCTTCAACATGCCCTCTCCTCTCAAAACCTCCTCCATCCATCTCTTCTGCCTTCTCCGAACCTATGCCACAAGCTTCCTCTCTTCTCCGACCATATCCAATACCTCCTCGTTCGTCTTTCTCGCCATCCAGCTAACCTTCTCCATCCTTCTCTAAACCCACATCTCAAACCCCCCAAGTCTACGCACATCCTCCCTTCGCAATGACCAAGTTTCCGACTCATATAGCGCCACGCTCCATATTAAAGTTTTCACCAGCCTCTTCTTTACGTCTCTTCTTAGACCTCCCCTCATCAATTCCCTTCTCTTCGAAAATGTTTCTTTAGCGAGCGCAATTATGCATCACAGGTATTGAAAGAAAAATATTCTTTTAGTCATCAGATGATGTAAAAGCAGAATTTTTTTATACACACTCTGGATGGACACGATATTTTTTCCAGATTTAGGATAGAGGGCCTATGTATATCGCAAGCATGATCACTCTTCATTATTTCTAATTTATAGGTGTTTGTGCTTCTCAGGAGAGCAGCTTCCCCACGGGCAAGCCGCAATGAGAATTTATAGTTTTCACTTGGCTAAAATAATCTTTCACTGGACGAACTAATGGCTGGATTACACAGAATTTCATTGACTACGTGTGATAGTTTAGGCAGGGCATTTTATTCGTTCATTAACGATTCCAACGATTTGTCTGTCTCAGAACTAGCAACTTGGTGTACTTAATTAGATTGATTGAGTTAGACGTTACTTAGTGGAAATTTACATCGTTAAGCATGATGTAATAATACTTCGGAGAGTTCACAGATTTATTTTCCGATCGATTTCAACGCCTACAGCGTCATTTTAAAGATAAATTGGTCAAGTTAACTTGAAAAGTACGCCTTATACGTCGAAATCGAACGGGAAAAATAATGTGGAACTGTCCTAACAATAAGTAGTTTTTCAACAAGCTTTACTTGGATTAGGATAGAGCGATATTACGTCCTCTTCCTCCCAGGGGCGGATTAAGGGGGGGGGGCGGAGGGGGCGGTCGCCCCCCCCCAGTAATTCCCGGGAAAATAGAAAAGATGGTAATCGTTAAGGTGGTTCTCCAATGCAAGTTTTTATTTCACCAGATCAGTACACAATGTTTCAAGATAATTGGAAAATATCTAAAAGCCACTTGTCTAAACTGACACAGTATCCTCGATGTTTGCAATTGTACTTTTGTAGGCCTTTTGATGAACAGTGTTGTGAAAGCTTCGGTGCCGTAACGGAATATTTATAAGATATTATACTATGTATGCAGACCTATATACACCTATTTACTATGCATGCAGAGAATCGTTCCGCGAGTTTGGGTAATTGAGCCGTAGTGCGTCTGCGAGAGGGGAATACAGTCTTCACGTCCTCCTTCAGCATTGCCTACTATGCGACACCCTCCGCTCTCGTGCTCGTCGTTGCCCGGCTCTAGCAAGTGTATTGTTTCAGTGGTAGTGAGTGACAAGTTCAAGAGTTCTTCACATGTTTAGGACCCTGCGTCCTTTATTCTGTGATATACCTGACGTACAGATCAACCTTTCAGACAGAGATAGTAGGTTCAGTCGGTTAATTACAACGACATTACTTATTTGCGCTTTCTCGCGCTCGCCATTAGGGTCGGACGGCCGGCTTCAAGCTCGGGCCCACATTAGCCTCCATTGCTATTTATCAGCTTTTTGATCAAGGAATTGAACACCCACCTATTTACTGGACTTTCATTTTCATTGTGTTATCATAGAAATGCTGTAAGAGGTCCACCCACCGTAGTTTTGTCCCCTCTCCTTTTGATAGCAGTAAAATTGAGGAATCTCTAAGTAAACAAAATAATTTTCAAGTATTACGCTATAGGGTGAGAAAAATATATGCTTATAATGTTTTTGCAACTCGTCGCAGAAGGAATAGCTAAGGTTTACTTTTGTTTACAGGCGTCTTCTTCTAGTAGGCCTGGTACAAAGCGAAAAACTAATAGTGCCTCTGCGGACCTTCAAAGGTTTTTCTCTCGCGTCCAAAAATAAAAGACACCAAAAGCAGCAGGAGGAAATACACAATTTGCTATCCTTCCATCTCTCCTCGCACAATTCCAAGGCATCTATTTTTCCTTTTTCCATTTCCTGTTAAATATTTTCAAGCTTTCCTGCCCACATAATGGTCCTTACGTTCCATGTTCCTATTTTAATCGCTGCTTTCCTTCTCCTATTTTTTCATGATCTTCTACCTCCTATCCCTTGTATCCGCCGATGATGATGCTGTGCAAGGCTTTCGTGTGATGACGACCGCGGAGGCCACGATTTTATCATTCATCAATTATCAAACTGAAATAAAAATACTGCCGTTTGAAATGATACATTTGAATATGGCCATTTAAAAAATTCAATAAAGCTATTAATTGCTCATTTATGGCAGTTTGAACGAAAACATTTGGGAGCATTTCCGTCCCGAGGAAATGCATCAAAATTTTAAAAATGAAAGTGTAGAGAAGTTTAAATCATAATTATAAGTTACCTTCTGAGTGGGGATGTGTTTTTATTTTAATTGGCAATTTCCATCGAGTTACTAATATATCAGTAACTATGTCAATTTCTCATACAAGTATTAACAATTTCAAAATATCGTATATCTTGCAACGCTATGCGTGAAACGTCCTAAGCGTCCTAAGGGTATGCATGGGCTGGATAGCCCATTGTAAAATAAAAACGTGGAACGCACTACACTTACACTCTTTAATTCAATACGACAATTGCGTGACGATATGAGGAGGATAAATACTCCCCAGAACGCATTGTAAAAGCTGCTTCTCAGAGTAGGATGAGTCTATTTAATTTGACTCTTTTCTTAGACTTGCAACCTTAGGGGCCATTCAAGTATTACGTAAGTTGATTTTGGCAACAAAAGGAATAGATCATACCTCCAGTCCAGTTAGTAGTAATCCTCTAATGCTGCCACGGGCGCGAGCCCTCTACAGCTGTTTAGTATGCTTAAGTAACTTTTTCTATAGTTTACCATAAATTCAGGCGGTACTACCTGGCGGGAAAAATCTTACAAAGTAAGATTTTTCATCCGACGATAATTCAATAAGTTGATAAAAATTCGATCTCGGAAGTAGCTTAAATCTTATGTATGATTATCTCGGACCCCTCATTCACCCCCCTTATGTAAGACAACGTAAGAAAATCTCAACCCCCCTCCCTCCCCAAAACTACTTACGTAATACTTGAATGGCCCCTTGACGCGGAGGAAGGGCTTCCGTGTCCCAATGGCCCATAGAGGGGACTGGCGGGAGCAATTACGAAAGCTACAGAATGAGGGGGAAGTGGATGCGCTGTGCGGTAAATTGAATACGTTATCGGGAGGTAAAAGGGGGAAAACGACACCAGAAATTTCGGACAAAACAGGGAAGATATTGATCGATATTGTTTGAAAAGGAAGATACCCAGGATAGGAGCAGATAATACGTGGAAGAGGTTACATGACAGCGGCAATAGACCTGTGAACCTAGATATAGTGGAGGAAAGAATAATAGATAAGGATATCCTCGGACCAGAGAGACGAAATAGAGTAGGCTTTACGAGTGGAAACAAGGAAAGCTGTGGGAGGAGATTAAATTCCTTCGGAGTTACTGAAAAATTGATGTATTAAGGGAAGACGATCTTTCTTCGATCTTATTCGTAGGATCTACGAGGAAAGAGTTTGGCCAGAGGACTTTGTAAAAGCAGTGATGATTCCTATCCTGAATAAAAAGAAACCGTCAAAATGCGAGGAGTATAGAACAATTAGGTTAATATCACACGCAGCTAAAGTTTTGTTTAGAATAATTAAGAAAAAGTTAGAGAGCAGTGCATATTACTACTTGGGCTATGACCAGCTAGGGCTCCCGAAGGTGAGGGCGACTCGAGATGCGATAGAGGTGATGAGAACACTCCTAACAAGAAACATAATAGTATAATTTGTATGTATTTGCTTGCTTTGTGGAATTCGAAAAGGCGTTTGACAGAGTTAATTGGGAAAAACTGATACAAATACTGATGGAAATAGGAGTGCATTGGCGACATAGGAGAATCATCCGAAACTTGTCCATGGTCCATAGGTCACAGGTTAGGGTGGTTGACAGTGAATCAGGGTGGGCAGTTTTAGGTCGCGGGGTAAGGCAAGGGTGCCCTTTGCCGCCTTTACTCGTTAAAATTTGCTGAGGAAGTGGTAAGAGAGGAGGCATGGGGAGAGCTAGATGAGGGAATGGATCAAAGTAGGAGGCCCGCTGATAAAGTCAGTTAGATTCGCGGACGACCTCGACATCGCGGCGATCATCGAATGGATAGCAAGCTCTAGTAGATTCATTATAAGAGCAGTTCGGGAAATACGGAATGAGGATAAACCATGAGAAAACAAAATTAATGTTATTCTCCAGGATAAGAAAAGCGAGGCTGGTCATATAAGTTGGAGGGCACAAACTGGAGCAAGTAGAGAAATTAATTACTTGGACAGTACGCTAGAAGAAAAAGGGCATAGTAGCAATAGAATAGCGATAGAAAAGGAAACGTTGGTTATGAGGGAGTTGATGACGTGGACCTTGGGTAAGGAAATAAAGAAGAGGCTGGTGAGGATCTTGATATGGACTTTCGCGCTGTTTGAGGCAGAAACGTGGACTATGAGGAGTGAGGATGAGAATCGGCAGCAGGTGTTCGAGATGTGGGTGTGGAGGAGGATTGAGAAGCACGCGGTGGAGGAAAACACGAGAAAGTGCTTGGTATGATGGGTAAGGAAAGGAAACTTCTGGATGAGATTAGGAAAAGGCAACTTATGTGGTTGGAGGGTGTAATGAGGGGCGACGGGTTACTTAGTGATGTAATCGAGGGGAGAGTGTTGGGTAAGCGTGGAAGGGGAAGAAAGAGAATAGGTTTTATGGACGGGATAAAGAAGGGTAGGAAGTATGCTGAGATAAAGATATATTTGTAGACAGGGCTCTTAAAATGTTAAAATCTAGAGGATTTTTACTTACTTCCATTTAAACCTACCTTAACCGGTAGATCACCAAATCAAAATAATTTAATTTGAATGGGGATTGGAGTGAGTGAAGGAGCCAGAGTAAGACACGTGGAGGGCGAGTTTAGACAGTAGACACGAGCCAGTCCTTCCAGGCCTTTTGTAAACCAACAATTATTTACAAAAAGTACGGAATACCACTAAATCATTCGAGCAAGCGGTAAAGGAGACTACATTTATCTTCTCTCTTGTGACACTTCTTCCTCACTATATTAGAGCAACCACTAACAAAAAGAGATAAAAACTGCTGAAATATGTACTATTCCACCTGATTTATGGGAAAATGGGAATTTGTCAACATTCTACTTTAGATTTTGAAACAATGTATTGACGCCATCGATTGAGATTTCAGTTCTGAAAATACAGAAGTCAACGATAATAGCCTATATTAAAAAAACTTCCCCTTTAAAACATGTAACTTAACCATTAAGAAGCCTCGATTAATAAATTTCATGAAGGATTTATTTTGCACGAATTATACCATAGTCCAAAATCCGCAACTGTTATTATCATCGTGGTCTTCAAATAGAGATCATTTGTAAGTGCCGCCATCATTCTGATTGACGTTTGTTGACAAATGAGCCACGTTATGCAACATCAACTGCATTCACAATTTCTCCGATATCTTGCGATTTATGCTATGATGACTTGGTGCTGGAAAAGCCCGAGTCAAAATAAGGACATAATATGAAGAAATTTATTCGTCTATTACATTTTACTGCTATCCGAATGCTCCGTATCTGTGTATATAATCTTTGCTCCATATCCTCCGTACCTGTCAGCGCAAGTCGACTGTCACGTGATCTATAATACGCGCCAATTCAGTAGTTTCTGCTGTAATGAGTAGAAGTTAATTTTTGAATTGTTTTTAATGCAAGGCAAGAATGAAGTCTTTGGAATCCAGAATTACTGCTCTTGGCCGCGAAGGTAATTTTGAAGGAATAAGGAAAATAGTTGACGGTCTGCCTGTGAAAGAAGTAAGTACCTATCATACAGAAAAATTCTAAGTTGATCTAAGGTTATTGTCCATTGTATACGCACTTGTGGACAATATGTTGTTTAACTTGTGATTTTGGCGGTGTTTTAGTTATGTGATATGCTGAAGGAAACAATGAAGCATGGGAATGCTCTTGGTGTGTTGAGTTTTTTGATGAAAGGATTTTCTGACAGTGGTCCATCGACTATGAAGCGACTGCAGGTGAGTTTGTACGGATTTAGCTGATTCATGTGTCCATCACATTGAAAACCTTTATATAAAAAACAAGCATACATTTTCAAGTCAAGTCCTATAAGTCTGCTACCGAATTTCCGACTAATGAGTGCCGTTGTAAATTATACGGGGCCATGCAAACTTATGCATCTGTATGCGATTTTGTGGCATTCTACTCATTACAAACCACTTCATAATATAGAAATTTTATAACTTGAAATGAGGTGCTCCTTTTGGGTGCCGGTGCTTAGCCTGTCATTGATCTTAAAACAAAACTTATTGTTTTCTGCGGTTGGTACAAATGTAATAAGAGTTGATAGTAAGTCCTATCTAACTTGTTCATATGATACATTTGTTGACGCTTTAATTAAGAGTGTTAAAAAAGTTCTCTCTCCTATGCATGCTATATTGTCAGGTTACTGAGTTCATATTAGAGGAATTACATGGAAGGTGCATGCAAAGCCAGCGTGTGTATGATGTTGTGACTCTGTTAATTACAGAATTGGACAAATATCCAACTGCCCATCTCATTAAGATTTACGATTTGTGCTTGGAATACATGCATAAAAACAGTATTTCTGGCTCCTGGTGAGTACAGCTGTAATGTATACAAATACTTTAATCAAAATGTTAATTTAGACTCTAATTTAATCGTATAACTTATCACATGGAACATTTATGCCTCTTAATTTGCTCTTTTAATATTGTATGTAACAAGCTTGCTTAAAATAATATACTTAAGATATGGAAAACGTTTTTGAAGAGTATTGATCTCACTTAAAACTGATATTGTCAGTTAATCACAATAGTAGGCATAGGTACCATTTTAAATCAATGCCACGAAGATCGTATATCTATTTGGAATTTGAAGTCAACATTGTCAATGTTACCTATATTTTTGTATTCATTTGGTGTCATTGTCACTAAATATTAAGATTAATATTTAAGAAATTGTTAACATTAATAAAATAAGTTTTAATGCACACCCCAAGGAGGTTAAAATGAAATGGAGGAGGCATGACCGTGAACGCTCATGGGCGAAAGTGAAGCAAGAATTGGGGTGCTTGGGAAGGATTTTGTGGCGAGTAGGCGTTGCCAAAACAGTCACAAAATATCGCCTTGCCTGTGGTTTTTAACTCAGATTTGATTTAACGATTCAGCGACCACCGGACACGTAAGCAAAAGGAAGGTCTAAACTGTGCCGACTGCAATGGCGGAATTGGCTTCAAGAAGAATCAAGTGATATGTCGCCTCCATTTCTTTTCTAACCTCCTTGGCACACCCTGGGTGCACAAAAAACCATGGTTGCTAGGTTTTATCTCTATGAGAGGTAGTCCATTGGTTGTGGAAGTCAATAGTGCTATAGCACGTGGCTACAGTTATCTTCCAGTTCATGTGTGATGGTTCAAACTCTAATGGGTGACTGGACGAGGATAAAGTCAGCGGAGGTGTGAAACATGTACTCCAAGAAACACAAACAGGGGTAGTTAGATCACAACTCACCCATCTCCGTCTTATGTTTTGGATTTTGGTTGATTTCCTTCTCCTTTTAGAATGGGATGATTCTTCAATGAATTTGATTTCCTCATCAACTTCACCGGGGTCATCTTCACTATCAATGTTGAAGTCACCTTTCGCTTGCAGCTGGCGGCCACAAAGACTATCAGGATCGTTACATTCATCGTCCCCAGAATCCTCACATGTTTCGTTTCCATCTTCCGGAGGAGTTATTTAAATATTTATTTCATCCCTTACACCTTTTTCATCCAATTCTTCCAGCTCGTGAAGGATTTCAGTTGTGGTCAGCAGTTTGCGACTAAATTAGAGAAATAAATTAGTTTATTAGAGCTCACGAAAAAAAATATGTTTTCCTTTAGGAAATTATATACCAACCTTGCCATGCCAAAAGGTATTTCGACTAATGTACTCCCAAAGAATCTTAGCGTAGTTCTGCAGAGAGAACGTTCGACTTCTGGTCAACCTAGTATGTCTGGACTTGCCCAACAAACTAGCCTTATCTGCCCAGTGGGTCGAAAACGACCCACACCAATATCATGACCCGTGGTAGACACAGGAGACATGAAATTTGGTAATTGAATATGGAATAATAAAATTGAGCATACAAAGTCTTCTAAATAGTCGTTTCGTTTTGATTGAGCTGGAAAATATTGGTTACATTGCACGTCAAAGTTATTAGAAATTCACGGTAAAGAGGTCATTGTTTGTGTCGACATTACAATGATTTAAAAATGTGTTCTTGGAAATATTACACCAAGAATGAATCACATGCTTCTCTGTAAGACGAAAATAACAACAATGTAGACAAATTCTTCAAATTAGAGAGACTATGATTTTTTTTATCCCGTGGGTCGAAAACGACCCATTGGGCATATATGGGTTAAATTTTACAATAATAACATGCATTTAATATATTATGAATCACATGCCAGTTAGATCTCTGTTCACAAAATGAAGTGGGCATGAAAGCTTAATGATTATAGTTCCTTTTAAAGTCACTTTTTCTTTTAGCCCACTCTCTCTTCATCAATCAGCTTAACACTTTTAAATCAACACATAAACACATTACGTAAAATATATATAGTTACGACACAGGTGGGCTGCCTTCCCTCAGATGGCTTCTAGTGTCCTACTCGAGCCAGTGGTGTCGATGGGCTCCTGTTATTTGCTGGTTGAGCAGCCAGGTAGTCTCGCCTCTCTTAAACTGCTGTCTAGATTAATTGACTATCGGGATGCACCCGCATGAATTTCTTCTAATTCTTAATGTGAATTAAGTTACAAGAAGTACTTTGTCTCTCTTTAACTTTCTCGTCTTTCCTTGCACGTCTTGTTATTTCAGAGACTCCATGGGCACCCTCATTACGACTAACTCCCATTGTTACCTCACTTCTCCTTTCCCCGACTTCTCCTCACGTGAACCTGTAAACCCACGCTATAAGCTTCCCTGTCACCTAGCGATTTTGCTTGTTTATAAAGTATATTGTTCCCCCCTTCAACCGGGAGTGCAAAGCGAAGTAGAAATGCCCAACATGGCTGACTTCGATTGTTAATTTTGTGCCTTATGCACCACGTGGCGAGATCGCCCTCAACATGGCAGTTTCACCATTATGTTACAACGTTTTACATCTGAAAGTGTGAATTTAGGAAATCAATACAGTTTCACTTTCATTTCACGATATTATTTTATTTCTCAAATTCTAAAAAATTTAAAAAATAACCATCCCTAATTTACCAATTACAATACAAAGAAATATTATGTTACAAAGCAAAAAAGATATGTAATAAAATGGTACGTAAAATATGTTATATAAGCTCATCTCCTCATTATAAACAAATTACAAGAAAAAATTAACGTAATTTTCTGCCGGAATGCTTCTTGTATTTTTTTTGCTATGCTATCTCGTGAAGCATTCTGGGCAGAGTCCAGGGGACCCTTCGCAGTCAGGGCAGACATACGCCCTTCTAACGCCTTGAGAATAACAATATTTATTGATTCTACGCCCTTGAGAATAACAATATTTATGTCTACGAAAGGATTTTTTGCTGCCTTCGAGGAGGACAATGTGTGGGAAATGGAATGAAGGTCTGGAAGATATTGGAGGTTTGGGATTGGTTGCATAGGATAGAAGAATGAAGGACTTAATTACGGAGAGTCGGAAATCAAGGATTGGAGTTTTTTATAGTTAGTTATACATACATAGTTGAAATTTTTTAAAATTTGCCATGGGAACATGGGTACAAATACCAAAAGCATGAAATTATTTTTTGTTGTTTAACAGTAACTTTTGATTTAAAGAATCATGTCAATCCATACCAATTCAAACAATCCATCCAACTGCATGTATGAGAATTCCATGAAATTCGTTTTGGGCATGCCATCTGTGGAGGTTTGAGGTAAAATTTTAGTATCTTAAGTGTGATAGTTTCTGAAATATGGGTCTTGAACTTTGGGTATTGCCCTTTGGCCACTGCAACATGCAGCAAAAATGGGTTTAAATTTTAATACATTCCTGAGCTCATATTCTGTGAAAATTTAAAAAAAAATTCCAATGCTTTGTGGTTGAAATTTAATTTCAGAACTGTTTTTAACTTTGCCGAGAGTAAACTATTGCTCCGGGAAAAGTTCAATTTTTACAAAAGAGCCAAATTGCATTGTTTTCAATAGGCTGCAATAGCTGAAAAGGTCGATTCTGGTTAAGACTAAAAACATTTGCTGTTAATGATCTCTTATGCGTGAATGAAAATACCAAGAAAAAAGAGTTCTCTGCATTTGGTGAGAAAATGAATTAAACCAAAATGTGTTAAAAATCTTATTTTTCTTGATAAACAATGCTAAAAAAATTCAAATAATATTAGTGAATGAAAACTGCAATGTAGAAGATGAAAATAGTTTGGACAAACACTGCGGACAGATAATCGGAAAAGTTATCGGGGAAGACTGATAATGGAATACAGGGGGGATGTTAAGATTAAGAATTATGTAGGAATGAAGCGATTGGTGGAGTGGAGAGCCACTCTTCAAATTGATAACTATAACTAATGATGATGTAGTAGTGAGGAGAATAAGCATCCACTACTTGAGGTAAAAAAGAGTCACTCTATACCTATGTATTTCAATGTCGTGCCACAATTCATTCTGAAAGTTGGATATGTAGAGAGGAAGATGTATTTTGGCAGGTGAACGGAGGGACTTGGTGGGAGAAATTAGGAGGATGCAGATGATGTGGGTGGAGGATGTATTCGGAATCAAGGGGGTGTTTAAAGCTGCAGTAAAAAGGAGAATGTTTGTTATGTGAGTGAGGGTGAAGATAAGAGTAGACATTTGGACATTAAGTTGGCAGAAGACATGAAGGAGCACTGGAAGGAGTAGAAAAGTATTGGACTAAACTAATGTGTAGTTTGTAGGGACATGATATTGATGCCGTTGACATTTTCAGTAATTTTTTCAGGTGGTGGCAGATGAAATAACGACCTTCATTATATGCACTATTAATGGTGAAATTGATTTAGGACTGTAGCCGTATTACTGGAAGGTCTTGCGAGAGAGAATTTTTTCAAATCTATCGCATTTTTTTTTCAGTTTTTGGAAGGACCTTCTACCAAAAGTTGTTTGTATTCTGGCTGAGAAAGATTCACTGATGTATTCCGGTTCTGAAATGACTGGCGATGACTTCAAGGAAATGGTTGTTAGCAAACTGTGCAGAGTTCATTGGAAAGGAGAGAAAATAGCATCAGTAATCTCCTTATTAACGTAAGCAGTAACTCACGTCATGTAGACATAAAAATATATTTATATATATATATATATAAGAAAATATATATTTAATAATTTAATAAAAAATAACACCCAAAAATAATTCTGTAAATCACTGCATAGTGATCTTCAGAATTATTTTTGGGTGATCCATTTCATGTGGATATTTCAGATTTTACTTCTATATGTAGTGCTCATGTGCATGTAATTGGTTCAAAATTCACAACTTTATTAAACTAAAGAGAAGGAATGCATTAAAGGAAAGAGGGAGAACTCGTTAAAATATATGAATATTAATATTTGATCTGTAAAATCCCTCTTGCTTTGACATTAGCTCAAAGTGATGAAGGTAATGTACTAAGTCAGATACATTATTTTTGAAAGGCATAATAGATAATATTAAATAAATTTATTGCTGTTCTAGGACCTTGTCCTATGGAACACTTACAATTTCATACATTCACTACGTTTACCAATCGATCTCAGATTGATCTGACTGGCTCAGCTCGGTATGGTAAACGGAGTGCGCTGGCCAGATCGATCTGAGAAGCGAGCCGAGTCAGCCCGCTTTCCCTAACCGGTCTGAGATCTCAGATCGATCCGAAGAGGCCGGAGCGTGGCACTCATCGTCCTTTTTTTGGTTGCCGATGGTAAACAAAATATAATCGATATCATTTACGACGTGACTTGTTGCAAGAAGAGAAAGGAGAGAAGTGTGCGGCTGAAATATGCAAGAAATCTCAAAATAATTCAAACTACTGAAATCGATAGTTCAATATCGATATTTTCAGACTGTGTTGGTAAACCAGGCGATCAGAGTCGGCTCCGTGCTAAACTTTCAGATCGGTCTGAACTCAGACCGATCTGAGATCGATTGGTAAACGTAGTGTTTGAGACTCTTAATGTGGAAGAAATTAACAAAAGAAAAAACTTGCCAAACTAAATACTCTCAGGTGATACATAATAAATAAGCAATAGGGCTGTAATCGTACCTTTCGTGCTGTAAAAAGTTGTACTTTTAAAACAAACAACTTGACCAATTGAAGTAAAAATTAATTAAACAAAGCAAGATGGAATGTTTGGATTGATATAATTTAGTATTAATGTAAATATTTATAATATTTAGATTTAACATCTTCAGTTACAATAATTTTTTTCAAAACAAATACGAAACATTTTTCATCTTCATAAATCCTTTATGGTTGAGTAACTCAATAGTTCTGATTGTCATCAATTGTTTTATTATATGTAATTCTGTGTTGAAATGTGGTAATGATGGCCTAGTAGCAGAATTTTTGTATATGTTCTTTATTTACTGTATAGAATCACTACATGTTTTAAAAATCAGAAAGCTAACCTAGCTATTGGTACCACGGAATGGTTAAATGTGACATCAGGATGAGGAAAGTATGTGAGGGTGATGAGATAAATGGGCCATATATCTTTTCGAGAGTCCTTTGGTTCCTCTGCCCCCTCATCCTTGCTTGCTTTAACCTCCCTGACCTTAAGACCTCTTGTGGCTAGCGACACCAGATTATGCAATGCCTATATGCACTATTTAGAAATAACTGTGCATCATTTTGAGGAGTAAAAATTGCTTAGTTGCAAAGAAGTTTGGGTGAAATCCTGTAATCTTCAGGTATTTGATTATGCATTTGTATTGTAAACATTCAGTAAATGTAAATGTATGTAAGTTAAATATTATGAAGATTGCAATTTGTTAAAAAAAATTAGGCGCTGTCTTCAAAATATGAAGAAATGGAATTCTACTTTCTTCATCTAACTATTGTTCTTTTCTCTAAGTTTTGCAGCATATTCATTTATATTATTCTATGCTTAGTGCATTCAAGGGGATCATATCCTTCATCAAGGCTCCAAACTTGTTGCTGAAGTGTTTTCCTTTATGCCCTCAGGGAACTCTCTCTGGAGGAGAGAGAAATGGCACTGGTCATTTCCAAAGTTGGTAAGTGGCTTCAAGATCTAAACGCTTCAGAAGTTCCTCCACTTGCTCATCAGCTGTTTAGGTTATGCCACAAAGGACCTTTTACTCTCTCCATTTTCCTTCATCTCCGTGATTATTTTTCTAAGAATTTGTACTCTGAAGAAAAGCAGACAGTTTCATCCCGGCAAGATAGTGAAAGTATCTGCACGGAAATGGAAATGGATGGTCATGGTAAGAAACAGGAACCTGTTAATGCCTTGATTGGTCATGATGATGATGGATGTCTTTGTTTTGCTGTGACTTTCCTATTTATGTTAACATTCGTTTTTCAGGGCGTAAATCTGAAGTGCGTCTTGCGGAGGACACTGTACTTTATCATGTGGGACAGTCTGCGAATCTTGGCAGTCCTTTGGTGAAAAACTTCTTGAGTTCCATTAAAGGAATATCAGCTCAACCGGAACTCATTCTTGATCCATTTCTCTTGACTGTTCTTCTTCACCTGTCATCAGTTACAGTCCTTCAAAAGCAGGTATGGCTCTGATTCTTTTTAATTCTCAATGCTAGAATGTTTGGATAGATGTATTTACTTACTTGCCTCCCAACATGGAGGACCTGTTTATTTTTAACCATGGGCAAATTGTTGTGCAGTGTCATCATTTGGTGCTAGAGATGCATTTGTATGAGTTCCTGAGATCTTCAAATTTATGCTAAACAAGAGCTTTTCAACATGAATAAGATTGGGGTGCTTTCCAGTTGTCACTGCAGTCAAGTAATGAGCATTGTAAAAATATAGGTAACATTCAGTCTGAGAGCCATTGCATTATGTGGTCTTTATTTAAAATATTTATTGTTAGCATTGACCTTAAAGGCAGTGTTTGTGAGTTTGTGTCCCAATCTTAAAACTTCCTCTCAAGAGTCTGCATTCATCTACCCTTGTTAGCAGTATGCAAGCATCAATAATGTCTTTCCTCCATTTGCTCAAGGGATTTATGGACATATTTTCTGCTTCAGTAATCCATGTGAGATCTTGCACATAATGGACCCATTTATTAGTTGAAAATCAACTACAGCACTAGCGTGGCAACATTAGCAATTATAAGAAGTAAAATATCTAGGAATACTAATGAATAGTGCTATTGTATACATCTGAATGAAGCAGAGTATTTTTATAAATGCTCAAAATAAGGAAGATTATGGAATTATAGTTAGGATATGAAAATATTCTACATAGCATTTTACTGCCTGGCGATCCATGGTTTTTTTGTTACGTGGATTTTGAAAAGATGGAGTGATCTGAGAAAAACTATTATCCTTTTCAAATATGTTGGGGGCTGAGAGGCAGGACTAAAATTTGTGGGGGTGCGTGAAGAGAAAGTTGCTCGTCACGTGAATTTCTTAGAGCCAACTAGGATGCAGTACACATGGCCTAGCCTTTCGTAAATTCAGTCGCTCTCAGATCTCTGTTGTGCCAACTTCATGAATCTGCTTGCTGTGTTGCCAAACCTCCACTATCTTTGTTTGATTGGTGTTCCGTGGTGCTCTTCCGCCTTGCTCAAGTCACCTTGACTCCGTTGGACTGGGAACGAAGCTGATAAAACGTGCTATTTTTTGCCTTTACAATTTGATAGATTTTTATTGGAAATGAAATAGACCATAAATTGTGAAACCATTGTGTTACTATTTCTCTTCCAATACAATAATGTATATTATGACGTAAACAATGTCGACTGAGAATTAAATTGGTTAACTCTATCACTGCTTTGAGCCCACTTCTGCTGCGGCAGTTTTCGAAGGAAATTGTTTTCTCTTTTTTGCATTCAGGTATGCCTTTTTCATGAAATTCCACTCGTGAATCAACCGGGTCCTTTGGTCTTCTCTTTCCCAAATGACCTGTGGTAAAGGCTGAGAAAAGAAGCCCCTACAAGGAAAAGAATTCATTGGACACCCTCCCTTGTTTCTCGACCTGGGCATTGGCCGGGCGACACCCATTGCGACGAGATATGACACGTTACCCATTGGGACTCTCTAATTGTGGGCCACATGGATTTCCCGGCTGAAGTAGTTGAGGGATCATAATCTCGGCAACATCATGCCAGAGCCACCCCTCTCGATGGCAGCTCCCCGACCCCCAGCAGCGGAGATCTTTGAACTGTTCCAGACTCGCACGAAAGGCACACGCCATGACAAATTTTAGGCCTTCCTCCCAGCCCCCAAGGTATTTGAAAAGGATATTAATGATACTGATGAAAAATATAGTAGATTGGAGAGAAAGATAACTCATTCAAATCTTGTACTGTGAAACTTCCCCAAATGCGGCTCCTCACAATGCGGATTCAAATTTACGTGGTTTACAAACATGTACCTAACTTCAGCGAATGTGGTATGTGATTCACATTTACGCGGTTGCATTCGGTGGCCATTTTCAAATTTTTTCCTGGAATAATCGAAACGTAATAAAAAACACCAATCTTAACTTTTGATTTTAGCTCACTGTGGAGATTTGCCATGCTTTTTATTGTTAGTTTTTATGTTATGCAAGAATTGACCAGGGAATGCCATCACTGTAGATTTATATTTCAGCTATATTCCTTGTGTTCAATCAGTATTACCTAGATTTGTTCCATTGGTATGCATTTTCTTTATTATTCCAAATATGGGTCAAAATTGGAAACATTTTCCGCATCAGGTTGTGGTGTGATTTTCAAGAGCTGTTCTAATGTGTATCGCCAAATGTGGTGTGTGGAGTGTCTTTTAGTTGTGACATCAGTCACTCTGCAAGTCAACCAATGGTGCCTGGTGCTGATGAAGACCTTTGAATGTAAGAGTTGGCCTAATATGAAATTATGTGGACTTTTATTTATTTATATAATTAATTGCTCACGTTCAGCATTTCTGCCAATTTAAAGTGACACAGAACAGACTTTAAATAAAAACAAAAGCAATCAATGAAAACAATTGGTATTCGGTGAAAATAATAAAAAAATACAAATAAAACGTTGGTAGGAAAGGAGGTAAATGGGAGAGGTATTATTTATTCATGGGAAAATGGGACATAGCGAGATTGATAAATGAGTCTGAAGAGAGAAAAAACGGATCTATATTATTAGGCAAAGAATTCAGTAGGGAGGAGAGGTGGTAGTGAAGTGAGCGCTTGACAAAGGATAGTCTGGGGATAGGCATATTGAGTAAGGAATGTGTACGTGTGGATCGACAAGGGACTATGAAGTTTACGGACTTATTAACTTTTCAATTTGCTGGATAGTTAAACATTGATTAAACATCAAAAGGCACTGCAGTAATTGTTAATCGATCTTATCTTAAGGAAATACATGCGAGAACTTCATAATTATTGAAAAAAACAGCTTTGAAAGTCGATTTTTTATCTGTTGTAGAAGCAACCCTTATATTTTCATAAGAGTTATGCTTAGAGATGGGTAAATTACCGTAATTTTCATCAGAGGTAAATTACCACGGTAAATTACGGTAATTTTTCAAAAATTACCGTAATTTTCCAGTAATTTTCAGTTTTAAGCACTAAACAGAAAATGTATGGTTAAATAAGAATGCCAATAGCGAAAGGGAGAGGATACGATGTTTAAAACATACCTAATGCAGCATTAACTTATTAGAAATTCTCAAAATTGTAAAAAGAAATACGGCAGCAACACGCAATGTGACTTTCTTTTGTCAAAGTATGAGAAATTTTAAAGAAGAATATTCTACTAATAATTACTCAATAATGTTATAATTTAAGTAAAATATGCCAAAATGAGTTGAACATTCCTCAATTTATAATTAAACACGTCAGAAATGTGGAATTGGCTTAAAAGATCATGTTGGGAATTTATCTGTATAAAAAATTATCTCAAACATGGGTGAATTATCTAGAAAATTACCGAAATTTACGGTAATTTTCAAGGGGTGCGGTAAATTACGAAAAATACCATGGTAATTTACAAAAATTACCGTGGTAATTTTCAAAGTGACCCATCTCTAGTTATGCTTCTTCTAAGGCAAATTCGTGAAATGCAGCATATTTGTGGAACATAATCCCTGCGTTTGGGATAGTTTCATTGTATATTGCTCAAATGGTCCAGGTGAGAGTAGCTGGTAGAGATTCAGATAGGGTAATTATAAGCCTAGGATATATAAGACGAGATTGCCCATTGTCACCTTTGATTTTAAAGGTTTATGTTGTGGAAACAAAGAAGGCATTTGGCACATGCGTGTACTTGGTGGGTGGTAATTTTGGGATGCTTAATATTAAAAAAATATTTTTTAATGGGCGAGTTTAGAAGAAAACTAATTTTAACAAAATTTATTTTTAGCATCCATTTAGCCACTTTATGAATAAAATTTTGATAATGGCTCAATTTAACAACTCCATATTGGTTTACAAAAGAGCTGGTGATATTGATGTGGGTGGAAGCTTGTGGGCTGCCACTCTATGCTGAACGTACCTACCTCTTGAATAACTCTCTTGAATGATTCGTGTGATGGCCTTAAGAGTGACCCTCATTTTTTGAAAATGGAATGGATTCATGGAAGAGTCATTCATAACTCATTACATTTAAGCCTCAGACATATCTTGAGGGGATATTTAACTCTGTGGGACTATACATACTAACCTGTATTATTTACAATTAAAATAGGTATTTACTTTTTCAGATCCTTGATATACTTTGGTCTGTTATTAAGAATTGCATTGAAGATGAAGAAAAGAAAATCGAGTCTGCTTGGTATAGAAAAATGGTTCCTGTGAATTTTAAGCTTGACTCAGTTTTGAAGGTTGTTATTGAACAAAGGTAGTGTTTAAAGATGTGTAAAATGTCTACTTCTATTGTTGGAAAATTTATTTCATTTAAGTAATGTATGCTGCCTTTTTTTTAACCTTTCAGTGCTTCGGGAAGGGATAGAGTGACTTCTGGTTTGATGAGTCTAGGTATAATGCTGCTCAACGTATCCCCTCCTCTGGGATGTTCTCCTCCTAGTCAAAATTCTGAATTAACTAATCCAGAAACATGGATTAAACACTGTTCAAATGTGCGAGAACGCTTGGTGCAGCGTGCTTGGCGTCTTGGATCCACTTTACTGCTGCTTCTGGCAAAGAAAGAAAGCTCAATGGCTACACCTGTGTTGAAAGCTATACTTTCTAATGTTATAGCTGGTGAAACCCCGATTGTTATGGCACATTTCACGGGTAAGTACGAGTTAGCTAGATAGGTTTATGATTCTGAATGAAGTCCATTCAATTTCTTTTGTACAGGGCCCGTTCAATAAGTATTGGGACTGGTTTCAAAAATCAAAATTTATTGCAGTTTTCATTACAGTTACTTATGAATCTTCAAAATACATTCCTCCTGCATCGATACACTTAGTTCGGCGCGTCTGCCACTCGTCAAAAGCCCGCTGGAAGTCGGTTTCCGGAATACTGTTGAGAGCCTTTGTCGTTGCCGCTTGAACCGCCTCGATGGAGTCGAACCGATATCCTTTGAGCTCCCTTTTTATTTGCGGAAACAAGAAAAAGTCATGTGGAGCCAGTTCGGGGCTGTAGGAGGGGTGAGGCAACGTTGCCACGCCGAATTTCGTCAGAAGCTGCCGCACAGCAATCGCACCGTGGCACCCGTGGCATTTCCACCCGCGACAGTTTTTGTTCCTCGCTCAAGACTTTCGGCACCAGCTTTGCGCACACTTTCTTCATCGCAAGATTCTCTGTTACAATGGTGTGGATGGTTCCGACTGAAAGGCCGGTCTCCTCACTGATAAGGACGATGGTTAAACGCCTGTCAGAGTCCAAAACTTTTTTCACTTTGGCCACCTGAGCATCGGTTCGAGCGGTCGTCGGGCGTCCGACGCGGTGCTCGTCTTCGACGAGCTCCCGGCCTTCCTTAAACATTTTGTGCCACTCAAAAACTCTTGTGCGGCTTAAGGCATCATCCCCACAAGCCTGTTTAATGAGTTCAAGGGTCTCTGACACGGATTTCCCGAGTTTAACGCCAAACTTCACAGCGTAGCGTTGCTCGACGGTGCACTCCATGCTGGCGCGACGACACCACAAAAAATCACATGTCACAAAAATCCACCTCCTGTCTCAACGCATGCCCGGAGGCGACTGTACTAAAGTGCGCCTGAGTGGTGGAGGACCCCTCTACCGAGCCGATCGGTCGGACCCCCATCCACCTACAGTGTTGAGGCTACAGCGAACCAGTCCCGATACTTATTGAACGGACCCTGTACATTATTAATTACGACACGAATAATATTAAGAGACAAATTGGTTTTTTCCTTTGTCAATTCGACCAGTTCTTGAATGAAATACTAGAATTGGATGAAAATGTTGTAAATGGGCAATTGTTTTCCTGGCTGACTCGCAATTATTCCATTCTCACACTCATGAGTCATTTTTCCCTCCCCTCGGATGTTGGCAACTTTCAATCTAAGTATGTATTTTCTTCCTTTCCTTTCCATTCACCTCTCCCTGCCATCCTGCTTTGCTGAGAGGAATGTGAGAATCCCTCTTTTTGAGAGATTCAGGGCAGCTTTGTCTGAGGCCTTAAGATACATATTTTTGTGCATGTGTGAAGGTATAAGGATCTTGACATAACACTAATCATTGGAGAGTAACCGTTGGACTATAAATACCTCTCACTTTCCCTTATGTTCCCCCTCTAATTTCCAGAGAACCTGATAATTTTTAAATTTCAGTTTGGAAAGTGATATTTATACTTGTTGAATTGTGCTTAACTTCAGAAAAGAGCATGGTATCATCTTAAGTAGATGAATGTTAAGTCTAGTGATGGGCTGGTGTGGTTCTTAGCTTCACTTCTTAGTTCTGGTTCTCAGTTATGGCAGTGAATTTAACTCTTGATTTTCTCATTTTTATATGGTGAGATAATCTTTTTTGTTTCATTACCACACATCTAATCAAGTTAACTCTACCATGTTACATCCATGAAAACAAGATTTGTGACAACATAAGACGTAAGGGTACCCCATATTTATTAAATATTAATTAGAGGTTCTTTGATCTGTAAAAATTAATTTAATAATGTGGGCGAATGATGGTGATTTTAAAAAAAAATACAGCTGCAATAAGCTTTTAAACCAGAACAAGATCAAAGAAGAGTGTTTTTGGGAAAATCCAATCCTAAGAATCTGCCTCTATATAGTGAGGCTCTGAAAATGTCTGATTTAGCAGGCCTGCCTATCTTTTTAATATGCATGTTAATATGTACATATGTATATTTCACTGGGTCAGGTGTAACAGTTGGCTCTTCAGTCCAAGGGATGGATTCCTTGCATCAAAATTGAACTGTCTCATTCAACTTTATTTAGCTTTAATTCAGCTCTGATATGTATAATATGCCATTGCAAAAAAATGGAATGAAGATTAATCATAAGAAAACTGAAGTACATTTAGAGTCCCCATATCTATGGTTTTAGTTATAGGCGGTTCACTCGTCTTAGAAATAAGAAGTGAAAATTTCCCAAAATAATTGACCCTTTTTCCAAATGCACATTGGTCTGGGAGGATCTCTTCAAGATTGGATTTTTGCTTGACACAATACATATCTGAAACAATTGAAAGAATACTGCACAAATGAATACTATCGTTTTGAAAAAAGTACACATTTTTAATTTCACCATATTGTATTGTAAATTTTGGGACTGAAAATTGATTTCACTGTATAAAATATTTCTCTGTATTTTTTTATTTTTCAAAATATTTACTTTTTGATGCCTATGTTTATATGGAGGACTGGAATTCTTTTCCCCTTCACTGGAATTTACTGAAATAGCTTTTAAATACAAAGAGACTTAACGTTATTTGCTTCACATGCACGATACCCCAATGTCCAGTTCTTTCTGATCTCCTAATTTTGAAAGTTGTTATCCTTTTCAATGTGGTATACAGTTTCAATTTTTGTCCACAGGTTGTCTTGTAAAGATGTCTGCTAGTATGCCATTAATGATGTTGGATAATCAGTCTACATTGATTGAGAAAATAAGCTCTTTGATGCTGGTTGGTGGTGATTTAAGCAGTGGTGAGGATGAAGGCCCAAGTGTTTGCCAGGACGCAGTGAATGCTGTGATACCTCTGGTGAAAATTTCCAGCTACATAAGGGATTCTCTTGTTTTAATTATGAGGAAGTCCATGTTTTCAAGGTAAATTCATCAATTTAATGCCACAGTTTTCAACATTATATACTTCTGTTGTGCTTTGTCTCATTATAAGGTAATCTACATTCATCATCTGTGCTAGTTAAAGGTTATGGAATTGCATTTTTAAGAGCCCTTCATTGCTTTGCTGAAAATATGATGGCCAGTCTGTAGGAAGGCTCGGTAAATTCTAGCAAATCACCTAAAATCTTGCAAAATGATGGGGAAATGTCAGAGAAGAAGATTCAAAATTTTTGTGAAGTTGATAGTATGGTATGGTATCATTACAATCATTTCTGGTTAACATATGGCTTTGTAATCTGGGGTCACTCACATTTGGCTATAAGGCCCTTTCAACTTCAAAAATTGGGAATAAGGATTATGGTTAATATTCATAGCAGAAGTAGCTGCAGAACACATTTTATAACTTTACAAGTTCTCACGGTACCATGCCTGTATATTTTTCTATCCATTGTTTTTGTCTGTCAGCACAAAAAACCATTTAATCTTGAAACGAATGCTGATGTCCACAACCACAGTACAAGAAGATCTCAAGATTTAAGAACTATCCCACATAAGCTGAGTCTATTTAGCAAAAGCCCTATTTATGCAGGTGTAAAATTTTTGAATCGCCTGCCTAGAAATCTGAGGGAAATGTCTAATTTTCCCCTTTTTAAACGAAGGCTACGACAATATTAAGTAGAAGGTGCTTTCTACTCCACAGAGGAGTTTATGTCAGTATTAATGTGAAGACAACTTGTGTTCTATGTTAATGAATATATTTATCTCTTTGTGACTGGTTCTATTATACATGTAAAACATGTCCTGGAACGAATAAATCTATGTGTAATATATGAACGAATAATCTAACGACCTATTCTATGTAATCTGAGAAAGACCAGTTAGAACTTATGGTGTTGGTAATGGTACTTACATATGGGTATGTATCTTGTGCATGGATAGTGGAGAAATCATCACTTAAACGTTGGAGAGGCTATGTAAGTGCTGTAATAATGCTCTCTAGAAGATGGTTATTATTGATTTGCTTCAGTTTTGTGTGCTTTCTTTGTTAAAATGAGTATAATTCATTGTCTGTATGGCAGTGAAGGCTTTTCAGGCTTTCTTCTGCGTGCCTCCGTTGTCGTTGACGACAGTTTTGATAGCATTGCAGCTATTTTCTTCAGGTCTGAAGTGAAGATGCAGATGTCCCTCCCATCTATAAAGGGCTGTTTTTCCCACAAATTCTGTCAGGTGCACTGTCATTGGTGGGCGTCCTCTTCTTCATGTAAACTTTTCCAGGCATTAGAGATCGTGTAACCATCTTCCCTGTTGATGTTGATCTTCATTGTCTGTATGTCCAACCCTTCACAATTCCTCTCCATCTACCTCAAGCAACACAATGTGGAATGAGGATTTTTAGTCTTCAATTTTCTTCTACAAAGCTGCCCTCTACCATTTGTTGAAGTTGAAGTATTGGGATACTGACAGATTTCGCACATGGCACTTGCAGAAGATTGTTTTAAGTTAGTCCTCTACCTTGGAAAACTTAGCTTAGTGCAAATTTTTCCTTTTGAGCGACACTCCTGCCTCTACATTTTCACTAGTTTTACCAGGTGTGGTGACAATTGTTGACAGTGGCAACGGTGACACCCCAAACGTTTCTGCCGCAGCACTTTTACTCACTTAATTTGATTCAGCTTCTTGAATTATTTTCATCACCTCATCCAGAGGTTTTCCTCTTCTTTTTGAATGAGAGGGCTAAATGCCCCTGAACTTATGCTTGATTCAAAATGAAACAATGTCCTCTCTCTACCATATGCCGATCCTAGGCCAAAAATGAGTTGTTTGACTCTTGCTAAGTACCGAATGAGGCACTCTGAACTCTGAGGCATGAATATAGTCAAAGTCTTTTCCGGACGGTTTAGAGGATCAGACCGAATTGAAAGGTACTGGAATAGAAGTGGAAGGGAGGGGATAAGCCCACTGCCGACATTATTCAGCTCGTAGCAAAATATAGCAATGGGTCCACGCTACTTGGAGTGCTGTGATACGATTGCTCTCCTCAAAACACCCGAGTAAGATGCAGGAGTTATAATATGTACTAAAGAAATATTTCTGCCACCACTAGGGCCAAGGGGACCTCTATTTGGGAAAATAAGGGTTATGACAATTTTTTCCCACTGTGAAAAAGGAACACTTTACAAATCACTGCTTTTTTCATAATAATTTGTGTGCAAATAAATTTATTTTTCTCCAGGAGGCGAGCCCTGAGGTTTTTCATTTCATAATACTGAATGTCATTACATATATTAGGAATGCATTTTGGTCAGAACCAACAGTTTTAGTTCATTTAAAAAAAATTCCTAATCTTAGTGCTTTATACTTTCGATATTGTACTCATTAGGAAAATCAATTTCTAGACATTGAATTTTAGCGACAAGTCAATAATATAAACCAAAAACCCCCACTACACTCCAGAGGTCTGCTTGGATTGAGCTGGAGTCCAGATTAGTGAGGTCTACTAGTATTATACTATTACACTTTCATATTTTTTTGGTGAAATTGATAGTGAAAGTCATTTTTTATTAAATGATGAGAAAAAATGGCCACATTGTGTTTTCCAGGGCATATCCTTCTTTTTTATTTGCACTAAAATTTTAATTGCGGAGTTGTGTACGGTGAGTTTTTGGAATGCAGTTCACCAGCTCTGCATCCGCAAAAGCTCATAGCCAGAAGTCTTTAGGTCAAATCTGACCTTCACTACGTTTACCAGTCGATCTCAGATCGGTCTGAGTTCAGACCGATCTGAAAGTTCAGCAGGAAGCTGACTCAAATCGCCTGGTTTACCAACACAGTCTGAAAATATCGATATTGAACTATCGATTTCAGTAGTTTGAATTATTTTGAAATTTCTTGCTTATTTCAGCCGCACACCTCTCTCCTTTCCCTTCTTGCAACAAGTCACGCCGTAAATGATAACGATTATATTTTGTTTGCCATCGGCAATCAAAAGAAGAACGATGAGCGCCACGCTCCGGCCGCTTCGGATCGGTCTGAGATCTCAGACCGGTTAGGGAAAGCAGGCTGACTCGGCTCGCTTCTCAGATCGATCTGGCCAGCGCGCTCCGTTTACCATACCGAGCTGAGCCAGTCAGATCGATCTGAGATCGATTGGTAAACGTAGTGCTTGATATTGACCATATAAGATGCAGGGTGATTTTCTATGGATTTATTATGAGATTCAAGCATTAATTGCTTATTGGAAAATATGATAAAAGCAATAATACTAAAGCATAACTCTAAATTTAAAATTTTTATTGGTAATAATTCCTATTTGCAGTAGTATCTGAAAATGTTTGCAGTTGTTTTTTCAAATGAAAAACCAGTTTCAAGAAATAGAAGTTTGTTGAAGGAGGGGGAAAACCAGGGGGGAGGGGTGGGATAAAGGGAATACATCCCCCTGAAAAATGTTGGGTTTAAACAAAAGAATTTTAACAACTAGATGTCGTCCTAATTACGTCTTTTATATACATACATGTATAATTTAAATGGTAGTGTTTCCCCCCGAAATAAATTCCTGGGTTTACCCCTGTGTTCAAGTGATTTAAAAATTGTGCATACAAACAACAAGTATTGCCTTTTTGATGAAATAAAAAAAGTTGCAGGTTGATATTTTCAAAAATGGCTTCTCAATATTATTTTGCTAAGGTGTTACATTTCATCTAAATACCCTAGGCAATTCCCAATCAGAGTAGGTGGAACGAAGAGAGCTAAAATCATCAATGTGTGCTCACATCATTATCAAGTTAAGGTAACATTTTCAATGTGTACAAATTTCATGTGTGTTGGTCCTCACTAAGGTTTAATTTGGCATCATAAGGTAAGGAACATTCCATTTTATCATATTCTTTTTTATGCCTCTTATAATCAAACAGGTCAATAACTTCAAGGAAGGTTGCTGTCAATGGATTTCTCCTAATGCTCAAGTATTTGAAAGTTGAAGAATTGGGAGCTCTCAGCCAGAGTAGTCAGAACACCTTTAGTGGACCATCGTCATCGGAACAGGTGGGTGAAGTCAACTTAATTCCTGTACTGTAACAATATGTTTCCTGGCAGGAATTCATTTCCACTCACTCTGGAGAATTTTCAGTCTTTCTCATTCACAAATTTTAAGAAATGTTTGTTGGGAAATCAGGAAAATTGCTCCTTGAATCCAATACTGGTATTGTTGTTTCCATTTTTAACCTCAAACATAAGAGAAACCGAGCCAAAATGACATGATATTTTGTAATGGAGACAGTGTGACATTATCTGGTTTTGTGATTGTTCCTTTTTTTCATTAGAGCATATAACTGCAGTAAGTTTTCTCCTGTATTTAACACCTTATCTACCAGTGGTAAAGGAAGTACATAGTACTTTTTCTTCATTGATTTGTACATTAGATAATCCATTTCTCTTTTGGAATTTTGAATCATTGGAAAAACAATGTAGAAATTAGCAGTCAAATAACTGCCTGTTGCAATGAGTTGTTCTCGTGTTTCCCACCAGGTTAGGCTTTCAATGATTGCCAACGTTTTGGCAGGAGACTTTCCTGCCATTTTCAAGGCTGTGGATGCGGATGGTCTTGATGTTCCAGTCTTTATACTCAGTTCCTCCCATCGTGATCGCCAAAGAACGGAGCCCACGGTGGGAAGAACAGAGTATAAAGACTGGAACACCAAGACCGTCCGCATCCACAGCCTTGAAAATGGTAGGAAAGTCTCCTGCCGAAACGTCGGCAATCATTGAAAGCCTAACCCGGTGGGAAACCCGAGAACAACTCATCAGCATCATTACTCGGGAAAGCCTAAAATCTTACATGCCTGTTGCAATTTTTTAATTCCAATGTTAATTGTAATACTTTGACTTCTAGATAATCTGATAATGACAGTCAAAGCATTTCTTATGATTTATCAATGGAGTATCGCCTGATAAGACATGGGGGCACTGTAGGGTAAAACTAGGGTTGTCCAATTTCGAATTTCTGCATTAGGAGAGACTGTCTCACCAAGTCTGTATCACTCTGTGATAAAGTGAAAATGTCAGTTGAAGCAGTTTTGCAGATGGAAGGACTTCGAAGGTGCCTCTTTTGAAAACAGAAATGCTCACTTAATATCAAAGATATTATTTAGCAGCCTGAATCATCATTTGTTTTGGCAAAAGGATTCTGTTTCCCATGGGGTGAACAAACCCGGGTGATAGGAGTTGCATCATTCAAGTGACATAAAGTGAAACAAAACCCAATACTATTAGATATACACATAAAACATTTCATGTGGAAGACTGACCCATTATAGTCAAATGCTCATAAACTGGAAAAAAAAATTCCTGTGATGTCACAATCGCTGGGGCCTCGAGAGTAAAATAAGGATGACGCAGTGTGCCAAATTGAACATGCTTCGTAGATTATGGATATTTATCTGTGCTGAATAAATACGCTTGTAAGATAAAGGTTTAGGCCCAGTTCATCATTTTGGTGTAAAAGAGGAAACTTGGTGAAAAAGCTTAGTTAATGTCTATTTATAGATGCATTTTATTAACTCTTTTTTGTGATGGTTTTTTGTTAAGAAAAAGGTTCTTGTGAGAATATCTCCTATAACATTGTCCTCCTAGAATCTCGATCACATTAACATGTTTAACTTTGCTGATTCTCATATCTTAACCAATTTATTAAGACCAGTCAATCATACATCATCTCTGTTATTCTTTCTAAAGTGGACTGCAATTAATTTTTTCAGACTTGTGTTCTGGTTCATTCTCAAGTACTTAAAAGAGGAAATACAAATGAGTCAACATATTTGGAGTTATTGAATGTGGTGAGGCGATGCCTAGTGTTACAACCCGAAGTAAGGAAATGCTTGTATGAAGGTAAGGAAGGGAATTCTGATTTTTTCATGCGTTGATTTTTCCATGAAATTCATGAAATCTGAGCAGCTCCTCTGGGCCAGTTGCTGAAAATTAATTATAGGATTTTGTAGGAATTACTGAGTCACAGAATGTTCTTTTTGGTGAAGGTTTTAGTAGCCTCATCCATGTTTTTATTGTGAGATTAGTTTTCTCTGTGTTTATTTCCCTGCACATATGTGGTACCGTCCAATTCTTCGATGTTTCAATCTGAACTGTCATCAGATTTGGGGATTTTTCCTTGAAGAGGGCATTTCACATTTCAGAGCTGTGTCTATAGTGTCATGGCATGGGAGGGAGTTGAGAGAATGTGGTGGGGAAGTTATGGCCAGCAACCTGATTAGAGCAAAAGCAACACTGTGCCAAATGAGCTTGTGCTTAATGAGGCATTGCCTATTCACTTAATGTTCTACCCATCCATCTTATTGTATAAAATTGATTCAGGTAAATGAACTAGAGTTCCATTCGTTGGCCTTATGTTCTGTTGTTTACTGTGGAGTGAATGCTTAAAAATATTAAATGAATCAATGTGTTAAATAGTGAGTTATCAAAGTTCACTGCATTAAAATGCGGAAGTGATTGGCATGAATGTGAGGAATTCACAGAGAAAAAATCTGCTGCCTAGAATGCTATGCTGCTAATGCTAACCTATGTAGAGGGCTCCCTTACACTTGCATTGGTTATATTTGCCCAAATTATGTATTCAAACTTTTTGCTTGTGCTTTTTAAAGATACACTGCTTTTGCTGATAACTTGCCTAGCTACTGGAAGGTTGGAGTAAGTCACTAAAAATGCTGCTTATTGGGGAAATATATTTACATATTAGTAATCACTTATTATTATCTCCTCCAAAAGAGGTCTAAGCTTACATGTAATTTATCACCTGGCTGAACTGAAAAGTCACTATAGTTATATGTTGCATTTCATGGCTTAAGATAGCTTTTAGGTTTTAACCTAGAGGAAAATGGCTTACATGAACTTCTTCTTAATTAGTGCAATTCTTGATCAGCAGCTATTTTCCTCGTCTCATGTAGAGTTGTGGTCCTAGCAAGCCACAGGGTATGTGATTTTGGAAACTTTTTCATGTGACAGTTAATGATTTACTTATTGCCTTTTCTTGAATTTTACATATGTAGCTAAGAAAGTATGTATTATTATTTTTTCGAGGAAGTTACTAAGTGATAATTCTCTTTTATGGTCATAAAAGTTTATAATTGTTGTAAATAATGACTTTTGAGTATTTAGGAATCTTTAATAAATTCTGCCAACCAGTATGAGTGTAGTAGTCAGCCATCTATGTCATGATTATTGCACGAGTCGCACGATGATTCCAGAAAGTTGAGGGTTTCTCCTTGTTTCTATCATTTTCTCATTACGAAGTGACTTGTTCATGGTTAGTTAGTTCATTTTTTGAGATAGAGTTATCTAGACTTCATGAGTCTGATGAGGCTTCTAAACATCTTAAAAATGGAAGTACATGAGGGCATATCTTGTGAAGTATCAGACACCTAGTGCTGCCCGTCGGATGAGATGGTTTCATTCAATTCTCATTATTTCACCACTACCTTTTCTGCTTATTTTATCACTCGCTTCTGCTTTTCAGGTTTTCCATCAGCTGTGCAGCACAACCCAGACCTAGGGCTTCATTTTTTAGAGTTCCTGTATCACCATCTTGTTCAGTTCCTTGTTGATTTGGAGAAAAATGATGGCAATGCATTCACTTCTCCTTTGGATTGGCCTAAAATTGTGCGCACTTCTGGGAAAGATGCCTGCCTTAAGGAGCCGATTGCTTCTCTTATTTGGTGTATCCAACTGTTAGTAATTGCCAACTCAGACTCAGATAGTATTTGGCCAAATGACAGTGATAGAGTTCTATTCAAAATAAAAAATATCTTGAAGGCATTAGTTGCCCAGGTTGGGAAGTGCACACCATCTGATTATGGACTGGTAAGATTAATTTTTGTATTTTTAAAAATTGAATTGCGTTGCCTTGGTTTGAGCTGTGGAGCTGTCTCCCAAGGGAATGGAAAATGATTCATTGTCTTCAGTCCATGCCCATCAGTTTTACACATTATCTGAATGTATTGTTTAACATTTTTTTAATTTATTTGAGATATTTTGTTTATTGTTAGGTCAGTAACAATTCATTTGCAGGAGAACCATCATATAACAAACTCTCTTTAGGAAAATTTCCTATGACTGAAGTATTCTCCAGTCTCAGAAAAATGCACATGATTAAGTAAAGGAAAAAGATCTATTTAGTGGTACCAGCACTTAAAAACTTATTGATTTTATGGATTACTACATGAAGCTAACAATTTTTCATGCACAGTAATTATAAGAAATAATGTACATATTCTTGATATTAATCAGTATTACTGAAGTATAAACAAAATATGTGTTGCATAACATTCTACTGCCACACATAAGTTATACCTGTAGAATAGTTGAGATACAAATTTTATACATGGTTTCTTAACCCTTTCGCTACGAATGCCGTAAATATACAGCAGTAGGTTTCCTTACCTGGAAGACGAACACCAAAAATTTCGTGGAAGATTTTCCTACATAAATGAACGGACACCATATATTTTCGTCGCTATGCTTTCCCCCCTTTCTGGAACTCGCTGGTACACAGCTTCTACGTCTCGGGACCCACTGTAGTGGGGGAGGGCCTTTACCTTGGAACCCAGGAGCAGGTACCTGGACCCTTCATCGTATTAGCACCCTCTTTGCAGCAAGGGTCTGCCCGCGGTCATGTGATTGTTAATTCAGTGATTTTGACAAATAAATATTTGTTGCTTTCTCAAAAAATATAAAATCAGAATTGAACTCCTTGTCTTTTGGTGAGCATTTACAATGTTTAAGCGAAATTCTACCATCAATATTAACTGATATCTAGATTTCAAGATATCAATCAAGATATTTTTGCATTGGAATTGCTTATGCATTAAATCCGTTAATATTGATTGTAGAGTTTCATTTAAAGTTTGTAAATGCACAGTAAAAAACAAGGAATTCATTTCAAAGTCTACAATTAGCAAGCAACAAATATATATGTAGTAAAACCAATAAATAAACAATTAGTTGACCGTGAACCCATGCTGCTGGGAAGGTTGTAAACCTGCGAAGGGTTGAGCTTAACTGCCCCCAGAGTCAGAGATAATGCCAAGGTCCCTGCTAGGAGGGGTCGAAAAAGGTAGGAGCTGAGTGTGAGTGTATACTTGCGAGAACTTTCTCCACAGATGCCATGCAAAAATGGTCTGTACAGAGAGGAAGGAAGTCTCTTGGTATTTAGATCAGTAGACATGCATAAGAGAGAATTCCGCAGACTCGAAAGGGTTAATTAACCAATTTCACAATAATGAATTTGCTTCTTTTTGGATCCCTTAAATTTCGATATACATTGGTTTTATTGTGATTGTTTGTGTCTCACTGAATCGATGGATTCAATATATGATCTACTCCATCAATCATGAGTTCCAGTTTTATGAGTTTTTTATTTTTGTTCCATTGTTTACTGTGATTGAAATTATAGTTTAACATTGAATAATGAGTTGAGTCTGATCAGTGAATTTCATGTTTGAAATTGCAAGGGATGATATATGTGGGGTCTGTTCACTTCTATTTCTTTGTCTTCTTAACCCTCTCTATGACTTTGATGCCCCTACTTAAGAATTGATATCATGCTGATTTAGAGATAATGAAATACTCTGCGAGAGTTTTTGACAGATGATTGTGCATTTTTTGTAGATATGTGTGGAGCAATGTTTTCCTATATTAATATTCATTGCACAAAATATTCAAGTGATCTGGTATGAAGTTAGACTCGGGGATGCGAAGATACACTTGAAAGTGATGAAAATTACCGTGGTAAAATTGTTTGATCTGACCAGGATTTTTCTAAAGAGAACGATTGTGTATGAAATCTATACAGCTGTCACATTATTTATTGCAAAGTATGCAATAAAAATGCAGGATGGTTAAGAAAAGGCTGAGTAGAAAAAATCTCAAGTTGAGAATACATATTTCTGTTCTGTATTAGTGTTATTTTTTTATCGAATACAAAATCATATTAATAGACTTATGGTCATGATGTTTCTTTCCAACTATGACATTGGCAATGAAAATCAGGGCAACATGACTGGAGTACTCAGCTGCAGCATTAAGATGTGAATGTCTCTCATGGCTTTGCCTAGACTACATGTAAAATGTATACAGTAAAACCTCAATTTTATGCATCTTGATTTTGTTACTCTCAATTTTGCATAGCAACATTAAGGTCCGACCAGGAAGTATAGGGTATTTAAATGATAAACTCTTGATTTTACATAGTTTCTTGATTTTACATAGTTTTTTGTTTTTATGCAGTCATACTTTGGTTCGTACGGTCAAATTTTCCTCATTTTTACAGTTTTTCAATATTTTTTATTGATTGTGAGCAAAGCTACTGAATATGGCAGCCAACTTCAACATGTTAGCAAGCAATTCTATCTATATACTCCATTTTCCTGCAACATGCACATAAAATACTACACTAAATGATCCATCTACTAAAATATGTTACATTATTTTGGCAATTATTACAAGTAAGCTATAATATGTGTTGGAATAATATGCCTTGCATTTGGAGACTGTTTTATTAGTTTTGTCTGGTTTTACCATAGTTATGGGCTTGGTAGTACAAGGTCTTATATGGTGACTATATGATGTTCATTATATTTCTCTTCAATATCGCAGAAGCAATCAAAACAACATGTCCAAATTTGTGGCAATTCGGTGAAGACCTTATGCAACCCACAACACATTGAAGTCCTAAATGTTTTTCTACATGAACTGAGGTACCTGTCGAAAATAGAAAAGCAACTTCGCTCATATATTCAATGATAATTCTTAAAATTTACCAACAATTTTAATCATCTCATGAATTTTCCATCATGACAATTTTTCTATAGTCCTACAACACCATGGAAAAGTCCATATATGCAACACACGATATAATTGCATCTTGAATATTTCCCTTACATAAGATTGCGACGTCAATTATTGCACCAGTATGAAAGGCGCAGATTGCTACAATTGCCAGGTTCGGGTGCCAGGTCAATATGACCAACAGATTATCGTAAGGATGGAATTAACCAACCTTTTCCCTCGGATGGCGGCAATGGTGATGTTTGGTTCTTGGTTGCAAACAGGATCGGAGCTCGTAATACATTCAGGAATAACAAAAGGTCAATTAAATAAAAAGGAATCCAAATAAATTATGTGTCTCGTCGTGGAACCTCCAGCCCAGACTACCCAGAAACAACCCAGCATCGGTGACTGTTGTGAGCAAACAAAAGAAATCAGAGATAGTGGTTAGCATTCATACAACATAATACTCTGGACTTGGCCTTCCGAATACAAATTAACAGACCACGGAATTTAATACCATTGAACAAAGAATACTAAACCTAAAAAATGGTACTTACGGCGTGAACGTGATCTGCGACTGTTCCTAAGCTGGTGACGATTTTAAAACGTCACGAGGTCTGCGGTTACATCTATGGAAGGAATGTCATATATAGTAGGGAATTCAAAGAACTGCGGAACTGGCTGCACAGTAACTTTAACGGAGTCACCTGCTAGTGGTCACACAATTGTGTGAAATTCTGCGGGTGACTCCGTTAAAGTTACTGCGCGGCCAGTTCCGCAGTTCTTTGAATTTGTCAAAGTAAACACCTTTGTGTTTTAAGTTTGGCTTTACCTCGTGGACAGTAGCGCTTAGCGTTTGTACACGGGTACTTTGACATTGTATGCACGGTACCTGTGAAGACATCTCGCTCCTTAAAGCCTCCATAAAAATTCACAGTGAGAGATGATGCCTGGGTAGCTTAACTGGTAGAGCACTCGGCACAAAATCGGGGGGTCCGGGTTCGAATCCCAGTCCAGGCGAATGATTTTTTCACTGTGAATTTCACAATAGTAAGGAAGTTAATACTGCCCAATATTTTATAATATAGCTAACCAATATTTGGGAGTCAAATGTCATTCAGTTTTAATTTGAAAATAACAAATAGAAATAAATTACTCCTGGCTATTTGTCTAGCTCATGGTGGAGTGATCGCTTTTAGTCATTCAAATTAATTTGTTTTTTTCTACTTCGATTTAGTAAACATTGATATGTAATGATTTTTATTTGGATGCTCTCATTGTAGGAAGATACCTATGACTTCACAACTGCTTCAGCAGAAACAGAGGAAAAGAAAATTTTAATTGGTCAACTGTTTGGAGTGCATGAAGCACTGATAAGCTATGTAATTGGAGGCTGGAGAAAAGATTTGAATGAACCAGGAGAAAATCTCCTTTCACTAATGAATGCATACAATCGCCTAGAATTGTTTGTTTCGGTAATGCCAATATTTGTTATATCATTATGTATTGTATTTGTTTACATATTTGTAACTGGATTTGTTTTAACATCTTATATAACATTAATTATGATATGGTTTGTGTTGTAGAAAATCAAATTAGGTGAGACAGATAAGCAAGGGAAGAAGAAAAAAGATAAGGAAAATGGAGATGAAGTGAAGAAGGTGCCTGCTGGTGGAGGCAGAAGTGCCTTGTCTCTCATCCCTGAGCCAATATTGGATCCACAGTGCACTTTGAAATTTCTAAAGCTTTTGTTGTAAGTATCATTTTGGTATATTCAAACATGATAATCTTGACCTGTGATTATAGTGGCCTGATTATAAAGTATGAATTTTAGAATTGTTGATCTCTCTCCCTGATTAACTTAATTAGTCAATTGGAATTTCTTGGTTCCACCGGTTTTTGAGCTGGGAGCCGTAACTGGAATCAAAATATAAAAGGATCTGCACTGACACTATGGGTGTGAAAACTTTTTCTTCTTCAGTATTTTTATTTTCCAGCGAAGTAACCAGATTTACAAGTAAAGTGGAGTACATGATGCATTTTTACCATTTACCGTTTTATGTTTGATACAAGTCATACATTACCTGTATCTTGTTTCAAAGTAAGTCTCTACGCTCAATTTTCATGAATTAAAATGCCCTAGTATCCCAAAAATATCATTTGGACATTGCTTCCTTAAAGTCCACCTACCCACAAATTATTCTGTATTTGCTCTTTGGCGCTGACTTTGCACATGAAAGAGCTCTCTTTCATTCTTGAAAGGCACTGATTGACTCGCCTTTCAGTAGATAGTAGATGACTCAGCTATTTTTAAAAATGGGAAACACCTCAGGGCTATGTAGCTGTGAATAGTAAGCACCTGAATATGCTTCCTATTGGAATAAGTGTTATACTGAATTATTTTCCCTGATGCAAGAGCAGTGTTCGGCACACAAAGCTAAGTCAATGTTCTTCATTTTCTTTTCTTGTTTGCTGAACTCATTGTCAGCCAAATCCAACAATGACCTTTATCTATACATGCCAGCTCAGCGGTGATATCGATTGCATAGCATTGTTGTGTAAAGACAGGTATTTTGAAACATAAGAAATGATGCATGTAAATTTGTGTTGACTCATAACACCGAGTGAATCGATTGATAGACTGATTGTGAGGTACAATACATTGATGAAGGAAGTTAATCACAGGTGGTGGTGAGATGCCATCATTTACGCAATAAAAGATGCATTGTTGCTTTCTACTATCCCAAATTCAAATACGTGCCATTCTGTGTGATGAAACCTTGTCCTTGAGCCCTCAGCACTTGGCTCATCACACTGAACTTAATCAGTCAGCGTAGCCTGCACAAGGCACACAAGGAGGCCTCTAGCGTACTCAATGTCCGAAACCCTTCCTGCATTGCTAGTTGTTGTGACAGTTACCATTTATTCTTTTAAATTGGCTCCCAAATGTGTTAGTAGTGGTGGCGGTATAGCATTAGTGATGGATGATAAGGCTTAGAGTAGTCACAATCAAGGGAAAAGAGCAAATTCTCCATTTAATTCTGAAATGAGTAACAACAATTGCTGAAGTCACTACAATTAACAACAAAAAAAATTATCCATTGGTGAGGTGGTGAAGAACGAATCAAATATTCGATGTTTTATCGATTGAAATGCATGTGCATTTCGATAGTTTTGAAATTGTGTCCAAAATCGTTTTCATTTGGTACTGGTCTTTTCTTGAGATGAAGAATTATAAGTGCTCTAAATGAAATAAAATATCTCATATTGCCAAATGTGGAGGTTTGGTCGGCAATGCCTGGTGTAAAGCTTGAGGGATTCTCACCCACAAAGATTTTGGACGGAGTGGGATGTGTGTTTGTGAGGGTATGATGGAGATGGTAAATGATCTCTTCAGTAACCCCTGCTGTTCCTGACCTTGGGCCACAAAACTTGAGGTTGGGTGGATTAGCGATAGAGAAGGGCATTGTGGGTTCATTGTACTCCTTGTCCTGCTTTTGAGCAGCCAATGTTTTTCATTGGGACTAACCTTTAGGGGTGTGGGTGTGAGACCATGGACTGAGGGAGAGCTCTGGTTCCCAACCCACATGACACATTTCTTTGAGGTGGAGAAGAGACGGTATGGTCACTGATCCATATGCACTCTAGAATGATGCGCACACGTGATTCGAGAAAAGCGTACTACAATTTTTCCAGTCATTGCGATTGAGAGGTCTGGGTTCGAATCCCAATTTTTCCATGGCGAATTTCACCCTCTTCGGTTTATATCTTGGTACCCATGTGCGTAACTGCATACCACATCATTTGTGCAATTGCAATGATTAGAAAATTTGTCAAAGTTCATCATTTCTAAAGTGAAAATGTTGGGTTTATTCTTTGTGACTGTGGTATATCGTGCATGACAACATCTCCTGTGCTACAATGTAGACTGGGGATGACAACAACTTGTTTGTATAAACTCCCGCTGAAATTTGCCTTGAATTATGATGGCTTGGTTATGTAACTGGCTAAATAGCACACCTGACAGGCAATTGGGAGATCCACGTTCAAATCCTGGTCAAGTAAAATAATTTTTTTTTGGTGAATTTCACCCTCCTTGGTGTAAAGCACATTATGCTTGATCCTCACACTCTTGACTTCCTTTAAATGAGGAAAATGGCTAATAGAATCTCTTACATTTGTGATATCGTGTATCATAAGGAAAAGTAATATGCTGTTTACTACTACCCATACAGCACGGGGAGAAATATACTCGTGTACTCTCGGTCGATACATGGGGTAAGTGATAATTCCAAAATTAGCCCTTTTTTACACGCATTCTTTCAGTGTAAATTTTGGTCCAAATTATCTGAGTGAACTTCTGTATTTTATAGAATTTAATTAATGTACAACATGCTACTTTGCCTTTTTTCATATTTCTATGGGAATAACTGCATATTAAAGATGAGCTATACCTATTATTCCGTTACGAAGAGATATCTCTGTTATAACATATATATATGTTATATAGGTATGTATGTAACATATGTTACTTCAATATGCATCTACCAAAGAACTTTGTCTATTCGCTGATAATCATGAAAACCTTATTTTACACAATGGGTGGATATATTTTTTTTTACAAAAAACGATGATTTTTCCATGCGATAAATACTTCCTTTTTTGATCATACGTTGCATTTTGGTACAATTGTAACCAACCAGAAATACAATCATGTTCCACGATAATATTATCTGCTTTCGTATGATTCTGACAGCCATTTTCCAGCACACGTGAATATCTGCATTAATTTCTTGGTACCAAATATTTGTAAATATGTAGTTCTCTCCAGGCCAAGCACAAATACGGAATAATTTATATTGGCCTGGTCATGAATACGGAGGAAATAAGTTCTTTGCATTACTTCCGTTAGTCAAGTACCTTGGTGGCCGAGTGAGTAAAGGCATAAGTAAGACTGTGAAAGTCAGGTTCTAAGGTTCGAGGCTCTCCGACGGCATATTTTTTCTCGGTCAAATATGAATCTAAATCAGCCGCGAATTTTGCTGGCAATGCTATCTAGCGGTCATAATACTAATTATAATTTATTTTCCGTTGGCAAACATACATTTTCATGGGAATTTGCATATTAAGCACTGGGTTTTGGTTGATACATGTGTTTACACCAGAAATAGTGGACAGTAAACCGAATATGGACCAGTTTCCAACAGTTTTTAGTCGTTGAATAACAGGTTTTCGACCAGATAAATCATGTGTTATAAACGTGGTTTAAACGAAAAATGATCCCTGTGTGCTGTTTGGGTATGTGATGCTAATTCACAAATTCACTTAAATTTTCTCATGTGCAAAGTGTGAAAGCTAGTATTTCAAAAAAGATAATAAGCAGCTAGGGAGGTGCTTCCATTGCACGGAAATCCCAATGCATTAAAATCTCTGAGAAAGAGCTAATATGTAGTACTCGCAGTTATTCTTGGAAGGTCTAGGAAGGTATTAACTGGGGATATGGCAGTCCTGTTTTTGTCACTCCCTGATGGCCAAAGGTACAAGTAAGTTAAAAGCCTCTAACCTTAAAAAGCATACATAAAAGATGCACAAATTAAAGTTTAATGGTAAGGGCCCAACATTGCCACCAGAGAAATGGAAACCTTTGCAAAATAAAAAAATGAGTCTAAATGAGCATTCAGAAAGTTGAGATCAAGGACATAATGTTATTTTACATGGATGCACAATAATTCTCTTAGTTTTTAATTAGTGTGGCTGTAGGCACGCGTGGCTGGGAAAAGGTGTGACGTGTGACCCACGAGAATTAATTGAATAAATAAAAAAAGGAACGAGGGAAGAACAGGGAATGGGAATAAAACTTACCGGCCGTCGGCATGCCATCCCCGAACAGGACTCCGTCCTAAAAACAAGAAGACTGAGGAGACGTTCACCTCTCGTCGCTTCGATGAGAAAAAGACCCAGCTGCAACTGGCCCTCTCCCGCGTCTCGTAGGTGCGGGTGCACACCTCCTCTCTCCCCACCCTCCAAATGGCGCGATGAGCAAGGTTAGGGGAAGGTCGAGGAGGGAGATTCAAATGCACAAAACAAACTGCACGCATCGGTACAAACAGTGGCATTGCCTTAAGTTTCATGCTGCTGCACTTTTTATGTTTTTTTGGTTAAAACAAGGCAGAGGTTCTTGATATGTTGTTATAGATATGCATGGTAATGAAACAAAAATCTTATCTTGCCAAATAAAAATGAGCAAAGCAAGTGTTAAGTGCAGAACCATAACTGAGAACCGGAATGAAGAACCAAAACTTAGAACCAAACTGGGACCAGAAAAAAGTGAAACTTACCAATCTGTAATATTGATCCAAAAAAATCAAGACATTGAGAATTAAATAACGTTTTGAACTACTTAAAATTTTTGCGGTGCAGTTTAAGTTCATTGACGTCATATAATTCTTTTTATTGCTAATGTGTTCATTTTAACTCTATAAATATAAAGTCTTATCTAATTGAGACCAGAAATACTGAGACCTGATTGAGTAAATATTAGTTAATCGCGGGGCTTATTAAGTCCAGGGCTTAAGGCATTAAAAATCATTCTTCAGCCTCAGTACTTGCAAATGTTAGTATTTTGTTATTTTTGCCAAAGTCATGATGCTGAATTAAGTAATAATATTTGCTTTATAGCCTATGCCTATGGGTAAAACAACAAGTGCAATTGTGCATCATGTCCTTGTGTTTGTGATGTATGGCCATCATTTGGTGATATTTTTTTTCTGCAAATGTGTCTTGTGTTATTCTAGAAATACCTATCAAAAAAGTACTTAATCCTTATTTTTATTCTCCAGCAATCCAATTTCAGAAATGGATATGGACTCACTGACAACTAAAACTCGGCAAAATCTTCACACATTTGTCATCAAGGCTGCTTTGAATCATATACATCAGGCTCGAGTAAAAAATTTTTACCATAGGCAGAGATTTTCATCTGTTTACTACTGCTTTGAAATGATCAGGTAATTGTTTATTTTAGCCTCCAAGTGAGTATATAGTGATTTATCATTGCAGGGTTTCCTGGTGAATGATGTAAATGAAGAGTTCTCGGGTTTCATGCTGAGTAAGGTTCTCCATAACTTCCGACATTTCGACTAGCAACTCACCCATCGTCTTCAGGGATCCAAGAATCCAATGCCAAGTTACCACTTTGACCACCTTATATTCTCTGCGTCGGGTGCCCGGGTAGTTGTTGATTGGTTCCATATTACATATTTTCCTTTAGTGCCAATCCCATCTGTTACATATATGTTCATTGGTTCTCTGTCTGGTGAAATAATCCCAGGTTTTACTGAGCCTGTAGCCAGTGTCCCTATTGCAATTGTACCTGTGAAGCCAGATCTGCATAGCCTCCTTTACGATACGATCCTGCATTTACTGCGTGCTCTGTGTGGGTAACTCTACATTGGAGAGACATGCTGGATGATAGAAACCAGAATCAAAGAACACTGCAGGCACCTCCGACCTTGTCACTGAACAAGTCAGAAATAGCTGAGCTTATTATATTCGAAAACCACTCCTTCCACTGCGAAGAGACCAGACTCCTGTGCAAATCCCAAGGTTACTAGGATTGCATCATGAAGGAGGCTGTACAGATCCGGCTTCACAGGAGCAGTTTCCATAGGGACACCGGCTACAGGCTCAGTAAGACCTGGGATTGATTCACCAGACAGAGAGCCAATGAACACAGACATGACAGAAAGAGTTGGCAGTAAAGAAAAATAGCATGGAACCAATCAACGACTACCTGACAAGCCAACGCAGTGAATACATATAAGGCGGACAAAGTGGAAATTTGGCATTGGATTCTTGGATCCCTTCAGACGATGGGTGAGTCATCCGTCACAATGTCAGAAGTTATGGAGAACCTTACCTGTAGTGAAACCCTAGAGCTCTTCATTCACAAGAGTAAATTCATAGTATTTTAAAATGGAGTGTTTGCTGATTTTTTAATGAAAGTTGTGGAGAATTATGATTCTTGCAGGACCCAAAATTTGCTGAACTCTAGATTATATTAGTTTGGTAGATGAAAATTTGCAGTAGTGGTTGGAATTTAAATGAGATGAAAAACTTCCAGACCTGCCGTGGTCCCAGTGAATCCCGGTGGCTTTAA
Source organism: Pyrrhosoma nymphula (assembly GCA_963573305.1). Lineage (NCBI taxonomy): Eukaryota > Metazoa > Arthropoda > Insecta > Odonata > Coenagrionidae > Pyrrhosoma > Pyrrhosoma nymphula. The sequence goes on along the minus strand of OY754330.1, from coordinate 20,867,705 downwards.
AAATAAAACTGTGAGAATGGAGTACTTTAATGAATAGTAGAATATTCTTTGGGTAATATAATTATAATAACATCAGGGTTAACATTTCTTATGATAACAATGGATATGATAGGTCAATGAATTTGTTTCTGATGAGGTAAAACCTTAGATAAATTTAGTCAAAAATGAAATTCCTGTGGCATTGGTCATTGACATCATAACTTGATTTTGTTCATGAAAATCATAAATATTTAATCTAAATCGCTACTGCGGTTGTTTACCATGTAGCATATTGTTAACATATTTGAGATTTTCTTCTAACCTTGGATATTCCTTTTTAAGAAATGATGGAAGTTTCTTTTTGAATTAGTACATCTAGTGAGATTATTAAATCCATTTCAGCTATAAGAGTCATGTCTCTTTAAATCCAAGGAAATTATTTTTTATAATGTGATCTTTCCAGTATTATTTATGAACATTGCATCGCAAACTTATTAGAATATGCAACGCTCAACAAAGGATGTGCTCTCCTGGCTCTTGAATGCCTCTGTGAAATGGTTGCATTTGACTCAAATTACCACAGATTGGCTATCATATTGGATGAAAAAGGTATTTTATCATATCATTAAGTAAAAAATGCATTTGTCCATGAAATCATAGGTGTATGAGTAATTCATAGGATTTTTATATTATAGGTGTTTTAGATGTCCCAGATGACAGAAGTGCTGCTAATTCACCTCTGAAAAAATTTATAAGCCACCTTAGGTCATTACTGGAAATGCTCCTTGACAGAGAAAGTGATGAGGAAGAGGTCGAAAAAGATGCTTGGTATAATATGCCTTACCTAGTCACTTCAGCGATTGTATATATGTCTGCTCAGTTAACACCATCAGTGCCAGAATCGATGCCTTCCATATCCACTCACCCCAGTCAAGTGAGTTCACATTTCTTCCGAGTTTATCTCAGTCTCATTTTTCTGGTTTTCAAGTTTGTTGATCCCATGTAATTTTTCTTATGATGTACTAGAGTACTCATTTTTCTAATGAGGGTGAAATATTAAGTATTATAAATGAAAAGTCCGGCACTTTCCAATGCCTCATTGATTGACGAATGTACTTTTCTGGATTAGGAGCTGTTGGACTGGATGCTTCGATTCACCAAAGAAAAGAACCCTAAGAATCCTAAAGTGGCCAAGCTAATGCTCTCCCATTTGTTTGTGCTTGGGAATCGGTGCCATTATTCTGCTCTGGAACTTCCATATGATGGAATTATTAAGCAGTTGTATGGTGAATTTTTTTATGGACGAATTGAAGATGATGTAAGTGATTGGGCATAATGACATGGGATTATGATGATGAATTCTGGTTTATCATAATGATTTATGAGGGTTAAATGAATGCCTGTGGAAAGATACCACCTTTATAAAATGTATTGCTTTTGAAATATGTATTCTGTAATAGTGATGTACCATGGTATTACTAACCATGGTGATGTACACCAAAGAGGATGAAATTTGTCATGAAAAAATCAGTTGACTTGACCATTTGACCTTGAATCATTTTTTCATGACGAATTTCACCCTCTTTGGTGTACGTCTTTGCACCCATACATGTGACTGCATACCACATCATTTGTGCAATCGCAATGATTGGAAAATGACTAGTGAATCAAGATTTGAGGATTCGATCGAATTTTATCAAACCAATGGATTTGATTCAGTGGAATCCTTCCAAGAAAATTCTGACCCTGGCTGTGCAGGTGGCATATGTGCTACGTCACAGTAATTTGTAAATTGTGGTCAAATATCACCTTGGAATTTTAGCATCTCAATGGCGTTTTACTTCAAAAATGTTGATAGTTTGTGTGAAAATTCATTGAGTCATCAAAATGCACAAGCAGAGATTTTGTGGTTATTAATCAGGGAGTGTTATATTAAAGATTCAGCACATGCTCACATTGCCTTCGTAACTTCCCAATAAATTCAAAGCCTGTGTGTGAGCTGCAGATGATTATGCCTCTTGTTTTTATTATGTGCTTGACTGAAAGGCCGAACATTTTTCGTTTTGTCTTTGAAAAGTTTTGAGCTGCATAAATATATATGTACACCTAACCTAGAACGTCTTGTGAAACATCGCTTTTTTCACAATGCAGAAGATCAACTAACGGTTTGTGTTACTCTTTCATGCTGTGGTTATGCACCGCAATTAAAGTAGAGTCCAGCGTTGTCTTCGTCATGACTTCAGGCAATTAAGTCTGGTCCTTAACAAAAAAATGGCAAAATTAAACTGCACTTTGAGATGGGAATGATGTTTATGTACCCAAATTTTATAAGAGAAGTGAGGTTGTGTTTCCTTAACCACCTCATTGCATACGAAATCAAGGCTTTAGATTGACATTTATTGGAGTCACAGTTTTAACCCCTCAAGTAGGGATTTAATTTTTGAGTATTTTCATAACTCCTCAGGGGGTATTTTAATTGATATATAAGGCAAGTGGACGTACGCCGTATGTCGAAACACTGCTGGGAGAGAAAATAGTACACATGTACGTTGAAACGGCTTTAGAGATTAAACTGAATTATGCTATTTTGTGCAAAATTCAGATATGTATTCAGATCATTCATAATTTAAGAATTACAAAATACCATTGTGAAACGAATTGCTGCTCAATTGCATTTCTCCTTTAAAGCTATATTATTTTATTTGCATCTGAGGGAATACCTAAAACTATTTATTGGTTCATAAATTTACGAGAAAATTCAGAAATAGTCACACTCCTTGGTGACTGAAGAAATCTGATCACATTGCTGTTGTCACTGAACCACCAAGTACGATACACTGAACTTGGTAAATGCATAGAAATAATGCATTTGTTCGATGAGGGTTTCAAGGAGAGTGTAAATTATTATATACAAAAGTAGCAGTAGCATTAGATGATGGTTAACCATTATGGAAATGAAATAACTTTTCATAGTTCCACAGATCAGGTTTATTTACCTCAAATTGATTTCAATGACTAATGCAACTTTTTAAGGAAATGGAACAACTCACTTCTCACTCCCTTTCATAATTCAGTAGAAGCTCATTCTTATTAATCTTGTTCATGTATAATACTTGTTCTTACGTCAATCCCTCCTGGAATGGAATAGGTAGTTCCGCTAGCTAGTGTGAATAAAAACATGATTTTATATCTATACCATGGTACTTACCCAGTCTAAAATGTGATATAGTGTTATTAGGTTTAACGCTCATGGCTGTTGCCAATTTTCACATTTCATTTCAACATTATTATTGTAATATTTTTCCTTGGAAAACTGAATTTTTTGTGGTAGAAGTTTTGGAAATGCATACATTTTGATGTGTACAAAAGGATAAAGTACAATTTCATATCACAATCCTTTGTAAAAAAAGATCTTCCATAGCCTTTTGTGCCTTTGCTAAGAAAACAATGCTCAAATGTTTAACATAGCAAAAGCCACAGCTCTTTTCTTTCTCTTGAACAAATCAGTAGTGGCAACATTAGAATTCTCTTTGGAAGCAATATTAAATACTTACATGCACGACGTAATTTGAAAATCCAAAAGTATTTTTCATGGCACAGAATTTTGATCACCTTTTAAAAAAAAACTAAACTTTATCCAGTGATTGTAGTAGTCTGTGGAATTTAAACATCTTAATACTAATAAATTTACTTTGAAATTTACATCCTCCCCATAATTATCCTAAAGCTTTATTTGAAATTATTATTTACCATTTAAAGTGTCATATTTTAATCCCTAGTTTTAATAATTGAACTTGGGCTAGAGCATTCATTGAAGTGAGAGGACTTGAATGGTAGAATACTCCTCTTAGTGAGAATTAATCCTACATATATTTATTCCAAGTATGTAATTACCAAAATGTGAATGTATGAACAAATCTTATAATGTAGTCTGTTGGGATGGAAGAAAATTATAAGTATATGTATATAGTGGTCATTTTAAATAACTGTAGCCATCTGTAGTTAGTGTGAAGTTGAAATCTGAGGTATTGTGTCAGTGCCAATGTTCAATGTTTGTGAAAACCTGACAAGTAATGTGTGACCTCATTATTTCAGGATGAAGATGGTGCTAATACATTCAGTATGTTATCAGATTCAACGAAAAGCTTTGCATTTTCTGTACTTTGTCATTCTTCAAAAATTCTTCTTGAAGAAATTGACTGCATGTTGAAAAGATTGAAATCTGAAAGCAATAGGCTTATCAGTTTAAATGAGCCTATATCTGGTCCAGGTATGTTTATTCATTTTTGTTTTTAGATTTTGTTTTGGCTGGCCAAAATTTTAGGTTTATGTCAATGTGGAAAGGAATGAAGGAATCAAAAATGAGTCCAACATGTTACATTGTTAAGGGTTGTGTATAGCCCTTGGTAAGATTATTGATCAATCGTGGTAGACTTTTAATTAGTGATGGGTGCAATCCAAAATGTATTGTATCAAAATTCATTGTTTTAAATAAAATCACAACTTCCAAAACTCAATTCCTTTTCATAACCAATTCATACTTAGGATTAATTAATATCCATTTTTACATTTCTTGTAAGTTTGTTTAGTGGTTCTAGGTTTTCCTTCAACCTTCAGTGCAATTAATTAGGTTTGAAATAGAAATAAAAATGAGCAGTGGATTTAGTTTCTATCTAAAATTTATTAATTCTTAAATGGTGCTAATTGAACTCAAGTTACTCATTCATTTTTGCTTATGGAGCATTCTTATTGTCAGCATTTAATGTTACTTTTTCATCAACCACATTGCTGGCTTACTGAAGGCTCTCTTTCAAAATACCATTGCTAGAACAGTGCAAAGGTGTTTTCTACTAAGGCTTTGCAGAAATCCTTTGCAGAATGCCCTGTATCCTTTTGGGCTAATTTTCGGGCTTTTTCTGATTCACGGGTTGAAGTTTAATATTTTTTTAGTGCTTCTACAATATGTTGGTGGCTTTATAAGCACCATTGGTGGATATGGTAATGCTGCAAATGATTCAAATCAATGAACATCTGTATACTGCCAGAAAATGGTGAGGCATAGCCTCAAAATTAGTAATGGTCTGATTTTGAATGTTATGACCTTATCGTGATTGAGTGATAACAAACCGATGTCCATTTACTTCTGGCCACGTAAACATGTACTCCCATCTCTTAGCACCTTCTAATTTTACATATTTTGGAAAAATTTGATGTGCTAAGAACCCAATAACTCCTTATTAGTGCGATATTTCAGAGGGGAAAAATCATTTGCCTTGACCGGGGACTGATCAAGGTGAATGATTTTTCCTCTGTGAAGTATCACACTAATGTGTACTTGCGGGTGACTCCGTATAAGGTTCTACCGTGGCTAGTCCCGATATCATTATTTTAAAAAAAACATGATCCAGGACTTTGTTTAGCAAGTCTGACCTTATGTTTTCTGCACAAAACTATGGTATGATCGACCAAAAAATATGATTTAGTGAAAATTTTCCTACTTTTTTGATGTGAAAAAAGTAGTGTTTGACAAGGACTTCACTGAGGGCACTGGCTCGGAAATTTTTCAATCCGTTATGTCATGACAAAGATTTACTTTAGTCTACGTATTCTGCTACGTCTCCATTTTGATAGTCATAAGGACAGAACGGCCCAATACAAAACTGACCCAGTTGCACTGATTCCCAGTTAATTGTGTTGTCCAGTAAAAAACTCTCAAAGCTGCTTTTCAGTAGGCACCACAACTTGCATTGATTGAATGTTAATACCTTTAGGGTTCACTGCCGCTTAAAAGTGTTCATCCCCAGTAAGCCAACCAAGTACAATTTGAAAATTATGCCACGAACATTTATCTGCACATAGCCATGGCCGAATCTCCAAGCCTGCTTGGCGTGCGCATGCTTGAGAGTGATGCGTTGGTGACGTAGAGGAAGCACCCAAGCCCGATCAGCAAGTCTGCCGAGTATCTTGCAATGTGCTTTGGCTGAGGCTAGATGCTTTGAGGTACTCGCTTTGATATTCGGACAGGTTTTAGCCTGCTTTGGAAAAGAGAAAGTTCGCTCAAGGTCATCTGCATACTGCTAAAGCATGCTTTGTCTCAGCAAAGCAACCATTTCGGCCACAGCTATTGCTTTTTTAAATGTTGGAAAAGACACTGATGGAATAGGTATATCAGAGGAAGGCCCGAAAGACATAGAAACCAAAGCAATTAGTTCTATAACTATCCAAGCTTAGTCAAAGTCAAGTTTTATTTTTCAATGTCCCTACACATATTCAAGGAATTATTTTTAACTCTAGTGACTAATTATTATTTATGACGCTTCAAAAAAATAGTATTTTTCTTTCAATTTTTTATCTCTTTTCATATAATAATTTTTATTAGTATATGTATTAGTTTATTGAGTACGGGGAAATTCAGCAACAAAGTTCTTAAACGTGAAATTCAAGTTAGAGACTAAATGCCAGTGTGTGTAAAAATTTGTCATTATAAATACCATGCTAACAGTTTATAAATATATAAACAGTTTATAATAATTTTGCTGTCTCCCTGGCCAAACGTCATTGGCTGTGTGTCTAATTTTACATCTCTGATTAAGGGTTAAATCTTTGGAAGTCTTCCATTAGTGTAATCATAAATGATGGTGGATATGAGATCAAATACGAGGGTGTTTGGAATAATTATTATAGATTGTGAATAGTCTAAGATTATGTATCTAATCTATCTAATCTTGTAATGAGCAGCACTTCTTGTTTTAATGCTCTCGTATTGTGTAAAAGTATGATCTTTCTCTTTATTGTTCAAAGAACTGTCAAATGGTTGAGTTTTCTAATGCTATCATTTTGTTGGCAGATGCTGAAAAGCTTACAGATTTAGAGAGGGAAACATGCTCCAGAATCATTCATTGTGGTCAAATTGTTAATAAATTGGCTCAAGTAGCTACTCCAGCTGGGTCTTTGCAATCAAACCTACTGAAACTAGTCGTGGATGTGTACAGCATTGTTGTCCAACTTAGTCGGTATTTTATACGCAAATCACAAAATAGACCACCCAATGCCAAACCAGTTTTTGAGGGCACAAGGTGAGTATATCATTTTTCTGATTCTCAGTGATAAATTATTTGTCTTAGAATGAGAAAACCTAGCTTTAAATGAATTAAAATTGTTAACTTAATTCAATGAAACTCCACATGTACTTCAAACAGGTTTGAAAAATTGGTGCAGTTAGTTGGAACTCATCTGTCTTCCAATGTCACCAGGCTGAGGTCATACATGGAGGTAAAAACTTTTATAATTTTGAGGTCTTCATTCCTTTGTGATTATTTGCAGTAAACGGATGAAGAACTTGACCGATGAATCTCATAACTATGTGTATTAAATAATGAAATCAATGACATGCATTACCAAGAGCTATACCTTTTTTTAATTTTACTATCAGGAACAGATGTAAGCGTGTATAGTAATGCACATTGTTACTCTGATGCTGTGGTGGATGTATTAGGAGTACTGGTGGAAAGTGAACTATAAACTTCAAAATATAACTAAATTGGAGGATTGAGAAGCTCTGTAATAGTTGTTAGATTCTCACCTTAAGGTTTGAAATTAGAAGGGACTAAATTGGATGAATGGCAGAAGTTCACTTACTGCCAAATACATTGTAGTTGAAGTTTCTTTGCTTTCAAAAGGTGGGCACCCTCATTGAAATCTTTGAAAACTGAAAAAAAACTCCTGGATTTGGGCATAATTTGGGTATTTCTCTTTGATTATATTGTACTTTTTTTAACATGAAATAATGTCAGTGTAATTCAGCAAAATGTAAAACCTAATTCCATGTCTTGCTAATGCTTTTATCCAAGCATATGCTTTTTAGTAAAATTTTGAAAAATAGAGTTTTCCATACAGATGAATCCCAATACACTGTAACAACATGCATTGTAGTTAAGCCTAGAACATTGTAATAACCGCTTTTACCTTTTATAAAGTAGACATTTATGCAATACTTCCTTTCTCTTCAAAATGCAATCTAAATGCATTATTTTTCAACATTCAGTTTAAGAAGTATACCTACCTAATCTTTGAAAAGCTTGCCGTGGTAGAATCATCACCGGTTGTTCTACCAGATGACTGGTTTTTGGTCAGTCATCCTGAATTCCCCTTTACTCAGGCATCTCTTCACTTTTCCTCATTTTACTTGCTCACCATCACGTTAAGTTCCTCATATCCTCTGTCTCTCCTTATGTCATCCAAAATTCCTATCTTTCTTCCTTGTCCATGCTTCCCCAACATTCTCCCCTCCATCTCCATCTTCCACATGCCCTCACCTCATAACATAGCTTCGATCCATCTTTTCTGCCTTCTCGGAATATCTGCCACAAACTTCGTCTTCTCTCCCACCATATCCAACGCTCATTTATCTTCCTCACTACCTAGTTCACCCTCTTCATTATTTTCTAAGCCCTCATCTAAAATGCCTTTAAATTATGTATATCCTTTCTCCGCATTGACAAAGTTTCTATCCCATACAGTACCAGGCATCATATTAGTATTTACCTCTTCTCTTTATGTCCCTTCTCAGACCCCCCTCGTCAATTCCCTTCTCTTTGAAAATCCTTATTAGGCCAGGGCAGTGGGGGTATATCACGATTTTTCCTTTTTACTTTATCATGCAGGGGATCATGACAGATGATCATTTGCAAATCATCTCTTAAAGATTCCCAAAATTGCCAGAATTATAGGCGTCTAAAGTTGAATGGACGGGCAACCTTCCCATAACGGCCATGATGTCATTTCATCCATCGCTTCTTCCCTCTTCTTCCGATACATTCTAAAAGATGCCTTAAAAAGGCTTTTGTGAAGATATCCATTTCTGCCAGAAATACAACAGTATAAATATTTAGAAAATACATACTTTGAAAAAATTTCCATCTTCACCGGGAATCGATCCACGGGCCTTTAATAGATGGATGAAATGACGTCAGAGGTCGTTTTGCAGAAACAGAAAAAAATGTAACTTTCTACAATTAGTTATTTGGTTATTAGGCCTTAATGTTTCAAAGAAACTCTGTAAATGATCTGTGATGAAAACCTTTGCAAATTTGATTTCATCAGTAATATCTAAAAAGCATTCAAATGATAATCCCCCTGATGTTCTGTAAACCACCTGATGATGTCGCTCAGCGACGAAACCTAGGTCGTCATTAAAATTATTTTATGTGGAACTGAACAAAGTTTTTTCTTTTCAATCATGAAGGAGTTCCATAAAGGTATGCCTCAAACCATTAACTTGATAATCCCCCATTCTACATCTGATGTCTCTAACACTATTTTCCTCCATATTATTACCTAGGTGCATAAACTGTTTCCCGCTACATTTTGCCCTCCCACCCTTATATTCAGCCCTGCCTTTGTACTTCTTGAAAACCCTGTTACCTTCATCTTATTATGATTTATCTTTATCCCATACCTTTCGTGCTGTAGCTTGAATGCTCTCATAATCGACTGCAACCCCTTGGCTGACTCTCTTACCAACTCTTGGCCTTTTGTGGATCTCACTGCGTTTATCAACTTCCCTCTTACCTTAATTCCCTCCTCCATTTCCCCACATGCCTACCTGTCCTTTTCCTTTGAATAAATGTTAAATAGCAATGGATATAGTGGGCACTCCTGCCTTACACTGTTTCCTACCAAGGCCCATTCCAGTTCTTCATCAGCTACCCTTAACTGTGCCATTTGGTTCATGTAGAGATACCGAATGGGACATCACCCCTCTGATCTCCTCCTGATCTTAGTATTCATTCATTCTACCAGCATGTATTAAGTATTCTACCAGCTGATTGTTAGGTTCTTGGACAGTTCACATTCTGTATCCTAATTTCATAGACATTGTCTCGCTTTCCCTCCTAAGGATGGCCCGTTATTAGATCCCTCTTCAATTCGTCATATCTTCTACCTCCTCTTGTTTCATCCTGAATTTCTATCCTCCTCCTTTCTCTTCCACGCTTCCCAATTGTTCTCACCTCTTTCACTCTCTTCAACATGCCCTCTCCTTTCAAAACCTCCTCCAGCTACCTCTTCTGCCTTCTCCAAACCTCTGCCACAAGCTTCCTCTCCTCTCCAACCATATCCAATACCTCCTCATTCATCTTCCTCTCCATCCTTCTCCAAACCCACAACTCAAATGCCTCAAGTCTACGTACATCCTCCCTTCACAATGACCAAGTTTCCAACCCATACAACGCAACGCTCCATATTAAAGTTTTCACCAGCCTTTTCTTTACGTCTCTTTTCAGACCACCCCTCATCAATTCTCTTCTCCTCGAAAATTCTTCTTTAGCCACGGCAATTCTGCATCTGATGTCCCTACAACTAAACCCATTCTCATCCAAAACACTACCCAGATACGTAAACTGCTCGACCTGCTCTATCTTCTGCCCTACAACCCTTATATTCAGCCCCGCATTCTTACTTCTAGAGAATCTCATCACTTTCGTTTTCTTGTAGTTTATCTTCATCCTATACCTTTCGTGCACTGCACCTCTGACGCATTCACCATTGACTGTAACCCCTTGGCAGGCTGACTAACCAATGCTTGATCATCTGCAAATCTCACTGATTTTATCAGCTCCCCTCCTACCTTTATTCCTACCTCCTCCTCCCCCATGCTTCCCTTACCATTTCTTCTGAATACACATTAAAAAGCAACTGCGATAGTGGACACCCCTGCCGTACTCCCTGTCCTATCATGGCCCATCCCGATTCTCATCGGCTACTTTAGTATATTAGATATTAATTACAATTTTTAAAAATTTAAAACCTACAACATTAAAAAGTATGTGCATACATGAAAATGACAACGGCAGTCATGCCCTAGCCAGAATTTGTTGGGAAGTTATATGGGTAATTTTAAGTTCTATGAGAAATCCAGTGGCCACCCAGTTTCAGCGCTTGTTATAATTTGTGCTTATCTTTCCTGTGAGATGGTTTTTCTTCACTTTCAAGTACTTAGCATTTTGGGAAAAATATTCTGTAGAGATTTTATGAATTAATCACATTTCTTAAGATTCTGGCTGGAGTGAATATTTGTATGATGGATGCATGCCTCAAGGCATCCCGAGTGCAACTCATGATAGTATGTGATTGTGTGAAAATGTTGGGCTTATAAGCTTTAAAATTTCTTTTTTTATTTCACAGGAGTGTTTGAGTGAAGGAGAAAAGAAAAAGAAAACTGTAAAATCTCAGAATAGTTCAATAATCAGGTGTAACTCTTCATTGGTTTACACAACAGAAATATTTGAGAAAGTTATCATTCAGCTCTCAAAGAAGACAAAGGTATGTTTAATAGGTAGTTTTATTTTCTTAAATTTTTGCACTTGGAGAAATGATTTTTCTTGAATTAATTATCATCTTTCTTTCTTTCTCAACTTATCAGTTATGAAGTAAAATGTGAATCACAAAATGCAAACTTATGTTTATTTAGCTTAAGTACCTTTTTGTTTGTGGGTAATCTAAGGTTGGTTTTTTAACATGCATGATTGAGGTTTCACAAAGATGCTGTAAGTTGGTTCTCCCCTAAAGTTTTCCTGATGGAACTCCATTTTTGTTTAGCACTGGTGAATTCATTGTACGAGCTGTGTTAACATTTCCGGAATTTTGATTTTCTTCATAATACATTATTTGCTTTCCCTGACTTAACACTTCATTTTTGTTTTTGTAGATATGCGTCATCATTTTCAATAGTTAGCATATTCTAATAGGTGTGGTGGTGCTTTTGCCAATGGTGCTCGAACTTGTTTTGAAAGATATGAACATCATCAAGGAAAGCCATGCAATTAGGTTTTGTTAGAATTCAAGTGTTATTATATGTATTTGAATATGTAGGTACTATATGTCTTTGTGAAACTTAAATACAGTAGAAGCCCTATTTAGCGAGAGCTCTCGGGATCTGAAAAATCACTCGCTAAAGGGAACTCTCGTTAATACTGAATAATCACTCCACAGCCAATTCCTACAACTGTAATGCTAAATTAGCCATTATTGTGGGAATTTTTGGTGAGTGGCGAAAACATTCTATTGAGATAGCTATTAAAAATCATATTTTCGAACACTTCAATTACTTATGATCTTATTCACTTTCGATGACATCAAATTCCATGTTAGGTCTGATACACTGGAATATTAAACGTTGAATTTTGACACTTCAGGACACGTGTACTGTACTGTGCATTGCTGTATTGTTATTGCCCTGATGTTTTGGGTGCACAAAATATGTCGCGGCTGCACGTAATAGCAATGCAAAGGACTATAAATGGCAAACACTTCAGAAACGAGAAAAAATTTCATGCCTCCTACCTCTCTAAAAAGTATATTAACCCGTCAGCGCCCACGGGTGCCATACGGCACCGCAGTGCAGCGCCGAGCCGAAACTCCTACAATGTAACTAATATGTGACTCTTAGCGTACATTTCGGTGCGCATACTTAGTAGAAGGTTTCTTCTATCATTCAGCCAGTGTGAATTGTGTTTCCCAACACATCGGATCGTCCAGTCTGTTTCACAGCAAAAGGCTTTTTTCCGGACCCATGAGTTATGGGTACTCGATCGAGGTAAGTGCTCACTGTGTCTATAATTATTAGTTTAAAAGCTATACCTTAATGTTTTCTTGAAATGTAAAGTACAAACTAATATTTGTAAACGAATTAGCAGGATCTAGTGATTAAAAGTTGAGATATGTGAAGTTAAACACTAGCGGTGCCGTTTGGCACTGCTGGGCGTTACCCGTATCAATTCACCTTGTGGTCCTATTTTGCTTACGGTTGTGATTTACAGCTCTATATTTCATCGTAAAGCAGTTTTCTCAACAGAAATGGGTGCTGAACGTTTTTAAAAGGTATATAAGCTATGTTTAAGGCTTATTTTCATATAAAATATTATTAAATAAGATTTAAGAAATACAAATATTGACTCGTAGATATCCACGGCGTTGAATTCCAAACGTTTGCATGACTTCTGGGTTTCACCGCGTGGGATTTGTTGGTAGATTTATAATGCTGTGGGTTAATTTCAAGGTTATGATTCGTGAATTTTTACTTTACGAAAAAATTCAAACACCAAATTAGTCTCATATCTTTCTTACAAATAAACCCTTTTTTATCACTGTACTGAGAATTGTTTCATTCATGCGTAGAGCGATACATTATGTTTGCATGAGGAAATATGCGAATGAAGTGTTAAAAGTATAATTCTACAATTATTTACATTTCTAAAATTCTATTATTCTAAAATGTTTCAATTGCTGATGCCACGTTACTTTCTCCAAGCTCTTAATTATATTTTGTTCACTTAGGAATTTAACTCTTCAAGAGGTTTTAGACCTCCTAGAGGAAGAAGAAGTTGATAACGTCCACCAAATATTTGTATAGCCACCAGAGAGCACCGTTTTGACTTACGAAGTTTCAGGTGATGATGACGGTGGCTTAGTTGACAACTTATCTGGTCGTCAGCTCCGAGCAAAAGCAGAGATACTGTTTTTAAAAGGTGGAGAAAATGATGATGAAGAATTTGATGAGCAAAGTTGCCATAATATCTCAACAATTCAGGTTGATTCTAGTAAGCCCGTCACCGGAATGTCACGCAATATGAAAAGAAAAAGAGCTCCGGATCTTAAAAAACGGAGAGAGAAAATGAATGGAGATGTATCTAACTGCAGCTCGAAGAAAAATAATGAAATTTCTAAATTTAGAGGGCAGAAAAACCAAGATATCAATGGTACAGAGTCTTTCTTCCCTAGCGCTGACTATTCAGACCTCCGGAATTTAAATGCTGTGGATATTTTTGAACTATTTTTTGATGAACAAGTGGTTAACATATTAGTCTCTGAGAGCAATAATTATGCGCTATTCTGTTACTGCCCTTCACCTAATATTTCTTTCGAAGAGATGAAAGTGTTCTTGGGAATTTTAATTCTCTCCTGATATAATGAGGTCCCTGACAAGCGCAATTACTGGGAGGAAGGAGGAGACGACCGGAACGATTTTGTGTGCAATGCCATGCGAAGGAACCGTTTCCTGGAGATTGAACGCTTTCTACATTGTGCGGACAACAATGCTCCTCATCACACTGACAAATATTGGAAGTTGAGACCTCAAATGAACCTATTGCAGGAACGAATTAGGAAACTATTTAGACCTGAGCAAAATATTGCCTATAAGGAGAGTATGGTGGCTTACTACGGATCCCATGGATGTAAGCAATTCATAAGAGGCAAGCCTATTAGGTTCGGCTACAAGGTATGGTGCTTGAATAGTGTAGCTGGTTACCTAATCGACTTCGAGGCATACCAGGGAAAAAGGCATAATGGAAATGAAGTATACGAAAAGAGGTACGGAAAATCAACAGCCCCGATGTTATCAATGTTGGACAATCTCAGAGAAGATGCATGGCACCTGCCGTATAATATTTTCTTCGACAACCTTTTTACAGGTAGGCGGTATATTTGTAATTCTTATAAAATGATGTCACTATCTGTTTACCACGAGGGGAAGGAAATAAGCTTTGGTTTTTTTAAATGTAGGCATGAACCTCTTGATGGAGCTGAAAAGTAGGGGCTATAGTGGCACTGGTACACTCCGGAGCAATCGATTGCCGAAAGGAAGTAACCTCACCCCAAAATCCATTTTTCAAAAGGAGCCACGGGGAAGTTACGAGTACAGCTGTGATAAAGAGACATCTATAATCCTTGTTCAATGGGTGGACAATGGGGTTGTAATGGGTGCATCAACACGGTATGGTGTGCATCCTGTGACAAGCGTAGCAAGGTACTCGAGTGGTGCGAAAAAGATAATTTCTGTGACGCGACCAAAACTATTTGAGGTGTACAATGAGAACATGGGTGGTACCGACCTGATGGACCGAGGAATAAATCGCTACAGAGTGGGTGTGCGCCGTAAGAAATGGTGGTGGCCAATTTTTACGTGGCTGTTAGATGTTTGTGTACACAACACTTGGATTTAGATGCGTAAATCAGGAGTGGATATCAGCTGGAGGTAAGGAGACTTATTGTCCAAGTATACCTGGTTAAGTACGGAACTGGCTCGTATCAGGGAAAACAGATAGGGAAAAATACCGGACGCCTTGCAGCAAATATGCTACGATACGATGGCATAAACCATCTCGTTATTCCTACCCAAAAGGGGAGTAGGAGAAAATGTGCTGGTGATTATTGCATGTCTCAAACAAGAACCGAGTGCAAGAAATGTAATGTTGGTCTTTGTGTTCAATGTTTCGCTCATTACCATTCCAAATCTAATGTGTAATAAATAAATTAAATAGAGGTTTTATTATAGTTGACGACGTTTGATTCTTCCCAAAATACCTTTATGAGCGAAAAGACCCCACTAACGCCCAGCGGTGCCATATGGCACCGGCATGTAACTCTGGATCTATGGAATATTTTGGGGAAAAATTTTAGGAGCCTTCTTTATTGCTCATATGTATCATATTTTGGAAAAATGAACGATGTTTGATTTTAAAAAAACTTTGGGCGCTGACGGGTTAAAACGGATATATGGTTCGGAGAAAGTTCTATTGATTGAAATTTGCAAAAATGCTAGATAACTTAATGACCAAAATATAACCTATGGGGATTTTGTTCCACGCAAGCACGGGGCTGGTATCTTCTCCAGTTAAATAGTGGAAATAAAGGAGAGGACTTCAACGTCTGTAAGATCGCCTCAGAAAACAGCTGACTTCGGCTTTTCGGAATCTTAGAGCCCAATATCACCAGCATTTATGATTAGCCCTTAACAGTATACTGTCGTTTGTGTTATTATTACAATAGTTATGCGTGGAATACTATCTTTAATTTATGGAAACACAATTGTTACAAGCAAGTCTACACATGACGTATGGAGCAGGAACACAACGCTGACTTTCAAGGATCGACTGCGTCTTGATAAGATGTGAAACTTTTTACCACTAGCGAATACGGTATCAGCTCCTGTGAAACACATATTTTTCAAGTGATAGTGCAGTATTTTTTAGGTATTCCATGGTACATATATGTGATTTGCAGTAAGTTTCGAGCACGAGGAAGAAAGTTCCGAAGGTTGTTAGTTCCGAAATGAATTCCATCATGATACACAATATCTTCTGCTGTACTTGCATCTAGCGGGAACTTGTTGATAATAAATACCATGAATACTGATTACACTCCCTGCTGCGAGATAGACGCATGATTTATAGTGCATACCTTTCGCGCATATCGAAATGAATCATCATTGACCTGTTTTCACTATTTATAATCTATGAAACAATTAATAAAGGCAATAAGATACATAGACAACTTAAAATATAGGGAATCCGAATTCATAACAATTTACGTCTTCAACATCGGAACATTTAAACTTGTCAATACTGAGCCTCTCACTTAGATACTCCGCTTTTGCCTTCATCAATGGGCCATTTATTGGAATTCAGGCTGCTCTCTGCTGGCAAAACCACGAGAAAAGGGCAGATTCTAACTGCATATGTTCTCCTGGCCGCAAATGTTTCTGGCTGCTTGGACGTCCTTCTTGAAGCACCTCGGCACGAAATTTTTGCTTATTCTCCAGTACTGTGAATAAGGTCGAGGAAGATATGCCAAATTGCCTCCCTATCATGCTTTTGGACCCATCGCCACTTTCGCTTTCATTGATAATTTGTATTTTAGTTTTCTGATCCAACAACTTTCGTTTCCCAGCCATGATGTTGTATCAGTCGGACTGAACTTGATAAAAAAGCGAGAGGATGACAAAAGAACAATGAAATGCACAGACTTAGGAGGAATTTATTTGTGTGAATACAGGCATGCCATGAATGTCCAGAATTGCATTTAAACGTCAAATTGTGTGGAATAAATACTGCTAGACATGGATATAATTTAAATGACAGAGGACATGAGCACAGGTTGGTGCAGGTTTGCCGAGATTGAAGCAGACATTTGCCACTCGTAATAGTAAATGACCCCATGGGGAGGCTGGTTGTTGTCCTCGCTAATACCGATTTGTTTTACATGTAAATCATAGGGTTTTAAATCGTTCTTTGGCCATCCCCTCGCAAATTCGAGCTTCTCGTTATATGCCCTACACGTTATATGGAGCTTCTAATGTAGTGAATTTTTCTGTTAGTTCAAAAGTATCTTAAGATTTCCCTAGCAGTTTTGGTCGGCTTCCCTTAGGAAACAAATAGAAATTTTAAGAAAGAATCAAAATCACAGGCTTCGGAGTGAGCCCCTTTTCTCCCTTATTTTCATTATTGATCACTAAAGGCTGTTTAATATGAGGCACTTTATTGCACAATCTGTTGTGCATAGAAAATTGCATCGTGTAAAGTGCTGTATTGCTAGAATGCATGCAAAAGTGCATAAACAAGAGATGGGAAAATACCCCCTGCTCTACTTAAAAGCCTGAAACAGCAGATGCTACTAACAATTTTGCTATTAAGTGCCTCGTGTAAAATGGCCTTAAGTCTTTTTTTCACGAATCATTCCTTAAAGTTTCCTTTTTATGTGTTCTAGCTGTCTTTCTGGGTTGAAAAAGCTTTAGAAGAAAATATTTTGTGGTACATATTGCTGTTAATGTTTTTCGTGCTGCAGCTTGAATGTCAATGTTGCTGGTATTCGATGCCTCTGTCTGCATTTTCATAGGGGGTTGTTAGAATTTTTTTAAATTGCTCATTCTTCGTGTTAGGAATCACCACTGAACTCCCTTTCATTTGGTCGGAGCAAGAGTTACTATCTCAAATCTAATGACGAGAGAAGTAAATGCTACGAATGCTTGGAAAACATTAGATTTTTGTTGTTTGGACATTAGTGGATCCACTGTTGTAGGGAATGATGGAGATGGTTTCTATTTTGATTTTCCAGAATTGTAGACATTTAATTGTTTCTGACAAACTGAATTAATCGAGAATTTTCTTCTATAAGTCCATGTGAGTATCTATGTAAATGGAAATGCATCAGTTTTCAAATTTAGCATTGAATTTATTCCCCCAGTTCATTTAACTTTTTTGCGTAGTATAAATGATCATATTTATCCATCATTTGCATTTCATGGGGTATGATGTTTTTCAGGTCAACCTGAATCAGATGGTTAAGTTAAGCACGAGTCGAGATTTCCGAATAATTGCTGATAAGCTGAAACTTGCCACAGAGAACTTGCAACAGGCTAATACGCAGAGGAATGAGGTTAGTAATTTAAACCTTAGTTGACTCATTTTGAAGAAAATGTATCCAAAAATCCTCTTTACCAAATGTACCCCCCTCCCAGATGAGGCCTTCCATTATGCTGACCTTAAATCTATTGTTTTATTCTCCTCTCTTGAAACATTTCCTTGTCTTTGCCTCCTTCGTACTTCACCCACAATGCCTTCCTCTGTACTATCTGATTGGTATAAATAAGAATTCACTGCTGCAAGTTGTAAGCCCCTTGAAAATTATGCAAAGGTGTTGAAATGTGGTAGGGTGTTATTAAATGTAACAGTATGGAACTTACTATGTTGATATTCCTATGTATTATACATTATATGAAGTTAATTTGAAAAACCATTGAACACACTCTTTTTCTTTATAAACAAAAAAGCTGAATTGTGGTGGAGCAGTTTCCACGCAATCTTTTTTATTTCTCGCATGTTATTGGTTTTAGGAAGAAGAAAATGAGGGGGATGAAGAAGGCTTGGCTGATGAGAGTAATGATGAGGAAGGAGAAGAGCAACCAGTTACCAAGAGAGCTCGTTTTAAGTCATAGGGTATAAGTCTGCTTCTATCAATTTCCCCCATTTTCTATTTTATTACAATTCAAGTTATTTGATATCCCCATAATACTAACATATAACTATTTTGTTACAATAAAAATTAACTCAATTTTTTTTACTATCATTTAAGAAAAACTATCTCTTAGAACCTGCTTCATTCTTTTAGGTTAAGTTTTATAATGTCCTGTTAACGTTAACTATAAGAAGTTGAAACCTCATGCTTAAGTGAGGTTAGCTTAGTCTAGTTTAAAAAAAAAATAACACTGGTCAGTCAGTTATTTCACATTAATGTTATCATAATTGGATGATCATAACTTTATGGAATATTAAACAAAAAAAAGCATAACCAGCTATTATAAAACTGTGCCATAGTGTGCCATAATGGTCAAAATTCTGGTATAATTTGGTCTTTATAGTGAAGTGCATATGTGATCAGAATGTGAGTATGAGGGTGGCCACTATCACTGAAGTACCTACTTCAAAAGCTGTAAATATCCCTGAAATTTCTTCCTCCCTGGAGAATCCAGGATTACTTCTTGATTTTGTCAGAATCTACGGATTCTCCTTCGTTTTTCCATAGTTTTTTATGGCATGCAATGTAGGAGAGTAATTTTGCAAAATCTTGAACTCACAATCATGTAGTCCCATGCAAAGGCATCATATCATTTTCAGCTTCCCTGATGGGATTTTTTCATGTTTGTCTAAAAATCATCACCTTTCTTATTTTACGTTGTTGTTTTTTATTTCTACTTAAATAAGAATGCATGAATATCAGGATTCTAAATTTTTAAAAATTACTTTTTCAGAAATTTACTTTTCGTCAAATTTTACTTAAATTTACTTAACTATTCATCCAGTATTATTATTTTTAGAGTTAAAGGTATTGTATTTTGTTATGAGAAAAAAATATGAATCACTTTATTTTAGACTGTACAAACACAAGTACTTAACAAAAAAGTTCATGTCTTTATTGAAGTGTGATCCATTCTAAAACAAGTTTGGCAAATGAAGGCACTTTACATTGAGGACAGATATATGTACATCGTGAGTTTCTTTTCAAAAATTTTCAGCTCTTGCATCTTGTTTTCAGCAACATATGAAGCGTTATTTCATGGAGTTGGTTTTTTCAATTGTTGGACATCTGCCTTCAATGACAACGGGCATGTCATTGTCGCTTCCGTCAGATGACAGGTCTAAGTCCAACCCAATATTGTCTGCTGCACTCTATCAAAGCATGGAAAAGCATGGGCTTTGGGAAAGGCCGTCTGCTCGGCTTTTTCTTATTTCGAGGTTGAGGACATTTCTTTAAGGGCAAGTTGGATGTGTCATTGTTCCTCCCTCGGATGACAGGTTGTGCTGTCAAATACTTGACATGCTGTACCCTGGACAACTCTATTGTGGAGACACTCCAAGACCTCTACCACCAACAAAGCGAGGGAGATACAATCTGGTGGCGGAAGACTATGGATGAAGACTTCTGAAGATGGCCGTAATCTTCCTCATTCCCCTATCGAGGTTCTGCGACTCATTGACATTCCATTCCATGCATCCGAATTACTTCAGCTGTGTTGGAACTGTAAAAATGTTAGTGGCAAAATCTTTGTTCTTGCTAGACAGCTCAGAACTCCAGATTTTTCTGAGTCTGTCTGTACTTGGCGGTCAGTCTTTCCTTCACTGCTGCAACCTCCTGCATCCGGTGCTGGGGAATGCCCAGGTATGCATAGGATGCATAGTCCTCGAGGTGACACTACCATCAATGAGTTGCGTGTCTTCCTTGTTTTCCGAAAATTTTCCTCTCGCCAGATTGATGTATGCACACGTGCAGTCCAAACTCCACACCTTTATTGTCACTTTATTATGTAATTTGTCCAGGGCTACACGAAGGTCTTTCGCATTGGACACATACAGCTTAAGATCATCCATGTACAACAAATGGGTGACCTTATGCTTTCTGTCACCCAGGACACCGCACATATGTCCTCCACGTTGTCACTGCGGTAGTAGGGAATTATAGAACATGAGGGGGCTCAAGCTATCGGCTTGGAAAACGTCACGGTGGTATGCATCTAATATAAACGGCACAGTGGTATTTCTAGTTTTTATGCTTGAGCTTCTAGAGGGGCGGGAGGGTGCTGCCGTCCCCTCCCCTTTAGGCTTAAAAATAAAATGTAGCAATATAAAGAGATTCACTCCTACCCTCTACCGCCCCCAACTCCACCGATCGAACATGAGCTGCCTCTCTCTAATTCAGATCCTGGGTATGCCATTGACGTCGACATATTCGTAAGATTCATTGTCATTTGTTACCTTGATGACGATGAATACCACGATTGCCTCGGTGTTTCCCAGCCCCGAATGCAGGAGGTTGCAGCAATGACAGAAAAATTCACCGACAGTTACAGACTATAATCATTATTATTAAATACTGTGGAAAAATACGAAGTATATAATTTAGTATGGATATTAAATATTTCTACAATGTAAAGCCTGAAACCAAGAGTATTATTATAAGGGTTATCTACCGGTCAAGGTAGGTTGAAATGGAAGAGAGTAAAAGTCCTCTAGATTTTTACAGGCCTATTCATCTGTATACCTGCACAATTTATTTATTTGTTGCGGCGTACGTCCTACCTCTCTTCATCTCGTCCATAAAGCCTATTCTCTTTCTTCCTCTTCCCTGCTTACCCAACATTTTCCCATCTATCACTGACTTCCTACCCTTCCCCCCTTCGCCCCTCATTACCCCCTCCAACCATCTACTTTGCCTCTTCCTAATCTCCTCCAGAAGTTTCGTCTTCTCACCCACTATACCACGTACTTCCTCATTTGTCTTCCTTTCCATCCACTGCACTTTCACCATCCTCTTCCATACCCACATCTCATGTCTTCAGCCTATCCTCCTCCTCTTTTCCGAGTCCAAGTTTCTGCAACATACCACGCTAAACTCCATATTTAACACTTCACTAACCTCCTCTATCCTTACATAAGGTCCCCGTCATCAGCTCCCTCCTATTGCTGATTGATTCTTTCGCTTGCGCAATTCTCCTTCTAATGTCTCTGCTACTATGCCCATTTTCCTCCAACGTACAGTTCTGTTAAAAAGGAATTTACCTCTTCAGTGCTGAAAAATTTCGAAGTCTTGAGTTGACGACGATGTGACAATGAGGACGAACCACGCCCCCCTGATTGGGGAAGCAATAAACTCTCTAAGCGAAACAACCTACCCAATCTCTCCTTCCTATCCAATTGCTCTACTTGCCCCAGTTAGTGTGCCCTCCTGATTTGATGACCAGCCTCATTTTCTTTTTCCTAGAAAATCTCATTACTTTCGTTTTATTATAATTGTCATTCTGAATTTCCCACCCTGATTTCTAATGCATCTACCTATGTTTCCCTTTGAAGATTGACTAACCAACGCCTGGTCGTCCGCGAATCTTACGACTTTATCAAATGTCCTAATTTAATTCCTACATCTATCTCCTTCATCTCTTACCATTTCCTTGCGATTGATTTAAAAAAGCAAAGGTGACAACGGGGAGGTAGCACAGGCGGAATCACTTGCAGCATACATGGGGAAGGCCGTCATCCTGTCTTCCCCATATGCATGACGCAAATGCAGTGTATCCACTCAACCGATGGGCGTCGGACGTGGCTACGAAAACTGCCAAACCCCTTCCTAACTGAGTCTCCGGCGATTATGTTGGCAACAAAACCTCATGCTTGTTGAGGACTCGGAGGGACATGCTACCAAAGTTACTGTTGTGATATAATGTTGAAATACGTTCACCGATGACCATCTACAAAATCTTCTGACTATATCGGTCAATGCGATTGTACGACCTAATTTTCTGTAACTATTTACGATGGTGTAGGCACATGGGTAACATTGATTCTTTTTAAAAATCCAAGTCTGCCTGCTAATTTCCAAATTTAATTTATATTTTGTCATTGCATGCATAACTCTACGTTTGGCAGTTAAATGTGGCCTATATTTACGTGTTCACCAATTATTGATGAAGTACATTTTTGTCAAATCCAAGTGTAAATATATTTTACGCAAATTATTTCATAAATTTATAATTTATTCGGCAAATATTTTGCATTCATGAATATACAAAACCTTATGTTCTTCTAACCTGGGGTGATGTGCTTTCTGCCAGCCGAGAACAAAGTTTGTGCTCCGACGAAAGATGGTATTGGATGTTTACTTCCATTTATTCGGTCGGATAGAACTAGTAAAAACTTAGCTGATATTAGCGGGAAAATAGTGAAAAATAGCCTTCTACCCTTAACAATAAAACCTGGCCCCAGGGGTCCGCCTCATCCCTGGCAGCGCCATCCTCCGGTGATCCTCTCTCCTAGGGTCCCGAGGACTTCGCGTTGGTGGTCTTCTCCCGGTAGGCACCCGCCTCTGTTAACGGAGTTATTCTCCGGGGAGATGAATCTCTTATCTCTCTCGGGAGAACCACCGGTCTTTTCTCCAGGAGTGCCGACTCCGAGGGAGCAGTCGTTTGCTGCCCCGGGAGTGTCGGCAACCCCCATTGCGGTAAGGTCACCCGCTCCGAGAGTTCCGGCCCCTCCTCGGGGATCTTACAATATGAGTCCTCGACCCGCTCGCCTCCTTCCTGCCTCCTGCAGTGACCTGTGGTTTAAGCAGGAGACGTCACATATGCGATTTTACGTCTGGTCACGATCATCACAAGTAATTATACATCCGTAGGAAAAAGATTATTCACGAGTAATTATTCATTCGTAGGTATAGCGGCCGTGTCTCTCCCCTTCATTAAATCCATACGGCCTTGAAGGGAATATCCTCCCTTATCTACTTCCCATTAGGCCCATAATTTTCGCCGATATGTGACCCAATGACCAATGAAACAGTTGAATACGGGAGCAGTGAAGGAAAAAGGATGGCACATCTATATTTACTTTTAACGTGGTCAAAAATGACACCTATAAATTCTTTCCATTTCATTGATGCACGGCACAGTAGCGTAGCCAGGGGGGATCAGGGGGGGCGAATGCCCCCCCGCGCCGTGTTCTGGCGCCCCTAAGTTTGTGAATGTTTCCACTTAATTCCCAAATACGTATAAATAAATGTGCATAATACGTTGTCAATTGTCATATTTTGTACAAACCCATCCGCCTATTGCATCACCAAAATTTGTAAAATATAGTAAACTCATTGATTATTAATTTATGAGTCGGCGCCCTCTAAAAATGTTCTGCCTCTCCTAGACCCAAAACCTGGCTACGCCACTGCACGGTATCTATTAGTGGGTATCTAGGTAATTACTGTATTTGCTTAAAAGTACTCCTAACTCTTGTTCCGCAAGATCACGAAGATTTCGAGTAGTAATAATATCTTCAAAGTGGTTTTCTATTATTTTTTGTGTATTTCCCTTCTCTAGGACTACAACCTTGACGTGGTGTAAGTAATCGCGCGTTCTTGGGAACTCGGGAGCAGGATTGATGGGAACAATAGTAAATGCTCACGGTTGGGACACCCGTACGAGATAGGTCGAAGGGTTTGAGCCAGAAGAAAGGTAGTTTACTGGATAGCGTGACGTTAATGCTACCGTTGGGAATGGCAAATGGAGCCCACCTAACAGTGCATTCTCCTGTAATTGTGGTGGGGAATGGAGTGAGTGAAGTTGACGGTGAGGAAGACGAACGAATAAGTGCGTGTCGTTGTAGGTGAGGAGAGGAAGCTTCTGGAGGCGATCAGGAAAAGGCAGTGGGTGGTTGTAAGAGGTAATGATGGGCGAGGGATAGAGGGGAGGATCTTGGGTAAGCGGATTTGGCGCAGAAAGATCTCGGAATGAAGACAGGACGTATGCTGACAATGAGATGAAGAAATATATCCTTAGGGACCTTTGTCTGTAAAATTTGAGAGGATTTTTACTCTCATCCTTTTAAACCTACCCTAACCGGTCGATCACCATAGTAATAGCATGAATATATAATATATATTCAAGTATTTAAATACGTATTTCAGTTTGCAAGTCGTGTTTATTTATCAAGAATTAGGACTGACCAATTCCCTCAGAATGAACTTGAAGTTTTTGTAGAATGCGAATCTTCGAAGTCCTTCGGATCGTATCCTGAGGTGTGGTGACACTTTGCCGTCAACCAGTCAAATAAGGAAGGGAAGGAAATCTTTTTCAAATATTACTGGCGCGGCGTTCGAAATTTCTCCTTAACTATGATCAACTAAAGCGTGGATCGAACATCAAAGACAGAGTGTATATATATTCCCGGTGTGTTGAAAATTTGTAATTTTTTGCTGATTTTAGAGCTGTCGCTACATTCTGATAATTATGCATCTGCTGACTTACACATTACGTGACTCGCAGATTACGTGATATAAATTTCGATGCCTGTCTTAGTTTCAAAAAATGTCTACAGATGACTGTAATGCTGGTAGAACACCAATATCATTGGGAATTGAAATAGATAAATAAGCAGTTAGACAATGATTTGACACAGAAAATGTTTTGCTTTGTGCAATTTGTTATCTTAACAAGAGTGATTCCAGATAATTCGATTGGATATGTTTCCTTGCGATTTCTACTTAAACTTATTAATTATAAATCGAATTTTATTTAGATATTGAGAGAAATCTGTGTATATACATACGATTCCATAAATAACATTTCAGGTGATCGAAATGAATTAACACTCCGATTTTTAAGCTTTGAATTAAGATTAATTAACATGGTTCCACTACGATATGTTAGAGGTATTTATTTTATTCCTATATTCTTTTGGTACACTAATCCTCATCACTTCATTCATTCATTACAGTAATCTACCGGTTAGAGGTAGGTTGTGATGAATAGTCAGAGAATATCCAACGAACTCTTACACGTGCCGTGCCCTTTCTACCTCTAGTATTTCTTTCTTCATCTCAGCATAAGTCCTACCTTTCTTCATCCTGTCCATAAAATCGATTCGTGATATTTTATAAATGTAGATATGTCTATGGAAACAAAAATCGCTTCACAGTTTGACTTAGGTATTAATAATGTATGGTATGATAATTGAGACAAACAAAATATCGTGAATAAATTTAAGATTTGAGTCGTGAAATTTATATCGAACTATGTATTTTCTGGAAAAGCGCGCGAGCCCAAAGCTGGACTCGCCGCTCTCAAGCTGCGCGTCGTTGCCAATACTTCTGCTGCATCTTGCGTTATCTCTCGATTTCTGTTAGAAGAACATGGGTCAGTACTATGTTCAATGGTTTTAGGCTGTACTTGGTGGAATTTCTACATTTTGAAAAAAGAGCACTTTGTATCTCCACCCGAGAGTTTATTTCGTCGACCGCGACTTAAGACGTTTGTCTTGGAAATGGGTCGAAGAAAAAACTATAGTGTCATTTTCAAGGCATACGTCGACATTTGTGTTTTTTCAAAATGAGACTAAAATTGAGTTATCAATATCAATACACTGTATCGATAAAATTTCGAAGATTTGTTTTATAGCAAACGATAGAAATGTAATTTTAAAAACTTCATGAAAATGAATTTCATTTGATTTCTTTTTTATCATGCATTAAAACAACGTTTTGCTGGATTCGATACAAATGCACTCGGAGAGGTTTATTTATCAGTCAACCTCGTTGCTGTGTCCGTCTGATTCTTTTGGCTCATCCATCAAAAGGCGATTCCAAGCTTCTTTGCGTACTTTTCCTGTTCGCCTTACTAGGTACATCCGTTGATGGTATTAACGGGTCGGAAGTGAGAAGCAGCCCTCGGAAAATATCCTTGAATATAACTAATACCTTACTCTATGCTAATACCATGGGTACAAGTTCAAGTACTGGGCAGGAGTGTTAAGAGAGAGGTTCGTTGAAAGCCGTGACATTAGTGGGAAGTGCACTAGATAAGGCTTTCAAAATAGAAGAAAATCTCTGAATTAGCTCCTCATAAATACCAGAATGGAATAATTTAACTAATAGTTCTTCAGTAAAATATAATTTAATGAGACACGACTTTCAACTAGGAATTTGAAGGATGAATTTTCAACTTATCCGCCCTTAAAAATTTGAAAATTTTCTACTTTCATCTTTTCAACTGTATCAATTTCTATACTTAATCATTTCGAATCCAACAACATAATGCATAACAAAAATGAATTCCACGAACTTGACAATTGTGTGAAATTCACAGTGAAAAAATCATTCGCGTGGACTGGGATTCAAACCCAGTGAAAGAGGACGCCTGGGTAGCTGGTCAGAGCACTCGGCGCGAAATCGAGGGGTCTGCGTTCGAATCCCAGTCCAGGCGAATGATTTTTTCACTGTGAATTTCACACAATTGTGTGTCCATCAGCGAGTGACTCCGTTAAAGTTACTGCGCGGCCAGTTCCGCAGTTCTTTGCACTCGGCGCGAAATCGAGGGGTCTGGGTTCGAATCCCAGTCCAGGCAAATGTTTATTTCACAGTGAATTTCACACAATTGTGTGTCCATCAGCGAGTGACTGACTCCGTTTAATTTACTGCGCGGCCAGTTCCGCAGTTCTTTGAATTTCATGAAATTAATTTTCATATACATATAACATATTTGGGGGTATGTCATTTTTACATTTACATTTGGGACAGGGAATTTGATTTAAAAACTCCAGCAATATTCGCATTGGAAAATGAATTCCATGAAATTAATTTTCATGGATTTCATTTTTCAATGCGAATATTTCTCGAGTTTTTAAAAATCAAATTCCCTGTCCCAAATTTAAATGTAAAAATGATATATCCCCAAATGTAAAAAGGATATATGTTCCGGAAATTTTATGTGAAAGTTAAGGATTGAAGGAGAAGCGTCTCGCAGCATTGCCGTCATTTTTTGTTTCACTACAAGATTTCAGGGTGTCAAATAAGTCCTATTCTTAAAGAATGTTGTTATTCTCTACTCCTCCTTTCCAATTTATTTTTGCCCCCATTGTAACCTGCACATAAATCACGGAATTCCATTTAGATGATTCCATTCCATGATGAACTCCAGTTTTGACATTGCTTGGCAGGAGTTATGGATGATACAAGATTAAGTCAGATATACTACCAAAAGTTTATCGACGCAGCAGTTCAACCGGAAATTATTGAGAGTAGTATGTCTTATCGCTGCGAAAACCTTTAAACAAAAACATTAAGTCAGATATTTTTGCACCGCAATTACTTATAAAATAATTATTCTTGTCAATCATAACTGGAACTCGATGTCAGTTTTGCGTAGTCAGTGTAGCGTGGATCTCTCTGCACTCACCAGCATAATCAGACTGACTAAACTAAGGAGGCATGAATTTTCCTAATTAGTGCACATTTTCGAGAAAAAAATGGTCCGTATGTTGATGGGAAACTCGTCTACATACACCTGTTTCAGAGATCTTTTGGGGCACAAATACCGATGAACTTGCGCTGAGGTCGTGAATCAATTGGTGGCATATTTACAAAACACCAAACGAGTCCCAAATGTACACCTACGTACACCCTACTTTTAAGAAACTAAATATTCGAGCACTCAAGAGGCATCACTGATAAAAGAAAGGTAATACCGAAACGGATTAGTGCCTCTAACAAAAAGAATTTTGGAAGTCGGTCGGGTTATGTCCGCGTTCATTTTGATCCGTTTCCCCCTTCCAAACGTTATCGGACCTGCTGATTTAAAGAAACTGAAATGTTGGTAATCCCAAGTAATCATGTGGGAATGAAAATGTGTAAGGCAAAGATATTCCGCTCTGCAGTAATTAGCGCCAGCTTCATACGGCTGACGGGCGACTTGCGACCGCAACAAACTATCCTATTTCAATATGCCCGAAGGAGGGATGGAGGGCACTTACAGACTAACTTCGCTAATGTAGTACCTTTATATGTGAAATTTACTCTAAACTTGTGGTAATATATTTTTGGAATTCAGTTGAGCAACGACAAAATCAGGAAATTCCGTCACCGCTTATTTCCATTATTTATTAGGTAAGCAATTGGAAATATCCAAGTATCGGATATGCTGGAAAAGGAACAATTGCGAATTTCACTTGTAAGTTATTTTATTCACGACCCGGGCTTCAACAGTTTATGTCACCTTCAGGTGAATTAATTAACTGTTGAATTGAGCTTAACTGTATAATTGAGAATAATAAACTGAACTCTAGTGAAATTCGCAAAGTTTGTTCCTTTTCCATCATGGAGAAATTTCACATAATTACCACTGACAATGTTCGTTTTGTATCAGATATGCAATGAAAACTAAGCATCAGTTTAGAATAAATAATTATTTTTTACCACCGATTGTAACACAGTGTTGACGTGAAGACGGTGATGAAAGTTTAAAGCAGTCACATATGATTCCCTGCTTTTTATTTGAATGAATTAAGCTTATTTAGAAAAATAACTTTGTTTTGAATCAACGAGCACAATCAAGTATATGTAATATATAGAGAGGTTTGCATTCATTTTAATGAATTAATGCATTAGGGAAATGAGTCAGCCATTCTTGAGTGTTTTCTGCCTTTTAAAAATAGCTTTTAAAGTATATTCCAGGGTGACGGTGTGAGTGAAAGAAATAATTGAACAAACCTTTTCGTTTCCGTTTTAAAAATACTGCTCTAACTGATGACAAGCTCAAGCTATTAGAAAACAAATTTAAGATGTAGATTATGCAAATAATTCCACGAATGTATTTGTAATGAATGCTTCTTCCAGCCGTAGAAGCCAATTGCAACATATATTTATCCCATTCTTAGTGGAAGGAGGACTAGTAGGGGCAAGATTTTTCTTTTCCAGTATAAGTTAGGGACTTAACTCTTTCTTCAGGTAAAATATCTCAAACATTCCATGCCGCTAACATAAAGTTTTTTTTTCTACTTTATGGAAAAATTTGGTAAAAATGCAGAGCATATTTAAACAATCAAGAATTTCTTTAAAAAAACAAATTTTTCCCTTGAACTCTTATGGAATATGTGAGCATTTGGAAATTATATTTGAAAATCTAAAATTAAATTACAGAAACGAGCAAAAGTAATAGATTTTTGCCAATTTTTTCTCTACTTTCTCGGCTTCTGCTGATCTAACGGATGCGCCAAAATTTAAAATAGTTAAAGTTAGTAACACTCTGGATATTCTTACATCAACATATTCTAGATCATTGGCAAATAAAAAAGTAAAATATTGGGGTTTTGGCCAGCTTTTTACGATTACGCCCCACTGCGCGACATTATTTATAAGCGAAACCTGGGTATGTCAGGGTAAGCATAAGAGTAGGCTGAATGTAGTGGGAATGGGATAACTGGGAAGTGTTTGTGGCAAAAGTAGAATGGATAGGGTTAGGAATGAGTAGATCAAGAAAGATTGTGAGTTGGATGCTCCAGCAATTGCCATATTTGAAAGGTTCTTCCTTGGTTTGGCCATGTTGAGAGAATGGATGAGCTTCGAATTTCGAAACAGATTTACGATAGTAGAGTGTAATAATATCCATGGTAGAGTTAATGGCATTGGCGGCTCCAAGGGGGGGGGGGCAGTAGGGGCAATTGCCCCCCTCAAAACCCGGCGTATTTGATTAACTTTTTCATAGACCTAAAACTAAAAGCCAAAATTATTTTATGCTGTGAAGTACGATGGTAGGCATATGTCTTAAGCTAAATAAGAGTTTCTTTTTCATTTTACTCATAGTTTGTTTCGATTTCCCGGGACGAGACCTTCGGACTCCCCTTTTCCTGGGAAGTGTTCCATACCTCCAGAGCCAGTGGTTGCCCCGAACCTCTGGTCTGGAGCCGCCCCTGGTTAATGGTGTTAGAGGAGGTGGTTAACCTCGGAATAGAGTATTTGCGTGAGGTATTTTGTTGAAATTTATTGTAGCGAGTAGTGTTTGCTTTCGAAATGCCACGTACGAAATACCAAGGTATAATTCCTACTAATTAATTTAATAAATATCTTTTAATATGCATTGTTTTAGCATTGAAATGTCCAAGATCTAAACGTAGTGTGACGTCATCTCCCATATTAGCAGAAGCGAAATAGCCTAGCTGTGCGTTGAGAGTGAAATAGTATTTGCCTTTTCGAAGTTATTTCGATATTTGAAATAAAACTTTGGTGCTCATCATGAAAGTTGGATTCGCAAAGGCAAGTTCCAATAATCTTCCGGGTGTGGACGCGTTAATGATCGGAGATTTCCTGAGCAACATTGCATTATGGCACGAAACAATACTCTTTGTAGCTCTTCTTTTTCGCAGTAATTTTTAATTGATATCATCAGGCATCTACATGGTAATTTTTGGAACTATTTAGCCTGTAAAAAAGGATATTTACCACACAAGGCAGTAAATACAACACAGAACGAATGTAAATAAACCCGGAAGCGATTGTGGAGTAAGGGCGATTACGTCACAGCAGATTCAATATGGCCGCGGTCCGTTTGTGCGCAAGGTTCGAAATGTGATTTTAAATCGCTTATTGTTTAAAAAGTAGGAAAGTTACGACAGTAAAATTTTGGATTTATGGTTTTTGCGCACCAAAGCAAAATTTAACATAGTTTCCAAAAATTGTGCAAATACTCTAATAGAGTGGGTATATGGTTGACTAGACTATGAAGAGGAGGAACATAGGAGTGTTTTAAGAACAAGAGAGCGAGTATGAAGCATTGTATGAATGTGGCAGACGCAAAGCAAGTTTGCAAGGAAGGGCAGTATGGACGATGGAGTTAGTGAAATTGAAGCTAGTTTTCTTGATCAAACGCTGAGAATTTAGCTCTGTTGACTATGCCTACCCCGATTTAAGCAGTATTGTTTGTAAATTACGATGATTAAGGTAAAATACCATTTAGTTTTTTTTAATCCGCCTTTTTCAAAATTAGCGCCATGGTAACGGCAATTTTCATGGTATTGTTTATGTGTTTATTTATTTACGAGAAAGGGCTACAAATGCAAATTAAAAGCGTTTGTCTTTTCTCGTAAAAATAACTACTAATGTCTATCTTAATAGAATTACAATAAAATACGTATAAATGTTGGTAGTAAAAATATATATCCGAAAGAAATGTGGAAGTTTTATTGAAACTTTGTTTATTGAATATCTTCGTTGCTATGAATACGCTAGGAAAGATAGCAGATGGATAGAAAAGACATTCCTTTGTATTTTAACGTGGTTTTCGCGGGTGCTACCGAAGTTTAAGTATTGGAATAGGTTTGTTTGGATTTCCTTTGTAATTTTATGCATGTATTCTATTGTTTGATGAAACTATTTAACGTCTATCGAATCTATTTCGTCGTTGACGTCTATTTGCAATCTATAGTTTCAACTTATCATTCTATCACTGAGTTAGACGCGGAAGTTATATGGTTCCTTTATTTATACAGCACTTTCTTTTCCTTTCATTTTTATTTGTCAGGTAGCCCATTCGTATATTTTATGAGTTGGTCAGCAGATTGTTGCAGAAGTTTAAGTCTAAGAAAAGGTTAGTTCAAATTGCTTTTAGACTTTTGTGTTAAGTATTGTTTAGAATGTGAAATAAGTGACAAATCCTAAATTTGGTGAACATCCGGAAAAAAATGACGATTCGATAAAATCCGACCATCACCGTATTATCTATTATATCAATAAATGTAAAGCAATTCGGAAATTTTATCTGGCGAATGTCCTTTATTTGTGCTTAGTTTACCAGCTGTAAAATTATGGATATTTAATAGTAGTTAGTTTAGAAGAGTCCATAGTTTGCGAAGTGTTCGTCCACTCCCCACTTTATCTCAAAAACAGTTTGATCTTGAGGTCTCCAGCAACCCGTTTTGGGTTTCTACGGAGTAGAAAATGCTAGGAATACTGTTTTTATTATTGTAGGAATTCGGGTTCAAACACATGAAGCAATGATATTTTTCCATAAGTTTACTCGAGGTTCTCCATTTTGCAGAGAGTAATGGTTTCTTGTTCCAATCATTAAAATACACTATTTTGAACTGATTTCTTTCGTTCATACTGAAATATAATGCTAAATCTCTAATGTAGCTTATTCTTGTGATGTTTTACGCTATGTGGTCGAGTTTTCAATAAATATGCAAAATAAATTCGAAAAATATCGCATATTTTGTAGTCTCTCCAAGCCTTCCTATGACTTAATAATTTTTATAAAATAAACTTTCACAAGCCACATAAATAGTATAACTCACGACCCGGGTTGCGCGGATTGAGCGACATCATCAGGTGATGCGTCGGGGTTTTTCAGTCCCTTATAAACAAAAATGACAGTGGGGAAGTGAAGAGGTTATTGGGGGGGAGGGTGTTGAGGGAGTGAATTGGTGGTTAGGGTTGTGGTGGGGATGGGGGTTGAAAGAAGGTCAGGAGGGTGGGGGCCGGTAGGACGAGGAATGTTTTTGGAGGGGAAAGGGAGGAACGGGAAGCGGATGAGAGGATGGGGGGAGAGGCGGAGTGCAAATATTCCTTTAGAACAGTTACCTTTGGGTCATACCAAGGAGGTTAGAATGAAATGGAGGAGGCATGACCGTGAACGCTCATGGGCGAAAGTGAATCAAGAATAGGGGTGCTTGGGAAGGATTTTGTGCCGAGTAGGTGTTGCCAAACCAGTCACAAAACATCGCCTTGTCTGTGGTTTTTAACTTAGATTTGATGAAAATCGAACGCGACCTCCGGACACGTAAGCCAGAGGAAGGTCTAAACTGTGCCGACTGTAATGGCGGAATTGGATTCATGAATCAAGTGGTATGTCACCTCCATTTCTTTTCTAACCTCCTTGGGTCATGCAACCTTTTAAAAATTCCCAACTGCTCTAGTGAGTCAAGTTACCGTCTGGTATTTGAAAAACAAAATATCAACATTAAAATTACTTTGGTGGTCATGAATCAAAAGATGTTTTGCAAAGTTACTCTTAAGTTCACAATTATTTTTAAATGCATGTAAATGTTCTTCAGTTCTAACATTAAAATTATGGGCTGTTTGTCCAACATATTGACCTTGGCAGTTCCCGCATTTTAATGCATAAATTCCACTTTTATTCTTCGAATACAGTTGGTCTTAGCACTTGACAAACGATGTTTTTAAATTTAACGGGGTCTTGAAGGAAACTCTAAATTCTTCTTTGGGGAAGATCTTACCAGTATTCTCTCTGATTTGACCCAAGTACGTAAGGGAAAACCATTTTTTTGCTGTTTTTTGAGGAGTTGCCGGAGTATATTAGGCTGATTGCCATTTTCTTTTCTCTTTTATTTATTATGTTGTCCATTAGACTGGGTGGGTAACAATTGTTCTGCGCTATTTGTTTGTAAATGCCGACTTGCTCATTGAATTTGGACTACGTGAGCTCGATATTGCACAGCTAATGAATAAGGGAATGGAAGGCCAAGGAAGCTTTTGTGAGTAAATATGCCTTGAATTGGACGGTGTGACGTGATCTGTGTAGATCGGCTATCGAAAAATGGAAAAATGGTGCCGGCCACTAGCAATGAAAATGCAAAGATCTAGATAGTTGGTTGATACGTCGAATAAGAGCGTGAGCTACTTTGTAGGATACGGTGTATTTTGGATCAGCGCGCCGAAAAAAATATTTTTTATACTTATAACACGTACCTGAAGGTACGGTAAGGAAAGGTAACAGGTACCTGAAGATGACGCCGCTGCGTCGAAACTAGTAGTACCGACAAATAAATTGGTGGAATAAAACAAAGTTTTCCTTTCATTTAATACTTATAACACGTATTCGAAGCTATCAGAAAAACAATATAGAAAAAAATACGATCAAAATTTTGTAATTAATAAATTTGATTGTTTCAGGCTTGACTTTGTGGAAGTGATAGATATCCATTTTTAATAAAAAACTGTACTTTTCCACACTTTATTTAAAAATTGCGACCGGTTTCACCATAATATTATGGTATCTTCTGGCACATTCTGAAGCTTAGGTCATGCAATATATACCCAGAGAAAGTTAAAAATGGTGGGGGTTGGTTTGAAATGGGGGAGAGAGGAGCAGGGCGGTTGGCGGGCATGGCAGAGTGAGAATGGGTGGTGGAAAAATCGAGAGAAAAGGAAGGAAAGTGAATCGGGGGAAGACAGTGGGAGGAGTAGAAGGTCACTAAGTTATACTGTTTTCTATTTAAAAAAAAGGAAGATTGGTTAAAGCCCCAGCCCAAACATCTGTGACTGAAGGGCAGGGAAAGTAGGCTGCCGAAACAATGATTCAAAAAAGGCCGCGAAGTGAGGAGCTGCAAAGAAAGGACCCCAGAGGAACCTCGGATGGGTTTATGAATGGGCAACAGACAGAGGGTTGTGAGGGGAGGGGGTTGGAAGGGCTCCTAGCAACCGTAAGTGGGGAGAGGGAGAAAGGGAGTGGAAGGGCCGGAGATAGGATGTGGGGGAGTGAAAGTTACTTTTGAAAACATGGAAATATCGAAACAACGGAGAGGAATGTATAAATACATGGTCATTACACAGATTAACATTTTGGTGTTTCGCTAGCTCACTAATTTCTAAATGTTCCAAAGCGTCCATTTTTACGCCTTTCGGTAACATGCGTAGAATTATAGGTTTAAAATCACTGCTGTGGTTACACTCTAATAGATGCTGGGCAAATAGGGAATGGCCATCAGCATTTTTGAGGGGAGCGTTCATGCTCCTTAATACGTGTTGACACTCCTCTTCCAGTTTGCCCAGCATAACAAGACATACATTCGTCACACTGTAATTGATAAACACCGGATTTCATATATCTGTCAACCGTATACTTCCCACTTTAGAGTATTTTCCCTAAGGTAAGGGGGGAATAATACGCTGCCCTCAAATTTTTTGTCATTAAGTTACTCAATTTATATGCGAGATTACCCACGAAGAGTAGAGACCTCCATTTTTCTCCGGAAACACAAATAGAGTTGGTGGAAACTATCTCTTTAATCGCCATCTGTTTTTGTTTTGCCCTTACAATTTTTTCCGCCAGTTCTATAGAGAAACCATTTGTTGTGGCAATGGCATACGTAATCTGCCTTAGGTCTAAATGGAAGTGAATAAAATCCTCTCGATTTTTACGTGTGCAGATTCCTATCTACATGCATATTTTCCTTCATCTCAGCCTATTTTCTACCTCTCTTCACCCCGTACATAAAACCTATTCTGTTTCTTCCTCTTCCCCGCTTACCCAAAGTTTTCCCTTCTATCACTGACTTAAGCGACCCTTCCCCTCGCATTTCCCCCTCCAGCCACCTACTTTGCCTTTTCCTAATCTCCTCCAGATGTTTCGTCTTCTCACCCACCATATCAAGTACTTCTTCGTTTGTCTTCCTTTCCGACCATCGTACTTTCACCATCCTCTTCCCACATCTTGAACGTCTGCATCCAATCCTCGCCCTCTTTTCGAAGTTTCGAAGACGGCGTGATCAGCTCCCTCCTGTGACTGAACACTTCTTTCACTAGTGCTATTCCACTCCTAATGCCTCTGCTTCTATGCCCATTTTCCACCTACGCGCTACCCAATTACTCCAGTTTGTGCGCCCTCCTAATTTCTCGCTTTCTTTGTCCTAGAGAATTTCATTATGTACTTCAGTTTTCCAGTGATAAATATTCATTCTTACTTTCCCGCACTGATTTTCTAATGCATCTACCAAAGCTTCCCTTCGAAGATCGTCTAACCAACGCCTGGTGGTCCGCGAATCTAGCCGACTTTATCAGATGTCCTCCTATTTTTATTCTCACATCTTGCTCCTCTCATTGCCCCTCTCTTACCATTTCCTCGTCGTGAATGTTAAAAAGCAGAGGCCTTGCCTTTCCCCGCCACTTAAAACTGCCCACCCTGATTCTCCGTCCGTCACCCTCACATGTGCCCTTTGCGCCATTTATAAGTTTCGGATGAGTCATATCTCGTCTATTTATTCATATTTCATGAGTATCTTCATTATTTTCCCAATTAAATATGTCAAACGCCTTACTCCTTCTATTAGCGTTATCCTCATCGCTATCGCATTCTGAGTTGCCTTCTCCTTCCTGGACCAAAACTAGTCATCGCTAAATAATAATAATTTTATTGTTCTGTGGTAAGCCACCTAAGAACAAATACAGAGTATATACATGTAACATCACAGTCGAATAGTTTAAAAGAATTAAAAAACGATATACAATACAAAAATTGCAAATATCATTTAGAATCTAATAAATATTGGCCGTATAATAATAAGTTTTTAATTATAATATGTATTAGCAGTATCATGATAAGTATTTAAAACAATCTTCACTTTTAATCACATAAAATAAATGAAGGAGAACATTACAGGTTTTACATGTTTAAAAAAAAGAAAATTTGATCCCTATACTACAGTAAACATTTAATGGCATGATTTATTCATCAAATATTCGTAATATTTTACTTTAAACATTGATATGGTACGGATACAAATTATACTCCTGGGCAGTGAGTTCCATAGTTTTATGGCATTGATAAGAAAAGACTTTCCGTATATGTACAATACTTTTATGAGAGGGAATATAATACCTTTGATCATGGCGTCTGGTTTTGAAGGAACGTTAACTTTTTGGTCTTTCGGAAAACATGCTTAATAGGTAGTTAGGCTTTTTGTTGAGAAACATTCTGAACAGAAACGCCCAGAAAGTATGTCCTCTTGGAAGTGACTGGGAGCCAACCAAGCTCACGGAGGTAGGGACTGATATGCTGATATTTTCTCCGATCAATTATGAATCTGGCAAATTAATTCATTAGCCGTTGGAGTTTTAAGTTAAGCTCTTCGGTTATATAGTAATAAACTAAGCTGCAATAGTCTAAATGAGGAAAGATAAGTGAGCAAA
This sequence comes from Pyrrhosoma nymphula, assembly GCA_963573305.1. Lineage (NCBI taxonomy): Eukaryota > Metazoa > Arthropoda > Insecta > Odonata > Coenagrionidae > Pyrrhosoma > Pyrrhosoma nymphula. Next base: position 20,830,163 of record OY754330.1, on the reverse strand, counting down.
CAAGTTTCTTTCTGATATCTATCGCTTAAGTAGTAATAGTCCCTACTTCCTAACCTTTTATTAATTATTCTAATTGTAGGTAATAAACCTATTTGTAAAGTAAAACTTTTGCTTCGTGTGGAATTTAGGTTATTGTTCTATACTCATCGCATTCTGACGCTTTCTTCTTCTTCGGAGTAGGTATCGGTATAGGTACTTCGGAATAGGTAGTTCTCTGGCCTTCGTGAAAATCTTCTGCAACTCTAAATGGTTGTTATCTACTCTCTCAGATTTTCTTGCCTTCATCTCTCGTAATGACTTCTCTATTTTGCTGTCGAGTATCTCTGAACTAGAATAATAATATTTTTACATAGAGGATGTAGATTTATTACATTTTCGTTGTTTTCAATTTAACGTTTAGGATGTTCTAATGCCACTGTGTGCGGGCACGTAGCCAGGGTGGGGGCTCGAGGGGCTTCAGCCCCACCTGAAATTTCAAATTATATTGTTAGTTTAGTTTTACCACCAAAATCAAAATCCTGGCTACGTCACTGACTGTGTGAGTCAATGAAAATGCACTATTCTTCTGATTTTTCGTTTGTGCCATTTAACAAATACTGCTTTCACTGATCTACATCATGCATAATACCCTGCGAGCTACATGAAGGGTGTGTTGCAGGGGAAGGCCTGATATTATGCCTTAGCTATTAGAAAAAAGTTAGGAACAAAATATGTAGACAACTCGAAAAATTAGTGGTGGAAATAAGTGCTGTCGGAGCGAAACGGCTACAGCCACAACTTTTTCGGTCAGACCACTGTTTCAAATAACTGTTGCAAACGACAGGTGTTTATCTTCGTGATCGTGCCGCGGCCGCGCCTTAGCGCTGTGCAGCGGCAACTTATAGCTGAAGCTGTCTTCTATTCTGTTCCAGTTGCACTGCACATGTGGCTGCGTTGCGGTTGTAAGCTAATTTTTTTGTTGGATTTGAGTCTATTGCCGACGGTTGCTGGTCTATTCAGCCAATATGTCCGCCCGTCATTGCAGATAGAATTAGAACTGTGAAGTACATATATTTCATGAATTCAAATGAAATTTTTACTTTATTTCAGTGAAAGATTTCTTATTTCATAGAATACAGTAAGAAATACCAGTCACGTTCTAACTACGCCAATCGACCACATGTTGTTTGGTGTGCATCTAGCTGTTGTCCGCAACAGGGTGTTTCATGGAACTGTTTCGTTTTGAAACTGTTTCGGTTGCGAAACATTTGTGATGAAACTGTTGTTCTTTTAGTGCCACCACTACGACAAATACGTTTTTATTGAACACTTTTAAGGAGCCGCCTCCTGCATCATTTCCGTTGAATTAACGCATTTTGATACCAATCATTAAAGTCCATTTCCATTATGTTTTGTACTTATCTACAATTTTTATTTTTTAAAAACACTACGCGTTTCACCAATTTATGGCATCGTGAGGTGTAGTAGTTTGTTTACAAGGTATTGTTGTCGTTGTTAGATAAAGTACATTAAATTTTATTTTAAAGAAATGTTTACATTAAAAAAATTACAAAAAGGAAATGAAAAAAAAAGATAAAAGGAAAAGGAGGGTAAAAAATTAGGTGTTAACATGAAAATAATAACAACAAAAATTTACATACAATGCTTGGAAAAAACAATCAAATAAAGGGGTGGTGGTATGATAAAGGTCGACGTTTTTTAACGAAAATTTTTCAGAAAGTAGTGGGGAGGTATGTGTTAAAACCTGCTCATTCCTGCAATTGCATAGATTTGGAGAAGGCCTGATAATTTCAATTTGTTCTAATCCATCCATTTTTAAACCTTTGGGAAGGAAATGTAAAATTTCAGGGATAAAGTCACTGACATGATTGCACTCTATAAGGTGTTTAGCAAAAAAAATCCTTTCTCATACCACCACCCCTTGATTTGATGGTTTTTTCCAAGCATTGTATGTAAATTTTTGTTGTTTTTATTTTCACGTGAACACATCTTTTTTTTACCATCCTTTTCCTTTTTTCTTTTTGTTTCATTTCCTTTTCGTAATTTTTTTAATGTAAACATTTCTTTGAAATCAAATTGAATGTACTTTATCTAACAACGACAACAATATCTTGTAAACAAACTACTACACCTGACGATGCCATAAATTGCTGAAACGCGTAGTGTTTTTCAAAGATAAAAGGTGTAGAAAAGAACAAAACCATATGGAAATGGATGTTAAAAGATTCTACAAAGTAGAACCAGAAGCTGTGGGTTTTAATCATTAAAGTACTATTATTAGCTCAAAAAGCAAGATGGAAAGGTGCTCATTGTAAATTACCATTTCATTATTTGGGAGAATTTGTTGCGTATGAACAGTTCTACGCAAAAATGGCATTTATATTTGAAAGAAAATTTCTGTTACCCCACATTTCACCCATTCTCGTTTACCACCATATGATTTTTAAGCTCAATTTGCGGCAAATAAAGAGTGGGTAGGAACGATTTTGTTGTTCAAATCGAGCAATGGACATTTTTTCTATAAGTGACCAGAATATGAATTAAATTACATTCAAGTCATATTACGGTGAAACTACCTTAAGGGATATTTTTTTCCTTTGTTTATTAGTTAATTAATTTGGAAACTTTTATTATGTGAGTTTTTTAGATTGTATTAATTTCTGTATAACGACTTTTTAATCGTTTCTCTTTACCAACCTCAATTAAATACTTTTTAAATAGATATCTATTAACTAAATATTTGTCAACATTATAGCAATATTTTGCAATAATACCCTTATAAATAATAATATTTAGCCAAATTCACCGTTTATTCCCATAAAACATAGGCTGTGGAGCATATCCAGGTGGATGGTGCATATGGAGCTCACTGTGTGGTGCTGATGAGGGGTGGTGGTGCGTGCCTTTTCCTCTCCTCCCTCTCCTACCCGCTGTTTGGCTGTTACTCGCGAGCTGCGAAGATCCTGGCTACTGTCGAGCAACACATTACAATCAACTGGCGTCGGTTCTGGCCATACACTATGAGACCGAATGGTGAAGCGTACGGAACGAAGTCAAGAGTACCTTGCCGAAATATGCAAGGCCGGGGAGTATGCCACCGAACTCATGGCTGCCACCGATATGTATTCATATGAGCGTTAGGTGGATCGTGGTGGAAGATTACTAACCACGTTTGGGCAGCCTACCAATGGAGTTAAGAAATTGAAGCTCTCCGGCGATTTATCTGGGGAAGGCATTTTGACGTTCTCATCTATTTAGAGGAGCGGCTCTTCCCTTTATCGGCTGATATTTCATCTGAAACTGTTAATCCTGAGGTTGACGAGCCATTTTCATGTTATGTGAAGCCCATGACATATTGTGATGAATTCCCAGTCACTGATGATCTTGAGTCAGTTTATTCCAGTCACATTCAGGTGCCTATTTTAGGGCCTCAAGGCGAGTGTGTTTCTTTTCCTAGCTCAGATGCTGGATCTGTTATTTCTCCGTTAAAGGAAAGATGGCGAGAGACAAAATGCGCGCCATATTCATTGACTGTAACCTGAGAAAAATTATAGGAAAGCCGTGGATAAATACAAGCAAAGTAATCAAGCCATAGTAGACATTGAAAAGTCTGTACATACGTGTAGTCAATCCCATTATAAATTACACAGAAATGCTATAAAAGCTCATAGCCAAATAACTCCGCATTAAATTGCTGGGCTGTGACAAAAAAACGACACAAAAAATAGAAAAAAGAGCTTTCATGGAAAGTTAATTCATTATTAAGCTTTAATATTGTTGTTTCTCGAGCTTACATAGGTTATATTCCTATCTCAGATGCTGGATCTGTTATTTATTCGTCAAATGAAAGGCGGAGGAATAAAAAATGCGTACCAGGTTCATTGGCTATAACCGGAGAAAAAAGCATTTGCAAGCCTCGGATAAATACACGAAAAATAATATAGACATGCATAGAAAATCAGTAAAAACATACTTGGATAAGAACCTTGAAATTAGGTGTGGGCAGACGTATAGTCGATCTCGTCGTGAAGTACACAGAAAGGCAGTAATAGCTCATTGCCCAAACCACCCTGAAATAAATCAGAGGACTGCGACCATACTCAATGAAAAGAGAAAACAGAAAAAAAGAGCTTTCATGGAAAGTTAAATCAATATCAGGCTTTGATTATAATGAAAACATAAAGTACAATACCGATGACACTGTATCGATTGCTGAGCGTATAGTCTGTAAGTGGTGTCCACTCTCCTGCGTGAAGACATGTACCAAGAGCTCAAGGTGGATTAATTCTACTAATTAACTACGGCCAAAATTCAGAAGCAGACGGAAGCTATCCTATACCAATCTTCCGTTCCGTTGGAAGAACGCCAACGACTCATCGAGCCTGCACTAAAACCCCCGCGGTTGTACGGACTACCCTAAGTACACACGGAAGGATTCCCGCTTCGACCTGTCGTCAGCGCCATTGACTCACCAACAAACAATCTGGCAAGTTATCTTTCCAAGCAACTGCTACCTTTTTCTGGGAGGACGCCTGCCTAAGTGAGAAACTCCGCCCATTTTATCGAGTTGATAAGAGATTTGAGAGTCTGCGAAACCCACCTACTTGTCAGTTTCGACGTGGAGTCGCTTTTCACTAACATTCCAGTAGAAGAGTCCGTCGAAATCACCAAGTCTGTCGTCGCAGAGGAGCTGGCAGAAAACATCCCGAAAATGGTGTATATCAGCCACAAAAACTCCTGTTTTGTGTGGAACGGAACCTTTTACGGGGTACAGAAAGGAGCAGCCATGGGTTCACCATTATCGCCCGTCATGGCCAATATTTTCATGGAGAAATTCGATGAAAAGGCCTTGCGGACATACAACAAAACTCTCAAAATCTTTTTGAGATATGTTCATGATACATTTGTCGTCTGGCCGCATGGAGCGTCCGAACTTAAAAACTTCTTACGTCATTTGAATAATCCAGCAGCTCCATCAACTTCACCATGGAGATCGAAGAAAGCGGACGGCTGCCATTTTTAGATGCCCTTGCCTCCAAGAAGGGCGACGGAAGGCTAGGCCACTCAGTATACTGGAAACCAATGCACGCAGATCGGTACCTGAATGTCAACTCCCACTACCACCCACAGCAAAAGAGGGCCATCTTAAGTACCCTGTACCAACGAGCCTTCTCCATCTGTGACGGAGATTCCATTGAAAAGTAGAAACGCCACCTCATCAGCACCTTCAGAAAAAACGACTTTCCCATCAGCTCCATTCAAAGGATTGCGGTTAACGAGGAGAAGAAGCTAAAAGAGCTGGCCCCTAAAAGGACCATCGGAGATACAGAAGAGAAGAAAAGTACTGCCTTTGCCGTAATTCCATATGTGACCGGGACATCCGAAAATATCGCAAAAACTCTTGAAAAACACAACATCGTGACACGGTTCAACTGTGTCACGAAGACAGTTAACCTCCTTTGCAAGGCCAAGGACCGCATACCCATCGAAGTACAAGGTGGCATCTGCGAAGTCAAGTGCTGTTGCGGAGAATCGTACATCGGCCAAACATCAAGAGCCATGAAATGCCGAATCAAAGGAACAGTAGAGGGCCACCGAGAACAGACAGTTTCTCCCTTCTGCTATCGCCGAACACGTATGGGAAGGGCCCAGGCACAACGTTGATTTCAAGAATGCTAAACTCATCGCCAACGAGAAGAAGTACCATCCAAGACTCATTCGAGAGGTCATAGAAATAGCAAAAGCAACTACATTCGTCAGGGAGGACAGGGGCTATCCGCTCTCAAACGCCTAGAAGCGACTCTTTAACCAGTCAACCAGAACGCAGCGCGAGAAAAAATCTAGGCCTACATAACACATGCAGAAACCTGCATGCACACTTAATACCTGAAGACGCCTGCTGAAACGCCGGCAAAACTGTTGTACGGAGATGTATCGACGCGGATGACAGCCCAGAAAATTAGCCTCGCCAATTTCCATAAAGAGTTAGAGCACCTCAGAAGGACCTTCCGCCAAAACGGACACGGAGAGCGACAAATCTCGTTGGCCTTCAATAAATCTCTCAGAACTGGGAATGTGGATGAAGAACTCGAAAAACCGGCCGCCAGGGTCTTTCTACCCTAGATATCCACAATTTCGGGAAAAATTACAAGGATTTTTAAGTGATACGGCATAAAACCTATCCAAAAACCTATGACTAAACTTAGAGACCATCTAGTGAGAGCGAAGGACCCGATCGGCCTCACGACTCCTGGAGTCTATCAAATCCCATTTGAATGTGGCCAAGTCTACGTGGGTGAGACGGGTAGAACAATTTCCACGAGACTGAAGGATTACCGCAGATGTTTCAGGCTTGGTCAAGCAGAGAAATCGGCGGTAGCTGATAACAGCATTAATTTAGACCATAAGATTAAGTTGGACGACAAAAAACTTTTTTGGCGTTTAAAAAATCTTTGGGATGGACTAACTAAAGAAGCCATTGAGATTCGGATAGATGATAAAAATTTCAATCGTGATTCCGGTTATAACATCAGCAATGTTTGGAATCCGATTTTGCAAAGAATTAAGATCGCAAGAACTAAGCCTTCGCTGATTAACGGTCTCCGGAGTCAACAATAGACTTCCGACCAATCAAAAAAGACCTGAAATTTACGATTTGCGACAGTCTGGTCTTGAGAATGAGTGACGAGTTGTCTCTTGAAGCGTCGGCAATTATGAATATTTTAAACCGGTGGAGAGCCCGAGAAGAGTTTACTCACGGAATACAAAGTTTATTTCCATCACCACAGTAAAACCCCTCATTTTGGAAATATACTTTCTTAGCAATGATGAGCGTGAATCGAACAGTCGCTACAGATAATCGCTAGTCGCTACTAATAAATACCTGGTTAGTAAATACGTTAAAATATTTCGGAAAAGCAATCATTTCATACGGGATTTCAAATCAGTAATGGAGAATGTGCCACAGGGTCAGTGGTTCATGGTGGTAATTAACGCGTACTGGAAACCTGCCCATGCACACAAAGGGGCCAGTTTCACCTGCCTACAACAAATGGCGCAGCTTTGGTGGGTGAAAAAACGCAGATGATATCGTGCTCCAGAGCAGGGACGCAAAACTGGTGCAGATTAGTGAGGCATCGCGCTTATGATACGCTCCAGTACTCACACGTTCTATCGTGGAGAGGAAGGGTATTCCATAAGTATTACTCTGAGTGACCTGAATTCCAAAGCCACTTTTAAGAAGACTATCCGCACCAGACTTTTAACATATCCTGGAATGGTATGTCCAGGAGGATTATATCTTTGTTTGCCGAAGTCTCCTCAATCAATTTCTGGTGGAAATGTACCCCAAAAATAGAAACAACGCCTAAATCTATAAATATTTATGATGTCCTTTATATATGTCCGTCCTTTCGTACATAATAACGTCAAAATAAACTCTTTTCAGACGCCTGTTTGAAGAACTGACAGGTAACCCAGGAAGGTGAATTTTCGAAGGACTATAGTACATACCAGTTGAGATTCTAAAGGCTTTAGAGAAAAATGGGTTGGATCGGCTCACGGATCTGGTTAATAAAATATATGATACAGGGGAGTGGCCAGAAGATCTTATCAAAACGATAATGGTGCTGATACCTAAGATATGTAATGCACAGGAAAGTAAACACTACAGAACTATAAGCCTTATCTCACATGTGGGCAAAGTTATAACCAAAGTTATATTGGAAAGAATGAGAAGGAAAATAGAAGAAAAATTAGAGGAAGACCAGTTCGGTATCCGCAAGGGCAGAGGAACGAGAGATGCTATTGGATGTATGAGGATGTTAACAGAAAGGGTATTAGAGTTGAACGGTGGGATGTGCGTATGCTTTATTGATTATGAAAAAGCATTTGATAGGGTCAGATGGGATATCTTATTAGATCTTCTGAGAGAGATAGATATAGACTGGAAGGATAGAAGATTAATAAAGCAGGTGTACATCCATCAGAAAGTTTCGGTAAGAATTGGGGACGAGGAAACAAAAGAAACCTTAATAGGAAGAGGAGTTAGGCAAGGTTGCTGCCTGTCACAATGTCTCTTTAACTTGTATGCTGACAAACTGCTGGAAGAAGCTTTAGAAGACATCGGGGGGATAAAAGTGGGAAGTGAGAGAATAAAATCCATCAAATATGCTGATGACCAGGCTATAATAGCAGAGAATGAAGAACTTCAGGAAATGATGGAAAGAATTAGGAAGAAAAGTGAAGACTACGGAATGAGAATAAACAGAAATAAAACTAAGGTAATGAGAATAGCAAAGACAGAAGGGCCCTTAAATATATGGCTGGAGGAAGAAAAATTAAAACAAGTAAGTTCTTTCAGGTACCTGGGAAGTATAGTTACACAGAGTGGCAACTGTACTGAAGAAATTAAAAGCAGAATTGGGCAAGGAAAAGTAGCATTTAGCAAGATTAAGGAACTGGTGACAGCAAGGAACATCAAGATGGATATTAGGAAAAGATTTACAAAATGCTTTATATGGAGCATTGTGTTGTATGGATGCGAAACGTGGACGTTGAAGAAGAGAGAAGAAAAGTACTTAGAAAGCTTTGAAATGTGGCTATGGCGACAAATGGAGAAGATTGGATGGAAAGATAAGATCACGAACGAAGAAGTGTTAGGAGGATTGGAGAAGAAAGAAGTATACTGAGAGAAATTAAAAAGAGAAAGGCAAAATGGATAGGACATATTTTAAGGAATAACTGCCTACAGAAAATAATAATAGAAGGGAAGAGAGGAAGAGGAAGGAGGAGGTACGGAATGCTGAGGGATATAAAAGAAGGAAGGAGTTATGAGGAGATGTAGAGAGAGGCCCAGGACAGAATGCTGTGGAGACAACGCTACCGTTGAAACCTGTCTACGGACAGATGCACCAATGATGATGATGATTGTCCCGAGGTCTAGACAAAAAACTGAGGGAATAGAAAAAGCAACCACTGACTACACAGTTTTATGGGTTGTTTTCAACCCCATACATGTTAACTTTAAGCCCTATGAGAAAATCGTTGATGTTTATGCAAATGTTTTGTTCTTTGCTTGTTTTACTGAAAAAAACTAAGCAAATTGCTGTCTGAAAGTTACACTCGTCAGCGAGATACTATCAGTAAAATTGATTCCCAGTCATCAGAAAAAGGCAAAGTTGTTTCGTTGCCTCCAACCAACAAGCTAGAGTAAACATAGGAGGGGCTATTCTCTAGACTACAGCGTCCTCCAACTGAAGTCAAGTGAACTTAAGGCCGCTAGAAACAGGCAAGACGTGAATTCATGCAGTTAAGCACATCACGATTTCGAGGTTAACAAGAAGAAAAAGGGTTACACCTTAGTATTATTTTCAATATTTGAAGGTTGTCGCCAGCTTTTACTGCAGCTTTTGGCTGTACCTGTTGGTACATTATAGGATTATGAATTTTATTTTTCAAGAAAGAATGTTGTTAGCAGTTTGGGGACAAGTATCTCAAAGAGACCAGCGGAAGAGAATACTCCTTCCTATTGGAGTGCCCAAGTTAATTTTCGGAGGAATGTGATTGAGTTAACTGAAATTGGTCAATGACGAAGTTTTTAATAAAGCAGACGGCCAGATTTTTCCGGATTAGACCAGGCTTTTAAATTTTATTAATCTAGTTTAATAAAGATTTAGTATGGATTTTGTGGACACATTCCATGATTATAATAAAAATGGCTAATCGTTTTGTCGGTAAGTAAGAAATTTTGGGATTACGTTTGCCCTTCAAACACCATCTAAAAGCCCTATATTACAAAAAACAGTCCCAATCATTGTGTAAATGCTACATTACACCAGTGACAGAAAAATACATACGTATTCTATGAGTTTGGATATAAGATGACCGAGGATCAAGGATCACTACTTCTACGACCAGCCTCGATTTCTTTGCCCTAGAGAATCTCATTACTTTTGTTTTCTTATGATTAATCTTCATTTCGTATTTCTCGCACTGGTTTTTCAATGCATCTACAAAATCTTTCAATCTTTTCGATTATCTACTGATCAACGCCTGGCCATCCGCGAATCTATATTGATTAAAAACTTACTGTTCTACAAGGAATTAAAAATATAGAAACAGTGGTTTTATTTTTCGTTGACTGAAGAGTCATCATTTTAATCCGCCGAAGATTTTGGCGAAAATCCGTTTTAGTTCGAGGTGCGATGCTCGGCGTTACAAGCAAATCCACTGCTTCAGTTATCAAAAGACTTTTTTTTATTCAGTCCCGACAAATGGATCCGAAAACACTAGCAAATACGTGCTCTAAATTCGGTTTTCGGGAGTATTTTTACGCAAAACCTTCACAAAACATTTTAAAATACGTATTGCGTGATTCTTGAGCCTACATGATACAGTGTGCCTTCCGCTGTGAGAGTTTTTCATGGGTAAGATTCTTCAAATGCTTACGTATCTCCAATTGATATTAGTAAAACCTACCTCTTAGGACGTTACTTGTTTCACCGTTACACTTCAGTGGTAAGTTGCCAGAATTATGAGTGGATGTTTTGTTAAGCTCTCGCTAAATTGTATTCACTTAACGTTATAAATAACAAATAAAAGCCATTGACTATAATATAAGTTCTTAAACTTTCATATAATTTTTCTGGAACAATCAGTTAAGGTCTGTATTGCATCGTCTGCAGCATGAATGCTCCAGAGCATGCGGCGCCCGGTGGGGTTAAATGTTAATATTAAAGTTTTTTTATAAATGCATAAATGAACAGCCATGGTAATTCTTTTGAAGATAGTAAAATACGCCTTATGAAAATAGTTTTGGCCGGTTTTGATATGGATCGTTTGAGAAACGTTATTTGGCTATTCTAAACTAGAAAATTTATCGAAGAATAGGTAGTTGAAGAAAAAAAACGATTTATTGCGCTCCATCTCTTCCGTGCAGCGCATAAAACCATACAGAAGACTTTTAATACCGAATTTCTCATTAGCCTCGCTATCTCTCCTCTCCGCTGGAGCTCGGGTGCAAAAATCATTCATCGTACTCTCTCTCTCCCTTCTGTTGCTCTCATGTACATTTTTCATTAGTTATAGCTGAGAGATGTTTCTATTTGCATGTATGAGTCGTCACTCCTGTAACAGAAATGAATAATATCCTAGTTACATAGTAAAAGAAAATTTATTTTTTCCGAAAGTTACGGGTCGAAGAAAAACCCACATCGCGGTATATTCATTGCCATCAAGTCAGGAGTTATAATTTTTCCATGCATTCCAATTGAATTCTTCTGCCTAAGTTATCCATTCAAGTTGCCAATTGAATGCCAAAGAAGTTGTTTTAACTGAATTTTTTTTCGGAGTGCGCAATCGAAGTTTGCTGAAAAACATAAATTTATCAGTTTCCTGCTACATTACGTTTCACACGCATAGTGTAAGCAAATGAAACGTCAAGAAATGTTAGAATTTGCATTTCTTGAAGGCCAGAGGTCACATCATTGTATGTATGTAATAAGGATAGACGCATTACATAAAAGTGGCGACGGGTGAGCGATATAAAGTTTGCCATAAATAGACTAAGGCACTTTATTTTCTCAGTGGGGTACTTTGAAAAGAACAATGCATGCGACCCTGTGAATACGAGTAACCTCTCGACGGTAGCCATTTCCTTCAAGTGTGCTCATCAGATGTCGTTTCTCCTTATCTAGAGATGGTCCATCAGAGAGTGTGATGGCTCGGCTAATGCGAGTTCTCATTTGACGCCAGCGAACGCTAGAAAAACTATTGCCCCAAAAGTATGGACGTTTGTGGTAGGAAACCCGAAACACCAGGCGCCTGCTTCTCAAAGCTAAACCCTCCTAAAAACTAAAACTACCTTTCTACATCTTCGAAATTAGCACACTATCGACGATGAATTGAACGATATTATTAATCGGGGCATGATAAGCCATTTTCCCCCTCCCCTCCCCTCCAACAGTTCAATGACCTCCCCCCACCCCTCCCCCTTAAGCCCACCTGACCTCCCCCTCCCCCCAACCCACCCCCCTCGAACCACCCCTTCGGAATGGGGCGTTTCCGGACACCTGTGCTTTGGTTGCACCTTGTGACACCCTCCAACCCACCCCCTCCCCCCTTAAACCCACCCCTTCAGAACGGGGCGTTTCGGGGCACTTTTGGTCAATTACGGGGGATTTAATAAGGAAAGTAGGAAAAAATAATTTGAGACATACAAGAATTACATTCAATTACCCACCCCTTCAGTACGGTGAAGTTCGGGGCGCTTTCAGACAATTAGGGGGCTTTTATAAGGGGAGTAGGAGAAAATAATTTTAATACATAACAAAGATTTCATTTTAGAATGCGTTAATTCGAGTAAGAAGAATAAAATTCGTCTTAGAGTGAATATCCTATGCATAATTATGTACATTTCAATTACTTCAATATGAACTATGGAAGTTATCATTATTAACAATTGCAAAGGTCTATAATCGGCATTACTCTTAACAAATGTTTTTCTTAGCCGATCACTGCATTTAAAAAATTACATTCGAGCGGTGGGATATTGAGGACAAGATAGAGTCAATGAAATGCATTAGATGGTTTTCATGTAATTTATTTCACAGCATAAGCATACACACACAGGCACATACATGGTAAATTGATCAATAGCTGAATCGAGAGAGAAACACTGCAATTTTGTGTATTAATGAACAATGTGTCCAAAACATATTTATTAACAATTCACTGATATATTTTCACATTTCACAGGTATTTTCATTTACTTAGATTGTCTTAGTCTAAGTTCCTCCTGGAGGAATAACTTTCCATCACGTGTATTTAGAGCGCACCTTATTTCTTCCAATAGTGCTGTAGCATTCAAAGAAACTGGTGTATTGACCAGCTCCGAGAGATCTACTTGATCTCTGGACACTTTTTTCCCATGGGACACACTCGTGAATTTCGCCTTCTTCTAATTCGTCCTCATAAGTTCGAAACACAGAATTCAAATAGAGATTTACAATCTTTTGAGCACGTGATGACCACGCATTTCTCTCCTCACAACGGAGTCGAATGCACTCGGCGTAGGTCAGAAGACCGTACCATGATGTCTTAGCGAGATACACACAGGGTGGACTTTTATCACTCACTTCCTCTAATATCACCGACTTGACACCGTATACCGTTTTGAATTTAAGAATACACTTCCCAATGGGGATGCCATGCGGTATAACATCTTTGTAAAAATATGATGCGATCAGTTTTTCACTTTTCACTAGTTCACACCAAGCTGCGTATTCCAGTTTCACCCACGAACCACCGACTTTGCCAATTGTGATGAATGGTAAACAACTGTTTCTCACATCCAGTCCGACTGTAATTCTTTTCGTGTCACTAGAATTCACTTTGAATGTGCACTCAAGGATGGCAAGGGGACTAGGGCGAAGATTCCGCGAAGGCAGGTCCGCAGGTGTGTCCTCCTCAGCGACAGTATCTGCGTTTGTGACTGAAGGTTCGTACGATGGACGCCGGTACTTTCCGCTGGATGGTGGTCGGGGTGATAGCAATCGGGGTGAGAAGCCACCGCCTCTGCTAACGACCCTCTTACCGACTCTCCTAGGCATCCGCAGGTCTTCTCCTCTCGCTTCCATGACCGTCGATGTGATACTGACCACCGTCAGGTGAAAGGCTTTTAAAGGCTTTCCAAATCGTTGGAAGGGGGCGAGGGATGGTGGAAGGGGTGCGCAAGATGGCGTCGGAATCGTTGGAAGGGGGGCGAGGGTTGGTGGAAGGGGTGCGCAAGATGGCGACTTGACGAAACCTTTCTCCGTCTGGTATACGCCCTTCCTGTTTGTACTCCCATAACGTTGTTTCTCCTAATGCAATACCTGCAGCACCTTCCGAATAATTTATTGTAAAGTTTTAGAATAATTTTGTCGTTTTGCTCAGAGTTTCTAGTGTTAAACATTTTTAAAAATGTGGCTAGTGAGAGCCCTCTACATCAAAAGGCTAGGTACGCAGAAGTGTAATTACCGCATGTTGTAGATGTCCATCCCTGGAGCTTCCTAGCGTTGTACCGCCAAGAGATGCACTCTCTATTCAGGAAGGCTATGTGTTCTTTTACGTGTGGTGGTATCCCGTAGCTATCGAAAAATTCCCCTTTTATATTTCTATCGATAAATATACCGACCCAGTGAGACCCTGATTTCCGCGCTGTATCAGTATTCGCTATTATGGTGGATGGGTGAAAACACTTTTTTGGGAGATTGTCAGCAGCAAATACACCCTTTAAAAAGTTACGTGTTTCTTTACAACCGTCAAGTGCACGCGTTAGTTGGAGAGAATTCATTGCGGGATGGAGTGTAATTTTCGTAATACGAATTCCGCCTTATTTCACATCTATTAATGTAGGGCGCTCCGTTGTTCGAAGAGACTCTGACAAGGGGGCAATAAGGGTTCCAGCGATAATGTTCTTTATTTGGGCGATCCCAAGGGTCCCAAGCACCGATGGAAATACCGCATATGCAACAAGTCGCAACGTCCCGTATGCCTGTATAGAAAAACCCAGCCTCTGCCAAGCGTATTGTACTCAGGGAAAATTTATTACGGGCGTCTCTGAATGAATTCAGAAGGAACTCGGTCGATGTTAACTTCTCCCTACCCTCCTTTCTGAACCACGCAAGTAAATTTGAGCAATTTCTGAAAGCGCATTCAAATTTACCGCGTCTGTGAGGTTTTATTTGGTAACTTTCTTGCGAATCAAATTTTAGCTTTCTAAGGGATGGGCATCCTAAAACAGCAATATCTATCACCTCCCTATACTTGAGAATCTTTGTTAGAAAATCGCACTTTTCCCTTCCTTTCGCAAAAACGAACGTGTACGCTGACGTGTATGAGTGCAGAATGTAAACCAAGTCTGCATATTTGCTCTCTCCATCATTCCACGACAAACCGTGATAATTATTACGCAGCCAACGGTCTTGTGCTTGAGTCGCCGCGGGCCTTTCGCTCTTAGGGTATGGGGGTGTGAAAAGCCAAGTTTCAACTTTGGAAGACTCTGTGTTTCCTATGGATAGTTCTTTCACCACAAACTCCTCTCGAACGATGCCTTCAAAGAATTGAATGTCCACGATTACTGCTGCCATCGCTCCCCATTTATGAAATGAGAAAAGATTCCAAAACGAGCGCTATAATAAAGACTCCTTCCCCCTCCAGCTCGCTCTCAACTGCTATAATCTACCCCGATATTGCGGAACCTATCGATTTCGAGAATATTGTTAAATTCCGCGTACAGTATACAGTTTCCACCAACGCATTTTTAAATCTAACTTCCAGCCGTAGACTTCCATGCCGCTGGAGACTCCAATGACTGGCACTAGCCTCCAAATCGGGACTTAAATCAAACGCGGTGAGGAAATAGCCGTCTTTATAGTTATCTCTGGGAATACCATTTCCGTCATCTTGGAAATGAATTCCGGTACCAGAAAATAGAGTGTGATATGCCTGAAGAAAGAGGCCTGAACCGGTAAAATCGGGCTGTAAAGGCCGGGAGGGTATTTGTTTTCCATCCAGATA
Organism: Pyrrhosoma nymphula; assembly: GCA_963573305.1. Lineage (NCBI taxonomy): Eukaryota > Metazoa > Arthropoda > Insecta > Odonata > Coenagrionidae > Pyrrhosoma > Pyrrhosoma nymphula. The sequence goes on along the minus strand of OY754330.1, from coordinate 20,814,602 downwards.
CAAAGACAGAAACGTCAAACCGAAATTTTGGAAATTATACGGGTTCTTTTTCAAATCCCCATTAAACCCTGCGTTGGAAACGAATCCTATAATCACGCGCTTTGGAAGTTGACCCATGAAAATATTTTCCATTGTTTTACTCAGTACATCGCGAGAAATGGTGACGGTTTTAATATCCACACGGGTGATTGGATACTTTGCCGTGGTTTTTTCTAAAGCTCTGCTATGTGCTATTAGAATGGCAGGATTTATTTTCACTTTCCGCACTAGGAGCGCTGCGTCCACTATTTTTACCCTGACGTTCTCATAGTCCCTCGTTGCCATCAAGTTGAAACCACTTTTGGATCTAACGAGTTTAAGTCGCATTTCCACGCCATCGCAAGGAATTTTTCCTGATTGAACAGATCGCAGTGAAGATGACCAATCATTTCTACAAGCTTTCCATTTTGCGTGTACGCACACCTTTTGATGGCTCCTGTATTCTCTCTACAATCATCCATCTTTCCAGCTGTGTCATCGTACCACAATGCCGACGTCAGATGCGATGATTTTGCCGCCGGACCGTAATTGAGAAGAGTTTCAAGATATGCCCTGTATGGATACGTGTGACTCGGCGGTGTCACTAGTTTTTGATTCAGAAAAATATCAACCTGGGAGAATAAGGAATGAAGCCACAGATTTACAGGTCCAATTGCGGAATCATCTCCAGCTACCGGCGCCGCGCGCTCTATACTCGCTGTAATGTATAACAACGTGTGAGATAAATCTATGTATTGATCGCCATCACCAGGTATGACATATTCAATAGGTGCATCATCGGCCAAGGTGCTAATTGGTTTGTAATGTATCCATAACCCGTCCTCTATCGAAGTTTGCGTTGGAGGGACCGTGAACAAGTCCAATTCGGTCTTTACACATTCGCACGAGTTATGGTGTAAGAAAGAAATTTTAGAAAAACATCTTTTACGATGACTTTCTTCCTTTTCGATGTTTTCAAGCACTTTTTCTTCTTTTTGGAAACGGCCGTCTTACTCCTACGAAAGTCAGTCTTCGATTGACGCTTCCCTGCCCGCGCTCCGGGAGGATATCCATCGCCCGTCATTCTCTGTATTTTATTTCCAGCTTTTCTCGCCAGATTCTCACCAGCCTCCAGAACCCGCTTACGTATCACCTTCTTGATTGGTTGCGGCTCATCATCGCAGATGAATTCTCTACACCCCTCGAGCTGTTTTTCGCGAGAATTCAAATGCCTTCGCTCAGGTGGCATCATGTCATTTAATTTGAGGGCACTCGTGACGCAATCACCCGATTTTAAGCTTTCTCCTTTTTTAGCACTTAAGTTTTTCACTGTACTCAGCGAGTGTTCTCCAGGTAAAGCGCTAAGGCTGGTGCTTCTTTCAAACTTATTTGCGATGTTTTCATTTCTACCGTCTCTTAGCTCACTAACTTTTGTTCTCCCTTCTGCCATGCTGCAGCCGTCTACCTGAAATTATGAAAATTTAAAACAGGAAATAATTTATAGCAACATTCAATGCAGGATTAGTAATTTAAAAATATTTACAGAGGTTTGTATTGTGTATTCCAGACTCCTATTGCTTCAGAGTGAGTTACATGAAAGGTAATATTCTAAATTCATTTGTGTTGAAAGGCAGACAACAATTCACATTTTTATAGCATAGAAAGATGTTATTTTTAGAACCAGCAATTGGAAAAAATGGAGATGAATTTCAACATGACCTTTACTCTGGACATATATACTACGTTTTTAACATAAGGATCAACAAAATCAGAAGATTTTCAAGGTAATGTTCATTTCTTTCTGTTTAACTTATTATTTTTTTCTTGGCAGAATTGTGACCAAATGCTCAACAAATTTTGAAGTTTTGGGAGAGCAAATGACCTCAATAATGAATCAGTCGCTTTCAACAAATGCTACACATACATAATTTGCTTGAAAGCCCATGCATTTATTAATGGCTAAGCAAGAATATAATCTTATCTACTGCTGTGTATAAAACTACAGGAAATATTCCAGTCACTCTGCATAATATTCAATGAGAAAACACAATGCCATATAGACTTAACCATGTTATATAACACAATAAAATAGCACATTCCAGTGGATTTGCAGTGAAGTTATAGTACTACAAATCACACAAAAGTACCTACAATGAAGAAAATTCATACTAAATAAAACCAATTCAAGAATACTGGCTTCCCATGCGACGCTAAGGGAAGAGGTTGTCCGGGTCCATCAGTTGAGTGTGTTTCTCATCATCACTTAGTAAGCCACAGCAAAAGGGTGAAAAGTGAAGCATTCAATATGTTAGGGAAAAATTTGATAGTTTTCCAAAAACTTATATTTTAAAGTAATCTATTGCCATTTTCAGTGACATATGAACTGCGCAACTATGTTATTATAGTTTGCCAAAATTGTTATGAGCCTACAGGTAAAAGTTTGAAAAATTAGCAGCATTGGTGAATGTCTTCAAGAGGCCTCTATAATTTAGATATTAAGGACTAGACAACTGTGGTTGGGATAATACTAATTCTCGAAATATTTCAATGTATGGATTATGATAAGACTTGTGAACTGTGGGCAACGGCCTTTCATGATGGAAACACCGGTTTCCGATCAGTCACCGAATTTAAACATCGTTGGGCTCGGCTCGAGTTTGGAGGGGTGATCTTCCCATTAGTCCGAGTGATGTTGCCTCTGTCTGCGCGTGGCAGGCAGTATGTCCGAAATGACCTTAGCCGTTGAAACAAGTTAAACCAAAAAGACTACTACTACTTGTGAACTGCCCCACCCTAACCCTCACATGTACTTTTCCAAAGAAAAATTCTAATACACCAAATTTCTACTGCTTCATTGGTCAATGCTAATCCTGGCACACCCCATTGTCCCCAATATACCAAAAAGTGGGATGGAGTACTCTTTTCTACAATTTGATTTTTCCATGGGCCAGATGAACAGCATATATGAGTATATAAGAGAAGAGCTGTGCGAGTACATGAAAATGAGTAAGCAAGGGACAGGCTAGAGTGGAGTGCTGCAGACCACTTATTGAAGGATTTTTGTTAATCTTAAGGATTGCTTGAAAATAATCTGAGTGATTGTAAAAGGTGACCATCTACATAACCTTTAGTAATGAAAGGTGGAGCCAAACAAAAGTGTGAATATGATAAATCTTGTGATAAACCTGAGTTCAGAGGTGTTGTTGGTAGTTTGAGACACAGCAAATATATCATGGACAGGTATTAATTATTAGGTGGGTATGTTGAGCCAAAGATTTGAGAACCCCTGCACTATAGGGAATCTCATCGAAGCTTAGCATTTGTTGAAGTATCTTAATCACAATAAAAATTCGTCAATGTGGCATTCCAAGACTCAAAAAAATTGAGTATTTTAATGCTAGTTGAGGTTATGACACTCGAGGGAAGTTGTATTGTTGGAACCAAAAAACGTTATTTTAGCCGGATCTGCTGTTATATGGAAGAGTGAAACGTAGAATAGGACGGCTGCAAAGATCAGTGAGTCTGAGATAATCGCAACGCTGGATGTACTAAAAGACATTGAGTGACTACATGTGTTTTTAAATTATGTAAATAAAACTAGATTTCTCAGCAAACCCTCTTTTATCCATTGTGACAATTAAGTGGGAATTTTTGTGTCAAAATTTGAAGGAGTGTCGGACAGAACTACCCTTATGAAAATATTGAAGTCCCAGGGATTCGCAGAGATTCCAACATGGAGGATTCACCAGGAATCCAAAAACTTGTCGAAGGAATGGGAATCCCTGCGAATCCTGGCGAGTCCTGGAGAGCAATATCTCGTGACTTCTACTCCCATTAGAGAGCACGATTTTCCAGAGCATTTTTTTGGTCGCCAAATAATAGTGTCATCAACAGCAACTCCCTGAGTGACACAGAGTGTGCCGGTGATAGTGAAGTGAATTCGTCAGCGGACACTGTAATTTTAAATCATGAACTAGAAAACTGCTCAAAATATTCATTAATATCTGATGCAAGCTACACTCCCAGCTTGCCAGAGGACTGGCCGTCTTTTAATGTATGGCCGTATGTGATGGAGGACTTTATAGGCTCAGAAAGTCATTTGTACGCAGAAGTGTCGAGTATAGAGATGTGAGACGGGATATTTAATATGTGTTGAATTTTATTATTATTAGAACTCCAATAAACACATTCTAAACTGAAATCTTTGTATGTATTAAAATTATTTTCTCCTACTCCCCTTATAAAATCCCCCTAATTGTCCGAACTTCACCGTACTGAAGGGGTGGGTAATTGAATGTAATTCTTGTATGTCTCAAAATTATTTTTTCCTACTTTCCTTATTAAATCCCCCGTAATTGACCAAAAGTACCCCGAACCGCCCCGTTCTGAAGGGGTGGGTTTAAGGGGGAGGGGGTGGGTTGGAGGGTGTCACAAGGTGCAACCAAAGCACAAGTGTCCGGAAACGCCCCATTCCGAAGGGGTGGTTCGAGGGGGAGGGGGAGGTCAGGTGGGCTTAAGGGGGAGGGGTGGGGGGAGGTCATTGAACTGTTGGAGGGGAGGGGGAAAATGGCTTATCATGCCCCGATTAATAATAACGATGATAGCAAGCTAAGCATTCATTAGCAGCCTCTCAGTAGGTTGCAATCAGTGGGTAAAAAATGTTGACGGTTACTGTTTTTGTGAAAAGAAAACGAATTCGTTCCTGTCCTCAAAATAAAGTTCGGACAAAAACCATAAAAATCTTGTGTACATTGAGTACATCGCTCCTCGTGTCTTGTTCTTTATAGATCTGTAACAATTAATTATTTGTTGCTTGAAAAAATGTATTGATATTTACTGATATTAAATATAAAATATACAACATTTACTATTGCAGTACTTCCAATTATTACTAACAATGCTTCCAATTTTGAATCAAACTACGCATATTTCAGAATCACAATCCTTTTTACAATATTAAAAATACATAGATTTTGGACTTTGAAAACTCATAATATTTCATTGAAAGAAAAACCCCAAAAGGAAGAGTCTACCGAAATTGTACCGAATGGTAATAATAATAAATATATTTATTGCTCCATTAAGTTTTTGTACACAATATATAACATTAAACACATACTGGAGCTATAGGTGATCCCGAAGGCATTTGCCTGTTGGTGGAGTCACCTTCAAAATATCATAGTAATACAAGCACAAGTTTTTTTTTACTACATATAACGAAATGTCTCCAGTTGGAAGGAGAACTCTTTATAACAAAAAATAATATACATAAACAAAGGAATAGAAATAAAAACACAAAAGTACAAAACAGGATATTGATAGCAAACAATCTCTAAAATAGATCCCTAATCATATTTCCGCTGGTAAATAGCAAGAGTTTCACCTGCTTTTGGAAAGTATTGATGCTACAACTGACTTTGATACTCTGTGGTAAGCTATTGAAAATTTTTGGCCCCAAATAGAGAACTCATCTTTTGAAAAGGGTTATATTTGGTTTGGGCATAACATATGAATCATTTTTCCGCAGATGGTATGAATGAGGCTTATCCAATACTTTAGGGTTATTTCCGCTACGAAGGTAGAATAGTCTTAGCACCTTGTGCTTATGTATAAGTGCCTTAAAGGGAGTATCTGCAGTTTTTCAAATACTGGAAAAGAAAGTGAACAACGACTTACTCTGTCTATAGTACTAACTATTGCTTTTAGAGCTGTTTCCGCACGTTTGAATGTATTTTTAAAAGCACTGCCCCAGCTTATTATACCATAATTTATCCTAGAATATACAAAGGCATAATATAATTTATGCATAAAAGTTAAAGAACACTTATTTCGAATAAAATAGAGTTTAATTTTACATTTTTTCAAACTATTTGTGACATTTTTAATATGTTGCTCCCATTTTAGTGGTTAATCAATTGTTACACCTAGGTATTTGTATTATTTAACTCGTTCCAGTGTAAAACAGTCACTGCAACTCGTATAAGTACACTTTGAAGAATGGTACACAACTTTAAAATCAATGGAGGAACGATGACAAATATTAAAACATATTACTTTTGTTTTATCACTTAATTTCAGTTTGTTGGTTGCAAACCATTTGCTGATTCGATTTACATCAGCTTGCATGTTCTGCTGTACCTCCTCCCAGTTCGGACCAGTACAAGTCAAAGCTAGATCATCTGCCAAGGCAGTTAATTTACCTCTTAAATTTAGGCTACATAGATCATTAATATATATTAAGAATAATATAGGACCTAATACTGATCCTTGGGGCACTCCAGAACAAATATTTTCGTAACTACTTTGGCTATTGCAGACCTTCACATATTGAGAGCGTGAAGTCAAATAGCTTTTAAACCAATTCAGAGCAATGCCACGTATTCCTACCAGTCTTAATTTGTCCAACAATACCGTATGATTTATTGTATCGAATGCTTTTTGGATATCTATAAAGACAGCAGCAGTTTTTTTGTTACTGTTAACCGACTGAAAAATCTGGGTCATAAAGTTTTCCAGGGCGTTCTCCGTACTTTTTCCGACCCTAAAGCCGTATTGCTTTTCACTAAAATATTTCTTTTTATCCAGAAAATTTACTAGTCTCTTTTTTGCAAGTTTTTCGAGTATATTAGAAAAAATTGAGAGCAAAGAAATCGGTCGGTAATTGCGTACATCACGCAGATCGCCTTTTTTGTGTATGGGAACAACAATAGCTTTCTTTAAAGAAGCAGGAAATTCCCCATTTTATAAGCTTCGATTGAACAAATAGCATAGTACGTCTAGGATGTCGGCTATGATAGCTTTTAATAAGCCTGCATTTATTCTATCTGGCCCGGCGGATTTTTGAGAGGAGAGAGCGTTGACTATTTTTAATATTTCAGGCGAGGTGACTGGTTCCAAAAAGAATGAGTTAGGCCTGTAATTATTTCCATTATTTGATAAGATATCAATCAGTGAATCATTTTTTACATTAGTATATGTCTTGGTTGACTCAAATATGCTTATGAAGTATTTGTTGAACTCATTTGCAATTCGCTCTGGGTCAGTTATGGCTAGATTTTCTATTATTAGTTCATGCTTCTGAATATTTGTCTGCCTTGCTCCCGTTAATTCGCTGAAGATATTCCACTGTTTCTTTGTGTTATGATTTGCCTTTTCAAATTGTTCCATATAATAGGAGTTCGCCGCGTTACGGATACAATTACGCAATTTGTTTCTGAATTTTTTGAACGCGTTACTCAAGCCTTCGTTGGATGGGTAATGACGAAGCTTCTTTAATAGATAATTTTTTCGCTTAATTTTGTTCATCAAGGAATCAGTCATCCAGGGTTTTAATTTAACTGCATGTTCATTCCTAATCCTTCGAATTTCAGATTCATTTAGACATGTCTCTAATTTATTTAGGAATACTTCAAAATATTTAGAAATTTCCTCTTCTTCGCAGAAAGCATTCCAAGATTGTTGCTGAATATTTTCCTTGAATAATCTATGACAAAAGTACTTTATCTCAACACAATTTGATCGTTTACTTTCGTTCGCTTCGCGTGCAGATCGATTGGAGATAGTGAGTTGGACTGCAGAGGTGATCCGTTATAGCTAAATGTATGACCTTGGCTTGGATATCTACCTTGTATGAATTGAAGAACCTGGAGAATACATGGTCTAAACAGGTGGCTGATTTTTTAGTGATTCGGGTTGGCTCATTTACTAAGCTGGTCAAACCATATGAACTCAGGAGATTAGTATATTGCTCGGAGTCACTAATGGATATTAATAAGTTAACATTCATATCACCAACAATTACTAAATTTTGAGATGTACTACTTAACAAGGATTCAAATTCCAACACAAATTGATAACAGAAATTTTTTGATCCCTGTAGACAACGAGGAGGTCGAATACACAAAATTTGCACTTAATATTGATTAATAAGCAATCAGCAGAGCTTATATTACAAGGCTTCATTCCGGTTGATATGTCACGTCTTATAAACACTAGTATACCTCTTGCTCTTTCAGAAGCGTTACAGTTGGCATAAGAGTAATACCCGCTTATTGTGTATAAATTAAGTTCATCACATTTTATCCAGATTTCAGTTAGGGCTATAATGTCAGGTAGTTGTGACATGGTATTTAAGTGTGAGAGCAGTAAATTAAAATTGCATCTAGCACTTCGTATATTTTGGTGAAAGAGAAATAGGGAATTCTTTTCACCATAAGTGTTATTAGTTAGATTAGTACCCATTCTAGTGATTTATAGATTGGCAAGATCTTCCAAACAATTTATAACACAAACTTGCTCTTTTTCGGCTTTTCTAATTAAAAATTTTCCCCCTCTTACCCATAAGTATTTGTAGTTCTTGCTTTTCTTTACTGCTTTCGCTGCATTAAACAGCTTCCTTCTCCCTGGGCAGAGCACCTCGTTGATGTACACCGGCCTGTCAGGAGTGTCCAGGCGCAGATGACGAGTGGAGAAATTATGCTTTACGTGACGCTTTGCCAAGAAGTCGTCCTTGGTGCGTCTCCTCGTAAATTTTACTTGGATTCCACCCACTGACTCACTGCTCTTCGATTTAAACTGGTAACAGCTGTCAATGTCGTCGGCGCTCACTTCCACTCATAATTCTCTCCCTATTTGACGCACAAAATCAGTTACTCGAAATGGGTGGAACTCCATAAATTTCCACACAATTTGTGAGTGAGCGCTGTTCTAGCTCATCTAGGCGACCACTCTGCACTATAAGTTCTTTTTTTAGTGAGATATTTTCGTTTTGGAGACACTCCACTTTGTTATTGCATTCTTCCAGACGTTGACCCAGAGATTCTATGATTTTAACAGATTCGTCAAGCCTTTCATACAATTTGTTTATGGAATCACCCAAGTTTGCTTCCGTTGCTTTGAGATATTTTTTTAACTCCTTAAACATACGTAAGATCTTGTCACTTTGAGGAACACTTGGGGGATCACTTTGGGCAACACTGTCACTGTCAAATTTCAGGCTCGATCTTCTTGCCGCACTGCAGTCACTGCACCTCCACCTTTGATTGCTGGCGGAAATCGCTTCTATTTCTTCTTTATCCAGTGGGTTGTCCAAGCGCTGTCCGTGGAATTTGCTTTTACAATCCACACAGGACACACAGATGGAGTTTCGTGTAGATTTCTTGCAAATGTTGCACAGCGACATTCTGTTATAGCACAGGTTAGAAGAGTAAGAAAAAAAAACGGTAGTGCTCAGTATTACAAAACAACGGCCTTGGCCAGGATCGGAGCTGAACACGTCCGAACGCTTCGAGAGACCAGGAGAGAGAGATAGCCTCTGCAGCAGGCTGCACAGTTTACGTCGTCGGCTATATGAACTATTTTTCCACCAAAAACGATCGCGTATACACAATTAGCACAATTCATGTGGATTCTTCCTCTCGGGGATTCACAAGAAATTTAATTTACACTGGGCAAACTTTATGTCTACCACGTAATCGTATCCAAACCCTCCTAAATACTAAAACTACCGTTCTACATCTTTGAAATTGGTGAACCTTCGAATGGGTGACTGGGTCCAGCTTCCATGTTCCGAGGCGATTCATGGCGCCTGCGGGGCATTATAAATAATATTATTTTTGATGTAGAGACTAATTAACGTTTCTCACTCCAATCATAGAAGCAAAACAAGAAACCTGATAAACCCGTTATTCCACTAGAGGTGCTTCCAGAATAGTGACAGCTGTTACTGGTATCGACAACTCTTTGGGGCCAAAGTTAATAATTGAACTTACGTTGATTTATCGGTTTCTTTCATTTTTGTTTTCATATCTTCGATTAAAAAATATTTTAAGCGCCTATTTTAAGTGCCTATTTTGAAATTTGTAGTGCCTATTTAGGCTGCCTATTTCTTCATTTTTAGTGCCTAAATGTCCTCAGCTTAGTTATCACAACTAAATCAGTTTAAACATGCACACTCACTGCCACCAACGACGTCCACATATTTGAAGTATTCTCATTCCCCGCAGACGCATATTCTACATTCCCATAGTACCTCTTTCCATGCCATCGTAAAGATCACCTCTCTCACTTTGGCACTTCTGGGAATATAGAACCTTCTGCTACCTAGATTTAATAATACCCAAGGAATTAATATGTGGTAGATAAATTGATGTTTTCTACGTCCAAAGATAAACTTGAATTGGATTCAGCATGTATGATCCACACAACTGGTTGAATACTCAAAGCAAAAAATCAGTCAAGATTGACAAAGTCCTTTCAGAACTTCTATTGCAGTTGCCAACAGCATACATAGCAACATCAATTAAAATCAGAATAAGATGTCATAGTAACTTGAGAATATAGCAGTAACAATATTGACCTACTCTTTCTTTAAAATAAAATATTTTTTATAATATTGGTGCATCTAGTAACTGTAATTTTATTGATCGCAGAGTCTTTATACCTAAACCAACAGTATTCAACAGGCATTATCAGTTGGTCACTGTTTCAGGCTTAACTTTGTGGACACGCGGCACACGGAATAATAGCTTGCTTTGTACATTAAATTTTTTTGATATCACCGACCTTGGTCTCGATATACAATGTAATTTTCAATGTATATATCTATTATATCCGTGTCCATATATGCTCAAACCGGGGTTGGGTGGTGGGGGGGAAGGTAAATGTAGAGGAATGGGAAAGACGTGGGAAATAGCGAAACTTATACCGGAAATACATATGAACCACGATTACTGTTCAATTTTAATTAATTACAAAAACTTGTTTATAATTTCTCAAGTAAAAACTATAAAAATCATAGATACAGCAGAAATAACGTCGAATTTGGACTATACGGAAAAAATAAAATGCGGAACCACCAATAAAGTCCAATTTAAATTTGTTACGTTTAATTGTTTACATAATTGGTCTAGTAAACATAAATCTACAATAGACAACGCAAAATAAACTTCAAAATCGTATTCAGCGGATCGAAAACCTTTAAAAACAACGTTCAAATACAGTAAACATACAAAATTAACAGCGGTAATGATTTTGGCCACCTTTTTTCTATTTGGAACCACTGTGCGGTGGGTGATTGTTTGACATTTATTTATTTGGTCAGTTTTGGTGGAAACATACATGGCAGTGGTGTTAAAGTCTATGAAATTCTTATTGTTCTATGGCGATCTTATAGAAACAGGCATTATCAGTTGGTCACTGTTTCAGGCTGAACTTTGTGGAAACGCGATACATGGAATAATGTTTTGGTTTGTACATTTAATTTTTTATTTTAACCAATCATGGTTACCACATACAATGTCATTTTTAATGATACATATCTCTTATATCCGTGTCTATATATGCTCAAACCGTGGGTAAAGGCTGGGGGGGGAAGGCGTTAAATACAGGGGAAGGCGAAAGAGGGGGGAAATTCCGAAGCGCAAATTTAAATGTATAATTCTACTCCAAGTGCCTCAAAATTGGTGTGAATTGGTGATGTGTCGTTGAAGTAGAAATCAATCTCAAGAGCTGCGGGAGAGGCAGTGACGGTGCCAAGAAGACGTGGGTGCAGATTGAACTTAAAAGCAGGTTTGGCATCCGAGATTCCATTTCTCATTATATGTATTACTTATATTTAGACCTTACCAACTGTCTTCATTGGTGTGACTGGCTGGAGTTTCAGGACTGCATCAAAGACTTCAAGTGATATTGCCTTTTGCAAGTCGTCCAATATTCATCAAAAACTCGAACACTTAAGATCTAGTATTGTTGAAGCTGTAGGTGTCCAATGCCCAAAATGGAAACAGTGAAATCGATCTCAGTTTCTATCCTAAATTAGTGAATTTATCCGACCATGACTTATTGGAGGAGGAGCTGGAAGCGTTTCACAAGGGACATAAGTTTGCACATACTACTCATCTGTCCAACAAAGTCGTGCTGAACCTGGCAGCTTATTGTGAAGTTGCTCTTTTCAAGCAATCACAAGGGATTCGGCATCGAGCAGCAGAAACGATATCCTCCTTTCTCCGTACCCACCAACGAGATCTTCGAACCCGGGCTTCATCACAGCTGCAACAGTTTCTTCAGACATAGAAATCCAGTGATGTGAGCAATACTGTGTTTACGAAAGCCGACAAGGGAAATAGTATTGTGGTTTGATGCAAGTGTGACTATATTCAGAAGTGCCACAGTTATTTAGTTAAAAACTTTCGTTTGATTTACCTTCGAAGGACCCTACAACAAGGTACCAATCTGCTTTGAAACAAGCTTTAAACACATGCAAAACTCTAATCACTAATCAGGAAAAATATGCTCTTGTGAACATGAATTCGTTACCTCCTAGACTATACGGTCTCATAAAATCTTACAAAATTGATTGACCAATAAGACTCGTGGTGTCGCATGTCACGGCACCCTGTCATAAATTATCCTCTAAAATAAATACTTTGCTAGGAAAGTATTCGGGTTTGTAAGCAAAATAACGGTATTTAGAACTCCTTGGAATTTGCAAAAACATTTTCTAATGTAAAACCACCAAAACAGTCCAGATTAGTATCCTTTGGTGTTACCTATTTACTTCAGTTCCCTCCTCGGAACGGTCGAAATAGCAATTTACCTTGTAATAAATCAAGGCCGTGGTAATACTGAGCTATATGAGTTTAAAAATCTTTTGAATCTTTGTATTAAATAAAATTATTTATTATTAAATGGAAATTTTTACGAAGAAACCCATGGCCAAGCGTTCTCCTTTGCCACCAAAATTGGCGAATATGCTTACGGATTATTTAGAGCGTAAACCCTTTGATTCGAACCACCCTTTGTAAAAAAATAGTTTTTATTGGTACCGTTATGTTGATGATGTCCTTTGCTTGTGACTTGGTAGCGCTAGACAGCTAGAAAATTTTGTAGCGATACTAAATAACTTACATTCTTCTATAAAGTTTACAATTTAAATGGGTGGTGCTACTATAAATTTTCTGGATTTAGCTATCGTTCTCTAAGAGAACAAGCACGACCTTTCTATCTGTAAGACGCACTATTTCCCTATGGTTCATGTCACCACCACAGTCAATGCCAATATTTTTCGTTTGGTCAGTGTACCTATGAGCGACGCGAGTTATATTAAAGAGTTAAATATTATTTTACATAATTTATGCGAAGATAAGTGGCTATGATAAGGATACTATTTTTAATATTTTAAACCGTAAACTTAAGCAGCAGGCCATTCGCTCTTTGACGACCTTTCCTTTTACTACCAGGGAGGAGCCGTCACGTTGGCGTAAGCTACCATTTTTAGGAAAATTGCCGTACAGGATCATTAAATTCATTACATTCTCAAGGTTAACTGTGTGGTATCCCATCATAACGGAGAAAAAGACAACTTTTACAAATGCCACTGCATTTATTTAAAACTCGACCCGGGTTTCGACGTGGGTTCACATCATCATCAGGAAAAATGTAAGAGAAGCGCAAGCCTTATATTAGGGTGACCAACTGTTTTTGAAGAAAATAAGGGAGAATTCTATATTCTTTACCAAATATAAGGGAGATTTAGAACACGGCAAAATTTCACACAAAAAAAGCAATGAAGTGTGTGTAAAAAAATGAAAAAGTACTTTATTTTATACTTTAAGAAGACCTAAATATATTTTGCAACAGATTTTGCTTCAGGCAATAATTGTCTATCACGTTTTGCAAATTCTAAAAATTCAGTGCAATAATACGTGAAGTTCATGGCAACTTGCAATTCTGATTTGATCAGCTTTGTACTGCTCCTATTCCTAACATCTGTCCACTTGTTATTCATAAGAGAAAATAATCTCTCTGTATATGAGCATTACTACCTGGGGCGCGTTCCGAAATTCACTGGCAGTACTGGCTGTGCTGCCAAACCGTTCCGAAATCTACTGGCAGTACCGCACAGTAACCAATGACGTCAGTCAATTGATGACGTTTCTCACTGTGAACTCTACTGCCGCTACTGCGGCCCAAGAGCAGCAGCAGCGGCAGTAGCAGCAGACGGCCATCGAACAAATGGCGGAAAAATCAAATCTACAACGTTAGTAAATAATATCAGAAGAGTTTAGAGACACTGCTTCGAACATTTTAATGTTTATATCGGCGAGAGAGAAAAGTCTCGATGCACTTAAATAGCTAACAACATCTGATTAGCGTATAATAGTTTATAAACGCATTTATTTATCAAGTAGTACCGGTGAATATTTCAAAAGGATAAAAGCGTTAATAAAATGATGAGGGAGTGAACAACATCAGAAGTGATACAAGTAGAGAAGCAATTATATTTGCGAATGTCAGCGACTTGTGAAATTAGTAACCAAAAATTAATTTAGTGTCATGAATAATCGTGGTACACGTAATTATATACAGCCTCTTACTAGAGTGGTAACTTAGCATAACACTGGTATGTATAATAATTGTCGGGAAACATAATTTGTTGCATAAATTTAATTGTTAGGGAAAATATTTTGCGATGCAATCCTCAACAACCCGTATATTTTCCTAATTATCGATATCACTCTAGGAAACGCTTCGTACGACTGGCCATGAAGAAAATCCAGGGCTTGAAAAATATATTCTAAGACTTGCTTATAAGCCCAAGATTTAAACTGCTCACTATGAATTCGATAGTGTTCATTATAACGGAGATTTGTTTATAATAACACAGGGTTTTTTCTCCATGCTCGGGTAGCTGACGCGAATTCATTTTATTCTCGTCAGAGAAAGCAACCAATCAGTATGAAGTAGCATTAAGTAGCAAGGCAATGAAAATTAGAATACAATTAGCATGCCCTTTATCAATGTCATAAGGATTAGCATTAAGAATTAACGCATTGAAAGATCGCTTATAATAAATTACCACGGAATTCGGCCATATTGAATTTCAAGCCACTGCCGACCGTTCCGAAATTCATGCTACTGCAGCAGCCGCTGTACAGTTTCGCGTTCCGTTTCACGGCAGCACAGGCAGTACTGCCAGTGAATTTCGGAACGCGCCCCTGGTATGCTCATAACAAAGCCTACCAATTTTCCCAAGTTTTCAGAAGTTTTATTGCTCGATTTTAAGCTGCTGAAAACCGCCACCCATTTCTGGATAGCGTTACCCTCTAAATACACAGCAAATGTTATTGCATCCTTACAACTACAAAATTCTTTTCATTCACTCAATCCTGTTTGATAAACTCCACAACGTCATATATGTCATTGAATATTAATTCCCTTTTAAGAGATAGTGGTAATAAACAGTTTAAACTATCATCAAGTTTGTTAAGCACGTAAGGATACAAAGAATTATAAAATTCAAGGAATTAGCTTTCACATGTAGATTTCAAATTTGAACTGAGAACAGTTACAAACATTTTGTGAGTAGCACTACCGAAGTGAAATATTGAAAATAATATATGATAATCGTTATAAAAAACTCGAAATTGAATCAATTGCGTCTGCTCTCGAACGTTTAAACGAATTTCGACCGTGTGCCCAAAATTTAAATTATTGAAACTGAATGATTTTACTTGAAGAAAAAATACGGGAGAAATTAACCCAAAGAGACAGAAAATACGGGAGACGGGAGATCGTGAAAAAATAGGGTCAACTACGGGAGATCCCGGGAAATACGGGAGAGTTGGTCACCCTACCTTATATACATGACATAGCCAAGTGAGGGAGGGGGTGGGCGGGGGAAAGGGGGGGGGGGAGGGTTAAGGAAACCGGGAGGAGGGAAAGGGGGGGGGGTTGATTGCGGGTGACGGACTAAGAGGACAAAGAGGAGGGGGTTAAAGCTTTGAAAATGGGGGAAGAGGCCGGGAACATACATTCATTGACAAGGAATTTATCACAGTCACGTTGTTTCTTAAAAATCTCCAGCTGTTCTAAAGTATTCAGCTTTCGCTTGTCATCGGTAAAATGGAGAGGTAACATAGTAAAATCACTTTTATGTCCATGGGTTAAAAGATGTTTGGCGAAGTTGCTTCTGTTAAAATTAAAATTTTTAAAATCCCTTGTATGCTCCGTTTGTCTAATTTAAAATTTCTACACGTCTGTCCCACATACCGTCCACCGCAATCACTGCATTCCATTAAATAAATACCACTTTTCTTCTGAGGGTCAATCGGGTCCTTACAGTTCACTACAAGGTTCTTCATACTAAATGGAGTTTTGAATGCCACTTTAAAACGGTCACTCGGAACGGTCAGGCATGAAAGTCATGCCTGTGAAGAATTTTAACGTGGCGTTTTATAATCCCGTGACCATAGGTAAAATTTTATTTAATGCTAAAGATAAATTTACCATCTTGACAAGAGTGGAGTTTATGCGTTAAATTGTTTCTCATGCAATGATAAACTGGACGCAAATTTGTTACGAGAACTAAAGAACATAAAAAATGCATCGTAACCAGTGATATTTCATCCATTTTGCTAAGTATCTTCTAGAAAGTGACCATTCATGTAACTTTTAACCGGAAATTTTATATGTACAAGGTAAAGGTAAAAAGTTGGATTTTTTTCGCAGTACCCCTACAAATTAGGAAAGGATTAAATCAAAATTTTTTGCAACATGCAATCTAGATTTGTAAATCCTTCATCCTTTCTAAATCCGTGTTTAATCTAGATATGAAAATCAGGATATCTCTGAGAAAGTTTTAATCTAGATTTAACTCAGATTATTGTATACTTACCAATTTATTTCAAGAGTAAATTTTTGTATCTTCCCCGAGTTTAATCACGATTAAATATAATATTTCACAACATATTATCACGTATTGTGATATATTTCATAGTGAAAAGGGATTTTGGAAAAGGAATTAATTCCTCCAGATGTCGCCACAAGAACATTATTTTTTATCATCAAGGATTCTGGGTGCTTACGATGGCATGAATTCGCACTTAGCTATTTTCCACTTTCAGTCACCAGATATTGGCCTTGGGTATTTTTACTCCACTTCCAAAGTAGCCTACGACATTGGGCCAGAAAAGGACCCGACCTATCTGGCATGGGTGACCCTACCAGGAGCATTACCCCTTCCAGTTTAGTTCTAGGAGTCATCGGAGCACGAATGCCCGTCCACCAAAACAAGATTGTAATCCAAGGGAAGATATTATTGGGACAATGCAGATATTTTGGCTTTAGATGGGACAAGAAATATCAATTTTGGACCAATATTGGCCCAATATAGCTATTCTATGAACCCAGTAAATATTGGCTGGCTACTATTGACCCAATGTTGGGCCAATACAGAAATTCTATGAACTCGGTTGATTTTTCGGGAGAGGAAATAGAAGTGATCAGACTCTCATGTTGAAGTTGGAGACGGGGGAGGAATGAAGAGGCGGCATTTAAGAAGGGATGAAAGAAGGAGTATACCCAATTATGTTGATAACCTACAGCTAAAACAAGATTTTTAGCAACGGCCTGCACCGCGGGAATTAAGAGGTGAACTTCTTGATGCATGATTTTATTCTATTTCTGCTACTTTTTCACAATTAAATCGGTTTAAATATGCACACCCACTGCCACCAACTTTGTCCACCATTTCGAAAACATAGTCTTCCTCTCCACAGACGCACTTGGTGCACCGCCATATCAGCTCTCTCTTTGCCATCTCTGAATTTCAGTCAGGTGGATCGGGTAATCCAGGTAAATCAATTTAACTTTCAGAACTTCTATTACAGTGGTCAACAACATGTATAGCAATATCAATAAATATTATAACGTTATGGCATAATCACTAGAGTACATAATAACAATATATTGACACACTCTTTATTTAAAATCAAATATTTTTTAAAATAAATGGTGAATATTGTAATTTTATTGATAACAGTTTCTCTATACCTACACCAACAATTTTTAACAGACATAACCATTAAGATAAGTTGGAGGTATTACATCTACATCTACGAAGTACCGTGCTAGCAACAACTAGGGTGTGCGGCACGGGGTGATTCCAAGCCTGGCATGCAGCACTCGCCCCAGCACAAATCGGGACCTCGCACGTTCCCGTAGCCGCTGGGCGACGAAAAAAAGCAGTCTGGAGAACAGAGCGCAGTCAAACTAGAAACTGGGATAGTGCTACGCAAATGAGCATACAAATACAGTATAATGCTAAAAAAACACCTTATGATTAATATTAGTAATACATACTATTCATTTATGAATGCTGCGAGGCACTACTTCATGCAGAGAGCAAAGGAAAATTATGCCGGACATATCAAGTGGTGTGAAGTGTTCGAAATTATGCTTTATTATTAAAAACAAGTGAAAATGCTACTCACATATTGAGGATGGGAATTTCATATTACTCGTATGATTGATCTATCTCATCTATTATGATCCCTTAGAGTGTACGTGGAAAAAATGACATTTTAAATCTATTGCTTCTGCAGTCAATTTCCTTTATCTTATTCCTGTGATCGCGTCTATCGTAGTACGTTGGCTCTAGCAATATCTATTTGCGTCCGGCTGTTGAACTGTTCTTCCATGCCATCTTTACTCAATTATTCTGTTTGGGTTAAGACTAGTTGTACCTCAACCCAGTGCGTCTATTTCAAATTAAGAATTTTCTAGATGTGAGAGTGTGCACTTGTTAACAACATCATTTTCATTTGTGCTATGGTTACCGGTCCTTCTCACCGCTAACGAACAAAATTCACTACAACAGCACTTTCAGTGATTCACCAAAAATTTTATATACGATGGATATTTTTCAATTTACCCAGAAAACTAATCAACACTCTCCTACAAACTAGTAAAACCCTTCTTCGTCACCGGAACGGACGAACCTCCATGGTAGAATAGGTCATCCGGGGCTTCTAAGGATTACCTCCATGGTACGTCAACCATGTCGGTCTTCATGGACGATGACTTTCTCTTCAACTATCTAGCCAGCGGTGTATAATAAATATTATTACGGTGAGTGAAGAAACAAATACCGTTTCATACTCAATCAAAGAGACAACACAAGAAAGACTATTCATGATTTTATTCTATTTCTGCTACGTTTTCACAATTAAATTAGTAAATATTTATAAAAATGTTCACTCTCGCAACTTATGTCATCAACCATTTCAGACACGTAGTCCTCTACAGTGTATACCGAGTGCACTGTAAAACCTGTTTTATCACCGGTTTCATAAAAAAGTTTAGACGGAAGGTCGTTTATTGAAATTTACGGAGGAAAAGTATTATTACATCTACAAATTAATAATACCCTTCCACATCGCTAAGACAGACGAAACCTCATGATGGTGTGGGGATCCCGGAACCGTCTCTCGATCACCTCCACGATGCGTCGCCATATCGGTCTTCATGGACGATGACTTCCTCTTCATCTATTTCTTCAGCACGGTATATTAAATTATATTATGGTTTGTTTTTAATTTAAATACCGTGTTTTACTCGGCTCAAAGTGTCAGCACAAGAAAAACGTTTAATGTATATATTCTTTTTCTGCTACGTTTTCACAAGTAAATCATTAAATATATAAAAAAATGTTCATTCTTGCACCTTATGTCGTCAAATATTTCAGACATGTAGGCATCTACAGATTACACCGAGTTAATTTTTAAAACCTGTTTTAACTCCGGTTTCCATAAATAAATAAAACGGAAGGTATTTTAATGAAATTTACGGAGGAAAAGTGTTATTACATCTACAAATTAATAATACCCTTCTACATCGCTGGGGCGGACGAAACCTCATGGTGGTATGGGGATCTCGGGGCCTTCTCTCGATCACCTCCACGATGCGTCGCCATGTCGGTCTTCAAGGACGATGACTTCCTCTTCATCTCTCTCTTCAGCGCGGCATATTAAATAATATTATGGTTAGTGATAAATGAAATACCGTATTTTTACTCCGCTCAAAGAGACAGCACAAGAAAGACGATTCATTATTTTATTCTATTTCTGCTACGTTTTCACAATTAAAACATTAAATATGTTTATAAATGTTCATTCTTGCAACTTATGTCGTCAAATATTTCAGACACGTAGTTATCTACAGATTACACCGAGCGCATTGTAAAAACTGTTTTATGTTTGGTTTCATTAGATAAATAAAACGGAATGTCGTTTATTTAAATTTACGGAGGAAAAGTATTATTACATCTACAAATTAATAATACCCTTCTACATCGCTGGGGCGGACGAAACCTCATGGTGGTGTGGGGAATTCGGGGCCTTCTCTCGATCACCTCCACGATGCATCGCCATGTCAGTCTTCATGGACGATGACTTCCTCTCCAACTATATCTTCAGCGCGGCATATTAAATAATATTATGGTTTGTTGTTAATTGAAATACCGTGTTTTACTCCGCTCAAAGAGTCAGAACAAGAAAGATGATTCATGATTATATTCTATTTCTGCTACGCTTTCACAATTAAATCTTTAAATAATTTAAAAAATGTTCATTCTTCAACTGATGTCATCAACTATTTCAGACACGTAGTCATCTACAGATTACACCCAGTGCATTGTAATACCTGTTTTATCTCCGGTTTCAATAAATAAATAAAACGGAAGGTCGTTTAGTGAAATTTACGGAGGAAAAGTGTTATTACATCTACAAATTAATAATAGCCTGCTACATCGCTGTTGCGGACGAAACCTCATGGTGGTGTGGGGATCCCGGGGCCTTCTCTCGATTACCTCCATGATGCGTCGCCATGTCGGTCTTCAAGGACGATGACTTCCTCTTCATCTCTCTCTTCAGCGCGGCATATTAAATAATATTATGGTTAGTTGTTAATTGAAATGCCGTGTTTTACTCCGCTCAAAGAGACAGCACAAGAAAGACGATTCATGATTACATTCTATTTTTTCTACGTTTTCACAATTAAATCATTAAATATTTTTTTTTTAATGTTCATTCTTGCAACTTATGTCGTTAACTATTTCAGACACGTAGTCACCTACAGATTACACCGAGCGCATTGTAAAAACTGTTTTATGTTTGGTTTCATTAGATAAATAAAACGGAATGTCGTTTATTTAAATTTACGGAGGAAAAGTATTATTACATCTACAAATTAATAATACCCTTCTACATCGCTGGGGCGGACGAAATCTCATGGTGGTGTGGGGATCCCGGGCCCTTCTCTCGATCACCTCCACGATGTGTCGCCATGTCGGTCTTCATGGACGATGACTTCCTCTTCAATTATCTCTTCAGCGAGGCATATTAAATTATATTATGGTTTGTTTTTAATTTAAATACCGTGTTTTACTCCGCTCAAAGTGTCAGCACAAGAAAAACGTTTAATGTATATATTCTTTTTCTGCTACGTTTTCACAAGTAAATCATTAAATATTTAAAAAAATGTTCATTCTTGCACCTTATGTCGTCAAATATTTCAGACACGTAGGCATCTACAGATTACACCGAGTTAATTTTTAAAACCTGTTTTAACTCCGGTTTCCATAAATAAATAAAACGGAAGGTTTTTTAATGAAATTTACGGAGGAAAAGTGTTATTACATCTACAAATTAATAATACCCTTCTACATCGCTGGGGCGGACGAAACCTCATGGTGGTATGGGGAATTCGGGGCCTTCTCTCGATCACCTCCACGATGCGTCGCCATGTCGGTCTTCAAGGACGATGACTTCCTCTTCATCTCTCTCTTCAGCGCGGCATATTAAATAATATTATGGTAGGTGATAAATGAAATACCGTATTTTTACTCCGCTCAAAGAGACAGCACAGGAAAGACGATTCATTATTTTATTCTATTTCTGCTACGATTTCACAATTAAAACATTAAATATGTTTATAAATGTTCATTCTTGCAACTTATGTCGTCAAATATTTCAGACACGTAGTTATCTACAGATTACACCGAGCGCATTGTAAAAACTGTTTTATGTTTGGTTTCATTATATAAATAAAACGGAATGTCGTTTATTTAAATTTACGGAGGAAAAGTATTATTACATCTACAAATTAATAATACCCTTCTACATCGCTGGGGC
Organism: Pyrrhosoma nymphula; assembly: GCA_963573305.1. Taxonomy (NCBI): domain Eukaryota; kingdom Metazoa; phylum Arthropoda; class Insecta; order Odonata; family Coenagrionidae; genus Pyrrhosoma; species Pyrrhosoma nymphula. The sequence goes on along the minus strand of OY754330.1, from coordinate 20,792,613 downwards.
GGACGAAACCTCATGGTGGTGTGGGGAATTCGGGGCCTTCTCTCGATCACCTCCACGATGCATCGCCATGTCAGTCTTCATGGACGATGACTTCCTCTCCAACTATATCTTCAGCGCGGATAATTAAATAATATTATGGTTTGTTGTTAATTGAAATACCGTGTTTTACACCGCTCAAAGAGTCAGCACAAGAAAGACGTTTCATGAATATATTCTATTTCTGCTACGTTTTTACAATTAAATCATTAAATATTTTTACAAATGTTCATTCTTGCAACTAATGTCGTCAACTATTTCAGACACGTAGTGATCTACAGATTACACCGAGTGCATTTTAAAACCTGTTTTATATCCGTTTTCATTAAATAAATAAAGCAGAAGGTCGTTTATTTAAATTTACGGAGGAAAAGTATATTACATCTACAAATTAATAATACCCTTCTACATCGCTGTGGCGGACGAAACCTCATGGTGGTGTGGGGATCCCGGAGCCTTCTCTCGATTACCTCCATGATGCGTCGCCATGTCGGTCTTCATGGAAGATGACTTCCTCTTTAATTATCTCTTCAGCGCGGCAAATTAAATAATATTATGGTTTGTTGTTAATTGAAATACCGTGTTTTACTCCGCTCAAAGAGTCAGAACAAGAAAGATGATTCATGATTATATTCTATTTCTGCTACGCTTTCACAATTAAATCTTTAAATAATTTAAAAAATGTTCATTCTTCAACTGATGTCATCAACTATTTCAGACACGTAGTCATCTACAGATTACACCGAGCGCATTGTAAAAACTGTTTTATGTTTGGTTTCATTAGATAAATAAAACGGAAGGTCGTTTATTTAAATTTACGGAGGAAAAGTATTATTACATCTACAAATTAATAATACCCTTCTACATTGCTGGGGCGGACGAATCCTCATGGTGGTGTGGGGATCCCGGGGCCTTCTCTCGATCACCTCCACGATGCGTCGCCATGTCGGTCTTCAAGGACGATGACTTCCTCTTCATCTATCTCTTCACCGCGGCATATTAAATAATATTATGGTTAGTTGTTAATTGAAATGCCGTGTTTTACTCCGCTCAAAGTGTCAGCACAAGAAAGTCGATTCATGATTACATTCTATTTTTTCTACGTTTTCACAATTAAATCATTAAATATTTTTTTTTTAATGTTCATTCTTGCAACTAATGTCGTCCACTATTTCAGACACGTAGTGATCTACAGTTTACACCATAAATGTTCATTCTTGCAACTTATGACGTCAAATATATCAGACACGTAGTCATCTACAGATTACACCGAGCGCATTGTAAAACCTGTTTTATCTCCGTTTTCATTAGATAAATAAAACGGAAGGTCGTTTATTGAAATTTACGGAGGAAAAGTGTTATTACATCTACAAATACCCTTCTACATCGCTGGGGCGGACGAAACCTCATGGTGGTATGGGGATCCCGGGGCCTTCTCTCGATCACCTCCACGATGTGTCGCCATGTCGGTCTTTAAGGACGATGACTTCCTCTTCATCTATCTCTTCAGCGCGGCATATTAAATAACATTATGGTTTGTTGTTAATTGAAATACCGTGTTTTACTCCGCTCAGAGAGTTAGCACAAGAAAGACAATTCATGAATATATTCTATTTCTGCTACGTTTTCACAATAAAACCAGTAAATGTTCATTCTCGCAACTTTTGTCGTTAATCATTCCAGACACGTAGTCCTCTACAGAGTACACCGAGTGCATTGCAAAAGCTGTTTTATCTCCGGTTTCATTAAAAGTTAAACACGGAAGGTCCTTTATTGAAATTTACGGAGGAAAAGAGTCTAATCGTATCTACAAATTAATAATACACTTCTTCATCACTGGAACGGACGAAACCTCATGGTGGTTTGGGGATCACGGGGCCTTCCTTCGATGACCTCCATGGTCCGCCGCCATGTCGGTCTTCATGGACGATGACTTCCTCTTCATCTATCTCCTCAGCGCGGTATATTAAATAATATTATGGTTAGTGATGAAGTAATGACCATATTTTATTCTGCTCAAAGTGTCAGCACAGGAAAGATGATTCATGATTACATTTTATTTCTGCTACGTTTTCAAAATTAAATCAGTAAATGTTCATTCTCGCAACTTATGTCGTCAACCATTTCAGACACGTAGTCTTCTATAGAGTTTACCGAGTGGACTGTAAAAGCTGTCTCATCTCCGGTTTCATTCAAAATTTAAAACGGAAGGTCGTTTATTGAAATTTACGGAGGAAAAGTGTTATTACATCCTCTAAATAATAATACACTTCTTCATTGCTGGAACAGATGAAACCTTATGGTGGTGTGGGGATCCTGGGGCCTTCTCTCGATCACCTCCACGATGCGTCGCCATGTCGGTCTTAATAGACGATGCCTTCCTATTCATCTATCTTTTCAGCGCGGTATATTAAATAATATTATGGTTGGTGTATAAACAAACACCATTTCTAACTCACTCAAAGAGGCAAAACAAGAAAGTGGATTCATGATTATATTCTATTTCTGCCACGTTTTTACAATTATATAAGTAATCATTTATAAAAATGTACGCTTTTTCAACTTATTCCGTCATCCAGGTCAGACACGTAGTTCTCTTTACAATAAACACCAAGTTCACAGTTACATCTCTTTCATCTCGGGCTGTACAAAACATTTAAATACAGATGGCCTTTTTTTAAACTTTCGGAGGAAAAGACTCTCATCTCGTATACAAATTAATAATACCCTTCTACATCGCTGGGGCGGACGAAACCTCATGATGGTGTGGGGATCTCGGGGCCTTCTCTCGATCACCTCCACGATGCGTCGACATGTCGGTCTTCATGGACGATGACTTCCTCTTCATCTATCTCTTCAGAGCGGCATATTAAATAATATTATGGTTGGTGTTGAAACAAAAACCGTTTTCAATTCAATCAAAGAGACAATACAAGAAAGAACTTTCATGGTTATATTCTATTTCTTCCATGTTTTAACAATTAAATCAGTAAGCATTTATAAAAATACACACTCTTGCAAATTATGTCGTCAACCAGTTCAAACACTAAGTCCTCTTCAAAATACACCGAGTGCTTTGGAAAAGCTCTTTTATCTCCGGTTTCATTAAAAATTTAATACGGAAGGTCGTTTTTTGAAATTTACGGAGGAAAAGAGTCTTAACCCAGCTACAAACTAATAAAACCCTTCATCGTCGATGAAACGGACGAAACCTCATGGTGGTGTGGGGATCCCGGGGCCTTCTCTCTATGACCTCCACGGTGCCTCGCCCATGTTGGTCTTCATGGACGATGACTTCCTCTTTATCTATCTCTTCAGCGCGGTATATTAAATAATATAATGGTTAGTGAACAAACAATCACCGCATCTAACTCCGCTCAAAGAGACAACACAAGAAAATCGATTCATGATTATATTCTTTTTCTGTCACGTATTCATAATGAAATCACTAAACATTTATAAAAAAGCACACTTTTGCAACTTATGTCATCAACCTGTTTAAACACTTTGTCCTCTTTAAAATATATACCGTCTGCACTGTAACTGCTCTTTCGTCTCGGGATGCACGGAAAATTTTAATACGGAAGTTTGATTTTTAAAATTAACGGAAGAAAAGACTATAATCTCGTCTACAAACTAATAAAACCCTTTTTCATCGCTGGAACGACCGAAACCTTAATGGCGGTGTGAGGAAACCGGGGCCTTCTCTCGATGACCTCCATGGTCCGTTGGCCAAGTCGGTCTTCGTTTACGATGACTTCCTCTTCAACTATCTCTTCAGCGCGGTATACTAAATAATATTATGGTTAGTGAAGAATCAAATACCGAATCTAACTCCGCTCAAAGAGACAACACAAGAAAGACGATTCATGATTATATTCTATTTATTCCTTGTTTCCACAATGTAATCAGTAAAAATATATGAAAATGCACACTTAATACCACTTATGTTGTCAACCAGTTGAAATAACTATTACCTCCTCTCTGCAATCGCACCGATTGCTTTTTGCATATCAGCACTTTTATCGCCATACTTGCATCAGCCTTGTATCCGTTGTCATGAACTTGGTGATCAGGTGTCCTCCTTCTATTCATCTGATTTTTTATTCGCCGTTACTATAGTGTGCAATATTTCAATACTTCGCTGGAGTACGGCGAATGTGCTTATGATCGGTGCGGAAAATAATGATGGAATCTTTAATTCTGTGACCGTACTTTCAAATTATAATCGTTTACTGGTAGATAACTGGTAGCGTATTTCAGATGCTAATGTTTCGCATGTTACATGTCTTTAATCATACTAATATATAAAAATTGAATGGTGTCTGTCTGTCTGTCTGTTGCTCAATCACGTAAACACTACTGAATCGATTGAGCTGAAATTTTGTATGTAGTTAGAAAATGTACCGGTATGTAACATAGGCTATATTAAAAATCTGTCAGGGCCCCCAAAGGCACCCCCCTGGGGGTCCCTTGTGGTCCATGCTAAGCATTGGGTTTGGTGCAGTGGTTTTATTTTTTGCTTTTAAAAATTACTTTTACTCAAGATAGAGGGCTGGAATTTCTTTTATCGGAATGGCTGAATAAATGAAGTTTCTAATTCTTTCAATTGATTTTCTTTTACGCTTCGTAATTGTCTGAATATTATATTTTTTGCTGAAAAATCTGACATTTTTCTCTTTAATCAACAATGGCCTATTTCCTTGACAACCAGAGATTTGAATTTCAAAGGATATTCACGCATCTGGGATTTAAGTTTTCCTGCCGGCCCATGATATCACGTAGAAATAAAATTGGTATAAGAAGGGCCCAGAGTCCCAAGGGCCCCATGAAAGATTGCTTCGGGGGGTAATCGATAATTTCAATGCATATTTACATCAAGTATACTCTTCAATGTCTATTCTCAAAGTAGCTCTCATAAGGGAACTGCATACGAGAGAACACTTATGTACAAAACGATACACATAAAGGAATAAAACGTGGAAGAATATTTACGTGAAGCGAATAATAATGTTAATAATGCCTCTGTTGCTACAACAAATACGGCGTCGTTTATTATAGTTTAATACTCAGATGAATTACACGTAGTGGAACCGTCTGCCTCTCATTACGATTGCGAACTGTTTTTTAGACCAATTCCCACATAAACTTTACGAGTTATTTATATATACTTAAACGTGTTAAAATGCAGTTTACTTACATTGACTCAATCATCGAGTTGCCTATTCAAGTATCTCACTTGCCTCTGTGTTTCCTCTCCTTGGACTTAAAAATATATCTCTAAACATGCCTAATAGAATAAAGGGTAACCTTTTGAAAAAATCTTCTAAAGCATGAGGAATGTCTTCCTTGCAAGAAAATGAGTCCTTGCATGAAAAACGACAAAGGTTAGCCTTGGATGCTCAAATACATGCCTACCAGCAATCTCATGATAATCTCCCCGTAGTGTTTCTCGGATTACTTTAAGAACCGCACAAATTTCATCCTAACCAAACCTACTGACGGGTAACCAGCTAAAAATCTGGTTCAAATATTGAGCCATCTGTTTCGAAACTTCAATCTGTTTTAAGATGGCGGAAATTATAATTGCGTCACTACATGCTTCTTAACCATAAGAAGAACGGATATTCTTTGCAATGGACGTCATCGGTGCATGAAAATTGGCAAGTGCACTGAGGTTGATCACCATAGATTTTTAATTTTGTAACCAATGATTATGATTTAGGAAACAATTAATATAGCCACCTTTTATGCCAAAGGCATAGTCCGGGTATTGAAGGATTCATAGGACAAATAATCATCGCTGCTATTTAAAATGCTCCTTTTGACGTTGTCAACCGCTGGATTATACTCTACTCTCCTATCCTGATTAAGATACTCAACGCACATATCAACGTTGAATGGCGGAACTCAATTAAGTCATTGAATGCAAATATATTTATTTACACAAGGGAAGTGATCAAGCTGTTATTCACTCAGAAGACGGCTCAAGCGAACTTGAGGTACGAGGTCACCATCTATCAACCTAGGAGCTATTTATTAAGTAGTAATGAGTCTTCGTAGCCCATTATTGGGTTTTCCCGTGTATTAGAGGACAGACAGTCACTCAACTCTCCGTGCACGAAATGGAAAACGCACGAATTACAACGATCACAACAAACAAGATAGGATACGAACACCTCAAATGATCACGCTGACAGTATTCTTCAGGTTTTGTGGTTTTCTAATAAAATAAGTTCAATGTGTTTCACATCCGTTGAAGTTCCACGGGTACCTTCAGCTAGTTGAACATAAAGGTATGTTACCCGATGTGTCGGATTTTCTTCTCCGGAACACCTTCAACTTTTTTTCTCCCTCTACGTCGTATTTTTCTTGTAATTTCGTTTTTTTTTCTAAAATATATATTGAACAGTGCTGGTGACATCATTGGCCAACTCCTTTGATTATTTGTTTTTCATTTTCTTCTCTCTTTCATTTGAATTGTGACGATTTGCTACATGCCAAGTTGGTAGGTTATTCTTCGGTCGTTGAAATTCCTTCCGATTTTTTCCAACAACCCGTGCATCTTCTTCCACTCAACGTTTTGAAAGAGTTTCTCCGAGTCCTATGTATTTCAGTGGCTTGTTCTTCTTCTTTATAAGCTTCTCTTGAACTAAAAACGTTTCACCTTTTGTCATATGCAAACAGCAGAAGCTTGTAAGTTCAGCATGTAGCGTTCAACGTGGAGGAAAAACAAGTGCTTCAAGAGGGCGCATTCAATTTTCTGCGAAGTCTGAAAGTGGAACATGTCATCCAAGCACGTCAGCCGGTTGCAAAGGTCGTAGCATTGTACGACGAGGACGTCATACTGGTGAAGGAGGTGCAGGACCTCATAGTAACATTGGTGAATTTGAAGAGGTGGAAGATGAACTTGCTGCTCCTAATGGCACAACTTCGATGGTAAAGTCGATGTTGCTGCGCAGCAGTAGGCTGGCTGACGTGGTCAAGAAATAACCTCCGGGAAAATTCCCGAGCCTACGCCTTATGCTAAGAAAAATTTAAATGAGGATAGCGTTGTTAGTGCTTGTCACCAATTTTGAAACGGCGATCTTAGATTATGTAAAAATGCACTGATAAAGAGGCACGTTGGCTACTCATCAATGAGAATTAGTATTTGAAAATAAGTGAACGTAAGGCTAACGTATAGGACTGTAATACGCTCGTGGCGTCCAGCGCTTGCGAAATTCCTTGGTTGCCGATTTGTGGTCTAATCCTTGGGATTTACCAATTTGAAAAGCCATTATACAAGGGGCAGATTCATAGAAGCCTCACGTTTTCTAAGATTTGACGTAAAGTCATCTTGATCCGAACGCTTGCAAGTAGATAAATTTGCATTATTTTGTTACTTTTGGAATTAATATTTTAAAAATTGCATTTCTACTGAAAAACCTTGATCTTACATTACTGTAGAGGAGCAGTTATATCCACCTAAAGCGAGGTACCCTCTTACACAATTTATGCCAGCCTAACCTTGACAAATATGGATAAAAATATTGGCTTACTATTGATGTTGACACCAAATAGGTGGTAAATGGCTTTTCGTACCTTGGGAAATGTGACGAACGTAGCTCCGGGTAAAGGCTTGTAGAATTTGTAGTAATGAAGCTCGTGCAGCAGTTTTAGGGAAGGTCAGGAACATTACTACAGCTATTGTGGGCACGGTAGACAAAGCAAGAAGGGGGATTCCAAAATCTACCAAAACTCCTGAAAACGAACAGTATAATTGTGAGTTTAACAAAAATAATAACGATCCTCTGACTGTTTACCATAGGAAAAAAAGCATGTTATTATCATGAATACTATGCATCCTTCGATTCATGTAGACCTAAATCCTAAAAAGTACTACAGAGACAGTAAAAATGTACAATCGAAGGAAGTGTAAACAGGATGTAGTGGATGTTATGGCTCTGTGAAGGCGACCTCTAAAAAGTGGCCTATTCATAGTTTCTACAATACTCTTGACTTGAATGCAATAAATTCTTATATCATATACAAAATTATTACTGGTTGCCGCATCACGCGAAGGGAATTTCTGCACAAATTGTCAGAGTAACTTACAGCCAAGACGCGAAGTTCTTGGCCGTACGCACCAGAAAGTGACATTTGTGATTCAGACGCTGTTGGTGAGAGTACGGGAAAACGACTTTTTTTTGTTAATCACGTCAAAACTGTACTGTGATGTTGGATGGAGTATTTTGAAGAATCATACAAAAATGGAGCAGGCGATGAGAGCCGGTATGATTGGCAGTGTTTAATGAATTTTCCTCACTTGTTATAGGATTTAAGTCTTTTCTATTATCAGTGTTTTCAACAAGTGCCGTCAATCGCTTCATATGGCAGTGAGTTAATGTTTGAATTCTTCGACTAAGGAGACCGGAAATTTTTATTACCACTCATTTATGACTCTGAGAATAATTACAAATAATATTCAGGGATGCAAGATCTTTATAATAGCTTTGAAAATATACACTTTGGAATGTAAATAAAGCCAAAACCCTCCGATAAAGGAAGAAACATTCAGTTTTGTCAGCATGTTTTTACGACTCACCCCATAGTTCTGCTATTCAAAACATTTCTGTTTTGACAACAATTCTAAGTAATCAGCCTTTACACAATACGTTTGGGCACAACAACTGGCAGCCTGCCTGCCAGATTGATTGCCTCCCTTTGGCAACTACATATCCCTATTCTTTACTAGTGGTTTCTGAAACAGCCATAATGAAAACTGTCCTCGGAATAACAACTTCGGTGAGAAATTCTGCATTACTTTTAGCTCTCAACCAATTGCTGAAGATCTTCCAATGTGTTCACGGAATATTCCGCCGATTATCTACGGGGACCCAAGATCAAAACACGTTAACTAGGGAAGAAGGTTAAGACAATGCTTTTTGAACAGATAATAGTAACCAATATGTTCTATCTCAGTTACAGTGTAAGGCATGAAGGGAAATTTATCCAGGAAAAGAAATAAAGCAACTTAAACTTTTATTGGCTATTTCACGGGCTAAGACATTGAAAATGATATCCACAGCACTTCACGACTAATTTCACACACCTTGAGTTCCATTGACTCATGACAACGCGCAACAGTTATCATATTTGCTTGACTCTTTAGTGCTTGTTTCTTTTTTGGTCTTTGGTCTTAATACATAGGTGTTCACGGAGAAAAATGCGAGGGCACCCGCCGCGCTGGTATTCTACTCTTCAGCCGCCCCCCAAAACTCAGGGCCGCTTTCGCGTGAGGATGGAAATTCGACTGTCCATAAATGCTGTGCGATAAACGTGAATGAGGCTAAGAGTTCATCCTCGTTCGTCATGGGGAACTCAATTGCCCAAGCATTTTCCACACGTTTAATTGCAATCTCTGGTCCCAGGGGTTGCAGATACTCCCTCATCTGCTCTTCCGTCCAATGTTGCTGGTCTTCCGTTGGGATCAAGACCACTAACACCACAGTTTCCATCGTTTCCGACACCTGAAAAGAATGCAAAAAAGGCACTGAACAGCCAGTTTCCCATAAGGTACTTCCATAAAAACGAAAAACTTTATCCATGGTTAAATTAATTTTAGCGTTAATTCTAAATAGTAATTGGACCGATAGCTATTTAAATTAGCAAATATAAACTGGAGCTCGGAATTTGTTGAGGGAATTTCCCAAAAGGGATTTTAAGCCGATGCAGTGAGCGAATAATAGCAATTTTAGAAAACTCAGTATGATACTGATAGTTTTGTCATTTCAATAAATATACGCTTATTTCGAAATAGAAAGAGCTCTCTTTGAGTTAAAATTTTGACACATATTATTGCTAAAGCAGAAATTGTTGATACCTCACCAGGCTCCCACAGTTTTGCTCGGAAGAATGTCTGCAACGGCGTTTTCGGTGGTCGTCTCCCACAGCCTTCGCGTGACAATGGCCTGAGACAACTGAGTTGTGAGCGGCAGATTCCTTGCTCGGCTACTCTAATACTGCACTTGCAAACGTGATAAAGACTCATAGGCGGTGAGGGAGGGGAAGGGACTCTTCCGTGGGCAGAAGTGTGCGAGCTGTTGATTGGTCGAGAGAAGGAGGGAGAGGGGGGGTAGGGAAGGGAAGGGGAACGGTGAGCTGCGTTTGTGCTTCTGGGGGAGCTTTCTAGGGGAACACTATTGCCCGCGGACAGTGTTAAATAACTAATTTATTCGCAAGATTTTTTCCGGCACATATTTTTGAAATGCTTCCCCTATTTGCACTTTGAAGTCGTTTACTCTTGTATAATGTCAAATGTTGTCTTCCAGAGTTTATAACTATGATTTTTCACAGTAAACTGTGGGTATGCATTCAGAAGCTGGTTTGTATTGGCCGTAAGTAATAGTGCCACTAAAAGAACACAACATTTGAAACTGTTTCACAAGTAAAACAGTTTAAAAACGAAACATTTCCGTGAAACATCGTGTTACGGAGAACAGCACGCCAAGCAACAGGTGATCGATCGGCACTGTCAGAACATGGCTGGTAGTTCTGTATTCCATGTAATAAGAAATCTTTCACTCAAATCAAGTAACTATTTCATTTCGATTCATGAAAGATACTTCACAGTTCTAATTCTATCTGCAGCGATGGGTGGGCATGTGTTGGCTGAATTGACCATCAACTGCCTTCAACAGATTAAAATCCAACAAATTGTAGCTTATGATCGCTACGCAGACACATGTGCAGTGCAACAGGAACGGAATAGAAGACCAAACTGTCAGATTCAGGTGTCAATTGCCGCTACACAGCACAGAGCGCAACCTGCTGCGGCACCATCACGAAACTAACCTGTTGTTTCCGATATATATATATATATATATATATATATATACACACACACATATACATATAATATGTTTGAACGAAATATTTATTATATATGGGTCATTCCACCTCAATTCAACAAAGGTTTGTCCCTTAGGGTCTCAGATTTTTACAAAAATTGGTGTATGGGTACAGTATCAACTCAAACTGAATACCCTCGAACCGTTTTGTGAAAAAAATATTTTGGAGCGAATTATTTATATTTTAATTTTTTCGCATTTTTAGCAAAAATCCGAGCCTTAAACCATATTATCACTTATATCTCCGCTTGCAATTATCATACAGCAATGATTAATAGCTCTTATTAAAGCTAAATATTTATTGAATGTAAATATATCAATACAAAAATATTTTCTTCTATACCCTATTGTTGTTAATTACTAATGTTTAAAAAATTGTTAATAAACTTTTCTCAAATACTCCATCTCAGAATCGGCCGAAACTTTTTTTCCGTAATCTAAACATATCCAGCTAACTATTTCAAAAATAAAATTTAGTGGCCATTCATAAATGCGTTTTTTATAAATATTTAAACATTTACAATTTTCTCTCGCGCGGCCCGTCGGCTATTTGGAATAGATGCAGCAGACACGCGACGCAGATCACAAATACTCCATCTCAGAATCGGCCAAAACTTTTTCTCTGTAATCTAAACATACCCAGCCAACTATTCCAAAAATAAAATTTAGTGGCAATTCATAAATTCGTTTTTTATAAATATTTAAACATTTACAATTTTCTCTCGCGCGACCCGTCGGCTCCACCATTTGAAATACATGCAGCAGACACGCGATGCTAGCCTAAAAATTTCCTAATTGTTCAATGTCGTGGCTATATGAGATAAAAATATATTATAAACTATAAATGTTAACAACATTTGTTATTTGCTCTGTTAAAAGGATGTTTGCCGAGAAATTTACCATTGAGCCCCACTTTCTCTGCGCGAAAACTTTTTCTAACTACTTCGACACACGACAGCTTAGAAGAAAGTGAGACCACGGGAGTACCGGAGATTAGAGTTACGGAAGAAAAATCGGGATTTTAACAAAATGGTGAATGGAATAGAAGAAATACTAAGAGAGACGAGGGAAGAACTGAAGAGAAGAGATGAAGAACAACAGAAAAAGAGTGAAGAAGAACAGAAAAAAAGGGATGAAGAGCAAAGAAAAATAGATATGGAACAGCAGGAATGACTGAAAGAGATGATAACAAGTATAAAGGAAAATAGCAGGAGGGTAGAGCGGAGAAAGGACCTAGAAACCCAAGAGATAGAGACTGAGGAGGGGCAGAAACAAGTTCGAGAAGAGATTGAGAAGATGAGAGAAGAAACGAAAGAGAAAGATGACATAAATAAGAGAATGATGCACCGAATCCACGGACAGATAGACGAGAATGAAGAAAGGGTGAAGCAGCTGTCGTCCAAAATCAGCGAGGGATGATCGAAAATAGGACGAAGCATCCATGAAAATACGCTAAAAGAATTGACGGAAAAATTCAAGCAAGAAGATCGAGGATCAACGAGGAAACCAACATCCATGGTCCAATTGAAGGTGCCTAGTTTCGATGGGCGGAGGAGCGCGAGACCGATGCGTGACATGAAGGAACTAAAAGAATACGGGAAGATGTACCAGCGACCCGGAGCAGATATGGCAAAAATAATCAAACAAGTGCATTCAATTTTATTTGAGAATTTAAAGTTTTCCGATGAACGGTTGCTGTATTCAGTGGGGTTAGCTGATGAAGGAATAGTCCATCGCAGAGAAAGGATTCTTTCTGCAAAAAGGAGTGCAGTGATTCCATTGAGGGCATATGTCAAGGAGTATCAGAAATTTGTTCCGGTGTACACAACAAAAGAGGAATATTATATGAGGATTTTCATTTGAAGGAACCCTAATGCTGTTGAAATAAAAGAAGAGGAAAATATACCGAGAAATGGAGTCCAAGAACTAGAGGAAAGGATTCCCGAAAGAATGAGAATTGGCCCTTTTGAAGTTCGTCTAGAAAATGTAAAAGAAAAACGTATTGAAAAAAAATGGAGCATCTATAAGGCACTTCTTGAATATCTATCTATCCAGTTAAGTGAGAAAATCGAAGGCGTTTCATCAGAATTCAAGAACACTTCGAGAAAGTTGACTGAAAAAACACTGTCTGTTGAACGACTATCCTGTATTAAAGACTGGATAGAAACCATACCACTGCATGCGAAAAATTTAGAAGAAGCTCGGATGAGTGTTCCAGAGGATCATTCCCAGGCCAAATGGGAAGTCATTGGATATCCACATAAAATTGCATGGCAGATTGAAGATACTTTAATAACGTATGAAGATGAAAATGGTAGGTATCGAAGTTTCGACTAGGATATGAAATAGCTCGGAATGAAAAATTTGAAAATCTTACTCAACGCGTTCAAGGACTTTCTTTGTCTCCAAGTACCAAGAAATCGCTGTAGATATGAGAAGGACCTAGAAAACACTGCAAGAGTGCCTTGAGTATGGAAAGCTACTCAAACACCGTAAAAAAAACTCTTTACAATCGCAGTAAATCATATGACGCTATTGAGAACTTGGTAAGAAAAGGGAAATATAGAAGAAATAGAACAAAGAGAAAGAAGGGATAAAATTCAATCAGGTTTAAGTCCGAAGATAAAAATATTAATACATACCTATATTATAAGGGAATTTAAAGGGCCAGTGTCATGTGTAGTAGAGTACCCCATGACAGGTGAAATACGAGGTACCTTCCACGTGACTAAATTCAAGAGCTACAGCGAGGTATAGTCGGCGGCGCATCAGCTGACGACAAAAGGAGTCAAGAAACTGAGGAAGAAAGGGCGGGAACGTCAGTGGAAGTGGAGTGAGTGTAGATCGAAGTTAGGGAACAGTGCTGGACCAAAAGTGAACGATAAACATGAGGAAGTTGATATTATGAATGAATGAATATGAAATAAAAATAATGATATTAGTGACCACCAGAATTGAAGAATTGAAATATTGTTTACCGGTTATAAGTTATGTTACGGTTTGTTTGTTTATTTTAGTAATTTTGTATTATATTTATATTGATATTCATGTTAGCATACCGGCACGTCAAGCCGAAGGCGTTGAGACAACACCAAGAAAACAATGTCTTTCGAAGGCTTTGAAAAAGGACACTTACATCAAAATTTCAGTCCCTTTTTCAATGGGGCTGATGTAACGTTTCAAGAGCCGTCGCAACGTTCGCGAGTTCAAGGCGTCGCTGTTCGCGAGTCCTAGAGCCGTCGCCAAGGAATAAGATAAATATATACAGCACAACAGAGGAAATGAAATAAGAAGAATCAGCAGAATAGAAATAATGAGAAGAAAAGTAATAAGAAGAAAAGTATTAAGATTGAAAAGAATTAAAAAGTGTTACGTAATAAAGTAAAGTGAAAAATAAATGGTTACAGTGTTTTGCTACAAGTTGTCTGACCGAAACAGTTGCGACTGCATCCGTTTCGCTCCAACAACACTTTATTCCACCGCTAGTTTAAGATGAGCGCAAGGTTGAAATATTTGATTGTTGTGCTTCAATGCAGATGGAAATAAGAACCTGACATGTGTGGTGGGCAACTTAGGAAGTGTTAGTTACGCATTGTCGGTTGCAAAATGAGTGATTTCCGAAATTCGAAGGAGGGGGCGACAAATGGAAAAGAATGGTTTGACGAAGGAATGGGATAGCTCTCCGAGATCGGAGTTGTTACAGGCAGGTATGTTTATGGATCTTCCATTAAATTGGTGGAGCAAATGAATGATGTACGCCTTTTTATTTTACTAGAAGATCACCTTGCATTTTTGGAGTCTTGGGTTATCTTTTCACTAGACTGTGTGTTTTATGTCAACCCTTGATTAGGTAACATACTCCGCGGTAGCTATTGTAGATAATTAATGTATAAAATGACCACCTTTGAATAATTTCTTCTTTCTTTTAGTTTTGGTCAATTTAAAAGTCACTTGTTCGACACCAACGTTTCTGCAAATTTATTGCCATCCTCAGGGCCAATTGACATAAACCATGAAACAAAATTAACAACATAAACAGGTATTGATAAAAATAATAATTTAATAAAAACTTAGGAGATAATTATACTGAATATTTTTTTCTCTATTGGGCACACAATGTTTACAAATAGCAACAAACCTGTGAAATTTAAACTATATGAACAAGACGGGTAAAAAAAGACGTCTACTACTCCAATACACAGGATAGATGTGAGCAATCTCTTAGCTACAAGAAAACACACCAGATTACACAAAAAATTATTAACCCATTAATTTAGAAAAAAAATCATGAAAAACGCTTTATATTAATGCAAAGATAACAATAACATTGATTAAAAAAACGAACATAATATTGTGTCTAAGTAAAAAATTCTTAAAATGCATATGTTAAATAAAAAATAATACTTTTAGATTTATTGTATTAGACCTATGTAAATTCTGCTTAAGTTATCTACATCCTTTCTCATATTATATTTATGTATATGGATGTTTCATTATCTGGACCATTACTTTAAAAAGTCTTTTGGTAAATTGGATTCATGGTCTATAATTTTGGTTTTATTATAATCGAAACTATGACCATTTGTTTCGGTAAGATCGGCTAGGGTACACGTTATTTTGATAATTTTATTGTGGATTTGAGTTGGCTCAGCCTATCTTTTAAATCTTGTGACGTCTGTCCAACATTTAAAAGATAGCTGTTGTATATAGTAATTCAGTTTTATGAAGAGAACGTTGATATTTGTACAACAATTCTGTTTATTTGGTAGTTATTGATTTGAATTATTGAAAAATTGTAAAATAAAAGGGAAGTGTCGAATGACCTTGGGTGCCTGCCATTCGCTCTAGTGCGCTGATCACTTCGTAACTCATCAGCGCATTTGCCTTCCATTCGTTACAGACCCTGCGCACTAGATAGCGCTAATCAACAAAAGAACGTCGATAATGGCATCCGTGATTGTTGTCAAGTTTGTTGATAATCGGTAAAGGCGGCAAACATGCATGTTGTAAAGTTTTTAATTACTCAGCGCCAAAAAGCTAACGTTTTTAAATACTTATTTTGAACGAATTCAAGAAATTTACAAAAACATTCGGCCGTGACTGCTGTTCAATCACAGAATGCTACCTACCGGCAGGTTACAAAACATTTCGCCAGCGCACGGCATTCTATTCAACATCTTTCGTTTGTGCTAAAGTGCACTCATGTGTTCCAATGTGCGCTACCTTCGACAGTTCAACGCCATGAATTGAAAGCCCCCTATGTATTAAATTGGATAGTTTTTCAAGATTCTGCAATAGAAATAGTGGCGACCGTGACAGAACGCAAATAATAGTGAGTGCTCCCCATTAGAGAGAGCCATTATAGGGGAGGTTGAGCCTTATATACGTATTACTATTATTAGAACGGTGAAAAGACATGGTATGATTAACTTATTGGCAAAGGTGAGCTTTCGTTTCGTCAGCTAAATTTCTTTTTGAAAAAAAAATCTCCGTAATAGGCGAAATTGATAATGATAGCAAGGTGTAGAGTAAAGAATAAGAAAGCGCATTTATAAAATGTAAAAACCATATCCGTGAAACACGTAGTTTTTGAGGAAATTGAGTTATAAGATGACCAATTTCTCGAATTTTTCCCCTCGATTTCTCCGCCATATTTGGAAGTTACAGGAAATATCGCTCCTCCTAGATGACGCAGCCATCGAGCAGTTGCTTTTCTTTGCTACACTCCGATCTTTCTTCGCTCTTACCCGCGAAATGAGAATTTGTGCGATGACGGAAGGTGTGAAAGTGCAATATAATTGAATAACGGGTTGGTGATTGGTTTACTGGACGGGGTTATTTGGCGGATAGTAATGTTTATTTCTACGAAAACCCTATTAAACCAACGGAGCAGTCGGTTGGTGATTACCCAACCCACCCCTTAGGTGATTGGTTTGCGTAAAATTACGGCGAGTTGGTGATTAAACAACTCACTCGTTGGTGATTGGACTACATAAAATATGATGAAAATGAGGTGGAGGGTAGTATTTAGGTAAGAGGAGCAACAACTTGATCGCTGTGCCTTTTACAATGAAGAAGGTAAAACGGTATTTTTCCAATATGGCGGAGAGAAAAAAACACTTCTCTGGTTTGACACAATTAGCCATTCCTAAAATAAATGTAGTATTGTTACGCTTTAAGTACCTACTGCATAAATGCACAAGGTTTGTACGATAAGTGAAGTGAATTTTGTTGCGAAAACTCAGTTGGAAGTTGGTGAAAATCGCATTTTTTCTGGCGAGACGAAAGCTCACCTTTATCAAATGAAGGAACGACGCGTCGCGACGGGCCCTTAGATCTCTTTTCACAAAAGAATCCAATCGATTTGAGGAAATACTCGGCCGGGGGTATGTACAACGGATGCAAATGCGAAATGTTTGTCGTTAAAAATTAAGTACGATGAATTGTGCTTACCCGATGAATCATACCTGAAAGTACTTCTCACCCAATGAAGTGTTAAAGAGGTGGATTAAGAGTCAGAAATGTACAAGGCAGGAGAATACGATTTACGGTATTTTACATATATTTTTAGAGGTAGAATTCTTAAGTGACAACTGCCGGAAGAATTAGGAAGCGAAAATTGCTTTAACCGCGCTCTAAAAACACATTTGAAATGGCCTAAATTAGAAATTAAAAGATTCGACGGCAGTATTTAAAATTACTCTGGATTTTGGGGTCAGTTCTCGAAGATTCAAGAGCAGTAAGATGTTCAAGAATAAGACAAATTTCAATATTTGAGCCAATGGGAGAGGCTGCAAGGACCGACGCAAAAGAAAAAGCCGTAATATTCAAACAAAACGTGCCAACAGCCACTGCACAGTGGAACAGGATCCCTAAAAGTTGGTCATGGTATTAATATCTTGCCCAATTAGTTGGAAATTTGGTACCTACAGGTATGTATCAACTTTGAGGTTGCTGAGAACAGATCTGAATTAAAACATTATAAAAAATTAAAATTGCCTGCCTGAAGTCGCAAATTTAGTAAAATATGTTGCATTCTTCAATTTTGATAGTTGCAAAAGATAAAATTAGAAGAAAAAATTCAAATCAAAATTTTTAAAAATTGCCTAAAATTTATGATAAAAGTGCATATTTGATATTAAAATGGTTCGTATCGCAGGCAATGTTAGGTATTACGCGGATAAAAGTTTTAGCGTATGTCTTACATTATAAGTTTAATATTATAAAAACTTCTCTTTCATAGAAATGTTCTAAGAATTAACGAAACTGATATTGTTATATAAAACGCACAATATACGCCAACAATTTTAACTACTGGAACAAATAATTAATTAAGAATAAGCAATTTGGAATATATATTTCCATTAAATAAAATATGTATAGTGCATAAACATCATACTAATATATAAAAATTGAATGGTGTCTGTCTGTCTGTCTGTCTGTTGCTCAATCACGCAAACACTACTGAACCGATTGAGCTGAAATTTTGTATGTAGTTAGAAAATGTACCGGGATGAAACATAGGCTATATTAAAAATCTTTCAGGGTACCCAAAGGCCCCCCCTGGGGGTTCCTTGTGGTCCATGTTAAGCATTGGGTTTGGTGCAGTGGTTTTATTTTTTGCTTTTAAAAATTACTTTTACTCAAGGGCTGGAATGTTTTTTATCGGATGGCTGAATAAATGAAGTTTTTAATTCTTTCTATCGATTTTCTTTTATGCTTCGTAATTGTCTGAATATCATCTTTTTTGCTGAAAATTCTCATATTTTTCTCCGAAATCAACAATAGCATATTTCCTTGACAACCAGAGATTTGATTTTCAAAGGATATTCACATCTCTGGTATTTAAGTTTTCCTACAGACCCATGATAACACGTAGAAAGAAAATCAGTAAAAGATTGGCCCAGAGTCCCAAGAGCCCCATAACAGATTGCTTCGGGGAGTAATCGATATATTCAATACATATTTATAACAAGTATACTCTTCAATGTCTATTCTCAAAGTAGCTCTCATAGGGGCACTGCATGAATATGAGAGAACATTTACGTATTAAACGATACACATAAAGGAATTAAACGTGTAGAAATATTTAGGTGCAGCGAAAAATAATGGTAATAATTCCTCTGTTGCTACAACAAACACAGCGTGGTTTATTATCGTTTAATACTCAGGTTTAATATACGTAGTCGAACCGCCTGTCTCTCAATGCGATTGCGAACAGTTTTTAGACCAAAACACACATCGTTACGTTATTACGTTACGAATTATATTTATATACTTAAACGTGTTAAAGTGCAGTTGACTTACATTCACTCAATCATCGAGTTGCCAATTCGAGACATTCACTCGCCACTATGTTTCCTTTCCTTGGACTTAAAAGTATATCCATCAACATCCCTAATAGAAAAAGGTTAACCGTTCGAAAAAATGTTCTAAAGCAAGAGGAATGTCTTCTTTGCGAGAAAATGAGTCCTTGCATGAAAAACGACAAAAGTTAGACTTGGATGCTCAAAGACATGCCCACCAGTGATCTCATAAGAATCTCCTCGTAGTGTTTCTCGGATTACGCTAAGAACCGCACAAATTTCATCTTAGCAAAACCTACTGACGGGTAACCAGCTAAAAATCTGGTTCACATATTGACCCATCTGTTTCGAAACTTCAATCTGTTTTATGATGGCGGAAATTATAATGAGGTCACTCCATAATTCTTAGCCGAAAGATGAACGGATATTCTGCGCAATGAATGACATCGGTGCATGCAAATTGGCAAGTGCACTAAGACTGATCACCATAGATTTTTAATTTTGTAACCAATGATTATGATTTAGGATCCAATGAATATGGTTACCCTTTATTCCAAAGGCATAGTCCGGGTATTGAAGGATTCATAGGACAAATAAACATGGCTGCTATTGAAAATTCTCCTGATGACGTTGTCAACCGCTGGATTATACTCTACTCTCCTATCCTGATTAAGATACTCAACGCACATATCAACGTTGAATTGCGGAACTCAATTGTCATTGAATGCAAATATATTTATGTACACAAGGGAAGTGAACAAGCTGTTAATCACTCAGAAGACGGCTAAAGAGAACCGGAGGGACGAGGTGACCATCTATCAACCTGGGTGCTATTTAAGTAGAAATGAGTCTGCGTGGCCCATTTTTGGGTTTCCCGTCCATTAAAGAGAACAAATAGTCACCTAACTCTCCGTGCACCTGGAAAACGAACGAATTACAGCGATAACAACATACAAGATAGGTCACGAACTCATCAAATGATCATGCTGACAGTGTTCTTCAGGCTTTGTGGTTTACTTATAAAATACGGTCAATGTTTTTCACACCCGTTGAATTTCAACGGGTACCTTCAGCTAGTATATGATCAAAATTTAGGTAAATCATTTAATCCTCGGATGATTCATTGTTGACGGAATCCGGCTCAAAAGCAGGAGCACTTGATAGGAATTTTTCGGCTAAACTTACTACTGAATCAAAGGCTTTGCCTACATGCACTGTTGGTGGAAGAAGCAGTTCTCGTACTTCAGATGATAATGATAGCAACTTCTTTGTATGTTGCGTTTTTGGCCGGAAATGATAAAGACAGAATGAGCTAGAAGACGGAAAAAATATCTTCCATACTTTTCAGCCTTGAACACTTTCACGAAAAGCAGCGCCCACGTTCCTTGATGCGCTTGCTGGTAGCTTCTTGAGCATAATTATGAAACTTATCTGAGTCAATTTGATAGCCCGTGTGGCTTGAAACACAACATGAAACCGATGAATCAACTCTTGATATATACGAGTTATTGCTCATGACACTTCGATATTCTGGAAAAAACGACGAGCAGTATTGCCATCATTTGTATTTCCAGAACTCTGTTTCAGCTTGTCTAAGGCCAGACCTAGTTCCACCTGAAAACGATCTTTTATGTTTTTTTCGTGCTTTGTACTACCGCATATATAGGATTTTTCTCTTCTACTTGCCATTTTTGAGCTGGCAATTTGTATTTTAAGGGCTAGCAGCATTCATAGCATCTAATCCAGGCATGCGCAGAAGACATCCCGTACTGCAGATTTTCATTCCTGTTCTGCCTTATTATAATTTCTAGGATGTTGTTGAATTATTTGGATGTTGCATTGTACAAATGGCATCTTTTACTTGGTGAGGTATCTGTTTTAGCATTGTAGACCTAGCGATCAATCATGGTTAATGCAATCTTAAACGACACCTTTACGTTTTTCGATGGTATGCAATAAGAAAATTCCTGGAGATCTCGCATCTGATTTTCTACGCGCTCCCTTGCTGAATATTCGCAACCGTTTCTTTAACAAATTGCAACTTTATTTGTCAACTAAATCCTCTATAACTAGGCCTTTGCTTTTTGCAGATAAAGATATCTTTTTTTTTTAAGTCTTGTCAGCGAAAAATA
Organism: Pyrrhosoma nymphula; assembly: GCA_963573305.1. Taxonomy (NCBI): domain Eukaryota; kingdom Metazoa; phylum Arthropoda; class Insecta; order Odonata; family Coenagrionidae; genus Pyrrhosoma; species Pyrrhosoma nymphula. The sequence goes on along the minus strand of OY754330.1, from coordinate 20,771,247 downwards.
GCTGTATTGGTATTACAGATGTCGGCCCCGGTGGCGACGGGGTAAAGTCCTCGCCTGCTAAAATGAGGGTCGCGGGTTCGAGTCCCGCCTGAGTGGATTTTTCACCACTCAGGACATGGGTGTTTGTGTTCGTCCATTGTTAAATGTTTTAACACCCGATGTAAAAGGCCGTTTATGAAATAATATTTTCGGGGAGGTGGAAATAAATAAAATAAAAAGTATACATGAGTCGACCAACACAGCTCCATTCTCGAGTTTCGTGGTAGCGCTTGTATTTAATGAATAATGTATGTTAGTTAAAACATGCAAAAGGTTTTTATGCATTTTCTATTAGCTTACACAATATCTATAACTAGTAATAAGTTTGAATGTCGAACACCACAGAACTCTTCATTTTTTAATTACATTTTATTATGATTTGACTAATCATTTTCCCCAGACATCAATGTCATTAACTTGAAAATTTTAAATCTTAATTATAACAATGCTACTTTTTTATGAAATAATATTTTAGCACACATTTTCAGGAAAATAATACTTTTTGTTCAATTTTAATCGTTGAAATACACTGTTTTTATTAAGCTTTAAAATATAAGTCAAATTTTCATCCCCAGTCTAAATGCTGTTGTAACCTGCGTGGGGCTCAATTTCACTCTTATTAATCAATTGAGCATAGCATATCAACCTGCTATTAGTAGCATTTTCTGATAATAGTAGCATTAATAGTAGCATTTTCTGATATTTACTGTTAAGGCACCCAACCTATTTCTTTAAATACCCTGCATAAAAACTTTATTTTTGACGTTATGAAGTTTAAGAGATTTTGTTCCACTGTGCGGCGCTTTAGTTTCGCTAGAAAACGCACCAAAGAATACAATCTTTGACTGCGTTTACTGTGGGAAGGACACTCATCTTCCTCAAGATTGTGCCAAAGCCATCCATGTTCCTGCTGAAGAAATGAGGGAAAAGATTAAGAAAGAAGGTGCCTGTTTCAAATGCCTTCGAAAGTGACGTATGAGTAAGGACTGCAGAAAATTGGTGAGATACCCGGCTTGCAAGGCGCGGCATTACACTATAATGGGCATAAAAATCGCGAGGGATGGCTCTGAAAGGTCAGGAAAAATATCAGTGACCTTGTTCACAAATAAACGTGGGACTTACTTGCAAACTCTCACGGCCTATTTGGTCGGCGAAGGAAATAAACTGAAGAAAGTCAGAATATTAATTGATTCCTCTCTCAGAGTTGCGTGAAACAACTTGCCTTGCCGGGAGCTGGAAATATAAAGCATGATACTAAGGAAAGGAACATGGATGAATAATGGCGTGATGCAGTTGTGTTTGGTAAACATAGAGAAGAGTTTCACTTGCTCTTGAAAGAATTCCGATTATTGAAAAAGGTATCATGGAGGCTGGAATTCTAATTTCGTTTGAAATTAGCTGCTTGCGTTTCACTTGTTTGTGGAAATTCCTGGAGAGGGCAGCACAGAGTTACAAGTTTAACGCCAATGTCGTATACATGGTCGTATAGATAGGTTGGTTGCTACGTAGATACGAACGGCTGATGTGTATACGCTGAACATTAGTCTTCATCTTCAGTTGTTAGTTAGTTTGTTGATTCAGCCTTCAGTTGTTGGCTGTAGGAGACACAATTAGTCTCTTCATCTTCAGTTTGTTGTTTTACCTGCGTACTTCTGCCGTACCTTCCTCAACCTTCTCTTCGGTTGCGGGGCAGTTTCTTTACGTTGTCCGTTCCCATAATCCTAATTTCTTAAAGCATTAGTCGTTGCCGTTGTTCCAGTCCGGTTTGTTATATTTTTTTGACTTCTCATTTTCATTCCCAAGAGTACTCAATCTTTCTCAATTCTTGGCATTTCGCTTCACATTATAAATTGTTTATTTGTTTGCGAGAATGTTAGTAACGCTGCGCATTTGTTTGAGCGAATGAGCGGATCTTGGAACGGATCATTCCGTATATGAGAGCAGCACTCGAGGAGAACGACTCCTTTGTGGAGGATAAGGGCGCCTTCATTGAAAGTTCGTCTCTCGGACGTAAACGCGTTGTTAATTAGTTAGTGCCGGTATTAATTGATTACTGCATATTGTATATACTGTGCCTGGTGTATTGCCTCCGGAAATGGATCTATGGGCAAAATTTAAGAGCTGCACGTCATCGGAAAATAGGATTTCATTTCGAATACAAGATTTGACCCTGGAAAATAGGTGATACTCAAGAAAACCTTTTAAAAAAGAAATACACAACAGCCAATGAAAATCAGGCAACATGATTCTAACACCAAACGTTCGAAAAGTAATCTTAGAACGAGCTTTTTTATTTTTTAAAGAAAATAGTTTACATACTTCTGCAGGGATATTGCTAATTTAGAATGCATTTGTAACAAAAACAATAAGAGAATTTACACAAATAAACAACAAAATAACAAAACAAAAAAAAACTTAACGAAGATGGAATAAAGATGCTGATTATTGTTGATTATATTAACTATTTCCGCAAAGATGTGTTGTGGCCTAGTTGGTGAAAATATTAGGCGATAGGGAATAGGGATCAATATTAATAGGGAATGAATATATTAGGGATGAGACAAGGAAGAAGAACGAAAGTTTAATCAGTGATAATCTGAGTGTGGGCATGTGGAGTAATGAGATATTTCAGGTAGGACGCAAAGTCACTCTAATATTGATGAATGAAATAAGATTGGGACTGTCAGTGTAAGAATTGAGGATGTTGTAAATGAGTTTCAAGTTGGAGTTGAGTCAATGTCGGGAGAGACTACAGATAGAGAGTGAAGATAGTTTAGCGTCCATGGACTCATTGCGGAATTATGGAATTCTGTACTTCACTTTTTTAGCGAGGAAAGTTGTGACATGGTTAAGTGTGGCAACATTTGTGGCAGCCGACATAGACCATATTGGGGAGCAATTAGTGAGTATCGGAAGAACGATGCATGTGAAGCAGGACGACAGTACACTCGTTGGTTTCAGGCTTTTTAAATTTTTGGAAGTAGTTAGTATCCATACTAAATATGTAATATACTTCGTATTTTTCCACAGAAATTATTAACGGTACAACGCGTTTCGCCGATCTAAGGCATCATCAGGTACAACTTTTGAATTTGTACCTGATGATGCCGTAAATCGGCGAAACGCGTTGCACCGTTCATAAAATCTATGGAAAAGTACAAAGTATATTATTTAGTATGGATAAGACGACGGTGCTGGAGTGTTTGTGATGTCTGTGAAACGGTAGGGAAGACCTAATGGACACATGCCTTTCAATTTCAATGCCAGTATATGCTCTCAAAGATGAAGCTTGTGGTAAACTATAATGCACAGATCTTTGATGGAGGACACGCTATTCATAGGTATTGATTAAGGTATAGTCGAAATCAATGCGGCTTTTCTTCATGGATATTGTCATGGCACTGAATTTGTTTGTAAATTTAGCTTAAGCTCCCAGAATGCACTATTGTGATGTCTTCAATAATGTATCCTGAAGGAGACTGGAATAGGAGATATTATTAATCTGTGTAGAGCAAGGCATGGGCTTGGGAGGATGGAACAAGTGAGGTGAGATCATCAGTGTAGAGATTGAAGAGGTATGGTCCTAGTACGCTGCCCTGAGGTACACCGAAGGTAACTGTTGACGAAATGGATTAAAAATCAGACAGTATTACTCATTGGGTTCTATCATTGAGAGAGCTGGACAAGAGGCTGAGGAAGGTACCGTGGATATTAAATAGCTAGCTAAGTTCATGAAGTGGGAGTTAGTGGCTTAGTATGTCAAAAGCTTAAGATAAATCTTAGAAATATGGCGTTAAGTTGAGATTTTACTGCTATTGATTCGACAGCATGGTGTTGAAAAACTGCTAAATTGGTTTGGCAGGTACGGCCCGGATGGAAGTATTGTTGATTAGAGGAGAGAAAGGGAGAGGTTAAGCAATAGATACGGTTTAGGATAATCCTCTCGCAAACTGAGGAAAGAACCGGAATTTAAGAAATGGGACGGTAGTTCGAGACGTTTTTCGTCAATAGGAATAAAATTGGCTGTTTACTATTGAGAAGGTTAATATGCCAAGGGAAAATCAACGATTTCGTAACGTCAGACTTCTTTTAATTAATTCTCCAAGTTATATATTTCTTTAAAATGCAACAGTAGTCCACAGCACATACCCAATCCTTCCTCAAGCCCCCCAACAATCACTCTCCTCTCCCGTAAACAGCCCTTCACAACCCATTATAAATAACCCATAATAATAATAAAACGGGATCTTAGAAAGGCATTGTGAAAATGCTCTCGGATCGGTCTGTATTTGTAATAGACTATAACTGTTCATAAGAGAGAGGGAGTGATCATGGGTGAGTGGGGGATTGGATGAAGGCGCTAGGCTTTCGGAAAAATATTTAAGAAATAAATTTGGCCTATCTGGTCCAGCGGCACCAGAATTATTAAAAGACACAGCATTAGGAATTCGAGGTCGATTACGACGTTGATTTAACAAAGGACTCAAATTTTTAGGGGTCTGAAGAAATGGAAGATGATAGTCCCAACTCTTAATGGTCACTTCGTATGAGTGTTTTGGAATAGCAGCGTAATTCCGTGAAAGTGGTGAGAGTGTTCTCATTAGGGTAGTCCTTGTGCAAGTACCAGGCACCATTCTTATTCCCAAGTATATGAATGTGTCGGGCTTGAACCAGGATGGGGATTTTTGTTTTTGGGGTCACGAGATAAACAAAGTTTTTTATGGCACCATCGATGACGGTGTAGAAGTCCACTGCTTCTTCCGGCGACTGAGAGGTGAGTACACCCCAAGGGATGAGTTCGAGTGAGCGGTTGAGATAATTCCAAGAAACGCGGATTCAGAAAGGGAAGATCTTGCCCGCAACCGCCACACGGATTCAGAAAAGGAAGATCCTGCGAAACTCAACGAGCACTTTTTGTCCAAGATGTTTTAGTCTCGGGTGAAGATAATGATCCTTTGTTTACGCAAGTTGACGAAAACTTTCATGACTTTAGAAAGGCATTTAATAAAGTTTCCCGTACATAGTTAATTATAAAATTAAAATCTTACGGGTTAGACGACGACGTTCTTTCCTGGGTTAGAGAATTCTTAAGAAGGTTCCGCCGCGACTGTGTTAGTCAAAACATACTAATTCCACACTTTTGATATTTTTTCATAAAATCCTGCTTTCACTGATGCAATGCGTTACCTATAGGAACCCAAAAGTAAAGTACAGAAGATGCAGATTATTCCACGATTGTATTTTAAATTAGCACTTTTTTCCATCCATTGGAGCCGACTGCAGCGCCATTTACTACGAATTACCGCATTTTTACTTCAATTACGGCATTAATTCTTCAATAACTAAAAAAATAAGGTGGTAAGATGCCTATATTTTATTTTTATTCAATTTCTCTGGATTATTTCCTTCTTATAAATAGTTTTCCGCAAAAATGGCATTTGTATTTTATGGAAAAATACTATTTTTCACCGTGTTTCTCTCATTCCCCTATTGGACACCATGTAAGTAATTTCAAGTTCAATTATAGAATAAAATAGCGTGGAAAGGTATTATTTTGCTGTTCATATCAGATAGAGGACAACTTTTTCTACAAGTAGACAGAATATGAATAAAATTACATTTAAGTCAATATACGGTGGAACCACCTTAAGCAATCGCGTGTAAAGGGTTGTATTAGACGGCGCTATCTCTAATGAAGTAAACGTATATCAAAGGGGAGTGTCATAAGCCCACTTCTGTTCCTTTTGAATATTAACAATATCGGTGAATTAGTTGACAGTTAGCTTCAATTATTTTCAGACGACACAGTTGTGTATAGAGAAATCCGTAGCCTTAACGATAAGCAAGCGCTAGCCAAGGACCTTTAGGCAATACATGAGTGGTGCTACAATTAATCTTGAAAAAAAAAATGCGTTGTCATCAATTTTTGGAAACGGAAAAACTCTCCTTATAACAGCTATTGCATACACAACTGAAAATTAGAGACTGTAGAATCGGTTAAGTACCTCACAAGTAAACTAATGATCTCCCGTGGAGTATACATATTCGGTAAATTACCGGCCAAGCTAATCGTAAATTTGGATTTGTTAGAGTACTTGGCAAGCGCGACGATAAAGTTAGGGAAATCAGCTAAATAATCTCGTTAGTGTTACAAACCTTCTGCAACAATTGGGATGGGAATCGCATTCAGACTATAGATTAAAATTTAGACTTAATCTATTACGTACGATTCAAACCAATTTATTTAATAACATTTTACGAAATCCGACATTCTACGGTAGATCATATCAAGAGAATAAAATTAGGGAACTAGACTGCAGAACGGACAGATTTAAAATATAATTTTTCCCGCGAACGATAAGGGACCATAACAACTGCCTTTAATGGTTCTCTTAAAACATAATTTTCACCTATGAGATGCATGCGACAAGTGGTGTCTTATTTCCTCGTATGGGTTATATGATGCAATAATAAGTTCTTATACAATTATTTTCATTTCAGAATTATGACGGCAAAGGAAATATTTGATCTCTCTAAGTCTCGAGTCTAAATCTAGATAAGTCTCGAGTCGAGACAAACACTTAGTTCGCAAATAAATATAATATTAACACCTGATATTTTTTATATTTCATGCGCCTCGATTTTTCTTCATGCGGCATGGATTCAGTCCCTGAATTTATACCGAACCAGAAGCATCAATATTAATTCAAACGTTCAAATATTTTTATTCTGCTACCTTAGTTTAACCTAGAAAAATGATAATGTTACGCGTATTTTCGTTATTTTTGAAAGACAATATTGGCATAGGATTGATCTTGGTAATATCTCAACTGCGGGAAAAGAAACATAAATTCATGTAATTAAAATGCTATTGCTTCCTAGCTAAATTGTGTACAATATTGAGTGCATGATGAATGCTAATTAATTATAATTTGGGATTGTGCAATACAGTGTCCAATTACTTATTTCATTTAGGCAACCACATCCAGGCGCCTGAATGTGGATGTACATTGATCATGATTTTTAATGCAATATCCAACGAAATTCATTAATTTTAATCGATTGGATGGAATTTAATAAATAAATGCTTTGTCTAAGTTTTTTTAATATAAAGATGGAAATAATATTGAAGAATAAACACGTATCTTTATACTTGCTGGGAAATTTTTGACACGAAGTTGCCTGTAAATATTCAGAGTTAATTATTTTTTCATATTAAAGTAGACTACATCTATTTGTATTTTTCAAAAGTAACTATAAATTTATCAGCTGTGCTTTATAAATTTCTCAGTTGTTTGTAGGATTAAAGTCTTTTCAATTGTCGGAGTTTTCAACTTCGAGTGTGATCGCTATGCATTATTTTTCAATTTTAAGATTGATAATGACACCGATAATTATTATTGTTACACCTATAGGTACGAGCATTGTTTGTTCACATATTGGAATATAAATAAAACCAACACATGTCGATAATAGGAATAAGCATTAAGTTTTGTCAGCAAGCTTTTATGCTTCACCTGATAGTTCTACATTTCAAAACATTTCTGTTTCACTACAATTGTGAGTAATCAGCTTAGAACAACGTATCCCTATTCAAGAGGTATCTGAATAAATGAAATGTAACTGTTCTCGGAATAGCAACTACGATTAGAAATTGTGCATTTATTTTTAGCTCTCAGCCGAACTTAACGTTTTCGTGGAATATTCCGCCGAGCATCTATGAGGTACCAAAATAGACTCCATAAACAAAAAAGATTAGCAAGGGAAAAAGGTTTGGGGAAAGGAAAGATAATAACCAACACGTCTGGTTTTTATTTTATTACTGATTAAAAATTTTGAATCCAAGAGGAAAAATCTGTTATTTTTAAGTCTTGGCCATTTTATTGCGTTAAAATTTCAAAGATTCCAAGAAATTTTCCTCGCATATCATTTAGAGGAAACGACATAATGATTTTGAACAGGGTAATAATAACAAAAATCTTCAATCTAAATTACAGTGAAAGGCGCAAAGGAAATTTTATCCTCGAAAAGAGTCAAGGCAACGGACATTTTTGCCGACAACTTCACGGAATTGATTTAACTTCACGGAAAGGCATTGAAAACTATAACCACAGCACTTCACAAATAATTTCACATATATTGAGTCCCATTTGTTCATGTAAACGTGCACCAATAATTATATTAAGTTGACACACTCATACTTTTATCTCTTCTGGTCTTGGGACCGGTGGCGTATAAGTGGAAGGAGTTCCCGCAGAACACGCCGCTGGCACCCGCCGCGCTGGTGATCTGCTCTCCGGCCGTCTTCCACACCTCAGGGCCGTCTTCGCGAAAGGACGGCAAAGGTGCCGGTCGGAAAACGCTGTGCGACAAACGTGTATATAGCTAGGACTTCATTCTCGTCCACCGAGGGGTACTCAATTGCCCAAGCATTCTCAACACGTTTGACTCCAATCTCTGGTCCCAAGGGTTGCAGATACTCCCTCATCTGCTCTTCCGACCAATGTTGCTGGTCTCCCGTTGGGTTGATGACCACTAGCACCGCAATTTCCATGGTTTTAGGCACCTGAACGGAAAGAAGAAAGGCACTGAACAGCGATTTTCCCATAAGGTATTTCGATAAAAACGCAAAACATTATCCAAGGTTAACCCAATTTTAGCGTAAACTCTAAATGGCAATTCCACTGGTAACTATTTTAATTAGGTAAATAACGGCTGGAGCAGCGGTTATGTCGAGGGAATTTCCCGAAAGTGATTTTAAGCCCTTGGGCGACTAATAGCAAATTTTATCAAAATTCAGTATGATACTGATCGTTTTGGCGTTTCTATAAATATACGTTCATTGCAAAATAGAAAAAGCCCCTTTTGAGTTAACTTATTGACACATATCATTGCAAAAACAGAAATTGTTGACATCTCACCACACTGCCACAGTTTTTCTCGGAAGACCAGTCTGCAACGGCGTTTTCGGGGGACGTCACCAACAGCCTTCTCGTGCCGATGGCCAGAGACAACGGTGACGTGAACAGCGGCTTCCACGCTCGACTACTACAATGGGGAGGAGACGCGTAGATTGGAATGGAGGAGAATAGACTCTTCCGTGGGCCGAAGTGTGCGAGCTGTTGGTTGGTTGAGAGAAGGACTGAGAGAGGGGAAGGTGGGGTAGGGAAAAGGGAACGTAGTTGTGATGGTTGTGATTGTGCTTCTGGGGGAGCATTCCAGAGGAACACCACTATCCGCTGTCGGGGAGGAGGCCTAAATATTAATTTATTTACATAATTTGTCCTACACATATATTTGAAATGCTTCCCGAATTTACAGTCAAGCCGTCAATTCTTGTTGTTTTTCACATTTCATAACTCTGATTTTTTAAATTAAAATTTGCGTACACCTTCAGGAACTGGTTCGTAAAGGAAGTAGAACGAGTGGAGAGATGATATATTTGAGTGCTGTGTTTCAATGAAGATGGAAGTAAGAATCTGATATGAGAGGTAAGCAACTTTGGAAGTTTTATGTGATATCTATTATAGGTTGGAAATTGAGTGATTGGAGAAATTCGAATGAGGGAGCAAAAAATGGAAAAAGAATGATTTGACGAAGGAAACGTAGGGAATAGCTCCCCGAGATCGGAGTTGTTACTGGCAGGTGCGTTTATTGATCTTCCGTTTATTAGACGGAACACATGAGTATGCTTTTTTATTTCACGGGAAGTTCCTCTTGCACTTGAGGAATCTTGAATAATCGTCTCTACACGTTTTATACATATCAACCATTGGGTAAGCAACATACCCTCGTTTTTTACCTTAATTATATTATAATAGACCAAAACCGAATACAAATCAAATTGTTCTCTCTTAGATGGGGTGAACGTTAATAAAAGTCTTTTAAATATTCAACAATATTTACAAATCTATACTAAATTTTCATTTGATTAAATTTTGCGTGTTGATTTTGAGTGATACAACCGTATACTGTAAAGAGTTAATTAAATAATCGAAGTCCCTTACGAAGACCCAGATAGATAGGCACACATGTCACAAACATATATTTCAACCCCATCTAAGATTGCCAAAACCAGAAATATCAAGGAAAGTGGAGAAAGCTATCGTTTCATACACTGTTTTTCCCCTGGTCCATATTGTCAACGTCGATGTGGTATGCTTCTTAGATGGCAGAAGGTTCTTCAATAACAAACTAAATTTAATGCGAAAAACTAGACCTTTTTAGAGATGCCTGCTAAGTTTCTGGGTTCCTCTCTCTTTGGTTCATATTGGACGACGACAGTTTCACTGGCATTTCATTAAATAAAACTTCACAATTGAATGCATCAAATGGCTCAAACTCGCTTAAATGCTTAGCCAAAAATGTTTTCCCGTAGAAAAAAGTTTACTCATTATCTTCCCATGAGCTGGTTAGGTCTGTTTAGACCTGAGCGATTATCTAAAAAATCTATATCGATAATTAATAAAAATATATATTAAATTTCGTACTTTAAATTTTCTGCATACCTGTCGTCTCAATTCGCTTAAGTAGTTTTGGTGTTAAGCGTTTTTAAACTTTGCTGTTACTTTCGCATGGATATGCCGAATTTCTTACTGAAGACACTAGAGTGAAGTAGGGAGCCAAGTGTACTCGTGAAGACTCAAGAAAGAAGAAAGTTTTAAAGCTAAGCCCAAAAGCAGTGAAGATGGCCGAAAGATAAATGTCAAGCAAAAACGTTTACTTTGCAAAGAAAAAACATACAACAGCATTGTCAAACACTCAAACCACAAACGACATGCCACAAAACTAAGTCAAGGATAAAAGAATGAAAACTATTCACATTGTTTTCGAAATTAGACGAACAACGTACCTGATATGGCCTTTATCCAGTTCTTTTACTTCTTTATTAATAAGTATTAAATTAACACCGAAAATTAAATACACTTTAAGTCGTTTAGAAAATGAAAAGATCAGAGGAAGCGCAATCTATCTCCCGGAGACGTCGAGATAGACCTTTACGAAACACGCAACCGTGATTCTCCCGCTTTCGCCGTTTGGATCTGTCTCGGATCTCTACAGAATCACTTCACTACAGGTGTTCTTTGTTTGTGATATTGAGCGATTGTCAGCTTACGTAGTTTAATCGATATTCACTTGCGCCTGTGCAACGCTTTGGGGGGAAGTTTAAGTAGCTAAAATGTTGCGTTATGTAGACGACTAAAATAATAATAAAATTTTAAAAAGCTGGTGGGATAATATTACTTGTCTTTTGTTTCTAATTACCTTGAATAAATGCCGTATTTTGGATTAAGGCAACAAATTTATAAAAATTAGCAGTAAAATATAAATTTCACACTGATGCAAATTAAAAACCAGGACATTAGGCTGTCCCGAGGAATATCCCGGGGACACCGGTACGAACGTTCTGAAAACGGGACTGTCCCGGGTAAATCGGGACGCATTGTCTTAACGCATCGGGACGCATTTACTTAAGGTGGTTTGAGCGAGATAGTTCCCTAGTCATAATGGAGACCATATTAAAATTTTATTTTTTTATTTCAGCGACTGTAAGAAGTATGAAATAAATATTGTAATATTAATGGCACAAGGATATAGTTTTATAAGTCCAAAATTCTCAGTAATTAAATAAATAAAGCTATATAAGTCTCTAACTTGACTCATTTTTTCCCGCCATACGGCTGAAAACCCTTCAAAACAGTAGGTTTTTTTGCGATTCAATATAAATTACTGTGGTGAGTAATGGATTAATTTTTATAAATAGTTGAGAAAACATGCAATCTACACACAGTATTTTCACAAAATCTAGGTGTTATAAATTCCTAATTTTTTCAGTATTCTCCCTCAGGAGCGCACAGCCGTAATCTATCCCATGTAAAACGGCTTATATTTGTTGGCAAATAGCTCGAAAAGTAGTTCGGCAAGGGGTTGATATTTTGATATAATTGGAAAGATAAGATTTTTTTTCTTAAAAATGAGGCCAAATTCATCAAATTCTAGGTGAAGTGATTTTTCGCTCAAACTACCTTAAGATGGCTCGCAGGGTAATATGTAGATGTGCGCTGTTGCCACGCGGCATTAAGCGAAGTCAACCTCAAGTGTGTTGAAATGGCAACCGCGCGTCTAGACGTCTATGGGCGCGTTCCGAAATTCACTGCCTGTGCTGCCGTGAAACGGAACGCGAAGCTGTACTGCGACTGCTGCAGTAGCATGAATTTCGGTACGGTCGGCAGTGGCTTGAAATACAATATGGCCGAATTGCGAGGTTATTTATAAAAGCGATCTTTCAATGCGTTAATTCTTAATGCTAATCCTCATGACATTGATAAAGAGCATTCTAATTGTATTCTAATTTTCATAGCGTAGTAGTATTCGTAGTATTCTTGTTTAACGTGCTTCGACGGCTAAGGTCATTTCGCACATACTGTCTGCCACGTGCAGCCAGGGGCAACAGCACTCGGACGAATCGGAGGATCACCCCTCCAAACTCGAGCCGAGCCCAACGATGCTTAACTTCGGTGAATGATCGGGAACCGGTGTTTCCATCGTGGCTGGCCGTTACCCTATTTTCATTACCTTGCTACTTAATGCTACTTTATACTGATTTGATACTTTCTCTGACGAGAATAAAATGAATTCGCGTCAGCTACCCGAGCATGGAGAAAAAACCCTGTGATATTAAACAAATCTCCGTTATCATTAACAATATCGAATTTATAATAAGCATTTTTAATCTAGGGATTATAAACAAGTCCTAGAATAAATTTTTCAAGCCCTGGATTTTCTTCATGGCCAGTCGTACGAAGCGTTTCCGAGAGTGATATCGAATATTAGGTAAATATATGGGTTGTTGAGGGTTGCATCGTAGAATATTTTCACTAACAATTACTTAAATTTATGCCACAAATTATGTTTCCCGACAAATATTAAGGCCGTTTTACACGATGAAAGATTTTGTACAAACGAATGTACGTGAGATGTACAAACATTGTATAATGTACAATGTTAGTCTTAACGAAATTAGAACAGGTTCTATTTCCCGTGGAGACATTGAGACATTCGCACAAGCGTTCACACAATTTGCCGCTTTACACGATACATTTTGCCTCATGCAAGAGTTCACGGAAGAGTTTGTACAAACAAATGTACCGTGTAAAACGGCCTTATTCATGCCGGTGTTATGCTAAGTTACCACTCTAGTAAGAGGCTGTATAATTACGTGTACCACATTATTCATGACACTAAATTAATTTTTGGTACCTAATTTCACAAGTCGCTTTCATTCGCAAATATAATTGCTTCTCTACTCGTATCACTTGTGATGTTGTTCACTCACTCATCATTTTATTAACGCTTTTATCCTATTGAAATATTTACCGGTACGATTAATTATAGCTGGTTTACATACTTGACAAATAAATGCGTTTTATAAACTATTATACGCTATTCAGATGTTGTTAGCTTTTTAAGTGCATCGAGACTTTTCTCTCTCGGCGATATTAACATTAAAATGTTCGAAGCAGTTTCTCTAAATTCTTCTGATTTTATTTATTAACGTTGTAGATTTGATTTTTCCGCCATTTGTAAGTGGCTGTCTGCTTTACTGCCGCTACTGCTGCTCTTGGGCTGCAGTAGCGGCAGTAGAGTCCACAGTGAGAAACGTCATCAATTGGCTGACGTCATTGGTCGCTGTTCAGTACTGCCAGTTGATTACGGAACGGTTTGGCAGCACAGCCAGTACTGGAACCAGTGAATTTCGGAACGCGCCCTATCACTCAACATGGTATGAAAACTTCGCCGGTGGAGGGGATAGCTCGTCGTCTCTTTTCCTGCACGAAAAGCATTAACAGCTTTGAGGGCACACTAAAAATGCGGCCGACTGGATAGGCGCTGACTCTGGTAAGTCTACCTAGCGACGATAAGACTATCTCTACTTGACCTCCACCCTCAAAAGAGGAAAATCATGAACCACGGCACCTTAACTGTCTTAAATATGAATCAAGTTTTGGGTGAATACTGAATGAAAAAGGATTACTGACGCAATGAGAAAACAGCGCAACAACGTAGAGAAAATTATTATCAGGGACGATGACAAACGGGTCAGCGGCCTTTCGACCGGTTAGAGCTACAGTGAAAATACCAATGAGATAAATAATTTCAAATCATCTTTTCAAATGTTGTCAAATTTAAAAAAACAAGGGATAATATTAACAGGCCAAGGCATAATGGTGATGTAGTATTTAGCCAACACAGCAAATTAGTCTCCGTTAAAAGATAGAAGAAGCTTCTACACGCGAAGTACGAGCACCAGTTAACAGCATAAAGAGTGAGACTAATTATGGTAATAAGGTCAACTCTAAATAAAAATTTTAACCACCTTGTTTTTTTTCAGTAGTGCACAAACAGCGGCTTCCTCCTCCCTGGAAATGTTCGGTTTTGGTGGCGTGGCCCTTTCAGGACAAAGGAAATCTCCGCCCTCGACTTGCTCCGCTAGATCACCAAGGATTTTCCGGACGGCATGTTCTATTCCTGCAACGAAGTCACCCTAGGTTATTGTTCTGGGAGCTGGGGCGAAGTTAAGTCCCTTCGATAGGGCTGAAAGAGCCAGCCCATCAAGGTTTTCGTTGGTTAGGTTGATATCCAGCCGTTTAGTGTCCAGCGGAGGAACCACCGTCTTGAAAGTTGTCAGCTTACTGTATTTCTTTTTCTATCTTTCGGTGTCTTTGGTGAGGAGTAACTCCTCCATGGCTGCTGTAGAACGATCAATCTACTCCCAATACAAAGATGAGAGCGTTGCTGCAAGGCGAAGATGGAATGCCCTCAGCTTCCTAACACTCCGGTCCTGGAGTTTCCTCTCGCCATGGATGCTTACGCGGAGTAAGGTCATACTTGACCTCTTCAGGTTCCACTGTGCAACCGATGATCGGCCAACGGCGAAGGATGGTATGGTCTCTTCGTCATGACATCGCCTACTCAAAGATTCTCGCCGTCTCCGATTATTAATGATTAATTTTAATCGTTAATTTTTAAAATCGTTATATGTAGAGGAGCTATATGACAGCGAGAATAGACCCCTTAGCCTAGATCTAGAGGATGAAGGAACAATAGATAAGGATAACCACGGACCAGAGTTAATTGACATCGAAATAGAGAGGGCATTATGAGATATGAAGGGTAGAAAAGCGGTGGGAGCCGATAACCTACCTTCGGAGCTACTGAAGAATCTATGTAGTAAGGGGAGAAAATCGTTTTTCGAACTTATTCGCAGGATCTACGAGGAAGGAGTATGGCCAGAGGATTTCATGAAAACAGTATAAATACCTATCCCGAAGAAGAAGAAAGCGTCAGAATGCGAGGAGTATAGAACAATCAGTTTAATTTCGCACGCGGCAAAAGTGTTGCTTAGAGTACTAAATAGAAGGTTGGAGAGCAGAGCAAACTGCTATTTAGGCGATGACCAATTTAGGTTCAGGAAGGGGAGGGCAACCAGAGACGCGATTGCGGTAATGAGGACACTTATAGATAGAAACATAGAGCATAATCAGGATGTTTTCGCTTACCTTGTAGATTTCGAAAAGGCGTTTGACAGAGTAAACTGGGAGAAACTAATGCAGATACTGGGGAAAATAGGAATAGATTTGCGTGACAGGAGACTCATCCGAAACTTATATATGGGGCAGAGGGCTCAGGTAAGGGTAGCTGACGGTGAATCAGGGTGGGCAGTTATAGGTCGCGGGGTACGGCAAGGGTGCCCGTTGTCGCCTTTACTTTTTAACATATATGCTGAGGAAATGGTAAGAGAGGCATGGGATGAGGTAGATGTGGGAATGAAAGTAGGAGGCCAGTGGATAAAGTCGGTTAGATTCGCAGACGACCAGGCGTTGGTCAGTCGGTCATCGAAAGGATTGCAAACTTCAGTAAATGCACTGGAAAAGCAGTGTGAGAAATACGGAATGAAGATGAATAATAGGAAAACAAAAGTAATGAGATTCTGTAGGACAAAGAATGCGAAGCTGGTGATAAGAGTAGGAAGTCACAAACTGGAGCAAGTAGAACAATTTAATTACTTGGGTAGTACGCCAGAAGAAACAGGACATAGTAGCAAAGACATTAGGAGGAGAATAGCGCTAGCGAAGGAAGCGTTCAATAATAGAAGGGAGCTGATGACGGGGACCTTAAGTAAGGATGTAAAAAAGAGGCTGGTGAAGAGCTTGATATGGAGTGTGGCGTTGTATGGGGCAGAAACGTGGACCTTGAGAAAGGAAGACGAAAATAGGCTGAAGGCTTTCGAGATGTGGGTGTGGAGGAGGATGGAGAAGGTGCGTTGGACGGAAAGTTCTTGACATGTTGGACTTGACATGTTGTTGAGGAGAGGAAACTTAAAGATAAGATTAGGGGAAGACAGGGTAGGTGGCTGGAAGGGGTAATGAGGGACGATGGTTTGCTGAAGGCCGTGATAGAGGGTAGGATGTTGGGTAAGCGGGGAAGGTGAAGGAAGAAAATCGGTTTTATGGACGGGATGAAGAAAGGTAGGACTTACGCTGAGATGAAGAAAGAAATACTAGAGGTAGAAAGGGCACGGCACGTGTAAGAGTTCGTTGGATATTCTCTGACTTTCATCACTACCTACCTCTAACCGGTAGATTACTGTAATGAATGAATGAATGCCAACTATGCCTCCGCGGCACCCTTCACCTTCAAGAATTTATTTTCATCTCTAGTTTCGAAGATGCTTAAGGTGAAACTTGTCTCGGCGATTCTGGGCGAATGATACGGGATCCCTCGTCTGCAGTTCGAGAAAGAACTGAAATTTATATGCCATCGTCATTGCCATACCCGTTTCAAATCCTGCTAAGATTTATTTTGGAGCCTTTGAATGCAATGCCAGTATTTCAAATGCAATGAACATGCAGTAATATGCGCTTCATCAATCGTTCTTGCAATCCTCCCTTCACCCTCGGTAATATTTACATATGAAATTAACTCTCAAGTAACTATTGTTGAGTTTTACTTATTCAAGTAAGTTTTAAGTGAGACAACTTATCATTAAACTCGGTGAAAATACATTGGAGGTAACCGAGTATTTCAAACTAACCGCGGATCGCAGCGTTGCTATAACCTCTGCCGACTGCAGCGTCATTTTAAACTCACTAACGCATTTCGTCTGCAATAACTGCAAAAGAACGATTATATCTTAAAAAATAAGACGGATCAGTGCTTTTGTAAGGTTACCATTTTATTTATCGGAAAAATACCCACATAATAACTGTTTTTTTAAATGACATATGTTTGCGATATGTAAACAGCGATTTTTCAAAGTTGACTCCCATTCTCACCATTAAGCGTATGCAATGTCAACGGCAATTAATGGAAAAAGAAGTTCGGCATGGGGGGTACCTATCTTTTGACTGATATAGGTGGAGGACGTTTTTTTCTATTAGTACCCAAAATATGACAAAAATAACATATCTTGCATTTCTCGCCTGATTTTAAGACCTATTTTTCGTTTTTGATTGATCCAACAGGAATCAAGATATTTGCATGTTTTTTTCTGCATTTACAAGAGAAAGGATCAAACTATTATTCTATTATCAAAAAATTTAAATAATAGACCTAGTTTAAAATATATATCGATGCAAAAATAGACCTTTGTTTATCAATTTTTGAGAGACCAGACCAGAGAGAAGGGGGCCATTTTTCACTTTTTTATGCTAGGATGCAAGTTTCGTGCTTAGTCTGTTGAATCCTTGAAAATGAAAGGTTTAAATTAAAAAGTTGGGATACTCTGAAAGTAATTGATGTTTTTCGCAAACTTCTGCCCGGGGATACGCGTCGAGCACCGTGCTAAACAACAGTTTACCACTTCTAAAAATGTACAGTTTACAGCTAAAAATCACTAAACAGTTTAAAACTTCTCCGCCTACAGCCCTACTCAAAAAGCGGACCCCTTTTCTTTCCCGAGTCATATTGAAGCTGTGCTCAAATGCGCACACCATGGTACTGAACAATTTCAATGATCTAACGGAATATTTCAAACATCGCGTTCTCTTTCTCTCCTCCGAATTCTGTGAGCAACTAACTAAACAACTATGTAAACCATGTAAACTATCCATAGTTGTAGCCATCTCTTTGAATCAGAGTTGAAGGTATGTGGGGGAAATATTCTAACATTCATTCAAAAATTCAGGTCATTTGCGTCATTAGGATCGATTGCAAGGTTGGCGAGGAAAGGATTATTACTGCAATGGATGAAGGGTCTAGAGAAGCACGGCGTCGGCATGAGCCCATTCTGGCGCCGAGGAGTCCGCAGTTTCACGCCTCTTCCTACAGTCAGAGTGCTACACTTTATTGCTCTTAGATTGGCATCCAAGAAGTATTTAAAATCGGGCATTTGTGAAGCCAGTGCTCTAACCATCACACTTATTCGAACCCTTTCAAATGTCCTTATCCAGACATGAGAGGTTGGCAATATTTATCTCAAAGCACTGTTGTAAAATGCCTTTCTTAATGATGAAAGCGAAGTTGTTCTCGTTAACGTTGGGCTGACTTCGCAGACATTACTGATAAGACCGTTGATGAGACGAATTCCGCGTTTTATCAAGTTCCCTTCTTCCTCTTCTTGTTTCTTCCGCTGTGCCTTTTCTCTCGGTTTCTCCATACATTCCGAATGCAAGAGAAAAAAAATCCTCGGATTAATTTGAGAAAACAATCCGTTGGCCACATGGCCCTTACGCTTCATGGCCCTTTCGGCAGTTAGGAAGAGGCAAGGGTTCGCCCAAGCCCGAGCAGATTCCCCCTCCCACTGGTCACTTCCCTTTCTCCTTCTGTTACCCTCCCTCCCTGCTCCTGGAAGATAACAGGAGCGAGCCTACATTCTCTTCGAGGAACGCTTTGAGCCATGCGGGGAGAGAAACGTTAGTTGCAAGCGCTGAATGAAAGCGGCCGCTCTCATAGAAACCGGCTCGGGAGGTAGTCAAATAATTAGCCTATTATTACAGGACAGAAAAGCGGAAGTTCTTTGCGCTGTCCCATTGAATTTTATTCAAGCTTTTGAAACCATGGCGATGATGGTGTTTGCCATCATCGTACCATCAGGAGACATACCGCTGTGGACTGAGGAGGAGGTTATCAGTCGTCTGCGGCAGTTGGGGCCATGGCTTCAGGTACACCGTACCGGTCCTGCATGGGCAATCCCATTACCCGCTATGGATGAGGACGGAGGCGGACTCTGGATCATGTGGTTGGCGCAGAGTTTTCCGGACGGTCGCGTATCCCTCCTAATGACCCTAGCGCTTTGAGGTGGAGCCCTCCCCCCGCCCCCCGGAAGAGAAGGAAAGCAGCAAATGCTCATCCCCTGCGGAATTTAATGCTGACACTTCTAAGATGTATTCACCACTGTGCTCTCAGACAGGACACGTCGTGGTTGGAAATGCGGAATCTTACTTCGAAGTGAATTAAGTGCTTAGTGCATCGAATGCCTTTGTTTATACATTTTTTAAAGAAGGCTGTTGTGCTCAATTATTATATTATTTTTTATGTGGTCAAATGCTTGTGCTTCTGCAGACAAAAGTTATTGGGAACAGTTATGTGCATCTCTCTCTCTCTCCCAAAAATATCCCAAGAAATCAAGGAAGGCTTTTTGAGGAATCACTCTTAATGATAAGAATAAAATGTTTAAAGTTTTAGATACATCAAAAGACCACATATTGGTCATGATCATATATTTTCGCTGAAAATATTTAAATGTAAATGTAACTTGCTATAAATTATCTGTGTTTAATTATCCTGCGTGTTTGAATGTAACATATGTGGTTGATGTAACTATAATGAAGTAAAACGTATGAGTTTGTTATCATTACATGGCTCTCTTATCTTGATAAAGTTTTTTAAACGTTCTCCATCAGGGATCATCGAAACATAATTTCGTGTCGCTCTTCAATCTTTGCTGAGACTACAACAAAATTGAAGTAAATGCTAACTTATCGCTATTTCGACAAAATTTGGAACTAGCACTTCATAGGATCCTCTATAAATTAACGGGGATGTTTCGAAGCCCAAGAGCATGCGCCAAGAGTTGCCTAATTGAATGACTAATAGATAATAAAATTGCCAATATTTATTTTAATTTCAATAGGGACAACTTAAATATTTTGTTTTAGGTTCCACCTACAGAAACATGAACTAGTTAAGTTATATAAAACTATCCGAAGCACAGCAAAACTTTGCACGGCTTCTTCGTCGTCCTTCCGAATTCGTGGCAGTCTTACCTTGTTTTTCTTTCCATTTCCCTCGGCGGCATTTTTAGAGCATCACGGAACTGACTCTGAACAGGGATACATGGCATTGAATGAATTTACCTTACCTCCATGGCCTCTCAAATAGGGTTTTGGCCTCACAAACCACTTTACGCCATCTCTCTCTGTCTTCCATTGCTGCTGTTGAGCTTCTTATGTCTTTTTGGACTTTGCACCATCGTAGTCTGGGTCTTCCCAAGTAACTTTTTTCTTCAGGTCTTCCTTTTAAAATATCATTCAGCACTGTATCTTCTTCCCGCCTGAGGACGTGTCCAACCCATCTCAGACGTCTTGATTTATTTAAAGCAATAATATCAGGTTCCGGATATAGTTCTCCGAGTTCTTTAGTTGCTCTGATGCGCCATTCCTCCTTTTACTGGTACCAAAATTGTTCTCAAAACTTTATTTTCAGTTTCCTCTTCATGTATTTGCTTTAAGCCCATATTTCCGAACCTTACAGGGAAACTGGTTGTATTACAGTCTTGTATATTTTGAGCTTTGTTTTTCATTATAATATTATACTTTTAAGGAGGTTGTGAACAGATCAGTAGTATTTGTTTGCATTTTTTATAATTGATTATATTTCTTATTCTTCTATGTTATCTTGATTAATGATTACCCCTTAGTATTTAAATTCTGTACATCTTGCAAAAAATCTTATCTCCTACACTTAGCGGATTGTTCTCATAATTAGCTTTTCTTCGTACTCTCAGGTACTTTTATCTACTAACATCCAGTCCTACTAGTCTGGCTTGGGTTATTAGCTCTTCTGCAAGATGCTTTAGGTCATCTTTGCTTTCTGCCATAGGAACAACATCATTTGCAAAAGCTAGTATATGAAGTTTTGTCCCTATTTTAAAGCCAGGTGATAGTTCTTTTGAATGACTTTGCGCTTTATAAAGTCCACACTTTTTACACATGCAAAAGAGTGTGGAATACACCAAGTAAAAATTCATTAAGTGACGCTCACCAATTCCTTTTAAATTAAGCCGCAAAACCTTTGATTTTTAAGATATTACCATTTTCCGTTTTTATAGGATTTAACGCCGTATAACCGTGGATCATAGTTGCTAGAAAGCATGCAAATTACCTAACCACACTTTTTACTTTCCTGCTGTCATCTTATTTGTAATTCTGCGGCCATTCCATGAAATATACTAAATGTTGTATATTAATAGACTTTATTGTGCATAGACTTTCTTTAGTCTGCCTTTTTTAGAGCCTAAATTTGGCGGGAAGTTTGGAAGTTTTAACTTTTAAACCAAGAAGCTATTCGATTAAGTACAAGTGCATGTGCCAGAATTACCTAATTGGATGAATAATGGAAAATAACATTGCCAATCATTTTTGTTGAAATTACAGCATAGACAGAAGGCATTGTAATTACACAGGCACAGTTTCAGCTTTAATAACTAAAGAAAAATGCCCGTAAACAAAGGGAGATATCAAATTAATTTTACGTGGTGAGGCCAGTGTAAAAATCTAGCGGAGCTTTACGGTAGTGGATTCGTATTTGCATCATAATTGAGTGCTTATGAAAAGTGATGTTAGATTCGAAAAGTCAAGTAAAAGAAATAGGATTACGATTTGGTACGTGAGAAAAACGGAATGAAAAGGACGGAATGCTAGGAGCTTCAGGGCATGAACACAGGCGAAGTCAAGGAAATGGGAAAAATTAAGGAAATATGGGAAAGAATAAAAACAGGAATAGTAAGGGTGTCGTAGAAAAGAACTGGAACAATGGAAACATGAAGATGACATGGAACAAAACAATGAAACAAATGAATTGATCCAGAGTCTGTTCCAGGGAGCATTCTGCATGCTTATGTGAATCTTATGTCAGTCATGTTATGTTTATCACTCTCAGATAATCTTCTCTTCGCCTGCATCCCTCTTTCATTGAATTGTAAACGGGAAATTGAATTACTACGGGCTATGTTACTTGTACACCAGTCCTCGCAAAATATGGATAAGTCACTCAACCTAACGCACCGAGCTCACAACCACTGATTCAATAGCGGCCAAAGTATATAAAGATGGGATTTTATTCTTTCCCGGCGAATGATGCTGGTAAAATTTTCTCGAGAATTCCACCGGGTTAAATTTGTAAACAGCACCGACGTTTCAACGGACGACTCGTCCATCGTCATCAGGGTGAGTAAATGTTGAGTATTAACAACGTTGGCCTTATTCGGGTACAAAAATCAGGTGGCCGGAAGGATCTTCAAATTGCGATAGAAAGGGGGAGTTCTATCGTAGGTACTTAGTTCTGGGATAGGCTTTCTAAGGAAGCCGTTGAGATACGGCTAAAAAAGAAAACATTCAACCGAGACATGGGTTTTAACCTTAGCAAATCGTGGCGCAAGGTGCTGTGCTCACCAACTTTGTGTGCTACTCCCCACATTTCTGACAGCTGCCTTGAAAAGTGCTGTCACGAGGTCGCTGTTTAACCCGCGAGAAAGTTAAAATATATAATCAATTTCATTGTAATAAGACTTGTAGAGGAAATGGTTCAGTTACATTGAGTTAAAACATCGATACAAGGTATGACACGCTGCCACGTCTGCCACAATTTCAGCTGCATTTTCAGATAACCTCCAACGCCTGTCAGTACTACAACATTGGTAATATATTCAAAGAACTGTCTAAGAGTAAGATTTTCACTCCGTAATGTATTTAGTTAAATAGTTGATAGTGATGCTTAGGCCTTCATTTCAATATCTTGATTTCATCCCATTGCATTCATTTCCAGTCGTGTTTTTTAATTTTATTATTCTTTATTTAAATTTTTAGTCAACATCAAAGAAAATGTATGACAAAGGAAGTATTTTGATTAAATCTGAGAAATGAGAAAACAAAATACCTAATTTTTTGCGTACTCTTAGAAATCCAAATATACAAAATACAACTATCCAACTTGATTTGCTTTTTACTTGATTAAGCAAATAAAAATGACAGCCTAACGCAGGAAATTGTTTAGGAAGAAAGGTTCAAAGTGTCATCAGGCAATGTAATATAAATAGTTAATTTTTTTGCCTGATGTCTTTTTAATAATATATAAGAGGCTGAAACCTGGGAAATATCTAGCACTACATTTCATTTAAGGTATGCCTATTCATTCAGGAAAACTTAGAATTCCTTTCGCATGTTTGCGAAAGATTACAAATGAAAAAGTGTAGCCGATGATTTAATATGTATTTATAAAACGTAAACCTAGATATGAAACGCGGAAGTTATGACAATTTCTGTAAATTTGCTTTTGGAATTTCGGAATTATAATAAATCTTTTAAACACCCCCCAGAGATTGTGAAATAAAACCGCCATGAAATGGATTTTCCAGAAGAAATAGAGAGAGCACTTCGAGAATAGAGTTGATGAAAATGAAACCAGAGTCTATGAAACTGAAAGATTCATAAATGAAGTATCCGGTTGCACTAATAACATATTCATAATGCATTTTGATATGAAAGAAGTATTACGTGCAATGAAAGCATGAAAACAAAAAGGTCAGTCGGTATGGCATTCCATCACATATTGTTAAAGGATGCTCAGTTGTTTTTGCTCCAACTCTATGCCATGTAACTCTGGCCCAAGATGCTTTATCAAGGTGAAACCGGTTGCAGTTTTAAATAAAGTGTGGAAAGGTTTGAAGAAATATTTTTATTAAAAAATGGATACCTTTCTATCAGGCTTGAATTTCAAGAAGTCAAGTCTGAAACAATCAAATTATTCTATTTCATGCGTTCAAAGTTTCGTTAAAAACTGGAGTATTTCCAACAAATCGGAATGTTGCTGAGATCTTTCCTATTTTTTTAAACGGGGAACGCAATGGCGTAACAAATTACCACCCTGTGATTATTCTGTCAATTTTCTCCAAAATATTTGAGTGCATTGTTTCTAAACACGTTCAATTTCAGATTAAAATCAGATGAACGAATTTCAACATGGATTCTCGGCGAATTAATCAGTAGCAATAGATCTAACTAGTTTCACAGATTATGCTATCATTGTCATGGATAGTTGCTCTCAAGTAGATTTCAAGTAGACTACCTTGATTAAAAAAAAATAATTCGATACTGATAATCACAGTCTTTTGGTGGAAAATCTTCAAAGCACAGGGATCACAGACTCACTCTCCTGTTTAATGCACTCATTCTTGCTTGAAAAAAATCAGTATGTGGTGCTTACGTAGAAACTTATAATCAAGATTTTAGGAACACATTTGATGCGTGTTATAGATAATGAACACGCCAGAAGTTACAAAAATAAGGATTCCACCTCACTATTTGCTAAAATTCTCCGTGAAAACAATCATATGAGCGATTTTACTCCAAAAAGTTTACACATTCTTCTCAAAGGCCTAGAAATGGACGCTACAGAAGAAAATAGAAATTATCAGACACTCACAATTTGTTTATTATCACAATTATCAATCACTCACCTTTGTAACGAACTATTGCATATGTGTACATATGTTACGCAATTGATCATGTTATGTTAAAGAAATAAATTGATTTTGGTTCAAATTGCAAAAATATTCTTTACATTATGAATTTACTATGTTTATAATTAATTTACGACAAATGATCTTTGATTTCCACTTGTATCATATGCTTACGCACATATACCTACATACAGCAGTAATACAGGCGGAACGCATATTATTTCCTGCGATATTGCACATTAACTCTACGTATACTCATTAATTTGAACACACATAAGGCGTCTTTCATTCAGCATCTTGCTGTTTTAGTTTTTAGTAGCCTAATAGTCAAGATTCATAACTTCAAAGTGCAGCTACATTCACTCTAAATTTGTAAGAAAATAAGTCAAATTTGAAAATTACATTTTTATTAACTCTACATGCTTCTTGTACTAATAATCACCATGATTTATACGTTTGTGATCATCATTACTGCTATTATACGAAATAAATCATGGGCAGTCTTATGTTTAACATCCCATTGACAATGTCTTGATTAAAAAAATATTTTTCTTGTCTAACCTATCTATTTCCCGAACTAAAATTCCTTTTTTAATGTTTCGTATCTTTTTAGTCTCTTCCATCTCCTTCGCGTGTACTACATTATCTTCTTTATCGTCACATTCAACATCTCGTTAACCTTCATTTAGTCCTACATCCAATTCCTCGGTAGGCAAAACGTTCTACCAGCTCTAGTTTATGATTTTCAATCTAGAAATTAATTCTAGCTTTCCTACCTCGGTAGAATTTAAAAGCCTTCACCTTTTTACTGCTCATCTTCCTTGGAAACGTTTCACACAGTGTATCTAGCATCATCGACTACCGTCTCTTAGCTGACTGGGAAAAATAGGCATGTGCAGACCTTTTTGTAAGGTGGTGCCTGGAATTGCTTTCATTATAAAAATTTGCTGTTAAAAAACTTTATTTGCACTGCCAGTCATCCAGCTAAAGTGAATTTTAAGCGTTGGTTGTCAGTATGGCAGAGGGAAAAACACTTAATAATTTGATTTATTTACCAGTTTATGGTTCAACTAATTCTCTTGCAAATTTTTAAACACTCATAGTATAATTTTCACGTATTTCTGTTATTTAATTAATTATTTCTTGCCATTAGTTGGTGCCGGTGCACCACCGGCACCACCCGTGCGCGCGCCTATGCTGATAAAGGTTGCGTCAATACTGACCGCTTAAGTGGACATTGAAAAGCACCTATAACTTAAGTCCAAAGAGTACCTCAATGGTTTCTATTTGTAATATCCTTTGAAACGTGCCCAAATACATTCTCTGCTCTTAATTATGCTCAGGCAAACATGTCCGAAGAAATTAAATGAACTAAACGGCATGAAATAACATGTGTATAATTAATTTTATACCCTTAAAAATACCCTTAAGGTTTTTTGTAGCTCCAAATGTTATAAATATAAAATACAATATTGTGCTTGTATATTGTAAACTCAAAGCTTTTATTAAAGAAGCAAATTAGTCCAAATTTTTAATATTTTTTAAGTCAGCCGAAAAAACACTCTCGGACAACTTTTCATTTAAAAACACATGCTCATGCGTTGGAACTCAGCATACGCGCAGTAATGGAAATGGCAGATACCCGGAAGAAGAATGGAATATTCAATGGAAATGATTCATAAAACTATAATTTTTTTCATCAATAAAAGCATGTTATGACAAGAGTTTTTGGAGCGGAATTCGAAATTTAGACGAATATGTATTGAAATTTTTAACTGGTATTTAACTCGGCGTGACACCTTGATATAAATTAGCAACCATTATAATAATAATAAATTATTATTTCGCGTTTAGAAGTAATTTAGTACATATAATAAAACATTACGAAATATAACTCATGTGGCATAACTTAGCACATGAGTTAAATTTCGTAATAATTTGATTGTATAGGGTGTTGCATATTCAAACCGATTTGGTTATTTGGCAATTAATTGCTAATTAACATGAATCCTTATGATCCATGGATCATAAGGATTCATGTTAAAATAGCAATTTATTGCCAAAAATCAAATCGGTACGATACAATAGGGTGGTTTCCTATTTTTTTTTTATTGCCTAGATCTGAAGTTTATAACCCCTGGAGTACGTGTTTGAAGCCGTTCGATTTTTAAATGGCGTTAAGTATTTTTCCTTATTAATTAAAAAGTGAAAAAATTCAACGGCGCGAAAACGCGACGGCAAACTATTGCATGCTGGTTAATCCTACGTGTGACGTCACAGGTACGTACGAAACTACCGCAATCTGCCGCTAGGTGGTTCGCCGCCGCTGCTTATCTGCAGACGACGTCCGCCGAGAAAACTTTAATAATAATAATAAATTTATTGACGGGAAAAAAACTATTTACAAAAGTAAACTTGGTGTAAAATGGAAATGAGCTTTATTTATTAATTTAGCTGCTCTAGTCGCATAGAGAAACCTCATCAAAATAATGAAACATTTATGGTTACGGTATGGGGAATGAAAATCGTGTAGTATAATATATTCTCAAATTAATGGTGCTAGCTCCTATTTTTTAGGTAAAGTTAGTATGAAAAGCATGAAATAAACCATTTTGTTCGTATTCATTTCGAAATATTTCCCGCAAGCAAGCACGAAATCGTCACTTAATAACTATACGGAGAGCAGGTGCTGCGCCGCAGCTAAGATAAGATTACACGTTAATTTAATTCATCCACTTTGTCGAGGTGTCATTGCCAGAACATGAAATTAGCAAAAAAGGCTTACCGTCAATAGCATAATGGATGGCAAAATCTCGAAGCAAACTATGTATGAGCAAATACTAAAACAACTAAAATGCGTTGATCACCCCTCACCGTGATCACAGACCATTGATGGGAACTCGTGATTCACTGCATCAGCTGATCAGCATCATATTCTCCAAGGAGTACCAGTAACATGCCTCCAAGAACATTGCTTTATAAAAATTGTTTTGTGCCGCAGTGTCACACAACAACATTTAGCGATAGCAAGAAAGCTTACGTCGCGGTTCCACTAATCGAGAAGAGGAGAATTTTGTGGTTAAAAGCTGTCAGAAGAGAGTAGTACCTTGCTTTACTCCTCTGATTTCACCTGCACTAAACCGAACATCTTCTCTAAAGAACTCCACCACCATGGCCACATCCACTTACGGTAGATTGTCCGTACAAAACCAGTTTGTAAAGCCATTGAACTTCTTCTCATGAAACCTTGTGGCTTTGTATATCAGCAAAAGGAACTGATGATGAAAGGTAACTAATGAAATATGCAAGGTATGAATGATAGGAATGGTAAATGAAAGGAATAGAAGATGAAATAAAGGAAATGTTTGTCAAAACGAAAGTGATCAAAACGTAAACATCTAGGCCGGAACACCACAGAACGCGAAGTCACAGGTACGCAGTTTCGTTATTCATTTCACTGCGCATGCGACGCTTGCCGCGAAGAACTCCTTCGCGGTAGCTCTTTACTAGCAGGTAGCGTAGGAGCCTAGAAAACTTATTTTAATGGCATGCTCAACGGAGGAGACTTTCCGAAATTTGAGCATTTTAATCGAGGTATATTAATACATGTTTACCAGATTTTAGGGACTCTGAAATACTATAGTAAGTACAGTCGATGACAATTCCATATACCTCGCAATGTTGACTATCTACCTGTTACGTCATCATAAGAGCTGCCGCTGTTCCGCCATTTCCGAGCCTTTTCAAATGAACTTAAAATTAACATTCAATTTACTTGTAAACTAAGACTTTTTAATCCAAATAATTTGCGTGTAATGAATACGTTTATGCTGGGGCACCTGTCGCAATAAATTAATTCTGTTTTCTTTGATGAAGGAAACTACCCTATTATTTCACTCATATCTATCTATAGATATCACTAATAAGAACAGGTATTTAAAGTTTCACGCAAATATCTACCTAAACAAAGATGCCAGAATGCAACATTGTAGCATAATTCAAATTTAGTAGCATGGTAGGAAATATTTTTAGAGACAGAGAGAGAGAGGCGTTTTGGAAGTAGGGATTACAAGATGCGCGATGGTTATTAATAGGTAATTATTGAGTGGTGTGGTGCAAAATTATTATTAAATACTGGGCAATAATTGATAATTAATGTTGAGGGGTGTGGTGCAAAGTCTAAAGTTAAAGACCGGGCATCGCTTGCATTGTAGTAAACGTTCTTATAAATGGTGCTAGTCCGAGAGGGAACGGAAGGAAGTGAAAAATTTAGGAATTTATTCGACAGTTGGTGCGAGGTAAGAACCAAACATGATTTGAATCTTTGCTGGTTGCAACAGCTGGCAGGAATTTTAGAGTAGATAACTGATTTGGTTAGAGATTTGGTGGTTTTGAAAAATCTGATATCTTTGGGATCTTTGGGGAACGTTCAACGTTACGGAGGTATATTTAGGGAAAATATTAGTTGTGGTAGGATTGTTCTAAAGGATAGGAAGTAGTTCTTGGAGGAGAAAATTTTGGGAATGTGAGACTGATTGTTCTATTTCGATTCGGTTGGTGGTTTAGGCGCTAATACAAGATCCCTTGCGGAAGAAGTGCTCCGTTTTTCTTTCGACTATCCGTCGCCTGATGGCGGTGATGATGCAATCCTTCGACCGATTCTCTCAAGGGCGAATTTCCGACTCCTCTCGCCCCTCCACGGCTCACCCTTCGCATAACTATAACAAATGTTGCTGACTAGGCGGTTAGGAGAGAAGAGGGAAGGCCAGAGCCGATGGGCAAAAGCCGGCCAGCGTCTGCCTCCCCTTTTTCCCTTTCCTCCGGCCTAGGCTCACTGTGAGAGGAGCTTATCTTATCCCACCCACCGCGTTGCGCGGTGGTCCGGAAACTGAATAAGGCGGACAAAAATCGTTTCGACTCGGAATAATATTTCGTGGAGATGAGCGGAACTGTGACAATCCAGTCAATTCTGTGACTACTACTCGTCAGTATCTGCGATTCTTCACTGTGATTCGTAAATTACCGTGGTATTTATCGTAATTTACCACGTCCCTTGTTAATTACCGTAATTTTCTAGATAATTCACCTATGTTTGAGATGATTTTTCATACAGATAAATTCCCAACATGTTCTTTTAAATCAAGTTCACATTTCCTACGTGTTTAATTATAAATTGACGCATGTACAACTAATTTTTGGAATATTTTACTTAAATTATAAAATTATAAGATTAAAATCTTTAGATTATTCTTCTTGAAAATTTCTCACACTTTGACAAAAGAAAGCCAGATTGCGTTTTGCTGCAGAAGTTCTTTTTACAATTAAAAAAAATTCTAATATATTAATGTTGTATATTTTCGAAAATTACCGTAATTTACCGTGGTAATTTACCTCAGATGAAAATTACGGTAATTTTCCCATCTCTAAATTCACAGGTAAGAATCACAGGTACAAATCAGCCATGATTAGTGGCGCTCCTAAACCCGATTACTCGCTCGAAATATCAATTTGCGTATGACACTCTTTCATTACGTATTTCTTTTATTTATTGCTCTTTTATGTTATTGATGCCATATTAACAATTCTGAGCTGCTACGCTAAAAATATTTATATGTGGACTTACCTTTAGTCAATGAGTTTAATTCACTATTTATATTAATGAATTAAATCTCTATGATTTATCAAAACTGATTGAATTGGAATTAAAACCTAGCTCACACCTCTACTCGCAATTCTTCCTATATTCCACAGTAGGTAAAACAAGATATTGACAACATTTCGTTAAAATTTTTGTTTAATATACATAGCAACAAATATACTTGACTGATGTGGGCCTTTCTTCGTAGAAGTTACTAGTACTCATAATTAACCCAGCTTAGTACTTTTCTACAACATTTTATTATGGCACGACGAGTTTCGCCGCTTTGCGGCGTCGTCAGGTATACAAAATATAATATACATAAGTTTGTTATTTCAGTCTGTTATTGTTGTTGTAGTTACGGAGGAGGGGGGGGGAAAACCAGATATTGGGACAGGGTTGAGGGGAGAAAAATGAAAGACACGATGATTAAGGGCTGGTGAGGCGGGAAAGATTAATTTTATCTGAAAGGAGGGGGGAGGGATGCGGAAATAATAATTTGTTGCAAAGGTGTTTTGACTGTCTGATAATTTCTAGCTATTCCAGTGCATCCATTTTCAGGCCTTTGGGAATAACATGTTAAATTTCGGGAGCAAAATCGCTCGTATGATGAGGTGAGGTGGAATCCATATTTCTGTAACATCTGGCGTGTTCTTTGATACGTGTACGAAAACTCCTACCAGTCTGGCCGATGTATGCCATATTGCAACTATTCCATTTAATTTTATAAATTCCAGAATTTAGGAGTCTGTCTTTTCTGTCTTTGCCGTTGACTAAAGGTTTTGAAAGGGTTAGGGTAGTGTAAAAAGCTGCTCTAAGGGAAATGGGCGGTTGGAAATTATATAAGAAATATTATCAATGAATGGGAGAGAGCACCACTTGAATTTAATAGGTATTTCTGTTAATGCGGGACAAATGCGGCGTAGTTGGTCTCGAAGAATAAGCAAGTTGCAGCAAGATCCAAACAAGATGGAGGGACAACACAAGCGAAGACCTGTTTTAGATGTCATAAAGTTGGGCACATTATCAAGTATTATCCGACGGTCGACTGCAAAAAGTGTGGGAAATATGGACATTGGGCCAAAGGGCCAAATCTCCTCATTATATCTTCAAGCTGTTAGTAGCCCTTAATTTGATGTCCCTCCTGAGGCTGGCTGGGTAGAGCGGGCTTGAATCCGCTCATCCTATTTAGGGTCAGGTAACTTGTACACCGTTGAAAACATGTATCCATGGTCCGCAGTAAAGAAAGCTAAGGGTTGATGCGAATCAGTCCACTGAAAATTTCAATTATTTAGAGGTATTAAAAGTACATGAGCAAACTTTTTCACTATCTTATGCGACTTTATTAGAAGCTCGATACCCAACTACTGAGGTTTTTCTATCGATAATGTTCACCGTTTCAAACCTACGCCCAACGCAGTATTCCTCCGGAATAGGAGAAATATGACGATTGCTCTACCATAGCAACTATTCTTTCCCTGTATGAACACACTGACGAGAGATGGACAAACTTGAATAGGAGTTGCGCCTGGCAAGGCATTAGTCCTCCCCGGGAAAAAAGCAACGACATCAAAAGAATAATTAAAGTCGAATGCAAAACTATCTAATAAATGCGGAACATATACGGAAAGGCTCCTCACATGTAACAAAGAAAAAACATATAACATGTTTTGCGGCACTCGCCCTTTCCATTTTCGTTGAGACAGGTATTTAAGGGAATAGTGATGCTGAATTGTTGGTTTCAACAGTTCACTTACGCAAAAGAACCTCTGTTCCTCACACTCTTTCGCGTTGTTTTCTGAAAAAAAAATAGAATAGAGACTGGTTAAGATCAAGTGAGGGAAACCGTCCCTCCGACTCAATAGCCTTAACGTTGAGATAAAGTCTTAGCGTTACAAAATTGAAAGCTTTACTTTGTGGACGGTCGTAGTATTGACAGTGAAACGAACTTTGTAACTTCCACAGTTAACACCAGAATGTACAACCGTGTTCGACAGTTACACCCTCATCAGGTACATCTGAAAAATACCCTGCAAGCCACCTCAAGGGTATGGCAGGGGGTGAGTAGTCACCAACATGCATTACACTATGCCCTATTAAAGTTAGTGTAACTACGGCTATTGATGAATTAGCATAAATCCCTAATATTTGTCGGGAGGCAAAGCATGCACTACACTATAGATATGCTATTTATGCTAGAGGGACCGTTTGTATTTATGTATTTAAAAACTACATAAATGGACAAGGATTCAAGAGTTATGCTGGAAACATGGACGGCGTTCTGTTAGTACTAGGTAGTAGATAAGGGTATGGTAGTAGATAAGGATAAGGGTATTATGGAGTAAATAAACTAACTAGCTACAAAAAAAAGCTAGCCACTAGTCCGTTGAAGATGATACAGTGTATCGAAACTAGTCGACAATTAAAGTAAAATTGTAGAAAATAAGCAAAGTATTTCTATTTCTTTCTTTTAATATGGATTTCTACAAAGTAAAGGCCTCAACCATGAAGTGTATTAACTAGCTACACTATCTATTCATGATCAACCTAGTTGAAAGGCTCATTGGCAGCTGTTATGGTCTTTTATCGTTCGCGGGAAAAATATTTTAAATCTGTCCGTTCTACAGTCTAGCTCCATAATTTTATTATCATGATCTGATCTACCGTAGTATGTCCGATTTCGTAAAATATTATTAACGTCGTCAGAGAATAAATCGGTCTGGAACTTACATAATAGATTAAGTCTAAATAAAAGGCTAAATACGTTGAGGTTTATCAATATTCGAGAACTATACATAGGTCTGAGGGAAAATGGTGCGGATAAAAAGGTAGGATAGGAGAAAAGGGGAGGGGAAGGGGGTTGAGACTGGATAACTGACTACATATTGGGAAAAAGCTCTGGTTGATTTTACCCTGTTTCTCGAGGCGGCGCGCCATCGGGTTTTAAGGGCATGGGGAAGGTAAGGTGATTAGAAGCAAAAGGGAGGGATATAGAAAGGTTATGTCATTCAACAGGAGGCTGGAATCCTTTTGAAGGCCGATCATACGTTGTTCGTATGTATCCAACCTTCTGCCTCTCTTGGTGCAGTAGATAGCTTTTGGGTTGAAATCGCACCGATGGCCTAGCTCCATCAGATGTCTGGCGAAGGCCGAAGAATCGTCCTTATTCTTAAGGTGGCTGGAGCGATTTTTGTATGTATACAGATTTGCGTGAAACTTTGCATACGTGTCCTTATTAGTAATATCTATCGATAAAAGTGAAAAAAACTGCATGCTACCGATTTGGTTTCCTGGCAATTCAATGATATTTTAACTAGTACTCTTATGGCACACGGCATATATTTTGAAATAATTCGATTGCTTATGTACAGATTTTCTCCTAAATGCGAAATAATACTTTTCATATTATTATAATAGCTGCTAACAAATATCAAGGTATCATGCCGAGTAAGAAAAGCGTATTTAGATATGATTTTCTCGTAAATTTCGAATTTCGCGCCGCAAATCCAAGTCAAAACAATGCTCTAATTAAGGCGAAAATTTGAAATACAACTCTTGCATCTGATACATTACTGCATGTATGGTGATTCCCAACGTATAAACAGGTGTACTTGAGTGAAATGTGGTCCAAGAATATTTTTATCGATTTGCTTGAAAAGTTATTAGAATGTGCCTTCAACGACTCACGATTACCGCTCCAACCACCTTAAGGCAGATCTGGTGCTCCTTGGCTCCTGTTTGAAAATGGCGCCCAGTTTGACCGACATACAACCATTCACAGTCATTACAAAATTATACACACCACACTTTGAGTTGGTTTCCACTGTGTCTTTCGAATTATCTAATAGCCATCCCAGGGTATTATTATTATAAAAACAAGTCTTAAAATTATGGCCGGGGAGGGTATTAGACAGCGTAGGACAGAGGACCCATGAAAGGTATTTTAAACCATTTGGTTTTATTTTCTAGATGGACAGGTAACTAGGAACATGTTTGCACGAAGGTTTGTTGTTTAGATTTTTATTTAAAACTTTGTAATTACTGAGTCACTATAGCCGTTATTGTGGGCTATTTCTCTTATGGTTTAAGTTCCACGTTAAAATCGGAGTTTCATTATGGTAAATAAATGAGGTGGTGGATCATTGAATGATTAAACCCAAGCTTCTGGGAGTGGGGGTGACAGGAATCGTTGGAAATGATTGCAATCTGTATGGATGGGTTTCCTGTAAATGGAGAACCCTTTGTCTGTTGTTTTTAATTTAAAGAGTGAGGCTTAGTTAATTCAAGGTGGGCCCTCCAATTTCAAAGGTAAATTTAATATTTTGGTGAAAGGTATTCGAAAAGGATAAAAAAACAATCTAACTGTCGCTTGCTCCCTGTCCATAGACATAACATATCATCTAAATATCTATACCAATATAAAACATTGTTAAGTAAGATACTGTTTGAGTAGAATAGTAGCCTTTCAAAGTTGTCCTTATAAATATCTACTAAGATAGGTGAAAGAGGACAGCCCACGGCTACTCCTTCATTCGGGCGGTATATTTGTTCGTTAAATAAAAAGTTGTTTTGACTTGTTCTCAACTGCATTATTTTTAAAAGTTCAATGGCTACATTAAAGTATCTACGATGTTTTTCGCTGCTCTGAGAGCTTCGTCAACAGGTACGTAAGTAAAAGGATTCGACGCATCAAATGACACAAGTTTTTCATTGGTTGGAATTAATATAAGTTCAAGAGTTCGTAAAAATCCTGTCGCTACGAGACAGTATAACTTAACGCGACTCCAAAGGTCGGCATGCAGATGTATGAGGTGACCGGCACATAGTGGCGAAACGAAACCGCCTTCCATAAAATAGTTCCAACTTCCAGTTATTGGGTCCACCCCTCGTATTATATTCACGCAACGATTATGTTTCAGAATTATTTATTGACACGCTCAATGTAAGACAGAGTTAAAGGTGAACTCGTTACTCTCAGGCGTTACTTTGTAAAATTCCATTTTGATAGAATCAAAACAAACTGTAAATTTTACAATGAATTTTATTCACTACGACCGGTTTCATCGCATAATCGACATCTTCAGGTGCGCATCTTCACCTGAAGATGTCGCTTATGCGATGAAACCGGTCGTAGTGAATAAAATCCATTGTAAAATTTACAAAGTTTGTTTTGATTCTATCAGAGTTAAAGGTTAACGGTTTCAGGCGCAACTTCGTGGAATTTATCCATCATGAAGATAGGAAAAGAAAGTACTGCAATTCCACATCAAAAATTATTGTACGACCCGGGTTTTGCCACAGTGCAGCATCATCAGGTGGTGATGCTTCACTGACCTGATATTGCTGCACTGTGGCGAAGCCAATGTCGTGTAATAAATTTTTATGTGGAAGTGCAGTACTTTCTTTTCCTATCTTCATGTGAGGCAGAGTTGTGTAATTCAAAAATAAATTAAAATAAACTTTGCAGATTTAACAGGTTTCAAAGAGTATTTATTTCAAATGAAGAGGAACATGAGGAATCACAGATTTGCGCAAGAAAATATGAAACAAAGTAATGTTTGTTGTCTTTATCAAGAGTCCAACTCCTTTACCCTCTCCTCTTCGTGAATTATTCCTTACCCCAATGAAATTCTGCCCCATATGCCCTTGTTCCCGTTCTTTTACCGTCGTCAACGACATATTTCATTGAAACATTTTTTGCAAATCATCGACGCAACCACACCCAAGAAGGAAAGAAATGCCCAGAAGAACATCTACAAGGTGCTCAAGCAGGTGCACCCTGGCACCAGCAACTCAAGCAAAGTCCATGCACACCGTGAACTCATTCATATATGATGTGTTTGAGATGATCGCCGTCGAGGCCCCGGGCATGCCACTACAATAAGCGCACCACAATCATCCCTCCCACCCGGGAGGTCCAGACAGACTGCCGTCAGACTCCTGCTTCCTGGAGAGTTTGCCAAGCACGCCACGCCACGTCTGAGAGCACCAAGGCTGTCACGAAAAACTTGGGCTCCAAGTGAAGCATTCTTGGGGGTTAGTTATTTGGAAACAACCTGTTGAAGAGAACATAGTTGCATAAAAATGTCTCAACATTAGCGCATAAAATTATTAAAATCGGCAACAAACATTATTTTTCTCAAAATTAATGCTATCATTCCGTAAATATTTCAACCTTTTTCTTTTAGACCCCAGTTTTATAATGTCTGGTTAACTTGTACCACAATATGACTCATCTGTTAACGACAGAGTTGTGTAAGACAAAAAATAATAAAAAAATACTTTGCACATTTAACAGAATTGAAAAAGTATTTACTTTCAATGAGGAAGAGCTGGAGGTATCACAAAATTGTGCCAGAAACTATGAAACAGTGTAATGTTGATTGTCATTATCAAGAGTCCAACTCCTTTATTCTCTCCTCTTCGTCAATGCTTCCTTACCCCAATGAAATTCTGCACCATATGTCCTTGTTTCCCGTCTTTTTCCTTCGTCCACGACATTTTTCTTTGAAACATTTTTTTGAAAAACATCAACGCAACCACACCCAAGACACCCAAGAAGACAAGAAAGTCCCAAAAGAACATCTATAAGGTGCTCAAGCAGGTGCACCCTGATACTAGCAACTCCAGCAAAGTCCATGCACACCGTGAACTCATTCATATATGATGTGTTTGAGATGATCGCTGTCGAGACCCCGGGCACGCCACTACAACAAGCGCACCACAAACCCCCCCCCCCCCCCCCCCCCCAGGAGGTTCAGACAGACTTCCGTAAGGCTCCTGCTTCATGGAGAGCTTGTGAAGCACGCCGCGCCGCGTCTGAGAGAACCAAGGATCTCATGAAATAGATGAGCTCCAAGTAAATAATTCATGGGGGTTGGTTACTTGGAAACTACCTGTTGAAGAGAATATAGTAGCATAAAAATGTAACGTCCCACCATAAGCGCATAAAATCATTAAAACCAGCTACAAAATTATTTTTCTCAAACATTATGCTGTCATTCCGTAAACATTTCAACCATTTAACTTTAAACCCCAGTATATTACCCATATTTAGCCAGAGATTATTAAACTGGACCTAAGTGAACCTATCAAAAGCAGTCAACTAAAACCAAGTACAAACAAAGGCATAAAAGTGGCATAAAAACCCAAAAATAATGCTTGTGACTGTATGTTTAAACAAAAACAATTCTATGAACATTTCAATGAAATTATTTAAAAACAAATAAAACATTCAAACCCCACTAAATCCCGAAAATAACTAATGTAACAAATATATTTCCCAATAAAACCCAATTTTTGCCGGGATATATTGTGTTAGTTTGTGTGCATATTTTTAAAGCCCATGCGGTTCTTTGGGCCAGTTTTTATTTGCAATAAAGTTAGTAGAAGCGTAAAATGCTTCTATTTTCTTCATTTAAGCTTTCGAGCCTCATGATGAGCTGTAAAACTATTCGAGTGTATGCCGCTCGTTATTCGGTGTCGAATCGACGTTTCTTTACCCCTGCTGGTGACTTCTTCAAGGGAAATCGATCCATTTCCTTTGCACCTGAGGTTCAGGACCTGACGACGCTAGCTGGAATATAAGTTAAACGGTTGTCCATAAAATGAATTAACGCAGGAGAAACCCCAATAAAAGCAATTCAATAAATCACCGCGGAAGCCTCCGTACCAATTCACTCCTTGGGTATGTATATCAAGTTGTCATAAAATATAATTTTATTGATAGGTGTGTATTTAAAATCAGGCTAATTTCATAATAATTCTTGGACTTGTCTTGTCATGTACTGCTCACGAGCACTACAGCCGCTCTTGGCCACGTCGCGTCGTTCTGGTGAACGTACTGGTGTTCTCAGTTATTCAGTAAATGTGAGACAACTTATTTCGTCTTTTTTTCATTTTTTCGTGTCATGAGCTCCGATTCCAGAATTTGTGGATGATCGCTTGATTGTTTAACCTGTAAACTGTAACTGATAGTGATTGGTGGGCGTTACGTCCGCGTGTATTGGACCTGAATACGCAGGTGGGAAACTACAGAGACTGACAGATAGAGACGACACGTAGTGAGCTGTAACCACCCTTGGTGGTGAATTTTAGTGTTTGGGGGACGCGAGCGGTAGAAATAAAAATGTAGTCTATGGCCCTCTGTAGTATACTTGATAAATTTACCAAAACCACATTTAGTTATGATAATGTAGTACATTAATACACTACGTTAAAGGTTTTAATTATTGAATTACATAAGGTATACAATTGAAATACATGATAGTTATAAGTGGTTTTAGATTTCGTTTTGATCACGAAAAAATAATTATCAGTACATAACTCTGGATCATTAACGCTCCGATTCCGCGCGTATAATGTGCGCGGGATACACAATAGAAGTTACTACTAATTTAAATTAAAATATATTGATAAGTTCAAGTATAAAATAATATTTTAATATCTTGGATTTGGATTTTGTGGTCCCATTCGAGTCCATGAGCCGCGGGGTGCCGCCCGACCCAACCACATTTAAATCCAGCATGTGGAGCGATGCAATATTATACGCAGTTAGCAAACGTTTTCACTACATGATAGGTACATGGCACGATATAACATATCAAGCGTTTAGGAATATTAATCAACTCACCATTGAAATTAATTTTTAAAAACTACAAGCAGGTATGCGATATGAATGCTGTAAAGAGTGACAGTTGCGTTAGATCACCCAGATTAAATAAGTAGTTTTCACGATCAATTTATAACGTGATTTTAATGAAAGACTGAATGATTTCTGACGGAGGGAGATCAATTACAAATTACATATATTGAAAATGGAAAGTGAAAATAAATTAATTAGCTTTTCCGTAATATAAATAAAAATGCATAATAAAGGAATGGATCCATGAATATTTCCCCTGAGAGATAAGAAGATAGCTCACAATGAGGTGAATTCCATGAATAAACCAAGTGACATAGAGAGGATAGCATACAAATTGCGATGCAATTAAAATTGTTACCTCAGTGTTTTCCGTGGAATTTTATATAGTTTTTTTCACTTGTTACCACCACTAACTAGGCCGTCCGACCGGAGTTGGACTACATTTGACCTCCTCCTCCCTATAGCACAAACGCAGCTCGCATTAACTTACATCTGGCTGCTTACCATTAGTCAGTGAAAATTGTTGGCCTTGCTCGAGCAATTATCATTGGTATTGTCGGTTCAGCCCTCGGGTTCATCGGAACGCATTGAGCATTCTACACTCTGGCACTTTAGTGGCAAGCCCATTAACTGTGGCTAATGTTTTTAATGATTACTTTATTGAAAACCCTGTGAAAATACTCAATGTATTTAGCAGCACTCATACTACCAAAGATCCCCATTACAAGTTACCAGCGTCTAAACATAAGAATGCATCTTTTATTTACCCTGCCACCCCAAGGGAAATTTTACAAATCGGCCTCTCCCTCAAAATCAAAATGTCATCGGGCTTTGATGGCATTCCGGATAAGATCATTAAATACACTATTCCTTTCATCGTCAACCCACTCACCTATCTGTGTAATTTATCAACATCAGAAGGTATCTTCCCTCAGCAGCTAAAGATTAGTGAAGTCTACCCCCTCTTCAAAAAAGGAGATAAAAAGGATTTTAATAACTATAGGCCCATAAGCTTACTTTCAGGTTTTTCCAAGATATTTGAAAAGGTCCTGTACAATCGCCTTTTAGGTTTCCTAAATAAATATGCAAGTTTATCCAAATACCAATTTGGCATCCGACACAACTTTTTGCTTTGGTCAACAACTGACGCTTTGTTTGAATTTTTTAATGATGCAACTGATGCTCTCGACAATAATAATCTAACTGTGGGGTTGTTTATTGATCTCAGAAAAGCTTTCGATACTGTTAGCCACGACATAATGTTGCGGTGCCTTTCAAATTATGGTATTACAGGAGTAGCATATTCTTGGTTAAAATCTTATCTAACAAACAGGTACCAATATGCCCAAATATCTCATTTGGACTCAAATACAAAATATATAAATAATTTCTCCTCAACCGTGAAAAAATACTTTGTCAAGAAATATTTTGTCAGTCGCATTAATTAATTGTGATAATACTATGGTTGAAGAAAATGAAACTATGAAGATTTTATTTTTGTTTTTATGAATATATTTTTTCCCCTATATTCATTCACTCTATGTACTGTACACTGCACTCTATACAATTACTGGCGTGATTTTTCCTATGCCTGAAGGTTTTCCCTAAAGTACCTCTAGCGTTTTGTTCTTGGGAAATTACTGACCGATGTCTTTCATTTAAAAAAAAAGGTCTAGGAAAAATAATTCCTAGAGTTTAAGGGCATTTCCGTAGGAAATAAATGTTTTCTAAGGATTTTTCAAACTTTCCCTAGCATTTCCCAATGTTTTAGGGAATTCTTTTACATAAATTTTCATCAGGGTAAAATTTAAAAGTTCCGACAGTTCTTGGGCGCGGGCGAGAACTTTTTTAGATTATTCCAGATAGCAATAAATAATTTGGCGATGAAAAATCTCTCAGTTAAAAAAATACTTTTACACCACATGATAAAAATAGAAAAAATGCTACATGAATACTACGATTAAATTAAACCCAGGCTACTATTAGATATTACAGACATGTGTCACGAGTTACATGGACCAAGCTATGAATTTTTTCTGACGAAAGACGATTATTTTCAATGTTCCACCAAGAAATGTCAATGCGACCGGTTTCAATCTTTCACATCATTATCAAGACCTCGAAAACTACACACCAAGGCCGGAAGAAGAAAGGAAGGCCTGAGGGAAGTCCAAGTCTCGGTCAAGCAGGGCCGGACTTCAGGTCCTCGTGGGTCGTATCCACCGACGTAAATGAAATTACTCCGAGCTCGTCGGTGCTGGCCGATGTACTTGGCTGCCGTCATGGAGTAGTATCTGGCCGCCTAAGTCCTGGAGTTCGCCGGAAAGACAAGAACGAGAGAAGAAAGACGACGAAACAAGAATGTGAGGATAATTCCTCGCCATCAGCAGCTCGCCATCCTCAACGGTGTGGGGTTCAACAAGCTCCTTTCCGGCGTCAGCATCGCCCAGGAAGGTGTTCTGCCCAACATCCTGGAAGTTTTCTGCCCAACATTTTTGCAGCGTCCCTGCCTAAGATGAGCGAGAAGAAGGCATAAGCGTCTCGTTTATCTTAATGAAATTAAAA
Source organism: Pyrrhosoma nymphula (assembly GCA_963573305.1). Classification (NCBI taxonomy): domain Eukaryota; kingdom Metazoa; phylum Arthropoda; class Insecta; order Odonata; family Coenagrionidae; genus Pyrrhosoma; species Pyrrhosoma nymphula. Next base: position 20,729,622 of record OY754330.1, on the reverse strand, counting down.
ATATCAATTCTGCTACCAAAATGTTTGATTGTAAATCATCGAAACTGGTCGCATTAAACATTTCTCAGTAGAAAACTACAAAAGGTTCATCTTTCGTCATGCGTAGGGTCACCACATCATTCCTGTGATAACACTGTCAATGAATGTATAAAGGCCATGATAGTATTTTATGAACGACACTACATGAAAGAGTACTTGAAAAGAAACTTGGGTTTTTGAAGTTTGCATTCTCGTGATAATGCGCGGATTGTGTTGCAGGCAAATACGTACGTTGGAAAATAAATGTTTGAAATAATAACATAATCCTTGGAAGCCAATTATTAAATAATTTACCTCAAAAATATCGTAGACTTACAACGTGTTAACTTAACTAAGAATCGGCTAATGAAGTTTATATCAGACTAGTCTTGAAGGGGTCTCATCATGTGCGTCAACTTAAACAATTCGTGAGGAATGGCCCACGTTTTCCAAATCAGAACACAGTAAGTTAAAAAATCGGAAGAGAGCGGAAAGTCAGAAACGTCAACACTAGCAGCAAAATCCATGAAAACACAAGTGATGCATTTACATTATTTGAAAGATTTTTTCACTACCTTTTCACTAACTAAACTTTTCGGGTGTTATTTCACAGAAATCCGTTAAAATACGAAAGCAAATTAAAGCAAATACCTGCCCGTTCCGTAGTAATAGTAGTACGTAGTAGTAAGGCACTTCCGTAGTAATAGTAGTACGTAGTAGTAAGGCACTTCTCAGCATAAAGAACGGTAGAGCAACATAATTTTACACAACAGACTTCACAGGATGAAACATGAAATGACGTATTCACTGCACTTTCGGTTTCATTTCCACCAGCTTCCTGAACTTACGTGCGCCCTTATAAGATGGGGGAAGCAGAACTATCCATTGTGGGCCGAAACCGTGGAGTGCATCCCATAGCCCCTGAGGCTGCCGACGGACGATCGTCTCCTCCTTCGACCTCAGCGGTTGGTTGGCTCCAATTGGAGTGTTGGAACTCACAATCGACGAAGTTTGAAAAACTAAAAATAATTGAAAAGGCAGAGCACAAAATTTTCTACTCAGTCAGGCCTGACTGAATAGAAAATTTTGTCCCCGGGGTGGGCAGTTGCGATATGAGGCCGCTTCGACCCGCTTCCTCGTGACCTGGTGACTTCCTGGTGCTGGTGACTGACTCCTCCGACTCCTCTCTCCTCGCTTTGCTCCAAGTGGTCGTTGGAGGCTGGAGGAGGGGTAGGGTGGGGATGTCATCCACGACCAAAAGTAGTGGGCGGAGAGAAATTGAGAGGGGGCGGGAAGGGATACCTCAAGGGGGCGGGGAAATTGTTATGTCTGGAGGAACCTGCGCCCCTCTTCATAAGCGGCGAGGGACAATGAGGGCTCTGTCGTTGAGGGGCTATACGGCCCGATCCTTGGCGTTATCTCCTATTAATTTGCAAGATTCCTTCGCCCTTTGCATTCGGAGTGATGGAATGAAGGAAGAGGCAGCGAAAGGAAGATGTTGGGATAAAAGAAAAGGAGGAAGAGGAAGGGTAATGTGTCAAAACCAACCTCACCTCACTATGATTGACGGCATTCGTAACCCTATGGCGTCAACCTTATCTGCTCTAACCAGCAATGCCTCTCGAGTCCACCCGACTCGAATGAACAGCTCTACTTCTGCTATACGAAGGGCTGTGTTACTTGTGCTATTCAAATTGTAACGAGAGTGATTTCTGGGGTTCCCAACCATTTTTACTCGCGACCCCAAAGTTTTGAGAGACGGCAACTCGCGATCCCTATATATTTGCAATAGGAAAAAATACAAGACATTGCGGCATTTATTAAAAAAAATGTACTTACCCAAAAAATGGTACAGTCAAAATAACAAAACAAGAATTACAAATATTATTAATTATTAAATATGAAACCTGAGGCAGGCTCGAGGCTGGATCAATTGTAAAAATGTCACCCCTGAGCCCTCAGATATCTTCAAGTTTAACACTTAGTCTGTCGAATAGGAATGTAACCTGTGTGACCCCATAGTATCCTTCGACGAGAATAGGCTAATTCTGTCGACAGGTATCTCATCAAACTTCCCCATTCCCTATAGTTAAACCTTCCGCTTCCAAAAGAGCCAACTTTTCTCAATGCCATTGTTTCTTCCACTTCCTGAATGATCCATGCGATTGATAAAACGAAAATAATATTCTGATGAAATAGGGACATTTATATCTATTAGGTAATCTTATTTATATCAAGGAATCGAGGCAGTATTTTCCCCGAGTTAAAAAATCCGACCGCAAGAGATAACACGTCTAACCCGTGCTCCTGTCGCTCTTGTGACTTGTTATCGTTGAAAATTGCACCAACGGAACGCTATTTCCTCCCTTATAAGGGTTTTTATAACCTGAAATACGTGAATGGACGTATTTTGAATGTCTGTTTATTCATTTATTTAATGAAGTCCAAAAACAGTACAAGGCCAATTACAAAGGATACATAATGAGCGAAGAAAACATCCAATAAATAGCAAACAAACATAGACAACAATGAACAAAACAATATTCAACAGTAATATCAAGTAAAAAACATGGAAATGAAGTATTCGTGGGATGAAGAGGGGAGTAGATAGAAAATTTGGATGGAGATGGTGCACGATAGATGGGGGATGAAAAAAAGCATCAAACTTGGGAACACATTTTGAAAAGGAGTTTAGGGAAGAAGAGAGTCTGAAGAGAAAAGAACGTTTAGAGACAGAAAGGCGTGAGGTGAAACAATAAAATAGGTCACTCGACCTCGTCGTGCGCTAAGGCACTCGAAGCGGGAAAAGAGAATAAAGGTCAGATGATCTGTATTTGCTTTTAATAATGTTTATGAAGAAATTCTTGTCGTTGAGGACACGACGATCAGCTAGAGCTGCAGTGCCAAGAGAGGATCTTGTCATACTGAGGGAAAATTTACGGAAAGGTTTGTTGATGAATGTATTTTCTTAGTTACCCTTAACATTCAGTTTACCTAAATCAGTCATTACACATTGACCGGCCGAGTCATGTCCTTGGCCGTGATACGTTCAAGGAATTTCATGGGTCACACGCTTCTCAAGCGAAAGAAAGTTTCTCTTCCTCCTGCTGCGATATCAGCTTAGCTATGCAGTTACAGTGCAAGGAGTGGGATGGGTATTCCTTGCGGAAGAGAAACTACTGGTCTGGATTTCATCATATTCCGAAATTAAGATATTCCATTGAAAATGCCCATGCACAGTTATAATGCCATTCCAGATGATTCTCTCCCGCGTATTTAACCCACCCAGCACTCTCCCCTGCGACCTTCGTGGCAATTTCATTGGCCACGTGCTATTCGAACAAATCAAAAGTCCTCATCCTCCTGCTTCGATATCTGCCCGTCGGCTGACATAAAAGGCGGACCTTGAGAAGTGAGGCATTGACATCATCGACTCGACTCAAACACTGAGAAGGATCAGAAAGAGAGACACTGACCAGTCAGCAGTATAAGCAGAATATCATACGACCTTTTCTTCCGTACTTCGTTCTCAACAGATCTCCTAAGGATCCCATCCTCAATCACAAGGTATTTTCATTTTCATTGAAGTTCATGACTTATTCTTTGGCAAAATGGTCAGCCAAAATTTCATGCTAAGACTTGGTTTGTTTGAAAGAAAAATTCTCATTTGGTCTTAACACGAATTAGAAATTGAATACAGATAATATTGCTGCCATTCCTAGCTAAAGAAACTGAGAAATATTTAAAGAAAAATGTTTTTGAAACAGGCTATTACCTATCATTATTCTGTATGACTTTTAACCTCGGTATGAATACTATTTGAAATTAAATTAATTAATAATTGTTTTATAAAAATTAAATCTCTCGACTCCGATTTATTATAAATGTTGCAATAGAAGGAAGGTACCTTTTTTAAAAGCTCCTTTCGATGCATTGGAAATCCCTTAGGATCGAGTTTTAGTCATTTCCAGCTGGCTCTTTTCTCATTTTGTTTTATTTTTGAATTTTGAACCATTTTTTTAATGTTTTAGAAAAAAAACTATTTTCTCGTTCATTGATAGAGTAAATAGGTTTAAAAATAAAGTCCCATTTACAATTTTTGTGTTGTTCTCAAGGCTTAAGAATCCTACGATATTATTATACATCATTGCCAAAAAGATAGTTTCAATTAAATCGTTAGAAAAGACTTAATTCTTTTATGGTTTTTTCTTTACTTGTGAGTTAAATTTTAATTTTTTTACTTTTAGCAACCATATAGCAGCAATACATCCAAATTTCTATCATTACCTGAAAAAACAACTCATACCACGACATTTCAAAAATATCGATTTATGAGTCCTTGATTCTTACCCTACTCGAAGGAATGAGAAACGGTGTGTGGCCCACTCAATATCCAACAGTGCATTTATCCTGTATGAACGACCTAGTAAGAACAGGTCATAAAATTAATGTAATATCTCTTGAGGCCAGATATTTTACTTCCGGGAAATCCATTGCCTCATCTCCTTGACTAAACATGGAATACACTTTGAAAATAAATGTCCTCCTTTTATCTATCCTTTGGTTATTTAGGGAGCCGTTCAAACACAGAAATTAAGGATGAGTGGGTAGTTTGGAATGTGTATTTTTCAAGAAGGTGGTGAAGGATGAAGAAAAACCCGGCTAAAAATATAGCCTATTCCTAGCAAAGGGTACCTTTGAGTCACACATTTAAACAATTTTGCCAAAGGTATTCAGGCGTTTGGTTCTGCGATTAATTATTTAGTATTAGGCAACAGTTTCGCCGTGCTATGCTGCCGGCTTCGTCGGGCTTTTAAGAACAACAATGGTCTTTTTAACGGTTTTATTACTTCTCAAAATCATAAACTGCTGGAATTTTTTATTTATTTTTTTGAAAATACCATTGTGAAGCCGGCAGCATAGCACGGTGAAACTGTTTCCTAATAATAAATAATTATTCGCAGAACCAAAAGCCTGAATACCATAAACAATGTTCTGAGAAAATCTACATAAAAAAGTTGCCAAAGCTAAGCTAAAATGCAAACTTATATTTTTTCGTTCCATAAGAATCCCTTATATGTCATCGATAATTCTGTGGCAAAAAGCCAAAACCTGAGATGTCCAAAATATGCATTTTTTAGGTGTTGATTTATATATGCTTAATGTTATATTTTTTCAAAGGTCAAAAGATGAAATGCTACCATACATAATGCCACTCACTTAGTCTCTCTAATTCACTTTGAAGTAACATGACATTTCATAATACGCTAACTCAACCAAAACTTAAAATGGTCACCTGTCAAGTTGTGATTTTGGAAATATCAGCTTTTGGCTCTTTGTCACAGAGTTATGCAGGGAAAATTTCATTTAGTTAAAAAATGAGTTTTTTCTCTATCAAGTATAGTCTCCGGGATTACATTTTCATCTTCCTCAAGCTCACAAGCAAATATTGTACGGTTACTCTATACAAGCAATGAGATGTTGCTAAAATTCAATAGGGATATATTAAACGTTTAAATAGAAGAAACCTTTGCAAACCTCACGGCTCGGGACCTTAATTGGCAGAAACACTCAGCGCGATTTCGGGGGTTCTAAGTTCGGGACCCGGACAAGATGAATGATTTTTGCTCTAGGAAATTTCTCGCTCATGTATAGTGGCGGGTGAATCTGTATAAAGTAATACAGTGGCTATTCCCAGTATTCTCAAAATTGCCCGCAAAAACTCAGCTCAAATAATCATTCGTTCCTATGAAATTATCAACATTTTATATTTATCTGCCTGCGGTGATCAATGAATGCATGCTGTGAATGTATTATAATTAATTTATTTTTACCAAGCAATGCACTCTGATATTGTCCGTGCGTTTTCCGATTGATCATACTTAGGAGTTCATATCCACCAGCTATCCAACTTAGCCGAATATTGATTTTTTATCTCAAAAAATAATTATAATTCTTCTTTTAGATCATTGACTCCGAGCAATAATCTTTCTCTTGACAGCAAAAGAGCTTTAGTTATACTGCGAAAGAAATTTCCTTAACTCGAGTTTAATTTAATGTATAACATTCAAAAAATGTTTGCAGTATCATGTTCTGAATTAGAAATATGTCTGATCCATCCGCAGGGGTAATCCAGCAGTAGTGGACCACAGTGATCTCGACAGCCGAATCAACAAGAGATGTATCTCCAGGCCTAGAGAAGGAGAAACCTACATTACAGCTCCTTCCCAAGCAAGATAGCAATAAAATTTCACTCTGAAAATAATTGGGTGTGCGTCAAATCTCAATGGAGGCCAAAATGGAGGAGTTACTCTTCGAAGAAAAACTTGAACAGCCCGTCAAGATGTACGTTGAATATTTGAAAGCTTTGCGCGATATAAATGTGAAGAACGCTAGCCAGATGACGATGCTTCATCAAGCGGTGGTGTTGGGAAAGCCGGACTGGGTTCGGGAGATCCTGGAAGCGGAGGCTGATCCTTCGATAGAGGACAAGGATGGTCGCAGCGCACTGAAAATTGCACAAGACATGGTCTCCAAACACCCTGGGGACAAGGAACGAGAGGAAATACAACACCTGGTTCTATCTAGACACAAAAGTTTTCGGCGAAGAAATGTCGAATCTACGGAAAGTGTCGCTGAAACCATAACTGAATTGAAAACACTGTTCTCCACCGAACTTGCTTCTATTAAGGATTCCATGGAAACACAGTTATCAGAAGTAAGGAGTGATTTAACTACAGTGAACCAGTCACTGGAGGAAGTAAAACAGCAACAGGGCAACACTTCATCCATGGTAACCTTGCAAAAGGAGTCTTTGGATGCAGTTAAGATAAAACAGGGTGACAATGCTTCCAAAGTGGACTATTTGCAATCACTCTTGTCCACCGAACACTTCTATTGAGGAATCCATGAGGACACAGACGAAAGAGTTGGCTGCTGAATGGGATTCTAAAAAAAGAGAATCACAGATTCAGAATGTTCTGGAGAAAGTTGAGAATGTCACGACTGCATTCATCATGAGGCTCTACAAAAAAGGCTCTACAACAGAGAAATCCGCAGAGATTATTGTATAGAGGCGATGCTGCAGAAGACGGAGATGATGCCCTCAAACGAAAAGAACATTTCAAAAATGAAGAGTCGTTACGAAATGATGTACGACGAGGATATAATTACGACGTCCATTCTGGAATTCATTCAATTCCAGTCGAGCGTCAAAGTTTTAGTCGATTTCGAATCCTTTAACATCAAAAGAATGAAAAAGAATTTTAAAGACCACGATGGGAGTGAGCAGAATGGGAGCTTTGTTTCATACGCCGACTTTGAAGAGCGAAAGGTTTACCTTGGTGGGAGTTGGAACGCTGAGAAGTGTTACGTTGCTAATCTCTATAGATTTTCTCAGCTGGCTGTGTATATGACGTTCGATAACAAAGGGCTTCCATATTTGAGAGAGGGCGACGGAGCGCGAGAGAAGAAATTCAAGGGAATCCTCGAGGAGGCGGAGAGGAAGGATAAAGATGGAGAGGAATTATATTATTGGATCAGAATTGCTCTGGGCAAACAGAATCAACAGGGCAAGGAGATATATTTGGCATCGGTCATTCCTTATATGATCTTCGAACATGGATCTTCGGACGCAAGGTCGAGGCTGAGTAAACAGCTCCCGTCGCTCCTTGAATACTACGATGAACACGTGATGGCGGCACTGACCACGGAGACCAAGGTATGCAAAACGCATTCATATAATTGTATTCCCATTCAATGTGCTTTTGGTGAGTAATTACAGCATTTATTTGACAAACGATGGCGAATTGTTGCAACCCATTAAAATGAGGCGCTAGTCTTTAAATGTTTACATCATGAGGGTGTATGGCAGTGTGTGAATTTCATGAAACATTCGAATCTCTTGCCAGCTGCTTTTCGATTGTCTCTTTTCATTCATTATAGTAATCTGCCGGTTAGATTTAGGTTATGATGAAAGTCAGAGAATGACCAACAGACTCTTACACGTTCCGTGCCCTATCTATTTTTTAAGCACTTTTTATTCTCATAGCGTTCCTTGAAGTTCTTTAGGTTTTCGAATGACGTCAAGTGGAAAAAATCCACGAGCAGTCTGAAAATGGAGTTGGTGGCTCAAAAATGCACGCGTAAATAGAAATGGATATTCCGGGACAACCCTCAGCAATCGAAGACACGAAGTTATTGGTTACGAAGCCTTGATATTCCTGCCCATCTTACATAAAGTAGGACAATTACTTCGAGCCATATGTGGTATTTTGAGTGACAACTTTATCTTAATTAACAACGCACATGCATTTAAGAAAGCATAACAACTATTTTAGCGAGGCATTTTAGCCAACTGTAACGAAAGCTTCATAATTCGTAACTGTATGTCCATCACCGTTTTGATCGATAAACACGTCCTAACACCAGATTGGCTCTAATAAAAAGACAATTTGGCATGAAGTAATAAAAGGGATGATGAAGATTCTCATTTGCTTTTCATTGTGCTGCAATATTTGAGTTTAAGAGGAGGTAAAATCCTTGGTTGAAAACAGTAACGAGTTTTTATACTAACTATGAAACTATGGTATAAAACTATGGTAATTTAGAAAAGATTGTTCAAAAAGTCCAAGGAAAAGGTTGGCGTAGGAAGGACTGAAACAACTACCCATGGCGCATCCTTTAATTTGAAGACAGAGTTTATTATTGAAAGAGAAAGCGTTGTGGGTAAGGATGAAATTAGAAAGATCAAGAAGGAAATCAGAGCTGGGAATGAGAGGAGTAGGGCGTTGAGTAATGAAATGGCGGATGGCAGAAATTCCTTCAGAATGAGGAATGCTGGTGTATAGGGAAGTGACATCAATAGTGGCCATTAAGATATCACAGTCAGAGGGGAGTGGAGTGGAATGGAGGCGTTATAGAAAATGATAAGTGTCTTTGATACAGGAGGGCAGGGAGTGGACAATGGGTTGTAGGTAGTAGTCGACAAATGCGGACATGCGTTCGGTGGGTGAGTTATAAGAGGAGACAAAGGGGCGGCCGGGGTTGTCAGGTTTGTGAATTATATTTATAATATTTATAATGGACTTAGCAGAACCAAAATTGTTACGATTATCAGTAAAGATACATAATTAATGAATAAAAGAAATTCTTTTGTGTATACATTCAATTTTGTTATACATTAACTTTGCAATGTGTTATAATGCATTGATTAACTTTGTAATATGTTATACTTCATTGATCATGTATTGTTTGATGTCAAAAATATCAACAAAAAAAAGTCAAAATGTCAATAAAAAATGTTCCCTTTAAAATATACTTCTATACACACTAATACGACTCTCTTCTATAAAACATGCAGAAGGCGATTGGAAGGATGTGACGATAGCCGCGATGTGTTTGCCATGTTTAGGAAAGCACCTGAATTTTGCGGACTCGGAAGCAACTGACTGGAAGTCGACAAGAAAACGTGGAGAATACATAAATCAACCCTCAACCATACAGCCATCAAATGGTGCCAGATAAAAACATACTCACTTATATTCTGTGGGTTGGATTTGAACATCTGTAACAATGAATATTTTAGTCTTTAAGTGGTTGATTAAATATTCTCTTGTAAAATAAGTCTTCTTTAATAGTATTCTTGAATGATTTATTTAAAAGATAAACCCTTAAACTTCTCTTCTGGGTCCGCTATATTAATGATATCTTTGTCCTAGGGTCTCATGGCCACGAATCTCTATCTTCCTTTATTTCCACGATAAACTCTTCCTTTTCGGTTTCTTTCACTTCTTTCGCCTCCGATTCCGCCATCACATTTTTAGATGTTAATATCCAACTAAAAACAACAAGTTCATCACCTCCGTCCATAAAAAACTCACGAACCATGACCAATAGTTTCATTTCAAAAGCTACCATCCGCCACATACCGAGCCCTCCATTCCATATTCCCTCTCGATCCGCGGCCACCGCATCTGTAACAACACCCACTCCCTTCAACAATATAAATATAACCTATATCACCCTCTCAGAGAACGCGAGTACCCAAAAAAGCTTCTCGCCGATAAAATCCTGCCCCCTACTGCCAATTACACCCCTCGGACTAAAACCCAACACCCCGACAGACTCAATCTCGTTACCATATTCTTCCCTGGCTCCCATAAAATAAAAAACATCCTCCGCGATTTATACTCAATTTTAAAGAATAATAATTCCACTGCCCTCTTATTACCCTCATGTCCCGCAGTATCTTTTAATCGTCCCGCAAACCTGCGTGATATCTTAAAATCCATGAAACCCACACTTCAACCGACCGCCCCTCTTCACCGTTCTCCTCAACTTGCAACCGCCCTAGATGCAATTGCTGCTCCCTCCTCCACTCTCCTTCTACGTCCTCTTACATCAGATTTTTCTCAGCAGCCAACTGTACTTCCACATATATCGTCTACCGTCTCTCATATAATTTATGCCCAGCATTCTACAGTGGTGAATGTAATACCTCGCTCTCCATACGAATAAATGGGCTCCGCCACTCCACTAAATGTCCTCCCTTCATTGATCTCATTCATAAACATACCGCTTCCCATCGCAAAAACTTCAACAAATGTTTCTCTCTCTACTATCATCGAATTGAGGAATCATGAGAAAGAGCTAAGAATATTTTCATATTTCCCCCGGTCTCAGGTGACCGGGATATGTACAAATAACGTGACGAGAGTTAGACTATGCATATAGATATCAAGTGTAGCATACTGCTCAATAACCCGAAGTGAATTCCAGAATAATGTACGCAAATATTCTCGAGAGAGCAATGAAGAATTCTGGGTTGCAAAACCTTGGATGGAGCACTGGCAAATATATAAATCAGAGTGATTTGATCAGGGCGAAAGGTGTAGATGTCAATTTTAACGCACACTCTCATGCCAAACTTGAAATGTATTCTATTAATATTGGCCAATTAAATATAATGACAATGGAATATTGTAACGGGCGGGCGGTGTATAGATTTAGATATTTATGGAGGAAACCTTTTTTAGGTTCAGGTTATTTAAGTCATGCGTGTTTTAATTAGGAAAAACATGCCTCTGCTCATTTTAGTTTTTGGCGAAAAATGTACGTACGAAAGGGTACTGAAATGATTCAGCGTAATTGTAGCATGTATTTTTATGCAGTTCATGTTTTGGCGGATTATATAGTAAAAGGCACCTTCTCAACAAGTTTACATACTGTTATTGATGGCGGAAATTTATTGAAGGTAAAGATGCGTGAGAAAATGATGTAATTTACTGTTATAATATGTCTTTCTGCTGAGATTTTTGAGAGATTTGACTCCGAAAGTACGTAGGGTATAAAGTGCGAAGGAGATAAGGCACCCGAGTCATGCACCAACTATGACTGAATAAAAATGAAAGCCTTTTAAACTCTTAGAACCTTATACAAGGACAGAGATAATAAATAGCGTAGCGACAATTGCTTTACCTAGAAATAGGAAATGACTAATTCTGATAAGTATGATACGCCGTAACAAGATCCTAGCAACCGTGTCCGCTAATTCTACAATCGGTAATCGTCATCAGAAACAAGAACGCGTTTATTTGTTAAAATCGTTCCCGTCGGTTACTCCCGTCACGATTGCTTAGAATTGCTTACCACATGCTAAACTTCTATGATCCTTTTTGCATCATGAGAAATAACCCTACATAGATGTATCACGTCAGACACTGCAGGGATACAAGAAGAGTAACTAAAATGAAGGCAGTCACCACTTCCACGGTGAACGCTGCCAGCCAGTCTCCGCAGTACTTGCGTGCGATGAATTGTTTTATTTGAAATTGGAAAGTTCGCTTTCTTACTGTGAACAATTCCACGCAGTAGAGCCAGAGACTGTGGCTGAACATTTAGAGATACGACAGCTTTTCATGCACAATAGTTATTATCTTGTTATCCATTAATTCAACTGAGTTTTAGAAATAATTAAAAAATGAAGGGAAAAGAATGCAAAAAGCAACTCTGGTTCCTAATGCAATAATGGCTAATCACAGAAATGCTAATAAAATACTTTTTCTAGTTTTTAGCAATTCCAGTGCCAATTTTGACGGACCATGCAAATTGCTTTGTTTGCGACGCTCAGTTTGAAGTGTACACCAAACAAAATTTCCTAAGTCATACTTTGGTACTAAGGATAATTTGCCTTCGAGTCCACCAGAAAATTATGTTTCACGCTGTGAACTGGAAAGTTTAGAAGAAGAAATACAAATAATGGAGCTTGGATCTTCAAGGAATTAGTAAAATGAATGCTTCGAGGTGGACTTCCGGAGTGGAATCCACCTGGAATCATCCGCTGTTGATCACTAACTCTAAAAACAATTGCTTGCTATCAAGGTTTGGGCTAGGGTGGGTACGTTGATGAGTAAAACACTATCTGCAATAAAATGAAGGAATCATCAAAGATAGAATAAAAGCTTCATCACAGAAATAAGGTGTAGTTTAAGAAAACTTAAAACAATAGAGAATGATGAAGACGATTTGGAATACATGTAAGACAGAATTAAAAAAGAGAAAAAATAAAAGGGAGGGAACATTCATAATTATTTTAGAATGGAATGCAGTTGTAGAAGCCCAAGAACGTTACATTTTAGACATAAATATTGGGAAAGTAAAACGTTAGAGAAGCGAAGCTACAAACGTTGGGCGCCAAAATGTCGTGCGTACACAAATATCTTGTCGTCGAGACATTAGGGGAAGAAATAACAGACTGGTTGGCCTTAGGGGAGCTTTATTGCTCATGATTGTTTTACAGCAAGATCAGCTTTTACAAGTACACTAACACTTACGAGACACAACACAATGAGTGCGACAAGGCGGCGTCGGGTCGGAAGGGACGGAAGCTGGTGGCAGTCTTGCTTTCGCCGACTGGCCAGGAGCGGAGGGTGCAGGGCGGATGGCAGTCATGCGTTCGCCGACTGGCCGGGAGCGGAGGGTGCAGGGCGGATGGCAGTCATGCGTTCGCCGACTGGCCGGGAGCGGAGGGTGAAGGGCGGATGGCAGTCGTGCGTTCGCCGACTAGGCCGGGTGAGAGAAGCGAGTTCGGGCAGGGCAGTCTTGCGGTTCTCGCCGACTGGCCGAGGAGCGGGGAAGGCTTGTCGCGCTCGAGGCCGACATAGCCACGGTACAGGGTGGGGATGAACTCCCTGGGTCTTACCGTCTTCTCCTTATATACCCAATTTTAGGGTGCAGGGGGTGGCGAAAGGGGTTGCGTGGGTGGAAAAATAGGGGGTGCAGGGAGTGGAAACGGGCGAGCAGGGGGTGGTGCGAGGGGGGCAGGGAGTGGTGAAGGGGGCAGGGGGTGGTGAGAGGGTGGCGACCTTCCCGGGTGTCAAGAGAGGATGGATGGCGTTGAGACACTGACCCGCGGTCCAGGATGGCCCACCCTGGCGGACGCTTCACTCCTTTGTCTCCACGCCTCTCCGTCACCCAAGGAATCGGTCGCCGCGACCTCGGAGTCCGAAAGGGGTTTGGAGGGGGGTGGTGGCCCTGGAGCGCCCAAGAGCGTGTGAACCCTGCCGATGGCCTGGCCACGTGTGACTCGTGGCGACGCAGTCCTCAATTTCTTGGTTCACACACTCTCTGGACGCCCCCGAAATCTCTTTACCACATCACCCCGTTGGCAAATAAGCTTCCGGGTAGGGGGGTTTGACACCGACCTTGTCAGCACGTTACAATAACGTTATACACTCTATAATCTAATTAAAATTCAGGAGATACAAAGAAACAAAAAATGAAACACCCTTCCTAAAATTAAATCACCGTATAGCCGAAAACGACAAAAATTAAGGAACCGTATATATATAGTATCACATAGACCAAGTTATCATTATATCGCAAAAACCAAAGTTATCATCGTCATCTCCTCGCATCAAACACAGGAACATATAATACATTTAAAAAACAAAAATTCACGAAGATAAATGTTGCACTATTTCAGTCTATCTAAAGTCTTAGTCTATATTCACATAATTTTTAAAAAATACACAGCCCTACCAAAATCTAATTACACAAAAATACACAAAGTCCTATGAAATTTCCTCTAAACACACGATTTCGCATACGTGCTCATCTCTTTTTTCTAACTTACTTAGTTCATTGTCTCTCAGTCTTTGTGCACGCGTTTCTCATGTCATGAAGCACATTTCACTAACATTTCACTGTTATTATTTTTATTTTTATTCACTTCTCTGTTTCATTATCACAAATCACTTCTCCAACCCTCACTCGGACCGCACGGATTGCTCTCCTCCTCCGGTTATGCCCCACACGCTTAGGGCGTCTGCGTTTCCCCGGAGGCGGCTGGATTGTCCGTTCTGTGGAAGAGGTGGGGGCGGGTGCGCTCCACCATAAGACGTCCAGGCCCTTCCCGGGCGTCGGAGGCAGCTCCTCGGTGACTTCTTCACTGGCGGCCGCCCCATTAAGAGAGCAGGATATTGGGGACGTTCAAGGAGTGGAGATCGCTGGAGGGGTAAACAATGAACTCCACGGGTGTCTTGAGACCGTGGTGGCACAGGGTCAAAGGGAGTGAGGATGATCGACTGCGAGTGACTGGGTTTCGGGTTGGGTTTCGGATGAAGGAAAAGGGATTCTTCGGGAGGCGTTAAATAATCTCCCGGGCAAGGGCCGTAAGTTATATGGTGGAGGAGGATGGGGAGGGGACAAGGGTAAGGCAGGGGCTAGAGGAGAGTGAGTGCTCGTTGGGAGGGGAGAAGGACTCGGAGTGCTTTCGTCGACCCTCGCCGAGTGCCTGGCGGTGTCCGGTGGGGGGCCATGGGTGTCCATCACTGGAGGCAGGGTCTCCACTTGCGGGTCAGGGGGTAGGGGTATGAGGTTGCGTGAATGAGCGAGGATGCGCCTTCCATTCTGCAAGTTCTCTATGTCGGCTTTCACGGGACTCCTCACTCTGGCAACCTTATAGGGCCCTAACCAGCGTGAAACAAACTTCCGGGCCTGCCCGTGGGAGACGACATTGTTCCGTAAAAGAACCAATTGTCCTTCTGAGAGGCTCGGTAGCATCAACCCCTTGCCGTACTTCCCTTGATCCAACTCGCTTTTCCCATCAGCCGTGGCAAAATGCCCTAAGAAATTTACTTGTCTTTGGAAGAAATGACATTTCCGTGGATCCAATCTCAGTTGTTCGACGTCTATGGTAAACCCTTTCTTAAAAACTCTGTCAATGAGTCCATCATTATAAAGTAAAATAGGAGCTATTCCTTCCTTCGACCCTCTCGCTATTGATGGTAGTACATAATCCTGTTCTGTGATTAAAATTCCCGTATTCGCTAACTTATGATTCCTCGCAAAACATAGCATAATAGACAGAGGAGGTGTCCTAAAATTTTCAGTAATGTACAGCAATTCTGAGGCAGTATCTTCTTCACCCACTAGAGAGATTACGCCTTGCCCAGGGATAAGATCAGACTGCTCCATCGACATAAGGGGTGTCCTAGGGTTTCCATCAATGCGCATTGTTTGGGAGCCACTTTCTTTTTCGCACTTATATGAGGCTACGGTTCGCCTAGAGGTATCATCAGAGTCCTTTTTACGTAAACTAAAACTTTCCTCACTTTCTCTTCCATTCTCGACAGTTGCGTTTCCTCTTTTCACGCACACTTCATCTTTTTCGCACTCTTCCTCTTTTTTCCCCTCTAATCGTAAACTCATAAACAATTCCACAGAGTCACTGATTTCTGATAACCCACTAGCAACATCGCCTGCCTCCTCACTTTCCCTTCCATTCTCGACAGTCGCGGTTCCCCTTTCTATGCACACTTCATCTTTTTCGCACTCTTCCTCTTTTTTCCCCTCAAATCCTCCTATGCCGGATTGAATCACCTCTAATGAACTCGTGGTCACACTTCGATTTTCTCTCTTTCCCACAGTCGCTGCTCTTGCTATACAAAATTCATCCCACAATTTATCCTCTTTGGTTGACATCTCTTCCTTCCAACCCCATGAATCTGTTCCCTCCTCCCTTCCCTTTGTACACCCTAAATCGGCGATCAGTCCCAAATCCTTGACTGCCTCATCGCCCACGTCGGGAGGATCGTCAAATGAAATTAAATCTGGCTCCAAGTGAGCTTTTTCGTTGGATATAACGCCCTGTGACATGTGATTGTTGCCTCCTTCCATGATATATCTCTGAGTTTCGCATGCTATTAACTCAACGGCGGGTGGTTGACTTGAGTTGGGGCGTAATTGCACGTAATGGTTGTTATTAATTATCAATAATGCTTGATTTAAGTTCAAAGAACAGGCGTAATTTTTCATAAAATCAAGGCCAATTATTCCATCATAATTTGTATTCCCTAAATCTATAATCAAGACGTCGTGAGGGTAATCTTTTCCATTTATCACTAACGGAATAGAACACTGACCCGTGACTGGAAGTGCATGGCCAGACGCACTTTTAACTGGAGTGACATACGGATACGGATTTAATTCCTTAAATGGAAATCTTTTTTGGTGAAGAATTGAAATTGCCGCGCCGGTATCGACAAGGAACCTACGATTACGGCCAAGGATCGTTCCCTCCATTACGAGGCCGGCTTCAGGCGAAACGGCTAAAATTAATTCGTCCCCGACCTTGCCGTCGGGGTTTACAAGTTTCCCTGTGCCGAAGTCGTTTTACTCGGACAGTCAATCGGGCGGTGGCCGGATTTGCGGCACCGTCCACAGAGGAGGAATGGGCAGTCCTTAGAAAGATGCGCTTCCTCGCCACAGTAAAAACAGGACCGCCGTGCTGAGGGACAAAAGCGAGCGATATGTCCCGATTGACCGCACTGATAGCATCGGCGTGTAGAGGAAGGTGACCGGTTATCCCTGCGTGGTGCATGACGAAGTTCGGCGGCAGAAGGGTTCGCTTGCGAGGCGAGGGCATTGACTTGTCCTATCTGTTGTTGGGAGGGGTAGGCAGTGAGATGCGTTGGATTATGAATGGAGGAAAGCGGTAGTGAGCGCTGGAGACCTAGAGAATCGGCTTGCTGATAGTACTGGGGGTAAACGGCTGACATGGTGCTAATATCAGAGGTCCTACTCGCATAATTTCTCATATTTGCTTCTTCAAGTAATGCGAATTCCTCCGCTTCAAGTAGGCTCATTGGGTTCCTCACTGCGACGAAACGGCCCACGTCTTCTCTCAACCCCAGCGTAAATTGTGACAAGAGTCTATGTTCCATAATGATGCTCGTTGCTTGTGACTGTGGGTCCGGGAAAGTTTCTTTTAATTGACGGGCAATTTTGCGAAGCCTAGTGGAGAATTCGTTGACCGACTCAAGGGGACGTTGAATACACGTGGAAAACATTCTCTCTAGGGAAATAGGTGGGACCTTCAAGGAAAATCTACGTTTAAGAGAGGAAGAAAAACTCTCAAAGCTCGATAAAATGTGAGGATTAGCGTGAACATATTCGGCGGCCGAACCACTAAGTCTTAAACGAGCAATTGATATGGTTTGTGTTTCAGTCCACGCACTGAGATGACTAACCGTTTTGAGGCATTCGAAAAAATTAGAGACGGTGGTTTCATCGTCTCCACTGAAATGGGGAATAAAGGCTGCGTTACTTCCTAACATGGTGAGAGGATGGGCGGGAGCTGTGCTTGGTGTTGCCACGCTGGAGCCTGCTGAGGCCGCATCGGTGGAAAGGAGATTGACAGAGGGGGTGTCAACAGTTAATCGAGGGAAAGGCGTAGGCTGCACAAAGTGCGATGGAGAATGAGGAGTATCCAACGGGAACGATAAAAAAGGATTGGTAGAGGCCATGGCGCACAAAAATAACAAATAATAAAATTAAATAAAAGGCCGTAAAACAATGAAATCAGAAATATATGTCTTGAACAACATGAAAAGCATAAGACAAATCACTGAAAGTAGCCAACTAAATATCGTATTTATCTAGAATTCAAAAGCATGCTGACTTCCGTTAGCAAAAAATTTGAAAACATCATATTTAACGTCCTAGATTTACGACGTGAATAATTAACATGAGCAAACTCAGTGCCTTAATCACAAAAATTTCTAATTTTCACCTGACACCATTTAATGTCGTCGAGACATTAGGGGAAGAAATAACAGACTGGTTGGCCTTAGGGGAGCTTTATTGCTCATGATTGTTTTACAGCAAGATCAGCTTTTACAAGTACACTAACACTTACGAGACACAACACAATGAGTGCGACAAGGCGGCGTCGGGTCGGAAGGGACGGAAGCTGGTGGCAGTCTTGCTTTCGCCGACTGGCCAGGAGCGGAGGGTGCAGGGCGGATGGCAGTCATGCGTTCGCCGACTGGCCGGGAGCGGAGGGTGCAGGGCGGATGGCAGTCATGCGTTCGCCGACTGGCCGGGAGCGGAGGGTGAAGGGCGGATGGCAGTCGTGCGTTCGCCGACTAGGCCGGGTGAGAGAAGCGAGTTCGGGCAGGGCAGTCTTGCGGTTCTCGCCGACTGGCCGAGGAGCGGGGAAGGCTTGTCGCGCTCGAGGCCGACATAGCCACGGTACAGGGTGGGGATGAACTCCCTGGGTCTTACCGTCTTCTCCTTATATACCCAATTTTAGGGTGCAGGGGGTGGCGAAAGGGGTTGCGTGGGTGGAAAAATAGGGGGTGCAGGGAGTGGAAACGGGCGAGCAGGGGGTGGTGCGAGGGGGGCAGGGAGTGGTGAAGGGGGCAGGGGGTGGTGAGAGGGTGGCGACCTTCCCGGGTGTCAAGAGAGGATGGATGGCGTTGAGACACTGACCCGCGGTCCAGGATGGCCCACCCTGGCGGACGCTTCACTCCTTTGTCTCCACGCCTCTCCGTCACCCAAGGAATCGGTCGCCGCGACCTCGGAGTCCGAAAGGGGTTTGGAGGGGGGTGGTGGCCCTGGAGCGCCCAAGAGCGTGTGAACCCTGCCGATGGCCTGGCCACGTGTGACTCGTGGCGACGCAGTCCTCAATTTCTTGGTTCACACACTCTCTGGACGCCCCCGAAATCTCTTTACCACAATCTTAAGGAAATCATCGGTGAAAAAATACACCAAAATAATGCTGGATGGCAGAAGATGATTCCTAATTGATCATATTGTAGTGATAAAAGTGTTTTAGGAATCGCATGAAAGACTACAAGAACTACCTTGGAGCAAAGTTTAACAAAAATCACATCTTCCTCATGATAAAATGCCAAATAAAGCCTAAGAAATATAACAGTTATTGAAGAATCGCAGACTGACCAAAACATTTAAATGCAAAGAAATTAGATTGGCCTCTTAACGTAAGTGTGAAAGTGGCTCGGGAAAAGAACGGTTTCACTGTTTAAAAATAACTTTTAAAGTGATGAAAGATAAAAAAAGAAAAATTAAAGTAGCATAGAAGTTATTAGGTGAGAAGACAAGGAGAAAATTGCATTAAATAGATTGAAAATGAATTACTGGGGCTAGTTGAGGAAAGAAAACTAAAATTTGAATGCGGAATAAGCGAAGTTCCTGCATTTCAGAATAATGTGTACAGTGAGCCGTAACACAGTAAATGTAAGGAGGTAAAAACGATTCAAGCGGTTCAAGAATATCTTACTCTGAGAAAAGCTCATGCCGATCATCGGTCCATGCACGGCAACAAAGCAGAAGTCTGAAAGCAAACTCCTTTTTGGTATAGTGTGTGGCAAAAAGGAGAAATATCCTTTTGTCCGTTTACACCGCTAACTTTCCCTCAAATCAGAACTGTATACCACTTCATTTGACTTAATTCCTCTTCATCCATATTGCATGGCTCAAATATCGGAGATGAAGGCCTGCCAACCAGTCAGTTCCAATTTATGTATAACGTAGTAAAATATTACCACAGCCATTGAATTCCTGGTTCTGGCGACAGGCGTTTGGCAGAAATAGCACTCAAGGTAGTGTCCCCACTAATAAATTGCTACACGATAGTACAAACTTAATCTGTGACTACTTCAGTAGTTTTTCCCGAAAAATTTTCCCTTTTTTTCGTATACTCCCACTAGAAAATTCAAAGTGAGGAATAAATTATAAACTTTCTGTCCGTTATAGAAAAATAAATAATGGTCTATCAAAAGTAATTCCATATAAGTTTGTTCAACATCTTTCACTCTTAACTCCGGCCAATGAAAGGGATATTGCTCGAAATCACCTCCATGAAGAATCATTAAAACGAAAAATAAAACTATCTTCCCCTATCAGAATTTTTCATTCCGTCACCCAGCTTAAACGAGTAGACTTTGCGTGTTCCTGAGAAATATCCTAATCCTTTCGAAAATATATTTTTATTTCCTCCCTTTTCTGAGACCAGAGACGATTCCGAAAGCCGATTGCAAGCGCGTCATATGAGGTGTGCTTCACACAACTAAAAATAAGACCTCCCGGCTAGGGATGGGCAAAAAATACCGGTTTTCGGTAATATCGGGTAATATTTGCTCTATTTCGGTACTACCGGGAACTATTAGAAATCGGTACTGCCGGTGGTACCGGTATTGAAAGTACCGATACTCGAACAGCACTGCCATCTGGTGTAAAAGCGTCCAAGCGCTATGGGAAGATAGTTGAATGATGGGATTGCGTCATTCAGGACTATGTTGAAATAAGCGAATATTTACTGGGAGCAAAAAACATTTTGTCATGACTAATTATTCATTTATTATTAATTAGATATTACCCACAAAAAAATTGTCATGAACTCGAATTTGAAGTAACAGGTACTTGTCTATAGGATAACGTATTACAAACCTCCAGAATATTTAATGACAAGAATCCATATTCAAATGTCGACTTCAGAATGAATTTTTAAAAAGTACAATTTGAATAATCGAACGAGTATTTAATAGTTACTTAGTCAAGTGGAGCATGTATTATGATGCTGCAGCGCAGGAGCTGCCAAAGAAAATTCCTGGATCTCTATCACTCTGTCCTAAAAATGATAAAAGAATGCCTAATTTCAAACAGGTTTTATCGAATTTGGAGTTGATTATCAGAATGTTTTCCACGATGAGTAGTTTTTTTAACAATTGTAATTAATATGGATGTACGATAATTATTACGATATGCAAATAGTGTCATACATGTCAACTTTTCCTTTTAATTGGAGCGAAAATGGCTTTTGAGATAGTTTTGGTGCTAATTTTTTAATTTAATCAAAAAAATTGAGATATTACTTTAAGAGCATTTGTAAAAGTAGCATTGCAACTGTGGTAGACGCGCATATTACGTCGTCATTTCTCTTTTTTTGGTATATATGACATATGTGTGAGAGGGTTTAAATTACCCTAATTCCCAAAATTAACTTTCGCCCTTCTTTCTTTCAAACTAATCACCCGGAAGGGGATCATGAAAACCATAACTATCATTGACAATTGCGTGTCTTGAATAGCTTGTCCTTTTTTGAATTACAATGGTCCGATAAACCAGGCCTATTTGGCCTATAGAGTCAATTGATTAACTTCACGTGAGTACTACCTACCCTTCACGCTCAATTTCAATGTGATACTGTTTGAAAATATCCGTTATTAAATGTTTTACACATTTCGCATTCTACGCATTCAACGATAGTTCATTAAAAAACGTGTAACATTATCCGGTCCATACTTAATTATATCTTCACTGATTAAGGGACACAGTGGTCTACAGAATGGAGTAGTAGGCTTTTTTTTCTGGGAAACCTAGATGATGAATATTGTGGAAGTTAGATTTTTATTTATTTTATTTTGAAATATTATTGGAGTACTATTTATTTAGTTTGAAATTATTATCTTTTAAGGGTTTGTATATGTTTGAAAATTGTAGTTTTTAAAATATTATAGTTTGAAAATACTTTACTGTAATTACTGTGTACTTATAAAAATAATTGAATTCATCTATAATATATTAAATTTATGAAAAAGTGAAACTTGTGTTCTGGACTTTATTTATAGACTTTTTCCGGTATTCAGAACATTTGGTCAATTACTTAATGCTTTGAGTAATGTATGATGACAAGTAATTTGATGTACTTGATTACTACGTAACTGTGAAAAACCTTGTTCCAAAACATGTTCCAATTTCCGGAGCCGAGAGCTATTCTGCTGCTGGAACGGAGCACCAGTGACACTGATTGTGAAATGAGTATTTGAGTATCTGTGTAAACCTACGAGGCGTAGTACGCTGGATTTATTGAATTTATAATTGTGCTTGCGTCTTAAAAAGTATTTGTGCACGCAAAAAAAAGCAAATGTTGAAATAATATCAGTAACAGTTCTAAATTATTATCACAGGAGATATTCTAGAGCATATGTCCTTGAAATAAACTCTCGGGAAAAAATTCACACACCACACATGGACGTGAATTACTTAGAAACTCTGGCTTTACAGAAAGAAAACCATTACGTTAACTACCTACATTTTTGGTGAATTTACATACAAGAGAAACGGTTTTCCATTAGTTGAAAGTTGAGTTTCAACTTTTGAAAAAATTAACTGATTTCTCGAATTTTGAAAATAGCCCCCGCTCTGTTTGACTAAGTGTTAGAGTGTAAAAACTAATTTTAACAAAAAATATGAATCACAAAAGAGTTTAAATGGATGTTTAATTTAACAAACCTAGATGGAATCATTCTGAAGATATTACAGATCATAAGTCGTCCAGATATACTCTCGGGAAAATATTCACGCTCCACACATGGACGTCAACTACTTAGAAACGTTTCACTATGCGGCAAATATTTTCTAATACCTTAATTATATTGAGTGTATATACACTTCAGGTTTTTCAATTAGTTCGTAGTTTTTTTTTAAATAAAAAAATCACCCGATTTCACGATTTTTCAAACACCCTTTGCATTTTGCACCCTTTGCATTTTGCAACACTAATTTTAACTTGCCCAGTTTGTTGTTTGTCCGGATGGAATCTTGTAATCGAAAGCCAACCCACTTACCAAGGTTCAATCGAGCTGAAATTTTGCACATTTACTTAATCTCGATGACAGCACATGAATCAGTCATTAAATTTACTAATTATCAAGTTAATCTACTAAAATTGAATGGTTTACATATTATATTTCTTTATCCTAACATGGCGCAACCCGCATCTCATCGTCTACTGTCAGGCGGCGCTGTTGCAATTCGTTGCAACGATCCTTTTAGCACGTATATTGAGATGAAATGCTAATAATTTAAATTTCAAAGAACCGTTGCACAATTTATGTAAAGACTTAATTGTATAAATGATCACAAGATTCGTTTAAAACTAAAAAGGTATTTTTTTTACTTTTTAGTACACTTAAATATAAGCGTTGTTTAAAAAAAAGGATTTTTTTGTGTGTAAAATTTTTATTAAACAATGAGGAGAAATGCAACAATTTGTTGCTGAATGCTTTCTATTGAAGCATCATTTTTTAACACTTTCATTTCAAGCCATTAATCACATACGCATTTTGTAATTCAAGTATCTGGGATCCACATGGGAATGTTTCGTCAAGTAGGTTTCGAAGTAACCATCGTATAATTCAGTCAAAAGCAGTCCAGGATGTGTTCATTTTATTTTCCCAAGATAAATGGTAACTATCAATTCAGATTTTGCAGAAGCATTTGGAGTACAAAAGAAAAACCTAGGAATTAATGTGTTAATTACTCATTTATTAAGATAGCTAGACAATGGTTAATCATACGGTAGAGTTTCTGTGATTTTCGTTGTATATATTCATGGCAAACTTTCAACTGGATTAATCATATCAACTTTGACCATACTGGCTGCACATTTTATTATCATTTAGCTCTTCTCATTCCTTGAATTGGTAATTTTTAGTAATTCATTCTGAGAACCTTCAGTTAAACATATCGTGTGTTGGAAGCGGTATGTATGTATATATATATATATATATATATATATATATATATATATATATATATATATATATATATATATAATAATACACCAGTTTCACTAGCTGTGACGCACTAAATAAAATAAAACACTAAGAAAGAACACTCACACGAGAAAAGTTTTTTCCGGAGCTTTCGAAGCCAAAGGCTTCTTTCTCAACGAGAAGATGTCGACTGACTGGGTCAGAATGCCGCAGGAACAAGGGCCTCCCTCTACCTCCATCTGCCCTCCACCACCTGTACGTCCACCAACATAATTTACCTTTTACAGTGCAACTTCTGCCCAGCTTTCTATGTAGGCCAATGTACCACCCCCCTTAACCTCAGAATGAATAATCATCGTGCGTCCTGCTGCCCGTCATCCCCCCATGCTTCCCTCCCAGTGGCCACGCATTCTTTGTCCCACGACGCGGTCTTCAATTCTTGTTTCAAGGTGTCCATTATTGCTTCCCTCCCCCCCTCAGACTCCGCCCTCAACCTCCACATGCTTGAATTAGCGTGCATTTGGCGCCTAAACACTTGCAGCGCCCCTGGACTTAATGTATCCTGCTAACCCCCTCCCCCATCACCCCTTCTCCCCCTCCCGTTCCCGTTCCCTTGTTCCTGCGGCATTCTGACCCAGTCAGTCGACATCTTCTCGTTGAGAAAGAAGCCTTTGGCTTCGAAAGCTCCGGAAAAAACTTTTCTCGTGTGAGTGTTCTTTCTTAGTGTTTTATTTTATTTAGTGCGTCACAGCTAGTGACACTGGTGTATTATTATATATATATATATATAAATTCAAACTTACAGGAGGTATTCAAACTTACTTACTTCTAGAGCTGACGAAGGACCAACTGGTTCGAAACGTTCCCGTAAGAACGAATTCTTTATCTTTTCCTCTTTTTCCTACCTCCTGTAAGTTTGAATTTATATATTTGTGGCCAATTGGCGAAAACTTCCAAAGATTATATATATATATATATATATATATATATATATATATATATATATATATATATATATATATATATATATATATATATATATAATGCATGAAGGTGTCTATATATATCAAGTATATATGAAGCATGAATAAGGCGTCTAAATCGGAATTTCTAAATGAACCAAACGGCGAAGGTTAGGGTAGCCGATGGAGAACCGGGATGGGCTACGATAGGACGGGGATTACCGAAGGGGTGCCCACTATCGCCATTATTTTTTAACGTATATTCAGAAAAAATGGTAAGGAGGCATGGGGGTATAAAGAGGTAGGAATAAAGGTAGTAGGGGAGTTAATAAAATCATAATCAGGGTATAGTGGTAGGAACATCAGATGCAGAATTGCGCTCGCTAAAGAAGAATTTTCGAGGAGAAATGAATTGATTAGGGGGAGTCAGAGAAGATACGTAAAGAAGAGGCTGGTGAAAACTTTAAAATGGAGCGTGGCGCTATATGGGTCGGAAACTTGGTCATTGCGAAGGGAGGATGTGCGTAGACTTGAGGCGTTTGAGATGTGGGTTTGGAGAAGGACGGAGAAGGTTAGCTGGATGGCGAGGAAGACGAACGAGGAGGTATTGGATATGGTCGGAGAGGAAGCTTGTGGCAGAGGTTCGGAGAAGGCAAAGGAGATGGATTGAGGAGGTTTTGAGAGGAGAGGGCATGTTGAAGAGAGTGATAGAGGGCAGAACTCTGGGGAAGCATGAAGAGGAAGGAAGAGGATAGGAATTCTGGACGAAATAAGAGGAGGTAGAAGATATGAAGAATTGAAGGGGGATCTAATAGCGCGCCATCCTTAGAAGGGAAAGCGAGACAATGTCTATGAGGTTGGGATGCAGAATGGGGACTGTCCAAGAACCTACCAATCAGCTGGTAGAATACTTGAATGAATTGAAGAACCTTCTGCCATCTAAGAAGCATACCACATCGATGTTGACAAAATGGACAAGGGGAAAGACAGTGTATCAAACGATAGCTTTCTCCACTTTCCTTGATGTTTCTGGTTTTGGCAATCTTAGATGGGGTTGAAATATGTGTGTGCCATGTGTGCCTATCTATCTGGGTCTTCGTAATGGACTTCGATTATTTAATTAACCCTTTACGGTATACGGTTGTATCACTCAAAATCAACACGCAAAATTTAATCAAATGAAAATTTAGTATAGATTTGTAACAATTTTTGAATATTTTAAAGACTTTTATTAACGTTCACCCTATCTAAGAGAGATCAATTTGATTTTTATTCGGTTTTGGTCTATAATAATATAATTAAAGTAAAAAACGAGGGTATGTAGCTTACCCAATGGTTGATATGTATAAAAAGTATAGAGACGATTATTCAAGATTCCTCAAGTGCAAGAGGAACTTCCCGTAAAATAAAAAAGCATACTCATTTTTTATCTATCATTTGTAGGGCATTTTAAGTTGTTACAGGAGGAAAGTCCACAGTGGACAAAGGAGAAAAGGAAAACCCCGCTATTCTTACGTTTGAGCGTCGCTGAATTAATTTTTCTAAAAAAATCTTGAAGACACTAAATTTTATAGTATTTCATGTTAATGTTATTCCAAAGGAGAAATTACTTGCTCTGTACCACGTTAATGTAAATACATCCGACGAAATAAGTTATTCCTCAGTGAATAACTACATTCCTGAAAGTTATGTCCAGTTTCCATTTCCCTAGCATTACACCTTTTAAATAAGTAGCAAACACCGTAAATATAAAACTAGGGAACGTGAGCTCTACGGTCTCTTTTAAAGTGACAAGGTATAAACATCTCCAATGGCCGTAATAATAATCTGTAATTATCGTAATTTTATTACGGCCATTGGTGATTTTTATACTTTGTCACTTTAAAAGAGGCCGTAGAGCTCACGTTCCCTAGTTTTAATTACGGCTTTCCAGTCATCTGAGCTTAATAAATACCATCAACTGAAAACAAAAATTGTGAAAATTGCCGAGGACATCCGGTTTCTATTATGACGGCCATTGGATATTTTTATACCTTGTCACCGTAAATATAAGACAAAATGTCTTTACTAAGAAAAATGTTGCAACACAACCGAGAAAGGTCACACATACCGGCAAAACAGGAAACAACTACGAATATTGCCAACATTGTTCGCAGTAAACCCCTCAATATCCCATATTTTGGCAGAAAATCCCTTAAAATCTATATATTTCTTTTGAATTTTTAAACATTTTTGCCATTTATGAATAAATGTCTCACGAACACATCATGCTCTCCCGTTTCCGATACATTCGTCCCTTTCACTTAGGTTTAACAATAGAGCATCCTGGAGTATTCACTTATAATGTGTTCTTAACCCACTGTCTAAAACGTAACCACTTTTACTCGCAGCTGCTTGCGTGCGACATTATTACTTGGATCCACTTATTGCCAAAATTGATTATTGAGATAACCAAGAAGGCTCCTTATAAGTTTTAGATGGTATATGGGTTAGATGGAAGAAGGGACTTTTTAAGTCTCAATCTCGCCCCAATAAAGACGTTTATCTATCTATCTATATATAGGGATATCTACCGATAAATTTTCATACGCTTAAACCATGTATTCGAAACAAACAATCCTTTTTCCAAGCATGCACTTACCAAGTTTTCGCCATTACCATTCACTCAAGGGTCACCAAATGACCAAACCACGTTCTCAGAGGCATCCCTTCTTACACTATTCATATCGTCTAGTGCTAATATTTTATCCCAGAGTCACAGTCTTCCAACACCTCTCTCAGTTTTCCCCAAGACACATCTTACACATTGCCACCCTCTTCGTCCACTGGTACATAAAATGCCTCAATCACAACTCCTTGAATATCTTCGTCCATTTCAACACAGAGCAAACTAGGTATCGAAACGGATATTTCTTTACTAGCACTGACATTTCCTTTGAGAAGTTAAAATTGTATTTATTCCGTTCTTTGCCTTTTGAGAATGAGATGGAGGCGTATTTCTTTGTAATTACGGAAAGAAGAAAGCTTCAATGTTTCAGGTAGTGTTTCATCTTTTGCTTGAGCTTTACTTAACAAATAAGGATGATGAGAGCGCCGGCAATGTTTTATTCTATTTCATTGTCCACGTTTTCCTCCATACAGTATGGATACAGTCAATGGATTGATATCCATACAGCTGGGGTTTTATAAATAATAATTATTTTGTGCAACAAACTTAGTTGTGTAACCAAGTAAAATGAGAATACTTTGGGTATTTTAGCTATTATTAAAGCACGATATTGGCATAGCGTTGATTTTTTGCAATAAAGCTATAGGGGGAAGAGAAGCATTTTCTCATCTATTATAAATACTATTGCTACCTAGTTAAACCCGTAACTGCATGATACATGCATATTCATTATAATTTCGGGTAATAAAATTTAGTGGCAAATTTCTCATTTCGTTTTGGCATTTCTCATTCCATATTAGTATGCAGATGTTTAGATACTTTCATTTAGCATGATTATTTATGTAATATCAAACATAATCCATGGGTTTTTCATCCATTACTTGGAAATAAATTGAATGCCTTCACGTGTTTTTTTAATGAATAACGGGAATTTAATGATAAATAAATTTGTATCTCTAAGCTCGATTCGCAAATTTCAAAACAAATAGCTCATATATGGTTATTTGCCCACTTTTTGTATTGAAAAGTGATACGCAATCAATTTTTTTGAAAGAAGTTCGGTAGCTAATGTATCAGCTATGTTCTTTTATAATTATTTTTATAATACAATTTATTTCACGCTTTCCCGGCGAATTGCAGTGATGAACTCGTCTCGGGCTCTACACCGGGTGAGTATAAAACCATCGGACAGTTTAGTTACGTGACATTTGCCTTGGGGATGGGTAACGAGTCGCTACCCGAAACGTCGGCAGCATTTCATTCACTCACCCGGTGTAGAGCCTGAGAAGAGTTCATCAATAAAATTTATTTAAAAATGTGAATCCGTATTAGTTTTAGAATTGAATAATTTTTAACACTAAATAATTCAAAGATTGAGGAGCCGGAAAACATGATTACCACACATGAACGACTGGAAATTATTCAAAACAGTATTCATGTTTGTAGGATATGTTTTAAAAAGCTTTGGTTATGGTAACCTCTGCAATGAACACATAACCAACACGTGCAGATAACAGGAAGAGACGTGCCCTTTTTATCAGCAGGCTTTAACACTTCATCTTATGGTCTTTTTTTTTCAAAACAGTTCTCTTTTCAAAAAGATTCTGAGTATCCAGATTATATCTAGATATCTACATTCTCTTCTAGACGTATTTGAAACAGCGACCATGTCAACTAATTTCGAAATAGCAAATACTGCGAGAATGTCTGCATTTATGTTTAGGTCTCGCCAATTGTTTAAAAACTTTTCGAAGCATTCGCCGTGGATCTACGGAGAAAAATTACACTCCATGATAAAAAAGTGTTAGCAAGGAAAGAAAGTTAATGCATAATTAAAACCGACACCTATTTTTTTATATTTTATTCCTTAAAAATTTGAATCCGTTAGAAAAAACCACGTCCTCTTTTTACCTCCGCTACTTTTTTCTGAAATACAATTCAGAGTGGACACATTTTACACACTAATACATTTAAACAGGCAATGATGACTAATACGTTCATTCTCAATTTCAGCCAGAGGTACGAAAGGAGTTAATTTATGGAAAGAAATGCAGAAAAATGAATTTTCCCTGGCAAATTCACGCCATAAGTTATAAAAAACGATAATCACTGAGCTTCACCATGCATTTCAAACACCCTGAGTCACATTTGTGCATGAAAACGCGCACCAATAACAAAAAATAACTTGACCCATTCACACTGGTATCCTATCATTTCACTCCAAGGGCCAAAGAAAGGTAGAGGATTGAACTGGTCCGTGGACGCGGTGACGAATTCATCGGAGTTCTCGCAGAACCCCGGGGACGAAAAGAGTCGATACCAGCTGCGCCAGTCCTCTGCTCTCCGAGCGTCTTCCACACCTTACGTCATCCATGCCTGCGCCTGGGCATAGAAGCACGACCCACCGAATATAGGCGTCTTACATTGGCTACAAAGGCATGGGCTGTGTCCTCATCCATCGCTGGGAATACAACTCTCCATGTAGCGCCGACACGTCTTAATTCGAATCCTGGTCCCAAGGGTTGCAGAAAGTTCATCATCCTCTCCAACGACCAATACCGCTCCTCTCCCCTTGGAACGATGACCATCAACACCCTGACCGGCATGGTTTCAGCCACCTGAACAGAATGTTAAAAAGGTGTTAAACGACCGCTCCCTTATTTGGTAATTGGATTAAATCGAAAATCATGATCCACGGTTACCCCGATTTTTGTCTTCATACGCAATGCGTATGCCGGGCAACTATTTTAAACTGCGGATCTATAGATTAGATCCACGGTTATATCCATGGCTATCGATAAGTATAGTGGAATGATCTGCATCAGATTGAAGTTGTTATTAATTTTATTCATTTAATTATTCTACCAGCTGGTTGGTAGGTTCTTGGACAGTCCCCATTCTGCATCTGATCTCAAAATAATTGTCTCGCTTTCCCTCCTAAGGATGTCCCGCCAATAGTTTCCACTTAAATTCTTCATACCTTCTACCTCCTCTAATTTCGTCCAGGATTCCTATCCTCTTCCCTCCTCTTCCACGCTTCTACGGTGTTGTCCCCTCTATCACCATCTTCAACATGCCCACTCCTTTAATAAACCGCCTCCATCCATCTCTTCTGCTCTCTTCGAACCTCTGCCACAAGCTTCCTCTCTTCTCCGACCATATCCAATACCTCCTCATTCGTCTTCCTCGCCACCCAGCTCATACTCTATATCCTTCTCCAAATCCACATCTCAAACGCCTCAATTCTTCGTACATCCTCCCTTCACAATGACCCATACTGCGCCACGCTGCATATTAAAGTTTCCACCAGCCTTTTCGTTACGTCTCTTCTCAGATCCCCCCTCATCAATTACTTTCTCCTCGAAAATGCTTCTTTTGGGCAATTCTGCATCTGATGCCCCTACAACTAAACCCATTCTCCTCCAAAATACTACCCAGATATGTACACTGCTCGACTTGTTCTAACATATGACCTCCCACCCATATATTAAGCCCCGCCTTCTTACTTCTAGAGAATCTCATTACTTTTGTTTCCTTGTGGTTGATCTTCATCCTATACCTTTCGCACTGCACCTCTAACGCATTCATCATTGTCTGTAACCCCTTGGCAGACTGACTAACCAACGCTTGATCATCTGCAAATCTCACTGATTTTATCAACTCCCCTCCTACCGTTATTGATATCTCCTTCTACCCCCATGCTTCCCTTACCATTTCTTCTGAATACACGTTAAAAAGTAACGGCGATAGTGGTCACCCCTGCCGCAGTCCCTGTCCTATCGTAGCCCATCCCGGTTCTCCATCGGCTACCCTAACCTGCGCCCTCTGGTTTATATACAAATTCTGAATGAGTTGTCTGTCCCTCCAAACGACCCCTAATTTCTTCACACTCCCATTGATTTCGTCCAGTCCACACAATCAAACACCTTCTTGAAATCTACGAAGCAAGCAAAAACATCCTGCCCATATTCTCTGCTTATTTCTACTAGCGTCCTCATCACCGCTATAGCGTCTCGCGTTCCCGTCCCTCTCCTAAACCCGAACTGGTCGTCACCCAGGTAATCATTTGCCTTCTTCTCTAGCCTTCTGTTTAGAATTCTCAGAACTATTTTGGCCGCGTGGGATATTAAGCTTATTGTCCTATAGTCTTCGCACGCTTTTGCCTAGCTCTTCTGCGGTATCGGAATCAGCACTGCCTTCGCGAATTCTTCCGGCCACACTCCATCCTCACAAATCATACGAATAAGTGCAAAATGTTTTCCTCTTCCCATCTTCCCCATGCTCTTTAAAAACTTTGCAGGTATGTTATCTATTCCTACCATCTTATTCCTTTCATGTATCGTAAAACTTGGTCGATTTCGCTATCTAGGATACCTGGTCCGATGACATCTGTGTAGAAGTCTTTTCTTAGAAGTCTTTTCTTTCTATATATAACGTTTTGGGCCTTATTTATTCACCGTAAAGCTCCTCAACATACTCCTTCCACCTCTCCTGGATCTCTTTTTGCTCTACGATCACCTTTCCTGTATTGTCTTTTTATCGTTGTAATTCCCCT
Organism: Pyrrhosoma nymphula; assembly: GCA_963573305.1. Lineage (NCBI taxonomy): Eukaryota > Metazoa > Arthropoda > Insecta > Odonata > Coenagrionidae > Pyrrhosoma > Pyrrhosoma nymphula. Next base: position 20,697,555 of record OY754330.1, on the reverse strand, counting down.
TCCCTTATTACCACCCGTCAGTTTCCTATGTATTTCGATTTTTCTTCCCTCTTCTTGGTATTTCTCTAACGAGTAGATCTGTTCTATCCACCACGCCTCTCTTTCTTTCTTTGTTTCTCTTCTAAGTCTGTTATTTAATTCTCGGTATTTTCTCTTACCTAGCTCTGAGTTTACGCTCTTCCATTTCCTTCTCTCCTGCATCTCCATTATCATCTCCTACGTGATCCACGGTTTTCTAATTTTGGTTGCACTCACTACGCCTACCGCTGCTTTTCCCGCTTCTATAATTCCATTTTTAAAGTTTCTCCATTCATCTTCCACTGATCTAACTGCATGATCCTCACCCATTATCTCATCCACCTTCTCTCGATACTTCTTCTTCATTGCCTTAGTTAATGCCTCCGTATTCCACTTTCGCAACCTCTTTCCTATTCTTATCTTTATTAGTTTTTCCCGGCATTTTATGACTAATAAGTTGTGATCCGAGTCCGCGTCAGCTACTGGATAAGTATGCGAGTTTTTAACACTATTCCTGTATATGTTACGGCCCATAATATAATCTATCTGGAACCTATCTGTGTCTTTCGGCTTCCTGCACGTGTACCTACGTCGAGGATGATAACTGAACCATGTATTTGTGATCACTAGATTAATTCTCCGGAAAAACTCCACCGCTTTCTCGCCGCAGTCGTTTCTACCTCGTAACCCGTGATCACCCCCCTCCCGCCCATTTCTTTCTTTACCCACCACCGCGTTCCAATCCCCTATTTCTACCAAATGCTTATTCTTAGGTACCCTACCTATTATTTCCTCTAGCTGATCGTATACACCATCTAACTCCTCCTCTCTATGATTAGAGGTAGGCATATATATAAGCCTGGATTATAACTAAATTCGTTGGATCTGCCTTTATTTCCGCGACTATTATCCTATCACTTACCTGTTCTGCATGCACTACTTTTCTACCTAGTTTCCTGTCCAATATGAATGCAACCCCGCGCTGGCTCTCATTCCCTGCGCTAGATAGATAGATAGATAGATGTAATTGGGGGGGCCTTCGTCAGGAGCCCGGGCACTTAGACCTTTCTTGGTCCATTGTGCCAACCCCATGCCTGTCTGCCACTTGCAGACAGGGGACAAGAGCACCTCGGTAGAGGTATGGAGGATTGGCCTCCCCCTGCCTCACCCCAGTACCAGGTATAGAGGATGTCCTCCCTCCAACCGGCCCGGTTTGGCCTGGCCTGGCCTCTCAGGCCTGCCGGTATAGGTATGGAGGGAGTATCATCTCTCCATCCATGCCTGGTTGAGGTATGGAGGAGGGTCACCCATCCAACCACTGTCCGGGCCCAACGTTGCTTAACTTCGGTGTTCTGATGGGAACCGGTGTTTCAACGTGGCTAGGCCCTTGCCCTTCCCTGCGCTATATATCACCACTACCTCCTCCTCTCTATGATTAGAGGTAGGCATCGCTCCAGCAGTGCCCGCTATCTTTCCATCTTACTTCACCCATACCCATGATGTCCACACCCTTCCTCTCCATTTCTTACTTTACATTCTTTAAACTTGCCCGCCCTCAGCATAGTCCTAACATTCCACGTGCCTATTCTGATTGATCCGTTCCTCTTCGTCTGGCTTAAATTACGGCGATGAAAACAAGATTAAATTGCCATGAGAATATATCCACCAGGGCCGAGAATCAAACCACGGACCATTGGTCCACGCGCCGACCAAAATATGATGTTCTACGCATTGACCCGCCAAACGAATGGTCGGAGTGGATTTTTTCTCTGCACAATTTATCCGGTATCAGGTTTTAGCCGATGGAGCAAGCGTCTTATGACTACGAATGATAGCACATTCTAGAAGAAATCAGTATGATACTACGCGTTTTGAAGTTTCTTTTTTTTTTTTTTCAAGTACTCGAATATCCGTCAATGGAAAAAGCCCTCTTTCAGTTCAATTGTTAGACCAGATAATTGGGTAAAGAGAAATCGTTTTATCACTCACCACACGTCCACAATTTCCTTCACACACTTTGTTTGGAAGAACAGTCTGCAACGGCGTTTTCGGAGATGGTCTCGAATACTCTTTCCGCGATGACCAGAGGCGACTACGATGCGTTCAACCGCCTTCCTTGCTCGACTCGTCTGATGTTAGAAGTGCAAGCGCGAGGAAGACGCGTCGGCGGGGAGGCAGGGGAAGGGATTCTTACAATGTCAAAAACATATAAGCTTAGGGTTTGGAGAATGAGAGGGGGGCGGGGCTGGAAGGGTGTGTAGGCGGAGATTTTCGATAGTGCTATTGGTGGAAATTCTCCACCGGCCGCGGTCGAGGAGAGGACCAACGTTATTCTTGCACTAATATAGTTGCTATTTATATCCGTCACTTGTCTCTTTAATGATTTGTTAATTCACGGATCATTTTTGCGCATATCTATCCTGTGTATGATGATTTTACGAAATACCTCAGACGAGCTTAGACATTATAAATATGCTCGCAAAAATTAACTTTAAAATGATATTCTCACCGGCAATGGCAAACCCGTTGCCTGGCAATTCCTTAATTAATTTTCATAAGTTTTCGGGTACTGGATCCTTGGGGAAGACAGCAGATGATGCTCAGTCTTTTCGACAACTGGTATGCATCTCACTCAGTGAGCCAACTATCGATATAAATAACCCTAAATGGATATAAACAAGTGAGCAAACAAGTGAGCACACGCCTAAATAAGCAAGAGGAATTTTCTACCGTCGTAGATATCCTAGACGCGGCCCTGATGCCAGCAAATTCCCTGCATGAATCACACCGCCGTTCCTGTGACGACGCAGTTAAAGGCTTCTTATCTATCTTGCGATTGTTTCGTTCCACGAATACTTAAAAATAGACGCAAAGATATTCTGTGACGATTATGCGTCAAACTCTACGAATAAACAAAAAAGCCGTAAATAAGGCCGAGTAGACGTCGACTTCGTAAGCAGAAAATTGTTCGAGCTTGGCCATGACTCATTACAATTGTATTCATATGCCACCATTATTCATGATTCAACGTACAGTTAAGCAAGTTTTAGCGTTATCACCTATTCTCTATAACTATAATTCCCATCATTGAAATGGAAGATTCAATTGTTATTGCGTATGATAGGGTATGTTGCCCATGGAATTGTTAATATAAGTACATTTGTTTGTGAGACTCCACTCCCAAGTGTGATTCACCGCATCACCGGAAGCTTCATTCGTTATTTTAAGTTACGCCATGCGATTTTAAGGTATTCGTTTCAAGTTATGTGGTGGCTATTTCGTGTGTGGGACTCCAGATGTAGATGTGACTCACCGTCCCGCATCTTGGCGCCTCGCAACTACCTCTGCTTATTTATGAAATTAATGAAGTAATATGAGCATTTGAATTTTCAGATGTGGTTGAAAACTGATTCTACCGTAATTAAACATTTAATCCGTAAGTAAGCGTGCGGAGAATGCTAACGTCATATGAAGCATTATAATAGGGTTCCCATAATTTATTCGAACTAAATTCACCAAGACTGTATTATGAATCACAATCTCATTTACAATGATTAGAGGAACAGAATTTTAAAATAAAGGTACCTGATTATAGTTCATGTTTACATAATACTTAAAAATAATTATCACAATTATTAACCTGATAAAGAAGTTTCTTTTCCTTAGATATTTAGGCATGGAAGTCAACACAAGCCAAATCCTTAAAATTAGAGTTGACGATGATTTAAGCTTTTACTGTGTCATTTGGTAAAGGGAAGTTCTCTTTTTATTTTATCGTTTTATAAGTACCTACGTTTCAGCATGTGCTACTCTGAGTAGCAACCAATTTACAATATTGCAATGCCGAAACTGAACTGTCGTCCGGCCATATGCAACCGGGAACCATGTGTATGTAACACTGCCTACAGAAGCATGGGGAAAAAAGAGCTCGTTGTTAGAATTACCAAATTCTTAATGTACCTCATCAAAGTTTCATGAGTTCGACACTAGGATAGCTGTATATTTAAAATGGAAATCTAAATGTACTGCTTTTAGGAATGATACTTACAAAAGAAGAAAGCGGGACATTAGGAAAAAAATCGGGATACCGTGTATTCTACTAAAAAATGGGACTGTCTCGGAAAAAAGGGACGAATGGGAAGCCTATATTATAAGAACATTTCATATTTGAGTGGTGTTTCCAATTCTCCTCTTCTCAGTAGGCTAGGGTGTGGATTTCCTCTCCTTAGGGTACTTATTCACGGGGATATCATTCTTAATCCGGAGCCATCGCTCCTATTTGCCTACTATGACTTCCTTACATGATCGGGGGCAGTGTGTTCGACGCTCTCTATGACGGATTCCATTAACCGCCGAATTTAGCCATTAACTTAATTTTTTAAAAGTTTAACTTAATCCACTGTTCGGTAAGCGTTATATGAAATCAGGTAACGAAATAAAGCTGAGGAGGTTTGAGAAATTTGAAAAAGCTATTTGATTGCCCAGCGAACCAAGGCGTTCGTGTGGCATTGATGCGACACTGAACAGAAAAATAACAAGTGTGGACAAGTCGAAAATGTCATCTTAGAGCGTGGTTTGATCGCCATCACCTATGGAGAGCCTTCGGATACAGTGAAAGGTAATCTTATTCTGCCATTACGGACGCTGAATTCTTCCTATACCATATCGGAACCATTCTATCACATAATAACATGAGCTTTCGGTCGCAAGGAAATTCATTATTATCATCAATGTCGACAAATTAATCATCCAATTCATCATTCATTCCGGCAAAATAAAATTTAGTAACAAGTATGAGCTTATCGAAATGGGCCTTGGAATAAAAAATCTTCTAATATTTATACACCTTGATTATACAGTATCCTGTTCTAGGACCCCAAATCATTGTGTGAAAGGTGCAAAGGCTACCGCGGTTGTTTGAAGATAACTACAAGGTTTCAGGATTCCTCCCGCGTTGCCTTATGTGTTTCACCGAATAAGATTTCTGTCTTAAAGATGGCGACCGGGATGTCGGTGAAGCAATTGCCATTCACCCAATATGTGAAAGAAACCCAGAAACGTCAAAGTCGTCATCTGCAAGGCCTACTTTCTCGGAATGAGTGTATTTCGAGATTTAAAAAATTTCTTTCATCTAAGAAGCATACCACATCGATATCAATAATTTGCACCAGTGTATTACAGGTAAGAGAAGGTTAGGAGTATCTACTTTCCTGAATATTATTTGTTTTAGAAGCCTTAGATATGTCCGTTACATTTTCAGGTCATGTGTCTACCAGTCCATCGTAAGGGATGTTATCTGTATTTAAAATCTTTTTGATCGAATGTAATATTTCTTGGTTTGTAAATTTCAATCAAATAAAATTTAGGTTTTGATTTGTTAGGATTGTTGGATTTTTTTAATAATAAGCTAAACTTCCTATTCAGATGTGAACAGTTATATTTAAGTTCACTTTTTTTGTCAATCATATTATAGTTAGGATAACAAATGAGGGCTGCAGCGGTGTATAATGCCTAATCAAGGGTCGACATAAAATACAAAGTCTGGTGAGCACGATTAGCCGAGACTCCTAAAATGCAAGAGAATCTTATAGTAAAATTTGATAGCATACTTATCATAATCATGTGCTCCATCGAATAAACGGAATATCCATAAGTATACCTGCCACATGGAGTTATATCGGGAGTTTACTTCATCAAAATATCCGTTTTCCATTTCCGTCTGCTTTACTTTGAATTTCTCCAACCGCTCATTTCTTTTTATACGTCTAAACCTAACACTTTTAAAATGGTTTTTCTCTGAAATTAGATTTATGTTTCATTCATATTGGTAACACAATTGTTAAAAACCTTTTGTTTTAGTTTTGTAATCTAATTCACGTGAGAATACATCATAAAATACGGAAAATTACGTAATTTTTCGTACTTCGACTCCGCCACTGAGGCGGCGCGGCGTGACTATCTTCGGCTCTCAAGTGATGATCTACAGGTCTATAAATTTGAGTCACCCGCTCTTTCAACTCTTGATCCGTATCTTTCGACTCTGTCGATCCGTTTCATTTGCCTCCACTTTTCATTACTTACATCTCATTTATCGTAAGGAACGTAAGGAAAACGAGAATACGCCATAAAATACGGAAAATTAGATAATTTTTCGTAGTTCCACTCCGCCACCTAGGCGTACTGTGATGGGAAAGGCCGATCTGGATGGACAAATATCTCAAATGGATTGTACTGCTTGCAAGTGAACCAAAGTTTCACAGAATATATGAATGACTCCTTGCAACATTTTACCATATGTTTTCCGACAATTCTACCATTAAGTGAAGGGGTAGGGGAAGGGGTAGGGGCGGGCAGTCGCTCGCGGAAATATTTCATCCTTCTAAAATCTAGCTGATATGGGATAAGATTGATTTGCTTGAGATAAAACTACTTTTTAAAATACATGTATTAAATATTGCTAATAATAATCACCTCCAGCTTTAATAGCAATCGGTTCCAACTAGAGTTAGCCAGATATAGTTTGCCTATCCCTCATTTCGATAAATACTGCGCCAGAGGATTTGAGAAGTGAACTGAACGAAAAAATCTCAAGAACCAGTAATTATGGGCACAGCAGTGATCTATTGACAGAAATATATCCATAATAAAGCAAGTTTCATCTTATAGGGCATACAAAATTTAGTTGACCAGACCGTAACTCCTTCCTTAGTGTAACATGAGAGTAAAAACTTAGAAATTTCACTGAATGAACTAAAGATCAATTATATTTGAGTATGTTTGACGTAACACACCTGTTTTTATTAAATTTCACGAGTAATAATTATAAAAGCCCTCCATTCACATCATTGAGATAGTTGACAGTAAATAAAAGCAGCATAACATTCGAACATGCACAACAAATAGATTGAAAATTAAATGACGTTTTTGGATATATTAGGTCAAATTTTCAGATTAAAAGTAAATACACTTGGAGGCTAGACCTTTGCTGAAATGGTGGCTTTCAAGCGCTTAATAATTTCGACATGTCACTATTATCTCATATAAATAGTGAGTCTGAATCAACTAGCATGAGAAGCCGTAATACGTGAGTAGTTAAAGCGGTTTATTTTTTCTGTAGCTTCCTTTGCGAGGTGATGGTTGGATCTGACGAAACAAAGATAAGTATATTCAGCATATCTTCATTCACCACCTGCAGCAAAATATTTCTTGTGTTATTTTCCCTGTATTTTCTACAGTCCTTATTTCTAGATTCCTGAGATTTCTCAGATAAAATTCCAATGGGCAAAGGGGCGGAAGCAATAATGGCTGCTCCACGAAACAGAATTTTGTGAATGGAGGCGGGCATGCAGTACCAACCGTATAACTTTACACATCTCCTAGCAGTTGTAAGAGTGCATTTTTTAAAGGATTCGACATCGATTGCACGCTTGGATGCAATTGCATACAAAATTACTGAAAACCGTTTTATCAAATTCTCATCTACCCCTTGGATGGAAGATGAAGAAGCAGGGTTCGCAAAAAATCGTCGGGCAGTATTTCCATCGATAAATGTGCCGCTGCTGTGCTTTGGAGTGTCCACAACTAGGCTTGTTTCTATCATGAATCTGATGAAAATCGATTTTTTCCTAACTTCTACAAGTCTTTTCTCTTCAGCAGTTTTTGCTTGCCATTTTTTTATATCCAGTCTATTTGATACGTGCAATGTGTATTCAAAGCTCCGTATCCAAGCGTGTAGAGTTGAGAGTCCGTAAATGAACACTTCCTTATTGATAGGCCTAAGCAAAAGTTGATCATTGTTGTTCATTAATCTTGGAGTTGCTCTGCAAAAATTAAATGCCTGGGATGAGATACCTGTTAGAGCACTAATAGCTTTTCCATCTCCCATGGTAGGAGCCAAATGATTTTGTACCCTCACTTCTTCATTTATTATTGACGGCTGCAAATTCTCTATTTCTTCGTAGATATTGATTTTTCCTTGAATCGCAAGATTAGATGTTTCCTTTGCGAATAGAAACTTACTCGGTCTACTGTACCTAGATGACGGCCGCGAATTTTCCCATACTGTCGCCAGTCTTTATACCCCCATTCTAAAACTACTCTGTGTAACTTTTCCTGCTATTTCTTTAAAAAAAATTTAAAAAATTATAGACAACTTTTTCACATTTTTTACGAAAAAAGACCCGCTTTCTTTGAATTTGAATCACCATAGCAACTTGGAGCGACCATCCGCAGTAAGAAGAAACTATTTAATGACAATACGCTCGCTCTGCCCCGTTGAGTTGCGGCAATTATTGCTGATTACAAAGTGTTGGCTCTTGCATTTCGTACTATCGCCCAGTGGGTGCCAAACGGCGATAATCAAAATACGTACGCCATGAATATATGACTTGGCAAGTGGGTCGACGAGAAACATTCGTCGGCACAATTTCCGCAAATGAATCTTTTTCCTATTTACATTTCATTAAACCTTATCATTCCCTCTTAACTGATTGTCACTGTTATTATGCTTAGACCCAAAGCCAGCAATAGGGCAAGATGTGACTATATATATTAATACCTTGTGGATATAACTTTGGATCTAATCTAGTATATATCCACAGTTTAAAATAGTTGCCATGCATACAGATTGCGTGTTAAGGCTCAAATCGGATTGACCGTGGATCATGATTTTCGTTTTAATCCAAGTACCAAATAAGGGAGCGGTCGTTAAGTGCCTTTTTTGTATTCTGTTCAGGTGCCTGAAACCATGCCGATCAGGGCGATGGTCGTCGTCCCAAGGAGACAGGAGCAGTATTGGTCGTTGGACAGGATGATGAACTTTCTGCAACCCTTGGGACGAGGGATTGAACTAAGACGTGTTGGCACTTCATGGATGGTTGTATTCCCAGATGTGAATGACAACAGAGCCCTTGCCTTTTTAGCCAGCGTAAGTTGCCGCCATGCGGTGGCTCGAACTTCATTCTCCACGGGCAGGCGTGGCTGACGTAAGGTGTGGAAGAAGCACAGAGAGCAGAGGACTGGCGCGGCGGGTATCGTCGCCTGTCGTCCCCAAGGTTCTACGAGGTCTCCTCCGACGAATTCGCCACCGCATCCCTGGACCAGTGCCACCCTCTACCTTCCTTTTACCCCAGGAGTGAAATGATAGGATACCAGTGTGAATGGGTCAAGTTATTTTTTTATTATTGGTGCGCGATTTCCTGCACAAATGTGACTCAGGGTGTTTGATATTCGTGGTGAAGCTCAGTGATTATGGCGTAAAGTTGCCAGGAAAAATTCATTATTCTGTATTTCATTTCATAAATAAAACTCCTTCGTACCTCTGGCTGAAATTGAGATTGAACACATTCATTACCATTACCTGTTTAAATGTATATAGGTTTTAAAAGTAGTTTACTCTAAATTATTTTTCAGGAAAATGTAACCGAGGTAAAAAATAGGACATGTGGTTTTTCTAACTGATTAAATTTTACAAGGAAAACATTTTTTTTAATTGTTGTCGGTTTTTATGCATTAACTGTCTTTCTTTGGTAACACTTTTTTATCATGGAGTATATTGGTTCTCCGTAGATGCACGTCGATTCCTTCGAAATGTTGTTGAACCGCGGCCGAGACCTAAAAATAAATGCAGAATTTCTCGCCGTGTTTGATATTTCGAAAAGAATTGTCGTTAGTACTGTTTCAAATACCTCTAGAAAAGATTAGGGATATCTAGCTGTAAACTGAATACTCAGAATCGCTTTAAAAAGAGAATTGTTTCGAAAAAAGGTTGAAGCAAAAGCCTGCTGATAAAAAGGGAGCGTTTCTTCCTGTTATCTGCACGTGTTGGTTTTATGTGCATAGCCGACATTACTATAGTCAAAGCTTTTTAAAACATATCCTACAAACATGAATACTGTTTGGAAATTTTCCCAGTGTGGTTCATGTGTTGTAATCAAGGTTTCCCGTCTCCTCTATCTTAGAATTCAAACTATAAACATTTTCATGCGTGGGGATAGACAGCACTAAATGTTGACAACCTCTTTACCTCTGCAACTAAATACTAAAATAAGGCAAATAATCAGATATGAGTTATTTGTTTTGAAATTTGTGCATTAAGCATAGAGACACGAATTTATTTATTATTAAACCCACGATGTTAATAAAAAAGCACGTGAAGGCATTCAATTTATTTCCGTGTAATGAATGAAAACCCATTGATTATGTTTGATATTATATAGATCATCATGCTTAATGTAGGCATCTGAATATATGCATACTTACACAAAATGAGAAATTCTAAAATGAAATGAGAAATTTGCCACTACATTTTATAATCCGAAATTATAATGAATGGGCATTTATCATGCAGAATAATAAGAACTAAGAAGATGCAATTTTCCATTAGTAAAATTTTTAATCGACGAGGGTTTCGATGCACTGCATCATCAGGTGATGCAGTGCATCGAAACCCGGGTCGATTAAAAATTTTATCTGTAGAAAATTGCATCGTCTTAGTTCTTATTATGTTCATATTCCACAACATCTCGCCTGATTCCTCCCTTTTTATCATGCAGGTTTAACTTGGTAGCAATAGTATTTAAAATAAATGAGATGATGCTTCTCTTATCTCTGTTGATTTATTACAAAAAATCAACGCTATGCCAATATCGTGCTTTCATAAATAATGATAACACCCGTAGTATTCTCATTTTACTTGGTTGAACCAAGTCGAATGCTTAAAATCATTTTTATTTATAAAATCCTAGCTGTATCGATATCAATCCTTTGTCTACATCCATACTAAACTGACCAAATTGGAAAAAATTGTTTTATACCTTAAAAAAGTAATGTGTTGTGTGTTAATGTTCATGTAAAAAACTGGGATGAATATCAGGTATCTAAGAGAAAAATACAAAAGTTGGTACATTACTTATGAAATTATTTCAAAATATGCATTCAATGAATGTTTTTTTTAGAATGTGACGTTACTCTTCTACTCACGTCATTTTATAGCACATTGCAAAATTGTCATTTTGAATTCACATTTCCATGTTGCTCAAAGCAAATGAAGGTATTTTCCTTGTTAAGTCTTCGGATAACAGATAACATTTTGTGGCCAACACTTCAACGGCAATGGATGTGTGGGAATGGGTGGTGTAACCTCTTTTTTCAGTTTACACACTGATGATGTCTAAGAATGGCTATCTACATCATATTTATACAGGTAGGCTGTGAGTACACTGGACTCTTTTCCTACAATACAATATACTTGCTGAGATATTAAAGTGTAATGATTGGAGTTAATTAAGTAACTTAATTATTTAAAAAGTATCACCAATGGATGGCAAGATAACCAAGACATTTTTCAAATTTGAGAGTCAAAATTTTAGACCTCATCATGAACCCTCTGAATTATTTCCTTATTTTATTTCAATGTTATCCTTGTAATCATCATGACCATGCTGTGTCATTAAGAACAACTTCAGTATAACAATGTTTTGCTATGAATTAGGCATTTTTTTAAACTGCATTAAATTTCTCTTAACTTCTCTTTTCCTGGTGAACAAATATTCCTGCATACACTGTGGCTTGTCATTGCTATGCATTAAATTAGCTACCTTAATTAATAATAGGTTCAAAAGACCACTGCTTATGCAAAACATTGTGGGTCTATAAAAATAAATATACTCTTGTATAACCCTTGAAGAATTTAAATTTTAGATTAAATTTAAGCTGGTTGTAAAAGTTACCTTTGATCACATCCATTAAGAGACATTTAAGAAGAGAGTAGATGGAAGATGGTATCTTGATACATGGAGATGAAGCCTGTTATTTTGCAGAAAATGATCCACTCAACAAAACCAATTTTTAGATAAATATTTAGAATAATGCATTCCATTTTGGAAATTATCATGTTTGTTGGCATATACGAGACACTTTTCTCACAAAATAATTCGCCCAAAACTTATGCATTACCGTATTTGACGGAATATAAGATGTCCATTTTTATCCAAATTAGGGCTAACTAAATTACCCCCGGGCCTTATATGTGAAGTTATGGCCTTCCACAGGTTAATGGACGCTTTTCTTGAGTGTGCCCTACTGAAATGGGGGTGCGTCTTATATGCTGATGCGTCTTATATGCCTTCAAATATGGTAAGTTTGTAAATTTCCTTCACAAATGACAAACCTCAATTGTCTTCTATGTGTCTTAATATTGATGGTTCCATGATCCTCATTTTTGACAACATGGCAGCTGGAATTGACCTCACCCCACAGTTTTATAACTTTTTTCTCGTTGAGTATCGGCATCGTTGTAATTGTAGAAATGTGCATATAGTGTGAGAGAGAACTATAAAACATTTTGGAACCCTCAAGGGGAAAATTATGCCGCAAGAGTTTAAAGTCTGCGTACTCCAAATGTACGCTTTAACCCAAAATTTTGTAGACAGTTGACAATTTTGGCAATGTCAATGACGGATCATTTACGTGGCTTACATACAACAGCTGACCCCAGTTCTAAAATTTTCGACCGTCAAGAAACATGAGGGTGAAATTGCACTGTAGGTGCGCACCGACTTTTTGCTCCAGCGGCACTTGGTTTGACTTGAGGTTCGTGAAATATTTCATGGTCTCACTCTCACATGAGGTGCACATTTACACTATTATAAAAATATGCCATTGCTCACTGCGCAAATATGTTGTAAAACTGTGAGGTGAGCCATGTTGTCCAAAGTGAGTTTTTTTTACTCTGACAATTTCCATATTGGCTGCATGGGAGACAATGGGCATATGTCGACAGTCGAGAGAAGTCTAAGACTTCCCAGGTCTTCTATGCGTTAGCAAGTCCTTCTTAAGGCTGTTATCACACCTAAAGCTCTCCGCGGTGGACAGATTTCACCCCAGATGGTCAGTGTTTGCCAGCCCAACTCCAAAATATCATAATTTTCTCAAATGATGCTGTTGTTATTATTATGTTTTAGCTCGGACCATTTTGGACACATCATCTACTCTTTTGTTCTTCCAGCACAGACCTTTTTCACCCTCTGAAAGCTTATCAATATTGTTTGAAAATGTGAATGCATGTCTTTCTATATTTCAGCGTATAGGAATGGTGATATTTATTCTGAATGACAAGAATAATTTATGATAAACTAATGTAAGAATTATAATCATATTAAACAGAATCTACCATGCTGAGTCTTTTCTTAGACTATTCTTCAAGAGATAGAAGAAAATTAAAAATATGAAATTTGACGAAGGGATACATACCTTCATGAAGGCATGGTTATCTGGCCAAATATTAGTTTTTTATAATCCTATTACTACTTGGTTTATTTATCTCTAAATTTTACCTTGGACAGCATAAACCATATCTGTAGCCCTTTCAATTCCATGGCTTCTATCATGATTTAGGATGTCGTTGTAAGGAAGCCAGATGTCTTACTAACATTGAAAATTACTTCCAACTGTTTTTAATGGAGATGAATTCATGGATAGTAACTGGCCATGCTTTAGAAACGTAAGTCTTAACATAAACGGCGTTTATCTGGTATTGAAGAGCCAAGATTATTTTTCAAAGTATTTATACCTGGTAGCCTTCCTATCTACCCCTCCCCATCCACCCTATATCACAATCCACTCAGTATGACCATCCCTTGAAATTAGCCGAGTCCCAGCTGCATGTAAAGGGAACCCTTTTTGATTTTGCTTGCAACTTTTATTATACCTTTTGTATCCACGTTGCGTACCGGGGAATGAAATGGGTTTCAACACTCCGTTCCGGCGGATTTTTAAGGTATAGTTTTTGAACGCATTGCTTCAGTAGAATTGTCATAACTTTCTTAAAGATTTTTAATGGAACTTAGGAAGAAATACTAACAAATAATTTTAGTATTTCTTCTTTGTGTGATACTCCATGAAACATTTTCCTTTGTGGAGTGTAACACCGCAAGAAGAGGACACATACCTCGTCTCCTTCCTACGTTTTCTTGGAGCACACATTTTGCATCTCCTTGTGCGGTATTTTTTCTTCCCTTTTCCCACGATAGGAGCGAGAGGATGTTTACTAAGGTCCCTCGAGAGACGATGTGGGTGATCCCTCGAACGAAAACGCTGCGTCGGCGTATCATCGCTGTCGTCCTCCGAAGATGACTCATCTGGCTCCTTTCTACTCGCTGCCCACTCTTTGGGGGTCTGGAGCGGAAAGTCTTTGAATCGAATGCTATTTTATTCATTTAGGGCTTTAAAAACTCTAAAAGCATTAACAAAAGCACAAAAATTAAGCAACAGAACTTCTTCGACAATTCATTGTTTCTCTCATGATTGTATAATACGATACATAAATATCCGCCCTGTTTACACCTTCCATGATCTTATTGTATTTTTAAATGCAGATAGGTTTCTTGATTGACAGTTTTGTGATCCTATCTTTCAGTTGTGCATTACCTATCTTAGCGCTGTGTATAGTACTAATAATCCTCACCTCCATTTTGTCTTTAAAAATCACCAGAAGCGCTTCACCTTTACGAGAAAACGTACACTGTCCCTTTTTCAATGTTTTCGCCTCACTCTTTAATGTGGCAGAGAGCCCTCTATTTTTTTGTAGATTTTCGCAGCTCATGTTTATGGTATTCATGTTTCTGGTTCTGCGATGAAATTATTTAATATTATGCGACATTTTCGCCGTGCTATGCTGCCGGCTTCGTCGGGCTTTAAGTTTTAAATAAATAAGGTTAAAAGTTTTTTTTAAAGTTAAGTAAATTAAGTTTTTTACTTCTCAAAATCATCAACTGCTGGAATTGTTTATTTACTTTTTGAAAAAAAGACCATTGTTGTTCTTAAAAGCCCGACGAAGCCGGCAGCATAGCACGGCGAAACTGTCGCATAATATCAAATAATTTAATCGCAGAACCAGAAACCTTAATACCAGCCCTCTATTTTGCCTGATGGTTCCACAAACTCTGACTTTATTATCAAACAACAGTTCTGCTATTTTTACGCTTTTATAATAATTATCTTGATAGACATGATGCCAAAGGTTTAGATAAGGTTGCAGAAGCGAAAAGATGTTTTTTTCCTAATTTTTTCCTTCGGCCTAATATATTTCTAAATTACTAATGTAGCCAGAATCACTATAACAAACCACTCGAACTGGTATCCCATACTTAATTATTTTGGCTAGATTATAGGTTTTGATTTTTAATCTTCCTCTCCACGAAATCATCCCTCCATCAAGTGATAGTTCCTGCTTTTGTTTATATATCAGTGAATCTTTCCTCACTTGCCCCATGAGAATCAAAGTCGCAAAGAATGTTTTTCATTTCACCAATGGTAGTCTGACCACTTCCCTGTTTTTTGTAATAGCTTGCATTTATGTTGGTTTTGAAGGCAATACAGATTGGATTGAAAGCACATCATTTCGAAAAAGTCATCGGCAACAAACAGTAAGACTACATCAAGGGTAATGATAGAATTTTCTGGTACACGCTTTACTTCAGGTTGGCTCAAAAATTGCTCTAAATCCCTCTCAGAATCTATTTTTTCCATATAGTAAAGATTCCTGGTGAAGTATTGTCTTAGTTGGCACTCTTATCGGAGTTATTTTCACTTATCAAGAGGAGAGTGGTTTTTCTATTTTTGACCTTCAGTATAATATCGGAATCACTTCCGCTCTCGTCGTTCTCTTCGTCATCAAGGCACATCTGACAAATCATCTGCTCACAGATCTAATAAAATTTCTTCCTCGCGCAAAGCACTCTATTTTCTATGCGATGTAATTATATGGAATATTCCTTTAAACATTTCGAAAAAGTACGGATTGAGAAAATCCTCTCGCAAGACAAACCCAACACCAAAATCACAATTTACCGAGACTCAAGGAAACGAACTGCTCAAGACACATCGAGGGAAAGAACAGACCAGAGCCGTAAAAGAACGATGGACGATTCATTATTCGCCCCCTCATTCTTTTCGTAATGAATGTTTACGTTGATGGAGCAAAGCTGAGAGTGCATTCCATCATGCGGGAGTGGAACTTGAAGGCGAAGCAATGTAGATATGGTCCTCGAGGCGATAGAGATAAGGTTCCTCGCCGATGGCTCAGCTAGGGCCATATGGATGGACAGGGACACTCGATAAATAATGAGGCACGGAGTTAGGGTACCCGAGGATGAGACGAAAGAAATATTACCTCAGAAATTAAGAGGGACGACGAACAAGTTTTAACCTGTTAAAATTGAATTTGCGCGCCATTACAGAAAACCTGTCTGGGATTTTTTTCCTTTCCAAAAGTACTGGAGGGTCTAGGAAATGCTACTTGGCCCTAGATCCAATAAAGAGAAAATCCTGATATTCACCTCCTAGTGGTGGAGAGGGGGCAACGTTTGTTTTACTGCTAACGAATACAGAGACCGAGTATCTCCCGGGATATGGAGATCGCCTTCTACCAGTTGCCAACGGCTTCCTCGGAGGATGGATGAGCGGGTAGAAGGAAGGGCACCCTCTTGTCCTTGGGATGGAAAACATCCCTAAAGGCGAATGAACCACCAGATTAACGGCATAGGATGGAGAAGGAAACGGGAAACCACACCATTAGAGATCCTTCTGGATATCCCTTTCCTGTATGTTAGGAGTTTCGTGAATGATGAAGCAGTCTCGAGTTCAATATTTCGGAGTAATATTCCCCCATTCGGATCTCCGGGAGGGGACAACAAGAGGCTATAAAGAGAATAAGGGCGATTTGGGGAGAATTGCAAAATGGAATGTTAGGTCATTGATTAAGATTGGAAAATTGGAAAACCTGAAACTAGAAATGAATAGAATGAAAATAGACATCATGGGGATAAGTGAAATTAGGTGGCCCAACAATGGTGCTTTCTGGAGTGGAGAATTTAGAATATTGTACTCAGGAAATGACGAAGGAAGTGGTGGTGTTTGTTTGGTTTTAGAAAAGGAAATTTATCAAAATATCTTGGAAATTTTGGGTTTTAGCGAGAGGATTATAATGATTAAAATCAAAATGGAACGAAGGAATATGGTCATGATTCAGGTGTACCTGCCTGCGTCTAATCTTCCAGATCAAGAAGTTGAAGACATTTACGAAAAAATCGAGGAAGTTCTAAATGAAAGTAGACCAACAAGACAACCTTGTGATCTTAGGGGATTGGAACGCAGTGGTTAGAGAAGAAGTTGAAGAAGAATTAGCCGGGAAACATGGGCTTGGAAAGAAGAATAAGAGAGGAGCCAGACTTCTTGAGTTCTGTCAAGCGCACAACTTGGTGATTGCCAACACACTTTTTCAGCAGCTCAAAAGAAGAAGATATACTTGGTCAATGCCTGGAAATGAAGAACGATATCAAATATATTATATTTTAGTAAGGGATAGTTTTAAAAACCAGGTAAAACAGCTAAAAGTTGTCCGGGTGCTGATATAGACTCTGACCATAATCCTGTACTAATGATAAGCAAACTTCGCATGAAAAGGAAGCAAGTTACTCCAAGGAGCAAAAAATGGAATTTCGCGAAAATCAGATATGAAAGTGAAACCCAAGAGTTATTTAGTGACTTGACAAATGTAGTAAAAAGGAAATGCAAAAATGCAAACAGTGTACAAGAAAAATGGAGTTTATTTAAGGAGGAAGTCCTAAAAACTTCAAAAAAATGTATTAGAAAAAGAGAAAAGATTCCATGCAATCCTTGGATAACAAATGACATTCAATGATGAAAGAAAGAAGGTGTAAAAATTTAGGATACCAAATTGAGATCAGAAAATGCAGAAACAAAATAAACAGAGATGCCAAAAAGGCGAGAGAAAGGTAGTTGGAAAACAAATGTAAATCAAGTAATCTGAATATGGCAAAGGGAAATTTAGAAAAAGCATACGCAAACATAAGATCAGAGTTCAACAGAAAAACATAGACCCTATCAGTTATGAGAGATAAAGATGGAATTGTGATAACAGATGAATTAGGGATTATCAAGCAGTGACAGGAATACATTGAAGAGCTCAATAGGGGGCAAGAGTTGGATGAAAACATCTTAGAAAACGAAGAAAGCATAGAAGAGGATATGATTGGACTACCATTACTAAGAGAAGAATTTGACAGAGAACTAAAATCGCTGAAGTCCTCACTGATTGAAAGGAAGTATGGAACTTCTTTCCATTGTAGTAATCTGTTAAAGAAAATCGAGACCAAGGACTCTATATCTACTCTAACGTAGGGCCTATATGAACATTGTAGTTTGGCCTAGGCCTAGGCCCTAGAGAGCCTAGGGACACAGGCCTAGAGCCTAGTGAGCTTAATAATCTTATTCATAGGCCTAGGCACCTAGACGGGAATTCACCTGGGCTAGGCCTAGCCAAGACCTAAGCCTAGGCTTATCACTGGCATAGGGCCTAACTGAGATTAATAGGCTTCTTCATAGACCTAGGCAAGGTCTAGTGAGCTTGATAGGCCTGGGCCTAAGCCCCTAGATGCGAATTCATGCCTAGACCCTAGGCCTAGCCTAGACTTAGGCTAGCCAAAACACCAGCCAAGACCCTAGGCCTAGGGATTTGGCCGTCCGTAATGATATGAAAAAATAAGTAGTTTTATATTATAAATTGGCCCGGATTTGTGCTAGGCCTAGGCCTAGAGATTTGGTCGTCACTCAACAATACTCGTGGTTGGTCGCTAGGCCGCCAGATATAGCCAATCGCCAGCACGGTCAACGGTTGTCAGCAGTTGTCAGAGGGAAGCAGGTCGAGGCAGGAGGCAGCGGGCTGCTATAAAACACGTTTTTCCGGAAATTCCAGGCGTTATATTCCAAATATTTCGTTAACGAAAACGGGAAATAACATTTGTGAAAATGTCTACATTTTGACGAAATTAGCTCCTATTTCGCTAAATAACAATTATTAGCTCTAAAAGACTTATTTTGCATTAATTCGCGAAATAGAAAACCACTTTAAATGCTTCCAAATACCACAATACATAAAGAAAAATCGTAAAAACATGCTTTCGAGAGAATTAATTTTTTTCGCATTTTTCGTTAATGCGAAAATAACGTCTCTCTACCTACCCTATCGGAACTATTCCCACCCATCATCTAATTGCATGAGCTTTCGGTCTCACGGAAATTCATTATATTCATCAATGCTGTCACATTAATCCTTCATCACTCATTCCGGATAAAAAAAACATTAGTAACAAATGAGAGCTTATCGAATTGGGCCATGAAATCCAAATTCTTCCAATTGTTATGCACCTTGTTTATTTCAATATCATATGCTAGGACCCCAAATCAGGTTGCGCAAGGTGCAAAGGCTACCGCGGTTGTTTGAAAGTGACTACAAGGTTTCACCGTTTCACCGAATCAGATTTCAGCCTTAAGATGGCGACAGATATGTCGGTGAAGCAATTGCCATTCAGTATGAGCCATTATGTGAAAGAAACCCGGAAACGTCAAAGTCGTCATCTGCAAAAAATAATTTTTCGGAATCAGTGTAGTTCGAGATTTAAAAACTTTCTTCCATCTAAAAAGCATCGATATCAATACTTTGCACTAGGGTATTACAGGTCAAAGAAGGATAGCAGTATCTTCTTTCATATATATTATTGGTTTTAGAAGCCTAGATATGTCAGTTATATTCTCAGGTCACGCGTCTACCTGTACATCACAAGGGAACTTAACTGTAAGTAAATATTTTTGATTGAATGGAGTATTTCTTGGTTTGCAAAATTCAATAAAATAAAATTTAGGTTTTGATTTGTTAGGATTGCTGGATTTTTTAAAATAATAAGCTAAACTTTCTATTCAGATGTGAACAGTTATATTTAAGTTCACTCTTTTGTCAATCATATTACAATTAGGATAATAAACGAGGGTTGCAGCGGTGTATATTACCTAATCAAGGGTCGATATAAAATACAGTCTGGTGAGGTCGATTAGCCAAGACTCCCAAAATACAATAGAATCTTCCAGTTAAATTAGATAGCATAACACAATCATAGGTTCCATTGAATAAACGGAAAATCCATAAATATACCTGCCACATGGAGTTGTATCCTTCATAAAAATATCCGTTTTTCATTTTCGTCTGCTTTACATACTTTGAATTTCTCCAACCGCTCATTTATTTTTCTCCGTCTAAACCTAACACTTCCTAAATGGTTTAAAACTTAAATTAGATTTTTATTTAGATAGAACTTTTGCAGCGAACCAGGGGGGTTATTTTGTAATATCACTTAAGTGATAATACGTAAAAAATACGGAAAAATACGTAATTTTTCGTACTTTACTCCGCCACCCAGGCGGCGTGACCATTTTGGGCTCTCAAGCAGTGATCTGCAGATCTTTTATTTGTGTCACCCGCTCTTTCAACTCTTGAGCCGTATCTTTCGACTCTGTCGATCCGTTTCATTCGCCTCAACATTTCATAAGTTCCATCTCACCTGTCGTAAGGGACGTGAAATGGAGCCACCATCGGACCTTGGCCGATCGTGAGCCGATCATTGAGAGAGCGAAACGAATCTCCCGCCTTCTCGCAAAGAGTAATTAAAATGGTGAGATTATAAAATAACCAACCAGGGGGAACTGTCTGAACCACTCGAGATAATTTCGATCACGTAACTAAGGAGTCATATGGCACAATAACAAGCGGTTCGAGATTTTGTTGTGTTTGAAGCATTCAGATGGATTACTCACGTGTCTGATGTGTTGAGTATTGCGACTCTAATATATAATATTCGACTCCATCAACGATATACCGGTGGAAAAAACCGATTGGAAAGACTGCGTGTGATTTTTACAAAATTTTTTCAAACGCACAAAATCTCGGACCATTCATGGTTTTGATGCGAGGCTCCTTACTTCGAATGAAACTCGAGGGTTTCAAACACAACCCCTTTGGGGTATATTGAGAGGTATTCGTAGATTTAAATTTTTTTTAAATGAGAGTAACTAATGAGTAGGGACCTTCAAAAGGTGGTGTTAATTTTTGGTGGAAAGTGGGGTTATTTTTCCCAAAGAGTGGTGTTATTTTTCTAAGAAAGTGGTATTTTTTTCCAACTTACCGAAAAAAACATTTAGCATTAACAGCATCCAGAAAAATATTTAAGGGCACATTGCGATTAAAATAAGGGAACATAAGAGAAATAGTGGTCAATTTGTAAACAAAGTTAGTCTTTTATGTGCGTACTTGTATTTGCATTCCAAAGGGTTAAGTAACATGTGCATTCCAGCATGAGATAATGGAAGAAAAAATATATTAAGATGCATCATAGTTGGTGCTGTATGTATTTAAGGTGATAGATTAATACAGATTTATGAGGTAAACCTTATCATGTTCAAGATTGGATGACCTGGTCAGGGAACTGGGGTGGACATAAAAAAATAGGTAAAACAGGAAATAACCCTCAAAATATGCTCAACAATAATGTATCAAATGATTTTCTTATCTTTAAAAGAAAAAATACTCATGGTGGCCAAGTTACTCTCTTTCAAACCTCTCTGGATCTACATTACAGCATGGTAGCCTGATCATGTCTAAACAACTAAACTCAAGGCATCGTGGCTTAAGGGCTAACAGTGCTTTAACAACATCCATAGAGCCATTTAAAGATAATTCTTGTACAGAATTCTTCAGTAGATGAAAACCTTCTGCTATTTTTTCCATGCTTAGATTTAGAATATTTCTAATTTTCTTTAGTTTTGACATCGGTTTGGGATTGATTTCTTGCTTCATAATTGCACTTGGTTCAAACAAAGATGCCTCTTCAAACCTTTCCCTGCTAAGGTTAGAGGAAATAAGGGCTCTCAGTTTCTCAGAGGCCCTCCATGCAACTTTCTGAAAGGTGTATTTTCCTTCTGCTGCTTTAGTTGTAGGTAGAGATGACAGAATTCAGCTAGTATTTTCATAATATATTCCATATAGGATTGGTGTCCAGCTTGTTCTTACACCCCATAAGGCTCTTGCTAAGGGTGTCTGAATTTGGAAAACAAGATCCCTCCAGTTTTTTGATCAAGTCAATCAAGTGCTGGCCATGTTCTTTAGCAAATACCGCTTGACGTTGCCGCCCTTGAGCTTTTGAGGCAGTCAAAGTTGTGAAATACAACACACCAGCATTCTATCACTCATTTCTTCGGTCTCACAGCAAGCAGTGATGTCCGCTAAATAATCTGCTAAATATGTAGCACTTTCAAACCATGAATTCCAACTTGTCACCACAGTCATGGGAAACAGTGAACATTTTTCTCCTTTTTGATCCTCTTTAAATGTTGCATACCGGTGTTTTCTCTTATGAGTATGCAAAAATACACCCTTTTTCATACTTAATACCTACTTACTTCATTCAGTTCAGGTGTCTGCTGTATCCAGAAATTGGACACCAGATATAACTTCTGTGCCCAACACTGAATATGTACTAAGTGGTCACCGGCCACTAATTTCAAACCCTCCAAGCAATTGGTCATATGGTGGGCTGAGTGTGTAACAATGGATTTGATCTATTCTTATTTAGCATCATAGACTTGAATTGAATCCAAAATGCACGAATACAGTCTGTTGCATTTGCTCTTTGCAAAAAAATTAACACCAGCTACAAAAAGATGAGGATGATATGATTCATCCATTATTCTGAACAAAACAACAAAGACACAGCGTCTCATTTTGTCAGTTGTTTCATCACAGAAAATGTCTGTATTCTTTCCACGGCATTTGTCTTTATCGTCTTCATTTCGCAGACTGGCCAGGTGATCAACATAACTCTTCCGTAGAGTTTGAACTTGTGGTAAATCACCCGCACCTTAAACGAAAGAACGAATTCAATTCTTATTTCCTGATTTCAGATTGCAATCCAACAATTACGCTCTCGTACATGTCGAACAAAATTTATTAGCCGCCTACTGGTCATCCCAAGCAAAAACTATAAATGTTGGAAAAGTTAGTTCTGCCGATTAAGCGAGCTCACGCCAATGCGAGCACCTTTAGACAAATATGTGAGCCCACGAATATTTTATATTTTATAGTACTGCCGGTACCAGGGGCCTCTGACGTTGGTATGATGTCGTTTTTTTAAATGAAGGTGACGTTTGCAGGCTCACGTGGCCAAAAATGGTGAATGGTTCATCCAAAATGATACTTAATTGACAGAGGAGGGTCCAAAGGAACAGTGTACCCTTAAATCCATAAATGTCCTCACAATAATGCCATAAAACCAAGCGTCATTATGGTGGGAAATACCAAATTCGGCCCCATTTTTAGCGAGAATACAGCCTCCCTGCCGGTTTGAATAACCACAGTATGAAATATTGTCTGCAAAGATGACATCAATTTGTTGAAGTTACTAGCCTCTGACAGCTGCTGTGAGATTTCTGCAATATTAAACTGTAGCAAACATGAGAAAGTGAAAATGAATAAGATATTTCCTTACCTTCGATGTATTTACTCAGCCACGCTCGATGTGTGTGTTATCCAGTTTCTGAGGAGGAATGTTAGCTTTCAGAAATACCTCTGTCGTATCATTTGCAAATTCACTTGATATATCTTTTTTTTTCTTAGCTGCATGGAAAGTAGTGGGCACTAAGGTCTGCCTCTTAAATCCCCACCCTGAAGCGGCGTTTTAATCACGTTTGGTTTTATATTTATCTCTCGCAAAGTGCTTGGTACACGAGTCTTTTCTCTACCACGACACTGTTACTTTGCATTGACGGCAAAGAATGTTTTTTTCGTCACTGGTATACAACCCATCTGACTCGAACTAAAATAAGACTGTATAAACGAAGTGCAAGTGCAAGTTTTGCACGTTGCTTAGCGGCGACAGCCGGATTCAGCATTTCGATGACAGTCAATTTAAACTTCGCCTTGAAAATATAATGCTTCCGTTGAAAAGTTATTACCTGTATGTTGTTAATATTTTACCTAGTGGAAAAGAATTCCGTGACGCACGCCTAAGAATGAACACATTGCTTCATTTACCATGCGTAGGGACATGCAAAACTCGTATTTTCGGGTTTTCCGAAAAACGCAAATTTCGTATATCATCGCGAATTTCAATCGCGAATTACAACATTTCCAACGTGAATTTCCTCATTTTGGTTGTCTCTGTCATTTAACTTGTTACTGTAAACATTTAATTAAGTAGTAAATATTTGGAAATGGTATTTCCGGTCCAACTCTATTTAGAAATGTTACTCGATTATGATATTCTTCAATCAAGTTTTGTGAACTTGAACAAAAGGAGTAAAAATATTGTAAATATAAAAAAAATATAAATGTAAATAAATAAATAATGTAAATAATATAAGAATTGTGATATATAGGCAGTCCCCGAGGTACGTAAGCCTCGACTTACGTTAATATGGACTAACGTAAGTAGGCACCTCACCCAAAACGACAAAAATTACGGAAGTTAAGGGATGCGAAGAGTGGTTGCCTTCTTTCAAGGGGCGCGTGTCATGGCATCAGCACAGTGATTTTCTCTGTTGACAGTTGTATCGCATTCACCAAAACTTATAATGCCGAAGTGGACGGTGCCGAAAAAGCAGCGTGAGGCAGAATTTCGACAACATGGATTATATTGTACTGATGACAAAACAATTCTTTGTCGTTTTTGCAACACAAATGTCTCGTGGAAAAGGAAGGACAGCCGCACGAAATATATTTTGAGTGAAAAACATAAGGCTAATGTTGAAAAAAATTCAGCCGGGGGCAGTGGAACAAAACGGTAAGCATCCATAATAATATTCAGAGTGGTATTTTTTTAGAATACTACTAACTCCTTGCAAGGTATGACAACTTCTAAAGCAGAAGCTGTGAAGTCGATACCAATCCAGATGGCATTAATAAAACTTTGTTCTCTTACAGTAGAAGACCCAAGTAGAGTAACATTTGAAAACAGTTTTTGACCCTCAAGTAGTTCTCACAATGGAGGTGAGCCCCGACATAATCACGAAATTGAAAAAGGTTCATGGCGATGAGTCAATTGAGACGGAAAATTTGATGTTGCGGTTTAGGGAATTACGTCGAATATTACAACAACAAAATTTCCAGGGTTCAGTGGAAATATTGAAAGCAATTCAGGTACTAAAATTGTTTAAACCATCATTTGCATTAAAGTGCCTTGAAGCGATGTGCAAATGTGGACTCGAAGAGATTTATTTCCTCTTAAAACACTGTGCTAACAAATAGGAGAACAAATCTAAAAGAAGACATTTTTGGCCACACTGGAAATTTTTTCATTTGAAAATACGGACATTTAACTGTAATTTGGCTCTTTATGTAACTTGGTTTGATATTAGAAATGTACAAAAAGGTAAAATGTGAATACAGTATGGCATTAATTATTTAAATTTTCCCAAATCAATGGTATTCAACATTTATTGTGAATAGGTGGGCCTGCTGGGAGGAGGGCACTTAATACACACCAAATATTTTGTCGTGAAAATAACACCGATTTCAGGGTAAAATAACACCGCTTTTTCAAAACATATAACACCATATTTGGCTATAAAATAACCCTGCCGCATTATTGGAGACCTTTTGCAGGCCTCTAATAATGCGGTACATGCTAATTAATTCGTTTTCAAATTAACCCCTCTGCACGCTGTACGTGGTACGTCGTGCCACGCTCCTTTGGGTATACTTTTTTAATTTCATCTCTCCGCGTTTTGAACAGCACTGATTATCGTTGGCCTCTGACAAAATACCCCTTCCTACTCATTCCCATTCCTACTCAGTCCCAATACACGAGAAAACACTCTATGAGAAAAACAAAAATAAAAGAATAAGAACCATATTTATAGTCGTTACCTAGCAGTCCCCTTATCCATCCCCTACCCAGCAGGCCCCTTGAATTGAGCATCCTATAGTCAAAATTAAGGGATTAGCTTAATTAGGATGGTTGGGGGTTAGATCTGGTAACTAAGGACTACAAACGGCGGGAAATAGAATTCGCAGCTCAAATGTTTCAGTGGTGACGCTCGTGATCAACATGGATACGGATAAATAAAGAGCCGACGCCGCATAAAAACTATTGAGAATGCCGCTCTACGTGCAAACAGAAGAAGAAGATTTTGTGTGACCTGTAGGAGAACCATAAAGATATAATGGAAAGTAAGCAAAAGGACGTAGTTTCCTGCCACAAGAAGAAGAAATTGTGGGGAAAAATATGCGTCACATCAGATATTTATCGATTAAGAGCAAATCTCACAGTTGTTTTATTAACACCAAATCTTTGAAATTATTGATTTAAGGATATGCACGTTCATAACAGTCAGTTTAGTTATATCTGTTGTGTTATTTTTTCGATAAGGGGGCCCCTGGTGGAGCATGCATCTCCTGCCAGAATTAGAAGAGGCTAAGGGTGCTGCTGGGGGTGGAAATTTGACTATAACTACCGTTTTTGACGAAGGGGCCTGCTAGGGACTGTGGGACTGCTGGGTTACGACTACAAATTCGGCCCTAAATGTCATAAACGCCATAGGAAGGTATGTGTTGACTTCCTTCGTGAACTTTTAATCTGCTGCCTTGGGTTTACGTCTTGCATCTGGTTTCTCTCTCTCGTTATTGCATTCCAAGAGTTATTAGGGTAGCTTCACCTCTCACTTCTATCGGGCCACTTCTCCTTCCTTCGTTATTTTTGTTCTGACGTAGTGAGGGGTGGGCAGAGTCCTTCCCTGCGTGATTCACTCGGTAGGTGACATCATACATGTGGCTCTCCGTGTAATCAATTTGTGGAAATCACAAAGTGTAATTTTTCACAGTTAAGATGAAAATAATTGTTAGCAAACGAAAATTTGATTTTCTTTATTTAAATACCGCGAGTAGGGCCTACTCATTTAAATGCCAGAACCAGCTAGAGGGGAAGTGGCCCTCTGGCGCGGATGACCGAAGGCACACGTTGCGCTTACAATCACTACATTGTAAATTAATTGGGATTGGGAGTTAATGTTAGATACTTTTGAGTATATTCTGGGGTAGCCGCCCGGATGAATTTTTTAAAATTGTATTATCTCGAATAAACACCAAAGTTCGCGTCATCCGCGTAAAAATTCGCGTTATCGCATATATGCGAGAAATATAGGTCCTTACCACGGTCCTTACTAATGAGACATGTGACGGACAAATCTAGCAAACAATTTGGTGAAAGATTTTCGTTGGTCCTTTCCTCAACAGCGGCCAGCGGAAAGCTTCCCCAACACATCGCCAACTACACGCCCTTCCAGCCCCGTCCCCCCCCCTCTCCCTCTCCCAACCATCAGCTTACATTTTTCTGACATTGTAAGAGTCCCTTCCCCTCCCTTCCCGCCGACGCGTCTTCCTCGCGCTTGCAATTGTAACATCAGACGATTGGAGCAAGGAAGGCGGCTGCACGAATCTTAGTCGCCTCTGGTCAGTCGCGGAAAGGCCGTTCGACACCACCTCCGAAAACGCCGTTGCAGACTGTTCTACTTCACGAAATTTTGGGCGTGTGGTGAGTGATTAACGATATCTGTTTTCTCAATTATGGGGTTTAAGAATTGAACTTAAAGATTGCTTTTTCCACTGTCGGATATACAAGTATTTCAAAAAAAACTTTAAAACGTGAAGTAACATAATGAATATTCTAAAATGTGCTATTAATCGTAGTTATTAGACGCTTACTGCATTGGCTTAAACATGATCAAGGATAAATTGTGTCGAGAAAAAAATCCGCCCGTGCCGGATATGGAACATCAGACATTTGGTTTGGCGGGTCAATGCGTAGACCATCACATTTTGGTCGCGGCGTGTACCAATGGCCCGTGGTTTGATTCTCGGCCCTGGTGGAGTTATTCTCATGGCAATTTATTCTTGTTGTCATTACCGTACTTGAAGGCAGAGACAACAACTTCAATCTGATGCAGATCATTCCAGTATGTCTATCGATAGCTATGGATATAACTGTGGATCTAATTCATAGATCCAGAATTTAAATTAGAGACCATGAATTCACATTGCGTATTAAGCCTCAAATCGGGTTTAATCATGATTTTCGTTTTTATCCAACTATTATGTTTGGGAGCGGTCGCTCAGTGCCTTTATTTGTATTCTGTTCAGGTGCCTGAAACCATGCCGATCAGGATGTTGGTCATCGTCCCAAGGGGAGAGCAGCGGTATTGGTCGTTGGAGAGGTTGATGAACTTTCTGCAACCCTTTGGACCAGGGTTTGAAATAATAGGTATCGGTGCTACATGGAGAGTTATCCACCCAGCGATGGATGAGGACAGAGCCCATGCCTTTGTAGCCAATGTAAGACGCCTTTACACGGTGGCTCGCACTTTTACCTCCACGCGCAGGCGTGGCTAACGAAAGGACGCTCGGAGAGCAGAGGACTGGCGCGGCGGGTATCGTCGTCCCCGGGGTTCTGCGAGGACTCCTCGAAGGAATTCGCCACCGCGTCCCTGGACCAGTTCAATCCTCTACCTTCCTTTAGCCCTTGGAGTGAAAGGATAGGATACCAGTGTGAATGGGTCAAGCTATTTTTTATTATTGGTGCGCGTTTTCATGTACAAATGTGACTCAGAACGTGCTTGAAATTCGAGTTGAAGCTCAGTGATTATGGTTTTCTATATAATTTTGTGTGAAGTTACAAGGAAAAATTCATTTTTCTGTATTTATTTTCATAAATAAAACTCCTTTCGTACCTCTGACTGAAATTGAGACTGAACAGATTAATTATCATTACCTGTTTACAAGTATTAGTGTGTAAAATTATCTAGTTTACTATGAATTATATTTCAGAAAACAGTAGCCGATGTATAAAAGGGGACATGTGGTTTTTCTAACGGATTCAAATTTTCCAAGAATAAAATAAAAAAATATGTGTTGGTTTTTATGGTACATTAAATTTATTTCCTTGCTAGCACTTCTTTATCATGGAAAATATTGGTTCTCCGTAGATGCACGGCGCATGCTTGGAAACATTCTTGAACCGCGGCCGAGACCTAAATATAAATCTAGAATTACTCGCCGTATTTGCTATTTTGAGAATAGTTGTCATTATTACTTTTTCAGATACCTCTGGATAAGAATAGGGATATGTATCTTTAAGCTGATTACTCAGAATCGTTTTGAAAAGAGAAAAACTTTCCACCTACACGCCCATCCAGCCCCACCACCCTCTCTCCAAACCCTCAGCTTCTACATATGTATCTGACATTGTAAGACTCCCTTCCCCTCCCAGCCCACCGTCGCGTCGTCCTCGCGCTTGCACTTGTAACATCAGACGGAACGAGCAGCGACGGCTGTTTTACGCATCGTAGTCGCCTCTGGTCATCGCGGAAAGGGTGTTCGAGACCACCCCAGAAAACGCCATTCCAGACTTCTACCAAACGAGATTGTGGACGAGTGGTGAGTGATTAAAGATTTCTGGATTATGTGGTCTAAGAATTGTACTGAAAGAAGGTTTTTTTCGCTGTCGTATATATTATTATTTGTTCAAAAAGTTTCAAAACGCGTAGTATAATGCTGAATTTTCTAAAAGGTGCTATTTATCGTAGTTATCGTAGTAGCTTTCTGCATCGGCTTCAACCAGATACAGGATACATTATGTCGAGAAACATATCCACTAGTGCCGGAAATGGAACCTCGGACCATTGGTTTTGCGGGTCAATGCGTAGACCATCACATTCTTGTCGGCGCGTGGACCAATGGTCCGTGGTTTGAATCTTGGCCCTGGTGGATTTATTCTAATGGCAATTTATTCCTGTTTTCATCGCCGTAATGTAAGGCAGAATCGCACTTAAATCTGATGCAGATCATTCCACTACCTATGTCCATCGATAGCTGTGGGTATAACTATGGTTCTAATCTATAAATCCACAGTTTTAAATAGTTGCCTTGCATGCATATTGCCTATAACGGTAAAATCGGGTTAACCGTGGATCATGATATGCGTTTTAAT
This sequence comes from Pyrrhosoma nymphula, assembly GCA_963573305.1. Taxonomy (NCBI): domain Eukaryota; kingdom Metazoa; phylum Arthropoda; class Insecta; order Odonata; family Coenagrionidae; genus Pyrrhosoma; species Pyrrhosoma nymphula. The sequence continues at coordinate 20,667,652 of OY754330.1, read as the reverse complement.
CCAGCTACCAAATAAGGGAGCGGTCGTTTAGTGCCTTTTTTGTATTCTGCTCAGGTGCCTGAAACCATGCCGATCAGGGTGTTGGTCATCGTCCCAAGGGGAGATCAGCGGTATTGGTTGTTGATGAGGTTGATGAACTTCCTGCAACCCTTGGGACCAGGTGTCGAACTAAGACGTTTCCACGCGACATGGAGAGTTGGATTCCCAGCGATGGATGACGACAGAGCCCATGCCTTGGTAGCCAATGTAAGACGCATTTATGCAATGGGTCGCACTTCAAGGCGCAGGCATGGCTGACGTAAGGTGTGGAAGACGCTCGGAGAGCAGAGGACTGGCGCGGCGGGTATCGTCTCTTGTCGTCCCCGGGGTTCTGCGAGAACTCCTCCGGTGAATTCGCCACCGCATCCCTGGACCAGTTCAATCCTCTACCTTTCTTTAGCCCTTGGAGTGAAATGTTAGGATACCAGTGTGAATGGATCAAGTTATTTTTTATTATTGGTGCGCGTTTTTATACAAAAAAAACTCTGAACGTGTTTGAAATTCGTGGTGAAGCTCAGTGGATATCATTTTCTATTTTTTTTTTTGCGTGAAGTTGCCGGGGAAAATTCATTTTTTCGTATTTCATTTCAGAGATAAAATCTTTTCGTACATTTGTATGCATTTGGGATTGGACACTGTAATTACCATTACCGGTATGAACGCATTAGTATGCAAAATTAGGTAACTCTAAATTCAATTTCAGAAAATAGTAGCCGAGGTTGAAAAGTGGACTTTGTTTTTATGGCGGATTCAAATTTTCAAGGAATTAAATAAAAAAATAGGTGTCGGTTTTATGCTTTAACTTTCATTCCTGGCTAACTCTTTTTTGTCATAGAATGTATTGTTTCTCCGTAGATGCACGGTGAATGCTTCGAAAAGTTCTTGAACAGCGGCTGAGACCTAAAACTTAATGCAACATTTCTCGCTGTATATGCTATTTCGAGTACTGTTTTCATTGTTATCTACTATTTCAGATGCCTCTAGAAAAAAATAGGGATATTTAACTATAACCTGATTACTAAGAATCTTTTTAAAATGAGAAATGTCTTGCAATAAAAGACAATAAGACGAGGCACCGATAAAAATGGAACGTTTTTTCCTTTTACCTGCACGTGATGGTTTTATGTATATTGCAGGAATGACCATTTTAAAAGCTTTTCAAAATATATCCTACAAACATGATTACTGTTTGAAATAATTCCCATAGTCTTTCATGTGTTGTAATCAAGGTTTCCCGTCTCCCCTATCTTAGAACTCAAACTGCAAACATTTTCATGCGTGGGGATAGATAGCACTTAGAGTTTAAAAACTTCTTCAACTCTATAACTAAAATGTTTTCCATTTTTTACATAAATTATATTATTTTAATAATTAGATATAAAAAACAGCCGATACATTTGTTACCAGATACTTTCAAAAATATGAATTGCGTATCAGATTTCTTTACAAATAGAGGACAAATAACTGGATATGAGCTATTCGTTTTGAAATTTGCTGATCAGCAAATTCGCAAAAAGAAATTCGTATTTCTACGCTTAATCAATTAAGCGTAGAAATACGAATTTCTTTTTCAATACACTATTATTATTTATCAAAAGCACATGAAATGCATTCCATTAATTTCCTTGTAATGGGTGTAAAAGTCATGGATTAAGTTTCATATTAATTAAATTATCATACTTAATGTAGGTATATCTGAACACATAGTAACATGAAATGTTAAAATGAAATGAGAAATGCGACACTTGATTTTATTATCCGAAATAATAATGAGTGCGCATTTATCATGCAGTTAGGGGTTTAACTACGTAGCAATAGTATTTCAATTGTATGAGATTATTCTGCACTTCCCTCTTTTGATATCTCACAAAAAATGAACGCTATGCCCTCATCGTGCTTTCGTTAATAACGAAAATACCCGTAGTATTCCCGACCCGAAGAGCTGTGATTGTGGCTTTTTATGCACTATTTGACGAAGAGGTTAACAGACATCCATCACTCACACTATCACATATACTCCGAACCGCGCATATATCAGTCGCGCGACCCCATGTATATTACCAAACATCAACGCTATGCCAATATCGTGCTTTCATGAATAACGAAAATACTCGTAGTATTCTCATTTTACTCGGGTAAACTAATTTGGTTGCATCAAAATAATAATAAGTAATGTATCCCTAGTTGTATCGATATCAATGCATTAATCACGTCCATGCTGAAATAAAGTAAACGTGGACAATGAAATATAATCAAAGATTTCAGGCATTATCATTCTTATAATTTGCGAAGTAAAGGTCAAGTAAAAGATGAAACACTACCAGGAACATTAAAGCTTTTTTTTCTTCCCGCAATTACAAAGAAATATGCCTCCACCTTATTCTCAAAAGTCAAAGAACGGTATAAATAAAATTTGGACTTCTGAATGGAAATGTTAATGCTTATAAAGAAATATCCGTTTGTATCTCTAGATTGCTCTGGGTTCGAATGGACGAAGGTATTCAAAGAGTTGTGATTGTGGTATTTTATACACCAGTGGACGAAGAGGGTGGCAGTGTGTAAGATGTGTCTTGCGGAAAACTGAGAGAGGTGTTGGGAGGATGTGACTCTGGGGAGAAAATAATTGTACTTGACGATATGAATAGTGAAAGAAGGAATGCCTCTGAGAACGTGGTTTGGTCATTTGGTGACCCTTAAGTGAATGGTAATGGCGAAAACTTGGTAAGTGCATGCTTGGAAAAAGGATTGTTGGTCGCGAATGCATGGTGTAAGCATATGAAAATAGTTCAGTAGACATTGCTATGGTGCGATTGTAAGAGTATGAGTGATTTAATTGAGTATGAAGAGAGGGTGAGAGAGTTAGTGCGGTATACATGGGTGATGAGGGGAACCAGATGTCAAACAGACCACCTCTTGGTTACCTTAATAATGAATTTTGACAGAAAGTGGATTTCAAGTAAGACTATCACACGCAAGCATCTGAGAGTAATAGTGGTTACGTTTTTGACGGTGTGTTAAGAACACATTATAGGTGAATACTTCAGGATGCACTATTCTTGAAGCAGAGGAAATAGGTCGAATTTATCGGAAACGGGAGTGCTAGTGGTGTGTGTTAGAGTTTGAAAAATGGATTTTTCATTGTCCTTAAGTGTATGTGGAGAAGGAGAGGTAGGGAAAATGGGTAAACGTGCGCTTTCATAACGCCAACTCAAAAATCTCTTTAACCCACTTATAAGAGAGCTTTTGTAACCAAATTCTGTTCACATTTCATGCAAAATATGTGCATTATTATACATTATTTTTAGTATGGTAATAGGTCTAGTATTAAGGGAATATGGAAGTCCTCCAATTATTCTTTGATTCCCTACTATAACAGCAGTTTCAGTAGATAACCTAATAGTAAAAATAATGATTTCCTAAGTCCCAGTTCCAGTTTTTAGTCAGTTTTGAGTACCTATGTTAAAACTTAAATGCTGGCGATTGTTTGATGAAGTAGACTCAATTGAAGATTAACTAAACCTTGTTCCTGCACTTATTTGGCTTGTGATTTCAGAAATTAAGTGCTCCCTTATTTGTTTAAACTGTGAATGGATAAGGTTCATTGCATAAGTTGGAATTTTAGTAGGGTTCCTATATTTCTCCTATGCCTGTTAATGATTGTCTGATATACTAACATTTAATTAATAGAATTAAACGAGTTAGCATCTTAAGAGGTTAATTTTGATATTATTTCTTCACAAATTTCTTTCTGATTTAAAAACAATGTCAAGGTTGGTTTAGAGGTTTGGTCGTTTGCAACTTTTTTTTCTATTTCGCATGATATGTCCTAGATATGCCATTTTCCTCTTCTTAACTATGTTGAACAGTTCACGCTCAGTAGCGTAGCCAGGGGGGTAACAGGGGGGGGGGCGGATTCCCCCCCCCCTCGCCCCGTGTTCTAGCGCCCCTAAGTGTGTGAATGATTCCACCATGGTACTAATACATTGGGTAGGTCGCTCCCGTGAACGAAAATGCGTCCGTTCTGCGCATCCAACGCTGTGACGTACGCTGGAGGACAAGCAGCGGCGGAGCATTTGAAAAGGAACTGGGATTTTCCACGTAACCGGTGGTGTCAACCAAACCACTGTTATGGAACTTCTTAACACATGCAAAATACTTAGTAAATAACTTAACTGTCATCGCATGACAACTTTAAAAAACAATTAACATCGTTGATGTTCAATATGATGTGGTGTTCGTTGAACGAAACGAATTCGCCAGATACCAACAGGTGCCGATGGAGTTTTCTTAATGAAAACTTATTTGAAATTAGGAGATGTTATGTCACTTTGATAACGCTGAGAATTATGCTGTTATATTACCTTGAGTGATAAAACGGCTTTTAGAACTCAAGAGAGCAAGAAAACACAAAGCTTGTGTTCAAGAAGTAGTACGGTGAGTGAGATTGTCGCTAACTTACAGTATAAAGAAGAAACTGAGTGAGTGCTACATTCATAGTCGGCATTGAAATATCAATTTCAAAAGAAGGTAGATACGATATTTTAGAATTTAAACTTCTTTAGACATCATTAAAATATAAATGAAACAATTGATATGCACATTCTTCGCTTTTATCCTGATTTCACGGGCATACGAAGCTGGAAATTCGGCGAATTCTTGGTCATGCGCATGATCATGCGATCAAAATTAGAACATGTTCTATTTTTGCTCGCATGATCCCGTGAATGATCGCATGATAGGAGCCAGTACGTCCATCTTGGTTGTTTTGATATTGAATCCACCTCACTTCGCTAAAGCAAACTCATAATAACATATAATGAAGGCAAGGAAAGTCATATCAATGTATTTGGAAATAAATATCTCTGTAGGCAGGATACATTGCACACACTTTGGCAGACGTGGAATGGTCATTTGGTTAAAACTATCGTGGAGGTTTTGCAATATGAAAATATCGAAATCTCGAAGGATTAACCTAAATAGATCTAACCAGACCTTGAATTGTTTATTCAGGGCTGCAGTACAACGAGTACAACATATCTGGCCCTATTTTGACTTCAGGATGGACGGCAGAAAAATGTTCGTAACGATATCAACACTACTGCTTTCATCAAAGTTTTAGGCTAAAAACTATGGGAGATACTACTAAATGCAGAAACGCAGAACAGATCTTAGGGCAATGATCTCTCTTTGGACCTGTTTATTGAAATAATCATACTTGTATTCACAGTATATCATTCATTCCTCACCGCCGACTGAATATATTAGCTATATATTTTTATAAATACTCAATTCTGAGTTCGGTATGATGGACGAGTGGGTAGCGTGGCCGACTGCCGGTTCAAATCTGCTGAATGGTGAGAATTTTTTGATCGTTTTCCTACGTTCCGTTGCAAATATTTTTTAATATATCGTTATAAATTCATAATTCAAAGAACTGTGTTAGTACCATGGATTCCACTCTTAAGTTCCAAATACGTATAAATAAATGCGTATAATGCGTTGTCAATTGTCATTCTACGGTATAACCACATCTCGAAAGTTTCTAATTTGCTGATAGTGTTTGCTTATACATGCGTCAAATAAACAATACTAATTTAAAATTGCAGAACCTTATTGTACAAAATTACTTGCCTACGTTGGGGTCTACTTTGACCCCACGCACCCGCTAACCTGAACTTTTAAAACGTATCCATTTCTTTTTCTATTACTCATGGGAGGGTATCATTCTGTTATATATTTTGTGTAATAGTTTTTTTTTGTAAGATGAAACCTTGTTTACCACTACCATTGAGACAGCAGGTGTGCCGGATCAGTTACACCATAACTTAGGAACCCGTGTTGCAGGCAATGTAATTTTCTAAGGCTTGTATCCTTCACTCACCGTGCGGAGTTAGGACCCGGTTATTGGGCAATTTTTCTACTTCGTCTGGAGTGACAAAAATTGCAAAATTGAATGTCGTGACAAGATGATTAATTGTTTACATAATTCGAATCGTCAATCTATAGTAGAGATCGAGATGCAAAATTGACACGAAGAGGGGAAACGACAGTTTTTCATTGGCATTCTTGTTTTATCGGGTACTATTCGCTCGAATTCGGGCCAAAATTTCCGAGGTCTATGTGATTAGAACAGGTTTGGAATGGATATATATTATTTAGCAATAAGTATGAAACTACTTTTATTCCTCTAGCGCTGTATTCATTTTAATAAATTCATAAAACGTGAAATTGGCGAAATAACTGTTTTTCAAGAGGTATTCCGAGAGGTATATCCGAAAGGCTGCAATAATAACTCAAAGTGGATTTCAGTGACGGTGTATGCAAAAGTAGACATTCTCATCTTCAGTTTACACCGCAGTGCAGGAGGCGTGGTTGCATTTACTAGTCTTACTGTTGTTATACTTACCATCAAACCACTCATGGTGGATAAACCATTAGTCTCGGATTAATTGGCATCATTTGCGTATCTGAATATGTCCAAAAATAAGCCCTCCAATTTTTCTCAGATGACTGCATTAATAAGTATTCTCGAGAATAAGGAAAATACAACTCAATAATTCCATTGTTAATGGTTAAAAACAGCTGTGAAAATGGATAAACATGTGCTATAATTACTCTTGTTCGTTGACATGGTCTTTTTGCTTAGCAACTTATGAAATATTTTTTATTCCGTCATTGATTTTTCTGCATGAAGATGTGTTTATAGCCCTGTTATATCACAGAAATACAACGCAATCTGCAATGCAATTGATTGTGAATAATTTTCTCTACATGAAAACTAAAAGGAACTTGGCTAATATATAAATTGAAAATACCTTCCTTGATATTGTTTTACATATCATCTTACAAATAAGAATCTTTCTTGACGGAACCAAGCCACACCATTGACGGCATTTACTAATACCAATGCAGGCATAGATTTATTTGTTTTACATGCTATGTAAAATGCATAAATCGATTTATAGGTGAGATTAGAGATATCAAAACTTCAGTGAGCTGTGATCCTAACTGTCATACTATTATATTACCTTAAAACGCTCTTTACAAATACCAAATTCTTTTTTTCATGTTCTGCATTTATATGTGACTTCTAATAACCATTTCCTGGTTCTATACAAATTCATAAAGAGTATAGTATTAAAGTACGGGGGCTACGAATGCACTGCAATAGTGCTTATGGTTAAATGACTTTAAAATGTGCAAGCTCTCTATCCATTTTTCATGAACCAGTGTATATACATTCTCAGGGTCTTTATACATCCTGCTCATTCAATAATGGTTATTCATATTGGCTTTGGAGAAAGCAATGAGACAGCTCCCAATAAATCCTGGAGGAACAATAATGAACCGACAAACCCAATGTGTTGCCTATGCTGATGACCTGGCTGTAGTCTCAAGAAACAAACACTCAATGGATGAGATTTTTATTTCTATTGAAGCCGCATCAGAAACACTGGGATTAAAAATTAATGAAGACAAAACAAAATATTTGAAAATGGAAAGAAATCAAGAAAAAACTAGAGAACCAACAATAAAAATCAACAATAAACATTTTCAAAGAGTGGAAAGCTTCAGATATCTGGGATCCTTGCTAACAGCAAAAAATCAGATTTCCCTTGAAATTCAAGACAGGTTACACATAGGTAATAAATGCTATTATGCACTGCAGCCTATTTTCAGGTCAAGAAATATTTCAAGAAACACAAAAATAATCATATACAAGACAGTGCTAAGACCTGTTGTCCTCTATTCCTCTGAAACATGGACACTAACAGTTACACAAGAAGATATAATCAGAAGATGGGAAAGAAAGATTCTCAGAAGAATATACGGTGCTGTGATAGATGCAGGAATATGGAGAATAAGAACAAATGCTGAAGTCTATGAACAATATGGTGAACCAGACATCATATCAGTTATAAAGCAAGGAAGACTTCGTTGGGCTGGCCATGTGCAACGCATGGAGGAAAGCAGGGCAGCCAAAAAGGTCTTCAATGGCACTCCAGGAGGGAGGAGAAGAAGAGGAAGACCACGAAAGCGGTGGCTTGACGATATAGAGACAGACCTGAGAAAACTGGGAGTCAAGAGATGGAGGCGTGTTGCAGAGGATAAAGAAGAATGGGGGCAGATAATTCTGAAGGCCAGAGCCCTACATGGGCTGTAGCGCCAATAATGATGATGATCATTCAATAATGAATGTCTTTTTCTAAGAATGTTAGAGAACGTTGTATAAAAATAACGATTGTGATTGCATAGCCAGCGAAATCTTGTGAGAATCTGATCACAAGTGTGATAACTGCACACTGGATGCAATGCCTGTTGTAAAACATTGTTGAAATTTACAATTACAAATGTGAGCATTCACTATTTAAAGAATAAACTTCTGGTGAAAACGATGAGCCGATTAGACGGATCTCCTGCAGTATTGGTTAAAATATTTTTTACAATCAAGCAAGATTTATATGGCATAGAATGATTTAGAGTACTCATATTTCCTTGCAGAATTGTCTGTATATAAAGAATGCTTGTGAACATAAGCGAACTTAACAGGAGGACATTCAGATTCTTTAACAGGTGTATGCAGGTTTAATTGCACTTCCATGAAAAGCATAAAAATTTATGTGAACAAATTCTTAAACCATTTGCGGCAAGAAGGAAATCAGTCTGCTGAAGGCCTGGGAAATATGGAAAAACTGACCAAATTATAGAAACTTTGTTTTTATTAACTCGTAGGCTTCCGCGGATGCAATATTGATTGGGATTTCTTTTGGACTTGGGATTTTTTGGGACTTTTTCCGGGATTCATTCCGCGTTTGCCACTCTCCCTTATTTGTCTGTTACTACGGTGAAAATATCCAAAGTTCTAGCGAAATGCAACGTCGTTTCTAGATTCACGTGCACAACGAAGACAGGTGACGTCCTTCTGAGGGCCAAAGACCCACTTCCACGGAACCTCTACGGAGGAGTGTATATTACGTTATGGAGAGTTTTGTGCAGCGGTGGGAATTCGCCCAGGCATGTAGAGCATAAAAACTACGCCTCCAGTGCATCAAAGGGCTATTAGAAATAGTAACTACAGCATTTCTGCAATAGTCGAACACCATCTCAGCGCCCCCACACATAATTTCAACTTTGAGGAAACGAAATTAATTTCGAGAGAAATACGCTATTTCTCAAGCAAACCAGGGAGGCTAAAGAAATTGCGAAGAAACCGGCGAACATCAACCATGAAGACGGTTACACGTTGGGGAGTAATCTCAAACGGATTTTTCAAATTCCAAAAAAACCGGCAACAATGGGGTCCACTCATATATATAAAGAAGAGCGAGTCGAATACAACAGTTCAGATAACCTGATGAAGCTGGCAGGAGGACCAGCGAAATATTGTTTTACAATAGCAAAAGAAATGCGGTAATTAGTTTTATGTCTAAAGAAAATAGTGAGTTGAGAATGAATGTTCATTTAAAAATATGGGATATATATATGGCCTTTTAGAGCAAAAATACGCAATACACAGCAGGCATGTACATATGCATTTAATGAATATTTGAAAGGTACTGGTTGAGCAATTTTGGTTGAGCAACTGGTTTGTTCAATGTTCTTTCTGGCTGTTCAGATAAAAATTTGACTGCCACCGGCGATATGAATTTATATATAAAAAAACGCCAAGCGTGGATGAATATATAAAGTAATGTAAGAGAAACAATTGCACTTTTCCACAAAATGGTTTATTGCGTACAACGCGTTTCGGCTCACAGAGCCATCATCAGGTACAAGACTTGTACCTGATGATGGCTCTGTGAGCCGAAACGCGTTGTACGCAATAAACCATTTTGTGGAAAAGTGCAATTGTTTCTCTTACATTATGAAGAACTTCCACGATATCTCCACGATATCTCATTTTGTGGAAAAGTGCAATTGTTTCTCTTACATTATGAAGAACTTCCACGATATCTCGCCTGAATCTGTTGAATTTATTGAATATATAAAGATTATGTCGAGTCATTGTCTAAATCAATTAATAAATACTCCAGATAAAATTATTGGAAATAGTCAAACTTGTCTCGTTCATATTTATCTCAGATGCCGTAGCAAAATTTGATATAAGTCTAATGTTATTCCATCAGGAAGAAGCGATCACGATTTTGCAATTTGCGCACTTTCGATCGATATCTCCAAGAGAGTGCCTACAACGAAGTACTTGAGAAAATAATCGAGATATAAAAAAAATATCACCTTAAGTTGAAATTGTTTAATCAACGAGATGTTACATTAGCTTTTAATACTGTCTTAGAATAGCTAAAACCAAACAGAAAAATCTAACGTTGTGATAACAAATAGGGCTTAGCAAACGTCTATTCAACCTTAGATGGCTGTTGCATTATGTAAACGGCAGATGCAGAAAAACTTATTATACAAGAAATTAATTAAAAAATAAACCAGATGACAAAAAACTTTAGAGATACTATAATTCGGTTTCCACCAAACTTAGGAATGATATGGATGCACGAAAGAAAAGTTATTATCTAAATGTGTTTATTAAAAATAGGAATTATGATAAAACAATGGCAATTGGTCAACAGTGTACTTGGTGAAAATGGTAGTAAGACGATCACAGTGGGGCCAAATCCCGAAAAGGTGGTCAAAACTCCAAAATTTGAACTTTCTAATTTAGGTTTTTATTCTGTTGGAATGAATAGACCGATATTTGGACCATATAAAACTGCATTAAATAGGCAGGTAAACGATGATATTCACGTATAAATAATGAGCAAGTATTAGAAAGTCAGCGGCTCACCAGTGCAACAGAGACAAACACCTAGATAAATAGCTTTTTCAAAATTCTATCGCGATTCGTGTATTTCCCCGATTTATATTTAGTAAAGAGTAATCGGTTCCAGAATGTAATTTAATATTATTTATTTCTTCAAAAAGCCAAAAGAGAATATATTAAAATAGTTGTTAACAATTATTTGAAAGGGAATTCTTGCAATATTTTCTGGGAAAATGCCGTATAAATTGATGAAAAAGTTTATGTGTACCACAGTTTACCGCAAAATGTTTAATTAAGGATTGCAGGGGAAGAAGGTATTATCTACGCACCGCACTAAAAAAATCTGCACATAATTGCACGAAAAGGTTTACAATATAAAATGAGAGCGTCAAACATTATCTACGTCAAGCCCCATTGACACATACATACGGGTAAAGCGCATATAATACTGGCATAACATAACACTGCAAAAAACTTCAAGCCCCGGCTGATCCGCGAAGCTTTGGAGATAAGAAAATGCCATCAAAATTTCAATTGAGACTGTGGCCTCCAAGTCAGCCACACGTGGGACCCTGCATTGAAGCGGAATAAAGATGCAATGACTACTCCTTCCACTCCTCCCCTTCCCATCCTTTGCCCTCCTTGAAACCCCTATATAAACTCCATCAACTCGACATATACCTCATTCCCTTTGATAAAGTGGCCAGCAACGGCCACGAAACGTCAGGTTTCACACCTGGTCATAGTGCGCGGGGTACACCCGAAAAAAACAAACATACATTGATAATGACCCGCGAAAGTTTTAACCAAGAATTACAACACTGCTATACTGACAGACAGGTAGAATTTCCAGTAACCCTCGCCGACATCGTCACCTCCTGGAGTGGGAGCGCTTCCCTCTTCCTCGAACAGCGACGGGGGAGACCGCCGAACAACCGCGGAGATAGGCGATGAAGGGACTTCGACGCAAGATACTGCCCCCGGACCATCTAAGGAGGACCAAGGAGGAAAATAAGAGCGATAGCTCCGGATTAGTAGCGATATCCCCGTGGATAAGTGCCCTAAGGAGCGGAGATCCACACCCTTGCCTCCTGAGAAGAGTAGAACTGGAAACACCTCTGAAATATGAATTGTTCTTACAATCCTTCATATCACGTTAACATTCTCCGATCGCCTTCGCGCATACTTACGGATAAAATGTTGGTATAATCCGTTGTCAACCACATCTTAAATTCCAATGCTCATTCTTTATTTATTTCATGAATTTTATTGCTCAAGGATGTGTCGTGACTGTTTCTTTGCGAGCCTGATGATGATGCAGTGCATCGAAACCCGTGTCGATTAAAAATTTATATCTGTGGGAAATTACATAGTCTTAGTTTTTATTGTGACTGTTTCTGATTGGAATTCAAGTGTATTACTTACAGCAGCTTTTAGTTATTCCATATTCAGAAGTTTAATTTACGCTTTTGATGGTCGTTTGCACTGTGAAATTTGAGTGATGTTATTTGATCTACGAAGTTGCTTCTTGTAAGTTTATTTACTCAAGATTGATTGATTACGTGAAATAATGTATTTTGTCTTTTTCTTTTGAAATAAATGTTGTAAAGTTTTGAAATGTTGAATTGTTTCATTCCTTAAATAATCCTAGTGTTAGCTGCAGGAAGATAATCGAAAACCTTAAAATTATTTTGTTAGCTTTCTCACTATCCGGGACGGATGGGCATCCAGGGAGGTGTTAACACGGTCCTGTCTTTTCACAGCCGTTCCATGAGATACCTTTGTGATGATTGTAATATTTAAGTTAAGCTTTCCCTTTGAAGTTAAAGCCTAATGCATATTCCAACAACGTACCTTGGAGAAGCCCTGTCAGCTGTCGCCACTATATATTTCTAAATCAATACTTCTGGACAGCCATTCAATTACATAACTTTTGTTACTTAACTAACCTAAAATTCCTTCCTGGACTGCAAAACGTGTTTTTAATCGAAAATGTTGTGAGATTAAATCGCCCAAGTTCATCACTCGTCAATTGCCATTACCAATTCTCACATATGCCTACAACAAAATGGTATAAAAATACGAAATAGGTATTAGAATTACTCAAATGGTGCAACCCTATGTTATACATTAGCATAACTGATGTCCGTCGTGGTAGTCACATCAGTTCTATCCCTACTCGCAACGATGACAGCTTGCAGAATAACAACAGGACCACGGGCGATGCAGTAGGACCACTGACGTCATGCAAAGCGCTGTTGACAAATTGCATGTTCCGGCCTGTATTAGAGGGGGCCATGGTTTGTCTCATTCATGGGAATACTTAGGGCCGGACGTCGTAATTAATTCTTAGAATAATAAAGGAATACACGAGTCTGTTAATATTCTGAATGCTTACCGCCACTAGGGACATGAAGCTGTTAAGTTAAACAAAAAAACATGAAATAAAGACAAAACATTTATTGAAAGTAAATAACAACAAATATTAGCATAACAGACAAACGTAAACCATACTCCAAAAACAATTCATCATCGATCTCTGCCGGTTTCTCCCTTTTTAAAGTATGTCCAAGAACAATGGATTAAATGTCGTGGTCACAGGAAGGCAGGGAGTAGTCACAGCCAGTTTCCACTCGAAGGACGAAGGATCCACTCCTTAGAACGATGGGTTGTCGAGCCGCTGCCAAATCTTCGACGCCGTAGACCGGGCGCCGTATTGATCACAATGGTCCATCCTGCAACAATTGGCAGATTATGGCATTGGCATCTATAAAATCAATCGGCTATCCTTCCGCATAATGTCCGTTCGCTACGTCCAACTTACGTTTCACCGCAAAAATTATACCTATCACGGCTATTCGTTGTTAAATTAAATTCAATCTGCCTCCAAAAACACAAGTAACACCTGACTGACTGCTCTATTTAATAAAATTTCTATATTTTGCTCTACCAACAAAGGCGCAAACAACGGCATTTTTGCTCCCTTTGATATTTTAATATATTTCTCAGATCGACACTTTGTCCAGGACCAGTTGTTAAAACCGTATCTACATCTACAAGATACCCTGCAAGCCACCTCAGGGGTGTGTGGCAGGGGGTGAGTACTCACCAACATGCGTTACACTATACCTTAAAGTTAGTGTAACCACGACTAATTATGCATTAGCATAAATCGCTAATGCTTGTCAGGAGGCGAAGCCTCACAAGCATGCACTACATGCTGGATGCCTAGGATGCAGAATTTCATTGAAGGGTAGTCCATGTGGATAGCAGACACTGAAAACCTCTTAGCCCAAAAATATGAAATTGAGAATGTTTTTTGGTAAAATGAGTATAATTTAATCATCACATAAATCGTTCTCTGAAAAAACTGTATTCTCATTGAGTTTAGGCATCACATCTTTAGCCGCCTGACAGTCTGGCCGTATGGTCCATTTGATTCATTTACAGGAGTGCTTCAAAATATCGGACAACTGTGGCTCAAGCACCTTAGAATGTTTCACATTCTCTTTGCGCAATCATATTTTTAACACAGGAGCATATTATGCCCTCCGCCATTACCTTTCGCGATAATTACGATCCAAGAAAAGCCAAATTAATAGTTGAATCATACGATGAAGATCTATAACTTTTGTGGAATATTTCCGTGATAAAATGAAGGCAACTTTGTGTTTTTACCCAGATTTATCGATTTCGAGACTATCGGTTTCGTCTGTAATGCCATCATCAAGTACAGTGAAAATTTGCATTTTACCTTATGGCAGAGTAACAGCCGAAACCGGAAGTCTCGAAATCAATACAACTGTGGAAAAAAGCAAAGTTTTGTGCATTGAATTAATGCTCGAAAGTAAAAAAAAAAGCTTGTTTCAATAGTTGCCTCCACGATTGTTCTTGCTACTGTGCCGTTTATTTTCCAGAATCGACGAAAGATTTGTGTTTGAGTCCTGAAAAACCATCGAATTGGATTGAAAATAACAATTTTAAAATTCCATTCACTGTCATTTATCAGTAACCCGTGAACCGAAGAGCATACGTACATACTAAGTAACTCCATGTACGAATTTTTACGCCAAAATATTCTCATATATCCTGAGCTTACTGCAAAAACCAGTTATAAGTACCTACAATTTGGCCATTTTTGAGTTATTTACGTACACAGTTATAATCATAAAATGAAGCTCTATCGTATGGTAGAACCCTTTAAGCGCTACTCCCATTGCATTAGCTATTGATCACTGCATTATAAAATTTATACGAGAGTACTTCGATTTTTCACGTAAAGAAAAACCTTAAAATGCGTTTTTTTCAGAACTTGATAAACTGCACTTAAAAGGTTTTTGAAGTAAGCCCAAATATATATCCCAGAGCGATATATTCTCTTATGTTCTTATACCTCAGTCGTGGATCCCAAAAGGATCAGCACTTTGCCAATGTTTAACGTATGCCTTCGCGTTTTCGAGGCAAATAACTTATCTTCCCGCGCAACTCAATCTACTCTAGGATGGCCACCCACCCGATGACGGCATCCCCCCCCTCCCCCTCCTTCCCTTCCTCTAACCCCCCCCCAACCCGTCTCCTCCTTCGCATTCGCGCGCGAACTTCATACGCGCTTTTCTGCTCTTAAGGTAGTTTGAGCGAAAAATCACTTCACTTAGAATTTGATGAATTTGGCCTCATTTTAAAGAAACAACTCTCAGCTTTCCAATGATATCAAAATACAACCCCTTGCCGAACTACTTTTCGAGCGATTTTCCTAAAAATACAGGGTGTTTCAGGAGGAAAGCGCAATACTTCTGGAGTAGGTTGGGGACGTGATTTTAAGCATTTTTTCTCCTATGAACACGGGGTCGCAACTCCTTAGTTTCTGAGCTATGGCAACGCAAACATTTTGTCACAAGCATTCGCTGCACTTACCATGAAAACCCACAAAAGCAGTGGCATCCAGCAATACTTGCAAAGAATAACTGGTCTAAATTGTACTTAAATTTTGTATCTTTCTTTTTCTTCCAAAATTTACGCATATTGCTCACATATTCTGAAGTGGTAACTGAAACTGTCAGTATTTTTCTTCTTCAAAAAATATTTTTTAGAATAACTTTTTTATTTTGAGATATACGAAAAGGTTAATAGAGTCATAAAAATTGGAAAATTTAATTTAATTTCCATAACTGGTAATATTATTTTCATATCTTAATTTTAAGCGAAGATATGGCATTTTAAACGGTACCGTTACATGAGCACATTTTTCGACGACTCTCTTCCATGCATGGAACTGATATTGATTTACCGATAAAGACAATTACCTTCACCAATCTAAGCTTGAGTACTTATTTTTAAACGTTGTGAAAAGAATAACCAACGAATGAAACCCAAATTTAGGTGTTTTTGTGAACCAAATGAAGTAAACAATCAAGCGGCAACAAATATCTCAAGTGGAGATTATCTCCATGGATTAATTGTCGATCACTGGCGCTGAGATTCATTGTTTAAGAAGCTTTTTCAACTTATAAGATCTTATAAAGATATTTAATTATTTGCATGTCTTATTCATAGGTAAACTATCGAAGTGGTATGAGATTAAGACAATAAGCATCACAGCAGAATCAATTAGATATTTTTAAGAATTAATAAATGTAAATTAGTATCATATGCCTTACATTTGGTTGGGGAACAAGGGTTTAGAAAAGAAGGAAAAATGTTAGAGAGTCACCTGTTGTACATTTGTAATAAGGTCACAACAAAGTTACTCCAATAACATAGATGTAATTTTTTATTTGATAGTCTGCCCCTTGCGTTGCTCATCTAGGTTCATTGCGGTTTTCTTTAATGGGATTAGTGCGTTCAGTATGCAAAGTAGAGTCAATCATGAGTCATTGTGAAGGTCTCACCGAAACGTACCGAAATACCATGAACCTGTTCAAACTTGCCCCCATTTTCACTCTCATTACATTGACAACATATCCAAGAATAAATGATGATGCAATTGATTTAGTATCCTTCTTTAGATATCCTTTAGTAGATACTTCTTAAACAATTAATCTCAGCGCCAGTGATCGACAATTAATCCATGGAGATAATCTCCACTTGAGATATTTGTTGCCACTTGATTGTTTACTTCATTTGGTTCACAAAAACACCTAAATTTGGGTTTCATTGGTTGTTTATTATTTTCACAACGTTTAAAAATAAGTACTCGAGCTTAGATTGGTGAAGGTAATTGTCTTTATCGGTAAATCAATACCAGTTCCATGCATGAAAGAGAGCCGTCGAAAAAAAGATGCCATATCTTCATAAAAATTAAGATATGAAAATAATTTTACCATTTATGGAAATTAAATTAAATTTTCCAATTTTTATGCCTCTATTAAACTTTTCGTATATCTCAAAATAAAAAAGTTATTCCAAAAAAATAATTTTTTGAAGAAGAAAAATTTTCATAATTTCAGTTACCATTTTAGAAAATGTAAGCAATATGCGTAAATTTTGGCAGAAAAAGAAAGATACAAACTTAATTATAATTAAGACCAGTTTTTCTTTGTAAGTATTGCTGGATGCCACTGCTTTTGGGGGTTTTCATGGTAAGTGCAGCGAATGCTTGACAAAATGTTTGCGTTGCCATAGCTCGGTAACTAAGGAGTTGCGACCCCATGTTCATATGACAAAAAATGCTTAAAATCACGTCCCCAAACTCCTCCAGAAGTATTGCGCTTTCCTCCTGAAACACCCTGTATAAGCTGTTTTACATGGGATAGAATATGGCTGTACGCTCCAGTGAGAGAATATTAACCAAATTAGGTACTTCTAGCACCTAGATTTCGTCAAAAAAACTAACGGTGTGTAGTTCGCATGTTTTTTCATCTATTTATAAAAATTAATCAATTACTAATTACAGTAATTTTTAAATAATCGCAAAAAGAACCTGCTGTTTTGAAGGGTTTTTAGCCGTACGGTGGGAAAAAATTAGTCAAGTTAGAGACTTATGTAGCTTTTTTTATTTAATTACTGAGAATTTTGGTCATATATAATTATATATTTGCGCCATTAATATTACAATATTTATTTCATACTTCTTACAGGCGCTGACATTAAAACTTAAAATTCGAATATGGTCTCCATTATGACTAGGGAACTACTATCTCACTCAAACCACATTAACTCAAAGAGGGCTTAATTTCCGCCGAGCTCCAGTACTCCTTGCATTCCCGGAGCTGAGCTTCGGAACCATTTCTCAACTTATTCAATCAAGCTGGGGGTATTCCATTACCCCACCCCTCACCCCAAGGTGCCTCTGAGCTCCGGTACTTATTAACTTGGCAATTAAGCCCATTTCCAATAATTTCCCTCCATGCGAAGCCCTTTAAAGATATATAAAGCCTTCACGGGCATTACACCAGGTAATAGGCATCATATCTGCCAAATTTTCGACGAACGACTTGTAGACTTGATGACGATGGACAAGTCGTACCTACGTCAAAACGTACCTGGTGTAATATCGAAGCTGCAGTGTTCAATCCTTTACTCCCAGTATGATTGACTTCCACAAAGTATTGCCTGAAGCTGTGTCGTAAAATTTATCTTAACTTGTTTTTGACTTAAGTATCCTACCAAATTATTATTTCTCAGGCGTATACGAAAATAATAAATACGTCGAAGATTTCCAAAAATTTGCAACCTTCAAACCAGAAAACTTAAAATTTTGACTTCAAAACCTGAAAATGGAGATGAGAGGAATGGGCATGGATACTGGGAGTGGGTCTTGATGAATTAGGTACCAGCAAAAATAAATGTCCCGAAGAAGGGGACCACTAAGGCAGCTACCGAATTCTTATATCTCTCTGGATCTACGCGAATGGAATTGCAGATGTTGGAATAAAACGTTGAAAGTGTGGCGGTATGTGAATGAAAATCTATTTTCAATACAATCATAGGATAATTATGATTAGATAAGAAACAAAACCTAGAGACACAATTGTGGTGCAAGTATATATATTCCCCAAGGCGTCGAGGACAAATGTCAATGGGCTTCAAAAATAATATTCATATGTCATAGAAGAAAAGAGCGAATAGATGTAAAGACTTACTTTCTTAAGAAAAACAATATATGTATCGAAATAGATGATATATGGAAATACATGTATCGAAAACTCTGACCAGAATGATATACAGTAGGATGGAACTGAAGATGGAAGAATTTCTGGATGAAGACCAGTTCGGTTTCAGGAGAAGTAGGGGAACGAGGGATGCTACTTTGCCTTTGAGACTTAAAGAGGTTCCGCCGCGACTGTGTAAGTCAAAACAAATACTAAATTCCACATTTTTTATATTTTGTCCAAAAAATCCTGATTTCACTGTTGCAATGCGTTACCTATAGAAACCATAAAGTAAGGTACGGAATATGCAGATTATTCCACGAATGTATTTTAAATGAGCACTTTTTTCCAGCCATAGGAGCCGACTGCAGCGCCATTTCCTACGAATTACCGCATTATGACTTCAATTACGGCAGTAATTCCCTAATAACTAAAAATATAAGGTGGTAAGATGCCTGTATTACTTTTTTATTCAATTTCTCTGGATTATTTCCTTCTTATAAATAGTTTTCCGCAAAAATGGCATTTATATTTTATGGAAAAAATACTATTTTTCCCCGTGTTTCTCTCATTCCCCCATGGAACACCATGTAATTTCAAGTTCAATTATGGAATAAAACAGCGTGGAAAGGTGTTATTTTGTTGTTCATATCAGATAGAGGACAGGTTTTTCTACAAGTAGACAGAATATTAATAAAATGACATTTAAGTCATTTTACGGCGGAACCACCTTAAGTAAGTACTTAATTATCTTACATAAGAGGTTTCGGAAGGACCAACCCACAAATATTAGCTTCATTGTCCTAGAGAAAGCATTCGACGATATGGATTGGAGTAGGTAGAATGCTGACTGCTCTGAAGAGCACCATCTAATGAGTGATTTAGTGATAGAAGAGTAGTATGCAGACTATATCTGAAAATGAGCTCTCTCAGTGATTAAATATTTCGGTGATGCGGAGAAATTAGAAGTGAGGAAAATAATATGACAAGAATGTGCTTTGATCTTCTATATAATCAATTGGCTCAATCAATTTAAAAAGCCCTAAATGAAATGAAGAAAAAACTAAAAACTGGAATACAATTGCATAGGGAAAAAAACAGAATGTCACGCTTTCCTGATGACATAGCTATCCTCGCAGAGGAGAAGGAAGGTCTGACGATAATGCTGAACTGTGCTGTCCACAAAGGCAAAACTGTGAAGAAATTCAGCCTGAAGATCAATGTTAAGAAAACAAAGATTTTAATTTGGGGAACAAATCACCGATCACCGTCCAACTCACCGATCACCAGATAAAATCAACCGTCAAATTTCGGCGGCAATAAACTTACGCAAGTGGAAGAATTTCGCTCTCTGGGCAGAAGGATCGTCAGCGATAGAAGAAGCAAGAAAGATATTGTGAGCAGAATATTTCAAGCAAAGAAGGCGAGACCAGAAGAGTGGTCTGGTAACGGCTAGTAACACAAACCTGGAAGTAAGAAAGCACTTAATCAATACAAATACAAATATTTGGAGTGTAGTCTAATATGGAAATGAAGCCCATGGACAAAAAACTGTAGAGCGAAAGAAATTGGAAACATTGGAAATGCGGTGCTATCGAAGAACGCTTGAATATCAAATTGACGGAGAGAATCACTAACGGAGAAGTCCTTCGAATAGTACGATGGAGACTATGAGAATATATACAAACTTATTGGACACGTTTTGCAGCACAATAGCCTATAATGAAAACAATGATGAAAGGAGAATTGAATGGAAAAAATATTGAGGAAGACCAAGAATGGAATAAACCTGGCAATTTATGAAGGACATCGAGGTAAATAATTATATGTAGGAGGGAGGTTGGAACGGTGGAGTGGAGAGGAGCAGCAAACCGATCTTCGGATTGATGACCAAGCTGATGATGACAAAAATATTGGCTGGAAATCTCCATTCTCGACAATATTAAAATTTCAAGAGTATTTTTAAATATTTGCGATCAGTGTCGCCTGTTGCGAAAGGATATTTTTTCTTTAATAAAACTGTTTAAACGTTATCTATGATCCAGAATAAGTGATTTACGATCAAGGAATCTTTCTACATTTAACTATAATAGAACAACAACCAACACACAATATAGATTTCAATAGTATCATAAATGATTTTGCTGTTAGACAAGCGAGAAAATACCTTTTTAATTTTGCATTTTAACTCATGCACATCGACGTAATATTGTTTTCTTAAACCTAAGTTTTGAATGGCGTGCGAATATTTATTTCCCGAAGGAAGGGCGGCAATGGACGATTTTACAAATGACGTCACGCAACGCTTGCGCGCGGAAGAAGTTGGTACTATCGGGACAAACAAATCATATCCAACCATTGAAGTCTTGACGGAATCAAGTTAAATAATAGTGAATTTCTCTTTTGATTAAATTTGGTTTCAGTTAAACCTGGAGCCTTTGAACTAATCTTTTAATCGTTCAAAACCAGTGAAGGTGGCTCAAAATTTAACTCCAAAAATAAACTCCACTCCCTCCATATAGGGCTTATTCCTATATCTCGTGTCGCTTTTCCACAACCCATAAGCACACCTTTTCACCATTTTAACGCAACTAACAAATCAGCGAGATGACTTTTCCCAATTGTAAACATACAAAAACACGATTTGTTTCTCCCGATAGTTACAGCTACTCCCGACGGCGCTACTATCGACCTTCAACTGGGTAATCGTCCATTGGGTATTTTCCAAAATTTTAAATTTAAGTTTACGGATCTTTATATGTTACTTACACTCGAACAAGCTTGCGGAGTGAAAGTAGTTTTAACATTGATTCAATATTAATTGAGATATTTAAGATTAAAATAGTCGAAATTTCAAATTTTTTTACGCCGCTGCGAAACGAAATCTGATTGGCTTGACGTCATTTTCGCTGAGCGATAGACGGATGTGAGGGAGAAAGTGAGTAACTGTAGAAGATCTACCGTATATTTAAAGAGTTTTCATTGAAAACAAAGACTATGGCGTGCAATGGTTTTATTAAAACCACATAAGATAATTTACCCAAAGTGGATATGTTTATGGTAGGCGTTTTAATGAAGAAGGACGAGAGATTTAATGCTGCGGAAATTCGTTGAGCTTAAGTCCAAAAAAATGTAAGCCTAAAGTTTGCTTTTAAAATCGTCATTACTGTTTTATATCATTTTTGATACATATAATTATGTTTTTGGTGTATGAACTTTATTAACTGTTTTTCCAATACACTTATAATCATTATGATACTTCTTTCTTTATCGAAGTCCATATCAGTCCATGCAACAGTAAACAAACATTATCTTAATAACATATCAACATAACACAGTACTTGCCAAATGTTTGTGCTGCCAATACTCGACACACCTAAAACGTTAATCTTTTATTTGCTAATTAGTGATTGTTTGTAGAGGAGGTTTCTAGAAGTGGCTTATCTGCTGTATATGCCTAATCTACATCTAAATGCCTAAAAATAGATTCTCATCTCCTAAATGTCTATTCAAGGTTTAATTTAAGTGTTGTTATATTATAAAGCTTCTCGTGAGAGTTATGGTTATAATGCTATAGGATACGTCCAAGTAAAGAGAGATGGACCACTGTGCACAGTCATTGCAAGAATATGTCCAGAACACAAAGTGCGGAGTAAAGCATACATTTTTACGGGTGGACATTGAGGAATCCAAGGAAGAAATTTCAATCATTCAATGTCGTGATTGCGTGAATAAATTTCTTGTTCGGTGTTTCAACCGATGTATTTGTACATTGTGACACAAAACAGCATCTATATCCCTTACTTAGATGCCAGTGAAAGGCATATCTAGAAACGCGAAAACGTCAGAAACTAATTTCGCCGCATTTGTTTCCACCGTAAGCATAAGGAAACGCCTGGGTCTAAATGTAAACAGCGAAAATGACGTCACAGGCCATTCGGTTGTTTTCGGAGAGTGCTCGGGAGCATTCGTAACCTTCTACTTTCTTTAGCTTTTAAAACCGAAATTCATACAATTTGATAAGAAAATTTTTAGCCAATGCAATAAGTTCAAGTAACTGAATCAGAATATCGATAGTTTGAAGTGCGTGGAAAATACCCAATTGATTGACCGTCCCTTAAATTGTAGATATGCCTCCGGCACTACCACCGTTGTGCGCTGTAGTATATCCAGGTGGGAGATTCAGAGAGAAAGAGAGAGGAGGAAAGATAAGTGGAAAGTTCAAAGTATACGTCATCGAATCATCCATCTATTTCGATCGATTCTCACAAAGATAGAAAACATATTTTGGTATTGAAAGCTTGGAGAGAAAGCCAGGAAATTTTGGGCATCAAAGACATCCACCATTGGAAAGGGCAGAGAGGACACCATTATATTCTATAGACTATAGTCCGCGGAGTAAAGTCAAGGAACTGCAATCAGAATTTAGCGCAAAAGCAATATCCAAGTGAGCCATTCATATTTACGGAGATTTGAAGTAATTTGTCTTAATTCATAGTTTTTATCGTCCTGCTATCACCTCACAATGTGATAAAGGGCCGTATTTATAGTCGTTACCCAGCAGTCCCCTTATCCATCCCCTACCCAGCAAGCCTCTTGAATTGTGCGTCCTATAGTCAAAATTAAGGGAGCGGCTAGGTAGGGATGGTTGGGAGCACAGATATACTAGATTGGCAGTGTCCACTCTGGCCGCAGGGATGCGTTGAAGCCTACCCCTTGCGCACGCGGCCATCTTACATAATTAAACGAATCGTAAACAAAGCGCAGTACTGATTTGTGAATCTCATTGTAGACCTTTCTTTTGGAGGAATTGGGCCTGAATCGACAATTAATAACCGTAAGTCTGAGCACAGATCAAAATACAACAGATTGGCTATTTTCAAAAATCTTTAGTTGCCACTAATTGCAAATTCTTAAGGATGACATTATACATGTTGTTATCGAATTTACGATGGTGTCGGAAATTTTGTTGATTTCGTGGTGAAATAAATAGTTGCTTTGAAAAGTTTTCTTGTCGTCTTCATTCTTCCTTTTCTACAACTTGGGTTAAAGATGGAATAAAATTCCATGTAAAAAATACCCCCTAGCCATTCCAGTATTAAAATAAAAATTATATGGTTGGAGAGCCTAGTGACGTAGAATTGTATACACGGAACTTTGTTTTACTGAACTACTTTAAAAATGATTTTCATGAATTCTTGACCGTAGCCGTCAGTGCAGATATACACAAATTGCTGAGGTAAGATGGCGGCGATGACGGCTTCACTTTAGCTCCACCCACTTCCAGGCCTTGGTTGGGAGTTAGATCTGGTAACTAAGGAATACAAACGGCGGAAAATGGAATTCGTAGCTCAAATGTTTCGGTGGTGAGCTCGTGAACAACATGGATACGGATAAATAAAGAGCCAGACGCCGCATAAAAACTATTGAGATGGCCGCTCGACGTGCAAATAGATTCAACGGTATGGAGAAGAAGATTTTGTATGACGTGGTGGAGAAGCATTAAGATATAGTGGAAAATAAGAAAATGGACGCAGTTTCCTGCCAGAAGAAGAAGAAAGTGTGGGAAAAAATATGCTGTGAGTGCATATGAACATCATTGGAATGAATCCGGCGTCTCATCAAAATTTTAACAATTAAGAGCAAATCTTACCGTTGTTTTATTAACACCAAATCTTCGAAATTATTAATTTAAGGTTATGCACGTTCATTAGAGTCAGTTTAGTTATACATGTTGTGCTATTTTTTCGATAAGGGGGCCCCTGGTGGAGCATGCATCTCCTGCCAGAATTAGGGGAGGCTAAGGGGCTGCTGGGGGTGAAACTCCGACTATAAATACCGTTTTTGACGAAGGGGCCAGCTAGGGGCTGTGGGATTGCTGAGTAACGACTATAAATTCGGCCCTAAATGTTAGACTTCCCTTAGATTGGTAGTTTCAGGCGTTACTTGGTGGAACTTATTCATTGTATAAATAAAAAACTTTAACTTTTTGGTTCCACAATGATACTTTTATTAGCACGGCCCGGGTTTCGACGTACTTACTATAATTATAAATATCCTGAAGATGACGTTATAGTACGTCGAAACCTGGGTCGTGCCAATAACAGTATCATTGTGGAACCACAAAGTTAAAATTTTTTTCATTTATTCCCTTACATTCGTTTTGTATTCTTTATGATTACAGATTTGATTTCCTTTTGGTGTATTCTTCATTAAAATCTGTGTTTCAAACTGCCGTGAGCTGAATACAGATGAAAATCTTCTTGAGGCACAATCGGTACAATCAACATTATATATAACATTGTCCCTTGCGCAGCTCTCTTGTTATATCAAACGTCGGCAGTGTATTCATTCTGAATCTGTGGTGCAAATGGATGCGAATTAAATCAGCGTGAAAATTTTCAAGAGAAGATTTGTGTTCGAGAACCGGAAGACTCATTGGTCGGAGCGGATCAGTCACCGCTACGAAATCATGGTCGTGTTAAATAAATATCTAAGTGGAAGCTGCAGTGTTCAATCCTTTACTCCCACTTTAAATGTTGAAGATAAATTGTTTCTGTAAAAAGGAATATCCTGTTCGAGGAAATTAAAGCAATTCGCTTACCTAGCTTCACGACTAGGAGCAACGTATAGTATCCGCCGGCCTAACTAAATGTTTACTTGTTTTTTAAAAGAATATTGATATAATTTGGCGTTTTCCCGGCGAACAATGATGATGAAATTTTCTAGGGGTTTCCGAGAAAACTTCATATCAACATCGTTTTGTAACTTCCCAGAAAACTTCAACATCAATTCACCCAAGAATAACCATATTTATATCCACATTTATCCTCCTTTTATTATATTTAGCCTTCGCACGGATATCTATATCCATATCAACGTTTGTATGCCAAGCTTGTCATTGAAACGATTAGAAGAGCAACGAATAACTAGTAACGACTCAAAAGTAACGAATTCCTACATTCAGGGAAACGAATAGCACCGAATACTCCAAAGTACCGACGGAGACCACCACTAGTCGCGCGAGTCGCGAGTAACTTCCTATTTAAAGCCTATGCTCTGGTTTCCAAGTAAACAATAATTTCTATTGTTGAAATATTGCAAAAATTGATGATTTTGGAGCAAAAACTCAAATTTTCAGGAAAAACAAAGAGAATACGGAAATAATTAAAAAAACTTTTTCTTTCAACCTTAAAGCTCTTACTATCAGGTTCTAAGAACTTCAAGTCCATACCTATCATGAGTGCGAGTTATTTAAAAAATAATAAACTTCTGCACCGAATCTAATGCCTTTTTATAGGCATTAAAATTAAACAAATCTGAGGTAAAACAAACCCTTTTGAATTGCTCTCCGTCTGCAAAACCATGGTTGGCTAACTTTGCAGCCTTTCAGGCCCAACGGCCTTTCTTATATGGCATATTATCCTTCGTAGAACTAACTATATATATATATATATTGTGATGGTCTGCGGCCATCGCAGTTTTTTTTTGTATATTTCCCTTTGTTGGCCTCCACATCAGGCATGAGTTCGACGACGGCACAATGTGTGCGTGTATGTGTGAGTTCATGGGAGTGGTGTTGTTCGAAAGTCGCAGAGTCGAGTGGGACCTAAGGAGGTATCGGCGACCCCAGTTAAGTGCCGCCGCTACATCCCAGCCGACCGTCAAATTGTGTGACCCCCCCCCCCTCCCCTCTTCACCCGGGTATAAAAAGGCCCGAGGTGAAGAACGGGAGGACTATCTTGATACTGGCGCGTGACGGAGTAGGACCTAAGACTACTCGCCGTCACTGTACTGCGCAAGGGGAGACGAAGCCAGGGACTCTGTGCACGAGAAGACGGGAGGCGGAGCTGGGCAGATCACCAGGGCGGAGGAGAGAAACGGGGAGTCTGGGAGGACCCGCGGCATCCAGGAAAGGCGACCAGGATCTGCGGCGGCCAGATTCACCCACTGCCATTCTCCCCCCACCTCCAAGTGATCTGATCACCAGGACGGAGGAGAGAAACGGGGAATCTGACGAGGACCCGCGGGACGCAGGAAAGGCGACCAGGGTCCGCGGCGGCCAGATTCACCCACTGCCATTCTCCCCCCCCCCTCCAAGTGATCAGTGGTCCTAGATGGTCCGTCCGAAGAGAAGCCCCCCCCCCCCACCAGGGCAACTTATTAGTGTTTTTTTGTGTTGTAATTTAATCGAACAATATATTGTTTAAATGAAAGTCTTGAGTAATTGTGCTTACTCGTTCTCATGCCTGATGCTGAGTCCACTTCCTCCTAGATTGAATTACGTTTTCCTTTTTGACTAGCTGAACACGAGTCGGGGAACCCCCCAAAATCTTTATTTTTATCAATTTTTTAAATGTATGTCGGTTTGTGCCTTCGGGACTCATCCGGGCGAGTCTCGGGAGCACGGATTCGTTACATTTGGCGCCCGAACAGGGACCTGACCACGGTCGGTCATTATAGTTTAGATTATTTTCAATCATAGGTCAGGGGGATGTTTTTTTTTTCGTGTCTGATGGTTGGGTTTGAGATTTGCAATTAAGGTTTTTTTTTCTCTTCTCTTTTCATCCGTTTGCGGATTTTTGTACGTAGTTATAAGTGCTTTTTTCTTCCCGGTGCTAGTTGACGGAGATCGCGGGGTGATAAGTATTCATACGGGTGCACGAGCGCGGACGTTCTTTAGAGGCTCGAGGTAGCCCAGTCAACTGCGTCCTTGTGGGTGTGGAGGCCGTTACTCAGGCACGATGCCGCGGGACGGAAGGAAACCAGACCCGTTTATGGATTATAGATTGTCACTTGAGACGATCGAATCTGACGAGGATAGCGTGCTGACCGCGGTGTCACCTAGGAAAGAGGATCAGGTTGAGGCAAGAGTTTCGCAGAATGACCCGTTGCAGTCGATCATGGCATGGTTACAGGAAAAGGAAGAGAAGGAGAGAAGGGAAAAAGAGAAGGAGAGAAGGGAAAAAGAGAAGGAGAGAAGGGAAAAAGAGGAGAGGAGAAGCGAAAAAGAGGAGAAGGAGAGAAGGGAGAAAGAGGAGATGAGAAGCGAAAAGGAGGAGGAGGCGAGAAGGAGGGATGAACGAGAGAAGGAGCGCGACGAGGCACTGTAGAAAAAGTGGACGGAGCTAATCCAACGGGTGGGTCCGTGCGAAGAGCGGATCGGGGCGTTAGAGGTGTCCACTCGAGGCAATGCCGAGAGTATAGAGGGGCGTTTCACAGAGATGGGGCGTAAAATGCAGCAGGAGTTGGCCGTCGAGAAGGGAGAAACCCGCGCCGCCGTCAAGCGGCTAGAGGAAAGAATTGAGGGAATCGAAGAGTCTAGCGGTCAAGTAGAACGGTGTAAGAGTGCCCTTCAGGCTGAGTACGTTCCGCCCGCCTCGGTTAATCCTCCCACGTTTTCGGGAGAAAGGAATAGAAACCCTGTCGCGTTTCTAAGAGAATTGGAAGGGTACTTTAAATGGACGGCGCTCCCCAAATCGCATTGGCCCATTTCCTTTAGGCAAGCACTAAAAGGGCGGGCAGGCACGTGGGCGGACGCCTGCGGTAATGCGTTTGAGAATTCCAATTACGGGATACTAAAGGAAAAGTTCCTGGCCATGTACTGGGACGCAGAAACGAGAGATAGGTATAGAGATAAAGTGTGCGTGGGCTCATATTTAGAGGATAGCGACGGAAGCATGTTGGAGTATGTACTGAGGAAGGTGGCGGCCGCGGAAAACTGCGAGCCCCCGTTCGAGGAGGGACAATTAGTGCGCACGCTGGTGCGACAACTCCCTATTCCTTTACAGACCAACCTCTGCTTAGCCGGGGAGATGACGCTCGACAAACTCTATACTGTGCTCAAGAGTTGTGATCATATTCACGAACAGGGTCGGAGACAGGGAAGAGATGAGAGAGCGCATTTTCCGAAGGTGAACTCGGCACGAGTGGAGCGAGGAAGGGGCAGAGGCTTATCTCGCGGAGGAAATAGAGTGCTCACGATGGGTAGGGAGGAGGTAAATACCGGGCGAGGCCCCGCTTTCACATATCCCCCTCCCAGGCTGCCTCTTATTCGGGAGGACGAGAGTCCGATTCTTGCCCCGTCACATCGCGATTCGGGGAATCCAATTTCACACGACCCAGGGACTAGATCTAATAGGGACGGTGAGAACGAATCTTTAAACTCGCAGCGCTCGGGTTGGACGTACCCCGCGACCCGAGTGGACTAGAGGAGGGGGTCGTCCGAATGTCAGCATTGTACACGCTCGAAGGGAACCTGTTAGGCGACGCGGCGCATGAAGTGGAGAGGCCATGGGTTGAACGCATATCTTCTGAGATAAGCGTCCCTTGTCATGACTCACCGGTGGAGGCATTAATTGACACGGGCAGCGATGTTTCGGCAATAGATGAAGGGTTTTTTGAAACGCTCCGAGCATGTCATCCGAATATTCCACTGCTGCCCATGAATAAATGCAATTTACTCTGCGCAAATAGCGAACGGTCCTGTCCCAGATACAAACAGGCGTTCTTGCCTATTAGTATGGGGGAGTGCGAAACCTGCGTTTTGTCACGCGTAGTAAAGAATTTTGGTAGAAAGCCCGAGCGCGAAGATGACGGTATCACCGGGATACCGACAAGCGGGGATCGATCCCACGCCGAAATAATACGCCTCGCGCATCGCCGTCTGCACCTCGCCGGGAATAAAAGGAAAGCGCAACATAAGGGTAAAACGCACGTCTTCCGTGTAAGAAATTGGGGGCTCCTCCGATCCCCGCGACCGCCAGACACGAAAACCGGCACCCTCCACAAATTTTTCCATTTGTTTACCGGTCTGTTCCGGGTATCTAAATTATCGGGATCTAATGCTTGCCACCTAGAAGATTTCACCCATCAGGAAATAGGTGTCCATAATTTTGGGAACCTACGCCCTTATCACAAAGCGGCGGTTGCATTTTAGGCCAAGTTTCGGCCCGTATTATTATTTTGGGGTGTTCCTATGTTTGTTTTTGCTTTGTTTTTTGTTCTGTGAAGTTTTTCATTCGGTTTCCCTTTTGAAAAGGCCTCCACAGTTTTAGGAGGGGGCAATGTGATGGTCTGCGGCCATCGCAGTTTTTTTTGTATATTTCCCTTTGTCGGCCTCCACATCAGGCATGAGTTCGACGACGGCACAATGTGTGCGTGTATGTGTGAGTGCATGGGAGTGGTGTTGTTCGAAAGTCGCAGAGTCGAGTGGGACCTAAGGAGGTATCGGCGACCCCAGTTAAGTGCCGCCGCTACATCCCAGTCGACCGTCAAATTGTGTGAGCCCCCCCTCCCCTCTTCACCCGGGTATAAAAAGGCCCGAGGTGAAGAACGGGAGGACTATCTTGATACTGGCGCGTGACGGAGTAGGACCTAAGACTACTCGCCGTCACTGTACTGCGCAAGGGGAGACGAAGCCAGGGACTCTGTGCACGAGAAGACGGGAGGCGGAGCTGGGCAGATCACCAGGGCGGAGAGAGAAACGGGGAATCTGGGAGGACCCGCGGCATCCAGGAAAGGCGACCAGGATCTGCGGCGGCCAGATTCACCCACTGCCATTCTCCCCCCACCTCCAAGTGATCTGATCACCAGGACGGAGGAGAGAAACGGGGAATCTGACGAGGACCCGCGGGACGCAGGAAAGGCGACCAGGGTCCGCGGCGGCCAGATTCACCCACTGCCATTCTCCCCCCCCCCCCTCCAAGTGATCAGTGGTCCTAGATGGTCCGTCCGAAGAGAAGCCCCCCCCACCAGGGCAACTTATTAGTGTTTTTTTTGTGTTGTAATTTAATCGAACAATATATTGTTTAAATGAAAGTCTTGAGTAATTGTGCTTACTCGTTCTCATGCCTGATGCTGAGTCCACTTCCTCCTAGATTGAATTACGTTTTCCTTTTTGACTAGCTGAACACGAGTCGGGGAACCCCCCAAAATCTTTATTTTTTTCAAATTTTTTAATGTATGTCGGTTTGTGCCCTCGGGACTCATCCGGGCGAGTCTCGGGAGCACGGATTCGTTACAATATATATATATATATATATATATATATATATATATATATATATACACAAAATGCCAAGAGGGTGGCCGATAAAAAATATACACACGGAAAAAAGAACACTTACACTAAGTGTTCTTTTTTCCGTGTGTATATTTTTTATCGGCCACCCTCTTGGCATTTTGTATATTTATCACCCGAGTGATTCTCCTGGAAGTTTTATATATATATACATATACACACTAAGCATTTCTAAATCATCTCTCGCCCATTCCAGGTTACTCAAGAAATTTCACTTGACGCAAATGAATACACCCCCTCCCCTGTCTGTTCTATCCCTCCCGTACACGTTGAAAGTATCAGGAAAAAATTCTTTCGAGTTAATATCTTCTTTAAGCCACAACTCAGTGCCTACCACACAGTCAGGTTTCACGATTCAATTAATGACTGAAATTCAATTATTTAATTTTTAACGCTACGGCAGTTCACCTGAAGAATTTTTAAGATCTTACCTTTGGATTCAGCATTGTAAAGGGTTAAATAATCGTTTCCTGATTAAATCATCGTTTCCTGATGTAGCTTCCGATGTCTGAGAGTTAAAACTCCGCTGCAACATCCAAATTTTGCTTGGCAGCTCCAGCTAATGGCTCCCTAACAACCGTAACACTTGCACATGAGCACATGAACGTATTTCCCTTCCAGTTCTCAGCATAAAGTCCCTCAGAAACGTCAGAAATTGTTATATGATGAGTTATGAAGGAAGTGTAATCCCGAGAAACGCCTGCGGGTAATTGAGCTAGTTTCTAATAAATCGTAACTCACTTATAATCGCCCCCACAAGTCCTTTACATTATATACTATTCCTTCTCAATGGCTAGTGCCCCATATAACACCCCCTGCCAGACGCCCTTTCCGCGGAGTGGTGTGCACTTGTGGATAAGATGCGGTCATTCTCTCGATCTAGAGAGAACATGCGCGGTTGCAAGAACACCGGATACAAGAACACCGTCACGGTTTTTGCGTCGCGTTCATGCCGCTTGGCCTCCATCCAACGAAATAGCACACCCGTTCTTGTTTTTTTTTTTCAAAACTTCGCGACTGCGATAATTCTGCCATTCATTGTAACTCCCCTCCGGCGTTCTTTTTGCGTAATGTCCTCTGCTGCTGGGTACTTCTTTCAAAGATCAATGGAGGATCCAACAAACAATTAATTGCTACCATTCTCAGAAATTCGTTTATTTTTTAGAAACTTCACGGTTAAATGTAGGCATGTTCTCGTTTTTAACATCTTATTGGAAATTGGAAATTTTATTGGAAATTGTGCGGTGGAGGCGGAAGATGAACAACACACTGAAAAAATAAAAACGAGGCATCCAATTTCCGTTTGATAACAAAATGCTTTTCCAATCACCACCTCCAATCGATGAAACATCTAAGACTCTTGGGTGTGTCATCCATTTTAAGTAGATATCCGATAAATTGTCTTCCATAACACGCAAGAGTTGATACTTACGACACTGGCAAAGAGTTTAGGGGGAAATCTAGTTGGATCGGACCAGGTACCTCTGGATTGCCATTAAATAACTACAAAGTGAGCGAAGATCTGGTGCTTGACCCGGCGAATCTGTTGTATTAGGGCTTCTCGGGTTTCCAGCCGGGTGAGATGGTCCATTGTCTCCATCGCTTCGAGGTCCAACACGGCCCTCGTCATCAGCATCCCTATCATCGGAAGCCCTAATTCAACAAAGTGAGCTTTCATTTCATTCTGTGGCAATTTAGGCCATTGCATTAGAAAGTATGCAGCTGGAATTCCTGCCATGTCGCCCTCGTTTCAAAGGCAGGTGGAAATTAAAACTCATTAAGTTGACTCACGGTAATTTCTATGTTAAGCAATTGTTGTGTAGTAATATCATGGTAAATTAGGCAAAGCTGATTGAACCATTGAACAGTATTTCATGCCAAATTGTCAGTCTCTGTGTTTAATTTAAATTGTTTATTGCCCAGAACTCTGACTGCACTCCGTTCTGCCATGAAAGAATCATTTTCCCTCCTATGCTACCCTTAAAACGCTCGAAAACAATGAGTTTTTTATTGGAAACAACATTTCCCTTATTTATTTTGCGCATGAACCTTATTTATGAGAAGCAGTAATGAGGCGATTTGTTTGTGTATATTTTGACTAAAAACCCACCCTTCATGTTCCGAGGATAAATTTCCAGTGCAGTCCAGTTATTTGGGGTGAATACGCAAATGTCATGCACATTATAGTTATTTCTGCGAATACAAAATGCAATAAGCTGACCATGACGGAGTAATATGATCGCTGAAGTAATTGAATTTACTGGTTTAATAGTTGAAATATTATGACGTTTTCTTATCTTGAGAAGTGTTCATTGCATTTAGTCGTCAATCTATTTGCTGAGTAATGCATTCATTATCTCCTTTTTTTTTAATTTTCATTGTTAAAATTATTAGTTTGATACTCTTACTAGTTTCAAAATTTGTTTTGATATCGAAATTCATCAAATATCGCATATTATTCCAAAAATAAAGAGTTGTGTCCTTCTCCCCACAAGTCTTAACGGGGATCGGGAATCAAAATGGCCGATTTCGGCCATTTTGATTCCCGATTTTACTCGGCGATTTCGGCCCACGTTGGAAGTGTATGCGACGACTCCACTCGGTGATGGAGTAGTGTTTGCGAATGCCATTTAAGAGGACTTTGGATCAGACGAAAATAAATCGTTTGATAGTCGGAGAGTTTTTTCTGCAAATTGGGCGTCGGTGGGTAACCCTCCTGAAACGTTTATCATTATTAAGCGCAGTAAGTATAGAAATTAAAAAAAAAATAATTTTACTAAAACGATTGGCGAAACTTTCGGCGATCAGAAAAAATTCGTGAAATTAGAGTGTTATTGGCGAAGTCATCAACAACAATGTAAGTAAACCTCTTAAACATATTTTCCTAAAATGTAAATGATATAATTTCCAATTTTAACGGCTAATATTTCTCTGAATTAACATTGGGACCTTATCCATGATGAGAAAACCACCTTCGTTATTTCCTCAAATATCCATAATTTCCACGAGGTCAGGCCTGATATCATCAGTTTTATTGGAGCCTTAAGTAAGATGAACATGCATTCCCCCATGAAACTGAGAATTGCGGCATCACGACTCAAAGGGAGCTGATTTTGTCCCAATATTTTCAGCCTCTTACTTTCTTTAAATTCTTCGAAATATTTTCTTGAATCGCGACCGAGTTTTACTTTCAATGAAGGCGCGGATTTCGACGTCCTGTTTAGAGGTTTCCTGACATGATATGACGCCCGACATTCGCAAAGACGTGACGATGACCTTCGACGTCGAAACCAGGGTCGTGATTTGAAATATAAAAATCCTTGGGCACACCACGTTTTTAATGTTTCACTTCAAGAATGCGGTCTTGGATGAGGATTCCGGCTGTGCAGGATAAAGAGTTCGAACCCACAATAGCTTACAGATCCCATCGCCGAAATCCAATCCGTCGTGAATCAAGAGGATGAATAAACCACATGAGGAGGCGAACGCCTTCAGATTGTGTATCTAAAAGTGTTCGAGTTTTGAGAGTCAAGAATCGAGGACGAATCTACGTTGCTATTTGGGGTGGGGGATATTCCGTTGCTACAAAACGATTTGTGAGACAGTCGAGTCGTGAAGAGTCTCTACGCGGTTTTGAGCGGATTCGTTGAGGGCGAAGAAAAAAGAAGATGAAATAGTATTGATGCACGAAAGCGAAGCCTTTTTATTGCGAAAAATTATACATCTAACATGGTTACCGCGCGCAATTCGTCCATTAATTTTAAAAATTATACAGCGCCTTTATGTTAATTATATCAATTTTGCATTTTTATAGAAAAATATTTATGGTACCGCGACAATTTTATAATGGGGGCGTTTACTCGGAAGCGAAATTGCTATTTTATTCAAGAAATCGTTAGATGGAAACCAAAAAAATGAATTTTAGTGAAAAATTCAATCTTCTAACCGTAGCCATTCACTCATGAATTGAAAATTAAAATACCTACGCAAAAGGTGACGCCCATCGAATGAGCTGCGCTGAGACCTTCTACGTCAACCACCTCCCCTCATTGGCTGTTTTGGGGAGTGGAGTTGTGGAGGGAGCGGAGGATTTTGATTGGGCGAAGGAGCCTCCCTCCGGCTTGGCTCGCCGCATCCTCCTCCCTCCCTCCCCAGGGAAGATTGCGCGGATGGGGAGAGTGAGGAAGGTGTGCCACGGAGGTTGCGCGGAGGGTTGATCCGTGTTTGTTCGCTGGTTGCACCCTAATTCGTTACCGTCGTCGCCAATAGCTTACGTTAAATGATGGCACCATGGCAACCATTTCGCACCTTCGTAATCGTATTGTGGGCATATCAAATTACGCATGAAAAGAAAAAGGTGAATCATTATTACTTCAAAGTTTATGGTATTGATTTTGTTTCGTATGGATTGCACAATCAGATGCAGAATCTGTAAAAGAGTTATTATTTGATTTCCGTAACCTTGATATGAAACTTTCACATTTGGAGTTATTACTACTGTTTACATTCATCTTAGTATGATTGTCCACGTTAATGTCGATGAGTCACAAAGGGTTGTCAGATACATTTTTTTCGATTTAGCACGAGTATTGGATTGGATTGGAGCATTGGATTTGTCTCGATTTATTGACTACAGCCGTTTTAGGTTCAACACCGTTGCTGTTGGACACATTATTATTTTCACTTTGATGATCACTTTTAGTTATAATGAATTTGGAGACTTCGACACCGCGTGGTCAGAGGACGAGGTTCCTTAGTTTATTGCACAGCGTATTTTTTTACTCCAATTTTACAAGCCGCATGGACGCTTCCTTTTCCTTCGACTCCTACACATGAGTCGCAAATTATGTTAAATTTATTTTTCACATGCGTAACAACTTGATCACTGAGATCGTTCTCACTAGTTTCCCCTTGGCCTATGATGCGAGATCTTCTCCGATTCCCTTTCTTATGATGGTACACAGTGAAACCCTCGTTTGACTCCTGATCAGGTTGCTTCTTCGACTCCGTTTGAATTGTAACTTCAGGCTTCGGTATTACAGTTGTAGCAGCTTTAGATCGTCCAATTGCTGAGTTGTCCTGTTTTTTTTTCCACTCACGTTATCTTCGGTACTACCAGTGACAGACTTCGGAGTATCAGAGTAAGATAATGCTTTTGTGTCCTTTGCATCAACTACATCACGATCGTTTTCAATATGTTTTAATTTCTCCTTTAATAGCTCGATATCAGCCGTCATGTTTACTAACGAAACTGGCAAGTCTGGCACGAAATACACTTCCAAAAAAAAAATGTCACGAGCGTCAAGGAGAATTTACAAGTTATGGAGAATTTGTATGACACCAATTTTCTTCACTAGATGATAACCTTGAATTTGATACCTATTTATTATTCCTACGGTCAATTTTAAGCGACTACGGTTAGTAATAAACTTTGTTTTGTTTATTTTTCCGTTGATATACATTTTATGGAAAATTTGTAAGGTATCATTTTTTTCGCTAAATAATTACCTTTACTTTGATATCACTTTCTTTTTCCTACACTCAATAATAAGCGAGTATATTTATTAAACTATTAAACTATGTTTGCTTTTTTAACTCAGTTAATTTACAACTTATGGAAAAATATGTAAGATACCAATTATCTTTTTCAAATGATAACCTTTAATTTGATACCAATATCTTTTTCCTACGATCAAAATAAGAAATATTTTTAGTAATAAACCAATTTTTTGTTTATTATTCGGTTAATTTACAACTTACAGAAAACATGTACGATTAATTGTCTTTTTCAAATGATAAGCTTTAATTTGATACCAATCTCTCTTTCCTACGATCAATATTAAGCGAGTTGTTATTTTTTCGTTTCGAAGTTATTTCGTACAGTGAAACGAAAATAATGATTCGTGAGGACGCAGGGCGGGGAATTCAAATTTTTAAACATATATGCTTTTAACACCCTTGCTATGGGACAAATCGGAAAAGCGATATGGACATTGTTTATGTAAAATCAACTCCTCTTTCGAATTCGGCCACTTTTTTGTCATCAAAGTTATTATTTAACGAGATAATTGTTGTTAACTATATATTGGTTCATATAAAGACATCATTTTAGGGTGTCTATATTATGCAGAATCGTCTCCTCTTTCACGTGGCGTCATTTGTTTTTCTCTACGGTCATTGGTTACTGAGATATCTGAGTTGATAGCCTTGGGTTGGTGATGCAATACGCGCTTGAACTCTTACATGCGCTAAAACTCTTACGAGCCAAGTTGATGATATGTCTGCTAGCTGCATCCTCCTCCCCTCCGCGCAACCTCCTCTTTTAAAATTGTATTCACACTATTTACCATTGATATGAAACATTTGTGAGATACCAACTTTCTTTGCTAAGTGATGACCTTTCATTTGATACCAATCACCACTTCCTACGATCAATATTATGTGAGTTATTTAATAATAATTTAACTTTTTGTTTATAGCTCGGTAATTTACAACTTATGGAAAATTTTGAGATAGCAATTGTCTTTGCTAATTGATTACCTTTAATTTGATACCAATTTCTCCTTCCTACGATTAATATTAAGTGAGTTATTTAATTATATCAAAAGTAGGTCATGGCTGCGCTAGAACACCCAATACATATTGCTTTCTGATTATTCCCTTGCTATGGGAATAATCAGAAAAGCGATGAGGACATTGTTTATGTAAAAACACCTTTTCTTACGAATTCCACCGCTGTTTTGTCATTAAAGTTATTATTTAACGAGATAATTGTTGTTAACTATATATTAGTCCATATAAAGACAACATTGTAGGGTGTCTATCTTATGAAGAATTGTCTCTTCTTTCACGTGGCGTCATTTGTTTTTCTCTACGGTTATTGGTTACTGAGATATCCGAGTTGATGACCTTGGGTTGGGAGATCGGTAATTATTGATGCATGTGTTGGATTGGTGATGCAATTAAGTTGCAATATCAGATGAAAGATACGCGCTGAAACTCTCTGGACATGTCCGTGGCCTTGACATTTTCTCTACGGTCATTAATTTTTTGAGATTTCCGAGTTGATAGCCTTGAGTTGGGTGATCGGTATTCATTGATGCATGGGTTGGGTTGCTGGGTGGCGTAATTAGGCTGTGGGAGTCGTTCAAGGCCACGCGCTGGAACGTACATTCCTGTCCTACTAACTGACTCATTCAATATGGTTGATTGCGCTTTGAAATGGATTCAATAGTCCCCTGTGCAATCGTACCGAATGGTTCCATCCACTTTTTCCTTCAATCAATGCTTGAGGGTCATGCGATAGCTCCAGCTCTAATACTACACATTCCTTTCTTTCTCATGCGTCTACTGGGGAAACTCCCACGATTAAAGAAATAGTAGTTATCATTGACACAATAGACACATTTAATCAATACATGTAACACAGTAAAAGATTTTCTCAATGCATTAGGGAGTTATTCCTTAGTCATTTGAAACATTTGGTACACATGAAGGTCTGTGACCGGTCAAGAATTTTGGCCCAAACCAACGATTAAATGATATCAATTACTTACGATGATTCCTTCCTGCAAATCTGTGGATAGTCGTAAGTGAAGCATTTCGTCTTCAGCACATTGAAGAACATGAAGCCGATATTCTTGGCGACAAAGGAATGGCTTTCGTTGAGACATCGGTAAAATGCTCGGTCGCATGTACAGAGGGACCTGGAAAGAGAAACTTCATTAGTTGAATTCCATGAAAACATATTACGTTTCCAAATATGCATTTTTTATTATTGCGCATGTACTCCTTGTCCTCTCGTAATTCGCTAAGTGTACTTGATAACGTAATGCGACAGGCGGTTATAATACAACTGCGGTTCATGTACAGGTCGGGGCTCGTTGAACGTTGGCGATCCAAAGGCTGTCCCTGGAAGAATTTTCGGCGTCACAAGGCTCTCTTATTGTTAGTGGATCGGGCCCGATTGGATTCTGGAATTCGTTCGCGCTGGATCAAAAAAACTGTCAATGAACTCAATTCCGGTTCGGAAAGCAAGAGTATTCAGCAATCCAATCGTATCGTAATCTTAAGGTAGTTTGAGCGAAAAATCACTTCACTTAGAATTTGATGTATTTGGCCTCATTTGAAAGAAAAAACTCTCATCTTTCCAATGATATAATTTTATAAATCCCTTGCCGAACTACTTTTCGAGCAATTTGCCTGTAAATACAAGCTGTTTAACTTGGGATAGATAATGGCTGAGCGCTTCAGAGGGAGAATATTGAAGGAAATAGGAATTTATAACACCAAGATTTCGTAAAAAAACTAACGGTGTGTAGTTTGCATGTTTTCTCAACTATTTATAAAAAATAATCTATTACTCACCACAGTAACTTTTACAGAATCGCAAAAGAACCTTCTGTTTTGAAGGGTTTTCAGCCGTTCGGCGGGGAAAAATGAGTCAAGTTAGAGACTTATGTAGCTTTTTTTATTTAATTACTGACATTTTGGTCATATATAACTATATGTTTGCGCCATTAATATTACAATATTTATTTCGTACTTCTTAGGTACAGACGCTGAAATCAAAGAATAAAATTTGAATATGGTCTCCACTATGACTAGGGATCAATCTCGCTCAAACCACCTTAATCGGAATTTCTCTCGTTTTAAGTGGCTTGAGCGGGTAATCGTGAATCATTGAATGTACATTTTAATAACTTTTTTAATAAGTCGAAAAAAATTGTTCCACCACCCTTCACTTAAGTACATCTGTTTAAACGTTGGGTATCACCGTACACGCAGTAATGTAAATGGCGGAGGAATTATATTTAAAAAATTTCAACTCAATTAACGCATTGTTATGACTTGAGTTATCGGCACGGAGTTTGACATTTAAGCAAACATTATATATCTATAACGCTTATTTTTACCCGGAATTATACCTTGATATTCGTTGGCAACCATTGTAATAATATGAAACTTGTTAATCGTTACTATTTTAATTCGCGTTTAGGAGAAAATCTATTCATATGTAATCGAAATATTTCAAAATACATGTCATCTGCCACAACACTACGTGTTAAAATAGCATTGAATTGCTAAGAAACCAAATCGGTAACATGCAATTTTTTTCACTTTTATCTATTGATATTACTAATAAAAACTCGTATGCAAAGTTTCACGCTAATCAGTTCATAAAGAAAAATAGCTCCAAACAACTTTTAAGCTCCTCTTTGCGAGACGTGTCCTGTAGGGTGGGCCGAAACAAGGTTTTGTTTCCGAATCAAATTTGCCCTGTGCGAGAAAGTTGTGTTGACTGATACGTGGATCACGCATGCAATTTTTTTTCGAAATCGAATAATATTAAGGAAGTTTGAGCGAAAAATCAATTCACCTAGAATTTGATTAATTTGGTCTCATTTTAATGAAAAAACTTCCACCTTTCCAATGATAACTAATATTAACCCCTTGCCGAACTACTTTTCGAGCAATTTGCCTGAAATTTCAAGTTGTTTTGCATGGAAGTTATGGCTGTGCGCTCCAGAGGGAGAATATTGAAGGAAAGGAAGAATATTTAAAAATGTTTCTCAAATATTTATAAAAATTGATTTATTACTCACCGAAATAATTTTTGCAGAATCAGAAAGAAACCTGCTATTTGAAGGGTTTTCAGCTGTACGGCGGGAAAATAATGAGTCAAGTTAGAGACTTTTGTAGCTTTATGTATTCAATTACTGAGAATTTTGGTCATATATAACTATATCTTTGCGCCATTAATACTAAAATATTAATTTCATACTTCTTACAGACGCTGAAATAAAAAAATAAAATTTGAATATGGTTTCCATTATGACTAGGGAACTATCTCGCTTAAACCTTCTTAACCACTTCCGCCCGAGCCCTAAAGTTTAAAATGTTGCGAAAACACAGGCGCAAATGGGAAACAAACGCCGATGGACACTGAGGTATTGAAAAAAACCGATATTTTAGTAAGTATCAACGATGAATTGATTTATCTTTATTAAAGTCCTGAAATTTTAAATTAATTCAACGAAATCTATGGTTCTACAACGCCTGGGAATGGTCAACAAATTTTGAGCACAGGCAAACCGCAAACATACTAAAAAATTATGGCGGCATAGGACATCAATTCATATTTTGCCTTTTGGAAGCCGTAATTGCCATAATTTTCGTACTTTTTCTAATTTTATTCCTTTAAAAATTGTCTCAGTCATCATTTCGCATAAAGCAATCCGTGGAAAAAATCTACAGAATTATAAAGTTTGAAATTAACCTTAATTTTGACGAATAATACGACACCACGATACGAGGATTACACATAATTTTCAGTAGTAACAAATTTTCCTTTGACGGTCCCACACCAGCTATTTAGGGAGACTAAAAACTACATGTTAGTTAAGGTACCGAATGGAAGAAGTACTTGAGTTCCACTTGCCCCGACGGCGCTCTTCATTGCTGGACTCAAGGTCTTACTTAACTTCGGTGGCAAGATTGAGA
Source organism: Pyrrhosoma nymphula (assembly GCA_963573305.1). Classification (NCBI taxonomy): domain Eukaryota; kingdom Metazoa; phylum Arthropoda; class Insecta; order Odonata; family Coenagrionidae; genus Pyrrhosoma; species Pyrrhosoma nymphula. Next base: position 20,626,164 of record OY754330.1, on the reverse strand, counting down.
ACCGGTGACTCGAGGAAGGCCGCTGCCCGCAGTAAATCGGAATAACATCGTTTTCGCATTTAGCCTTTATTAGGTTTATATTTACGTTAAAATTTGGTGAAGAAAAAGTTGAAAAAATGAATGATTACAAAATACATTATAACGATACCGTTGGTACCCCGTCGGTTACACGCTAAAAGGTTGGCAGTACACCCGGCGAAACAATGGGGACCAACAATAGGTGAGGAACTCGAGGTAGCTAGTAAGAGAAGTTGGGTTGGTTTGTTGACTTACGTGAGAGGAGAGAGGACGTTTTTTTTTGGGAAACGGCAACGGAGTGAATAGGAAGTGAGAATTTTTTTTAAAAAAGGTGTACTCTGAAGAAAAGGACGAGTGGGGACGCCCAACGGGTGAAGACGACCCAACCGACGACGGCAGGGAGACAGCGAAGATCGCCGGGGAAGAAGACAAGCCAGTGCCGCCATTCACAACCCAGACATCGGCCCCAGTAGTGCACGACCACGGGTGAAATGGCCGGACTACTAAACAACCCAAGTAAATTTAAGCAGGACCACGGTTCATAAAAAAAGAGAAAGGTAGGTTACATAATTTCCTCGAAAAGTTATTTAAAATGCTTTGCTGCTTATTGTATTGGTTTCTAGACATTAGGAGAACAGTCGTCGACCCAAGAGGCAATTTAAATCTTTAAAGTTGCCTAAGGACATGACACAAAATAATAATAACAGCCTGTTATATCTGAATGAGCTCACTTAAGCCTCAAGTACACGAGGCGAGTTTACAAGCTACAAGCCGGCTTTTTCACAAGCAGCTCGTAAACTAGGTCAGTGTACTCGATGCACTTGCTCCGTTAGCTGCTTGTAAAAACGCTCTGGAAAAAGTTGAACTGCCGGCGACTTTACACACCACTCGCCGGCTTTTGAGTGAGCTAGCTTGTAAACTAGCCACCTGTACTCACAGTAGCTTGTGCACAAGTTGCTAGTAGCATTGGTCAGCAGACGACAACACGCGGTTTCCACACGCCAGCTAGTTGGCTACTGAGCAAGCGGGAAATTTTGTGTGTACTCGACTACTAGTGTACTCGCCGACTCGCCGGCTTTTTACAAGCCGGCTTGTTAGCTTGTAAACTCGCCCCGTGTACTTGAGGCTTTAGGACAGACATTCAGCAAGCTTATTCGTAAATAGATATGAAGACCTTCTGCTCAGTTAGTCATTTGGCTTTTCCTCGTTCCACCCTCCAGCTCAGTTTGGCGGAGATCAGACACTTATTTTCTCTCAGAAGTTGTAAGTGAGCAACAAGCCACCAACCCACTTCAATGACCACAAACTCCTCCACACTCCACAATGCTTTCTTTCAACATTTCCTCGCCTTTCCTTATTAATCACTCGCTTCTTGCCGACCCCAACCATTGCTATAAAGCCGATTCCACACTAGCTAGCCCGTACCCGCATCTGAAATATGCGGAGACTAAAATTCTAGAGCATTACCATTGGTGTGTGGTTCCACCCAACTCCACGTGATATTTGATGAATGTGGTGAAGCGTACCCGAAAATTCTCATTGGCCATGCTTCAATTCAGGTACACCCCCTTAGTATGTACAGTCCAGTTTTAAAAAATCTTAACACCTCCAAGCCGAAAACTTTCTACGGCGGGTAACTACGGGGAGGGGAGGGGGTTCAATCAAAGTAACGTCGAGTGTTACAATGCGCCTGCTTACGTTTCTTAATAGTCCAGTCTGTAGGGAAATTTGAAGGTTTTTTCGTGATACAGGTTAAGAATAGTCAAAAGTTGTAGGGAAGGGAGAGTTATATATACCTATATATTTTGTAACTTCGAACTAGACCGTTATAAACAAATTACAGGGGTTCAAAGTTGGCTAAAAACGGTTTTTCAATTCTACAAGCCAAGGTATTCACTTTAGGAAAAAATGTTTTGAATGTTTTTTGTAGACAATTAAAAAACGCATAATTTGAGCTATCGTAAGTTTATTTTTGATAATTATTTATTGCAAAAACTTCGAAAAACCCCCCAAAATGGCGTTTTTTTGCATATCAATTATTTATTGCAAAAATTACTTTTTTAATACTTTTTTGCTTTGTGATTAAGGCAAAAACAAATAGGATTTATAAAGCCAATTTGGTTAATTTGTTGCTGAGTTATTCCATTTGTTTATTAAAAACATTTCTAATGTTCAATGCTGTAACTTTTTATTGGATTAACATACAGGGTCGCATAAAGGCTCATTCTCTTTGTAAAGGTCCAAAATTTAATAATATTAAAAACAATTGAAAAAAAATTATTTTTAACTCCTCAAATAACGCTTACAAAAAAAGGACGTTTTTTTAAATAAATAAATGAAGCTGGGGCCACCCCCATAAACTGTAGATATTTTTTTCTTCAAGATTTGAGTAGCTGAGGTCGAAACGAAGAATTTTAAAAAAAAGTTATTTTTCGACCAATAGCAACCGAGATAAGAATTTTTTTTTCAAAAAATCACTGCTCCGTTGTTTATTACAATAAATAAATAAATCTGACGGCATTTTGACCTCAAAGACTTATATTTTCAATATATATTGTCAGATGTACAAAAATATACTTGTAAGTGTTAAAAAACATGAATGAAGTATAGCGAAGATAAATAAGGCCGGCCGGCCGCGGTGGTGGGGGTAGCGCGACGTCAGCTCATAAACTAAACGAACTAGCAAAAACTTTTTATGAACCTAAACCTGATTTTGAAACTATTACTAAAAGCGGTAACGAATTTACTAAGGCAATCTATGCCACTAAATTAGATTTAGATAATGAGACGAAAAGAAAAAGAACCATTTCTTTAAATGTGCTAAGATTTTTACAATTTGAACGATCTATCATGAAAAATAAATTTAAATTGGAATCATTGCCCCCTACCGCAGGGGCTGTAAAACAACACAGCTTGCGGGTTTATCTGCAAGACCAAGCATGGCTTGGAAATTATTTAAATCCAAATGATTTTGGCTGGAAATGTAGTAACAACGGGTTTTTTCGCACGATTCTCCGAAGACGATTTAATTCCAGCTGACGTATTGCAAAATATTTCTTGCAAATGTGAGACAGGGTGTGGCTAAAAATGTGGGTGTCGCAAGCATGGCCTAAAATGCACTCGCTTGTGTGGAAATTGTCACGGAGAATCTTGCGAAAATATAGAAGTTTCTACAGCAAATAAAATGCTAGATGTAGATATTGACGATAATGATTTTGTAAATGACTCAAATATTGTAAACAATGAAGAAATCGAAGATATAGATGTGTCTGAACATAAAAGAATAAAATTGTATTAAATTCTGTATTTTTTAATTTCTTTGAATTGTAATATGTATCTTTTATACGTAAAAATGATTAATAATAATAAAATACTATTTTTATGTCAAATAAATAAACACTATTACTTTTTTATGACTATTTCAACATTTTTCTATAAGTTAAAATAAGTATAATTTTACATTTATAGCATTTCAGCTGGAAGTATTAATATTTTTTACAAACTAACAATGTCATTGTTAATAAAATTTGAAGCTACCACAGATGGAAAAAAAACATCGAAATTGGTTCAGAACTTTCCGAGATACGAGAGATTTTTCCGAGCGCAGCAGATTTGAAGTAGCAAACTCAGTTTTCTCTCGCGCGCGCGAGATGTGACGTCGCGCTACCCCCACCACCGCGGCCGGCCGGCCTTATTTATCTTCGCTATACTTCATTCATGTTTTTTAACACTTACAAGTATATTTTTGTACATCTGACAATATATATTGAAAATATAAGTCTTTGAGGTCAAAATGCCGTCAGATTTATTTATTTATTGTAATAAACAACGGAGCAGTGATTTTTTGAAAAAAAAATTCTTATCTCGGTTGCTATTGGTCGAAAAATAACTTTTTTTTAAAATTCTTCGTTTCGACCTCAGCTACTCAAATCTTGAAGAAAAAAATATCTACAGTTTATGGGGGTGGCCCCAGCTTCATTTATTTATTTAAAAAAACGTCCTTTTTTTGTAAGCGTTATTTGAGGAGTTAAAAATAATTTTTTTTCAATTGTTTTTAATATTATTAAATTTTGGACCTTTACAAAGAGAATGAGCCTTTATGCGACCCTGTATGTTAATCCAATAAAAAGTTACAGCATTGAACATTAGAAATGTTTTTAATAAACAAATGGAATAACTCAGCAACAAATTAACCAAATTGGCTTTATAAATCCTATTTGTTTTTGCCTTAATCACAAAGCAAAAAAGTATTAAAAAAGTAATTTTTGCAATAAATAATTGATATGCAAAAAAACGCCATTTTGGGGGGTTTTTCGAAGTTTTTGCAATAAATAATTATCAAAAATAAACTTACGATAGCTCAAATTATGCGTTTTTTAATTGTCTACAAAAAACATTCAAAACATTTTTTCCTAAAGTGAATACCTTGGCTTGTAGAATTGAAAAACCGTTTTTAGCCAACTTTGAACCCCTGTAATTTGTTTATAACGGTCTAGTTCGAAGTTACAAAATATATAGGTATATATAACTCTCCCTTCCCTACAACTTTTGACTATTCTTAACCTGTATCAAGACAACGTCATAAATGACACTTTTTTCTCTCCACAGACTGGACTATAAGGCTGATTTACACGATGCCAGTGGCTGGTATGCCAGTTTGGATATTGACTGGAAGGTCACTGGCAAGCGGCGACTGGAATGCCAGCTTACTAGCGCTACCCTGGTTACACGTTGCCAGCTACTGGAACAACTGTTGGCGACTGTTGCCGTTTACACAGTGCCTGTCGGCTGGCGCCACTGAGGTTGCACTGCAGAGGAGGAAGCTGGCGCGCCAAAAAACAAAAATATTTGTTCTGCTGGAACTGCCAGCTGCTGGCGCGTCCTTGGCTTGCTGGCTTCTCCAGTTACTGGCGTGAGGCGTTTACACAGTGCCAGTCGTTGGCATTCAGTGACTGGCTACCTTAACTGGCACGCCGACTGGCACCGTGTAAATCAGCCTTTACTCGTCAACATCGCATCGACAATACGACAGATTTAAACATGAGGAAGGGCGCGCGGGGTGTTTCTTACACCCCATGCTTCTACTTTAACACAATTTAACTTAACCATTGGCCCTACAATGTTGCAAGTCTTCAGGCCATCCAATTGCTTACATTTTAGCCTTCTCGCGGGTTGAATAGCAACCTCGTGACAACACTTTTCAAGGTAGCAGTCAGAAATGTGGGGAGGGGAAGAGAACTTGAAGTAGTATGAGCACAGCACCTTGCGCCGTGATTCATGGTTGATTTTTAGGATTTATAAATGAATATTGCTTGTTCCAATTGAGATTAGATAGTTATATTATATCTAGTTCGGCTACTTTATTTGCCTTGTTTCAACTTTTCCCTAAAAATAAACTCACTCAATAATTGAGAAAATATTTGTGAATTGAAAGTTTCATTTGTCGAGACAACGTCACATGTACTATACTGTAAAATACTACGGTTGTCAACGAAGGGGGGAGGGGAAAAGGGAGTAAAAATATCACCAAAAACGGTAGCGTAGTTTATGCACTACCTACCCTTAAGCGACGGCAGCCGTAACATTGCCTTATCTCTTGTTAAAGGTAGGAAATTAAATTTTATTGGGAAAGGAAAGTTTACTAAGTCACGCAGGAACATAATAACAGTCTTTAACTTAATAATTGCAGATAAATTAACACGTGCATTCAAAATTTCCATCACGAAGCTCGCAACCCATGCCATAGCGGACGCTATGATGAATTAATGCGACTGGTACGTCCGCCTTAGTAAGCCTTCTCTTACTAGTCCGTACCAGCCATAAAGATTTAAATTCTGACGTTACTTCCTGAATTTGGGGAAAATTAAGTACGGCTAGAACGCCATAACGTGGATTGGAAAACGGCCATAGTCATCAGAGACGGCCCAGAATGTATTGTAAACAACGTATTTCGAGCTTTGAGTGTGTGGACCTGTGTGAACCGCTAAAGTAGTTTATCGCGATAATTTATCAAGTGACTAAAAATACTATTTATAACTTCTTGATCATAAATCAAACATTTTATCTCAGATATTGAGGCGTAATCAATCTATTTGTCTTGCCGGTGGCAGCACTGTGGTGTTGACGTATGTCTAAATGATAAAGAAAACCCTCAATACCTTCAATAATAAGTTAGTGGTGCTAAGATCTTCAGTACCCTCGACTTAAATTCAGGTTTTTGGCAGGTGGAAATGGAAGAATGCTCAAGAGAAATGACCGCCTTTGCTACCCCTCGTGGTCTCTACCAGTTCCGGGTCATGCCATTTGGACTGAAAAATGCCCCTGCCACTTTTGTGAGGTTAATGGATGAAGTACTCTCTGGATATATAGGTGATTTTTGTCAAGTTTACCTCGATGATATTCTAGTCTATAGTAAAAATGGATTTGAAGAACATCTAATGCATCTATCCAAAATACTAGAAAGACTGAAGATTCATGGACTAACTTGCCAGTTGAAGAAATGCCACTTTGTTACCCCAAAGGTTGAATACCTCGGACATGTTTTAACTCCTGAAGGTCTAGAAAGACAACCAGAAAAGAATAAGGCTATTGAGGAATACGATTGACCAAAAACTAAGAAGCAAGTACGTCAGTTTTTGGGACTTTGTGGTTGGTACAGTAGTTTTGTCCCTCATTTTGAAATAAAAGCTGCTCCATTGACTGACTTACTCAATAAGACAGCTCCCTTCAAATGGACTGAACGCGAACAAAGAGCCTTTGAACAGATCAAGGAAAGCATTTGTAATGCTCCAAGGTTGGCACACCCGGACCCTCGTAGGAAATTAAATATACAGACCGATGCTAGCGATCTTGGACTTGGAGCTGTACTATTCCAAGAGACTGACCGAGGCGAGAGGAGGGTTATAGAGTATGCTAGCCGGAAGATGTCACCAACAGAGAGGAATTACTGTACAGCTGAGAAGGACGCTTTAGCGGCAGTCTGGGCCGTTGGGAAATTTCGAGGCTACCTTGAAGGGAGGAAATTCCAACTCTACACTGACAACTCATCCCTTAAATGGCTAAATGAAGTGGCTGGAACAAAACCGAAATTGATGCGTTGGTCATTGATACTAGCGGACTTTTACTTTGACATTTGTCATGTCCCTGGATCGAGTAATCAAGCAGCTGATAGCCTCTCAAGAAATCCTGTGACTGAACCAAATTCAGACAGAGAACTAGTGGAGAGGGAAGTTCCGGATTTACGGAAAAGGAAAGAAGACTTACCTGTTTTTATGGCTGTTACTGGTGAAAGGAAACCCTTTGATATGGATATTATTAGGAGATGGAAGAATAATGATGGGGCCTGTAAAAAGATGAAATCGTGGATTGGAAAACGTAGCACTGATAGCAAAAGTGCTGCTTTCAAGATGTGTCATAAGAATCTCCGTCTCGAGAACGATGTACTTTTATGTGTCTCCCATCTCTCGGATCTGTCACCGTTGCCTATGGTACCTAGATCTGAAGCTAGGGCCATATTAGAGAAGTTCCACGATGAGCCTGAAGCTGGTCATTCCGGCCAGGAGGAAACATACTTATCGATTCGTCGGCGGTTCTTCTGGGTGCATATGCGCCAAGACGTCAAAAGGTATGTACAAGAGTGTCCAGTATGTGCATGCACCAAGGCGAGCAACCAGAAGGCCAGTACAAGCTCAAGAGGAAGACGACCACATTTACCCTGGGAAGTTTTGGCTCTAGACCTGATGGGACCTTATCCTCGGACGGCACGTGGGAAGACTAGTATCCTGATTGTCACCGATTTGTTCACCAGGTGGGTGGAAGCCTTTGCTATACCCAAGGCAACTTCAGGACGAGTACTCCATCTTCTCAAGACTGAGGTATTCAGTCGGTATGGTTATTCCAGATGTCTTCTCACTGACAATGGGTCTCAGTTCTCTTCAAGGCAGTGGGCTCAAGCATTAGAGGCATGGGGAATTGAACACTGGACTACGCCTGTTTATCATCCTCAGGCAAACCCCACGGAGAGAAGGAACCAGGAGTTGAAGAAGATGTTGCGGATACACCTATTGAACGAGAAGCATAACAGATGGGACCAGCACCTACATGAGTCTCTTTTTGCTACTAGGCAGCGAGTCAACCGCATTACTGGCTACTCTCCGGCAGAGCTATTCCTGGGAAGACCGATTCGATGTACTGGCGGCTGGGGAATCGAGGCTGTTGAAGAAGAAGAAGATATCCCCTATGTGGCCTGGGTCGAGAATCACCAGAAACAGGTTCACGGATGCACAAAGAAGCGACCAAGCGCTCTAAAAAGGAAGCTGAAGCGGTAGACCAGGTTGCTGAAGAAGATTTGCAGCCTGGACAGCTAGTTCTGCGGAGGAACCACCAACTCAGCAACAAGCTTCAGGGATACCATGCTGGTCTTGCTCGAAAATGGATCGGACCCTTCAAGGTTGACAAGAAGCTGGGAAATGGAGTTTACTTACTGAAGACAGACCCTCCCACCAAGGTTCACCAGTTGGAATTGAAGTTGCTGCCTCGACCACTACGGAGGGAAGACGAAGCTCCTGAAGAGGTTTGACAAGTGACACCTGCGGTTAGAGAGACTGTAGAACCTAGGTATAACTTGAGACCTAGGGTTAGCCATTAGTTATTGAGGATTTTGTGGGGGATAGTTGACGTATGTCTAAATGATAAAGAAAACCCACAATACCTTTTAGTCTCGAGGTTGCCAGGGAGTTGTTGATGGAGATTGTTGAATTGAAAAGGAAAGAGAAGTTCTCGATCTATTTTATGTAAAGCTTAAAAAGAAAATAAAGTTAAGAAATACAATAAATTGTAAGTAGTGGTCTGAAAATTAATTCAACCGCTGCTATACGACAGTGTAAGCACTCAAAAGTATCCAGTAAGAGTAGATTTTCATTGTACGGCTCAGAAACGCTTAAAAGTTCCATATCTTTGCACTTATCGATATGTCAAGCGAAAAATTGAATTTTGAAATATTTTTTTCCTGCAATTAGAGATGGGCCACTTTGAAAATTACCGCGGTAATTTCGTAAATTACCATGGTATTTTTCATAATTTACCACGCCCCTTGAAAATTACCGTAATTTTCGGTAATTTTCTAGATAATTCACCTATGTTTGAGATAATTTTTCATACAGATAAATTCCTAACATGTTCTTTTAAGCCAAGTCCACATTTCGAACGTGTTTCATTTTAAATTGAGGCATGTACAACTCATTTTTGGCATATTTTACTAAAAAATTATAACATTGTTGAGTAATTATTAGTAGAATATTCTTCTTGAAAACTTCTCATACTTTGACAAAAGAAAGCTAGATTGCGTGTTGCTGACGTATTTCTTTTTACAATTTAAAAAATATATGATAAATTAATGTTACATTAGGTATGGTTTAAACATCGTTATCCCCTTCCTTTTGCTATTGACATTCTTATTTATCCATACATTTTCTGTTTAATGCTTAAAAGTGAAAAATACTGGAAAATTACTGTAATTTTCGAAAATTACCGTAATTTACCACGGTAATTTACCTCAGATGAAAATTACGGTAATATTCCCATCTCTACCTGCAATGGGAAATATCTGAGGATTAAGATATTCTCCCACTGGGCTGTTCGTATCCTTCACAAACAAAAATAAAAGGCTTACTTAAAGGCCGCCACAAACCGAATGCTATGCTAAGCGAGAGAACTGTTATCGCAACGGACGTCCGCTATGTGCGCGCACACACCAGAAACTAACCATGCCGTGCTATGTAGCAAGATGGCGGACAGCGTAAAACGCACTTCTCAGGTTTGGCACTTGACTATTCCGTTAATATTGACGTCATCGCAATGATGAATGATTTTATACAATGCGCATAGTGTGCAGAACTAATGTACGTAATTTAGTTGAAATTTCTCTGTTGTAAGTAGGTAAAAATGTATTTGAGCTGGCGGGACGAAAGCGCTCATTAACCGCAATAGATACCGCGCATGCGCCATGAAAGCTAAGCGAAGAGGAAATTGCCGGCCGAGCGATCCCTTGCGATATAGCGCTAGGGAAGTTCGCATTGGTTCGCATGGCTCGCATGTGGTGTGAACGGACAGCGGGAAATCGCTTTACGGGATCTTAAGACACGTGGCGAAAGCTGATAGCGCGCTTAGCATAGCATTCGGTGTGTGGCGGCCTTAAAGCTTTTCCATTACACCTGCTAAATCCTTGCTTAAAACACTTGCAAATTGAAACAAATCTACCAAGGGTTTTTTGTAAGCTTTTGACAAGGGTTGTTGGATGTTCATGCCGAGGGTTTTACGAGCTTTCGCCAAGGGTGTTTGGGAGCTCTTATGAGGAAATGTTACTAAAGAAAACCATGACAAAGTGCTGAAGATTTCTTAACGTTACAGAAAATCGTAACGCCACATTAAAAGTTATCATAAGATTAAAAGAGAGCAATAAAAAATATAAATGTGACAATAATTCCCGAATACTTACTTTTTGGAACTACTCTATTTCTCACTTAAACATACTTACCATCTGATATGTTTTAGATCCCTACCGACCGACACAAGTAGCACTGATAGCTTAGCACCTTCCAACGTATTTCGCGATGAAAACATAAAGGTGAAGGTTGAGTACATATATAGATTTCAATGGTGCTGAACAAATGAGTCAGCGAGAAGTAATTATCAGAATTGCATATAAAGTTGATAAATAGGCTCAATTTAATTTCAAGCTAATGAAGGTTTTAAGGAAGAAAATCCCGAAAAACAGTCACTAGCTTTTTATTTTCCCGAGGCAATAGCGAGGGTTATTTCTTTTTAATATCACGTATTAAATTTTGCCAAGATAGTAGAAAGTACACATCAAAGACGGTGAAATTCGCCGTGAAAAAATCGTTTTACTTGACCGGGATTCGAACCTGGATCTCCCAATTGTCGGTCAGGTGTGATAGCCTGTTACACCACCTAGTCTTGGTGGTGTAACTGTTTAACACACCTGACCAGCTTGCCAAGACAATAAACCAAGCTTTACCCAAGGCTTGCCAAATTACTCATGATGGTAGCAAGTGTTAGCAAGCTTTTTACGAAATGCATGCAAGGGTTATTTTACAGCAACAAGAGTTTCTCAAGCTCTTCCCAAACCTCAAGCAAGCATTTTTGCTTAGGTTGCCTTAGCTCACAGCCACGGGCTGATCACGACGCGCCAAGAAGCTGGCAAAATTAGCTTACATGGTGTACGAGGCATCGTTTTTCACGCCGTATTTCCTTTCTCCAGCAGCGATACTCATGGGGCAGGAATCGTGCTCTCGGCAGCACTGGTCCGCCGTCTTGAAGACGCCCGTGTCGTCGTAGTTCGTCGCCCGGTCCCCAGGTCCGCACCAATTGGTCCCTGCGAAAAAGACTGGTGTTAAGGAAGTTCCTTCGCGACTGTGCGAGTCAAAACAAATACTAAATTCCACCTTTTTGATATTTTGTCCAAAAAATCCTACTTTCGTTGATGAAATTCGTTACCTATAGAAACCCAAAATTAAAGTAGAAAAATTGCGGATTATTCCACGAATGTATTTTAAATGAGCACTTTTTTCCAGCCATAGGAGCCGACTGCAGCGCCATTTCCTACGAAATACCGCATTTTGACTTCAATTACGGCAGTAATTCCTGAATAACTATAAAATATAAGGTTGTAAGATGCCTATATTTTATTTTTATTCAATTTATCTGATTTATTTCCTTCTTATAAATAGATTTCCGCAAAAATGACATTTATATTTGATGGAAAAATACTATTTTTCCCCGTGTTTCTCTCATTCCCCCACTGAACACCATGTGATTTCAAGTTCAATTATAGAATAAAATACCGCGGAAAGGTATTATTTTGTTGTTCATATCAGATAGAGGACAACTTTTTCCACAAGTAGACAGAATATGAATAAAATGACATTTAAGTCATTTTACGATGGAACCACCTTAAGAACTCACAAGGTCGAACGCCAGTGGTCATAAAGGCGTACCAGCTGAGGAGTTTTTGATTATAGGCTGGGAGTCGAACCCTGTGCCTACAGATGGAAGGCCGATATTCGTTAGCAGCCATAACAACCTTATCCCAGAGTATCTTAACAAAGGAGGATAGACTCTCCCACTCGACGAAAATAGAAACCTGCCCGTAATGATTGTGACAAGTAAAAATATTTACGTAGATAATTAATAAAAAGAAAGTGGTTTGACTTCGAGGTATGTAGTAGTCCATGGAACCAGGGGCGGCCCAAGAAAATTGTTTTCATCAGGATGCTTTTTGGAGCCCTTCCTCAACAGTCCAAACAATAGTGAGGCTTCTTTACAAACAAATAAACATATATCAATTCACTGTAAATCAAGTAAATATCATAAATAAAAATATACTATTGTAAAAAATGCATTTAAAAAAATTGCATTTAAAACACTAATATTTGTCCCGTTTTGACCAACAATTGGCGCCTACACAAAGGCAGCACTCCTGGTAATCGGTTGCCCGTGTCCTCCTGCGTTACTTTCTCACGAAGGAAAGACGATTTCCCTTGATTATCGCGAGTGTTCACAAACCTGGGAAGATGGTGACGTCGACGACGCCGCTGATGACCTCCCCGGCTTTGTGAGCGGCTCCGCTGACCACGTCTCGGACCCCTTTGGCGACGCCTTCGACGGCCGCGAGCGCCGTGCCGGAGACGCCGTCGACGGCGGAGCGCACGCCGGAGACGAGGTTGTTCCAGCCCTCCATCACCCCGGCCACCGCCTCCTTGCCTGCATCCTCCGCCTCCTCGTCGTCCACTTGCCAGTTGAAGAGGCGGGGGCGGGGCGGCCCTGGGGGCGGCCCCGGGCGGTCCCTCCACGGGGGCGGCAAGAGGCTAAGGCGCCTATCGCCATCCCGCAGAACTAGGGCGGCGAGGTGGGTCGCTGAGGACAGGAGGAAGGTCACAAGGGTGGCACATCTCATGCTTCCTGCTCCAAGAGAACGGAAGACGAAAGCCACGGGGATTAAGGTGGTTCCACCGTGACTGTGTGAGTCAAAACAAATACTCAACTCCAACTTATTATTTAATTCGTTGAAAAAATCTTGCTTTCGTTGATATCGTGCGCTAGCAATTAAAAACCAAATTTTAAGTGCAAAATATGCAGATTATTTAACGAGCATATTTTTAATTAACACTTTTTTATTGCGATAGACGCCGACTGCAGCGCCATTTCTATGGAATTGCCGCATTTTGACTTCTATTAACGAAGTAATTAGCGACAGTTTCAGGCAATACTTTGTGGAAGTCAATCATACTGGGAGTAAAGGATTGAACACTGCAGCTTCCACTTAGATATTTATAGAGTGTTCGGATTACCCAGCAATTTATATCGGCCAAACAGGGAGGAAGTTTGCCACCAGAGCAGCAGAACACCGTGCCTGCTTCATAAATAGGAAGGAGACCTCCCAATTCGCTAAACATTTGCTGGACGAAAGCCACTACAGCGAATTTGCCCCAAGGCCCTACACCTCGAGAGGAAGGGGCGGAGATTAGACGCCTTGGAAGAGTTGGAAATTCTGAGTCACCTCACAACAAAACAACTCTTCAATGATCATTTCCCTCGTATGATGATCGTATCCCTCACGCTCGCCCCTCCTGCATTTTCCATTACCCACCCACTGAGACAACCGCTGCCCTTCTCGAGGGGACGCAGATTAGAACCCTTGGTTGTGCTGGATTTTCTGAGTCACCTCACCTCCAAAAACTACACCCCACCCCCCTCCACCCCTTCTCCTCCTTTAACCTCTTCCTTTTCACCCCCCCCACTTTTCCCAACGGTTTTGTACTATATATACCACTTATGCTAGACTTACTGTTCACCTGATGATGTAGCACTGCTACGAAACCATGGTTGTGTTTAATAAATATCTAAGTGGAAGCTGAAGTGTTCAATCCTTTACTCCCAGAAGTAATTAGCTAATAACTCACTAACTAAGGTGGTAACATGTATATATTTTATTTTTAACCGACTTTCCGTAAGTTTTCACTTCTTGCAAAACAGTTTTTCATGGAAATGGTATTTATGTTAGATATAAAAATACTCAATTCCCTCGTTTTTTCCCAATGTGCCATTTAACAACATGTAGATAAATTCAATTTCAATTCGCAAGTAAAATGGCGTGGAATGTTAAAATTTGGTTGCTCATATCAGATAGAGGACATTTTTTTCTAAATGTATCCAGAATATAAAGAAAATGACATTTAACTCCTTTTATGTTGGAACCACGTGAAGGTAGTTTGAGTGAAATATCACTTCATCTAGAATTTGCTGAATTAAACCTTATTTTAAAGAATAAAAACTCATCTTTCCGATGATACCATAATATTAGGAATTTATGACACCTAGATTTCGTAAAAAAACTGACAGTGTGTAGATTGCATGTTTTCTCATCTATTTATAAAATATAATCAATTACTCACAGTAGTAAATTTTACAGAATCGCATAAAAAACCTGCTCTTTTGAAGGCGTTTTTACCTGTGCGGCGTGAAAAAATAAGACAAGTTACAGACTTGTGTAGATATATTTATTTGATTACTGAGAATTTTTGACACATGTGACTATATTTTTGCGCCATTAATACTGCCATATGAACTCCACACTTCTTACGGATGCTGAAATTAAAAAAATCAAATTCGAATATGGTCTCCATTATGACTATTTATTTTATTTATTTATTTATTTCAACTACCCCGAAAACAGCTCGTAATGGCCTCTTACACCGGGTGATAACATTAACAGTAGACGAACGCAAACACCCATGTCCTGGATGGAGACAAATCCACCCAGGCGGGACTCGAACCAGCAACCCTCGGATTGGCAGGCGAGGACGTTACGCCGTCGCCACCGGGGCCGACGACTACGATCTCGCTCAAATTACCTTAAAGGGTATTGGGGACGATCTCAGCAACTAGCATGGAGGACCTTCTTCCAGCAGTCCCTCAGCTGTGTACCCTCTACAGGGATACGGGGTATGGGTTGGGATGCAGGTAATCTGCTCTGGATGTCACCTACGGAGAAAATATTAGCACAAATGAAATTTTCGACAGTGAATATAATTAAATCCAATGAAAGCATGAATATTATGGATGGAGATGGAGAATAAGATGGATATTACTCATCAGTATCATCCCACAGATGTGGAAAGGGCCTAGCCACGTTGAAAAACCGGTTCCCGTCAGAACACCGAAGTTAAGCAACGTTGGGCCCCGACAGAAGAAAGAAGGCTGTATGAAGCGATGAGGAGCTTCAGAGCATTGGATGAATGCCTTGAGAAGTGGCAGAAATTTGTTTCATAGGAAAACTTCTCCATCATAATGAAAAACGATAAATTACTTCTTTGCCATATTGTGACTGCGCCCTTTCCTGTGATGAAAGCATGTGCTGTGGTTGAACGTCCCAAACGTAAACGTGTTCTTAGGCAATGCTGAGCTGAAAAATGTTGGTAATTATATCTTCCCTATGCATGTGAAAGACACTAATACTATCGATGACATTTTAACAGGGCTAAATGCATTATTAAGTGACAAAACCTGTCCCTGATTGTTAAAATCTTAAAGTGAAAATTGCCAATAAAATTGTTTTTATTACATGAAATGTAAATTTTAAGAAAGTTGTGAACGTTAAGTCATCCCATTTATCACTCCCAAGACTGGTTTGCAGACATCAATAGTGATCAGAAGATACGTTTGCTGCAGCACTCCACTCCTCCATCCTGTCGGGTATAACCGATTGGAACCAGATAATAGTATTCTGCGACTTGTGCATGTTTTCTTTCTGACTAAGAATAAGTTTGACGGTGACTACGTCCACTTCGTTTCTTCCACGAATCATAAATTTGATTTTCTTTAAGTTGTATTTCTTGATAATTTTTACATAAAAATTGAGCATTCTACTTGTCTCTGTTATAACATCAGCATCGTCAACATTCAGTGGTATTCAATATCTGGCGAGGTTTTGATGTCTTGATTTGAGTAGCACATATCATTGGCGTCAGACGAGTAATTAATGAAGTGACGGCGATATTCTTGGCATCTTCATTAGGTTATGACAATCGGTATATTTTCGTGTGCTTATACATTCAAAGTGTACCCATTGCAAAAAAGATTACTGACACGATTTAGTGCTACTAAAATTTCAGCGTCGCAGAACATGGTTTTCAACTGCTCTGTTCTTAATACGACCATATGATAGCACTCAAAATTCGGTGATAAGGTTTACGTGTTTCATGCCATTCGATAATTAAGGTTTATCCTCGAAATGATTGCATACGTAACGTAAATCCCGATTGAATCTACTCATTTGGAAATTAATTTGTGAAGGATGTTTAAAGAGTTTATCGAAGTGGCTTACTGATCAGCGATTGGAATGTATCATAATTTTTAGCTTGCAATACTCCAGTAGTAGTACTTTCTAAACAACATATTCCTCGATTTCAATGAAGAGTATTAAATATCAACGGGGAGAAGTTTATCGTAGACAAATTGCCACTCGGGTAAGTGCCCTTTCCTCTCCCGCACCTCGAGCCTTCATTCGCACGGAGGCTATATCGGCCTCCGATGACGTCGCACCGGAGTCCTCAGGCCTTTTACTTAAGGCTGGAGGGAGACATACCCAGACCGGGAAGGTTAGTGGGAGGACTACCTCTATACCTGGAACTGGGGAGGTTGGGGGAAGCCAATCCTTCATACCTCTACCGTGGTGCTCTTGTCCCGTCTACAAGTAACAGACGGGCATGGGGTTGGCACAATGGACCAAGAATGGACCTCCTCTTAAGAGCCCGGGCTCCTGTCGAAGGCCCCCCCGACGAAAAATCAATCAATCATCCCACAGATTCGAGAAAACAGATCAATTTAAATATCTAGGTGTAAACATTACTTGGAATAATAGGGAAGACTAGGTAACCCGTGCGAAAATTTCGCACTTTCACGCTATCAGGGAACAAGTATGTTAAGGAAAAGGTGTAATTGGGTTTTAAATAGAGAAGAAGGTGTACCATAAAGTACTTTCTTTATACTTGTTTTCGTGCAAAAATATACAAAACATATGAATACAATGCAGGCAAGGGAGTTTGGTACCAGTAGGAACAATCATGACGTCTGTTACTGAATAATGGCACGCGGTTTACAAAACTTCTTTAAAGACAATATTAGAAGTAACAATGTTGTCGTCTGTAACTATTTGGTTATGAGTTTCTTTAACGCAAATATAAATATCACGGAAAGTGCTAACTCTAGAAAATGCTACATACAACTGTCCATGCGAAAAAAACGGGTTCTGGCAAGTACAATCCGGCTCTCTGAAATCGAAACTTTTAAGTCAACTTAATGGGTAAATAGTGAAATTTGTGATTGAGATTGTATTTTTCGTCAGAAGCCGGTGATTCAACGTTTAAAATGATATCTCATTGATCACTGTAGGTGCAGTATTAACGGAGCATATACGGAATGACAGAAAAAGACCTTTCTGTAATAATATATATGATACAGAAATTCAAGAAAGGCTAAAAACAGCAGAGAGAACCTAATGGAGTCTTAAAAAGTTATTTAATAGTAAGATCCTATCTAAAAAGACAAAAAAAATATGTAAATGAATAATACAACCTGTCTTATTATATGGATCTGAGGTATGGGCCCTCACAAAGCAGCCCAAGAGAAAACTCATAACATTCGAAAAAAAAGTTATGTGAAGAATATATTGACATTTTCAGGAAAATGACACTTGGAGAATAAGGAAGAATAAAGAATTAAGACAATTTTATAAAGAACCAGACATTATATGAATAATTAGAAGTAAAAGCCTAGGGCATGCTGGGGCATACAGAAATTTGGGTTGGAAAGTAAAAAAAGGGAATGACAAGAAAAATATTTTTCTGTTATGATTTCATATTTATGATGTTTATGGCGTAGTTAATCATTTTCACCAAATAGCAAATAATATGTATTTATTTTTGTTAAAATGTTCACTGTTCACTCTCTGGAAAAATATGAAAATCTGACGGTAATTTTAGTAGGAATCTACTTGAAAACCGAAAAAATGTTGAGCTCCTTTTTTTTGTTTCGGCAAATATATCGGCATATCGGGGCCCCCGTGAGGTCGGGGGCCCTGGGCTCGGGCCCCGAGTGCCCTTATGGTAAAGACGGTATTGAGTAAAAGGCTAATGTGGCTGGGACAGATACATGGAAGTAATGAAAACACAATGATCAGTTGGGTATGGTAAGGAAAACAAAATGGAGTACGACCTGAAGGAAGACCCAGAATGCGTTGGAGTGACAAAGTGAAGAAAGATCTAAGGAAGCTTGGGGGTAGATCTCGAGACGGAAGAAGGTGGAGGCAGTACGTTGGTAGGGCCTAAAACCAACTCGTAGATATTCCAATTGCCACATAAGAGTAAGTAAGAATAATTAAGCAATGAATATGTGAGACTACTTGTTCACAAAATTGTGCTAGTATGCAGCACAGTGATAGCGAAGTTACATTGGAAAATTCCTATGACTCTGTATCAAGAAGATGCATATGCGCATATGATGTATATTTAAATGCAATTTTATGGAACACATGTTTTATAGGCGTTTGGGGGAAGGTGTTACATAATGTAGAGTTGGTGATTAAGAAGGACTTCTGATACGTATTTTTTCGTCAGAAGGTTCATGGGTTCAATGGATAGTCCGCCATATTCAGCTAAATCTTTGTTAATAAAGGTTTACTTGATGTGTAAAGTATTTTGGGTGTTTTAAGGATTTTGAGATGTTACTCGGCACTTACTCGGCACTTCAAAGCATGACAATTATGGAAATAAAGGATATAGCGACGGAATAATTATACGTACCTACTGTATAGGTTGATGATGGGACGTAAAGGAACACTTGATAGTGATTATATAGCAATCCAGAGGACTCTGGGAGTGGTGGGATTGTGAGAATCGTTTTTTGTACATTCTAATCCTTATCTTTCTACAAATCTGAATCAGTGTCTTTCTAGAAAACTTGGTATGTTATTAATTAACTGCTACTGCCCAAATTTCTCTTCGCAAGTACATTTATTCTTTCTTTTGTATTTTTGGCCAGGTACATACATAGGTATGTGTTTAGTACTTTTATGATACCGTACTCGGGGGATATGGATCATTAGGGAACAGAGCAGGATTTATGTGAAAAATCAGCGATTGCGAAGCAGTGGACGAATTTTTTCACGTGGGCAGTAGGGGGCCAACGATGTTTTTTTAAATTCCAAATTACGTTTAACAGGAGTTCAAAGATTCACAAAAAAGAGAACCAATAAATTCTCCTCGATTCTTGAGGCGTATTCCGCGGTGAGCACATTCGTACTTTTTTTACGACAAAAAAGCTACCACGATAAAATAAAATATGTCATTAGATCACTATAAACTAGCCACGTGCAAAAGGTGAAATTTCAGATTTTTTTTAAGTTGATGAGGAGGTGCAAGCATGTAATCAGGGAGGTATCACCCCGGAGAATTTGGACGTATAGCAGACAATAGATTGCAACTTTTAGATTTGCTGAAATGAAACTTTGTTTAAAAAACATAAAAAAGTTTGAGAAATAGTGTTAAAACGTATTAATTTTGAAAACTAAGACAGGAAACTAAAGTTCAATTATGTATTTTGAAAAAACTACCTGCTCTTTGCCCGTGGTATGTAATTCCACCTCAATTCAACAAACGTTTGTCTCTTAGGGTCTCAGATTTTTACAAAAATTGGTGGATGGGTACAATATCAACTCAAACTGAATACCCTCAAACCGTTTTGTGAAAAAAAAATTTTGAGCGAATTATACATATTTTAATTTTTTCGCAGTTTTAGCAAATATCCGAGCCTTAAATCATATTATCACTTATATCTCCGCTTGTAATTGTCATACAGAAATAATTAATAGCTCTTATTAAATGTAAATCTTTATTGAATGCAAATATCTCAATAAAAAATTATTTTCTTCTATTTTTGTTAATTACTAATGTTTAAAAAATTGTTAATAAACTTTACTCAAATATTCCATCTCAGAATCGACGGAAACTTTTTTTCCGAAATCTAAACATACCCAGCTAACTACTCCAAAAATAAAATTTAGTGAAAATTCATAAATGCGTTTTTTATAAATATTTAAACATTTACAATTTTCTCTCGCGCGGCCCGTCGGCTCCCTCATTCGGAATACATGCAGCAGACACGCGATGCAAGCCTAAAAATTTCCTAAATGCTCAATGTCGTAGCTATATGAGATAAAAATATATTATAAACTATAAATGTTAACAAAAATTGTTATTTGTTCTGTTAAATGGATGTTTGCAGAGAAATTTACCATTGAGCCCCACTTAAGTTTACAGACGGATTAACTTTTATTTGAGCTAAAAATCTGTGACAATTAATATGAAAATACTTTTTAAAAATCTTCAAGTATAATTCATTGATGAAATGAAATGAAAATAAATTACACTTATGGAAATTTTGCATCACTTGTACTAGCAGAAAAATTTCTTCGTTTTTGCAATCTCACTCTTTTTATCTCTATAGACAAATTTACTGCAAACTCCGATTTTAGTGTCAAAATATTTATTATCCATGTTACATGTATTTACTTATATGGGATATCGTAAAATTTAAACTTACTTCAGCTGTTTGCCATAGGTTGGAAACTGCAACATGTAGGTGGTGGAAAATAGGCGGTTATACGATAAAGCACATTTTTAAGAAGTACCTACGCACTTAGTTGAACACGTCGGTTGAAATCCACAGGCTTCAGTTACCCCGATTACGTGACGATACCCATGAATACGGCTTTGCAATTACATAAAGGTTGACGTGCAGGTAAATGAAGTCTAATTTCCTAGCAGCGATCATCTGTATGCACTAGGTATGGAAAATCAGAGGAAGTCGACCGCGCTATCAATGCATTAACGGAGGGTGTGTGGACACGAATTTGAAATTGCAACGTCGAGATGATGGAGATTGAGGGATGGGTTTTTTTTTATTTCAAGGGCGACATGGGAGTTTTTTTTTGCAAGGGAGGAAGGAGGGAGAGAAGGGGCAGGAAATTTTCCATAAAGCACGCATTCCGAGCGTTGTCGTTTCGTCACGGCGCCAGTGAACACGGTCACTCCACGAACGCACCAAGTGTTGCACCCAGCTCACCTTCCGCAAATGGCGATCGTCCTTCCTTTCGCTCAACGATCGCCGCGTCCCCTGTCGACTCCCGACTGAACCTGCTAACGCTTTCGGGTACTGTCTACGACAATACACACACACACACACACATTGTAACATCAGCCGGTCACGATTTTCTTTCCTATTAAAACAAATTCGATAAACCTTCTTAATTATACAAACACTTAAAATCTTACCTCCTTGCTGAAGGGATTAATGGTTAATATTAGACAACATATAAATAAAAACACTTTGTTCAATCATTTAAATAGTTTAACACTTTCTTTTAATTAGAAATTGACTTTGTTCTAAAACACCAATATTTAGAGCTTTTTAAAGATATATTGGGCCAAATTTACAAAGTTACTTTTTATGCTCCAATCTTTATACATTTACGTTTTCAGACAGCAATAATTGTAATTTCCGAGGTTATTGTGTTTCTTGGTTTTATTTTCCTTAAAGCTTCACTTATCAGACGCTGGGGATTTCTCGTCTCTCTCGGCGGCTGCGGCTGCTGGTATGGTTTCGCGGTCTTTCTCCTTCCTTATTTCCAGAGTTCTGGGCCGTATGGTTTATCTCTTGGGTCTCCTGCCTGATTCCTTCTTGGCCTCTCTATAAATTCCGGGTTCCTTTTTCGTCACCTTTACGCCGACTTGTATCCGCTCCCTGCCGTTTTTATACTCCGACTTTTGAACTTTTTCCCCCTTCGCGTGCCTTTAGATCTTAACTCCTTCACTTAACTCAGCTGACTCTTCACTGTTAACCTTCCAGGCGTCTCCCGTTACTTATTGTTACCCGTTTATTATTTTTGCGTCGTCCTGAACTCCGCGATGAAAATATTGATTTATGTTTGGCGTCCCTAGTTATCTATTGCTATGTGCTCTTTTATTATGATTTATGGCTATTAATTTGAATTGCGATTATATTTTCGTATTTATTTATGGTGGTTTTGTTACAACATAGACGCTTCAACCAACCGCAATGCACGACATGGTAATCAAGAAAAACGCCGAAACGTGGTTTCCATCGACCACGTGGTGCGTTTCACGCAACAATGCCACGTCACGACGTTCGGAGAGACGTGCACGAAAACTTCCGGAGATCTCTCGCAAGATTTTTTATTTTTTTAGGGGGTTATAAGTCGTAATTAAAAGTACCTTGCTCAACTCGCTCCTTTAATTATAACAAATATTCGCGTCTTTTAAAGGACTCACAGATATCTCCTCCTAGGCACAGAATATTCAGTTTCGACTGCTTGGTAGATTTATTGATTTCATACAAAAATAAATGGTGGTCAGGGTACACATTATATTGAATCCCTTATTTTATTTAAGGAAATTTCATAATCCTATATCGATTCAATAAAAATCATACATAATTACTTATAGGAGAATGAAGCACAGAAATGGGAATTTTCCCATTCCCAGAAATGGGAAATTTCAAATTGATTCTAATGTGATGTCTATTGTCTTAATCTCATATCACATCGATAGTATACCTATGAATAAGAAATTCAATTCATTAAGTATCATTAGAAGAATTTATAAGTTCAATAAGCTTCTTAAACAATGAATCTCAGCGCCAGTGATCAACAATTAATCCATGGAGATAATCTCCACTTGAGATATTTGTTGCCGCTTGATTGTTTACTTCATTTGGTTCACAAAAACACCTAAATTTGGGTTTCATTGGTTGGTTATTCTTTTCACAACGTTTAAAAATAAGTACTCAAGCTTAGATTGGTGAAGGTAATTGTCTCTATCGGTAAATCAATACCAGTTCCATGCATGGAAGAGAGTCGTCGAAAAATATGCTCATGTAACGGTACCGTTTAAAATACCATATCTTCGCTAAAAATTAAGATATGAAAATAATTTTACCAGTTATGGAAATTAAATTAAATTTTCCTATTTTTATGATTCTATTAACCTTTTCGTAGATCTCAAAATGAAAAAGTTATTCTAAAAAATAATTTTTTGAAGAAGAAAAATACTGACAATTTCAGTTACCACTTCAGAATATGTGAGCAATATGGGTAAACTTTGGAAGAAAAAGAAAGATACAAACTTTAAGTACAATTTAGACCAGTTTTTCTTTGCAAGTATTGCTGGATGCCACTGCTTTTGGGGGTTTTCATGGTAACTGCAGAATGCTTGTGACAAAATGTTTGCGTTGCCATAGCTCGGTAACTAAGGAGTTGCGACCCCATGTTCATAGGACAAAAAATGCTTAAAATCACGTCCCCAACCTCCTCCAGAAGTATTGCGCTTACCTCCTGAAACACCCTGTATATATACAAAAATACAACTTTTTGTATACATACCCGATCTGTTTTTTTTATGTAATTGGTGATGATGCAGTGCGTCGAAAGTCGAAACCATGATCATATTATATTTTACCTAGTGGAAAATTCCCATTTTTGTGCTTCATTATGCTGAAATTCCACCATATCACGCCCGATACTTCTCTTTTTGTACTAAATGGAGCTTATTATTCCAGAGAAAGTTTTTACTTAGCGAACAATTCGTCTTAACGATTGTCGTTACTACAGTGAAAAATGTCGAGGAATAAAAGAAGCAATTCATTATGTAAAACGTGGAGTAAACGTTTCTTAGAAACAAACGGAAATTAAAACAAACTTCATATTAAGCGGAACCTTCGTAATGGCAAATATGAACGGAAACGCATGTCAGTGTTTGTTTTCGTATCACTTCATGTAAATATCGTGGGAGACATTTCCAAAACTATAATCACTAATGAAAAAACGTGTCGCAACGTTTCTCGCAAATCTGTGAATAAACGAAAATCGCTCCAAACATCTACTTCCGCTGACAGACGCTGCTTCGTGAGAGCAATCATGGGGTCGTGATCGCTCTAATGATTACAAGATGAATTCAACCAAGAAAGCGACCAATGTCTCAGAAGGTAGAGTGACATTGGTCAAAGGGAAGAGATGCAGCAGAGTTGTATCCGAGGATTCATCCATCCCAGTAATCGGAATCTTTTTTGAGGTTGGAAAATATGTATAGAATGTGGAAAAAGTGAGGAAGTTAAAGAGGTTCAATAGGAATTGTTTTAGTCCATTGTAAAGAATGGGGAAAATGTGAGGAAATTGAAGAGGTTCATTAGTATGTACCCAATCACTCGAGTCGGTTTTTCCTGTAACGAAATTTCTAGGGATTGGGATGTTTACCACCTTGACCTCCCATAATGCAACGCCCGCAATCATTGTCGTCAATTGTTGAGTGCCTCACCCAATGGCCAAACAGTTGACGAAGCAATGCGCGCTCATGGCTCGTGAGATAAGTGTTTCGGCCCGAAGGAGTGTCGAATGCCGAACTACACCATAGAGGATTATTTCTTCACTTTTGTACCGATCGTTCCGGGATGGTAATGGTAGAAAAATGGAGGTCTATGTCTCAGATGGGGGGATATCCAAACAAAGTTATTTTGAAAATTTTAACCAATGAGTTGTCCATCGTTTCCTCCCGAATTTCCACAGTTCAATCCTCAAACAACCGAATATATTTTATAACTTGTAACGGAAAAGTTACAAATTAACCCCCTGATCCGGCTCAAGTTCAAGGAGGCATAAGTTAAAGCATGCCAAATCTGACGTCTCTTAATGGTGGCAGAGGACATGAGCAAAATAAACAAATAGCGACTACTATGTTGCTATGGTTAGGTACCGGGACCCCTCGCGCCACCTACCTCCTCTCTCGACTCTCCACGAGTTTGCCGGTGACGGCCGCTCCGCGCAATCGACGACGCTCCTTCGAAGGCGACAGAAGAGCGACTAAACCTCTCGATCCACAATCACCCACGCGACACAACAACACTATGAACTAGCGCGCCGCACTCTACCGCGCAAAGGGAAAAACAAGTGAGCGACGGATTGAGTTCCGGGAAAACACCTTACCCCCCCTCTCCCATCCTCAGCGCGAATATGTAATTCTCAATTGTGCCACGTGACCATTTCGTGAAAGATGATAGTTCGCAGGGTATATAGGTGTTGCATCATAATAATGCGTTTAGGAACATAATAGTGTGTATCCTCTACCCTTCGGAGGAAGGCAAGAGGACAGAAACTTAACAATACCTTACGCACATTTGGGCTTCGAAATTCCGCTTTTGATCTTTACTCAGGCCTACATCACTATTGTTTCCAAGTGAGGCCACGCAGGCCAAGTACCGTAATGATGTGGAAAGTAACAAAAGAAACATGGATTTTAACGATCCATGCTAATTAATATGCAGAGTTTTGTCGGCGGGGACAGTACGTTATACCTTGCTTCCGCCAGAAAGCGCCAAACATCCTGATCACTGTAGTGGATGAAATATCGTTTAAAAAATCAATGACAGGAGAGTAACTGCAACAGAGAAGTAACTGCCACACAGCGTATTGATTCACTCTGTGAGGTGGGTCTCGGAAATAAAGGGGACAATATTAGCCAACACCTAAATCCACCAAAATCTAAGTCCGCGGCCAACACAGACAAGTCAATGGACGCGGAATCTGACATTTTAACGTCCCATTTGACAAATCGTATACGGTACAGGAAGTAGCATGCCCACACGACACTCGAGGATGAACCAAAAGTCTATAATCTCTTCAAGAACATCTCCACTTCATCTCTGGGAACCGAGCTAGCACTTCAGCACATCCTCAGCATCCAGGAACTCCAGTCGCATCCAAATGAGCATCGGTTGGTCTTTTCAGCCGTTTTCCAGATCACCGAGCGGTTCACTCCAGTTGTAAATGTTATTATATGCTGAAAAACTTTTTTAAAAGCGACCAAGAACTGGTCAACCAGCCAGCGGCAGACCTTGATTTGGCACCAGCCAAGGTCAAGATAACATCCGAAAATAATATTCGGTGTGAGAGAGGTGACACGATTTGTAATTGTATATTAACTCATGCATAAGTCAGAGTACCATCGCGAAGCATTTTTGCTGCACGATGAAATAAAGGACTCATCACATACACCAATCGAAAATGTAACACGTCCAATTAAGAGTTTTAAAAGTGCTGATTTGACGCGAATTCCGATCAGGTTCAACTCATTTAATTGAACAGTGCCTAGCAGTTACCGGACTCAGAATTCAAGTCCGAAGTGAGATGACTCAAGGAATGTGAGGTACTCCGCAGTCGAAAGCGGAACGATCATTGCGAAAATCCACAGCTGGGCGGTCGGGTTGCTCCTGTTGCCCCCACCTTCCCCTTACCCCCACCCTACACACTCCCCCATCCCACCTCACTTCTTCCCGAGAAAACCGGAATCGCACGGCGGAGGTCGCCCGAGGTGCGTCTCATGTTATAGTCGCTAAGGTCGCGTCGTTCACCCTCTCCCCACCCCCCTATATTTCACCCCTCCCCACTCGAGTAGTAGCCTTAGCCTCCCAACACCTCTCCTCCCGCACTTGATTCAAACACATCACCATCCGTCTTCTCCTCCCGGAAAGAAATCGCCCGGACAGAAATGATGGTGGATACGACGAAAACCTGTTTAGGCTGGATCGGTCCACGCTTCTAGAACATTGGTCGTGGCAATGAATCCGAGGGTCAACGCACAAAACTGTCTTTAAGGTACTTTTTTTGAACATGAACGTGCAATCCGGAATAAAGACTGGTATCACTCTGCCGTGGCTGAGCACACTACGTTAGAGGAAGGTCACGCCATTGACATCGAGACGGCAAGAGTACTACACAAAGAAAGCAATTACTTTCCACGGCTCATAAGGGAGGCGATTGAAATAGAAAAAGACCAATTAACATCAATAGAGAGGATAGTTATAAACTCCCTTATACCTGGAAGAGACTTATTCGAAATTAAGTTTGTTACTTCTCAGAATCATCAACTGCTGGAATTGTTTATTTACTTTTAGAAAAAAGACCATTGTTGTTCTTAAAAGCCCGACGAAGCCTGCAGCATAGCACGGCGAAACTGTCGCATAATATTAAATAATTTAATCGCAGAACCAGAAACCTGAATACCATGTCTTTAAGGTAGTTTGAGCGAAAAATCATTTCACCTAGAATTTATAGAATTTTACCTCATTTAAAAAAAACTCCTGTATATTTCCAGTGATGTCAAAATATTAACCACTTGCCGAACTACTTTTCGAGCAATTAGCCTAAAAATATAAGCTGTTTTACATGGGATAGATTACGGCTGTGCGCTCCAGAGGGAAAATATTTATAAAAAAAAATTAGGAATTTATGGCATCTATATTTCGTAAAAAAAACTAACGTTGTGTAGTTTGAATGTTTTCTCAACTCTTTATAAAAATAAATCCATTACTCACCGCAGTAATTTTTACAGAATCGCAAAAAACCCTGTTTTGAAGGCTAGTAAGTAGATATATTTATTTAATTACTGAGAATTTTTGTCGTCGTGTCTTACAATATTTTTGCACCATTAACGTTACAATATTTAATTCATATTTTTTATAGACGCTGAAATTAACAAGTGAAATGCGAATAAGGTCTCCATTACGACTTTGGAACTATCTCGCTCAAACTACATTAATGGGTTAAGAGACTTAAATTCTCGAAATAAAAGCAGAACAGTCGTGAATAGTTAACGAACAATCTGCCGAGAAGGAAACCAGTCATCGCTGCGCAGTAAATGCAGGTGAATCATCGCTAGAGCTGACATGTGATCGTATATCAACTCGTAAATTACGAGTAAATTAGGAGCTTCACGAAGGATTGTTGCTCAGAAGACGTCAGCATTTCTTTCATTTCCTTCCGATGATAAAATATCGTAGCCGGGTAGGACTCTTATCGCTTATTTTTGTAGAAAAAAACGGCTGCTTCGGACGACATACACGTCTGAAGACCATCTGATCGCAGCTGAAGACAGCTGTGCCGAATAGGTTCGTAAAGTTTCACTCAATCGCCAGAAAGTAATCCAACTTCAAAGTAAACAGCTTTGTTTCCAACATAAATTGATGATGAATTTCATGGATGTGATAGGCATTGCCACGATGTTCGAAAATTTTTCTTCACGCTAACCGATGTCGACGACCACCTGAGAAGAAACCAAGCCGATATCGGTTTAGAACGAAACTTCTAACTCGATATTCCCATAAGTTCATTAAATGTACGAATAGAAATGAACATTATCAATGATTCCATGCGTATTGATTGGATATTAACCAATAAAAAATCCGTCTTTCATTATGCAAAGTTAAAAAGCGGGAATGGACTCACGACGATTATTTTTCGGAATTGTTTTAGTATCTGTGACATGGATCAGGTGTTACCAGTAAACTCTCTTGGAATAGCCATCAAAATACATTTTTTGAGAGTATTTTGTAACGAAAATACATCTAAAGAGTAGTTTGTATTTTTAAAATACATTCAATATGAAAATATATGTAATGTTTTTGTGCATAATTCGAAAGAGCGCGCAATGGAGATGGCAGGGTTCCCGAATGATTCGGTATTAGCCTGCCATCTATGGGACAATAAATTTCCCCTTACTTCTGTAACCCTCGTAGACTCTTGAATACTAGCGAAACGTGGTCGCGTGTGAAGTAGTTTGCTAAACGTGGTTGCGCGTTGGGTAGTTTGTGTAGTGGACCTGTAGACACTGACACTGTTCCAAAAGGTACAGGAGAGCGATGTCTGTCGACGAGGAATCAAAATGTGCAATATTAGATGGGAAATACTTGAGTGTTATTTATGAATCGGGAGGAAAAATTAAAGCACAGTGCAAGCTGTGTAAACCGGGCACAGTAACGGTCATAAGTGGATCATACGCAGCCACCACGAATTTCAAGACGCATTTAAAGGTAAGTGGACCTTAGAATGTTTGGGTGTATATATTTAAGAATTTTATCTCAGTACTAGCAATGTGTTTTGTTTACTACACGTCCTTCCACTGATTTTAGTAGAGGCAAAGGTGGTATTATGGACACCCTTAATATCTGAATAAGAAGCATAGGTATTCTAGTGGAAATAGCCGGAACTTGTAATAATCTATATAATAAAGCAGAATGTATGTGTGAATGTATGTTATCATCAACAAGATATATCCGCTGCACCCAGTGGCGGATACAGAAAAAACTCAAGCGGGGGGCGCAAGTTGTCGCGACGATTGTAATTTCAAACTGGTGACTTAGCTTCCCTTATATAGTCCCTGCCAGAATTTTTGCTTCCAGACTTTTAAGGAGTGTGAAAAAATACAAACAGTAGAATATTCGCGACTTTTCTCGAACAAATGCCAGACAGAATAACGTATCGAGATCACTAGAATGGCCGCGATTTTTCTCGTATAACATCCAGAACTATAGATTTTGATGAAGTTATTTTCCGATCCGTTCATATTTATTTTTCTTGCGCTCGAGAATGTTTCCACTGGTTTCAAATGGGAAACGAGTTTTTTCAGTGTAAGAATTTTTCTCTCATTATAATATCTAAAAATTGTGGTAAATGTTCGGCTGTTCAAAATATTTCCTTTCCGAACTATGACTTCCAGCGACTTCCTGTGAACTTAGCACTACTAGTAGGCCTATGATATAAATATCAATCTAATGGATTAACTAAGAGTCACAGCATGCTTTCTTACAATTATCAGATTAGCTGAAAATTTATTATAATTTTTATTCTAAAAAAAAACAAAGTTGGTGCCCATAATACCACCTTCACCTTAACATTTCTGATATCACTTCATCATAACTTCATTTTATCAAGTTTTTCTACTTGAAACATATTTTATCTTAATGCCACATACACTTATGAATATAATCTTTCTTTAAATTAGACTAATATATCCTTGTAGTTAATGGTATCATTGTTATCTTTCCTCAAACATGTTTACCACTACCATTATTTGCACGCAGTTTAAGGGTGTGACAAATGAAAGATTAATGCTGATTTACCTGAATTTTTTTCAGAGAAAACACCCTGGAGATGTTAGCGCCTTTGAGTTGTATAAAGTGGAATGGGCGAGGAATGTGAAAGGTAAAAGAAGTTTGAAGAGGAAAGCTCCGGAAGGGAATCCTAGTAATGGCACTACAGCTGCAAGGCAACTCCAATTGCAATTTCCGATGACAAAGAAAGGATGTTCGCAGGCCAAATTTGATGACTTAATTACAAAATTTGTAGTTAGTGGAATGAGGCCCCTCTCAATTGTGGATGATCCTTCTTTTATAAATATATTTGAAGGTAATGAACTTTCAGTTTGTTACATTAAAATGATTGACAAATAGCAGAAAAACGTGCGAGGTCGCATCCGACTTCAACTTGTTTTGAGAATCCACCTGAGTGACAAAGAAGGTGCCTTTACTAAGCATAATTTGCATTTATGTTCCCTTTTGTATCTCCTAGGGATGGACTTTGGGGTGAAGGTAATAGACAGAAGAAGTTTGGGTCGAAGAATTAAGGATCAAAAGTCAAGGGTGATTGCCAAAATAAATGAAAAGCTAAAGGCAGCGTCATATGTTTCTACTACAGCAGACATATGGTCTACAAAGACCAGGAGTTTTTTGGGGGTCACAGCTCATTGGGTAAGTGGTCAAACCTTTGGATATTTGAGTGAAATGAGCTGGTGATTGTAACTTTAATCAGTGCTTAAAATAGATGTTGTTTTATGTGATTGTGCCTAGACCTAATTTGCAGGGGAAGATAGCAATATATCAGACTGCATTAAAAATTAAACCTTTGAAAATATGGATAGTAATGATTACTAACATATTACTAATAATATGATATTTTGTTTTTTAGATTGATGAACAAACACTTAAGAGACATTCAGCTGCTTTGGCATGCAGGAGGTTTTGTGGTCCACATACTCATGACAAGATTGCAGAAATGCTTGAAGATATATTTCATTTGGTTTGTCTGCTGGAAAGATTGTGTCTACAGTTACTGACAATGGTGCCAATTTTTCGAAAGCATTTAAAACATTTGGGGTTGATCTAAAAGTGCCATGTTCTGATAATGAAAGTGATGTTGATGAGGAGAGTGATGAAAATTCTTCTGTTTTGTTTGTTTCTGATGATGTGGAGGAGGAGATGGAGGAGTCCAGGATACGTTTACCTCATCATGTTAGATGTGCTTCTCACACACTAAATTTGTTAGCTACGACCGATACAACCAAAATAATCGAAAAATCGCCATCATTATCACGGGTGCATCATACGGCTATGAGTAAATGTACATTTTTATGGAATGCTTCTGGGCGACCACACTCCGCTGAGAATATATTCTCTGTTCTAGGACAGAAACTAAGTTACCCTGGTGTTACCAGGTGGAATTCTTTGTACGATGCTCTATGCCAGATATTGAAACACAGAGAGAAGTTACAGGCTCTTTTTACTGTCCTTGGAACCAAAATCCAAATTAAAGAAATAGAACTGGAGTATTTAAAAGAATACTGTGAGGTTATGAAGCCAATTGCCTTGGCTATTGATCGGCTTCAAGGAGATGGGTGTTTCTTTGGATTGTTATTACCAACATTATTTGTCATCAAAGGAAAGCTAAAGGAGATGCAGTCAATGGTCTTCCATTATTGTGCCCCTCTCGTTACAGGTCTGAAGATGAGCTTACAGAATAGATTCAAAACCTATTTCGGTCTTTCAGCGGAAGTCAATGATGCAATTTTGGCTTCTTGTACCCACCATTTCTGCAGGATGAGGTGGCTTCCAAACGAACGAGAGGAATTAAGAGAGCACCTGCAGCAGATGCTAATAAATGCCGCTAAAAAACTTAATCCTGAAGTTCTCTGCTCCAGAAATGATGGAAATTCTTCGGATGAGGACTTCTTTGCCTTTTCGGATGAAAAGGGACATTCATCATACCATGTTGTAAATAGTAATGAAATTGAAGTATTGCAATTTCTTGGTGAGAAATCGAAATGTCTGTCAACATTAAATGAATATCCTGCAGTAAAAAAGTTGTTTGTGCGTTATAACACTGGCCTCACATCCAGTGCTCCTGTGGAAAGATTATTTTCTTTTGCAGGATTTATTCACAACTGCAAAAGAAATAATTTAGCAGACTGATAATTTAATAAGATAATTTAATGGGTTTGAAACATTATTGCTTTTGAAGGGAAATGAACATTTTTTGTAGGTGAGACTGTAGTGAAATGAATAAATGTATTACCATATATTCTCCATATTATTTAAGACATTTTCCCTGGATGATGGTTTAATAGCTAGCTACATATAAATATATGGTAAGAATGTTTGAGCCTCTCATTTTAAAGAATAGTTCATATTTGAATTGATTTTAATTTTTTACCAGGTAATAATTTCAAATTTCTTTGTGGTGGAGGTATGTATTTTGTATTTTAAGGGATGTATTTTGAAATTACCTTCGTATTTTGTATCGAAAATACAGTTTTTAAAAGTAATTTGTATTTTGTATTTGAAACACAGATTTTAAGAGTAATTTGTATTTTGTATGTAAAATACATTTCACATGTATTTTGCCCATCTCTGTTAACAGTTTTTATCTATTGGTGACAAATATTTAGGAATTTTATATTTTTAGCAATTTATGCCGATTTCGCATTTAACACCCTGCCACAATTCACGAAGTACTCTGCCCACGCTTTAGCTAATTCCACATCTTTTGTATTTGTTTATATTTTATAATTTTATATTTTTAGCAATTTATGCCGATTTCGTTTTTAACACTGCCTGCCATAATTCACGAAATACTCTGCCTACGGTTTTGCTTATCGCACAGCTTTTGTATTTGTTTATATTCAGTGACTACATTCATCTTTTAACAGTTTTTATCCATTGGTGAGAAATATTTAGGAATTTTATATTTTTAGCAATTAATGCCGATATCGTTTTTAACACCCCCTGACACAATTCACGAAATTCTCTGCCCACGGTTTTGTATCTGTTTATATTTAGTGACTACAATCATCTATTCACAGTTTTTATCCATTGGGGAGAAATATTTAGGATTTTTTTATTTTTAGCAATTTTTGCGTATTTCGTTTTAAACACCCCCTGCCACAATTCATGGTGTACTCTGCCCACGGTTTTGCTAATTTCACAGCTTTTTTATTTATTTATATTCAGTGACTACAATAATCTATTAAGAGACGCAAGCCTACACCGGGGGCCATGTCCCACATGGCGCTAAACACGTTCATGATGGACGAAGGTTTTTTTTTCACTAGAAAAAACAATTTTTTGTGACTGATCTCATTGAAATGCGGTCAATACCTTGACGGTCAACCGGCAACCGCATCGCGCAGTGTGATTGGACGAACCGACACCCGTACCCGCTCCCGCTGACCGCTCCGATGAATGCTGGTGTGATTCGGCCTTAAGATATAAGGAATTTAAGAGTGATATAATGGCGGGACATTTTTAGGAGTGAAAACGAGACAATGTTTCAAAAATTGGGATGTAGGTTAAGGACTAACGAAAAACCTACCAATCAGATGGTAGAATACTCAAATGATTATGTACGAACGGATTGTTCCTTTTCTTCCACTTCAACCTTCAGCGTTGCAAGTGTATCTTCTTCCTTCGGTGGGCTGAAGAAGGCCACCTTGAGGCCGAAATACGCGTATTCGCTTCGCACCTTACGCCCTTTTCATTATATCGGCCTTAGCCCGCATTTTTTTTAACGTTCAAGTGTGTGACATCCCGAAGTTGGAATTAGTCCACCTCTTCGTGAAAGATAATTTTTGTGTATAAGTGAGTGAATGTTTTGAGTGATCGTGTGTTCCCTACAGTGCCTCGTTTTTTACAGAGTCGCCAACAGCTCCGGCAAAGAAGCATTCGAGAAGAGAGCCTGTCGTCTGCAGGTGCCCCTGGCACGGAATAACTTCCTGTAAACGTCTCAGAGTGTATGAATGTGAGTACCCTTCTATAGTGGTTCATATCCTGGGCCCTGAATCGACGTGTAGGACTTTGGTACTATAGGGTGCGTGAGTGTCGTCTGTGATTGTCCCTGGCGTGGAAGAAATTCCCATAAACAACCACAGAGGATATGGTTGAGTATCCAATATTGGCATTCCTCAACGTAGCTCATTCTTCCGTGTAAAGAAACCAATTTCGGGGATTGCACTTGTGAGTGCGCATGTTTGTGAATGTGATTACTTGTAATGTGCATGTGACCCGCCATGTTTGGTACAAAAACATACCGCCTCTTGGTGCTTTATTCTTTTTATTGATACACTAAGGCCGTAGCACCACTCGCTACATACCACTCTATATCCATCGCTCCAGTAATCCCCGAAAACTATCCATCTTACTGCGCCCAGGCCCATGATGTCTACACCCACCTTCTCCTTATACGGAAATACGTAACTCAGATAAATCATAAGAAAACAAAAGAAATGAGATTCACTATGACAAATAACACGAGTCTAGTCATAGACGTAGGAGGGCACAAATTGGATCAAGCAGAGCAATTTAATTACTTGGGTAGCTAGTACGGGACAAGAAAATGGGCAAATTAGCAAAGACGGTAGGAGGAGAATAGCGCTATCGAATGTAGCGTTAAGTAATAGAAGGAAGCTGATAACGGGGACCTTGGGAGAGGATATAAAGAAGAGGCTGGTGAAGAGTTTGATATGGAGTGCAGCGTTGAATGGGGCAGAAACGTGGAATCTGAGAACGGAATACGAGAATATGCTGCAGGCGTTTGAGATGTGGGTGTGGAGGAGGATGGAAAAAGTGCGGCGATTTAAATGAAGACAAACAAGTGCTAGGATATGGTGGGTGGGGAAAGGAAACTTCTGGATGAGATTAGAAAGAGGCAAAGAAGAAGTAGGTAGTTGGAAGAGGTAATGAGGGGCAAAGGGCAGCTTAAAGTAGTTTGAGCGAAAAATCACTTCACCCTGAATTTGGCCTCATTTTAAAGAAACAACTCTCATCTTTCCAATGATATAAAAATATCAACCCCTTGCCGAACTGCTTTTAGAGCAATTTGCCTGTAAATATAAGCTGTTCTACATGGGTTAGATTATGGCTGAGCGCTCCAGAGGGAGAATACTGAAGGAAATAGGAATTTATAACACCTAGATTTCGTCATAAACTAACGGTGTATAGATTGCATGTTTTCTCAACTATATATAAAAAATAATCTATTACTCACCACAGTAACTTTTACAGAATCGCAAAAAAACCTGCTGTTTCGAAGGGTTTTCAGCCGTTCGGCGGGAAAAAATGAGTCAAGTTAGAGTCTAATGTAGCTTCATTTATTTAATTACTGAGATTTTTGGGCATATACAACTATATATTTGCGCCATTAATATTACAATATTTATTTCGTACTTCTTACAGACGCTGAAATCAAAGAATAAATTTTGAATATGGTCTCCACTATGACTAGGGATCTATTTCGCTCAAACCACATTAAGGATGTGATAGAGGGAAGGATGTTGGGTAAGCGGGGAAGGGAAAGAAAAAGAATAGGTTTTACGGCCGGAATGAAGAAGGGTAGGAGGTACGTTGCGATGAATAAAGAAATGTCATTTGGTAGATAACGCCCTGCACACACAAATCTCAAGAGGACTTTTACTCACTTCCATCTTGACCTAACTTCACCGGTAGATTACCTAATCATACTAATATATAAAAATTGAATGGTGTCTGTCTGTCTGTTGCTCAATCACGCAAACACTACTGAACCGATTGAGCTGAAATTTTGCATGTAGAGATAAAATGTATATGGGTCGAACATAGGCTATATTAAAAAGCCCTCAGGGCCCCCAAAGGCCCCCCTGGTGGTCCATGATAAGCATTGGGTTCGGTGCAGTTGTTTCATTTTTTTGCTTTTAAAAATTACTTGCACTCAAGATAGAGGGCTGGGATTTTTTTTATCGGATGACTGAATAAATGAAGTTTCTAATTCTTTCAATTGATTTTCTTTTACGCTTCATAATTGTCTGAATATCATATTTTTTGATGAAAAATCTGACATTTTTCTCTTTAATCAACAATAGCATATTTCCTTGACAACCAGAGATTTGAATTTCAAAGGATATTCACGCATCTGGCATTTAAGTTTTCCAGCCGGCCCATGATAGCACGTAGAAAGAAAATTTGTATAAGACGGGCCCAGAGTCCGAAGGGTCCCATGATATATTGCTTCGGGGGGTAATCGATAAACTCAATGCATATTTAAAAGTATACTCTTCAATGTCTATTCTCATAGGAAAACTGCATATGAGAGAACACTTATGTATAAAACGATACACATAAAGAACGTGGAAGTGGAAGAATATTTACGTGAAGCGAATAATAATGTTAATAATGCCTCTGTTGCTACAACAAACACGGCGTCGTTTATTATAATTTAATACTCAGATGAATAACACGTAAAGGAACCGTCTGCCTCTCATTACGAGTGCGAACTGTTTTTTATACCAATTCCCACATAAACTTTACGAGATATTTATATGTACTTAAACGTGTTAAAATGCAGTTTACTTACATTCACTCAATCATCGAGTTGCCTATTCGAGTCTCTTACTTGCCTCTATGTTTCCCCTCCTTGGACTTAAAAATATATCCATAAACATGCCTAATAGAATGAAGGGTAACCTTTTGGTAAAATCTTCTAAAGCATGAGGAATGTCTTCTTTTCGAGAAAATGAGTCCTTGCATGAAAAACGACAAAGATTAGCCTTGGATGCTCAAATACATGCCTACCAGCAATCTCATGATAATCTTCCAGTGGTGTGTCTCGGATTACGCTAAGAACCGCACAAATTTCATCCTAACCAAACCTACTGACGGGTAACCAGCTAAAAATCTGGTTCAAATATTGAGCCATCTGTTTCGAAACTTCAATCTGTTTTAAGATGGTGGAAATTATAATTGCGTCACTACATACTTCTTACCCGAAAGAAGAACGGATATTCTTCGCAATGGTCGTCATCGGTGCATGAAAATTGGCAAGTGCACTGAGGCTGATCACCATAGATTTTTAATTTTGTAACCAATGATTATGATTTAGGAAACAATGAATATAGCCACCTTTTATGCCAAAGGCATAGTCCGGGTATTGAATGATTCATAGGACAAATAATCATCGCTGCTATTGAAAATGCTCCTTTTGACGTTGTCAACCGCTGGATTATACTCTAATCTCCTATCCTGATTAAGATACTCAACCTTCATATCAACGTTGAATGGCGGAACTCAATTAAGTCATTGAATGCAAATATATATTAATTTACACAAGGGATGTGATCATGCTGGTATTCACTCTGAAGACGGCTCAAGCGAAATTGAGGGACGAGGTCACCATATATATTACTACTTAATAAATAGCATCTAGGTGCTATTTATTAAGTAGTAATGAGTCTTCGTGGCCCATCATTTCCCGTGTATTAAAGAGGACAAACAATCAATCAACTCTCCGTGCACGAAATGGAAAATGCACGAATTACAACGATCACATCAAACAAGATAGGATACGAACACCTCAAATGATCACGCTGACAGTATTTTTCAGATTTTGTGGTTTTCTTATACAATAAATTCAATGTTTTTCACATCCGTTGAAGTTCAACGGGTACCTTCAGCTAGTACCTAATAATAACTCATTACTATCCAAATTTCACGATTTAAAAAAAACTATTCATCAAAATCGATTAACTGATTTTTGAGCGGAAAAATTCAATTTTTACAAATCGATCGAATAGGAAATTGATTGATCGAAAAATTGATGTATGCTTAGGCCTTTTCAATGATTACGACCCCCGAGGATTTTCTTTCATGCAGTTCGCGCAGAGAGCAGGAAAGTATACTACCCCCAGGTAGGGTTGGGCCAAATGTCTTCGTTCCATTATTATTGCTTGATGAGTAGACATAATATCAGGCTATAAAAAGTGAAGGCGACTGCCATGGTATTTGACTTCATCATATTTACCCTTCCCACATTGCATAGACATAGAGCTGGTGTGATTTCTTTGTTAAAAGAGTGTTTCAGTGCTAAGCACCTAAGGTTAACTTCGAGCCCCCACACGAGGCACCACAAGTTGATAAGAGAACTTCTACGTCAGCATTTGTCGCTATTTCTCGGTAGATGACAGCGTCATAAAAATCATATATCATCCTCTCCTTTGGAGTAAGTAGCAAAAAAATATAATATTTCCCACAGTCATAATGGAGACCATATTCGAATTTTACATTTTGATTTCAGCGTCCTTAAGAAGTATGTAGTTAATATTACAATATTAATGGTGCAAAAAATATAGTTACATTCTCAGTAATTAAATAAATATATCTTCATAAGTCTCTAACTTGACTCATTTTTTCACGCCGCGCCGTACGGCTAAAAACCTTGAAAACAGCAGGTTTTATTTGCGATTCTATAACAATTACTGCAATTAGTAATTGATTATTTTTTATAAATAGATGAAAAAACATACAAACCACACACTGCTATTTTTTTACGAGATCTAGGTGTTATAAATTGCTATTTACTTCAATATTCTCCCTCTGGAGCGCACAGCCGTCATCTATTCCGTGCAAAACAGCAATTATACCCATTTTCAAGCAAATTACTCGAAAATAAGTTCGGTAAGGGGTTAATATTTTGGTGTCAATGGAAATATGAGAGTTTTTTCTTTAAACTGAGGTCAAATTCATCAAAGTCAAAGGTGAATTGATTATATATATATATATATATATATATATATATATATATATATATATATATATATATATATATATATATATATATATATATATATATATAGCTGAAAATACCTTTTAAAGGCTTGAGGGAAGTCGCGTTTCCACTCCGTGGAAATGATCGTACTCATGGTCCTTGAGACGCAAACTACCTTAATTCTCGCGTGATTTCTCGCCACCTCAGAACCTTCATAACAAGTGACATAGCCAGGGCGGGGTATGAGGTCCGGACCCCCTCCCCCCTGCGAAATTTAGGATTTATTTGAATAAAGGGCACTAAATAAAATGTTTAAAATATTCGCTACTAACAAAAAATGGTAATTACGTTCATTATTTACTCTGAACAACTTTTGCAATTGATTGGTTTGTTATTTACGAACAAAAACCCGAGGGTATCGTCAGTGACGGATTAACACACTTGGGGGGCCTGTAGGCAGTACAAGCAACGGGGCCCACTTTATTAAACAACTCGTAAGAGAAGAAAGGAGGAAAAATTTCTCGGTGCCCCTCCGGGACACCCAAAGCCCCGGGACCCATAAGCAACTGTCTACTTTGCAAAATTGGTAATCCGGCACTGGGTATTGTAACCTTTCAGGAATTTGCACAGCAAAAATATTTTTTTTTAATCGGCTGTTAGACTACAGTCGCAGTTGCACTCTCAATTGCCTCAACACACAATTTCGCTCCTAATTTTCAAAAATGTT
Source organism: Pyrrhosoma nymphula (assembly GCA_963573305.1). Taxonomy (NCBI): domain Eukaryota; kingdom Metazoa; phylum Arthropoda; class Insecta; order Odonata; family Coenagrionidae; genus Pyrrhosoma; species Pyrrhosoma nymphula. The sequence continues at coordinate 20,586,598 of OY754330.1, read as the reverse complement.
TAACCTCCTCCCCCCCCCTCATTCCCTCCTGCTAATACTAAACATGAACCCCCCCCCCCCCCCCCCCCGAAAAGAAATCCTGGCTGCGTCCCTGCCTCATAGTACTCCTGAATCCTGAGAGTACCAAATGAACGTTTGAGCTTTCGCGGTGGCCATTTGACTGCCTAGATCGAATAAAATACTAGATAACTGGACGCGGAGGATAAGAGAACATCCTAGCCCGATGGTTCTCCCTCGCCCTTGGGGTGACTTGCAGGAAATGAGGCAGGAACCAGCAGGAACATACGCATATCTGCTTTTTATTCCTGAGAACTTGCGGGATAGCCGGAGAACTCTGTGTCAAATCTTTAAAAAACCTATGACGGCAATCATAGTGGAATAAATCAGGTTAAATCAGCTATGCATTCTCTTTTCTCTGGCTCATTCAATTCAGGTATATTCGTATTCACCCAGGTATTCGAGTCTTTACCGAGGCACTCAAAAAGTCGACCAAGTACCTATTCGTCTACGCATGTCTTCATCAATTGATTAGTCCCGGTATCAGTATTCACTCAGGAAATCTAATACTAATGTAGCATTTGGTACACCCCTAACACAAGACAGATCACGTATACCTCCCGGCGGTTTAGCACAGATGGCAGGTCTGCAAGATTGAAAGAGAGTAAGCTTAGAGAAAGATGTAATTAGAACATCACACTGCAGACGAAGCCTCTTGGTTCGTTCATAACATGGAGTTATAAACTATTAATACTAGTTCTTCTATACTCCTTGGTTAATAGTATCACACTCCAGTGGCTTAGCCATAGGTTTAGGGACTAGGGAGCGCAGATAATTTTTAGGGGGCGCCGACTCATAAATTAGCCAATTTACTAAACTTCGCCAATTTTGGTGATGCAATAGGCGGATGAGTTAGTACAATATATGACAATTGACAACGTATTATACACATTTATTTATACGTATTTGGGACTTAAGAGTGGAAACATTCATAGACTTAAGCCCTGGTTACACGATACATTAACATGTACAAGTTAATGTGCGAATGTATGAACGCGAGAATGAACAAGAAAATTCACCGCGTAAACACACCAAAATGTACGAATGCATGAACGCGTGAATAGAAAATAGAACCTGTTCTAATTTGGTTCATTCATTCGTACATGTTGCGCTCGTCCGTCGTCATTCTACTAATTCCGTCGGAATTAGTAGAATGAAGGTTCAAATGCATTAATTAGAAGAGCATTCCTTGTATTTCGCGTACTTATCTATTTCTTTTCAGAGCTAAACACTTTCTCAACAAGGTCATGAATGCCGGGAGGGCTATAGTCCAGTACCGCAGAACAGTGAATTACAAAATGCCTTGTTTGTGCAGTAAATATTTGAGAAGATCGCGCCACGAATGTGTGATTGGCCGTTAATTACTTAATTTTTTCTTTATCGACCATTTACGCTTGTACGACTCGCACATAGTTCTATTTTATCGGGTACATAGTTCACTGGCAGAGCATCCAAGAAACAGCTTCGTGCTCGAAACTGGATCAGCTGTTTTTATATACGTTCAATTTTACATGAAAAACTTAATTAAGTAGGAACCGGAGAGATAATTAAAGATTACCGTCTTGTACATGAGGTAACGATATCCATTTAAGAGCAAGTTTTTACACTTGTTTCCAATACTACTACCGACTTCCTTTCCCAAACGTGCCGAGAATAACTTAATCTATTCTTTACGATCCGTTATGTTACTACCCATGATAGTTTGAGTTTATTCATGAATTACATTCAATACATATATATTTACAAGCGTTCTTATCGATCCTGTATAAAAAGAGCCTGCTTTAAAGTAGGTAGTCTATAGGTAGGTTGACTTTATATGAACGCTTGAATGGTTTGAATGTTGCGCTTAATGAAGAGAAAAACAACAACAATCGCAAATACTTACCCTGAAAATTGTGCGAATGCATGTGTGGTTTCATGTACCGTGTAACCACTGATTCATCCATTCATTCACGCAAATGTACATGAATCCGTTCACGCAAACGTACATGAAACCATTCACGCGAATGTACATGAACTCGTACAAGTTAATGTATCGTGTAACCAGGGCTTTAGGGGTGCCAGAATACGGGACGGGGGGGAGGCATTCGCCCCCCCTGACTACGCTACTGTCACACTCCACAATAAAAGATAAGTAAAAAAAATCAGGGGTTTAGCAGTCACATTGCTCGCTATGAGCAAAGACATAATTCCTCTGTTTTTCGGAGGAAAAACCTTCCTTTATCATTAACAATCTGGTGCTTTCCCGAAGAATCATTTTAATAAAGGTCTGGTTTGAGGTGGAAAATCTTCAATTAATCACTCACTCAAGACGCTCAAGACTCGCCGAAAATAAAAGCAAAAAGCTATCTAGTTTGGAAGAAAATCTCGCATTTAAAATACACGCCTCGTTGCTAGCGTCACTGTATGGAAGTTACTGTCAGTGATAAATTACTTAATAGATAGGAATCTATCTTAAATGTTGTAATGTTTACTCTGGACATGGGTGTAAATGTCTAGGGTTAAATGTAAAATTGGGATGAATAGCCTTAATTTCGCCCTTAATAAAGACAATAAAAAAACAAATTGCTTGCTATTACCAAGGAAATAATTTCTGATTTCTTCGGAGGAAAAACCTCCAATTAAGTTTACTAACTGAAAATAAAAGCAAAAAGTCTAGTTGGGAAGAAAATCTCTTATTTAAAATACACGTCTCACTGCTAGCGTCACGATGTGGAAGTAACTGTAACTATTTACTTCCCGGGGTTCCCGGGTTGCAACGAAAGTGAGACACATCACGCCATCTCTGGTCAGAAAAAATATTAATAACAAACGCTAATCATTATGGAGGCGACACCCCATTGAGGTGGTTGGCAGACGATTCTGGCAGTCATATGATTCTTTGACGTTTGGTGCCGATGACAAGATAGCGATTCACCGGTTACGTACCGATCACCAAACTTAAAATGACCCATTTATCAGGAGGAAAAGTAAATGTTGCACTAATTCAGGAGGTAGAAAAAAGAGAACTCATCAAGCTTCTGGAGAAATGCGATGGAACCAAGGTAACAACAAAGGCTGTTCATTAAGGATGATGCCATTCATTTATATGTTATGTTACATTTATAGCCTTTATTTTTAGGCAATCGTATGGGATACATCATTAGAAAGACCAGTGAATTTGGTCGCCCCAGATAACCTCCTTAAAGAGCACGGAGTCGTAAAGAGGTATCCTCTGGCACCAGGGTCTTTGCCACCCACTAAAGTGAAAAACATTATATTCATTACTCGCCCGTTAGTGCATTTAATGGATTACATCATTAGCAACGTAAAGTAAGTGTGCAATGTTCAAATTTCGTGTACTGGATTCGTTCTGTAATGGAATAAATTCCTACTTAACAATTTTCAGAGGAGAAGCGGTAACTAGAGACTACCACTTAATTTTCGTCCCAAGAAAAAGCTCACTATGTGAGCATCGCCTCGTGGTAAGTTCGAAATACCTTTTTCCTGCTGTTCTTGTGATGCTAACCTCAGAATTATTACTGTTATACGCTTGATTCGCAGGTTGGTGGAGTACGAGGTAACTTCAAAAATATTGAGGAATTTTGCTGTGATTTGTTTCCCCTCGATAATGATTTAATGTCAATGGAACTGGACGGGACATTTAAGGTTTGTTTTGACCTAAAATTAATTGTGATAAACGACCTTTTAAAGAAAAATGTACGGGTCTCCCTGTGACAAAGCAATGTGAAATGTTCACGTATGGTTTGCTCAGTGAATGTTCGTTGCAAGAAAGATTTTGGATATTCTAGTAAGATTTTGCCATAATATGCTCTCTAGGAAAAGTTTGGATTTATTAAGATGTATCGGAAGCCATGTGAAAAGTTAAGATCACCTTATTCTTTAATTTTCATCTCTATAAACATGATGAAATCTTGGAATCTTACAATGAAATCAATCACCACATTTGGCTGTAAACAATTGTGGCCATAGTGCTATTATAAAAAGACATCAAAAGACAAACCAATATACTCAAGTTAGAACTTTTTATTCGGGCTAGGAGATAAATGTTCTAGTTATTAAAATTGAGTGAACTCTCCTATCATACAGTTTGTTTTTTGTAAATTTAGCAGAGCAAATAAATTGATAATTAATGTTAACCATTTAGGAATATTATCTGGAAGGTGATCCAACATGCCTCTTCCAAGCTGCTCAAGCATTAGGGACCCTGCAAGCCCTTTATGGGCCATTCGGAAAAGTCTCGGGGAAAGGACCTGCAGCCAAACACGTCTACAACCTCCTCTTGCACATGGACCGCGAGCGCCAGTTGGCTGGAGGAGGGGCAACCCCAGTACTTCCTCCGCCTGGATCAATGGTACTAATAATACTTGGGAGTAAATGCGATTGATTGATTGATCCTCTGAAAATCCCAAGAAAAGCTTTTTGGGATACTAAGTGGCATCAAATCTGTTGATTTACTAATGCATCTCCACCATTGGAGAAAATGGTGTTTCTTCTATGGTTTGCCACCATGGAAGCCTCAGATGTAGAAGTGAAAAATATGATCATTAACAAACAGAAATTCATAAGAATTAAAGCTCTCTCTGAGGTTTGAGCCACAAATGCCTTGACATCTTTGAAGTAAGTCTCTCAGTTTTATTGATCTGGGACGGGATTGCTACTATCTAAAGTGATAAAAATTTTGGAAGTTCAGCACGTGTGAATATCTTCTACTTAAAACTGAAGTTTGCTATGAAATCCTTGGGTACTTAACTGGGGTGTGACAAAAATGCCATTTGGCAGGATGATTATGTCGGTGGCTTCATAAAATTATAGCACTGCTTATCATGCATGATCCTATATGCATCTCATAATTCTCTGATCTCTCCTTGTCATGATTGTTGAGTATTTTACCGCTGATTGGTAGGTTTTTTGGACAGCCCTTTACGTAACTTCCCCATGCCTGGGACATCTTCCCTCTTACCTACACACTACTCGCTCAACATCAGTTCGTATCCTCTTACGAGCTTTGACAGCATTCTCCCCTCAATCACCCTCCTCTATTCTACATGCACTCACCCCTCACATCCTCCATCTGCCTTCTCCAAATACCTGCTAGCGACTTCCTCCCCAGCTGGCACAGAGTATGCTCCTTACTCTTTTCTTACGAGATACTTACGCAGGAAACGGGTAAGTAGCTTACCAGGAGGCAAGGCGCTTCCGTAAGAAACTGCTCAAACACGGGTAAGACAGTGGTAAGGAACGGCGTCAAATAGCCTCATACTGGGTAAGCTACTTACATACAGTAGCGCAGCGTGCGGCGGAACGCTGTACTACCACCTAAACCAGCATATATAATTTTCTATACCGTGAGATATATTATTAAATCATTTCCACTATTTCTCGATCACCTACCGTGAGATATATTGGGCAGCTTTAAATTATTTCCACTATTTCTCCAGGCACACACAGCGGCACTCAAATAAAGGAATATTATTGCTAATGACATCAAGTCGAGAAAATGAAAAAATAACTTTTGAGGAGGTAAAATTTACTGAATGAAGCATAATGAAACAACATACATTGCAAAAGTAGAAAATAATCATCACTCTTTCAACTGGGCGTAAACAACCACACAATTTTAAACTCTCAAATAACACAATAATCCCAGCCAACGACAATATCCTACAGCTAATTGCTAATGAATCATTACCTGCCTTAAATATAGACGGACTAATTATTTCAACAAATTCGCATTGGACACAGCAATGCAATGAAAGGATGACACTTGGAGTGGCAAAATTCACTGAATAATAATAAAACACTACACTATTTATCCTTTCGCTGAGACGTAAACAACCACAATTACAAGACAAGAACAATCTACACAGTCACCAAACTTCACTTTAATTCACATCAAACTTCAATTCACATAGATTCCACATCTTAATGTAGTCAATACTAGAAACTACGAAATTATTGCTGTGAAGTCTTCTCCAACATATGAAATTACATGGACAACGAAAGCTGCGAAAGCCTTCAAACAAAACATATTTGTAATACTTTAAATATAACTCCTGTCATGACACGTTATTTAAAGAGATAAATCCTTGCTAATGTACGTAAAGATATCAACACTTAGACAAATGCAATCCAGCTCAGCAAATAAATAACACTTGTAATCACTAGCATGTAACAATGGACGCCGTCAACGCATTCAAAACACACGATAAACCATTGTTTACATATTATCACAAAAAATGACTGTTATTTCTTGCACATTGAAACTTATACGTGATGCCAAACTTATTTAAACTTGAAATTAAATGTTCCACTGGGGTAATTCACTACAAATCGTCACAGATAAACACCAAGTTAACGTTCTCGTGGTTTCCGTTTCCTCCGAAAAAGGGAACGGTATCGGGGACCATTAGTCCGTTCCTCAACTATCCATAAGTACCTGTTTCGCCCGCAAGGAGTCATGCTATACGTGCGTAAGAAATAAGTGACTTACATTGTAAGCTACTTACCTATTTCTTCGTTAAAACTTGCCTCAATGACTTACATTGTGCCAGCTGGGTCTTCTCTCTTGCCATACCCAAAATCTCTTCATTTGTCTTCCTCGCCACCCAGCTCACCCTCTCCATCCTTCTCCATACCCACATCTGTGTTGTCTTCTATGCACATCAGTTTTCAGTTGGGGTACCCCTAACTCTCCATGTGTGCTTAATGGCTTTTGCATAGTATCTGCATTTAGCACTTCACATTGATTCTTATAATTAGGGCCCATGGGTATGCATAGTTTATCACTTACTACTACGCAGAATTTTGCACGTGGCTACAGACCTACGTATTATACCTATTAAACAAACTTAATTCAGTCCTAGAGCTCAAAAGTAGAAAGACTTGTACCACATCTCCTTTGCATGCTGTAGTTTTTACGTACATGCTCTGTGCATAATTGTATTGTTAACTTCAGCCACAGAAGGGCATTCTCCTCATCTAAGCTTTTCATACGTCAACTTTATCCAGTCAGGAATAGCATCTGTGCCAGTCAGCAAACCACCGTTCTCAACTGTTCCTCGGCCATCAAACCTCCCTTGTATCATTGACCACGTCTTGCTCCTTGATCGTGCGGTTGACCTCCTGTCACCCCTCGCCACTCAACTGACCTACGAGGGTCTCATCGATGAAATTTTTGGAATCCATAACTGTGAGTCATCAAAACTGCTGCCAGGCTCATTTTTTTAACCAAAGTTTGCATGATAAACCTCCACAAACATATATCATTAATACAAGGATTGAAATTGGTTCCTTTCAAATGATTCATTAAAACTTTTTACTTACCTATTTAAATTTTTTACCTTCTGTTTCTGTAGCGACTGTGGAAATACCATTGGATAAATTCAGTTCCCAGGTGAATACTTCCAGCTCCAATCTATCCAAGGAAATAAAGCAAATTGAATTAAACTCTGGAGAGGAACTATTTGCAGAGATTAGGTAAGAAATCTGTTGGCATAATGTATCAAATATATTTGAGTATAAATCTAATCTTTTTTTCAGCCGAAAATATCGACAAAAATCTGAGACTTGAGTCAGATGTCCACACTCGACTTGAGATGAAAAAAACTGCTTATTCTCCTTGTTTTATGATTTAAAAACACCCATTAAAGGTGCAAGGGTGAATATTGAAAGAAAGAGCTGTATATATTGTGAAAAAGAAAGACAAACTTTCAATAAATTTATCAATATCTTTAGCTGCTGCAAAATCGGGCGTATGAATATGTATCTACAGTAGAGATGGGTAGTTCATGAACGAATGATTCATTGCAGTGAACTATTCACTCACCCGTGTGAATATTCAGTGAATCGCTCAGTTTGAACTAAATATCAAATATCCACCATCTACTCCATCAACCGGAAATGCTTTTTCATTTTAGCTTGCCAACAGTGTACGGTGCACGCAATGATTTCACTTACTTCGCCAAGAGGCAGCTCCACTATCGTTTGGTGGAAGATGAGACCGTTTAGTTTCGTCGACAGACAGCAGCACTTTTAGTTCACACAGTGAATAGTACCAGAAATAGTTTGCTGACTTCTACTACTACATATGGTACCACTTTTAGTTCTATTACTGTCCACAATACCATTTTTTAATGTCCTACAAACTCAGATATTGCAGTGTCTGCTACTAGCTATGCAGTGGGAGATCAACGATTTGAAGCAACAGGCAAATATTGTGGAACAATGATTGCTTTTCAGAAACCGTAGTTTCAAAATGAACGATAGTACGAAGGTAAGTTAACACAAATGCAATTTTGCCCCCGAGGCTACGCATTTCACAAGGAAATAACATAAACTGCCAAATGTTGTCAAAATAATTTCCTGAGGATAATTACAGTGGTATTTAAGTCAGTCGAGGCTTGCTTACTGGATATGCAAAAGTTTTAGCTATCACTTTGAGATATTATCAATATTTCATGCCACTGTTAAATGTCAATTGTAGTGTCAGCTGTTAGATTATTATTTATCTATTTCTTTGACTAGTAAAGCTGTTTTTTATATTATCAGTACAAACGTTTCCATAGAGTATTCACTTAAAATTAATTGAGTTATGGCCCAAGAAACTTTTTCCAAAATGTGCCGACGTTTTTATTTTCTTTGTGTCTTTTCAAGTAAGCAAACAACTGATTTAACAATTGAAATTCTTTACTTATATACATTTGTCAGATGTCAGAGTCAGCTACCAGATTTAGTCAGTGATCACCACTTAGTATTGGCTGTCTGAGTGTGTGGCGTATCGGGAAGGTGAGAAGCCGGGAATTCCCAGGTTTTGTGACGATAAGTCAAAGTGACATTTTTTTGTGTCATCTCATAACTGAGTTCGATATTCAGAATATTTAATGTCATGAACTCTTTAAGTTATTTTCACCAATGACATGTAAAAAAATGCACAATATATCCATCAGTATATTTACAGTGAATAATGGCCCTGACGTTACTCGTTGTGAATCCTTATATTTTTGGGTTTGTTATGTCAAATTTTAAGAAAACTAATAACCTTGTGGAGTGGATATACACATGAAACAGCAGAAGTACCAAGTGTATATGGCGTGGGTAGATCCTAATACAAAACTGAGAACATTAATCTAATGGATTTCTCAGTGAATATTCTCCATGGCTTATGAGTAAAAGAGATATGTATACTTTCATGCATCTGATGTGCGGAAATATTGACCTCAAATAAGTCACCTTAGTTAGTGACTCGACTATAAGTCAAAGATATGTTTTCATTGTCAGAAAAAAGGTAGAAATTTATCAACTTATATATATATATATTTATCAACGTATATAAGGTATATTTGTGGAAGAGGGTTCAGTTTTTTGGCTGGTGCATTATAATATGTCTGTACTGTCATTGTAATTACATATATATTAGTCAATTCCATATCAATGAACTGTTAATTGCCACATCAATTATGATGTATTTCAGTGAAATTTTATATTACACATGGGTTAACTTTTTGTTGAATATTATGTATCCTAGCAATTACTTATTCTGGCCTCTATTTTTTTAGGGACAAAAATTTCAATGCAGTTGGTCCTGCTCTCCGAAGGAAAGCTAAGCACATTTCAGCCCAGCTGGATGCAAGGAATGTGGAGAAAACAGTGCAGGAGATGAAACAGTTTGTTGCTCGCCTTCCTCACATTCTTGCCTCAAAGCATTCACTTGAAGTCCGTGAGTATACCTACTTTAAAATGTGTGGTCAAATTTTAAAAATACTAATAAAAATAAATAAATAAAAAAATAATAAAATACTAAAGGGCCATCCCAAGGGATTGAGGGGCCTTGTGCAAATGAAAGTCAGGGCCCCCTAATTCTCTGCATTCCCTTTTTGATAGTGTAGCATCTTTTATACATATTTCATGGAAAGAAGGAAATAACCTAAAAAATGGCAAATGATATCGAGAAATTACCTATGCACTAAGTAGTAAGCAATTTTGGATAATGGGTGGGTTTCAGCGCACCGTCTGAAAAAGGCAAGCCCGTGCGGGGTCGTCATAGGCACGGGGCCCAGTGCAGCGGCACCTGTCGCACTTCCCTAGGGACGGCACTGACTAATATCTATTATGGCTTCAAGATAATACTGTGCTATGGCCATTAAGGTTGTAGTTATGAGGTTTCCTATTATTAATTGTCTCGCTGGAGAGGCAATAACATTGGAGGAGGACAGGAGAGGAACTTATGGCCCTCGAGAAATTAATTTGCATATTACATGACATGATGAAAATTCCTGATCCTACCTTCATAATAATACAAAATTTGTGTAATCTATTGTGTGCATCACTTTTATTTTTTTAGTCTATACCTTTGACTTGGGAGTGTTGCTCTTTTATGTATATGTTAAATAATTGAAAGTTATAGGATAGGTTTAACTTCATATTAGTTAAAAGGTATCAGTTGAATCTTTGCTCATTAAACCATTTTTTTTCCTTGAAAAGACACGACTATTGCTGAACTGATCAAAGAGAACACTGATTCCGAAGAGTTTCTGGATTCACTACAAAAAGAGCAGGAATTCATGAATGGAATTGACACTGATAAGATCCATCCGTACATTGAAGATTTAATTGCTCAGAAAGTACCTCTGATCAAGGTATATATGTATAATGATTAACGGTATAGTATTCAAGCTTTGCCTTTTTTTAATGGCAACTCAACCATAAAAATGGCACTCTTGAGCTTCACTGTCAAACATTGAGTTATGCTTACGCTTTACCTGAGAGAAATTTTCATGTGTAAACTATTATGAAGGCTGTATTGGATATTTTTCATTTTGCAAGCTATTGGTTTTTATCATATTATTTCTCAGAGCCAATTATGTACTTCTGTTGACATTGAAAGCACTGGCAGCCAACTATGTTACAACCTGTGAGTTTGCCATTTCTAATTTTTCAATTTTGTATTTCTAATTTTTGTTTCGTACCACCTGTGCATTGCATTGAAAACATTTTTAATTCTTACATTGTATTAGGTATGTAATCATAGAACCATTTGAAATGGCAGTCACCATTGAAAAAGGAATACCCATGCTTCTATATTTTTCTCGGAATTAACTTGGTTCATTTCCTATTAATAGTGCCATACATTTTTACCATATGTATATGGCATTATTGAGCCAGGCTTGACCTTGAAAAATTCATCTACACAATTTGCCAGGAAAACACCAGAACTTTCATTAAATATACATTCTTACATACATGCATATTGATACATATACACAGGGTATACAAAGTATTCTTTAGGTTGCATTTTTTAGTTCATATCTGTGGCTATTATCCGTTTCAAATATCTTTGCGACTGGCCCTTCGTGCGGGCTCGGAACGCTTCGAGGGGCTTCGCAGCAGGAAGGTGGGGCCTCCGGAACCAGGGAAGTGGAGTGGGGAGAGAAAGAGGAAACTCGGACTCAACGTTGCCATGTACGCGATTTAGAATTTATGGAAACGAAAGGCTGCCTGTCGTAGGCATTGTTTGTGACAGACACGGGGGATTCACCACGTGGCCCAGTTGGAGGGGCAGAAGAGTTCCACACTGGTGCCGCGGTCGGGGGGATTACTCCTTTTCATCCCTTTCCCTCCCCACAGGGACTTCTTATCTTGACCAGTCTCAACTCTCAAGGGTCTTTGAAGGAATGGGTCATGTGGAAGAGCTTGGTTAATGACTCAGAAGTGGACTTTAGAAAACAGAAGTTGTAACATTTATATGATGAAGAATAATAACAAACAGACATTAATCTCAGTTCTTTTCAAATCAGCTGATTAAAATGAGTCCAAACGGCATGTCATTTCGTTGATTTCTGACCATTGTCATGATCGCGCGAAGATTTTTCTCCCCAAGTTTATGCCATGCTCTTTCGCTAAAATATGACGAAATTGTTTATTGTTTGGTCTCAAATCAATCAGGAAATAATAAACATATTGGATAGCACATTTAAAATTATGCAAAATGAAGGTTAAGAAAAAATATAATTGCTAAAAAATCAGCTTGTGAGTCACCCAGCTTATCCCCCTAGGGAAAAACCTAATGGGACTCGCGAGGACAGAATCGGGTGGGGGAGTGCGAAGGGGTCTTTTACCCGCGAAGGGAATCTTTGGCAACATAGCTAGCAGATTCACGAAGTTCACACAACGGAGGACTGAGAGTGACTGCATTTCGGAGAAACTAGGCTCCGCCTACTGCATTCTAGTTGGTTTTCGCGAAGTCACGTGCCGGGAGACTTTCTGTTCCCTCACCCCCAAAAAACTTAAGCCTGCCTCTCAGTCGCAAAGATATTTGAAACGGATAATAACTGTGCAGCTATTTGATTATTTGTTGTTTTTTCAGGTTTTGAGGTTACTATGCATCCAATCTGTAACAAATAGTGGACTTAAACCAAAGGTGATTGATCATTATAGGCGAGAAATCATCCAGACGTATGGATTTGAACATTTACTCACCATGATGAATTTGGAAAAAGCTGGACTTTTGAAAACACAGGTATTAAAAATGAGTGATGTTTGTAAAGGATTTTGTCTCTTGGGGTATTCAAAATTAAAATTAGACTCTTTAGTTTTGAGTACTCAAGTTTTATGCATGTAATTTATAAAATTCTGGTCTTAGAATTCACACATTAGGTACTTTTTGTTTTTCTGTTTGTTCTATTCTTAAGGCTCTAACATTTATGGAAGAATTTACATATTTTTATATAAAGAAATTGAATTTTTGTAATAATAAGGATATGTAAGTGAATATCTTGGTATATAGTGAGTAGCTTTCTCTTCTACATTATTATTCATTACTACCTTCTCATGGGTGGCCCGCAGTGGTTAGTAATCATTCAGATAAGGTATCATTAAGATATGAGTGGGCAGCCGCCTGTGGGAAGTTGCAGAGCATAGTGGTTCCAGCTCATCTGAATGATTGCGATAACCCTGCTGGGTTAATTAAAGATTAGACTAACGATTGAGTGGATGTATTTGGACTCCGTATTAAATGTATTTTTATGAAGTGCCGTTCCCTTAATTGACCCTCGACGGACCCCAAGGGGAAGTCCTTACAGATACAATAATAGTGCAGTACAAAGGAGACAGTGGAGTCCAGACTACCCCCACCCCCCCCAAAACCCCTGAAATCATGAATTTATTTTAACAAAACTTGCATTAAAGGAGAAAGTTATGTATGTTGTTTTTTCAGAAACTATGTTTAATTATTCAGTTTGCAAAACTTTTTATGCTAATATGTTTGCAATTTTCAAACAAAAGGAACTGTGGGTGTTGTATTCTTTCAGAAGTTTGCATAGCAAAAATCTTTAAATTACATCTGCTACACTGCAGTTGCAATTCACGTCTTAATTGCCTAAAATCGGCCTCTTAAAGTGGAAGTTATAAAAATCTCCAATGGCCGTAATAAATTGACACCACTTGTCCAAATTACCCCAACAATTGCTGTGTTGGTTTGCGGGGGGAAAAACCAATTCCACAGCAGTGACCAACCACAACCTCTCAACCAGAAAACCCTCCTGTTACACTTACAACATTGCGTTGCAAGTGACTACTCCCTTCAGTTCACTGAAGAGGGCTACCTTGTGGCCGAAATACGCGTATCTGACGCCCACCCTTGTCTTTTCTTTTTTTGTGCCGTTTTTTGACCACCGCTCATTTGAGCTAGATTCTCCCAGAAGTTGGGCCCGTTTGAGTGCGTGGGTGAGTGATTTCTTGAGTGCTTGTGAGTGCGTTTGTTGTTCATAACCCAGGCATCCTTAGCGGGGTCCCATTAGCCCTAGCGAAGGATCCCTATTTGGGTTGAGTGTGTGTGTCTGTGGTTGTCATTGGCGAGGGAATAACATTCCTGTAAACCACCACAGGGTTTTTCTGGTCGAGAGGTTGTGGTTGGTCACTGGTGTGGATTTTCCCCTTGTTTCCCGCAAACCAACACAGCAATTGTGGTGTAATTTTGATGAGTGGTGCCAATTTATTACGGCCATTGGAAATTTTTATAACTTCTCATCTTAATTGCCTATTTCGCTCCAAATTTTCAAAAAAATTCATCCCTACCCCCTATCACTTTCCCCCTCCTTCAACCCCCACCCCAACCCTGGAGAAAAATCCTGTTTACATCACTGGCTCAGGCAATGAAGGTGAGCCTTGTAAATTAGTTATAAATATCAATATGTAAAAGAAGATGAGGGAGAATGAGGTCATAATGTTCAGCAATGAGTATAATGAAAAATGGGAGGGCTGTATGCGTACATGGGATATCCTGTGAAATGTTGAAGTGTGAATGTAAGTTACTTATTGATTGCATGTGTGAATTATAATTTTTATTAATTATTATAATAAATAATTTACATTTAAAACTTCTGTTGTTCCAAGGGATTTGAAAAATGTGATAATAGTTCCATTGTACAAAAGGAAAGGAGGGAAGGCCAAATGTAAAAAATATTGATCAATTAGAGAGTTTATTAATGCACTAATGTTAGAGAACCAAAAAGGTATGCAAGGTTAGGGCATCATGGAGGAACTTACTAAAAGAGAGACAATTTTCTAGGACTAACGGCAAAAACTCAATTCTTTGACTTTGACTACCCCAATAGTGAATGGCGTAAGGGGATGTATGTATGTTTACTTATCCTAGCAATGTCAAATTTTCAAAGATTCTAGGTACACATTAGGGAATTGAATGATGAAGAATTATTCATTTAGGATGTGATTGAAATTGAAAAATGAATCAATACATTTTCTTAATGCCGGCTGATATACATATTGGCCAGAGGCAATTTTTTAACATTTCCCAAAGGCTGATAGTTTAGCCCACTGTCAGCTGAAGGGTTAATAACTTTCATAACTGGCATAAAAATACCAAGGATTTTCATCAATTACTTTCTGCGGCAAACAATTTCTTTGATTTTTGCCTACCTCGAATATATGTATGCATGTAAAACATTTTCCTGAATATAGTGGAATACCCTCACTAAGTCAGGGACTTTGTTCCCAATCTTTTTATTTCTTCAACTGTTTTTCATCATAGCAAAGTGCACGGCCTTACACTGTGTTGCGTAAGACTTTGAGGCTGACAGTCGAGGATGGCAGTGAAACAGACCCAACTGACATCTCCTACGTTCATTCTGTGTACGCTCCAATAAGTGTACGTCTGGCCCAGGCCCTCTCGCGCCCTACTGGTTGGAAGTCAGTACAAGATGTCTTAGGCCTTCTCCCGGGGCCAACCATTGTCCACCAACCTGCCTCAGTTGTGCAGACTTCAATGCCGATTATTTCCTCCCTGTCACTTCCGCACCAGATTACTCGAAGTGAGTGACACGATTATGAATTATGCATGCATGTTTTGTACAACTTTAATATTTTTTCCAGGTGTTAATGTACTGTCCATGTAAAAAATCGAGATACCCGAGTTTGAGATGTTATATCTCATTAACCAATAAACCTATTGCAACACAGTAAACTGCATATCAAAGGTAATTTATATGTCCGTCCAACTGCTCTACGTTGTAATTTTTTAGTACTGTTTAAATATTTATTATGTGAGCTTGTTGAAACAAGGCATGCTTTTTGCCGTTACAAAGGCGGTAGCACCACTTCATACGTTAATAACTTAGAAACTTACCGCTGTATTCACAAGAATTTTTATATAGGTAAACACAAGACTATTAAGAGTAAGAATATTGAAGTAGAATGTTGTAAAAATATAATTAATATCAGATAAAGTTTACTGCTTTAGAATATGCTACCTATTTTCGTTATTTGAAAGCATACGAGATATTTTAAAGTATCGTTGGCAGCGGATTAAAGCCCATATGGCGAATATATGAACGAAACCATTCGTGTATTACCCTTCTATTTTATTTCGATTTTTATTTATCCTTCATTTTAACGCTCTGAAATAGCTTCACCCAGCGCTGATGCCTACCGGGGGAAGAAGGTGAAAGTTACACAGTGTTGCCACGGTACCTCATATGAGTCATGAATTCCTGCGGGGTCCTACTCCTACTTTCTCATTTCCTGGAGAGGCAAGAAACCGATGAATAGTATTACCAAAGAGACCCTCAAGAGGTGCATAATGTGTCTGAGAACACGTTTTTCCGAGGCCGAGGTCCGTATGGTTTTCAGTACAATTTTTTTCTTCCGCTGCAAAGGCAGGAAGAAGGGAGACAGTCGGTTTCCCGTCTACCAAACAGCTGCGGATTGCTTGGGAATTAGTTTGATATCCATGAAAAGGATTGCATCCAGGGATAAAGAGGAGTGATAAAGAAAATAATATTGTGAATAACCCCACACCAGAGAAAAAAGTGAAATTAGGATGACTTAAAATATACATGGACTACTTCACTTTGGGGGTAGTAACGAGAACAATCCACGAGTTTTATTAAAGAGTATGTATCCGACCCTGGAGAGTTTAAAAGATAAGTTAGTTACCTCCATGCCAGATTTCCCACTAATATCTATCAATAAATTGAGATCTATCCTCATCTTGGTTTTCGTTACAAAAAGTTGGACAGGAAGCCGGTTATTATGGAGTCAGTTACAATTGCAGCAACTCGGTGTGCTTTTCTACGAAGAGTTCGATATTTACGGCACATTGGCTACAAAATATTTTACACCGACGAAACTTGGTGCTTGCAGCACCATTAGTTGAAGTATGGTTGGGTGGAAAACATAGTTAACCAGGCGCAGAATAATTATTCCATATGTCGTGGACATATTCAGGAGGTACATACATGGATGGCGAGGAGGATTCAAGACCCCACCAGGAGCAGGGAAACATGTCATTAGTTTGCACATCGGCAGTGAGGATACACACCATAATACACACCATATATCAAACTGATGAACATTTCATTGCGCAGGACAGTGGGACGTACAATACAATAATAAGCTTCCGTATTCCTTGAGAAATTTCTATTTAAATGACCACGGTTTCAGCCCGTGAGGAAGTGGTAACATGCTCCCTCCTTCCCCTGTCTCCGCTCCACTGGCTCGGCGAGCATCGGCGGAAAAATGAAAGATAAATAAAATAGAAGGGTAATACACAAATGGTTTTGTTCATATATTCACCATATGGGCTTTTATCCACTGCCAACGATTCTTTAAAATATCTCGTATGCCTTCAAATAACAAAAATAGCATATTCTAAAGCAGTACACTTTATCCGATATTATTTATATTTTTACAATATTCTACTTCAATATTTTTACTCTTAATAGTCTTTATAAAAAAATATATATAAAACCTATATAAAAATTCTTGTGAATACGGCGGTAAGTTTCTAAGTTATTAACGTATGAAGTGGTGCTACCGTTTTTGTACCAGCAAAAAGGGTGCCTTGTTTCATACAAGCTCACATAATAAATATTTAAATAGTACTAAAAAATCACAAAGTAGAGCAGTTGGACGGACATATACATTATCTTTGATATGCAGTTTATTGTGTTGCAATAGGTTTATTGGTTAATGAGATATAACATCTCAAACTCGGGTATCTCGACTTTTTGCATGGACAGTAAGTATTCTAATGTAGCCAAAGATGAAGTGTAGCTGTGATATATTTAATGCATTCTTACGGAAAATGCTGAGTCAATTATTGACATAGTTTGTGAGGAGGTTCTGAAGTAAGAACTTCCAGAGTGGAGGAAATAAAATCTCTCTTCCAGTGTTGATTTCTGTTTAGAGCTTGCGTCTCTTTTTTATGGCTGAGTTTTGAAGCTCTCTTTCAGTCTGTGTATCAAATCTATGTAAGCATTATCTTTTCCTAATGTGCAAATGATATACAGAATGCCTTTCTGTCTTCAATACATATTATATTGGATTCATTATTGCATTAGTCGTATGTTAAGGGCTATGTAGTGGTGTGAATATATTGTTTGTTAGTGACAATTCATCATAAGAGCATCTATGAATCTTCAACTGGTACTAACTGGTATTCTTACTCAGTTAGTGATATCATGTCATTTCTATTTAACTGAAGATTTTTTTTACAGCTGGTAAAATCTGCCGTTCTTCCCTCGTAATCAGTTTTAATGATATTTTTAATCAATATAATTAATCAGCGGACCCAAATTTCCACCAGTCTCACAGAATCACCACTACGCATCATTCTCTGCTAGAGCATTGCATAGTTATAGGCTTTTCAATTTTCAGCAGCCCACAGAAATGATTAGTCTCATGAACTGGAGATTTATTCTGTGCAATAGGTTGCTTATTGTTGAACTGACATAAGTGAGAGAAGACTTGTAATGAAGTGCTGAAAATTATCCATTTCCATGGTCCAATCATCGATGCAACATAGTCAGGGATTATAGTGGAAGCTGAGAGGATTCAATTGAGCTAATTCCAAATACTTCTAGATAATAGCACTTATTCCTTTGAAGCACTTAGGTGTCATTCACCTTAATCAGCTAACTATTTGTTCAAAAAGACTTCATTATGAATTCAGATTAATGATGCACAAAGTTGGTGGCTTCAATGTTTGGGTGGTAATGATTAGCACGGATTAAATTTGAAGTTGATTTTAGCTGTTACGATCCACTGTTTTTCATGGGTGTTGCTGTCAAAGTGAAATCTG
The DNA here is from genome assembly GCA_963573305.1 of Pyrrhosoma nymphula. Taxonomy (NCBI): domain Eukaryota; kingdom Metazoa; phylum Arthropoda; class Insecta; order Odonata; family Coenagrionidae; genus Pyrrhosoma; species Pyrrhosoma nymphula. Next base: position 20,567,946 of record OY754330.1, on the reverse strand, counting down.
ATAATGAATCAAACTGAAGGGAATACTTGACCCTTAATGCATAAGATAGTTACATTAATGTTTTTGACAATGGGCCTGAAGTAACTATTAATGATATTCCTTGGATTTGCTCAACTTGTAGCCACCAACTGAGGGAAGAGTGTGTTATACCTCTGTGTTTTTTCATATTACAGTAAAGTGCCAATTATCCATGGTAATGGAGAGTGAAGTCCAATCGGATAACCAAAAGTGACAGATAGTCCATTTATGTTCAGTTCCCTAGTAGTTGTGGCTTTGGTTTTGGTACCATGCTTTCTCCTGAGTCTTTTGTGCATACTTTATTGAAGTACTCATTTTTTCCTACCATTTTGTTAATCGTCTAATCAATTGCAATTTACTTCTCCGAAATATTTCCCCAATTAAAATAATGTATGTCAATTACATGCATTTAAAACATCTCGTCAATTCGTGGAACATTCAATTGTGGATCTTTTTCTTCAGATGTGCAATGCGTCCTTTGTGTATTTCTCTCATCCCAATAAATCTGCGGCTATGTTGATCAGCAAAATTTTCTGTGCATTTTTTTTAACTTCTGAGACCCTGGTCAAGTTAGCTGACGCACACTTCCACGACTTTGTCCAATTGTAGTCCAATTCATCCTCCACAAGTATTAATTAACCTAGGCACACTAACTAACCTTTTTTGGGTTGATTAGCGGTCACAGAATTTGGTCTAGGAAAATGTTTTAAAATAAAATAGAACCAATCAAAAGCTATTTATTGCCATATTTTTTCTAGTACCAGAATAATGCACTATTGGAGCATGATGATAATATGCCAGGCAATGTTGTAAACATTCACGGTGTAGCATATAAGATTTGATTTATTTGTCCCTGGCAGTAGGAATTAAACACCTGAAATACCCTGATGGCAAGCAAATAATTTAAGCTATGACTGAACCCTGACCTAGAAACAACCACTGTTTGTTTTACTTTTCAGTACCTTAATTAAATGTATACCTACTCATGCTTTTAAAAACATCTTCTTAAGGGACACTGTGCATAGTTTGCCGCACTGAAACAACAAGATGGCGATTATGAAAATTGTGATACAAGCAAGGTCTAAGGAGTAAACAAAATCTTACGTAAGATGATGTCGTACACCCAAACCTCCCAACGTGAGACAATGTAAGAAAAGCCGGAAAAACAATTAATTGTTTTTTGCTTTTGAAGGCCATTTGCACTATACAATGATGATGCATAGTCTTGTATTTTTTTTTAAATATTGCATACTGGAGTCCTCCATTAAATTAGCAACTGACTTTCCCTTCGATGCACTTTCAATAATCCTCAACTTTTACGAAATATTCAGTACGACATGCTTCCTCTTTCCTGACAGATAGACATTTTGTAAGCTCTCTCGCACCAACATGCAACCCAGGCGCTTAGCACTGATTAAGGGGAATCACCATAATGTAATGCTGTCACAAGTATGATGGAATAACCTGACGCAGGAAAACCTTTTTTGTAGGTGAAATGTAGCAATTTTGTAGGCTCAAGCACTGCCGCTGGCCATGAACTGTAGTGGAAGTAGGTTGGTGAGGAGGTAGGGGAGTAGTTGGTGGACGGATCGTAGGATAATCCAACGGTCGGATGATCGAATGTAGGATAATTGGCACTCTACTGTACATGAATTTATTGCAAGGAGTACATTGGCCCAGCTTGCATAATGTGGGCCAGTATGCTGTTGTGCATGACCTGCCTCAAGACGAAGGTCATAAAACATGACATATAGTTGGGGAATTCTATGCTATTCGGATAAAAAAATAATTATGAAGTTCTAGAGTGTAATTAATTTGTGTTGGTTCAGTTTATTAACTTTCTCTTGTAATCCATTCCAAATTTTCTTGCCGTCTTTCTTTTCTTGGCTCTCACGTTAAGAAGATGTTGGTGGCCACTCTGGACACTTCCTGAGTAAGTCACAAGTCATACTGAGTTTGACTTATTGCTATTTTATGTAAGCATTTTTACAATTGCTTTCTCCTTCTGCTTTGTAAACTTAAGCACTCCTCAAAAAAAAAAAAACTGACCCATTAGAATACATGATGAAAGCTATCTGTTGTGCTACCGTACGGGGGGGGGAGAGGGGTGGTATTCAGTGGACCAATAACCACGGCTAATTCCTTGATAGCAATAATATTGATTAATCAAAAACCCCGAATAACCAAAAGAATACAAGAAAACAAAGGGATACTCCTTTTCGGGACTGGGGGTTTTAAAGGAAAGGTTGGGGATCGGGAAGCGATGCGCTACCTTGGAACATGGCGATCGGTGGCGGAGAGGAGCAGCGTCGGCCTTCTGGTCGTATACCGGGGAGGTCCGTTCGTGGTGACGCCCGAGGCAACAAAAAGCCCAGGCACACCTGTGGCAGGCCCTTGTATATTCTTTTAGTGGCCCCATTATCTGTCGGGACCACTCTGTCACCATTTGACAGCACTCTGCCGGCGCTCGCCCCCAACGGAGGCCTCGAACTCACTCCTCTCCCAGTCGTCTGCTCCCGCGGACGGCTCACTGTGAAGACAAAGAATTCAAAGGTGGTACACACATATTAGATTTGGGAAATTTTAATTAGAATTTGATTGGTAGTACATAGAGATGGGCCCCACTGAAAATTTTTCATAAATTACCGTGGTATTTTTCATAATTTACCATGTCCCTTGTAACTTACCATAATTTTCTAGATAATTCACGTATGTTTGAGATAATTTTTCATTCAGATAAATTCCCAACATGTACTTTTAGGCCAAGTTCATATTTCCTACATGTTTAATAATAAATTGAGGTATGTACAACTCATTTTTGGAATATTTTACTTAAATTATAACATTATAGAGTAATGCATTAGAATATTCTTCTTGAAAATTTTTCATACTTTGACAAAAGAAAGCCAGATTGCGTGTTGCTGTGGTAGTTCTTTTTACAATTTTAAAAATTCCTAATAGATTAATGTTGTATTAGGTATGGTTTACACATGGTTATTCCCTTCCTTTTGCTATTGGCTTTACTATTTAACCATACATTTGCTGTTTAATACTTAAAACTAAAAAATACAGGAATATTACGGGAATTGTTGAAAATTACCGTAATTTACCGTGGTAATTTACCTCAGTAAATTACCGTAATTTTCAGATGAAAATTACGGTAATTTTCCCATCTCTAGTAGTACATAGTTATGTTCAGTGCACTTCAAACCAATAAAAGTTCTTCTAGTAGAAGATATTTCACGAGAAAACTCTAAATGGAAGATTATTTGAGAGACTTTGTTGTAGAACCAATGTCAAGTGTAATGAGAATGACTGGGGATGGGTTCAGCTCTTTGGTTCTCAGTTTCACCGGTTCTTGAGCTTGGAACCAAAACTAAAGAGATTAGGTGCCAAAATCCATGGCGTGAAAACCACAGTATATTTAATATTGGACCCAGAAAGTGCATTAAAATGTTGTGAAATTCTGTATTTTAGCATTAAAATTGTGCATTAAAATGTTGTGAAATTCTGTATTTTAGCGCATGAAAGTTCCTGCAAAGTAAATATATTAGCATGTAGAAGGGATATGTAGATGTAGAGATGGGAAAATTACTGCAATTTTCATCTGAGGTAAATTACCGCGGTAAATTACGGTAATTTTCGAAAATTACTGTAATTTTCCAGTATTTTTTATTTTCAAGCGTTTAACAGCAAATGTATGGTTAAATAAGAAAGCCAATAGTAATATGAAGGGAATAACTATGTATAAACCATACCTAATACAACATTAATCTATTAGGAATTGTTTAAATTATAAAAAGATTTATGGCAGCAACATGCAATCTGGCTTTCTTTTGCCAATGTATGAGAAATTTTCAAGAAGAATATTCTAATGCATTACTCTATAATGTTATAATTTAAGTAAAATATTCCAAAAATGAGTTGTACATACCTCAATTTATTATTAAACATGTAGGAAATATGAACTTGGCTTAAAAGAACATGTTGGGAATTTATCTGTAGGTAAGAAAAACTGTCACAAATATAGGTGAATTATCTAGAAAATTACGGTAATTTACAAGGGGCACTGTAAATTATGAAAAATACAATGGTAATTTACAAAAATTACCGAGGTAATTTTCAGAGTGTATGTACTTTATGTACATGATAGACTTTATGGAAGAAGTGAGTCATATTATCATTCATGTGCTGCTCATTACTTCCTTCAAGTCCACCAACATGCAAATTATTCTTCATTTGTTTTCTGGAACTGACTTCACTCATGAAAGAGAAGCTTTCTTTCATTCTTGAAAAGCACTCGATAGAATCGCTTTGCAATTACAGCTGATGAAATTTGGCCCCTATGAAAAAACAAATAGCAACATTAGGCAAAGATGGCCGGAAATGGTAAGCACCTGAAATATGCTTCCCACTGAAATTATTGTTATGCCAATTTCTTTTCACTGATGCAAGGGCCTTGTTCAGTCAAGTGAGCACCAAGGTTCAACAATATTCTTCATTGACCGTTCCTTTTCCTTGTTTACTGAACTCCGTCAAGTCTGACAGTGACCTTTAATTATGCACGCCAGTCCAATGGAGATATCAGATCAATTTCAAAGAAGCGATGAAAAAATTATGCTTGCAAAAGATGGAAATTATTCATATCAGTTATTTGTTGTTGCATACACTGACTAACTATATATTAGTCAAAAGATAGACTGAGCTAGAATTAATTAAGGAACTCGATCACGGAAAGTGGTGAGATGTTACTATCAAAGTAATAACAATTGCATTCTAAGCTAGCGGAGAGCTTCCTTTACTATGCACTATGTTGGTGATATGCTTTTGATATTTTTGCCGTGATTGATATTATCAGCTGGTAAAATTTAGTCTTTCTCTATGTTTAACTTTGATTCCGTCAGAATGACTCCTGAAATGTGGGAATACTTTATGACAGATGTAGCAAATGAGTTGTACGTTTAGTGAAATACAGTCAAGTATCCACAAACCATTTATCAGAAGTTCACTCAGTTTGGAAGGTGGAAGAGAAAATTCCCGGAAATAATTGACCCAACAGTAAGAGCAAAAATTATGCAGACTCTATTTGGGTATTCTGATTAAAAATTAACTAGCAAACCTACATGGAAGCAAGTAACATCAACCTTTAGCTTATGTTTTGTAGTGTTAAATCGTGCCTACCAATTTTTTTACAATGCACCTTTTGATTTTTTTTATTGTGATTAGAATAAAAAAAGTGCCAGAGTTTTCAGCATTTTTTAACCGGCCTCTCTCTTTGAAACTTCCAGGAGAAAAAATTTCTCTCCCAATCGCAATGAAATATTCACAAAGTGCAGATGAAAGTTTTATAAACGTTATTCTTAACTTGCAGCTCATTTTTGTTCGCCTGACAAAGTTTTTATCTATTTTGTGAAACAACTTTCCCCTATGATTGGATTGTCCCAAAAACCCAATTTCGGTCTTGTTTTAAAGTGTCAGTATTTCAAATTATTACACTAGTATGAAAAATTTATCACTCTTAAAAGTAATTTTGAGTGTGTGAATAAACACATCTGTGGATTAGAAATACATATAATGCACAACTGCTTAGTACACAGTTTAATTTCATGAATCGAAATTTTGGGAAAAGGTATAAATTTCTGGGCAGACCATATTATTTAGTTTCCCCTTTAAAGTATGTTAATGAATTTACTTGCAGGTGAGGGATTTCGATTGAAATACTTAGTCAAATGCAATAGTTATATTCACTCAATTTCGGATTATTTTCTCTTCAATTTTACATGGGAACAATAGGCGCATGTATTGGCTCTTTACCCAAGAGCAGAAGCAATTTTTGACAATTTCGGACCATTCAACACCAATGGATAACCAATTCAGTGTATTAACCATTACTCTTCCTCAAAGAAGATGAGAAATATCAAGTGATTATGGACAAATATGGATAAAGTCCTATCTATTTTCTCATACCACATTAACTTGTATGTTTTTCTGAGTAACTGGTGAAGTACTTGGATAAAAAAGGTTTATACCAGAGATATGATTGTAAAAAAATATTTCTAATTTGTTATCCCAATTTGTGGGTAATTAATAGCAAGTTGCACTTACCCTCAATAAATGCAAACTTTTTCAAAGCATGCCTCGATTTGCTTTTGTTAGGGGGATCCTCGGGAAGTCTCTCTTCACAAGGAGAAAATCCAAAAGTCATACTCGTGTTCTTCCTTGGAGGATGCACTTTTGCTGAAATTTCAGCTCTGAGGTTCCTTTCTCAGCAAGAAGATTGTAAGTAGATAAAAAAGAAAAGGAGATGAATTCACTCTTGAATTACTAATATTATACATGTATTTGCCATAGCATAATTATAAAATTTAATATTTCAGCTACTGTGGAATTTGTGATAGTGACAACGAATTTGGTCAACGGAAATACTTTCATTGGATCTCTGATGGAACCCTTGGGGCAGTATGGCAGAACAGTCCCTTGAATGCATTTATATGAAGCCCACATTAACAGCCTCTTCCAGAAAGATTTCCTGGCGTAAGAAATTATTTTTTTGCAAGCTATGTAATGAATTGCTAACTCACATTACTCTTTGATGAAATTAATGTAAAATAAATAGCATTACATTTTTTTCATTGGTATTTTCTTCACACCTGCCGCTGAAAATATATTCCTTATCATGACAATAATAGAATCATACAGTCACAGTGCACAGCTGCTATGAAAAAGAAGATGGAATTTCCTTGCATGGAAAATCCCAGAAATATAAACTGCTTTCATATGAGGGTGAGTGGTTGGCTTCATCATTGAATGAAATTTTTTAATGCTACATTAATAATTTTCACATAAAAGATTCATTAAGCACTTACATAACACCTTCTATGACTGAATCAAGGAGATAGTAAATTTAATATCCATGGACAAAATATTGATCCATTTTCCGCAAAACGGCTGATTTATTGGCGTGTGGGGAATGCGCTAAAACTGCTGTGGACCAATATAGCCACTGGAATTCTATGCATGTGTGTAAATATTAATTTTTTATTCATGTTACCCTCAAAATGCAATCTGAAGGGATTATTTTTCACCATTTCATACCCAAAAGTATTGTTATGGTATTTCAAAAATTAATTTATGCTAGTAGAATTATTAAATAATATCTGGAGGCCAACCTTTGATCAGACTTATTTTTCTTTAAGCAAATTCATGAAGAAATTCACACTGGCTGAGCTAATTAATTTTTGGAATGTCGTTGAAAACCACGTGGTTGCAAGTCCACAATTACTCACTTCTCCAGTAGTGGCATATGTCATACTTTTTCTTTAATAAACACACAATCTCTGTGCTTATCTTGAAAAGGCTAATGAAAACACCAAGGTTGTGTGTTTCATGTTATCTAAATGTGTATACAGAAAAGTGAGACATAAATGGATGCTAGAAAAATAAATCTCCATTGTGGATATTTCCGATTTTCACCAGTTCGTTCCATTTCTCCTGGACAATATTTCGCCTTGTAGTCCTGCAGGCTTCCTCAGGTCAACTGACGAGGATGTTTGGGTGACAATGATTTATTTGGGCGGTTTTTGTGGCATCAATTCTCCATAAAGAAAATAGGTACTTCCCACGACTCATCAGGGAAGCGTTGGAAAAATTCAAATACCCAAAAAATTTAATCGAGACGACAGCTACCCACTATCCGCTGCTTGGAAGACACTTTTCCAAGAAGAACCTCTGCAGACCAATGAGGGACATGGAGCCAAAAAAAAGGCGCAAAAACCCCCCATGTAAGTTGGCGTCATCCGAATATCCTCGTCAGTTGACCTGAAGAAGACTGGAGAATAGCAAGGCAAAATATCGTCCAGGAGAAATGGAACGACGCAGCAGAAACCCCAGAAACATCCTCCACCCAAGCCCCACGGAAGCCTACGTCAGAATAAAACTCCATATTTGTCACTCAACTTAGTCCAAGTCTCACTGTCTTAAATGTATTTTATTGTTTCAAAGTAGTAAAATAAAACACTACCTAGAATTCTCCATTGATTTAGAAACAGATAAAGAAACCGTCAGGCACTGGATTAGGGGAGGAGATCAAAACAATTTGGGATTTAATCACCAGTCTAATGTGCTTGGATTTGAGATATGCTGTACATCTAACATCATGGATAGTAGCAAGAACAACGTTTTTTAGGGTGAAGAAAGTGCCGGCAGGGACTCATGCAAAGAGCAGTGATGCATGCAAGATTTCTACCCAAAAATAAACTAATGTAAGGACAAGAACGGAATTTGATAAGGGTAGAGGGGCAAGGGTATATCCAGCTGAAACCTGTAGGGGGGGCAGCTTTCTGAATTCAACCTCATGGGGTAGGGGGTGACATGCAATAATATACAATAACAGAAGGGAGAATAGTGAGCCATATTTATTTTTTTAAAATATATTAATTCTTGAACAAAAGTTTTGAACGTTTGTGGAGGGCCCCTAATGCAATTATTCACAGTAACATAAGGAAGAACACCATTTATTTAAAAAATTAATTCTTGAACAATAGTTTGCGTGGATTAGCTGCAAATTTTTAACTATAGCTTCCACTCATTGCTCTTTGTTTGCGAAAACCCATAGACTGTGAACGCTTAGCATTGCTAACCCATTTAACCTATTTTCACCAACAGTTGATCTTAGCCATGTTTTAATTTGGTGAAGCGAGTTGAATGAGCAATTAATAGTGCTTGTTGTGCAGGGCAGTGAAAGCATAATTCTGTATCGCCTTTCTAATGGTTGAGAATAACAATTTGCTTTTTTTTATAACTTCAATGATGTCTGTCGCTTCCTGTACCTCATTCCACATTTTTAAATCACAATTTCCTTTCTCCTTCGATGCCTTCCAAATTATAAAAATGTGTACAAGATGAAATAACTTCATTCCAATTTCCCAAAGAAACATCTCTCATGTTGCTTGGATGAAAATGTGTCAATGAAAATGCAGGCGATTTTTCTGGAGAAAATCTGACTTTTAAAGATGATATGATGGAATCCAAGTAAGGAACTATTAGTGACCTTAACTAAAATTCAGATGGATTTCCCACTGGGGGGTTGCTTCTTTTCTTTTGTCAGCCAGCAATGCAAGTGGCAGTTATATCAACAATCAAATTTGTAATTAGTTTCTTTCGAAATGTTGAAATACCCACAACTAACCTGTCAATCAATTTTTCAGAAATTTGTTGTCTATATTTGTTGTTATTTTTATTATTATTTATTTTATTTTCAATGTTATGGCCTTCATTGGACCACTTTAGTCATCTTCTGGATTTCTTCTGTTTTCTGTCAGCCCAGTATTTCTTCATTCACTCGGATTGTAGCTTTCTTTCTTCGTCTGAGATTACCCTTCTTTATAAAAAACTTATTTATTTTAAAACTTTTCCATGCTGGGAGGGGGGGCAGCCGCCCCTCCTTCCCCCCTCCCCTGGATACGCCCTTGGGTAGAGGAATAAGTTCTTGAAAGATGGGTTGAGCATTTCACAGAGATTTAAAACATAAACGAAGATGAGGAGAATGAAAGAAAACTGTGTATGAATGAAGACCCAGAGGTTACCAAACCATCCATAGAAGAAGTAGAGGAGGCAGTGTAGTGGCAACAGAATGGTAGAGCCCCAGGCAAGGTTCATAGGTGAGCTACTCAAGTATGGAGTAAATCACTTAATTAGGCACCTTCACAGATTGATACATGAAATCTGGGAAAGAGAGGAAATGCCAGAGGAATGGATGACTTGTCTTAGCTGCCCTAAATTTAAGAAATGGGATAAATTGCTGTGCAGTAACTACAGGGGTATCACAATATTAAATGTTAATTATGTACAAAGTCTTCCTGAGTAAACTACAAAAGAGATTGAGCAACTATGCTGGGGATCTCCTGGGTGAGTACCAATGTGGTTTTAGACCAGGAAGAGAGACACCCGATCAAATCTTTGTAATGATACAGTCCATGGAGAAATGCTATGGATTGACCTACACATGCTGTTAATCGATGTTCAACAAGCATTTGATAGCATTAACAGGAGAAAGATGTTGAATGACATACAGGGATTTGGAGTAGCCAAGAGATGAATCAAGTTGGTCGATATGACTATAGGTTGACATGATCTCTGGCCACGGTCTACAATGGAAGCAAACAAGTGGAGCACTTTGGGTAACAATTGGGGTGTGACAAGGTGACTCTCTCTCTTTCTGCTGTGCCATTCAATCTGGCTCTGCATTGAATTATGAAGGAACTGAGTTTAGGGGGGAAAATAGTTTATAAGTCATATTATGCTTATGCTGACAATATTGCATTAGTGGCATGGAACATGGATTCCCTCAAGGAAATGATCAAGATCTTAGAAGAGAAGAGCCAAATAATGGGGCTTAGAATTAATGAAATAAAAACGAAATACATACATGAAAATTCCTCCATTGGAACACAGAAGATGGACCCAAAATATAACCTTTGGGCAATACAACTTCGAAAGTGTTTCAGCTATCTCGCTACTGATCTAAACTCTGAGAACTAAGTGACAGAAGCGATTAACAAGAAAATAATGGCCGGAAATAGAGCCTAATTTGCCGACATAAAACTCCTGAAATCAACCCTTCTATCTAGGGATTAGAAAGTCACCCTTTATAAGACACTCATAAGACCAGTTGCGACCTATGGATTGGAGGCGTGGACTACATCAGCTGCTGATAAGAATGCTTTACTTGTATTTGAATAGAAAGTTTAAAGAAGAATTTATGGCCCAGTGGGAGATAGTGAAAGATGGAGAACAAGAACTAATATTGAAATAGAAAGCATTCTAAGAGGTGAGCACATAGTGAGATTTGCGGAGTCCTGACGGCTGGCTTGGTTAGGTCACGTGGAGCGGATGGGTGAGGAAAGGATGCCAAAGAAGCAGATGCTGCATAAGAGAATGGAGGGAAGGAGGAGAAGGCCCTGGAAGATATGGATGTGCAGGATTTGGAAGAGGACATGAAGACCATGCTGGTTGAAAAGTGGTGGAAGAGGGCAACTAATAGAGAAGAATGGACGGGCGTCTTTGAGGGAGGCCAATGCCCACCCCGAACTGTAGCACAAGGAAATAAAATGAGAGCATCACAATTAATTTAGTCCCACCAGTAAGATATTTTTACTGGGTGACAACAAATCATTACTAAATACATGAATTTCATGATATGCAGGCATTTCATGATATGAAACTCACTCATGAAATGATCCACCCGTTTACGTCCCACATTTCATTTGAGTAAGATTGGCGTGTGGGGTAGTGGCATCTGATCAATAGGTCAGGATAATGAAGTTTGCCACTCTAATCAACTCATTTGAAGTCTTTTTTTTGTGTCACACTGAAATACTTGCCCTACACGGGAGTGAATGATATGTTCCGCACAGAATGAAAATGTGTAGAAGTGAGTTGATGACGAAAGTATAAACTATTGAAACTGTGTTGGACTTAAACATAGTAGTCAGTGTTGTCCTTTAGGCAGTGTGTTTTTGACCAGAATCCAGTTGAATGTCTTTAGGGATTTTGTAGCCTTATAGGGTATGTGGGAGGGAGCATTTTCTAATTTATTTTTCCTCCAAGTTCACACATGGGAATCAAAAGAGTGCAATATGCCAACTTCAATTCAGTCATCGTGGAAACCATTCTTGTGAGACACAAGAAACATGCAATCTATGGATTTGAAGGAAATGAATATATGCCTGAGATTCCAATACATATTACAATCAATGAACAACTGATACCTCGCTTATGAATATTCACCCTATAAACATGAGCAGAGCTTACCAATTAAAATATATCTTGCTGACAGAAATACACACTTGAACAATATCCCTGGTAATTTCTGCCCACTCACGTGTTCATCTCATGCTCAGTACTGAGAAAAAATGATTGATCTCAGCAACACATCATAATTACACCAAACAAATTTAATCCTTTAGCATCAGTACTAGATTTGAAGGAATATATGTTTGCACTCATGGACCAGTTTCCATTTAGAATTTTATGGGGTAGTTTCCATTTATAATCCAAATTTGAATATTCCAACAAATTAAGAATAATAGGAAAAACACCACAAGCAACTGCACAATATAACAATTGAATCCAAGTCATCCCCAGGTAGTTAGTCCTTACACTGCTCTAGCCAGATCATGGGTTAGAGGAGTTTCAAATCTGGCACAGGTGTGGTCAATTGTTTCTCCAGTAGTAGTATTTTGTTTAACGTGCTTTGACGGCTAAGGTCATTTTGCACATACTGTCTGCCACGTGCAGACAGGGGCAACAGCACTCGGAGGATCACCCTTACAAACTCTATCCGAGCACAACGATGCTTAACTTTGGTGACTGATCGGAAACCGGTGTTTCCATCGTGGCAGGCTATTGCCCCTTGTTTCTTGAGTTCATATCACAGTGCAGAATGGCCTCAACACAAAATAACACAATACCAAAATAAATATGACAAGGAGCATTTTTAAAATCAGAGAGCATGCTCCTGCTTTCTGGTGATGAGTATCTTTTGCTGCTACGAGGCAATTTTACTACCATTGACAGAAAACTATTTCAGGATGTCAAAGAAAGCATGACAGGCAGTGGCGGATACATATGGGGGGTGCGCGCCCCCCCTTGCGGTGCCGCCCCCGCCAGTCAGCCATCACGCTATTCGTTCGTGTCTTTCGTCAGTCAACTCTGAGTCGAGTTATCGAGTAGTTGTACTTTCTTATGTTGCACGCGCGCGCGTCCGCGTATTTTATGTTTCTGTCTGGCACATAGATAGCTAACCTATGAGAAAAGTTGTGGCCATTCTAGTGATCTCGATACGTTATTCTGTCTGGCATTTGTTCAAGAAAAGTCGCGAATATTCTGCTGTTTGTATTTGTTCACACTCCTTAAAAGTCTGGAAGCGAACATTCTGGCACAGAATGTTCTCGAAACAACCGAGCTACATATATAAGGGAAGCAGAGTCGCTGCCAGGCAGTCAGTTTGAAAGCTACAATCGTCGCGATAACCTGTGCCCCCCCTCGAGTTTTTTCTGTATCCGCCACTGATGACAAGGAAAACTATTTGTCTCTACCAGATATTTTATAAGTGATCAGCCTTCAATATAATAGTGCTTCACCCCAGAAAAGCCAATTCACCTAGAGGCCAAATTTGAATTACACCCAGTCCCCAAATTGTGCTGACTCGATTAGCACTGTTTCACATTAATGGTTTCAAATATTTAATACCATTTTGTTAGCACTCTCCAAAACTTTCTTGGCATTTTGTTAATATTCACACCAATTGCTGCACCCGATACGGAAGGCATCAGAAACTGTGGTAGCTATATTTATCTGCAGCTATTAGTCCTCAAAGATTACTCTCGTTGAAATTCCACACTTTTCCTTGATTTCTTATGGAAGCCTTAGTTTTCATTGTAGCTGTTGGACTTGAGGGTATTCTGCTTAACTGAAGGTACCTACTGCAAATATCCATGGAAGTCCTAATTTTTAGGACTAAGCATTAATATGGTTGGAAAAAACAGCATTTTTCAGCAACAATTAACTAATAATGACAGATGATGTTGTCGAAGACATACTTTTTCTCTTAACTCTGTTCAAAGTTCAGCATTTGTCACCGTTTGGGTTAAAGCGGAGATTAAATGGGCATGAAACAAGTAGCACCAGCAACTAGCGCATGTGCAAACTGCACTGATAACCTCTAAATGTGCCATTTTCAAAGTGGCGTATGCGTTAGTCAATTATGTTTGCCCTTTTTGGTTTGATTCACTAAAAATCTCACAAATTTTTCTTTTGAAAGACGAGGTTTATTGCTGCAGAAAAATATGCATATTAACCTAAAATAACTAGCAAACATTGCCATTTTCATGTCGCAAAATGTTCACAATTACGATGTTTTTCATCCATCGTGCTGTGGTTGTGTCAAAAACAAAATTTTATGAGTTCTAGGTATAGTCCTGCACCATGACTGTTTAGCGAAATACACGCTGGTCTTTTCTAATAATTATTACAGGAGTTATTAGGCCCTAAACTAAAAAAATTTGAAAAAAATTATAAAATTTAACTCTTGTATGAGTTCGGAATAGATGTCAAATCCTCCAAAAGTTAATAGAAACTTAGATTATTGTCTCCTTAGCATGAAAATGTCATTATATTCTAAACCCAGCCATTAAATCGACATTAACTGGGGTCACAGTTCAGTCTGCAGGGCCATCTTGCACTAACATAGAATATCGAAGTGCACTAACTTTAAAATTTATTAATATTATGAGATAATATTTTGAGAAATGTCTTTATGTAAAAAAAACCGTAACAATCAAAGATGGTTGATACACAGCCATAGCTTCGTTTCTACGGAATCACCCTTATTATATTAGAGTGGAATCGCCTTCTTGCAGTTCCAATCATTCAACAGAATCTTGGGAATGTATTATTTATCTGTAGCATTATTCCTTATGCAGTTTTACGCTTTTAATAGCACTGTTTCAATTAGCGCTCGAATTCCTAAAACAAATTAAGAGCATTAATTGGTGAGTGGGTGTATTCCACAAAATATAATAAATCTGAATTGTCACTTGAAAAACCGTTAATTTTACTTTTAAAAATAAAATCACTGTGTTCATTCAGTGGCTTTAAAAATATCTCAACATTTTTCAAAGTACAAAAACAATAATATAATAACAATAAAATCAAGTAAATAAACATACCCATGAGAAATTAGATTGACACTAAGTTACTTGAGTATCCATAAATATGCCTTGATATCTACTCCCTCCAGAATATGTACATCACTGTCAAAAGTCAATTTTTGTACTGGCAGGTCACTGAAACACTTATATCACTCCAATGCAACCAAAATGTAGGTGCATTTCACAACACCTCAGGGCAGCTTCCACTGTCACAAATTGCAGTCATCACCAATTAAAAATTCCAAACTAATATCATCGATTGTTACCATTAAAACCAGGACAATGTTTCACACAATCTTGGAGATAATTATCCTCCTTCTGCTATCACTTGTGTCCACTAACACCTTTTGAGTCACTCCAATCCCACAGCTTGCAATGAATAGGCTATTCAAAGACTAACTATTAAGGCAATGTCTTCCATCCATACATGGGTGAATCCTCCATCGATGGTGTCAGATAGTCTATTATTTTAGTAGTTCCATTACATTGGATGCACAAGCACATGGATTGTATTGGCTGTTCGCTATTCCTGAACATCACCCACTCCTTGCCCGGGTGCTGCCTGCGTCAGGAAAACAGGAGTGCCACCACCTCCCTGCGATGCCACCTTGAACACACACATGTCATGCTTTCAGTTAATCGCCACCATAATATTTCCATTTCAATCATATCCATCCATTATGATGGGCAGAATCATCACCAATATTCTAAATGAAGCAAAATGTCACCACAAATAGTTTTCCTCTTGAAGCATGTGCCTTGATAAAAGCCATTGCCACAGGCTAAAGAGCCTCGACTATAAGACATTGGAATGGCACAGCAATCACAACCAACTCAATAAGCATCCCTCTTGAGGTAAGCAAAAAATAGTTCAAATCACAATACATGAAGATAATGAACAGCAACCAAATTTTTTTCTTAACCATCGGTAATCAGCTATCATCAACCAAATGCCTCGGAGACAACTGGTAGGGTAGTAAGTAAATTTATAAAACAAAGATTTCAAGATAACAGATCCAATATACAAGCTACGCTTGATTCCTTCCCCTTAAGTCCAGCCGACTTGTAGGACGAACAGCTTATTCCTAACTCTTAGTCAATATATATCAACAAATATTCAAGGCATGAAATTTATAAGCTCAAAATCAGTTTTACTAGATGAATATGGATTCATCATAACCACCCGGCCTAAGTACAATTGGATTCTGATTATTTAAATGCTAGGGCCATGGATAATGGTAAGATCAAATTAAAACATTTTATTTTATGTGTTAAATGTGAGTTCAAAACCACTCATCTTAAGAGATGTGTGGTTTTGGAGAAGAGGGGCCAAAAAAGAGGAAGTATGTAAAATCAAGCCATGAGTCATACAACTTTGTTTTTATGAGTGAATTTGATTTGAAATACCGTATTTGATGCACCCCCAAAACAATCTTTTTGAAAATCACCCCTGGGTCTTGCATGCGAAGGCAACTCCACTCACAGACTAAAGTCATCCCAACGCTTTTTACCAAGGCCAAATTTTACCCCAGATGCTCTGTACCACCCAGCCTATCCCTTAGTATTATTATTCATTACCGACCCCAAAGCAGAATGTGTTTTATCTTTCTGCAACGGTTGATGCTTAAGACGAAAAACTTTCTGCGGGTGTTTTAGTAATACATCTTTCTTATCTTTCTGCCTCCCTCATTTTCGTTCTGCGACAGTGTCGCCCCGTCGCTTGATATTCTGCTTTGGAGATTACCGATAATACTATTAAGAACAGTACACAGCGTTCGATATATACCGTATTTGTCTGGATACAGTCCCCCTCTGGATATTTACCCCCCCCCCCCAAACTTTTCATCTCTATTTTTGGAAATGGATACCTAGTTTCTACCCATATACACTCTTGTAACACAAATTTCCTTCGTATTACTTCTCTTCACATAAAAAATAACGTTGGTCTTTTTTTATTAATATATCCCCAAATCTAATGCTAGGAAAAATATTGAAGATGCAATTGTATCACGAGTTGCATACGTGGACTAGTTCGCAGTGTTGTAGATCTATAGAAACGTCATCATGCTGGAAAATAAATGAGATGATAAAAAGTGTTCCTAAATTCTTACAATTATCGTTGAATATACGTATGAGCAGAGTTGCTTGTCTATTTTCGACAGATACCTCAGTTCCAGGGGAAAAATATTTACAACATTAGAACTTCAGTAGATGCACTGGAAAAGCAGTGTGAGAAATACGGAATGAAGATAAATAATAGGAAAACAAAAGTAATGAGATTCTGTAGGACAAAGAAAGCGAAGCTGGTGATAAGAGTAGGAAGTCACAAACTGGAGCAAGTTGAACAATTTAATTACTTGGGTAGTACGCTAGAAGAAAGAGGACATAGTAGCAAAGACATTAGGAGGAGAATAGCGCTAGCGAAGGAAGCGTTCAATGATAGAAGGGAGCTGATGACGGGGACCTTAAGTAAGGATGTAAAAAAGAGGCTAGTAAAGAGCTTGATATGGAGTGTGGCGTTGTATGGGGCGGAAACGTGGACCTTGAGAAAGGAAGACGAAAATAGGCTGAAGGCTTTTGAGATGTGGGTGTGGAGGAGAAGGTGCGTTGGACAGAAGGTGCGTTGGACGGAAAGGAAGACAAATGAGGAAGTGCTTGGCATGGTGGGCGAGGAGAGGAAACTTATAGATGAGATTAGGGGAAGGCAGGGTAGGTGGCTGGAAGGGGTAATGAGGGACGATGGTTTGCTGAAGGTCGTGATAGAGGGAAGGATGTTGGGTAAGCGGGGAAGGGGAAGGAAGAGAATCGGTTTTTTGGACGGGATGAAGAAAGGTAGGACTTATGCTGAGATGAAGAAAGAAATACAAGAGGTAGAAAGGGCACAGCACGTGTAAGAGTTCGTTGGATATTCTCTGACTTTCATCACAACCTACCTCTAACCGGTAGATTACTGTAATGATGATGAAATGCATTGTGGGTTGCATAAAGTCTTTACAGAGTTGCCGTAAAATCATAGATACATCAACATGGAGAAAGATAAATGAAATAATGAAAACTTTTTGATAATTATTCAAAATATCATAACATTTTTTTACTGATACATATATGTTATATTAGTCTATTACTACCTATTTTTCTCCACTATTTTGGACCATAAGCCATGGAATTTCTGAGTGGTTTTCTTTTTTCAAGCACAAAAATAGCTATATAGGTTCTCCTGAAAGAGGTTTCATTTTCTTCTCCTCTAAATGGTCAAATCAGGGATTCATTGACCATTCAGACGCCTTACACCCTCCCATTCACGGACACACACCCTGAAAGGTCCCAAACAGATCTGGCCATAACCTGCAGTTTCAGATAAATGGCATTTAATCAACGCAATTCAAATTTTTGAAGCAGGAGAAACCATTTTCTGAAACAACACGATTGTAGGAAGCATTAACACCATCCTTTCTACCATTTGATGGGGAAGTGTCTATATTAAGCACAAGTGCTCAGGCATTTCGAGTGCAATTGCGACCACAGAGCAATGGCAGATTCATTAATAAGATTTTTGCTGCGCTAATTTCTGAAAGAATACAATACCCACAAATTTTAATTTTTTAAAAAGTAGAAACATAAATATTTATTTTAAATGTCATTTAAAGCAAACCAAAAATAAAATTCACTCTTGTTTTACAAATAAAAGTCAAACTTCCTACTTTAATGCACTATTATTTTTTAAGGAAATTAATACTTTCTATGGGGGAGGGGAGGTTTGGACCCCATGAACCCCACCCCCTCTTCCCTCAGCTATGTCACTACCCCCAAAGTTGCATGGTGATATTGTAACATTATAACCATGCATGTTAGAATTAATAATAAGTGCTTAACATCAATGAGACTAAATAAAGTCTCTTCCCTCAAGTTTAGCAGTTTGCCCCAGCAATTTCGTATTCAGTAAAATTTTATAAGTCCTTCCCAAAGGCTCAAAAATGGATGCTCTCAAGCAAACCACAATTGTCAGGCACTCCACAGACCAATGCAATGCGCAATCGTTCCCACACCCCTACCCACTCCTTTCCAACAAAATAACCCTGAAAAAAAATAGCCTTTCCCAGACCCTCAGCCCTTGATAAAGGGATCCACTGTCCCTTGTCTTCCTCAACCTTCCCCAAACCTTTGTAATACTACGGCAACAAATAATCAAATATTCCTGAATTTTTGTACCTGATGATGCCAGAAGTCAGCAAAACGTGTCATGCAATTAAGAGAAAAACTGTAGAAAAGTCCAAGCATTTTATTTCAATTATGAATTCTTATTCCCATTTAAGGAACAGATTGAAGAAATTATAATAAACAATATATTAGTTGGTGAAATTTAAAATCAGTACAATCAACTACACCCATAGAAATGGGATAGAGTGCGGGCATTTCGAAATAGGAAACGAAATAGTATGGCTGCCCACTGACTTGAGCATTTCTGTTGAAATTCCCTAACTACTGCAGTTCACTTTCATGAAAACAAATTAAGCCCTCCTTCTGGCACTAAGCCTGCACAGCTTAAAATCATTATCTCACATTTACATCTTTTCAAACAACAATGTTATTACAAGACACACATTACCTAACAAAAAGTCACCTTAGTGCTGCTCTGAGGGTTGAATATTGAGTTCAAGGTATTCTTACCTGAATGATCTGTGGTTGCCCCTGGCCACCTACCACACTCTGCTGCTGGATGGCTTGAATTGGAGCCGTCTGGATTATTATTGGCTGATTTGTACCTCCCTGGATCTGCATCCGGATCATTTGTAGCTGTGCAGGAGTGAGCTGAATCTGAAATGGAGCAGGAAGAGGCAAGGGACATTTATTCACAGGTACAGCATCATAGGCAAGAGACCACAATATACAGAAAGGGATCCTATCATTAAAGATGCTGCAAGAGCAAGGGCGGATCTTGGTCGTTGTTTTAGGGGGAGGACCCCCAAAAATAACAAGGATTTAGGTTGGCTGCATATGGAGGGTATGAAATTCCTGGAGTTTTTGCGAAAATTTACCAGCAGTAGCCCTGAAGTAAAATACATCTTAGAAGGAAGCACACGGAGGGTGTTTCGAACAATAACCATGGTCAAAAGAACATCCTTCAACACGTGCCACTTCATATGCAGGTTAAAGATGCCGCCAATGGGCAATAAACACAATTTGGATGGTACTCCAGGTATAGGTAGAAAAACATATGGGAAGGAAAATATTTTGTGACATTTTACTATCCTGCACACTCTCTGTCAACTTCAACGTCTCTTGAGGCTGATTATATCCAAATGGCCTGAAAGCATAATGCGTAAAACTATCACTATGGAAAAACTGCGACCGGATAAAGCATCGATTGGTTAAAGCAAGACCAGATGAGAGGGAGTCTACTGTAATTTAAAAAAATTAAATATTCAACTTTCATTGTTATAACGGTGCTTTAATGTGACGTAAATGATTGACCAACCACATATTTACATGATATTAAGAAGAAAAAAAATATGATTTCAAAAATTTTAAATTATGGTTGAAGGACTCGGCAATTATCTCCAACTAAACCCTGAAAATGGTGAATTTTTACGGCAAAAAAATTTCATAATCGTGAATTTGATATAACAGAATGAGGGGCCACCCTGTTTGCACCAAACCTTATTCATTATTTATTATACTCACAAAGTTGAGTTGGTATAAACACAAAAGAACAACTCCTTTATGAAAATATATCTCTTTTTTTTCTGGGGAAAATAGTTTCATTTACATTCTCAGCATTGCTTAGGTGTTGTCTCCTTTTGAGATACCCTAAGGATTATCTGTTTAAAGTAAAACTCACAGGTATTTGTTGGACTTCACCACTGGGAGTGACAATCTGCTGGACGATCTGGATGCCTCCCCCTCCTCCACCCAAGGCATTTGCCACTGCCTGTGCCTGCTGGGCCTGCGCTTGCGCCTGTGCAGCAGCTGCTGCCTGCTGTTGTTGTTGCTGCTGCTGTTGTTGCTGCTGTGCGGCTGCCGCAGCTGCTTGCAGTTGGATCACCTGCTGTTGCTGCTGCTGTTGAGCCGCCTGCTGCTGCTGCTGCTGAACCACTTGCACAGCGTGGTGCACCTGCACAGTCTTTTTTAATGAAATGAAATAAGTATTGAGTAAACTTTTCAGGAATTGGCTTGTTTGCCAAATTATCACCAAACATACCCGAATACTCTGTACTTCTCGGCCCATAAGATTAACTTTTTCATCTGATTTTGCATTGCCGTCTGAAAGGCCCACTCTCTACTTCACAACCTATATGAAGTTGAGGCAGCAAGCAATGGGTGAGCTCTCCATAATTCGAATAAATCTGCTATTTTTGGAAATTAACAATCACATTATCTTCCTATAAGTTTTTGGTAAATTCTATTCAGGTTCTCAACCAGGTCACACAGAATTTCTACTGGCATTCCAATGTATGAGTCGTCCATTGTCACCAGGGCATGTCGTGTTTCTCATCTGGTCCGGGTTATATACTCTTAAGCCTGGAGTCAGGTGTCATCTGATTCGTTGGCAGTTTCCCACCTTTGTCTGTCCTCTGCCTCTCTAAACTGCCAATGAATCAGGTGACACCTGACCCCAGGTTTAGAGTGTATAACCAGGACCAGAAAACAAATACGACATGCCCTGGTGATGATGGACGACTCGTACATCGAAACGTTGGCAGAAATGAAAAGTATGACCTGGTGACCCGAATAGATGTCACTGGGAAAGCATCAGAACATTCTTCCTATAAGTTGTTTACAAAAATAGATGTTGATAGTTATTTATTTCTTCTAAAACCTAACCCAAAAAATCAGTTTATTATATCAGAGGCTTGAATCTTTCAGGGATAGGGATCAGAAATGACCTTGTGACTTTCACGAACCCCTTCCACATATGCATAAATACTTTGTCAAAACCTAACCCAAAAAATCAGTTTATTATATCAGAGGCTTGAATCTTTCAGGGATAGGGATCAGAAATGACCTTGTGACTTTCACGAACCCCTTCCACATATGCATAAATACTTTGTCAAAAGAATGCACATACACCAGCAGTCCGATACCATACTTTCACAGCAAGTTCACAAAAATCTCTCCCTTCCCCTAAATACATATTGGTACTGTGTTTATGTGAAATGTTCTAATTGCTTGGATTAGCTTCATTTAACACTGCACTTTCTCCACTTCATCAGCATTTTTAACCCAAGCTCTGCTCATGTGTCTCATTACTTTTTGGCATCTGGGTAAACTCACCACATCACTTAATCATAGCATATTCCTGTTATCTTTCATACACCTCTCAATCTATTACACCATTTCATCTCCCATACTGTCAAAAGTCTATTCATTAAGACACTATCCCCACTCATTACTATAATAGAAAAACACACATTAGCTATCAAGTGTGGCAAAAAATCTTTTACACAATGCAGTTAATTTTTTGTTATTAATTTATTATAGCTTAAGTCCTTTAAAACCTAGAGTAATCCTCACATTTCCGTTTCACCTAAGTGATGTGTTTTTATTTTTTTTCTCAGTTTGAAAGATGTCCATGGATATTTCAATAGGAAAAAGTGATTTCAACTTTTTAAGTGATCTGGATCCATTAATAATTCCCTTGCCTCTTCCCTTGTTCCAAAAATACTTCACCTCAAAGTAAACCTGCTGGCAATGATTTGATTTTGCCCTCTAGCCCTTTTAATTACCTGTTCAGGTCCTGGAGATGCAGGAGTGGCAACTGTTGCCGCTGGAGAAGCCCCTTGTGATTGAACAACCCCAACAGTTTGCAGCTGCCCACCAGGCTGCAATATTTGAATCGTGGTTGGAGTACCTGATGCTGAGGCTTGAATGGTTTGCTGGCTCTGATTTGCTCCTACTTGCTGTGATTGCTGCAATGCAGCTTGGTGTTGCTGAGCGAGTTGAAAATAGTAGTGCACCTAGCAGAATACAAGAAGTGGCAAAATAAAACTTTGGCAAATCCAATCACTGCACTTCATTAGCGTTCAGTTCGCCACACATCAATTACAAGGAATGAATTCTCCGGATGCTCCTAGGGTGAGTTAGTGATACTAGTAAGGTGAATTGTCAATAATTACAGCAATAACAAACAGTAAAAAAGCACCAAAACGAAAGTGGGACTGCAGTAGAACATTAGAGCTCACCATCCGGAACTACATTCGCGATAACATTTCAAGGAGGAGCACAACAAATGAAAAGGAAGGTAACTTAGACCTTTCTCCGTATTAGGTGTTAACAAAGCTTGTCAAAATGTAGTGACTTCAAATGAACTATAAACGAAAGCCCTCTCAAACTAACCTGGTCAGGATTCATTGAGGCAGTTCTTACATTAGCATCTTCTCTTGCTTTATTTGGCTTGAGCTCGTCCCGTGGAACAATGTCGATTAGAAAATCAAACTGATCAAACTTAGTTATTGCCATAGCTATGTCATTCCGCTGAAAAATAGGAGACGTTTTAAATTACCAAGGCATTTATTACAATTATTCACCAACTAATCTATTACTATGGGCTTTAATGGGGTATAGGTACCTGTAGAGTCCTTCGTTTATTATCTTCAGTATGCACCCAGGCACGCAACGTAAGCTCATGGATAAATATTTCAGCAGCTTTAGCAAATAATAGAGGGGCTTCTCCACTGATCATTTTAACTTCATCATCGAGTTTCATTATCTTTTTTATTCGAGCCAATGGAAGCATTTGCTGCTTCAAATCCACCTAAAACAATGAGCTATTTTTAATGTTTGGCACAATTTAAAGACATCTAGAATATAACAACCAAATAAAGAAGGCTAGATTTCCGAAAATAAATACGAGTTGACTCAATTGGCACTGTAAATAACCCTACAGACATTTTCAAAACTTACAGAGGCAGTTTTCTTAATTTCCTCCGTGACTTTAGGCCAAAATGTAGACAACGCTTGCTGAGCTTCCGACAACGACTGTGAAGTACCTGAAGCCTCACCATCGCCTTCAGCGTCACTAGTATAGATGAGTACATTGTATTTATTTAGCTTTTAAATGCAATATTGTGTTAACCTATACATCGCCAAAACAATTTATATGGGGTACATAAATGGCCCAAATTGGGCATACGTACGCGTTCACGAAGAACACAGACATATTGAATTTTTCCCGTTTCAGCTGGAGAATAATCCTCTCACAGGTGATTGTTTATATCCCATTCACGTGTAAATTCACATGGACTTCGCGGTCAGATCAAGTCACCCACAACCAATCAGTGAGATTATGAGATGTCCTCCAATCGTTACACAAACGAGAGACAGCCAAACGCCCTGAGTGGCCCCATGGAGGATCTGGCAATTAACAAACGGATTTGGTTCGCTTTGCGCAGTACGTCACTCTGAAATGATATGGCCGCTTTCCTCAAAGACACGAAGAACGAGTCCTTTTAGAATTTGCCCGAAATATTTTATTCTGGCTCAATAAAAATTATAATCGATCCATAACTTGTAATAATCGGGAGTTACCACCTTCTCAGATGAGTACTATTCCTTAACTGAGGGATATGAATTAAATTTTAACGGTATGCAAAACTTAATTTACAAAAATTGAGAGAAAATGCATCCTTCGATGTATTTCTTTAATATAGGAATTTTTTAGAGTATTAACATCAGTCACATTAAATATAAGCTTAACTTGTTTTTTTGTTAAAAATGAACCTTTCTAAACAATTTATGATGAAATTGGCTTTACCGTTAAAAACGTCAACATTAACATCCATGGAAATGGCGATAACAGTTTCTATCATGAAATAAAAATGTTCATTTTTTCATTCGATTCCACAGTGAATTCCCTCTCCTCACTAATGGAAGTAGAAATCCTGGAGAGAAAAACTGAAATGACTATTCTTCATGGTTGAAGTTCTGCCTAGCTATCCACGACACGATTTCTAGCGCCGTAACCATCCAGAGAACATGCAATATGTGTTTTGATGATACATTTGAAATAAAGAGACTTGTTTTTGATTTCTTTTTATTGGAAACAAAAATAAAAAACAAATTTTCACATTCTTCTGAAACATGAAATAAAGAAAAATATTTATATGGCATGAAAAATGAAACAGAGAATTCTTAAAATGACTGTAGACGGTGTAAACCAAATTTTGATCAAGTTTTCACGATTTTTCAGTGATGGTAGTCATCAGCAGGTTGCTTCACCCAGTATCCGTAAGGCGCATGATGATCATGGCCAGATGGTCCCCTGTACACTTTGATTTGGACCCTTCCGTGGTGTTCTGTAAAGAATTATTTGACACATCATAAGCCAAGGAAGTGAGAAAAAGACAACTATTATTACAACGGACCCGCGCGGTTTTATGCCAAAATACATTCATGAACACATTTACGGAATATAACTGGGGCTACATTCTGGACATACATTCGCGCAAGTTGTTATATTTACATGATGAATTTTTGAAGGAACTTGCATTAATGTATCAACCCGCACGGGTACATTCATCCAGTGGCGTACGCAGGATTGACTTCTGGGATGGGTTTCATAAATATTTATGTGCATCATCATAAAATTATATTTAGATTATTAATCACTAAAAAAATAATTAAATTAACATTCTCTTTTCGTGAAGACAATTCAACTATATTTTTAAGTCCATTAAGCAAAAATTCTAAACGCTTGTTCAGGTAAACGAACGAAAACGAATTCAGGTAAACATGTTTTGGGGGGGTTCAAACCCTAACCCCCCCCCACCCCCCCCGTCCGTACGCCACTGCATTCATCGCGTAAACAGGAGTACATACCATGGCCTGAAGCCGAGGCTTGCAGATCTCCCGTTGGTCGATAGCCAGTCGCTGCCACCAATGCGTCTCCATTCCGATGAGGAATCAGACGCTCTAAAGGAACTGCTGCCGTCAGGGCAACAACTCCCAAAAGCAAGATCACGACGCCCTTCTGGGAAATAGAGAACATTAATCAAGACACGATCCAATAGCACCAGTCAAAATCCAGTGATGGGGTTGACATATATCCTAGGCAATGTTTGTGTCCTCACCATTCCGTTCATGGTTCTCGTCGTATAATTCTCTCAGCCTTCACTGCAAATCTCCGGAAGGAATCTGATTTCTCCCGAGACCAGTGGCCCTTATATATTCTCAAGTGAGAGTTGCTAGCGGTCTCCGAATGCCGCCTTTTTTACCGTCTTGGTTCATTGAGGCGTGGTGGAGTGGAGCCGACACCAAATGGAGAAAACGTTCCCGTCGGAAGATGGCACGAAGTTTTAGGTTTCTTTTTACAACGGAGGATTTTTTCCGCCAATCTCAGCGTACACCAGTGAACAGAGACACGATTTCCGAAACGCAAGAAAACGTTATATGCGGTGATAGTAAAAAAAAAACTGATCGTCGTGAAGATTAAGTGATTCACTTTCATCTTCGAATACCGGCGGAATTTGGCGATGCATGCCAGGACCGGCTTGACATTTTCTTTTCCTGTAAGCGTTTCAATACCCCAACAGATGAGAGTAAGTACAATAATACCCAAATGGAAAGGATATACGTTAATTGCATTGGGCTTTTTTTTACATTAGGCCAATACGGAATTATATGGCTACGTTAGGCTTATTAATACAGAATTCTATGATTTTCCACTGAATACCGATAGTGTACCATTCAAACGCCTAAAGATTATTTAATTTCCACCGATACACAGTTTATTTAATTTCCACAGATACATAGTTTTTAAAAAATCAAGTCTAAAGCAACAGCTTTTCGATCAACTCAGGTGCGGCTCCAGACCAGAAGGGGGGGGGGGGGCAGCACCAGCACCCATATCCCAAGTATTCCATATCCCAAGAGCACCAGCTCTTGGGATATGGAATAAACCCCAGGAAAAGGGGGGTTTGTGGGTCTCGTCCCGAAAATTCTTAACAAAGTACGTGAAAAATGGCGCGTTATAAGTGGTTTGGGAGCAAAAGTTTAAGAAGAGCGAGTTTTTACTAAATGTATATTTCCCTTTTAGATTACCACCAAGTTTCGACTAATTCCAAAATTATTTTGATTTACATTCGCCTTTTTAGCGTGTGGTTTTAAAAACAGTTTTAGTGTATATAAAATTTAACTGGATTTTAATGTAAACGAAGCAAAACTTCAGCAACAAAATAATTTAGGCTTATAATTTAAGGTCTATGACAAAGAAAAATACGCTGGTTTTTTTTGCGGTCGGCAAATGCCCCTACCCATTTTTGCCTGGGGAGTATCATATGATTCATCAAAAATGATTAATCTAGATATCATTATTTTCGTTTAATATACTGAACTCTCTCTCCACTAGCTCTAACATTTTATATTCCAGAATTGAACGACTTAGATTCCTTTAAGGTGTTCCAAATCTTCTCCTTCAGAATGGCACGTCTCAGAAGATTCCCACGGTGGAAGAACCAATAATAGAGGCGTATTGAGTTGACAGAATCTGATCGGCGGCGGGCTTCCTGGGATGTGGAATGGGTTGAATTCCATTTCGGAAAAATTGGCCGTTTCCACGGCGTGAACTGGAAATTTTCTTTTTATTACGAGAGAAACCAATTTCGGGAATACTTTAGACCGGCAGTCTTTGCACTCTTTTATCTTACGTACAAAGGATGGAAGCTTTTGCACTCCGCCCTGAGACGACGGAATTCTCCAGAACCGAAAGCACATTCGCTGGCTGCGTACGCGAGGGGGGGCCGTGAGAATATTTAGGGTGAAAATATGACACATCGGCTGCAAACCGTGTTTACAGCTATATTCTGGGACAGTAGTGCCAGCACCCAACTCTCACAAATAATCATAATTAATAAATGTTGGTGTGCTTGAGACAGTGGCGGATACAGAAAAAACTCAAGGGGGGGGGCGCAAGTTATCGCGACGATTGTGGCTTTCAAACTGACTGCCTGGCAGCGACTCTGCTTCCCTTATGTATGTAGCTCGGTTGTTTCGAGAACATTCGGTGCCAGAATGTTCGCTTCCAGACTTTTAAGGAGTGTGAACAAATACAAACAGTAGAATATTCGCGATTTTCTCGAACAAATGCAAATAACGTATCGAGATCACTAGAATGGCCGCGACTTTTCTCGTAGGTTAGCTATCTATGTGCCAGACAGAAACGTATAAAATACGATGACGCGGACGAATAGCGTGCGGGCTGACTGGCGAGGGCGGCGCGGGCGGCAATGCGAGCGGCCCCGCAAGGGGGGGCGCGCGCCCCCCGCGCCCCCCATATGTATCCGCCACTGGCTTAAGACCACAAGGGAGAAGTGTAAACCTCTATGGCGATATTCATTATAATAAAGTTTTGTGCTTTCCTACACTTTTTATTTTTTTTAACACACTACGCGTTTCTACAATTTTATGGCATCGTCAGGTGTAGTAGTTTGTTTACATATATTATATTGTTGTCGTTGTTAGATACAGATCATTAAACTTGATTTTAAAGAAAAGTTTACATTAAAAAATTACAAAAAGGAAATGAAACAAAAATGAAAAGGAGGGTAAAAAAATATTAACACGAAAATAATAACAACAAAAATTTACATACAATGGTTGGCAAAAACAATGAAATCAAAGGGGTGGTGGTATGAGAAAGGTCAACGTTTTTTAACGAAAATATTCCAGAAAGTAGTGGGGAGGTGTGTGTAAAAAGCTGCTCATTGCATAGATTTGGAGAATGCCAGACAATTTCAATTTGTTCTAATGCATCCATTTTTAAACCTTTGGGGAGGAAATGTAAAATTTCAGGGGTAAAGTGACTGACATGATTGCACTCTATAAGGTGTTTAGCAAAAAGGGAGACAAAATCTCCCTTTTTGCTTAACACTTAAAACTTAAAAAAAAAAATAAAAAGTGTAGAAAAGTACAAAACTTTATTATAATGAATATTAAAAGTTTCTACAAAATAGAGCCTGAAGCTGTGAATTTTATTCTATGGCGATATTCTGATAAATATAATATATAAATAATATTATGGAAAGTATTTTGGTTATAAATGAAATACAGCATCAGCACTGCGCGCTCTGCTATAGCTAATACACATATGCGTACCTACTACATATTACTATATATAGCCGAGCGTGACGTGAGAAAAAGAGCGTGACGTTCAGGAGCGTGACGCCCAGAATCCGATTTACCGCCTGCAGAATCTTCTGTGCGTGACGCGCCTATAGAAGTTTACACTTAAAAATAAAACACTTGGTAATCTTCCACAGATTTATTTCTATGGAACGACGCGTTCTACCACACTACGTGGCATATTCGATTATGCCACAGAGTGGTGAAACGCGTCGTGCCATAGAAATAAATCTGTGGAAGATTACCAAGTGTTTTTTAAATTAATTATGAATATCGACAATTACCAACAAGTCCAGCCTGAAACAGTTATATTTACTCACAATTATAAGTTTACGGCTGTCTAAGAATTTCCGAAATCATTCGCCTCGTATAGTGAATAATTTTCATACTTTACTGCGAATTGCAGGAGAATTTCATGGCAGACAGTATTAAACTCAGCTACTCATTCTAGAGTCATCTATGTCACTATTTTACGTTTAATATGTATCTTATCTTGTAATACCATTTATATATCAATAAATATACTATTTCTCGTTCTTTATGTTTATAACCTACCCAGCAGATGGAATTTTCTGTCGTTAGATAAACAGGCATGTTAATTTGAGAACTTATCTATGTTATGCACAATTTTTTTATCAATGATATGCGGTCATTATTCTTATAGGTTTGCCTAGTATGGCGACTTGATGTAAGCATACCAAGTAGCGTTTCTTTTATTGTTTTTTCTATATTTTTTGTTTAACTTTTCCTATGTGTAAAAGATGAACTTAAATCTTATTTTTTCTAGTAACGTTCATTCTTAAGTATTATGCCAAGTGTATGTATATACAGAATGTCTAAAAGGCCTGTTGGTCTGCGACAATAAAAGTTTATTATTATTATATTACGCATTTCTTCCGTGCCTTTTTATTGCTATGGCTTTTCCGACTTCATTGAGCTGGATTAAATTTAATTTAATTCCCTGGTGAAACACCTCGGTTCCAGAGATTTTCTTAGCTCCCGCGTATTTCTTTCGATCCAGCGTAAAACGTCAATTCAGGGGCAATCTACGACAGTGCTTTAAGTATAAATGAGGTGAATCACGGATAAAGTATTAGGAGGGCTGGTTTAAGAACCAATAGAGACTCGAAGGTTGTACAATAGGATAAGATTAATAGAAAAATGAATTTCTCATGAGTTCCAGGCACGGTCGTTTAGTCAATAAAACTGCCGTATAACGACGAAATCACCTAAAAAAACACGAAAGGTTAGACTGGGCGATAAAGAACCCTATTATAATTTGGCGGCCCTGGCCGTCAGTCGGAGCCACAAGGCGTAAATGGTAAAAGGAACAGAAATATTTCCGATGGCATCAGTTAGCATTATTGGTACTCGATCGAAAAAGATCGGATGTTATTCCTCATGGCAACGTTAAGAATGAATTTAATAGGCTTTTTATCATGAGGAGACATGATTCATTTGAGCCGGATTTTGTCAAGGTCACCAAGTATCAGAATATTTCATCATTTAATAAGCATGATATACCCGTGCCACGCACCCCTTTACGTGGCTTGCACGGTACTCCGCAGGTGTATACTACCACAGATACCTTACTCTATGATACTACTTAATATTAATATAGTATAATTCGCGGATTCCAAAGGAATTAATTCCCGTTAGAGTCACAGGAATAGGAGACTTGTTAAAATTCCTTTAGTAGGCAGATGGACTATCCACTGTTTGTTGCATTCACTTCTGAGGATGAATAAGAAAAATGGATAAACTTTCCATAGTTTGGTAATGGATGACACGGGTGGAAATATCATTTGGCAAATTAATCAGCATTCTCCTCTTACTTAAGGAACTACAAACGCTGTCACAAGTTCACAGTGATGGACTGCGCTTCCCGCAAGACACCGAGACTTCACATTAGAAAGCCCAATTTTTTCCACGTCCTTCTCGGAGAAACACACGCGCTGGCCGCAGACATGGTGTGCATGTGGGACATAAAAGAACTCAAAGAGGCAGACGGAGTGAGGGGACTAGAGGGAATCAAAAGAAAAAAATACGAACTATCTCCGGAAAGATAGCTACGGCCAAAAACGACCGCAGATTTTAAATTAGACGCCAGCGACGAGAGAAATCAACCGACAGAAGGGTGGAATTTATTTTTCGTAATTGCGAAAAGTTATTTTTTTTTATCCTCCACAAATGATCGATGAAGAGAAAGAATTCGCGTGTTTTTGTCCCCTACACTGCTAATAATCAGAAACCCAAGCCCAAAGAGCCCAAACTCTTTCAGAACTACTAGTA
Organism: Pyrrhosoma nymphula; assembly: GCA_963573305.1. Taxonomy (NCBI): domain Eukaryota; kingdom Metazoa; phylum Arthropoda; class Insecta; order Odonata; family Coenagrionidae; genus Pyrrhosoma; species Pyrrhosoma nymphula. The sequence goes on along the minus strand of OY754330.1, from coordinate 20,536,810 downwards.
AATAAAGTGTAATTTAGATAATATTTAATAGTAAAAATTTAGTAAATCCGCGTATTTTAGGGCGGGAAAAGCACAATATCTACGTAATACGCGGCTACGTAATAAGGCCACACCATGCCACACCATTTACTTCTCCTGCGACACCCTTACCCCGCATTACGCTCCCTGCAACGGCGACAGGGCAAGTTTGAGCAAACAATGTTCATATACACCACGTTTTTATAGCAAGAATCAGTTTAAATTAGTCCTGAGGTATATGGTATAAGTATAATTACATTTATTAGCAATAGACGCATTTAGGTAATTATTGTCGTAAGGTTAGGTGAGTATTGTTATTGCTCTACTATAGAGACCACATATCGATCGCCCCAATCGCCTACCCCCCCCCCCTTGTCACGGGAACATAGCTCACAGAACATATCGCTTGTATCATGCGAATCTGCGAGTTCGTAGATTTCCTAGCTATCGCTCAACTGCACGTCCGTCCACTCTAGTTGTAGGCTTAGAATCCACGAAGTTGACCACAATATCAAAGTAAAGGCAGTATTGTTTTATGTTTAAACGAGATTCAAGTACGACATTCAATAGCTGATATGCGATAGCCTTCTGTTTACAGATAAATTGTCACCGCACATCACTGTAGAAAAGGCATTACAAGAATTGCGCCAGTGAAAGAAGCGTTCAGTTTCAGAAGGGAGTTGATGACGGGGAATTTGGACAAGGACTTAAAAAAATAGTTTTGAGAAGCGTTTTATGGTATAGAATCGTGGACTCTTTGAGTAAAGAACTCGCGAATTGGCAGCAGGCGTCCGAGATGTGGAGGACATGGTACTGGTCAAAGATTAATATAACCCAAGGTACTAGTGGAGGAGAATTGAGATGTTTGGGGTGGAGAATGGTATGACATGTGAGAAGAGGAAACTTGTAGGTGATCGGAAGCATTGGCGGCCCCAGGGGGTGGTGGGGGGCAGTAGGGGCAATTGCCCCCCCTCCAAAATCCCGGTGTATTTCTTTGTCATAGATCTTAAATTAAAACCCTAAATTATTTTGTTCTTGAATTTATGGTTATATTACTTTACAATCCAGTTAAATTTTATATAAACTAAAACGGTTCTAAAAACTAAACTAAAAAAACTAAATGCGAATGTAAATCAAAATATTTTTGGAATTAGTCGAGACTTACAATATATATACAATAGACATACATGTATTTCCCTTTTAGATTTTATATATATGCATTTAGTAAAAACTGGCTCTTCTTAAAAAGGCAAACATTTGCTTCGAAACCACTTAAAACGCACCATTTTGCACATAGTTTGCTACGAATATTCGGGAATGGCATAGGCCCCTTTTCATGGGGGGAATTCCATACCCCAAGAGCTGCTGGTGCCCCCCTCCCCCAAATCTCTGGTCTGGAGCCACCCCTCTGGTTGGAAGAGTTAATGGGGGCGACGGGTTGCTAAGCGCAGTATGACTGAGGCACAGTCTAAACTAATCTCCACTTTAGATAGGTACTTATACATAGACCTAAGTGATAGTTTAGACTATGACTGAAGGGAGGATGTTAGGAAAGCGGGGAAGGGGAAGAAAGAAGATAAATACTATGGGATGGGATAGGTAAGATGTAAGCGCTGAGGAGAAGAAAGAAATTGTGTGAGTTCTACGAGAGTAAAGTCCCGAGGATTTTTTACTCACTTCCATTTATATCTACCACAACCAGTAGATTACCTTATCAATAAAAATACCAATATTATTCTCTCGCCGGCGGCGGCGGGGCAACGTCCTCGCCTGCTAACCCGAAGGTCGCGGGTTCGTGTCAAGCCTGGGTGGGTTTTTTTCCACTCAGGGCATGGGTGTTAATTTGTGATATGTTTTGAATTGATTGTAAGAAAGATCTATTAAGACCTAAATACGCTCAGAAATAAAAACGGCTTACTATAACAACATTTGGCACCTAGACTCTTTGCTGGCCGCCTATAGGAGTTGTCCGATGAAAATCCAGTATTCAGTCACTAATTTTGACAGTTTCCTTTCTTCGAAGTAAATGATTTGTGAAAATCTTGGGAGTAATCTTTTACCGTGTTGGAAATATCTAATCTCGATAGTCCACTACGTTAACTACGAACTACGTATTGACAAAATTTTGTCAATACGTAGTTCCTTTTTTTACTGAGTATCCGTCGCCGTGTGACTGATTGCTATTGTTGAGTTGTTGATTGCATTTGATAGTCTAAAATATATCACATCTTTTACTTGTGAGATCAGTTTATTTAATTAAATACCCTTTGAAATGACAAGTAATTTATAGCACACTGCCATGAATATGGATATATATATATATATATATATATATATATATATATATATATATATATATATATATATATATATCCATGCACACTGCGTATGCATTTGCCATTTGGGTGGTGAGTTAAAACTTGCAAGCCGTTCAGAGTTTCACAATGCTTATCTGTGGAGTCAAATTAAAAAAAAAAACTAATTTAATTTAAGTTCCTGTCCTCCGATCGGTCGCAATATTTCGTTCAATATATTCTAAATTACCCCGGAACTTATACCTGAGGTTTAACTTTACTCCATGGGTTTGACGAACATCTGCCAGGTGCGCTCTTAGTTATTTATCAATTTTTAAAAAGTTGTCGTTCTTTGTTCATTCGTTTTTATTGCCATATCTCCTGTTGCGAAGTTTGGGTAGAAAAAAATATTCGTTCATTTGTGATTATAAGTAGACTATTTGTAAGCCAAAAAAAGTATTCTAAATGCTTGCCAAATTTGGTTAAAAAGTTAACAATTTGCGAATGCCTCAGAGTAAATATACTCTGAGGCAGCTGTAGCGTCCATTTTTGTACTAAACTAAACCTATTAATATATAAAAATGTCTGTCTGTCCGTTACTTCTTCCGTGTCTTCTCCTCGATAGCTACACAAAAGATTGACCTGAAATTTTTCGTAATACTAGCGTATATACTACCCAGACAGCACAGCCGCTGGTATACAAATGGTAAATCTCTTGTACAGTTACGAATTGTATAATTTTTGGAAAAAAATTTGCAATACAAATGTATTCCAGCATCTTTCGAACAAATCATTGGTAATACTATTGTAATACGGCATCAAAATACCAGGAATATACAATTTGTAAACCCATTGTATTACAATTGTAAGGCCGAAAATAATACAAGGCTTCGTGCGCATTAGGTGTTTATGTACTTCTTTTGTCCAGCATAATGCGCACTGCGTATGATACGTATGTATTACCTGGTATTATCTTTGTTATGTGTAATCCAAGAATACTAGGTATAATCTTTATCACGAGCTACTATCGCCAAATCATGGTAAAATCAAGATATTTTGCCATTAATTTCAAATATCAACTTCTAAAAATTCATCGCATTATAGCCTGTGGATCATCCTTCGACCGAAAATTTGGCATAAATGGGAAGCTTGCAAACAATTCGGAGATCGAGTAAACACTACATTGATAGCTTAGATATACCACGCAGGTAATACGAAAGAGATTCTGTTTTGTAAAACTATTGTAATTTGGCTCTGTATTACCACCATATTTCAGTTTGTAAAACGATTGTAATTAGGCTCTGTAATACAAAGTTATTACCGGAAATTTTACGATTGTAATACAATTGGATAACTTTCGTCTTCATTCAAATGTAAACAAACGTATGTTTTATGGAAATAATCTAGTTTGTTCTCATTAATATTGACTTTGTAGTCATCCTATGTGGCAACATAGGTTTCAAGTAATTAAAGCCTTGTAACGGTTATCGTATAATTGGATGGTATTTCCTCGAAATATAACGGCATTGACATTTAAAAATTAGTTCTCGAAGTCACTTTGACGCACGGAAATGGCCACATATATAAGACTTTCTAAGAACGCAACTTTCAATTGCGAGTAAACATCGATAGGCGTTATATATGTCGAGACTTGAGAAGTTAGTTAGGTAGGCATTAGGTAGAAGTAATGCACATCTCATATTGTCAGTGAAATTCTGATAGTGCGGAAATATTAATTTAACTATATGATATTTTTATTTTGTTATCCAGGAAAGAAAATTATGTCGATGGTTACAATTTTGCCTCCATAAATAAAAATTTCATTGCCAAAGACACAGGAATTTTCTAGATTGATGATCAACGCTTTGAAGTAGGGCCAAATTTTAACATACAGACCAGTTCCATTCCAGTTACAGAGCAAGAAATATCCACGTGGGTAGTTACGAAAGAAATTCGTCATTTTGTAAAACTATTGTAATTTGGCTTTGTAATACCATCGTTATACAATTTGTAAAACAATTGTAATTTGGCTCTGTAATACTCCTAGTAATACAATTGTATTAGCGGACATTTGACACAGTATTACGATTGTAATACAATTGGAATACGAATACCCCATTTTTGTAATACGATTGTAAAATGACTGTAATACAGTAATATTTCCAAGTTTGTGCTGTCTGGGTAAGGAGTGGCGAAAGCAAAAAAAAAAGACCTCAGGGCCTCAAGGGCCCCCAAAACGGGCTCCTATCTTTTACTCCCATAAGAATCGCATTGGAATCGGTGCATAGGTATCTATTTTTTTATTTTTAAAAATTACTTTTAATAAAGACAGGGTTGGAATTTTCACTATCCGATGTAAGAAAATATGTAATATTTAATTCTTGCAATCGATTTTGTTCAAACGCTTCGCTTAAGGCCATTATACGCAAGGCATTTTATTGCACAATTTGAAGCAGCATCTGTTTTCGCAATGCGAGAATGCAAGCTCGTAATTAGAACTGGAACTATTTTCCCATCTTTGTTTATGCATTTAAGCATGCATTCTAGCAATCCACCTTTTTACACGACGCAATAAGTGCCTTGTGTGAAACGCACTTTTAAAATTGACTCGCGTGAACTGCCGTGTTCCTCCGAAGTCCAACTCCGTTATGGCCGCGAACAGTTATCAATTCTATTTCGGTAACATCGTCGCTCTCGATCTTCAACGTTTAAAGCTTGGTTACGAAAAAACTGTAATTCCCCGTTCCCATTACGGTCTTTATACCATGGCAATCCATTACAAGGGTAAGAATTAGTTCAGTATCCATGGAATTAGCAATGCGAACGTCCGGTTGGCACCGACCGAGGTAACTTTTTCTACCCTGGTTACCTTACCATAGTTACCAATCAACAATCGTTGTTTTCCACCATCCAAATGCACAATGGTCAAGTGATCGACTGTCGGAATTTTTAAGTAACCAGTAGTAGTCCAATCAATAGGTATTTATACATACTTGAATTCTATAGTGGGTGAAGTCTGCTCAGGGGTGTGGAGGTGGACATGAAATTACCCCCATGTGCGTTCGACTCGAGATAATGGGCGGCTGCTAAATAGTGATTGTTTATAGGGCGCCGAAATTACTTTTGTGTTATTATTTCAATAATTAATGAACTTACAAAAACATGTTTTAAACAAAAGTTGTGGGTAATCAAATGACCTTCAATTTGAGTCGTCGTTCATCGAAATCGGTGAATTAGTTATTGCAAAAAAGTAATAAAAAAAAACGGTGAAAATGGGCGATTTTTAAAATTAAATATTTATTGCAAAAATAACCTTTTCACTATTTTTATTGCTTTGAAAGAAAGCGCTTGTGATTATTAATACAACGATATTTGTTATAAGATGATTGTTGAATTATTTGCTGAGATATGGCCTATTGTTTATCCGGAGACAGTTTTTAAAAGTTAATAATTGCTATCTTGTCGCGGAATCATTGAGTCAAATTTAACGGGATTCTACACCCAAAGACTTATATTACATATAGTATTAAAACCAATAAGAAAAATCATTAAAAAGTCATAGAAATAAACGTTTAAAAATCATACTTTTTCAGACTAGCGCTTTTTATAAACAAATAGAACTACGGCGTCGGTCGCACGAGTTTCTAACTTGGATATTCTGGATTCTGATTTGATTGCGCAGATTTACGAAAAACAAAAAGTCCTTACAACCAATAGGAGCAGAGATAGGATTTTTTCCTTTAAATCGCAGAGGCTTTATTCATAAAAGTTAAGAAACCATTTCAGCGGCGTTACACAAACAAAGGCTTATATTTGATTATTGCAATTACTTTTTTTCCATAAAAAATATCTTTTATTATAAAATTGCGTGCACGAAGTGGAGCGTATTCACGGCGGACGCGGCAGCAAACAATGGGACGCGTGGATGGGGTAGAGAGCGGTGGTGAATCACTGAGCTGCCGCGCGCTTGAAAAACTGAATTGGAAACTTCAAACGGAGGAGCGCGTACGAATTTGCTCTAGCTCCGCTATTTATAGACCAATCTCTACGTTTATTTTTTTTGGGGTACCTAGTAAAATAATTGACAACTACGCTATCAGCTAAAAGATATAATTGTAGATTCAATTGTTATTATTCATTTTTTTTATTGTGACTCAGTGCAGTTACTGTAATTACTTACTAATATCTATTTAATATCAGCTTATGTTTATTAAAATGAAAAAAATACATATATAATTATGTTTTTCATGAATCTGCGCAATCAAACCAGCTTACAGAATATCCTAGTTAGAAACTGGTGTGACCAACATCCGACGCCGTAGCTCTATTTGTTTATAAAAAACGCTAGTCTGAAAAAGTATGATTTTTAAACGTTTATTTCTATGACTTTTTAATGATTTTTCTAATTGGTTTTAATACTATATGTAATATAAGTCATTGGGTGTAGAATCCCGTTAAATTTGACTCAATGATTCCGCGACAAGATAGCGATTATTAACTTTAAAAAACTGTCTCCGGATAAACAATAGGCCATATCTCAGCAAATAATTCAACAATCACCTTATAACAAATATCGTTGTATTAATAATCACAAGCGCTTTCTTTCAAAGCAATAAAAATACTGAAAAGGTTATTTTTGCAATAAATATTTAATTATAAAAAACGCCCATTTTCACCGGTTTTATTTACTTTTTTGCAATAACTAATTCACCCGATTTCGATGAACGACGACTCAAATTGAAGGTCATTTGATTACCCACAACTTTTATTAAAAAATGTTTTTGTAATTTAATAATTATTGAAATAATAACACAAAAGTCATTTCGGCACCCTATAAACAATCACTATTTAGCAACCGCCCATCATCTCGAGTCGAACGCACATGGGGGGGTCATTTCATGCCCACCTCCACACTCCTGAGCAGACTTCATCCACTTTAGAATTGGAGTAAAATGAACATTGGGTTTATATCTACTGATAGGACTGTAGGTTAAAATCTAGGGAACTTGAGCTCTACGGCCTCTTAAAGTGACAAGTTATAAAAGTGGTGAGAAACAATTATGGTGCACGCTAAGGTTAGTAAATACCTGAAAATTGTAGCTAAAGACATGCAAATGTGGGTAGAGATTACCAACATTTTTTACAGTGGTAAGACGGTAGTAATGTGAGTCCAAATGCATACTACAGTAAGACAGTTACAGGAGAGTAACTGCCAACCATAAGCTGCAAATGTAAATCTGGTAGTACATTATAACAAATTTTTCTTTAGCATACAATTGGGAATTTTTTTGTTCAATTTATTTCAATAATGTAATGGAATAAATTGCTCAAATTGTGCATTAATAGATATCATGGAGCTAACTGGGTTTAACAAACTGGCAACAGATGCCACAAGGGTTTGACATTAATACGGCACAAACTATTTTAAATGTAACATTTCTCACACAGACATTCGTTTCCGCAAGCTCTCGCACCCTGCTAGTATGCATTAACTTTTAGTGAATGGTCAATTCTTCCCCAGAAGTTTGGTGGCAAGGTAGAAATCGGTGAAGAAGTGTGTCAGAAACACTCATATGGACATGATTGCAACAAAATTTTACTATGAATAGTTGGAAATTACGTATAAGGCTCATGAGCAACTTATCACACAGGTGTATAACAAACAGCGTACAGCGTTAAATAATGGTAAAATGTATCTTGCAATTCAGCATAAGCAACAAAGCAGCCTATGCTGAAAGAGCGAGCTGCCAATATGAATGGCTTATGTTTCCACATAAAGAATACAGTTATCTCCATGATCTATAGTTCTCAAGCCATCGGGGCTTAAAATACCAATACTTTATTGTATAACAGCCTGCCAGGTAAAGATGGCCTCCAAGCCATATTTGTAATCTATTTAGTCAGGATGATTGTCTGGGGAGCGACCGACGGGGCCACAGTAAGAGAGCAGGGAGAGGGCTGGAGCTAGGTTTAACCATGCTATACAACTCTTTACAGTAATTTCACCTAAAAATTAGCCCATACAGCATTCAATGTATTACAAAAATACAATATTAACCATATTAGAATTATAACAAATACAGAAGAAGCTACACACAATAATTGTAATATATACTCAAAAGGTGACTTTAGCCATTATTTTTTGTCAACTGTGGTATCTCTTGTATGTTGTGAATTGCTAACTCATAAAAATATGTGAATTTATAGAGCCCTGGGGGAGCATAATAAATTTTGCAAAATGTCTGCTATGGAGTGTTACATCCCTTGTTTAATTTTAAAAAACCAAGACCTGTCATCTACTGACAAGATAAATAAAATAAATAGTTCATTATTCAGTCTGAAACAGAAGGTATGTCTCTGTCAAAAACTTTGGGTTTGGTTGAGAGAAACTTTTGGTTTGGATTAATTAGTTGGTTACCATGTAAAAGGAGGTGACAGACTATGGAGGTATGTAGTGCCATTAATGCAGATTGGAAAGCGAAGTATTTTTGGGGAATGAAGGAAGAGTGGAGAGAATCCTGGCATCAGCTTCATTATATTTAACACATAAGTCACCAATGGGTCCAAAGTTTAATATCCTATCCAATAGACAGAATCCTGTACTTTAAGTTCTCTCCGGATTTGACTGAAAAACTTCCACCACCAGGATTCGAACTCAAGACCCTGTAATGTTTGCAAGTTCAAGAGCCGTCGCAACATTCGCAAGTTCAAGAGCCATCGCCGTTCGCGAGTCGAAGAGCCGTCGCCAAGGACGAAGATATAAATAAACAAGACAACAGAGGACAGGAAATAAGAGGAATTGGCGTTCTAGAAATAATCAGACGGAAAAGTATTAAGATTGAAAATAGTTAAAAAGTGTAACATAATAAATTAAAGTGAAAAACAAATCGTTACATTATTGGCGCCACAACGTGTCGGGCACGACAGCTCAGCAGAAAGTGAGACCACGGGATTACCGGAGATTAGAGTTACGCAAGAAAATCGGGAGTTTACAAAATGACGAAGGTAATGAAAAAATTATTAGAACTCAAGAAAATAGAATTACAGGAGCAATTAAAATATCGTGGGATAGCGATGCAAGGAGCTAAATTAGAATTACAAGAAAGGCTAAAGGCAATATTAGAGGGAGAAGGGATAGACGTACAGAATTATGAGTTTGAGATTCAAAAAGAAACAGTAGAAGGGAATGGGATTGAAGCAATACTAAGAGAGATGAGGGAAGAACAAAAGAGAAGAGATGAAGAGCAGAATAAGAGGGATGAAGAGCAAAGAAAAACAGCTAAGGAACAGCAGGAATGGCTGAAAGAGATGATAACAAGGGAAAATGCCGATAACATGAGGGTAGAGTGGAGAGAGGACCTAGAAACCCATAAGATAGAGACTGAGGAGGGGCAGAAACAAGTTCTAGAGGAGATCAAGAAGTTGAGAGAAGAAACAAAAGAGAACGAAGACATGAATAAGGGAATGATGCACCCTAGGTATGGGAAGCCGGTACTCTAGCCACAGCACCAAATAGATCCAAGCGCTTGGACAAAAAGGATTTGACAAATGATGAATCAGAAATTGCAGAGATGCATGCATCAATTAATACCATAATCGGTAGGTGAAATTATCAAAGGGATGACTGGAAGGGAAATGTTTGGGCTCATAGACTGAGGGAGGTTTGAACCAGATATGGTATGGAGGTAAAGCTCAGAAGTCTGGTCACTCAAAGTGAGCTTTAAGTCCCGAGTATTCAGCAATTGCCCGAAAGTCTTGGTGGATGGGTTTCAAAGCTGCTTTTGTGCTCCTCTTTACACGTTTATTAGGCATAACTGATATTTATAAAATAACCTAATAATATGTCTTCAAGTTAATATGAAATAAACCTTTACTTTCCTTTCAACTAAGCATTTAAGATCTTGGGGCAAAAACGACATTCTTTCCGTAACCCTACTCTTCTCTTTTACTTTCTCTCCTTTCTATGTTTTAAATGCTAAAAAATGCAACATAGCTATGTGATTTAATATTAAAGTTAATTTTATTAAAGTGCACCCTTAGTACATACTATTGTTTCCATTTGAGATACATTTTCTTTCCGAATGGCACTTCAAACAATCTTTCTCATTTCTAAAGAAATAGTATGAAATGGTTTGAATCGCATTCGGTGCTTACATCCAACATGACAATATTAATATCATTAAGGAGTAAAACACAAAACTCAACAGCACAGCCAATGCCTAACCATTCCTTGATGAAAATTTGTCAAACAAGTTGTTAGTTACAAACATATGGTGCCAGGGCAAGCTCGAAAACCCACGTAAAGATTGATAACTTAAGTATACCATAATGTTTGAATGCCCACATAGAGCTTCTAAGGCTGGAAAACACTTGAAAACCCATGAAAAATATTATCACCTGGGTAACAAATTCCCATCAGGTACCCAAGTAGTTGTAATCACTCCTACTTTAGTGTATGAGAGCAACAGCTTTAACTAGAAAAGTACAACGTAATGCTAAAAGCTTAAGGCGATATATCCAGTTAGCCCTAAGAAAATGATTATGGGTAAAAGGCTGATATCATAAGGATCAATTGCTTGGTAATTAGACATTTAACTCCCAAGAGAGTTGACCTGGGCAAAGAGTATCAAACATTTCCGTTTTATGTGATATTTACACGCATATAGTTTCTCCTGCAGCAAACTCGAGCAAGGTTTTTGTTACCCTTGAATGGAATGTATTTAGTTTCCTGACACGATCCGACGGACGGTGTTGTCAAAATTCCTGTAATAAAATCCACGTAGGTAATTAATCCAAAATTAATACAGAAAGGTATAACTCTCAATTTATCCAAAAGGTGACGAAACTAACTTTGAAGTTATTGGATCACCAGGGATATAAAATGGGTTGCAAACAACGTCAGTATACGCTGCATGCAAATTCCGGAACATCTGAAACAAAAGAATTTGAGTAAGAATCTTAATTAGAGTCATAAATTTAGGTATCGGCAAGAGATTACCGTTCTAACTTCATTGTCCCGTAATGAAGTACTTGATGACTCAACAACCACGATGAACTTGATTCGAGTGTTTGTAACATATCCGAATCTAAATATGTTAAGGATTTCATGATTGCGATCACGTTATGTATAATAATGAACAGCAAAAATGTGAAGGGTCAACTTCAAAGGATACATTTTATGCTCTTCTGTACTGTAGAGTTGCCCTATGTACAGCTCCCTCACATCACGATCGCCAGTGGTCTTTAATTTTTCTTCGACTACGTCCAACGAGGTATGCACACGGTAATGAAACTGGAGTTCTTGATTAGGATTCAGGCATAAAATATATTTCGGTGAATTCTGGGAAGATAAGAAATGTTTTACAAGTTCGATGACATATAAGGCCAACGGTGGATGAAGTAAAATTACAGAAACAAATTTTTAACATACATCTTTGCCGATCACTGCTACACATACAGCCATTTTAATACAGATTTTTTTGTTTTTATACACTGACTGACGGTTAATTGAAAACACTGAACACCAAAGTTTAAATACACAAGATTAATGCCGTTTGCTAACAAGTTTATTTGTACTTCAGTCGTCGTCGCTTAAGATATATCGTTACTCAATTTTTCATTCCCATAAGCAACCATTCCCCTCTACCTACTGGTAGCGCCCATTTGAACCTCTCTTGGGCCAGGAAGAAATGTGTATCAAAGTCTGAGTGAGGCAGGAAAGGTTATTTTTCAATGTAATTTTGTCGAATAGGAGTATGGAGGGGAGCAGGAGTAATTTTTCGTTGCATAGGTTTGTGGAGTGTCTGATAATTTCAATTTGTTCCTCAGCGTTAATTTTTAGGCCCTTGAGGTTGTGCAAAATTTCAAGCAGAAAATTCCTCGGCAAATAGGGAGGTGGAATCCTTATTTTTGTAACTTCTGGCCTGCTTATTGATGCCTGAGATAAAATTTCTTCCAGTTTAACTAATGCTTTCCTTATTGCAGCTATTGCATTTAATCTTATAAATACCTGACTTGATGAGTCTATCCCGTCTTTGCCATTTAGTACAAGTTTGGAAAGGGCTAGGGGAGCATAATATTCTGCTCTGAGGGAGCAGAAATTTAGAGTAGATGGTAGGCAGTTTGATATCCAATAAGATAAGAATTCCCAAGGAACGGCAGAGAGCACTACTTGAAATTCATTGGTCTTTCTGTTTGTGCAGAGGAAATTCGTTTTATAGCTAAGGATTTGTTTTTTTCCAATTTAAATTGGTCGTATTTTTTTTACTCCTATCTTCCACACTTATTATGCCTGTTTCTATATTCCATTTTTCTTAGATTGTTCCCATTTCCTTTCCTTCACCCGGTCCTCCACTAATTTCTCTTGAACCAGTCCCAAGGTTCCCACCAGACTATCTCCCAGAGTGGCTTCCACAAGAGACACCTCATTTGTGGTGTTTGTGAAGTAGCCTCATCCCCACCTTGCCTCCTTCCCTGGCCAAGGGTACAAGTCAAACGTCCCACTGGCGAACATTCCTGTCTTCCCTTTAGACCCAAATACTTCACACCCAGGTTCATCCTCCCTCTTTCTCACATTACCCCCATTTTCAATAACACAGTGGAGCTAAAATACATAAGAACTAGAGACTTGCAACCAGGCACGATATACGGTCGTCCCTCGCCCGGCTATGTGCGAGAGATAGAGAGAAACGGAAACACGAATGCACAGAACTGTTTTTGACGATTACTTCCGAAGTGTCCCGACTGACATGACTGTCTCTCGCCGCCGAGTGCCCGATCAAGAGCCGGGTGCCCGATGGGTGGCCGGGCACCCGGCAACCCAGCTCTCAAGAAGGAAGCCCCAGCCTTCCTTCCTGAGAAGGGATTATGAAAGCTTTACAACATGCAGCTGAGGGTAAACAATAAAGCGTACAGCTCTGCATTTTTTAATGAAGGCTGAAATGGGAATTCCCAATACTGTATTTATGAACCTCAGTCGGAATAGCTCTCGCTCAGTATAGTACATATTCTCTAGTGAGTGTGGTCGTTTGACAAGCGAGGCACGGGTGAAATTCAGAGAAGTGCAGAATAGGCAGACAATGAAATACGTCGACCTTCGATAAACGACTCATTCATCGAAACGTCGGCAGAAATGGAGTTCGACCAGGTGGGTAACCCGAACAACCCCCAACATCGCTATACTCCGGGAAAGCCTTAGATCTTTCTTAATTAGTATTAGTTCAGTTATGGCTCACCTATCCTGTGATTATACCTTGCAAAAGGATCTCGGCACACATTTTGTGTGGAGTGTAGCCTACACACATATGGGGCCACAAGTTGAGACAGGTACATTTCCAAAAATTCACAAGCAAATACAAGGTACATCCATTCTTGTTTCACCTGTTTTTTCTCTCAGGGTTGGCTAGATAATCTCACATCTATTATTTAATAAATATGCATTTTTTAAATTGAACTTCGTTTAAATATTTTGTAAGGCTCATTATCGCAGCAAGTCCAAATCTGACAAAAGTTTTAACAAAAGCAGTTATGTATTCACACCGCAATTGCATTTAATCGACCCGATGAAGCTTCATTACCAGCACCCTAAGTATCTATAAGGGCTATTAATAATACCAAAAGGTGTCACATAGGATTAACTTCAACTGGGCTGGATGTTTCTTCTCAATCATCTACTGCATCAACCTTTGTGTAGAATGGTAACGAGAAGCTGGTGGTGAAACGGTGGGGGAAATCAGATAAGAGGTACTTGCACACACAATCCTTAGCGACAAGGAAATTTTGGAGCTTACGGAACTGTTTCATAACTAAAACTTAGCAGGAAGAGGTTGTATGCAAATGATAAAATGAATGGAAATAGGCAAGACCAAGGAAACCAGGACTCATATTAGGTGGGAATACACAAACGATGATGAGTACATAAAAAGAGACATATGTTACTAAAGAATAGAACCTTAAGACCACCAAGAATCAAGCATGTAAGGCTGTCTTCACCATCACTCATGGAAATTATAACAAATTGCTTTCTAGGACTCTAAAACATTTTAATTTCCAGCAAGACCATAAAATTTACCTTGTAAATCTAAGAATTCTTAAAAGAGAGAAGACTTTAATTTCCAATCCTTAGCAATAGCGGAGCTGCTTGCTTACTGGAGGTTCTTTTGGCTCTGACTAATAATAAACCATGAATATATGTATGTACTGATAATTTTCTACCAACATCAAAAGAGAAAAATTAACTTTGTGTATTGTTGGTTTTCTCACTCACGGCCATCCCTGACACTAACCTCTTGCATGTGTGCAGCCAAAATAAGACACTAAAGTGGATATTAATAATTACAGCAATAGTTTGCCTTGAGAAAGAAACCAGAATCTCCCAATTTGGTCAGAAAATGTTAGCCAGTTACACCACAAAGCCATCTTAATTAAAGGTGAATATTCCACAGGGGATCATGCGAGCTCAATCTAAGAAGCATTGATAGATAATGCATGAAATTCATTAAATTAGTTAAAAATGTAACTCGTTGAAAGGTTGGAAAATAATACCAACATAATACCAGCAATTAGAAATGCAATTATCCCCCAGCCATTAAATATTAAGGTAAAAGATGCCAAGGAAAAGGATGAGTGGTAATTGGCATGAAATGAAAATACAAATGTATGTAAAAGAGGGTTATTCAAGTTTCTAAGCCAAACGTTTACAGCTGATGACATAAGTAAAGCCACCTCTCACTTGAGAGGGTAGGCATTTCATAAAAATGTATTATAGTATCAATATATTTATTTAAAAATATCAGTCCCCATTGATTACACTGAAGACCAGTACTTGGTTGAGATGAGAAAAAAAAACCCACAATAAGAGACAGCATGGTAGTTAGTAAGTTGGATCAATTAAGAAACATGAAATTTTCTATCAAAAGACTGAAATTACAATTAAAATAAGAGATCACAATTTTTATTCTTCCAAATTCTTTCCACTAAATAATCTTTGTTAGTTTTGGCACTCACCATTTTAGGCCATGAATAAGAACACAGGTAATTATTCTAAAAATTGAGGCAGTAATAAGTAATGCCTCGTCAAAAAATTACATTTAATTTAAAACCAACTTCTAAGTATTACTGTGAGGATTGATTTAGTGCTGAGGCACCAAAAATGACAAATGAAAACTTAAGCAATTGATGACATTTAATTGTAAGAGAGGTGCAACTCAAAGAATAAAAAAAGAATCATTAACTGACCCAGTACTAATTTTTGTTTCTTCCAGTAGCATTTCTTTGATCACATTGAACCTACATTGGGTATTAATATGACAATAGCATGCTACATATAACATGCTACTGAAATTCACGGGTGAAATACAGATCCTTTTAAATGTGTCACTTTCAGGATTTTTAAACTTTATATCCTCTGATAGCATTACTTTACAATCACTTCTCATGGATTATTATATAGGCACCTATTAAAGAGTGTAATGCCATCCAAAGTATTGAAAATACGTATTTTATTTTTCCTGAAATTTTTAAGTACCCAAACTGTTATCTATATTTTGCTTATTAAGTTCCACAATTCTTTAAATGGAGTACAAATTAGGATTACAATGTTTATATTTTCATACTAAAATGTCCTAAAGAGGTCCACCTCTCACAGAAAGAAAACACTTGCAATGATGTACCTGATTTTAATGCCCTTATACATTAAAATAAATATTTCTTATTTTAAATAACATTTCAAATGTTGAAAAACTGCATCTCCTTGAGTCAGTATCAAAAAGTAGGCAGTGTGATCTGCTGTTATTCAAGCATTCAACATGAATACATTCAATTGGATAAAAGTGTACACACACTGTGACTTACACACTTCATTACATTAATGCAATCGTTACCTTAAGTATTTACAGCTTTGGGAATACATATTTTCAGAATGGCAGAGTCACATTTACTTTCAAATAATAAAACAAAACTGCCACTGCAATGAAGGCACATGCTACTTCAAATGCAATAATTTGAAATAGACAATTATGTTGTTTTGGAATGAAGCACTAATCTCAGTTGGTTATTTACTCGAATATAAAACTCAACATGAAATGCTCATTTTTTTAAATGTTGCCATGAGGTTTATCACATTTCCCTATTATATAAAATTTTTAACATGATAGATTGAATAATAGATATAACTTTATTAGCCTAACAAATATGCTAGGATCAAAAAGTGAATTTTAAATGCTTATTATAACAACTCGGTAAATGTTTTTTAATTAGAGTGTTTGGTTCTTTAACCAGATAATCCAAAACTTAAAAAGAAAACAACAAGGATTATTAACATCATACCAGCAATTGCTATCCTACACACCACACATGAAAAGCAGACCTATTGAAAAGATTCTATATACATGTTCTCTATAATCAAGATTTACTTACAAGAATAAAATATTATTATCCTCATACTATTAACATCATATTCAACAATTTTTTTACATATTAGAGTTTTCATCACCATCCTGATATGATGCCAGCTAGTTGCCAACGCTCTCCAATTCAAATGCCTCTGTATGATGTCTCATTTAAATGGTTTACATCGGAAGGAATCAGACAAACAGGGGCTACATGTCAACGTCTCCAAGAGAGCAGCACTACCTTCAAAGGACACACCACGAGCATCAGAATTAATCAAAGGAGTACTCAAGGCAGGAAAACAGAAGCCTTTCCCAAGGTTCAGAAGGAAAGCAGGGTCGGTCATTTCTCCACCGCACTATGCCGCAGCCACCTGGGCTGGCTGCATTGCGCTATCATTCGCTTCCATGCGGTCTTCAGGGGATGGGGGGCTTACGGATGATGCCCTCCTATCCTCCTCCCCCTCCTGCAGCCTCTCCCCACCTGGCCCAGGGCGGGCAGCCTCCCCCAGGTCTCGACGGGCCCCTCCCCGGCCCCTCCCCCTGGGCTCTGGGTCCGGAGGGGGCAGGATAGGAATGGCCGCACGAGGTCTCTTCTGAGGTGTGGCCCTTGGCGCCGCCACCTGGCTGTGGGTGCTGTAGTATGTGATGCCACCTTGGTACATCTCTGGAGGTGGTTGAGGCTGCGCCTGGGTCATAGAATCATTTACGTTAGGTTCCATGAAGGAGGTGAGTGGATATAATTTCTCCGTTTTACATTCCAATGCTAGAGGCTATTAAAAGCATCATTTCAGGTTTGCACGGACCATAATATCAATCAGAAAAAATGTCCACTGAGCATACAAAATACATAGGGAAACATCACCAACAATATTCCACAATCATTTTCACATATGTAAAATTACATTTCTATTAACATGTTAGTGACGGCAGGACCCACTGGTGGGTCCCGGCTTTTCACGCTCACGAGCATAGGGACCCACAGGTGGGTCCCTTTCTGCTGCCTTGGCTATGCATTGACGGCTGTGAATGATGATGGTTGATCTAAAAGAAAAGTGAATTTTCAGACTCCTTATCACTTAAAGGGCATTACAATCGAAATCTGACCATTAGATCAATATTTATAGGAGCCACAGTTTGAAACTACATCCTGCCATTTTCTGCTAAAATCGCCTATTATTCAATCACCTTATCATTTACATTTATGATAATCAAGAGCGAATATTTTGCAAGAAGTTATATCATATAATACCCATCCTTTGTGCCAAAAAGCGTGAACATTGTAGCCTGCAATGGCACGGGTACTTGTATAAGGTCATTTGTGTGGAATCGCTCAAGAGGGAAATTAGGTATTTCATTTCAGAAAAGAAAATGCTGATGATTAAGTCTCAATTTTAGTCATTTTTGGCAAAACTACATCCTGTGGTAGCGTCTCTGAAGCCACTAATGCTCTATGGAAGCACGTAAAAATCTTTCAATTGCAGTCCTCGAAGCAGCAGAAGCCTGCACATTAACCCAGAAATGCTTATGGAAAAGTTTTTAAATGCCTCATTAGAAAACACCTTTGGACTGTTCAAGCATTGGTATTTTTAAATTGGGCCTTCATCTTTCAGTACTCCTGGAAATTTGGTTAATGAGAAAGAGAATCAAATAAGATCCTGACAGACTAAGAATGCTCTATTTTGCAAGCAAAAATTAATACATTTCTTTGTGAAACTCAAATTGCTGTTCAATAGGGAAGTGCACTAATTTTTTTTATTGCTGAATTTGAAAGTTCAGAGTAAAAAAGAAATATTAGTGTAGTCGCTTTTATTTTCTGCATCTGGGAAATGCGCTTTAAAACATTCTGAAAGTCGGAAAATTTTATGTTGCGCTGAAACACCATACCATCTTCATTGAGTTGTGATGTCACACGGCAGTAGTATCGCTGTAATCTGTCGTCTTCATTAGCGAAGTGAGAGGTTCAGAGAAACGGTAGCTTTAACGTGGCTTTGCTTTCTGAAAAATGTCGGCGAATACGGAAAACTCTACAAAGAAGAATTACAAATGGTCCACGTCCAAACTAACGCGATACCCCGATTCATTAATTTTTTGCTCGGGACATATTCTGGCTTTCATGCTGCAGATGTTGTTGTCCCTTCGGATTTGTGCGTAATCAATGGCATTGTCACCGTAAGATTACCTGGTATTGCTTTAAACATACATAAGAGTGGGTTAATATTAATAATAAGCCCGTAAAAATTGAATATTGTGGCAATATCCACTAAATTACATGCGATAAGGTGTTGATACAAAACCACTCACCACTTAGCTCTAACTACTCGTATTTCAGGAACGTTGAAGAGTCAGTGCTATGTTGTTCGGTGTCTATAAATGCGTGAACACAAGATAAACGGAATTTTTGATTCACAGTTTACCTTAAAATATCTCAAGCGAGAACGAATCGCCTGCAAAACTTGAACATCATGAGGAAAAGTCATTTATTCCATCGCATGAAGGGAAAAACAAACTCGAAATGAAGGTTTTTCACAATTCTTGCATGTCAAGACATCATCTTGTGCAGCATTTATCTTTCATAGATACAAATAAATAGCGGAATAGCGTTTTATCATCATACAAGCGAAGACGAGTTCAGCCATTTTGAATGTTGATTATTAATACCCAAAGGGAACAACAATTCTTAATGAAGTCAGTTGGTGTAGTGGTAGCGTGCGATCCTACGATGCCGAAGGATACGCGATCGATCCCTTCAGGAGTTAGTTTTTTTTTTCTCTTTCATTTTGATGGGCTATGAAGATATTGTACTACCGATTTATGTAACTTCGTACCAGGACTTCTGCACAATTTATTTTTTTCACTTGTCCTTGAGCCCCAAGTTGCACCAAGGATATCGAACACATGACTATGGTGTATTAGGAAAAACCACAGCACATTAGCATAGCATTTGCATCTCCTGCATCACATAAAAATGACGACTTTAAATCTGTATGGAATTTCCTATTGGACCTCCGCGACTTAGTATTTCATAGCGATTTATCAGTTTAGTACGGGAACTTATGCTCTGCATTTTTACCTCTCAATGTATAAACATATTGACGTGACATGAAAAGCAGGTATATAGGTATTGATAAATAGTAATAAATAAGTTACATACTAGCTAACTAGTATGTAACTCTCGCATATTCAACCATTCCCACCTCCCCAAAATAATTTATTCTTTATTAAATGAGATCATTTATAAATTGCACGATTGAAAGCAACATACATATCTCCTGTTGGAAATAAATCTTTCTTCTTCGTTGCTTACTCACAAAGTCTCCGTGGGGGTGCTCTCGTCTCATTACGTTTTAGTCTAAAAGACTTTTCTTTTAACTTTAAATTATAAAAAACAATGTGTTTTAACGTAAACTGATCATGTTATGCCAAAAGTCGGTAAAACATATTATCTACTGATACCTTGTTCGTCATTAACGCCTTTGTAATATTTGAGAAAAAGATATCACAAGTCGCTTTTCATTTGTTTTCCCAGTTATTCTTTCCGATTTACTGCGATTTACTCAGCTCGGAGGACTAGTAGAAATTTTCTTACAAGTTACAAGGACTTGTAATTTACAAGTCTGTTCGAGAAACAGAATGTGTCGTAACCATGAAAACACTCGTGAGTAAACACTTTTAACTTGTGAAATGGACTTGTAACATCTGGACTGGTAGCTTTGAGAAACAGGCCCCTAGCACGGAATAGTTGCTAACATCCCATGATTTAGGCTTGGGCAAAAAATATCGATATATCAAAAACTCGATATATTTTTTAAAATCTATCGATAATTATCGTCGATATTTTTCATGTCGATATATCAAAAATTGATTATTTTTCCGAGTATCAAATTCGATATATTTGTTTAGCACGTCACCGTTGTAAAGTTGTTTCTCCACCTGCGGTGTCTAGTGCTATAACGTAAATAAGTGATGATATTCGCTTAGAACATAGGTGAATGGGACAACGTTCTCCAGAAGTACGATCTGCACAAACAGAACGAGAAAACGCTGATAGAAGTTCAATTTGGTCCAGACATGAACACCTATTATCTCTTAGCACTACTACGCAAGAGGTTCCTAGCTCTGGCTCTGTCCCTAATGAGCTGAAGCAGTATCTGGACCAACCACTACTGGAGAGGAAATCGGATCCAATAAAGTTTTGGGTGAACTCCCAACACTTCACACCGGTTCTTTCGGAAATCGCGCTGAAGTACTTAATATGCCAAGCCTAATCTGTTCCATCCGAAAGAGTGGCTTCTGCAGTTAACTTCGTGGTACCGGACAACAGGAGTAGATTAACGGGGGAACATGTAAAACAGAGAGTTCTTCTGATGTCAATATCAGACAAATACTGGTTTGATTGATTAAAATTGATTGTAAAAATAAAAAAATAAAAGATTTTTTAATTACTTCTACATGTCCATAATTTTCCAAATTTTACTTCAACATTTTTTATATATTTTGGTGAAACTCTAAGGAACCACTTGTTTTGGCAAAATTATCGATATATCAAAATATCAATTATTTTGGCTCGATAACTATCGATACATGTTTTAAATATTGATACGATATCTATCGATATATTTTTTTTACTTGCCCATCCCTACCATGATTCTATTTGCGAAGTGCGCACATTCCGGCTGGCGTGAATAAATACAGATGTGCCACGAAAACGTCTTGCACCAGACGTCTTAAATAGGTCTATTATCACTCTTCAATTTGGCTCAGTTCTTGCAAAAATGTTTTGGCATGTTAAACGGCAATCTACCAAAATATATCCACCGAAAAATAAATACCATCATGTATTTATTAACGATTCAATGTGGTCTTCGCACTACTATCCGCAAATTTAATGAAGCTGAAACTTGAATGAATAATAATATGTTATACAATGATGTAGTCATGTACTCAAAAGAGAAGCAATCAAATACATATTCTGATGATATTTTTAAAACAACAAAAAATGTACATGCTCAAATTCAGTAATTTTTCCATGCAAGAATAGTGGTACAACTAATGGCGTTGAAGCTGCCTTCTGTTACTGCCTTGTGATGTCACGGCAAATATTCAACATGGACACTCGTTTTGGTGGCCTTTAAATTTATTCAAATTTCCGATGGGTATCTCGAATCAACTATACACTCTTAGGATTTAAACTGTGGTTTTACGGCATTTTGACATTCTGAACTCTAATTTAAAAATGTTTTTTTGGGGCATTTTAAACACTAGTGCACTTCCCTATTGTATTTAATTTTTAAAGCTAATTAATCAGATTTGAGTATGAGGGAAAACCTAGAGCTGCCTATGAGTTTAGAAATTTATAAAAAAAAGGGATTTGGATTTGTTTTGTGTACATATATTTATTGGAAATAAAAAGAACCAGGGATTCATAATTTAACGAAAGCAGGATTTGGGTTTAAGGTCCAATAAAAAAAGAGATTAGGATTTGGATTCCATAAACTTTGGATTTTACCCTTCAATGGTGAAAATGTAATTATTTTTATGATAGATGACCAGCTATGCACGGAATGAGCTAAAATGAGTTTTAAGCATAGTATTACCCTAAAAGTTATGCAAATCACAAATGCAGTTTTAACTTGTCCCACCCTGTTTTGCATGTTTTCTGATTAGCACATTCAGAATTTTGTGTCTCTTAAATAATGTAATAACGAGAGCCCACTGTACTGTGTCTGAGCACTTAATTTGTAGAAAAAAGCAGATATGATTATTTGAAACTAACTAAATGTTTGACCCAAAGACCTAAATAAAAAATACGTGAGAACCAGAATGCATTTTTGTCATAATGAAAATCATAAATAATTTTGTTTTTAATTACACACACAGAAATTATAACTTGTTGAGGTAACTCATTGAATCAGTTTGGTGACATGAAATCAACTGACAATTGATGAAAAAAGTGCACTGAAATTTTTTTATCCCAACTTCTTACTGAAATTTTTCCGCCCACGTACACACAGAATCAAGGATTTCTCGAAAGTCACCAATACCCTTTCCTAATGTGATGACGATGATAGTGTCTCATGTTTCCACCGGAAGGAAGGAACTGTTTGCCTAAAGTAAACAGCCCAAGAAAATTCCCTACCCTAATGTGTTTTCTCAACCTCTCTGAATCAGGGACTGCAAGAGGAGGCCTTCCCCTCTGCTGCTCTCACGTATGTTATTCCCCATTGGCCAGAAGTTGCCAAGATGACCTTTTAAACTGAGAGTAGGGAAAAACAACTAAGGGGTCGTTCATAAACTACGACACGGTTTTCGGTGATTTTATTAACCCCTCCCCCCCTTCGTTGACAACCATAGCACACTAAAACCTCTACTTAACAAAATTCAAGGGACCGATAATTTTCCAGTTCGTTCATTGGGAGTTCGTTCGTCGGTGTTTCACACATTGCATAACTCCAGGGGCAACATTAATAATCCACTTCTTCTACCTTGAATTTCAGGGAATGTGGTTTGCAGAACTCAATTAAAGGTAAAATTTTCTGAGCATCACATACATTTATCCTTACTGCTCCCTTGACTTATAAAAAACCGTGGAATAACAACGAGCAGGTCTTTCAGCAAGTCCTGCTAATTATACCATTTACTGCGATTTCTAAAGGTCGGTTTATGATTGGCGTGAACGTCAAAATTTAACGGTGAATTGTTTTCGCATTAACACCATCCTGTTACGATCGCCGTCAACTGGAATGTGCATTGGTAACCTTTGGTCGCCTTCATTCATCCTTGCTTGGATGCAGATGATAACATGCAGCCGAGTGCCAACATCTGTTGATTTGTTTATTATCTACTGAAGAGCGAGAACATGGACGAGTACGAGTATTATCAGCTCGTAATTGCTGTGATAATTGTAGTAGTGGGTAAGAACATGTGTATTCAGCTAGAGGTTGAAGTACGCATTGACGCCAATCGTAAACAGGCCTAAACTTTCCGCCCATTGCATCACAAATATGCTAGAATTGACAATAGTAGTTTCTAATGCCACCACTTTCATGAACTCTAAGTCAATACGCCCACATCCGCGATGCATTTAAGATTTTAGAGAACTGCTTCGTAAATACAGCATGATATACGTTGGCTTTCGTCCCACCAGCTAACACAGTTTTTCGAGAATGTTTTTCAAGATGGCAGCGAGCAAAAAAAAGCAATTCTCATATTTGAGACACACTAATTCCAAAAAATAATGTTATAACAGTAATAATAAAGAGGTGTGCTCAGTAGAGTCAAGGGCTTGCTGCTTAATAACATCAAGTGCATTCCATCCTGCGTGGCACAGGCGGAATCACATGCACGTATGCAGAAGGCTGTCATCCTGGGGTCACTCCGTCTACTGCGTACGCATGACCCAACAGCGTAGCCACTCATCCGATGGGCGTCGGACTTGGCAATGATTACTGCCCAATTATACCGTTTGAATGAAGGACTGGCCATGGGCTGTCCGCTTTCACCTCTTTTAGCAGATATATTGGACATCATGGACAGCTGGGAAAGAAAACTTTTTAACTCTGATGACGTATTACTTAAGAATGTCTTTTACTGGTATAGATATGTCGATGATATAATTTGTTTGTGGACGGGCAGCAAGCGACAACTTGACCGGTTTTTATCCATTTTAAATGGCCTCCATCAGAAAATCACATTAACTATCGAAGTCGGAGGACCAATTTTAAATTTTTTAGATTTGACCATTTCTATTGAAAATAATAGACATAGGTTTTCCATTTATCGGAAACCTACTCATACAGATGCCATCATACCAAGTAGCTCATGTCATTCCTTTTCTCATAAACACGCGTCCTTTCACGCCATGGTTCACCATCTCATTAACATCCCCCTACGGGAAACTGAGTTTAAACAGGAACTAAATATAATATGACAAATTGCTCATATCAACGGATACGAGCAATCTTTAATTACCCGGATTTTAAATAGCAAATTAAAACGCATTGCCTACTCTTATTCAAGTTCCTTGCTACCCGTCGAGCCTCAAAAGTCAGCCAAATGGTGTAAAATACCTTTTATCGGCCCCCTATCTTATGTTGTATCCCAAGCCATCCCGAAAAGTAAATACAAGGTATGTTTTTATAATAATAACACCCTTGGGAAGATGTCTTAACAATGCAAAAGATGTAATAGAACCTAATTTAAAATCTGGTATGTACAAGTTAAATTGTGATACTTGTCAATGTTGTTATATTGGTCAAACGGGGCGAAATTTCAAAACACAAGCAAAAGAACACAAGGCATACTGGAAGAATAAGGACGATTCGTCAGCCTTCGCCCGACACCTTTTGGAGACTGGGCACCGAAGCAGCTTTGAGCCCGAAATCCTGCATTTTACCGGGAAAGGAAGGAGAATGGATCCCTAGAAATTCAGGAGATCACCCTATAAGGAAACCTTCTCAATGACATAACCTTTCCTAACCCATCCCTCTTATTACTCATCACCTTCCCAAAACCCCCACCCCCACAACCCGAGTGATTAACCCCACCCTCTCCCCCAGTTACAACACATACTTTGTTTCCCCCCCCCCCACCCCCTTTCCCCTCCCTGCTCAACCAACCTCACCCAAAACCCCCACCCCCTCCCATAGCAACTTCCCATAGTTTCTATAAACCTGTTTTTTCCATGTTTTTTCAATGTCCTGAAGATGGCTTGACAGCCGAAACCGGTAGTTCTGTATCAAATAAACTGTGGAAGTCACTAAGTTTTTTTCATTGCTAATATGGAGTCCTTCCACCACATCATAGCTTCTAATTTTGATTTAATACTGCCCAACCCCTCTCGAGTCTCCGGCCATTATGACGGCAATGAAACCTGATATTTGCCGGGGACTCGGAGGGAAGTGTTACGACTGACAAATAATAATAATAATAAAAAAGATATAGGAATGCGCACAACGTAAATGACTAGTAACCGGAAATTCATTGCACTAGGTGAGTTTCAAGTATGCTAAAGAAATGTTCCAGCCCGCGATACGATAGTCAACATTTTATAAATCAAGCATGGATATCAATTTCTGCGAAAGCGTGGGGAATAAATCACGAACTTACCTTGCAAAGTAGATAAATTACCAGACGTAATAATTGCCACTTAAGGCAAAACCAGGTTTCACTTGCAAAGATTGAAATTATTCATTCAAGCATTCTACCAGCTGATTGGTAGGTTCTTGGACAGTCCCAATTCTGCATCCCAATCTCACGAAAATGAACCGCAGTAACACTCAAGAGCAACCAGATTTCACTAGCAAAGATTGAAATTATAGATTCACTATGATGAACTGCAGTAAAACTCGAGAACGCTGGCCAAATCACAAACCACACCACTAACAGATCTCTCAAATCACTGACGCAAATTCCAAAAATGTGACTAACTGAAAAAACAAACAAGAAGGAGCTTTCTGATTGCCTTGTTTATACTGAGTCTCTGATTGGTCCTTTTCACTTTCAAAACAGCAAAAAATAGCAAAAACCTCGCAAAATATTACAAATTAACCTTTTTCTTTTGAAAATACGTCATGATCTGACTGCTGCCTTGAAAAATGTTGTCACGAGGTTGCTACTTAACTAGCAAGAAGGTTAAAATACCAGCATTTTGATGGTATGAAGACTTGCAACATTGTAAAGGCAATGGTTCAGTTACAATGAGTTGAAGTAGAAGCTTGGTGTGTAAGAAACACCCCCTCCGCCCTTCCTTACGTTAAACTCTAGCATTGTCGATGTGATTTTGACGAATAAGAAACATAAACAGGTGCATTGTAACAGCTAACTTTGAGAGAACCCCCCCCTTACCCGTTGTTACCTGCCGTAGGTTTTTAGGCGACCCCCCAAATAGGTAAAGCAGTTTATACACGACCCCTAAGGGGAGAGATTAAGTAGAGGGAAGTTAACGAAATCAGAAGATGGATGACGAATTGGATCAGAAGATGGATGAGAAATTAATTTCTAATAAACAAAAGAAATTGGCACTCAAGTCTATTTATCCCACCAAGAGCTTGCTAAGTAACAAAAAAACGGTGGTGCTCTTTAAGATACCTAGGTGACATCACATATAGTATGGCTAAAACATTCCCTACAGGAATTTATAACATCTCCTATAGAACCCCGGTAACCTTAAAAACGTTATTTGTGAAGTGCAAAGACCCAGTGGACTCCAAGGAGAGAAGTGGGGTATATGCCTTTAGAGTGTGGTGAATGCGATGAAGTGTATGTGGGTCAAACTCTCAGGAATTTTAACATTATAAGTTTACAGAACAATTAAGTAACAAGAACAAGAAAAGAACATTTACAAGCTTTTAAACATAACAATGACGACAAGAGCAACTTCGATAAGTATCTTTTAGTTTGTGACCATAGTAGTGATTTCATTGTTAAAATTTTACATATGTCTAATAATAGAAGGGAGTTGAACTCACTAGAGCAACTGGAGATTTTAAAATCATCTAATGACCCGAATGTTTCAGTAATAAATGAATATTTGTACCCTGCCTCCTCCCCTATCCTTGACGCAGTCGCTGCTTTGGCTCCTCCCTCATTCCACTCAAGGTCCGCTACCAGCCCTGCACGACACCGCTTGTCTCCCCATCATCCACCACTACCCACAGTACAATCCGTGTCCACCCCCTAACTACTACTGCATTCCCCACCCACCCCTCCCTCCAGTGTGGTATATATACAGGTTGTTCGCATTGCTTCATCACCTGATGATGGTGCTCAGCGCCGAAACCTGGGTCGTGTTTGTGTGAGAGAGTGCATATTTTTTCTGTGGTTTGTAAAAGTTTTTAAAATACAGTTGAGGACCTCAAATTCGTAATCCCAAAATTCGGAAAACCCAAAATCCGCAAGATTTGAAGCTAAATTTTCAAACTCCCTCCATGTTTTTTCGTTCTACTGCCACGCAGCGCCACTATCGCTTCCAGTCGTGGAACTATTGGAGACGATTCATGTTTCATTTACGTGATCTTACTGACGTAAATTTGCTTGTCAGGTGTTATACCTCAATTTAGACCTTTTAGGATGAATGAAATGCCTGGAATCAGCCCAAGGACCCAAAATACAGAAAACTACAAAATCCAGAAATCACTCAGTCCCATGCTTTCCAGATTTGAGGTCCTGTACTGTAAATCGTTTTACAGAATGGAATACCACAAAGTTAGCAGTGAGCTCATTTTATTTATATATGTACCTACTGTTTAAAAAGCTTGTACGGCTCTTTAGTACCATTCTACATTCCATTCGATGACAATTACGATCGCAAGCATTGCTATATTCAGCATAAATACTTAGCAGCAATGCTATTGATGTAATGTGCTACCATCAAATGAATGATTGTTTTTTTAGAAAACTAAATAAATCAGCATTCATACATCATGCTTAAGCATGTATTTTATCCGCATTTAAAAATAATGACATTCACAGGGTTGCCAGTTGAAGTGTGCCAGCCACCATCTTTCCCACCTGCAAATGTCGTAAATGGCGGAATTTGAAAGTGTAAATAGCGGGATGAAAATACATTGGAATGATCCTAACATTTTTGGGACCAGAAGAAAATGTTGTAAATCACGGGAAAACGTAAATTCCGGTAACGTAAAAGCGAGGTTTCACTGTAAATGGTTTGAAAAATCTAAGTTTCACAGCATTCCTAAACATTGTGCTGAATTAACACCAATAATGAGAATGGGCAATAGGGCAAGACACTCCGCAAAGCAAACCAAGAAGCAAATCCTAACAAAAACATTTGGCACTTACCACTTGAGCAAATCCTGGGAACGGAGGGTAAGGGGAGGGTGGGTATTGCGTGGGTGGAGGAGGGGGACCATAGTTGATGAGTGACGGATTGGGCGCTATGTACTGTGGTGGAGGTGGCGCAGGCGGCACTACCGGTCCCGGTGGAGGGCGGGGAACAGGAGGAGCGGCAAATATCCTCGGTGGCTGTGTCCCAGGCCGAGGCGAGAGGAAGCCTCCGGTGGCATCATGGGCAAAGTTAGGTGGGGGTGGAGCAGGAGGGGGGAATGGGGGAGCAACGTAGTTCGATGGGGTGAGCATCTGCGTATGCGGTGGCGCGGGCAATGCAGTCGGGGGAGGGGGTGGCTGAGGAGGAGGAGGGAGGACGGCGTGAGGCATCTCCTGGTACACTGCCTGCTGGGCGTAGCCTGTAAGCCAGGAGAAAACACACATTAAGACACCTAAAATTGAATGCCTCAACCATATTGGGAAATTCAACGAAATGCTTATACATGTCATGAGAAAGTCATTTAATGTGTTAACCAAAGAGTTATTCTGGTTAATTATTTATTGCTTAACTTTTCAAACTTCAAAACATGCAAAACTGCTAAGGTAAGCACCATTCCCTTGTTTAATTTTCCTTGCATTGTATTTCCAGCTCACCAAAAGTCTTTTATTATTTTTATTCACCCATGCCCGGAAGTTTCTTTTGTCCTTCAGCCATTAAGGCCTTGCTTCCTTGATTGCCCAATTACGCTACATTAGAATTAATTGCAACTATTCATACCTTCAAGCCATCTATAATATTGATCATTGATTAATGATCATACTTATTATATGATCGATTATTTAACAATTGTTTTAACGGCTCTAGATACAAATCATTCCGTTTTAAATAAATTAAATGAAAACCTAATGCTATACTGCATGCAGCCAACACAATAAAAGACAACAGAGTTTGGTGGGCATTATAGATCTACCTTTACCTCTACAGGTATAATTAAGGAACAGTATATCCTAAATTAATTTGGATCAGGTAAACTGGGGCACAAATTAACCTGGATGCCTTAAAACAAGGTTATCTTGAGAAACTTTATACTTTGGGATCAATGAAGACAGCTGCATGTGTGAATTTCACAAAGAAAAACTATCTGTATGCACTAAGATTCAAACCCAGACCATCAATTTCAAGCTGGGTGCTTTAACCAAGTAAAATCCAGCATTGCATAGTAAGTAATCCAGCTAAGCTGTCCCCTTCTGCTGAGAATTTTAATGGAGGTTTTAAAGGGACTACATATTTTCATAAGGTGCTGCATTCATAATGCAACAAAGTTTTCACATTCATGTGCATAACACCACAGTTCACAAGATCAAAGACATTTTATACACATAGATGTTTACTTTTGACGTAATTTTAAGTGGTTTAAGCAATAAACAGCTGCTGAGATGGAACACAATTGTGAAGAGGAAAAAGTTACATTCTAAAGGCCTTCAAAAAAATATATGGACAAAATGCAATACATAATATTGAAATTACCCAGAAAATTAATTTTTATTTCCCAAAATTTTTAATTACTGGATGCATATAAACAATTCTTCATGACAATAATATATTTCCAAGGTGAGCATACCTGTATTGTCATAATAAGTAGGCCTAGGATACGAAGCAGGACTTATCGTTGTTTGAGGTGGTGGCACGGGGACAACAGGAGAGGGATTCGTTTCAGGAACAGATCTTTGCCGCTGAGAGGAATACCGTCGTGGACGGTTCGCGGCTCCTCCATCCTGCTGCTGCATTCTTGGGGGAAGCGTTGACTGCTGCTGCCTCCTCTCACCAGAGGGACGGAATGAAGCCGGGGGTGGGTTCTTAGAAATACCTGTTCCGGGAAAGAGAAGAATGTCACTTTCAAAGATGACATACGGAAGACATAGGCTTAGCCCAGAGTAAGTCACGAAACGAGTGACTTTCTCTTTGCTCACCCTCATAAATTTTAGTCCTGCTCTCACCCCTCATGATATTAGAAAAGGAAAATAACAGTATTTGATTATATACACATTCGGCTGACATTTTCCGTTTTGTCTGTGTTTCATTTTGTAACTGTTTTATATAATTTAACAATAACTATTTTACATAATTTTAATAAAAGCCTGTACTTTAACCATCAGCATGACAATGTAGTTATTTGCTTTTAGCATAAATTAGCATTAATTAAAAATTTCAACTATGGAGAAGACATTTTCCGTATACAGTAGAGTCTCGATTATCCGACCTAAACCGGCCACGGCAAGGTCGGATAACACGGAAAATAATAAAAACAATGTAAAAAAATGTTAAATTTAATTTGCACATTGAAAACTTTTCAAATACATGATTCTTACTTAACTTTATATGACGTACCAGTAATAATATGAAAGACTGCACTTACGGCAAAGTAATTAATATGTTGTATAGAAGGTACTTACAGTACAGTGAACTATGAAATATAAATACATTACAGTAGTTATCGTGCACGGGGACGGTTGGATAACATGGAAGGTCGGATAACCGAGACTCTACTGTATGTTCATAGATAAACCCCCCATTTCTGGAATAATATCGGTTGTCAAAAAAGCTAGGGCCTAAGCTATTTTCAAACAGGTTGCAGACTGTATTCAACCCACAATACGAACGATATTCAACACAATACAAACTGATATTGGGTATTTACGAACTCATGAAATAAACTGAGGTGACCGTCGAAAAAATACGAACGAATTTGCATGTGCAGTCAAAAATAGCTCCAATAATTTGCCAACTCTTTTTTCATTATCTCATTAATTTTCCCTCTTTGTGATGCTGTTAAAGCCCCATACAGTGCACAGAAGTGCTTATGCAACCCAAAATAGATTTACGCCGTGAATATTTTTCCATGGATTAGATTTAAAAATACATACAAAAAGATGACATATGTTACATGTTTTCAAAGATAATTAATACAAAGGAAATTCATGATATGAGAGAAAATGTGAGTCGCTGACGTTATTTCTATACCAGGGTCATTTCACGTCAGTTCAACTACAAAAATGAGGTTTTGACACCCACTGACTTGGATTTTGACGAAACTTAGTACATACATATCATCTCTTCACTAATTCAAGAGACCACTCCAAATTTTACTTATTTAGCTCCACTAGTTTTTTAGTTACAGCCTCTCAAACTTCAAGCAAGTTCTCAATTTCTTCCATTCAGGAGGCTTGCCTCTCAAGGTGTACTATTTTACTCATAAAATTTTATCTCACTTATTTGTGGATCAATTCTCCAGATATTTTCCAGCTATGATCACAAGGCTACGAGGATTTCAGGAAAAAATAGCATGAGCCCTCAAATTGTCTTTTGCAGTCTTAAAAAAAAATTCTTATGTTAAGTCTTAGCATCATTTTTCGGCAATAAACATTGTTAACTACCAGTGCCATTCATTATCACTAAATGGTATTTTTTAATCTTAACATTTTTTATCATAATCATCATAAAGGTATGTACTATCATCCCCAAGAATAATAATTCTGGCTTTTTCATTCCTTCATTAAAAATTAATGCTACATTAGTTTAATTTTCACAAAATGGCTTCCGGAGCACAGTCACAATGTTCTCCAATAGTGTAAGAGACCCTAATGAAACTATTGTGATGAAACAAAGTTTTTGTCCTTATAAATTCATAAAATATTGCTTTCATGAGTGTTTGAATGCATTAGATCACAACTGAGAATACTTTGTGAAGGGTATATATCAGCAACACTTCAGCCCACGCAGGTAAAAGGAAACTGCTCTCAATATATCTTTCAAGATTGCAATGTTTCTTTTTTATTCCTAATTCTGATTTACTATTGAATTAAACTTATTATAATGATTCATGATCTATTTATAGCAAATAAGTATGGAGTGCAAACAAAAAGAGACTGGGGTCATTCCACGTCAGTTCACCCAGGCCATGTCACCCACTGTCTCAGATTTTAGCGAAAAATTTTTCACTCGCTGATATCATCAAGTTAATGAGCCATACAAAGTTTTTCCTCTCTAGGTGGAATAGTTTCCAAGATAAAGGGAGTCAAAATATTAGAAAATTGCTCATAAAGGTCACTTCCGAGGTTCCACTTTTAAAGTACAGTGAATAAGAAAACAATTCATAGGTCATGGACTAATTAGACTGTCAAAGTCAAATTTTTATTCCATGTCAGTCTAAGTGTCTAAGATTCCACTGAAACAAGTTTCATTAAATTTTCCTTGCTCTGTGAGCCACTATAAGTGTGTTAATTATTAATTAATGAAGTTTTTCAGCACCAAAACATTACTTCCTTTAATGGGCATTATCACTCAAAGGCTGAGGAATTATTGAATCAATTTTTTTTAACTGAGCCCAAACATGTACTCTGTGATACTGAGAAAGAAAAATAGTGGGATTCAGATTACCAATATGACTTTTTTTTAATTTTTAAAAAGTTTTTACAGCCACAGACGAAAAATTGAAGGGTCATTCCATGTCAATTCACCTAGCCCATGACTCCCACTGGCTCTGATTTACATGATACTTTTATCACTACCTTCTGCAACCAAAATATTAATCCAAGCAAAATTCTTCAGTCCTCAACCCCATAGTTACCAAGGAAATCCGGGTCAATGTTATGGAAAATTTCTCATATATGTCACTTCCAAGGTTCTGTTTTCCGAGTACCATGTATACTGTAGAAATTCATCGTTCATTCACTAATTAGACGGAAACATTGAAATGTTTATCACAGGACAATCAAAGAATGCAAATTACATTTTAAAAATATGTCATCTTTACCTAACCATTTGAACACCTCTAACTGCATTAGTATTAAGATTTTTTGCGCAAACAACACTACCTCATTCAGTGAGTCCTGTCATTCTCAAGCAATGGAGCAACATCTATTTTTTTCATTGAACCCAAGAATATGATTTTCAAAGTTGGGGAAAATAGTTTAAGTTTGATCTTTAATAATAAAAGTTTGATTAAAATACTTTTTCTATGTATGCACGGATTATGTAACATTCTTTTGCACATCATGAATCATATAGGTGGTACTGTAATGAGATATTTTTGGCTGGTGTTCAATAAAGTATTGTTGACAAATTGATTTTAATTTTTATGTAAAAGTGTACTAAAATATTTGTCTCAGATAACGTAAACAATTATTTAGCTATAGGGTGGGCTAGACATTTTTCTCAATAATTACCTACTGTTATCTCTTGTATTTTTGGGATACTTTGTAATCATCAAAATTTATTATTAAAAAACTCTTCAAAGTTGTGCTGAAAGAAAATAAATCAATATAATTGAAAGATACTAAATGATCACCATAACTCCCCCTTACATGAGTAAGTTCAAAAGATACAATGTCTCCTATTTTCCCTGCACAGCTCCACTAATCAGTTATATTTTTTCTCCTCCTGAGTTTTCTTTAAGAATAGTTTACATTGTATCTTTCCTTATTCATGAAAAAACAGGCACTTGGTTATAATTCCACACTTAATTATAGACAACACGGCCTGGGTTTCAGCATCTCATGCCATCATCAGGTGGCATCTGATGCTGAAACCCGGGTCGCGTTGTTTCAAAATAAGTGTGGAATTATAACCAATTACCTGTTTTTTCATAAATAAGGAAGGAGTTACACCGAGTAACGCCAGAGACAGTGTCCTATATCTCTCTTTAGGTAGGAAAATGATTACATTGAGTAATAGGGTGAACTGCAGAGGATAAAATTGCACCTGCATATGTATAGCAATGATTCATTCCATGATTCTAAAAGTGCGATTCCTTTGGAGTGAATGTTACCTCAAAGAATGAGTAACATTGTATCAGTCCTTAGGTGGGAAAAAATTACTACATTGTATCACAGAGTGAACTTTGCAGAAAACACAACTGAACCTACACGAATCATTAGATATGCATACGTGCAATTTATCTTCTATCTAGACACTTTGACTGACATGGAATAAAAATTTGACTGTGACAGTGGAATTAGTCCATGAGCTATGAATAGTTTCCTTATTCACTGTACTTAAAAAGTGGAACTTCCAAAGTGACCTTTTTGAGCAATTTTCTAATAATTTGACTCCCTTTATCTTGGAAACTATTCCACCCAGAGAGGTAAAACATTGTATGGCTCATTAACTTGATATCAGCAAGTGAAAAAATGTTCATGAAAATCTGAGACAGTGGATGACATGGCATGGCTAAATTGACATGGAATGACCCTAGTCTCTTTTTGTTTGCACTTCCTATTGGCCATAAAGAGATTTTTTAAATAATATTGGCAATTTTCCACAGTATATACTTTACTGAGACCAGTTTCAATGCACTGCACCCATGATGCAGTGCATCGAAACCAGTCACATTTAAGGAAAAGGATTAAATTCTTTTCACTATTCCACTGGAGAAATTTGAGTTATTGAGTCGACATGTTTCACTGCACTGCAGCATCATCAGGATAAATTCTGCAGTGCAGTGAAACATGACGACTCAATAAATCAAATTTCTCCAGTGGAATAGTGCAAAGTATTTAATCCTTTTCCTACAATGGAATTCCACAAAGTATCGGCCACCCACAATAACTTCAGTCACATTAAAGTTTATACTGTGGAAAATTGCCAATATTATTTAATTGTGATATTCGACCAGATCAAGGCTGAAAAGACTTTTTATACTATAAATAGATAATGAATCATTATAATAAGTTTAATTCAATAGTAGATCACAATCAGCAATAAAAAAGAAACAATGCAATCTTGGAAGATATATTGAGAGCAGTTTCCTTATACCTGCATGGGCTCAAGTGCTGCTATTATACCCTTCAAAAAGTATTCTCAGTTGTGATCTAATGCATTCAAACACTCATGAAAGCAATATTTTATGAATTTATAAGGACAAAAACTTTGTTTCATCACAATAGTTCCATTAGGGTCTCTTACACTATTGGAGAACATTGTGACTGTGCTCCCGAAGCCATTTTGTGAAAATTAAACTAATGTAGCATTAATTTTTAACAAAGGAATGGAAAAGCCATAATTCTTGGGGATGATAGTACATACCTTTATGGTGATTATGATAAAAAAATGTTAATATTTGATTCTATTTTTTCCCCATTTAAGTCCCCATAGCCTTGTGGTCGTAGCTGGAAAATATCTGGAGAATTGATCCACAAATGAGTGAGATAAATTTTTTGGAGTAAAATAGTACACCTTAGGAGGTAAGCCTCCTGAATGGAAAAATTTGAGAACTTGCTTGAAGTTTGAGAGGCTGTAACTAAAAAACTAGTGGATCTAAATAAATAAAATTTGGAGTCGTCTCTTGAATTAGTGAAGAGATGATATGTACCAAGTTTCGTCAAAATCTGAGTCGGTGGGTGTCAAAACCTCATTTTTGTGTTGAATTAACATGGAATGACCCTACCATTAAAGATACGGATTCATTAACACATTCAGCGTGGAGCACGTCTATTGACGTGGTCCCGTCTATGCCGACCTACGGGACCACGTCAATCGATGTGGTCCTTTAACTTTAGGCCCTTTAAAAAATGGGTTCAGTTTCTAGAATCTCCCTTAAATTCACGACCCGCATTGAATGTGTTAAGGCATGAATATGTGTGCACTTGATAGGGATAATAAAAAAACTGACATAAAAAGGAATTTGGGAAACAAACCAATCTTTGTCTGAAAAAAAGAAGTAAAATTTAGGGTATTTATGTGCCACTGTAGGACTGTTGTTTTTGTCTTTTAATAGAGCTGAAAAGCCCTTATGCATCCCACAATACAATCACATCATGAATATAAATCCACAGATTAGATCCAAAAATACTTTGAAAAAAGAAGACCAATGTTATTTCATATTTAAAGCTGTTCAATAGGAAAGAAATTCATATATGTGAGGAAATCGAGGAGCTGCTGATGATATATTCATGCCATTTAATTTATTTCAGGATTAAAGTTTCATTTAAGGGTGATCATTGCATGGATTTTTGATAGGGATAAAATTGGAAAAAACAAAAAATTAGGAAACAATTTTTTGTCCCCAAAGAAGTAAAATTTAGAACATCCAGCATTCACCAATTAAAATTAACATATGTAGTTAATCTTAGAACCTGATTAATTTATGACCAAGTTATAGATGATAAGGGAAAAGGACACCAGTTTTTAGTATTCTTTATAGAGAAAGAAAACAAAATTTTGGGTCCCATCAATTTCACTGTAAAGAGACTTTACATCAGTTTCATACCGTATTTACTCGTGTAAGCCGCGCACCTTTTTTCCGAAAACGCCGGTGAAAAAATGGGGGTGCGCGGCTTACACTAATCCTCTAGATTTTCATGTAAGCCGCGCACCATTTTAACTCAAGTTCCTGCCGTTAGTTTCTCCAAAGTGAATACAGTACGTCCTCGCCTTACTTACGAACTATCTGACTATCTATCTATCTATCTATCGTACTATCTGACTTACGAACATACATATCCAATCAAAAAATTCAAACGTGTGAAGTAATGTCAAATTTGACGCCACCGGATAAGTTATTTTGCCGTTGCAGCTGGCGGTGTGGCGTGCAGCAACTCGCGGATTGGTACTACCCCTCTTTGCCGCGACGAATTTTAACATTATTATCTCGATATATCAATCTGCAATGTTTATTGTTTACTTGCGTCATAAATGTTTACGGATGATTCGGAAGTAAGACGAAAGCCGAAAGATGCCCTGCAAGTAGTGATATATTTGGAGATATTGCTATTCTTTACATTTCAATGGAAATCGACTTCCATGTGTCAAGCTGCCTTCGCATCAAATAGAGGCAGATTCCATTCACTCATTCGTTTTATGATGACAAATAATTATTACCTGCAATACGAGGCTCTATTCAGGTTATCGTGACGAATGGTAAAATATCCTTCCCAGGGTTTGTGGAAATTGCCTGACGAGCAGTCCTTCCATCCAGCTATCCCTCTCAATCACTCAGCCGGAAACAATAAAGCTGTCAGATTTTAGGGTGATACCTCAGTCAGATTTTAACAATTGGCGTGTCCAAACCGGTTTTTCCCAGAAGACCCTTCAAGAAAAAAGTTCTTCGTTCCTCATTCCTATGCGCAACGACATTCATCTGCGAGTGACTCATTCAGCGAGAAAGAAAAGGGGGTAACCCAAGAGGATCACTCCTTCACCTTATCTGTTATTATCTACCCTCGCCCAGTTTCGCTTTTACCCAGGTGGCTTTCACTAGTGGGGGAGGGGTTGGACCTCCTTTCAGGGGCCTCGGCAGCCAACACTAGATTGTTACGGCCGATGCTCGAACGAGGGAGCCATTATTTCGGTCGATTCAAATTGTACCCTTACCCCGGTGGTAGCTGTGAGGTTGACTTCGCACTCCATGATTTTTCCACAACCTGAAATTATGTTGCGTAGCGCCCGAGTAAGCTTTGAAACGCATCTCCACATCAATGGGATAAATAACATAGTGCATCGGCGCATGCAAAGAGAGAATCGGAACTCTAATCTGTTTTTACTTACTTTTATAGGAAGCATCATTCACTTATGGAAGTGGATACCACGCCAGGAAATCCATTTTCAGACCGTTGACTTTTACATCGCCATGCTAATAGATAAAGAAATTCTGTTTTCACCGTTTGGCGCAGGAAGGATGTTGCTAGAACTTATTTCATAGGGCTTGATACATACTTGTGCGTACTTGATATCAACCACATCGGAGAAAAAATTAGTTAACTTGCCTAAAATCGATCATTTTGCGGAAATGCTACTCGGCTATGAGAAGTGATACGAAAATGAGCTTTGATATAAGTTCTAGCTGCATCGTTTATCTTTCAATTCGGATACTCCTCAAGTTAGTACGTAAGTTTAATACAATCACTATAGTCGTGTAAAGCAAAGATGATGTCCAGCGCTTTTTTCCACAGACCTTCACGCCGAGTGCTTGTGCTTCCGGCAGTCAAGCGAACGGCTACGCGTCCTTGGCCCGCCTCTTCCTACCCCCCCCCTCCTCCCCCCCCCACTCGGATCTGAGTAAAGCGATATTTTTTCTCGAGTCGGCATCACATTTCATCAAAAGTATCACATTTCACTCATCGCTTTCCCACGCCCTAACTTCGCAGGTGGCTTCCAAAAGTAGGGGGGAGGGGGGGGGGGGGGGGGGGGGGGGGGCGTTGCCCGCTGGGAGTCACTTATCAGCTATGACTACGAACCAAACGTATCACATTTCAGGCATATATCAGTTACGGACGGCATTCTGCTTTTATTTGTTGATTGGACGATGGATTTCCGTTATCTAATGATCAGGGGTTGAAATTGTATATAATTCTGCAATTATTTTAGCTTGATATTTCATTTCGAACAGATGCCATTTTTAGAGCTGGATGATGTGATTGTATATAACTGTGATTATTGTGTGATGTTAGGAGAAAAATATGCACCATAAAACGGGCTGTGTATCGTGACGATATTAAAACGTAACGCAATTAATTCATGAGAAAGATGTACATCAACACTTAACTTTGGCACAGAATTTCTATTAAAGAACGTGCATTCATGTTATGACAACATGATGAAGGCTCAAGGGAAAAAAATTGATTTTTTGAAAAAAATAATTTTTTTCCTCACGAGCCTGTCCGAAAATGGGGGTGCGCGGGATACACGAGGGCGCGGCTTACACGAGTAAATACCGTAAATCTTAGACTGAAGCTAATAAAAATATGCACCCTACTACAATTTTTATTAAAAGGTTTTTTTGAGTTTTAACTGTTTGTCAGGGTCAAATCTAGTAATCAAAATTTAACCTACATCCCGATGATGTAGACGTCTGAAATTTTGCCCATAAACCAATTTCCGGAGGCAATTAAGCAATCAATTTATTCCGATACTGATTTATTAACTATGCATTTACGTTCAAGAGACAAACCTTCAATGATGGCTGAGTTTAACCTGTCTGTCTCGGTTTAATCTTTTAATCGATGGATGTCACTCAAGAGGTTTAGTTCTTGCATTAAAAAAGATAGTTCTCGCTTTCAATGCTATTTTGATCGGTATATTATGGTAAAATAATGTTTATGAAATAAAAAAGCGAATTTTTAATGAAATCTAAGATAGTTTCTAAGAGCACTAATGTGGTGCGTTAGCATTAATAAGAGCAAAATGGTATTAAATTTTTGACAAAGTAAAAGCCAACCTATGTTAATCCAGTCAGTACTATTCAGGGAGTAGGTGTTCTCTCTTATCCTATCTCTGATTGGTGGGAAAGAGGTAAATAAATCATGCCTTACCAGTGGGGCGACTGCTGGCTCGCTCCTCCTCCTCCTCTCCCTCCTCCCCTTCCTCTACAATCGTCATTTTGCCAAAGTTGGCAGTCACACTTTCTGGGATGCTTGGTTCACTGATTGGGGCGGCATTCTTTTGCTGCCGAGGAGGACCTCTTGACCTCTGAACTAGGGCCTCCGGAGCCCTGCTGAGGCCCCCGGGACTCTTAATTTCATTTGCCTGCTGCTTGTTTCGGGGCCTGCTTGAACGCTGCTCACCCCAGCCACGACCTCTCGGTGAACCACCTCGGCCAACACTTCGTGGGCCATCATCTGTCCTCCGGACCTCACGGCCATGAGACTCCAGCCTCTTGCCACCCCCTTCCTCCTCTGCTCGAGGAGATGGAGCTGCCACCACAGGTTCAGCAACAGGGGGCACATCCCGAGGCAATACTTCCTCCTCCTGAATGGCTGGGTCCTTGGTCTTCTCGGAGGGCATTAGGGGTGGAAATTCCTCTTTGTCCTCTAGTTCATCCTCTGGGCCTGTATTTCTTCGTCCAGGCTTTCTGCCCTCCTTTCGAATTCCCTCCCCACCTCGCTCCGACCCTGTTGATCTTGCATAGGCATCTTCGTCCTCCCAGTTTCGTGTATACTTATTTGGGCCTCGGCTGCAATAAATGAATAAATAGACTGAGAAGCAAAGCAAGACACAATTAAGCACAAAACCAATTATATGTAACCATAACTGATAGCATCAACTCAACTGAATCCTTTTCCTCATCTACGACTCTCAAAAATATTCCTGCCCATGCAGCACAAAGAACAATGCAGTCAGATACATTAGAATATCACCTCACCCAATAAATACCAACTTTTGATAAATTTTATGTAAAGCAGAAAATAGTCCGTTTTCCAAGAACACCATAGGGCAGCAGCGACTTCCAAAGCTGATCTGATGCAAAGAGAGACTAACTTTCATTGTTTTTACACCCCACAAGTGGGATGAGCTAGAAGACAATCCAGCACATTGCACATTCATTGTAAAAAAAATTCCTTCATCTGAAAGGCGGAATCATTGTCAAAAGATACTAAGGTTCACAATACATAATTCAGAAGAGAGGGATAAATGTCTCCAGGTACTCCATTACTCTGTCGCAGGAGTAAGGAACCTATTCAGCTGAGATACCATGAAAAGTTCATATGCTCTACCCGGAAATTATGAAAATCTTCAATAACAAGAGCTTCATTTTCATGCAAACTGATCAGCCTTTCAACGGTTATTATCAATATAAATGAAAATAAAAATCATTTTAAATACACATTAAAAAAGTAATGACAGAATGGACATAATATATAAGAATAAAAATTCAATAATAAGACTAATTTCAGATAGAATGATACCGAAGTGTAATGAGAGGTACAAACAAATGACTGATACATAAAAAGACAACTTAATCCTTGGTAAGATGATTTAGAATAGGCAGCGGTGGAAAGGATGAAGGCATTGTAATGTTTGCTTCGGCTTGGGCGAATGGGGCTCCAAGGCGATGAAATGCTGCCGACATGAAGTCAACAACAAAGCCCCTTCATATCTCCCTTTCTATTGATTTTCAAATGAATTGCTCTTGCTTATTTTTCCTATATTATGCAAAGGTCTTGTATAAATTTCAACTCTTGGACAAAAATTGTAGACTTGAATCGATTTTTAATTTAATTGCATATAATACAGTGAAACCCCATATTTGCGTTATCTGAAATTACGTTTTCCTGCAATTTACACCACTTTTACAGAGTCCCATTCAATTTCCTATGTTTTCAATGTATGCAGAACCCCGAATTTAGACTACATTTTTCAGTTTTCCCGCAATTTGCACAACAACGCGCTCAATCAAAATAAAATTTAACTTACAAAGTCCATTACTCATGCATATAATCCTTTGTCAAACACTTTTTGACTTTGTCTTGCACATATTTGCGGAAAAAATACGAAAGAGAGCAGTAATAGGACCTGTATGAAGAAAGAATTTGAATTTGGCGGGGATAGTTTACAGCGCCACTCGTAGCAGAAATTGGACCTACGTCAACTCGTAATCTGCCAGGAAATGATTCAAGCTATGAAATGAATACATTGTAAGGCTAGGAGCTAACTATGTAATTTATACAATGTAATTAAACCAGCGGAGGAGTATTCATTTTTTACCTAAGTAGAAACTTTGGAGAATGAAAATGGATTCTTATCCAGACATGATGAAAAATGAAAGAACTCGTACTAGTGGACAACTGAGATCATTTGCACTGCCTCGATTCCAGAGTTATAACTATGATAGGCTACAAATGAATTAAACTTATCGAAACTTGCTTTATCGTACCTTAATTAGACTGAATCATAGATTTTATATTTTTGCAATTTTTTTTAGTTGAACAATTGTTTGGACTAGTCGAACATCACGGGTGATCAGATTCTCATGTGTTGTCAAGTCATCCTCAACTAAACTGGGACGTAATTTTATCCTGCTTGGCAATGGAAAAACGAGGAGGAAAAAGGACATTTTCAATCAAGGAGAAAATGGACATTTTAGAACAAGTCGATTCTCATGGTGAAACTCGCGTCGATCTAACGTAACTGCCTATTACGATTGCCTATCTCTACAATAAATACTATTGTGAGAAATCGCGATGGGATTCTGAGGAAATATGTTAAGAACTCTTTAAGTATGAAGAAATGGAAGGGTTACTTAAAGAGTGGTTTTTGAGTGCTAGGTCTTCAAATATCCCTATATATGGTGTCATCGTACGAGAAAAAGCTCTGCACATCGCCACAAGATTGGGAATTGAAAATTTCACAGCATCCAAAAGTTGGTTGGATAGATTCAAAAATATTATTTACTGAAGTTAATATATGTATTATTATTATTATTTATGGGTAGGGTCCACAGGAACCAGTGAAGTGAATTTTTAAGAAGCTGTTTCTTTAACTTTTATTTATTCATTTGATCTTGATTTAGTGCGATATGTAGTTATCCCTTCCTTTATGCATCAGTAATGAAGGAGAAAAATAATTTTCACATTTCTATTCATCTAAGGTGTTCAATGTCTTTTTTTTCATCATATATAAATTAATGAGAAGAGCTAGTTCAAAGAATAAATTATGACACTGCTCTTTTTCTTGTTTATTTTCTTATTTTTACCCTTACTCCAGTGAAGGAACATGACTGTAGAAGTGAAAATTCTACTTTTCCCACAATTAGCACTTTCCCGCAATTTGAACCTTTTTTTAGGGACCCCAGAAAAGTGTAATTTAGGGGTTTTACTGTACATTATTCAAAGAAGGATGGACCTCGATTCGATTCGCAAACAAATTTTAATAGTGTGATTTGATTCGCTTCCAAAATTTAAAAAAAAATCATTTCGATTGAATTCGAATTTTTTTTGGTGATTCGGTTCGATTCGAAATGAAAATCCCTGATTCGCACAGCACTAATTTAGATTCAATCATTCAAAATGATTACATATAAACGGAACAAGAATTTTTCGTAATCATTGGAGATGCTTTCTGTGAACTAGCAATTGTCAGGTCCCAAGGGTGCAGGACTGAAGAGGCTCAACTGTACTTTTATCATTATTAAAGTTTGGATTTACTGTGATTCACCATAGTTGTTCCACAATGTTGTGAACATGACCAAGTCGTGAAGTTGGGAGACTCTACCATTCTATGATTTAATTTATAACGACTCGCATCGAGCAGGGGAATGACACTGATCCAAGATGCATTTCATTTTAAAGATAAATAAATTCCTTTACAACGATGCATTATATTTCCCACCAATCACGCTCAGTAATAATGTGGAACATGTCTAAGTCCAGGTATCTATTATTGTGACAGCGACAGTAGACCTCAAGCATGACGAGCAATTCCTTACCCACTTCCTTCAAGCCAAACTCAGGTCCAACATGACCACTTCATTCTTTTCACCTCTTTTGTATTATTGATAATGCAGCCTGATCTAACAGTTGAAGTTTATGTCAACAAAGTTTCATCAAAATGCATTGCTTTCACTTATTTTTTTCTGGATTCACACCGGTCAGATATCTGTAGTACTGGATAATAATTAACCAATTCTTTCAGTGATAAAATAAGGAATGCCCCATGGGATAAGTTCCAAATGGTTAACCATGTGTAAAGCCAACTAACCCATATCGCCGCCTTCGTCTGGCACGTGGAGGTCCTTCCTCATTCCTTATGTCATATCCATAGATGGCCACCAGCTCCTCTTTCGATTTAGGCGCTTGATCTGCATCGTTGTACTTGTCATGGGACCAGCGATCATCATTTTCCTTCCACACCTTCTTCTTTTCATCTTTTTTGATGGGCGTAGGCCTGCCATGTACAAAAAATTCAACTAATGAAATTACTGAGTAAAATTGAATTACTGCAACCAATAAAATTAAAATTTAGAGATGTAATTTTCAAAGCAGCCCAGAATCAACAGGGTAAGGTTGATTTCGGTAATTATGTTTGCTGTGGAAAAA
Source organism: Pyrrhosoma nymphula (assembly GCA_963573305.1). Lineage (NCBI taxonomy): Eukaryota > Metazoa > Arthropoda > Insecta > Odonata > Coenagrionidae > Pyrrhosoma > Pyrrhosoma nymphula. The sequence continues at coordinate 20,492,514 of OY754330.1, read as the reverse complement.
AATACATAGGGTCTGTTAATGATTGTTCACTTCAATGCATACTAGACCTAAGTACCTAGACACTAAATTTTGTAATAAGACTCATCTGTAAAATGGAACGACATGATACAGTAAAATATTTGAGAACAAAGAAATTGTCTTTAGGTTTGAGTAATATAGAAGCACATGTTGCATATTTTATGGGGCACCATACAAAATTGAGACAAAAATGCCTAGGTTATTGGACTTAACACATTCAATGCGGAGCACGTCAATAGACGTGCTCCTGGCTACACCGACTGGCGGAGCACGTCAATTGACGTGGTCGTTACCTTCCGAAGCACTTTAAATTTTTTCGAGCTGATTTTGACGACTTTCATGAAAATCAGGCCCGCATTGAATGTGTTAATCATTAGGGCATCAAAAACAGGTAACCCTAAAAGAACATAAGCAGATCAACATTAAAGGTTATTACAAGGCCAAAATGTTTGATGCAAACACATTTGAATAATGATCGACTGAACATGAATATCATCACACAATTTGACCATTTTTTTTAATGACCGACCAGAGACTTTTGAACTTAAAAGGAGCAGCAATTAAAATATCAATTGCTGAAGTCACAACTTCAGTTGCTTAATAAATCAGTAGGAGTTACCACGGTGCTACAGCATAGTTAGACTCCACAGATAAGACTGATAATGGTGATACTGCAAGATGAAATAGGTAGCCATCCACAACTTTAGAAAACATACTTGCTTACTGAAGTAGCCTACAAATACAAAAGACACCCTGAAGTTGCATTCTTCATGATAGAGTAAGCCATTTGCAATTCACTTTTTAACGAACAATTAATTTCACTTATTTTTAAAACTTATTACCATGTGGAAATGAAATGACTAAAGCCAGTGCTTTGTGACAAATACACCATATGGAAACTTGGCATGTTAAGTCATACAGGTATGCCGAATTTTAGGTCAGCAGTTTCAATAAAACATTAATATGCCTACTTCTCTTTTCGTTCTGCCTCATAAATAAGGCATCGCCAGAGTATTAACAAGGTTTACATTTATCAGTGGAATGGGCAATATCCCAAAAACCAAGACAAAATCAGGCACTCATACCTACCCTACTTCGTCGGAAGCAGTTCGATCATCATGCTCATAGAAAGTTCCCTTCTTTGGAATATATTGAGGATTTCTCCTGTCCTCATCGTCGTCCAGCTTCTTTTCCTTGGCTGGAGCACTTTCCTAATTACGTAAGATAATATATGGCAGAATAAATGCCAATTCTCGACAAATTTATGACACAGCACACTTCATTATGCAGTAACAACAAAAACAAGAGTTATAGCCACACATTACCTGTCCATCTCCTTCTTCTCTTTCACCCTCATATATCTGCTCATCGACCGCAACTCCATCAGAAAGAGCCTCCTGTCCGCCTTCTTCATCCACTGCATGAATTCCTTCTTCTTGTGATTCTTCATCTTCCTCGGCACTCTCATACTCTGATTCCCTGATGCCATCACCAGCTTCCTGTTCACTGTCCTATAGGGAAAATCAGAGAAAATCCGTAACAATCTTTCGACAGGGGTCATTGAGTATACATTTTAAGGACAGAACTTTTCGTAGATCGGCCTCAGCTGCGATTAAGGCATTCATTCGCAGTGAAACGTAATGATCATTTTCACTAGGTGACAATTTAACTTCGCAAATTCGGGAAGGAAAGCGATTGGGGCCATCAAGAATTAACATACAGAGCTTCTTTCTAGTTCCAGGAAAGTGGTTCTGTCAAGGCCTGCTGTAATAGGAACATTGTTTATCCCGCTGATTTAATGCCACAACGACGAGACTCCTTAATGAGGGGACATGATTATCAATACTAACTTTACCACAATGTTCCCAAAATCGGCTAATGTTTATGATATAAAGCAATATTGTTTCCCAAATGAAGTGACACAAGCACAATAGAGAGTTTCAAGTGACAGGTTTGCCTGATGGTATACGGCGATTACCGATGATCCTAGGGAAAAAAAATATTTTTTAACACTCACGCCTTCAGATTCTTTCACGACCCCACTTTCATCTGCGGAACCTTCGGATAACTCCTCCGAATCCCCAGACACGCGAGGTTTCCTTCTCCTCCTTTCCGACATTTTGGATGATTGCACAGGAAATTTTCCAGTCACTTGAGTGACTAACTACCTTTATTTAAATAAATATACAAAAACAATACAAACATTTATGTGTATTGAAAATTTATCTATTTAATTTTGTATATTTAGGTTCCGAAATTATAAAAATTTATGAAAGCAAACACTAGGGTAGTTGTTGATTTTCAGCGCCCAGTATCAAAGTTGAAAAGTTTGTAAACATGGTAAACGCACTGCATGTGTCTATGTGTGATTAGATTGCTTTCGAAATTTAAGTGACTAATGTTTTGAATGACCAACCGATAATATCAATATTTGCTTGATATTTCTACCTCCAGAAACTTTCAGTAATGCCGGATCAGTGAGGAAATGTATGAATGGCTAGCTGTAACGTTAACGTAATTGATCTTTCTAACCTAGAGACCGAGCTTCGCCTCGCCATTGAGGAAGACGAAAAATACAAGAGGGAAGATGCCGCAAAATTTAGAGCAATTGAACAAAGCAGGACGTACGAGGAATTCAGGTGACGACCACATTATCGACTTGTTGGTCGTAAACAGGCTAAAAAAAAGCCAATTTCTTAAACTTGAAATTTTCGCTCATGCAAATTGACTTTTTCATGGCGCGTTCATAATCCTCTCTCAACCTTTTGGCCGGATGTCAAAAGTCTTCATGAATGGTGTGCTCAGCATACCTTCTTAACATTCTTAATAACTATGGTTGTTATTTCAGAAATATTGTTAAAGCTTCTCACTTAAAACCCCTGGATAAGCATGAATCATTGTACTCCAAGAACTTGAAACCTCCGTCATGGAATAGTTGCGCCAATGCTCAGCGAAAATACCCAGGGGATGTGCTAGTCACATCATCAATTTCTCGTGCAACGCATGAAGTAATTCTCTTCTGTACGAAATGTAATGAACATCAGATCAATAGATTCATGCTTAATTTGTGATCCTCTTGCTTATTCAATTTCAGGATGATACGTTTGATGAAATGTTGAAGAATGAGCTTGGGTATCATAATTTTCATCGCTTATGGCTTATATTGTCCGAGGACCGAGAAAGACGCATGAAACTATTGAAGAAGGCTTTTTCACAAGGGAATGTATTTGAAGACCATGATCTTCCTGTAGATTTAATTGCTGGGATCTTGGAAACACTTTACGATTCTATAAGCCAAAGCCATCAAGTTCCAGAGGAAACGTTTGATTTGTCAATCGGAGTGATGAAATCAATCTGTTCTACTCCAAGGTAATGATTTAAACTAAATTTTTGTTTTGTGTTGTTTTCCCTCTTGAAGTCTTGGCTTCAGGCTAGGCTAATTAGCAATAGCGATTGCTAATTTTCTCTATGTAAGAAGTATTTTGAATAAAAATGACCATTGTATTTCAAAAATTCATATGATTAGCTTAACTAAAATCTCAATACTCTCCTATAGTGTTATAAAGTGTTTTAATTATCTCACCTAGTTTTCTTGGTACACCTTAATATTCGATGTAAAACTTACTTAAATGTATCTTCTAACAGTTGAATTCATATATCAGTTGTCAGCAAATTTTGCTCATGCTTCTAACGTTTCTGCTGCATTGTGTACTTAATAGGTAATGGATCTCTAGGCTTTCCACTAGTCTTTAGCTTTACTATGCTGTTGGGAGTTCAGTCTGATTTATGTCAGTTTCTCCAACCACCCTATTGGAGTCTTCAGCTTGGAAGTGGGCCAGACTTAAATTTCTGGCTTTAAAATGCACGCATGACAACTGAAGTAATTGTTGTCAATCAGACTGAAATCGACTTTGAGGAGATCCTAAAAAACTTCTAGCTGAAGTATGTACATTAATCTTCATGATGAAATATTTATTTTCATGATGTTCTAAACAGCAACATACTTCATCCTTAACTCAAAAAGGGAGGAATCAGGCGAGATGTTGTGGAATATGAACATAATAAGAACTTAATGTTCTTATCATCCTTAACATATTTATTGTCCACATCAACATGGCTTTAGGAAATCGAGATCCACAACTACTGCCACTTATCATGTTGTGAATAAAATACTAGCAGACTTGGACAACAGATTAGAACCCTTAATTCTTTTGTTTGACTTTTCTAAAGCCTTCGACTGTGATAATCATAATCTTTTATTGCAAAAACTTGAATTTTTTTGTATTAGAGGTGCCGCTTATAGATGGATTGAGTCTTATCTAAGTGATAGGCAACAAAGTGTTGTCCTTACAATGGATGGGGCCAATTTCATGTCCCCCGAAAAAAAAGTTGTCTCGGGTGTTCCTCAGGGTTCTGTTCTGGGCCCAGCACTGTTCCTTTTATATATTAATGACCTCCCAGATATGTTTAAATCTGTACCAGGTGTACTTCCAGTACTGTATGCTGATGATACCAATATTCTAGTATCAGCCTCGTCAATTGAAAGTCTGGCTTTTAGATCTAATAATGCTGCGCTTCTCCTACAACAGTGGTGTAACCAAAACTCTCTCCTTCTTAATGTGGAGAAATCAAATTTAATTTATTTTTCTTTTAAGAATAAACATCAATCGCTTATCTCAGTCAATATTGATGGTAAACCTATTCCACAAAATAATAGTTCTTCATTCTTGGGTGTCACTTAAGACAGTCAAGTCTCTTGGGAGGGTCATATTCATAAACTCCGCAGTAAACTGAGTTCTGTCTGTTTTTTTATTCGGTCTATTAGAGGAACTGTAAATAATGATGTACTAAAGTCAATTTACTATGGCGAGTTCTATTCCCAGGTCATGTACAGTATCCTCTTCTGGGGCCCTACACCCAATTCTAAAATGATATTTAAAATTCAAAAGAGGATTATGCAATTGATAGGTAAAGCATCTCTTTATGTTCCATGTCGCCCTTTCTTTCAAACCCCTTCCCTGTGTGTACATGTTTGCTGCAATTGTTTGTGCCAAAAAAAATCTTTCAAATTATGCCACTAATAATAACTATCATTGTTATTATACAAGGAGCTCTACAGACCTCCATCAAACACATGTAAGGACTAAAAACTCTGGTTACGCCCCCTGGCATATAGGCCTTTTGCTTTATAATAAGCTTCCTCGTGAAATCAAAAGTGCAAAGACTATGGTCCTCTTCAAATGTAAGCTCCAAGAATTCCTATTGAGTAATTTATTTTACTCTATTGATGAATTTCTTCTTTTTTAACTTTTTGCAATTGTATTGTATTATGTGCATTATGTAGTGTATTATCTTGACGTGTCTTATATTTGTAACAACAAATCGCCGGACAAATAAAATATATTATTATTATAACTACTGTGTCCTGGTTTCTCTCGTGAAAACTGGTGAAAATGTGCCAAAACTATTAGAGCACTATAGCCGTTAGCAGGTAGAGCTGTATGTGGCTAGGGTGCAAAGCCAAAGACTGGTCACCCTTCATACTCTACTCCTGCAACTTACTGCTAACTTGAGGTGGTGCCCCATGGATCAGTCGACGAATAATAATGCCGGATTCCACAAAAAAGAATAAGTTTAATATAACGAAACACAGCTAGGTGTCGAAGGTGGTCGCGAGATCAATGGAGGAAGGAAAAGGTAGAGGGAAAGGAAGAGTGGGCACTTCTCTCCAGGTGGGGGCGCGGGGGCGTTGAGTTCCGATGGCTCCGCTGCATCCATTCCCAAACTCCCGAGGCCAAGAAATGCCTCCCATCATTATGTACATTAGAGCTCTTGCACCGACCCTTTTGACCCTCACCCACTATGAAAATGCTAGGTGAATTTCCGGGCTGGGTTCCTTCGAAAAAGGGACAAGGGAGGGAGCAAGGACAAGGTTGAAACTTTCAAAGAGGCATCAGATGGGTGAAGCCACCATGGGCGATGGAAGCTGATTAAGTTTGGCCCATTAAGAGACGGACATGGCAATGCAAACTGGGCAAGTGGTAATTGGAATGTTAGAGGTATGTATGGAAAAGAGAAAGAGTTAATGAACAAAATGTAATTGAGACAAGTGGATTTGTTGAGTGTTTATAAAACCAAGCGCAAGGGACGGGATGTTGTTACAACTGATGGTGGTGGGTTTGCACTGTGTGAGTTGAAGACAGTGTACAAAGCAGTATGCATTGCAGTTTAGGTGTAGGCTTGATCTTCAATGAAAGAGTTAAGATGCTTGTAATAAAGACGAGACTGTATCCCCTAGAATGCTCAAGTTTCAGATGAAAGTACATATTGCTTTTATCCTGCCACATTGAGCCAACAAGGGGCCTATATTGGGCCAAAGTGACAATATCCAAGCTAAATAATATACTTTGTACTTTTCCACAGCGTTTATTAAATGGTACAATTTGTTTTACCGATCTATGGCATCATCAGATACAAATTCATAGTTGGTTTTATGCATTTATTAAACTTTGTTTGTTGCAGTAGGTTTGGGGTTGGTTGGAGAGAGGGAGGAGGCGGTTATACTGTGGCTTGGAGAGGTAGGCGCGGACAGGTGGCTTGAATGGTTAGTTTTTCTTAAGTTTAGTTTCTCAGAAAGGAGTGGGGGGGCTGTGGAAACAATTGCTCCTTACAAAGGGTCATGTTAGTGTCTGCGAAGTGTATTCTTATCTCGATTTGCTCGATAGCATCCATTTTGAATCCCTTGGAGAGGATGTGTAAAATTTCGGTAACAGAATCACTTACGTGGTTGCATTCCAGGAGGTGCTTAGTAAAGAGGGAGCTGGAATCCTTATTTTTGTGACACATAACATTTTCCTTGAAGCGAATTAAGAAGTTTCTGTCTGACCAACATATGAAGTGTTACAACTATTGCATCTAAGTTTTTAAATGCCTGACTTGAGAAGTGTTTCTTGTTTGTCTTTACCATTAACTAGGAGCTTGGAAAGGGTTAAGGGTGGGTAAAAGGCTGCTTTAAGTGAGGTAGGCAGGCGATTGGAAATCTTACATGAGATATCTCCCAGGAATGGGAGAGGGCACCGCTTAAAGTCTTTTTGTTCTGCAGGCTGAGCAGAGGAAATCCTTTTTATGGCTATTGTTTTGTTTTTTTTCCATAGTATTTTGTGTACTAGATTGGGGTTGTACTCGTTGTTGGTGGCTATATTAATAATTATCATAAGTTCCGTGTTGAAATTTTTGGGGGAAAGGGGTATGTGTAGGAGGCGGTGGATCATCGAGTGAAGGGCAGCATGTTTGTGAGAAAAATGGTGAATGGAATCATTAGGAATTACGTTGTCTATATAAGTGGATTATCTGTAAATTGAGAACTCATGTCTCTTTTCTGTCAAAACGAAGAATGTCAGGGGTAACTTTGTGAAATTTCTCCATGATGGAAAAGGAACAAACTTTGCGAATTTCACTCGTAAGTTTTTTATTGTCATCTTCAGGTGCAAGTTACAAAGTTTCAGTTCAATATATGCTCAAAGGGTGGGTGTGGTGTAGTAAGGGAGGGGCGGGAGAAGGGTGTGTGTGCTGTTGATTGGAGAAGTGAGGTGGGTCGGGGAAGTGGAGAGGTGGGGTGAGAATCGTGGCATCACTAGAGATGGGAAAATTACCGTTTTTTTTCATCAGAGGTAAATTACGGTAATTTTCGAAAATTACCGTAATTTTCCTGTATTTTTTTAGCTTTAAGTATTAAACAGCAAATGTATAAAGCGTGTTGAATAAGAAAGCCAATAGCAATAAGAAGGGAATAACCATGTTTAAACCATACCTAATACAACATTAATCTATTAGAATTTTTTTAAATTGTAAAAAGAACTACAGCAGCAACACGCAATCTGGCTTTCTTTTGTCTAAGTATGAGAAATTTTCAAGAAGAATATTCTAAAGCTTTAATTTTATCATGTTATAATTAAGTAAAATATTCCAAAAATGAGTTGTACGCATGCCTCAATTTATTATTAAACACGTAAGAAATGTGAACTTGGCTTAAAAGATCATGTTGGGAATTTATATGAATGAAAAATTATCTCAAACATAGGTGAATTATCTAGAAAATTACGGTAATTTACAAGGGATGCGGTAAATTACGAAAAATACCGCAGTAATTTACGAAAATTACCGAGGTAATTTTCAGAGTGGCCCATCTCTAGGCATCGTCAGGAGTCCCATTGCGTCCACGTCTGCCATCGCTCGGGCGTTGGCTCCCTGGTGTCATCACCACTGCCTGACAATCCAAGGCTCTCCGCATATTCCTCCTCAGGGAAGACCGGCAGTGGGGGAAGGGCCAGCCCTCTGTTCGCCTGCAACGCCTGGTCACTGTCCCAGTGGGTTACTTAAGGGAGTCGAAAGAAAGGGAGAAGAGTGGGAGGGGAGCACCTGCTCGTTGACTTAAATTGGTTTAAATGGGTATAAAGGGTTACAATTTGAATTGACCAAAATAATGGCTTCTCTCAGTTCGTTCAAGCTTCGGCTGTATCAACCCAGTATGGGCTCTTGTGATATAGGCTACGGAGGCCCCTGCAAGAGGCCCACCCCATCCCTACACTAGTGGAAGTCACCAGGGTAAAAGTGGAGCTGGGTGAGGGTAGTAAACAAGGATAAGACGAAGGAGTGATCATCTTGCGTTACACCCATCTCGCAGAATGAGTCCCATGTAGATAAATTTCTTCGCATTCAGGAATAAGCAGTGAGTACATTTCATCTTGAGCGAGAGGTCTCTTTGAGGCAACACCGGTTTTCGCCAGTCAATTGTTTGGACCCAAAGTAGGGACCGACTGCTTTATCTGTTAACTTGGCAAATATGACAACTTCATTGTTTCCGGCTATTGTTTGCGTGAGAGGGTTAGCTTGGTGGGAGAGCTGCCTTCCAACGCTGTTTGCTGATTTCCAGAAACCTCAAAAAGGAATTTTTACTTGCATCTCGATAAGCAAAATCGAATCTCATGTTACTCAATCTGTAGTTATCTTTAGTCATCACAATTATAATTAGTGCATGTAATAATGCCTCGATTCGATGTGAAGACAGCTTCATGCTTGGAAGATGATTTCCATCGAAATCTCTTGAGTAGCAATATCTCAATGTGTATCACTACTTGCAGGGCATCATTCTGCCTTCATCTCTCTAGATGTAGCTTCTCAAATCATAAGGATTTTCATCCAATACTTGTGAGGCATGTCAGGCATGTATGCATGAAAATAGACCTCTGATACGGCCTTCATCAATAGTTTTCACAGACATTGTATGTTGTTATGAATTTCTCTTGGGAGTGGTGTAATCAATGGTCTAGCTTTGTACAGAGAATTAAAACTTGGTTCTCCTTTCCTTTTCAAATGGCTATTATCTGCCAATGGTAAATTTCACAGAAAAAAAACCTTTCTCTGCTAGAGATGTTTGGATAAAAATTGTATGATAGGACAGGGTTATAGCACCAGTGACCTTGTAATGATGGTCTATCACTGATTGAGGAATGAAGAATGATGCCCAAAAGTTTTCCACATCGTGCAGAGTTATGGGTTTTCCACTTCTGAAGTCTATCTATTTATTCATTTTTAATTATATGGCATCCACATTAGTCATCTTCTGGATTTCTTCTGTTTCTGTCAGCCCAGTATTTCTTCATTTTTTTGGATCGTAGTTTTCTTTCTTCACCTGAGATCACCCTTCCTATTCTCTGTTTGTTGATCTTGGTTTGTAGTCTGATCTGTTTGTCCGTGAGTTTCACGATACCATCTTGTCTTTTCTTTCAAATCTTCTATTGTAATGTGTAATTCACTCCTATCTTCCTTAATTTCTGTTATCCATCTTGCTCTGGTCTTACTGTTCCATAGTTTTTCTATAATATTTTTGCTTATTCTATTTTCTGATTAGGTGTCCAAGGAATGAGATTCGTTTCTTGCTCAATACAGATTCTATTTCTCTGTAGACTGTTTCATTGGAAGCTAATCTCCAGTGCCTGTTTTCTTGGTATTTTTTATTTATGCAAGTTCTGACTATTCTCCTTTCTATCTTGAGTAAATTATCTATTGCTCTTGTGTTAGTTGTTTTGAAGATGGTTTCACTTGCATATGCTATTTCCGGTTGCATAACTGTTTCATAGTGTCTTAATTTTGTGGCTATTGAGAGGCATTTTTTGTTACATGTGTTCCTGGTGATTGATTGATTTATTATATAAAAAAAGGACAAGATTACACTTGCATGGGTTTCGTCAAGTTTTACAAATAAAACAACACAAATAAAAATTACAAAAATAAAAATTTTTCAAAAAATTCACAAAAAAAATAAAACATTCAACAAAAAAATTTCACACAAAGTTGTATTATAAAAAGAGAAGAAAAAAATATAAATTCACATTGTTATGACTTTTTATCTCTCTATGTACTCCTGAATGCTCTAAAAGGCATTTTTTACAAAAAAATCTTTAAAAATTTTCTTGAACTTTTTTTCTAGGCTATGCATTGCTTTTAGTTCAGAAGGAAGTTTACTGACATATTGTGCTCTAGTCAATTTATGTATTCTATTGTTCCATGTTGGTTTCTCATACAGGTTGTATGTTATGATTTCCCCTAGATATTTAAATTTGTCCACAATTTTTATCTCTTGTTCTTCTACCTTGATTTTGTTTGCGAGTGGTGGGTGAGGTTAGCTTAGTTTCTATTTTCTCAAATGATATCTTAAGCCCAATCTTATGAGCTATATTCTGTAGTGATTTTATTTGTGGCTTAGTTTCTTGGATATTGTTGGCTAGAAGAGCCAGGTCATCCACAAATCCAAAACAGTTTTTAAATTTATGTTGTCTTTGGATGTTCCAATTTTGATGTTCTTTGGGTTATCCTTGTGTCCATTCCCTCATAATATGTATATTCTAGGGCACAATTGAACGTTATCGGTAACTAGCCATCTTAATAGTCTCAAACCTGTTTTTATGAGAAATGATTCAGAAAGTTCACCTCTAAACCTTCTGAAGTCTACTATAAGGCGAAAATTATTTTTACTTTGTTTCTTCCGAATATTTTTCCAGGCAAAAAGGTTGGTTTGTTCTTTCATTGTGTGCTTCAAATCAATGTCAGTAAAGTGAAGAAAGAAGACAATTACCTCTCCGGATTCATCATGGCCAACCTCTTCCACTACACAAATATGTCCATGAAATACAGGAAAATGTGTGAAATCCTTTTCAGAACAAGCAATATTGCTGTGATTATCCAAGCATTTCCATTTCCCTAAAAGGAGCTTTTTGGGATACTCACAGTAGACTCTCCACAGTTGCAATGTTGTCATCTTTTGATTCACTACTCCCAGCTTCAGAATTACTTAATGATGAAATTGAGTTACATATATGATTTCCATATTAGCAAATTAAAAATAACAACAAAAAAAAATTGTGTTACATTCTTTGGTATGAGGAAAAAAAGCAAAGTAACTTATTAGCCACAAGAGAGATAAGTGACTGAGAAAATAATTTCACGTTGGTTATTTGACAGTGGAGGAATATACGTTTCATCAGGGCCATCCCTGGGGATTGAGGGGGCCTGTGCAAATATAAGGAGGGGGCCCCCTTAACTTTGCATTCCCTTATTGAAATAGCAGCATCTTTTAAGCATATTTCATGAAAATAAAGAAATTAACCAACAAACTGGCAATTGATTTCAAGAAATTTACATGTGTACTAAGTAGTAGGTAATTTTGGGTAATAGGTGAGTTTCCTCGCGTGCCGTCTGAAAGAGGCAAGCCTGGACGGGGCCCCATAAGCGCGGGGCCCAGTGCAGTGGTGCCTGTCGCACTACCCTAGGGACGCCACTGCGTTTCATTATCTTCAGTCATCATCAGGACTATGCTCTGCAATAAATCAGCATTCTCTTCTTCATGAAGATGTCTTAAACTGCCTGGAGTCTCCTTGTTTATGTGCACAGATATGTACTTCCTTACAAGCGCACAAATTACACTCATGTGTTCTAAGAGTATCCCTGTATTTTCTTCTAAGCTTGCAAAAAAGGACCCTTGTTAGCTGCTACATTATGCTCTACATGAATGATACCAATGATCAAGATCTATACTGCATAGTGCTATAACGTACTCAAGCGTCACTATAGTGATGCTTGAGTACGTTATTTTCAATGCCAATAAAGCAGAACTCCTGTGATGCCTATGTGCATCGTTGGCAACAACCATTAGTCCAATGGTTCTTGCCAACGACATACTAGTTCATAGTAGTAGCAGACTAGACATACTTATTCATTGCTATCATTCAACGTGTTAAGTTAATTTTCAATCAATTCCTCAGCTAGGGAAAAAAAGTAAAAATATTGTCTTTACTACCACTAAGCCTCGTTAAGCATCACATTAATTTTGCTGTTTTTACGTCCTTCCAGATTTAGTCTCCACATGCTTTTCTTAAGTGAAAAGGAGAGAAGTATCATCAATCAACTCAAGGAAAAATTAAAACTACACTCTGGGAGCAAAGAAAAACAGGAGGCGTCAGGAGGTGATGTGAACTCACCTTTGGCATTTTTGGATAACTTTTAGTTTTCAAATGTATTACGTATTAATTCAATGTAATACTGAAACACGTTTTTCGTTGTTTGACACCTGTGTACTAGATCTTATGAAACTTGGTTATTCCTTGCTGAAGCAGTAATCTTGGTTATCACTAGTCTGACATCCTCTAACACAGTGCATAATATGGTCTGTTTGTGTATGTAATTTTTCGTGATTAGAGCTGCTTTGGCTTTTAATGTTTTAACATTTATTGTATCAAGTCATTTGATTAGATAAAAAAATGAAAGCCCAAATGTTATTTCTCGAATACTTTCACATCATTCAGAGTTTTATGCTCACCGGGAGCAAATTATATAAGCAGAGTCATCATATTTTGGCGATTGCAGGAATATTATTTATGTATTCTAATTTTCTTGCAAGTCACTGTAGATAATGTAATTAGTGCTCTCAATTATAGAATTCAGTGCTTAAAATGTGTGCCCCTTGTTGATTTAAAAAAAGTTGAATGCTTTGATCACCTCAATGTTTATAAAAGAAGTATCCCTTCCGTGATACATACTAGCTTTTGGAATTCTCATGGCTGCCTGGTTTATAATGACCATGGAATCAGCTTTAGCTGTTCATTGTGTAATGTTATTATAATTTATTTTCAAATCTTAGCCAATAGTTGTACTTAAGAATTTTCCCGTTGCAGCACTGAAATAGTAATGACCTGCATATTTATAATTTGATAAAATTTTCATATATGATTGCTAGGATATGCAATGATTATAACTAGAGGAGTCGTGTTATTGTAATATGATAATTCCTCTTGACTAAAACAGAAGGAACTGGTCATAACTGCAGTCCTTTGTGCTCTGTAGTTTTGTGTTGTTTTGAATTATATTTTGGGAAAATGCCCTAATACAATAAAAAGGAAACAAAAATTAGAATTTGATTAGGATTCATGAATACTAATGGATGCAAGACGAAGCAATAATCAAAAGGTAGTGTGTAAAAATACTGTTATTTTCGTGGGCTGATAGAAAAAGTCACCACGCTATTAACAAACAATATACGTAATTGAACATCACTCACTACATGCAACTCTGCTGACAACGTAATCGGCACCCTACTAAGAAAGTCTGCATTGCAGTGGTCAGACCCTTTTTATTTTGTATGACATAATTAAAATTGGCAAGGTTCAAGCATTATACGAAGAACTCGAGGTGACAACACATCAGACAGTTGCTTCCAATTATGGTTTAAAATGTCTGTGCAAATGGTGAATGATCTTTCCCAGAGATAGAGAACTTTTACACTCCAAACACGACAGCCAGGGCTTCCTTGTCTACATGGAAATAATTTCTCTCAGCTGGTTTTAGGGGATGTGAACCAAAAGCAATTGGTCACTTAGTGTCATCTGGCATTACATGTGAGAGCATAGCAGTGACCCCATGTGGAGATGTATCTAACCCACAACATGCAAACCTAATCTACTCATGTTTCTGGCATCACATACCAGATTACTGATTAGGGTTGAAATGCACTAACAGTGCATCTTTTACTGCTTTCTTAACATAGTCAATGGCATTGTTGTGACCCAGCTAGCACAGGTTAGGCCGCATCCCTAAATACGAGGATAGTCCACATATATATCGTGGCTAAGCCTATCTGGGCGCAGAGATAAAGTATGACGAATCCACTCCGTATTTGAGGCGAAATTGGAGATGAATTTCCGCACTTTCAGGGATAAACCTATCCTTATGTCGTAAAAACCGTTACGGGCTGCTGACAACGATCGCAGCGCCATCGGGCGAGAATCTTAATTACTATGTGAATAACACCACTACATGCGCGCCCCTTGCGGCTTTTCATATAAACTACTGGAAATGAAAGGCGACAATCCAAAAATTGTGGAAATCAGCCCAAATATAGGGGCAAAATACATTCTTCCGGATTTCTTCCCGTGCTTGTGCTAGTTCTGGCGGCTTCAGGGTCATGAGCACCGATGCTTGCATCTTTAGTTCGAGAAGTGTCAATATACCCCAAAAATTTTCTCTCACTCTTACCATTTAACCATCATATTTTTATGCGATTACTAACTTCTATTTACATGTTTTCTGTGGTTATTGCCGGGTCCAGCGCTATGAGGTCTCATTCACTGATTTTCATTTTATTATGGCCTTCTAACGGTTATGCATTATTATTTTATTGACTCGACTTATTTTATTTTTATTTAACACTACACGGTCACATTCATACCGCCAATTTCGAATGGCCATTTCATGCCCCACCATTCATCGACTTAAGTGGGTTTTTTTAACTTACTTACTGCTATGCTTCGGAGTGATCACTTCTCTTGATCCTGGGCTCAAAATGATTAACACTAATGTCAATTTATCCATACTATTTATTATCATAAATACAGTCGCAGATCACTATCCATTTTTAGCCACGATGTTCTCTTCCAACACAAAGTACATGTCACTTTTGACCCTCAACACTCTCACTCAACTTAAAATAACTCACTCTCGCAGGTGATTTGATTTATTCAATAATTACACTGCATATACAATTAAAGTACTGTGACACCCCCTCCCCCAAATGCTTGCAATCGTGGAAAACAGGGATATTGAACGTGGAAGATAAGCTTATCCCCAAAATACCTATCAGATTTCTCCAAGGATACAACCAAATCTGTGCTAGCTGGGGAGCAGTTGACAATTGTCATTCTATTCCTTGTTTGAGGATATCATAAAGTAAATGAAATTCAGTGGCCTTATTTGGGCAGAGTCATAATTATTCACAAACCCTGATTGGTACACTCGCAGGCTGTCTACATCATTTGTCTTGGAAGCTCTCATTATCACCTGAACCTTTTTTACTCTCGACGAAATATGTACCATTTGCACTAATATTGTACCCCAAAAAATCTGTATTGTTTACAACATCAGTCATCAAAAATCAGTACTGTCGGCCTCGGTGGTGAGGGGATAAAGTCCTCGCCTGCCAATCCTAAGTTTGCGGGTTCGAGTCCCGCCTGGGTGGGTTTTCTTCCACTCAGGACATGGGTGTTAATGTGTGATGCATGAGTTAAATGTAAGAAAGGACTGCTCAGCCCTAATTTCGCACTGAAAAAAGTCGCAATTGTTATAATTATAGCCAAACAGACACTTGTCAGGACAAAGGTGCAAACCTGTGGAATCAATGTGTGAGGGAACATCTCACACCCTAGACAGCAGTAACTCCCTGGATGGGGCCTGGACTTAAAATATCATCCAGGTGCACAATAACGATGGGCAAAAAATACCGGTATTTGGTAGTAGCGATACACCTGAGGGTGCAATAAAATTAATCATCGACGAGCTAACTTTGTGGAAATTTTCCATGGTAATAGAATTGTATATACTTAAGTATTGAGTTTGTAATTTTCCACGCCATTATTTTTTACCTCAACTGGTTTCTACGTTTACACGTGATTTTCAAGAGGCCATACTTAACCAAGGAGCACTCAAGCCCTTATTTATGCAATATGAACAGATGGAGGGGTTGGTGGTGAAGTAAAGAAGGAAGGTACTACAGGGGAACACAAAGTATGAGAGGGACCTAGGTCAGGGTCATGGAGAAGTGATCAAGATGGGGGAGGAACTGGCACAGAAAGAAAAGGTGAGTGGTTCACAGGATATACCTTATTAACCAATTTTTCTCCATTCAATTTATAAAATGCTCCTCTTTCAAAATTTTCTATTAAATCTAATTTTTCATCTTTGCCACTAGTATGTAGTACATTAATTTTGAAATCAGAGGTATGGTTGTTCTCAATTAAATGCTTGGCAATCATTTCTTTGTTGTCAACATGAAGCAGTGATCTGATATGTTTGGTAATCCTCACATTAAATTTTCTACCACTTTATCCAATAGAAAAACAATTAAGATCAAGTATCGTATATTTTTACAAATGAATATGTATCACTTTTGTCATAATCGGTTACATACAATCTTTGGAATTAAATAGCAATTTACAAATATGTAGTCACTGGACAATAAAAACATAATTTTACATCATCTATGAGAAAAAGTAAACCAAGTTTATGTGATAAATGGTCATGGACCAATGGTAATTAGGCCCACTTGAAATATGAATGGCAGATGGGAGAGAGGTTGCTGGATGACATTACAAGTCGTTTTATATTTCATTGTTTTATTATACATATACCTTCAATAAGTGCCTTTTCATTGCCTTAGAGGAATTCTATGAGTTAAATAGTGTTCAGTTCCTTGTGAAAATCTTTGTTCTTACTCTTAGCAAAGGGACAAGGGCCCAGCCACATTGACACACTGGTTCCCGTAAGATTACTGAAGTTAAGCAAGGTCTGGACGGTGGTTGGATGGGTGACCATACATACCTTCACCGTGGCACTCTTGTCCCCTGTCTGCATGTGGTAGACAGGCAGGCAGCTGGCACAATGTACCTAAGCCATGGAGGTAAGTTTGCAAGAAGAAATAGGTATAAGTAGCTTACAATGTAAGTCGCTTACTTATTTCTTACACACGTATCGCATGACTTCCAGCGGGCGAAACAGGTACTTAAGGATAATTGAGGAACGGACTGATGGTTCCAGACCGTTCCCTTTTTCGGAGGAAACGAAACGGAAACCACGAGAACGATAATTTGGTGTTTATCTGTGACAATTTAAAGCAAATTATCCCAGTGGAACATTTAATTTGAAGTTTAAATAAATTTGGCATCACTACAAGTTTCAAAGTCCTTGAAATAACAGAGTTATTTTTTGTGATAATATGTAAACGAAGATATATCGTGTGTTTTGACTTTAAATTGTTCATTGTAACATGCCAGTGATTACAATTTTTTTTTGTGCTGAGCTGGATTGTATGCGTCTAAGTGGTGATATCTTTACATACATTAGCTAGGATTTATCTCTTTAAATAACGTGTTATGACAGGAATTCTATTTAAAATGTTAAAAATATGTTGTATGTATTGGAGAAGACTTTAAGTTCGTTGTTTCTATTATTGACTAAATTAAGATGTGGAATCTATGTGAATTGAAGTGAAGTTTGGTGACTATGTGGATTGCTCCTGTCTTGTAAGTGTGGTTTTTTACGCCCCAGTGAAAGGATATATAGTGTAGTGTTTTATTATTCCTCATTCAGTGAATTTTGTCACCCCAAGTGTCATCTTTTTCTTTCATTGTACATTGTGTTGTCCAATGTGAATTTGTTGAAATAATTAATCCATCAACATTTAAGACAGGTAATGATTAATTAGCAATAGGTAGTAGGATTTGTCGTTGGCAGTTATTATTGTGTTATTTGAGAGTTTCAAATTGTGTTTCAATTTACGTCCAAGTGAAAGAGTGATGATTTTTTTTCTACTTTTTCAATGTAGGTTGTTTCATCATGCTTCATTCAGTAAATTTTACCTCCTCAAAAGTTATTTTTTCATTTTTCTCGACTTGATATCACATATATGTCAAGAGCAAGAATTTATTCCTTTATTTGAGTACCGCCATGTGTGCCTGGAGAAATAGAGGAAATAATTTAAAGCTGCCTAATATATCTCACGGTAGGTAATCGAGAAATAGTGGAAATTATTTAAAGCTGCCTAATATATCTCACGGTAGGTAATCATATAATTAATGTATTTATTGATCACGTATAAATTATAAGAAGAGGAAATCATATATGCTGCTTTAGGTGGTAGTACAGCATTCTGCCACGCACTGCGCTACTGTACATTTTTAACTTACCCATTATGAGGCTATTTGACGGCATTCCTTACCCCTGTCTTACCTGGGTATGAGCAATTTCTTACGGAAGTGCCTTACCTCATGGTAAGCTACTTACCTGTTTTATACGTAAGTATCTAGTAAGAAAAGAGTAAGGAGCATACTCTGTGCCAGCTGGGATGGGGTTGGCACAATGGACCAAGAAGTTCTAAGTGCCCGGGCTCCTGTCGAAGGCCCCCCCTACAAATGATCTAATCTTATCTACTTTAAGTAAAACACCTTTGTTAGAACCTTTCCCCCAAAATTTTGCTTGTCCTACCCTAAAGCTTAAAAGTGGATGCTCTCAAGTGAATTGAGATTATCAGACACTCCGCAGACCTATGCAACAAGCAATTATTCCCAACTCCTCCAGTTATTAGTAGGAACAGTTATTGAAGGTTATGAAGGTGAATAATGAAAATAGTGAGGCAAGTGCAGCAGGATTGCATGAGGTGATTGATTTGAAATACATAATAAAGGGCATGGATAGGATGCCAAGAGTCACCATATATATGATGACTGTACAATATTTTAAGAATAAATGGGTGAGAGATGTATTTAGTGCTAATGTCAGTTTAATGGTTGGAGATGTAAAAGTGTGAGTTCTAATGTTTGCGGATTATGCTGGGTTGCTGTCTTATAGCTCACTGGGATCATAGGGGCTCCTGGATAACTTCTGTCGAGCAGCAAAGGCAATCAAGAGAGGGTAAGTACATAAAACACCAAAGGGGCTGTCCATAAATGACGTCCACACGATTGGGGGGGGGGGGGGTCACCACCTTGTGACAATGTGTGATGGAGGGGGGGGGGGGGGCGCTATGCTTCATGTGACATCCACACTTCCACCGTATATATTATGCCTTATTTTTACTCAGACTGTGGAGGGGGGTAGAAGTTTTTTTTTTCATTTTTGTGACATCATTAAAGGGGGGGACACTTTTTGTGACCAACTGTGACGGGGGGAGGGGGTCTAGTTTGGTCTAAAATTGTGTGACATCATTTATGGAAAGCCCCAAAGTGTACTACCTCTGTTTAAAACAACTACAGTTTTTCTGACAGGGAGAATGGCTTTATGATAAAAATGATGAAATAATTGAACAAGTGGGCGAATTTGAGTTACATAATGTCTGAATTTTTGCAAAAGATGGAAGGAGAAATGTGGAGGTATCTCCTTTACTACAAGAAATAATGCCATTGCTAGAGCATGTGGAGCATTCAAGAAATGAATGTTAGTCTAAGGAAGCAAAAAGTGCAGTCTTCCTCTCCACTTTATAGTATGGCTGTGAATTCTGAGAATGCCAGGATAAGCATAAGTGTAGGCTAAACAGTGTGGGAATGGGGTACTTCAGAAGTGTTTGCGTTAAATGGAGATAGATTGATATTACAGTGATGTACATAAATGAAAGGATTGTGCCAATTGTTGGCCATTTTGAGGTAATGGATGAGTTGAACAATGAACCGCAGATTCATGAAAGAAGAGTGAATGGCATGAGAGGAAGGGTAAACCATATGATGGGTGAATGTGCTGGAATAGACTCATTATATTAAGATATTGAGTGCGGGAGTCATCTTGAAAACTTGTTACCAGGATTAGGAAGTTATGCAAGCAGATAAGTTACGATTGCTTCACACCGAGAGCCCTCTGCCCCTGAAATGCACACAGTTGGCTCACACATGTGCGAGTTATCCACCCTCAACTTGTTAAGAACAGGAATAAGTGGAGTCTTAAGATTAGAAGATCATGTATGAAGCAATGCATGAGTTTAATAGAAGCAAAATCGAGGTATTCAAGGATAGGGTATTATGGGGAAATTATTGAAGTAGACCCAACTTTGAAGGCCTAAGCTCTTTGACTGTGTTCCTGCATATCGAGTTGTCCTCTGCGTAAGTTGTTTTTGGTGACAAAAGTTTCGCCCGTATTCCAACGTGCATCTTCAAGTCGAACCTACGATGGAACTCTTTGACTGTGTTCATCCCGAAAGTGAATGGTGCGGTCGGTATATATATGCCAGTTAATTATGAAATTCAAATTTCCCGGCTTTCTACCTCGCTGCTTAGCAGTGCTGCCATCTTACACATAACGCGTTTACTTCCGTGAAAATCGTAGGATGATGCTTTTTTTATTTTATTGAAGTGTCGACTCAAACCAACAGATGGGATTACGTTGATAAGCTAACGTACAAGTGGTATACGTGGTAAATAGGAATTACTGGTTTGTCTGCGTGCGTTAGTTGCCTACCGTTCAGCATTAAATCTGAGTAACAGCTATGTCATCCCCCGAAGAGACTCAATTAAAAGCTGGGCATCCCCCTG
This sequence comes from Pyrrhosoma nymphula, assembly GCA_963573305.1. NCBI lineage: Eukaryota > Metazoa > Arthropoda > Insecta > Odonata > Coenagrionidae > Pyrrhosoma > Pyrrhosoma nymphula. The sequence continues at coordinate 20,471,878 of OY754330.1, read as the reverse complement.
CAGGTGAAATTTCTCTATGATATGAAAGATATGGTTTGGTGAATGAATCTTTCAAGAAGGGCGGTAGCACGCCGTGCCTCACTACGCGTGACAGGCTTTTCTTAATTTTTGTATTCTGTTTATGTTCAAATTCCAGTGAAGGCAGGAGGAATGAGAATAACGCAGCACAAATCGCCTAAAGATGACAACAAAGAGGTTAAAGTCGGCAAAGAAGAAGAATTGGATCCGACGACAAGTTTGAAAGTCTCATCTAGGTATATTCTAATTTTTTTTACCTACGACGTATTATTTGGAATATTTATGTCAGCGGTTCAGAGGTTTATTTTCTTAGTGCTACTATGGTAGATGTATCAATTATTTTTCTACGAAAAACTGTCACTAGTCTCTATCCCAGCAGGGGTAAAACATTTTTCAGTATATTTTTTTGTAATTCTCTTGGAGGCTTTGATGTCGCACATTTTAATTGTCTGTCGCATATTCTAGCAATTGGAAATGTGGGACCATTAGGTACTGCACCGATCAGTGTTGTGTACTTGATACCAAAAATGTCATCCTATTCCATATTCCGTTCGTCTAAAATAGATATTCAGTACTTATTCAGCAAAATAGTCTGGGAGGTAGTTTGTGGTGAATAGGCACATTTTTCAAAGCTATAAATGAAATCCCGTCAGTGTTGGGTGAATAGTATATTGGTTATGTCCTGCTTTCAGGTATTTCTGCTCTGATTTCGCAAGTCAGTGCTTAGGTGAGACTATGGTGATAAGATAAATAGATAAAGATTATATTTTTATTACTCTTGGTTACATTCAGTAACATAGTATTCGTCAATTTGAATATACAGACCGCAATCAAGTACAAATATAATAAAAAAACAAAGGACACAATATAAACAAATTGAGGTGAGAAGGAAATTTAATCACCTAGGCCTCCTCACAGCAGGTGGATTGATTGTTAAAGAAATCATAGACACTGTAAAATTCTTGCTTATGAGGTACTTTTTAAGTTCTAATTTAAACTTCGGCATTGAGCATATTGTCTTTAAGTTTAAAGGTAAATTATTAAAAATTATAGATGCTGCATGGTGAGGTCCTTTTAGAGACAGTGAGAGATGATGGCTACAAATATGGATATCATGTATACTGTATGTTATGAGTGAAAACTACGATTGTCAGGAAAGAGATGTGGATTTTGTTTAACGAAAATAGCACAATTTAGGATATATAGTGAAGGTAGGGTAAAGATGTTGTACTTCTGAAAAAGGGAGCGACTGGGGGTGCGATATGGTAGCTTTTGAAGGGAGAAAACAGTTTTACTAAAGCTGTCATGGCCCCAGAATATTATTCCGTAAGTCAGGAAGGATTGAATTCTTGCATGGAATAGCAACATCAAGATCTTAAAGAAATAATGGGAGCCAGTCTTTTAATCATGAAGATCCCTATTGTTAGGTTACTTGCGATTCTCTTTGTATGAGTGTACCAGCTCAGGTCTTCACCTACGGAAAGCCCTAGAAATCTAGTATTTGATGACCGCACAATATGGTGGCATAGCTTTATAGATTCCTCTTACCCGAGAAAGTGAGGAGAGTCAAATGAAATTACCTGGAATTTTAAAAATATTTGGAGGAAGTAAAAACAACGTAATTATTGAAAATTAATATCATAATCTAGGTCTAAATGGCCATTTAGAATGGAATTAGGTAAACGGAGAAGAAGTAAACATGCTCTGCTTAGCAGATGACATTGCAGTTGTAGCAGGAAATCATAATGATCTTCAAAGATGATGACTGAACACTATGGACCATTAAGTTCTTCAAAAATGAAGCATGAAAATAAGAAGACCAAAATCCTAGTATGCAGAAGAGAGAACCTTAAAGAAGAAAAGCTTACTCTTAAGAATAATGTCAATGGAGGCAGGCGATACTTTGTGGAATTTAGTTGCACTGAACAAACTTACTCTTAAGAGGAGAGAAATAAGAGAAAGTTGATTCCTTCACCCACGTCGGAAGTATCATCAAATGGGATGGAAGAAGTACGACGGATGTCGACTGTAGAATAGCTCAAGCTAAGAAACTGTTCTCATTGAAGAGGCAACTACAGTGTTCAAAGAAGATAGGACTACTTATGAGGGAACAGCATATGAAAACATTTGCGTGGAGTGTGACACACGTTATGTATCCGAAACCTGAATAATTTGAAAAGTAGACAAGAGGTATTCGAAACCTGGTGTTGTTCGAGGATGCTAAAGATCAGATAGATAAAATAAGAAATGAACAGTGATGGGAAAAGTACTGAAGAAATGTAATCGGGCTCAATTACAAATATGTACACTGGAAAATTTGTAACTAATTACAATTACCAATTATTCTTTGAAAAAGTAATCAGTAGGATTACAATTACTTTAGTTAAGTACATATTACCCATTCTCATATTTTCTCATACAGTGACTGCTATTACATGCAATCCAACATTTTTACTTATCTTTAATTTAAGTAATCATGTTGCCTAAATACTTATGTTCTACCAAAATGTCTTGAAATAATTCTGCAGGGATGGGAAGGGGAAAGGCCTTTCTTCCACAACGGTTTCCATAGCTCTCTTGATTAGATTCTTCTCTTTGTACGGTTTACCAGCGAGACTTCTTCTCTTCACTACGTCCGCCAATGATATGAGAAAAGATTCATGTAAAAGCCGGAGACGTAGAAACTTATATTGGCTATATATGTAAACCCACGCCTCTTGGCTAAATCGTACCATTTTCAGTTTACCCATTTTCACATATCGTCTGACCCTTCTCAAGTTCTCGGAAGCAACTCCACTCCTAGAAAGGGAGTCACCTCTCCGTGAAAGAGAGAACTGGAACTCAGCTCAGGATGCACAATGTAGCTAAAACTACTTCTCAATGCGTTCAATGCACGAGTTACTCAAATTTTCACTTATGATTACTCAAATGTAACGATTACTCAAACGTGCTTTGAAGTAGATGACCAGTAAAAGTTACTTTTTGAAAAATGTATCGATTACAAGTAAAAATTACCAAAAATGTTATCATTACAAGTAATTCGATTACTTTTACTTCGTTACATCAGATCACTGAAAATGAATTATACATAGGCAGAAGAATGAATGTGTTAAAATCGTTGTAGTCTGTTCTCCACGTTTGAAGAAATACCGTTCAGCAACGTCGGATGGCGCCACTAGTACTCGACTAGTTTGTTGACTAGGTATAATTGATAGATTGAAGGAATTAATAAGAAGCTATGTTTATAGCATGGGCAGCTAGAGTAAAAACTTAGTATATCAAAGAACAACTCCCAGGAGACAGTGAAGTCATTACATATGAAATTTTAAAATAATCAAATAATGTGGTAGGTCCTTTATATAAACTAAACTCTTAACATAACAAGTATGACAGTGGAGAATAAAATACGTAAGGAGGACTGGAAAGGAGTATGGGAACCAACATTAGATTGGGAGGGATGGAGGGCAGTAGACAACCAATCTTTGGATTGAACAACCGATGAATGAATTGCCATTTAGAGTTGCCACAAATGGCTATTCATGGCCATGGTCACTCAAGTGGTCATGCATGAACTACGTTACCAACTTGGGGGGGGGGGGGGGGTCACCTAAAAGCCTACGGCGGGTAATGAGGGAAGGGGGGGTGGGGGTTCAGTCAAAGTAACAAAGCTGTTACAATGCGCCTGTTTACGTTTCTTACTCGTATCTAATACTACAGATTTTAGCGTGAGGAAGGGCACGTGGGGTGTTTATTACACCCCAAGTTTCTACTTTATCTCAATGAAACTGAACCATTATTGCCTCTGCAATGTTGCAAGTCTTCATACCATCAAATTGCTTACATTTTAACCTTCTCGCGGGTTAAATAGCGACCTCGTGAAACATTTTTGTATCAATAAACCTATCCCTAAAAATAAAAAACTCACTCAATAATTGAGAAAACATTTTTGAATTGAAAGTTTCATTTGTAGAGACAAGGTTACATGCTGGGGAGAGGGGGGGGGGGGTTGGAAAAATACTATGGTTGTCAACAAAGGGGGGTGGGTGTAAAAAAAATCACCGAGAACGGTAACGTAGTTTATGCACGACTCTTAAGTGGTCGTGGCCATTTGTAGTCACCAAATTTCCATTTGTGGACACTCGCAATATGGCCACAAATGGCCGTGCCCACTTCTGGCAATTTATTTCTGTGAGGGCAACAGCCTGCCTCAATGGGAACAACAGTTCTTAATCAGTAGAGAGTTGAAAAATAGTCCTCAATTTCATGATAAATGTCACAAATATTTTGAAAAAAAAGTCCTAGGTATTTTTGTAAGAATGTTGCAAAATTTGAGGTAATATAACACCTCAGAAGTAGTTACATGGATTAGTTCGTTATTATTAGGATTTTCAGGATGAATAGTCACTGTAAAACATGCACCATGTTTACCAATCGATCTCAGATCGATCTGAACTCAGACCGATCTGTAAGTTCAGAAGCGAGCTGACTCAGGTTTACCAATACGGTCTAAAAATATCGATATTGAACTATCGAATTCAGTAGTCTGAATTATTTGGAAATTTCTTGCCTATTTCAGTCGCACACTTCTCTCCCTTCCATTCTTAAAACAAGCCATGCCATAAATGATTATATTTTGTTTCCCATTGGCAATCAAAAGAAGAACGAAGAGCGCCATGCTCCGACCTCTTTGGATCGATCTGAGATCTCAGACCAGTTAGGAAAAACAGGTTGACTCTGCTCACTTCTCAGATCGATCTGGCCAGCCTGTTTCTTTTATCATACCGACCGGAGCCGGTAAGATGGATTGGTAAAGGCAGTGATTTATTCCATCTACATTTTGAATAACACTCAGGTTCATGACTACTGGGTAAGGCAAAAAAAACTTTTTTCAATCCCATAATATTTTTCTTCTAATCACTGCTGCTGCTGCTGCACTTAAAATATTTTGGCTGGGGAAAAGTAAAGTAAAAATATGAAATTTTGATAACATATTGTATATTATTTCAAAATCGCATTAGAAGGTATTGGCATAAGGTTTAAAAATTCTCATTCATTTTGTTTCATTTCCTCAATTAGAATTCCTAATATTCAGTTTCATTTCCTCTATGTTTTTCACTGTGACGGATGTGCGACAAGTCACTCACATTAAGTTTATATGTACATTGAAAATGAGGGCTGAACTTCACAGGCTGTTACAGGGGCATACCTTAGAGTAGCCACTACACTAGAGGAATATACAACATTTCTGATGCCTTTCCTTTACAGTGTACGTCAAGAATTTGAGATCCTTCAATCATTAACTTAAAGCTGTCATATTTACTCAATGTATAAAGTTATTTCTTATGGACACTAGTGGTGTGGGCACCCTTCGCATCTGCAAGTTTCTTCTTCACATTCATAATTGTTGACACTGAATTACTTAGGCTTAGGTGTGAGGATTCAAGATATTTAATTTTATCGACCGAAAACCCAAAGCAAGCTGCAATGCATGTCTGGTCCTATGGAAGCAAATCATCACTCCAAAGCTCTCATTCATTTTTATCCATCTGATATGATTTGGATAGTGAAATACGGATGGAAAGCTATATTTCTGCCTTTTATTAATGGTCTTTCACGTAGTCGACCACACCAAATTTTTAGTAATCTATTTTTATCTGGTGTTAGTTACTACAGCTGCATTGTCTTCTTAAATCGTAGCATATATTAACTTTTAATAATTCATTCCTCAAAGTATATATATTAAAGATTTTTAAAATACAAAGATGAATGCATGGAAATTTAAAAAAAATTTTCCTTTTCATGGAATTTTGGTAGGTAAATTTTCCTTGGAAAACTTTCGACATTTTTCCACCAATAATCTGATCTAGGGATGTTTTGTATTGTGTGTGGGAATGTTGTGTGTAACAACTAGCTCGCACAAGTACTAAGCAAAAATATCATGGTTGGATGCAAATGATAGCTAGCTTTGTTCTGAGAATTCACGGCTTCTTTCAATTTCACATGAGATTGATGCGATGAGCTGTCAGTGTGCTGTTTCACATGGGAATTTTTGTAAGATGATATCTTGCACAGTTAGAAAAATTTTTAAACGTTATTTAAATTAGTTCTTTATATTTCCATGTAGAATAACTTTTTTTAAACATGCAATTTCAAGTTCCAAATCATATATTACCTGTCATATCATTTATGATTGAATTATTCATGTGTAATTAACACTTTCCTCTCTGCCGGTCGTATATAACTAGCGCTCTCAGTGTAGTCTGCTGGGATTTTTTAGCTAAATGTAAACGTCTGGCGACGACTCTTTGGTAATAAACAGCCAGTTATTTTTGGTAAATTTAAATGGTGACAACCCCAACACAGGTTTTCTTTTACCTCAGGGGTGTCTGTTGTTCCACTAATTAATTGTAAACTTGTATTTTTTTAATGTATAAATGGTGGAATAAATACCAATATCTATCTATCTATAAGGAAAAAAAACTTGCAAGCAAGTGGTATATGAAGCACTGATTTGGGATCTATTGAACAAAATGCATAGAATAGGAAATGTAGGTAAGGGAGAAATGAAAAAGTAACATAAAAGTTGAGGTGAACCCAATCAATATATTGTAGCAATCAAGGTGTTCGTGACATCAGACAAGAGGAAGGAAATACTGAGTATGTAGGGTTTGAGGAAATCCTGGCGAAAATGCTCATCTCACGTGGGTGAGCACGGAGTGTAAACGAATCCCGCATTGATAGTGAAGATCTCGGATTTCCTTGGAGAATTGTGAACAAAGCCTGAGTGCGTGTTAGCTGAAGCTAAAGTGTAATAGTGACTCCGGTACATTAACCTAATTTTGTAGATGTGTCTATGGAAAATTATGCTTATTTTTCATACATATATTGCCACTTTGTATGGATTGCTATGTTTTCAAAATAATTAATATCTCTTCAGATTAGACTAAAGATGTATGTAAATTCATATTCCTGAAAACTCCTAATTCATACCATATTTTGATGATATGTATCATTTATAGCCCTGTGACTTGAACTACTGCTTCCTGAGACACTTCCATATTTGTGATGTCTTTTATGGATATCTTGTCTACCTGCTCAAAATTTGTTTCGTTCCATCTTTTAATTGATGGAATATTCCATGGTTTATTTTGTGTAATAAATTGCTTCATTTTTCTGACCTGCAGCCCGCCCAAGACAACAACTGTATCTGGAGCGCCAGTCCGAGGCAACGTGGATTTTCCAGTAGAAGCAGTGCAAGCGTTCCATGACAAGCCACGTCCAACGCATGAATCTCACGGTCATCAGACCAAACCTGGAAACATCCACCAGCCAAGGAAGTGAAATCACTTCTCTTTTCAAGGGATATCAGGGGAGATGACATGTTCTAATCAGGGTTATTTGTAGGGGGTTTGAAGGACAGAGTTAAATTTTACTCTTGATGTGCTCCTGAAATGGCATTAAGAGGCTGTGTATTGAATGGTCTTTTGTGTTATTGAATGTCCATGTTTCCAGGTATTCATTTTTGATTAATATAATAACAATTTTATGGTGGAGTACAGTATGGAGAGATTCAGAGATGGGAAATGCTCCTCACAGATATATTTTCTTCTTGCTTGGGCACTGCATTTATTTGGGTTGATTGGTAGAAGAAGTCTATATTTTTTTCCATTTAATTTTGTTATGTTTCTTGTGCATATATATGTTGAACGTTAATTTTTGTCACTCCACCTTAAATCATAATGCAAATTTCTTAAATTTTCTTTTTGCAGGGTAGTAAATTTTTTTTATTTTCAAATGATATTTTTATCATGGCCAGGTGTTAAATAGGGACTTTTCTTTTATTTTCTTTGTTTACTTTTTCATAGTTTTCCTTGTTTTTTATGTTCTGGGTGTAAGGTTGGTTTAATGATAGTCTCATTCATTTACCTGTTATTTAGGTTCGTTTTCAGCTGATGCTTTACAGTGATAATTTTCTTGGGAACAACTTTAATAATGTGTTTAAAAACTTGCTAGTGAGTGAGACTAAATGGAAATACTGCTTTAAGAAGATTGTTTATTTTAAAAATGTTTCACTAGTGAAATAAAGAATAAGAAATAGTTCAATCGTACAACTTTCATTATTTTACGCATGGCAAAACCTTATTTATCTTTGGGAGTGATGGTGGTGTGTGAGGTCCCAGTGATTGTGGAATCAACTGTAAATAAGGTGAGCTTAGAGAGGGGAAAATTACCACAATTTTCATCTGAGGTAAATTACCACGGTATATTACGGTAATTTTTGAAAATTACTGTAATTTTCCTGTATTTTTTAGTTTTTACTATTAAACAGCAAATGTATGGTTAAATAAGAAAGCCAATAGCAATAGGAAGGGAATAACCATGTTTAAACCATACCCAATACAACATTAATGTATTAGAAATTTTTTAAATTGTAAAAAGAACTACAGCAGCAACACGCAATCTGGCTTTCTTTTGTCAAAGTATGAGAAATTTTTAAGAGGAATATTCTAATGATTTAATCTTAGAATGTTATAATTTAAGTAAAATATCCCAAAAATTAATTGTACATGCCTCAATTTATTATTAAACACGTATGAAATGTGAACTTAGCTTAAAAGAACGTGTTGGGAATTAATCTGTATGAAAAATTACCTCAAACATAGGTGAATTATCTAGAAAATTACGGTAATTTACAAGGGATGCGGTAAATTATGAAAAATACCACGGTAATTTATGAAAATTACAGAGGTAATTTTCAGAGTGGTCCATCTCTAGGTGAGCATCCTTAGCTGGAATGCGTTTACCTTCATGATTAATTTACTTACGTTGTAGTATGCATGTGTTAGGGTATTTTGTTGCTTAAGTGCACATAATTGCCACCATTTTCTTCTGCTTTCCAGATCTTTATTTGTTCAGTATCAGATCAGTATTTTTATTTGTTCTGTAGGATCTTGACAAATCATGGAACATGTCATACAATAAATGACAGAGCTATCCTGGATATCAAACTCTGATAGAGAAAGTTAGCGTTTCTTAATAAGATATTTACACAATGTATATGTATTCTGTTCTTCACTTTTCCATGACTACGGATTGTTTATGAATCAAAATCTAATCTGACATTCTTAAAAAACCAGGATTTTCTTTTCATTTTGACTCCTGCTAATGAAACTCTGAGCACTTTACTTTCTACATTTCCAAATTCCTTTAGATTACTGGGAATTTTATTGATTGTAGAAAGCCAATACTTGGGGACTATTTTAATGTAGAGCACTACATATTATGTATTAGGAAATATATGTGCATCACACTTTCTTCTTGTACTGAGGGCGTTAATATTCTTTACAAAGCAATCTGGGTATGTCTTCACGAATATGGCCAAATGTAATACCAAAATTTGTTACACAGGCGAGTAAGCCATTTTTAACAAAGAAAGGCTAACAGCTCACTCAGGGTTTTAAGTTGATCATGGCTTGTTAGGCACTCTTTTGTAAAATGAATGCTCGTTTAGTAGGATGAGTGACTCCAAAATATAATATTATTATACATATAAGTGCAAGTAAACATTTATTATAGTCTGAATTAACTCACTAGTTAATCAGGATTAAATTAAAAGGGATCGGTAAAAGAAGTCACTTCATTATGACGGCACAAAAAGAACAGATTTGTTTATTAAAAACAAAGCACCATGACGCTACATAGTTACCGACATATGCAATTGATTTTTTCCTCTAAACATAAATCTAACACCTCTCCTCAAAAATCAAACACAAAATTGACTGTCACAAATGGCAAAAAAATATTTGGCAAGTATTTGAGGTATGCCATAAATGGGAACAGTTGTTTGCAAGCAAAACAGAAAAACAAAACTTAACTAGCAAGCCCCATTGCTTGGACAAACACCTTTGTTTTGGGTTGTCGCAGTACCTTTGTCAATACATCAGCTACATTATCTGATGAAGGAACATAGTTTACTTCAACCTCACCATTTTGAACATATTCTCGCACAAAATGATATCTAAGTCTACAATGCTTATTTTTGTCAGTCAAGTTGATTGATTTAGCCAAACTGCTCGCTCCCTGATTGTCAGCATATATTTGTACTGCTCTGATCACAGGATGTCCCAGTTCACTCAATAAGTCCCTTAGTCACACAACGTCCTCGCATGCCTCAAACATGGAGTAATATTCAGCTAACATAGTACTGCTCTTTATGATAGACAGCTTTTTTCTTCTCCAGATAATAGCAGTACCAGCCATTAATATTACATGACCACCTACAGAAAGAGTCACACTTATCGTTTGCCCAATCAACATCACTGAACACTGAATTCAAATGAAGGATCACTCTGAAACACCATTTTGTAATAAGAGGTGCCCTTCAGGTACCTTAACACATGCTTCATTGCTTCCCCCTGCACTCAGTGGGTTCTTGGCAATATTTACTCAGACATCCAACAATGAATGAAATATCCAGCCTGGAACAAGTGGGCAAATACAACAGACAGCCAATAGCAGAGCCAGCTCTCTCCTGATTGAAAGGTTTCCTTTCTCATCTTACTTGGCACCTACAACTCCTGGATTAAATACACCGTTACAATCAGTCATATTAAACATCAAGTACGTCCATGACGTACGTTGTAACCCTCACCTTCGTTTCCTTCATGTTACCTTGGATATTATTACATTTATTGTACAAATCACATGCAGAAAACACTTATGGCTGCTTAAAAATTATATTTTAATTCAGTAAAAGTTGATTGGGCCCAATTTACAAACGTTAAAACCTTTCAACTTATATAATTAATTACAAGATTTAATTGAATGATTTATCTTTCCAATTTCGAGGGCTTGAATTTTTATCTGTCCTTTAGTTCCTCCTCTTGCTATTTTAACCATCAAGACAATAAAACTTTGATATGGCACTTATCGTTATCCTGTCTTTTCCTCCAACTTTCTCTGGTCTCTCGGAGATCTCTCTCTCCGGCCCGCCGTGAGTCTTTCGCTCTCGCCACAATCCCCTCCGTTTCTGCCTCTCTCCTGGCTTCTTCCAGCTTTCCTTGCTGAAACACCGCTTCCAAAACTCCTCCCGTCACCTTTTGACAATTCGACACTATTGCAAATACACTTTTATTTCCTTTTTCCTTCTCCTCTCACCTCGGACTCGTTCGAGCTCTCTTCCTGCTTCCACCATATAATACTATCTCTCCGCGTCTGTAGTTACGCCCTTTGTTGCTTTGTTTATCATCGCTACTCTTTATTTATTTTTCGTCCTAACTCCGCATTGTTATCGTATTTATTTTGTCTTCCGGGCGTTACTTAGGTTATAACGTACTTTGGTCCATTTTAAGAACCTTTTCAGTGGGCTGAGAAAAATGGAGTCAAATAAAATTAGTGATCGGCCCTATCTCTCTGACCTCCACAACATCACTTAGACCTTTCTTTAAGAATGTTAGAAAAGATTTGGTAGCACAAGCAATAATATCATCCACATAGATTCCTATATATCCCTCATCATGTACAAAAACACATGGGTCTGAAACACATTGCTTAATCCCTAGGTTACACAAAATCTTAACTAGCATATCATTCCACACCAGGCCAGACTGTTTTAAATCATACAAACTCTTTTGAAGAAGACACACCATGACCGTGTCACCTTCTTGCCAGAGCTTGGGATGCTCCATATGGATAGTCTCATTAAGGACACCATTCAGATAAGCTGCGACACAATCAATATGCTTGATCTCCCACTCTTTGCCCACAGCTAAAGCTAATAAAAGTCTCAGGCTGCCCTTGGATAATACCCGGCTGTAAGTCTCCCAGAAATCAAACCCAAATTTCTGACAAAAACCTTGCACCACTAACCTGGCCTTGTAGGTGAGCTCGCTAGAGGGGCCCAACTTAGGTGGGGGAAAACCCACCTACAACCTACCACATTGACTCCCTTGGGCTTTTCTACTTCAGTCCATGTACCATTCCTCTGGTGGTTAGCCATTTCCTTCTGCATTGCCTTCATCCAATGTTTGCTGTCGGGCTGCCTCATGGCCTCCTCCAGGGTCTTTGGGGGCACTGTGAGAGGTCCTAAATCATCATCTGCAGCGTCAGCTGCCCAGCTGTGCAACAAACAAGGTGTGGTGCAGCAGTGCATGGGCCTCCTTTGACGCTCGAAGCACCGAGCACTCTGCCCTCATCGTGGACATGGTCCTCTTCGAGGGCCGCTCGGTCTCCGAGGTGCGGTGGTGTGCCCCCTCAGACATCAGGGATATCTGCTTCGCCATCCTCTCCTGTACGCGGACCTACATCTCGCTCCGGCCCGCCAACGCCTGCTGGTAGTGGTGGTGGTGCAGCCCCCTCACCGACGGGGACACCCGTGTCCAAGGTGCCATCCTCTCCTGAGTGGCGACCTCCTCCATGACTATCTGGACCTCCCAGTGGCGGCTGTGCAGCCCCCTGGACAACAAGGACCTCAGCGCCGTCATTTTCCTCCTTCGCGAAGTTGGCAATGGAACAGAACACCTCCCTGGGGGCAGGCCGTTTGTGCCTCAGGGTCTCCTGCCTGTAAGGAAATCTGCCCTCTTGAAACACCATGTTTTGGCTGTGGATTACTCGCCTCTCGTGGATGCTCCAGAGACGGTAGCCCTTAGTTCCCTCCTCATATCCCAGAATAACTGACTCCTGCGCCCTGGGGGAGAACTTGAAGTCCCTCCTCTCCTCTGGTATCCAGGCCCAGGCCTGGCAGCTAAAAACCTGGAGGTGCTCCACGTCTTGCCTCTCCAGCTTTCTCCTGGTCCACCGCTCCAGGGGAGAGTCAAAGTTGAGAGCCTTTGATGGACGTAGGTTGCGGAGGTACTCTGCCGTCCACAGGGCCTCCGCCCAGAAATACAGCAGCAATACCGGCTCGCAACAGAAGGCACCTCACAATATCAGCAAGGGTCAGGTTCATCCTCTCCGCAGTGCCGTTTTGCTGGGACGTGTACTCGATGGACTTACGGTGCGCAATCCCATTCTTCTCGAGAAAAGATTGGAATTCCCTGGCCAGGTACTCAGTCTGGAGTCCCCCTGTCAGTCTGGAGTTCTTTCATCCTCCTGCTATGAAGAACTTCGCACCTCTCCTTGTATTTCTTGAAGTGGTCCAGTGCCTCACTCTTCTTTGCCATTGGGGATGCAGACACATATTTTGACTCTTCGTCGACAAAGGTTATAATGAATCTCTTCCTTCCTAAAGACTCTGGTCGGATCTGCCCCATGATATCAGAGTGCACCCCTTCCAGAACACCCAGCTCCTCATGATGATTCTTCTTGGGAAATTTCGACCTTTTCATTTTTCCCTGGACACTGGTCACAAAAGTCCTCACTTTTATCCCCATTTTCATGTTTAGAAATCAGATTTGAGAGCACCTCCATCTTGCTCATGATTTCATCACATGGGTGGCCCAATGGATTGTGCCAAACTTGCTGTGAAACACGCCTTCTTTATATTTCTATCCTACTTCTCACGTAGGGTCTCAATTGAAATTCCCTCCAAGGTGGCCACAAAGTAAAGTCTCCCAATACAATGTGTTTGGAATATCAACTTATCACCCTTCAAGATTTGAGTTCTTCCCTCCTTGCTTCTGAACTCGAGTCCCTTTTCATCAAGTTGCCCCTGTGATAGCAAGTTGTCCTGAAGATTAGGAACATACAGAACATCAAACAGACTAATTTCTTTCCCACCACATTCATCCGAAAGGTGTAGAGTGACGGTCCCTTTGCCAACTATTTTAAGAAGCCTCTCGTCGCCCACCTCTACATCTCCTGAATATTCTTCCATGGATGTAAATAGACATTTATTACTTGTCATGTGGTCTGACGCTCCAGGATCCATATTCCATTTTCTCCTGGAGCGTACTTTCTCACATACAAGGCAATATGTTCCCTAGTGACTACACCGGCTTTCTTGGTATGTTCAAATTCTTTCTTCTTTTCTTCTGCCTTCCCTCCCGTATTATAATTCAGATAGTCTCTAGCAAAATGGTTCTCCTTTCCAAACACATAGCACCAGGTTCGTCGACTTCGTGAACGCTGTGATCTCCCCCCAAAATTCTTTCTAGAGCCATTTGCTCCTTCCCTGTTATTTTTGGGGTTGCCTGATGGGTTTTTGTTGCCTGATTATCTACCTTTACAACTGTTCTTGCTCACCTTCAGGGTGACGAGGGAACTTTCCAGCAGCTTGGTCTTCTGTTCTTCTTCCTCTTCGAGTAGCACTTGTTTTACGTCCAACATGCTCAACTTGTTCGCCGCAATAAGTGTCTTGACTATAATCTCATATTCTGATGGTAACCCAGTCAGACACAGAGCCACCAAATGCTTATCTTCAAGCCCCAATTTGTTCTTAGCTAGAATTGGTTCTTAGCTATTCATGTCCACGATTTTATTGATATATTCCTGCATTGACGTGTCACTGGATTTTGCGAAAGCACACATTTCACGGAATTTAACCATTGCTCCGTACTCAGTATTCTTCATGCACACCTTCTCGAGCGCTTCCCATGCATCCTTAGCCTCGTCAAAATCGGTGATATCATTCATCAGCTCGTTGCTTACTGATCGTGATATTAATGCCAGAGCAGTAAAGTTATTTCTGACCCCCCGCCTCACCTCCTTCTGGTCAAGTTTGGCTCCAGCAGCTTCAATGTATCCAGTTACGGCTTCATAGCACTCCCGAACCAGCATTTCATTCTTGATCCTTGTCCTCCAGGCATTATAATTACTCAGTATACGCTTGGGGATCCTGAAGGCTTTATCTTCATTAAATATGCCCTCAGCCATTTTTCTAAGCCAATTGATTTTTGGCTCTAAACATAAATCTAACAACATTACCATGCAAGGGCCTAGCCACATTGAAAGACTGGTTCCTATCAGACCACTGAAGTTAAGCAATGTTGGGCCCAGACAGGTTGGAAGGGGTGGCCCTCCTCCATAGCGCTACCGGGGTGGATGGAGAGGTGACACTCCTCCAGACCTATACCGGTAGACCCAGGCGGGGAAGGTTGGAGGGAGGTGACCCTCTTCCATTCCTGTACGGGGAAGGTTTGAGGGTGACCCCTCCTCTATACCTCTGCCGTAGTGCTCTTGTCCCCTGTCTGCAAGTGGCAGGCAGGTTAAATGTGGGATGGCACAATGGATCCAAAGACGTCTGAGTGCCAGGAGGGATCCAGAAGGCCCTCGCCCACCCTTTAAATAGTTGATAAAGTACTAGGTAATTGTACTGTCGAAAATTTCACTAGAATTAAAGCGTTAATTAAATAATGGGGGAGTGAAGAACATTACAAGTGACACAGTAGAGAAGCAATTATATTCACGAATGAAAGCAACTTGAAGTAACTAAATATTTGTGGTGACTAGATATGGTGCCATCATTTTATGTTGTTGCCAAGGAGGCCTGTTGATATATAGGTAAATAGGACGTTGATGTAACTAAGGAGTTGGATAGAGATTGTGTTGCATCAAAGCTGTTATAAATTAATTTGAGAAACATGGTTATCTTCCTACTTAACCAACTCCACATATTTATTTAGTGCCTTAATAAATGTGGTACATGTAATTAGTCAGTCTCTTACTACACCGGTAGATAAGCATGTATTTTAACTGCCGGGAAACGTAACTTGCTGCATAAACCACATTACGCAGCAGTGAAAATATTCTGTGATGCAACCCTCAACAACCGCAATATTTTACCTGGCTTTTGATATCACTCTTAGAAATGCTGTGTACACCTGGCCATGAAGAAAATCGAGGCCTGACAAATTTGTTTGAGGGCTTATTTATAAGCCTAATACATATGTATAAAACATTTTTCTTTTAAAGTCAATAAGGTTATTTTTAACAGAGTTAAGGAGGTTAAAGGATTTAAGGTTTTTCCGGTGAATAATATAGGTGAAAGTTTCTCGGGTTTCACACCGGGTAAGATTATTTATATGTATCAATGTTTCGATGGTTGACTCAGCCATCGTCATCAGGATAATGAGTTGAGCGAGGATGCTGGCGGTTATGTGTAGCCACAGATGCCCCATTGTTGTGGGAGCCGTTACGCGTTCTTTGAATTTCGTCAATTACTGGGTGCCAAGTCCTACTTAAGTTGAAGCCGTTGTCTCTATTGATGTTATTTTGCTCCATCTCTATCAATATCGCTTCTTTCGTTATTCTTTCCCAATATTTGGATGCCCGGGAAAGTAGTGTGGAATTTGGGAAATCGACACGATGTCCAAGGTCAAGGCTATGCTCTGCTAATGCAGACTTTTCCGGTTGGAAAAGCCTAATACTTCTTTCATGCTCTTTGATTCTTTTCTCGATGGTCCTTCCTGTCTTGCCAATATATGCTCTACCACACTTGCATGGTATTCGGTATACCCCTGTTATTTTCAGGCCGAGGTTGTCCTTACAGGTGACCAGGAAATTTTTGATTCCAGCAAGCGGTATATGTATTGTTTCCACTCTGTGTGGTTTTAATATCCTCGATATCATGTTAGATATAGATGATACATAAGGAAGGCAAGCCTTAGCGATGGGTTTTTCTTTCTCTTCCAACATTTCCGCTCCATTGGCGGTGAACGTTCTTTTTAAAGCCAAATTTATTTCTCGTAGGTTATAGCCATTCACGCGGAAGGTGTCTTTTAGGTGTATTAACTCCGTATGAAGGCTGTTAGAGTCCGCAATGGTTTTTGCTCGATGGAAAAGTGTAGTGAGAACACTCCTTTTCTGCGCCGGATGATGATGGCTCCTCCCGTTGAGGTATAGGTCGGTGTGTGTTGGTTTTTGGTATACAGGATGACCCAACCTTCCATTTCCTTTTCTTTCAACCAGAATATCCAAGAAAGGTAAACGTTTATTGGCTTCCAACTCCATGGTAAATTGAATACTGGGATGTATGCTATTCATGTAACTGAGGAATCCATCAAGGCTGTCACGTCTATGTGGCCACACGATGAATGTGTCATCCACATACCTGAAGAAATATTTTGGCTTCAATGGGGCCGAAGTCAGGGCTCGATTCTCAAAATCTCCCATGTAAAAATTGGCAATAGCTGGTGATAACGGAGAACCCATAGGGACTCCTTCCGTCTGTTCGTAGAATTTCCCACCGTATAGGAAATAGGTCGACGTGAGAACGTGGTGAAATAACTCAATGGTGTTTTGGTCGAATCTCGTTCGAAGAAGTTGGAATTGTATCCCAGATTGGTATTCTGGTGAATAACGACACGACGTCAAAACTCGCCAGTAAGTCTCCCTCGTCAAGGTGATTTCATCCAAAATTTGGACTAAATGTGCTGAATTTTTTGTGGTGATCGCTTAATCCCACTGAGGGCACCAGTATGCTGGTCAGATGCTTCGGCAGAAGGTACGTGGGTGACCCAATAGCACTGACGATGGGTCTCAGTGGGGCGTCCTTTTTATGGATTTTTGGGAATCCGTATAACCTCGGAGGAATCGGGGCTTGGGGTATCAAATTCTTCCTTTCTTCCAGCATTGGAATGGATTTCTTGGCCAGAACATTTGTCTTTCTCACAATCGAATCCGTAGGATCTCGGGATATCATGCGATAGGCTGGGTCTTTCAGGATATCATTAATTTTCCTGTGATAATCAACGGTACTCATAAGAACGGTTGCATTACCCTACATCAGAGAAAATAACAAATTAGTATTAAGTGGCATGAAAGCAAGGCAATGAAAATTAGCATTTAATTAGAATTCTCTATTTCAATGTCAATTGGATTAGAATTAAGAATTAAATTTCTGAAAATCTCATTATAAAAAATCACCATGCAAGCAGGCCATATTACATTTCATGCAGGCAGTTAACAACTGCAAACCGTTCTGAAATTTCATGCTATTGCAGCAGTGGTGGTAGGTACTACTTTCTGTTCTGTTTTATGGCAGTACTGCGGCAATGAATTTCAGAACGCGCCCATAGTAACATAACCTTCTTTCAAGTGATAAGGATGATCATTAAGTGCAGGAAGAAAGAGAAGGTCCCAATAGAGATTCCTTTGGCGCACCCAGATTCCAAATTTTCATTCAAGAAACTCCCCAGACAGCACTGAGGTCTCTGTACATAATGCATTTTAGCTGTATAAATTACATTATGTAGGCTTTCCTTATATTACCGCGGTAATACAGTGACTATTTACAGAGAGCTAACATACACTGTATTCCATAATGTAATGCGGCATATTTCCATCTATAGTACATCATGGAACATCGATGTATTTTGCCCGTATTCCATTATGTAATACGGCTCTAATACAAATGTATAACAACTGTGGAGACATTCGAAATACTGCTTATTTCCAACTGTATTAAATCATGGAATACCGAAGAATTTTTCCTGGATTCCATTATGTAATATGGCTGTGATATGAGTGTACTACCACTGTGGAGACTACTAATGTGTACCATATGCATGCATATTGGAATATTTTATGAAAATATGTTATTTCTCTTAGCAGTTTAAGGTCAGAATCATTTCTTCCTTCTTCATAATAAACTCTATATCATAACGGAATGGATTTGAGAACTTTTCTCTCAATGCAGAAAGTATTAGTTATATGTAATGGTGACATTATCTCAATATCACCGGAAAAGTTTTAAAAACCTACTTATTATAACCGTGGCAGGCAGGCAGGTTTTTGCAGCAATAAGATATACATTTCTGGGTTAACTGTTGGGCAAAATTTTTTCCACACAGCAGTTAACCCAGAAATGTATAAGAGTAGTAGATATTATCCCTACATGCATCTCTCAAACATTTATGCATAAAAACATTGAATAGCCACGGCGACATTACACATCCTTGCTTTACATCCCATTTTATTTCTAACCAGTCACTCATGACCCCCTTAACTCTCACACTTGCATTACTATTATCATATGCCTACTTCATAACATTCGATAGCCGCTCATTCACTCCATAGTCCTTCAAAACCTTCCACAGCTAATTTCTATTTGCCCTCTCATATGCCTTCTCTAAATCCACAAAAGGACAATGTAATTTCTTTTGTATGTCCATACATTTCTCTAGCACTTGCTGAAGTGCAAACAGCTGACCACTGCATCCACTCCCAGGAGGAAATCCACCCTGCACAACCCAGATTCTGTTGATAGTAATCTTCTTCACTCTTTTGATTAATATTTTACTGAACACTTTTCCTGGAATAGGTACTCAATAATCTAATTTCTCAATAATTGTTACATTCGGTCTTCCCACCCTTCCATTTGTATAATGGAACTATAGTCTCATTCTTCCAATCCGTTGGAATAACAAACTTTTAAACATAAGTAATAGAACTCACACAAGTGACCTGTGAGCATTTTATATCCACACTTCAGGATTTCACATCTATGCGTGCAGCCTTCCCGTTGTTCAATGTTCTCACTGCCGCTACTACCTCATTCTCACTTATTTCTTTTTCCATACAGACATTCTTGCAAACTACTTTGCAAGACTCATCCTCATCACCTGCACCACCATTGTATAATTCTTCAAAATACTCCCTCCAACAGTCCCTGACATTGCCTTCATTCCACATGATCTTGCCACTTTTAAAAGAAAAATATACTGAACTTTTGGAGTTATTTGAAGAGGATGTCCAATTGGAAGATTGCGTAGTGATGCAATTCACAAAAAGAGTTACCTATCAATTTTAAATTACAAAAATAACATTTAATCAAGTTTTAATAAGTTAGACTATGAAGAAGTTTCTGGAGAAGCAGCTTCACAGCTAATGACTGTAGTGTGATGGTGAGTGCTAATCTCTAGACATTTACGCAGTCAATGATGATAAGGGTAAAGGAGGTGTAGTGAAAAAAAAATTCGATTGGGCACGATGCTGAAATCACAAGAAATCTATGAAATATTCTATATTGTTGTCATTCTGTTAAATAAAACCCAAAATGTTTCTTAATGGACATGTTTTGAAGTCATTAACATTATTGATCTATTGAAAGAGCATGAACCAGGGTGGCGATCGTCAGGGAAAACCTGGAATTTTGAATTTCTGGAAATGTCAGGGAATTCTCGGAACAGTCGGGGAGATAGCATGGGATAGGAAATTCTCATTATTTTTCTACCATTACATTTATCAGTCAGTCTTTCTCGCCCTTTATTTCACCAACTAAAACTAATACCAGTCGCTGACATGTACGGAATGGCCCCATCAATTAGTGGAATATTCAGTTATGAATCTTAGTTATTTAGCTGTGAATCAGATGTGCAATCATAGGAGTATCCAGGGGGGGTTTTGGGAGTTGTAACCCCCACCATTGATGGCTTGATTTAGTAACAATTTTTAAAAACTTTTATTAAAAAAAAGCATTTACTAAGGGAATATCAATGCTCTAAACACCTTCAAAACGTCATTTTAAGATGTAGGTATATTTTTTTAAATTCCCGGACCCCCCGTTTTACATGGGAGTATTCTCTCCCCACCCTGTATGACCCCCCCTTCAGACGCTTCTAGATACGCCTTTGTGTGCAATGTATCCCTTTTGCATATCCTTATTGCGATATTTGCCTAGTAGTGTTCAAATTCATGATCACAATTTGCGCTCATCACAAGTAATCCGAGACTATGTTGTTAGGAAAATTTTACCTTGTTTTTTTTTTTTTTAACTTCCGACACTCAGGTCGAGAGATAGCTGGAACACACTAGCTCGTAGTAAATACATGCTTGCAGTTCTAAAAATATGAGACGATGTTTATTAAAATTGTAATACAAGTACGATCTCACATGTAAACAAAATCTTATGCAAGATCATCTTCAATTCCCATACCCCCTTCGTGAGACAGTAAGAAGAGCCCTCCTCCCCTCCCCACCTTTCACGCTTGAATTATTGAATGGCCCCCTTAGCTCCCTCTCTGCCAGTAACTTGGCCATTAACTTTCCCTTCGATGGCTTTTCAGTAATCCTCAACTTCCCAGAACTACCACGACACGATTATAATTTGGATGAGAGTTTAACTTATGAAGGTTTAGTATATTTTTTCATTAGAATGTAAAAAGCAGTACTTTTTGCTTTTGATGTATTGATTTCAGCTTTTAACATTTTCTGAGTTTTGACGAAAATTTAATTTGACTGAAATAAAATATTCCAATAATGGGTGACCTTTTGGTAATAGGTCAGGGAAATTGGTAAATCCACAAGGGAAAGGTCAGGGAAAAGTCAGGGAATTTAAGAATTGGATATCTGTAGCCACCCTGATGAAAATAATTTTAAGTTGCTCTAACACAGCTCATGAAAATACAAGGAAAACAGTGCTTGGCTGGTAATCAATTTTTTATGTAGGTATGACTATGCTTTGGGCCAATTCCCTTTTCCATAAAATAGCATCTTCTCTCTCGGTGGTGAGGTCATGCATCCTTCACCCTACCCTCACAAGGGTGACTTTGCATGGAGGTACCCAAGTTGAGTAGTTTCTTTTTTCTCAAAGTACATATCATGATTATTAAGTAGTATTGTAGTTCCCCATTAGAAAAGGTGTACTATAATGTACAGGGCTTTATGGAAGAGTCTTTTGAACTTTAATTCAAAAACCATTGTTACACCTGTATTTTTCTTGAATTTTATATGACTTGTCCTTCATTTTACTGTAAAAAATATTTGGACCAATAAACATGAATAAACATTATTGTCAAATAATACATAGATCTTGGCAGTAAAATTCTAGTTTGCCAGTATTTTTTAATAAGTAGAGAAAAAATTGCTTCTTCTGAGAAGATTAAAATATCCCTGGTCTTACATGAATAAGTAATGTGCTGTGCAGAGGAAATTTTTCTATTTCCCATGATTACTAACGCTGTGCCCTGAATTCTCTGAATGGATACCCTCTTATTGAATTCCAGTCCTTTGGATCCACTGTAGTGATTATGCCTTCATGTGGTGGTGGCTTGAAACCTCTGGTATATTGAGTAATGTCAACGCAGTGTTTGCAAGGGGAAAGGGAAGCATGATTTTCTTGGCTGGGGCTAATTTATTTTACGCAGGCATTTCTGTGGCACATTTAGCCTCACAAAAGCTCAACTTTCATTTCTGAAGCATATTTGACGTGGAATACATATACATATGTATATTACACATGCGCAGTTTTCTTATATTTTATTTATCTTGTGACTAAATACATAAGATGGTTGCTTTTATAAAGAGATGTGTAACTTGGGAGATCATCGCATAATATATTGTGTTTTACTGTGAGACAGGTGGATTTATTGTACGTGAAACTTACAGAAAGGGAGGGGATGTTATTACAACAAATGATGGTGTGTTAGCATGATGGCTGTCAGGATTTAACAACAGTATGAACAACAGTCAAGGTGTAGGCTAGATCATCAATTATGGTAGACAGAGGCAGACTGGACAGGGTGGGCGGGCATCCCTGCTGGGGCCCTGGATGGCATGCGTGGTGTTCATTACAGGCTTTTGGGGGGGGGGGGTTTGTTTGCCTGTTGGGGCCCTTTGACCACATCACCGCAGGGGCCCTTGGCTACCCAGTCTGCCTCTGATGGTAGAGTCAAGATGGTAGTCAGGAAATACAAGCTAGTGCCACTAGATTGCTTTAGGTTTGGATGAAAGTAAGTATTTGACGGGCTGTGATTGCGGCATGGTATGCACATTGGATGGAGAGAGTGACAGTGGAAAGGTAAGTATTGGGGAACAGAATTTTTGAATGCCTGTGAACCTGGTAAGAGAATAATTGTACCATGCAGCACGAATGGCTGGGTTGTTGTATGATGGGATTCCTCCGAGAGAGTGGTTGTATAATTGGGTGACCAGTGAATGATAATGGTAAAATGTTGGTATGCCTAAAAAATGTTTGTTTGTCTCAAGCGTAAGAAAATTGATTAGTATTCAATGGCAAAGGGGCTATTGTAAGAACATGATTGATTTCACAGTGAATGGCGAGAGCATGCGTTAGCAAGGGATAAAAGGGTAATGGTGGGAATGGAATGTGGAACACTACACTACTTGGCGATCTTGAGAGTGGTTCTCGGCAGAAGGTGTGTTCCAAGGAAGGGTGGTACGTACATTAGCATATGTTAATTAAAACTGAACTTTTGTCTGACTATACAACCTAAAAATACAGTATGGATGCATGTTTGAGGGTGTAACAGCCTAAATGCACAGGGAATAGGACAAATATACTGGAAACCAGTTGAATTACCCGGCGTTGCTTGGGATCACACTTCATTCATAACACATCATATAAGGAGAGGAGAATCGATTGAAAAAAGGAGAAACTTTATTCTTTTGGGCATCTGATAAAAAAAATTTTAACTATCATGAGTGAAAGTAGTTTTAAAAAGCAAAAAAAAATAAACCACTGCACAAAACCCAATGCTTAGTATTCCTAATCAGCTTAACTAAGCAAGATGAATTTTAAATTTGTTAAAGACCAAATTCTGGTTGTCAAAGAAATGTGAAACCACCCTGAACTCATATGCTTGCTTACAATCCATTTTAAGTAATATTTTTTTTAGATGTATTTACAGTTTAGTTTGCAAATTGTGTTATACCTGATTTCCTTTGTCATTTAATCTATATTGTATTGTATTAATTTTTTCTGCTCAAAAGGAGAGCTACTCGTAGAGCAATAAAGATTATTATTATTGTTGAATTCAGAGAAAAATGTGTTTGAACTACTTTGGCCGTGTGGGATATTATATATATATATATATATATATATATATATATATATATATATATATATATATATATATATATATATATATATATATATATATATATATATATATAATAAAAACACTTGACTGGGGGTGGGGAAAGAAAAGTAAAAAGATAGAAGACTTACTGGGACGTTTCGGGCATGCAGGCCCTTTTTCAGCTTTAGAAAAAGTCTATATATAAAGTATATATATATACACACACACTTCTTATATAATTATATATATATCTGGATCTGGATCATCTGCCTGTGAGTGTCCACTGATTTACTTTCCTATCCTTCCCCAACCTCAACGCCTTGTTGCTAGCATATATATATATATATATATATATATATATATATATATATATATATATATATATATATATATATATAGTAATTTCGCCAATAGGCCACAATATAATAAAAACACTTGACAGGGGGTGGGGAAAGAAAAGTAAAAAGAGAGAGAGGACTTACTGGGACGTTTCGGGCATGTAGGCCCTTCTTCAGCTGTAGAAAATTGAGAAGTACCGCTCCAAGGTAGGGGAAGGGAAGCAGGGAAAGAAGGGAAGTGAGGGGAAGTTATGGTATAGGGGAGGGGGGACGGGGATGGGCACTGGTGTCGCACCTATATGTCTAGGGGGGAGTGCAACAAAGTAGGGAGGGGTGTGGGTGAACTGGGATGAGTTGAGAATTGAACCTGGCTGTCTAAAAGACTGCAACAAAGTTGCTAAGTTGGGAGGGGGTGGGGGAGTGTAAGAGGGACGGGAAAGGTCACGTGGTGTCGCACCTGGATGTTTAGAGGGGGGGATGATGATGCAACAAAGTAGGGAATTGCGCCTAGCTGTTTAGAGGAGTGCAACAAAGTTGCTAAGTTGGGAGGGGGTGGGGGAGGAGAATAAAAGGCGTCGGAGGAGGAGGGAGAAAGTAAATGGACAAAAATTCAGTGCATAATGTTAAGACCGGGAGGGGAAAAGGCGCGACAAAACCAAATAATAGAAAGCTCAGTGTTCCTAAGTTGTGTGTTCGAAGCGTCGGCGGGGAGGGCGTGGAGGATGGTGAGACGGAAGCAAGAGTCAAATTTGAGGTTATGAGTGGAGGCATGTTTTGGGACTGGGAAGTTGGGCGGGGCGGCTCGGTGTCCGTTTATTCTGATGGACAGGGGATTGCAGGTCTCGCCGATGTAAAAGGAAGGGCAGACCTTACACTGCAGAAGGTATACCACGTTAAAGGTAGTGCAGCTGCCGTGGGAAGATATAGGAAATGGGGTGGGGTTGTTGGGACTGTGGAAAGAAGAGAGATTACATATTAAAGGGCAGGTTTTGCAACGAGGTCTATGGCAGGGAAAGGTACCGGGGATTTCAGGAGGGATCAAAGTGGGACGGGATTGGTGGGGGCGTAGAATATTGTTGAGGTTGGCCGGTCTTTTGTAAGTAATGGTAGGACATTTGGGGATTAAGTCGGAGGTGAGTGGGCTGTCGCTCAAAATGGGGAAAAGTGACTTGAGGATGAGGTTAACTTGGTGAAGCCCCGGAAGGAATGTGGTGCAAAGGTTCAAGGGAGGTTTGGTGGTGGATGATCTAGGGCGAGGAGTATAAGGGGTGGTGGAGGGTAGGATGCGGCGATCAAGGAGAGGGGAGGGGTAGCCACGTTTAAGGAGAGCGGTTTTTAAGTTGCTAAGGTGGTGGTCGAGAGCAATTTGAGAGTTGCAGATACGGTGCGCGCGAATAGAAAGGGAGAAAGGAATGGAACGTTTGGTATGGTAAGGGTGGCAGCTGTCAAAATGAAGATATTGTTGACGGTTAGTGGGTTTGATATGTAGGGAGGTTAGGAATTTGTTATCACATAGAGAAATATCGGTAATATATATATATATATATATATATATATATATATATGAGTTCGTGGAAAATCACACACGCGATAATGTAAATAGACTATGCCACAGGTGGGGCGGAATTAAATATAAACACATAAAAAAAGAGAACACTCACAATATTAGTTGATATTTCGGTTGCTAGAACCTTTCTCAAAGGAAGACGGATACAGAATGATGGACAGGCAGGGAACAGAAGGTAGGGTGAGATGGGAGGAGAGAGGGGTAGGAAGGGAGGAGAGGGGAGGGGCGGGAGGGGGTCAGAGGAAGAGGGAGGGGCAAGGAGGGGAAGAGGCGGGAGGGGTTCAGAGGAGGAGAAAGGGATGTGGAAAGGAGAAAAGGGGAGGGGCGGGAGGGGATTAAAGGAGAGGAAAGGGGAGAAGGGGCGGGAGAGGTCAGTGAGAGCGATTTAATCCGGGCGGATTGTGTGCGGAATAAAGCCAGATGCAGGCACCTTCTAGCGTACGCAATTGAAGGGGAGAGGCAGAGGGAGGGAGGGAAGCCAATACGCCTACACGGAAGCATTTATCAAAAATGAGATTGTGGGAGGAAGCATGGATCGGGACGGGGAAGGAGGCATTGGGCGAGGACGGCTTGCAGCTGGCTCGGTGGCCGGTTATTCTAACGCTGAGGGCGTTGGTGGTGAGACCAATGTAATATGAATCACACAGGTTGCACAGGAGGATGTAAACCACATTGTGGGAAGTGCATGACCGAGAGGGGACGGAAGGAAGAGGGTGGGAGAGGAATTTAGCGGGGAGGGGGTCGGTGATAAGGATAGGGCACGTTTTGCATCTCGCGCGATGGCAGGGGTTGGGTGGGGTTTTAGAGCTTGTATAGGGTTTAGTCAACGGTTTGGTGGTTTTTAAGATGCTGGAGAGGTATATATATATATATATATATATATATATATATGAGAGTATGTGATGCATGAGAGAATTCAAAAAGAATTGTTGTAGAATATGTTGAAAGTGTACATGGCAATACTTGTAGGCATGAATGAGTGAAAATTGATGAGAGTAAATGAAATAGAAATACCTAGGTTCTGGAAGTCTTTCAGTATGTGGTAAATTAGATGTAAGAGAAGCATGGGGTGAATGAGTAGTTATTAAATGCTGTTAGGAAGATATGGGAGCTTGGTGACCTAGTGGGTAGAGCGCTTGGCTGCTGATCAAAGGGTCCTGGGTTCAAATCCAGGTGAAGCCTTTGGATGCCCCTGAACAAAAGAAATTCTCAGAGTGTGAGGTAGCCCAGGGAAAGGAACTGCCCCTCCTACCCTGAATGTGTGAAATTCATACGCCTGTGGCTTAGTCCGGGGTGAGCTCTACCCTCAACTATCCAAACCAACCTTCGGGTTCAATCACTGAGCGAGAGTGAGGCTGATATCTCAGGGCTAGGCTACCTCGAGTGCATCCACTGGGTAGAGGATTGTGAGTAGACCTTTTGATATAGAGTTTAGCTGCAAAATAAGCGAGTTCACTACATGAATGAGCAGCCATGGACAAAAGCAGCAGTATCTAGAGGGTGTAGGGGGCCATCCTTGTGTAATATGGCTCTAAAGTACTGCGAAAACCCAGGAAGATGCCTTGACTGGGCAAATGGCTGCCACAAGCTAATAGGCAGCTAGTCATCTGGAGGAGGGGGAAGGTGGAGACCACAAGGGTCGACACAGCAACAGTCATTACACTTCAGACGATATAAGGTTTTTACCTAAACAGCTGTAGTACTGTGAGGTGGAAGATTTTGTGTTTCGTTTTGGGTCGCTTAAGAATTCTCAACGACTTTTCCTTAACCTTTCCTTAATTCCTTAACACGCGTTTGGTCAAGCACAACTTTTATTCCCCCGACTCTGTACACTGATATTTTGTATCCCACAATAGGACAACTGACAATAGTATGAAACAAATGGCACACCATTCAACGCAACCAACTGGAATACATAATATACATAACTTGAAGACCATTTTAATAATAAACCAACTTGAATTTGAATACATTACAGAAGGCAATGGAAAACCACATTATTATCCTAAGGAGAGGCAACTCTTCAACTATTTCTCAACTACATTTTATAATAAAAGAACTGATGGAATTCTCTCAAGTAAAATATTCCGGAGGTAAACTAGCCCCTTATTCTGATCGCAAAGTGGGGACTACTCAATAGGGACGCCCCTCAAGAATGATAAGCAGCATTTAGGGATAGGTACCTGGAATGCAAGATCACTTTGAGGCTGTGTACGACTTAAAAACCAGAAAAAAAGGATGAGAAGAATGTGCCTGAATGTTTTAGACATCAGCAAAATGAAATGGCCGGAAGCAGGGGACTTCTGGATCGGCAGCTACCAGATTATCCACTCAGGATCTACGAATGGAAACGTCAGTGTTGGAATAATAAAATAAGAAAAGCAATATTTAAAAAGCTATCTTCAATGCAGTGAAAGAATAATTATATGTGATTAGATTATAAACAAAACTTAAGGACATGGTGGTGGTATACATGCCCACATCAGATTAGGAAGACGGTGAAGTAGAAGAAATGTAAAATGGAATAAAAGAAGAGACAAGGAATGTAAAATGGGGTGAAAAGTTAATTATTCTTGAAGATTGGAATGTGATTGAAGGGGAAGGGTCATAAGGTAATACGGTAGGGAAGTATATATTGTTCGGGAAAAAGGAATGATAGGGGAGAAAGATTGAGTTCTGCATACAAAATGGCCTTGCCGTCTCAAACACACTGTTTGGCAACCACTTGCAAAGAAGAACCACTTTCACCATGTTGAACTTTGTTAATGACGACAGTTTCGCTGGTATTGCAACCAGCGTCCTCAGGTCGAGTTGCCGGGTGGAGATTTAGGCCGCCTTGTGTAGGACATTTTGGTGCCATGGTTCTTTCTCGGAGAACCCTCTTCCACGAGCTATGGAGAGGGTATCCGTCCTCTCTATTCATGTTGTTGGGCGTCCTATTGATTTAGATCGCTTCCTTTATCAGCCTTAGGAAGAATTGTTTTTCTCTAGCAATGACCGTGGCTTCATCGAAAAGTATTTCATGGCTGTGGTTCGAACACAGTGACAACCAGGAAACAATGGAGAGATCAACTGATCAACCCCGAGGAAACCTAAGAATCAATGAAGCAGCGATTTATTTGGTCATGAAAAAATGTCAGCTTAAGTTTTAAAAACTATAGATATCAGCAAATAATCACTGGCAGGTGGAAAGACTGAGGAATACAGAACACTGATTGGCATATGAAAGTATTCTAGACAAAGTTGAAGAGGAAGGAAATTATAGAGGATCAAAAAATTTCATTAAACTTTTACTCAACTACCAATTTGTTGTTATGAAAAAGTTTGAATAGAAATTTATAACATGCAATACCACAAAGTTACCACTGAGCAAGTTTTATTTGATATAGGATCAATCGAAAAGAGATGGCAGGTGATGAAAAAATTAATTATGAATGCAGCTGAAAAGAAAGTAGGAAGGAGAAAATCAGATTCCATGGATTACATAGGAAGTCCTGGACCTGATAGATAAAAGAATTAAGTATAAAAAAATTGAAAATAGAAGGACAGCAGATGTATAAAATGATAAGAAATAAATTGAAAGAGTTCACTACGTTTTTTCATTTATCCATAACGGAAAACTTCCACCACATCTCGCCGGAATTCATATCCTCTATGATAAGAAATATGGTCAGCTGTAAAGGAAAAAAGGCCAGAGAAGAATGGATGAAAAACTAATGCAAAGAGGTGGAAGGAAATCTCTCCCAGGGAAAAGTTAACTGTAAGAAGTTCCTTTTTACAACATCCAATCAAAGGTAATGCCATTTGGAGTGATTTCCAATAATGGAAATTCATGAAAGAGCAAGCTTTATTGATTTGGCATGTTTAGAAAATGGATAAGTTTATTGACGTAACCGATTTATGATAGACGGGTGATGGTGAGAGAGGAAGGGGTAGACCAATAAAGTCATGGGTAAATGTGGTGGAAGACACTTTGAAGGGGACGAAAATTAGGAGTATTTTCTACATCTATCCTTGGGACCAAATACCTTCTTTCTTTCTGTGGCCTGCAGAAAAGTATTTTTTCCCATAGCATTGTCAGCTGCTCTTATTACTTCTTTTCTTCATTATTTCAACGTCTCTTATATGCTGTTTTCAGCTATATTTTTCTCGCTAGATCCTCACCTGCCATTAATTTTCATTTTGTTCCGAATGGGTGTCTTGATTTTATGTGGATTCCACTTTGTCACACATTCTTGCTGACATATTCCACGACTGCAGTGTTAACATCATAAATACCAGACTGTTCTGAATTAATAACTGCTCTTGGACAAATGTTGTATTCATTTAATTGAGCATGAGGACGTGCCATTAATTTAGTTGATTTTTTTCTTCCTTCCTTATTTTCATCATGTGTTCCTCATCTATTTTCAAAGTTTCACAAAGAAGTTTTTTTTAAGACCAGGTATTGTTTTAATAAAAGTTTAAGTTTTCTTATTGTCATTTCCATTCCAAAGGCCTGACTTTCAAACTGTGATCTCAATTCTTTCTTCCCTAAAAACCAAATTCCATTATGCTATTTTCTCACATACCATTCTACAAATTGAAATCTCATCTGTATACATCAACTTTTTATTTGGTATGTTAATAGAGGTAGGTGAATATGGAGTAGTATATATTGGGTCCCTCAAGAGTTAATCAGGGTAATCCATGTAATTTTTTTGAAAGTTATTATATGGATGGTATCAGATGGTATGGTAAACATCAACAAATACTGTTTTTTGCTAATTAGCAATTTCCTGAGAGATAAGAAATAACAAGAAATAAACAAGATGAACAATGGAGGAGTTAGAGACTGTAAAAGGAATTTTATGTGCAGAAGGGATTGAATAAAAGTGTTTAAAAACTTCTTGCATTGATTGAATTGTTTTAAAAAAGGAGGAGAAAAACTACAGGTTATGGGCCAGGAAGCTTCCACTGTGCATACAAAGATTTGGTGGTGATAAGATTGAATTAATTTTGAGATTGAAGTTGAACATTGAAGTGCCAAGAAGAAGAAAAATTGGCTGAGAATGACATGAGATGTGAAATTCCATGTTTTGAAACTAAGGGGAAAATGGATGAGACTACCCAGTTCCACAATGACAATAATCCCAGGAGTGTAACATATCTCGGTTGGACTCACTGCTACCAGCATGCTACATTTGAGTTCTCCCTCATAAGGCACTGGACAACATTCTTTTCATAACCTTCAGAACTAGTACTGAAAGCATGATTAAAAGTATTTCCTTTCAGTAAAGCCTTACACAGGATGACACACTCTCCAAGTGGAAATTTAAAATATGTTAGATGATTAACCCCTTGAGGTGAAAGAGTATTACTAATACCCTCTGAAGATCTAAACCAATATCACATCAGAAGGTAATATACACAAGCATGTATTTTCCTATCTGGAGATACGATAGTTTTGTTTTTTATTTAATTTTTGTCTAATCGTTTCACCCTTTGATTATTTAATGTAGAAGCCCTCTCATGATACAGAAGACCTAGCATTAAGTTCTGTTAAAAATGGATGAAGTCCCAATTCAGGCATAAAATTAGCATAAAAGCAATAAAGCGAAGGATGAGGACCCAGCTTGGTCGCTCACAAGAAAAGAAATCACATCTGCTTGTGGATGATCAAATGATGTCTTGATGATGTCAAGATCAAATGTATTGTATTTTACAATTTGAGGCCAATCATATACTTATCTCCTAAGTTTTATTCTTATTAGCTCCTGTCCTAAATGAACTGCGACCTCTTTTCATCATTGCTCTCTACCTAAGTCAACCAATAGCCATTCAGGGACCGAATAAAGATGCATGCGATAAATAAATGCTAAGACAGAGCTCCATGCACTAGCAGCTGATGTTTGTTACTATAAATGCCTCAATAAACTTTACGGAAGAAATAGTAGCTGTGAAAAACTATTAACCTGTTAGTTAAGTATTAAAATCATAGGTTGGCAACGCAAAACGAAATTTAGACGATTGACGAGAGATGGAGAACATAAGATAGACACAGGGCTACTAGGGAAAATGGTTATCTGCAGTCTGGCTAAGAAAATTTGTACCTATCAAAGAAAATATACACAGGACCTATTTTTAAAAAATCTTCTTCACGCCTAAAGCAAAACCTACCCCATGAACAAGCATGCATAATGCATATGCACGTTCATGACCTACCCAATCACATCAATGAAACAACTTCAATAATAGGAATTCAAGTTCAGAAATTATTTCCTACCTCACATTCACTGAAATACGACGGACACAATAACTTGCAATAAACTTTCAATTAATTTCAGTTTCTTCACAGCTGTCATTAATATTTGTTCATATCATATACTCCGCAACTCCAAATTTCCAAATCTCGCTCTGAACGACATTTTCTTTTGTCATTTGTTTTGTATTTTCATGGTTTCATCTTCACTCGCGAAAAGCTATACAACAATTTTACAACAAATGATCTACCTAAAAGCGCATAATCATATCTCCAAAGAGTAAATAGCTGTGATTAGCATTCGTTAATAGAGAGCATAGGAGTTTAAAAGTGGCATTCACTATTATATGCGAGATAAATTGTGTCCGAGTTCATTAGTGTTCGTCACAAATTATGCATTTGTAGTCACTTTGCGGCTAACGCCAGTAAAACAAAATTAAAATTATTATAGGAATAGGATTTAATAGTTTAATTTGTTTACATATGATTTTCATTGTTTTTATAAGAATACATTTAACGTTCAAGCGACAAGTTGGTCAGAGCTGAATATCGTAGGATACTTCGGGTGTAAGTAAGGTGATCGTAGCGAAACCGCTGATAGTTGCGCAGCGGTCGATATAAAATTGACTTTTTCGTTATTTTTACGCGAACAAGATAACGCAGAAATAATCAAATTTACATTTTCTTTTAAAAAGCGCAAATTAAATCATTTTTCGATTTTGCCACTTCGGAGAACCAATTTCGCACTTCCCACAATGCATCATAATCCCACCGTTTCAGAGGACGACAGTCAAGTGGTAGTCCTTCCCCGTATTGGACGTTACATGTGTAACCTCATCTAAACCCTCGTAGTTGGTGCTCATCCGATGGAAAAGAGTGTGGGAAAACGTCCTAAAATGTGTGGTTAACAGTGTTGTGCTGTGTCTGTGCTATTATTTGTAACAAAATAGGGAATCTCGTCGGAAGCGAGAGGCAGCGCGACTCACATCGGTGCTGCCTTGCCACCATATTTCTTGATAGCTGGCCTGATGTCATGGGTTGTTTTGGAAGTGCGAGCTCAAAAGCAGACCAAGAAGAAAATAAAAGGCGAAAGGAAGCGAACAAAAAGATAAATCAACAGATTCAAAAGGATAAACAAGTATATAGAGCTACTCATAGACTCTTGCTTCTTGGTAAATATCGAACACATCTACGGCGGTAATCGTGTAGTCATGTCAGCCATATTGAGCTGGCGAAGATTGTGATGGTTTGTATGAATATTTGTGTTCTTATTTAAGTTTCTGTCTCTTCTAAGGTGCTGGAGAATCAGGGAAAAGCACGATTGTGAAGCAGATGAGGATATTACACGTTAATGGATTCAGCGAAGAGTAAGTGACTTTCATGTTCTTACACCTACTCCTCAAAAGCTCATGCAAACCGGTAGAATGTCGATGTAGAAATTCTAAAATTTGCTAGACGGTTTCCCAAGTTTGTTGCGTATATAATTTATTTAGGATTATGTGCAAAACTCTCGTGCGAATCGCACTTTATGTTGCCTGATTCTGGTGGCGCTGTCTAAAACGTTTTCATGCAAATACTATCTTTTCTTCCCTGTGAAACGGTGTTGTCATTTAAACTTTAAATCTCCACTGTTCAAGGGTATTAGGGGCATACTTTGATGTTCTAGTGAAGATAAATCAGTTCGTCTGTCAGTAGATATTGACAGATCTGTTCGTTCAATTATGAATTAGAGAAAGTTCTTGTATGCATAGGTGTGGGTGGTTAAAAATAAATAATGCCCACTCCTCCCCCCCCTCCCTCCGAGCTTTGTGATTGAAGGTATACCCCAAATTTTTTCCCGTCATCCCGAGGGAAAACAATCGCCGAGATGGTGGTTTCTCCCAAAGGTATGACACTATTTTCGTGAGGATCCGTCGCTCTCCCGTGCCCGGAAGGCCCACTCGCATGAGCTCCTCGCACCCTCCCCTCTCCCCGCCGCCGACCACGCCCCCGTGCCCTCCGCTGCGCCGCCAGGCAGCAGCCTCCTCCTCCCCGACTCTCTCGTCCTTCAGGATCGTCTCTCTCTCGGTCCCGGCCCTCGTCCTGTTCATTCACCAGGCACGGATCCCCTCCCCCATCGCTTCGATTTTCGTCCATTCTACGTCTCCCTCCGTGCCGCTCTTTGTCACGCGCGTGCCTCCCCCGCATCCACTTTGGAGATCATTTCATTTTTCCAGCAGCCCCCTCCCTCCATTCTCCCTCCCTCCCTCACTCTCTTCCTTGCACACCGCCACCTCTAACCCTTGCTTCCTCCCCCGCAATCCTTTTTCCTCCCGGCGGCCTCCACACCCCCACTTCCCCGACCCTATTTCCTCATTCCCCTCGATCCCTCCCGAGCCCTCTCCTCCCTCCCTCTCTCTCCCTTCCTCACTCCTCCTCCCCCATCCCCCTCGGCCCATCTCCGTCCCTCTCCGCACAGGTGGCCAGCCTGTCGACAGTTTGCGGGGTGGGGTAGTATCGATCGCGGCGGTGAAGGTTGGACATTTTCCCGAATGTAATTGTATGTTCTCCATCCATTCCTCCGCCCCCACCCTCCTTCCGCCCAAATGATGAAATCTTTCTCTTTTTCGATGGCCACCTTTCTTCCATCGATTTCGCGGATGCTCCTCTTGTGTCTGTGTGCATTCGCCCTTTCGGAATCCCCATCACCCCTTCTCACTCTCTCCAAGTGTCCCCCGAACCTCACCCCTACCACCTCTTGCTCTCCCGACCCCCCCCCCCCCCCTCCCCCCCCCGGTCTTCGTGAGAAGCCCGCGGACTTTCTTTCCTCTCTCCTTCCCGGGCGGTGGTGGTGCATCCTCCCTTGTGGTGTGAGAGTGGGGGAGGAGGGGAGCGAGGCGGCCCGCGGGACGTCCGGCCCATTGCCCCCGGGGGAGAAGAGTGGAGGGGCGGTGGAGGCAGAGAGAGAGGGAGCCTTGACCTTCCCCCATTCCCCGTACGCACACACCCATCGCGCCCCCCCGCCATGCTCGCGCGTGTAAAGCGGCCGTTCCACTCCTCGTCGTCGCCGCCCTTCTCCGCGAGTTCCTTCTTCTTCCCTTTATCCTCCTCCTCCCTCCGGTTCTCGCCGCATCCACTGCCGAAACTACACCGAGTTGTATCACTGTGATGTGGTGACCCTTTTTGAATTGTTTACTCAATTTCTAATGTTCAAAACCCTTCTTGATTCAATACTAATGCACAATCGATCCTCTCGCTATGGTCCCTCGCCCAACAATCCCTCTTCTTACTTAAAACAACTACCTCTTAACAACCCTTTATGAAAAATCTACATTCAACAATTAACAAGTCATAATTTGAATGATCTAAGATTTTCCCGATGAATATGATGTATGAAGTCTTCACGGGTATTACAACAGGTAATTGGCATCATATCTGCCGACGTTTCGACGAACGACTTGTTCGTCATCAGTCTTCTGAATGCCGCATGAGTCGAAATTTTCCGTTATTTATATCAAACAATCCGGATCAGGTGACTCCTTATTGGCCCCGTTAGTCGGTTTGACCGTTGTCTGGTTCCCTCGCCTTCTCTTTCATTTTTAATGCAATTTATTATTGGTTTCCAGGCCCTATTTAATTGAAAACCAGTGTCTCGGTTAACATTTCTTTTTTACAGGCGGATCTCTATGGCCTCTTTGATTATACGGTCCCAATAGCCATGCGTGCGGCTACGTATCTTTGCATCATCCCGTTGTATGGCAATGGTCTTCGTTGATGCCATGATCCGCAGATATGATGCCTATTACCAGGTGTAATTACCTTGAAGACTTGGTAAATCATAATTTCTTTTTAAAAACATCAATAAAATTATAATTAATAAATTAAAATAAACGGAACAACCATCAACTAAATTACGAACAACAAAACTTCTATTTCAAACAAATCTACGCGATCATTTTTGGTGGGGTAAGGCACGACACGACGTTACAATCACCCACGAGTATTTGCCGTCCTTGATGGAACGCGATCGGCTGCCAAAGAAAGAGTTCCCCGCCGTCGTCGTCGCGGTGGGAGAGAGATGGTCCCAATCGAGACCTCACCCTCCCGACAAGCACGGAAACCCCTTTCTCCTCCCAGGCGACGGAATCGGGGTCACTTCTCTCTTCAACTCCCTCTCCTTTGCCCTCGTCTAGACACCTCTTTCTGGCAAACCACCGCCCACCCCTCTCTCTCCTCCCTTTCGCCTCTCCCGATCCTTCCTTCTCCTCATCCGGTCGCCGTTCGAGTCTCGTGGTCGCTCTACCCCCCTCTTAAGGTGGCTGGAGCGATTTTTGTTTATGTACAGATTTGCGTGAAACTTGGCATACGTGTCCTTATTAGTAATATCTATCGATTTAAGTAAAAAAATCTGCGTGCTACCGATTTGGTTTCCCGGCAATTCGATGATATTTTAACAAGTACTCATATGGCTCACGGCATATATTTTGAAACAATTCAATTACTTATGTACAGATTTTCTCCTAAATGCGAAAAAATAAGTTTCGTATTATTATAATAGCTGCTAAATAATATCTATGTATTAAGCCGGGTAAGAAAAACGTATTTAGATATGATTTTCTCGTAAATTTAGAATTTCGCGCTGAAAATCCAAGTCAAAACAATGCTTTAATTAGGCGAAAATTTGAAATATAACTGTTGTGTCACATACATTACTGCATGTATGGTGATTTCCAACGTATAAACAGGTGTACTTGAGTGAAATGTGGTCCAAGAATACTTTTTCGACTTACTTGAAAAGTTATTAGAATGTGCCTTCAACTACTCACGATTACCGCTACAGCCACCTTAAGGCAGGTTGAGCGAAAAATCATTTCACCTAGAATTTTATCAATTTGGTCTCATTTTAAAGAAAAAAACACCCATCTCTCCAATGATATCAAAATATTTACCTCTTACAGAACTAATATTCGAGCAATTTGTCTGAAAATACAAGCTGTTTAACATGGGGTAGATTACGGCTGTGCGCTCCAGAGGGAGAATATTGAAAAAAATAGGTATTTATAGCAACTAGATTTCGTCAAAAAACTAACGGTGTGTAGTTTGTATGTTTTCTCAACTATCTATAAAAATTAATCCATTACTCACCGCATTAATGTTTACAGAATCACGAGAAAACGTGCTGTTTTGAAGGATTTCTAGCCGTACGGCGTGAGAAAATGTGTCATGTTAGATACGTAAGCAGGTATATTTAATTACTGAGAATGTTTGTCATGTTTCACTATATTTTTGCGCCATTAAATGTTACAACATTTACTTCATACTCCGTACGGACGCTGAAATTAAAATTCGAATATGGTCTCCATTATGACTAGGGAATATATCTCGCTCGAACTACCTTAACCACTCCGTTCGCCGCTGCCGGCCCGCCGCGATGAATTCACTTCGCCCCGAGAACACTTCGTCCGCCCCTGGGATTAATTAACCTTATGAGCGTCCCAAATCCCGCACCCCTAATTCGTGGCCATCGAAATTCGTTGAATTCCACCGGGTCTCGATCCCAGCCCCACGGCGCGGGAAGCCGTCGTATCCAGGCGCGCCTGTCCCTCCCCTGTGGCGTGCGATTCCAATCCCACCGCGAGGGTCACGATCCCTCGTGGGCCGCGACTTCTTTGCACAGCACACCGCTGGAGGGTCGTTGCGAAAGTGATTTGTTTTCATCCCTCGTTTCGTGGCCGCTAGCGTGCATCGATGCTGTAAATCTTATCATTGGTTGTGTTAAATTATGAGCCGCCGCAGTCCAGTTTCAAGATGATGGATGATGTACACAAAAGGCGGTGAGATTCGCCATGAAATAATCATTTGACTTGAACGGGATTCGAACCCGGATCTCCCAATTGCCGGTCGATGTGTTAGCCAGTTAGTCGAATTTCACCGTCTTTGGTGTATATCTTCGTACCCGCGCGCGTGATTACGTACCATATCATTTGTGCATTCGCTATAATTAGATGATGTTCTACGGTGGAAATTGGATGGATAAATATGAATCTTGGCCTAATTTTTCATTTTTAGTGGCAAATTCGTTTTTCCGCACAGTGGAGAAGGGATAATTTTGGGTGACACGCTGAAACGAGGTTATGTAATGTGTATGTTCTTAATTGCGGACATCCTACGTTTGATTCAAGTTTCCGTGATACCGTCGAACAGCGGAAAAGAATCCCTAAAAAGCAGCCCAAATATGCATAGAAAAAAACTGCAGAATTGTTATGAAAATGTGTGTGCATACGTCTTTGAGGTTTCTGAAAACAATTCTAAAATCACATGTGCAAAAGCAAAATGCGTGCAAATCTTTTTTTGGTACAGGTTGTAAATTTTACAACCTATATAGCATATCCTGACGTACTGGTTGATTGATTCATTCGCTTGTCAACGCGCAGCAAAAACTTCTGGTTACGAAAACGTGAAACCATGAGGATATATTTATATCACAGCGAGGGGAAGGGTTAAGAAAGGATTTCGGTAAAAAAATGTGGTTTTTTAACACTATTATTGTTAACTTTTGCTCCCTTGAGAAAAGCATTGAAATCGGTGCAGAAGTTTCTTCCTTTTCTTTTTTAAATTCTTGCATTCAAGATATTAGATGGAATTTTTCATCATTGGACGGCTGAAAGGATTTAGTACCTTATTATATATTTCTATTTTCTTTAAGTTCGCTTTTTCCTAAAATTGCGTCTTCAGCTCCAAAATCATCAATTTTTCTCTAATTTCAACGAAAGGCATTTCCGTGGAAACCCGGTTTGAGCAGCCATTCAAAGGCAATTACATTAACCTTAGATTTAGATATTCACGCCAAATGTCAGGTTAAATGATTAATTTTACTGGTTCACGCGTTCATTTTTTCCGTCCCTTTTCAGGGTTAGCTCGAATGATAGGTCAAGTGATGGCTCAAATGATGGCTCAAAATGAAGGTTTTCGCGTTCACTTTCAGGGATAGCTGCAGTGACAGGGATCCCTGTCACTTTTTTCATAATTTGAGCGGTCCCTGAGTCCGTCATTTAGACAATCAGAGTGCATCGTAAACTAGATTTGCACTGAAAATATCGGGTGCGAATATGATGTTCTCAGGGAGGACGCAAGTGATGTGTGAATCAGAAAATGATAGCTTGAGTGATCTTCTTCTTCTTCCTCAGCTCTACAGCCCGGTGTGGGCCTTGGCTTCTTCCTCAGTTATATGCCCCCATTCGGCTCTCCTCCTTGCTTTTTTTTTTCTCTCTCTCCATCTTCCAATCCCATTTGTCTTCAGGTCCTCTTCAACATCTTGCAGCCATCTTTTGCGTGGTCTTCCTCTCCTCCTACTCCCTTCCACCTTGCTATCAATTAACAATTTGGGCATTCTATACTCTTCCATCCTTTCAACATGGACCAACCATGACAGTCGCAATGACTTTTTAGAACCTAACTATATCCTTCTCTTCCAATATTTCATTTATTTCATAGTTCATTCTTATTCAGCTTGAGTGATCACTCTTTCTTATTATTTGAGCGATCGCGGTAAGAGTCCCAGAAAGTGATCCTTGCCGAGGGACGGAAAAAATGATTGTGTGAATCATGCTTAGTCTCTCCATGCGAGGCAAAGTTCAAGGAGGGCCAGCACCAAGTGTTACGCTACCTTAATAAATTTAAATATTCAAAAGTTTTGCTATTCAATCTATGCGTGATCTTATTAGTCAGGAACATGACCCGGTGGAAATCCGGTGAACTTACGTTCATTATACGTCGGGAAAATACCACATCTTTAATGCTATCTTATTTGTTTTTTACTTTGGATGCGGCATTCTACTACAGGATGAGAGAGAGCCATACTTGGAGCAGGGTAGGTGGAGCTAACGTAGACTAGTAGCGGGAGAAAGATGGAATGCGTTGTCCATTCATGAGTCAATTTGATGTACCTTCATATCTTTGTAGAACTCGGATCACTAATTAGCAGAAAATTGTATTTAAATTCGTTAGTTTATATTTTTTGCGTAGACTAGAGGCGTTTGAGGTGTGGGTTTGGAGAAGGATTGAAAAGGTGAGCTGGATGGCGAGAAAGACGAACGAGGAGGTATTGGATATGGTTGGAGAGGAGAGGAAGCTTGTGGCAGAGGTTCGGAGAAGGCAGAAGAGATGGATGGAGGAGGTTTTGAGAGGAGAGGGCATGTTGAAGAGAGTGATAAGAAGGTAGAACACTGGGGAAGCGTGGAAGAGGAAGGAGGAGGATACGAATTCTGGACGAAATAA
This sequence comes from Pyrrhosoma nymphula, assembly GCA_963573305.1. NCBI lineage: Eukaryota > Metazoa > Arthropoda > Insecta > Odonata > Coenagrionidae > Pyrrhosoma > Pyrrhosoma nymphula. The sequence goes on along the minus strand of OY754330.1, from coordinate 20,431,762 downwards.
GAGGAGGTAGAAGATATGAAGAATTGAAGAGGGATCTAATGGCGGGACATCCTTTGGAGGGAAAGCGAGACATTGTCTATGAGGTTGAGGTGCAGAATGGGGACTGTCCAAGAACCTACCAATCAGCTGGTAGAATACTTGAATGAATATTTTCCACTCAAAATTAGACTTGTCAAAAAATCTCGACACGATTATACTACCTTTCAATCCATTTAGAAAACATTTTTGTGAAAATATTTCATAAATTATTATTTGATTGTTAAAAGGGAGTTAGCTATAAGAGTGAATGTTAGCTATTAAAATTTTAACTATACTTTTAGTCGTATTTTACAAAATTGATCTGGGTACAATTGATAAGTTGCAGTGTTCATTTGCATTTGGCCTTCTACTTCTGCGGTGAATCAGATGACACCTGTGCACTGTTCATCTTTCATTTGGAAACCGTATTGTGCGAGCAGGTGTGTATTCACTGTCTTGGCGAATGGATTTGGTTGTAGCTCGAACACCAGTCTACCCTCCTTGCTATTTAATGCAAGCTGAATAGAAGCTTGATTTTTTCTTTTGGCCTCCTTTTTGGCATTTTCCCCCACTGCGCTTTGATATAATCGAGAGTGGGTTATGGTGAAGAACTGACTAAATTATTCAAAATAATACCCAATTGAATATCGTTTTGGAATTCACCCAATTTTCTCTTTACGTTAGGAAAAAAACAAGAGTACTCTTATGAAGTGTTTTTGTGTTAGTTATGTGCTAATTAGGAAAATAACACAGCATGAAACACCTTGCATGACTTTTTAAGTGAAAAGTTATTGTATTTTGTACTTTGAAAAAGCGACGATATGCCATTTTAAATTGCAGAGGAACGTAAGAAGCCTGTTTTTAATCAAATGGGGAGAGTTGTAAATCGTGTGAAAATCGTGAATTTCCTGTGAATCTTGATTTAAAGAGAAAGACTGCTCTTGAATTAATATAATTTTCAACCAAGGTCGTCAGCGTAGCCTGGCCCATAAATGTTGTTTACGTTATTCAGATTTGTGCAAAGAAGTGCTAAAATTCGTCCTTCAAACATGTTGCGTACTTTTGGCTACAATATTTGTTGCTTTCATTGTGCTGCTAGTATGTTGTCATCAAAGTTTACTAAGCGGTGTTTATTAGGGTCCATTCAGTACTTTTGACTTCCTTCGTTTAGTTGGAATAAAATTGGCTCATTTGGACGTAAATGTCTTAGCTTCGTAGTATTAATATTATATCGTGAATCACCTCGTCCTGGTTCACAAAAGGCATTTTGATTTTGCATTTTAACCGTAAATCACTCGCATTTCCGGAGCTGGGGTGCAGAAAGAGACCTATAAGCGTGGAGGGGGGTCTGTGCCTCTCTGAATAGAAAAAAATATATGCCACATATCCTGCAAATCTTGTGTGACGAAATAAGGGAGAAGAGAATTTATCCCCACTTTGGAACAATTTACATCGCTACTTTGCTAAAAATCTAAGGTTTTTTTTAGACCTGAAAAAACCTGATTGTGAAGTAATTGGTGGTTGCCTGATTGTGATGTTTAAATGCCTTGAGAGTTATGATGAATCCAAGGAGCTTAATTTTTTCTCTTGTACCATATTTAAATACAATATTATCCGTTCGTCGACGCGAGACCTGCTAGCTTATGGTGTTCATTAAATATCAGTAACATCAGTTTACCCATCAGTAACATTGCCACAGTTGAATAATATTTGCACACTTCTACTTTATCTAGCGTTGATTTACTTTCCATTACACACCATTTTTAGTTTGTCTACCTTTAATACCAAGTTTCCTGGGCAATCCCGCTTGAACACTCAGCGGCTGTAAATGAACCTCGGGATTGATAAAAGAGCAAAAACTGCCAGTTATCTCCATGTTTTGAATAACATTTTCTGAAATGATTTGCCGTTAAATATTTTCTTCTTCTTTACCCCCTTCAGGAATTTACTGTTAACATTGCTTTGTAGAGTTAAATTTCATCGGTTATTTGGATGGGATTTGGTTCGTAATTTTGTTGCAGCTCACTGTTCATTTGTCGTGATTTGCAATTAGTAAATTTCTATTTCATTGATGTTATCATTGGAATTTTTGAATTCCTCGATTTCTTACGTGAGAGATGCCTTTCTACGTCTCGTTAATTTTCATTCCGAGGCTTTTTCTAAAAAAAATCTGCGCTAAATGGATCTGCGTACGCCGTTTTCACTTGCGCCGCTGTTTGCGAGGCTCAGATCGATCTATCGATCTTAATATATTATGTCGGCGAGTGGTCTTAATAATCAGACACATCTCTATGCATTTGCGTTTTCCGGTCCCCGTGTGCGAAAAAGCCACATTCCCTGACGAAAGAGCCGGGAAGGCGGCTGCATTATAACAGCTCTCTTACGATGTCCTCTGAACTCACTTGAGTGATGCGCTATGCATTCTTTCGGTTGCGGAGGCAGGCACTCACTTTCACTGTCATATTCACTTCCATTTGCATCCTACTCTGATCATCGCTCCACGCTTTGCGAAAATCAGTTTATCTCGATCCGTGTCAGTTTTTTTTTTTCTTTGATCAGGTTTTTTTTTCGGCCTTGAGAATGCGGACATATCCGTCTCATTTCTCCGCCGGTGTCATTGCCATCGACTCATGCCGTTGATTTCTGCCTGACATCGATCCACAGACTTGGATGTTTTTTTTTCTTCAGGGAATTATTTACCGCTATTTGTTATTCCTCTGGGAGCATGAGAGTTCTGTCTGTCTCCGGCCGCCGGGAGAGTCTTAAAAGGAACATTCGGGACCCAGTGGCGCGCATTCGTGTAGCTTTTGAGTTTCGATCTGCACCCCGCGTCCTCTCCGAACTCCCGCTGCACGTTAAGTTGCCTCGAATGACCTTGGGGGGGGGGGAGGTGGGAAGGCTTTTCTCTCGTCCCACCACCTCCCACCACCCCCTGCTGCCACTACCGCGGCAAGTGACCGAGAGCCCTGCGCGAGCTGACGGGGGACGGGAGTGCGTGCGGTCGCGCGAGCGTCGAAGCCCGGACCCTCGCGGTTCGAGGACGCTCACTCCAACCCCTCCCCGTCTTCATCGTTCCCTCCGTCTTCGGCCCCTATTCCACCCCTCCTCCCTCCCCTGCCCCCTTACGCCCGCCCTCTCCTGCCCCCCCGACCCCCTTCCTCTGAGCTCGACGCGTGGTCGATTGCGCCGGGAAGGATGATGCTCTTCTCCGGCGATGGAAGAAGCGTGTTTTCTCTCTGAATATAATTCATCGAGCTGCAGCACGGCCCTTAGGGAGCGAAGGAAAAGGCCGGCCGCCATCGATTGTTTTTCGAAGGGTAATTATATCGGCAGTCTCGGCGGCACATATTCGTTTTTCGCTCTTGTATTCATTTGAAGGTAGTTTAAGCGAGATATTTCCCTAGTCATAATGGAGACCATATTAGAATTTTATTTTTTAATGTCAGTATCTGTGTGAAGTAAATATTGTAGCATTAATGGCGCAAAAATATAGTTATATATATGACCAGAATTCTCAGTATTTAAATAAATAAAGCTACAAATGCTGCAACATTACTCTTTCTTTCACGTCGTGCGGCTAAATAGCCTTCAAAACTGCAGGTTTTTTGCGATTCTGTAAAAATTACTTCGGTAAGCAATAGATTAATTTTTATAAATAGTTGAGAGAAGATACAAACTAAACTGTTAGTTTTTTGACGAAATCTAGGTGTTTTAAATTCCTATTTGTTTTCAATATTCTCCCTCTGGAGCGCTCAGTCGTAATGTATCCCATGCAAAACAGCTTATATATTTTCAGGCAAATTGCTCGAATAGTAGTTCGGCATGGGGTTGATATTGTGATATCATTAGAAAGATTAGTTTTTTTTCAAAATGAGACCAAATTCATGAAATTCTTGGGCAAATGATTTTTCGCTCAAACTACCTTGAGGACTCTCCCATGGTACTACTAACTAGTTAGTACCATTGACTCTCCGAAAGCCCCGACGTTACGCAAGTGGCTTCCTTCCGTCTCAACCTTGTATTTTCGTTGGGGTTGCATAATTTTAAGGATGAGGGGTAGGAGTCAATACGGATTTACGTACATACCGTGGTTTTTAGGTTAACTTGCAAGCCTGTCTAGGCAATTTGATACAATCTCCACTCTATGTCTAGGCAATTTGATACAATCTCCCTGGATTGAGTACAGTTCACTCGGGAAATTAGGGAATCGGGTTTGACGTTGGGCAATGTGACCAGTGTCACTGCTGGACCTTGGTGGGACGACATTTTGTTTTCACCTTCCCCGCCTAATTAGTGGACCCCATGCTCTCTCCATTTATTTCGTTTTTGACTTCTTTTTCGTGCATTTTGCGGGGCTTCTTCTCAGGAGAAAGTGTTTTTCGAGTAGTAGTTGTGGTAGTGTTGTTTAACGTGCTTCGACGGCTAAGGTCATTTCGCACATGCTGTCTGCCACGTGCAGACAGGGGCAACAGCACTCGGACGAATCGGATGGATCACCCCTCCAAACTCGAACCGAGCCCAACGATGCTCAACTTCGGTGGACTGATCGGGAACCGGTGTTTCCATCGTGGCAGGCCGTAAAATACAGATAGTGAAATAGAATGGGATGCCCCGCGATGAAGTCCACGTGTACCCGAACTAGAGAAGGATGTTGGTGTGGAACGCAAGTAGAATTGGAAAGATTGAGATGGAGGTTTGCCAGTGAACCAGACTTCGGAATGAAAAAAAAATGTACGACGCTTCCCAGTAATGTCCCGAAGAAGCGGGGCTCACTTGAGCCGTGTGCCGGATCGGCTTCGGGCGGGACAAGTGCCCCTGAGAGGGCGCCCGGGGTCCGTCCTCGCCCTCCCCTGACCCCGGGTCACCTCCGATCGGGGCGAGGCGGGCGGCTCCTCCGGGGGGCGCCTGGCGCCCCCTCGCTGTGCCCCTGCTCGGTCGATTGTCCTTGCCCTCTTCTCGGGAAGACACCGTGATATTAGAGATGCCACTTTTATTCGAGTCGCCTCGGTTGGAATGACCCTCGTTCAACCTTTTTGTCTCTCCTGTCGATGGAGAATTGGTCTTGGATCGGAGTCAGAGGTCTATATGTCCAAGCAACATGAATAGTTGTCACGCCCAGGGTAGAATGAAAAATGCCTTTTACTTTCTCAAGGGGACAGTTGCGCAGGTCTGTTTTTTTCTCGTTCTTGAATATCTGCAAACCACGTTCAGTTGAATGATGACAACGAGAGCATCATGTGGCCATACATGATGTTTCTGGGAGGCAGTTAAAAAAATTGAAACGGTAGTTGATACGATTATCCGTGTCAGACAATGAAATTTAAAAATGATTTTCCTCGTTAAAATCCTTCGATGTTCCTTGATTTTGGAAATAGAAGTGCTGTGTCTGTCCGGAGTATTTATCGATTTGTTTTGCCCTTTCACTTGGGTTGAGTTGCAAGTTGAAATCGTCAAGAATCGCATCCCATTTGAAGGGCATATTTTTAAAGGCTTTCGATGTGAGACGCATAGTTATATTCTCTGTATTCTTGTCGTCTCCATTTTGGATTGAATGCGCTAATGAAAAGTTCCTTATTGATCACGTGCATTGTTAATTTCATGGATACTGTGAATATTATCAGTAATACACCACTCATGGTGGCTTATTTGTTGCGACATAAATATTAAGAAGTTATGATATATTTTAAAATTTGAATCAACGATTGTTTTCCATTAAAAATTTTTAATTCACGTGAATCGTGACCGTTTCATTTACTTGGTCTGAGAAAGAATTCTTTCTCAGACCAAGTAACCACCACAGAAAACAATAGACTTAAGTCTATTGTTTTCTGTGGTGCGGCGATAGGCTTTTAAGAGCTCAACTTCTAAAAATGGCGCAACTATTTCAGGAGTACCTTAAACCAGTCCTCATCAGTCATATCCTGTAGCTCTCAATTGAATAACTCCAAATCCATGAATCACAAGCAATCACTGTACATTTTTTTCAGTATTTCAAACGTATGTTTTGCCAGTCTATCTTTCTCCTGTTATCATTGTCTTTCTAAAATCATACTGTTTTCCTGGCATCTAATTTTCCTTTCTTTCTCTGTCTTATACACTCATAAATATGTATTGATTGATGAAAATGTAATGTGAAATGACAATACGACTAACATGAGTGCTGAGATTTTTTATGATGCGTACCAGCAAACTCAAAGCGTGAATTTTCATTGAACATTACTATTAAAAATTTTCACTGCGAGGTCTATATATTCCACTGTGCTGCGATTATTAATGTAAAGACCGTGAAAAAATGGAGGCAACGTGTTGAATTATCAATTGTTGTATCAAGTTTCTTGTATTTAAGATTATTTAGCTTTCTATTTAAATGCGAGGATACACCGTAGTAAATGAGAGAATTTGATACTCGTGGGTTTTCTGGTGGATACGTTTTTTTAAGCACATAAATGTTTCTAAAACTCAATCGGCCGAAATTGAAGAACAAATTAGATTTTGATGAAAATGTTTGATGTCGAAAGTTGACTGAATCAACAAGGAATGCGTAAGTTGTTTTTTCTTGAAAATTTATTTGGGAGTAGAGATATGTACGGTGGATTAATTTATGGAATGTGTTGACTGGCAGATGGTTCGTTTCCATTATTGAATAAAACTCAGCTTTTGTTTATTACTACTTCAATTGTACTGACAGTTAATATGCACCGCGTTGTCGTGTGTTTCACTTCCTGCAGAACGTTATCTTTCGGAAAGATAAGCGCGAGAGTGCGTGGTATTCAATGTGTGCTATGTTTCAACTGAAAAGCAAGATCATGTGATGGATGTCTTGCCGTCACCTTGCATTTTAATGGTATACTAGTTAATTGTAAGGAGTCTAAGGCGCCCATAGATGAGTTTCGTGCTGTGTTCGCTAAATTATTTACATTCCTTATTTTGAGGTACGCAAATTTTCCAAGCAAAATCTCCCTTAGGGAAAATTAACGGCATTTAAAATTTAAGTGACAGTGGCTCCATCTAACTCGCTTTGCTTCCCGGAATTAATGAGTGTTGCACTTTATAGATAGAAATAAAATGCGAGCAAATATTTTTAATGGAAGTTACCATGAAGAAAGCACAATATCTAAAAAGATAAGCGAAAAAAAATACGAAAAAAAGAAAAAAATATAAACCACAGAAGGGCATCGAACTCCGACCTTCCACTCCACAATCCACCACCTTACCACGGGTCGGCAGTTCAAAGGGCTTAAATGTGTGTTCGTGACTGTGGCATTACTGAGTCAGCCAGTCAGTCTGTGATGGGCGTAACTATATATGCTAATAATGCTTGCTCTTTTATTTTAGCTATTATCTTTGGTCCCCTAAGTCAAACGTCTATTGCATTAATTTGTTTCTCCACATTTCAATTAAGGTAGATTTGTTTTTCGTTCTGCTACTTAGTGTGATGGAAAAGGATGTCTGAAAATGTAGGTATTTTTTTATTTCTAGTCCTGTAAGTAATGTTGTGAATTTATTTTCGGATTAATTTACCATTCTATGAAGAGTAGGATATTTTCTGTGGTGTCTGAATGAGGGGGTGTACTGCAGGCACAATCAGTTGTTACTCTTCCAAATGGAGGTAAAAGCTTAATTTCAGTTGACAGTTTCCTCTTGATTGCGACTCTCGCTGTAGTTCCTGAAATTGTATGATTATTTTATTAGTTTATAAAACTTTAATTTCATAGAAACCTGTTATTCTCATGCTCGTTAGTCGGAGGTTTATTTTGGAAAGAAAGAGTTTCCAATGAACCTTCGATTGAGCTCATATTAAAAAACGTAGTACACAGTAGGTACTGAATGATGGGCTCAGAGGAAGTGCAGTACTTATTTCCGATTTGCATTTTTTATGTGCCCCAACTGTTCAAGTCTTATTCCACCATCGTTGATCTTAAGGTAGTCTGAGCGAGATATTTCCCTAGTCATAAGTCATAAGAGAGACCATATTATTAGAGTTTTATATTTTAATTTCAGCGTCTGTAAGAGTTGTGAAGTAAATATTGTGATATTAATTGCGCAAAAATATAGTTATATATGGCCAAACTTCTCAGAAATGAAATAAATATATCAACATAAGTCACTGAGATGACTCATCTCAGTGACTTACGATGACTCTTCAAAACGGCAGGTTTTTTTTTTAAATTCTGTAAAAGCTACTGCGGTGAATAATAGATTCATTTTTATAGATAGTTGAGAAAAGATACAAAATAAACTTAGTTTTTTGACGAAATCTAGGTGTTTTAAATTCCTATTTTTTTCAATATTCTCCCTTTGGAGCGCACCGCCGCAATCTATCACTGTGAAACAGCTTGTGTTATCAGACTAATTGCTCGAATGTTCGGCTAGGGGTTTATATTTTGATATAATTGGAAAGATGCGCTTTTTTTCTTTAACATGAGGTCAAATTCATCAAATTGTAATTGAAGTGATTTCTCGCTCTAACTACCCTAATCGTAAGAAAAGCCCACTATCCGTGCTAGAGGCTGGATTCGAACCTACGTGTGTACGATACCGTGTCAATTTTCCATTGTTTTCAGCGGTTTTACGCCTGAAATATCACCATCAAACTGTTGGGAAACATGAATTGTTGCCGTGAAGTAACTTCCGGGTGGAGATGGTCAGAAGTCTCTGAAGGGAGGAGGTTTTTGCGACACGCACGTGCTTCTCGCAGTGAGATGATGAAGGGGCGAGAGCGACTGCGGGCATGTTGGCACTCACTGGGCGGACGGATCACGTGGTGGGTGGGAATACGGGAGTCTCCCAGCGCAGAAGTGGCAAATGCGGATGAGTGTTGCGATGTTGACACCGCGCGCTCACCGAGGAGAGAGTGGTGCGTCGCTGCACTTCCCGTGCGTTTCGCCGCCCCGGTTCGTCGTGTCGCACCATGCATCCAGATGGCTGCAATCGCAGGGGGGGGGGGGGGGCTACTCTTCCGTGGATTGGCGGGACGTGCGAGATTGGCTCCCCATGAGACAAGCCATGGTTACGAATAACGGCCGCGGAAATATTAAAAAAAACTCCGTTGGAATAAATTGTGTTTCATGGAAGTAATGTCAGGGCCACCCACGGGAAGCAGGCTAATCGGAGCTTTCAGTCTAGAATTAAGGTGGTTTGAGGGAGATAGATCCCTAATTCATTGTGGAGACCATATTCAAATTGTATTCTTTGATTTCAGCGTCTGTAAGAAGTACGAAATAAATATTGTTATATTAATGGCGCAAAGATATTGTTATACATGACCAAAATTCTCAGTAATTAAATAAATAAAGCTACTTAAGTCTCTAACTTGACTCATTTTTTCCCGCCGTACGGCTGAAAACCCTTCAAATGGGCAGATTTTTTTGCGATTCAGTAAAAGATACTGCGGTGAGTAATAGATTATTTTTTATAAATAGTTGAGAAAACATGCGATCTATACACCGTTAGTTTTTTGACGAAATCTAGGCGTTATAAATTCCTATTTCCTTCAATATTCTCCCTCTGGAGCGCTCAGTCATATTCTATCCCATGTAAAACAGCTTGTATTTACAGGCAAATTCCTCGAAAAGTAGTTCGGCAAGGGGTTGATATTTGGATATCATTGGAGAGATGAGAGTTGTATCTTTAAAATGAGGCCAAATTCATCAAATTCTTGGTGAAGTGATTTTTCGCTCAAACTAAACTACCCTAAGGCTTCCGAGGTATTTCTGCGGATAATTTGGGATCGCACGAAAAATTTCGCATGCTGAACGTTTAAAGTAGACGGAAGAAGTGTTGATCGCTTAAGATGCGATTTAGAACAATCGTTTTTTTTTCCTTTCTCTGCGATCCATTAATATTCAATTGATCGGAGGGTTCACCATGTTATCATCGTTTATTTACAGTGTAAAGTCTTCCTAGTGTGCATGTTGATTAGTCCTGGGAAATGTCTATGCCGTATTATCATAAATGTATGGTTAACATTACATTCAGCTGCTGCAAAACCACTGATACAGATATTAAACTACGCAGCGGAAAACGTGAGTTAGCTTTTGGGAAATTTCGAAATTAACTCGCCGTAACCCTGTGGCTATTAGCGTTTTAGCCGTATCCATTATATATTTTCATGATTATGGGAACTGACATTTTTTCCTTTTGCTTCCCTCAGTAACGTATTGAATGTGACATTGTTGATAAACATGCCGCCCCTCTGGGGCCTGACGTATGTATTTGTATTTGTCTCATCCGGAAGCAGACTCTGAGCCTTTGGAAGTTGGCGTTTGAGGAAAGAGGATCGGCGTATCTGAGGCTTTTGAGATGTGTGTTTAGAAGAATGAGAAGAAAAATTCTGAGATAAGAAGACGGACGAAGCGTGAGATAAGGTAGGCAAAGGGAGGAGAACGTTCTGGGTAAATTCAAAGGAGTCAGGACGAGTGGATAGAGGAATTAGTGAGTGGTCACAGGATGCATATGTCTGCGTTGCGTCGTAGGGGAAGAGGAAAGGAATAGATGCGTTGGGCGGTGTTATAAAGGGACTGAGGAGGAACGGATGGAGTGGAGGCCAAAGTGCCACGGATGTCCCCGACGTGGCTGATTAATTGGTCCGGCTGAGAACATCCAAAGACTTATTCAGCAGAATATCCACGCCGAAATCGTTAATCACCGGCACCAATTCATCTGAAATTAGTCAGTTGTTTCGCTACGGTCGGCTGGGCACACTGTGTGAAAATGGGACGGTGAATATCAAAATAAAAGGGAGAACGCATTATTACGCAATCAGCAATCACACCCCAATTCGTCAATAATCACAGGCCCTGTAGTGTCCCAAGGGCACTAACCTGGACGACGTTTCTGCATCAGTGCGCATAAATATGTGCATCAAGATCATGTGCGACCTTTGGGACCTATTAAAGTTGTGTTCGGAAAGGAAACTCCTCCAGGCTTGACTTCGTGGAATTTATCTATTACGGAAGAATTAAAATACCTTAGTTAAATCCACTTGTAGTATTCATTGTCACGGCCTGGGTTTCTAGACTTCGTGTCATCTTCAGGTCGTCTTCAGGTCAGACCTGAAGATGACACTTAAGTGTCGAAGTGCGGGTCGTGAGAATAAATATTACAAGTGGAATTAACTAAGGGGCCTTTTCATCTCGAATCAGGCAGATAGCGCAAAATCATGTCATGTGACCATCACCGATTTATCTAAAAGTTATATATGTGAAAGTAGTATCCTTATGATGAATTATGATCACTTTATCTCAGCTCAGAACCGAACCAATATAAAGCTATGATCCTTTGAACATTGCTGAGTCAGGCCTCGAAGTAAAAAATGAAAAATCACATAAATGCTAATAACTAAGGAACCATGGCCCATAAAGCAGTGGTTTTTGTTTCATTTTGAAGAAAATGCATTTATGCACATTCTGACATAACTTTCATGTAATTTGAATTAATAATAAACAAATAGGACTTATTTAAACAATACAAATTAGTAATTATTTAACAATTTATTACTAAAAAAAAGGCCACATTTTATTTGCTTTAAATTTTCTCGGTGGCTAATTTAAATGTTCTGCTGTCAATTAAAAAAAATAAAAAAGGTAGTATTTTTATATTTTTTGTTTTAAGGCATGTCAAAGTTAGGCATGTTTTCGACCCAATCTGTTTATGCACTCCTCTCATACACCAAGGTATCTTAAGGTATTTTAATTCTTCCGTTTTTATTTCTTGTTTTTGAAAATTTTATTTAAAAACGGAAGAATTAAAATACCTTTAGATACCTTGGTGTATTAGAGGAGTGCATAAACAGATTGGGTCGGTGTTGTTAATTTTCAAATAATTTTTACGTGTAGGGTTTACGCCTCTGTCCGCCACTACTCGTCCCCCCCCCCACAATGCCGCCGGCAAGAGATGATCAGTTCGCTTGTGTGTGAAGGGGGGGAATGGGTTTCGTGTGTCCTTAAAATACCTGAACACCACACACACACACACACCAGCCGCCATCCTCCACCCGGCCGACGCCGCCGCTGTGGGGGGTGAGGGGAGGGAGAGAGCCAAGAATTTTATTCGCGTCCCCTCTTCTTGCCATATATACGTGTATTAGTAAATATAGCCGCGTTCGCTTCCTGCTCTCGTGGCGCGCCCGGCTTGTGGAAGCGTCGCGACGCGGTGCTTCGGGTACTCGGACCGTCGCTCGCGTCCTCATCCGCGGGTGAAGGATCGGATTTTTTTTTCACCCTTCCGTGTGGATGCCACCACGCTTCTGCCCACTACGTTCCCTTACGTGTCTGCTGTTAGCTGCTCGAGTATAACCACTGTTGCAGTTAATATTTTCTCCTGCGTCCACTCAGTGCGCATTTTCTCTGCGTCCTGGGCCGTCCCTGGGGATTTTTAGGGGTCCTGTGCGAACGAAAGTTGGGGGTCCACTTAACTTTTCATTCCCTTATTGATATAGTGGCATCTTTCAAGCATATTTCATGGAAAGAGGGGAATTGACGGACAAACGAGCTAAATAAATATTCATGTGCACCAAGTAGTAGGTGATTTCGGGTAATATGCGGTTTTCCCCACATGCCGTCTGAAAGAGGCAAGCCCGGGACGGGGCCCCCATAGGCGCAGTGCAGTGGCGCCTGTCGCACTACCCTAGGGACGACACTGCCTCCACTTCCTCGGCTGGTGCTCGCAGTGGTATGCTTTTGCATCTGTAGTAAAGACTGCCAATCGTGTCGCTGAAATGACGAACCATGGCCTTGAGTTTGATAATCGCTCTCAATAACATGGCAAATGAAAGGCACCCTTTTCCATGTTAAAATATTTACACTGAATAACCTCCCCCTTTTTGAGTACAGATCTCTCTCCCTCTCGCTTTTAATTTTGTTGTCTATTCCATTTGTGCCTCGTATTTATTAACGGAACTATAAGTGGCGTCATATTCTAATCATCGGGTCTTCAATTAATCGCGAATTGTGAACGTAGGGACTGAGCATGTGGATCGATGGAGCTTAGTCCTCCACTTGTGCACATCGCCTCGATGTACACGCCTGTGATCAATGGCCTCGATTTATGATGCGTCTGTGCCCTCGCTCACGAGATATGTATTTGCGTAACTGTCGCTGACGGTGGTCGCGAGGTCATTAACGCCGGTCTGGCAACCTAACGGTCACGGATTCGAATCCCACCGTCGCGTCGGCATGGAAAGCAAACCCAAAACCGAATCATCTCCTTTTTGTGCGTTAACGTTTGTCTTCCCATAGCCAGTAATGAAGCAGCTGGCGTGCTTTGATATTCGGGCGTGTGTTAGGTTAAGTTGGTTCCACCGTAAAACGACTTAAATGTCATTTTATTAATATTCTGTCTACTTGTAGAAAAAGTTGTCCTCTATCTGATATGAACAACAAAACAATACCTTTCCACGCTAGATTACTCTGTAATTGAACTTGAAATTACATGGTGTTCAATGGGAGTATGAGAGAAACAGGGGATAAATAGTATTTTTCAGAGAAATTGAATAAAAATAAAATACAGGCATCTCACTACCTTATTTTTGTAGTTATTGAAGAATTAATGCCGTAATTGAAGTCAAAATGCGGTAATTCGTAGGAAATGGCGCTGCAGTCGGCTCCTATTGCTGAAAAAAATTGCTCATTTAAAATACATTCGTGGAATAATCTGTATATGTTGTACCTTACTTTTGGGTTAAAAAAATAGGTAATGCATTTCATCAGTGAAAGCAGGATTTTTTGGACAAAATATCAAAAATGTGGAATTTAGTATTTGTTTTGACTCACACAATCGCGGCGGAACCTCCTTAAGGTTGCTTAGTTTACTTGAGAACATTCATATCAGGCGAGTCTTTGTATGACACGGAGGGTATTATTTTTAACTCTTCGCTATATCTGTAGAACTAATAGAAGCGACATAATAAGAGTTGTTACTTAAGACATAATAATTTGATAAATTCCTTTATTCCAACACCTGTCGGTGACTGTAGCAAAAACAGAGAGGTACACTAGGACGCTCCATTAACATGCAATTCACTTTTGTCCTCTCCCTCTTCCAATTTCCTTTCCCCATTCCCTTTCATCTCCTGCCACACGCCCTAATGGCGGTTCGTGGGGTAGTTATTAGATGTAGGAAAACTGAAACTTCCCGCCTCACTTGATGTTTGTGTCGCGTGCTAAGCCACCAGTCCGTGAACTCAGCTGATGGACTCAGTCAGCCATTATCTGTCTTTTTTATGAATAACATTTTGAAGGAAAAGTGCAATTATTCTCAAAGAATGTATTTTGTAATGCACACAGTTAGACCCGTTTCGAAAAAGTAGTTGTAGACCTTCCGAAAACTGGCAAACTACTGGCTGGACCAATTTTGTTGGTCCTTCATCTCACCCACCGTATTTTGACTTCTGGGCACAGCGTGATAGCGGGAAAGGTTCCATTCTCACAGGGAATCTCAACCAAAGTTACTCAAGTCTTTTCGTGTAAAAGTTCTTTTCTGATCCGATATTTAGACGGTGGGTTTTGTTTCTCTCAGGTCTCTCCGCTGTGTTCAGTGTGCCCTTCGTTTTAGTTGTCACGGTCAAATACTTTTCGTGTTCTTGGAATCGTTTGCGGCATCTGGATTTCTTTATTTTGACCAAATACTCAATGATAAGGATTCGTGCCTATTCGATCGTTTCATTCCAAAGTTATTGAAGTTAATATTCACAATTATTTAAGTACGTGTATATGAGGGCTTCCTGTATCGTGTACGAGGATTTGATGGTTTGAACGAGGTTTCTTTTTTTCTTCTGTGTGATTTTCAATTTTATAAAAAGATTATGGTTCGTTTCACTGCTAAGTTTATAAACTAAATGCAACTTATCAGAGTTGATCAATGCTCATTTTCGTATAAAATTTGGTCAGTACCTATTAATGATAAATTAGTCTCATAACATTGAAAGTGCATATGCATTCCCTTTCGTTCGATTCAGTGGTGCGAGTGAAGTGCTCTGCCCTGCAGCACCGTCCCCTCTCAACGCCCTTGCACTCACCCCTGCGAAAGCTGGTCCATTCCTTCCTCGAATCTGACCGGCCCTTTCCGGAAAGCTTGTCGTAATCCGATTGCCGATGCGGTGTATTGAGCGTGGGCGCCTGAATTTCCGTTTCATCGCGTACTCTCGGCGAATTGCCTTCCCACCTGCCTCGTGAGAGCCGAGTGGTTGATTGTTTGTCCCCAGTTCCTAGAAGCCGTCGCGAGACAGACTTCATATTTAAGAGGACGCTCTTGCCATTGACCCAAGCGGACCTATCTCGCCTAATTTCTGCTCGGCGCTGGGGAACATCCGGGAATGATTTTTTTCTCCGCTGGTTAAAGCAAGTAGCTAATTAAAGTTAACAAGGACTCCTGTTTCTGACGATTACAATGCAAAGATGTTATAAATCGTTGCATTATTTCACTGCGTGTGTTTTTCTTATCAATTTTAGTCCTTGGTACTGTACCTGCGTAACAGTTTCTTGAGAGGGGTGATCTGTTATAGGTGAATGTAATCGTTCGATCAAACCTCTCGATTTATACAATTTTTTTTACACATTCTCAGACTCAGCCGACGCCCTCACATTTTTTACTTCGGTGTCAATTTCTGCCCCTGAAGGTAGTTATTTACCGATTTCACCCCTGAAGGCCTTCTTTATCAATTGCAAAGGTAAATCTGTCAATATAGCGCGGTGGCCGGCAAACTGCGGTGCTTCAGTTACATCGTGTGGTTCTAACGTACAACTGATAGTGAAAATATAAACTTCTAAAACATATGTACAAATGTCCCCTTAATAAAATGCGTAAAAGATTTAATTCTCATTATGATTTGTTCCTATTTTAATAAATATATAACTTATTATAATGTTGCTCTCAACATTTCCTATTTGTAAAAATATATTTATGTTACTCGAATGATTTTTAAATTGTTGTGAGGAATAAGTTGCGTTATTCCATCTCAAAAGCGTGCCGACCCGTTCTAATGAATCGAATGGACTCCAAAAGGACTCGTTCTCTGCCGTTAGGTTGGACATTGATCAGGATTCCTGGCATGCCGGATTCCTAAACTAGAATCCTAATGGAATTGGGTTAATATTTGAGGATAATTTCAATGCATAAAGTTTTGTAAGTCAAGGTTAACAATAGCATTTTCCGTAAGAATTGAAGATAAAAGTTTTATATTAAAGTTGTCCCGCTTCTAGATATCGGGTGAACTTCGCTTCTTAAGAATATAAATCGAAGAAAGACTTATAGAACCCCTGAGTTCTTTTTTTTTAAATCACAAATAAATGGTATCGCCTTGTAGTCGTTAATCTGTGCAATCACAAAAGCAATTTTTTAGTGTTGTATTTTTCTCTAAATTATTTGTAATAGCTCTCCATTTTATTTTTCCATTTTTATCATAGACGTTGGATTCGAATTATTTCCAAGCTGGTTTATCTTTTAAAGAAAACCGTTGCATTCGCACATATTTGCATATCTCTTCTATTTCAACCACCCCTCAGGAAGTGTTAAAGTACTTAAGCCAGCTACCTTGCTCGAAATCCACCGGGTCTGATAATGTGGGGCCAATCTTTCTCAACCGCGCTGCTACCTCTTTCAACATTCCTTTAACAATCCTGTTTAATAGATTTTCACAAGTGGCTGCTTCCCCTCCCTGTGGAAATACTCCAATGTCGCACCAATTTTGAAATCTGGCGCTAAAGGGGTTGTAGAAAACTACCTTCATACTTCCATATTGCCCGTTTTATCAATATTTTTTGAACGCACCATCCATGACGGTCTTCTTCACTTCACTCTCCCCTTATTCTCCCCCAGCCTGCAGGGCTTCCTCCCAGGTGGATCTTGTCTCACCAACCTCGCCGTTTTACATCACCATATCACACTTCCCTTAGAATCTAACTCACAACTGGATGTTTGCTACTTAAGACTTCTCTAAAGCCTTCGACTCCGTTAACCACACCCTACTCATTCTCAAACTTATGCTCAGGTACAATATCCATGGTTCCCCTTTATCCTTACTTCGCAGTTTCCTTAACTCGCGTCATCAGCGCGTTTTAATTGATGGAGTGTCGTCCACCCACTCGCCGGTCGCGTCAGGGGTTCCTCAAGGTAGGGTCCTGGATCCCCTTCATTTGAGGATGTCGTGGACTGCGTTCTCCCACTGGGATGTAACATTTTACTGTATGCGGATGATTGCAAGATATTCAGGAGAGTTGATGGCCCCTCCGATTCCAGTTCCCTACAGTCCGTCCACGTCTGGTGCTCCATCTGGCAGCGTCATATTAACGCCTCGAAGTCAGCTTTACAGACCTTTTCACTGAAGCGCAAACCTCTTAAGTATGTATTCCTATACCCTCTCACTAAATCCTATCCCATGTGTCAATTCCCACTGTGACTTAGGATTAGTCTTCGACTCTCAACTTACCTTTCGCGATCATATAATTAAGACTACCAGGAAGGCGATGTCAGTTGTCGCCCGTTTGTACCGCCACACGGACATTCAGGATCCTTTTTCTCTCTTGACAGTATTTTTTGGTTGTGTCCTTCCTATTTTAGAATACTGTGCTCCAATTTGGTCGACCGCTTGCCCCACAGCCTTGAATACGCTCAGTCGCCTTATTAACTTCTTTCTCGCCATTGCCCGTCATCGAATCCCTTCCCCCAGAAACTTATCAAAAGAATACATCCTTTCTTCCCTTTCAATCCCAAACCTCTGTCTCCGTCATGTACTATGCGACATGAAGTTCCTCCATAGCATTTGGAGTGGCTCTCTCCGCACCAACTGTCTTCTTCCTCTCTTTCCTCTTCATGTTCCTCCTCGTTCCCTACGCAATAACTCCCTTCGTGACATTCCCAACAGACTCAATGTCCCAGCGCTCCCTATTCTACCGTATCCCAAAAACTTTCTACTCTCTAACCTCGCAGTTTCCCTCCCTTGACCTCTCCTCTCCACACCCTCCGTTTTCAAATCAGTCCTCAGAAAACATATTGCCGAGTTGACTCCCTCTATCCCATCTCCTTGTCCATTAATCCCAATCCCAAGCTTTCTTTCCCACGTATTTTTCTGTCATATTTGAAATTTTTACGGTATATTTGGTCCAAAATTCTATTTATTTGTTTGCTTGTCGACCAATGTTTTAAGCCTTTGTGCCGTTTTTGGGACTTTTCAAATAAATAAATATCATTACGGGTTTCTGTTATTTAGAGCATAGGCACACCAAAAGGAAATGCTAATTTCTGCATCCTAAACGCCCACCGGGAAAAGCTGGCTTAGTCATGGTATACAGTCAATGATTTTTATCCTACTCTCTTTAATAATATGCTAAGTTATAAACAACGTTCAGTCAGGGCTAAATAATTTTAAAAAAGTATCGAATTAATCGGGGTTAATGTGTTCATTTCCTCCTCCTGGTTGGTCGTGGCGTCCTTCTAGTTTTAGGTATGAGGAAGGAGCCTGTCTTGAAAGTGGTGACGTATATGCAATTTTATACTCCATGCTAGGAACTCGTAAAATTATCCATATAATCCTAAATTAATGATTGCCTATATGTGTGCTACGCAAATTCTTAACGGAGTTTAAAGAGCGAACTGTAATAGCAACCCATTCGCTACGCCCAAAAGAAAGGTGTGATAGAACCACAACAAAATTTTACACTGCTTCTGAAAACCTGGTCAAGTTTTGGAATCATCGATTTTTATTCGTTCGACCCCATACGAATTGACGGTGAAACGTTTCTGTGATAACATTGATGGGAATTTCAGTATGTGTTCCTTTTTCTCTGCGGAACGTTCTAGGGACATACGTTAAGGAAACACCCTTTGTCACTGCTTTTTTTTTAGTAACTATATGTATTAGTGTGAAACACTCGTGTGTTGTGTTCGTTACAGCCAGTGATAGAAGGCAATCCGTTGCGAGTAACACTGGTGGATTATGGTAATGTTGCGTGTCGTAATATGCAATTCGTTGCACTTATTACGTCGTGATGCTTTTAAATTTAAACCGGCCGCGAAAATCTGCCTCTGGTGAGAGAATCCAGCTGTAGAATAAGATAGAATAGAATATATATTTATTATGCTCTGGGCCTCACCCTTGGAGCAAATGCTACAGCAAACTGAATTTGGCTCAGCAAATGGTGGAGTACAATATGATTGCTTAAGAATACAAATATTTATATTCAAAATAATAAGGATACAAATATAAAGTTACAAAAAATGAATACAAAGAAATTGATACCAATATGTTTGCATAAGAATACAAATAAATAAATACAAAATAATAAGAATACAGATATAAAGTTCACATACCTATAAATGAATACAAATAAATTTATACCAATATATCGACACAAAAAATTTAGACACAAAATTAATGGTTATGGGAATAGATAAAGGTACAGATATGCATTTGATAGGCTGTCACTTGGCAATTATATTTACAAAATTAAAATCATTCTGCATTGAGTAGAGTCATGTATATGGCGTTTTTCAATGAATTTAAGAAACTCTTTGAGTTTTAAGTTCTCGGGCAGAGAATTTCAAAACTTGGAGGCTGTTATTAAGAACGACTGTAGATAAATATTAGTTCGGGGAATGGGATAGCGTAAAAAAATTTTGGTTTGTACGTGATGTCTTCACAGTAAATTCTGACCTGACCTAAAACAAGCGTAGATGTAAGCGGTTGGCTAGGAGTGCTTAGGTGAACGATTGTATGTCCGCCACGTGGAAAATCTCATATCCTAATCATAGAAATCTTACATCTAAGTTCTAATTATCGTTCCCTGGATTCCGGCATCTTACTTACTTACTCCTGTGGCCATTGGAAACCTAAATGGTCCTTGGCCTCGCCAACCACTCGCCTCCATGCCCTTCTGTCTTCTGCTGTGTCGAGTTGAGTTTCCATTTTTTTCAGGTCCTTCTTCACTTCGTCTGGATTCCGGCATAAAGGATAAAATTGTACCCTTTTATTATGTCGGAGAAAAAGACAACTTTTACAAATACCACTTAAATTTATTTCAAACTCCACCCGGGTTTTCGACGTGGGTTCACATCATCATCAGGGGCCTGATGATGATGTGAACCCACATCGAAACCCGGGTCGAGTTTTAAATAAATTTAAGTGGTATTTGTAAAAGTTGTCTTTTTCTCCGTAATGATGGAATACCACCAAGTTAACCTTGAGAAAGTAATTGCTCTTTTATTATGTATTGTTAAAAGAGGATTGAATTGTATCCGCGCAGACGACACGCCCCCTTATCGCTTTCCGCCGCGCCATGTTGTGCTCCCCCGCCCCCTCTGCACTTATCACATGCGTGTGTATCGCTTTGGCGAGGAGTCGGTTGCGTCCCACTCTCGCCGACCGAGCCACGACCTCCTCTCTCTCTCTCTCCCCGAACCGAAGCGAAAATGGGTCACTCAAGGAGAGGATTGCGCCCGTATTATTCGCGGGGAGTTATTCCTGATCCAGTCGGTGGACGGTCGGAGGTTTATATCTGTCCTCGGTGGGTGGGGTGCTTCTGCTCCCACCTTGTGCGTCTGCCTCCACGGGCGTCCCGATTAATACACGCTCTCCCGACTGCTCTGGAGTGCAAGGAGCTTCACGGATGGGACACGCAGATTCTAAGACGGTTAGTCAATAAATAAGTCGCAAAGCTGGATAGAGGCTATCATAATTAATCAAAGTAACTTACCGAAATTTATTTCACTTTTCTACATATTCACCGTGTGCATTCAGACAACCATCCCATCTCTTTACAAGTCCTTGATAGCCGGCAGGAAAGAAGTCTTTTGGTTGCTGTCGCAGCCAACGAGTAACCTCTTGGGCTACGGCATCATCATTTTCAAAACGTCGGCCAACCAAATGATTTTTCAGGGGCTCGAACAGATGAAAATCACTGGGGACTAGGTCGGGACTGTGCAGTGGACGTTGTTCCAAGCGTTCGCAATGAAATGTTCGTGACAGCTTAACGTAACGTTTGCGCCTTATTTATTGAGTTACCTTCGTACCTACGTATATTGTCCTCCCCGCGAACATGGTAGCAGAATGTCGTCTCCTTGGTGAGAGAGCCCCAAGGCGGCTACGCACATGGGCGACCGTGGTTAATTGTCGACGAAGTTTCGTAAACAATAAGGGGATGTAACATGTTTAAAGAAAATATCCAATGGCCATAATAAATTGGCACCACTCGTCAAAAAGCACACAAAATAGAATCAAGAACACACATTGCTGTGTTGGTTTATGGAAAAAGGGCACTTGGGCCTTAGCCCGTAAATCAACACAGCAATGTGTGTTCTTGATTCTATTTCGTGCGCTTTTTGACGAGTGGTGCCAATTTATTACGGTCATCATATATATTATTACAGAAAGGTCTTTTTCTGTCATTCCGTATATGCTCCGTTAATACTGCACCTACAGTGATAAATGAGGTGTCATTTTAAACGTCGAATCACCGGCTTCTGACGAAAAATACAATCTCAATCTCAAATTTCACTATTTACCCATTACTTTGACTTAAAAGTTTCGATAAACTCTCTTGCCTGTATTGTATTCATATGTTTCGTATATTTTTGCAAGAAAACAAGTATAAAGAAAGTACTTTATGATATACCTTCTTCTCTATTTAAAACCCAATTACACCGTTTCCTTAACATACTTATTCCCTGATAGCGTTAAAGTGCGAAATTTTCGCACGGGTTACCTTGTTTTCTTTAAACTTGTTACGTTAAAGAGACCGTAGAGGTAAAGTTTTCTCAGATTATAAAGGGACATCTTTGAGAATGATGAATTTGGTGCATTGGAAATGCATTTTAGAATCATCGCTAAGTTTGTTTTCAATTTCTTATAATCGGCGCACCAGGAGGAGATGAAATCTTATAAATTATTTCTGATGCGAGTTTGCGAAGGGTCATTTCCCGTGCATTTGCGTTAAAAACCAGCGAGGAAATTTTCCATCGCGGCTTTCTTCGTGGCTCTGCTTAAGAAGAGGCGTGGCTGCACTCGCGTCCCACCTTAAAAGCCATGGGTCCTTGGCGGATGCCGATTGGGGGAGGCCGTCAATTGATCCACTGAACACTTATAGACGCATTCGATGCGTCGACACGTGCGGGAAGACTTCAATCGCTGTTTGGGGATCCAGTGGGGATGGATTTGTACGTTGAGGAAGGTGTGGCGTCAATTGCACATCCTTGGTTAGAGCCGCGAGACACTGAAAATAGATATGTAGCATTTGCGATGCAAAGATCACATAAATATCGATATATCTGCTTCGCAATGTGCATTAATAGCTTTGAATTAATGTCGTGGTATCGAATGCTCTTGTTTGTCGCCGGATACCGCGTGCTGTGGTGAAGGATGGTTCAAGGGCCTAGAACTCGTGGATCCCTATTGTGAATCAAGGCGACTTCAAATGGAATGTAAGTGGTGGTGGAAAGTAAGTAAGGAAGAATGCATTATTCATTATTTCAACTTGTTCCGGCAGCGTAGTATCTTTATGAGGCAACAAGAGACTACCAACCAACCACTGAATATCAGTTGACTTCTTCTTCGGCGGGTCCCGCTCCGAAACGGCTGTCTCCCCAGACTTTATGACAGATAAGTTTGTGTAATGAAAGGTCGCTAGTCATAGCATGGCTCATAGGTCAGGGATGTGGGATGGGTCAAGGGCACGTTTGGGATTGAGATGGGCTGACGGAAGTAAGTGATCGTATGACCACAAAGGGTTCAATGGGTTCTCAGTATTGGGAAGGGATTTGTTGAAAGTATTTAGTTGGTCTTCGAGGCAACGGACTATCGGGTGTAATTTGAGGTAATTTCTGAGACTCTTGTTGTTAACAATCCTGGACGCTCTTGCTATTTGACGTATGATTTTGTTTTTATGCAACAAGAGGTTAGTCCTCAGGGTTTGATGTGCATTCAGTCAAAGTGGTGTGTGAGAGAGAGAGAGAGATAAGGGTGGAGTAGGTATAAAAATACATCTCGGAATATCTCTAACTTTTTATTTGAGGTTTTCTTATTTCGCATGCAGTAGTCGTGTTGAGTACCATACGATGGATACCATCGCATTCATATTGCGTGCAAGGGCTAAGCGATGTGCCACATTTTTTTCGTGGGTCATTATCGCATCGAGATATATTGCGTGTTTCTTGCGTGTCGCAAGCAAAACATCGCCGCATTGCTCTCCCCTCTTCATAGCGGGTAGGAGAGGCGGAGTGAGGGGCAGGGAATGAGGGGCGTGGTGATTGAGCCTTGTCTCACAAACCTTTCGAGCGTATCTTCGCCGTTCCAATTTTTGCGAATGGTGCATGGGGGGAGATGAGGGGGCGGATGGGGAATAGTCTTCGGTGAAGAGTGGGAGATATGGCTTTCAGCACCGGCGATAACTATCTGTCATTCGGCGAAAGAAAGCGCGTCTGGCGGGCATCGCTCGCGCCTCGCTTCTCAAATGCATGCACCGTCTGCCCTCCGTGCCTTACGTCTCATCATCATCATCATCTTCTTCTTCTTCTTGATGTCGTCCCTGACGGAAATTTCCCTTTAAGAATTCCCTAGAACATAGGGAAAAGGAAGGGAAAAATTGAAAATTCCTCAGAAAAAATTTCTTTCCTAAGGAAATGCCCAAAAACTCTATGGAATGTTTCTCATAGAACTTTTTTCCTAAGAAATTACAGACTTGGGTCTGTAATTTCCCTTGAAAAAAATGATCTTTTAGGGAAAACCTTCAGGCATAGGAAAATCACACCAGCAATCGCATAGAGTGCAGTGTGCAGTGCATAGAGTGAATATGACTATAGAGGAAAAAATATGTATTCATATAAACAAAAATATTATTCTGCATGGTGTCATCTATACAACCATAGAGTTTTCACTATTAATTTTCATGAGACTGACAAAATATTTCTCAATAAAAGATGATGTGAAACCATTATTAAAAAAATCACCTCTCACAGTCAACTACATTTGGTGTAAAATAAATATATTCTAAGCCACTGCAACCCACTTTCTAAAGCATTTCCCATGGAAAGTCCACTCTAGGTAAATTGTTCCCTAGAGGTGTATATTCTAGGGATAAGGGGGGTTCAATTTTCTAGGGAATTTTCCGACAGGGGTGTGTACTTTAACATCCTACCGCCTACCTCTCTGTATGTTTTATCTGTTTTATCCTACCTCTCTGTATGTTTTATCTATCTCTGAGTTAGCTGCTCTCTTTCAAGAAGTTATTATAATTTTCTGACTAATCAAAATCAGTGACATTTGATAGTCTTTATTATCAAGTATTCTCTCTGCTTTAGTTGCACTTACCTACATCTGCCTACTATGCCGCGAGTCGCTGTCGAAGCGTGTACCGGGGCCTCCGTTCTCTGATAAATCCAGTTGCTGTACCGCTTTGTATGTGACCAATCCTCCTGTTCCTTTGTCGTATACCGCTGTATATGGTCGCTCTGTTAACAAGACCCTTATTTACTTTTATTTCGCATTTTATCTAATTTTTAGATGAATTTTCGTGGAGTTAGTTTGTTTGTAGTTTGATGTGTGGTCAAGGTTAAAAGGCATGAGAGTTGGACTAATTGAAGGGATTGACGTGTAACCGAGGTGTTAGCAAACCTGCAGTGGAGGAGAAGAAGAAGCGAGATTTGATTGAAATTGCAAAAAAATCAGCCGCGGGCAAGGTCTTGTCTAAGTACGCACAGTCGTATGTTGGACATTTGTACTCATTTGTTTTTTCACAGCGTTTATGAAACTAAAGGGAATGCCTAAGCAGCGCTGCTTTTAAGTGATCCACTCCTCCCGCGAAAAGTGTGCAGAAGCAAGGAACTTGTCTTTGTGAAAGTTCTACTCAGGCTTGAATTGTGACAGTTGTGACCGTCGTGTTTTGTACATAATCTGAGGTTTCAGGCGTGATGGAGTGGAAATGTAACATAACTGCAATTAATGAAAAAAGAGTAATTTCCACAAGTGTGACATTTATTGCACGACCGGTTTCGCGTTTTACAGCATCTTCAGGTTGACAACTGAAGACACCTGAAAAAACACCTGAAGATGCTATAAAAAGCGAAACCGGTCGTGCAATAAATGTCAAACTTGTGGAAATTGCTCTTTTTCATTAATTACAGTCGTCATTTGAGTGGGCGATTAGTCGCTTACGTATTCTCGTGACTCTGCCATTTCCCGGTTGTGAGGGCGTTGTTTTCATTCTGGAGCGGCAAGGGAGATAATAATAATAAAGGGGAGAGGCATCCATTCGAATCTCTCCCGGTTCATTTGCATAAATTACAGTTGAGCGTATGTACCAAGGTTTACCCCTAATTTTACAAATATACATTTTTCCCCATCATCTTCTCCTCAAGTCTTCTTCTTCTCCAGGCAGTCTTCTTCTCCAGGCCGCCTATTTGTTTTCCAGGCCGCCTTTTTGTTCTCCAGGCCGGCTTTTTGTTCTCCAGGCCGGCTTTTTGTTCTCCAGGCCGCCTTTTTGTCTTCAGTCCGTCTTTTGTTCTCCTGGCCGTCTTCTTCTTCCCCAATCCATCATCTTCCCCAAGACCGTCTTGTTTCCTCTCCAGGCCATCTTCTTCTCCAGGACTACCACTTTTTCTCCAGGCCATATTTTCTTTTCAGTACGCGATAGATCTGCCGGTTAGGGTCGCACCTTATTGGTTGAATTTTTATATAATTTTTTATTTCTATTTCATATATCTTTTCCTGGGATTCTTCGTTCAGGCTAGTTTGTAGAATTCTTCCTCTGCGAATTCTTCTGTATTCCGGGGTTTTGCTTCTTGACGAACTTTACTAATTCCTTCAGAAGTCCGTTTCTTAGACAAGAGAGGATCATTTCGCTGAAGTCATGGCCCGGGGGGTGTTCGTGGGGGCGCCTATCCAGGCGGGAGGGGTGGGGGTGGGGCTCCGAAGGGCACCGACCGCACCACCGCCCCCGCCTCCCACGCTCTGACAACAGTTTGTAGCGGGGCGACATCTGGCGCCGCGGTCAGCGCCTCTCCTCGTCGCTCTGACCGCGCGATAAATGAAAAGTTGGCTCACCCCCCCACTCCCTCGCACCACCACAGCAAGAGGAAGCGGGCGGGGGGAGATAGAGGGAGTCAGACAGAGCGAGCGTCTGAATGCATCGTCGAAATAGATCAATAAAGTGAATTGGTGGTCCATGAGAGGGAGGCTGGGGTGGTAGTGCCGTACCGAGGAGAGGGCGGGGGGGGAATAGGATAGAGGGAGAGTATGTTCGGTCGCCTTTCTCTTTTGTGTGCCTCTTGAATGGGCGCCGCCCGCGTGCTCATCGCTCCCTGCGGCTCCTAGTGGCGGGAAAGCACGCCGTACTCCTCCCCCCCCCTATTACCCCCCCGCCCCACCCTCAACCCTTTTCCTCCCCTCCCCTCCCCACCTCCCTCCTCTTCACTTTTCCTCTTCCGTCGTCCTCTCCTCCTCCTCAACCCTATTGCCGTGCCTTTTTGCGTGTCCCCGCGCTCCTCTTCTCGTGTGCCGGTCGAGGGCAATGGAAGAGGAAGATAAATTAGCGGCCGATCCTCCCACTATCTTTGGAATCGATCGTCGTCTTCGATCCGAGGCTCTTTCTTCTGCAGTTTTTTGTGCGGCCGCCTTGGCGGCGGCAATATTTACACCAAAGACTGTGGAATTCGCCATGGAAAAATCATTTGACTTGACCGGGATTCGAACCCAGTTCTCCCAAATGCCGGTCAGGTGTGTTAGTTAAACATGCGTGAAGTAAATCTTCGCACCCGTGCGCGTGACGGAGTACCATACCATTTGTGCAATCGCAATGATTGGAAAATTTTACAATATTAATTGCATGTATGGCTCTGAGTTTATAATTGTATGTGGTGATTCCACGCACCTAGTGGCCCGCCACTGCGCACACAATTTGCCTTTTCGTATTTGTTAGAATTTCATTTGATTGCTTACTAGAATATAAAGTTGTTTAAGGAGGTATATGATTCGGTTTCCATGCTGGCATCAATGGCAATTTTATTTTGCTTGGACTAAACGGTAAAATTACATGAAGTGCCCCCATTGTAGCTGTTAATGGAGGCCTCAATTTCGCACTTTTCTATCCCAATTAAGTAATGCTACGTTACTGGTCACATCAGGCGACGCTGAACACGATCGCGAAAATGGACATTCAGTGGGCAGTCAATAATTGGAAGAAGCGCTGGGAGTGGTGCATACATTATTCTAAACGGGAGTATGTACTTCGAAGGTGATGGTGGTGATTAAGGTCCAGACGTGGTGTAAATTAATCTGTTGATGAATTTAGGGAACTTTTGGATATCACTTCGTACAACGTTTTTCTCCTCCTGATTCACCTACAACCTTGTGTTGCAAGTGCTTGTTTACCCTGAGTTCGCTGTAGAGGGCCTGCACCTTGTGGCCGAAATACGCGTATCCGACGCGTACCCTCGGTCTTTTCCTTATTCTTTGTGTCGTCCCTCTTTTAACTTTAGTATTGTCTACTTTGTTGACTTCGCTCTTTATCTTTTGAGTGAGTTTCCCACCTGAAGTTGTGCTTGATTGAGTGAGTGAGTGAGTGTTTTACTGAGTGTTTGTGATGTGTGATTGCTCTTGTGATTGTCCCTGGCGCGGAATCCCATTCCCATAAACAATCACAGAAAGGGTGATTGGTGATCATAACTCCGGCTTCCTTAACGGGGCCCCCTTTCAGCCCAGTAAAGGATCCCACTGTGGAGTTGAGTGCATGTGTCACTGGAGAGGAATTTACCTTCCCTTAAACCACCACAGAAAGGCTGATCGGGTGTAATTTTAGTTTATGACATGTCGACGTGTGGTGCAAAAATTTCTACGGCCATTGTAGTATTTTTTTATCTTTGCTTTTCGGTAAATTCATTTTTAACACCAGTTTTGCTCCATAAAATGTTTTACAAAACGATGTTTTTCGGGAAGTATTGAACAGATAAAATAACTTGATAAGCTCCACAAATATTTTTATTGATGCAACCAGGTTTCGTCAGTTATGGCATCTTCAGGTATACAGTCATAGCTGTAGGAACAAGATACCGTAACCTGGTATACCTGGAGATGCCGTAACTGCCGAAACCTGGTCGTATCAATAAAAATATTTGTGTAGCTTACAAAGTTATTTTATCTGTTCGTTTTGCAGTGGTTCCACAAAGTAAAGCCGGAAAGTATAGAGTATTACGGGAAGATTTGTCCGTGAGTAAACAAGTCTTATAAAATTAGCAGTTTCTGGGCGGATTTCGTTGAATGTTTTGCAGAATATTTTACCTGGAACAACAGGTAATGGAATGGAATTCCGAGTTTGGGAAGTGGCATCGTTGACTAGGTGACCACATAGTAGTGACCAAGATACGGGAAAGGGTGCTCGGTCATCTCGGTGCACACCTTTGTACGATTATCCTCCCTCTTCCATCCATCCCTCCCCTTGTGCTCCAGCAGGTGCCTTGGTTCGCGTGGCGGTGCGGCCCGCGGCGTGAAGGGGTCGGTGGAAATAAGGGGGGTGTGCCCTTGAAAGAGGAGTGTGAGGGGGATCGTTTTCCTTTCAATCGATTCCTTCCACCCGTGTCGCTCCCGTCCTGTCCTCACCACGTCCTGTGAAATATCCTCCCTTTCCTTCCCTCCTCGTCCCCCCCCCCCCAACACTCCCTTCCCACTCGCGTGCCGATGGACTCTCGGAGAACACCGGCCGTCCCGACGGAACCCTCTCTGCCTCCTCCTCCAACCGTCAGCGGTCAAGGCGGAGGCGAGGCGGCGTGTTCCCCTCCATGCCCCCTTCAAAATCTCACTGCCTCCTCCCAACCCCCAATCCTGACCCTCTCTCGCCAAACTGTAGTATCCTTCCTTTTTTTCTCCCTTCATATTCCAAGCCGCAAAACTCGCAGCAGCGATCTCCTTTACCTACCTAAATTCCGTCTTTCACTCTCTCAGCGTTCTCTGTTTTTAACAAGGAGGTTAGAAAAGAAATGGAGGCGACGTACCACTTGATTCTTCTACCAATTCCGTCATTGCAGTCGTCACAGTTTAGACCTTCCTCTGGCTTAAGCCTCAAGTACACGAGGCGAGTTTACAAGCTAACAAGCCGGCTTGTAAAAAGCCGGCGAGTCTGCGAGTACGCTAGTAGTCGAGTACACACAATAGTTCCCACATGCTCAGTAGCCAACTAGCTGGCGTGTGGAAACCGCGTGTTGTCGTCAGCTGACCAATGCTACTAGCAACGTATGCACAAGCTACTGTGAGTACACGTGGCTAGTTACAAGCTAGCTCACTCAAAAGCCGGCGAGTGGAGTGTAAAGTCGCCGGCAGTTCAATTTTTTCCAGAGTGTTTTTACAAGCAGCTAACGGAGCGAGTGCATCGAGTACACTGGACTAGTTCACGAGCTGCTTGTGAAAAAGCCGGCTTGTAGCTTGTAAACTCGCCTCGTGTACTTTACGTGTCTGGCGGTCGCGTTAGATTTTCGTCAAATCTAAGTTAAAAACCACAGGCAAGGCGATGTTTTGTGACTGGTTTGGCAACACCTGCCCGGCACAAAATCCCTCCCAAATCAATCCCTATTCTTGCTTCACTTTCGTCCATGAGCTTTCACGGTCATGCCTCCTCCATTTCATTTTAACCTCCTCGGTTTTTAAAGACTCCCGAAACTATTCAACTCTGTTTTAAAAGGCGCCCGTGGTGCTCACTTATTCCAGGAAGATATTGAAATTAAATGACACTTGGTATCATGAGTTTATTCCCAAACACTACGAAAATTACTTTCTTTCCGTTTATTTGCGAGAGAGAGAGCAACGTACGAGTGAGAATACTGTTGTTTGGAGTTGAAGTCCAACGTGGTCAAACGACTGACCTTGCGACTTGTTGATTGTAATCGCATATTATGCCGGAATCACTGGAAACTGTCGTCGTCGCAAGATGAAAGGGAGCGTTGTCTCAGTCGAAGCCAAATCAAATATGATTCTCGCATTTTATGAAATTTATTGCAAGCAGTTGAATAACGATATTTTAAAATTTGGTTGTGGCTCCATCTTATAGCGTTCCTGAGTCAGTGAGTGAGCGACAAGGGCTTTTATTATATGGATACTTTCTTTCACCCACCCCTTACTTGACCCCTCCACCTCCCGTCACTTTTTTACCACTCGAATAAAAAAACTTCTTGTCTCCTTATGTAACCTGTTTTTTCTCCCTAGTGTTTGATTGTACGGGCCACAATTACTGTCATTTTTTCTTGATTATATTTTATTCTTGTTGATTTATTTATTAATTTGTTATATATTCAATGTATAAGGCCATTTGTGGCTGTTTTAGATTATTTTCATAAATAAATAGTAGGAGGCCTCCTCTTTCTTAGTTCATGTGGTCAGCATTTTAGAACTGATTTCAGGAATAACGGTGAGGATCTAGAGTCAAGAGCCTGCGTCCCTAGGTCCGTAGAAACGGTGTAGATCACTATTAATAGATATATTTTTCGATTGAGCCTTGTTTCATCTCATTGGCATGCTGGAATGAAGACGTAATGGATTTGATGTCGGGCATTTTACGGCTGCTGTGGCAACAGGTTCGATTTACTTAACGTTGCCAAATGCACTCTTAATGTGCAACGACCTCGGGTCTGAATCCATATAAGTATTTGCTAATTGAGTGAAGGTGTTCAAAGAGGAGATGGGTTTCGTCCTGTGCTGCAAACATATTTTATTTTCACTCAGAAAATTAAACGCGTGAAACGTTGTTGGGATTCCATTTGTGCCGTCGGATGCTACACAACTAAAACCTATTATGCCACTAAACGCGTTGGCGTACTCGGCTTGTTTTAGCCTTGGCTTTGTATCGCCTTCGTATTCCTCCATGAATTCCGCCCATCGAGAGGCGAATGTTTTGGTAGTGTAATAATTCACATAATTTTTACCTGCCGCAGAAGTTGCGCACGCACGATTATGGTGTAGAAACCAGCAAAAAGAAAACTTAAATGGACGCCCTAAAGTACCACTACAATAGTACAACTTTAATATTTAATTTAAACCAGCAAAAAGAAAAAACTGAACTGGGCGCGCTGTGAGTCACTCTATTCTTTTTTTTCATTTCTATTGCCTTCATTTCGTGTCTGTGCACTCAAACCTTCCGTTTTTTTCCCTTCTAATCGTCGCCAAGTACCTATTTCCTTATACGATTTTTTAAAGGTGAATTCGCCTCGATTGACTTCGTTGAATCATTCGCTGTCTCTCGGTGGTTCTGAATAATCAGAAATAAAAATTGGGGCAATTCCCCCTCCCCCCCCCATCCTCACCGGTGTTGCCCCCCCCCCCCCCCCCCCCGGCAATTCCTGTTAATTCAGGTTCCCCTCCGTCTTAGTTCTCGCGTGGTCGACCGCAAATTGGACTCCCTCAAGGAGGAGGTGAAAAAGCGGTCCAATTCCGTTTGGAATCACTTCCAATACTTTCCGAACCGAGTCACAATATCGAATATCGATCTGCCTTTCAGCAGTTTCCATTGATTTGTACTGCAGCTTTGTTCTACTTAAAGCTCTAGATTAGAAAAGTGCGGACGTCTGTCCTCTAACGTGGCCGATAAACGATGCAATTGGGGAAGATATGTGGTATTAAAACATTGTAGCATTATATAAAACACCACAATTGATAATTACACATGGCTCAAACTCGCTTAAATGCTTGGCAATAAAATTTCCTGTAGAATCATGTTTACTCACTATCTTCCCCATGTAGTACTGGATAGGTCTGATTATGTTGCGTTGTCCATACTTTCCAGATCTAGAGCTTAAGTTCCACTCTGCTGCGAACTACGGAGTCGATGCCTTTCTTGAAAACTCGAATGTATGAACTCTTCACGATGTCAGGTCTCTATGTCCCCCTACTATTATTCCACCCATCTCGACCATCTCAGTTGATAAATTACAAATGATAATCACGGTGCTTATTGATCTGTGGATGCTTAAGGCTCGTTCACAACAACTTAACTTGGCGTAACTTGACTTATTCTCTCGTCGAAGGCGAACCAGTGCGCGAAATTTCTAACCAATCACAACCCACCACTGCCAAATTCGATCTTACAATCGATTGATGAGGCCTATCGATAGTGTGAGTTTCGAGAGTTGTAGTAAGCTCTCCCGAAACAGCTCAGTTGATATGTGAAGTATTAATTGTAAATAGTGAGTTGAACTATAGAAGTATTAAAATGGAAGGTTTGTTGAACATGTGAGGGTTATTTCGCACTGACTCGATCAACTTATCCGCATCCATTTTCGCTTAAACGTATCCACATAAGACTTCACAACAAAATCACGTTTTCAATATGGCTGCTCGAGGAGATATCGAGAGTAGCAATCGATTGCTGCCCGACTAACGATAGTAGAGCATGCCATGCTATTGGCTGGAATTAAGAGAAAGTTGAGCTGAGCTCAACTCCAGGCTACGCCAAGTCGAGTTACGCTGCTTTAAGTCTTTGTGAACTAGTAGACGCTATTCTCAAGGTCTCATCTCTGGCGTTGCGCCGATTCAAGCCAAGTTACGCCAAGTTAAGTTGTTGTGAACGAGCCTTTAATCTGAGCTTATTACAGTTACTAATAATTTTATCTGAAAATGACCTGAAAATTATTTGCTTGCCAAAAATCTTAGGTGCATGCTGTGTATCATGTATATGGTTGTTGGAATGCACTCGACTTCGTAAATTAAAACGTTGCTGAAAGGTAACGCTAGCCATCATATGCTCGGAAATAAATACCAAGCGTGGGATATCCAGCGTCGAGTCTATTGATGAAATAAAATTTTTAATTAAATTTATGGATATGGGATACATTGGATGCAGTACGTTTCTTATATGTTCGTGTGCCATGATGACTGGCCACAACGTTCGCTAAAATCCAGCTGCAGCATCGGCATCTGACGTGTACGGCATAGATACATGTAAGAGGGCCTTGATCAAAACTTCGTTTCTCTAATAAGAAGGGTGGCCACTCACCCTGGAAATTCGGGAAAACCGGGGAAAGTCCAGGAATTGGAAAATACCGAGAATTTAGTTGAGTTTCCGGGACAAATGTTGACTGCTTAAGCTAGGGGAATCGAATCTATAGTTCAGTTATTTTATAATTTCTCATTTAGCAAGAGTGTGTAGAGAACTTGCTGTTATAATTAAATTTAATGCAAAAATACTTCTTAACTCAGAAAAAATGAATTGGCTAAAAAATTGAACGTTCCATTGACGTTCTTTGAACAGGAGCAATTGGGTCGTATGAACGTCATAGATTTGGCTTTATTTAACGATCGGTGCTCAAATAAATGCGTTATAAATTTGTTCGATTCCGAAATGCCGTTGAAACTCAACGGGGCATTTAGAAAGGGTGATATTTTAGGATTGTAGGCATGTCTATATAGGTAAAACACGCGTCACAGTTTTGGCGTGTGTATTAGTAATTCATGTATTTATATTTCAAACGGAGAAAACAATTGATCAGCAATACGAAAACACATGTAGATACGTAACGACGATTTCTTCGACAGTCTGAAAAGGCTCTGCTCTTTCTTTGAGCATCCATAGAATTAATCGAAAATTCATCATCTGGGAGATTTAAGGAATTTGAAATAAAAACAAATTTTGCAGTATTCCTCGCACTTTTCATTATTATTCCTACCGCGGTTTTAACATCTTGGCGTATCTGTCAGTAGTAGTATGATCCCATCTAGTTATCGTTTAGGCAGGGGCGGCGTGGGTGCTCAGGGGCCCGGGCCGCTGCACTTCCAGAGGGGCCCGGTTTTTGTGACCCCCCCTCTCCCCTTCTGAAAATATTTGTGCGTTAAAAACGCGTTTCCCCGCCGGACCCCTGAAAGAGGTCCTGCGGGCCCCTGAAGGACCCCTAAAGGCGGGGATCCACGCCTTGGCTACGCCGCCCCTGCGTTTAGGTGATGGGGTACTGTTACAGGTGGAGAATAATTTTACTCTTGACAACGACAATGATGCCAAGACATTGAAGCCGCGATCGTGATAGCAATAACAATCGACGTTATTCACAACTGTTCAGTTGGTATCTCCGAGATTTGATAAAATATACTTACTTGGGCAATACGCGTTCAATATTTTCGGAAATATTTGTTCCTATGGTTCTCATAACTTACCCGTTAATGATTCATAAGTTTGGTTAACTTATTTACGAATCGAGCTCGTTCCACTATAAAAGCTCATTTGCATTATTTATCGTACGTTTACCGAATTCCGAGATTTGATAGTTCTTTCTGTTTTAAGTTTAATTCATACTGGAACACTTAATATCTCATTGATAAATTCATTTATAACCATACACATTAAACATCGTGTATCGTAAATTTAAAAATATATTTTTAGGAACAGCTAACGAAATACAGTGCTTATAAAACAAAATAGCTGCAGTATATTAAGCTTAAAGGAGTTCTTCTGAAGTGAACACAACCAACGACCAGTGATGAGATAGCGTGAAAAATAATTGGCGGCCAACCTAACAGCGACTAACTGAACCTACCACGAATGGTATATAAGGCGGGCAAAGTGACGGAAGGACATTGGATACTAGATTCTAGCGCAGTCGCCTTTCGAAACTTATGAAGACGTGGAGAACCTTATCTGGCGGAAAACCCGAGAGATTTTCGACCAGGAGATTCGCCGGGAAAGCTTGAAATCCTACATTAGCTGTCATATCTCTGTATCAACATTACCTGCCTTAAATAGCGCGTAGGTACAGCAGCAAAATCAAAAGCAATTCGTAATTTTAATATTTCGTCAATTGTCCGGCATGTTCCCCTTCCGCTAAATGAACTATATTCTAGATGCGGATATTGATAATTCTTCAAAGTGCCATTTAAAATTACCGATAAAAAAATCTTCCGAATAATCCATAACCTCCGAAGTGCCACAGAAAATCGGAGGGGCGCTCCAGTCGCCATAAGAGATTGACAAAAATGGGCATTACTAGTAATGTCCAAAATTCAAAATAATAAGAATCCTTGATATTAAACGCGTGAAATAGGTAATTCGCGTTCTGACGCTTAGTTCACCGTATTGATTTTCTAATGAACGAAGTAAAAGGGCAATTACAGGAGAACTCTACGTACATCCTACTTTTAGCTAATGTAGCTACCTGTTAGTAATGCGCCGAATGCTAGTATAATGTATTTTCTCCCCGTTGACCGTATAGAATAGATTGTATAGTTTTAGGATATGTATAGAAACTGATTACGATATGACCGAGGGAAAAAACAAAGTACCCTAGGGATTTTATTTCTTTAACTGATTGGCCACCTGTCTGAGGAATTAATCTATATTTTTGAACATTATTTAGTCAATGTATCACCTGTAATTATGATCGCAAATATTTCGCTCTCTTTTGGAGAAATCGTGCTGACCCACTTCAAGTCAGGAAGAAAATTGTCATAATAGGTTATCATTATTGTAGAAAGCACCAGAGATTTGGATGAGAAAAATTTAACACCCGAAGGAGTAGATGGAGGAGAAATAGTATAACAGCCATGTATATGGTGTAAAGGACGTTTAAAACTGTTATTATTCTTCTGTAACAATGAAGAGGGTTTAATATCCTGGAGTTTAATCACGGTTCCTTATTTCGCGTTGTCGTTATCGTTATGCAAAACGCAAAGCACTCTATAAGCGCAATGCTCACAGTTACCTTATTAAGGAGGTTCCGCCGCGACTGTGTGAGTCAAAACAAATACTAAATTCCACATATTGATATTTTGTCAAAAAAATCCTACTTTCACTGATGCAATGCGTTACCTATAGAAACCCAAAAGTAAGGAAAAAAAATTGCAGATTATTCCACGAATGTATTTTCAGTGAGAACTTTTTTCTAGCCATAGGAGCCGACTGCAGCGCCATTTCCTACTAATTACCGCATTTTGACTTCAATTACGGCATTAATTCTTCAATAACTAGAAAAATAAGGTGGTTAGATGCCTGTGTTTTATTTTTATTAAATATCTCTGGATTATTTCCTTCTTAGAGACAGTTTTCCACGAAAATGACATTTGTATTTTATGGAAAAATACTATTTATCCCCGTGTTTCTCTCATTCCCCCATTGAACACCATGTAATTTCAAGTTCAATTATATAATAAAATAGTGTGGAAAGGTATTATTTTGTTGTTCATATCAGATAGAGGACAACGTTTTCTACAAGTAGACATAATATGAATAAAATGACATTAAAGTCATTTTACGGTGGAACCACCTTAAGAGCACACTTCATTCATCAAAACTGATGATTTTTAAGCTTCTGATAATGTTTGAAGAATGACTCACACGTTTTCGCTCTCATTAGCGCAATTGAAAAATATCGTGAGCGCACGCGTTATGGAAAACAGTGATCGCGCGCCCCCTTACATCTTAAGCGGTTTTTGGTTATTGACCATACCCCTTCGGAACGGAATGATACGAAAAATATCGGCACGCTGCTGTCGCCATATCGCACATAGCATGTCTTGAACTGGGTGACCCATGTCCGTCTGAGCCGCTACTGGAGCAAAAACTTCTCTCACTGCATTCAACAGGTCTATGGGCGTCAGCCGATCGATAGTGGGAGCGAAATTATCGTCGTGGAAGCTTCTTGTGAATGAGAGAGAAGAGTACGTCGAAATGCTCGGCTCCTGTTTCGTACGAAGCCCTGCACTGCATCCCTTTGCGTGGTGAACCATTGATGATATACTGCTGTGGCTACACACAGTATTTATTTCGTTCAAAGAGCAAATTTTCTTACGCACTACTTACACTTTGTTTAGGTGTTTTTATATCCTCTTCAGCATCACGACATTCAAATGGTCCTGCCCCTACGAACGGTAAATTCACCTCAGGATCTATTACTTTGTTAGTTGGCTCGTATGATACTAGAATTCATCCCAATCATCTTTTCATTTTCATATATCATATTTTCATTGCGAAGAGAGGATGTGCGTAGACTTAAGGCTTTTTGGATGTGGGTTTGTAGAAGGATGGAGAGGGTGAGCGGGGTGGAGAGGAAGACGAACGAGGAGGTATTAGATGTGGTTGGAGAGGAGAGGAAGCTTGTAGCAGAGGTTCGGAGAAGGCAGAAGAGATGGATGGAGGAAGTTTAGAGAGGAGAGGGCATGCTGAAGAGGGTGATAAGAGGGTAGAACACTGGGGAAGAGGAAGGAAGAGGATAGGAATTTCTGAACGAAATAAGAGGAGGTAGGAGTTTAAGAGGGATTTAATTGCGGGACATCCTTAGGAGGGAAAGCGAGACAATGTCGATGAAATTGGTATGCAGGATGGGGACTGTAAAAGCACCTACCAATCAGCTGGTTGAATACTCCAATGAATATCATATTTATGGCAAAACTTTAGCTTCCGTTGTCTCAAGACAGTCACTTTCTTGAATATTGAGTTTCGGGATAAATCGTTGAGATTCTCGGAATGTTCTCTTTTATTATAAATAGCTGCATCGAGGGTCGGTTTACGAATGATAACTAATGGATAAATTATTTCTTAATGTCCTGAGAAATAATTTTTTAAATTGTGAACCGAATAGCGAACAGAGTTCATTTTTTCTATCATTTAGATTGTCCCGCCAATTGCTTATTGGATCCAAAAGAAACCCCAAGAAATAGATGGAATTGGTGGTCGCTTGAATTTGTTATATTTCATATATTTAAATGGGATTGCTCATTGGATACGTGCACTGCTCGGTGTTATCTCAACGTTTTTATTGATGCTAATAAAAATTTAAAAATAACAACGCATATTAGCATATTACATTGCTCCAATTTCAGAAGACACATTTCTTGCTATTTTCGGCAGTTCTCGGTTAGGACTGTCAGCGTCGATTTAAAATTTGTGGAGCTAGTTCTTAACATGATCGTGTTCTACGCAACAATGGCGCACTGGAATAAAGTTGTGTGTTACTTATAGGAAGGGACGTACTAACAGTTAAAGAGTTTGAAGCGGTAATTGATTTTAGTTTATTTAGAGTGGTATGGAGTCAACTGTATCTCTGGTGTTTCTGCCGTCCATTGCCGTCCGTAGCTCCACATTCCGGCGAGCTTGAAAATGATAGTACCCTGCCTATGATGGCCACACAGGTCTTCTCATTCTGCATGCCTTCTTTTCCGAGACTTAAGACCGACAGTAAATGATTTGGCTATTTCGTTGGCGCTTTTCCACGCCATCAAACCATTTGGACTCAATAATGTTTTCGTGAAAAATCTCACTTGAGGTTCAAATTTAAATGTACCAGCCTAAAATTTGCCCTCCATGTGATAATAACTCTTGATGAAAACAAAGTACTGTGGGATATCACAGCCTTACGACCGAACATTACATAACTACGACGTGAGAGTTAAATTTACACTTGAATGGAGGAAGCGGCTTTGCAAATTACGTGCGCTAATATTTTCAAGTTCGCAAACCATTGAGAGGTGATTTTGCGACCATTGCAGAAGCGGGGAGCGGCTTATGATAAGGGGTTTCCTGTTCTCGCGAACGTGCCTCCCTTGTTATCCAATTGGGTGGACGAGGGAGGTGAAGATCCCTGCTTGAGGAAGAGGGGAGTGAACTCACCCCTTGTATTCCTATGGCTGCAGTTGTGTTAAGAAAATGAGTGTAATTTTACTGTGGCTTGCAACGAAATTTCCATCTGCGAGCTAATCGCGCGTTCGGCTGGCCTCCTGCCTTAACGATTTGGTCTCAAAAAAGCAGCCGCAGCTAATTATTTGTCTGGAATAGTAGAAAATGCTTAATTTCACCATCTCCCTTGCATTAATTTGGTTTCCACGCTTGTCGTATTTTAGCCCAGTATTCAACTCAAATGCAATGCTTTACGATGCAATGCTTTCGCGTTTTTATAGTGCTCACAGCGTATGAAATGTAATGAAAACAGAAAAGTCGTGTGTAATAATGTGTTGGTGTGCGACCTAATAGTGTAATTGACCTGGGGGGCTATTCTGTATGTTCTCGGAATATCCGAGCCTCGGAAGTGACGAAATTTTGACGTCACAGCCTCTTAAAATTCAAATTGAGCCATTCAAAAGTTGAGATTTATCGGGGGAAGTGACGTCACATTCACGGATTTTCCGAGGTTCGACCATTTCGAGTCCTTACTGAATAAGGCCCCTGAGGGGCTTATTTGTATGTCCTCGGAATTTCCGAACCTCGAATGTGACGAAAGTTTGACGTCACGGCCTCTAAAATTCAAATTGAGCCATTCAAAAGTTGAGATTTATCGGGGGAAGTGACGTCGCATTCACGGATTTCCTTCTTAGATATTCTTCTTCAAAGGGAGCTTCTCTTTTTTGTTGTCAAATAGGGCGATTCAAAAGTTAAGATTTGTCGGGGCCTGTGACGTCAAATCCACGAATTTTCCGAGGTTCGACCATGTTGTGTCCTTACTGAATAAGCCCCTAATTTCTCTGTGTATGTAAGTAAAACTGGAGTCATGGGACGACTTGTTCAATGCCACCATCTTCGGGGAGGCGTATTCTTATTCATAGTATTCGGCATCAACACAAGCAGTGTCCGCAGTTTACTATTAAAAATAACCGATATTTCTAGCTGAGGGTTTATCAATGGAATGCGGATTTCAGTGACTCTTTTTTCCTGACTTTCCTGGCAGTTTGCGGCAAATGAGTGAAATCATTTTGCTCTCTATCATCAGTGGGAGTTTTTCCTCGGGAATTGGACTTCCTCTTCGGGCAACCGCTAATTATCCCCTGCTGACATGGTGAAACAGAGACCATAATTCTCCACAAAACTCTTTTGTTATAATGGCTAGTATTGTGACACATCCTCTGAGGGCACGAGGCAGCCGCAGATTTTTTTCTCATATCATTCCGCGTGATGACCTTTTTTCAGCATTTTTTCTTCGTTTTGTAAGTGATTAAGGCAATATTTTATACCATAATACCGTGTTGTAATCCTTTCTCCCCAGTTTTCCGGGGCGAAGTAACCGTTTCCCCGCTTTGTATTTTGTGGTCTTGAATAGTCAGTCATGTCCGAATTTGTGGACTCTTTTAAATTCGCCTGGTTTTTTTTTCACTACCG
Source organism: Pyrrhosoma nymphula (assembly GCA_963573305.1). NCBI lineage: Eukaryota > Metazoa > Arthropoda > Insecta > Odonata > Coenagrionidae > Pyrrhosoma > Pyrrhosoma nymphula. Next base: position 20,391,716 of record OY754330.1, on the reverse strand, counting down.
ACATTCCTGGCCTCGCGTGCGGGCGGCCGTGGGTGACCGGCCTTATCTTTACTGAGCAGTATAAATTTTTATGAATGTGAAATCCATTAATCCCAAAAATACTCCAGACCTCGTACTAAAAATACGTATGATGTCGAGGCATCCTGAATCCCTGCAATGAAAATGCTAAAAGCGAATGGACGCACGGTTGTCGCTGCGCCTATGCCATTCAGTATTTTAGATAGCAGATTTTTTTGGCGAACATCCATCTTAACTGCTGGCGCAATATCTCTTTCATCTAACCAGTTAAACTGACTCGGGTTGCTAGCATATGTACGTCTGCGTTGCAGTTCCTCACTGGACGATTAAAACCTGTCTCGACCATTCATCTTTTACAGGGTGGAAATGTGTTCCCCTAGAACTTATTGAAACCCTTTCGTGATCTTTGAGCATACCCATTAGCCTGTTTCATGTATTCCCTACTCAAACACGATGACCCACAGTACATAATTGACTTTTATCCCAAGAGAACCATATTGCCAAATATAGTTACTAGAGCCGACCCTAACTACTACCTACATGTCTCAGATTATCGGTCTTCTACATTTCAGAAATCATTTACCGTTACCGCCTCTCAAACTTGGAACTACCTACCTAAATCAATTAAAGATTCCTCATCGCTGCCCCAATTCAAAAATAAATTATATTCTTTCCTAACTTGCCCAACATAAGCTGTTTTTATTCATTTCAATGCTTTAATCATGTATGGGTTGTACTATTTTGGTTTATTTTTCCATTGTTATTTATTTCAAATTATTGTACCAAAACATTTAATCCTGTTTATATTTAATTCATTGTGTGAACTTGCTTCGTATCCCATATTCTATATTGTGTTTTGTTCATGATGTTTATTCCATTCATTAGGCATGTTGTTTTTTTCTTGTTCACTAAATTGTAATACTCCTTAAATTGATGCTTTGCACACTAAATTTAAATGTATTTTGAGCTCTATAGTGATTCATGAAAATTGTTCGTATCGGATGTAAATCTGTGAACAATAAACTATACTACTATTATTATTATCGCGTACTCTCACTGGGATTCTGCTGAGCTGCTTGTAAATACACTTTCGCTGTTCCAGTAATATTAGGGGAATCTGGGAAATGTTTGCCGTTTGATTATTTAAAAATGTTCTGCTTTGAGAAGAAATGGAAATGGAAAAACTTGTGGCCTTTGTTATTTAGTGCCTTTCATCATAGTCGCCGTCTTACCCTTGGCAGTTGTCCGAGCGGATCGGGAAAATCTAGCTTGCCATTTGTTTTGGAACCGTCCAGGAATTTTATAGAGTAATTTCTACGAAGGACGACATGAATGTAGAAGTGAACAGACAAACATGGAAACATTCACGGCATGTGGTACAGAAAAGTGTCCTTGGTGTAATCAGTTCCGTTACCATACTGTCGCATGACAACGTATTGAAGGTGGAATTTTATTAGCTGGGTATCTTACAATTACGACATATATTATATACCATTTGTGCTCCAATTTTGATGATAACTGCGTCGAAAAATGATTTAATATTATTAGAATGTATTCGATGTAATATAGTAATATATAATTGTTTTTTCATTGCTGTCATATATTTATTAACTAAGGAGTAGGTACATAATGAACTAACCTCGTGTTTTATTCGGTTGCTTCAGCTATCATAGGATCCTGATTTTATCCTGATTTTATTTTTAGGTGATATGTTGGAATAGTAAAGAATAAAGTGATACAGTCGCCGTTATTCTTTAGTGAGTAAATGTTTAGCAAATAGTATAATTTTGCCATGTAATCATCTCAGTTGTTCAATTCATTATGCCAAGACGTTTTTGGTATTCCACCTCGTCCATTCTCAGGGATATACGACCGTTGATTATCCGTACCATGATCTGCAAATCCAGTGTCTAAACTCCGTGATAGCGACGCCACAGCATTTTCATGTTCCGTCTGTGCATTATTATTATATTATTTTATAGTAATATATAAAAGCTACAAGACTGACTGACTCACTCATTGACATGAATACCTTGGCATTTCTAATCGAGCTAGAAGGCTGAAAGTTTCAGAAGAGGGTTGGAATTTGGTGTCGAGTCAGGAAAAAATCGAAAATCACAATATTTTTCATTCAATTCGAGCCCAGATAGGGTTTTGTTTTTGAATGGGATTAAACGGGAAAAACGAATAATGTTCGTGTAGAGTAATTTTATTTCATTCGTTAAATATATGAAATAATTGAGATAAATGTTTCATTCTTCGACTAAAATGAGGCTAAAGCATCAAAACATTTAATTCTTGCTACCGATTTTTCTCTATCGATCTTTTTTCTTTTTCGTTGCTAGGCAATTTTTCCATTGTTTCCAAGACAGTACCTTATTAACGGGCTATAAATGCTGCATTAAGGGGAATTTAACATTCTCGGTGCGTATTTCAATAGCTTTTAACAATATTATGCCCTCGAAATAAACGATTTACAATGTTTTATGATGATATACATAACTTATGGTCGTTTATAACCCTGTATTCTTGCAATCTATCGTAGCTTTGATACTCTCCTCCACTCGCTCATGCCTACGGCATCCGTTGGGATCGCACAGCTTTCCTCAGTTTTATTTCTGAAACAAACCTATCCACCTTATCTTCGGTTTCCATCTTTCTGTTTTTCCGGGGAACTTAAATCCTTGCTCATTCTTTCCCAGTGGGGAATTTATTGTCTAAAATATGACCAAAAAACGTTCAGTGAACACTATTAAAACAATCAAAGGTTATTATCGAAAGACATTTAATGAACGTTGAAATGGAACTCATAGATCGTACAAAGAATATTCAATGGAATACTTCATGGATTGTTCAAAGAATGTTCAGCGTAAATGATTCTCTAAATGTAAAAAGTAGTTTCATCTCCGTAGGCTACTATCGTAGAACCGCAATGTATACTTATACCATAGAATCATTACATTTCCTCATAACTTTCGGAATTATACTGTTATCACATGCCTACCTATGATATGCCAATATATACCCATACTCTGCAAATAATTTGAATTACGAAACTATAAGTAATTGTTTCATACCTGGCCACTCGCGTGCGTTAATGTAACTGTGAGAAGTAATTTTTAAATGTTAATGACGTGATATTTTGAGAAAATACCATCCAATCACGATTACTGTTGTCTGGCATTAATTAATTGAAACCTATGTTGCCACACAGTATGAATATAAAGTAAATATTGCACTCGAACCATGCAATACATAAATATAAATAAGACCATTGAACCAAATGCAACACGCCGCACACACCATGCACATTTCAGGATCACATACAATACAAGTGACTCCAGAAGTCAAAGGCCGGCAATACAAGTCAAAATAAATTATGAAAATATTTCGACATTACCATTTGAGTTTTGTGTAAACTAAACACCACGAATATTCCAATAATGTAGAATGAACATTGTCGTTAGACAATTCTAATATACCTGGTTTAAAGATGTTCGTTTAAATGTTCAACCGGGGAGCATTATTGAATAAAACTTTGTGGACTGAAAACAAACGATATATGAACAGTTTCAAATGAATAGTTCACACTTGAACACGCAATGAACGTTCTGAGGTTGCATTCTCAGGATAAGTCAGTCGTGGACTATTTATGAATTAGTTCATCAATGTCTTCTGCATGCAGACAAAAACAAAGCATACACATTCCTTTAATGCTAGATTCATTATTATATTCTTAGGTCACCAATGCACCCCACTAAAATAATTTCCATGAGTAGTAAGACTAAACTGCTTCCGTTTTTAATGATTTACAATGTAATATCATACACTTGACCCCTTCCGCTTGCAAACTGCAAGCCCCCATTTACTAGTTATTATATTATATATTAAAGCTACAAAAACTGATGTTTGTGGATGGTTTTTCCTCGTCATCCAGTTTGTTTTCGATGGTAGATGGTTAACGTTGTGTAACAAACAAGATATTCAAGTCGAAAGTTACTCTCTGGGGCGGTTTCCTACGAAAAATGGACGCTGCGTGGAGTAGTCGATAGAGAGAGAGATCTTAAGGTAGTTTGAGCGAAAAATCACTTCACCTAGAATTTGATGAATTTGGCCTCATTTTAAAGAAAAAAACTCATCTTTCCAATGATATCAAAATATCAACCCCTTGCCGAACTTCTTTTCGAGCAATTTGCCTAAAAATATAAGCTGTTTTACATGGGATAGATTATGGCTGTGCTCTCCAGAGGGAGAATATTAAACAAATTAGGAGTTTATAGTACCTAGATTTCGTAAAAAAAACTAACGGTGTATAGATTGCATGTATTCTCAACTATTGATAAAAAATAATTTATTACTCACCACAGTATTTTTGACAGAATCGCAAATAAACCTGCTGTTTTGAAGAATTTTCAGCCGTACGGTGGGAAAAAATGAGTCAAGTTAGAGACTTTTGTAGCTTTGTTTATTTAATTACCGAGAATGTTGATCATATATAACTATATATTTGCGCCATTAATATTACAATATTTATTTCATACTTCTTACAGACGCTGAAATAAAAAAATAAAATTTGAATATGGTCTCCATTATGACTAGGGAACTATCTCGCCCAAACCACCTCAAGGAATGTGGAATTGGTCGATGGTTCATTTCTCGCGAGTTCCCGTTTTCTTTCGTGTGAAATGGACAATGCCTCTGTGCATCCCGCGTGTAAGTGCACAGGTGGTCCCCTCCCTCTGCCCCCAACCTCTTCTTCTCCTTCCCCGCCTCACCCCACCTCCCCCGCTCCCACACCTCACAGCGGCACTCCACAGAGTGAAGTAGGCGAGGCGCGCCTGCGCCCGCGCCCGGCTCGACGACGCGCGGGGATTACGAAAAAAGGGTCCTCCGTGGCTCGTAACCTCGTGGGAAACGGAAGTACCTATTTCTCTCGGGTGGGAGGAAATGTGGGAATGGCCTCTCTCTCTTTTTTCGAAGTGCTAGAATGAGATTTGCTGATGCGAGGGAACGATGAGAAACGGGCCTGCATTTCCCCCCCCCCCCCCCCGGTCAGCACGGCATAACTCGTGAGCCTTTTTTAATTAACGGATAACACTCGATCACCCTCGGGAGAAATTTTTGAGACTCAAGGTGCGTTCACCTCATCTTCCCATGTATCCAGCGTCCGCGGCGGGTGATTGCGTGACTTGTGGTTATTTGTTCCTTTTCTCTATACGTTGGTGCATTCGCTGGTTGATGTTTTGGGTTCGTTTTGCTATACCTTTGCTCCGAGCTTGCTTTGGGGGGAGGTACTAACGTGAATATATCTATGGATGAATCGACTAGCGATAGTTTTACTGGTAATATCTAACCCAGTGGTTCCCAACCAGTGTGCCGTGACACTTTGAAGAAGGTTCTACGATATTTAGATGCCGAGATGTTGCAAATTTTTCAAGTGCGCTCCGATTTGAAAATCGGTTCCCGGTGTTACTAGACAAGAAAAAAAGCTATCCCCACCACGACCCCACGACAAGCTTCCAGCGCACGCTATCACCGGTCATATTCGTCTTAGAGAGTTGTTTTTTGAAGTTGTGTTTTTGAGCCAGCATTTGAATGGTATGCTTCATTAAGTTATCAGTAAAAAAAACAACGGAGATGTTCTAATTGTTTATTATCTTCAAAATTGCACTTAGTTTTTTAACGATTTTTTAATAAAAAAATTGCCAAACATTTACATTTTCAAATAGGTGACACTTTGAGGCTTGATGAAGAGAATGAGACCATGAAAAATGTTTTAGTCGTTGCCCAGCCAATTGTAGAGCCAATTAAAGATGGCTATTAAAAATAAACGGGATAAATAAAAAGAATTTTGCTAAAACTACTAAACCGATCGTGCCCATCTTTTGCGCACGTTTTGAGTACATAAACACTCAATTGTATGGAGAGTTTGGTGAAGTTTTAATAATTATTTCAAAAGTTATAAACAATTGTAAAAAATTCTGATTTTCCATTTAATTTTGCAACAATAAGGTTTTTGTTTATAAACCGATTGCAATATACAAAGTCTCATTTGTTACATCTGTTGATCACGTACAATTCATCTGTGCAACCTTTTTCTCTAAATTCTATAGTTTTTTCACAATATCGTAAAGAACAGAAAAAAAGGATTTTTCGATCTAAGAACAGAAAAACAATGACGCACCAAACATTTAATGACCCACGAGATGAGAAGTCTTTTATTTTAGCGTCCCCAAGATATTTGCATACAAAAATCGCGGGCAGTACTTTTTAGATTTCAAAATATTTTATTGCCTAGACTATATGACCAACGTATGAATTGATTATTACCACGCCCGACAGGTGGTGACAGTAATCGAAGAACTTCTTCCAACCTGACTCCAGTAGTATAGGTAGTATACCTAAACCATACCGTATTATGTGTTGGTTGGTGACTTTACCTTAATTAAATAAAGAAAATAAAATTGAGGATGTATTTATTTAATTGTGAAGTTAAAATTTTCCTGATGCATATTCCACTTTAATTAATTAGTTTTTTTTAATTAAAAAAAATCTAAGATGGATGTCACAACATTGTAGCCTCAGTCTGAAGGGTGCCGCAAACTTAAAAGGGTTGGGAATCACTGATCTAACCCTTCATGCAACGAAGCGCGTTTAAATTTCGTGAAAACCCGAGCAAATGATCACAGGAGAATGCGAGCTGTCTGCACTCTGACGATTGGCTCCCTGTAATGCGACTGACGAGAAAAAAATGTGTATGCTGTTCCGTGAGCTGTCCCGAATTCCCATCGATGAGAGTAGCCGGCGGTGAAAATTTCCGCCAGAAAGAAAATGAGATGTTGGCCCTAGGGCTAGGCGGTTTTCCAATTTCAATATTTTTAAATATTGGGATTCCAAAATCGCAATTTTGTAACGACCAATACCAATTATCTGTATTGGCTATCTGTATAGTTGGAAATAAACAATAGTTGTAATTGGAATATTGTAAATTGAAGAACCAATATTTGCAATTGGAATATTGGATTACCAATGTCAAAAAGTACAAGTGTTGAATTAACATTGGCGATGAGGTCATCACCGATACCGGAAATTCTTTAGCAGGAGGACATGCTTAAAAGCCTTTTTCATTCAAGTAATGTGAAGTGCATGTCTGTGCCAGCCTGATTGTTTATTTGAGCAGCAAGTTTGGTTTCTGAAGCATTTGCAAGCCATTGTAAGCCAGATAATTTTACCCGTTAATATTGTCATATTCAGTATTTTCCAATATTTCATTATTTCCAATATTCAACAGTCCAATACAGGTTATTGATATTGGTTCATTTTCGATATTTTATGCTATTGGATATTGATATTGGAATTGAAACACCGCCCAGCCCTAGTTGGCCCTATGGGTGGGTGGGTATGTGTGGGGGGGGTGGAATTGATAACTCCGCAGGGGGGGGGGGGCGTTGGCCTTTGCATTATCATCTTCTCGCGGCGGCGCGGTGCGCGGCTGCCCTCCCTCCCAATTAGGGCCTTCTCTGAGCGCAGCGCTCCCTCTCCGGAGCCGTACCCTTGAAGACCTTCTCCGTTCGACTGCTCGCTTCTTCTCTTATCTATCTCGTCGCTTGCTCCGAGGAGGCGGGTGCAGAGATGACCGCCACTCCGAAAATTATCGCGGTAATTTTCATAAATTACCGCGACATTTTTTTTGTAATTTACCGCGACCCCTGAAAATCACCGTAATTTTCGGAAACGTTCAGGAAAATTCACCTATGTTTGAGATATCTTTTCGTAATAATAAATTCCAAACATATTCATTTTAGCCAAGTCCACACTCATTTCCTACGTGTTCAATTATAAATAAAGGCATTTACAAGTCATTTTTGGAATATTTTACTTAAATTATTACATTATTGAGTACTGTATGATAATATTAGAACATTTCTCAATCTATGACAAAGATTGCGTGTTGCTGCCGTATTTTTACTTATACAAATTTTAAAATTCTAATTTATTTATATGTTGCATTTGGTATGGTTTTAAACATCGTTATTACCTTCGTTTTGCTATTGTATTTCTTATTATTAATCCTATATAAACTGTTAAATGCTTAAGACTTCATGGTTTATGGGAAAATTATGGTAATTTACCCATTTCCTGTAGGGATGTGATCCGAAAAGGAACTTAGCGTTTAGTGGCGGACCTGGAAGACACGAAACTATCCCATATGGTAAAGTGACGGACTCCTGGGAGGCACCCGAATTCGTGAGCCCGAGCCTCGGCGTGCAACCCTTCAACCGCGGGTGGTTTATGGCACCAACTAACCAGTCACACTATAGTTTATAAATTCTAAAAGTTAAACATAAATCGCAAAATTATGTTCGTCTTCGTGTTGCGCTAGTCACGCTGATGAAAATTGTTTTTTTCATCGCAGTTATACGAAAGATATTAACCAATTTACGTGCTTTTGTAACATTAAACTGACTTTGTTTACTAAAGCACGTAAAATGGATAATATCTATCGTACAACTGCGATGAAAAAAAAAAGTTTTAATAATTAGCGTTAGTAGTGCAACACAAAGAGGAACATAATTTTGCGATTTATGTTTAACTTTTAGAAGTTATAAACTGTAGTGTGACAGGTCAGTTGGTGTCATAAACCACCCGCAGTGGGTCGCCTTCGATGCAAAGGCTCGGACTCGGGTTCGGGTGCTTCCCAGGTCCGGCACTTCACCATAACGGATAGTTTTTCTTGTCTCCCAGGTCATGCACTAAACGTCAAGTTCCTTATCGGATCACATCCCTGATCTCTAGGCGGGCGGGCGGCGCTTGAGGAGGCCCCTCCGAAGCCGAGCGGACGAGGGGCGGGGGGGCGGGGGGTGGTTTGGCGGCTGAAGCGAGCGGGAGGCGGGAGCCGCCGCTCTCGTCAGTCGGCAACTGCGAGGAATCGCCGCGCGCCTCCCGTTGGCGCCGTGAGCGATGTGTTCGATATTTGAGCCCATTTGCAGCGCGGGGGGCCTCGGCGCGGGGGTGTGGGAGGCGGGAAGGGGGGGTGGGAGTGGAAGGAGGAGGGGGGAGCGGTCGGCGTGGGGTGTGTGTAGGTGGAGCGGAAAGAGGTATTGAGCGCCGGACAGAATGCATGAGGATGTCGGGAAGCCGCCGGTGTTTCGTATCATTATCAAATTTCGTGTGCTATGAATCCCGTCTGGAATTGAAGGCGTGTAAGGTCTGCCCGAAACGAGAATCGTCGTCGACGGAGGTGGTAATGCCTCTCCTCTCTTCCTTTCGTGATCTACCGGTTTTGTTGAGTGAAGGGATGTATATTAGTGCGTGGACTCATCTCGTCGACTGGCTGTAACTACTTGGCACGGTCCAAGGTTTCCGCTGTTGAAGTATGTGGTTATTATCTGTGTGTATGGGAGGATTTTGGCTTTATATTATTACTATATATGCGGGACGCTGACTGCTGAATGTGCAGATCGCGCGAGGGACGTTTTTTGATCCATAGGTGCCGGCCAGTTGGTTGTGTAAGCCTTTATAGATATTTACAGTGATTTAATTAACGCCTGTTCTTCTTTTTCGCCGTAACAGTGTGCGCTGAATGACATGATTAAAATATTTATTTTTAACTTAAAGAAACGTGCATTGTCTGTGCCCTTGAAAAATGAAAGTCAATCACTATGATCAGTTTTTAGTCCTTCAGGTGCTAGTTATTGTAGTAAATTTATTTTCACCAATCGGAAGTTTTTAATTAGATATTTAAGCGAGTAAAATATGTCTAAAATTACATTTATGTGAAACCCTGTACAGTGGGTAATTAATAATCACTTGAATTGTAAATAGAACATGATATATGTGAGGGAAGGCCAGATGAGTAAAATGTACTGGATAGGGATGTGTATTTTGTCGATTTCTCTAAAAGAAAAACTAAGAGACCTGCTGATACTACCTGATATTGATACTAAGAGACCTGCTGCTAATTGAAAGCCTTGGATATCCGGAACACCCGGGAACCAGTTGGAAAGCCACCCTCTTGCGTTTGTCCCGTGTTTATCACGAAAATAAGATAGGAGATTGAAAATAGTAATAATTGAGGGCCTGAGAGTCAAAGTAATACAAGTGACAAACATCGTCCAGTGTCACCTGTATCACTTTACCCCGGTAATAAATGACAAAAAGCAAAGTGGCTTGAGTGTTCGTCGACTAGATCGCAGCACCGTACTTTCGAACACTTGCATTCCTTTTCCTGTAGCTAACTGAGGGTACCCGACGGTACCAATTTAGAAAGTATGTACTTATATTGTTTTTCGTGTTGATGTCACTTGTATTACTTTGACTCTCAGACCCTCAATTATATCATTTATTGGACCTCATGGACCTGCATTGTTTGAGGCAGCGAATTTGAAGGAAATGAATTTCAAGAGATGCGGAGATGGGGATTAGTTCCTTCTTTGGTCTAAAATTCAGTCCATCTAAATAATTGGATGCTAAGATCTTGAGGCCTTATAAATTTTATATATGCTATGTTAAGATGCCTAGCTGTCGTGTTCCCACTAATGCGACTCAATTGAGAATGTTATAATTCAATTGAAAACCTTGGAATATTATTTTGAATGCATATCCGTATTCAATTGTCACTCATCACAGAGGTGGTTGGATCTGTAGTTTCCAGACGATATACTATTTTTAGTCTCCTAATTCAGAATTACTTTACGTAAACTTTTACTCGAGAGTTAATTTATATTTTTTGTATTTAACAACAACCACCGAAAACAGCTCTTATATGGCCTTTATATCGGGGTATTAACAATTTAACAACGGACAATCGCGTACAACCATGCCCTGGGAGGTGAAAAATCCGCCCCAGGTGGGACTCGAACCCGCGACCTTCGGGTTCGCCTCATTAGGGAGATAGGTAAAAATACCGTCTCAAAATTTCATGAACGTATTCAAAGGCGCTCACATTTTCCTTTGTTCGTTAATCCGCTATTGATTTTACGGAGAGCATGTCGGGTTACATTCCTTTAAGGACTCTTTTAACTATTGGATATACGCCAAGTTGTCTGAAGGGGCTAGTATTATTTATAGGTTATTGAATAACGGTAGATTTTTGAATGGACAATAGAAAACTCCCTTAACCATGCTTCACCTATCGATTTTCAAGATTGAAGTCTTCTGCTCTATGCAATTTTATCTCATTTCATAATATACGTTATTCCGTTAATGTTCCCTCCTTTTCCAATAATTACTGGTATCTTCTATTACCCTTAGGTACATCCTGTATCGTCCCCTCTTGATATAATTTTTAATCAATTTAATTTGAATCACTTTCGATAGCTTCCTATCTTTCCTTCGTCTCCCTCTAGACATATCATTTGTTTTCACCCCTCTATACTTCCTAAAAGCATCCAATCTGCACTCGTCTTCCCTCTTTAAAGGCATGACGAAGTCGAGAAACGTTTTTATCCTATTTGTGGCTAGCCCTCCCTTATCTGGATGACATTTTTACTAGATTTCTTGAGCATACATTATTGTGCTTGAAAATTTTCAGTCACTGTATTCACCGTCCTTACACCACGAGTTTATACATCCCTATTTGGGCTTATCTACGTCTCATTGTTTTAAAATAAAAAGTTATTTCCCATTTAGTTTGAAATATTTACGTCCCCAGGTTTTCTGCAATTACTGCAAAGAAAATGGGATTTTGATGATAATTTATTGTAAAATTTTAAATTGTATTCTTGGTGGATGTTAATGAATCATGAGGGTCTATTACCTTGCATGGGTCATTATTATAAGGTAATATTTTCTCATAGATTCTACGATCAATCAACTTATAGTATTTTAGGCGATGCCAGTTCGTTTCCTGTGTTCTATCCATATCGTAATTAATATCGCTAGGTTTTTTAATTTCTGCAAGTGAAATGGAAGCGAAGGGAAGACAGTTACACAGTAGAGAAACAATCAATGGGGTATCTTTTTTTACATTAAAACACCCTTATCTGACTGAATTTTAAGTTAGTGATGATTATTCAGTTTTTTCCTCTGCTGTCCAGTTCCAGGTTTCGTTTTGTATAGAGAAGCTTTTATATCGGTGCGGTGCTAGTAAGCCCAATCAATCAATATCAAACTCTCTTTCCATATTGTCTTGAAACTTCGGCCACGCTTCAGGAAAGCACCAAGCTTCTCTGGCGGAGCGTCTTAGTGTTTGCTCTAGAGCTGCGAGGTATTGGCTGACGAAAGCTGTGGCGAATGACGTGCTAGAGGAGATACATTTGCATATTTTGTGTCATTTGGAGATACTTATTCCTGAAAAAAAACATGAATTCATAATCGTGATCAGTTTTAGTAACAAATATAATTCTCATCACACGAGGTTCATCACAACCCAGCTTTTGTCACATTAGTGGCGTATTCTTGAGGTGATACTGAATATCCCACCGACCATTATATTTTAGATCAAAGCCAAAGAGTCTGGATTCAGAGTAACTTACGCCATCCCAACCCAACCGTGTCGTTGCTGCGATGCAGCTTGTTTCAGGGGACGTCGTCTTTCGTCGACTTTTGCCCTGTGTCGATTTCGTTTGCCTCGCCAGGCAATTTAAGTCAATATGTCTTTTATTTTGTTTAGTGGTGTTTTATATTTCGTATTTAGGTCGGGTTTATTTCGAATTAATTCTTTTATTATCAAAATATTAGATTGCTCTATTTTTGTGACATAATCTTCTTGGAGCTCGGCCGCAGTATCTAGTATTGGTCTAATCTTGGTTGTTTTGTAGATTACACTGTTTTTCGTCCTTTGATTAAAATTGAATATTGATCTTAGGCATTTCCTTTCAGTTTTCTCCAAATTGTCTCTAGCTGCCTTTGTCACAAGTCCTCCCCATACAGGAACTGCATATAGTAGTGTGGGTCTATTAAAGATTTCATATATTCTTTTCTTTATTTCCGGCGGTGTTGCGTTGTTTTTTTAGGATTGTTGAGAGTGTCGCTCTCATACCAAATGCCTTGGCACTTACATTTTTGATATCTTCATTCATATAAAGGTGTTTATCTATCGTAACTCCCAGATATTTTGCGCTATCGACCCATGGAATTGGTTGTTGTTTTATTCTTAAACATGTCGTTTTGGTGTCTTTTTCTTAGGGTCGGAAAATATAATTGCCTGCGTTTTCTTGGCGTTCAACGCCTGTCTCCATTTGGAATACCAACTTTCGCCATTCAGAATATCCAAGGATATATATGTGCACTCTCCAAGTGCGCCTCCCGACTCTTGCTAGACGTTTGTCTGCTCCAGGTGAGGGCGATCCAGGTGCAAAGTCCTCGCGGCTCGTATTCTCTGCCTCTCGGGTCTTCCTCTGGGGATGGGGGTCTGTCTGGGGGAGGGTCTGATGGCATTGGCGACCAACGTGTGATGGCTTTGCCAAGCAGTCAGTGGATGCGTGTCCGTCGCTATTTTCCTATCTCTCTCTCTTTCTCCCCCGGGAGGTTAGCGTCCCCGCTTCGCGTGGCGTTTACGATCTCTTAAATATTATTGTTCCGAGAGTAGTTCCTCGGTGGGAACACAGTAATTTGCTACATTGCCACTGATTGCTGTTATCGTGACCACGATTCTTTGTTGTTATATAGCCCATATTAGATATTTCTCATTAGTTAGGGAATTAATTCTTAGTTTTCGTTGGTGTCAATTTTAGTAGGTGACTGCAATCACAGTGATTTAAAGTTTATGTTACTCTATTTTATTCACCATTATTCCGATGGACAGGAAGTATGTACCGATTGTATGCAAGTGACGAGTGTGGTGTGTGTAGTTTTTTATTGTTTGTGTAAGTATTTAGTAGAACACTGGAGTGACAGTAATTTAATGTGTATGTTTTACTATTTTTTCATCATTTTTGTGATGGGCAGGAAGTACCATTGTGTGAAAGTGACGAGTGTGGTTTATATAGTAAAAAGTAGTTTGTATAACGATTAGTGCATATAAACTCTAGTTAATTTTGTTGGCTTGGGAGAAGAATTAGTTTTTGTTTGTGTACATATTTAGTAGGACACTGCAATGCCGGTGATTTAAAAATGTGTATTATATTTTATTTATTGGAGTAAATTAGACCTTTCCTCCTCAAGAGGGTGGTCAAGGCGTTTTTCAAGCGCTTGGTCTCCAAGTAGTAGTAAGTTAATTGCTTTCAACAAACAAATTATTAAATGAATTTAGTTGTAAAAAGAAACCTCCAACACCATGCACCTCTCCCCACTCCCCCCCCCCCCGTTGCAACTCCCCCCGTGGCAACCCCCCACCCCCAGCCCATAGGAGTCTCCTTTAGGAGGGTCCTTAGCAGTCTTCCTAGAAATCCACACCCTCTTTGGTATGCATTTTTAAACTCAACCGAAACCTTCCTCCCCTTCACCTGTCACCCCCACCCCTTTCCTCGCCTTGAACCCTGACTATATATTCTCACTCAACCTACCCAAGGAGGTTAGAAAAGAAATGGAGGCGATATACCTCTTGATTCTTGAAGCCAATTCCGCCATTGCAGTCGGCAGAGTTTACACCTTCCTCTGGATTACGTGTCCGGCGGTCGCGTTCGATTTTCGTCCAATCTAAGTTAAAAACTACAGGCAAGGCGATGTTTTGTGACTGGTTTGACAACACCTACTCTTCACAAAATCCTTCCCAAGCACCCCTATTCTTGCTTCACTTTCGCCCATGAGCGTTCACGGTCATGCCTCCTCCATTTCATTTTAACCTCCTTGAACCTACCGCTAAGTGCACACTGCCACATTGTGGTGAAACGCGCGTCGTGCCAGCAAAATAGTTAGCGGAAATTACAAAGTTGGTTTTTCTCAACATGGAGAAATTCGAATTGAAGAGGGGTGGCTTGTGGCTCTGGAGGCATTGTACATACATACATGTGCACCTATACGTGCGACATGCGTGCGTGACTCGAGGCTGCCGTGCGTGGGGGAATGAACGATTTCCTCCGTAGTGGGGTCGCGCGAGTGTTCCATCATACGCGTTCCGCTCATATGCACCTCGTCCACGGACGCCGATAGTTGTTTTCAGCTCTGTCGCCCCTTAACCCTTTTCGTTCGCCTGGGCGCACAACTTGGCTCGTATGAACTAATAAAGCGTGTGCTAGTCGAGCCTACTCACGGCTACCTTTATCCCGCCATTGGTCGCACAATGAGATTATCTCTCACACCAAATTTAAACTTGTTCTCACTTTGTTATCATGAGTTAGAATAAGTTTCCATTCCTTCTAGCTGACTTTTTATCTCTTCCTATTGACCGGCCGTTTCAAAAAGTATAAATGAAGCGTCCGCAGCTGTGTAATTATATGTCTGATACCGTCGGCTACAAACTGAGAGACTTTTTCTCATCGCGGGACTACTGACGTTGTTTTTGCATCACTCAGTTGCGTTACACTCTCGCAGCAAGCGGGCAAAGTTGATTAATTTCGTGGAGAGTAGATATTTTAATGCAAATTTATGAGTCATTAGAATGTATGTCCTCATAAATAAATATTTCTTCATGAGAATGGTAATTTTCTTCATTTATACCTAATGATATCATCGGCAGTAAAATTAGCAATGACGTAATTGTATCGGTAGTTGTGTATCTATGGAAATCGTTGTTTCAAATGAACATTTAGAGAAATAAATTATATCTAAATATAGTGCATTATATATTGCCAATAAACGCTCTATGATAGATAATCAATGATACATCTGAGTGTGAGAAACAGTCCCACACCCGACCGCTCGCGTGATAGGTAGCTTAGCGACCAATCCCGGGTTATACGCCAATTCATTTTATCTCTGTTGTGTTTATTGGATTTCAGTCTCTTATTTATACTATACTTTGTCCAGGAGACAGGTTCAGACTTCGTGAAATCTTTTCATCTTGAGAAAAGGGGAAAAAAGTCTGCTATTCCACATGAAATATTTTCATTCACGACCTAGGTTTCGTTGCTGTGCAGTATCTTCAGGCATGAAACTGTGAAACACCTGAAGGTGTTGCACAGCAGCGAGACCTAGGTCGTGAATGAAAATATTTTATGCGGAATAGCAGACTTCAATTTTCCTCTCTTCTATACTTCGTCCACTATAATAGGGCAGTGGACAGAAATGCATGAAATGCTTGCATGCAGAAATGTTGAATTTTAACTCGAAATGCTGCTAATTTCCCTGTCAGGTTTTTCAAGATCATTCTTCCCCGTGATTACTTGTCGTTCATTTCACTATAATCACTAGACCTCGCGTGATTTTCATTGGGTGCTGTTTTTTTTTCTTTTTAGTTTCTAAAGTTGCAACAGACAAGTCTTCCTATGACATTTCATAGCACACCTATTTTACAGCGTTGTGATTAGCGTTTGCTGTCGACATTTTGAAAACATAATGCATTAGTTGGTAACATTTTGTTTGACGATGCTAGGCTTTATTTGTGTAGATACATAGAAACTGGTAACACTTTGTGCGTTTGAGAAAATAAGTCAGCAAGCGAGATAAGACACTGCGTTCATAATCGTCGAAGAAATGACGAATTTGCTCTTCCAGGTAATTTTCGTCTTTTGAGTTAACATTCTTAATTATGAGGAATGGATGGAATATTCTCCTAAGTGTTGTATTAATGCTGTTGTAGATGACAAGCGTATGTTTACCGCAATATCCTCTGAAGGTGGGGATGATGGTTGACTTCTCTTATTAGGTATATGTTTTGTTTTTATGTGAGACCAATAACTAACACTAACTCACTTCTTGGAAAAAACAGGAGATGTGGTATAATTGATGGAATTTGAACCTTTAAAAAAAACTCGTAAATCTTTGGGAGGAATTGTGGAAAGTAACCTAAAATTCCGGAATTCCGACGCTAGGACCATAACCTTGTCAAAACTCAGTAAATACATTTCCATGGTAGTCTACCTGTTCCTTGGGATTGAGAATATGGCAGGAACTCAAATTAAAGATGTGAAGTATTGAAGTTTGGCGTTCGCATGTATTTTCATAACTTGTCCTTTGTTGGGTGTTTGAGTAAGTCTTTCGAGAGGCGGCGCTGAGAGAGGTGGCTTGTGTTCGTTCCAGTCTCACCTCCGCGAGGATTGCAGTCGACTCATTGTTGCTCATACCTCCGGTGGGTGATGGTTCGAAATCATTCGGCGTAGGAGAGAACCCTTGGTGGTAAAGGAAAACTTGAAATACCGTGTGACTCCCACTGAACAAAGAGGGGGAAAATCTAAAGCAACTATGAAAAAAACTCCGTATAGTTTTAGGGCATTCCCTTAGAAAATAGTTTTTTTCTCAGGAATTTTCAATTTTTCCCTTGCTTTTCCCTTCGTTCTAGGGAATTCTTTTAGCGAAATTTCCATCGGGGCTGCCTATTTATTGGTAGATGATGAATTGAGTTTTTGTTAAAATGTCCATGATGAGAAAACCACCTTTGTTGTTTCCACAAAACTTCATTACGCTGGCACGACGCGCGTTTCACCACACTGTGGCATACTCATGTGCCACAGTGTGGTGAAACGCGCGTCGTGCCAGCGTAATAAAGTTTTGTGGAAACAACAAAGGTGGTTTTGTCATCATGGATATCCATAATTTCCACGAGGTCAGGCCTGAGATCATCAGTTTGTTAAAAATGTTCTATTTTTGAATCCCACCTCTACCCCGGTAAGAGTGCCAAGAACAGCGGATCAATATGCTTAATGTACCCGATTATTTTTCCATTCAAATGGTGTATCGTGAGTATTTCCGTCTCGTGCCATCGGTGGTGGGCGGCCTTTGTTGCCGTTGGAAATGGCGAGGCGGGAGGGCAGGGAACGGGGGTGGATGTGTCGAATTGTCTCCCCCCCTACTCACCGTGCGACCCTCTTGGGGTGCTCCCCGGTGCGCGCGAGTGGTTCGCTCGGGGTGCGCCAGCCCCTCCTCACCCCCCCCCCCCCCCCCCTCAGCCGCCTTTGAAAGCTCGGCGGAGGATCGGAAGCAATTAAAATAGGGTCCACGATAGAGAGGAGGGAACGTGTATTTCAGAGGATGAAGTGAAAATGTAATTAGTTCGTTGAAATGTGACGAATTGAAAGACCGACTTGGGGAAGCACGTTTGTATTGTCTGGCGATCTTTTGAAAGGCAGAAGTTGGAAATGTTCCTGAAGGGAAATGTTTTTCTTCCTGTCGAGTATTCCTAAGGATGTCTCAATATCTTAATAAGCGAATTGCTCGATCGAATTTTCGTAGAATTTTGTGAAACAAAAAACTGCGTGTTGTGTAGGTAGGTAGTACATACATACCTTTCCAAAGTCAGAGAAAATGGAAGACGAAACCACTGAAGTCCAAACCTGGAATTATGAGACTGCTTGGCCGCGAGCAATGTGTTTTTTTTTCAACTTTGAAATGTCTATATTACCGAAACCCTTTACTTTACTTGCGTGTAACATTGAGTGTAAAATATATCAATAACTCGTTGTGATATCGATCAGTGAGCTTATAACTTTTTCTGAAAAATGTTACCTCAAGATACTGTTGAATGTAATACGAGGAATCATCTTTGAGTAATTGATGCATGTATTGTAAAGAGGGTGTGCTCTGTGATTTTGGTTATGTGTCATCACCGAAGGAAGTTGATAAAATGATGTATCAAGCGATGCATTCGATAATAATATTAAAAATAAACCTCCTTAGTTTTTGGTGCTTAGAGAAACTACTTTAAAGAGTTTTTAACGTTTGAAAATTTGTTCTTCATTTGAGTGGCGGGAATAAATGACACGTTTGTACTTTCTATACGCCAGTGGGAGACAGTTATAGGAGTCGTGATGCAGTGACTGAGATGTGGGTTGAGAGTTAATTTCCGCTTCCCAATTTTTTAATTCCCGTGAGTTTTTGTTTCTTTTGGATTTGCTCTCCGATTACTCCATGAAAGGGAAATGGGCTAATTGCTTTCAGCCCCCCATAATGGGTTCTTCGGGTGCTGGGGAAATGTTAATATAGCGTTCTGTTCCTAATGTTAAAAGAATCTGTCTATACTGTACTATGGAAATCAACAAGACGAGTTGTCCGGGAAAACCCATTCTTGGGTTACTGACATTCTCCCTGGATGGGAGCATGAAGTTTTCCTCTGCCGGAAAATGTAATGCTTAGTCAGAAAAAGAGCCAAAACTTATCCTTTATCGCGACCACGTGTAGCAAATTACCAAATTGTCTATTAATTCCTACTTCCTACCATTGACCGCAGTGTTAACCAACCTAGACGGCAAAGAGATGAAGTTGTTGCCATCGTGGTTAACGACGACGTGGTTGAAGATACGCGCTTAGCTTTAGATTTAAGGAGGATCATTGGCTACGTCCTCACTTCCTCCCTCAAGTGGCTATTGCGTGCTCGCGCTAAACTATCCAGGGACATAAGCGTCCCATGTGCCGTGTTTTTCTCTACCTATATCTTGCTTTTCTATTCGCCAGATTGCGCTGAAAATTGCGACACCATTCGTCACTCGATCTTCTCTTCAAATGTACATCTTTGAAAACCGAAATAGATTTCGATAACCGTTATATAATTGATTTTTTTACTGTCACCGATCAAAGCTTGGGAATCAATTCTTTTCTCGTGACCTCTATCATAAATCATTCTATTATTTTAGTGAGGCAATTTTAAATTTACTGACTGAGCGCAAGTTATTAAATTTTCGTGAAAATAGGCGTAGCTACGTGTGATTGTCGCGTGCCTACGTCCGTAAATATCACTTAATTTTGGAAGTACTAAGCCGTCCACATGCCCTGCTTAAACTTCATTGGTTTGGGACGTTGAAACCTTATCACTATTGATTTCGATTCTCTTCTGTTGAAAACACTTTCGTACACTCTAATGTCTGATAATTGTTCGTACTTTTATTTATACATATGTTTGCATTTTTGGTGCAGTACCCTCATGTTGCAGCAAACACACTCCAGCGTTTTGTTTCTGCCAGCACTTTTCCAATCGCGTGTGTGGCTAAGCGGAAGATGCGGACGGCGTTCGTATATCTGCTTTCTTATTTTTGGACCTCGTCGTCCTCGTGAAGTATCGGGATCTATGATTGTGCAATTGCAACGTTAAGTCGATCCTGCAAGATCTTGGCCTCTGGAGGCCGTTTTGAACGAGGTACTTTATTGAACAATCTGATGTACATTGTATTGATGTGCATTGAAAACTGCGTCGTGTAAAGCGGTGAATTGTTGGAATGCATGCGTAAATGCACCAACGAGAGATGGGAAAATAGCCCCTGCTGTAATTTTGATCCTGCATTCTCGAATTGCGTGTACAGATGTTACGTCAAATTGTGCAATAAAGCGTATCGTGTAAAACGGCCTTGAAAGTAGTCTGCATGATTTAGATTGCACCATATCCTAGAGTAACCCATATCCGAGGGTAGTCCGTAGTTGTAGATAATGGTCATATCGCTAATTGATTTTATTCAATTGAATGATATTAATTGATAATATTTTGATTGGGGCTATCGTTTCGAGTTAAGGCGTGTGCAAGGAGTGGGAAGAGAGACGGAAGCGCTCAAAGGCTCGCTTCCACGGGTTCCGAAGGCATCATTTGCCCCTACGCGGCGGATTAGCCGGCTTCAAAAAAGGAATGCACTCCATATTCTTAATTTAGTTTTACATATAGATAATAACTTAATAGGCAGTAGAAGAATGATCTAGTTTCGTTCCGAGTGTACGTAGGTAGTTGATTTAGTTTAACTTTTGGGAGAACGGGTTTATAGGTCAGCTTTATTCTAAAGTTTACACATACATAAATAACTTAATATGCAGTAGAATAATGAACTAGTTTCGTCCCCATTGTACGTAGGTAATTAATTTAGCTTTTTTAGTTTAACTTTTGGGAGAACGGGTTTATAGGTCAGCTTCATTCTAAAGTTAGTTGTAATTCCTGATAAAGAAGTACTGTTTTTAAAAATCAGGAATTACAGTGTGCATAGATTTGAATTGAGTGTTGAATTCTTTGTTTACGTACCTGCTAATTTCCTCTTCCTTCTCCGTCTTGATGGACAAGGTATCCTGTGAAAACAGATTGACATATCAGCGAATACAGATTTTATTAGGCAGGTTTTGGGAAGAATTTATTTTATTTGCCCATCGAGAGCCGACTAAAAGATCGGCGACGACACGAGTGTTCGAATAAAGGCTAGACTAGGCAGCGCCTATGTCAAAGTAAAACCTCATTCGTCTAGGTAGTGGGGTAGAAATTCTCACAGTGGCAGTAGATTTTTTTAAATATGGGAATGGATACAGTGTTGCGAGATGACAAGTATTCTTTTGAGAAATACCGACCACGCGTTGAAATTATTTTGGGCGGTGACAACCCCTTAGGTTGGGGTTGAACGTGTTGGATCCGATTATTTTGGGCTTGGAAACCTTACGCGTTGACGGAATCATATAATGCTTGTTAGGTCCGGCTTGCTTTCTGTTGGCCTTGCTTTCATAATTTGCGCCTACTTCCCTGAAGAATTTTCTTCGGAATATATTTCGGGGTTTGGAAAGAAGTGTTCCCCCTGCCACACACCCTTGAGGTGGCTTGCAGGGTGTTTTGTAGGTGAAGTTTAAGTAAGCTAGAGTTTCCGTAATGGAATTAAACACTTGAATAACTGTGGATTCATGCTGTAGACCCTTCGAAATTCGGTCAGAAACACCTTTGTAATCATGGAAGATTTTCATTCGGTCTTAAGCGCTGCATACTTCACAACATACTAGTGTACTTCGCATTTCATTTGTTTCAGAACCTGCTAGGCAGCGCACTTCGAAACAGATGGGGAGTACAGTTGATGTACGCTGAACAGTAAAATCAATTTGATAATCGCGTGCGCGATTGTTGGTGTTTTGATTATTTTCAGCCAAGGCAATGAACATGGATAGTGTTAGGTTTTTAAATACACTGGTAAAAAGCTTGCATTTTTAAAATAGGTATTTTGTACGTATTCGATAACTGAATACACTACATTTGGCCGTGACTTTTGTGAACCTGGAGAATGTTACCTACGGAAGGTTACTTAGCGTTTCGCCTGCGTCCATCGTTCTTGTACATACGTTGAAGTGCACTTAAGGTAGTTTGAGCGAAAAATCACTTCACCCAGAATTTTATGAATTTGGCCTCATTTTGAAGAAAAAAACTCGCATCTTTCCAATTATATCAAAATATCAACCCCTTGGCGAAATACTTTTCGAGGAATTTGTCTAAAAATATAAGCTGTTTTACATGGGATAGATGATGGCTGTGCGCTCCAGAGGGAGAATATTTAAAAAAAATAGGAACTTCTAGCTCCTAGATTTCGTAAAAAAAACTAATTGACGTCCTCTGTAATGTAGATTGCATGTTTTCTCAACTATTTCTAAAAAATAATCTCTTTCTCACCGCAGTATTTTTTACAGAATCGCAAATAAACGTGCTATTTTGTAGGGTTTTCAGACGCACGGCGGTAAAAAATGAGTTAAGTTAGAGACTGTCGTAGATTTATTTATTTAATTACTGAGAATTTTGGTCATATATAATTATATATTTGCGCCATTAATATTGCAATATTTATTTCTCACTTCTTACTGACGCTGAAGTCAAAAAATAAAATTATAATATGGTCTCTATTATGACTAGGGAAGTATTTCGCTCAAACCACCTTAAGTGTTCCGATATGCGCGAATTTCAACATCTTGAAGAGTAAGATTCCGATGTCTGTTTGTGCTTCCCACGACTAATGAATTCGTCAGTCTAAAAATAGTGTCACAATATTCTTACTTTTTGTCTGTCGCTGTTTTATCTTTAAGCCACGGCCATTTTTTTAAACTGCTTATAACTACCAAATGAACATCCGTTTTGTCGTCATATAATTTTTCGGAGTGGTATTTACATATTTTAGTGTTTTAAGTTGAACAAATTGAGGTTGTGACTATCATATGTTATTTTTTACTAGCCACTGAATATTAAGCGCAGAAAAATGCGTTTTTCGGATAATGGTATGTCATGCGATGTGCGACATTAAAAAAAAATAATATCTGGAAATGGGAAGCAAGGAAAAGAGGAATAATGTTTACATCTCAGCGTCAACCAGCCATGTTTTTATGATGAAAGTAGTGATTTTTTACTACATCCTTAGGTGTCCCTCTTATGGTTGTACATAGTTAGATAACTCCATGCTGTTCAGGATCTACAGATAACGACTGTCATCTGTCATCGTTGTAATGCCTAAATTTAAAAATAATCCGTGAAATTTCCTTCTTCAGTATATGCGAAGTGATGAAGAATTCCTCTGGAGCTTATCTATGAGTTTGTAGTCATCTCTATACCAAGATCATTTTCTCGAAAATGTCCTCTGTAATGTCGTGTAACAAGTCAAATCTTCGATTACGAAAGTGTCAAAGTCATTGTGGTTCATGTCCTTCCGTTAGTAACCCCCTACAGTCCTTGGTTGTGCCACTTCATACGTGAAATTCGTAAAACCCTTACTAGCCTTGTCTTCCTTTGGCTTCCTTCAGCTGTGCTCTTCTCATATTTCTTTTATTTGGCTTGGCTCCGCCTTCTTGTTTGTTTTCCTACTTGGCCACAATATGCATGTGTGTCTTGACACCCGCAGCTTCCTTGAGTAATCTCTGTGTTACGGTAACCAACCAAGTCTTACGGCCATAGTTGAGTGTATGCCATGTGCATCTTATCGAGTATTCATTATCGAACTGGGTCATGGGCGTCATATGACCCGCTACGTGTCGAAGCGCGTCAAAAATATAGCTGCCTCTATTTGGGTCATTGTCTTTGATATCGCCGACAGAGGCGGCAATGCACCATGCTTTTAATTCGTCAATGGTTAACACTAATTTCCAAGAAGTTCCATTTCTTCGTGCATAGCCAAGTTATATATTTTCGCTAAATACATGCATTGGTGTGAGTATTAAAAAAAAATGTTCATTAGATTTTTACATTTTGATGGAAGAAGGTGTCGTAGGAATACAAAATTTGACCAATTAATTATAATTTAATTTGAAATACATTAAGTTATGTATTTATGATGATGGAAGAAGGTAGAGTCCCTCCAAGATAATAGCGCAGTTGACAATTGGAAATGCAGCCCACTTGTAAACACGTCCAATGCCGTTTGGGGAAAAGAATCACGTGGCCGATTAATCCATGATGGTGGCCTTTGCTTAAATCACACAATCGCGAATAAATAGTTTACTTTTCATTTCTTTCTAAGCCAAATCAATGCATTTCAACTGCGCTATTATCTTGACGGACTCTAGATAAATATTATTTCGATTGAATTGATCTAATTTAGTTTAAAATTACAAAGTTGTGTACCTACATGCCAAAGTGCAACGAATGTCCTGCATAACCGTTTTTCTAATGAAGAATGATCGCAGGCCTTCCCGGCGTATTTTATCGTGGAAGGTTATTCGGGATTTCCACCGGGTCAGGTTCTCCATTACGGCCGACGTTTCGATGAACGAGTCGTCCATCATCATCATGCCCTGATGACGATGGACGACTCGTTCATCGAAACGTCGGCCGTAATGGAGAACCTGAGCCGGTGGAAATCCGGAATAACCTTCCGTTTTTCTCATCATTGGGTTGAAATCAAACCCCTTGTGTTCTGTGCATGACTATCTTGCTTGTCTAGGCGTTTACTGCAGCATGTCGTCTGTTTGATCTTGCCTCTGAGCCATGAATATACATATGGATCTAAATCTTCGGCACCACTGTACGGGCAGGAGTGTTACCTAGCTTTCCGCAAAAGGTAGGTCGCGCTACAATCGGCATGGTTCCGATTCTGTGTCAAAAATGGCCGGTTTAATTGGGAGGCCAATTCCGGTACCTTTATTTCCAGTATCTTTATTAGAATATCGGCCTTTCCTTCGGCATGGTTCGCTTCTGTGTGTCAAAAATGGCCGGTGTTAATAGGGAGGCCAATTCCGGCACCTTTATTTCCAATATCTCCATTTTAATCACGGCCTTTCCTTATTAGAAACACCTTCTCTATAGTGGCGGCGCTACAATCTGCTTGGTCCTGATTTTTCGGTGCATGCGGAATGTTTGGCAACACCCATTGGGGGCAAGTTTAGGATCCATATGTATATTCATGCTCTGAGTGTTGATCGCGAATGAGAAATTCTTACTATTCCATTTTTACTGTTTTTCCTTAATTTCGTCGAAAGCCATTGCAGCGCATCCCCTGCCGCACGCCGCTGCGGAGGATAGCTGGGGGTGGTTGTGGGTGAATTGAAGAGGCGTAACGCCACTCTTGTTTTTGTGCCCCCTCCCCCCCCCCTTGAGGTCAAGCGGCCACCGCAAATGCGACAACCGCCCCCATCTCACGCTCCCTTCTTCTTCTTATATCACATCCCCAAATACACCCTCTGCCACACTCCTAAGCGCCCGCTGCAGGTTGCTGTGTAGATGTTGATGAATGCTGCTGTACCCTGAGTAGAGCCCCTTCCCCCTGGTATGTTGCGCCCTCCCTGCAGGGATGTGATCCGATAAGGAACTTTACGTTTAGTGGCGATCTTGGGAGGTACGAAACTATCCGTTATGGTAAAGTGCCGGATCTGGAACGCACCGAACTCGGGAGTCATAGCCTCGGCGTCAAAGGCGACCCGACCCTTCCCCGCGGGTGATTTATGGCACAAACTGACCAGTCACACTAAAGTTTATAACTTCTTAAAGTTAAACATAAATCGCAAAATTGTTCCTATTAGTGTTGCACTAGTCATGCTGATGAAAATGGCTTTTTCATCGCAGTTATACGATATATATTAACCATGGTAAGTGCATTAGTAACATTAAACTGACTTGGTTTACTAAGTACGTAAAATGGTATCGTACTCCTCGGACTCCCGAGTTCGGGTGGCTCCCAGGTCAGGTACTTTACCATAACGGATATTTTCGTGTCTCACAGGTCCGGCACTAAATGTAAAAGTTCCTTATCGGATCACATCCCTGCCTCCCTGTGGGAAGGATGGGCGCGGGCCCTATCCCTATCCCCCACCCCCTACTTGGGAGGGTATGGAGGGGGGGCTCCTTCTTCCTCGACTCTGCGTGTGTGTGTGTGCATCTTTCGAAACGGCACTCGGCTAATTTCGGTGCTACGTTTCTCCACCCCTCCCCCCTTCATGCACACCCCCCCCTTCATGCACACCCCCCCCCCCCCCTACCCATTCCCACTCCCCGCCATTTATCATCTCCTCCTTCCCTCGCGTGCGGTTTCCCTCAAATGTGGCGGTCCTGGGGGTGGGAGGTCTCTTGATTTGGGGGTGGAGTGATTTCGCCACTCCTCGGAGCGAGATTGGGCGGAGGGGGGGAGGGGACGCACTTGACTCTCCCTCCCACGCCCCCCCTTCCTCCCCCCCCGTGGGCGTTTTGCGCAATCCTCAACGCGCTGGCACGCTGCCGTCGACGGGCCGGACTTGCAGTGGGACGCGGGGGTCCAGTCCAAGTGAATTCATTGAGACGTTCGCGGATGTCGATCTTTTTTTGTTTTTCTCAGCTGGGCTGGGAGTTTCGGTCTCCATAAAGGAATTACAGGCAGTCCCCACTTACAATTACGGTTACAATTTTTCGTCAGGTTTATGTTCTCAAAAAATTGCGACGATAACTGGAATGATGAAAAGCGGGTCACTAAATCCCTTACGCATTATACCGAATTGTGTGTCCTGATACTAAGTGTATATTTTATCTTTTTAGCGGTATTGTTGACTTTCTTGTTAAAAATGAACTATCAATGCCACAAAAAGGGAGATATCTAGCGTGAAGTTGTGGAATTTCAACATAATGTTGAAATTTAAATTGCAACGCCACTTGATGAGAAAATCGTAGGCCTGCATGATATCTAAAAGAAAACCGCCCAACAGATTCGAGATCCGACTTCTAGTTTAGAAGCTACAGTCGAAAAACAGAAGGTTACACAAACATTCGAATTTGGCGCCATGTTACCAGCTAACTATTTGTAAAGTCCAGGTTTTTACTAATTACTTGCAGAGGGCATGTCAAGGTGCATGCCTATGTCAAGTTTCAGAAACATTTGACAGTTTTACCGA
This sequence comes from Pyrrhosoma nymphula, assembly GCA_963573305.1. Lineage (NCBI taxonomy): Eukaryota > Metazoa > Arthropoda > Insecta > Odonata > Coenagrionidae > Pyrrhosoma > Pyrrhosoma nymphula. The sequence continues at coordinate 20,364,668 of OY754330.1, read as the reverse complement.
ACTTTTACTTTGGCACCATGCTACCTGAGTACTATAAGAGTTAGAAAAAAACAAAAAGCATGAAGTTGTAGCTCACGATGAGATCTAAATCCATCGGAAAATAGATTTCAAATCAGAATCCTTGTTTAGAAGCTATAGTAAAAAAACCGCAAAAAATGGAAACTCTTCACTAAATGTTGTGCCTGGTGAGAAAACTACGAAGCGTAGAACACCAATGTTTTTTGCATGTTAAGAAAATTCAATTCCCCGTTATGAAAATTTCGTCATATTTCAGATCCGACCGACCGTTCAAAAGATATGAAGCGAGAACTGAAAGTCTACTTTTCGAAAAGTCCAAAAATCCGTCATTTTTTTATTTTTTTGGGTCACTTCCGGTTAAAAGTTCCAAGAAAGGTCTGTGAAAAATTTCAGGCTCCTAGCTCCTCTGGAAGTGGTCGGGAATTTGTATACGTGAGTGAGTGAGTTACACATGTGGCTGTATAGTATTAGGGATCACGAATGGCCAGCGAGAGTCGAGTTCGTTACGATTTTGTATTAATCACGACTTTCCTGAGAGATCATTGATCGTGGGCAACTTGAACAGATCACTAGCTGGAACATCAATCAATCATGGCCTTACACTCACGATCGAATCACAAGTGGGACTGATAGGCGTGGCCGAGATCTCTCAAAAGACCGACTTTGCCCATCACTAGTACCTATAAAACTGTAGAGTTACATTTATTGACTAATCGATTGGAAATTGGAACCGGGATTAATGGGCTCAAAAGAAAAAATGCAGGGAATTTGGAAATATTGAAATAATGGTAACTTATGTATATGTAAATTCCCAAGAGGAAAAATATTAAATTCTGACAAATGTAATTGGCGTTAAACTAAAACTACTGAAGTACCATAAACAAATTATGTACACTGATATCCGAAAGAAGTATTTCATACCCCAAACCTTTATCATTAGCATAAATCTAGATAGCAAATAATTTATCTAAAAAGTAAAAGCAAAGAAAGAGATTATGCAAGTGTAAACTATACGTATCAAACTTTATAGCAAAAAGAATGATAAAAAATATTTATTGAATGCAGCTGAGAAAGTATGCATCACCATATATATTTGTTGCTCCAAGAGCAGTCAACAAACTGAAATCTCAGTAAAATATTCTAGATCACTTATTCAAATATTTACTTCTAAATTAAATAGTCGTTTCCTTTCTGATTTTTGTAATTCATTCAACCCATCTTGAGGGCTAATTTTAACGTCCCGGTGTATATTTAAAAGGGATATTAACTATTTAAACGGTTTTGAGACATAGTGTTCATTAAAAGCGTTTTTAACCTCCGTAAATTCGAATATGATATTTCGTTGCTGCACGTGGTAACTGGAAGGGTTGCAAATATTTTTAGTGGAATGTGAATTTATTAAAAAAGTAATTTATCATACTGTTTCAGTTTGTCTGTTGCATGTTTAATTGGTATAATTGCAAACAGAGTTTTCAAAACGTTTGTCACATTGTTAATTTTGCCTTTAAGCTAGATTCATTTGTTTTTAAGAACATCGGTGAAGTAGAATTCGACGAGCCCCAAAAATTCGTCCATATCATTCTGTTCATCATCGTTCTGTTTTAATGCTTCTCCTTTTGTAAAAATACTGTTAAATTTAAATTACACTTCCCGATCTTTCAAAAATCTCTCGTTAAGCTCATTAAGTATATGGTCTGCGAAGAGAATAAGCACAGACCTTCGATAATATTCCTGAGTAGAGTTTGAGATGGAATTTTTTACATTTTTGGTTTGACCTTTATAACTCCTCTGTTGTTTAATGTCAATTCTAAGAGATATTGCTTTTTGGAGGCTTTTGAATATATATCTCTAAATTCTTGTTGAGACTATTCGCAGTTTTTAAAATTTGTTCTCCGATATCTCACTCTTGATTAAGTGCTGCTTGAAGGTTATTATGACTACAGTCTCTTAAATGCCTCATTTAGTTTTGGTGTATTCACTAACTTATAAATTCTTTCCACCATACCCATACAATTGTTTACACTTTGCACTTAAACGGTATTTTTTATTGCCAGGTTTAACTCGTGCGATGAACAGTTTACGACTAAAGCTAGAGGTTATAATTTACTCATATTGTCCTGAACGACACTGAATTATCCGCTCATTGAAGCAGCGCCATAATATCCCTGGCTTCGTAAGAATTTTGAATCAATTCCAATACTTTTAACGGATTCAATTAAAGTAGCTGATAATTCTTGGCCTGACGTATCTGTTATCGGAATGAACTACAAAAAGTCCTCACGTTATGAGAACATTCCCTATTGTAGTTCGTCTGCATACCGTACACACAGAGAAAATCGTGCAATTGATGAAATATCGCGGGTTTATTCAGCAAGAATAGAAATATATTTTTCAGCATTAACCTGCGTAAGAACGTGCTTCAATATTACGTCGTTGAACGCAGTCAGAATTTGATTCTGAATGTTCCAACTGAGAAAAATTGCATGCATTCCACAATTTATTAAGTGTTCTCTTAAGACCATGCCTCCGGCATCTACACGAGAGCGCAATATTGCCAGAAAGTTGCACTTATTTTCATTAGGCTCAACATCTACAGAAAAAGGACTATAATCTCGATGAGCTGGAAGGAGTATTCCTTGTCTGCCACAAAGGATTACAGTTGTAATAGTTGGTTCTGATCTCTTCCTATTGAGTTTTAACTTTTTGTGCCCTGGAAAAATCTAGTTGCTCGTCTATCGGTAAAGCCTTTCTATCATGGAGATCCTGTAATCTTTGAAATGTCTACATAGAATTGCTGTTTAGGCGGTTTTTTCGTGCCCATTAAACATTTCATTTGCATGTTTCCAATTAGATAAACCATTTGAGACTAAGTATCCAACAGTTTGCGCCTTAAATTTACCGACCTCCGCTGAGGAAAAATACGTACAGTATATACAATAGGCACTATCGTCAATCTTATTGTTAGAGTAACGCAACCACCGATATTGTATCAATCAAGTGTACTGAAAACTCCTCCATATTACTGTTAGAGCGGAGAGGATATTTATGGTCTGCTTTTGGTGTCCAAACAGTTCTGATTGCATTTAACTTTTCATTAGTCAATACATCATTACTTTTTTAAACCGCTATATCATTTGCATTTCTAGAGGAGGTCTCTATTTCATACTGATGGATTACACAACTTTGCAGTGGTCCATCGTTGGCGACTGAATTCTAATTTGTCGTTTCCACCGCTGAAGAGTCTCTTGTCTTTGCTTTTTTTCAGAAAATGTACTATAAGTAGCGTGTTGTTTTTCTTTTTTCAGTCATTTCTGTCCGGGGATAAAAATATAAAATTAGGACTAAAAAAGATATTATGAAAAACAGTGAAAGCATATCTACTATTTATAAGAATACAAATTAATTGAGTACTAATAGTTTATGCTAAACCAGAAAGAAATACAGAGAACATAATAAGTTGAATAAAATCTGTTCATTAACCTACAAATTAGGTCGATAAGCGAAAAATTTTATTTGAAATTATTGGCTTTACTTACCAAATTCTGCTAGCTCCACACATTTAGATCTTCAAGATGAACAGTATTCAACGATGAATCGCCCGATTGTAAGTTTCGATTCCTCAAAAATGGAGGAATCCGATACCAATTCTGTTGTGTCCTAATATTTTGCTCAATTCGACTTTTTTCCTTGTAGAATTCAAGGAGACGCACTCTCGCTACTGATGTTGTCTTGACGAGAAACGACGTACAACTAATCCTTAAAAATGCTTTCCCTTATATGGAGCTTGAGAGTTTCTGAAAAAACCCTTTTCTCAGAATTAGGTCCATCTGGAAACAATTACAGACCCAAGGTTGTGTCGTTTTAACCCCTAACCCATTCACTGTGGATCCCGTCACTACTAGTAGGTGGGTTTGTGTGCGATCCCATCGACGGGTCCCGACACTCGTCAGGACAAGGGTATAGCTCATTGTCAGTTTGAAGTTGGCAGACCCTGGACGTATAGAGCGGCAGGGAGTAGAGAGGAAGGTGGAAATACCTTACTACAATGTCAGTCTCATGGTGGGGCTCAGGAACTACTTTGTCTTACAGCCCCGCGCGGGGGCAGCTTGCCCAAAATAGACTCGTCTTGTGAGTCTAAAACGGATTTCTGCGCAAGAGCCACCTACTTTCAATTTATCTATACACTAGTTAAAAAGCCTGCTGAACAGTCTAAAATTGCCAAAAAGTAATGAATTAAATAGAAGATGTGTTTGTTTTTTATTGCTAGTGAAAACAGCATGTGTAACTATGGTAAACAATATATTATATCTAAATTTCGGATATTTCTTTGCATACAGTGTTCTTGGCAAAGCAGGCGGAGTTGTTACTTAGCAGTTTTGCTGTGTGCATTTTGAAAAATGCGTACGCCCACGCCATGTGTCAGTTAGTGGAGAACTTGTATGCAGTGGCGTACAAACCCCCCAAAAATGTTTACATATTGAGCTACCTGTTTCCCGTAATTTACTATATTTTGTATATTTTGCACTAGCGTTTAGAATTTTGCTTATTGTGCTGAAAAAATGGTTGAATCGTCTTCAGGAAAAGAGAATGTTAAGTTAATTATTGTTTTAGTGAATAATAATCTAAATATCACTTTATGATGACGTACATAAATATTAATAAACCCCCCAAGAAGGAAATCCTGCGTACCCCTCTGCGTATATGTAGAGGCCCTCTAATACAGGGCCTCAACGTATATGCAGAGTCCTCTGGATGGCCGTTCTCAACACTACTCCCTCAATGTAGTATATTATCGGCAATCCAGAGGACTCTGCGTATATGGGAGCTTGCTTGCCATCTATTGGTGCATATCTGAATCACTACGCCTACAAAAAAGTAGCAACTGAATCTTACGTGCGCACGTGTAGCCTTTTATGTAGTGGATGTCATTCTAAAACTACGTTTTCATGCATCCGTTTTTGCGTCGTATTTCCGCAACATTTTGGATAAATCACATACCTTGTCTACATCATCCGATTAAAGGGAGCTTGAAGTGACTTCCACAGTTAAGGAGGTTCTGCCGCGACTGTGTGAGTCAAAACAAATAATAAATTCCACATTTTTTATATTTTGTCCAAAAAAATCCCGCTTTCACTGATGAAATGCGTTACCTACAGAAACCAAAAGTAAAGTAGAAAAAATGCAGATTATTCCACGAATGTATTTTAAATGAGTACTTTTTTCCAGCCATAGGCACCGACTGCAGCGCCATTTCCTACGAATAACCGCATTTTGACTTCAATTACGGCAGTAATTCGCAAATAACTAGAAAAATAAGGTGGTAAGATGCCTATATTTTATTTTTATTCAATTTCTCTGGATTATTTACTTCATATAAATAGTTTTCCGCGAAAATGGCATTTATATTTTATGGAAAAGTACTATTTTTCACCGTGTTTCTCTTATTCCCCCATTGAACACCATGTAATTTCTAGTTCAATATATATAATAAAATTGCGTGGAAAGGTATTATTTTGTTGTTCATATCAGATAGGACAGCTTTTTCTACAAGTAGACAGAATATGAATAAAATTACATTTAAGTCATTTTGCGGTGGAACCACCGTAAAATGACTGAAATGGAGGTTAAAATTAACTTTAGGAGAAGGACTTAAAATCAACATCTTCTACATCAGCACCACCGTGGGTGGTGCTGATGTAGAAGATGTAACAATCGATCCGTAATAATCTTAGTTTCTCTGGCAGTGCCATAAAATTTTGTGTCACTCTTCAGTAATGTTTGATCTATTTACGTCTTCCCATTTATTCCTAACTATAGCTACAATGTGTGCGAGGCTGACGAGAACAATTTTTTCTTTCCTGAAATAATGAAAGAAAATGTAAAGAAAAAAAGGCTAGTTTCTGGTTTAAGTTCACCACTTGCGAGCCTCAGCGAATGGGTTAGTGTTGAGAAGGGAGTCTTTTCAACTCGGCTTAGGGAATCTTTCGTTCGCTCCTTGGTTGATTTATTGGATGACCGCAGTGGGTGGAAGAAACGTGTTACTCGGGCTCTCGAACGTGACTGCAGCCTCCACAACTAGTAGTCCCATTATTTATGTTTGAGGTTTCGCTGAGGGATTCTAAAACGCATTTGAAGGTTCTTATAGTGTGTTTTTAGGAAATTCGCCAGACATAAGTATATGTAATGCTGGATTCAGACAATTTTCGTGGATAAAAATAAGAAAATTTTTGAAGGAAGGGAGCGCAGTTGCTTAGTTCTAACACATTGTGCTGACATAAGTTCTTGAAAATAGGTTTCTTAAGGAAGTACTTGTAGAATCTTGGGGGGGGGGGGGGGGGGCTAAAGCCCTACAGTCAACCCCCCAGCCCCCCTGGGTGCGCGCCTAACTCTACCCTTTAAACATGATGGGGATCACAACAGAAGTAAAGGTGAAAACATCAATGTGGCGGATAAGCAGATCAAGGCGATGGAATAATGGATTCGTGGTGTCAAATTTTGAGGTAGTTGGAGCGGAAAATCACTTCACCTGGAATTTGATGAATTTGGCCTCATTTTAAAGAAACAACTCATCTTTCCAATTATATAAAAATATCAACCCCTTGGCGAACTACTTTTCGAGCAATTTGCCTGTAAATATAAGCTGTTTTACATGGGATAGATTATGGCTGAGCGTTCCAGAGGGAGAATATTGAAGGAAATAGGAATTTATAACACCTAGATTTCGTCAAAAAGCTAACGGTGTATAGATTCCATGTTTTCTCAACTATTTATAAAAAATAATCTATTACTCACCGCAGTAACTTTTACAGAATCACAAAAAAACCTGCCGGTTAGAAGGGTTTTCAGCCGTTCGGCGGGAAAAAATGAGTCAAGTTAGAGAATTATGTAGCTTTATTTATTTAATTACCGAGATTTTTGTGCATATATAACAATATATTTGCGCCATCAATATTAAAATATTTATTTCGTACTTCTTACATAGGTACGCTGAAATAAAAAAATAAAATTTGAATATGGTCTCCATTATGACTAGGGAACTATCTCGCTCAAACCACCTTAAGCGACGTATGTCTGTGACGACAAAATACGCGCCGAAGAAAAACGGGGACTGTCTGTATTTGATTCTTTCTCAAATTATTGAGGTGTAGTTGATGGAAATCGATTTTTCACAAAATTCCTTAATGCTTTTGCATACCGGTGGCTGATTTCTGTTTGAAACTATGGGTTCGATGGGCAGACGTCAGGAGATTTTCATTTCGTGGTGGTGTCCTGGCACTGGAAGCGTTTGATGTGGGTTGTGGGCGTAGTGGGCCCTGCTACGACCTCACCTTCGCGCCACGCAGCCGACCCGTACAACCTCGGCGTGCAGCTAGCGCAGATAGTCAGTTTTTGCATCTGGATACGCTCGTATTCTTCCTATAATTTGTTCTAACTCGTCAAATATGTTTTGTTTTTAATGTTATTTAATTTACCATACTGGCTAACTAGTTGAGGTATGAACCCAATATAATCCGTGAGAAATGGCATTTAAACTTTTCGGGAATATTTTTTAAGTCCCCGTAATGGCTGAGTAGAGTCTACTATAGGTGAAATTTTTTATATTGTAGTGTCAAATCCTCATCCTTCCTCCGCTTGTAAGGCTCCGCTCTCTTCTCTTGTCCATCATCGTAACTGAGGAAGTGAGGGCTATGTTTTGGATTGGTTTATATTATTGTTATTCGATGGTAAAAATGTATCGTTAAGTTTGTTCAGTAATGACGGAGGGAAGTTCTTGTGTGCCACAATGTGATATAAGTGATAATAATCCCTCACGCTGTTTTTTAGTCTGTGTTAGTTTCGGGGGCCGAGAATCGGGTGTTGTGAAGTGGTACTAGTGAAAGTAGCACCTTTTTGTAAATGTCATTGCCAAATTTGCTTCAGTCATTTCCCCCATGTAAGCCTTTGTTCGAGAGATCGATATGTTCCTTGAATGAGTGCGATATTTAAGGTTGGTATCCTTCCTTCTTGACTCTCCATGCTTTGTGGTCGACCTATAGACCTCCCTTGGTTATTGTTGTAGCCATGCCTTGATGTTTTGTTTTTCAATATATTTGTCTTCGGGTGCCTTCCACGCGCTCCTAGTGCGCTAACACTTCGTAACACAACAGCGCAATTGCCTTCCATTCGTGATTCAGACCCTGCGCACTAGGTAGCGCACTTAAAACAGATCGGAAGCAAAGTTGATGTGCGCTAAACAACAAAAGAACGTCTGTAATGGCATCAGTGTATGTTGTCAAGTTTGTTGAGTTTCAGTAAAGGTGTCGGAAATACATATCTTAATGTTTTTAATTATTCGGCGATGAAAAGCTAACACTTTGAAATACATACTATGTAGAACGAATTCTAAATATGGGACATGGTCCCAGAAAACATGGTCCCAGGGACATGGGCCCAGAAAACTACCTTTAACCCTAAATATTTCTTCTCAACATTCCTCCGTGACTTGTTGTTCAACCATGCAGAATGTTACCTGCCTGCAGGTTACCGAACATTTTACCAGCTCACGTCGTTCCATTCAACATCGTTCGCATGCTTCGCTGGAGTACGCTGAAGTGTTCTGACGTGCGCTCGCTTCAACACTTTGAATGAAAAGCCCCCTTCATTTTCGACTTGGTCACCTTTAAAAATTATTGTCGCACGAATTCTCAATTACATACGCCTGCTGCATTGCACGGCGCCAATGAGGAGCAATACTTACAGAAAAGAGGTTCTTCAACGTGTGCTTGTGTGCGGGGGCTCCAGTTAATATAAGGAGGATGGTGTGAGCTCTTACGGTAGTTTTTTAGCGAGATATTTCCCTTGTCATTATGGAGACCATGTTCGAATTTTATGTTTTAATTCCAGCGTCGGTATGGAGTAAATCTTGATATATTGATGTTGCAAAAGTATAGTTATATATGATAAAAATTCCAGTAATTAAATACATTAACCACATAAGTCTCTAACTTGACTCATTTCTTCACGCCGTACGGCTAAAAAGCCCTCAAAACAGGTTTTACTGAGATTCTATAAAAATACTGCGGTGATTAATTGATTAATTTTTTATGAATAGTTGACGAAACATACAAACTACACTCCGCTAGTTTTTTGACTAAATCTAAGTGTTTTAAATTCCTATTTTTTTTAAATATTCTCCCTCTGGAGCGTACAGCCGTAATCTAAGCTGTGTAAAACACCTAGCTTTTTCAGCCAAATTGCTCAAAAAGTAGTTCGTGTCTTTGGAAAGGTGGGAGTTTTATTCTTTAATGCGGTCAAATTCATCAAATTCTAATTGAAGTGATATTTCGCTCAAACTACCTTAAGCCAGTGAACCAAGGTGTTTCTGGACGATTGAATGCATGTGAATAGTTGCAGCAGAGCGTCTCGCGTGGCATAATCCAAGCCACCTTGAGTCGACCCCCCGCGAGCGCGGCGCATCCCCCCCCCCTCCAGCCTCACCGCCATTGATTGTGTTATCTCTCTTCGTCGTGGGGCCCGCGCCATATATCTTGATCCCTGGCGCCCGGGCGCATGGAACTCCCCTCTGTATAGTCCTGGAGAAGAGGGAGAGAGAGAGAGGGGAGGAGTCGAGAGTGTTTATTCCTCGCGACTGAGCTGCCAGTTGCGGCGGTCGGCGGGAGCGCCGCCGCCTCGCCAGCTGACTCGGCCGCGAGGCGCCGCCAGGGCTCCTCTCTGCCGTGAGGCGGGAGGGGGGGAAGGAGGCTGCTGCATACCTATACGATTCGAGCGCCTCGCCCTTGGCGCCGATCGGTGGCCTCGGCGTGCCTCCCAATTATACTCGCAGTCCACTTTGAATTCCCACCGACAATATATCGCCCGGTTACCAAAATTGTCCCTGTCGGCGGTCTCCCTGCATTTCACGATTTGCCTCGGAGCAATGGATGCCGACTGTTTGCTGGAGTGATGCTACATTGTGGAGCACCTAACCATTTCTCACAGGTCTCGGGATTGAGGCATGCTTTGCATATAATTTTGCGTATGACATAATTATAAGCTTATGCTTACGGTGTCCTTTTTTTGTTTCTATATTTTTATCGGCCACCCTCTTGGCATATTATATATTTATCACCCGAGTGATTCTCCAAAAAGTTATATATATAATATGCCAAGAGGGTGGCCGATAAAAATATAGAGACAGAAAAAAAGGACACTCACAAATTTAAACTTCCGATATTTCGGAGGGATCGTGACCACCTTTCTCAGGGTAGAGAGTAGGAATGAAGAAATGGAGAGATTGAGGTATGGGAGGGGAAAGAGGGGGAGAGGAAGGTGTAAGGGGGGAAAGAGGGGGAGAGGAAGGTGTAAGAAGGAAAGGAGGGGCCACCCTCGGCCACCGGCCACCCTCTTGGCCACCCTCTTGGCATATTTATATTTATATCGGCCACCCCCTTGGCATATTATATATTTATCACCCGAGTGATTAGGTAGAGAGTAGGAATGAGGAAAGGGATAGAGATTGAGGTATGGGAGGGCAAAGAGGGGGAGAAGAAGGTGTCATTCCTACTACCTCATTCTTACTCTCTACCCTGAGAAAGGTGGATGCCAATACCACCGAAATATTGGAATTTTTAATTTGTGTCTTTCGCTTGTTTCTACATTTTTATCGACCACCCTCTTGGCATATTATCTATATACATATATATATGGAAGTTGCTATTATTCTATCATTATTGCTATTATTCGTTGTTATCCTTTTGATCTTCAAGGGTGTCTAGGATTAGGTCCTACGTGGTAGGTAGTGGGAGAGATGTTTTTGGTTGTGGAAGAAGAGAATGCACTTTGAATGGGGAAGCGCATCCGGACATCCAATCTTGGGGTCGAGTTACCGTCTCCTCCTTCCGCCTCCTCGCTGGATTCGAGGAGGTTGAGGAAGGGGAGAGGAGGGCTGTTCACTTAAACGAGTTCCGGAGCACCGTGGCGCTCTATCGTAATATGCTGGAGCCTAGTTTTGTACTTTGACCTCCATGCGCATATAAATTTGTGTCCCTCGAGATATCAGACGCGTTTGTTTAATGAACGGTAGCTCTTGTTAACCTGGGCATAGGAAAACCTGATGTAACTAGGGATGGGAACTGCAATACTGGTAAAAGCCAAGCCTTTAATGAGATTTGTAGAGACTATTTAAAGATACTTTGGTCGAATGAACCTCCCTCAATCATGCTCGTACGCTGCAGATTGCTTCTCTGACCCCTAGGATCTTGTGCCTCTATTGATGTCCAGCCTCTTCACAAGGAACGTTGGAGTGCCTTGCTTCGTCGCTTATGTCACGTGATTTTCCCTGCATGCTATTGTAAGAATGGAATTTACTAACCGCCTTTGACACTACGTGAAGTAGGAATGGGAATTTTTGAACGTGTATCTTCGAGAACCAAATGGAAAGTAAGGATTAATTTGATAACATAAATGTGGCTGTATGCCTTGTGATTGTTGAATTAATTTAGCTGATGCTAATCACTTTCACTGACATTATTAATAAACGTCTATTTTGATGCGAGACTCGCCTAGGATGTAGATGCTCTAAGATAGCTGTCTACCTTCTGGGTCATTGTCATATCTTCAGCGAAAGGGCCATAAATTGCATGCAGCGTGCAGGTAAATGGTTCATTTCGACGGTGACGTTTTCAGCGTCGTCAAGGCTGAAAGACATTTATCATTACTCAAATGTTTAGATACAGCGTAACGTGGTTGTGAAAAACAAAAACCGATGTAACGTGCATGACATGGGTTAATAGTCGAATCACGGTCCCCCTCCCACGCGTTGCTGTCTTCCTTTGTCTGTACTGCTCTCCTACTGCTCCTCTCTGGCCCAATTGCGGGTGGGGAGACGCACGGAGCGCCCCTTGTACCCCCGGCACGCGGTGGTGGGACCAGCGGACGCGGGGGTACAATGCCTATTGTGGGCTATCATCGAGCCTCTCGGGGCGACCGTGGAAGAACCGCCGCTCGTGGCCGCCCATCTTCGAAGCGGAAGCCTTTCGGTCGATGGAGAGGATTCGTAGGCCCTGCTACTGTTCTGAGGGCTCGCGAGTGTCGTCTGGAATAATGCCTGCCGCAGGAATGATCGTAAATTGAATCAATCCTTTTGTTGTTGTTGAAGTTCATTTATATCCCTTATGGTGCGCGCGCATGCATTACGTACTTCTCGGCAAGAATTTGCAGATATTGATGTAATCGTGTGTTTTAATATCGATAATTCGATTTTTCAACCGCCTTTTCAATTCTGAAGTTCTCTCGTCGACGAGTCCAGCTATTCTCGCTTCGGTCCCCGTGCACCAGTGGTTACCAGCGGTTGTGCCACGGCACTTTTGGGTGCCGGAAAACAGCAAGGGGTGCCTCGAGATGGAAAACGCAAAATGTTTAGTATGACCATCGTATGAATTGATTTCTCTCACGCCCGACAGATGGTGACAGTAACCGAAGAACTTCTTCCAACCTGACTCCCGTAGTATACTATACCTAAACTATACCATATTATATGTTGAATGGTGAGTTTACTATTACTTACTTGAATAAATAACATTAAAATGAGGAAGTATTTATTTAAATGTGAAGTTAAAATCTTCCGATGCACATTCCACTTGAACTGATTAATGTTTTCAAAATGAAAAAATCTAAGAAGGGTGCTCAGTCTCAGTCTGAAGGGTGCCGCGAAACGTAAAAGCGTTGGGAATCACTGGAGTAGAACTTCGCTAGGGTTTTCGACCCGGGAGCACTTGGGGACACCGGAGGAAAAGACGGGCGAGTGCAGTGTGGTGTCTTCCACGGCTGCCCGCTAGCCGTGTCCGGCGGGAGCGTGGGGGGAGGATTCCACGTGTTTGCCGCGCTCGTGTCGACTGCGGCACGCGATATGCAATCCGCTTGCCGCTCCTCTCTCTCCCTCCGCGCCTCCCTTCGTTCGGGAGGGGTGGTTACCCCCCCTCCCCTCCCCCCACTCGCGCCTCATTTTATTCTGGGCACGGGAGGGGTGGGTCTCCTCCTCCCTCTCTGCCCCTCCCCTCTCCTCCTTCTCCCTCCCATCTCCCGCCCCTTTTTCCTGGAACCGCTCTCTCTCTCTCGCGGGAGAGAGGAGGGGAGGGGGTTCCCCTCCCGCCTCCCCCTTCTCAGGGAAGGGGGGTGGGTGACCGGGGGGTGGGGGTGGAGCGCGTAATCGATAACGGAGGGAGTTCTATTTCGGGAGTCGTCGCTTATATAAGGAGGGCGGGGGGGAGCCTGAAAGGGGGGCGGGGGTCGTATGTTTCGTTCGCCTCCGCACACCCAACTCCCTCCTCCCTCCCTCCTCATTCATGGCACTCTCACTCCGCGGTCCACACTCTCACGTACGCCTCACTCTCTTTTACTCCCTTACTCTTCCCCCGCCCCTACGACCCCACCCCCCCCATCTCCGTCACGGAGTTCAAAAGAAGGCGGTGCATTCTTTGTCCCAATAATCCTCTTCCTCCTTCGACTCCCTTAACCTTCCTTCTTCCCATCACCTACCCCAAATCCATATCCATAAGAGTGAAGGAGAGTGGTCAGTTCGCGATGGCTACAGAGCGAGACAATTAATCAGCGAGAAGCGAAAAAGAAGGCCCTTCTCTTGGTCGAATGCCGTACCGGCTTCCTCAAAGCGAAAAGGTGTATTCTTTGTCCCAATTCTCTTCCTCCTTCGACTCCCTTAACCCTTCTTCCCCCACCTACCCCAAATCCATATCCGTTTGCGATTCGCAAAATTTCGGATTCGCCAAGTGCGGTTGTGTTTGTTGCGGTTGTCGCCCCTCAAAATTATATGACTATGAAATGCATATAATCACACATTTATGCGTGTTGTACTGCATATATACTGTCGCTCATGTATGAATAAATTCTTATGAGTGTATTGTGCTTTATATGTATGTTTGTGTGTATGATGAGCGTTGTCAGTTTGTCTTTTCTGTTGTTCTTTGCACAGAGCATTTCTTTTGTTAGGTTTTGTGTACTTCACTACATCTTGATCGTTCTAAATTTGCTTATGTTGCATGGCTTAACTAATGGTAGCCCCCAAACAGGTGCACCTTAGGGGCTACCAAACTTGCTTCACTTAATAATGTTGTACTCTGTATGTAATGACTGGAAGCAATTGAAATTATTATTATTATTTTCTCTCCTGCTCGCCCCTTGGAGAAACCCCGCGGTTGACCCTGCACCCCCCTCCCCCCCTCGGGTTCCTTCTTTCCGTCTCTCTCGCCGTGTCCGCGGAACCCGCCCCAGGGGGAGGGGGGCGGATGTGTGGGGCGCAGTGGGCTTTAGCGATCAGAGAGCGGCCCACAGTGGAATATTCAGGTAGATTCACTTCCAAATCAAAGAACTTATGATAAAATAGAGATTTTGGGATGAATTTGTCGCCAATTTAAAGCTTAAAACTCTGCGGAGTATAAGAAAAATACGTAGAAATCAGTAATTGTTTTTACGAATTTGCAAAAAGTCTGTGAATCGACAAGTTTTTATTGAATACGAAGAAAAATGCTTTCAATTAGAAATGTTTTTAATAATGTGAATGTATATATTACAGTGTTTTAGACTTATCACTGATATAAATGTAATTTGTGGTGCGAAAAATGTTAGGTTTATTTTTCTTGTATACACTTTAATTTAAACAAATTGAATTATTTGTGTATCACGACATATAGAACATATTGGGTATCAAAACTAATTTTGTACATTAAAGAATTACAATAGCAGTATTCACATTGTTGAAAAATATTTTTTTCTAGTTGAAAGCAGTTTTTCTTCGTATTCGATTAAAAGTTGTTGATTTGCTAACATTTTGCAATTTTTTATAAACAATTACAGATTTCTACGTATTTTTCTTATACTCCTCAGAGTTTAAGCCTTAAAATGCTGAAAAAGTCATCTCAATATCTCTATTTTAACTAAAGTTCTTTGATTTAGAAAGTGAACTTGCCTGAATACCCCACTGCCGCGGGAGTGGTCGTCTGACCTTGTGACTCAACGCGGACGGTATGTTCCGATGATAAGCTGCGGCGCGGTTTTAATCGTTGAACCACGCTTAGCGATAAAAATTAAGGCCAAATTCTTTTTTAGTTGCCTTCGTAGATGGTTTTCAAAGGTGATCGGAATTTATGTGAGTATTCATGAACATTATGTTACAATTTTTCGCCATGATAATGCTTTTCTGCGGTAGTTGCATTTTGTTCAGTTCATGCATTGTTTTAGCTGAACAAGTGCGACCCTCCTCTCAATGTATTGGTCTAAGTTGCACGTGAGTAAAGTACATTTACCGGAGACCGAATACTGCTAGATAATAATTTGTGATGGAAAAAGAAAGTCAAAGAGAACTAAACTTGGGGAATTTTGTGTCTATCCTAAATTACCCTACCGTTTGACCTCAACGTTTTTGACTGTTTTTACTCTGTGATTAATGACGAAAGGTAAATACGTGGGTGTTGTCAATATGGTCAATGCTGGGATATTTGAAATTAAAATTTCAATTTTTTCTTTCATTTTTATTAGCCGTCGCGTAACTAACTCTATATACTTACGGCCTAACGAGGTAAAAGATAATGAATATAAATTACCCGGGATATTCCTTTTTCCATGGCTGCTGTTTTTTTGTGATGTTAGGCACGGCCAGTCGTCAAATAAGTATTGTTTCATTATGAGCACACAGAATATAGCAAGCATCTCAAGTAATTCGACGTCTGCATCTGTATTTCTTCTTGAGTCGTTCTTTTGTTTTTTATTAGGGAGTTTATCTGTACCATTCTGTGGTGTACACTCATTGCCTCATTCGGTGCTAATATGTTTCGTTTTGTAGTCAGGTATTTTGTCTTTATCCTCTTTGGAACAAATGGTTAAAGGTGTGAAGGCCGCTCTATCTAAACGCGTCTCTCCGTCGTTGCGCAATGTTGGCTCTTGGTATTAAATAAAAACTCAAGCCAAAGTTTGGGTTATTTTTTAACATTAGGGCAGCAGTGTGCTGAGAGTGCATACTGGACTTGGCGTGTGGTGGTTTTTACTATTTTTCGATAATCTGTCAGTTTTCTTTTGATTTTTCTTCAAAATTTCATTGTTTCTCGTGAAATTCCTTGTACTTCTGAAGTACCTGCAGTATTCAGTGCCACCGCATCGTCATACGAACTTTGCCATTGAATCCACCGACTTGGTTGCTTGCTTCTTGCGTTTCAAAGATTTTTTCGGAAATATTCCTCTTAGTTTTTTAGTATTTATCTATCTCGCTGTCTCCGTTCTGGAGTTGTATGTTCTCTCTGTGGCTTCTAGCCATTATTTTTTTATTTCTACTTGCGAAAAATAGTTCTATTCCTCTTTTCAATAAATATTGTACTTGTTTTTGTCAATCGATCTCGCAGGTTTGGATTTTAATTCCATAAAAATTGCGCCGAAATCATCAAATTCGTTTTTAAAAAATAATTTCAGCAATTTAATTGGAAAGCATATTTAATTGGAAATCTTGTCACCTTCATTAACCAATGACAACCTAAATTACTGGACCATTCCTGCCCTTTATTTCTTTGGTGTTACCTTTCATCCATATTTGTGCGTGCTTTTTTTCTTGTGGAGCTTATCCCTACCTCTTTGTCATTTGTCACTCATCGTGAGTAGCTTTTTCGGGACATCCTATCGTCGCACATCACGAGTGCTAGAAATGCCACCGTATGGTTACTTCTCTTCTGCTAGAACGGTGCCTTCGCGGGGTCAAAGTTCTTCATCCTTCGTCATAAACCTTATGACCTTCAGAGTAACGCCTTCCTTCTAGTCCAAGTTTTCCGGTAGTAACCTTCACGAATGAAAATCTATAATTCAAGGGCCGGTAACACAATTTATCATCTGTTTTCTCCGAATCGCTGCTGAGATGGAAAAATGCTGTGTAAAGGGACAAGAGTAGGTTAATAACGAAAGGGATAGGTCAAGAGGATTAAGTCGGAGGAAGTGCGGAAAAATGAAATGCATTTCTAGGGATCAGGAGTGCTTCTCGGTCACCATTTTCCTAACTGGGTTGCGCATACCCTTAGGGGGTCATGATTACCACTTCGGGGGTCTGGAGCTCTTAGCCTCTGATAAATCTTAAGCATAATAATCAGCTTTTAGGGTTTGATGTGACTGTAAGTACTGGTGTAGATATTTCAGAGGAATTTTCACCATTGGTGAAATGTTTTTCTTGCAGCATTATTTTTTAACCTCGGAATCAGTATCATTATTCAATATTTGTTCGATTTTGTACTTTTTAAAAGCTTTATTACTATCAATTTTTGGTTTCAAGGAAAGATTTTTATGAGAATAAGCATATGTAATTACGCTCATCACTGACTGACTCTGTAACGCTGAAAGGTGGAGCCACGGTCACGAATACGCATTTTAAGCCCTGTGTGGACTGCCTATTCCTTCAAGGTAGTGGTAGACAGGTAGTAAGGGGGTGGATTGTTGAAGGTATGGAGTTCGATTCCTTGGTATGGTAAACGTTTTTTATTTCTTTGTTCATAGTTATTTTTTCGCGTGTTAGCTCTTTAGATATTGTGCTTTCTACATGGTAAATTCAATTAAAAATATTTTCACGCAATTTCTTACTCTCTAAAATGATACTCTCATGAATTCCGGGGAGCAAAGCGAGTTAGATGGGACCACAAATCAAAGTGTTTGTTGTATTCATCATCACCATTCAACGGATGCCTTAGGCGTCTTACAACAAACTAGTTATTAATATTACCCAGTAGATATTCGATGAATTCATTGACAACGGATTCCAGTAGACACCTCGCTGATGCTGTAGGATTTATTGTCAGCGCGGATGTAACTCCCTGGGTGTCTCGCTTCGTTGTAAGTCTTTTCGCTTCGCTTAAACTTTAATGTCTTTCAGTTTCCGTCCGTATAAACCACGACTCCGAGCAGTCGTTAAATCCTCCTCTTCGCTGTCCACTCCCTCCGGCACACGGCTTACGCACGGAAGTGCGTGCGTGGAATGCGGTGGAGAGGGGCGGCAGTTGTTTTGTTGGTGGGGAGAAAACAACCCCCCATCCCATCCTTCCGCTTTGTGCCGTCTCCGCGAGGGTGCGAGAGAAGCCCTGCTGTCCTCTCGTGAAATGTCCTCATGCGCCGGCACTGCCCTTCCGTAGCTCATCGCTAATGCCTCCTTATTTGTCAAACTGTGTGGTGAATCTGAATGATAACTGTCTTCGTTCAATGTTTCGCGGTGGCTTCAGTGGGCATTAGGCATTTGAGGTCTCTTCATGATAAATGCCGTCGGAAAACGTTGATGTTTGGTCTTCGATGACTACTGATGGAAGAAGATGGTAGCAGAGGTCGGTTGGGTGCGGTATTTGAAAAATGTGGAACTTCATTGGGGATTTCTTCTCCAATCATGCTGTCCAAATGACTTATTTTTTATCTTCCTCCTCACCAGTGACGAATTAACACACTTGGGGGGCCTGTAGGCAGTACAAGCGACGGGGCCCACGTTATTAAACAAGTCGCAAGAGAAGAAAGGGGAAAACAATTCTACTTTGCCTTATTGTTAATCCGGCTCTGCTTATGACCCGTCTCTAATCTTAAATAGTCGTCTATATTCCGTAAGTGAATGAGGGGGGGGGGGGGGTTTATAATCGGCATACTTCAGAAGAAACACTTTTTAGGGCCATGACCCATGTTGCCATCAAAAACCGTTATTGAAAATGTTCACTCTCCTGAAAATGGAATGATTGGATATCACTACAGGGCGAAAACTGTTAAGTGCTCGGTTCCTCGGAATAATATTGCTTTTACACAACTTAGGTTCTCGCATGTAATATTTCTTATGATTCGTTTTTGTCTGTCGATTCATCAATACACGCTCCAAGGTCAGCCCACTAAAATAAGCCGCACACATTGAGGTAGGTCAAGATAATCCATAATTATACGATTGGATTCTTTTATTGTACGTATCACTCTGCTTACAAGTGTCTTTTTTCCACCCCTTTTCATCTTATATAGTTCTGCATTCATCTTTCGCGTCATCTTAACATTTGATACGTGCATTCCCTATTGGTCGAATCAGAATTCTGGCAGTGGTCCTAGAGCCCGAATGTAATGCAAGAGTGCGTATCGTCGCGATGAGTGTGCCCCTGTGATTCGGTCGGAAGATCCCAGACCACCTCTGCTGTCCCTCTGCCCCGCTATCCCTTCATTATATTTTCTCCGCCCTGGGCGTGGTACTTCATTCGCGGCGGGTGTTCGTGCGTGGATCACGACCTACGGATGAGGGCGAAAAATGACGCTCAGGTAATGAAGAAAAGTCCTGACTTCTCTCTCCCCCCCAACTTGGCTCTCTTGTGGCGTAAAATTAAGGTGGCTGGAGCGATTTTTGTTTATGTACAGATTTGCGTGAAACTTTGCATACGTGTCCTTATTAGTAATATCTATCGATAAAAGTGAAAAAAATCTGCGTGCTACCGATTTGGTTTCCTGGCAATTCAATGATATTTTAACAAGTACTCTTATGGCACACGGCATATATTTTGAAACAATTCGATTACTTATGTACAGATTTTCTCCTAAATGCGAAAAAATAAGTTTCGTATTATTATAATAGCTGCTAAATAATATCAAGGTATTAAGCCGAGTAAGAAAAACGTATTTAGATATGATTTTCTCGTAAATTTCGAATTTCGCGACGAAAATCAAAACAATGCTTTAATTAAGGCGAAAATTTTAAATATAACTTTTGCATCACATACATTACTGCATGTATGGCGATTTCCAACGAATAAACAGATGTACTTGAGTGAAATGTGCTCCAAGAATATTTTTTCGACTTACTTGAAAAGTTATTAGAATGTGCCTTTAACTACTCACGATTACCGCTACAGCCACCTTAACCTTGGAGCCAAGTCGCTGTAGATATTTCGTAACTTGGGAATCACATGTTATCTTAAGATGCATGTAATCGAATCTCATTGAAGTCGACAATGTGTAGCTGTAAATTATTTTCCACTGTAACATTATTTGATCATTTCCAACTGAAATGAGAATAAAACTGATGATCTCAGGCCTGACCTCGTTGAAATTATGGATATCCATGATGAGAAAACCACCTTTGTTATTTCCTTAAACTTTCTTACGCTGGCACGACGCGCGTTTCACCACACTGTGGCATACTCATGTGCTGTGTGAGCACATGAGTATGCCACGTAATCCATCGTATAATCCATAATTATACGATTGGACATTCCGTATTGGTCGTTTTCCGAATTGTTCGTTTATGGGATAAGGGCTTCTCCTTCAGAGAAGCATCGAGAAGCGGTTTAAGTTTCTTGAAATCGGACACATTGAGCAACATTGCGTGAGACGCAATCCCAGCGCTGTTGTACGCGTTCACGTCGCGTGACTCTTTGTCCCGGCGTGATCGTGCTTTGGGATATGAGACACAAAAACAATGCGCGTGTGGCATTTTTGGGTGCCGTCGAATTATGTCATTCATGTTGGCCCAAATAGCTTAAGGAAAATGTTATCGCATCAGTGCGTGGCAACGGGTGAATTTAATGGATCAGGATTAACATTGCTTCTGTGAAAATCGTGGGTATTAATAATAATCTCTATGTACCTAACAGCCGAGGCTAATTACTAGGTATTAATTAAATGGACGAGCACACATAACCATGCCCTGGGAGGTGTAAATTTCTTACCCAGGCGGGATTCGAACCCGCGACCTTTGGTTTGGCAGGCGAGGACGTCAATGATTTATATTTCAGATTTTCCTCTGCTATTCACCAAATTTTTCCCCCAGATTCTAATCATTCGAGTACACAAAATAAATGGAATAAGGCTGACCCTCGTGGCGTCGACTATTTGGCCGAATTTCACGACGGGCGCGCGAGGAGCGTCCGTTCAGCCATCATGATTGCGGTCCAACTTCACGTGGCTGAAATGATTTTTGTAAAAGCTCCAACCATAACTTGGCCTGATGTGTCTATTTGAAGTGAGGATATAGTCCTCTTCGTCATTATTTTCATTTTTGGTTTCGCACTCTTCATACTTGTAAAGTACTGATCCTAATCAGAATTACAGTACAACTCCAATTATCCGAGCTCCCAACTATCCGTATCGCTTTGAGGGGAATAATCCCCGAAATTCGGCTTTTTACAGTCACGGCAACAAGCTATTCGAAACATCTATTGTATCTTTTATACGTTGATTTCGTTCGACAGTTATTGGTTGCAGTGCATACGTGTTTTCGGGGTTCTAAATCAATCAGTAGCGAACATGTTAAAAGACGCAATCTTCTCGCGAACTGTCAATATATTCTGTAGTCGCATGACGTATTTGGCCCTTCCTACAGCGAAACTATGGAGTGCAGCGACAGCGCTGCTGCCTAGGCAGACGATGAGTCGCAGGCCTTTCACTCGCAAATGTAGACAACATTGTTTTTTTAGCCATTAAATTAATACGATATAAATAAGCTTTTTTTCAAATAAATTACCTCTTTGTGAGTTTTCCATTTATCCGGATATTTTATTATCCGTATGTGGTCCGGTCCCAATTGATCCGGATAATTGGAGTTCTTCTGTACCTTAAAAGGATATAGAGAAGAGGCTAGTGAAGAATTTAATATTGAGTGTAGCGTTGTAGCAGAGGCGTGGAGTCTTTGAGAATAGAAGAAGAGAATTGACTGAAGGCGTTCGATATGTGGGTTTAGAGGAGGATGGAGAGAGGAAGTGGACGGAAAGGAAGACAAACGAGGAAGTGGAACGTACGGTGGGTGATGAGAGGAAGATTCTGGAAGAGATTACTAAGAGGTAAAGTAGGTGGTTTGAAGAGGTAATGAGGGGCGAAGGGTTGCTTAAGACCGTGATAGATTTCGGGTATGGGGAGAAAGAGAATAGGTTTTATGGAGGGATAAATACGGCTAGGATGTACGCTGAGATGAAGACAGAAACACTATTGATAGATAGGGCCCTGCAAATGTGAAAATCTTGAGGATTTTTACTCACTCTTATTTATACATAAATTGACCGGTAGATTACCTAATGGTAATAATGAACCCTAATCATTCTATGATACTTGCATGTGTGGACAAATTCTTGGTTGGTATGGAATTTATTCGAAGGGTTTCAAATGTAGCGTATTAGGTACCGGTGAGAGACCTCCATAAGGTGGAGAAACCGTGTGTGTGATGTGGATTGATTCTTGAATTAGTGGGAGTCATTTTAATTGACCATGACCTTAGTGCTAGATTAATATTAGCAGGTGATACGAACGATTGGGGTGTTACGATGTGAAGCTTCTGAGAAAGTGGACCCTTTGTTGACCCTCGTGTGAGTGATAAAGATGAAAACTTCGTAATTACGTGGAAAAAGTATTGTCTAAACTACGCGGACCATGGTTAGAATCGTTGATTTTAATAAATGGTTGGCAAAGGGCCAGTTCTGAGAGCGGGTTTAATTTTATAATAATTGTTAAGGTAGTGTGAGCGACATATCAATTCACCTTTAGAATTTGATGAATTTGACGTAATTTTAAAGAAAAAACTCCCATCTCTCCAATGATATCAAAATATTAACCCCTTTCCAAACTACTTTTTGAGCTATTTGCCTGAAAATACAAGCTGTTTTTCATGGGAAAGATTACGACTGTGTGCTCCAGAGGGAGAATATTGAAGGAAATGGGAATTTATAACTACTAGATTTCGTAAAAAAACTAAGATGTCTAGATCTCCTCATTAGTGTGATATGTGGGCGTGGGGAGGTGCTGAATTAAAGACACAATTGGAATGGCGCGCGCAGACGTCTAAAGTTACAGGTGGTGTAGATGCATACTTGTGTGTAAATGTGGTGGGATGCATACTTATCGAAGCTGGAAGTATGAAACAAATACAAATGATTGGGAAGAGGACATGTGAGATTATATGGCGCTTGGGAGAGTCAGGAAATAATGATGGGGGGACGTGTACGGTGAGAGTGAGTGCAAAGGGGGAGTGGTCAGGAAAGTGAAAGGCTTGTTGCTTGTGAGGGGGGGGAGGGGAGAAATGGGGAGGAGGGGGTGCGGGGGGGTTGGGGGGTGAGAGTTGGTGAACGTCTGCAGCGAAGCGATATTCGTCGCGCTGATAATGTATACGTACGCCTCATATATACTCTCGAATTTGGAGTAGTCTCGGAAGTGAGGAGAATTGAATTTGAATTTGTTGAATATAACATTCACCCACCGTATAAATATAATTAACGGGTGAACAATAACAAATACAAATGTTTACAATTGTTATAAATACAATAGAGGAGACAATATGGCCAAAAAATACGTTATACGTTATCATGATTTATATTTTGCAATTTTAAAATTTAAGTGTTGACAATTTCTGTAAAACGTTTTCCTGTCCTGAAATAAATTCAGGTCATTGCCCACATTAAGATGCACACATTGTATTCATGGGAGCATTTTTACAATAGTTACTATTCAGATTCATTATGTAAAATGTCCTCTTGTGTCTACCTTTGTTATTTGAAATAAGCATATTTAGTTTGCATAACAAGTTTATGCTCTCTCCTTTATTAATTTCATCATGTAGGGACAACAAATCATTTAATGTTCTTCTATCACTAAGCTTATGAAAATTAATCATTGACAGAAATTATTCACACGTAACATGATTTTCAAAATAATGCATGCATGCGTTGCATGAGAATAAAAAGAAGTTTTGAAGACATCGCAAAAAAATTATTTGAAAGTGAAAGGTGGTCTCCGTAGGTTTGAAATCCACTGCTGTGTTTTGTTTAAATATTTTTACACTTCCTTTATTTAATTTCTGATGTCTGCTGCCCACGGTAAGATTTTCCACGACCATGTTTTGATAAATTTATCATAAAATTCACTGTTCGAATTTTAATGAAACGATTATATGGCAATAGAATCTTCATTCATGGAAAGTTGACCCATTAATATTACAATATTTACTTCATACTTCTTACTGACGCTGAAATATAAAAATAAAATTCGAATATGGTCTCCATAATGACTAGGGAACTATCTCGACCAAATTACCTTTAGGTGGTTTGAGCGAGGTAGTTCCCTAGTCATAATGGACACCATATTCAAAATTTATTCTTTGATTTCAGCGTCTGTAAGAAGTACGAAATAAATATTGTAATATTTTTGGCCCAAATATATAGTTATATATGCCCAAAAAAAATCAGTAATTAAATAAATGAAGCTACATAAGTCTCTAACTTGACTCATTTTTTCCCGCCGAACGGCTGAAAACTCATCAAAACAGCTGGTTCTTTTGCAATTTTGTGAAAGTTACTGTGGTGAGTAATAGATTATTTTTTATAAATAGTTGAGAAAACAAGCAATCTATACACCGTTAGTTTTTTGACGAAATCTAGGAGCTAGAAGTTCCTTCAATATTCTCCCTCTGGAGCGCTCAGCCATAATCTATCACATGTAAAACAGCTAATATTTTGAGGAAAATTGCTCGAAAAGTAGTTCGGCAAGGGGTTGATATTTTGATATACAGTGGTACCTCGAGATACGAGTTTAATTCGTTCCGTAACCTTGCTCGTATGTCAATTTGCTCGCATCTCAAAGCAATTTTCCCCATTGAAATTAATGGAAATGCCATTAATCCATTCCAGTCCCCAAAATGCCACCCAGTTGTTCTTGTTTTTTAATAAGAAAAATGTATTTATGAATGACAAATAGTGTATAAAAACATAATAAAAGAGAATGTAAAGAAATAAACTAGTTTTATAAAGTGTATTTGTATTTTGGTCACTTAAATCCAACTTACACACAACTTAAATGTTACTGTATGCTTAATTTTAGTCACCGCTTTTTTCTTCACTGGTCTTTGCCTTTTTGGCCGGATTCAAAATAAACCTGTCCAAGGAGGTTTGTTTCTTTTGCCTTTCAGAATGTTGTGGAAATGAGGTAGGCAAGTGTCATTAAATAGCTCCGATGCACGACCAGTTGCAACTTTTTCGGGGTGATTCTTTTCCACGAACTGTGAAACTCTCTCCCCCATTCCCAAGATCTCCTTCATTTCACTTGTAGAGATAACCGCCTCCACCTCTGGCTCCTCCTCGAAACCAATTTCTTGCAGAATTTCCGTATGCTGCTGCGACTGTAACTCTTGTAACTCCTCGGTCGTCAGTTCCTGAGAGTGCTCATCGACGAGCTCGTTCACGTCTCTCTCTTCCACCACCTTCATGGATTTTCCCAGAGACACAATCTCCTCCTCCACTGGTACTTCGGGTTCGAATCCTTCGAAGGTCCTTTCGGCTACAGGCTCAGGCCACAGCTTCTTCCATGCAGAGGTCAAGGTCCTCGTTGTAACACCCAGCCAGCCTGATCAATAATTCTGAGGCATATCATGATGTTAAAGTGGTCCTTCCAGTACTCTCGTAGGGTGAGGTTTGTGTTCTCTGTCGCCTCAAAGCAGCGCCGGAACAGGTGCTTAGTGTACAGCTGGTTAAAATTAGAAATCACCTGCTGATCCATGGGCTGCAGGAGTGGTGTTGGGTGGTAGGTAGAGAACCTTTATAAACTTGAACTCTTCGAGGATGTCATCTTCGAGGTTCGGAGGTTGGGTGAGCAGGAGCATTGTTGAGGACGAGAAGGGCTTGCATAGGTAGGCTGTTTTCCTGTAGGTATTTCTTAACAGAAGGGCCAAAAACCAGGTTTACCTACTGAACAAAGAACTGCCTAGTGACCCATGCCTTCGGTTTTCCCTCCACAATACTTGCAGTTTTTCTTTTAAAATCTTATGTGACTTAAAGGCTCTTGGGTTTTCCGAATGGTATACGATCAGAGGCTTGATCTTGCAGTCGCCACTCGCATTGGCGCACAGTGCGAGAGTTAGTCTATCCTTCATGGGTTTTTGACCTGGCATCATCTTCTCCTCTGCCGTTATGTAAATCCTATTCGGCATCTTCTTCCTGAAAAGCTCTGTCTCGTCACAGTTGAAGACTTGCTGGGGGGATGTATCCTTTGGCTTCTATCAGTTCGGAAAAAGTTTTAAGATAATCCTCAGTTGCCTTCACATCCGAACTTGCTGCCTCACCATGCCTGACAACGGAGTGAATGCTGGTCTTTTTCCTAAAGTTGTCAAACCATCCTCGACTTGCTTTAAACGAGTCTTGCGATGCCTCGTCCGTGGAAGTGCGCGGGGTCTGATTCAGCAAATCACCGTAAATCGCTCTTGCCTTCTCGCATATGATTCCCTGTGTTAAGGTATCGCCTTTAAGCTACTTCTCCGTCACCCAAACCATCAGCAGTTTCTCCATCTTTTCATGGATAGAGTTCCGGAGCTTAGAAATTATTGTAACGCCCTTAGCTGGCGTTATACCCTTTATCGACTCCTGTTTAAGCACAGTACATATTGTTGAAGTACTGCCTCGCCAAGTCAGCTACTCGCACACCTTACTCATTTTTTTCTATGATTTCACGCTTTAATTTAATAGACATCATCTTCTTCTGAGCACTGACCTTTCCACTCACTTTCCTTGGACCCATGGTTATAAAAAGAAATGTCATAAAGTATGTAAATGCACAAAAAGCACAAAGCCCTAGAAAAACTTATCAAAGATGCTTCGATAGCGAGGGAAACAAAAACACTGGGGGGATGGGTGGGATAATGCCAGACGCACGAAGCGCAGTCAACTGTCGTTCGAGGTCATGTGCAGCCGGCCGTTCCTCGTATCTCAAATTTTGCTCGTATTTCAAAGCAAAACTTCGCTCGCTCGACTGCTCGTATCTCAAATATCTCGTATGTTAGGGCACTCGTATCTCGAGGTACCACTGTAATTGGAAAGATGAGAGTTGTTTCTTTAAAATGAGCCCAAATTCATCAAATTCTAGGTGAAGTGATTTTTCGCTCAAACTACCTTAAAAGGGGTCCAGGGGCCCTCTCTTCTTCTCTTTTCGCCCCCCCCTTCACCACATCCGTGGTTCCATCAACCGCTCCCCCACTTCGTTCTCTCCCTTCACCGTGTGGCGTCCATACCTCAGCTGCATCGCCTGCATTTTTTTGTCATCTATCTAAGAGATTTTTTTCCATTTATAACCAGCAAGAACCTTTATCGTGATCGGAGAAAGCACCGTCAGGGATGATAGAATAGAAGAATAGAATAATGGGTTTCTTAGAACCTAGTCCAAAGGTGTATAATAATTGCCTCCAATTCTTTGGACTAGCTGTTGTCTTGATAAAATTAAGTACCTCCTTGCACTGCAGATATTAAAGGAGCGAAGTTTCACGAATCTTTGTGGGTACTCGGTGGTATAAGGTGGTTTAAGCAAGATAGTTCCCTAGTTATAATGGAGACCATATTCAAATTTTATTTTTTATTTCAGCGTCTGTAAGAAGTATGAAATAAATATTATAATATTAATGGCGGAAATATATATTTAAATATGGCCAACATTCTCAGTAATTAAATAAATAAAGCTACATAAGTCTCTAACTTGGCTCATTTTATCCCGCCGTTCGTCTGAAAACCCCTCAAAGCAGCAGGTTTTTTTGTGATTTTGTAAACATTACTATGTTGAGTAATAGATTATTTTTGATAAATAGCTGAGAAAACATGCAATATACACACCGTTAGTTTTTTGACGAAATCCAGTTGCTAGAAGTTCCTAATTTGTTTAATATTCTCCCTCCGGAGTGCACAGCCATAATCTATCCCATGTAAAACAGTTTATATTTTCAGGCAAATTGCTAAAAAAAACTAGTTCGGCAAGGGGTTAATACTTTGATATCATTGGAAAGATGAGTTTTTTCTTTAAAATGAGGCCAAATTCATCAAATTCTAGGTTAAGTGATTTTTCGCTTAAACTTCCATAATTCGAAAAGACTTTCGCTCAGTGGGAATTCGCCCCGCGCGGAGTAATTGAAATGGTCGCTACCGTTGTGTGGACCTCATACATGACCTCAACTGTTGGTTGAACTAGGTGAGAAAATGTCGTATTCGTCAGGTAATTGTCCTCCAATCGCATTATGTTCGTGTGAACTCTTTTAAGTTTACTGGTGTTTCACGTAAGCGACTTGTTAATTTTTCGGCCGCTTCTTTCTAGGATAATGGTATAAGCCAAATTAATTATGTTGGAAAAATTAGATTTGTCTCTTGAGATTGTAGCGTCGGACGGTGTACACAAATAAGAAACACCTAGTTTCAGGTTTCTTTATTGTATCCTTCTTTTACTCAAGCAGAACAGCTTCCGGACCAGTTCTCCTTCCTTAACAACCCCTCTCCCTTCCCCAAAACAAAACCTTCGCAACCAAACATTTTAACAATTAAACATTTGTAAACTAAAATAAATTAAATCATTTAAACCAAAACTATTCCAAATTAAACAAATTATAAACAAATACTGCGGTACGGTTCAAACGCTACAAGATATTTAAATAAAACTGGGACTTATACTACTGGGGAATATGATCCTGATGTTAATGTTTATGTTCGTGATTAAACAAAGATTCGGTTGACCTCGCGACGCGTCGGGCTCAGTCGGAAACGGCTGCGGCAGCCGGGTTGGTTGTCCGCCATGGCAGTTCACATTTCGCAGGTTCGAACCCGCTTCGGGGTTGTATATTTGAATATGGTTAGGATTTAGGTCTTACGTCAGTCGATGTGTTAAAAGATTAGCAGATGGAGCACCTCGCAACCGAAGTCAAGTGTTACGACAGAGCTGGGCTCGTGTCCCTTCGAGTTTATTGCTGTCGGAAGCGATTCGATACCTAGACGGTCTTAACGTCAGCGGAGCAGACCATCCATTAACGGAGAGAATAGATGAAGCCATACGGTATGATAGCACGGGGGAATATTGAAGCCATTAAAATGCGCAATCAGACACATTGTATGGGTCAGTTGTGCAATAAATACGTTGAAAACGTGTGTTAGTGGCGGAATTGCCGCGGTAACGTGATGATTTACTGATAAAACTATAAAATGGAAATATTTTTAAAAATCACTACATTATTCAACAATTTTACGGACCATTCGTGCTGTTAGTTGGATCTTTTGCGCTTCGCAACAGGGTGCGTGGAGGTATTATTATCTATATCGCGGGTTGCGGAAACCACAGGATATTTTCTTCCCAGTACTACTATTGGGACCATCCAAGGAGTCCTCACTCTGCTGTGTCATTGCGCCGTTGCATCCAACATCTAGTGCTGTGTATCAACTCCAATCCTGTATCGGGTTTCCAGCTGCCTTATTCATAGGTTTCGCCTGCATTCATAATAGCGTAGCACTCATATTGTGAATATAATGTTCTCTTGCAACCCCTATTCTAAAACAATTTATTTATAACTTAAGGTCAGTGTATCATCAAGGAAGAAAACTCAATGAAGTAACTTAGTACCTTCCATTTATAGTTATTTTTATAGATCTGACGAAGGCGATCTGACAGGTAAGTGTTACGAAATATCATGACGTTGAAAGTGACAGTTACCTGTTGGGAGCCTTGGTATGATCCTTTGTTTTATTAAAACTGTGAGGAAAACACTTAACGTTTTTCTAAATAATGAAGAAATAGCTAAGTATGCAAGAGTCTGCTTATTGTAATGCAGTACTGCGTTACTATCACACCATGGAATCTACTACAAGTATATTCGTTAATTATATAAATTTTACTTTTGAGCTAATATGGCTATTTTTCCTTTCTCGAATACTGCGAAACTCGTGCATAACGATGCAGCAAATAAATGAATTCTAAAATTTCGCCAGAGCGTCTCTTCAGCTGATGTGCTGGGTGTCAGAAATGGCATCCAACCCTGATGTGGTTATCTCCTCGGTGATCGTTTTCCAAGAACATTAACTCCAGTTGAGGGGGCAGATCACCCCGCACAGCGAGTAAAAGCAAAGGCCATGAAAATTGCAATGAAACCTTCTTTCTTCTCATATTTGTGGACTAGACCACCCAACCTAAAAATCCACAGAGGATAATAGAACTAGGCTTGAAACTATCTGTATGTCAAGAATTATTTTTCTCCTCAAAATAGCGTCAGAAAACGGGAGCATTGACACTCTCCCTTTGCGTCTAGAAATACTAAATCAACCAACTTCACTCTTATGCTAACACTTCTGGTCCGCATGTTTTTATCGTCTGGTCACAAAAGACTTTTACGTGACTCTTGTATATATATCCACCTTACCACCCGTCCGATTGGTGGCTAATGGTGTGCCATGTTAATTCACATGCGTGCCTTTACTAGACTATGTGGGTGTGAGGTAGCAGTCTGGTGCTGTGTACTGATTACCTGCGCTATTTGGCCTTGTCCCTCTAATAATATCGTCGTCTAAACGTCTTTTTCGGATGCTTTCATCGGTGTTAGTAGATACCCTTCGAATGATAGCGAGAATCCAGACTACCATTTTCGATTCTGCCTAATGGAAACTGATTGATTCAACCGCTCCAAGCGTTTCACTGCCACTACATCGTAGGTCTTGATTTGATTGAGCATGTCTGCACTGTAATGCATGTATTTACTGGAACTCTGCGGTGAACACTATGGGTACTTTAGGTAGTGATATCTGTGTCGTTCCAAACAGCCGTGGTTTTTGTATGACCATCCCCACTGGAAAGGTAGTTGAATCCGCCCAGCGAATCGTTCAGTCGTCGGGAGGGTATCTAAAACTAGCAGTTTCATTTCCTTTCACGCTTCCCCCGCTCCCACCCACCCTACATTTCATTTTGCTCTTCGTTTTACTCGGGACAATTTCTACACGCTTATTTCCTTAAAAAAATATGTAATCCTTGTGCCATTTGCTGCGGCATCAGGTTGTTATGCCGTGCTTAACTTAGGTTGGGAACCGCCAAGAGACTCGGAGGCTACACGCATTGCTCGAGAAATACAGAACGGGTGTGTTTCAGTGTGACACCAGTCATTATTACCATTATTGGTCATTATTTCTGATCTTGGTCATTAAAAGTCATTATTAAGCTAAAAAGTCACTAAAAGTCATTATTATACTGTAATATTTACTTGCATATAGGACGAGGTTTTTTGTCACTTTTATCCGCTTAACAAATCGGGATTGTCCTATGTGCACGAGCGAAGGATTCTTTGCTGTTTTTTTTGGGTTAGTGTCAAGGTCGAAATCAAAGTCACCTTTGTTGGATGGAGCAATAATAACATTGTATGATGGGTGACTTGTCGCTATTTTTGACTCTGTGTTCTTGACTTTGTTCTTCTAGTCTGAAAAACGTGTCGGATGTAATCACATTATATTTATCACTCAACAAAGAAAATATTTTATTTTACTATTTTGTTACAGTACGTTTCTAGTTAGGAAATATGTAAAAGTTTTTTTTCTTGGAAAGTAAGATTTTTTTTTATTTTGCATCACTTTCATGTGAATCAAGTTTTATTTGACACATTTTTTAATACGTCGTTCAATTACTTTCCCTCTTCAAAGGCACGATATGTACCAGGAAACATCAGAACCCTGCATTCTCTGCCAACTCTCCAACTGGACCCTAAAAATCCCTTTCAATGCGCGAAGTAAAGATGCGCGAGTACAAGATATGTGTTCGAATCTCGCATTCTACAGATTTTCATTGCTTTTCGGCCAGTTGGCCACCAGTTTGGAGGTTGGCGGAGAATGCAGGACTCAAGGAAACATATACTCGAGTATTTTTTGCCGATTTCAGTAAGGTTTTGGTTGTATTTGATCAATTTTTGGTCATTATTTGGTCATTATTTGGGCAAAAATAAGTCATTTTTCCATTAAAACCAACCGGTAGGACCGCTTGCAGCCCTGGTGTGACACGGAGAATATCATTGTGACGCCGCACTACATCTCTTAGGTCCGACTGGAGAGATAAAAATAAGAGAAATACGTTGTCGAACTGTTAGACACAAAAATTCGTTCTTCCCACGCGCAATTAGTGACCATGATAAAAACTGAAATCCACTGAAAACACTGCCGAAATATAATTAAAGAGGATAGCAATTGACGTGTAAATTAAATTTTAAAAATTATCCAAATTGGCAATAGAACCAAAGGAAAGTGTCAGTGGAATAAATGTTTTCTTCCTTTGCTTCTATTGACAATTTGGATAATATGTTAAATTTAAACTGCCGAAACTCACTTCACCTTTTTCACCTCCCTATAGTATTCTCCTTCACTCCTTTACACGGCTGCGGTGTCCTAACACCCCCTGTCACACGCCCATGCGGCGGCTCGCAGGGTAGTAGTGTGTACTTGGGTGTAGATGTGGATCGACCACCCGCGTCAGGAAGTATGACGGAGCGTGGAGAGAGAGGGAGAGAGTGGGAGGCGGTCACGCTCCCAGACGACGGCATTTCCCTTCGTTCTCCCCCCTCCTCTCACGACCCTTCCCCCCTCCCCCATGGTCAATCCCCTCCCACCCTATTCACCTTTCCCCCCCCCCCCCAATACCCCTCCTGGCAATTTAGCGCAGATGAGTCTCGTGCGTCGGACACGGTCCGTTTAATTGTCTCCTCAATTGCGTGGGAAGGGAAGTGGGGGAGTTCTCTTCGGTCTTGACTGAGTGTCATTGTGCCTAGAACGTGTGGCTTCTTTATATATGTATATATATATATATTTTGGCTTTTGGCCTATTCGTATTTAGGGCCCTCCGTGTTTCCAGAAATACTCCACTCTGCGATGTAAATCTTTTTGACCACCGTTTGACCCTCCCTCCCCCTTTACCTCTCCCACCCTCCCCCTTTACCTCTCCCACCCTCCCCCTTTACCTCTCCCACCCTCCCCCTTTACCTCTCCCACCCTCCCCCTTTACCTCTCCCACCCTCCCCCTTTACCTCTCCCACCCTCCCCCCATTACCTCTTCCCCCCTCCCACTCCTCGGGTATTCATGTCGCCGCCAAAGCGCCTCTTTGAGACCCTGCTCTCTCTCTCTCGGGGACAGCCTCTTTCGCCGTCAACGGGCGCGCCTCGGAAGGTAGGGAAAGGTGGTGCTACGCTCGCTCCTCACGCTAGTCGAGTGGCGGGCATCCGAGCCATGATCGTTTTAGACTTGGGCGCGCTCACTTCAGTAGGAGATCGGCCGGTTGGTGGCGCCCGCGGCGTCAGTGAGATGCGTGCATATAGCTTCGTTGACACGCTTCCATTTTACGTTGCGTGTTACAACGGCGGCCTGCGTCGCCTGCAAACTCTCGTTTTTATGGAAGCGTTCGGTCAAAACCAATGACGAGAGTCGTGCCCTTGGATGTCAGAGTTTGGTGAAGGAATGAGTGAAAGGTAGTGTCGGTTTAAACCAAGGAGGTTAAAATAAAATGGAGGAGGCAAGACCGTGAACGCTCATGAGCGAAAGTGAAGCAAGAATAGGGGTGCTTGGGAAGGATTTTGTGTAGAGTAGGTGTGGCAAAACCAGTCACAAAACATCGCTTTGCCTGTGGTTTTTAACTTAGATTTGACGAAAATCGAACGCGACCGACGGACACGTAAGCAAGGGGAAGGTCTAAACTGTGCCGACTGTAATTGCAGAATTGACTTCAAAAATCAAGCGGTGTGTCGCCTCCATTTCATTTTTAACCTCCTTGGTTTCAAGCATTTCATTAATCCCTGCTGTGGTCAGGAGCGGCTCCAGACCAGAGGTTCGGGGTTCCCAGGAATAGGGGGGTATTCCATTCCCGGAAATTCGTAACAAACTATGAGCAAAATGGTGCGTTATAAGTGGTTTGGAAGCTAAAGTTTTTAAGAATATAAAGTTTTTACTAAATGCATATTTCCCTTTTAGATTACCACCAAGTTTCGACTAGTTCAAAAATTATTTTGATTTACATTCGCATGTAGCTTGTAGTTTAAAAACCCGTTTTAGTTTATAAAATTTAACTGGATTTTGAAGTGAAAATCACCAAAACTTCAATTACCAAAAAGGCAACAAAATAATTTAGGCTTTTAATTTAAGGTCTATGGCAAAGAACTATGGCGGGTTTTAGGGGGAGAATTGACCCTTGGGGCCAATTCTCCCCCCCCCCCATTCCTTTCTCCTAATTCTAATGGCTGTGGTACTGTGAAAGATGAGGGGAGGGTGACTCCGACCGCAATCGCAGCCTGCGTCGGCGATGTCACCTCTGATTGGCTGCGGAGTCCGCTGAAATTAAAAATCGGATGCACGTAGCCGAAGCTCAAGAGGCACTTAAGAAGCGTTCTCGCAGCGTGGGCGTCGATAGTAATTAATCGGTGCGACATTCCTCTTAGGGTTTTCTTTAATATACTAGGCATTTCATCCCCTAATCTTTTTCGCTTCGCCTATATTTTCTAACCCCGTCAAATGTAACCAGTTGAAGGTAATCGGGACGAGATAAGAACTTCATGCATAAATAATAAATATTTTTCCGGAAAATTTAGTGCAAGAAACATTGTCTCTTTCGCTCTGTCGTTTCTCACCGGGATCATATCTACCTAGCGAAGTAATCGTAGGTCTTGAGAAAATCGTAAAATACCCACTTATGAAAGAGGACTTCATAGGGCAATAGGGAAAACATACCTATATTATAATCATGGAAGCATATCATGACACAACGAATATCAGCTAATCAAACAAATTACCAGCATAGCATTAAATCCCAAGTATTATAAAAAATAATGACCTTCATACACCGAAAAAGCAAGCAAAAGGAATGGGGTAGTAATCTTAGCGAGATACAAGAATTCATTACGTGCCTGTGTCTTATGTGTCATGGTAGCCTGGGCCGCCCGCGGTCGCCAGGGTCGGCGACGAATCGGAATGGCAACCAACCTAATAGTATTACTCCTCGAGCATTGGCTTTGTGTTGTGGCCCTAAGGTCTTTGTTATGGGTTGCAGTGTAGCCTGAGCAGCTCTGAGCAGTACTCTGGTCTTATTTGCTCACAGCAAGGGAAGGGCGCCGAATAAAATATGAATCCTCCCCTGATCCTTTTTTATTTAACAGGGCAAGTTGTCCGTTGCCTTACTTCGAGAGCGCGCCACCTTCTCAACACATGGGTGGCGGGGGAAAGGTTGAGGGGCAAGGGATGGGTTTATCCTGATGCCTCTCCGCGGTTAAAAGCTCGTAATTTTCTCTTTGAATATTGCTGCTTCGACTTGTATTATCAAAGTTGATTGTGGAAGTGGGAAAGCGGTATTTAACAGTGTGGAGAAATGTTTGCACTTATGAGTTTTAATTGTGTGGAACAAGTTTTGCTCAAAGAGCAATACTGCGTAACTTTATCTCAATACATTGAGAAGAAAAGATACCTGTATACATATTTTTTGTTTGTATTCGTTGTCTGATTCTTATTTATATTTTATAGTAAGTTGCCGAAAATTAATTAGCAATGTTGATGTCGTAATATGTGAGAAAATAAGTAGATTTTTTTCAGGAAATAATGTTTTGGTTGGTCATTAGAGAAGGCGACCGAACTGATGCCATTTACTTAATTAAGATTAGGAGTTAAGGGTGGTAAGTGAAGGATTACTAAGGGAATAGAGGAAGGGTGGAGAGAAAATTGACGTCATCAGCAGCATACCAGTAGCATTCTCAACAAAAGTCACGCAGGGGAGCACAGTTTTTACGTCCCATCCGACGGACAGAGTGATGCCCTTGAAGTGATCTTTACACACACACAACTGGAGATCAGGGTTCCCACTGGAAGACCTCAGCCGCTACCGGGATTCATACCCTGGCCGTTGGTGTGGAAATCAAATCCTCCACTACCATACCCATCCGATCCACGTGAAATCATGTCATGGAAGATGTCTTGCAGGCATAAATGTATGAGATCTGAATAGGCTACACATTTAATGCAGCTCAATGTAATTGAAAATCGTTGAAAGGTCTTCAATGCAAGTCGGCATTTTGAACTAGTAGGTGCCAATCGTAGTTTGCACTCCGTAAAATTGGTGCTCGTATTAACGAGTTTTTCGTTATCCCATGAACGATTGTAAATTTTTTCTTATTTCCAATAAGGTGAGTTATCCGTGCTGTGAAAGTGATGCGAGCCCACTTATATACGGAGTATGGATTTGCTATCTCAGTGTTGCGATGATTCCATAGGAAGATCCACAATATTATCTTATGCTGTGCTATAAGTTTTTGCATGCAGTTGTACAAAATGTAGTTTTGGCGTCTTTGCCATGTTGTCCCAATTTTCGCCTTCTTATAGATTTCCACAATCGAATTGTTGTAAAGTCAGTCGTTTGAAGAGGGATATAATTAAGAAACCGATGGCAAAAAGGAAGATGTAATTTATTTTAAACACATTTAACTACATAACAGGACAACAATATACGGCAGTTACACAGCAACAGATGCGCATTGAAGAAACAGAAGAAGTACGTCATTATAAAAAATAGTGGACTGTCAAGATTTTTTCCAACACGAATTTCATTTTTTTTATACTGCTGTTTATTAGCTTCATACCTGTGAAAAGAGAAGTGACTCAACGAGAAACTGATACGCCCTCTCACCAAATAGAATGATAACTTTGGAATTCAATGCGTCACTTGTTCTTCATTGCTGCGTTTGCTCATCGTGTGGAGGGGGGTGGGGGGCTGGCGCTTCCCCCGGGAACGTTGGGGACGGGTAGAATCTGGGGAGAATCGTTTGTGTCTGTGGCAGGCAGGGGGGGTGGACGGGAAGGAGGTCAGTTGTCCTTGAAATCAGGCTCGATAAGGCTTATCGCTGCTGCGCCCTGCATCGACCCTTACCGTTCCCCAGAATCTTATCGATCGCTGGAGTTAGCTTGCCATAATTCATGGAATTAGTTTTAATGTTATCATCTTGAGCGTGATCAGGTGAGATAAAAATAACATAAGTGAATTGAAGTTTCTCTACACTTAAAGAGAAGTTATTGATGCACTGTGGAAGGCTATGACGTGGTGTTAATTTTTCGCATCCTGACCAAGATGATGGTGAGCAGCATTTTCGTATTTGACAAATGTTCTTTCCCTTCTATTACGCCCAAATCGGTGTCCCCGGCGTTTCCATGGCCTATGAATCAAATAGTGACATTTGTCAATTCCCTCTTCTTGATGTTAGTGTTAACTTTTTGTTAACCATAATGTAGCTTTATCAGTAAATAAATGTCTTAAAGCTCTCGCCTTGTTTAGTGTTGTTTAAGTTATTATAGGTCTCGAAGTAAATGTTTGGGCTATTATATTAATGTGTTAAAAGTGCCATTATCGCTGAGGTTTTGGGTAAGGAATCTCCCATTAACGGTGACTTTTTTATTCTAATGGTCAAGGTGGTTTTGAAGGTTATTTTGAAGTTGGTTATTGATTTTTCGGAGAGATGCCTGGGATTGTATATTTTTTATTTTCGTTGGTATTCAGTGTGCCGTATTACCTCGGTATTTATTGCACGCTCTCCTACTACGTGGAACTAAAAACCCAGTGCTGTTATACTCACTTGTACACATGAAGCGTGACATTGTGTTTGTATATTTCATCCCATTCTTATTAATAAACTTAATTTGTTCTTTTCTTTGCAGGGAAAAGAAACAAAAAATCGAGGATATCAAGAAGAATATTAGGGATGCCATTTTGGTAAGTTATTACATACATTTTTTTATATAAAAGAGTAGTTTAAGACGCAATGAGTAATCCAGAGGCAACTGTTATCCGCTTTATTTCACGGTAGTCGTTTGATGAGGGAGCAGTGAGTTTTTGACTCTCCTGGGGAAATTATTATTGCTTGAAATTTCCCTGAAATTTTCCTCGTTTATAACGTGTTAGTTGCAAGTGTGGATTGGCCCATTCACTGCCTCTAGGGTTTGGTAGTAGCGCGCTACCTTGGGCGCGCTATTGTAGCTGCTACTTTTTTTTAAAGTATCTGCAGGTGTAGCGCGCTATGTATTTTTAGAAGTAGCTTTCAAAGTAGTCGCGACAAAAATCGCTGTAGCTTGTAGCTGGTTTCAACAGCTACTTTTCCCAGTCACTCGGTGATATACGAGATCGAACTCGCCACAGCATCATTGTTGTGTCAGCGCAGCACACCTGGTTTATTCCTACTCTTCCCCAACCCTCGATTCCTAATGGCAAAAATGACGCCAGCTGTGGGTTGCCTCCACAAATACCCAAACTAAACAATGTGGAACGAATAGCACCTCGGTGAGTAATACGTCTGTAATGCGATATTGCCGATCATCCTTCTCCTCGCCTGCTGATACGAGATCATTTCCTCGTTTCACCAAGAGGGTGAGCGTGATCACCAACTGTTAACAGTTGGTGGCCATTCAGAGTCAGTCAAGAGTGTTTAAGTGAGAGATATTGGAATGGATGAAACCAGAAGTGATGTTATTTTGTGGATTGGACATTCAAAAGTACTTCCGTTTTGCGGAGAGACGGGGGAAGGGAAATTTTATGTTAGTACGTAAGGAATGTAAGCCAAGAAATAAATCAATAACTAAGTATTCTCCGCATAACTTGAGAATACATCTCCAAGTGAGTGAAATTATTCTCCGCTATTATAATCAACAGGGTAATTATGGTCCAATGGTCTTCTCGTCAAAGTTTTTTAAATAATTATTTTCAAATTTTAGCGTCGTATCTACACTGGCATTGCTTTATTCTGTGACGTTAATGAAATCTTCGGATAGTGATTTATGGATGCTTCTCAGACTCCTCCTATCGGGGAAAATCAGGCAACCTACGCTGGAATTAGGTTTAAAAATTAGTTGTGATTATGCAATTATTCCGTATTATCCAAAATTATGAGTTGAGGGAAAATTCGAAGACCTACCCTCCCTTTTCCTCTTTTTGCATTGAACGATCTTTTAAATGCCCAGAGTATTAATTAATTGTCTTCGAATTCCTGGGCGTGGAAGCAGATTAGGTCATTGCTTTTTCTTTGAAGTTTTACTCTGACAATTACAGTTAATTAGGAAAATGCGATTTGTTGAGAACTGCCTCTGTAAATCACCTGTATGGAAATAAATCTTAGCTCACCATGAGCTCTCTGCAAGTTTCTTTTAAATCTTTGTTTTGATCGTAATTACACTCCTCGACTTCTTGATATTAGTTTTAAATGGGACAGAATATTTTATTTTTAGCATTGACTAGCATAGACTTACCTATGGAAAGTTTAAATGGTAGCTGTAATACCTCCTTTCATTCATATACCCTTATCTACGCTACGGAACTAGGGTAAACAACGTTATTCCAGTTTATTGACAGCGCTGAAAATATTTTCGCCGTTTATATTCTTTTTTCGTTATTTTCCATTTCACATGACTCAATTTTTCAATCTCGCGATGTCTTTTTCCGAGAAAAATCTCACCTTTTTTTTAACTAGAAATAAAGGTTCCGAGGAGGAGGATGTTTGACTACGTCACAGTTAACGTCTTTGTATCTAATACAGTGTGATACATTTTGTAATTAGTGCGTATTGAATCCTATATCGGCGGCCATCGCTCCCAAGAAAAATCCCAGCCCAACGTACGATACGGTAGGAAACGATAACTGCTGTGCGTGTCACAATTATGGATATACATAATTGGACGCTTTTTCTTCGTATTGTACCACCGCATGGAAATAAAACATACATCAGTTGTAGGCCTGTTTTCATTTACATTTACACGGAAGAGAAATGAAAAATGTTCTCAATTTATAGGTATTTTTGAGCTGTAAGATTTGAAAAAGAGCCCGGTTATTTGGGCTCCGCGGTGGAAGGTACACAACTAATTGGAAAGCACCCATTGGAAATCTGTAAGGTCATAACTATTCGTTATTTTACTTTTCCCTTTGGACAATATGTGTATCGTAGCACAGGTAATACATGCTGTGAGATTTTCCGATATTAAATTAACCACTTGTTAGTTATTACTCAATTAAACAAAGCTATCTCCGAAATCAAGACATTTCTCGCGCTGAGGAATAATCTGTCACCTATAGTAGAACGTTCACATTAAGAATTATTTAATAGGATCACTTAAGAGCCCTGTTCATATAGCATGATGTAAATTAAATATTTTAAACCTCAATAAATTAAAGCTCAACTATAGTTCAGTACCTAGTTAAAAGGAAATAGACCAAACATTTACTATTTTTAATATGAGTGAGTGTAAACAAAAAGTAGCTGACAGCTACTTTTTGTGATTAGCTGTAGTTTCTCCGCTACTTTTTTTCAACTTGTTGCTAATAGAGTAGCTACTAAATTTCAAATGGTTGCTGATAGAGTAGTAGCTGCTACTTTTTCTCGATGAAGTAGCTAAAAAGTAGCTTGGTACAAAAATATTTGTAGCTTACCCAAACGTAAATGCCACTTATTTTTTTGTGGTCGCGGAGTTGACTCCAAACACGTCATTATTATAGGGAGATTCTGTGGGAAATCGCGATTCCTCTCGCTGTACCTTAGATAAGATATCCCCTTGGATATTTCTGTGAAACAGAAGGAAACCTTGGTTTTATTTAACACGAGAGGCATTGATGCTCCAGCTTTTATTATGTCAAGCATGGCGTCGCGGTTAAATGTGAATCAGGTGGCTACTTTTCCACATTCTTTAGACCTAAAATGGTGTGCTTATGTAGGTGAAAATTGTTTTGGATGTCGATTTTCTTCCATTTTAGTTGCATGCTTTTCTCTAGATTAATCTACATTTACAAAATACCCTGCAAGCCACCTCAGGGATGTGTGGCAGGGGGTGAGTATTCACCAACATGCATTACAGTATACCCTGAAGTTAGTGTAACTACGACTAATTATGCATTAGTATAAATAGCTAATGCTAGTCACGAGACGAACCCTCACAAGCATGCACTACTACACTACGGATATTATCACAATGGAGAGGGACCGTTAATATGTATGTATTTTGCAACTACACCATTGGACAGAGACTCAAGGCTTATGTAGAAAACATGCACGACGTGCTTCTAGTACTAGGTAACAGAAAAGGATTCAAGTATTAGGGAGTACTACTACTACTACTACTAAGAGCTACACTACCTAACGACAAACCTAGATAAAAGTCTCATTGGCAGCTGTTATGGTCCCTTATCGTTCGTGGGAAAAATGACATTTTAAATCTGTCCGTTCTGCAGTCTAGTTCCCTAATTGTATTCTCATGATCTGATCTACTGTTCCCTTAATGTGTCGTAAAGCACATTTGTTTATTGAAGGTATTTCAATGTTAACGTGGCTAAGCCTTCTCTGAACAATGCTATCAATCATATGTCTATTTTTGTGAGGATATATGAAATACAGGTGTCGGTTTTGACGACTGGCTCTCCATGTTAGTCGTTTGATTCCTTGAGATTGAAAATAGCATGGGGGAGTCTCACCCTGAAAGTCAATGTTGTTATAAACCACTCGAAGACGCAGGAATTTGAAAGGATGAGCGGCGAGATCAAAATTCAATAAACATTGCCTACTGATGTCTGGAATATTGGAAAATATGAGACCTCATGCGGAAGAAGGAATGTTGGGGGCGTTTCAAAACTTGGTGTATAATCCACGGAGACACAACATCTCAATATTTTGCTCCATCGGAATCCCGAACGCTGTAGTTTGTTCGTGAATGAAATGGAAAGGCAGTTAAAAAAAAAGTTATTTTGATAAACAAAATTGTAGGCTTATTGGCGATGGGAAGGACACGCAGGTGGCAGCACTTGTGGGTGTCATGGCCCAATAGAGGGGATGAAAAGTGTGCTTAAGTTTTTTTCACATTGGCGATAGGTGCACATAACGTGAGGATTAGACGACAGCCTAAGGGCCGTTTGCATAATATTTGGTTACGACCCTAGTTACGGGTTCTTATGCAAAACCTTGACTCTAACCGTAACCAGACGTCGTGAAACCGACCCTAAGATTACGTCTTTATTTAAGCGCACAATATAGGAATAGTGTTTCAGGAGTAAGACGAAGTTTAATGTCATTAAAATGAGTTGCGTTTACGAATGCAGGAATCGTTCTGGGGAAAATTGGCAAATAGTCATTGAATGTTTTTTAATTCGTGTAACTACTTCTAACCCATACGTCCTGTGTAAATTGTTGGCATCCCATCCAGGACAATTAGTTCTTCGACTTTAATCTCACGTTGCACCTGAAATTCCCACACTATCATTTATTAGCTACACGAAATTTTCTACGAGAAATCGTCATTTTCAAGGAAAGCTGTTTCTCGTGCTCTCTTTCATAATACTTAACTTCCACAAGGTATAGCCTGAAGTATTTGATAGTATTGTTCTTCAAAAATAAATTTCCTGTATGTTATCAATTATCATGCGATCTGTCTGGGTCTTAGGATGAAAATTGATGATTTCAATCCTCCCTATGATTATTACTCATATTTTTCTAGTTGCTGCGCGTCCTCGTTGCTGGCCTGATTAAGGAATTAATTGCTGAGATGGATTAGACTTGCCCTGTCTAGTCATATATGAGAGTCCCGATTTTTGCACGCTGATTTTTTTTCTCCTGATTATAATGTAGACCGAAGTTCAATTGTGAATATATTTGCGGGAACCTAAGCGTTCAAAGATCCAGCTTCAGAGTTTTAGGATTGATCATTCCGAGGCAGACCTGAGATAAGGATGTGAGTTACTCATGTAAGTTTTTGTCGCGTATTAATTCCCCTTTTCACCAATGAATCCCAGCCACGCTCAATACCACTTTTCAATGACGCGTGTTAGTCTCAATGAAGCGTGGAAAAGGTATTCATACCGGTTCGATCACGTTCGAACGTCTTTAACGGACAATGACATATGCAGAACTTAGGTTCAGCTTAGAGCATCAAACACCGGCAAAAATGGAGTTAGTAATCTTATAGGTCATTAATTAGTTGATAATATGGGTGTTAAATGATAATGCCGGTATATCCACATTCCTTTATACACTGCGACAACCAGTCTTGTTTGCCAACCAGCGGTTACATCTTCCCACTAAATTAAAACACGCGCCGTAATTTTTACGAAGGAAATGGCAAAAAATAAATTCTGGCCATTGTATGGTGTCGGGCGCCCATATGAGAGAACTACCGGCATTGGCGCGGTTGGCCTGAGGATCTCCCAGAAATCATCGATGCATGATTGGATGCATGAAAACCTAGTTTTAAGGTAGTTTGAGCGAGATAATTAACACGCATACAATTCAGTGAATTGAACTTCGTTGTAAAGAAATAGTTTACATCTTTCTGATGATTCCAAAACATTAGGCACTTAAAGAAATACTTCGTTGAAATATTTGCCGAGAAATAGAAGTTGCATTCCATGGCATGTGGTGCGGCAGTTTGCTCAAGGGAGACATTTCCTACTCAAAAAATTAAGTTCTATCGCTTCGGTTGCGATATAAATGTAACGGCGTGTGTAGTTCTTATGTTTTCCCGACTACTTTGTAGCAATAAATTTATTAATAGACGTAATATTTTTCGTAAAATCACGAAAATGGAAAATAATGACAGATTGGTGGCAGCGTTGATTCAACGACACCGAAAGCAAGCAAAAAAAGATATAAAAATAGTATCAGTACTCATAATTGAACGAGTGAAACACAGTTATGCACTGAATAGCTTATAATTCAAAATTTAAGTTTCACTTAACGAAAATTAAGGACAAATGGGTGGATTAATATGGAAGGAGTATTTGGGGAATGGAGGAAGGGTGGAGAGGGACCTGGTGTCGCGGTCGGCGTTAGCCTTCTCTTGACTAAAGGCGCCAATGGGACCTCGGTTTAACGGTCCCA
Organism: Pyrrhosoma nymphula; assembly: GCA_963573305.1. Taxonomy (NCBI): domain Eukaryota; kingdom Metazoa; phylum Arthropoda; class Insecta; order Odonata; family Coenagrionidae; genus Pyrrhosoma; species Pyrrhosoma nymphula. The sequence goes on along the minus strand of OY754330.1, from coordinate 20,321,025 downwards.
TCCAACGAACGGAGTACTGCACTTGAGGTCCTATCCACGTAGTGCCCAAGAAGCGATCGGGATTCCATTGCAGGAAACTTTGCAAAATTAAAATGAACTGCGAAAAACTACGAAAAAAGTTTGTTATGAAGTTTATATTTTGAGTAAATTTAGATGCTTCAAGTGAATATGATGAAAATTATTTTTCGTGGAAAATGCGAAAAAAGTGATTTTCGTCCTAGGGTATTGGTTGACTGCCATTGGGCGGAGTGGCAGGTACCTTAAACACCCTAACTGAGAATTTGCATCAGGACACTACAGGAAAAAACACCAACTCCTACAAGTATACTGGTGGCAAGGTTTTCATAATGAAACTAGTCAGTATCCTGCGTCTCTGTTGAAATTCCTTTTTTCCAGCCCGATCTCAATGATCTCATGAGTCAATCGCTCCCAGCATCACTCGGCTCTGCCAGTCAGTTTGGCGTCGTCATTTAAGTGATTATGTGGTCACGAGAAAGGCTGTGCTCTGTAACGGCTCGGGGGTAGCCTAACCTGATGCACCGCCGGTGTTCTTTTATTATGGTGCTTCCTGTCTCCCCGATGTGCACCTCTCTGAATTTGCATGGTATTCGGTGTACTTCCTGAGTCTTGAGCCCCAAGTTGTCTTTTACTCGAACTAGTTGGCCTCTTAGTTTTTCGGGTGGTCTCCTGTGTTGTGCTTCCTTTGGATCCTCGAGATTTTTCGCGTGATCGTTGAGACATACGGGAGACAGGCCTTGGATTTCGGGTTTTTCTTCTCCTTAGGGTTCCTTTCCAGGGCCAGCAAATTATATCTACCGTTAGAACTCGAGCATCTGAAGACGAAATTCCGCCAAAATAGACACACTGAGAGCGTATGAGATTCGTATGGCCCTTAACGTAGTTTGAGAGACCCTAGTCATAATAGAGACCATATTCGAATTTTATTTGTTGATTTCAGCGTCTGTAAGAAGTATGAAGTATATATTGTAATATTAATGGCGTAAAAATTTATTTATATATGATAAAATTATCACTAATTAAATAAATATATCTACATAATTCTCTAACTTGACTCGTTTTTTACGCCGCGGTGTAAAAAAACGAGTACGGCGCACGGTACGGTGGAAATGACTTCAAAACCGGTTTCTTTTGCGATTCTGTAAAAATTACTGCGGTGAGTAATTGATTAATTTTTTTAAACAGTTGATGAAACATATTAACTTCACACCGTTAGTTTTTGACGAAATATAATTGTTATAAATTCCTAAAGTTTTCAGTGTTCTCCCCTTGGAGCGCACAGGCGCAAGCCCGTAATCTATTCCATACAAAACAGCTTATGTTTGTAGGCAAATTGCTTGAAAAGTAGTTCTGCAAGGGGTTAATATTTTGATGTCATTGGAAAGATGAGAGTTTTATCTTTAAAATGAGGGTATGTTCAACAAGTTCTTGGTGAAGTGACATTTCGCTCAAACTACCTTAAACGGGCTTGCAGCGAAGACACCCGGAAGGTTTCTCACGTAGATAATTAAAAATGAACTAAGCCCAGCCTGGAAAAATGTTATCAAAAAAATTAAGACTACGCGGGGAATTACTATGTTTGTCGAGAAAGAGTCTCCTCTCAACAGCCAAGTAGTGACGAAACTTAAAGTTATTCATATAATACGGAAAAAAAACGAAGTCCTGGTTTCAATCACCTTGATAGTGATGAAGGATTTCAGGCTTTTCCGGCGAAGATTTATATCAGGGATCTTTCGGGGTTTGCACCGGGTAGCTAGGTCCATGGCGGCCAACGTTTCGATGCTCGAGTCAACACCTTGATAGTGATGACAGATTTAGTCATCGAAACGTCGGTACCTGAACGCCTGACCCGGTTGGAAACCCGTGAAGAATTTACTCGTACAGCTGTGTTATTCATAAATTGGTATTATGGTCATATCCTCGTTGATTCGGCTGTTCTTCGTTTTAACCATGAATATACTTATGGATCCTTAAATTGCCCCCAGTTGGTGTTGCCAAACATTCCGCATGCACCTAAAAATCAAGACCAAGCAGATCGTAGCGCCGCCACTCTATAGAAGGTGGTTCTAATAAGGAAAGGTCGTGATTCAAATGAAGATACTGGAAATAAAGGTACCGGAATTGGCCTCCCAATTAAACCGGCCATTTTTGACACATAGAAGCAGAACCATGCCGATGGCAGCGCGACCTATCTTTTTCGGAAAGCTTGGCAACACATCTGCCCGTACAGTGGTGCCGGAGATTTAGATCCATATGTATATTCATGGTTTAAACTTCCAGCGTAGTGATGGGAGATCGGTCGCTTGTTTATCAAATGCGTTATTTTCTTTGTTTTCGAGCGACGAACTACAAACTCTCGCGCTTCTTCACTCCACTCCTTTGGCATATTTCCCTTCTCCTCTGCACCTTCCCATAATCACTTCTTTCCAGCCCTTTAATATGGCTCCTGGCCGCGTCTTTGAGTGATCCCGTTTGAGATGTTAACAAAAGCCAGTTTTATTTCGTCCTTGGAACGAGTCTGGGCGGTATATTGCGAATGTTATACTATATGCTTATTATATTTTTAATGGCTTTGAGGAGAGTATATGTGAAAGCTAATTTGCCTGTGAGTTTTGACGTTGTATTTGGATATTACTTGTATGAGATTAACTTAGCTCCCGAAATTATATGGTGGCCATCAAGGGAAAGCAACACTGGTAATGAAGGTTAGGAAATGAGTGGGAATAATGAAATCCCCGCCAAATTACAGCAGGGGATAATCAGAAGTGGTAGACTGATTTTAATGGGCTTACCCGTTGGATTAATTGTGCTGAGGCTATCTCAGGTTCATTTAAGATGTGCAGTAAATTAGAAGTTAATTTTAATTTCTCGTGTGGGTGTAGTTAGGGGTGATAAGATAAAGTGGGCGTGGCGCACGACTTTTTGCCAGGAGAGCGTTTGAGTTAGGAGGGAAATACACGAAAGGCACAATAGCGTTCGTTAGAATACGTATGGAGAGGAATCTAGAATAAATAAATTATATATCCACATAAGGAATCTAGAATACGCGTGTCGATTTGTTGATTTAGAAAAGAATTTGGTGCGGTGGATAACAATTATGGATGTCTTTCGACATCGGAGTAGACTGAAGGCATATGCTTCAAATTTGAAACCGTTTTTTTTTTGGCACAGATCATGATGTTCGAGCAGCGAACGGAAAATCCAGTTGGTTAGAAATAGTTTTATTGCCTAGTCATGGGTAACCTGTCCGTTAACATTTGTGGACTTTGACACGGAAATGGTACGAGAGTCGTGAAAGGAATGGATGGCACTTAGGAATGAATAGGGGTTAGATGGCAAAAGGGACAATTTTGTCTCAATCTCGCCCAATAAAGACCTTTTATTATTATTATTGAATCTGGAGGAGAGGTGATATCATAAGTCAGATTTGTGAATGGCCAAGTGCTAGTTGAACCATATGATAAGGGGTTGCAGTGAACGCATTACTTTTTTAAGTAGGTGTTAAAATATGATCGTGAGAGAACTTCGATGAAGATTTATTTTAAGGAAAAAAGTACTTACTATTTACTGGAAAAGAAAGCAAGCTAAAGATGAAAAGTAGAAAGACATATGCTTAATATGGTACAGCTGTGTTTTTAGAATATGATGAACTGCAAGTTTTAATGGATAATATAAATACGTACATGCATACAATTGTAAGAATTTTGAAAGTACAGCAACCATGCGGGACGTGCAGTTCGTGCTGGTGTACTTATCAATTAAACAAAGGTGTGTCCAGCAAATCGTATAATTTGGATGCTTGTCGAACAATTAATTTAAGATCTTAAAGGCACATATTACGATCTCTTATATTTTGCGTAAAATGGCAACTCTTAACCGTTCCTTCCGGCTGTCTCTCATTTTATGCTCATGATCTAATCCATCGTTGGGATTTGCGAAATGTTTTTGATGTCGTCAGGTAAGAGATCGGGGTCGAGATTACTTAATGGAGCTAAATTTATAAATAAATTGGTCTGATATAATACAGTGAAAGATAGGCTTACCAATTGGCTAGGTCATACAACTGGGATACTGGGGTTAGGCTTCGAAGAAAAGATTCATGGAGGACGTCAATGCAGCGGTCGTTAATGACTCTGAACGCTGGACTAATTAAAAAATTGGGATTAGGATGGCGTGTGGTGCGAGGGTTAGGAGGGGAGCGAGGAAAATGAGATAGATGCGCGTTTGTATGTAGTAAAATAAAGTTCATTTACAAAATAAAAATATATAGTAAAAGGTGTATACATAACGATAACTGTTCTGGGAATCGCTATTAGTGATGGTGAATATTATCAACCTCTTAGTAATTAATAGCTCAACATTATCTGTTTTAGGATTCAAACAAAATTTCACATTATTAATCACTTTTATACTTCCCGTTAAGGTTCGACTTAAAAGTTAGTTACAACTCAGATGCACTAATTATTTACTGGTTAGTCAGACAATGCAACTCAGAGTGTCCCCATGACAGTAGATCCCCGGAACCCCCGAAAATCAAAAACTCGCTTATCACAAGGAAACAAAAGAACGTTAAAATACAATTGACAAGACGTATGGCGAGCCCAAGAAAGCAAAAATGATATGAGAAAATCACAATACTCACTAGGTGTAATTGTTCATTTTGGTTCTCTTGTATGACAACCTTCAACAATCCCCTATCGTAGGCATTCAAATCCTCAGGATGTGCTCATTTTTCACTTCCTGTTTGCGACTGTGATAGCATGTTTCTAGCAACTAAAGTAGCCAGTAAACAAAAGATGCAAGTAGCATATTTATTTTCTTATGTATTTTTTATGAGAAGTAATTTAAATAATTAATTTTAATGCGTTTCTCATTTAATAGTCGTATGTGGAAGATCGCCTGCTCTTATTACATCTATTACATATCGAATATATGTATACGGAATTACACGAAAGTCATAATCCACGATGCCGGTTTCTGAAGTGTTTGGAGTAGGCGTTAAAAACACCACATTTTGCGTTTAATCTTTGAAATTATTATTTTTTATTCTATACAGTTCTCTCAGCTGTTGGTTGATTTTATTACACGTTAATGTCTTAAAATAAATTGCCCTGGCATTAATTTGACTTCTATACTCTTCATTTTTGGAATTGAAGTTTCTGAACTCGGGTTACTTTTCTCTAGTTTTCGATATTTATGTGTGGTTCTGAGCCGTTCCATCTCCCAAATCTGGACTACTGGGAATCACCCAAACGTTTATATATGATTGGGCGTTCAGCCTCGTGCAATGGTGTGCTTATAGACTATTGCTAAACGAATTATTGGCATCCATTAATAGTTTTAAAAATTACTTCGTGAAACTGAAACATGTATATAGACTACAGACTTTGAATGTTTATGGGCCGAGTCAAAATAACGAAACTGAATGAATGAGTATAAGCGTCAGTTTTATAATCTGTAGTTAAATACCTATTTTTCAGTATGTAAAATGAAGTTAAAGCGTTCTTACATCGATTGCGCTCGTCTACTAACCGTCAGTTAACGTAGTAAACAAAACCGGAACCTTCAGCTAACATGAGTATAGCGTAAATGCTGCATCATCTTTTGGTTAACCTTGAACAGACATTATGAAATAGGTCAAATGAATACTTCTTTAATTTTGATTTTTATGGCGCCAGGAAAATAAATCGGCTAAAATTTCTTAAGAAATTTTTTAATAAAAAAATCATGTTTGCCCTTTTGGCTTGCTGAGTTTGTATTCTGTTTTCCCTGCCTGGTCCGCAGAACCGTTTTGGTTATTATCCTTTGATTTTAGGTACTGCACTTGCAGTGCTCTTCATCCATCACCCAAGTAGGGGTACGGATTTCGCTGGCGTATCTCTCTACTACTTGTAGGGTTCGAATGCGGACATTTCGAGATATGGGACTCCTGGCGCAGCCGGCACCCGTGATCGGAAATGCCAATGACTCAGAGAGCAGGGAACGAAACTGACGCCGCGCTCCTAGTTCCTAACCACCCCACCCGCTTCCACCCGCACCCCCAAAGGGGACCATTCATGCTAGACGGACGGCGAGCGCAGGGGTGCGGTCAATCTGACGATTCCGGAAAGGACTGGGAGTCGTTTCAAGTTAAAAGCTAAATGGAATGCAAACAATGTGGAATGTAACTGATAAAAGTGTTCGCGTTTCAGTGAACGATTAATTCAAATCAAAGACATGGAAGTTGAACATTTCAAAATATACTACTGAAGAATTTTTCATCTCTTTCAGGCATAGCATTTGTGAATGGTGGAACGCGACGAGGTTACAGCCTCGAGCACTTCCACCCCGCCATCCCGATCAGAGACCCAGTTGTTCTTGATTTTTTGAAAAGACAGTCCTAATTAAAATTTTTCTTCACTCGTATGCCTATAATGTTAATGTTCAAGACGCTATCCATGAATGATGTGCTTGGGAAAAATATTAATCGGATTGTGCTTAATGCTAGGCATCATGCGGTATGCGGCGTTAATCCTCTGTGCGTGAAGAATGCGATTCGTGAACTGAATTCGATATATGTACGGTAAACCATGACATAGTGCGAGGTTAATATACTTGCAATCGTCGCGTCCTGTAAAATCGCGTCATATGAAACATATATAAGGCGGAGAAAGCGGAGTTTCGTTCCTCAATCTCAACGCTCCAGTATAATCAAAATACCCTTTTTCAAATAAGAAGTTTGTTCTTCAATAAATCGCTTATCCACGCTAGGGTATCCGCCTAACCAAGTGCTTCAACAAAACATGTTAAAAAATAAACTTCTTCACGACATTTTATGCGCGCCTTTTGATGAAACCACGGTAGATGGTTATCGGCAAATCGGCACTTGCTGTTAACATCGATAGGCGAAAAGAAAAACTATATCCTGGCTGATTGGGCTTTCATAGGACAGCGCGTAAGAAAGTTGAAAACCCTCATCACTCATAGCGAGAATTAGATACTGAATTGTAATGGGTCGTAAATAGAATGTTGCCTATCTTTAGGATATGTAGAAATTAACTCTGTTTGATGTAGCCGATGCACGCCTGGCTTTCACTTACATTCTTAAATAAGAACTGAAAAAAACCGGCGACACAAAATTCCAGAAAAAACGGTGCACTTGTTGAGAACTACAGAAATGTCAATGCGATACTGCCTCGCTGTCTCTCCTCATGACCCATCCCACCTACCGATATCTCCCGCGACACCTTAGAGGAGAAGGGTGTAAAAGATCGACACTCGTCTTTTCTTTTGTCTTTTAACAATACAAAATTTACACCCTTATTAATACTCTGTTTCACTTGTAAATTTCACTTTTTGCCTTCCAGCCACTTATGATTTCATTAATCACAAAGAAATATCCTTCACTCACAAAATATTACCCTTCATTTATATTTTGTTTGCCTTCACGGCCTCAGGGTGAGATCACTAATCACACAAATAATACCCTTCACACGCAAATATTACCCTTCACACACAAATAGTAGCATACATATAATTTTTGATAATGTCAACCTCTGACACACTTGCGTCCCGGAAGAAATCCTGTCGCCAAACAAGTCTCGATTCTGCGGACGTGGAATCGGCTTCAATTCCCGACGATGTAGTCGATGAGTCTCCCTCGTCATGCGTCTGCTACCGCGTGTACTCTCAGGACGAACCTTTTTATGGGTGGTTTTAACTTCTAAAAACCTTACTTAACTTTCTGTCGAGTCACTAGCAAAGAATACTTCTTCTATTTCTCTTAGTACAGAAATTTACTGTGCCGAGTTGCGTGGATTCAGTCTGCCTTTGGGTATATTGTTGATCAGTGACCAGGCCACGGGCAATGGCAGGGCCCTCGGCCCAAAGTAGTGGAGCGCTGCAACGGTGCGACTAGAGTTAATGTTTGTGCAATTTGCACGCAGGGGGAAAATGGCGATACTGTGTGAAGGGACCAGTTTAACCTTTACAGTGTTAGTGAATTGCACCTCGCCAGCTCATAGCTGCAATAACAATGCTTGTTATTGCAGCTATGATCAGTTAATTGGCTACCAAGCGAGCTTGACAATAATAAACTTAAGAGTTGATGTGCTTCAATAATGTCTAATTGCGCGTCCCCCGCTGCTATTTTGACTAAAGAAGAACTATTACGTAATGCCTATGCACCACGAAATCGATAATAAGAAGACATTACGTAAATACTTAATATGGCATCGTTTTTACGTTACAAGGGATTTAAGGTTTGCAAAACATTTCCATCCCCGTCGCATGATAGGCAACGATCACGTCTTTTTCACAGAGAATCGCATCTAAACCCTGAAGAGGCAGAAAACCTAAATCAGGGGCCCCGTGATGTATATTTATACATCGTTACACTTGTTAGGTACATGTTGTTGCCTTGTTCCATTTTTTACAGTGTATGAGAAATTCATGACAAGAAACATAGTTGACTTGACTTGATTTAAAATGTTACCTCGTACTCATACAATACAAAAGTCGTCACTTTCAATGGAGATCAAAAGTTATCACTAGTTTATCGTGAAGAAATAAAGAATGCGTAGCAAAGGTAATGGATAACGATATATTTTACTCACAATGTGGTTTTGAATCGATAGGTTTCTACTTAAACATTTTTCCATACCCTTGAAACTATTTGCCTACTATTACCTAGTAATGATGATGGCGTATGACTCACAAGATGGCGACATCTAAAACGGCATCTTACCGGGAAGAACGATTGCGTTTTGTAAAATCGGGAAGAAAACCATGACCGCGTCTTGTGAGACAGCGCTATTTGAGGGTTTACTGTACGACTTAAATGCAATATTCCATGTATTTAAGTGCTGTACGGTTTATTTACACCACAGATTATGTACCTTGACATGCGCTGCGGTTTTCTAATCGCCGTGCGATGTTCAGATTTATATATCACTCAGCTACCTGATTCTACAGATCCGTGAGCGTGGGTGACGTCACTGCTGGGTTTGACCTTCTTTACCTTGACTTTTCGAATAATCTTTTGCTTTTTTGAAATGTCATATTCACATTTCCGATTCCGTTTTCCGAAACGCCTTCGTTGTACATTTCTAGCGGAATGTATAATCTAGGGTGAAAGGAGAGACAGCTTTCCTTGGGTGTATCTGGTGACAAAGTAGGAATTCCACGTAGTGACTCCGCGAGTGAACGGATTACCAGTGGTATCAAAAAGTGTCCGATGAAAATATTTCGACTCTAATTACCTACTGTCTCTGAGTGTCGTTTCTTTTCATGTTGTGCGTATTGAGAATAGCGTCGGAAAAGGCGACTGAAGGTGAGGGGGAAAATAGACATCGATCTAGTTAATTTAGTTTCCATTCTGCTAAGTTGTTATGTATAAACCTAGCACGCAGGACTAGGGAATTACGAAAAAACAAGCGGGTAATACTTAATAACTTGAGTCATTGGAATCCATTGCTATTCTAGTACAATGTCTAACAACGGACTGTTTATTTACATATCCATAGTTACATTACACTCCTCCCTCCTTACTCTTGAACACAATTAACTATTCAGAAAAACAATACAAAATATAACTTTTACATGCACTGAAAATTATGACATGTAATGAAAAGTAAATGACGTAATTGTAGCAAGTCAATATTCCAATAACACCAAAACTCAAATTAACAAACTACCCAAAATACACAATCATTTTATAAACTATGGACCACAAGTCAGAGAACATTTTGTAGTTACAAATTTAATTTAATCACAGGTTTCCTAATCCGGGTAGGATAGCGTCTTTGATTATCCGCTGTAGCTGTAGGTGATACAGCTATTGGAGTGGGTGAATTATGTGGATCGGAACTATTAAGAGTACTGCAATCAGGCCGGTCAACTGTAGGTATTGGAATTGGTCTGACTTCTGGCGCTACAACAGCTGATTGCAATCCAATCAACTGGTCTTTGTGCCGCTTCCAGTTGATTCCTGATTCTAATTGCACTCTATAGGTTACAGGTCCTAGTCGTTTTACAATTTTTGCTTCAATCCATTTATTCCTCCCCCTATAATCTTGTGCCAGTGCCGGTTGCCTTATATTACTAATTCTCTGGTTTTACTCTTTGAGTCTTGCTTGAGAAACTTGAGTCATTGCAATCCATTGCTATTCTTGTGCAATGGCTTACAACGGACTGTTTATTTACATATCCATAGTTACATTGCGTAAGTGTGTATGCTCGATTAGAAGTGCTTTTTGGTCTTTGAAAAAATCTAGGAATAGTGAATATGGTATTTTGACGATAAATTTGTCTTTTTTCCGTCGTCAGACAGAAAATTCTGGAACTAAAAACGTTATCCATATGTTTTAGAAAACAATGTGATTGTATTAAGGGGGTATGAGAAGATTATTAGCCGTGAAATTAATTGAAAAAAGATTTAGTTTATGTCTCTTAACTATCCTGTTCTTCGTATTGTGTTATTTGTATTCTTTTTCAATACCCTTCGTATTTTCTGTCGGGGTTTACATTATAACCCCCCTTAATTTATTGGACTATAATATCTCCGCTTATCTCTCTAATGGAAGGTTGCATTATCTGTTGTTGTTGCCCTCTTCTGATCTCCTGAAGTTGTTACACCTACGGGCGAATTGAAAATTGAAATTACTGTGGAATAAATTTTGTTTTGAATCAATGAATTAGTATGGATAACCATTTTGACCTCTTTCGTTATTCCTTACTAATTTTGGATTCGTTTGATTAGCATCTAATTCCAGTTGCTCATGGTAAAACTTTCCATAAAAGAGTTTTATAAACATATATATTGAAAGTTCTATGAATTGTACGTAAAACGTACTTGCTTGCTCACGGTAAAACTATTCATAAAACGGTAATGTCCTGCCATCTATGATACGCTTTGCGAACACATGAAGTGATAAATGCACTCTCTTTTGAATGACTGTTAGGTTAAAAACCATATGTATTGTTTATTTACTTACTTTCTGATCACACTCAACGGTGATAAGGCTCTAACACATTCTTCTAACAAGAAGGATACTGCCTCAACGTTCCATGACCTTCCAGCCATGTTTGTTTACGTTTTCCTTGTTTGACTTCCCATGGATAAGAGATTATTATCAACGCGATGAGCGGAACGTCTCATTGGTTGTTGCATAAAACGGTTTTATGGAAATAGAAGCTGTCCTATTCCGTAAAACGTTTTATAAAACTAGGTTTTATAAAACGGTTTTATCGTTAGCAAGCTCATTTTTATAAAATTAGTCGATTTTATGAAACGTTTTACCGAAAATTTTACCGTGAGCAACAGGCATAAGTTTTTCTGACCTCTCTTACTGTTGTACCTATTTGTTTTCTTAGTAACCCGCCGAAAATACTTTCCTGATAATGGTTGAATCCAGATCTCTATACTACAGCTATCTCTATAAAAGTAGATTTGGCTAAGCGATCGAATGGGGTCGAATGCCGTTGCATATTTCCTGAAGACAGTCCTGCTTAACTTCCTGAAATCCTGCCACTTTTGCCACAGTGAAAATCAGTTATCACCACGCTAATACGATTCGGCACCTCCGAGCGCAATGTAGGATGCCTGGAAATAGTATTGGCAGTGACATAATTTGCGAAAGCATTTCGCACGTCCTGAAGAAGTGTCCTGATGTGAGTTTTTCCGCGTCCCTCAAGCCCCACACCCCTTTTTCCTTCACCGCGGGCGCGCTAATTTGTGTCCAAGCACTCGCCTTAGAGAGAAAGAGGAGTTTTTCTTTTCGTTTTCGTTTCCACTCACGACTTCCTAATTCAGTAGCATCCAATGTTTTACTTTTTAACGACGCTGGAGGAGTTTGGGTTCCTTTCTCCTGCATCCTCTCTTGCGGAGAAAGAAAAACATTATCACTATCGTTGGTTGCTTAAGGTTCTCCTTACCGATGTAATGAAACATTTATCGCAGTTCAGCCCCGACTGTGTATTACCAGCCGACGATGGACTTAAGCTTTGTCAGCAATTACTGTCTTATCCGAATAATTCTGAGTATGAGTGCCCTCAATGGTCTAGAGCAGTGGTTTCCAACCGGTGCGGTGTGCCGCGGCACTTCAGTGCAGGGATGTGACCCGAAAAGGCATTTAACGTTTCGTGCCGTACCTGGGAGGCACCCGAACTCAAAGAGTCCGAGCCTCGGCGTTGAAGGAGACCCAACCCTTCACTATGGGTGGTTTATAGCACCAACTGACCATTCACTAGTTTATAACTTCTTAAAGTTAAACATAAATGACAAATCTATGGTCGTCTTTGTGTTGCAGTAGTCACGCTGATGAAAATGGTTTGTTCAAGTTTTCAGCCATGTTTGTTTAAGTTTTCCTTGTTTGGCTTCTCATGGATACGAGATTATTATCAACGCGATAGGCGGAACATTTCATTGGTTGTTGCATAAAACGGTTTTATGGAAATAGAACCTGTCCTATTCCGTAAAATGTTTTATAAAACGGTTTTATCGTTAGCAAGCTCATTTTTATAAAATTTGCCGATTTTATAAAACGTTTTACCGAAAATTTTACCGTGAGCAACAGGCATGAGCTATACCATATTATATGTTGGTTGGTGATTTAACTATTACCATGCTTAAATAAATAAAATAAAATCGAGGAAGTAGTTATTTAAATTTTAGTTAAAATTTTCCTGATGCACATTCCACTTTAATTAATTAATATTTTTAAATTTAAAAAATCTGATAAGGTGCCCCAACATTTTAACCTCTGTGTGAAGTGTGCCGCAAACGTAAAAGGGTTGGGAATCACTGGTCTAGAGCGATAGTTTATAACCATGGGTACGCGAAATAACTTGAATATTGGTGAAAGTATGGTTAAGATGCTTGAAAATGCGCTGGACGTAGCTGGATAGGGGTACTATCTAGAAGGATAAACTGCCAAGGGGTGCGCTCTACAAATAAGACTGGAAATCCCTGGTCTAGAGCAGAGACGCAGGTAGATAAAGCTAATCATAATAACACTAAATATCCATTAGAACGACAAAATGTTTGTGCGTAAACAAAGGATAGAGACTTATAATTGTCTTCGTCTCAGGCTCCATCCGGGTGTTCTTATACTATTTTCCAACCCAATTGAGTGAATTACACGTTCCTAAATTTCCAGAAATAAGGAAATCGTCTCGTTGCCTTACCACCATTAAGCATTCGTGTCAAATACGCCGTCTTGCAATCATTTTGGTGGAAACCAACTCGAAGGCATTCGAAATGGAAAACAACTCCGAAGTAATGGGCTCACCTTATGGGCGAAATTACGTTTCTGTGTCAAATAACCATCATATAAATGTTATAGTATTATTATTATTACTAACCCTAGTTATTATTAGCGGAGGCAACCGAAAACTTGAGATGTTAGGAAAAACATTGAGGCGACATTTCACTTGATTTGTGAAGTCCATCCCGCCATTACGGTCGGCACAGTTTAGGTCTTACTCTGGCTTGTTTTTACGATGGTCGCATTTGATTTTCGTCAAATCTAAGTTAAAATCCATGGGCAATGCGATGTTTTGTGGCTGATAGACCCCTTCTCTGCCCAAAATCGTTCCCATGCGCCCATGTTCTTGCTTCACCTTCGACCATTAGCGTTCACGGTCATGCCTCCTCCATTTAATATTAACCTCCTTGATTTGCGCCACTAATTCCCACTAGCTTTCTACCCTAGTAACTCGAAAGCTAATAAAATATTCCCCGTGCGAACGCAAGTTAGCGTCAACCCTAGTAAACTTGTTTACCACGCTGGAGTTACTAGGGTAACTGACATTACCTGGTAACTGACATTTCAAATGCACGTGAACGGAAGTTATAGCTGAAATCGTGGTTGAACGATTTAAGAAAATGGTGGGTGAAGCAGAAGGACGGCAGTACTACACTGCAAGGGAAATTGAAGTTCTCCTGAAATGCAGCCATTAAGTCCATTCAAAGAAGGATGCATTGATTAAATTAACATTCTAGACAGGTATTAAATGTGAATACTGCTCAGGTCTGCTGCATGAGCGTAAGTGGCTTCAGTTGTTTTTTTTAGTGATTCCTTACTCTTCACCAGAGGTCTCTAGCGTTTCTACAACGGGAAACTAGAAATCGTGTGAACGCAAGTAAGTTAATGCCGCCATGTTAACCATCTTTCAACCCTAGGAATCTAAACGGGGCATAAGGGGTAAGGATGGTATAGGTAGAATTATTTTTAGGGTGGAGGGAGAGTGGATGGAAACCCGGCGCCGGCAGTGGCCTACTCACTCACTATAGAGTCAACATTTTTACCACGCTTATTTTAACTCTTACCCGTATGTTTGTTGTTTTGTCTGGATGTAATCTTGTAATCGAAATCCAACCCAATTCCCAATGCTCAATCGAGCAGAAATTTGGCACACTTACTTACTCTCAATGGCAATACATGAATCAGTCATTTAATTCACTAATCACCAAGTTAATCCACTAAAATTGATCTAGACAATTCCCTAAAACCATGCAATAACTCGCCCACCAGTAATTCCTCCCCGCTGACCTCCTTCCCCCAACCCAACACCTTCCTCCCCCTTCCTAGTTTTGTATAAATGTATACCGCTTCCTTGAAGGAAAAATATTTGTACCTGATGATGGCTTTACTTTACTTAGCTGAAACGCGTTGTACCTTTGAATTTAATCTGTGGAATAATTGCTATCTAATTCTGTTTGATTAAGGTAGTTTGAGCGAAAAATCACTTCACCTAGAATTTGATGAATTTGGCCTCATTTTAAAGATACAACTCTCATCTTTCCAATGATATCAAAATATCAACCCTTTGCCGGACTACTTTTCGAGCAATTTTCCTGTAAATATAAGCTGTTTTACATGGGATAGATTATGGCTGAGCGCTCCAGAGGGAGAATATTGAAGGAAATAGGAACTAATTATCAAGTTAATACATGCTAAAATAAAATGGTTTATATTTTATATGGAAAAAAGTCTTTTGCCAATAAATGGCGCTAGTAGAAGTAAGCATTTATAGTGAGAAGTAATGCTAATAATTTAAATTTCAAAGAACCGTTGCACAATTAATATAATTACTAAAAATTAGAAAATAATAATATGTAAAAAAAATACTTTTTTATAAAGTTAAAAATATTTTTTTCATCACGGAAAATATAAGCGTGGGCGCTTTTTTTATCCAACCTCTTGTCATTTATTATTCTATCAATATCTATTCCACAAGTGCCCACCTTTTATAGTAAGAGAGTGATGAAAGAATTATTTTAAAACTTTTTAGTACACTTGAATATATGCATGGTTTAAAAATAAATATTTTTTTACATGTTATTATTACAAGTTTTTTCTCATCCTACGGACTCTTGACATCCTGCTCTTGAAATGCCCTCCCCAGGGGGCCTATTCTGTATGGCCTCGGAATTTCCTAGTCTCGACAGTGACGAAATTTTGACGTAACAGCAACGAAAATTTCAAATAGGGCCATTCAAAAGTAGAGATTTGTCGGGGGTTTTGACGTCACACCCACGGATTTTCCGAGGTTCGACCGCGTCGAGTCCTTACTGAATAAGGCCCCAGAGAATCCTAGGAGGGATCGAGAATCCTCCTGGCGGATCCCGAACCTCGGCCCTCAGTATTGGAAGCCAGTTCTCTTGCCAGCAACCCCCTAACCCCACCTATTCGAGATGACCTTTTTAGACACTGGCTAGTGACGTGTGACGTGGTATGATGGTCTGTCGATGAATTTTATTTTTCGAAACCAATAACAAGTAAAATTCTGCGAAGAGATAAATAGTATTCAATTTTCAAAATAGCTGAGAAATAATTATAAATTCGCCTTCCCAGTGAGAAATCAGTGAAAACCTCTTAACCTTAACCGTTGCATATTTTCGTCTACATGTTTTCCTCGTGAATTAGGCCAGCAGGGTACGCCCGACGGGGCCGGGTGCTAACCCCGATATGGACGTGAGAGTGAAGATCGAGACGTGGAAAGCAGTGACCAACTTATAACTTCAGCTCTCCTTTTGCTGGGTTAGAACATGCCCGTGATGATTCCGCATACGCTTGCTAACAAATGTGCTTGTGCGCGCAAACCTCCCCTCCAACCGCGAGAACGGCATTTGGCAGAGGGTGTCTGGACGACGGCTGTAAATCATGGATGGGGGATCCTGGTGACGTCATGGGACATTTGAGCCTGGAAATATAGTGGAAATGAGGGAAAATTTCCGAAAACTTCTTGAAATTTTTAAAGCATACAGCATTTCCTCTCTGGGACTGCAGTCAGATGGATAGATAAATGTATTTTTTTTGTGGGGCTAGGTTGACTTCAAGGAGACTTAAAAAAAGAGTCCACCTAACGTGCTGTGAACTTCCGTTTGCGCATTGTGAGATTATGACGTAAGTTACGGCGACGGTTATACGAAAGAATCTTCTGTATCTCCGCTACTCCAACCGTATCTAATGCCGCAACCAGTCATTATGACAACCGACCATTGGACTTCAAATGGAGCTCAATGGACGTCCTTGACTCCATTGGTCTGAATTACTGCTTCGTAATGATATCCTTTCATGTAGAATTGCCAAGTGCAAGATGTGCGTAATTGACCTGCCTAAAAATGTATCATGGGGAGTTTTAGGCTTTTAACACGTTCAATGCGGCGTTGCCCACGTGGTGAGCAAACAGCAACCCACGCCACCGTGCGTTTTTCGTTATTTGCGCTTTAGAGTGGGGGACTGCCTTGAGTGTGTTTCTGTCTGTATCGATCTGATAGTTGGCACCCATGATGTCTTGACACTAGAGAACGTTCATATAGGGGGTGGGTTGTTCGTTGCCCACACGGTGGGGAACGCCGCTCATTTCAAAGAAAGCGCGAAATAGGTGGCGTTGCCCACCATGAGGGCAACGCAATATTTTGCAAATAATACAAAAATCCTTAAATCTTTCATTTTTTGGCATTTATTTTTGTTGTATTTTGTATGTCGGAGAGCCGACTCCCCCCTCTCCTACTAGCCAGCTCCTTATCGCCAACCTGCGGGGAGAGGGGGAAGTTTGTACTCCGTGTTGCCCACGGGGTGGACTTTGCCACCTAGACGGGAAGGTTCAGCGTTGCCCAACGTGTGGGCAACGCCGCATTCAAGCATATGGTCCGCATGTAGCCAGCAGAGTTGCCAAATCACGGCCCCCACCCTTCCCGCGACCTCGCCGCTCGAGCAGCGCCTCAAGCCTACCGAATAGCATAGACTCGAAAGGAGCAGGGGGAGCGGGAGGGGGCAGGTCCGCCGCTGCCGCTATCCCTCGGCTAAGGAGTGAAGTACGCCCCGCAGATAGGGGCAGCGGCTTGCGCGTTGGGGTTGTGGGAGCCGACTCCCCACTCTCCTACTCACTAGCTTCTCACCGCCAGCCTGCGGGGAGAGGGGGAAGTTTGTACTCCGTGTTGCCCACGGGGTGGACAACGCCGCCTACACGGGAAGGTTCAGCGTTGTCCACCGTGTGGGCAACGCCGCACTTTGAAGACTATGGCCTGATTTTTGCGCCGTATTGAACGTGTTAAACAAAATTGTAGTTCAAGAAAGAGGAGAACGTGAAACATTCCTGAGCATTCAATGAAATCACAATGTAGGACATCAACCGTAAACCTCGAAATTTCAGAAGAGGCATCTCTTGAAGAGACTGGATTTGTTGGTGCTTGAAAGCATGGACTCTCGCAGATGTATGTATTCTCACAGATAAGAGATTCTTTGGGCAGAGGAAAAAAGAGAAGGTTTCGTCTTTTTACCATTCTTTGGATTTGATGGCTCTCCTGTCCTGTCCCCGTCTTGTATTGGTAGTTTCCTCGTCTTGTATTGGTAGTTTCCTTGTTTTATCATTCTACAGAACGACCGATTTCGCGGATTACGTAAATTTTGAGTAGTTGTTATTTATTCGAAAAAATATATTTCTAGTATTTGTAGAATAAAACTTTCAAGTCCTTTTTGGATTTCTTTGGAAAATGAGAAAATAATTAGATTCAAAGTTGTAGAAGCAAGGAATAATGTCTCCTGTGCTGATATATTTTCGTACTTTTGAATCCATTCAAGCTCCCATCCCTTACTCTTCATATTCCTTCTCGTAAAAATGTGTTCTCTACATTAAAAATGCACTCTTGAGACATGAATAGTAATGTTGTAATACTGAAAAGGGAAGATACCAGCTTGACAGCCATTGCCTATTCACTTACAGCGTATCTGAGGAAGCGAGGTGTCATTTCACCCTATCCCTCTATTTACCTGTGCTTGGTTATGGTTATCTTTTCCGTGAATCCAAACCAAAATTTTCATCTTCTTACGTTGTATTTTCTCATTCCAATGCATATTACCCAAAACCTAATGTTCTAGACTCCATCTTAAGGTGGTTCCACCGTAAAATGACTTAAATTTCATTTGATTCATATTGTCTACTTGTAGAAAAAACTTGTCCTCTATCTGATATGAACAATGTGGCATTTTTCACCCCCCCTTTTTGGCCAAATTCCCCTCTTTGGACAGTTTCCCCTCTGCGGACTGTTTACCCTCCGGACTTAGCCGAAGGACTTGCCCGAACGAAATGCGCGCTAACGACATGTGCGCCAACGACGGCCAAAATGCCTACGACTACAAAATGCAGCGACTCCTGCCGGCGACTTCTGCCACGACTTCTGCCACGCCTTCAGCCGCGCCTTTAGCCGCGCCTTTCCCTCACCAGATCCTGCATCGTTTATATAGATCCTGGATGAGGTTGGAAAAGGTCTGGAGAATGAAAAAGCAGCCGAAGCAGTTTCAAACTTCACAAGACCGCGAGAAGGAGAAGGGACGTAGAAGAAATCAAGACAGGAAAAGAAAAGGATGAGAGAAGAGAAGAAAAGAAAAAAGAAGTGGAAGGAATGGTGAGAATGCTGAGAAGGAGGAAGAAGAAAGAAGACAACTCTGTGATAGAAATACTAAGAAGAAAATAGCAATTGTAAAGCAAGCAAAGAAAATCGCAAGACACCCGATGAAGAAATCAAAGGAGAAAACCAAATAATTTTTTTAAATGATAATACACTTTGTAAAATTAAATGTAATGAAAAACATTGACACTTGAAGTACACTAGAAAAATATGAACAAATTGTTAAATAAAAGTAAAATGTAGAAAATTGGGGGTTTAATTATAGGTACCCCAAATATTATTGTAATTGAAACAATAAAGAGGAACTTCGCTCTACCCTTTCAAGGGAAGACCGAGTGGGAGGGAATTGGTGTTCCAATTCTCTCCCTTTTAATAAAAAAAAATAATCGTTTATATAGCCTGTAAGGTGAGGAAGGATACCAAAAATCCGGTCATCCTGACCAAGGCACAAAGGCTGTGATCCTGTATTCTGCGGCCGAAGCCAGAAAACAGTTCCTGGCGCTCCAATTAAAAACTGCCACCCTATCTATCACCCATCCCATTATTTCCTCCCCTCCAAGGCTACCAATCGCCAACCTCCTGACCTTACCCATTCCACCTTCGTCCTTGTCGACAGATCCCCTCCTCAGCTGACTCATCTCTGAGCTCGCTCTCTATTGCTGGCGAGACGGCTACCGGGTAACACCGTTGTGTGAACCTGCTGACTTCGTCATTTTTGTACTTAAGAGAGAAGCTCAACCTCTCATACTTGTGTACTTTAATTATTTTCCGACTGGAAACTCTCATTACGGTTGCCTGGCATTCGACCTATGGGTAAATTGTTTGCAACTTGGTTGGTTCTATTTGTGATTTGTGAAATATATTGATAGTTAAGTTATTGATTGATAATACTTGTGTTTCGTTCGTTTTCCTCATTTGTCTCACCCGAGCTTGGAAAGAGTTTGTTTTTTACGAGTGTTATCGGCGAGAAAATCTACTCCCTTCTCCCGATAGGGCTTCAACAACAAAATAATACCTTTCCACGCTATTTTATTCTATAATTGAACTTGAAATTACATGGTGTCCAATGGGGGAATGAGAGAAACACGGGGAAAATAGTATTTTTCCATAAAATACAAATGCCATTTTCGTGGAAAACTGTCTCTAAGAAGGAAATAATCCAGAGAAGTTGAATAAAAATAAAATACAGGCATCTTACCTCCTTATTTTTCTAATTATTGAAAAATGAATGCCGTAATTGAAGTCAAAATGTGGTAATTCGTAGGAAATGGCGCTGCATTTGGCTTCTATGGCTGTAAAAAAGTGCTCATTTAAAATACATTCGTGGAATAATCTGTATTTTTTCTACTTTACTTTTGGTTTTCTGTAGGTGACGCATTTCATAAGCGAAATCAGGATTTTTTGGGAAAAATATAAAAAATGTGGAATTTAATATTTGTTTTGACTCACACAGTCGCGGCGGAACCACTTTAATAAGAAGAATTTTCGTTGCGGTAGTTAGTTGCTAGATTCTCTCTCCAATTTTACAGTCGTTCATGAATATTTCATGGCATCGGTTCTCAGAGACGAAACATTTACGACAAATCAGTGTCCGTTGGGTGGCCTATGGTGCAGGAAACTCTCGTAAACGAATGCCGCGGCAGAAAGAAATGTGATAAAATCCTGAGTTTGATTTTCCTACTAAAACTTTTGGTTAAAGACCTTCTCTTGGGGACTACCGATGGTAGAACCTCTTAATAACGGTCCCTCCTCGACTGCGAGCCTAATCCGACCCTTCGCGAGCGACCCAATGACCCTCACCGAGATCCTGGTCACCGCGGGTGGCCACCCCACTGAGCTTGACCGATCGCAGTTAAATTATAGGTTATAAACTCTAATAATTGTTATAAAAAATTTGTAAATATTTTCGTACTCATGATTGCAACACGATTACAGGCCTTTCATTCCAGGTCCAGGCCAGGGACCGTCATTAATACCATTAATAATAATAATAATAATAATAATTGCGTCTTTATTTAATCAAGTGTATTTAGGACCATTGGGTCCTCTCTTACAATAAACTTGAACAATCACCAACATCCATGTCCTGGGAGGAGAAAAATCCTCACCTGGCGGGATTCGAACCCGCGACCTTTGAGTTGGCAGGCGAGGACGTTTCCCCGCCGCCACCGAGGCCGACAGTCCCAACCATTGGTAGTCCCCACGAGAGTGCCTTCAACCAAACTTTTTCTGCTGATTTATTTTGGCAGCATCTTAATCTAATTACGCTATAATAATTTCATGTCCGTTTTCAAGGATAAAACAAAATAAATATACTTTTTTTGCCATGTAGATAACATGAAAATTAAGTTGACCAAAAAATTACGGAAGAAAGAACGTATAAATATCCATCCATAAAAAGCTGGCAAACAAACGTTTTAAAATGTATTGTTATCAGTACAATTTATGTTGGAAAACTAATTTGTTTCAAAGGTTCGAATAGACGTAAGAAAATATTTAACGAAGGACGTAAAAATATTTTGGAGGTCCTGGAGTATAGTACCCCTTAAGAACGAAGCGCCGTTATTATGAGAATGGATTGAAGACCAATGTAGTCACAAGTGGCGTGAAGTGGTGATCACAATATAATGACTTACCAAAATATTTTGCGATGTAATAGTCTTATCTAAAGCATTAAAGGAAGGAGAAATGAACGGGAAGAATTGCAGAGGAAGACATGGGAGAATGGAATACATCAGGAAAATGATGAAGGACGTCTTAAGTGAAGAACTACGCAGGAATGAAGCGGTTAGCTGATGGGAGAGTGGAGTGGAGAGCTTACAGCAAACCATTCTTCGGATTGATGATAGCTGATGATGACCGAAATATTGGTCAATCACAAAATTAAATGAAATTTTGCACTAAAATTTCGGCTCCTTTAATATATCGTCCCCTAGATTGTAGTGCAATCGTATTTTTTACGCCTAGAATTAGTATCAGTCCAGTATTTTGCTGGTGAATTCCTTTCGTACACCTACACACTTCTACACCTATTCACAATCAAAAGTATTTCAAGATACGTGACCTTCTCCATCTTCTTCCGCCTTACCACATCAATGCATAGCCCCCTGCTCCTGGCGAATTCTATATCGCTTATTTTCCGGCATTAAATTTTCATTCCAAGCCTCTCGCACTGACCCTGTAACCCGCTGAGCTGTGATTATTATTCCTCAGCAGACTGCCTTTACTGACACTTGGTCATCTGTATCCTTAAATCTTACTGGCGCTGTCAACTCTACGTATATTCTAAATGCCGTCATGTCGTCACAATCCCAAGTTTTACTCTCCATTTTAATATGCTCGAATAAGTTAACTGTCCTCGGCGATGACTGTCAACCCTGCCGTGTTTCCTCGCTAACCGCTGTCCAACCTGATGCTTCGTGCGTTTCTCTTTTATTCCCGCAGTCGGACCGGATATTTTGATTCCATTGGGGCTTTACGAAGTACTTGAATTAATTTGCTTGTTCTGCTTTGTAAAAGTTTTCTAGTAATCCATGAGAACGGATTTTGATTAGAAATATTCGTGGTTGAAGTGAAACATGTTAGGACAAAAAGAATGGACCCGTGATACGAAGTAGCGATTGTTACATCTTTACAGTGAGATATGAATAACGAGTTTCTTGACGCACGAAATCGTTGTCTTTCCCGCTGAAAGTACAAACAGAGTGCCTTTAAGCAGAGAAACAGGTGTTGCACGTGAATCGCAAGATATGAGCAACATCAGAGCAAAGTAAATTTTGATCCTAAGAAAGAAGTCCTAACTTCCTTCTTGCAATAGATTACCTATTTCTCACCATTTACTAACATGAAATTGAGATCAAATTTTAGGTTCTCCATGTCGCTTACCCTGTGCAATGCCTTACCATCATTCTAAAAATTTCCCATATTCATCGTAACGTCCTTTTTTAAAATGTCGAACGAAATTCATAAAATCCTAACCTGTGGTACCCAGGGGTTATAACTTTATTTTGTCGTATATTTATTTCCTTTCCTATACATTGATCGTTTGTGCGGTGCCATTCCATTTGTATGTACCTTCGTGTCACGAATCACTTCTGATGATTTATTTTTTTAGTACCTCCGAAATGAATTCTGCGAGTCTCATCAATTGGATAGATATGTGGTATTACATCACGTTTAGTGCTATGCAATTCAAAAAGGCCTACGGCAGAACGTACCGTTTTCGTCCAAATTTGCTTCAAAGTTTACAGTATAGAATAACTATCTTCAAATTAGAAATATTGACTTTTAGCCTATCACGCCATTTTTATAGGTCTATGGACTTTTTAAATTTAAAGCATTTTGTGAATTTGAGATATAAAATCTTAGATTATATCATTGGTATTTGTATTGGCATACTTATCTGGGAACCGGGGGAAACACATTAATTTTCTTAGAGGTAATGACAAAGCATTTAATACTACAGTAGAGCGTCGATTATCCGGATCAATTGTTACCGGACCCAGTCCGGATTGTCAAAAAGTCCGGATTTTCGAGCAGAAGGCCGTTTTATGCCTTAAACATAAAGAAACTTTGCTAAAAACCGTAAAAACAGTAATTCACTTTAGAAATTCAGTTAAACAATTAGAGCAGATAAATAAAACCAATAATTTAACCATAACCGCCACATTGTAGCGGTCGACGACCCCGCCGAGTCTCGCATCAACGCTTTTGACAAATATGTACATCGTATTCACTTCAACGTATTTATCGCTGGATGTGAATCCGGATTATCGACGGTCCGGATTTTTGACGTCCGGATTATTGACGCTCTGCTGTATTCGATAATAGGAGACAGGAGGAATGGAAATTGGATTGTTGGAAGAAACTTGAGGGAACTGAAAAATTGTAACTTCAAATTGTATTTATTCTCGACCTCTTTATATGTGGTGCAAATTTTGAGTTTAGGTCAAATAATATATATATTTTTTTAAACTTTTGCCAACGTTTCGGACTTTTATTGATCCATCTTCAGGGCTATAAACAAATGATACATGATGGTTCAAATGTTTGACAATTCTTTTTTTATTACATAATGGTTTAATTTACAGTCATTAAATGTAAAATTACATAGAAAAAATTCAAGATTGTTACCTATAAAGTTTGGTGCTGTTTTTATTTACAATTTTAATTTGGTTGCTTGGATTCATTTCTTTGTTGAAAAGTTGTATGTCATTTATTAAATTATGATAAATTTTGCTTAGATAACTAATGTCTGTTCTTTTATTGCAACTTTTTTATTTCTGGATATATGGTACATTTCTTTGAATAATCTTTTTGATAAATTTTGTAAAAATGACTGTAAATTAACCATTATGTAATCAAAAAAAGAATAGTAAAACATTTTCACCATCATGTTTCATTTGTTTTTAGCCCTGAAGCTGGATCAATAAAGGTCCGAAACGTTGGCAAAAGTTTAAAAAAATATATATAGGGGAGAGTTGTATAAAACTTATTATTATCTTTTACTATAAATAATTTAAAAAATAAATATTTCAAGATTCTTCGTGATTCACAATGTTTTTACACTTCTTAAGTTACTGTTCCAAACTTTTTAAATTTTGCGTTTTAGTTTTAACCCTATTGCGCAATTTAAAATAAATCCATAATCCCTTTTTATACAACTAGTCGTGTAAAATGGGGTACGTATAAAAACCATGAAAAACTTACGTATTTTCAAAACTTTTCTTTAATTACAAAGCAAAGAACAAACATTTGAAAAAATTTAGTAAAACAATTGAGACTAAACACAAATGAACGAAAAAATATAAATTGCTTCTAATAACACATTTAGCCTACAAATCCACAATGGTCGCAAATAAATGTGCCGTCTTCTTCTTCAACATTGGAGCAAGCTTCATGAGCCCAGCCTCTGCATCCAGAACACTGGATCCATCCTTCATTTCCTTTTGAATTCACATAGTTCATTGCAAAAAATGCAGGCTGCATCAGCGTCTTCGTCTGATGATGATGATAATACATCCTTGTAGTCAGTTGTAGTGGCGATACGCGGAGTATCGCCACACGTTAAAACCGGTAATGGTAATATGTGAAACACCTCTAACTCTCTACAAAAGAAGTGTCAAGTAACGTGTAGTGGAAGTATGCATAGCCATTTTGGCACTGGATAAGCTCGAAATGTCTTGAGACTAGTGAAAAAAATTCTAGCTTTAAAACCCTTATGCTGTGTACAAAACGGGGATGTCCCCGTTTTAGACTACTTTCATTGTCCCCATTTTATCAATTACGGACTTATATAAGTTGTAATGACATGACAAACTTGTATAAAAAGTCAAAAAGACTTACTTGACTCATGACAACGCAAGAAACAGCCTACCGCAGGCACAACTAGACTCAAGCTGCCGTTATACTTGCTTTGGACATTAGTACTGTGGTTTGCCGTGAGTAGAAGCACAAGTCAGGGAAAACCCAACTGTCCCCATTTTAGCCGCCGTCCCCGTTTTGGACGTCCGTCCCCTATATATTATTTGACCTTAACTCGTGAAATTTGCATCATATAAAAATTGTAAAGTGATCAAACGACATAGTAGAATCAAGGTACGTGCATTACAATCAGAAGAGGCTCATTGAGAGAGTCTGTTGTGAACGGTTTTAACTACGGATATGTCGGAGATTAGGACGATGAGGAAGTGGTTGAAAGGGAAATAGCTGATTAGGTCATTAAATAAATAAAGCTACATAAGTCTCTAACTTGACTAATTTTTCCCACCGTACGGCTAAAAAAACCCTTCAAAACAGCAGGTTTTTTTGCGATTCCGTTAAAATTACTGTGGTGAGTAATAGATTATTTTTATAAATAGTTGAGAAAACATGCAATCTACACACCGTTAGTTTTTTGACGAAATCTAGGCGCTAGAAACTCCTATTTTTTTTAAATATTCTCCCTCTGGAGCGCACAGCCATAATCTATCCCATGTAAAACATCTTATATTTTTAGGCAAATTGCTCGAAAAGTAGTTCGGCATGGGGTAGATATTTTAATATCATTGAAAAGATGAGTTTTTTTAATGAGGCCAAAATCTAGGTGAAGTGATTTTTCGCTCAAACTACCTTAAAAACGAATTCAGAGGCGAACCCACTGAAGACACACGTGCACTGATGACTGTTGGGTGTGTATTCTTGGCTTAGTCAAGTGTTTTATACTTTTTCCTAGTCATCCCCGTTATCTCGTTCCTGTGTGCATGTCTACAGCTACATCTACATACTACCCCGCAAGCCGCCTCACTAGGCGTGTGGTGGGGGGTGTTAGGACACCAGCCGTTTACATATAAAAAGGAAACGCTCTAGTGAAATTACGCCTAGCATTTATTAAAGTCCCTTCTTGTTCGGGGGAAAAACGAATTCCCAAACCTATCCGTTAGGCAAAATATCTCTCTTAATTTATCGTTTCTGTCGGACCTGGAAATATAGTGGGGTTCTAATATGATGTTCTCCGTGTCGCTCTGAAAGATATCTTTTCTCAATTGCTCGAGTAATCTAAGCCTAGCGCGCAGCCTCCGAGTCTCTAGCGGCTCCCAGCCTAATTCGTTTAACATCTGCGTAACGCTGTCTGTACGCCCTTAGCAGTTTTTGACGAATCGCGCAGCTTTACTTTGTATTTTATTAAGTTCCCGGATTAAGTCTTTCTGCACCGGATCCCATATGCTCGCTGCATATTCAAGGTGTGGCCGGACGAGTGCGAAATAACACCTCTCTTTTACTTTTTCATCTGAAAATCTTCCCACAATACGCTTGACGAATCCTTGCTTCTTCAGAGCTCTGCCACTAGTATTTCTTATATGTATTCCCCACGATAGGTTCGAGGTAATCGTAACTCCCAGATACTTCACTTCATCTGTCGCCTTTATCTTAACGCCATTCACAGCATATACACGGGGATAGTTGGACGACCTCCGCAAGAAATGTCTAATGCCTGGATGATACAACTATGTCGATCTGCTCCATGACTCGCCTCTGCATTTTTAGTATATATCGTTCTCAGTATATTCTTATATCCATATCGTTTATTTCTTGGCCTAGTTAAATACGGAATGGGAATATATTTCCTTTCATCGACCATTTGAGTAGCTGTTGTACCATTTCAGTTTATCGTGCTTCGAATGGCTTGAGCCGTGTCGCAATTACAGCCTGCCACTTGTATACAGGAGCAACAGTACCCAAACGAATATAAGGATCGTCCCTCGGGATTCGAGCCGAGCCCAACGATGTTTTCCTTCGATGATCGAGCGGAAACCGGTGTATCCATCGTTGCAGAGCCGTTGCCCTGGACCATTTGACCTGTCTCAAATGTCAAGTCTTTATTCTGAGCTTCAAATAATCTCAAACTAATTGAATTAGTTCAAAACCTTAAGCACTAATTGTTAAATAATCCACTTTTCTGGGGTTCAAATGAAAGCCGGAGAAAGAGACATAGCGTTCTTTAGAATGATAAGTTAAAAGTCAACCGAGAATCTAGAGGTGAGGACTATCTACTGCTTCTGAAACTCATTTTTTTAACCCTGTGACAAACATCCAATCCCGTAAAAATGACTTTGTAATCATGTTTATTTACAGGGATGTTACTAGTCAGGGAATTTGAAACCCGTCAGGGGAATCAGGGAAATTCCAGGAAAAATCGTCGAACTGTCCGGGAAAAATGGGATGAGGGCGAAGGTCGATGAATTGGTCAGTGGCCGACGGGACCCCAACTATACGTTCGTTCGTTGTTGCCGGAGTCGATGTTCCATCTTTTGATTTTGTCTTAGTTCCATAAATTTGTCAATACATTTGGGGAGTAAAAATAACATTAAGGCCCGGTTTCACCAACGGCAATAAATTCCAGATCATGGATTAACCCTCGAGTTAATCAGTGATTACGTTAATTGGGTTTCACCAACGACAATCAGCGATTATCGGAGATCAAAATCGTTGGTCTAGTTGATCGTAGATATTGGGCGATCAAATCCACAATCAACCAATATGACGGAAATCTTGTATTCATCTCACACATAAATAGAAGAAATACCAGACTATTTGAGCTTGAGAGCCAACCACAGGCCATTTAGAGCAAACCTGTACGATGCGTGCGAAGAAAATTAATATATTTAATACGAGTTAAAAATTATTTTAACCAAACCTACAGTTCATTTCTAGTAGGGATTGGAAACTGGTTGCATAGTCCGAGAAATAGAAATATCCCAATGTCACTACTAAACCTGCTTTTAATGGCGGTATTATATTATGTAACGAGAAGTATTCAGGTAAATTGCACCAGTTTACGCACGATACGTTTAAATTTCGCGGGTTCTCAACATGAGAATTACGAAAATCGCAACCGTCGCACCCTCATATTTATGTCGCGATCTTGGTCGCGATGCCGGCTGTTGTGAAGCTTGTGGTCTTTTTTGGAGAATATTTTCTTACTGGATAGATTTTGTGGTATTATTACAATTGCAGAGGAGTGGTGAAGGATTTGTCGTTATGATATTGAGATTTTATTTTAATTTATTAATATTCACGACAAGAGTTTAAAGTGAGTACCTAAGTTATTTGATACCTCGATTGAATTTTAGTTACTTTTTGCGATCTTAGCTAGTGCGATGACTTTAAGGAAGTAGTTTTGAGTGTAATAAACGGCTTACATTTGTATTATTTACACCAAGTGTAACGTTTATCGAAATATAAAACCTTTGTGTGTAGCCTTCGTGTCATACATAACATAAACACCTTTGTGTGTTCAACAAGTGTAGTCTTTGCATATAGTATGTGTTATTCCCGCGCCTTGGATGTAATAACCAAGTAGACAATCGTTTATTTAACTCAGGTTGTGTATGTTTGTGATGCTTTAGTATAAATTACTTGAAGTGTTATTATGATATTCCGTCACACCATGCAGAGTGAGTGTTGTCTAAAATGATGGTAAAGTGTGGTGTAAAATTTATGGGATAAGTTTATCACGATCTGATCGAGAGCTAGTATTGACAAAAAACGTAGACTTATATGTTGCACAAGTTAAAGTGTTAAGTTATCTAGCAAAATTCTATCCAGTAAACACTACAGAAGTGTATATGTAGTTAAATCTCATAAACAAAACTGGATCCCCAGAGTTAGTTTGCCAAACAGTACTAATGACTGAAATGTAAGTTGCTACTCGTACATATTTAACACAAGACACTGAAGCATAACATCATACAATGTTAATTTTCATATATATCTACTAAATATTTATGTGAACATTATAAGTACCTACACTCATCACAGTGATACAATTTTGGTAGATAAACACATTAGTTGTAAGCTTTAGGAAGTTGTTGATGCCTTGAGGTGTTTCATCTTTCAAAGCAACCAAATGAAATACCTACATTATTTTACACATGATGAGTGCAATGGGAATGAGATGTTGGAAATTAAATATGCCAAATTATAAAATTTGAGCAATTAATTGCAGTGTTTAGATATACAAGCATTGAATAGTAGGGTAAACGTTGGCAAGGCTGTGTAGTCAGTATGGGTTCATTGAAAGCAATGATTTCCTTGTCATATTAATAAATGATACTGTATAATAGTAAGTCATTAGCTAATATTATGTCAGCATAATCAGGTATGCCACTAATGTCATATTCTATGGCCTTAAGATGTTATGCAATATAGGTTTTTCACCAAATGTGACAAGTGTTATGCAGTTTTTCACTTCCATGCAGGTAATATACTTAACTACTGTAAATTATATTATTACTACATTCTTTATGGGTCGTTATTGTTGGCTCAATGTATGTTTCAGCATGGTTGGTATATGATTTGTTCTTCTCATTTTATTGCTACCTAATTATATTGCACTTACTTGATATGACCTTTTCTCTTATACCTTCTGGCAATTCAAACTGAGGCTCATCTCTTATATTGCAAGGAATGTGGAAGATGCACGTAGGTATATGACCTGCTATATTTTATACTCCAATGCATAATTAAATGTTTCCACCGAATTCATTCGTACTTGGAAGAATTGTTTTGACTATGTGCATAAGGTGTAACAAGTTTTTTTTAACATTAGGAGATATTTATTTGTATTTATTAACTAACTTCTTATGTCATAAGTTTTAAAATTGTATCTCTTGGTTTGAGAATAGAAGTCATTTTCTCAAATTCAAAAACCATAATCATTCAATATCATAGCTCATTTGTAAACAATTTAATAAAAGTTTCCTCATATAGGAGTAACATTATGACTGGCCTTAGGATTAATCAGTTCTAATAAATATAATAATAGACTACTTAGCTTATCATTCAACAAAGTTTGCTTTACTGGTGTTCTTTTAGCATAGCATGGGTCGTTGTACAGGTGCCACTGCAATGGTGTTTTTCAATGTTTTCATCACAGGTGTAACCATTATACGAGTAGTAGAGTATTAATTGGGGTTGGGCACCTTTTTAATCACATGATATAACTAAACAGTGGAAATTAGAATGTCAATTCTGATAGTGAAAAAAACAATTTGTATGGATCCAGAGTTGTACAATAGTGTAATTAGGTGATGATAGTGATTTTTATGCACTAGGTCGACACTTATCTCATCATATATCTTGTTAGAGATTGTGCTATTGCATAGACCAGTAGTATGTAAATGCTAAGTTTTTGTAAGCCTCAGCAAATAGGAAAAACGAAATCTGTCCCCAATACTTTTATTGCGGAAATAATTTATTATTGTCCACTTCAGAATTTGCAGAAAATATCTGCAATTAATAATGTGCTTGTTGTTTAGGAATATCAAAGCATTAGTATGTAGTGTGTTTGAAGGTAGATGTATGTATTTAGATCATTATTAAAAATATTTATGAGGCTATATACAGGTCGTCCTGTAATTGGACTAATGGCAACTCCCACTTAATAAATTTTGGCCATTTTCCCCTATGCTATATCTCATAGTTTATTAAATATAGGTTAGGACGTAGGTATTAAAAAAATGTCTACATGTTGATGAAAGAGAATAAAAGGAAATTCTTGCTAGCTTAATGTGCATCAAGTCATTCATTTAGATTTTGTAACGGATTCCTCTGATGACTATTAAATGAAATATTGTGGTGTGTGCAGATTTAATCAAATCTTATGTTTTGCACTTCAATATCCTGAAAAAGAAAAATATCTATATATAAATGGGTAGGTATATATAAATGCATTATAGGTAGTTATCAGAATTTTTTTATCTTATCAAGGAAACATATTCTTATGTTGCTCGAATTATTAAAACTGTCTCATGTAAACTCCTTGATGTAAGTTGAGTGTCAGCGTGACTCTCTAGAGCTACATGTAGTGAATCTGAATAATTGATCTGATTTTAAGTTAAAATATTTTTTATTGGTGATATACAAGCTGTATCAAAACCAAGCTTCTACAGGTTAATCAAGAGAGTGTCAAGGTACATACATAGAAATGATGTCTTAAGAAATAATGATAATTCTTAATGGAAGAATAGACCTAGACAATATAAAGGAAGATTTTTTTTGAAATTGCTAAATTCCCCTGTGTATTTGGAGCTTTAGCCTGTGCTGACATTCCAATCACCTCACCAGGAGGGAAAAATGCAGAGTTATTCAGGAATAAAAGTTCCTGTTTTTCTATCAATGTTCAAGCAATTAGCTCCCCAAGCCTGAGTTCGACCCATTTGGTAGCTAGATGGCCAGGTAGCATGATGAGGCAACATTTAGTAACCATTTTTTTTAACAAATGTAAATTTGTAAATAGGCAGATTCCAGATGGATTTTACTTAGGTGACCAAGGTCGGGCTTATCTCCTTTCCCCCTAGTTTAACCCTGCTACCAGAAGAGAGAGACGTTACAACATTTCTCACATTTGAAATAGAAATTCAATGGAATGCTGTGTTGGGGTAATGAAGAGGAGGGATCCATGATCATTCCTCAGGCTTTGGGTCAAATAGACACAGCTCTTATTATTATCATGGCCCCAGTTTTGCATAACATGGCATTATTGTTTATGGATGAGGAGCATCTAGAGAATATTTATATGAATCCTCAACGCTTTCGTAGATCAGATATACTCAATCCTCAACTCAATCACATTGTGATATATTTCCTTTTTCTTAAATATATAAATGGTGAATATTACTTACTAGGTAACCAATTGATTTCAAAAATAAATTAAAAAATGCATCCTTCAGTAGAGCATATAACGTAGATTCACGGCCCTAAAGCAAGTAGGGTAGGCAGAAACGTTTTACATAACAAATTAGACATGTTCTACTAAACTTAGCATTTGTCATTTATGGGTTTAGTTACCTCTAGCGGGGATTTCAAAGAGAATTTGAAATAAAGGCACAGATGCGACAATTATTAGCTTATTAATTATCCCTGAGTTTAACTCGAGTAGCCTTTATAATTTCCTTTTATATTTCGTGGTTTATGAATACCTATAAACTCACTATTTTTCAATTCATTTTTCAACATTTGCATTATAAATTATTGCTTTTCATTAATTTTATCGAGTTGCCAAATTATAAGGCTTTTTAATTATTGGCGTTCTTCTTAGTACGATGTTTCATTTGTTCACAAGAAGTTTTCAATTACTTCCAAGTTCTTATGGAGTTAGGTTTGGGTGGCATTAAATGACACTGCAACCTCTTCCCAAGCTATCCTTTTATCCTCACATGATACTACGTCGTGTATTTTATTTTCCAACATATTTATTACGTCTCCCACCAGATCAAGCAACAGAGAATTTTCCAATTTGAAAAAACTATTACGTCGCGCACAATGCATTTAAAATCACGATCGTCATGCACGGACACGTTACAGTGATCACGTGACGGTGACCGCCAATAGGAATTCTTCTTATAAATCTATGAGAACGTTTACGTTACGCGATTGCCGATCATGTGATTGCCGATCTTGATCGACGATCAAGTGTTGGTGAAACGGATGCGGGATTTGATCTCCGATCGGTAAATTGATGCCGATCAATTGATCGTCGATTAACGAGAGGTTGGTGAAACCGGCCCTAAGTGTGTTTTCTCAACTTTCATTTGCACTTAAACTTTTCACTGCTCTCTGAACGTCATACTGCTTAAGAATAATGTCAGGGAAATTGACAATTTTTGTGAGGGAAATGTCAGGGGATTTCTTTTCCAGAATCTTGTAACAACCCTGGTTTACATTTTGAAGCCAATCACCTAATTTGGCTGCTTCGTTAATGCGTGATACGATAGTTATTTCATGTGATTCCCATTGGTTCCGATTTTGTGCACTCGTTTTGATTGGTTTTTTTCTCCTCCGCAGACCATCACGGGGGCCATGAGCACGCTTGCGCCGCCCATACCTCTGGAGAAGCCCCAGGACAACCGGAATCGCGTGGACTACATCCAGGACGTGGCTTCACAGCACGACTTCGATTATCCACCGGTGAGTAGCGTAGCCCCGGCGGCGCACAGTGGGTGCTGGTGTGGAGCTCTTTGTGTCCCAGCCTAATGCCTGTTTTTCACGGTAAAATTTTCGGTAAAACGTTTTATAAAATCGACTAACTTTACAAAAATGAGCTTGCTAACGATAAAACCGTTTTATAAAACCTAGTTTTATAAAACGTTTTACGGAATAGGACAGTTTCTATTTCCATAAAACCGTTTTATGCAACAACCAATGAAATGTTCCGCTCATTGCGTTGATAATAATCTCGTATCCATGGGGAGCCAAACAAGGAAAACGTAAACAAACATGACTGGAAGTTCATGGAACGTTGAGGCAGTATCCTTCTTGTTAGAAGAATGAGTTAGAGCCTTAGCACCGTTGAGTTTGATCAGAAAGTAAGTAAATAAACAATACATATAGTTTTTAACCTAACAGTCATCCAAAAGAGAGTTCATTTATCACTTCACGTGTTCGCAAAGCGTCTCATAGATGGCAGGACATTGCGGTTTTATGAATAGTTTTACCGTGAGCAAGCAAGTGCATTTTACGTACGATTCATAAAACTTTCAATAAGCATTTTTAGAAAACTCTTTTATGGAAAATTTTACCGTGAGCAACAGGCATTAAGCTCGGGAATTTAAACCACTCTCGTGCAATATTTAGATTCATCAAGTGCATTGTTCATCGCAGCACGAGGGTTTACCGCAAAAAAATGCAAAGTATTATTCATCGATGTAATGACACACTCGACGGAAATGTGTAAAAGTAATTACTCGCACATCGATCCGAAACCGGCCGCCCGGTTTGATAGTTTGGTGAATATCTCTCCTGGTACAATGCCTTGCCTAGTTTGAGGAGCTCACATTTTAAATCGCGATCGGGTGGTGACATAATTGCAATATATCGTAGCAGTATATAATATGGATGAACAGTGAAAGTCACTCTCAGGCAGGCAAGTAGCCAGGAGGTGGGATTGGGGGCTTCACGCTCCCTGAAATTTTAAATTAATAGGGAAAATGCAAGTTTAGAGCACTGATCTGAATCTGCAATTTTAATTTTTTGTTCATTCTAAGTTCAACTTTACCTCATTAATTAAAGAAGCTGTGCATAAGTAGGTTTATTTATAGTTTATTATTTCAATGCACCCACCCACCACACTTTACCTTAATAATCCCTAGTAACAAATCAAATTGTACCAACAGAGTACCCCCAACAGGATTCAGACTCAAGCCCTCCCAAACAAAAATCCTGTCTACGTCACTGCTCTTAGGCGACTGTTAGTAATAATAGTACTGCTTGTGGCCTTATTGTAACCCGCGAGAACAAATGGCTAAATCCATTCGTTCGCAGTGTTTTTTAATTACATTATGTGGTTTCTATTCGTGGGTGTTGAGAAGTTTCGTCTCCGGAGTGATTTCCTAGCTTGGGGATGGGATATCAGTAAGTTTCCTGTTTATTTTGAATTACCTGCACACTTCAGAAAGGAAGACTTCCGGGAGGAGAAATTCTCCTCATCTCATTAAATATCGTGAGACTTCATTTTCCATCCATTTCTTTAAATCACGGATCCAAATATTTGGCCCGCGTATTTTTTTTGGTCCCAGAATAGGTATCTCGTAATACCCTTGAATTAGTGCTGGAATTAGTTGTATGAATCAGTACTAGTCCCTTAACCCGTTTACTGCATGTTGTGATGTTCGTCAACGTAACACTTTGGTTTGGCAGTGCTTTATTTGTTCTATTGACTGATGTCAATGGAATTCAAAACAAGAATCAGCGAACATAAACGATGTTTAAAATATAATGATTGTAAATCCTTCTTTGCCAAACACCTGATAGAAACGGGCCATAACAGTGATTTTAACCTAGAAGTGTTACATGTACATGACAAAAGTTGGAAACTAGATACTCTTGAAAAATTAGAAATTATGAGACATAAAATGCTACCAAATGTTCAAATGCTAAATGAAGTAACGGAATGCAAATGTTGCCAGCTGCTTACAAAGTGTTTAACCTTGTTCAAATCTAACCTAACCCGGACCCGGACTCCACATTCACCACCACCTGTCATCTATCCCAACCCCCCTCCCTCCCCTCCTGCAAACGGCTCAATCCAATCCCAATACCAAAACCAGACTCCCACCCCCCACCCGCGTAAGTCTTAGCACTCACCCCACCTCCTCTCCCGGAGCATATAAAGAACCCGAACTGTGGCAGATGTATGTATACCTTGACAATGACGCTAAGACGTCGAAATCGATTGGGAAAAAATATACATCGTATTGTGGAATAGTACAAAGACTTTTATTTAACATGTTCACTATTGATTGATATTTGGTCCGCGCTTAGCCTGGGGAGCGTGCGGGGTTTAACCGTGATCCGGGACGAGTTTTGCATGCCTGGTGTGGAATCACACCCCGTGCCACACACCCCTGAAGCCGCTTATGCGTTACGTCCTAGACTATCGTCATTGGTGGAGCGGTTCGTACTTTAATAGGATGACCTCCATGGAATTCTGTCATAAGCATCATCTTTGATGTGTCCGTAACTTTTGCCATTTGTATGCCATCAAGCATTCCAATCCTTCTTCTTCCTCATCCCAATGTTTCCCTCCAATGATTATGCACATCAAGCAATGCCAATCTGCTATTGCGGCGGTACACGTGCCCCAACTTCGTAGATGGAAAATTCAGTTACCAATTTGTTACATTTACGGTGCTCTTATTCTTAAAATTTGCGTTTTCACTTACCACAGATGTATCAATATTTTTAGTTCGTGCGCAATGCGAGTGATTATTGTCAATCCCTCTTTGCGTGTATACTCACAAGAATAATTATATGTTTTTCGAGATTGTCTATTAACACGTCAATTCATCGTCTGCATGTATTATTCCGTATTTCACGCGGAATGATACATGCCGATAAACTTCACTCAACATTTCTTGTGCCAATGATTCTCTTTATGTCTGTCGTAAACGCTCGGTTATAAATAAATTCGTGCTACATATTTTGAGCACTAAAGCCCGTCCGTTGTAATAGCGCACTTGACATAAGTTCGGCCAATCAGTAAACCGCAGTAAACTACATATGTAGTTCAATGCCGTATGGGGATGTGAATCACGTGACCTAAGAGTCCAAGATAGTGGTCTTCGTTTACTCCATACGATCGCGAAAAATGTGTTTATTTTGATGTCTTTCTTTGCCAAATCAGTATATTTCATCAAATTGTGGTATTTAACATATCGCACAGTGTTGTTGTAACTAATTAGCCGTATTTTTGCCGCCACGATGACGCTGATTTAATGTTTTGATGTACATTCAGTACATAATGGTGGAACTGGGTTTTTAACTCTTCTCTTTATCGCCGTATAAAATTTCAATATGTTCGTTCTACTCTTTGATTACTCGTCGAGCATTTCGCGTGATTTTCATCGGCTTGTTGTTTATTTATTTTTTGTGTCTTCCAAGTATTGACAGCAATTCTTCCTATGACATTGATTTCTTGACATGTTTGACAGCCTTGTGAATAAACATTGGAACTGGGTGATACTTTGTGCGTTTAAGAAAATAATTCGGCAACGATATTAGACACAGCGTTTTTAATCGTTGAAGAAATGTTGCACTTCTGCTGCACTTCCAGGTAACTTTCGTCTTTGGAGTTTTCATTCTTAACCATGGGGAATGGACGGAACATCCTCCTGTTGTATTTATGCTGTAGTTGCTGATAAAAGTTACCATAAAGCATACATTTTTCGAAATCCCTTCTGAAGATGGGGATGGCGGTTGACTTAATGAATAATATTTTTGGTTTTCATGTAAGGGTAATGACAATAGCTAATAGAAAATAAGCTATCGCTTAAGGTTCCTTTGTTCCACCTGCGTAATTCACTTATGATTGCATGCATACGAATATGATATCAGCGGTTGACTCAGCCAAACTTAATCATTAGCAGTGTATTGATAATGCTTGCAGAAGATGTGTAGTTAAATAAGTAATATAGATACATCTTTTTATTTATCTACGTAATATATCCCAAGTTGCCAAGTGATTGGAGTGGCTCATTCCTTTCACGTAAGTTATAATATCGATGCCGTTTGATAGTCTCGTATTTTTTTTAAATAAAGCTAGTGCATCAGTCGTAAGATTATGGTTACGTTTGAGGACATACAATTTGTTTGCGTCCTTCATACGAGTAAATCCTGCACACTTTCTTAGGCGAATTTACCTTACCCACGAGAGCTTTTCCCTTTCCTCATTGCTTTACCCTCTTCAAATTGAGGGAACTGATAAGTATACAAACATGATCGTATTTGCGTGGTAATCACAATTTTTTACTTTCGAATGATTTTCCAAAAGTCCTCACAGAACGAATGTTGAAGAATAATTAAGTTCTAACCAAGGGACGCAGATGACAAGGAACGACGGTAAAACTAGCATACACATCAGGGACATGGCTCCTAATATGGGTCGTGATTATGTCTTGAATGTAATTCTGGATATAATAGCGTCTTTATTTTATCAAGCGTATTTAGGTCAATTATGTCCTCTCTTACAATAAACTTGAACTGTCACAAACATCCATGCCCTGGGCGGGTGAAACATACCCGGGTGGGACTCGAACCCGCGACCTTCGGATTGGCAGCCGAGGACTTAACCTCGCCGCCACCGAGGCCGGCATATACACTGTATATTATACAGGCATGATCGGACAGCCTTGTCGTGATATCGTGGTGAATTATTTCCTTACAAGTAGCAAGGAAATGGAAGAGTGTAAACTCAGAGCTAGGCAAGAGAAAATACCGAGAATTAAATAACAAAGACAAGACAAGAGAAACAAAGAAAGCAAGAGATGTGTGGTGGAGAGAACAGATCGACTCGCTAGAGAAATATCAAAAAGAGGGAAGAGCAGATGCATTATATATGAAAGT
Organism: Pyrrhosoma nymphula; assembly: GCA_963573305.1. NCBI lineage: Eukaryota > Metazoa > Arthropoda > Insecta > Odonata > Coenagrionidae > Pyrrhosoma > Pyrrhosoma nymphula. Next base: position 20,282,732 of record OY754330.1, on the reverse strand, counting down.
AAAGGAACTGACGGGTGGTAATAAGGGAAGGGGAATTACATCGACAACAGACAAGACGGGAAAGGTGATAGTAGAACCAAAAGAGATCCCGGAGAGGTAGTAAGAGTATGTTGAGGGGCTGTATGGTAAAGAAATAAGGCCAAAAACGTTAGATATAGAAAGAGAAGACGACATCGACGGAGATGGCATCGGACGGTATCCTACATAGCGAAATCGACCGAGCTCTACGAGACATGAAAAGGAATAAGGCGGTGGGAATAGATAACATACCTGCAGAGTTTTTAAAGAGCATGGGGAAGAACGGAAGAGGAAAACTTTTTGCGCTTATTCGTAGGAATTATGAGGATGGAGTGTGGCCGGAAGACTTCGCGAAGACTGTGTATTCCTATATCTAAGAAAGATAAGGCAAAAACGTGCGAATACTATAGGATAATAAGCTTAATATCCCACGAGGCCAAAGTAGTTCTGAGAATTATAAACAGAAGGCAAGAGAAGAAGGCTAATGAATACCTGGATGACGATAAGTTTAGGAGAGGGACGGGAACGCGAGACGCTATAGCGGTGATGAGGACGCTGGTAGAAAGAAACCTAGAGAATGGGCAGGATGTTTTTGCATGCTTCGTAGATTTCGAGAAAGCGTTTGATCGGGTTGGAATGGACGAAATTAATGGGAGTGTTGAAGAAATTAGGGGTCGATTGGAGGGACAGGCGTCTGATTCGGAATTTGTATATGAACCAGACGGCGCAGGTTAGGGTAGCCAATGGAGAATCGGGATGGGCCACGATAGGACGGGGAGTGCGGCAGGGGTGCCCACTATCGCCGTTGCTCTTTAAAGTGTATTCAGAGGAAATGGTAAGGGAAGCATGGGGGGATAAGGAGGTAGGAATAAAGGTAGGAGGGGAGCTGATAAAATCAGTGAGATTTGCAGATGATCAAGCATTGTTTAGTCAGTCTGCCAAGGGTTTACAGTCAATGGTGAATGCGTTAGAGGTGGTAGGAAAGGTATGGGATGAAGATAAACCACAAGAAAACGAAAGTGATGGGATTCTCTAGAAGTAAGAAGGTGGGGCTGAATATAAGGGTGGGAGGGCAGAAGATAGAGCAGGTCGAGCAGTTTACATGTCTGGATAGTATTTTGGAGGAGAATGGGTTTAGTTGTAGGGACATCAGATGCAGAATTGCCGTGGCTAAAGAAGCATTTTCGAGGAGAAGAGAAGTGATGAGGGGGGTTCTGAGGAGAGACGTAAAGAAAAGTCTGGTGAAAACTTTAATATGGAGCGTGGCGCTGTATGGGTCGGAAACTTGGTCATTGCGAAGGGAGGATGTGCGTAGACTTGAGGCGTTTGAGATGTGGGTTTGGAGAAAGATGGAGAGGGTGAGCTGGGTGTAGAGGAAGACGAACGAGGAGGCATTGGATATGGTCGGAGAGGAGAGGAAGCTTGTGGCAGAGGTTCGGAGAAGGCAGAAGAGATGGATAGAGGAGGTTTTGAGAGGAGAGGGCATGTTGAAGTGAGTGATAGAGGGGAGAACACTGGGGAAGCATGGAAGAGGAAGGAAGAGGATAGGAATTCTGGACGAAATAAGAGGAGGTAGAAGATATGAAGAATTGAAGAGGGATCTAATAACGGGCCATCCTTAGGAGGGAAAGCGAGACAATGTTTATGAGGTTGGGATGCAGAATGGGAACTGTCCAAGAACCTACCAATCAGCTGTTAGACTACTTGAATGAACGAGCACTCCAATGTGTGAGTACGGACTTCTATGGTAATGTAGGAGTCGATGGAGAATAGTAATGGGTACACTATCGACCACGTCTCATCCCTACGAAAAATGGACAACTTTGTATTGTGCTTGCAAGTAATATTTCGATTCTGCGATAATATCGTATAACGCTCGGTGAAATCCTGATCAAATGGCTGTGGGAAATAAGTGTAAACAAAATGATTTACCAAAAAACGACTATTTTTTGAGATATGAATGTGTGTGTTTACACTTAATGTAGACATTTGTTGTCACCAGGGCTTTTTTCTGGCGGTACGCGGCTGAACTGCGTTCCGGCTCCTTTTTTTGGTCGAAGTAAATTGCCTTAACTCGTGTAAATCAATCTAAGGTCATTTGGATTTTTTTCATTAATTAATCCTCAGATTTAATGTGGGAATTAAGGCCATCTTCCAGATAGTGAGCACATTACCAAAGTAGCACTTATGGGACATGTGAATTGCGGATAACGTAACTGTTATGGACAACTGAGTTCCACCACCTTTTTTCCAGAAAAAAATGCCCTGGTTGTTACTATAGATTGCTTAAAAGAAAGGCTTTACCTTCTTTCTTGTTTTAAAAACTGGTGAAAGAAATAATTCTAAATCTAAATACGCTTAAGTGTTGTATTTTCGTATTTAATTCCACGTATGCAAATTATGAATTCCGTATATGCTTTTGGGACTCTTTTAAGAATGTGGTATGTGGTTGTTTAAATTCGGCAGCATGCGATATTGCCGTATTCGTTTTTTATTTTCGTCATTCTTTTTTTTCCTGAAGGCCGGAAGTAACGTGTTAGCAGAGCATGTCCTGCAAGTAGTGATGCACACCGAGGCATCGCTACACTCGCCACTTCCATGACTAAGTCGACGTCTGTGTGCACAGCTGACTTTTAGGAGATTGTAACCTTGCGATATATGGAGTGCGATTACACCGATGTTGTCCGTGGAAACGTCACTCCCTCGTCATGGCGACGGCGCGGCTTTTGGCGAACTCTAGTGGAAGCCGACAGGGCGGGGACTGTTCCTCGGAGAGCGCTTCTTAGGATTTTCGGGGGGGGGGGATTTTTTCCCTATTGACGGGTAGCTTTCCTCCTCCCTGCCTGCGTCTGCCCTCGATCTTGTGAGGGTGCCCCAAACACGCGGCCTTCCAACCCCCGCCCCCTTGGGAAGAACCCCTCTCCTCCCGTACCCCCGAGTGCAGGGGGGTTATTTTGTAATCTCACCTTTTTAGTGAGAATACGTCATAAAATGTGGAAAATTACGTCACATAGAGAAGAAAAACCAAAATCTGTCAAAATAATAGAGAGGTCTCCAATGGATACATAGGTAATCATCATCATCATCGATCCTGCCTTAATGCTATACGGTAACGTGAAGAATAAAGCAGAGTACTCACATTAGCCTTAAACAAGCGTTCTGTTCTTCACATCTAAAATGTTGGTCTTTCTCACGATTGCTGAATACCCTGTGGAGCATCCAGGAACAGTGCATCAATTGTTCTTTTACCCATTTTCAGTGGAGCAATCAATCTTTTTACATACCAACAATCGGAAACCCCCAGAAGCCGCCATTCGTAAACAAAGTGACAATGTGCCTCAGAGTCCTCGCTAATGCCACCTATCGAACGGCTTCAAAAAATTAAACCTAAAAAACAATGAATGCGCACTGAACCTGGCGGGGCTGACCATTTTTCTCGATTTCCGACCCTTTGGATCGCCCACCTCCGTTCTTAGTATGTACTGTTGTGTGTCAGTCTCTTTCTCCCCCCGCCCCCCTTCAATTCCCCCCCCCCCATCCCCCACCCCCCAGCCTTGTGTGACGTGGGAGGGTGTGGGATATGTCGATGAATGAGAGCGCGGGGGTCGTCAATGTTGCCAATTTGCCGGTCGTTGACCCCCCCCCACTCACCCCGACAATTTCTCTCTCGTCTTGCAGGAGTTCTACGAGCACACGGAGGTCCTTTGGCAGGACAAGGGCGTGCAGGCGTGCTACGAGCGGTCCAACGAGTATCAGCTCATCGACTGCGCCAAATAGTAAGTCCCTTTCTTTCCCTTCGATCGGTCTCCTCTTGTCCTTGCAGATTCCTGTCCTTTGACTCTCGGTGAATACCGTGGAGTACTTGACTTCTCCTGATGTATGATTTTTAGGCTTTCCCGGCGAATGATGCTGATGAGTTGTTCTCCTGCCGAAACGTCGGCAATCATGGAAAGCCTAACCACCGCGGTGGGAAACCCAAGAGAACAACTCGTCGACTTCTCCTCTTTTCGTTGCAACTCGGCCCTCGATAGCGAACTCCAATTGTGACTTGTCTGCGTGAGATACATAAATACAAGGCACATAAACATAAGGGGCCATTCAAGTATTACGTAAGGTGGTGATTTTGGCTACTTTTTGAACCCCCCCCCCTCTCCCCAATGTAAGACAACGTAAGATTTCATGAAACCCTCCCAATTTTACGTAAGTTGTCATACATTATTGGAACCATTCACATGGATAATAATACATGGGCGATTCCATGTCCAAGTGTGGAGAAATTGACCTTACCACCCTCTGTTTTAAATTTATTTACAATATCATAGGCCTTACAACATCATACCTTTTGAGAAACGTAGAAATGTGAAATTTTAGTCAGATATCGATAATGATTTTCGATATTTCGCGATTCACTCTGGGCGCGACTCGCAAAATACTAGATCTTCACAAATGCGATGTCCCCAAACTAATAAACTCAAGAAGTTAATCATACCATTTTTCTATATTTTAGCATTAATTCAGGCGTGCAGCCGTTCAGCGGTAATCTTAAAAAGTAAGATTTTTCGTCTGACGATAATTTAACAAGTTGATAAAAATACGATCTCGGAAGTAACTTAAATCTTATGTAAGATTGTCTCGGACCCCCTGTCCCAAAGTAAGAAAAGCTCAAACCCATTCCCTCCCCAATGCGTCTTACGTAATGCTTGAATGGCCCCTTAAGTATGTACAAAGAAGGGCTGCTAGATTCGTGTTAGGAAAATATGGGTGTGAGTACAGCGTCACGGAGATATGATCCTGGGCACTGGGATGGGAAAGTTTACAGTGTACTTAGTGTAGAAAAGAGTGTTGCTTGTGTGAAGGAGGTGCTGTTTAAAGGCGTGCGAAATACGGAAAGGCTTGGTGTGAGTGTCGGGGAACTTAATCGGTGTGCGAGGCTACTACTCGGCCCTTCTTCCCGTTTCATTGAAAGCCAAAGGTTTGCGTAATGGAGTTCTCAATATGGTTTACTCCTTTTATGATAGCGATCCTCCTCATCGGCTGTATGGGGCCCCGTTGGGTCCTGTGCTGAAACTCTTATGGCTTATTAGTTTTCTCTATAATGTTTTTACTTCATCCTGGTGAGCCCGACATGTCGTCCTAGTGTGATACCTGTGATATCTTTCAACAAATACGTATGCGCACTTAATTAAACCCGTGCCGCAAATAGTGAAGACCCGCTCGGATGAGATTCGATTCCCGCGTCATCCATTGTTCTAGGCGGAGGACGTTGCCACCTTAATGACGACCATTGCGTGTTGATTTCGCAACTTCACGAACTGATAAACGAAGAATCTTGTTCTTCGGCCCCGGTGGCGGCGGAGTTCAGTCATCTACATCTACAAAATACCCTGCAAGCCACCCCAGGGGTGTGTGGCAGGGGCAGTCCTCGCTTGTTACACCAGGGTTGCGGGTTCGAGTCCCACCTGGGTGGATTTTTCACCACCCAGGGTATGGTTGTGTGTGTTGGTCCTTAATTACAAGTTACAATGCTCGATGTAAAAGGCAGTATCGGCTGTTTTCGAGGGAATTGAAAATAAATAAAAGGCATGAAAGTAACGGTAGAATAATCGTCGTCGTCCGCCTGTGGCCGGCTGGTCATTGTTTTAGTCGTTCTCGGAGTATGAAAGAGATTCCCTTCCTTCTTACCATCGGAGGGGGGCCGGGGGGAGTAGGTGGATTGCCGGGGGCGGGGTGGACGAGCGAGCGGATATGCATCGTCGTCACCCTTATAGACACTCCAACCCCCCTCCCCCTTGGCGGCGGCGCTAAAATTAGCGCCTGGGTGCTATTTTTTGGCCCAGACTGCTCCACCCCACTCTATATCTCTCTTTCTCTCTCCTCTTCGTTATCCGTCTTGTCCCCCCCCCCTCCTCTCCCACTCCACACTCACGCATCCCCCCCCCCGCATTCCCAATCCATGCCCCTTTTATTCGCCCCCGCCCCCCACCCCCTTTACTCCCCAAATCTGCTGCCCAGTAGATCGAGTTGAAGTCGTCAGTCAGTCGTCTTCATGTTTTCCCTCCAGCAAACCTTTTGCCTCAAACCCCTCCCCCTGGAGACCCCCTCCCCCACCCATGTTCACTCTCTCCCTTCTTCCTTATGTCGCTTTGCCGCCGTGTGCTTGCTTGCGACCTTCCACTCCCCATTCTGACTCCATCCTTCCTTCCTCTTTCACAGTACATATATCTCCACCTCCGCCCCTTACAATCTCTTCTTAAATCTTATATTCCGAGTGTGAATATATGTATTGCATGTGTGATATAAACGAGTTTTTGATACGGTTCACTGGTTTTGATGGTTTGGTGGTAGGGGTGGCACTAAAAGAACACAACAGTTTCAAAACGAAACAGTTCCGCGGAACATCCTGTTGCGGACAACAGCTAGAGGCAGACCAAACAACAGGCGATCGATCGGCGCTTTTAGGTTATTACTGGGTGTTCTGTATACTTATGTAATAAGAAATATTTCACTCAAATAAAGTAACAATTTCATTGGGATTCATGAAAGATACTTCACAGTTCTAATTCTATCTGCAAGAATGGACGGACATATGTTGGCTAAATAAACCAGCATTGGCATGCAACAAATTGTAGTTTTATAACCGCAACGCAGCCACACGTGCAGTGCAACTGGAACGGAATAGAAGACGAAACGGTCAGCTTCAGCTATCAGTTGCCGCTGCACAGCACGGAGCGCAACGTCGCGGCTGCGGCACGATCACGAAACTAACTTGTTGTTTGCAACAGTTATTTGAAACAGTTTTCTGACCGAAACAGTTGCGGCTGCAGCCGTTTCGCTCCGACAACACTTCACTACCCCTTAGTCTTCCTCCGCGTGGAAGACGCCTTCATGGCAATCTTATCCTGGACGTCGGGATCGAGTTCCCTGGCAATATGGATTTCTCACATTTTGGCAATCCGTGTGATTCAATAGATTGCCCTCAAAAGCCCCTTGAATGCGGATATGGTGTCCACCCCTCTTCCCCGTGGACACGAATGTGAAACAACCATTGCCGGAGAATGTTCCTGGGAGTGCTGACTCAAGATGCTCAAGAGCGACGGGGAAGAGACTTCTTTCCCGAGAAGAAGAGAGAAATCTGTGGTGCATTTACAAATATTCACTGCATATTATCCGTAATGCGGACCCCCGTTGTAATCCATTTCCCTCGATCAAATTCCTTGATGAAAACGGCCTGCCACGATGGAAACACCCGTTCCCGATCAGTCACCGAAGTTGAGCATCGTTGGGCTCGGCTCGAGTTTGGAAGGGTGATCCATCCGATTCGTCCGAGTGCTGTTGCCCCTGTCTGCGCGTGGCAGACAGTATGTAGGAAATGACCTTATCCGTCAAAGCTCGTTAAACAAAAATACTACTATGGACAACTCAAATTCCTTGAAACTTTCTATGCCATGCTTGGAGAGCGATAAGAATAACCAGGAAAAATTTGAGGTCCATCGTCACGCAAATTGCGAAGGCTCCCGGTCGTTCTCGTTCTTCCGCGCGCCTGCACCCTTATCGGGTGCAGGATGGACACCATTCCCCGGATTATGGAGAGGAGATATGGAGGGTCTGGTTTCGAAAGTGAACGTTCCTCTGACGGGACAGAAGTAAGAGATGGTGAATGTGCCACCGGGAAACTCCCCGAGGTGGGCGGTGGCAAACGGCGACCACGCGACTCGCGAGGCTTCGAATCGATTGGCCGAAGAATTTCGATCTCCTCGAGAGTCTCCTTTGCACTCAGCCAAGGTGGTGGTGACCTTTGGCCGTGGCCGAATCTCCTAGCCTGCTTGGTGTATATAGTAAGAATACTTGGGCGTGACACAGTGATGACGCAGGGGAAACTTCCAAGCTCAGCAAATCTGCTGGGTGTCATGTGGTGTGCTTTGGATGATGTCTAAAACCGCAATTGTGCACACTCAAGTTCCTAGCGGAACAGTTTTCTACCAGGCTGTGTCTCCGTTTGCCGGCCTCGGTGGCGGCGAGGTAACGTCCTCGCATGCTAACCCAAAGGTAGCGGGTTCGAATCCCGCCTGGGGAGGATTTTTCACTTCCCAGGGCATGGTTGAGTGAGCTCGTCCGTTGTTAATTTTGTTAATACCCCGATATAAAGGCCAATGAGTGCTGTTTTCGGTGGTTATTGAAAATAAATAACTACCAATGTTGAAATAAAAAAGTTGAACTCACAAACTCAGAAAATAATGCTTAATAAAATATTGGTATATTTTTTAATAAATGCTAGGAAAAATTTTTTCTGGCAATTTTCCAGTTTAAAATATAATGGTATTTTTGAATTTGGAAAGAATTCTAATTTAATGAATGTCTATTGAGATTTCTTGGAGAGTATCTTACATTGTTGAACTAAGTGGCCCTATTTAGAAGTAGTTGTGGGGTACTTGGGTCCAATGTGCTTCAACTGGTGAGGTTACAGCTACCATGCCCAAGAGGAATCCAGGCCCTCAATCTTTGATTTGCTCAGACTGTGCATCACCATGCCAGTCACTATGATCCAATTGTCACTGGATTAAAAATGTGACAAAATGGTATATTAATGCTAATTAAACAAAACTGAATCCAATGCACAAATGTTGCATACTCAAGGTGTCCGCTATTGTGGTAAATGGATTAGTCTTGTGAAATGTAGTGGACAAAGAGTGGGGGGCTTTCTTGTTGTTGATCTTATTTTTTCCTATAAGTGGTCTCCTGTTATATAATGTACTTTCATGATCCATTCTTGCAGTTTTGAGTGAAAAAAAGAATTTTTAAAATCTTACTTGGAAACGTATTGAAAGAAAATCTTCTTTCAGAAATATGGCGATTACATATTTTAAAATATCAGTTGCTTAACACATTCAATGCGCACCCGATTTTCATGGACGTCGTCAAAATCGGCTTAAAAAAAATTAAAGGGCTTCAGAATGGAACGACCACGTCAATTGAAGTGCTCCGTCAGTCGGAGTAGACAGGAGTACATCAACTGACGTGCTCCGCATTGAATGTGTTAAGCGGATCAATTACTGCTGTACCCCATTATACAAATCTGCAGGTGCAAACAAATCCTTACATATAGTTCTTTATTTTCAAAATAATATTTTATTATTGCCTCTTCATTCGGTTGTGATCCTTGTGTTTGCTTCTGATCTACTTTTTTTTGTCTCGAGAATCATGAGGCAGGTACTATCTCTTTTTACTGTGTCAAGTCAGGTTAATGCATATTTGAAGGAGCAGGAGACCCTAAGTTGTAGCCATTTGCAAATAAGATATGGGAAAGCAGCTGGATGGATCTTTTCTTTCTCCCAGAGAAGTAAATATGTCTTTGCATTGTTGTTACTCTTCAATGCATTGTAATTCCCACCTTGGAGTCTTGCTGAACTGCTTTCCATTGCTACATATTTACAATAAATTCCATTATTTAAAAGGAGTAATTGTTGGAATGTCAATATTAGCAGCATAATTACGGGAAAGAATCATTGTCAATTTGGTATACCTAATACCCTCCCTCATTCATCTTTGAACATAAGACTGTACACGATGTCATTAAGACATATATATATATTATCGCAGAAAGCTTAAAAATATTCCCTATGGAAATTTCAATAATGGTGATCAAAATATGACTAGACCAGGAATTTAAACTTTCTTATTACCAACTTATTCAGCTATGACCTCCAATTTCCATAGGTTTTCCAGACCAACTAAATTATGTACATGTTTATGTTTTTCATATTTTGTGTGCATCGTAAATGATGTAGTATGTAACTGGACTCCACTTTGGTAATTAAATATGGCCATGTGTGTATAATGTTTATTTTTCTTTTTTCTTGCAGTTTCCTTGATAAGGTTCATGTCATAAAGCGGCCAGATTATACACCCACAGAACAGGTGAGGTATTGTGCTGATTTCTTCTGTTGCTACTGATTTAGGTCATGGCTCTAATGTTTTTCTTTCTAATGAATTTATTTCACTTCATGCTAAACATGACGTCGCACAGTTTTTATCTACATACTAGCATATATATGCTCTGAAACACACAGAAAACTCTCATCAAACTATCTTTAGCATACTTAGATTCAGTGAAGAGATTTCTTTTTTAGTGATCATATATCATAGAATATCCTACTTTAGTGATTAACTCATTCAATCCCGAATAAATGTTTAATGTCATTTCCAGTGATTGAGTTGTTATTTGGGCTTACTTCGTTGTTTTTACAATGCACGTAATCTGCACCTATGACACGTGACATGTGTCATCGACATTGAAAGTGCTGATGTTTTCAATTGTTTCATTCTTAAAGTATGTATTCAGATTTCCATATTTTATTGAGGTGTATTGCGTATAAGCCATTTTTATCATTTTTGGAATTTAGTTGAATTAGCGTGACGATTGTTCAATATAAGGTTATCTCTCCCTACAGAAAATTTTTTTGTCACATATGGCCATTAAATTTATTTTGGAAATTTTTTGCACTCCCTTAATTCACCTTTTAGTTTTTTACTGTTGAAAAAATGTGTAGAATTTGTCTGATAGTATTATTTGTTCATCTATAGAAATAAAAGCCAGCGTTCTGGGGGGAATGCAAAAATTTCTAAGGATGGAGAGAGAACTGTTTAGACTTAGTTGGTTTTGGTGCCATTATTTTCATATAACATCGCTTACGTATGGAAAAATCCTGGAATTTCCATTTTCAACCCTGATAAATTTATTAAAACATATGTACCACAATATCCCATCCTACTTTACTTAAACAGAGGTTATTTCGATAATTCTTTGAAATTAGCATTACCTCCCTTTTTTAACTTAACAGTTAAGTTTCCTCCATCTGCTTTTATTGAGTAAAAATCATATATAGCTGAATAAACTGCCTTTTACTTAAAAGATATAGATTTGTAAGTAGCCATGAGATGAGAGCTCTGTTTTCTAGTGATTTTTCATTTATGTAATGCTTTCTAGGTGGTCTTCAACTTTATGATGCTTTTATTCTTTGATGTTTGAAATTTCCTATCAATTTAGTATTTTTAAATTAATCTTATCACAATTTATTGCAGGATATACTCCGGTGTCGTGTCTTAACATCAGGTATATTCGAAACAAGGTTTCAGGTGGATAAAGTTAATTTCCAGTAAGTACAACTATTTGTTATCACTTATAAACTAGTGCTACATTATGATATAGTATTTAAAAATCACATTGTGCGCTTAACTAAGAGACTTGACGGGCATTGAAAAAATTCATTCATTCAAGTTAGCAAAAATGCAAGACATTTTGAAATAGTTTGTACTGATGGTGGTTGTCTCCTGAGAATAAAAGGATCACTATTGAAGTTCATTTCATTGATGCCATTAATCATGGCTGTATCGAATGGCATCCTTGTAATATCGTTGTCATTTTCACGCAGTATGTTTGATGTGGGAGGGCAGAGGGACGAACGTCGCAAGTGGATCCAGTGCTTCAACGATGTGACTGCCATCATTTTTGTGACGGCATGCAGCAGCTACAACATGGTGCTACGGGAAGACCCCACGCAGAATCGTCTGCGGGAGTCCCTCGACCTCTTCAAGAGCATCTGGAATAACAGGTATGATGAGATGGATCACCAACTATGCAGTGGTTTCACTGCCAATCTTGTGGGAATATTTCGATGGCAGACACTAAGACTTACAACATTATGTGGCCAAAGTTTGTTCCCTCTCCTGTGTCCATGTAGTAGACAGTGTTGATGTGCAAATTTTACATGCTCTTTATCTGCATGATCTGTTAAATTAAAAACTTAAGTGATTTTTTTACCAATTCCCGAATGTTCAACCAAATTGATACCTGCTTTGAATATGTGCACATTTCTGGTGGCTATACAATTAGACCTGCCACCATCCTCATTTTCTCATTTACACCTTAATTTTTGATGCATCGACTACTGTCCTGGGGCCTAATTCTCGTTCTTGTTGCGGGACAAGATATAACGCGTTCCCCGTAACGCAAATTGCGTTCGTCTCCCATTCTCGTTTTTTGCTTTCGCGTTCGTGATAAGGCTCGGGCAACTTCGGCTCTGTAACCATGGAAGTGACGTCAGCACCGCTAACGTCATCGATTTCAGCCAATACGAGAGGAGTTGACTTTCGAGTGGCAGCTGTTTGCAGACAAGGCGAGAATTAAGCCTTGAATAGGCAAATAAACATTTTCAAGCGCTTAAATTTTATAAGTTCGCTAATAATAATTTTATTATTAATACAATTTTAACTTAATCGTATTCGATTATTTACTTACGGCGATTCGGTTCACTTATTCGTTTAGACAATACAATAGCATAAAATATAGTGCTCACGGGGAACCCTTAGAAAAAAATACTATAGAACTGTTCATACTTAATAACTATAGCATATAGTTATTTGGAACAACAGTGTTTATATATAATCACTGAAGTCCTATAATTATGAAATATAATGACTATCGGGCTGCATGTTGCATGCATGCTGCAATCCTATTGATAATTTAAAAAATTGACCAAAAAATTTTTTCATTGAAGTACCGATGATAAGAACACCATTAATAAAACATAAACGAATAACTTAGATAGAAAAAAACTTACCCTAAGAGAGAATCGAACTTATTTATAACCTTGGCACTGTAAGCCAACCACCTAAGCTACTAGGTTAATACGGCACCTTGGAGCGAAAGAATTTCACAGGGTATATAAGCCGCGACATTAATAGCTGGAGAAAATGCTGAGGTTTGAGGTCTACCTCTATTTTTTATATCTTTGCCTCTTCCTTGGTATTGCCGACGTTTTCCTACAGTTTACCTTATCATGATTACTCTTCCTCATGATTACTAGGCATGCTAGAAGAAAATAAAATCAGTTCAAAAAGGTCCTAACCTAAATTTGAAAGGAGAGTATCTAGACGATGGGCACTGTCTAACATAAATAGATCCAATTACACAGGTACCTAACAACAAATACGTCTAATGCAAATTTTGGAGAGGAAAACACAGCAATATGAATAGCGAATTGACGACAATGGCTTAATATGATATTGTCATATCAAAGAATTTCATTTCAGTTCCACTTCAGTTTCAGTTTCAAATTCTTTTGAATCCTAGGCAATAAGAGACAAGACGTTGACGCTAAAAGAGCTTAGTCAATAATGAGAATGTTAGTAAATTAATTTATTAAGCCTTGTTTGCATGGGTATATTTCAAATACGAGATGAAATAAGGAAGATGTTTGGAGAGCATATTAGTTCAGAATTGACCTTTATCTTTATATATATAAAAGTCAATGTATGTATGTATGTATGTATGTATGTATGTTCCACATCTCCTCCTAAACAACAGGACCGATTTTGATGAAATTTGGAACACATGTTTGTTACTGGTAGACAACAAACACTGTAGGGTTCAATTAACCAAAACCCTATTTTTTCAGGGTTAAGGGTGTGATCCTTACTAATATGTATAAAAATGTAATGGTGTCAGTCTGTCTGTTGCTCCATCACGCAAAAATTACTGCTGCGATTGAGCTGAAATTTGGCATGCAGATAGAAAACATATGTGGTTGTAACATATACTATATTAAAAATCCCTAAGGGCCCCCAAAGGCCCCCTGAAGGTCCCCCCTGTTGGTTCATGCTATGCATTGGGTTCGGTGCAGTGGTTTCATTTATTTGTTTTTAAAATTACTTTCACTCAAGATATAGGGCTGGGATTTTTTTATCGGATGGCTGAATAAATCACGTTTCTAATTTTATCAATCGATTTCCTTCTGCGCTCCGTATTTGTCTGAACTTCATGTTTTCAGCTGAAAAATCTCACCTTTTTCTCTGAAATCAACAATAACATATTTCCTTGACAACCATATATTTGATTTTCAAAGGATATACACGCCTCAAGCATTTAAATATCACGCCTTCCTGCAGGCCCATGATAGAACGTAGAAAAAAAAATCCGTATAAGAAGGACCCAGAGTCCCAAGGGCCCCATGATAAATTGCTTCGGGGGGGTACTCAATAAAGTCAATGCATATTTAACAAGTATACTTTTCAACGTCTATTCTCAAAGTAGCTCTCAAAGGGGCACTGCATGTATATGAGAGAATAATCACCTATTAAACTTTACACATAAAGGAATTAATAGAATACACAATTAAATGTGCAAGAATATTTACGTGGAGCGAATATCAATGGTAATAATGCCTCTGTTGCTACAACAAACATGGCGTTGTTTATTATCATTTAATACTCAGATGTATTACACGTAGTGAAACCGTCGGCCTCTCATTGCGATTGCGAATTGTTTTTTAGACCAATTCCCACATCAGTAACGTCACGAATTATTTATACGTTTAAAAGTGCTAATGTGCAGTTAACTTAGGTACATTCACTCAATCATCGAGATGCTTATTCTAGACTCTCACTTGCCGCTATGTTTCCGTTCCTTGGACTTAAAATATATCCATCAACATGCCTAATAGAAAAAAGAGTGAAGAAAGAAAGAAAAATCTTTTAAGACAAAATGAATGTTTTATTTGCGAGAAAATGAACCCTTGAAAGAAAGACGACAAAGGTTAGATTTGGATGGTCAAAAACATGCCCACAAGCGATCTCATGAGATTCTCCCCGTGGTGTTTTTCGGGTTACGCTAAGATCCGCACAAATTTCATCCTTACCCAACATACAGACGGGTAACCAGCTCTAAATCTGGTTCAAATACAGACCCATCTGTTTCAAACCTTCAATCTGCTTTAAGATGGCGGAAATTATAATGACGTCACTACATGCTTCTTATCTGAAATAAGAACAAAAATTCTGCGCAATTAACGACATCTGTGCATGAAAATCGACAAGTGCACTAAGAATCACCATAAATGTTTTATTTAGCAACCGAAACCAATGATTATGGCTATGCCGAAGGCGCAGTCCCATTGATGGAGGATTCATAGATCAAATAAACATGGCTTCTGCTGCCATTACTCCTCTTGACGTGTCAACCGCTGGATTGTACTCTACTGTCCAATCTACATATCAACGCACATATCAACGTTGAATAGTTGAATTAAGTCATGGAATGCAAATATATGTATGTACACAAGGGAAGCGATCAAGCTGTTAATCACTCAGAAGACGGCTCAAGAGGACCGGAGGGACGAGTTGACCATCTATCAACCGTTGCTATTTAAGTAGTAATGAGTCTGCGAGGCCGATTTTTGGGTTTCCCGTGCATGAAAGTGAACCAATAGTCACTCATCTCTCCGTGAACCTGGGAAACTGTCAGTGTGTCTACTACAACGAAAACAACATACAAGATAGGTTACGAACTCCTCAAATGACCACGCATACTGCTTTTCATCGGGCTTTGTGGTTTTATTATAAAAAATAAGTTAAATGTTTTTCACACCCGTTGAATTTCAACGGGTATCTTCCGCTCGTTTAAAATATAAAAGCGCCAACAAAACAGCAGCCACTAAATTTCACTCTTGAATTTCTTAATTAATGATTGAAAAATGATTTGTACTGGACTTATTCACACAGAGCCCTCTCAATCTCACTTTTTCACTTCCTACATCCACAACATAAACAATTTCCAAGACATCCATTTACGGATCCTGTAAATTTCATTGAAAATAACTTAAAAGCACCATGTAAGGTTTCACTTAACAGGTGTTAAAAGAGAACGATCACTTGGTATTTCAATATAACATTACCATCAAATGCACAAACATTCACCAAGACATCCACTATATATGGATCTTGTATTTCATCGAAACTTAAAAGGTCCATGTAAGGTTTCACTTAACAGCTGTTTACAAAGAACGATCACTCGGTATTTCACATTACAGCCGAATAATAGCAATTAAATATACACTTTACAGCATATTTAAAGCCGGTATATGCACTTCGTTTACCAACATAGTTATCCACACATAGCCTCAGATGTAAAACAACATAACTTGCAATATACTATTTTATGAAATTTTATGCATATCCAATTGGTGGCGTATATGACACTTAACGAATACGAGTACCTAATCTTGTCGTTGAAATTACTTCGATGCACACTGAAAAAATAATTCCACGTTGATAATTAAAATAAACAACGACAAAAAACCTTGCTCACGAAGGTGGAATCTCATGAATAAACGAACTTAAGTTAATGAAAGCCTATAGCTCCATGCAACTAGGTTTCACCAGTTGCGCTCAACAGCTGTTTACAAAGAATGATCACTCGGTATTTCACATTACAGCCGAATAATAGCAAAGACACACTAGGTACAACATATTGAAGAGAATATGTAGGTACTTCGTGTACCTACATATTTATCCACAAATAGCCTCGGATGTAAAAAACACAACAACAGAGGTTCACTTCATCAAAGCAGTTGCAATACTATTTCATGAAATGGCATGCATATCCAATTGGTGGCGTATATGACACTTCATGAATATGAGTAATCCCGTCGTTGAAATTACTTCGATGCACACTGAAAACATAATTCCATGTTGATAATTAAAATAAACAACCACCAAAAACCTTGCTCACAAAGATGTAATCTCATGAATAACCGAAATTAAGTTAATGAAAGCCTAGCATGATGATTACTTACGTAAATATAATTGCATTATTCCTCCCTGATAGTGTTCATTGGTATCTCAAGATTAAATATATCCTTAGAAAGCTACAAAACGTTCACTGATAATACCACTCGCATCACAAACAAACACGCATTTCTCGCTGGAACTTGAGGAAGGTAAGTGATACACTGTTGCCATATTGATGTATAATAACAAATAGTAACTAAATAAGTTATTCTAAGCTTCTTGTTTTCTCCATAATAAAATTCAATCGACTTATCACGGCCTCGAAAGCCTTGATAACTTCTTCATCGCAACGTGCGTTAACTCTCGTGATAAGTAGTAAGAGAATACCGAGCACCACTGTGATTGGACAAGCCCTAACGCTAACGCTATCATGAACGCTGTCACTGTCCCTGTCACTAAGAGAATACCGCGTAACGCAAATTGCGTTAGAACTGGCGTTCGCGCTCGGTATCGCACTATACGAGAGAACCAGAATTAGGCCCCTGGAGGAATTTCTGAAACTTTTGAAGTATCTGAATTTCTAAAATTTGAAAATCTCCTTATCCATATAATACCGTACAATCTACTGCAAGATCTACTCCAGAACCCCTCCAGAACATTTTGGCTGATTGCTGGCTCTCAGGATAGCCTAAGAATGAAGTCTCTGACCTAAGCGATAGTTTGTTTTATCCTCAATGGATTCATACATGATTCTTCTTTGGTCTTTTCAAGATTTATGTTTCTGCAAACCTCATTCTCATGAAATATTTGACCAATGGTAAAGCTCGGTGGTAATTAATGCAGACAGCTACTGCTAGATTTCTCTGACCATCACTAGTGCCTGGCTGAAAAAATCTGATTCCCAAAAGAGAATTTTAAGGTCATTGTCATTGAAAAAAATCTTTTTTTTTTCAAGAAAAACACTATAATTTTTTCAGTTGTGTCCAGCAATTTTGGTATGTCATCTGAAGACAGAATTCATTCTAAAGATAAATTCTAAGAAACAAAAGAAGCCTATCTTATTTCATACTCTACTATAAAATCTATCATATTTTATCACCCGTTATTCTATTGAGTTGTGGTGCATAAAGTTTAAGGCAAAAGGTGGAGAGCCAGTTTACTCACTATATATTTTTGTAGTCACTCCATTACCATCACTATGTACATTGTCTTGGAAGTTGCATTTACAACAACAGCTGCTTCAGAGATGAATGCAGATCCAAGTCTTATCATTACAATTTCTGTATCAGCTATTGTTACAATTACTCATTCTAACTTCATAAGTATACTCTTTGGCCATAGTTAAAGCAATTCTTAGATGACCCTGTAATTCACTTATTTTAGCATGTATGTACTTTTACTCCTGCAAAATGATCAGTGTAAGCTTGTACTCGTTGTATTTTAGAATACCTAAATATTCTCATTTATTACGATTCATGAGGCAGTTGATTCCTTCATAGTGGCTAAAATTTAATGCCCCTAAGTACAAAAATATTCCTTATGCATTGAGTACAGATCAGAAATCTTTGAAATCTGGACCCCACCATGCAGCATCAGTGATGTATGATGAAGTACCTACTCAAATTAAAGAATTGAAAGCTCTTACTGCCTTCCAAACAAAGTTGAAAGTATTTCTTTTGCAAAATCACTTACATATATGATATCAATGATTAAATGGCAACAACAATCAACTTGATTGAATGACTGATACTTAATTTGATTATGAATTGTGTTTTTTTTTCATTTCACTACCTTTTTTGTCTAAAGAGAAGAGAGAAAATAAATGATCATTATTATTTTACATTGCATTGAATTTTAGTAAAGGACGATGCATCCTTGAAATAGAGGAATAGTAACTTTTGCATGTTGAGTTGTTGGTGCTTGTTCACTTAAGTATGTGAAGTCAGCACCACTCAAAAGAGTGCTAAATCCTAAAATTAGGAATAAATTAGGAATGCTCCATAATCTGTGAACAGCAATCAATAAAAAGATGATCAGCATTTTTGAGCTGAACTGGTATTGATTTTGTGTTCTAGATTATATATTTCTGAAACCAAAATGTATTAAATGTTTCTTTACCTACTCGTATGAGCTTTGATGAAGAATCTAAACTTGAAATATCCAGCACAATTATATCCATGATCAATGTTGATGTAATTTTCCATGTTAATCCATCCGAGTGAACTGCTAATATATTAATATAATATAATATTATTTATTGATCATTCAGCCAACCTTTTGTGGATTAGATCTCGTCAATTTTACAAAAAATACATTATTAAAATATCAAGTAATCAAAACAGTGCAAAATATACATGTGTAAATGCATTGCTGCATCGAATCATGTAATAGAGAAATATACATTCATGGCCACAAAACAGTAATAAATACACTAAAACGTAATACCTACAAGTACACAGAAAACAAACAATTGCAGAACATCATGTACATACAAAAACAAGTCATGGCATGTAACATTAGAAGGTTAAGTCTGATATGTTCAAGCTAAAAAAATCATCAATGCTATATCATGGGTGGTGCTAAAGCAACCTTTTCATGTAATCCCCGGTAATTTTTTCGGTAATGCTGACAAGTGGTCAATCACATGGTGAAACCACTACATTATCCTGACTTAATTATTCACATTGCATTTTTATGGGAATTGAAAGGTACTAGGTGTCAGTGGAGTCACATGTTTTTGGTAGGCATGAGGCCTGTGGTTCAATTTCCACCTCAAATGAACTTTTTCCCTTGGAAATTTGTAAATACACATTAGGTATCCCTAATTTCTGGCTGAGTGGAAGACTATTAGTACTCATGGTTAAAGATAAAACAGTACTTTTCTATAAAATTTATATTGTACAATGCTTTTTGCTGATTTACGGCATTGTCAGGTACAGAAGTTTGTTATTAGTGTTAATTGTTGTTGTAGTTGTAATTCCCTCCTTTTGGTAGAACTTTTCCTCAACTCTTTGGATGAAAAGTTATTCAATTTGTGCAACCAACTCATTAGTTTTGTAAAATACTGGTTTAGATACATGGACGGCATCCTCTGCCTTTGGACTGGAACTAACCACCAATTGCTGTCTTTCTTCAACCATCTGAGCTCCCCCCATTCAAACTATTTTCCTTCATGATGGAACAAGATATCGACGGCACTCTGAATTTCCTAGATTTGTCAATCTCCATTACGGAGCAAAAACATGAATTTTCAATGTACGGGAAACCTTCTGACACCATTCACATCATACCAAACGATTCAGTTCACCATTTTTCCCACAAGCATGATGCTTTTAATTCTATTGTTCATCGCCTCCTACACATACCCCTTACACTCACGAATTTCAAATCTGAACTATTGACTATCTTTTCCATAGCCGCTAATAACGGTTACAACCCAAATTCACCCGGTTCACCAAATCCTTCGGAAAAAAAATCCCTAGCTTTAAAACAAATTTGCCCCACACTAACAGAAAGACCAATTGAATTCAAGTGGTGCTCTCTCCCATTCATAAGTAATGTTTCTTATAGAACATCAAACCGCCTTCTGAGCTCCCTTAAAACAGCATTTTACACTCCCCTAACCCTTTCTAAGCTTTTGGTCAATGTCAAAGGCAGTCAGGATAGACTCCTAAACTCTGGTATTCATAAAATTAAATGCAATAGGAGCAATAAGGCATACGTTGGCCAGACTACTAGAAGTTTAATTACACGCGTATCAAAGAACACGCCAGAAGTTACAAAAATATGGATTCAACCTCACCTTTTGCTTAACACCTACTTGATAACAATCGCACGAGCGAGTTTATACTTGAAATTTTACACGTTCTTCCCAAAGGCCTGAAAAATGGACGCACTGGAACAATTGGAAATTATCAGACAATCGATTAACCTTTGTGATGAATTATTATTTCCCCATCCCTCCACACTAGTATCTGATAAAATTAACTTTTCCCACCTCACCAGCCTTCAATCAACTTGTTTCTTTTCTCCTCAACCCTGCTCGAATATTTGTTTTTCCCTCTTCCCCCGTAACTAAAACAACAATTATCACATGTAGCAAACTTCGTGTACCTGACGATGCTGTAAATCGGTAAAACGCGTCATGCAATAAAAACTTTTTGTAGAAAAGTACTAAGTTTTATCTTTAATCATGAGTACTAATATTATAAACTTCTACGAAGTGAAGCCTGCCTCTATCAAGTTTACGAGTGTAAGACGTTCAAATGTGATGTCAGCATAAACTTTTTTATCCTCTACTCATTCTCTCTTTGCAGATGGCTCCGGACGATATCTGTTATCCTTTTCCTGAACAAGCAAGACTTGCTTGCAGAAAAGATTAAGGCCGGCAAGTCAAGGTTGGAAGAGTACTTTGCAGAATTCAGTCGTTACCAAACACCAGTGGATGCCACAACCGAGCCAGGGGAGGACCCAGAGGTCATCCGCGCCAAATATTTCATCCGTGATGAATTCCTTGTGAGTAAATGAAGGGTTTATTTTCTATTTTCGTTGAATGATGGAAGGCTATTTGCATGATGGAAGGAATTTTTGTAGATGAATCACCACAGTGGAGCCTGCTTGAATGAGTGGTGATATCTAATTTTTTTATGGTTACATGATAGTGATTGTTTTATTTCCTTCATTATTATTCATTTATTCCCTTTATTATCATTGGCGTTCACATCAGCATAGGCTAATTGCTGTGATAGAAAAGTCATGTTTTTTCTCTGTCTTGTCTTGGTTGATGTGCATTGCCTACTTGGGTACAGCTGTGTATAGTGAGGTCTGAATTGAAGCCATTAGTTTTAAAGTAGGCAAACTAATCTGTAAATAGGTGTTCATTTTAGATTCATAATGGAAAATTATGATTTTAAGCTTTTTAAAAAAAGTTTAGTACTCTTTGTTTTCCTAAGATTTCACCTACTGTCCTCCAATTTGCATGTGATGTACTGCAGTGTATGTCCGAATCCAAGCCCCCCATTGAAGGTCAAATATCAGCTGTCAAAAGTGTAGGGCAGGGGGACTATTTTCTAGCACATAAAAAATTACTCATAAATTTCATGCCTAATGATCCAAAATAACAGAGAAAAATTATAATAGCGTATTAATGTATCTTATATCAGTAAATAGTCATATTTATGAAGAATTTGTGAAAATATTTTAATTACTTTATTAATCTTTCTTCATGATGATGTTGCTACTGCCATATAGCAATTCAGGAAAAACATCATGCAACTCATGACACAAATGTCTTACAATTTATTTTTTCGCTATTGACAGCTGGGGTAGGTATCCGTTGAAAAAAGAATGATAACTTTTCTAGTGAATTCAACTGCAGTTCCAAGATTTTAACAACTATTTTCTATCATCTCATTCATTTTCCATCATGACGATGATGTTTTAGCCATTTAATGCCCCGAGGTAGTTATTATGCAACCTGCAAAACAATTTAGTGAATGTTTTTTTTTCTGCACAATAGATCTAGGTACATATTGGCAAAAGATAAGCAGTGTTGATTGTAATTACGAGCAGATTAATACAAAGAACATTTCTGACAAAAGTTATTATATCATTGATGACAAGTTTATGCTTTCATTCAGACGTTAGTGCATGGGCTTTATAGGGATACAGATTTTTTTAAATTACAGAAAGTAGTAAAGCAGAAAGTGTTAAACAAAGAAATATTTTTTCTGATAAAAAAATTGGATCTTCAGTATTCATCAGTTACATTAATAAATGTCATTTCCTGAGCATATAGGCTCTTATATTTTTATAATTTAAAATTATAATTTTAAAATGGCCTTTAAAGGAATTATAATTCCTTTAAAGACCATGTAATATTTGGTGTGAAAAAGATAGTTAATTCTGGAATATTTCAGGCAATTCTGACTTGGTTGTAATCCATAGGTGAATGAAAATCCTTTTTCAGTCCCTTGATGCATAAATTAACCACCCCTTTAAGTAGAGCTTGATGGCTATAAGTTCGGAATGGATGCAGGATATTCCAGTCATTTGTTCATGTATTCAAAATTCAGGTTTGCCTTATTGTTTGCCAAAATTAGTAGTGGATCATTGTTTTCTACATTTTATACAAAGTGTGCTTTGCACGACAGGGAAATAATTGTGTCCAAAAATTGAGATAAAAAGAATGATATGTTGATTATTTTGATAGTGAAAATATAGTATGACAAGTTAAATGTAGATGTTCTGCTGCTTACAAGGAGACATAGCGTGACTGATGTTCGGTATCCGAACGAGGCAATTATTTTCTGAAACTATAGAGAGAATGCGGGAAAAGTGTCATGGCTTTCTTCCACATAGGCCCGGGTTCGAGAGAAAAACGCTATTAAAGAATCTTCCTCCGTATAAATCCTTTACAGTTCACGCCTCTCTCAACAGAGGTCGTAGCCCAGTGGGTTGAGGTGCTGAGCCGGTTATCCTCATAGGGTGGCTGGAGTTCGATCCCAGGTTGCGGCTTTTTTTTTTCGAATATTTTTTTTCGGAATTACTGTAAATTGCACACTTCCATACATTTACGGCAGTAGAAACAAATTTTTTTAATTTTCAGCCTATTTGCTGGATTTTCAATCAATCCCCTTGGGAGACTTTCGAAGCTAATTTCGGGATTCTTGTTCAGCCGAAAAGAGACTTCACATGCTGACAGACCTAGTATGTTTAGATTTTGAAAATACAAGGATACTTCAGTGAATAGGATGGGCTTTGATTGGTCGTGGGTCTTTCTCAAGGCCGTAAACAATGAACAGATTATTACTTTTTAATTAGCAACGATGTACTCACTTAAAATTTCCCAGGAGCCGCGCTCGAGTAATGACATTTGTCATCCGAAAGTATGCAATTCCACGCCATGAATGAAAAGTTATATTCCTTCAATTGAAATAAACATGAGGTGGGAAAAGAAATAGTGTTATCATTATGTGATATTTTTTTGTGCTGGAATATCTTCCTCTCCCCCACGATACAGGCTTCGCTTCAATATAATATGTTGCTCCACGAAAAGATCATAGCAAAAGTTTTTTTACATAACCTTGGAAACAGTTACCATCTCTTTTTTACCTATATCATGTTCACTATTGGACAAGAAATAGAGTTACAGAAGTCATTACTCAAACGTGGCTCCTTGGAAATTTTAAGTGAGTACATCGTTGCTAATTAAAAAGTAATAATCCGTTCATTATTTACGACCTTAAGAAAGACCCACGACCAATCAAAGCCCATCCTATTCATGGAAGTATCCTTGTATTTTCAAAATCTAAACATACTAGGTCTGTCAGCATGTGAAGTCTCTTTTCGGCTGGACCAGAATCCTGAAATTAGCTTCGAAAGTCTCCCAAGGGGAATGATTGAAAATCCAGCAAATAGGCTGAAAATTAAAAAAATTTGTTACTCCTGCCGTAAATGTATGGGAGTGGGCAATTTACAGTAATTCCATAAAATATTTTAAAAAAAAATGCAACAACCTGGGATCAAACCCCAGCCACATCTGAGTATAAACGGATCTGCGCCTCAACCCACTGGGCTACGACCTCTGTTGAGAGAAGTGTGAACTGTAAGAGATTTATACGGAGGAAGATTCTTTAATAGCGTTTTTCTCTTGAACCCGGGCCTATGTGGAAGAAAGCCATGACACTTTTCCCGCATTCTCTCTATAGTTTCAGAAAATAATTTCCTCTTTTGGATCCCGAACATAAGTCACGTGATGTCTCCTTGTTAGAATCATTTTCTAGTCACTTAAAAAACATCGTATTCATTCATTTTTTATTTTATCCTAATATTTTAGCCTCAAGTTTTCCATGTAGGTTCAAAGAATCATTTGTCCTCTTTGACGAGTAATGATGCATGTTTTGCATACATATATTCTTTCGCATTGATTGTTGTCCATGGCTTGGAGACTCAATTCTTTGCCACGCATCATATTTTTCATTATCAACATCCACCAACTCCAGCTTATAAATCTCATCAGGACACATAGTCTTGCAAATAGGAATCTTCTCATCACACATGATTTTTAAAACGATCAGTTCCAAGTACTGAAGTCATGGACATTTTTTTCATAATGTTTTTGGTCTAATGATGAGTCTTTTTCTTGAATAATCAAGTTGTTGAATAGAGAATATGAATAAATATTACTGTTTCAGGCTGAATATGGTGGAAGTTTTCGATATTCATAATGAATAAAAACACATGGAAATCTGTGGAAGATTACCAAGTGTTTTGATTCATTATAAAGAGCATATGAAGTTTTACAAACATGCTTTTTTACACCTTTCAAGAATGGCAGCTTCTAAGATAAGAAATTTCACATAATGAACACACTTTCCCTTCCTATTGCAATGGAATCTTTCAGATATTTATTTCTTCATGTCTGTCATTCATCCAATTTCTGTACATGTTATTTTTTGCATTTGCAATCTCCTTAAACACTTGTTTCTCATCCATGCCGAAGAGAACCAAACAATATTTACTATAATATCAGAAGTAATTTAAACTGCTGCTTACATCCAGTCTATGCTACCAGTAATCAGCCATGTGTGTACATCGGCAGTCAGCCATGTGTGGTGAGACGAATCCGAAAATAAAAAACAAACTTATGCATTCATAAATAATCAGTTTTTTTAATGAAGGCAAAATTTGACACCTGAGTTTTATGATAAATATATTTAGGAATGCACTTTTTAATGTATTTTTTAAAGATACAAATTAAATTTAGTACATGAAGCAAATACAAATTTAAACTGACGTATCTTGTGATTCATTTTCTCAAAAAATATAACTGTTTCAGGCTGGATATGGTGGAAGTTCTCGATATTCATCATAATAAATATCATATTTTCAACTTAATTTGTCAAAAATATTTTAGCATAAATTCACATTTTTACGGCAAAGCAAGTGTAGCTGGAGGAGGAATAGTTAACTTGATAAATCAAGCATGGAACATTAAATTCTCTCCAGAAAATTAAGAAACATCAAAAACTTGTTTATTTTAAGATTTCTCAATATGTAGTACTGAACATTGGAAACTTTGAGGACTATGTATCAAAAACAGCAGATCTTCAATGGAGATTTTTTATTCAATAAAGCTAGAATTTGAACTCTCACTGGGCCTACTGTACTTCGTTTTATTTAATCAACTATGATGCTTGATGTGCTGAATATGTAGTCTTTCTGAGATTACTGTTGACTGTGATGCAATTAAGAACTTTTTGAGAGTTTCCTCAAATTTTTATATTTTTGGTGGTCCTTTCAGTATTTAAAGATGTCCACAGATAGTGGAATCAGTGTTTTTACTTTGTAGGCATTCTTCTTCTTCAGGATACAAATTGTAAATCTGCTCACTGCTGGTAGATGGTATCATCAATTGAGAATAGCTACTTCACATGCTATGAACTCATTACTGTTCTGTTGGTGATATTTGAGTGGTATCTCCTTGACGTTGTTTGCTGACGGCAGATCATTATAACCTGCTTGCATACTGATATCTGAAATTCCAATGGCTGGTGATGATTTAGCTTGCTCAAGGTTTTCTTTGCTCAAAAATACATTTCCTTTGAATCTGGGATCCAGGATTGCACCAAGAGCATACAATTTTTTAGTCTCAACATATTGATAGCGCTTTTTTAGAGATGAAAGCAAATCATCAAAGTTGATTTGAAGTTTTTTTGAGCATGAATGGTGCTAACAACTAAGGGAATTATTACTGAGAATGCCACTTGGCTTGAACTAGCAACAAATGTAGCTCTATCAAACACATCTAGTATTAGGTTCACTTAATTGATAATTGTCTAATGTCGAGCGCAAAGATCTAACTGAATATTCAAGCCTGAAGTAGGTAATGAAACAGCTTGCTTCTGTTTCATGTGATGAGTGAGCATGTGAAGCTGTGAGTTCCATCTAGTTGGTTCATCTTGTAGCAAATGATTAGGTTTAACACTTAACTTGACTTGAGAAGCTTTTAAGACTTTATTGGTTTTAGAAGAGTGCTTGAAATGTCCCACTATACTCTTGCAGGATGATATAACTGTCTTAATTTCACTCTTGTTCAGTAAACTGTCCTTAATAGCTAATTAAAAAGTATGAGCCACACATGGAGGGTGGTCAAAGGTTCTACGTTCTAAAGCTGCAACCATATTAGGACCATTGTCTCTTATGAAACACAATTTTTTTTTTTTTCCCTATCAAATTCCATATCTTCATAGTGCTGGTGATGAAAGTTTTATTGTCTGAAAAAGTATTGCCAAAGCTGTTTGTGAAACTTCTGCAAGAAGGAGTGCAATCAATTTTTTCAGCTAAGAAATGAACTGTCAAACATGTAATCGTCAGAAGATGTTGATGTCCAAATGTCATCCAAAGGTCATCAAATGGGGAATCAATTCTCAATCAATCAAGGGCAAAGCAAGAGTCCAAATTGGGCATGATGGACTTTTACCTTTCACTTCTTGAAATTTGGATGTTTGGCTTTCAAATGTTTCCACGTAGCGAAAGTAGTATGTGACTCTTTTTCTCTGGATAATCTCGCAGTATGCAGATTGCAAATAGCATAATTTTCACAATATGGAAATAGTTCCAGATATTATATGCTTGAGACAATACGCTTGGGATGATATTAGGTGCAGGTTATCCGAGGTGAGATGGTTGTGTGCATTCAGTATACTCCTAACCTCAGGCTGAAAATAAAGTTTGTAATTTTCACCAAATAGTAAACACATGTCAGGGGCAAGGGCCTAGCCACGTTGAAACACCGGTTCCCATCAGAACACCGAAGTTAAGCAACGTTGGGCCCGGACGGTGGTTGGATGGGTGACCCTCCTCCATACCTCGACCAGGCATGGATGGAGAGATGATACTCC
This sequence comes from Pyrrhosoma nymphula, assembly GCA_963573305.1. Taxonomy (NCBI): domain Eukaryota; kingdom Metazoa; phylum Arthropoda; class Insecta; order Odonata; family Coenagrionidae; genus Pyrrhosoma; species Pyrrhosoma nymphula. Next base: position 20,255,247 of record OY754330.1, on the reverse strand, counting down.
CTCCAGACCTATACCGGGAGGCCGGAGGAGCCAGGCCAGACCGGGCCGGTTGGAGGGAGGACATCCTCTATACCTGGTACTGGGGTGAGGCAGGGGGAGGTCAATCCTCCATACCTCTACCGAGGTGCTCTTGTTCCCTGTCTGCAAGTGGCAGACAGGCATGGGGTTGGCACAATGGACCTAGAAAGGTCTAAGTGCCCGGGCTCCTGACGAAGGCCCCCCAACAACAACAACAACAACAACAAACACATGTCATGACATCCTTGTAAAATAGATCATTCTGAAATTCAATTCCAGCCATACAGATACAGCAATAGTGCTTTTAATAATTCAAGGTGGCTCCAGTAACTGACACCAAATTATCAGTAACTATGCAACAATCAGGATTTTGAAAATGCATTAGACAGAGTAAACTGGGAGAAACTAATGCAGATACTGGGGAAAATAGGAATAGATTGGCATGATAGGAGACTCATCCGAAACTTATATATGAGCCAGTGGGCTCAGGTGAGGGTAGGTGACGGTGAATCAGGGTGGGCAGTCATAGGTCATGGGTACGGCAAGGGTGCCTGTTGTCGCCTTTGCTTTTTAACATCTATGGGAGGAAATGTTAATAGAGGCATGGGAAGAGCTAGATGTGGGAATCAAAGTAGGAGGCCGACTCGTAAAGTCAGTTAGATTCGCGGACGACCATACATTGGTCAGTCGGTCATCGAAAGGATTGCAAAGTTTAGTAGATATATTGGAAAAGCAGTGTGAGAAATATGGGATGAAGATTAATCATAAGGAAACAAAAGTAATGAGATTCTCTAGGACAAAGAAAGCGAGGCTGGTGATAAGAGTAGGAAGTCACAAACTGGAGCAAGTAGAACAATTTAATTACTTGGGTAGTATGCTAGAAGAAACAAGGCATAGTAACAAAGACATTAGGAGGAGAAATGTGCTAGCAAAGGAAGTGTTCAATAATAGAAGGGAGCTGATGATGGGGACCTTAAGTAAAGATGTAAAAAAGAGGCTGGTGAAGAGCTTGATATGGAGTGTGGCATTGTATGGTGCAGAAACGTGGACCTTGAGAAAGGAAGACAAAAATAGGCTGAAGGCTTTCAAGATGTGGGTGTGGAGGAGGATGGAGAAGGTGCTTTGGACGGAAAGGAAGACAACTGAGGAAGTGCTTGACCTAATTGGGGAGGAGAGGAAATTTTTGGATGAGATTAGGGGAAGACAGGGTAGGTGGCTGGAAGCGGTTAAAAGTGGGCGATGGTTTGCTGAAGGCCTTGATAGAGGGAAGGATGTTGGGCAAGCGGGGAAGGGGGAGAAAGAGAATAGGTTTTATGGATGGGATGAAGAAAGATGCTTGTTTTGCGCTGAGATGAAGAAAGAAATAGTAGAGGTAGATAGGGCACTGCACGTGTAAGAGTCTGTTGGATTTTCTCTGATTTTCAACATAACCTACCTTCAACCAGTAGATTACTCAAATGATGATGATGCAACAATCACTACGAACAGATGATTGCTCTCTGCCTACCTCTTGTTGAAATCCTCATCTCGCTTCGGGCTTCCACTCAACTATAAAGTGGTAATAGTTGTCACAGGGACCATGTAGAGGATATTGTCATCCATGCACCACAGAATTGGCAACAATTGCATTCTTTTTAATCAATGCTTCAAATGGGCATCAACAAAAATAATTTTTTGAAAGTCTTGAGTAAAAATTGTTAACGTTATTTAGGTTAGGATTCAAAAGATTCGAATCACAATATAAGCATGAAGATTCGAGTTTTTGAATCTGGAATCTTTTCTAATATTTGTGGGATTCAAGGATTTGTATGTCCCGTCCCTAGTACTTGCTATTTTCTGTGACATCTGGTTGATGGTAAGCACACATGCAATAAATGGCTGAGAATCATGTGGCCTAGGGGTTGTATTTTATGAGTCCAGTTTGATATTTTGTTGTAGATACCTATTTAAGTTGCTATGTAAAAAAGTATGGATGGTTTTGTGTCAAGGGACTGTACATACTTATTATGAAAGTATAATTGTGTAAAATGTGCTCACCAAATACTGTTACACCTCTTTCTTTGGGATGAATTGGGTACTGTGAGAAATCAATGCCTTGAGGTGGAAAATATTCAAATGTCTAAAATGAGGGACATATTAACCAGGTTGCACTTTATGAAGTCTTCTTGGGCTCTTTCCACTGGGGCAGGAAAATGGCTACCGTTGATGTTTCAAAGGATGACTCTGCCATGGTCATAAGAGAATTGACTTACCCATCCTCACTTCAACTGATGCCCTGCATCACTCAATACCCTGATGATGATGGCAGAGTCAGCCTTTTGAAATTTTGACAGCAGCCATTTTCCTCAACCATCGGAAAGCCCAAGAAGACAACAAACATCAGCATCATTTTCTGTGAATACACCAAATCCTTCCAGGTTCTACCATAAATATAAACAGTATTTTCAAATAACATCAATTAAGTGGTCAATAAAAGTGATAAATGAAGCTAGCATTTCGAAGAATTTAATCTTGGCCTGTACTCTTTTGAAGGTGTTATCCCCTTATTTATAAATGGGCGCTGGATGTTTCATGAAAATTTATTTTTTTAGACATTGTACTTTGGGTCAGGCTACTTATGATTAAAACTAAACAATGAATTGTTCTCTCTCCACAGCGCATCAGTACTGCAAGTGGTGATGGCAAACATTACTGCTATCCTCACTTTACGTGTGCTGTGGACACGGAGAACATACGCAGAGTGTTCAACGACTGCCGGGACATCATCCAAAGAATGCACTTGCGTCAGTACGAGCTGTTGTGATGCAACCCCCACCACTGCCGGTGTGGCCGGGGAGCCGAGGAGCCAAGGAGGGGGAAGAAGAGGTGGTTCTTATGCCGCAATCGGGGGAAACCACTGTCGCGTCACTGCTGGCATACCTTCAACTGGAGGAGGGGGAGGAAGGGTGGACGGGGGTGCAACGGCATCGTCTGCCGTGGTGGACCGCCCCCCTCGCCGTTGGCTGCGTGGCGGCACTCACTGATGCCCCCCTCCCGCCTCACTGCTGCCTCATCTCACCTTCCCCTCTGCACATGACTCGGGGATCGCAAGAAATTTTTCTTTTGTGAGAAAGTGAAAGAAGGCGAGAGTGGGGGTGTGTTTTTGATTCAACTTGATGATGATGAGCGTGTGCTTCTCCGTACAATCTTTTTATTTATCCGCCTGATCTGACTGACCGCGAGGGGGGGGAGGGTGGTAGTTGGGGGCGAGCATGTTGACTCTTCTTCTGGGAGGGGGGGGGGGGGGTTGGGGAGGGCAAACGGAGGAGGGAGGTGCCGTTTTACGTGTGAGCGCATGTGTGTGTGTGTGTGTGTGTGCGTGTAGAGGTGGTTCTTTTTTAAGTACACTCTCCAGTATTTAAGAAAAGAAGGGGTCGGAGGGAGGTGATTGGTGATACCTTGATTGCAACCCCGTAACTTCCAATCTGTGCTCTACCGAATATTTGAATGTAAGCATCCAAATGTCTACATGTTTGGGTGTACATATTCAGGAAAAAAGGAATTAAAAAGTGTTTGGAGGAGGTTGGATGAGTATGAGAGTCACAGCTGCTATAAATCTGCCGCTATAGTAATGATGGTGGTGGTGAGTTACCCAGTCATCAAAAGTGTTTATTTGGCACATGTGCTTTCAGAGACATCTCAGTTTGCTGAGGGGAATCGGAGTGAACTCCTCCCGCACCCCCTCTCCATTTGCCCCCCCCTCTCTCTCTCTTTTGAGTCCTACGCACAAACCCTTGAAAATGGAAATAGCCTCCCTCCCTGCCATTGTTGGAATTACCCATGCCATTCCACTCCCCGCCACACCTCTCGTTTCCTCGACTCAAACCCAACGTGTATGTGATCGCTAGCTCGATCCTCCCTCCTATTCAATCCTGTGGGTGTGTTCACTGCAGAAGTTAGCTCCGGGGCCTTTTTAAGTGTGCATTGTAATTTCATAACTCTTGTACTTCTCTTTCTTGACTATTTTTCTCTGTCGCCCCCGCCAGATGAGTGAGTCAGTCACCAGAGTCGTCCTCTCCCTGCTCCCCCACTGCATGCTTGTGGCAGCATTCTTGCATTTAAACAGGCTTTGTTTCTTGGGCAAGCCTCCGGATAATCTTTTTAGTGGCAAGTTCAAGATTTTAAGGGGTTTAAAAAAAAACAAAAGAAAAAATTTCCTCGGGGTGTTGTAGGTCAGTATGTGATCTCAGTGGATGATGTTTAACTCCTCCCTCCTCTTTACTTTCCCAATGAGATGCTTAGTGCACGTTTGCTCTTCAAATCTTTCTTTTTATGCTGTCTACATTGTCTTATTCTCTCTCTGTACATCAGTTATTGTCCCCATTTATCTTTTCTCCTTAACTGTCTGTAGGTGGTATTTTGAAGTCCTAATTCTTTTGCCCGTCTCTTATATTTTGAAAAAATCACGTTGTTGTCCTGAAGGAGTTGCCATCCCTTAAAGTCTTGTCTTTTCATTATAGGTTGACACATTTATGTTACGAACCAGAGGGTGTATTTTTTTGGCCTGAATGACGGGAATCTTTTGATGATCTCGGGACTAGGGCGAATTGAGTCCTGTGGGAGCCCTCTTGTGTATTGGGAAGGGATTGTCCGAGTTTGGACAGGCGCCTTTGCGCTTAAAAGGCTCAAAGGTTAACCAAAATCGTATTCGCACAGTTTTCCACTTGTCTCCTCTTGTCTGAATCATGTATCATTTCTTACTTCATTTTTCAAGGCTTAAAGATTTTTAAATGATGTTGGATCAAAGTATGTTATTAGAGTCCTTCAAGCTTTGGATGAATTTTGATCCAGATATATTTTCTTACCTATTGCCAATTTTTAAATCTTATACGACTATTTTGTTTTGATGGATCTGAGAGTTGTGTAAGTCATGATTTTGATCTTGGTATTTCCAATGTTCGTTCAGGAACTATGTAGGCGGCCAGCATTTGTGATAATTCCTGATGGCCGTCGACCCCCCCCCCTTTTGAAATCCTGTTGAGGGACGACCGAAAGTGTGCGCAATTGTGCACACAAGCGTGAGGGAGGGATGGGGTGCGTGTGTTGTGTGTGCACGCGCATGGTCTCCACCTCCCCCCCTATGCCCAGCACCCGAAGAATAATCCAACCCCAGCCCTCCTGAGACCTACGTCTCACACGCATACACTGTGTCCTTACCCCTCCCCCATCTCTCTCTCTTTCTCTCTTCCCCCCTTACCCCCTAATCCCCCCCCCACCCTCCAGGGTTCGTGCACACGTAAGGGGTGGATCAAAACTCATCCAACCAATTCATGTGTCGTTGAGGCTCGCATGTGATTCCAGGGCCTGGTAGCTTGTTTGTGGTTTAGGCTCTAGCTTGACTTCCCCATCTGGGATCAAAGAATTTTTAATCCCATGTACGTAAGCTGTACAGCTGGCCCTTTTGGTGTTTTGGGTGAGAGGAGGGTACACTCCACATGCTGGGAATGGGTAGTCCTTGCATCTGCACAAAAGTTGAAGAAAAAAGTTTAAAAAAAATAAATAAAAGAATCTCTCTTGTCGAGCAAGATGTGCATCTAGGATGGGGTATGATGACTGTTTCTTTGGACATCCCGGACACTTTTACTTCACTGAGGGACTGGTCCACTGAGAGTTTATTTGTTAGCAACTCCCCGGCACTGCTCCAATTACAGATTTCTACAAATGTATATTTATGAAATGAGTTTCTCAGAGTTTGAGCTATTTGCAGCTTTAATTAAAACACTTAGGTATTGATCTGGTGTGAACTTTCCATTTACACTTTTTTCTATTTTGAAGTGATGGTGTGTGTTTGTTAGGAAGTGGAAGAAACTTGGCCTTGCTAGTCCTTTTTCCTTATTTATTTGTATGTCAATTGCAGCTATCACTTTTCTGCTTAGTCTCATTAAAAAAAATGCTTTCAAAGAAATTTGAATCTCTGTTGTTGGCAGTATGTAGTTGTTGATGAGCCATGTCAGTAGTGGTTCTCCATTGCCAGGAAGCCCACAGGTGGAGCACAAACTACAAAAACAATACACTTGTGGTTTGGGTTGGATAATATAGAATGAGTAACAACATTGTGCTGTTCTTTTGCTTGGTTTCTTGCTTTTAAAGGAAGTATTTTTTTATATTATAGTAGTCTTGGTGTTGCTAAAAAAATTTAGCTGGTCGAGGGCCGTGCGAGTGTTTGTTATGTCATTTTTTAACGTGGATAGAGTATGAATCAAAAAATAGATGAGAATATGATAAATGTTTGTTGGCTCTTGAAAATGATGCTGCTGTTGCTTTTCTTTACTTATTTTTATGTATACCTAAAGAAATGAGCTGCTGCCAAAATTATTTTGGAGAGACCTGTTTTTATTTGTTTGTTAATTTTATTAAATATTATAACATGCCCTTTTTAAAAAAGTCACCCACCACCAGTGAATACAAACAATACCAATGATGTATGATGGAAATGAGTGTGTGCGTGTACATTTGGTGAATGATGAGATTGGAATGTGGTTGGGGAAACGCCGCCACTATAATAATGAGTGATTATGTGTGATTGGGAAGCTAATTATGTATTAATTTTTTGTAAGTAGTTTTTAATCCAAAGTGTTTAATGTAAATGAATACCTGAGAATGAAGAAGAGTGTTGGAGTGAATGAAAAATAAGGGTTGGACATCTTATGGTTGCGATTCTTAAAAAAATGCTTTTCTCTTTTGTACAAAATGAGATGTACTGTTGTAGTATTATTGTTCTGAATCTCTGTTGATGCTGCATGTCTGTGTGGATAATGATTGGGAGAAGCATGACTGAAAGTGTGCGTGGTCGTTGGCCAAAGTGATGGGTGAACATAAGAAGATAAAACCCTATTGGGGTCAATGTCATTATATATTCAACTTTTTTTTTTAACAAAAAGCTCTAGCCCAGCTCCTTTTGATGTAAACAGTGTAACAAAAAATTGGGCACCAGTCCTCTCTGCTGTTTCACCTTTTTTCAGTTCCCAACATTTGCATGTGGAGAGAGACTATTGTAGTAAATTACAAAGAAATAGTTAATACTGAAATGTGTTTGGTCTTCACAGATGTCTGGGACACATCTAAAAAAAATTTTCATTATAAAATTCAATAGTACTCTATTTCTGGATGATTTATTTCAACCATGCTTAATGATCACTGTACATTGTGTAATTGTGAATAAATTTACAATGTCTGATTTACAAACTACAATACTTTACTTTTATACATGCTGTCTTTAGCTTATTGGCTGTGCCAAAATAGGCCTCTAAAGAATTGCTTTGGGGAAAATATCCAGTAGGTAGGTATGTTCTAAGAGGTCAGCTAAATTTAACCGTGGGAATTATTTCAATGAACATCTCTCAAGTAAAGTATTCAGATTTTCTCAGAAATAGTACTCTATTTCTGGATTACTACAAAACAGTACACTTGTGGTTTGGGTTGGATAATATAGAATGAGTAACAACATTGTGCTGTTCTTTTGCATCAGACACAATGGTACCTAAAGAAATGAGCTGCTGCCAAAATGAAAACCGTACACTTCCTTCACAATGGTACATCACTCTCAGTGACAAAGGATACTTCATGGCTCTCATTTTAGAGGAAATAATTGAGTAGATTCTCATTATTTTCAATGTACTTAAATATGTAATAGTTATCTTGCGCTAAACAGACAGTGAAGATGTAGACATGTGGCAGGGAAGATAATTAGATTAAAAACTGCTTAATTAATAGAATGGTGAACACCTTCAACAACATGGCTAACAGTCTGTTTAGAATATCGGAAGTTCCATCTACAATTTGGTAGGATCTCCTGAGCAAGCACCTGAGGTTGTGAGTAGAATTCACTCTTATAACTTCATCACAACATGAAGTTACTAAGTATGTGCACATAGCTTCAGACGAGAAAACAAATACCACTGAGCTAGGTACATCAATGGTCATCTCAGTTGATATGGCTATTAAAAAAGGCTCAGAATTTTTTATGAGTACTTGGGGTACTGGAGATAAAGGATACCAAGAAAAAAAATACTTTTTGAAGTACGTGCATGATATTTTTCCTTCATTCACTTTAAGGCAATTATGTTTTCATTCCAAAACAATGACTTGGCTACAAGTTTATCATCATTGAATTCCAATCTCTTTTTGATTGAAAATGTATGGATGATAATAAAGGAAATCCAAGATTATGTAAATACTCAAGATTTTGGTCATCTTACATGAATGTTAATACTTTTGCAATTTTGCTGTTGAATGATGCCGGTTTACCATTTATGTACAATGCTTACTATGTATGTTATTGGCCCTTATTTCAATGGCGCTATCTAAATATACGTACAGAAGTACCCAAGGGGTTGTGGAAAGGGCCTGAAATAAGTAAAATTGTCCGAGGGGGAAAATGTGATTCAAAATTTGTTAAATCAGGAAGGTAATTGAATTTGTTAAATGGTACGGGCGTCTTCAGGTCAAAGACGCCCATTGGAACACGGGTGAAACGGTTGACCTAAAAAGCAACCTACACGGTGGAAACCCGGAAATGCAGAATAATTCATCTGAACGCCGTGGAAACCTACAATGGAACTCTCTCCTTAAGTTCAATCAGTGTAACTAGCTCAGAACTAGGTACAAAATTCACAGGCATTTTAGATTCTGGTCCATTGATTTTCATAAGCTGTAGAGCTTTGGAAAGTGCCTAGCGTTCTCTAAGGTGTATAAAAGCCATCCTGTGGATTAAACCTTTTTGGTTGAAGTACCAGTAACATTCAATTCAATATTGGTGTACCGTGTCATATATTCCTCTGCATTTCACTGTCTTACGAGAATTCAACTAAGATATTGAATACTTCAATTATTTTACATGATTACTCATTATACTTATAAACGTCATAGCCTAAAAAACAAAACAGTTTTTTGCTTTGGATTTTAAACCTCAATTGTTACCCTCATTACGGAACAGAATCTCACGGTGCGTATAATCGTAAGATTTAAATGTGTAATGAAACATAAAAGCCATGTTGTAGTTGTGATTCCTTTTTTAACACCCTTTAATTGTCAAACCAATATCTCTAATTTCCTCCCTTTAACTATTACACTTGTCTTTACAGTGACTTTTTTGGCTGTCATAGTATTCCATAACTTGTTATGTATTCACTAAAATACAAATTTTCCCTATTTAGTTATGCATACAGGCATTCCCTAAATCAACAACTACACAACACTTTGTTTTCCTCATATAATTATCTCTTAGAATATTATGTTCTAGAACTCAGCAGTGTACAATGTTCACTGGGCCAATTGGGATTAGTGTTTAAGTTCTGTGCGTAAAACCTAATGGTTTGCAAAATTATGAGACTACTTACTATTTTTCCTACTGTGTTAATGTTTGTTAATCTTTACTAGTGTCGACTTTTTAAAGATGAATTTGAGATTAATGCTTACGTTGATGTGGTCATATTTCATCATCAATAGCAATTTTTTAGGTAATTAGCCCAAGCTGATAGAACTTTTCCTGCAAGCTTTTTCAATGCTTAAGGAGAAACTATTGGCTTGCTCTGAAGTTCCTCATTATGTATAATATTTCTAGGGGCCTCCTCGTGAATTCTTGCTCAAAATCAGAAATAAAAATCATAATTTCACAATTAGGTAACATGAAATACATACCTGACAATGTCACCTTTCATAGTTTTAATTATGTAAATAAAAACCACTATTGTATCTTAATTATATAAATGAAGGAATGAAGGCAAGTTGTCTTCCCCTCTCTTTGAAAAGTATCCAAAATTGTTCTAATCTATGAAAATAGTAGTAGTTTCGATGACTTGAGCAACTGTAGACCTATTGCCATTCAAAGAACTTTCTCAAAAATTTTTGAAAAGATCATGTAAGTACTTAATACTTGTATATTACCTTGAAAAGTATAGCATGTTTTCTACTTCACGACAGGAAAGCCTACTGTTAATAAAGCCCTGGATATAATACTTAACTCCTTGGACCAGAGAAAGGAAACTTAAGGATTATTTATTGACTTGTCAAAAGCTTTTGAACGAGTTAACCACGACAGGCTCCTAACAAAGCTGGAAAAGATAGGAGTTAAAGAGGCACTCCACTGGATTGGTTTAAATCTTACATTTCCGAACGTACCCAAGTTGTAACAATCTCCATTAATGGATCTAGTATTCTTCAAATAAGTGCCATTGCTCTGTAAGGGTAGAGTTACCATACGTTCTTTTTCTCTCAGACCTGTTCTCTTTTTCAGGTTAAAAAAAATGTCTGGGGGATTTTATGAAAAATTATGAATTTTCCTCTTTTTTGGCTCTGAGAAAAAAATGCTCGCTTGAAACACTGGGTTTATTCCTTTTGGTCCATCAAAGATGGCAACGCAAAAGAGCAGATGATTTCAAAGAAATCACTTTGGCGAAAAGCATCTAGTTAACTTCTAGTTCCCTTGTATCCTCCTTGTAACCCTCACCTTCTTCTGGTCGTCTCCCACTACCGCCATAATTCCTTCCGTTTCGGCTTCTTTCTGGTCTCTTTACTGGATACCGCCCCTAAAACTATTCCCGTCACTTTTTTAACAATCCGACACTTTTTCACACACTTTTATTCCTTTGTTTCCTTCTGATTCATGCCTTTTTCTCCTTCTGACTCCTTTCTGCTTCCACCATATCTCTCACTCCTCGCATCACTAGTTACGATCTTTTGTTGCCTTGTTTGTTTGCTTGCGCCCTAACTACGCATTCTTACGTTATTTATTTATTTACTGGGCGTTATGTTATATCCTAAATTGCCACGGGAATTAGGAAGCATTGGTAGCGGAGTGGTCTGCGCATTGACCAGGCAAGCCAAATATCCATGGTTCGTTTAAGATTTTTTTCTCGCATGAATTCCTAAGTATTTCATCACCGTATTTGCGGAAGGCTTGAATAAATTCAAAATTATTGTTTGTTCACTCGATGTCAGTTTTCATCAATAATACATTAAATTTAGAGAAAGAATCAAATTCTGTCGCTGAAACAGTTTCTATTTTGGAATCCACTTTAGAGGCTCTTGAGGGGGGATGCAAGAATAATTTTAATTCCTTAAAAATAAAGGAACTAACTTTACAAAAAAAGAGGAAGGTTACTCACAGGAGTGTGATAACTTTGCTTAGAAGATTGATGACAGCTGTGAATAGAACTGCTATTGAGTATCTTAAGAAGTGGTTGGCTCAATGTCAACAGTTAAAACCATTCAAATAGATGCAACATTCAAGAGCCCCTAAATGGGAGGATGTTGAAAACAGCATCTTAATGAAAAACCAAATGTAAGACTAAATGACAGTGTTTTGATCAATTTTGTAGTTTCACAAAATTTTTAAAGAACTACAAAAGAAAACAAAACCAACCAGAATTGGTGAAGTGTGGTGCGCATGTTTCAATCAGTCGTCTAATCATGTGTACCATTCTGAACTGCTAGAAGTTGCTTAATTCTTTTTTTCTATACCTAGTCATAATGCTAATATACAGAACGTCTTTTTCTCTCTTGTAAAAGCACAGTAGAACAAAGACAGGAAGAGATTTTAAATAGAAAACATAAGAGGTGTAGTGTGTGTGCAGTACAATTTTAAGTACTCCGGCTGCTCAAGCTTTTAAGAGTATACATACTGAGAAACCGACAACTGCTAACAGAGATTTTTGCATCCTCCAAATATTCATGTCATAAAGGTGAAGAACACATTGACGAGATACGAGAATGCAATGATAATCATAAAAATGGTGGGATGAAAACAAAATAAGAAGTGCCCTGTTTTTATAGAAAATGTCCTCTTATTGACGATGGATCTATGGTAACCCTATTGCCACTCCCCTTTGCATGATTAAAGATTTAGATCTTTAACCATCACTTTATGAAATAACATTAACCCTAATGTTTTACTGATAGTGGGACATAAATTCAATATGCAGTTAAAAATATGTATTAAAAAATATGCAGTTAAAAATATGTAAAAAAATATGTATGTTATAGCAAGGACTCATTTGTTAGGTGATTTGGTTACTTGAAAAGTTGTCAGTTAAAAAGTATATTCCAGAAAAGTAAAAATAATGCAAAGCTTCCCACCCGAAGATGGGTATACTTCGGATAATGAAAGTCATGTATTTTAAAAAATCAATAACTTGGTAACTGACATAACTACATAACACTCTAGTCATGATTTGTTCACATGATATCGTAACAAAATAGAGTAATTTAATATTATTAACAAAATGTAAAAATTTTTTAAGAGGTGCTTTTCAATTGAAGCAATGATATTAATAGATTATATCTTTTAACGATGAGTGATGAAACTTATAAACAACCATGGAACTTAACTTTATAAAGTAACTTAATAAGGAAGCGGTACATTCATTAAATGTGTGTATATTATTGTGGATATAATTTCAAAAAAATATAATTGTGGTTTTCATCAAGTTAAGAATTACTACCAATATTCGTCAAATGTTTGCTTTCTTGAAGAGAAGAGTAATTTTTATTTTTCAAATTATGAATTGTGTGGCCCTAATTTTCATGGACATGCACAGAACATTTATTATGCTCATAATTGTAGGCTCTTCCTAATTGGGGCTATTTAGGGCATGGGGGTTGTCTGGATCAAGCTAAGTCCAGATTATTTAGAGATTTCTCAAATGGAACATAGAGTTATTTTAGGTGAGCTTCATCAAAGATTGAAAGGGTAATGTATTTGTGCATGACTGCCGAGACAAAATTACCAGGGTAAAATATTTTTTAAATTTTAAGAGAGGAAACAATCATATCTGTGAGTTAATAATAATACTGAATACTAGTTACTGCATACCCAACATTTGACCTAATTTCTGAAAAGAGAACTTCTGATTTTGGGATTTGCATTCAGTCGCCCTTGGACTCCATGTTTGCTATTCTTTAGCATGGAAGTTTTTCCATAAAATTTTGAAATAGTAAATACAACTAATTAACTTCTGTCTATAAAAGATGAAAAAATTATCATGTATCCAGACAATTTATATTTATTAATAACCTGAAATATACATTCTAATTCCCTTCAACTAACATAAAATCTGAGAAAGAAATATTAATGTCAATACCATACAGAAATAAAGTTGGGACTAATTAGTATCCATTACATAATGAAATAAATAGGTATTGATAATAAATTGAATTGGTACATAAATTGCAAGATCTCACTTCCTCATTACAAAAATTTCAGGTACACAGCATATATACAGAAACAATAATTCTCACAATGATTCCATCAATGACTGATGATTAAGAATGAGCAAACCCCTATTGTTAAAAGGAAGATATTAGTAGCTTTCTGCATAACAAATCCTGATATTTAGCATATCATCCTCCGGTACAAAATATATCCAATGGAAAGAAGTGGGTCATTATATTCAGTTTAGATTGAGCAACTAACTGGTGTTGATGGTAACGATATGAAGATAAATATTTGAAATTTGGTTCTAGGTCACTTATGAAGGTTGGTAGAAAGGAAAATATTACAGGGAGGTATAAAAGATCAAATCCAACAGGGAAAAATACCAAACAGAAATATGTAAATGAAAAAAAACTTCAATGGAAAACGATTTACATATTCCTTTTCATGCTACAAAGACGATGCACAAATCATAGCACATTGCCATAATATATGTGATTAAACCATTACTATCATTTTAGGAAGGTTTGTATAGATTCAGGAAATGATAAGGAAAAAGACAACAACTGTGTTTAACACGTGAAGAGCGTTCTCTAAAATGTGCATTTGTGGAATATGAAATTCAGAGACACAATACCCTTAACTTCTGTATGAAAAAATATACATAAGAAATGGCCATAAGGAAAATTATATCTCAAATTTGTGTGTAACAAATTGATTGAAGGACTGCACACTTATATTGCTTAAAATTACTCATTAAATAGGAATTAAAAGCAGCAAAAACAGCCACATTTTAGGGTGGTTCAAGCATACTGAATCCCACATACATACGAAAAATTCAACTACTCATGTATGATCAAGTGCAAGTGTACCACAGAGCACATTCACTAATTCACTGAATGCAGGAAACATGGAGTATAGGGTGTGCCTTCTCCTCTCTTATTTTCACAAACTCATTAAGATGGCCCATGAGGCTCCGAGTCTTCTGCGTCACCATCTCCCGGGGATTCAGCCTTGAAGTCCCTACAACTACTCTCGTTGGCTGAAGCTCTGCTTGCCCTGCCACTTGGTTTTGTAGGGTTTAACAACTCATCATCTGGATGATCTTGCAAGAGAGCTTCAAGGTCCAATTCACCAGTATTTACTGGAGAACTTGTTCCTGAAAAAAAAAATGCTAAAATTACTGGAACTGCAGTGTTAATGTCAGTGCAATTCTTTACCTGGATGTTTAGAAAGAAGAATTGTAATAGTAAATATGTTTATTTTCTTCCATCATCTCACACACAGATTGTAATTAACTGACAAGAATATCTAATAAGGATATTCAACAGCCCTATATTTACCCTACGGCATAACAATATGACAAAATAAAGAAGCTTGACTTACTTTTCTACCCATAAGATTTAGCCATATGATAACACATAATTAGACTTGGGTAGTAATGAATGAAATGTTAAGATGAAAAGTTAATTTTTCAAGTAACTCTTGTTGATTTATTTTCCAATGAATTTTTTTAAATAATTCATTTATTTTAAGTAACTTAACGTGAATCAAAAGATGTTAAGTTTGTACACATGATTAATGATAATACTTAGTACCTACTTTTCTTAAAACTTTTTACTGTACAATGTGTTTCACCGACTTACAGTACCACCAGGTACAAATAAATCGCAAATCGGCATCATACAATAAAAATTTTGTAGAAAAGTACTAAGTACTATCATTAATCATGAGTGCAAACAAAAAAACTTCTACTAAGTGAAGCCAGCCACTGTCAAGTTTATGAAAACAGATAAGTCCATGGTTACTCCAAGGAAGCAAAAGGGGTTTAGCGAGAAGGGCCAAGGGCCGAGGGAAATGGAAATATGGGAAGGCCATGGCATTACCTTTTTACAGAGTCACCTGCAAGTGCACATAAGTGCGATACTCCACAGAGGAAAAATCATTGCCCTTGACCGGGATTTGAACCAGTATTCCTCGATTTCACGCCAAATGATTCAGCCAGTTAAGCTACAGAGGCTTCCTTTTCCATTGTGGAATTTGTGGTGGCTTTATAGGAACAAGGTGTTCAGGACTACTGTACATAATGTAACAAAGCAGGGATCTAGAGATCTGGGTTCGAGTTCCGGTCAAGGCAAATGATTTATCCTGAGGGAGTTCGCACTTTTAGGTGTTCAAATAAGCCAACATATAAATTCAAATGCTAGTGGAATTAGTCCTTCCTTTCTCCAACCCAGCAGCTGTAGGTGAGTTAGGGATACACATACCTGTAGGCACATGAGTAGTCACAAGTATGGGTATGCCCTGGGCATACCTATTGGTTTGTGAGTAGTTACCTGCATAGGTACGCCCTTAGATGGTGTATGTATACCTGTATTGGAATGCCCTTACAAGCTTAGAAGAGGTGCCTACGCCCCACTCAGCCAGTAGCCACCTCCTCTTTCTCGGGGTTTAACTTAAAACTAATGGGAACAACATATTTCTCAGATTGATTACTTGTCACTTATAATCAGAGTGAGTAACGAGTACTTCAGTGAAGAGCTGTTACTAATCAGCCATCACTACACTGCAATCAATATTCAGGACCACAAGCCTAGTCACATAAGAACTTATCCGACAAATTTCCTGGGACAACAGAAAAATGAATATGTAATATAAAAAATCGTTGATTAACAGTGAACTAAGCAACGAGGCAACATTTTTCTCATGATAGCTTTCATAGTGGATGACTGTTACGACACCAATCACGCCTAGTTTAATTGACCCAAAATTATCCCGTTTAGTAAGCAAAGTATACGTATGAATGCTTAGTGCTTACCTGCATGAGTGATGAACAATTCCTTTAGGAAGCCCAGCTCTTTTCCCAGGGCTTCTATTTGGCCCTCAAGGACTTCATTCTCTGCTTTCAGCGTACGAACTCTCTCCAATGTCTCCTGGGTTCGAAGCTTACTTCTAACTCGGCTACGTTTCACAGCAAGATTATTGCGGTCTCGACGTCGGCGGTAATCTTCGTTCGGTGGGCATCCTCGGCTGCCGCTGGACCGTTGTCCTTGGCTCCTTCGGCCTCCCCCATCAGCCTCGGGATCTCCGCGAGGCGACATGCCCGTCTAATTTCCGAAATAATAACACAAATAGGCCAGTCGTACTTAAATGATACGTTTGAAGTAAAAATTCTATGACACAACTAAACAGCTAGCAGTACTTTCCACTAAGGTTTACTTTAATTCAAAACATCTTCTCTGGCGCAATGGCGCAACACAAGTGGTCGACAAGAAAAATGAAATGGCGTGAAGAAACCCCTCACAAGATTGCATCACAACTACTGCGGGTAAAACCACGAAACAAAAAGTAATTAAATCACAAGTTAATTCAGTCAACAAACAAATAATAGATAACTGCGTGGCTCTAGTGATTAAGTACAGAGATATTTCTTGTAGCCATAACAAAGAAATTAGGTAGAAAACAACAAGAAGAACATCGAATCCATTAAATGGATGTCATTGGTAATCTTATGAGACTGTAATAAATTTGTATTTGGACTCAAGTCAAGAATTCATAGAAAAATCAAACAATATTTACTTAGAGACAGAAAACACCTTAAGTTACGGCGAGTAACACGACTTGATGTGATTGAGTAAGCTGAAGTGACTTTAAAACTCTCACTTCCTTACATTCATTCACTCCACAAAATCTGCTATTGGTAAATACTATGAAAACTCTCGTTCAGCTGATGCCATTCCCAATATATCCCTCAGGATGTAGTGTTGACAACGTTGTTTTGGTTGTTTGGTTGTTTCGTGCGGCTGCTTTCCACATTCGATCAATTTTTGTAGTGGATGAATGACGTAGGCAACGTCAACTTGTCCCCAAAAAAATTCTATCCCCAAATGCGCATTTTGAGGTGTCATTGTTTCCGCGTAGGTGAAGGCGTTGCGTCGTCGCATGGCGTAAGGAATACCACACGAAAAGTGGGAATTATTATTAATTATTGATTTTTTACTAGTTAGCGTTAAAAAGTGTAGAATTTTATGTATGGTAATGAAAGAAGAAGCACTAAAGTATAAGAAAGCTTAGGGGAGAGCAATTCCAAGGCATGATTTCTATATTCGGGAGACTAATTTAAGATGCACTGCATAGTTAACCGTTTTGGTATACGCATATCATACGTAAGACATTATTTTTTAAGTATTTATCGATGAGAACTGAAGTATATTGTCTATTATAATGAAAAATCATACCATAAACAATAGCTAAGCATACGTAAAACTAATTCCAGGACAGGTTTTCTAAATTCGGGAAACTAATTTATGATGCACTTCACTCGGAACCATTTGGGGATACGCATTTTTGTACAACTCATCGGCCAAAACTAAACTTTTTTCTTTAATAAAATGAAAGTTCATACATTAAGCAGTAATTCAGTATAGGTGAGACCAATTCCACGGACCGTTTTCTAAATTCGGGATACTAATTTATGATGCACTGCACTAAGAGCCATTTTGGGATACGCATATCATATGTAAACCTATTTTCTACAACTCATCGGAGGAATCTGAACATTTTTCTTTGTTTAAATGAAAGACCACACATAAAACAATAAATAGGCACATGTGAGACCAATTCCAAGGAATGTTTTCTTAATTCGGGAAACTAATTTATGATGCACTGCACTCGTAGCCATTTTGGGATACGCCTACAACATATGTAAACGTATTTTTCTACAACTCGTCGGCGGAAATTGAACTTTTTTCTTTGTTAAAATAAAATACTATGCTTTAGACAATATTTTGGCATAGGTGAGATCAATTCCACGGACCGATTTCTAAATTCGGGAAACTAATTTATGATGCACTACACTCGGAGCCATTTGGGGATACGCAATTTTCTACACCTCATCGGCCAAAACTAAACTTTTTTCTTTAACAAAATGAAAGTTCATACAATGAACAGTAATTCAGTATAGGTCAGACCAATTCCACGGACCGTTTTCTAAATTCGGGAAACAAATTTAGGATGCCCTTCACTACCAGCCATTTTGGGATACGCATATCATATGTAAACCTATTTTTCTACAACTCATCGGAAGAATCTGAACATTTTACTTTGTTTAAATGAAAAAACATGCCTTGAACAATATTATACAATAGGTGAGACCAATTCCACGGACCGATTTCTGAATTCGGGAAACTAATTTATGATGCACTGCACTACCAGCCATTTTGGGATACGCCTATAACATATGTAAACGTATTTTTCTACAACTCGTCGGAAGAATCTGAACATTTTTCTTTGTTTAAATGAAAAAACATGCCTTGAACAATATTTTACCATAGGTGAGACCAATTCCACGGACCGATTTCTAAATTCGGGAAACTAATTTATGATGCACTGCACTCGGAGCCATTTGGGGATACGCATTTTTCTACAACTCATCGGCCAAAACTAAACTTTTTTCTTTCATAAAATAAAAGTTCATACATTAAGCAGTAATTCAGTATAGGTGAGACCAATTCCACGGACCGTTTTCTAAATTCGGGATACTAATTTAGGATGCACTGCACTAAGAGCCATTTTGGGATACGCATATCATATGTAAACCTATTTTCTACAACTCATCGGAGGAATCTGAACATTTTTCTTTGTTTAAATGAAAGACCACACATAAAACAATAAATAGGCACATGTGAGACCAATTCCAAGGAATGTTTTCTTAATTCGGGAAACTAATTTATGATGCACTGCACTCGTAGCCATTTTGGGATACGCCTACAACATATGTAAACGTATTTTTCTACAACTCGTCGGCGGAAATTGAACTTTTTTCTTTGTTAAAATAAAATACTATGCTTTAGACAATATTTTGGCATAGGTGAGACCAATTCCACGGACCGATTTCTAAATTCGGGAAACTAATTTATGATGCACTACACTCGGAGCCATTTGGGGATACGCAATTTTCTACACCTCATCGGCCAAAACTAAACTTTTTTCTTTAACAAAATGAAAGTTCATACAATGCACAGTAATTCAGTATAGGTGAGACCAATTCCACGGACCGTTTTCTAAATTCGGGAAACAAATTTAGGATGCCCTTCACTACCAGCCATTTTGGGATACGCATATCATATGTAAACCTATTTGTCTACAACTCATCGGAAGAATCTGAACATTTTTCTTTGTTTAAATGAAAAAACATGCCTTGAACAATATTATACAATAGGTGAGACCAATTCCACGGACCGATTTCTGAATTCGGGAAACTAATTTATGATGCACTGCACTACCAGCCATTTTGGGATACGCCTATAACATATGTAAACGTATTTTTCTACAACTCGTCGGAAGAATCTGAACATTTTTCTTTGTTTAAATGAAAAAACATGCCTTGAACAATATTTTACCATAGGTGAGACCAATTCCACGGACCGATTTCTAAATTCGGGAAACTAATTTATGATGCACTGCACTCGGAGCCATTTGGGGATACGCATTTTTCTACAACTCATCGGCCAAAACTAAACTTTTTTCTTTCATAAAATAAAAGTTCATACATTAAGCAGTAATTCAGTATAGGTGAGACCAATTCCACGGACCGTTTTCTAAATTCGGGATACTAATTTAGGATGCACTGCACTAAGAGCCATTTTGGGATACGCATATCATATGTAAACCTATTTTCTACAACTCATCGGAGGAATCTGAACATTTTTCTTTGTTTAAATGAAAGACCACACATAAAACAATAAATAGGCACATGTGAGACCAATTCCAAGGAATGTTTTCTTAATTCGGGAAACTAATTTATGATGCACTGCACTCGTAGCCATTTTGGGATACGCCTACAACATATGTAAACGTATTTTTCTACAACTCGTCGGCGGAAATTGAACTTTTTTCTTTGTTAAAATAAAATACTATGCTTTAGACAATATTTTGGCATAGGTGAGACCAATTCCACGGACCGATTTCTAAATTCGGGAAACTAATTTATGATGCACTACACTCGGAGCCATTTGGGGATACGCAATTTTCTACACCTCATCGGCCAAAACTAAACTTTTTTCTTTAACAAAATGAAAGTTCATACAATGCACAGTAATTCAGTATAGGTGAGACCAATTCCACGGACCGTTTTCTAAATTCGGGAAACAAATTTAGGATGCCCTTCACTACCAGCCATTTTGGGATACGCATATCATATGTAAACCTATTTGTCTACAACTCATCGGAAGAATCTGAACATTTTTCTTTGTTTAAATGAAAAAACATGCCTTGAACAATATTATACAATAGGTGAGACCAATTCCACGGACCGATTTCTGAATTCGGGAAACTAATTTATGATGCACTGCACTCGGAGCCATTTGGGGATACGCCTTTAACATATGTAAACGTATTTTTCTACAACTCGTCGGCGGAAAGTGAACTTTTTTCTTTGTTTAAATAAAAAACTATGCTTTGAACAATAATTTAGCATAGGTGAGACCAATTCCAAGGACCGATTTCTAAATTTGGGAAACTAATTTATGATGCACTGCACTCGGAGCCATTTGGGGATACGCATTTTTCTACAACTCATCGGCCAAAACTAAATATTTTTCTTTCATAAAATGAAAGTTCATACAATAAACAGTAATTCAGTATAGGTGAGACCAAATCCACGGACCGTTTTCTAAATTCGGGAAACTAATTTAGGATGCACTGCACTAAGAGCCATTTTGGGATACGCATATCATATGTAAACCTATTTTTCTACACCTCATCAGCGGAATGTGATCTTTTTTCTTTGTTTAAATGAAAGACCACACATAAAACAATAAATAAGCATAGGTGAGACCAATTCCACGGACCGATTTCTAAATTCGGGAAACTAATTTATGATGCACTACACTCGGAGCCATTTGGGGATACGCAATTTTCTACAACTCATCGGCC
The DNA here is from genome assembly GCA_963573305.1 of Pyrrhosoma nymphula. Lineage (NCBI taxonomy): Eukaryota > Metazoa > Arthropoda > Insecta > Odonata > Coenagrionidae > Pyrrhosoma > Pyrrhosoma nymphula. The sequence continues at coordinate 20,234,105 of OY754330.1, read as the reverse complement.
AAAACTAAACTTTTTTCTTTAACAAAATGAAAGTTCATACAATGAACAGTAATTCAGTATAGGTCAGACCATTTCCACGGACCGTTTTCTAAATTCGGGAAACAAATTTAGGATGCCCTTCACTACCAGCCATTTTGGGATACGCATATCATATGTAAACCTATTTTTCTACAACTCATCGGAAGAATCTGAACATTTTTCTTGGTTTAAATGAAAAAACATGCCTTGAACAATATTATACCATAGGTGAGACCAATTCCACGGACCGATTTCTGAATTCGAGAAACTAATTTATGATGCACTGCACTCGGAGCCATTTGGGGATACGCCTATAACATATGTAAACGTATTTTTCTACAACTCGTCGGCGGAAAGTGAACTTTTTTCTTTGTTTAAATACAATACTATGCTTTGAACAATATTTAAGCATAGGTGAGACCAATTCCAAGGACCGATTTATAAATTCGGCAAACTAATTTATGATGCACTGCACTCTGAGCCATTTGGGGATACGCATTTTTCTACGACTCATCGGCAAAAACTAAACTTTTTTCTTTCATAAAATGAAAGTTCATACATTAAACAGTAATTCAGTATAGGTCAGACCAATTCCACGGACCGTTTTCTAAATTCGGGATACTAATTTAGGATGCACTGCACTCGGAGCCATTTTGGGATACGCATATCATATGTAAACCTATTTTCTACAGCTCATCGGAGGAACCTGAACATTTTTCTTTGTTTAAATGAAAGACCACACATAAAACAATAAAAAAGCACAAGTGAGACCAATTCCACGGAATGTTTTTTAAATTCTGGAAAGTAATTTATTATGCACTGCTCTCGGGTCCATTTTGGGATACGCGCAATTCATATGTAAATCTATTTTTCTTCAACTCACTTTCATATTATTCAAGGTGTGTAATATATTTATAAAAAGTACTTACTGCTTGTAATAGCCATATTACTTTGTCTTTGTAGTCACGCATATCTTGTTACCCTAGAGTTTATGCGATGCTCTGGTCATTTCTGTTATGTGTGTTGCAGTTTCATTCCTTCTAGGCGCTGCTCCCGATTTTGGTTTATTTTCGTCTTTGTTGCATTTCAGAAATGGAAAGACAACGTGGATGTTGGAATTTTGTGGTGACACTGTAATACTCCTCCAGTGGAGTTCAAAATCTTAATATTTCCTGTAGAGGAGAACATCAAATTAAGCTGGGTATTTCAGAAAATCACGACTGAAAGAAATGTTAATAACGAAGTATTCATTTTACACCGTTCAATGCATTACATGGAATATGTTTTAGGCGAGGAGCAAATATTCTAATGTGTTGCCTTGGTTAAGGAATGAGGTATTTGTAACACGTAGTTATGGTACATACTTTTTTTCAAAATTAGGAGATGAAGACTTACTCTTTTTACAGTCCGGGAATGTGCCGCTGATTTTTCCACGTCACCAAGGAGGTAATCAGCAAGACGCGTTTCTCTTTTTTTAGGGAATTACCCTTACGGAAAAGAGATCCCCTGTAAGCCTATGTGAAACCGTATGTGTTGATTCCCGCTTCCCACCTCCTAGGAAGTTCTGTGCTGATGTTCTGCTGTTTCTGTAGAATAAAGCGGGATTACTATACATGTTTACATATTATATTACATTACAATGCTAATCATGTTTTACTAAATTTGATAGGATTATCATACAAAATATTTAAATTTTAAGCCCAAGGTCTATAACTATGTGATAACTATGTCTAAGTCGATAACTATGCTAGCTCTTGTCATGTAGTAACTATTAATGTGTAATATCAATATATTTTAGATATATCATATAGTTTATTTACAACAGCATATTTTAGCTTTTTTTGTTATTGCCTGAAGGGCATTGTCAAATTATAATTAAGTCCTTAGCCTGATGTCTAGGCGGTTGTCACTCTCTCCACCACCGCGAGCTGCAGGTTCCAGGAATAAACCGCCTGGATGGAGTATTCAAGGAGTTCGCGGGCCGCCGCGTCAAGGGTTTGAGAGATGTACGCACCAAGTGGTAACGGAGTAGGACGGCCAGGCGCACGAAATGGGAATCCCCCAAAAGGATGTGTCCGAAGATGGACGGGTGATCCATTGTCTCAAATCGTTGAAAGGCTGGAAGAAACTCCGTCGCAGTCTGTGACCTGAGATAAAGTGACGAAAAGACCTTCCCCTTCCCTCATGGCGATCCCCTTCTCTTTTCTTTTTCCCCACCCTCTTCGAACACCTTCCAACCAACGACGGCGCGGAAGCTCTACCGCGGAATAATGATGATGCACGAAACTGGTTTCTGCGACCCTGGTGGCCAACCGTGGCGGTTGAGGAATAAAGTGTGCAGATAAGTCTTCACCCTACTTAAGGATATGTCTCTTGTTTTCCATATTAATCTTAATTCATAATAATAACGTTCATGATATTACGGATGTTACACATGAGTTACTAATTTTTAACGGTGGAGAAATGTGTAGGTAAACTTACATCTATATCTACGAAATACCCTGCAAGTCACCTCAGGGGTGTGTGGCAGGGGGTGAGTATTCACCAACATGCATTACTCTATATCCTAAAGTAAGTGTGACCACGACTAATTATGAATATTATAATATAAAGCTATTATGACTCTAGGATATAATATGCAGAGTAAGGCATTATACGTAGGTAACGGTACATCTACGATGATGATGTTCGAAAAAGGAGTCGCTATTTTTTCTACATAAAGCCTTGCCTGAAATGTGATATGAAAGTAGGACATTCAGGAGTATATACGTCTCGAAACGCATATATTCTGCAGTAAATAAATTTAAATTTGCTGAACCACCACGTGCTTCGAACGGGTTTTCCCAGAGAGCAGGTATTTCCTTGGTGACGATCGGCGTTGAAGCTGGCTGGGTGCGGAGGGTGTGAGTGGTATTTTAAGTGGGAGGTAGTAAGAAAATGAAACCGCTTGGGAAGTCTCCCTTTCCCATTTTGTGTTTCTTACCCACAGCGGCTATTAGACCGCCCTAACCACAAGCGGAGGTTCATGTTTATGAGTGGAGAATTGGGGTGGGGTATATGGCCGTGGCTGGGTCCACGCCCTTGTCTCCCCTCGGTCATGTGAGTGAGGATACCACTTAAGATGGGATGAGTAGAAGTGCCGCCGCATGTGCATTGTTCTGGTACGCGTCCTTGCTAACGTTCTGTATGCAGAGGGTGGAAGGAGGGAAAGCGAAGTGATGGGAGGGCAAAAGTCTCCGTGAGGTGAAGAACATGTAACCGTGAGAGGATTTGTAGTTAGTTGGGATGGGTGAATGGATGACGACGAAGCAAAAGAGGCGTGAGAAGTGAAGTGTCATTGTTTAAGGAAATTGTTCCTTGAAATTGCGCGCCATTTACCTATTCCGAAGGAGTAGAATCAGTTATGCGATATATACAAGGAAGCGAAAACAGCAGCGAATGCGGCCTTTCGAAAATCATTAAAAGAATTGAAAAAATGAAGTTTTGGGTGAATGTATAGAGGACAACCCAAAGGCATTTCCCTCGTACTTGAGGCCAAGTGTCACCAAAAATTAAGAGCGGCGACAAGGAAGACCACAGTAAGCATACACCGATTTCAATAACGTCTACATCTACAAAATACCCTTAATAGCACCTCACGGATGTGTGGCAGGGGGTGAGTAGTCACCGGCATGCATTACACTATACCGTAAAGTTAGTGTAACTACGAATAATTATGCATTAGCATAAATCGCTAATGTTTGTCACGAGACGAAGCCTCACATGCTTTGAGCACAAGCTCATCATGTATAAATTATAGAAAGGAATAGAGATACCTAGTAAAAATATTATGGCAATGTTATTCCTTCCAAGGTTGACCACAAACAAATCTTTTATAGCCTAAATTAGTAGGAATCATAAACTTTTTCGGAGGATGATAAACCATACAAATGAAAGAGAATACAGCTTGCTTTTGCGGTCGTCCCGCCTCTCTCAGCCTCAGAGCATCTACGCTGTTGCATTCATCCTTGTAATTCGAAACCTCGGGGCAAACTTAACGTTCTCTAGGCGCGGGTTACATTCCCTGTCCATCCTTATTGCTCCTCTTCATGTAAGGCGTAAATAAAAGGTAAACACTCCTCCCCTAACTTAACATGGAAAGTGGAGGTGGAAACGCCACACAGGTGCACCCAGGGTTAATGATACGCACCGATGACTCCTTCCCGGTGAAGGTGAAAACTGTGATAAAATAACGAGAACATAACAACTTCCGCGCTTCACTTCACTGTAATGTACGGTCTCTCCATCCACGCAGAGGAACTAGGGAGGTTACCATGAGAAGCAAAGACGCGCTAGAATACGGGGGAAGATATATATGAGCCTCACGAACTATTCCAACACCGCAAGTTCTACCTTACTCACAAAAAAAGGTTAAAATGCAAAAGGACTACGCGACCGGAACATATTTAAGCCCCTAAAAACGTTTGGAGAATTTCATATTCTTACACCCTGCGTCTGCATAACTTTAAAAATGTAATGCTAACATCTTTCTTTAGCAGAAGACTCACAATAGCATTCACCGCTACGCCGTAATATTATCGTAAGTGATTTTATATAGTATGTGGAATATATTGCTTCAAGCTTGTAAGTTAAGAGTTGTAGCTTATAATACATAAATAGTATTATATTTATAATTTCATCTATTTAAGAGGCAAAAGAATTCATAGATTATAAGAGGGAATGAATATTTCACCGAAGCTAGAAAGCCTGCTTGCTTCTCATTTGCTGCTGAAATATGAAATTACCGTTCCGAAAAGTTTTCATACCGGAAGAGGCGGGCAAAGACCACATCGTCACAAACACTAGTTTCCCCGAGCTATTTATTGCACGGCTAGATTCCGAATACGGACGTGAGCTATAATGAGGCGCGGAATACCTCGATTTGCGCTAACTAAGGACCTCGAGGCAATACAAGAGTGGTGCGATGCGTGGCAGCTAGAATTAAACCTGAAAAAATGCGTTGTTGTAAATTTTTGGAAACGGAAAAACGCTCCTTGTAACAGCTATTGCATTAACAACATAAAACTAGACACAGTAGAATCGGTTAAGTACCTCGGAGTTAAACTGACTAATGATCTATCGTGGAGTAAACATATTCGAGAAATTACCGGTCAAGCTAATCGTAAATTGGGATTTGTTAAAAGAGTACTTGGCAAGTGCGACGATAAAGTTAGGGAAATCAGCTACTTCTCCCTCGTTAGACCCCACTTAGAATATGCCGCCAGTATTTGGGATCTACATCTACATCTACAAAATACCCTGCAAGCCACCTCAGGGGTGTGTGGCAGGGGGTGAGTATTCACCAACATGCATTACACTATACACTAAAGTTAGTGTAACTACGACTAATTATGCATTAGCATAAATCGCTAATGCTTGTCATGAGGCGAAGCCTCACAAGCATGCAACACTACACTACAGATGTCATCAAAATGGAGTGACCTCAATATACATGCTTTCTACAACTACACAGATGGACAGGGACTCAAGACCCATGTAGAAAACATGCTAGGCGTGCTGTTAGTATGTACTAGGTAACAGATAAGGATTCAAGTATTAGGAGTACTACCACTACTAAGACCTACACTACCTAACGACAAACCTACATAAAAGTCTCATGGCAGCTATTATGGTCCCTTATCGTTCGTGGGAAAAATGACATCTTAAATCTATCCGTTCTGCAGTCTAGTTCCCTAATTTTACTCTCATGATCTGATCTACCGTAGTATGTCGGATTTCGTAAAATATTGTCAACGTCGTCAGAGAATAGACCGGTTTGGAACTTACATAATAGATTTAGTCTAAATTTTAATCGACGGTCTGAAAGCTTTTCCCATCCCAGTTGCTGCAAAAGGTCAGTAACACTAACGAGATTATCATAACGGCCTTTAACATATCTTGCCGATCTTCGCTGCACGCGTTCTAACTCAGTTTCCAAGCCTATCTCATAAGGATCCCAAATACTGGCGGCATATTCTAAGTGGGGTCTAACGAGGGAGAAGTAGCTGATTTCCCTAACTTTATCGTCGCACTTGCCAAGTACTCTTTTAACAAATCCCAATTTACGATTAGCTTGACCGGTAATTTCTCGAATATGTTTACTACACGATAGATCATTAGTCAGTTTAACTCCGAGGTACTTAACCGATTCTACGGTGTCTAGTTTTATGTTGTTAATACAATAGCTGTTACAAGGAGCGTTTTTCCGTTTCCAAAAATTTACAACAACGCATTTTTTCAGGTTTAATTCTAGCTGCCACGCATCGCACCACTCTTGTATTGCCTCGAGGTCCTTAGTTAGCGCTTCCTTGTCATTAAAGCTACGAATTTCTCTATACATCACTGCGTCGTCAGCAAATAATCTAAGCTTACTGTCAACTTTGTCACCGATGTCGTTTATGTACAAAAGGAACAGAAGCGGGCCTATGACACTTCCCTGTGGGACACCCGATGTGACTTTTACTTCATTAGAGATAGCGCCATCTAATACAACCCTTTGCACGCGATTACTTAAGAATTCTCTAATCCAGGAAACTACGTCGTCGTCTAAACCGTAGGATTTTAATTTCATGAGTAGCTTAATGTGGGAAACTTTATCAAATGCCTTTTTAAAGTCAAGAAAAATTGCATCAACTGGAGCGTTATGTTCACCCGAGACTAAAATATCGTGAGCAAAAAGTGCTAATTGAGTTTCGCAAGATCTTCCCTTTCTGAATCCGTGTTGTGTTTTTGTTAACAAGTTTTCTATATCGAGGTGTCTCATAACTGAACTAACAATTATATGTTCAAGGACTTTGCAAGAGATAGATGTGAGAGATATCGGTCTGTAGTTCGATGGCTGTTCCTTATCACCGCTTTTGAATATGGGAGTGACATTTGCAATTTTCCAGTCCATGGGTACTTCGTGTTCGTTGATGGATTTACTAAATATATTCTGCAAGTAGGGTGCTATTTCACAAGCTAATTCTCTATACACGCGGGCAGGAATTTCTTCAGGACCTGGGGATTTATTTGGACTTATAGATTTTAGCAAGTTTTCTATTCCGTGAGTGCAGATGTCGATAGGCGGCATCTTTTGCTGGAAGTGATCATTTAACTTTACGGATGTACTCTGCGTTGACTTGGTGAACACACTTTGAAAATAAGAATTTAATAAGTTGGCCTTGTCCGAACTGCTTGTTAATAATTCGCCATTTTCGTTTCGTAGTGGAATAACTGTTGATCTATTGCCTTGAACTTCCCTTACGTATGACCAAAATGCCTTTGGGTTGTCCTGTAATTGTTCTCCTAATGTTTTTCTTTTAAAATCCATGAATGCATTCCGAAAGGCTTCCTTTGTAGTGGCTTTAGACAATTTGTATTTTTCAAATATTAAATTTTGATCACTAGAGGACAAATCTCTACGGAGTTTTTTCATCTTGGCGTGGCATACTCTCTGACGTCTTAAGGATTTTCTCACTTCTGCATTGTACCATCTTGGTTCGCTGCCCTCTTTTTTTACTTTACTTGGAATGTATTTTCTGATCCCTGAATGTACAATCGAAAGAAAAGCTTTCCAACTACCCTCAGTGTCTAACTTTAAGCTTGATTCCTGGAATTCGGGAAGAGAATTTTTTAGATGACTCTTAAACGCATTGAAATCGGCTTTTTTAAAAATGTAGAATTTTCTTCTTTCTTTAAAACTTTTAATGAAACTCAAGGAGAACTTTGCGGTAACTACTCTATGGTCACTAATGCCCTCAACAGTGTTTACCTTAATTACTTGTTGCGGTATATTTGTTGCCAATAAATCAAGAATGTTGTCCCCTCTGTTAGGTGTCGTAGCTATCTGATGTAGGGCATTGGATGAGAACGTGTGCAGCAGGGACTCGCATATATCTTTGTCTCTTCCTCCTGATATGTAACTGTAGGTCGTCAAATCTATAGAGGGCGTATTGAAATCTCCACCTATGATTAAATTTCTTTCGGTGTTCCTGGATGTGATGTTCTTTATTTGTGCTTCGAGTTCTAAAATTGAGGTGACGTTGGTGTTAGGTGGCCTGTAGTATGCGCACACGAATATTGTTTTTGATTTAGGGCATCTAATAGAGCACCATACAGATTCTATGCTGGTATCTGGGACGGTTTCCGCTCGGCTGACTATGGTTTTCTTTACAGCTATAAATACTCCGCCTCCGGTTCGGTTGGACCTATCTTTTCTGTAAACTTTGAATGATTTGGGAAATATTTCACTATCAGAAATATCGTCCGTCAGCCAACTTTCTGTGCCAATAATGACGTTACACTCCGTGCTATGAATAAGGTGGTGAAATTCTGGAATCTTATTTTTTAAACTACGGCAGTTAACTACTGCAACGACTAATGCTTCATGATTATTGTTTATGCGATTCGGGGTAATTTCAAGATTGCTGTCTTCAATTAAGCTATTCTTGGACGCTATATTCAGAGTATTCTTAGCTAAATTACTAACTGGCAACACATAATTATTGACCCCACTAATTGACCTGCCCTGTAGCCTACCGTCTATGTTAAACTCGACGAGTGTGCTCAAGTATCCTGCGCGCTACCTCCTGCGATGCCTCGTATGTATAGTGGACTTAGCTATTAAATTTTGGCAAATTAAATTAAAAAGCAACCTTATTAGATCTATTGTGAGGCTTCGCCTCATGATCCTTATGAGATAGGCTTGGAAACTGAGTTAGAACGCGTGCAGCGAAGATCGGCAAGATATGTTAAAGGCCGTTATGATAATCTCGTTAGTGTTACTGACCTTTTGGAGTACTGGGATGGGAAAAGCTTTCAGACCGTCGATTAAAATTTAGACTAAATCTATTATGTAAGTTCCAAACCGGTCTATTCTCTGACGACGTTGATAATATTTTACGAAATCCGACATACTACGGTAGATCAGATCATGAGAGTAAAATTAGGGAACTAGACTGCAGAACGGATAGATTTAAGATGTCATTTTTCCCACGAACGATAAGGGACCATAATAGCTGCCATGAGACTTTTATCTAGGTTTGTCGTTAGGTAGTGTAGGTCTTAGTAGTGGTAGTACTCCTAATACTTGAATCCTTATCTGTTACCTAGTACATACTAACAGCACGCCTAGCATGTTTTCTACATGGGTCTTGAGTCCCTGTCCATCTGTGTAATTGTAGAATGCATGTATATTGAGGTCACTCTCCATTTTGATGACATCTGTACTGTAGTGTTGCATGCTTGTGAGGCTTCGCCTCATGACAAGCATTAGCGATTTATGCTAATGCATAATTAGTCGTAGTTACACTAACTTTAGGGTATAGTGTAATGCATGTTGGTGAATACTCACCCCCTGCCACACACCCCTGAGGTGGCTTGCAGGGTATTTTGTTGATGTAGATGTAGATGTAGTGCTCACATATCCCCACGACGTACTAACGATTCCATAATGAAAAACCTTCATTTGCATCGTAGAAAGTCGATCGAAAGACGCTCGTACACGTTTTTCTGCGATTGAGACGAAGAGAATTTCATATTTCATGAAACAGCTAAGGTTAACAAAAATTTAAATCTACTTCGAACGGCCCTTTCCTCGTTCTCCCCTCCCGCTGCGAGGGTCGGGCTGGTGAGGTGATCCTGAGGCGAGAGAGGTCCCGCAAGGATCGACCCAAAGAGCGACTACCTGCGATGTGCCAACCGCCACCAGAAATTTCTACGCCTCGTTATATACACCTCCTACTGTGTGGGTAATGCACTTCCCCTCCCTCTTCCATCCCCATGAAATTTCCCTCCCTGTCCGTCGGTACTTCCCCTCCTTCTTCCATCTGCTTGGAAATTCCCTCGTTCTCCCTCGGCCCTCCACCATTGTGATGCGATTTATGGCATTGTCTTTGTAGTCCCGTCCCATTATCTGTTGTGTGGAGTATCGCCCTACCCTTATTCCTTGAGCACGCGATACCCCTTGCACTCCAGAGAAAAACTAGAAACGAGCACGTACGTTGCTTTCCGCGAACTGCTTTCATACTCCCCTTCCCCCAATGGACGAACGATGGGAAGGGAAGGGAGGAAAAACCCAACACTTAGGAAGTTTGTGAGAGGAAAGAATAGAATGCGGTTGATGAGTTGAGAATCCATATAGGAAGTTATTTCGGTTAAAATATTTACATGCATGCCAAATAATATAGTTACGCGTTAATGTACGACTAGCATTTAAAAATTTGATAATTGAAATTTTACTTCAGTTATTATCTTAATGATATTTATATGAAGTTAAGTCACTTCGTTTATACTTGATTTTCCTATACGGAATTACCTTCATTTTGTTGCATTGGGGTGAACGCACCATTATTGATTTTCCAAGGAATATGAATAGGCACACTACCTCTACAACGTACCCAACAAGCCACGTCAGGGGAGTGTGGCAGAGGGTGAGTATTCATCAACATGCATTACACTATAACCAAAATTTAATGTAACTACGACTAATTATGAATTACCATAAGCTTGTCACTAGGCGAAGCCTCACAAGCATGCACCACTACACTACAGATTTAATCACAATGGAGAAGGACCATTAATATACATGTATATACATGTATTTTGCAACTACACCAATGGACAGAGAATCTAGACTTATGTAGAAAACAAGCACGACGTGCTGTTAGTACTACGTAACAGATGAGAATTCACGTATTAGGGAGTAATACTACTACTAAGAAACTACTGTACCCTTATCATGAAATTCCGTTCATTAGATTGCTACGACACCTAACAAAAGGGGAAAAAATTTCTTGATATATTGGCAACAGCATATGTACCACAGCAAGTAAGTAAGGCAGACACAGTTCAGAGCATTAGTGACCATGCAGTAGATATCTCAAAGTTCTTTTTGCATATCATAAAAATTTGTGAACAAAGTAAATTGATCTACATTTTGTAATAACTAATTTCAATGCGTTCAAGAGTCATATAAAACATTGTCATCCGAAACAGCTAGAATCAACGTAAAGTTGGACACGAAAAGCAGTTGGTAACCTATCCTTTCCATCGTCCATCCGGGGATGAGAAACATAAGTAAAGTATATTAAAAGAAAAAGGCAGCGAACCAAGATGGTACTTTGCAGGAGTGACAATATCCTGAAGACGACAGAGAGTAGGCAACGCCATGATGAAAGAACTTCGTAGAAAATGTCCACTGGTGATCAAAATTTAATAATTTTAATTTACAAATTATCTTAAGCCACTACCAAGGAAGCGTATAGGGATGCATTCCTGAATTTTAAAAAAAATCAGTAGAAAGGTAAGAGGAGAACCCAAAAGAATTATGGTAATACATAAGGGAAGTTTAACGCAATACCTCAAAAGTTATACCGCTACGAAAGGAAAAGGGCGAATTATTAACAAGCAGTTCCGATTAAGCGAATTTACTAAAATTCGAATTTCAAATGGTGTTCACCAAGTAATTACAGATTACAGAACCACTAACGTAAATAGTAACGTCCAGCATAAGGTACCGCCTTTAGATATTGACACTTGCGGAATAGAGAACTTGTAAAAATCCGAAGACATCCCCAGGTCCTAAAAAAATTCATACACGCGTTTACAGAGAAAAAACGCGTGAAATAACATCCTCCTTGCAGTATCTATTTCGTAAATTCATCAACGAACACAAAGTACCAATCGGTTGGAAAAATGGCAAATGATACCCCCATATTCAAAAGCGGTGATAGGTTACAGTCTACGAAATACAAACCGATATCTCCCAAATGTATCTCTTGCGAAGTCGTTCAACAAGTCATTGTCTGTTCAGTAAAAAGACACCTAGAAATGCATACCTTTAAAACTAAAAAACAACACAGATTCAGAAAAGGAAGATGTTAAACAATTAAAGTAGTACATTTTGACCACTATACTCTTGTCTTGGGTGAATATAACGTTCCAGTAAATGCAACTTTAATTACCTTTTACCATGCATTTGATGAAGTTTTACAGCTATTGCTACTCATTAAATTAAAATCGTACGTGTTATACAACGTAATCTCCTAGTTTATCTATTTCTTAATCAATAAAGTGCAAAGGGCTGCATGAGACGGCGCCAGTTCTAATGAAGTGAAAGCCACATCCCCCATGGAATAAACATATTCAAAAAGGTCATGAAAGTATGTTAAGTGCAGTAAGGATAATCTATGTCTTCCTAACGACGTTCATATTTTACGAAATCCCACATACTGCGCTAGATCAGATGCTGAACAAAAGATGATGGAACTACACCGCTGAACGGACAGATTTAGAATGTAATTTTCCAAGCGGACGATAGGAGAACATAACGGCCGCCAATTAAACATTTCTCTAGGTTTGTAGGTAATGTAGCTCGTAGCAGTACTCACTAATACATAAATCCTTATCTGTTACCTAGTAAATACTAATAGCACGCCTAGCATGTTTTCTACATGGGCCTTGAGTCTCTGTCCATCTGTGTAGTTGTAGAATGCATGTATATTGACGGTCCATCTCCATTGTGATAATATCTGTAGTGTAGTAGTGCATGCTTGTGAGGCATCGACAAGCATTAGCAATTTATGCTAATTCATAATTAGTCGTGGTCACACTTACTTTAGGATATAGAGTAATGCATGTTGGTGAATACTCACCCCCTGCCACACACCCCTGAGGTGACTTGCAGGGTATTTCGTAGATATAGATGTAAGTTTACCTACACATTTCTCCACCGTTAAAAATTAGTAACTCATGTGTAACATCCGTAATATCATGAACGTTATTATTATGAATTAAGATTAATATGGAAAACAAGAGACATATCCTTAAGTAGGGTGAAGACTTATCTGCACACTTTATTCCTCAACCGCCACGGTTGGCCACCAGGGTCGCAGAAACCAGTTTCGTGCATCATCATTATTCCGCGGTAGAGCTTCCGCGCCGTCGTTGGTTGGAAGGTGTTCGAAGAGGGTGGGGAAAAAGAAAAGAGAAGGGGATCGCCATGAGGGAAGGGGAAGGTCTTTTCGTCACTTTATCTCAGGTCACAGACTGCGACGGAGTTTCTTCCAGCCTTTCAACGATTTGAGACAATGGATCACCCGTCCATCTTCGGACACATCCTTTTGGGGGATTCCCATTTCGTGCGCCTGGCCGTCCTACTCCGTTACCACTTGGTGCGTACATCTCTCAAACCCTTGACGCGGCGGCCCGCGAACTCCTTGAATACTCCATCCAGGCGGTTTATTCCTGGAACCTGCAGCTCGCGGTGGTGGAGAGAGTGACAACCGCCTAGACATCAGGCTAAGGACTTAATTATAATTTGACAATGCCCTTCAGGCAATAACAAAAAAAGCTAAAATATGCTGTTGTAAATAAACTATATGATATATCTAAAATATATTGATATTACACATTAATAGTTACTACATGACAAGAGCTAGCATAGTTATCGACTTAGACATAGTTATCACATAGTTATAGACCTTGGGCTTAAAATTTAAATATTTTGTATGATAATCCTATCAAATTTAGTAAAACATGATTAGCATTGTAATGTAATATAATATGTAAACATGTATAGTAATCCCGCTTTATTCTACAGAAACAGCAGAACATCAGCACAGAACTTCCTAGGAGGTGGGAAGCGGGAATCAACACATACGGTTTCACATAGGCTTACAGGGGATCTCTTTTCCGTAAGGGTAATTCCCTACAAAAAGAGAAACGCGTCTTGCTGATTACCTCCTTGGTGACGTGGAAAAATCAGCGGCACATTCCCGGACTGTAAAAAGAGTAAGTCTTCATCTCCTAATTTTGAAAAAAAGTATGTACCATAACTACGTGTTACAAATACCTCATTCCTTAACCAAGGCAACACATTAGAATATTTGCTCCTCGCCTAAAACATATTCCATGTAATGCATTGAACGGTGTAAAATGAATACTTCGTTATTAACATTTCTTTCAGTCGTGATTTTCTGAAATACCCAGCTTAATTTGATGTTCTCCTCTACAGGAAATATTAAGATTTTGAACTCCACTGGAGGAGTATTACAGTGTCACCACAAAATTCCAACATCCACGTTGTCTTTCCATTTCTGAAATGCAACAAAGACGAAAATAAACCAAAATCGGGAGCAGCGCCTAGAAGGAATGAAACTGCAACACACATAACAGAAATGACCAGAGCATCGCATAAACTCTAGGGTAACAAGATATGCGTGACTACAAAGACAAAGTAATATGGCTATTACAAGCAGTAAGTACTTTTTATAAATATATTACACACCTTGAATAATATGAAAGTGAGTTGAAGAAAAATAGATTTACATATGAATTGCGCGTATCCCAAAATGGACCCGAGAGCAGTGCATAATAAATTACTTTCCAGAATTTAAAAAACATTCCGTGGAATTGGTCTCACTTGTGCTTTTTTATTGTTTTATGTGTGGTCTTTCATTTAAACAAAGAAAAATGTTCAGGTTCCTCCGATGAGCTGTAGAAAATAGGTTTACATATGATATGCGTATCCCAAAATGGCTCCGAGTGCAGTGCATCCTAAATTAGTATCCCGAATTTAGAAAACGGTCCGTGGAATTGGTCTGACCTATACTGAATTACTGTTTAATGTATGAACTTTCATTTTATGAAAGAAAAAAGTTTAGTTTTTGCCGATGAGTCGTAGAAAAATGCGTATCCCCAAATGGCTCAGAGTGCAGTGCATCATAAATTAGTTTGCCGAATTTATAAATCGGTCCTTGGAATTGGTCTCACCTATGCTTAAATATTGTTCAAAGCATAGTATTGTATTTAAACAAAGAAAAAAGTTCACTTTCCGCCGACGAGTTGTAGAAAAATACGTTTACATATGTTATAGGCGTATCCCCAAATGGCTCCGAGTGCAGTGCATCATAAATTAGTTTCTCGAATTCAGAAATCGGTCCGTGGAATTGGTCTCACCTATGGTATAATATTGTTCAAGGCATGTTTTTTCATTTAAACCAAGAAAAATGTTCAGATTCTTCCGATGAGTTGTAGAAAAATAGGTTTACATATGATATGCGTATCCCAAAATGGCTGGTAGTGAAGGGCATCCTAAATTTGTTTCCCGAATTTAGAAAACGGTCCGTGGAAATGGTCTGACCTATACTGAATTACTGTTCATTGTATGAACTTTCATTTTGTTAAAGAAAAAAGTTTAGTTTTGGCCGATGAGTTGTAGAAAATTGCGTATCCCCAAATGGCTCCGAGTGTAGTGCATCATAAATTAGTTTCCCGAATTTAGAAATCGGTCCGTGGAATTGGTCTCACCTATGCTTATTTATTGTTTTATGTGTGGTCTTTCATTTAAACAAAGAAAAAAGATCACATTCCGCTGATGAGGTGTAGAAAAATAGGTTTACATATGATATGCGTATCCCAAAATGGCTCTTAGTGCAGTGCATCCTAAATTAGTATCCCGAATTTAGAAAACGGTCCGTGGAATTGGTCTCACCTATACTGAATTACTGTTTAATGTATGAACTTTCATTTTATGAAAGAAAAAAGTTTAGTTTTTGCCGATGAGTCGTAGAAAAATGCGTATCCCCAAATGGCTCAGAGTGCAGTGCATCATAAATTAGTTTGCCGAATTTATAAATCGGTCCTTGGAATTGGTCTCACCTATGCTTAAATATTGTTCAAAGCATAGTATTGTATTTAAACAAAGAAAAAAGTTCACTTTCCGCCGACGAGTTGTAGAAAAATACGTTTACATATGTTATAGGCGTATCCCCAAATGGCTCCGAGTGCAGTGCATCATAAATTAGTTTCTCGAATTCAGAAATCGGTCCGTGGAATTGGTCTCACCTATGGTATAATATTGTTCAAGGCATGTTTTTTCATTTAAACCAAGAAAAATGTTCAGATTCTTCCGATGAGTTGTAGAAAAATAGGTTTACATATGATATGCGTATCCCAAAATGGCTGGTAGTGAAGGGCATCCTAAATTTGTTTCCCGAATTTAGAAAACGGTCCGTGGAAATGGTCTGACCTATACTGAATTACTGTTCATTGTATGAACTTTCATTTTGTTAAAGAAAAAAGTTTAGTTTTGGCCGATGAGTTGTAGAAAATTGCGTATCCCCAAATGGCTCCGAGTGTAGTGCATCATAAATTAGTTTCCCGAATTTAGAAATCGGTCCGTGGAATTGGTCTCACCTATGCTTATTTATTGTTTTATGTGTGGTCTTTCATTTAAACAAAGAAAAAAGATCACATTCCGCTGATGAGGTGTAGAAAAATAGGTTTACATATGATATGCGTATCCCAAAATGGCTCTTAGTGCAGTGCATCCTAAATTAGTTTCCCGAATTTAGAAAACGGTCCGTGGATTTGGTCTCACCTATACTGAATTACTGTTTATTGTATGAACTTTCATTTTATGAAAGAAAAATATTTAGTTTTGGCCGATGAGTTGTAGAAAAATGCGTATCCCCAAATGGCTCCGAGTGCAGTGCATCATAAATTAGTTTCCCAAATTTAGAAATCGGTCCTTGGAATTGGTCTCACCTATGCTAAATTATTGTTCAAAGCATAGTTTTTTATTTAAACAAAGAAAAAAGTTCACTTTCCGCCGACGAGTTGTAGAAAAATACGTTTACATATGTTAAAGGCGTATCCCCAAATGGCTCCGAGTGCAGTGCATCATAAATTAGTTTCCCGAATTCAGAAATCGGTCCGTGGAATTGGTCTCACCTATTGTATAATATTGTTCAAGGCATGTTTTTTCATTTAAACAAAGAAAAATGTTCAGATTCTTCCGATGAGTTGTAGACAAATAGGTTTACATATGATATGCGTATCCCAAAATGGCTGGTAGTGAAGGGCATCCTAAATTTGTTTCCCGAATTTAGAAAACGGTCCGTGGAATTGGTCTCACCTATACTGAATTACTGTGCATTGTATGAACTTTCATTTTGTTAAAGAAAAAAGTTTAGTTTTGGCCGATGAGGTGTAGAAAATTGCGTATCCCCAAATGGCTCCGAGTGTAGTGCATCATAAATTAGTTTCCCGAATTTAGAAATCGGTCCGTGGAATTGGTCTCACCTATGCCAAAATATTGTCTAAAGCATAGTATTTTATTTTAACAAAGAAAAAAGTTCAATTTCCGCCGACGAGTTGTAGAAAAATACGTTTACATATGTTGTAGGCGTATCCCAAAATGGCTACGAGTGCAGTGCATCATAAATTAGTTTCCCGAATTAAGAAAACATTCCTTGGAATTGGTCTCACATGTGCCTATTTATTGTTTTATGTGTGGTCTTTCATTTAAACAAAGAAAAATGTTCAGATTCCTCCGATGAGTTGTAGAAAATAGGTTTACATATGATATGCGTATCCCAAAATGGCTCTTAGTGCAGTGCATCCTAAATTAGTATCCCGAATTTAGAAAACGGTCCGTGGAATTGGTCTCACCTATACTGAATTACTGCTTAATGTATGAACTTTTATTTTATGAAAGAAAAAAGTTTAGTTTTGGCCGATGAGTTGTAGAAAAATGCGTATCCCCAAATGGCTCCGAGTGCAGTGCATCATAAATTAGTTTCCCGAAATTAGAAATCGGTCCGTGGAATTGGTCTCACCTATTGTATAATATTGTTCAAGGCATGTTTTTTCATTTAAACAAAGAAAAATGTTCAGATTCTTCCGACGAGTTGTAGAAAAATACGTTTACATATGTTATAGGCGTATCCCAAAATGGCTGGTAGTGCAGTGCATCATAAATTAGTTTCTCGAATTCAGAAATCTGTCCGTGGAATTGGTCTCACCAATGGTAAAATATTGTTTAAAGAATGTCTTTTCATTTTAACAAAGAAAAAATTTCAATTTTTGCCGACGAGTTGTAGAAAAATACGTTTACATATGTTATAGGCGTATCCCCAAATGGCTCCGAGTGCAGTGCATCATAAATTAGTTTCCCGAATTCAGAAATCGGTCCGTGGAATTGGTCTCACCTATTGTATAATATTGTTCAAGGCATGTTTTTTCATTTAAACAAAGTAAAATGTTCAGATTCTTCCGATGAGTTGTAGAAAAATAGGTTTACATATGATATGCGTATCCCAAAATGGCTGGTAGTGAAGGGCATCCTAAATTTGTTTCCCGAATTTAGAAAACGGTCCGTGGAATTGGTCTGACCTATACTGAATTACTGTTCATTGTATGAACTTTCATTTTGTTAAAGAAAAAAGTTTAGTTTTGGCCGATGAGGTGTAGAAAATTGCGTATCCCCAAATGGCTCCGAGTGTAGTGCATCATAAATTAGTTTCCCGAATTTAGAAATCGGTCCGTGGAATTGATCTCACCTATGCCAAAATATTGTCTAAAGCATAGTATTTTATTTTAACAAAGAAAAAAGTTCAAAATCCGCCGACGAGTTGTAGAAAATTACGTTTACATATGTTGTAGGCGTATCCCAAAATGGCTACGAGTGCAGTGCATCATAAATTAGTTTCCCGAATTAAGAAAACATTCCTTGGAATTGGTCTCACATGTGCCTATTTATTGTTTTATGTGTGGTCTTTCATTTAAACAAAGAAAAATGTTCAGATTCCTCCGATGAGTTGTAGAAAATAGGTTTACATATGATATGCGTATCCCAAAATGGCTCTTAGTGCAGTGCATCATAAATTAGTATCCCGAATTTAGAAAACGGTCCGTGGAATTAATCTCACCTATACTGAATTACTGCTTAATGTATGAACTTTCATTTTATTAAAGAAAAAAGTTTAGTTTTGGCCGATGAGTTGTACAAAAATGCGTATCCCCAAATGGTTCCGAGTGAAGTGCATAATAAATTACTTTCCAGAATTTAAAAAACATTCCGTGGAATTGGTCTCACCTATTGTATAATATTGTTCAAGGCATGTTTTTTCATTTAAACAAAGAAAAATGTTCAGATTCTTCCGACGAGTTGTAGAAAAATACGTTTACATATGTTATAGGCGTATCCCAAAATGGCTGGTAGTGCAGTGCATCATAAATTAGTTTCTCGAATTCAGAAATCGGTCCGTGGAATTGGTCTCACCAATGGTAAAATATTGTTTAAAGAATGTCTTTTCATTTTAACAAAGAAAAAATTTCAATTTTTGCCGACGAGTTGTAGAAAAATACGTTTACATATGTTATAGGCGTATCCCCAAATGGCTCCGAGTGCAGTGCATCATAAATTAGTTTCCCGAATTCAGAAATCGGTCCGTGGAATTGGTCTCACCTATTGTATAATATTGTTCAAGGCATGTTTTTTCATTTAAACAAAGTAAAATGTTCAGATTCTTCCGATGAGTTGTAGAAAAATAGGTTTACATATGATATGCGTATCCCAAAATGGCTGGTAGTGAAGGGCATCCTAAATTTGTTTCCCGAATTTAGAAAACGGTCCGTGGAATTGGTCTGACCTATACTGAATTACTGTTCATTGTATGAACTTTCATTTTGTTAAAGAAAAAAGTTTAGTTTTGGCCGATGAGGTGTAGAAAATTGCGTATCCCCAAATGGCTCCGAGTGTAGTGCATCATAAATTAGTTTCCCGAATTTAGAAATCGGTCCGTGGAATTGATCTCACCTATGCCAAAATATTGTCTAAAGCATAGTATTTTATTTTAACAAAGAAAAAAGTTCAAAATCCGCCGACGAGTTGTAGAAAAATACGTTTACATATGTTGTAGGCGTATCCCAAAATGGCTACGAGTGCAGTGCATCATAAATTAGTTTCCCGAATTAAGAAAACATTCCTTGGAATTGGTCTCACATGTGCCTATTTATTGTTTTATGTGTGGTCTTTCATTTAAACAAAGAAAAATGTTCAGATTCCTCCGATGAGTTGTAGAAAATAGGTTTACATATGATATGCGTATCCCAAAATGGCTCTTAGTGCAGTGCATCATAAATTAGTATCCCGAATTTAGAAAACGGTCCGTGGAATTAATCTCACCTATACTGAATTACTGCTTAATGTATGAACTTTCATTTTATTAAAGAAAAAAGTTTAGTTTTGGCCGATGAGTTGTACAAAAATGCGTATCCCCAAATGGTTCCGAGTGAAGTGCATAATAAATTACTTTCCAGAATTTAAAAAACATTCCGTGGAATTGGTCTCACTTATGCTTTTTTATTGTTTTATGTGTGGTCTTTCATTTAAACAAAGAAAAATGTTCAGATTCTTCCGATGAGTTGTAGAAAAATAGGTTTACATATGATATGCGTATCCCAAAATGGCTGGTAGTGAAGGGCATCCTAAATTTGTTTCCCGAATTTAGAAAACGGTCCGTGGAATTGGTCTGACCTATACTGAATTACTGCTTAATGTATGAACTTTTATTTTATGAAAGAAAAAAGTTTAGTTTTGGCCGATGAGTTGTAGAAAAATGCGTATCCCCAAATGGCTCCGAGTGCAGTGCATCATAAATTAGTTTCCCGAATTTAGAAATCAGTCCGTGGAATTGGTCTCACCTATGGTAAAATATTGTTTAAAGCATGTTTTTTCATTTAAACAAAGAAAAAAGTTCAATTTCCGCCGACGAGTTGTAGAAAAATACGTTTACATATGTTATAGGCGTATCCCAAAATGGCTGGTAGTGCAGTGCATCATAAATTAGTTTCCCGAATTCAGAAATCGGTCCGTGGAATTGGTCTCACCTATGCTTTTTTTTTTAAAGCATAGTGAATTATTTAAACAAAGAAAAAAGTTCAATTTCCGCCGACGAGTTGTAGAAAAATACGTTTACATATGTTGTAGGCGTATCCCAAAATGGCTGGTAGTGCAGTGCATCATAAATTAGTTTCCCGAATTTAGAAAATATTCCGTGGAATTGGTCTCACCTATGGTAAAATATTGTTTAAAGCATGTTTTTTCATTTAAAAAAAGAAAAATGTTCAGATTCCTCCGATGAGTATTAGAAAAATAGGTTTACATATGATATGCGTATCCCAAAATGGCTGGTAGTGAAGGGCATCCTAAATTAGTTTCCCGAATTTAGAAAACGGTCCGTGGAATTGGTCTGACCTATACTGAATTACTGTTCATTGTATGACCTTTCATTTTATTAAAGAAAAAAATTTAGTTTTGGCCGATGAGGTGTAGAAAAATGCGTATCCCCAAATGGCTCCGAGTGTAGTGCATCATAAATTAGTTCCCCGAATTTAGAAATCGGTCCGTGGTATTGGTCTCACCTATGCTAAAATATTGTTTAATGTATAGTATTTTATTTAAACAAAGAAAGAAATTCAATTTCCGCCGACGAGTTGTAGAAAAATACGTTTACATATGTTGTAGGCGTATCCCAAAATGGCTCCGAGTGCAGTACAACATAAATTAGTTTCCCGAATTTAGAAAACATTCCTTGGAATTGGTCTCACCCATGCTTTGTTATTGTTTATTGTATGGTCTTTAATTTAAACAAAGAAAAATGTTCAGATTCCTCCGATGAGGTTAGGAAAATTGGTTTACATATGATATGCGTATCCCAAAATGGCTCTTAGTGCAGTGCATCCTAAATTAGTTTCCCGAA
The DNA here is from genome assembly GCA_963573305.1 of Pyrrhosoma nymphula. Taxonomy (NCBI): domain Eukaryota; kingdom Metazoa; phylum Arthropoda; class Insecta; order Odonata; family Coenagrionidae; genus Pyrrhosoma; species Pyrrhosoma nymphula. The sequence continues at coordinate 20,212,518 of OY754330.1, read as the reverse complement.
TTTAGAAAACGGTCCGTGGAATTGGTCTCACCTATACTGAATTACTTTTTTTTGTATGAACTTTCATTTTATGAAAGAAAAAAGTTTAGTTTTGGCCGATGAGTTGTAGAAAAATGCGTATCCCCAAATGGCTCCGAGTGCAGTGCATTATAAATTAGTTTCCCGAATTTAGAAATCGGTCAGTGGAATTGGTCTCACCTATGGTAAAATATTGTTTAAAGCCTTTTGATTTATTTAAACAAAGAAAAAAGTTCAATTTCCGTCGACGAGTTGTAGAAAAATACGTTTACATATGTTGTAGGCGTATCCCAAAATGGCTCCGAGTGCAGTGCATCATAAATTAGTTTCCCGAATTTAGAAATCGGTCCGTGGAATTGGTCTCACCTATGGTAAAATATTGTTTAAAGCATGTTTTTTCATTTAAACAAAGAAAAAAGTTCAATTTCCGCCGACGAGTTGTAGAAAGATACGTTTACATATGTTATAGGCGTATCCCAAAATGGCTGGTAGTGCAGTGCATCATAAATTAGTTTCCCGAATTCAGAAATCGGTCCGTGGAATTGATCTCACCTATAGTAAAATATTGTTTAAAGTTTGTTTTTTCATTTAAATAAAGAAAAATGTTCAGATTCCTCCGATGAGTATTAGAAAAATAGGTTTACATATGATATGCGTATCCCAAAATGGCTGGTAGTGAAGGGCATCCTAAATTAGTTTCCCGAATTTAGAAATCGGTCCGTGGAATTGGTCTCACCTATGGTAAAATATTGTTTAAAGCATGTTTTTTCATTTAAACAAAGAAAAATGTTCAGATTCCGCCGACGAGTTGTAGAAAAATACGTTTACATATGTTATAGGCGTATCCCAAAATGGCTGGTAGTGCAGTGCATCATAAATTAGTTTCCCGAATTCAGAAATCGGTCCGTGGAATTGGTCTCACCTATGCTTAAATATTTTTTAAAGCATTGTGAATTATTTAAACAAAGAAAAAAGTTCAATTTCCGCCGACGAGTTGTAGAAAAATACGTTTACATATGTTGTAGGCGTATCCCAAAATGGCTGGTAGTGCAGTGCATCATAAATTAGTTTCCCGAATTTAGAAAACATTCCGTGGAATTGGTCTCACCTATGGTAAAATATTGTTTAAAGCATGTTTTTTCATTTAAACAAAGAAAAATGTTCAGATTCCTCCGATGAGTATTAGAAAAAAAGTTTTACATATGATATGCGTATCCCAAAATGGCTGGTAGTGAAGGGCATCCTAAATTAGTTTCCCGAATTTAGAAAACGGTCCGTGGAATTGGTCTGACCTATACTGAATTACTGTTCATTGTATGACCTTTCATTTTATTAAAGAAAAAAATTTAGTTTTGGCCGATGAGGTGTAGAAAAATGCGTATCCCCAAATGGCTCCGAGTGTAGTGCATCATAAATTAGTTCCCCGAATTTAGAAATCGGTCCGTGGTATTGGTCTCACCTATGCTAAAATATTGTTTAATGTATAGTATTTTATTTAAACAAAGAAAGAAATTCAATTTCCGCCGACGAGTTGTAGAAAAATACGTTTACATATGTTGTAGGCGTATCCCAAAATGGCTCCGAGTGCAGTACAACATAAATTAGTTTCCCGAATTTAGAAAACATTCCTTGGAATTGGTCTCACCCATGCTTTGTTATTGTTTATTGTATGGTCTTTAATTTAAACAAAGAAAAATGTTCAGATTCCTCCGATGAGGTTAGGAAAATTGGTTTACATATGATATGCGTATCCCAAAATGGCTCTTAGTGCAGTGCATCCTAAATTAGTTTCTCGAATTTAGAAAACGGTCCGTGGAATTGGTCTCACCTATACTGAATTACTTTTTTTTGTATGAACTTTCATTTTATGAAAGAAAAAAGTTTAGTTTTGGCCGATGAGTTGTAGAAAAATGCGTATCCCCAAATGGCTCCGAGTGCAGTGCATTATAAATTAGTTTCCCGAATTTAGAAATCGGTCCGTGGAATTGGTCTCACCTATGGTAAAATATTGTTTAAAGCCTTTTGATTTATTTAAACAAAGAAAAAAGTTCAATTTCCGTCGACGAGTTGTAGAAAAATACGTTTACATATGTTGTAGGCGTATCCCAAAATGGCTTGTAGTGCAGTGCATCATAAATTAGTTTCCCGAATTTAGAAATCGGTCCGTGGAATTGGTCTCACCTATGGTAAAATATTGTTTAAAGCATGTTTTTTCATTTAAACAAAGAAAAAAGTTCAATTTCCGCCGACGAGTTGTAGAAAAATACGTTTACATATGTTATAGGCGTATCCCAAAATGGCTGGTAGTGCAGTGCATCATAAATTAGTTTCCCGAATTCAGAAATCGGTCCGTGGAATTGGTCTCACCTATGCTTAAATATTTTTTAAAGCATTGTGAATTATTTAAACAAAGAAAAAAGTTCAATTTCCGCCGACGAGTTGTAGAAAAATACGTTTACATATGTTGTGGTTGTATCCCAAAATGGCTGGTAGTGCAGTGCATCATAAATTAGTTTCCCGAATTTAGAAAACATTCCGTGGAATTGGTCTCACCCTTGCTTAGTTATTGTTTAATGTATGGTCTTTCATTTAAACAAAGAAAAATGTTCAGATTCATCTGATGAGTTGAAGAAAAATAGGTTTACATATGATATGCGTATCCCAAAATGGCTGTTAGTGAAGGGCATCCTAAATTAGTTTCCCGAATTTAGAAATCGGTCCGTGGAATTGGTCTCACCTATGGTAAAATATTGTTTAAAGCATGTTTTTTCATTTAAACAAAGAAAAAAGTTCAATTTCCGCCGACGAGTTGTAGAAAAATACGTTTACATATGTTGTAGGCGTATCCCAAAATGGCTCCGAGTGCAGTGCATCATAAATTAGTATCCCGAATTTAGAAAACATTCCGTGGAATTGGTCTCACCTATGCTTAGTTATTGTTTTATGTATGGTCTTTCATTTAAACAAAGAAAAATGTTCAGATTCTTCTGATGAGTTGAAGAAAAATAGGTTTACATATGATATGCGTATCCCAAAATGGCTGTTAGTGAAGGGCATCCTAAATTAGTTTCCCGAATTTAGAAATCGGTCTGTGGAATTGGTCTCACCTATGCTAAAATATTGTTTACAGCATAGTGATTTATTTAAACAAAGAAAAAAGTTCAATTTCCGCCGACGAGTTGTAGAAAAATACGTTTACATATGATATGCGTATCCCAAAATGGCTCGGAATGCAGTGCATCAATAATTAGTTTCCCGAATTTAGAAAACGGTCCATGGAATTGGTCTCACCTTTGCTAAGTTTTTGTTTATGGTTTTGTTTTTCTTTTAAATAAAGAAAATAGTTCAGTTTTGTCCGTTGAGTTGTAGAAAATAGGTTTACATATGATATGCGTATCCCAAGATGACTCCGAGTGCAACGCATCTTAAATTAGTTTCCCGAATTTAGAAAACGGTCCGTGGAATTGGTCTCACCTTTGCTAAGATATTTTTTATGGTATTGTTTTTCATTTAAATAAAGAAAATAGTTAAGTTTTGGCCGTTGAATAGTAGAAAAATAGGTTTACAAATGATATGCGTATCCCAAAATGACTCAGAGTGCAACGCATCTTAAATATGTTTCCCGAATTAAGAAATCATTCTGTGTTATTAGTGTTTCTTATGTTTTTTTGTTGTTTATTGTGTGGTTTATAATTTTTTAATAGAAAATAGCAATTTTTTTCATTATAAATGGTTTAAAAACAGGTTTAAATGTACTATGTGTATTACGTTGGCCCCCCTGCTTTTATATAGTTTGCGCCTTGTTATGGAGCAACGCAAGCAGTAACGCCGTGCCGCAGAAATGTTGCGTTGCGTAGTATGAAATTTGGGGATGGGGATAAGTTGATGTCCGTAATGACGTAATCGTTGGTATCGTTTCGTATCGTGGCATCGATCTTTCGATAGATATCGAATAACTGTAGTCGAATTCATGGTCGATTTCCACGATTTGATTTGCAGGGAAAATATTGAACATATTTTTAAGATCTTGAATTCTTACTGTTATACAGGATAATCTTTGGTGTGATCCATTGAAGAAACTGTGTATTTGGTCATCTCTCTCATCAATGAGTACGTGCCTGATATTGCTTTAGATGTGGTGTAGTGACAGCATTACTGATTAGGTGTATCCTTGGGATAATTCTGACGTTTTTTGTCTGTGCTCATGTTTCCGATGTTGCTCTCAGTTTTAGCTAAGGACATGGCTTAGACTGCGTTGTAGAAATCCTAATCGGCTGTAGAATCATAATGATTAACGAATGTGAAAAGAAAGTTCAGAACGGGATCGTATTTATTTTGTTTTGAAAGTCCAGTATTAGGACCAACATGAGTAAAAATCAACCTCACATACCAAACTACTACTCCCACGTTGGAATTACAGACAGTTATTTAGATGGAATCTCCGCGGAAAATCCTAACTTTCCCAGCAATCTAGAGAATCAAGAAAAATCCGTAGGGCTTACACCATGCTCCGATGAATCAGGTCCAGCCGACAGTCAGGCAGTCGATAAGCTGAGAGAGCAGTTTACAGTTTGCACAATCTATTCTGAGGTAAAAAACTTAAATTATTATGATTTAGTTTTAATCTTTGGGCTATTGTTGGCAAGAGGTAAATTTGCCTTGTTGGTGTTGAGTCATGATATTTGCTATTTCTTCTTGGAAATAAAATTACCGCATCGTGACCAACGCGTTAAAGGATGAAGAAAATCAGCAGCAACATGGAGGCTTAATGTCGGACTCCAGTATGGCACCAAATCTCAACCCAGCCAATGTGACAATTATTCCTGCCGGTGTTGGCTCTCCTCGACCAGGAGGGCTAACTGGGGAAGCCGAACGTCGCCGTGACGCATGGATACCAGGGCCTAGAACACTAAGAATCCTCCAAGAAATTGCTGCGGGGGGAGTTGGAGCCCTTCCAGAAGGAGAGGTTTTAACCATGCCTGGTGTAATTCTGGATGGAGAATTGGTAAGTATAATTCGTTGTAATCAGGGTCAGGGAATCTTGAATGGCGGATGGTTTTGTACAAAATATGACAATTTACAACGTATCATACACATTTATTTTTACATATTTGGGACTTTACAGTGGAAACATTCACAGTATTGGGGATGCTAGAACATGAGGCAGGGGGATTTTTGCCCCCCCCCGGGTAAAATAAAGTGTCGTCGAAGTATCCTGAATGCATTGCCACGAAGTGTTGACGAGGAGTCAGGGGAGGGTTTTTTGGAACACTGAAGTGTTGGGATATAGGCCCCAAGCAGCAATCGATATCCCTACAACATCCAGACAACGTTGTCATCGTTAACATATGACATCCGTGCAATATCCATGTTAATCCAATTACCATTCTATGGATATCTGTCAAATATCCAAAGGACCCACAAAACAACGTTGCAGCGATGTCCAACAGTGGACATCGAGGTCCATATTACAACATCTCTTAGATATTTTCACAACATCTAATGAGTAGATAATGGGTGTGGTTATTGTGCTTAACGTTCACGAGCCGGGATATCGTTATACCTCTCCACTGCCTTCGTTGCTCTCTCAAAATAAAAAAAAATGTTCTGCTATTATTCATCTTGAATGTTCTAATGAGCAATGGCATGATGTAGTTCGCCATATTGTACCTACCCTACCTACCTAATGCTATGCTACCAGTATCACATGATTATCGTCCTTACGACTCATCGCACCCAATCTCTCATCTAATGCTGAATGAAAGGTGTTGAGGAAGACGTATATATTGTAGTCACTTCCGTGGATAAATTTGACTTCGAGAACTATAATCATTAAATGATAATTCTGTGATAGTTTGAGGAAATTATACCATAATATCTTGATAAAAGTTATTTGCCATTAATTAATCCCAGATAACTGTTATCCTATATTGCCACATAGTATGCATATAAATGCATTATTACTGCGAATAAACTCGAAGTGTCGACGAAGTGTTCTCATTCATCTGAATAGGGTGGAGGTGAAGGATCGACATTTGGCGAGGAGATGTCCTAATTCAACAACTATGTGTCCGGAAACCGTTCATGAAGTGTTGCATTCCACAGTACAAAGTCCAGCGAGGGTTGGAAAAAGGGCTTGACTACCACTTAAATAACAGAACCAAATTAACAATACATGCGTGTGCATTCTTTTCAATTTATTTACATCAATTACTTTACAAATATTAACATCAATAATTTTAAAAATATTTACATTCTCGGTGCTTTCAATGGATATTATGTTGAAAGTCTGTGAATGACAACGGGAAGTACTAAGAAACTCCTGTAAGTTGACTCCACGAAGCGCTTCGGCTAGCTTCGGTAAGACTGACTTCTGAAGTTCCAAAAACCGGTCAAGGAAGTGTGAACAACTGTGCATTACAAGTGTCAGAGAAGTGTAGCAGAAGTGTCCGGGTCGTGGGGTGCACGGGAAGTGTTGCAAGGTCGAGATTTTTAGGGAGCAACACTTCGTTTCGCCTTTTAACACTTCGTGGACACTTCGTTTAACACTTCATTTTTATCAGGGCCCCTGGCTACGCTACTGGTACTTATATATGTATTGGTAATATGCATTGTGGTGATTATTTTAATTAAAGAGGTAATTGTCAAATCTTGAAAGAATGAGAGAATTCATGTATTATACTGAAGACTAAATATAGTGCTGTGATAATGAAATAAATTTACGGTAAATATGAATTTGAGTCTCGCCTGGGAAAATTGCACTCCTTGACTTACTTCTCCTTCATGGATCCTCATTAAATTCACCTCATTTGTCATGCACATCTTCTGCATTTCCCCTATTTCTCACGACATGGCTATCACTAAAACGCAAGATCTGCCGTCTCACTGCTTCGCCATCTTCAAAAATGTTGCCGTTTCCTATCAAATCCCCGAGATGGTACAGCCATCGACCACTTCTCTTCACTACACACTTCCCCCCCCTTCACTTTTTCCCACCTCCTACTTCAAGTATCCCCGCTCTATGACGTCTTGATTAACATTACCTTAAGTTTACCTTCATCTCTTCACTTGCACTTCACGCTGCACATTCCTCCTCTGCTGTTTTCACACTTCCTTCTAACTCTGCTCCTACTTTTACCGAGCAATATCCCCTACGGATGCTTTCTTTTAATCACCAATCAACTCCAGGGATTTCATTACTTAATAAAATATGTTACAGCTATGCCCCCCACTCCCTAATCACCAATCAACTCGAGGGATTTCATTCCTTTAAAAAATACGCTACAGCTATGCCCCCACATAATCTCCAGTCAACTCGAGGGATTTCATTCCTTAGTAAAATATGCTACAGCTATGCCCCCCTAATCACCAATCAACTGGAGGGATTTCATGCCTTAAAAAAATACGCTACTCTACTGCCCCCCCCAAAACGCCAATCAACTCGAGGGATTTCATTCCTTAAAATATATGCTACAGTTATGACCCCCCTAATCACCAATCAATTCCAGGGATTTCATTCCTTAAAAAAATATGCTACAGCTATTCCCCCCCCCCTAATCACAAATTAACACAAGAGATTATATACATTTAAAAAATACCCAATCACCAATCAACACCAGGGATTTTATTTCTTTACAAAATACGGTACAGGTATGCCCCCCTTAAAGCTCGGGATAGGAAAGTATGGTCAACCTTGTGCGTGCGGCCATGATTGGCCAATAGAATATTCACAAACAAATTCTGTCAATCATTCTTAGTGCTGAAACAATGTTGCACTATTGTCATCCTTCCCTGGAATCCAGCTAGCTCTGGATATCCTTTGCAGCCATTTTTTTCTTATTTTATTCCCTGGTCCCGAAGGGATAAGATGCAACTTCATCCCATTCTTCGCCTACGTTGAACAACCAACTGCACAACACTGAGGCATATTGATAACCTTATAGCAAAATCGCTCCGCTGCTTTAGGAAAAACACAACTACTCCAATGCTTTCTAGCTGGCAACTGATCCCAACAAAAAATTCGCATCGGAAAAAAATGGCGGGAACCAATCAGAAGCCTCGGTTGTCGGCATATGTCGACATCAAACGTTGACCGTACTTTCCTATCCAAAGCTTTAGCCTCCCCCTAATCACCAATCAATTCGAGGGATTACATTCCTTAAAAAAGTACACTACACCCTGTCCTCGATTAGCTCTCTTAATTCGTTCCAGGAAACTCGAGCGCTATTTGAAGTCTAAAACTCTCTAAGAACTAATGATTTTTTAAATAATTCGTTCCCAAGTTTTTGTTGAAGGATAATTGAAACTGAACGAGTGCTATTACATATATAACAGCCCACGTTTTCCTTAGTCTAAAATTTGAATAATGTAGCGAAGGTATTTTACGGAAACATTTATTTAAAATTCAACAATAAATCAAATTTAGTCACACTTTTTTGATATTCCTATATTGCTCTAAATACACCAAAACATCGCACTACATATTCTTAAAACTCTAGGCGTCATCATTAGAAAAGTGGCTCATTATAAATATAATATGTACTTCTAAAAGGATAATAAAATTGGTTGATATGCAAGAGAAATAAAAAAAAGGAAAGGCTACTAGAAAGCATACGAAAATAACCCAGAACGGAAATCGTACATATCGAATTCGCACTTCGATTCGATAGAAAATTTGATTCATAAATAATATTCGAAACTGAACTAACATTTTGCTTTAAAGAAAGAAAATACTATCATATGAATGGAATCACATTATACTGCAAAACAATTAAAATATAATGAGCTAAAATCTTAAGGGGTTAATTATCCTCATCCGTTCTTTGAGAACTCTCTTTCGTTTGAGAAAGGTTTGGCGAAAATTTATCCAAAGTGAGCTGTTATATTTTTCTCTTAAAGTAGTTCTCTGTAGCAATTCACAGCCTAGTTTATCCCACTCGCAACCTTCGAGCTTCTTTCCTCATCAGGGTCTTTTTCTACCATCAAAGCACAAGCACTATCAATGTGTTTCAATATTTCAGTGATACCAGATGCCGTTAAACCTTGTGAATTTGTTTTAGCGTCATTATGATCATCACCAATTTCTTCTATTTCCTCATATTGTTGCATTTCCATCAGTTCTTCATCCGTGAGTTCTTCCCTTTGTGCTTCAATCAACTCATGAATATCATGTTGCTTGATTTCTTCTAAACTTACTTTTCGTGCGAGGTTAACTGTTTCATCTATGGCTTCGTGTGATAAGTCAAAACCTTGAACATCGGGCACTCAATCACTCCAAAGGTTTTTCCACACCGTGTTCATAGTTTTTTGGCCGATTTCATCCCATGACTTAGCAATGTTTTCTATTGCATGGTGGATATAGTAGCTTCTCCAGAATTCTTTTAAGTCCATGCCATTCTCACCCTATGTAGCCTTGTCAGCTTGAGCAACGTTTGCCTTGGATAATTTGCCTTAAACGTTGAAATAACGCCTTGGTCCATGGGCTGCAGAATAGCAGTTGTGTTCGGTGGCAAAAAAACGACATTGACTTCCGGTCTTAATTCGCAAAGGTTTCTTGGATGGCCTGGAGCATTACCTTGTATCAATAAAGTTTTAAAATCTAAATTTATCTGTGCATAGTACTTTTTTACTGCCGGACAGAAGTAAGGCGTAAACCCCTGCTCAAACACGGTATTTGTTAGCCAAGCTTTTTTATTGGATGTCCAAAGGACAGGTATATTTTGCTTGTTATAGCCTATCAAAGTCTTCAGGTTTTCGGAATGGTATACAATCATTGGCTTCAACTTAATGTCTCCGGCAGCGTTTCCACCTAGCAATAACGTCAACCGATTCTTGGAATTTTGAATCCAGGCATTAGTTTCTCCTGTTTAGAAATATACGTCCTAGCTGGCATTCTTTTCCAGAATAACCTAGTATCATCAGCATTAAAAATTTGGTGAGGTGAGTATCCATTCATTTCTATAATAGCAGCAATTTCATCGTTATAAGCCGCGGCTGCACTATCATCTGCACTGGCCGATTCGCCACAAACAGACATGTTGTGCAAGTTATATCGTGCTCTAAAGTGTTCAAACAATCCTCGACTTGCAGCGAATGTTTCGACAGTAGAACTACTAGAACCTCCTGGGATATCTTTAACCAAATTCGCGAATAGACTTTTTGCCTTTGCTTGGATCATCACCAAACTCATGGGCATACCCTTTTGAATTAAGTCCTCTATCCAAATACTTAATGAGGAACGTCTCCATTTCCACCATAGTCTTTGATCTGTTCCTTGTTCCTATCCTCACAGAAGTTAAGGGAGTCGCAGTCTTTCCATATTCCTTAATTTTTTCTGCATCTCTGATGATAGTTCTTACTGTTAAACCAGCCAGAGATAGCACCCTGCAGACTTCGTGTTGTCGCTGCCCAGCATCTAGTCGTCGCAAAACATCCAATTTCATGTAAAGGCAAAGGGAAAATGGATTATTAATAATGCTATTTTGTAACTAGCAAAACTATCGGATGTACTGCGGTTAGAAGGGTGTAGCTGTAAGGCTATAAAGTCGTTCAGTTGTACATGCAATAAAAACGAAAACACGAATGAATGAATAGCAGGTATACTAACTCGTAATTTTGCTCACTTTACAGACGTTTTTATTTGATTTATCCAAATATTTTGTAATTTTAAATGTTCGTAAGTGGTCAAACGTGGTATAAAATGGATCTAGCGACTTCAGTTTTTAACTAATACCTTCCGTATCGGGCGCAGCGATCACGGTGAAATTTTCAAATGCGGCGGTAGATTGAAGAGCGCTAATGCGGAGTTAATAAGAACAAAATGGTATTAAATTTTTGACAGCGTTAATGCGAAACAGTGCTAATTGAGTCAGCGTTATTCGAGGACTGGGTGTATGATACTGCCCCCCCCCCCCCCCCAAACACCAATCAGCACAAGGGATTTCATTCCTTCAAAAAATACGCTAAAGCTATGTCCCCCTCCCCCTAATCACCAATCAACTCGAGGGATTTCATTCCTTTGAAAAATAGGCACAGCCCCCCCACCCCGAATGCTGTACCACCATCCCTTTTTTCCTGTGAAGTGCCACATCCCTAAGCATACTTTTCAGTAAAATCACCTTGTCTGCAGCTACTTACATTACCATTTTCCAAATGTAAGTTGTGCTTCACAATTTCTCATTTCACATTACAATTCACCTTTTTCAACGTCTGTCATCACTGGGATATTGCTATATATATATATATACATTACCTCATTTACCTAAAACTTGCATTTTCACGTTTCCCTCGTCGCCAGTTACACCACTAAAAATTACCATTTCCGAGCTGTGTACCGTCCCTTCCCAGTATCCCTGTTTCACTCCATAGGCTTGCAACCTTGTTGGGGGGGTGGAGGAGGTCATATTTCAGACGTGAAACTAGTGAGTATCACTCTTGCGGCAGTTCCTATGACGTCGAAACATGGCGACGAAAACACAGGAAAAAATACCATAATTCCTCTATTTCAATCTTTATTTACTCAGGTAATACTAGTCTCTGCAATATGTTTCTTACTTTTAATAAATGTGCAATCTTTACACTATACATTCATGCCTTTGCGATTTCACAGTTTTGTGGATATTTCCAGCAAAAAAAATTCTCCCAGACGAGACCTAAATTCATTTTTACCAAATTGACTATGTACCTTTTTTTATGATATTTCTTGGTGGCATAAATATTCATCTTTATCTTGTCATTGTTTTTTAGGGAGACCCTGTCGGAGAGATGGTCGCTCACTATCTGGGGGAAGGAGAAGCCAGCAAGCGGAAAGTTCTCACAGCAAATGATGTTACTCAAGATGATCGAGGTCTTTGTGAACTTATTCGGGTAAGTTTGCAGCATTATGCAGCATGTGGGTTGCTGTCCCACAGGATTTACCTGGCTTTCTTATCAAGCATAAATTATTTACTCTGCATTGTGTTGTGCTTGGTATCTGCTTTGAATTTTATTGGGCAAAAATTTTGTTTAAAATCCTATCACCTTTATTACCTGCATACTGTCATAGGTTATAGGTACTCTTTCTAAATTTTCAATATTTTGGAACCTTCAGTAATTGATACTAGGAAATATTGTTTTCTTGTGAATTCTCAAGAGGGTCATTTTTATTTATATTTTTAGATCATCAGTAGTAATGATTTAACTTAAATTGCAAGATATTGGCAAAGTTTTCGTGTGTGTGGAGCATACAAGGACCATACACAAGTTTCTGCAAATTTTCTGTGAGTGGATGCATCCTTAGATTTTGTCTTTTGTTAGTTTATTTGGGATTTGAAAGTGCTTGCTTAATCAATTTTTTTTATGGTTGGGTAGATTATTCTAGACTTGGATTTAAATAGGAATGTACATATCTATTTTGACCATTTATACAATTGTAAAAAGAAAAATGACATAACAATTGAGTTGTATTTTAATATGTAATAAACTATTTTTACACTCAACTGTATTGTGAAAATTCCACAATAATGCTCTTTTACAGTTGTATACACTATTGCATTAATATACAATTGTAGTTTCCACAGGGTCTGTTTCACTATGGTTTCAATGATTTCAGTTCAAAGCAGATGATAACCGGTCATTCTATAGTGTGCACCATCTGTGATTTTATAATGAACCAAAAAGTGGAGATTCGGACAGGTGTGCTACAGCATTTCTCTTGCAACAAATACTTAAAAATAAACCAAAAAAACGTGGTCTGCGTCGGACCAGACAGTGGAAGTTATACTTCTTTGGCCGGTCGCACACACCCGCTCACACACACAGGCAGACAGGATATATAAATGAAATAAAAGACATTTTTTCTCTATTATTCAATATATTTCTCTTCGATATATTGTTATTTTAAACAAAACTTCTTTTCAAAGTTCGAACGTACAAAACGAGTAAATGGGTGCTTGCAGTTTGCAAGCAAAAGGGGAAAAGTGTATGATAGTACATTGTAAATCATTAAAAACGAATGCAATAAGGTCTTACTTCTTTTGGAAATTATTTTAGCTGGGTCAATTTTTGACCTAAGAATATAATAATGAGATAATAGCATAAAACGAATGGTCCCATGACATATGTACTTTGTTCTTCTTAGTAATTGCTATATTTTTCCTTTTATTTTCATGCCATTGAGCAATTTTGAAGTAAATATTTGTAATTAAACATGATTACAGTTATTTGGCAGTATGAAATTCAATCAATATGAGCTAAGTAAATGCTATGGATTTTCACATTTCATTTTATTTTTGCTGATCTCAATTATTATAATTTACATATTAAACACATGGCGTAGTACTTGAATTCATAATTTCAAAATCCAAGAGATAATGCATCATAGAACATTATCATTTTACATGGTTTTGACTTGTAGAATGGAGTTTCGAGGTACATTTCAGAAAGTAGGTGCAAGGATTAATGTTTCCTGGAAAAACAGAGAGAGGGAAACCCAGAATAAGGTGTAAAGAGTGTTTCAGAAGCAAAATGGAGGAATCAGGAGCGATCCCAACGGATTTCGTAGGCATGAGCAAATGGAGGAGTGTCAAAGCTACGAAACAGTTTATGTATATAATTATAAAACATTGTAAAAAGTATATTTCTAAGGCATAATATCGTTGAAAGCGATTGAAATACGCATGGAGAATGTTATATTCCTTTAAGTTTAATCTTTATAGCACGGGTATAAGGTACTGGAATATCGGTAACAATGAAAAAATTGCTTAGCAACGAAAATGAAAAAAGATCGAAATTTGCATTAATTTTGCGTTTAAACTTCAAATATTTCAATTTATCGATCGATAGAGAAACATCGGTTGCAAGAAGTAAATGCATTGATCTTTTGGCCTCATTTCAGTCAAAGAATGAAACTTGTGTCTAAATTATTTCATATTTTAATGAATGAATGAAAATTACTCTACACGTAAATTATTCGTTTTTCCCATTTAAACCCATTAAAAAACAAAATCCTATCTGGACTCGAAACCAATGAAAAATATTGGGATTTTCGATTTTTTCCTGACTCGACACCAAATTTGAACCCTTCCCTGAAAATTTCATCCTTTTAGCTCGATTAGAAATACCCAGGAATTCGTATCAATGAGTACAATTGTGGATTTTTCTCACCCAAAAGAGCGTGATGCGGTTTCTCGACCAACATCCCATCCCAAAAGTCTCCAACGGGCGCAAAGAAGTATAACTTCAATAATTCAATAATTGTGAGAGTATATACTGGATAATTATGCTTTTTAAGCTCTACTATTCTTTTGTATGCATTTAATCTGGATGTAATGTTAAAGCAGAATGATGCAATGCAAGCAGTGATACGATTCAAGATATCTCTACCCTTGCCACTTCCATATAAGTCAACTCGTGTGTAAAGCCACCTTTACTCTCCCCGGACCTGAACTGGAAGGTCGTCCACCATCATTGATGGGTGGGGGGGTACAAAAGTTGGTGGCAGGAGGGGGAGGATCAGTGTGGTCCAGGGAGAGGCATTCCACTTCAAGGGGACGTCTATTAGTTAGTCGTGAAATGAGAGATGAAGGATCAAATTTGGTGAGCATTAAAATTAAGATAATTTGTCATGGCACCACCGGAAACTTCTAATGTGGGGGGAGTTGTAGGCATGAGTGGGTGGTTAATGCAAGTGGACTGATACATTTAGTTGATATTTTCTCGAGCAAATGTGAGGAACGGATCGAGGACTTCTTGGGGGCCTTGGAGATGACTGCTGAAATGGAAAATGGGACAAAAACAAATGTCATATGTCTGTGTACGAGGGATTGGGTGCAGTAGTTTGTGACCACTTTGATTGACACAAGCATGACAGTGCTGTTTAGGATGATGTATGACTCGTGCTTCTTGTCCCATTGCAGAAAGAAGGGGCCAATTTCGGGGAAAAGGAAAAGAGGGAAATTTCTAGAATTTTCAGTGAAAATTAGTACCTCACATGCAAATGGGAAGGAAGAGTGCAGCGTGGAGGAGAGAGAGGGAAGAGAAGTTTTGAGATGCACCCGTTGCCCTTTCACGCACTTTCCACTTCACACTCCACACATGGGGGTGTTAGGACACCTGCCGTGGGTAAGAGGATTGAATAGGGAAAAGGAGGGGGGGGGGAATTACGGAGGTGATTTGTATGTAAATAATACAGTAGAAACTCGATGATATGAAGCAGGATAATATGAAGTTTCGATTATATGAAGCAAAACTGTCGGTCCCGACCAAAAGCCTATACTAAATACATGCCGCTATTTGATAATACGAAGTTTCGAAAATACGAAATTTACGGTATTTCGAACCTCGGTCCCGGTCCCCAGGATAAAATGGAATTCATTTTTAAGAACCATGGCGAAAAACTTCGTCAGCAAAACTCTTTTTCCAGACGCAGACACCTAGAAAATCAGCGTTGACAAATGTAATGCATCAAACGTGTGAAATGCGTGAATGATAGTGTATTTTTCTATCTGGCACTCTCGTAACTGTTGGTAGCATTTTCATAACATAGACAATTTCCTTTGGTTTAAATTCATGAGCGGCGCCACATGTTAAACTTGCTGCCCAAGGTCCATAAAGAACAGGTCATGACACGCACTTGTCCAATGTAATCTGCCATCTTGAGTCTCCGTCGCGGTGGGAATTCACATTTGCTGTGCAAATAAACGGAGAACATGGGTACAAAGAACCACGATTTACTTTCTTATTTAACGATCTAGAGCTATAAAATTTTATGCATTCATAGACAATGGTGATTGATAACATGGTTTACTTTAAGTCTACGGTCCGTGGTTTGACTCAGGATAATTGTGAATCCAGCCATGGCTCAAATCTTCGTACTTGAGCCGACACGCCTAACACGCCCATGTGACGGCACTAATGTTAAGAGCACAAGAATAACAATAATAATAAGTTTTATTTGTCAAAAGTATTCAGAAAATACACAGAAGTGGGAGGGAAGTTTTGGGAATGGGTCGGAGCTCTTTGCCCCAATACGCATGGAGTCGTTCATCCCTTGTGACTAGGCTATGGCTATTGACAAGATTTCCTCCAGAAAAGAAAGTTCCTTTTCAGGTTATTACACCTGGAAGTAATTGGCTAAGGGTAGCCCATGAAGTTTTCAGGATCTCATTCCTTAATGGTTGGTATACAGTGGAAGCCTGGTTTAACTAGTGCTCATAATCCCTCGGAAATCACTCGCTAAATCGAGCGCTCGTTGTATCCGA
This sequence comes from Pyrrhosoma nymphula, assembly GCA_963573305.1. Classification (NCBI taxonomy): domain Eukaryota; kingdom Metazoa; phylum Arthropoda; class Insecta; order Odonata; family Coenagrionidae; genus Pyrrhosoma; species Pyrrhosoma nymphula. The sequence continues at coordinate 20,196,262 of OY754330.1, read as the reverse complement.
AAGTGTTGAATAAAGCCACCTAATTCTCATAGTCGTTCGTATTTACCGTTTTTCTTTTGTTTCCATGGTATTTGACGAAGCTAAACAGCAAAAAAAGTCGTTTCAGGCACAATCTGGTGGAATATCAACTAATTTTAAGAAAGAAACAGGACATTTTCCATTACATAAAATATTAATTCATCCAGTCTCGGTGTTTTTCTTCCAGTTCTTCTATTTTTCGATCGCCGAAGAAAGCTGTAAAGACACCATAACTAATCGGAATTAAAATATTAGGTATACTGTAGTTTTTGGATAATTTTGCGAATATATCATGATGATAATATCAACTTTGTCAAGTTTTCGAATGTTAACCATGATTTGCCCTACCCGGCGGCGCATAATTCAAACCCACTCGTCGCGCCAAGGGACCACGCGGCGGACTTGCTCGTGGTTCACGCGCCACCGCACTCACCCCCACTCTCCCTGCCGAGCGTCCACGTGGCGAACTTTCCCGTGCGTCACGCCCTCCCCCACTCCCCTCCCCTCTACCCCTTTCTCCCCCGCGCGGAGGAGACCGACGCTCACCCCTTCCCCCACGTGACTCTCACGGAGCTCGCCGGTTGGCCGCCGCCCTGCCCAGGATCTTCATATAAGAAGGACCTCCGGACCCTAGCAGTCACAACGGAGGAGGGAGTCCTAGGGAACGCAGTCGCAGAGAGATCACTCCTCGGCGGTCTCCCTCCTCCCGCGTCTGGTCGACGCAAGCCAACCTCGCGGCACTCTTCCTCCACCCGCACTCTTGCGGCCCGGAGTACTCTTGGACCGTTCCGGCCGTCGCCCGCACCCGGAAGCCGCGTTTCGCCAGGAGAAGCTGCCCCGCATGCCGCCACCGCCGGAAGAGCCGCCCTCGCAAGCGCCACCGCCGGAAGAGCCGCTTCCGCAAGCACCACCGCCGGAAGAGCCGCCCCCGCCAGCACCACCGCCGGAAAGCGCGGAATGGGAGCGCGCACTGCGTACTCATGGCCGTATATCACTAGTGTTTGGACATAACTGGCTCTATGTGTTGCAGATATGGCTCACATCTTGAATATTTAGTTTAATTAACAGATAATACAAAACAAAATAGTTAATTTTTTGCTAGGTGGTGCATCACCCTCAAGAGATATCTGTCGTAATACCGAGCGTATACCGTGGAAGGAACTTTTTGGCCTCGCTAAATCCACTTTATTTTACATGTGAAACATAGGCCTTTTGGTGGTACAAAGACAATCACTCGCTAAAACGGGATTCTCGCAATAAGCCGTACTCACTATACCGGGCTTCCACTGTATTTAGAGAGATAAGCTAAAATAAATTCTATAATACTCTTTCAGGCTGGATGTCTTCGGGCTGCTGTGAACCTCACTGGCCGCCTGCTATCTGTCTACGGTCAAGGAAGGGGAAGGGCTGGGCATCCTGCTAAGCACACTCCTCATTCTTTGCAGGTAAGTTGAAACTGTCTTTCTGGGTCCTGCCTTCTGATTTCTTCATTTTCCCTCCAGAGTTCCTGAGTTCAGACTGCATTTTGATTATGAGATTCGCAAATTTTTAAATTAATTGAATTGCTGTGGCAGACAGATATTTGGTAATTTATGAGAAACTGTGTTAGAAGTAGGCTGATATGCCCACTTTTTAAAATTTTTAAATTAAAAGTTTTATCCTTTTTGTTGTGCACTGTGCTAGTAAGTCTTGACTGTTTCTTTGTACAGAAAAATATACAGAAAGTCCTCGACTGATGTGGTTTATTCGTCCCAGAAATTTCCTCGTAAGTAGAAATCTGTGTAAGTCGAAACACAACTTACCTATCCAATTTTGAACCATTAGCGGTACCGCTTTTACTGCGGTTGGTGGCAATCGGCGACGATTACAGAAAACACCATCTTTTGAGAGGCTTTTAAATTAACATAATACGATAATTCCGAGAGTAACACACATCCAATCTTTATTTCACTGGATATTTAAATTTAAAATAAGTATAATTACACAAAATATGAAAAAATTGAAAATTTGTTAAAATTATCATACTCATGAGAATGCATGTTCATAATTGGAAAAAGTTCTTAAAAAAAATGTGTGTGCTCTTCAATTCGACTTTTATCATGTATAATTGTTCTTACTGTTGACTCATTCATCCCATTTTATGAGAAAACTTTCTCGAACTTGATAAATAACGATCCGAATGATCAAATCACAACAGAAACACAAGTTCGTCTGTCTGCTTCTCGGATGTGTTCTTTGTTCATTGACTACATGTCAACTTACACGGGAAGGTCAAACTACGCTGAAAAAAGACATTGATGCGGTGTAAGGCCGGTGACAGGCTCACGTTTTCTTTGCCCTTCTTTTGCCTTGACAGATATGCGTTGACAGCTAGTAAAAGGTCAAACACATAGATTCTTATGAAGCCGGCCAGGCTTGCGACCAGTGACAGATTTGAAAGCGCTGCATGTCGTGTTTATGGCACGACACGGCAAATAGCCGATGTACACTCCCCATACCAAGGACTGGCAGACGTGTCACTGCTTATTGCGCTGCGGTAGTAGAGTGGGTGTTTCAAATGCCCGTAGTTTGGCATCAACTCTTGCACGCTTGATAATGAGTAGTGGGTCGTCACTCAGTGTATCTGTTGCAGCAATAGAAACACGGAGAAAACGCAAGCATGCCACCAGCCTAATTGAACATCCGCATAACTCCGGATCTGTGTAACTCGGATACGCGTAAGTCGAGGATTTACTGTTTTGAGTATCATGACATGGATGCATTTGCTGGGAAGGTATGCATTAGGTGTGAGGTACATGAGTAAAGAAATCGTATGCCTGGACTGGGATTGAGACCACATCACTTAAATTTGCAATTTACGCATTTGCCAATTATTCTATCCAGGCATCTACATCTACACTCTACCATGCCAGCCATGGCAGAGGATTGTGGAAGGGGGTGTTAGGACACCTGCTATGGGTAAGAGGGTTGGATAGGGAAAAGGAGGGGGGGGGGGAATTACGGAGGTGATTTGTGTGTAAATAATACAGTAGAAACTCGATGATACGAAGCAGGATAATATGAAGTTTCGATTATATGAAGCAAAACTGTCGGTCCCGACCAAAAGCCTATACTAAATACATGCCGCTACAGTAGAAACTCAAAATTACGAAGTTGACGGGACCGGAAAAATCGGCTCTTCGTAATATCAAATTGCGTATGAACGAGTATCTTTCAAAAACATCGCGATGAAGCTCTTTTTTGTTTCCTTAGATTAAGATGTACTCTCGCGATGTACTTGCATGATTTACGAAGTTATAATTCATGAAAGGATATTTTAAATGTGTATTCATGCCCACAGGGTGCACTCATTATCAGTTGAACACAACTTATTCGTCAGAGTTTTATTATTCCTATTTTCGGGAATTTCAAATTTGGCGCCACCGGGTAAGTTATTTTGCCGTTGCAGCTGGCGGTGCGGCATGCAGCAACTCGCGGATTGGTACTACCCCTCTTTGCCGTGACGAATTTTAACAATATTATCTGGATATATCAATTGGCAATGTTTATTGTTTACTTTCGTCATAAATTTTTACGGATGGTTCGGAAGTAAGACGAAAGCTGCGTTTCAAAGGAAATCGACTTCCGTGTGTCAAGCTACCTTCGCATCAAATCGATGCATTATTCCGTTCACTCATTCGTTTTGTGATGACAAATTATTATTACCGGCAATACGAGGCTCGATTAGGGTTATCGTGATGAATGGTAAAATATCCTTTCCAGGGTATTTGGAAATTGCCTGACGAGCAGTCCTTCCATCCAGCTATCCCTCTCAATCACTCAGCCGGAAACATTAAAGCTGTCAGATTTTAGGGTGATACCTCAGTCGGATCTGAACAATTGGCGCGTCTAAACCAGTTTTTCCCAGAAGACCCTTCAAGAAAAAGTTCTTCGTTCCTTATTCCTAGGCGCGACGACATTCATCTGCGAGGGACTCATTCAGCGAGAAAGAGAAGGGGGTAACCCGAGAGGATCACTCCTTCACCTTATCTGTTATTATCTACCCTCACCCAGTTTCGCTTTTACCCAGGTGGCTTTCACTAGTGGGGGAGGGGTTGGGCCTCCTTTCAGCGGACTCGGCAGCCAACACTAGGTTGATATGGCCGATGATCGAACGAGGGAGCCGTTATTTTGGTCGATTCAAATTGTAACCTTACCCCGGTGGTAACTGTGAGGTTGACTTCGCGCTCCTTCGTGATTTTTCCACAACCTGAAATTATGTTGCGTAGCGCCCGCGAGAGCTTTGAAACGCATTGTCACATCAATGGGATAAATAACGCAGTGCATCGGCGCATGTGAAGAGAGAATCGGAACTCTAATCTGTTTTTACTTCCTTTTATAGGAAGCATCATTCACTTTTGGAAGTGGATACCACGCCAGGAAATCCATTTTCAGACCGTTGACTTTTACATTGCCATGCTAATAGATAAAGAAATTCTGTTTTCACCGTTTTGGGCAGGAAGGATGTTGCTAGAACTTATTTCATAGGGCTTGATACATACTTGTGCGTACTTTATATCAACCACATCGGAGAAAAAATTAGTTAACTTGCCTAAAATCGATCATTTCGCGGAAATGCTACTCGGCTATGAGAAGTGCTACGAAAATGAGCTTTGATATAAGTTCTAGCTGTATCGTTCATCTTTCAATGCGGATACTCCTCAAGTTGGTTCGCAAGTTTAATACAATTACTGTAGTCGTGTAAAGCAAAGATGTCTAGCACTTTTTTCCAGAGGCATTCGTGCCGAGCATTGGCGCTTCGGGCAGTCCAGCGAACGGCTACGCGTCCTTGGCCTGCCTCTTGCTCTCCCCTCCACCTCTCTTTCTCTCTCCCCCACCCTAGGCTCGGCGCTCATAGTTAGGGGGTCGGAGTAAAGTGATATTTTTTCTTGAGTCCGCATCACATTTCATCATAAGTATCACATTTCACTCATCACTTTCCCATGCCCTAACTTCACAAGTGGCTTCCAAAAGTTGGGTGGGGGGGCATTGCCCGTTGAGAGTCCCTTATCAGCTATGACGGTGAACCAAACGTATCACATTTCACTCATCGCATACCTGCCCTAACTTCTCAGGTGGTTTCCACTAGTTGGGATTTCCTTTCGAGGACATCCAATAGACATCCTTTCGAGAGCATCAGCAGCCAACTTCCATGGTTCCAACTAGTTCCTACATCGGCCGCAACACAGGATGACTGTTATTTAGGGCGATTTTAAAGGTATCCACTCCCCAGTTTGAATTTTTTTATTTGATCCAGATCCGATTTAAAAAAAATGAATTAGGATCCGATTTCAGTATCCGGAGAAACGTAATACCCGCGGATCTTTAGATCCGATCTGACCATCGCTATATAGCATTTTCCCGGCAAATCAGCTTGTCTCTTAGAGGACGAACGAACATTTAAGAGCACATTTTGGAGCAAACAAAGTGCGTCTTATGGGCCAGGAAATACAGTAACCAAAATTTTCGATGCCTGGCTAACGTTTTTCAACTTACGAACGAGTTCTTGGAACGCATTTCGTTCGTATGTCGAGGACTTACTGTACATTGGATGAGTACATCAGTGACTTCCGACTGCTGGACGGACGCCAGACGCCCCAGTGAAACAACACCTTTACTATTGAAGCATTGAAAAATGAGATATCGTTCAGGTAATACATTCAGTGCATAATGTATTCGGCGACGATCATTAATTAGATGTTTAACTCTGAAAAGGAGCGCCAAAACATTACTGTAATCAATCACTATTCGTATAAACGAGTAACTTTTTCACGTCGGGACCAAGATCCGAGGTTCGTAATTTTTAAACTCGTTATTTCATAATATCGCGTAGTGTTACATACATTTAGATACCCTTTCGGTCAGGACCGAAGATTTTGCTTCATAAAATCAAAATTTCGTAATTTCAAAGTTCGTATTTTTGAGTTTCTACTGTATTCGATAACACGAAGTTTCGAAAATACGAAATTTACGGTATTTCGAACCTCGGTCCCGGTCCCCAGGAGAAAATGGAATTCATTTTTAAGAACCATGGCAAAAAACTTAGTCAGCAAAACTCTTTTTCCAGACGCAGACACCTAGAAAATCAGCGTTGACAAATGTAATGCATCAAACGTGTGAAATGCGTGAATGATAGTGTATTTTTCTATCTGGCACTCTCCTAACTGTTGGTAGCATTTTCATAACATAGACAATTTCCTTTGGTTTAAATTCATGAGCGGCGCCACATGTTAAACTTGCTGCCCAAGGTCCATAAAGAACAGGTCATGACACGCACTTGTCCAATGTAATCTGCCATCTTGAGTCTCTGTCGCGGTGGGAATTCACATTTTCTGTGCAAATAAATGGAGAACATAGGTACAAAGAACCACAATTTACTTTCTTATTTAGCGATCTAAAGCTATGAAATTTTATGCATTCATAGACAATACAATGTTGATTGATAAAATGGTTTACTTTAAGTCTACGGTCTGCGGTTTGACTCCGGAAAAATTGTCAATCCAGCTATATGTCTCAAAACCTTGCATTTGAGCCTACGTTCCGTGGTTTGACTCCGGAATAATTGTCAATTCAGCTATGGCTCAAAATTTTGCACTTGAGTGCATCGCGTGCATAGACACCATGATTTACTTTCTTATTTAGCAATGTAGAGCTATGAAATTTTAGGCATACATAAACAGTACAATGGTGATTGATAAAATGGTTGGACTTTAAGTCTACAGTCCTCAGCTCGGCTCAGGAAAATTTGTCAATGAAGCTATGGCTCAAAACGTCGTACTTGAGCATATCATGTGCAAAGAACCACGTTTTACTATCTTATTTAGCAATATAGAACTATGAAATTTTAGGCATACATAAACAATACAATGATGATTGATGACATGGTTACGGACCTTGTCACTGCCGTGTGCTGGGATTGGCGGCAATTCAAATTCTTATACTGCTCATCGATGGAAAAATGATGTGATAAAATAATGGGAAATACGACAGGGATACCTATTGTAGCCACTGTCTTAAAAAAACAGTCATGTCTCTAAAAGCTTGTTACCAAGTGTTCTCTTTGCATCATGATTAATTTCCATGGAGTCATGCCTGAACTTGCCGATTTGGTTATCCATATTGATTTTATTTGCTACGAATCACGTTTTTTCGCATCACAGCAATTTCAGGTGAAATGTTGGGCCAACTTGAGTAAATTCCACCAAGTTACGCCTCAAGACTTTAGCCTTATTTTATTTTCGTGTTACGTACTTCTTCGTGTTGACAATTATACAAGACCACTTTGAGATAGAGAGTGAAGATTTTCATAGTTTTACCACAAATTCGTACCATCATCGGAAAATTAGGAGCAAGTCGGAGCAGGGAAAGAACTATTAATTGAAATGTAAAATATTAGATCTGAAACATCTCACCGATGTCCAAGTTTCTCTTTCACACTTCTTCCTGCGGATAATAAGTTCCCGAAATAATAGAGTGACTCGATAATCACATTTCAACTACGAAGTCATTACATGAGATTCTATGTTTTAGCCATGGAGTCAATATTATAGATTCCATGGTTTAAGCTTATTGAAGTCTGCAAACAAGGATGTCATCAGGTGAAATGGTGTGCAACTTATCTTCCAACACCCACGATGCGAAATGACTGCAAAAAGATTACACATAGAAAGATAAAAAATAAAACATTTATTCCGTACTTGAGCAATTTTTGGCGGAACAGAACTCTTAAGCACAAATCATCAAAGTGAGAAGAGTCTTGGGAATGAGTTAATGATTCATTCACGTACTTCAATAAGCCATGAATCATCGCTTAGACCTGGATAGGCGAATTGCTGTAATTTAAAGTGAAGGCATTTCCTTGGGGAGGTAAATCGTCATCCTCGTAAACTAAAGGATTGATATAGATAGCCATTAACGGTGGTACTATTTTCTTCATTATCATTCTCCACGACCTCCACATTATTACTCCACATGACAAAAAAATCTTGTTCATTAAAACTGAAAGCTTAGGTTATCACAAACTGACGGCGATATGGAAAATATGTCGAATCACGCCCCATTCATCGTCAAGCAATTACCCTGAGCCCCCGGAATCACTGCTCTGTGTTTGCGCGACTTGGGCTTCCGTGGGTGTTTTATATTTGCTGAGTTTTCTTTAGTGATACAAATGGTTGAAAATGTCCAATTCTTCAAAACATAGAAAGCTCATCATGTTAGACATTTCGGAGAAGGTGAAGATTATTGAAAGGGCATCCAAGTAAGACCCAGTGGCTGAATTAGCAGCGAGCTCTGGCGTTGGCATCTCCATCCACTGTGCATGATATAGTGAAAAACCCAGCCAAGTTATCAGACTATGCTTCAAAATTGGAAGAATTCATTGGTAATCACGCCACTGCAAGCATAGAGGAGGTAAGCTTCATCTGTTTGGGCATCGGGGTGGTCGGTGACCTTGCCTCGTTTTCTTCGAGAGAGGGCTGACTAAGCAGGGAGATAGGGGACTCGGGAACTCCCGAGGGGCGACCATAAATCGCTGCAGACAATACATGTGATGAGTTGGCTATTGCTTGGGTTGGAGGGATCGCAAATGCAGGCGGTCGGAAAACCCGGGTGACTTCAGCCCGTGTGTTTATTGCCCATGCGTGCCTTTTGGCGTGGTCACCCGTCCTCCCGCTGGGCGCCCGCCTTGCATGCTGAACTTGCGAGAGAAGGGAAGGGGTATCCTTCAGAAAAGGTCCGTGTAGTTGGCCTCAGGAAAACAGAGGTTTCTGCAATTTAGAAGACCGTCGCTCGTCCACCCACTGAAGGATCGCCTCATGAGCGGTGCACACGTGGTGCGATGTTACGAAATTCGTTGATACGAAGTGCCTATTTTTCAGTCCCGCTGACTTCGTATTTTCAAGTTTCTACTGTATGTCTTTAAGTTATGTGTCATGCTGTTTTTGTTGTATTCACTAATGGTGCGAGGAAAGAAGGGATATTTGTAATACAATGAAGGGACCCCATTCACAATTAAAGACGCTCATGTAACATCCTCAACTTTTTGAAGTCCTAAAATGTAGCTATTGCCCTGCATTCTCCTTCCAATGTAAGGATGAGCAATCACTGATGTACTTGCAAAGATCCATCCTCTGCCTTCACAGTCCCCACCCACACTTGAGAACACCATTGGAAATTCGATGATTGATCATAATAAAAATGATACATAATACTTTTATTCATCATAATACATTGATTAAATAAAGAACACCCTCAACAAAATATAGTATGCTTTGGGGTTGCCGACTTATTACAAAGTACATTACAAAAGTGGTCCATGTGGTACATCCATTTTGAAAACAACACTTGAATGCCGGGACACAAAATTAGACAAGGAAATCACAATAAAAAAGGAAAAGAAGTCGAATTAGCTCATGCATAATTCTACAGTAGCTTCATACAAAATCTTGCACCAACAGACCTGTGTTTGTGGCAAACTGGGTTGTAGCCAACATTTACAAGAAGTGAGCAAAAACTCAACCTTCCCATTCTCCAACAACCATGCTCAAACCGCTACCAATTTTCCACTCACTATCAGCTTCTGATATACAGCGGACTCTCGTTAGGACGTTCCTTAATAACACTTTTTCCTCATTAGGACGTTCATTTCCTCAGGTCCGCATCACATTGCATGTAAAAAACTATGGTTAGCACGTTTTGGTTACCTCTTTAGCATGTTTGGAGGAGGACCAAGCTATGCTGATAAAATGGGCATAAGTGACTTCAAGGCTTCCAATAGTTGGGTTGAGGGATTTAAAAATGCCATGGGATAGTTTACAGGTGCATTCGAGGTGAGGCAGTCAGTGTAGACACTAGCATTTGGGAAACATGGAAAGATGTCACTCTACCAAGCATCATCAAAAACTACAGCCCGAATGACGTTTTTAATGCCGATGAGACAGGCTTATTTTTTAATTTGCTTCCTGATAAAACACTGGCATTTAGAGGAGATAAGTGTCACAGAGCTAAAATAAGTAAGGAGAGGCTGACTGTCCTTCAATGTTGTAACGAAAGTGGCATGGAAAAATTGATTCCGTTAGTGACTGGGAAATATAGATGCCCCAGATGCTTCAAACATGTTCAAACATTACCTTGCACGTATGACTGCAACTCGAATGCCTGGATAACCATAACAGTATTTGAAAAGTTCCTGCGAGCACTGGATGCCAAGATGGGTGGACAAAATCGTAAAATGTTGTTGCTAATTGATAACTGCACAGCACATTGGATAGACACAGCATTTTTAAGAAATGTTAAAGTGGTATTTTTCCCTCCAAATTGCACGAGTGTTCTTCAACCCCTCGATCAAGGTGTCATACGATGCATAAAGCATAAGTACAGGAAAATTCTTGTCAATGAGAGGTAGGCCAGCCTTCACGGGTCAGGATGAAAAGTAAATATCTTGAAAGCGAAGCATTTTGTGAAGTATTCCTGGGACTCTGTCAAAGCCAAGAGCATCAGAAATTGCTTTCGGACCTCTGGATTTCATTGCAGCACAAACGAGGGTGATTCCGCATTGCTGAGTGACCAGGCAGCAGATGAGCACGCCCTTGAGGGCTGGGATTAGCTGTTCTGAGAAGGGGAGCGTATGACCTTCGACGAGTACATCGCCTGTGACACCGACATCGAAGTCTGCATGTTGGTTGTTGGAACTTATGTGACTACTATAAATGAAGCTTTATTTATGGTGATAATTACTTAACAAATAAATAATAACTGTTCCAAAAGTAATCATTCACCTTCCTAAATTTCATTGAAAAAGTCGGTGAATCGCATTATCACATATTTTGATATTTAGATTTATGTCAATAGATGAAGTCTATGAACAGAAAGTAAGAAAGGAAGAAGAAGAAGACAACAGGAAAGATGAAGCAGAGCCCGAATCATCTCCAACAATCGCAAAAGCAGTGGAAGCGATGGATATAGTGTGACAGTTCGTCACCAGTCACGAGGTCGATGAAAGTGTGATGAATGCTTTAATAAAAATGGACTGTACCATCAATGAATTAAGGCTCAAAACTAAAAAACAAAGCACCTTGGGCAGATTCTTCCAGCCCTCATAAGTTTATATATGTATTTCCGTAAAATTATGTATTTTTGTTTTCAATATTTGTAGAGAACACACAGTAAGTTCCCTTTTTGTTTTGCTACAAGCAATAAAGTGTATGCCATTAGACACGGGAAAGAGCATGTTTTGGGCCGGGAGTTCAATTTGTTTATTTTTTCAGAGTTCTGACAATCCTCACATTACTGTTAAATTGTTCATGAAAATGTTCATCATGTTAAACACAAATATAGCATTTCCGTGCAATCATTGTTAATTTCTACAAGTAATTTTATTTTTGTATCCACGATTTCCACAAACATGAAGCTTGCATTTGCGCCGCGGATTTTATCTGTCCTCCGACGTAATTATTTCATTGGACGTGTGGAAAGAAAAATATTGATAGGTGTCTAAATCGCTAACTTTGCCTCTGAACTTTATGAAAGCAGCATCTGTAAACTAAACGTGCTGGGAGTAAAGGATTGAACACTGCAGCTTCCACTTAGATATTTATTAAACACGACCATGGTTTCGTAGGGATTTTGGTCATTGTTGTCATAATTAACAATCGAGTACTCATCAATGTTAGATATCGTATGTATTTTCTTGGGAGGCGGAATAGGTCGAAGAGAAACTATTTTTTACAGTGAATGATCACCAGTTATCTACAGCATTAGCTAAAATGAGCACCAGGATAACAGTACCCTGAAAGTTATGCAACCAACTGTTATGAATTTGACTTTCTGTGAAATGCCTATTCTGTTTTGCACATTTTCCTGTTTACCACGTTCAGAATCCAGGGTCCCTTCAAGAACGTGCTAATAAGAGTCCGCTGTATTTTCTTGGGAGCCAGAATAGGCGGAAAATAAACTATTTTTAAAATAAATGATCACCAGTAATCTACGGCATGAGCTAAAATGAGCGGCAGGATAACATTCTCCCCTGCAAGTTATGCAACCAACCAGTACGTATTTGTCTTTCCATGGAATGCCTACCCTGTTTTGCATATTTTCCTGATGACCACATTCAGAATCCTGGGTCCCATCAAGAACGTGCTAACAAGAGTCCGCTGTGTCCTTCCTGTTGAAGGAGGGGAATAATTGATGGGACTCTTGAATACAAGGGATGCTACATAATATGGAGCTTGCTGGAGAAGTCACACCTGCTGATTATAATTCCCAGCAGCCTCTTAATTCCCGGCTTTGTCCAGGGAACTCATCGAAAGATGTAATTACCGACCTGGACAAGTCTTTAATGCCAATAAAATTATTTCAACACTTCAAACACAACACGGCTCAGTTTCTGGGAATGGTGCAAGCCCACAAAATGCGATTTATGATCCACTCCATTGAACCCCCCTTGGAGGGAGGCCAAAGTCATCTTTGGTCTAATCAGAGAAAACAATGGTCGGTGAGTGGTAACGAGCGTTTAGGAAGAGGAGGAGGTGGTTGTGATAGGTTTTTCGAGGGATGGAAAACTCCTTTACCCCTCAAACGAGAATTTAATATTTGAGTATTTAACTTCTCAGGGGGTATTTAAACTAATTTATTAGGCTAGTGGCCATATGCCATAAGTTGAAATGCTGCTGGAAGAGAAAATAGGGTCCGTACTCATGTACGTTGAAACAGCTTGAGAAGTTAAAGAACTCCTTCGGTAAGAAGGGTTTTCAAAGGGAAACAAAGATGAGGAAACTGATTCCAAAATAGGATATGTGAAGAAAGTAAGTGGATGGAGTTAACTTCCTGTACACCTAAGGGGCCGGACGGGTTGCAGGATTCTGGGCCATTTCTCGACCACTGGGCGGAGGTAATCCCGACCCTTCGTCTCTGTGCAACCACCTTCATGGAATATATCCATGGTCAGCTATTTCTTTATGCCTTCGATTAATTTTTAAAGTGTGTGTAGAGTACTCAAATACATAATATAGGCTTGAATGTGCGTTCCTTGTTTGGTTGTGCATTCGTAGGTGGAAATCTGTCTCTATTATTACCTGAGTTACTGTATAAAAGACAATGAATGAATCAGAGTTTTTCTTTCAAGGCGGAGAACTAAAAATATAATTTTTTTTTAGGTTAAACGCCATGTTTTACTGGAATTCCGTAGGATATTTACTGCAGTGCCAGGTTATCGCATTGTTTGTTCACCTTTGTGGAAAATTTTACGCTGTTTATATATGTATGGCGTTGGTCCGGATGGGTAGAAAAAAACACTGACAGGTTAAAATGGCATTCGTAGGATAGGGTTACGAGCAGCGACTTTGGGTGCATTGTTTGTCAGGTAATCACTCAAAGTAACCCTAGCCACCGCAAACACTTGCAACTATTCTCTAATACTTTATAACTGTGGCACACCATAAGATCATCTCTCACTCAGTCATGAAGAAATGCTAACTCTCATTAACAATGAAAAATATCTTCTTTTCCGAAGATGCATTTTCTCATAGAGTAGCAAAGTTCGCAGATATCTGCTTCCAATTAAAATGCTTTTAGAGTCGACAACTGAGAAAGAGGGAACATGCATTTGTTGGATAAATGTTGCTCATCAACAGTATATAAATAGTAATATGCTGATGACTCCGGGAAAGCTATTTTGTTTTTAAATTTGTTCAGACTGGGTCCACTTCAAGGACCTCACGTGGACTTTGTACTACAGAGGTTTTGAATTATAGAGGTTCATTAGTTGAGGTAATTTTACATCTACCGTACATGTAATGTTTATGGTACCAGGACATGACTTCGTAGTACGGAGATTTTCATAGTATGGAGATTCATTTTGTAGAGAGGTTTTAGTGTAACAGTAATCTTGTCTCTCAAACCTGCGCTTTGAAGACCAGGAATCAAGCTATAAATATTTTCGTAGTAATAAACCACATTGCGGCTATTTTCAGTGTCTGTTTTGGAATTATTTGTCAATGAATATCTGTTTTTGTAACAGATATTCATCGACAAACATAATGGAGTACCACAAAGTTAATTATGAACTGGTGAATTTTGTTCTGGAATTTTCAATGCCTATTATGGCTGCCTGTTTCTTAATTTTAAAATAGTGCCAAAATGTCCTCAGCTTAGTTATAGTATTAAATAAAATGTTATGCTTCAACAATTTTTTAAGCATGGGATCATAGGGTTTTCATCGATTGCCTCCTCTGATTGACGTAATATAAAATTTTAAGTTATTATAAGTCATGTTATAACATGGTTCTGCTATATGTGGAATGATTCTATAATGTCGGAGACAGAGAGTGTTCTTTCATCTGTTTCCATTCCTTTTCAGTTATGGTTCACACGTCTTGCCCTTCTTGTGCGCCTACGCACTTTTGGCACTGCTGTTGATGAGGCTGCTGCCTTTGATCCTTGCCTCGACCGTCCCGACCTCTACTTTGCCTTCCGACCAGAGTTGCATGGGGATCGCACTGGATCAGTTGCTCCCTTTGCATTGCGACTCCTTGTAGCTGAACTCCCTGCATACATGCCATCTTCAGCTGGGAGTGGTGGGGGATGTGAAAGGGCTTTGGATAACCTCTATGCTCTCCTGGCCACTGTTGAAAAGGTATCCACATACAATAACTTCTGGTTATAATTCACCTCAGAATACACCAGTTTTGGTTGTACCCTGGGTTTGGGCTTGTCCCCAAAAATTATCAGTTCGTCTTCCTCTGGTGCTGACTTTGTATCTAACTTATCATGACCCATGTATAGTTAAATGGTCGGTTACGAGCGATGGTAAAATAACAGAGGACAAGGATCTATTGTTGTTTGGCAGGTTATCCAGGGTATATGTTTTTGAGAACTGGGTTTCTCATTTATGTTGGTTTGTCATGATTATCCACATCTACTGTTCGAGTGCAGTGAAATTTTGCTGAAAGGGTTAACTCATCACTTCGATTCAAATTTACGCAGCACCTAAATCTGTGCCAAGCTTTCCTGACCATGGAATGGCCATTCAATTTTCCATGGTTGCCTTCGGTGACTATTTCCTCAATATTTTCCTAAAATATCAATATCTTTTTATAAGAGACTCACTGATGATAACTTTTGATTCTATTTGTCTATTTCAATATGATCTTTAACTAGTTTTTTATGTCACCAATTTACGAGGTGTGATAAAAAAATTACGGGAATTTTCGTTTTTCTTAAATAATATTTATTTATTAATCAATATCAATTTTGTCCCCTTCAAAGTAGATCACCCTTAGATTTATAAAACACTTGTGCCAATTGTTTTTCCAATCTTGGAAGCACTTCTGGAGCTCACTTTCCAGTATTGAGTTCAGCTCCTTCAGCAATTCTGTTTTTATCTCATCAATGGTGGCAAAACGTCATCCTTTCATGATTCTCTTCAGCCTCAGGAATGGAAAGAAGTCACAGGGGGTCATGTCCGGCAAATATGGTGGCTGAGGCAAAATTACTGTTTGTTTTTTTTTTACCAAAATATCACGAATAAGCAGTGAGGTGTGAGCGGGAGTATTATCGTGATGCAATTTCCATGAGGTGTTTTGTCACAATTCTGGGCGTGTTCGTCGGATTGCTTCGTGCAAACAGCGCATAACTTCCAGGTAGTATTCCTTATTGACCGTACCATAAGGGAAATAAATACAATTAATGAAAATCTGAATCATAAAGCCCACAAAATTTTAAAAAATCCCGTAATTTTTTATCACACCTCGTATCATGTGATTTTTAACAGCCGTATACTTTGTATCACCATATTTTGCTCTGTACTGCATGTTCCATGATACTGTTTATTAATTGTCTGTCGATCATGCTGATGCAGGCACTACGAATTTCTGCACAACATTCTCTCTTGGTTGAGAAACACACAACTCCAACTTGCATAGGCACTGCTAAGGTGCTTTTCAGATTTATCTATGCAAATATAATTGTTTTCCTGCAAACAAAAAAGTATAAAAAGTCTTTATTAGACTTAATACAATATAAAAGGGTGATTGACAGTTCAAAAAGCAGCTAATCGGTAAACATGTTAATGGTGGATGGGAAAGTGAGTAACGTGACTGACGACACTAAGACAGTAGTCGTTGTCTACATCATATGATCATTTTTTTCATTAATTTCTTCACCAAATCAGTGTATTTAATTGAGTTAGGGTATTAAAAATATTGTTTAGTGTTGTCTTAAGTAACTAGGGATATTTTTGCAACCACGATGACGATCCTGTCATGTTTTGATGTACACCACATAATGCTGAAACTGGGAATTTAACTCTTTACACTGCCGACATAAATGGCATCGTAACTGTAGTTAACTAGTTAACTAACTGTAGTTAAAAGAAATTTATGGCAATAATTAGTTACACAGATGATGGTTTCCTTTCTTTGCAAACAATTATAGAAACTGGGGAATACTTAAATAAAATAAGAGATTAGACTGTACTTTTAGCCGTCAAAGAAATGTTGACGAATCTGCTCCTCCAGGCAATTTTCGTCTTATGAATTAACTTTCTAAATTTTGAGGAATGGAAGGAACATTCTCCTAAGTGTTGAATTTATGTTGTAGAAGCCGACAAAAGTTATTTAAAAGCGTGCATTTACCGCTATATCCTCAGAAGGTCGGGATGATGGCTGCCTGATATTATTATATTTTTAATTTTCATGTGAGGGTAATAACTAGATGACAACTGCGGACAATCTATCAGAACTTTATTAATATCATTAATGATATTCTTTCCAGAAGGTGTATGATTAAATAGGTAATTAACCAAGATTCATCTTTTTCTTTACTTTTGTAATACATCCCACAAGACAATTATGAAGGTGCCAGGTAACATCGATGTCGTTTTTTATTTATTTTTATTTATTTATCAAAAAACTCCAAAAACAGCAACTAAGGCCTTTACATTGGGTTCAATAAACAGAATAAATTTATTAAAAAAACAACAATAGTAGTAGAAACAAAACAGAATAATTCAAAATATAAACAAGGCAAGAATGAGGCGAAGATGACATAAATGTTACACATTAGGTTTCAGTTGGGAGAAAAAGACGTTGCGTGAGGAGAAAAGGTCAAGGGTGGGGCGACTATTAGTTAGGGCATTGAAAGATGAAGGTAGGCGGTAGAATAGTGATCGTTGGGAAATGGAGAGACGGAATTTGGGTGTGTGTAACAGACTCATATTGCAAGTGATGCGGGCTGGGATGCGGAGTGAAAAATAGGAAAGAAGAAGATCAGAGCGGAAGGACCCATTCATGATGGAGTGCAGGAATTTAAGGTCCGAAGTCAGCCGGTGAAGGGAGAGGTGTGATAGGCCAAGAGATGATAAGATTTCTACACATGAGCTATGTCTAAGGGAGGGCACGCGATGACGGACTATGGCTAAAAAGAAGTTAAGGGGGCGGTTGAGTAATTTAAGAGTGGTGGGGGACGCAGTTGACCAGATGGGAGAGCAACATTCTAGGATGGGTAGTACACATCCAAGAAACACAGATTTTAGGGCAAATGGGTCCGTTATTTCCTTGAGCCGATAGAGAATTCCCACTATCGACATTGCCTTTTTATAAATACTAGAAATATGTTCATGGAACATCAACTTCTGATCAAAGGTAACCCCTAGGTCATTATGGGAACTAACAGAAGGTATAGGGTGCTTGGAAAGTTCGTAGGTAAAGGAGATGGTTTTGCGTTTTAAGGAGAAGGATATTGCAGCAGACTTCTCAGGATTCACGCGCAGTTTCCATTTGGCGCACCAGCTATCAATGGCATTTAGAGATGACTGTAAATTAAGGGAATCCGCCGCACTGTTAATTGCTCTAAATACTTTACAGTCATCTGCATATAAAAGAATGCTGCAACCAGAGGGTAGAACATCTTCAATTAGGTCGCCTACATAGAGTGCAAAAAGAAGGGGACCAAGAACGCTGCCCTGGGGGACTCCAGAGGTAACTGGCAAATATTTCGGGGAAATTCCATCTACTAAAACCCGCTGGTTGCGAGAATTTAAGAAGTTAGAAATAAGGGATAATATGGGGCCATGTATATTGTAACGGGACTGAAGTTTGTGTAGAAGGAGGTTGTGATTGACGGAATCGAAAGCTTTAGAGAAATCTATATAACAGACGTCGAGTTGCGACCCGTTTTCGAATGCAGAAATAATGTGATGATGTAAAATGGATAGATTAGTGAGGCAGGAGCCAGCAGGAAGGAAACCATGCTGAAAGGGTGAGATGTATGGGAGAGTGAAATGAAGAATGCGATCATGGAGAATACGCTCAAAGATTATGGACAACACTGGTAAAATGGAAATGGGGCGATAATTTTCAATTTTATCCTTAGGACCGGATTTCAAAATGGGGGTTACATTGGAGTTCTTCCACTGCGCTGGGAAAGTTCCGGATAAAAAGAATCTGTTAAAAATGATGTAGATGGGAATATAGAGAGCGCCAGACGTACGATGAAGGAAAATTGAGGAAATATCATCCGAACCGGTTGATTTGCTAATGGGTAGGGATGACATATACTTTAGGATTTTGCAAGGAGAGGTAGAGATAGACGCAAGGGAAAGAGCGGAAACCGGATGAACAGGGGGGAGGTTCATATTAGGAGGAGAAGGGGTGAAATTAGAGAAGTAATCATTGAAGCCCGAGGGCCTGGCGTCACCTTCATATGTCACCACACCGACTGAGAGTTTATGCGGGATGCGACGGGTTTTTCTTTTGGTATTAATCAGCGACCAGAATCTCTTGGAGTTTACCTTGATGTCTTGTTTTTCAGTCTTGTCAGAATATAAGGAGCACATTTGTCAAAATATCAATACAGGTATATTCCCACTTACGTCCTCTAGAGTTAACATTGATCTGCCAATTTTTTTGGATAATTAATTAAATGCAGACAAAAATACTAAAATCGAAAAAATATAAGAGTAGAAATATAAGAAATGATATTGAAATTAAATTTTTTAAATCATTTTAGGACAAATAATTCAAAGTAAATTACAATACAAAATAACAAAGAAATTATGATAAGGAAGTAAGAACAGATTAGAAAACATCTTTGAACATGAATGGCGATGAATGGAGCAATGTGCACTGAAGAAACTTTCGGTAAACTGCCAGCAAGAGGCATTCTGTCTATTTACTATAGTAAAGGCCTAATGTTTCGTATTCATCAAATTCCTTCAAAAGACTAATTTAAAAGCATGAGCTTTTTAACACAGAGTCGTTGAAAACTTTACATTAACCATGTTTGATGCCATTGCTAAAAATGAGCACAAAAAAAATCGCGGATGCTATTATTTTGATGCAAAGTTCTTTTATTGTCTAGCACTCATCCTAATCTGTTTTGAAGGGCGATGTTAAGAGCACAGAGTCTGAAATAGAGGCAATGAGGAGAATGGAGTAAAAAGTGCACTGTTTCCTTGTGAAGTGAGCGGTGCACTAGAGCAGATAGATATGCATTTGCCAATGTCATATATTGAATAGGATTGCAATTACGCTTCGTCATCTTTGTATTTACTTTTATTTTACTTGAATTATTTTTGCACTTATTTACAATGACCGATTCTCATTGCTGAGTTGCCGAAGTGCTTCTATTTCAGTGCATTTTTTTAGATGATCTAAGATCGCATTATAAAAAAATAGGCACCAAGCAAAAACAACGCTATATATATACGCTAACGCAATGCAATTTACATTTTTCTTAGCATAAGGCATATGCTCGGTAATTTCTGGCAGGTTTTTTTCTTGACCACGTCTGCCATCCTCCTGCTGCACAGTAACATCGACTTAATGCCAAGTTGTGCCATCAGGAGCAACAAGTTCTTCTGCCACCTCTTCAGCTTCACCACTGTTGCCATCAGGACCTGCATCTCCTCCAACCAGTATGACGTTTTCATCGTACAGTGTTATGGCTACTGCACCCAACTGACGTGCTTGGATGACATTTTTGACTCTCAGGCTTAGCAGAATATTGAACGAACCCTCTTGTTTTTCTTGAGGCACTTGTTTTTCCTTCTAAGTGGAGTGCTGCAAGCTTTTGCTGTTTGCTTATCTTGAACTAAACAAGTGAAACTTGTTTAGTTCAAGATAAATTTATAAAGAGCGAGAAATGTATTTATTTTTTATTTGTCAATACATATCTTACGACCCTAGAACCAATGTAACTCTCCTTTGACTCCTAAATTTCTTTGGATATCTTATAATATGGGTCAAATTCTTCTTCTAAATCTGTAGCCACAGACTGATCTTCAGCAATATTGTTGAGCTCAGGGGTGACGTTTTCTGGTGAGAGCCACATTGAGTTTCAATTCAAATGCAGGGTTGCAAGGTTTGAAAGGTCAAGCGTCCAAGTCAAACTGAGCAGTGGCATATAGGACGGACGAGCAACCAGCTGGCTTGTGGCACTCTACGCAAAGAGTCTGCACTGCACACGGCCGGCACAACATGGGTACAGCCACAGAACGAATTTCAAAAATAGCCGAAATGGCCAGGTCCATCATTCTAGTGTTAAATGTGCTGAATGGTAAACTCATAATTGAGTTGAAAAAAAAGGGTTTTGGCTCTTCCTTAAAAATTTGCCCAGCTTCTGTGCTTCCCATGAGCTAAACCATTGATTGGTCAATATGTGTGTGCATGCCATGTAGCATTAATATAAAATTTAATTACAAGCAAGGCATGTGCCATCCCTAAGTAACAGCATATTAGAAAGTTTTATGTAATCTTTTTCTTGGTGTGCCATGTGGTGGCATGGATGTCATAGGTTGCCGATTACTCCACTAAACACCCTCATGACTACCTGAATGAAATAGAACTTGGTACTAGTTGTGCAAAATGTGTCATTACAGGTTCTACATAATCTTCGCCGTGGATTACGAGAAGATGGAACTCAAATTGCTCTGACTGAGGAAGACCGATGCAAGTCAATCCAACTGTGGTCTGAGAGGAGGAAGCGTGTACTGTTCTCCATCACCAATTGTGCTGTTTATGCCAAGGTTTTTATCCACTTTTCATTACTTAAAAAATAAAAATTATATTTGCCCAAGAATAATTTTGTAATTTTTTTTTACTGCTGCAAAAATGTTACTCCTACTTTGCCTTAAGCCACCTTTGATACTTCATTTTACATGCGAATTTGGCATGTTTTCTGTTTTGCACTTGTTTTATGTTTTAACTAATATTTTATATAATTTAATTTTACTTATATATTGAATAAATTAATCAATAGCCTATACTATAATCATCTGCATAACAAAGTAGTTACTTGCTTTTAGAATTGTAACAAAACGAACATCCAAAATTTACGAAGGATAGAAAAATTTACAAAAGATAGATAGATTAATAAATACAAAAATTAATAACCGTTGCAAAATATAACACAACAATAAAATGCCTGGGAAACTTAAATAAATAAACAGACAACAAAGATGGAAGTGAGGGATGCCGTAGGAGGGGAGATCAAAAAGAATGCCATGCAATAGCCATGCAATTGTACTCTTGCTAATCGGTGAAATAAAATATTATTATTATTATTATTAACTATCAGAGAGAGAGGAGGTAAAAGACGCAGCACTAATTAATTTTGAGATTAAATAGACATTGGCGATTGATTGGCAATCCAGAACAGAAACGGAGATTATTCCCAAGACAGGGAATACTCTGAGAGAGATCGCAATTGCATATGGCGTGTATGACGAGATTTGATGAGACGGGGGTGTAAGGCATGAACATAGCCCAAAAGATTGCAGGGAAAGCCTACACATGCAACCAACGAGGGTCAACGACCTGATAAGTGGGAATAGAGTTTATTAATGGTTAAATAAAGTCAATATGAAGTGAATTCTAAAGGAACTATAAAACCCTAGTTAATTACAAGCCCTTAATTGCAATACAAAAATTAAATGATCTGTTTGGTTTATATATATATTAATTTGAGATATTATGGAACATAAGTGATCAACATTTCTGGTTTATTGATTCATACATTCAACATCAAATTTAATATGTCCCAGCAGGTTTATTGGAAAATACTCATAAAAGTATAAGTTTTGTAAATGAAGGTATTCATAGCTAATTTTCTTAAGTGTAAATTGGGCCCAATCGTTAATTTGATCTGAATTATAAAAATTATTCTTGAATGCATTTGTATATGTCTGTAAACCCCAGAATTCTCTTAAAGCAACAAAGAAAGGAGAAGGTGTTGGTAAATGTTTGTTTCGGAAACTTGAAAGAATTTTAACTGTTGAGGGAAAATAAGTACATAATGGTTAGTTTCGGAACGTGCAAAGATAAAAGTCCGCACATGGGAAATATTTCCTTATTAGTATAACACAGAGGGCAGAGTTATCATCATTGAAGAGCATTATTGCAAAATGGATGCACCAACGCGGGCACAATTATAATATCATAAATAGGATTACTAGAGAATTAATACAACAATTAAATTATGGCCGAGCTTATAGTGGCTGTATATGTCTGAAGATAATCCTCCATTTCTGGCCAAATATCGGTTGTCAAAAGTGAGAGGGTCTTGGGTTATTTTCGAGTATGGAGAGAGGTGCATATTTCCTATGAAAGTCCATGGCTAATTGCCTAAAATAACCAAGAAAAGTTGGACACATTTCCTGTCTGGTATGTATATCCTTCCTTGAAAAATTAACACCAATGCATGCAGTCATTTGAAGCAAGCAATTCCTCATGTAATTGAATAATACATAGCTCCAAAAACAGTTAAATTACTGGTTGGCAATGGGTTTCTACTTGAAAAGCATTTCATTAGTTTAAAGTGAAGGTGTTTAACTCAAAACATATGTATTGTGACTTAGGAATCCAAATGTAAACAATACCATCTCAGAAAAATGTTGAAGCCTTTCAGGATAATTATCTTAACTGTTCATTCTAACATTACCTTTAACTGAGGCAACATTGTGAAAATTTATCTCTCACAGTAATTGTGTCTGATTCATATAATTTTGTCATGCAGTTGGTGTAGCAGACTTATTCAGAATCGTAAGTGAATTGAAGAGTTAAAAATTGATAGCGCCATTACCATTCCTTTAACTCACCTTTATTCTAAGCCAAATTATTGTTTTGAAGTACCCAGGTATTGTGCTAACTTGATCAGCACCATTAAAAATGCTACTGTACGAGGGTTGTCTGAAAATTTTTGAGCCTAAAATAGAAAGACTTATTTTTTCTGTCCAATATAGTTTTATTTTACAACATACACTACGTTTACCAATCGATCTCAGATCGATCTGACCGGCTCAGCTCGGTATGGTAAACGGAGTGGGCTGGCCAGATCGATCTGAGAAGGGAGCCGAGTCAGCCCGCTTTCCCTAACCGGTCTGAGATCTCAGATCGATCCGAAGAGGTCGGAGCGTGGCGCTGATCGTTCTTCTTTTGGTCGCCAATGGTAAACAAAACATAATCGATATCATTTACGGCGTGACTTGTTGTAAGAAGGGAAAGGAAAGAAGTGTGCGGCTGAAATACGCAAGAAATCTAAAAATAATCCAAACTACTGAAATCGATATTTTCAGACTGTGTTGGTAAACCAGGCGATCTGAGTCAGCTCGCTTCTGAACTTTCAGATCGGTCTGAACTCTGAGATCGATTGGTAAACGTAGTGATAGTCTCCTTTTAAGTTGATACACTTTTTCCAGCAATGCTCTAACCTCTATAACCCTTCCAAATAGTAGCTGGCATCTTTCTCTGCAAAATAGGTGTTTACGTATGCGATAACCTCCTCGTCCGATAAAAATCTGTTTCCTCCAAGCAAAACTTTAAGTTAGGAAACCAGAAAAAGTATCTGGTGAATATGTTGAGCAGTCAACCAATTCAATGGGCAGTTCGTGAATTTTAGCCATGGTGACCATCAAAGTGTGAGCTGGTGCATTGTCCTGATGGAAAAGCACTTTTTTCTTCTTCATATGTGGTCGTTTTTTTTTTGCTATTTCTGCCTTCACCTTGTCAATGATGGGTAATACTCTCCCGTTATTGTTTTACGTTTTCGAAGATAATCGATGAACATAAGTCTGTGACTATCCCAAAAAAGTCACCCAACGGAGGGATAGCTTACGCATATCCAATTCTTCAGTTAAAATATGACAAACGTGCTTTTTTGGTATGCCTCTAGCCGAGCTGCTATCTATCTAACCTTAATTCGACGGTTGTCCAGTACCATTTGGTTCACTTTTTCGATGCTATCATTTGTGGTCGCAGTTTTTGGCCATCCCGAGTGCTCAATCAGCCAAGCTGGTACTACAATGTTTAAATTCAGCTGCCCATCTTTTCATAGTGGCAAATGATGAGGCAGAGTCCCCGTAAACAGCGTACAACTTGGTTTTAATTTGAGTAGGCGTATTGCCTTTCAAATGCAAGTATTTAATCATGGCACGATATTCGATTTTTTCCATTTACACAAAATCACTCACAATGACTTACTCAAACTATTGTCAAAACAACAACTGAGCATCCAAAATGGCTGAAATTTTGGTGAGTACCTTTCAACGCATTCCAAATACTTTCCCCAACTTTTGTCGACGAGTGCTGCCATCTTCATGTTGAGGCTCAAAACTTTTCAGACAACCCTCGTACACTGCATTCAAAATTTCACGCACACTATATTTTAAATATAACTCATATTAATGTATTGAGATAACACTTGAAGGTCATGACCATTAAAAGGCTTGCATCTAAGTTCAAAAATTAGCTTAATTTTCTATACAGTTGAATCCACTCACCTTTCTTTCTCAATGAGATCCACTAGTTTGCGGAACATCTCTTCCAATTAGAGTGATTAAATCCGTATCTCTCGGGGAAAACACTTCTGGTATTGAAGATAAGCATCTTGAAAAGTAGACGTTCTCAAGGAAAACTTTTTGTATGTTTAATGATAGCCAAGTAAGATGAGAAGCAGCAGAATGATTGAAAAGCACAGACACACTACAACATGACTCCAATGACGATGTGTAAACAATCGTGAATTTTCTAAAAAGCAAGGCTCTGCACCTTGGAACAACAAATAGTTCTGTCTTGATCTAAATATTAAATATCAAATTCTTGCTTTCAATAACCTGATAGTATTTATTTAAAGCTATAAACTTACTGTATGTGCTCGAGTGTAAGTTGATGAATTTCTTCCCTTTTTCTATCAAGGAAAACCTACCTTCGACTTATACTCCAGTCACTAAGAAAGGTGACTTTTTCGGGGTCAATCTTGTTATGTATCAGTAGCATAAAACCATTTGTATCTCTGTTACTGATAAGTCATGTGGAATATTCACCGAGATAAATCAAGAAATGCATTATATTTATGTTCTAAGTTTCGTATTAGGACCTACCATTGGAAAATCCACTTGGTACTTCTGTTCTACAATATTAGTGCATTACATAAGGTCAGTTGTTTTGTGTAAATATTGCATAACCAACACAAAACACTAGAATTTCCAGATTGGCCATGGGCGATGCTGGGGCTGTAAATCTCTGTGATTATACTGATCGATATGATGTGCCTTTTTTACATGCTGTCGATGAAAATAACTTCGGAGAAAATGAACCTCAATACTGAGATGAAATGAATATATGTCGACTTCTCATCACAAAATTGGGAATTACCCGGCTTCTATGCTTTCCGATACACCACACACTCTGACGGCCAGCTGAATCAGTTAAGACTCGGCACTTGCTGAACATTGATCCTGTTTAATAACTTACTGTCTGAGTCCCGAACATTTGTAAATGTCCTTCTCTTCCGGCAAATATGTATTTCCATTTCCATAACCATCTATGCCAATGGTGAATGTTTGTTGAAGTCAAAAAGACAGCTTATCGGAGTCCATGATACAAAAATATATGGAAGAATCATCAATATCTTCTCCTTCTCATCTAACTATGCTTTCTTTATCCTCTTCAGCAGACGTTGGGATATCTACACAAAATCACTCTCCGGAGTTGATACTTCATTTCGTAGCCACAGTGTACACCAAAAGCCTACATCACATCTCTCCCCACTGCCCTATTGTTTCTCCTCCAACTGTCGCACTGTCAACACTATCGGCACCATATCGCCATGGTGAATGGTGTGGAAGATGATGATGCCTTCAATCAAGATGACGACGATGATGATGTGACTGCTTCATCACGAACACTGATAACCCTATCAAAAAATGCTCTAGCCATCTACACAGCTGATTTTGTTGCATTTAAATATTTTATCGATAGGTTAATTGAAAGTTTATATTTCTTTTTACCAACATTTATTGCTCTAGGCTTCAATATTCATCCATTCGCCTTTAATGGTTCACTATCCTGTGCTCTTTAATCGTGAAACGTGGAGATTAAGCAATTTTTTTCACCTCAACTTATATTCAAGTCACGGATTATAGTGGATACGTCTCGTCCAAAAATTAGACTTCAACAGATGCTCGAAGATATATAGAAAGTGCTTACCAAAAACAAGAATTTTATTTTCTAATAGTTCCATTATGTGTTCAAGCCATGTCCGATCGATATATTTCGTATTCTGCAGATGCCAGTGGATTGAAAAGTGCAGATATCAGGGGATACAAAGTTTTTCATTAAATTATTTCATCCCCTAACAGCAAAATACCCAAATGTGTTAAATTTTTAATGATAATTGTTAATATAGTACATGCAATGTGCAATGGTCGACTTAAAATTCATGCTCATCTTACCAGAATTGATGCCATAATATTCGTAAAAATGTCTTGCTAACTTTCCATACAGATAGTTTTGTATCGTATTCATACACCCTCTTATCTAGAGATATAAATTTTGATGTGCTATCCGGGATGCTTGATTAATTTAGAATTTCCTTGCTAAATTCAAGGAATTATTTCTTTTCTTATCCATTCAAACCATCCTAGCACTTTTAATAGAGAAAACGATCTTCTAATGTAATGCAGAAGCATATACATGTAACTATTGATGCTAAGGCTTCCGCAGTGCGTTGAAGTTGAAGGATGCATGCTTTTGGGTTTTTCACTGCGTCGTTGTTTTTAGAGACAACAGTTTTGCCTGTGTTCCAGCTGTGTTCTTGTAGGTGGCATTTCACAGCTCTTTTTGTTTGTCCTATGTATGCCATTCCTGTAAGTATTAACTAACATTTAACTATTACCATCAAACTCATCTTCTGCCAGAATGGCATACGGCATAACCCTCTTTCCCACTGAACCCCCACCCCACTTCCCCCTACACTTGCTGGAAACACTACAGTGTAACTGAGCTGGTAACAATAGCCTAGGATTGTGTTTGTTGAACCAGATTTTTAACCGGCTGTCACTAATAGTTTTACACCACTTTCCTTGAATGTACACCCACTCCCCGATTAATGCTGTTCCGATTAGTGCTGAAAATATTTTAAGACCCTCTTTCAGTTTAACGCTCTCCGGTTCTGCGTTAACGCTCTTGAAAATCCCACGTTACTCAGCGATTCCTTCGCCCCGTGCGCCCTGTTGGAACCATTCTGCTACGCTTTTTTTTACTGAAAGAGAGAATCGTTGACGAAAAACTTTCATTAATGAATATTCTGCATAGTACAGTGTATTGAAGGAAGAAAAACGATTTCATCAAGGCTTTCGTCCACCTTTTGTCATTACCGCGTAATGGAATTTATTGATGAATGAACCTTTCGACTGTGTTCTGAGCATGTTTACTAGGAGTTTTTTTTGTTGTGTCTTTTCTAAATTTCTAATAATGTATTTTCCCCGTAAAAATAGGCAATGAGTGATAATAGGCAGCTGGAGAAGAAGAAATGAAAAACAATATCACTTGGCATAAAGTTAGAAGTCTTGCAACGTCTTAATGCTGGACAGCAGCAACATGAAATTTGTAAAACTTTTTATCTCGCTGGTTCCACTGTAAGGACTATCGTAAAGAATGCAGATAAAATAAAGAAGTATGGGAAAATAGCAACTCCTTCGGCTACCGTCAGGATAGGAACAAGAAATAGATGTGACACTATTATGGAAATGGAAAGACTTATAAATGTATGGATAGAAGATTTAGTTGAAAAGCATATACCTGTAAGTCTGTTGGCAATTCAAGCAAAAGCTAGGCATTTGTAAAATGAATTGCCTATAGCCAGTTCTAATGTAGAAACATTTACTGCCAGCCGTGGCTGGTTTAATCGCCTTAAAGCCCACTATAAGTTCCTCCTCAGTTTGTGTATGTAGAGGTAATTCCTTGCTAGCCACTCCCAAGTCATAATAACCTCCAGCATGAGTCAGTTAAATCAAAAGGAGCTACAGAATCTCTGGTCCATTGAGTGCCATTATTTCCCATTTGTGGGAGTATTAGGTCTCGAATGTCTGAGGAAATATAATTCTATCATCAAAAGAGAAAAAAAATTTAAAAAGAAAATTCAAGTCAAGAAAAACATTTCTTCAGTCATTTCAAGTCAAGAAAAAATGTACATATTCACATAGTGAGGAAATTTTTGCATTGAGAGGCCAAGGTACACAGGAAATTCAGGAATTGTTAATGATTAAAATGGAAGGGAATTCGTAACTTCCTGAAAAGGTTCAAATGAATCGAGGTAGTTGAACTAAAGTTGTTTTGGTACATGCATCAGAATATTTTTCATTCTTTGTGAAATGTCTATTCTGAACGTGCTCATATATGAACTGACTTTCTTTCTGTTAAATCACAATCCTGCCTTTGTCATCATCATTATTGCTGGTCATCAACCATGATGGTTTGTTTGACTTGGTTTTTCACTCTATGCTTCTATGAGCTATTCTCTTCACCTCTACATATTTCTTTGTTTCCTCATCATTCATTATTTGCTTTAAGTATCTCAGCGAAGGTCTTACTCTGTTTCTGGCTGTCTTGTATCTTAGACACTTGTATCTTAAAATATACCGAATTAGGCTGTCCCTCCTTTTCTTTTGAGTTCTTAAGAGATTTCAATTATCTCCAACTTCTATCAGTGCCTCTTCATTAATTGATTGATAAATCCACTTGTAATTCCAATTGCATATTGTCGTGGCCCGGTTAGGGTCGACTGGTTAGGGGTCGTAACTTAGACGTTTCAAGGATCAAAACCTCGGGAAATCAGTCAAAGAGAACTCACTCTCCGTTCTTAAGTAAAATCCATTTATTAACATTTAGTACATGTTAGGTTATGCTTACTCCATGCCGTACATCTTGTAGTGAAGATAGTCGAAAACGGACGAATGGGAAGGATGACCTCTAGCAGCGTCTGTGGAGTACGGGCGTGGTCGTTGGTCGAAGAGTCGATGGCGAGGCGGCAGCAGCAGAGTGGACCGAGCGCAGGGAATAGAGTAGACAGAGCCCGCGTCCTCGTCCGAAAAGGGTTTTTATATCCTAACCCTCCCTGATCCCCCTCCTTATTCTAGAAGGTTCTTAGGGCGTTGTCCATGGCAAGCCTAACCTTATTTGGTAAGACAGAGAACCTCTGGAAAGTTCCCATGCTGCTTACGTAATTAGATGTTGACGAGAATTATATTATCGAGTGACAAGGAGTATGAGGGGCCGGACGGAACCTGCGGTTTCGTATGTCTTAAGAAACAGTGAGAATGACGACCGCCCGAAGAAGGATGTTCCGTGGGAAAAAGTACTGAATCATGACAGCTTATTAAAATAGAAATTATACATCCTAAGCTTTGTCGGCCCGGCCGCGCGTGGGCCTAAACTGGCAGGAGGTGGGTCCAACCCAAAATGGTGACCGAGGACGGAGGACCCGCCCTGGTCCGAGGTCCGCTTAGGAAAATAAACAGGGCCTCCTTGAAACGGAGGGAAAGGAAAAAACGGGTCACGACAATATCCTTCCATGTATAAATTCATCGGGGATGATTTTTTTAAACAGCTACTATTAATTTGTTTGTAATTCTAAGAGCGGTTCTCCTCAGTCATTCTATTTTCCTAATTCATATCATGAAAAACACCTGTAGTGAAGTGAGAGTTGCTCTACTGACCACGATGGTGTCCACATTCACTCATGTGAGGAAGGGCCGCTACCCTTTTTTCTGATATTCCCCATGTCTCCTTATGGGATGTGTATAGATGATTAATCAACTCACCTGGAGGCTGACTGCCATATGTCAAGTGGTGGACACCCTTAAGCATAGCCCCGAGTGTCCCTTCATCCTGATGTGATTGTCATGAATGAAATAGACTTCCTTACCTAATTTCCTTTAATCCCTTGGGGGACGTAGGGTTGCAACAAAAGACCTCCACCGGACTCTATTCTGGGCCGTACTGGGCACATGTTTTGCCCTCTTCTTTGATCTGTATTTCTACAGTCCTTTTCCATGTTATTCTAGGTCTTCCCTTTCTCCTACTCAGCTGCGGATTCCAGTCCAATGCTTGCTTGCTAATATTTTCATTTGGCCTTCTCAACTCATGCCCAATTCATCTGAATTTTCTGTTCTTTATTATTTCTCCAATCGGCATTTGATTACATTTGTGCAACAGCTCTGCGTTTGTTAAAGTTTCTGGCCAATAAATTTTGAGAATTTTTCTTAAACATTTGTTTACAAATACTTGTAATTTTTTTGTAGTGGTTTTGGAGACTTCCCATGTTTGGCATCCATACAAAGAACAGATTTTACATTACTTTAAAAAATTCTTAACTTTGTTCTTCTTCTTAATTTTTGTGACCTTCAAATTGGCTGCAGTTGTGCAAACACATTCTTTGCCTTTTTATTTCTTTGTGTCACATCTTCATCTGTTCCACCTTTCTCTGAGACAATGCTCCCCAAATACTGGAAATGATCAACATGCTCAATTGTATTGCCATTAACAAACAAATCTTCATTATTCCTGTGATCAATTCTCATTTTCTTTGTTTTACTAGCATTGTCTTCAGACCAACCTTACAACCTTCCGTTTGCAGTTCTTCCAATTTCTCTTTCATGTCAGAAAATGTGTGCGATAACAAGTACAAATCGTCTGCGTAGTCAATATCCTCCAGTCTTTGAGTCATTTCCCATTGTATACCTCTAACTCGACTACAGACCCTTTCCATAACTCCATCCAACAACATCAAAAACAGTACAGGCGAGAGCAGACAACCCTGTCTAACCCCTGTTTTGATCCCGAAAGAACTTGTGAGTCTCGATTCATGTATCACGTGGCATTCTTAACCTTCATAGTTTGCTTTAATTATATTTATTATTTTCTGTGGAACTACAAATCTTTCCAGAGCCTTCCATATTGATTCTCTACTAATGGAGTAGAATGCCTTTTCAAGGTCCACGAAGGACAAATACAGGGGATACTGGTACTCAGCACTCTGTCCAATAATGATCCTAAGTGTGTTAATCATATCTGCACATGAGCAATCCTTTCTAAACCCCGCTTGCTCCCTTCTTAGCTTTGCTTCTACTATACCTTTAATTCTATTTAGTACAATTCTGGTTAAAATCTTACTTGGTACTGATAGCAAGGTAATACCCCTCCAGTTATTACATAGTATATGTAGTTAGGTCACCCTTTTTGGGTATTTTAACCAACAGTCCTTTCTTCCAGTGTCTAGGTTTTAGCTTCCTCCTCCCATATTTTAACCAGCAGCCCATGTAAGATATTTGCTGTAGTCCCTGGATTTATTTTTTACACCTCTGGAGGTATGTGATCCACACCAGGAGACTTCTCATTTTTTAATTCCTCAATAGCTTGAACAACCTCCTCTTTAGAGGGTGGTGCTGTACTTACGTGAAAGTCTTCTTCTACTCTGTTGTCTTGGCTCGCTTCTTCTTCCCAGTCTTCTTCCTCGTTTCTATTCAATAGTTCTTTGAAGACTTCTCTCCATCTTTCCAGCTGTTATCCATCTCCCATCACCAGTTTACCATCCTTATTCCTCACTGGTTTTTTCCATCTGGTTAGTGGTTACAAACCACTAACCATCAAGCTTGCTCTTATTACCAGGGTCGACAAGTGTGTGAGGTTAGGAAAGGATTGAAGGACAGAGCAAGAAGGGTAGGGGAAAGAGGAAGCACTCGACCCCAGAGACATAAATAGGCTAAGGGGCTGACGAGCGGTGAAACAAAACCTTTTATCTCAGGTGCTGGCTTCGTTGGATCCTATTAATGAGGAAACAACAGAGTGGCAGCCGGTCGCCTAGGGCCCCACCCACCTGATAAGGTTTCTTGTCAATACACTCTCTGTTTGCTAATGTTCTGATGTTTTGGTAAACTTCTCTTGTGTTTCCTGCTTCTGCCTCTGAAGCCAAGTTCTCTAACCATTTCCTCTTATCACTCCCGAAACTTCTTTTCATTTCTCTATGCTTAATGCTGTATGCTTAATTTGCTCTTCTTTTCTCCTCGGCATCCTCTCCTTAGTTCTTCTTTCCCTTTAGATTCCTTTTTTCTTCTATTTTCATCCAAATTTCTTCTGAAATCTATGGTTTCTTCTTCTTCTTATAGCCAAGGACCTCTTA
Organism: Pyrrhosoma nymphula; assembly: GCA_963573305.1. NCBI lineage: Eukaryota > Metazoa > Arthropoda > Insecta > Odonata > Coenagrionidae > Pyrrhosoma > Pyrrhosoma nymphula. The sequence continues at coordinate 20,163,757 of OY754330.1, read as the reverse complement.
ACTGGTTTCAGTCATTATATCCCTGACTTTAGACCACTCCTCTTCAGTGCCCGCATTTTCCAACTCCATTAAATCAAATCTGTTCATAAGTGGATACTAAATTCTTGTTTTATCTCCTTCTGCCTCAGTATTCCCACATTGTACTTTTTTTCCCTTGTTTCTAATTGTGCTTTGTGTGATGCAGCCTTAAGTCTGACATCGGCTGTAACAAGATTTTGATCACTTCCACAGTCCACCCCTCTCCTGTTCCTTGTATCTAAAGCGATCTTCTCCACTTTCTACTTATAGCAAAATATTCAATCTGGTTGGCTACTAAACCGCTCGGTGAAATCCACGTCATTGAATGACATAATTTGTGCGGGAATAAATTGCCACCAATCACCAGTTCATGATCTCCACAAAAGTTAACGAATCTATCGTCATTTTCGTTCATTTCCCCAATACCATGTTTTCCCATGGTTTTCTTCACTCCGGTATTATCAGTTCCAACCTTGGCATTTAGATCACCCATCACAATGATTATGTCTTGTTTCTTAATAGATCTGGTTGCTATTTCAAATTGGCCATAAAAATTTGTCTTCTCTTCATCCAAAGCTTCTTCGGTAGGTGCGTAGCATTGTAGTATAGATATACTTCTTACCTTGGATTTGAATCTTGCTAGAATTAATCTATCCGCTATTGGCCTCCAGTCAAGAAGTCCATGTTTTGCTTTATCGATGATCAGGAGCAGATCAGGAGGAGAGATGCCTTCTTTCCTCTCATCATTTTCATTTTCCTTCCCTGAGTATATCAACATGTTTCCCTCGTGTTATTTCCCCAAATCCATTCCATCTAGTTTCACTAAGGCCAAGAATATCTATTCTATAATCCTTTAATTCCCTTTCTAAAACTTTCAGAGTGCCTGCATCATTTATTGTTCTCACATTCCATAAACCGATTCGTGTCCTAAATTTCATGCGAGAAGTCTTTGCCAAAAACCTGTCCGGCTTGTTTCATTTGTTGCAGTTTCTGTTATAAAAGTGAATTTAAGAGGAAGCAGGTTATTAGCCTACCTCCTCCGATCCTGCTGGTGGGGCTGCCACCTGTGCTCCCAGGCTACCGATTTTATTTTAGATTTGTCTCCCTTAGCCTTTGAGACCTACACTCCATCTACAAGGCTGCAGTTCCCGCTCTATTTATCCCAAGCAGGAGGGGTTGCCTCTTTTGCCAGATCCGCCAAAGGACCCCTTTTTTTGTAGATTTTTGCAGCTCATTGTTTATGGTATTCAGGCTTTTGGTTCTGCGATTAAATTATTTAATATTATGCTACAGTTTCGCCGTGCTATGTTGCTGGCTTCGTCGGGCTTTTAAGAACAACAAGCATATAGGTGGGATAGAATAATTTAATCGCAGAACCAAAAGCCCGAATGCCATAAAGGACCCCTTCTTCGCCTTCACTGCCATTGAGGTCTGCACCGTAACCAAGGCAAGGGGCTAGTTTTGGTCCACCCCGATTATTTTATTTCCCTGGTACCCACAATGTCTGGTGAGCATTCCCCTATCCGCCACCTGGGGAGGTGCTCGATGGAAAACTAGCAACTCCACGCAAGGAAAGAAATAGAGTTTGGCTTTATTTTGGTATTTCAACGGTGATACATGGACACTTAAGTGATATTGAATTAAACCCTCAAGCATGACTTAAATTGCAAGTATTTTATCTATGCTTTGTACATTGTTCCCTAATATCCAGGATTTCGTGCATATACTATCTGGAATATTTTTAGCACCCAAGTGGCTCTTTGAAATTATTCCAATGACGTTGCTATCATTTTTTATTCAACAAACTACCTAATGAAAAGCTACCATCCTTAAAATAGAAAATATGAGTATAAAAAAACTGCTGACTTAGTGAAATAATCACTTCTTTCTACCACAAGGTTCAGAAACTTGATTATTTTGTACCTTAGCAGAAAAGCATTTTGTAGATATTCCTGAAATATGAATGCGACCGAAAACTATTTTTTTTACAATACTAAATTTGCAGCCTCTATTATTTAAGAAAATTTCAAGCGCTGTGCTGAAGTAAACATTGGTTCAATTAACGGTCCTCGCAAAGGGACCTTTGTGAAGTAAAATACGTGAATCAACATGAGGAAAAATCCTCTTGTTCCACCTCTGTCCAAGCATGCACCAGTGGTACAGCAGCCGATACGATTTGAATTTGTCCTCTGGCCATGGAGACTTTGAAATACGATCGACTACTTTATGTCGATGGACATCTTAAGTGAAGCAATAATCTTCACACCTGCTGTTAATTTTGTACCTAAAAATTACGTAAAATTCTGTTACGAAACATCAACTTTAATGATTTACACGTAAACAACATTGTTTGTGATTTTATGTAGTCATTAGAAAACCACAACTGCATTGGCTTTTATATCATGGGTGTAAAGACAGAGGAGATGCTTTTATCATACTAGTATATAAAAATTGAATGGTGTCTGTCTGTCCGTCTGTCTGTTGTTCAATCACACAAACACTACTGAACCGATTGAGCTGAAATTTTCCATGTAGAGATAAAATGTGTATGGGTTGAACATAGGCTATATGAAAAAGCCCTCAGGGCCCCCAAAGGCCCCTCCTGGTGGTCCATGCTAAGCATTGGGTTCGGTGCAGTTATTTCATTTTTTGCTTTTTATAAGTACTTACACTCAAGATAGAGGGCTAGGATTTTTTTAATCGGATGGCTGAATAAATGAAGTTTCTAATTCTTTCAATCGATTTTCTTTTGCGCTTCGTAATTCTCTGAAAATCATGTTTATAGCTGAAAAATCTGACATTTTTCTCTTTTATCAACAATAGCATATTTCCTTGACAACCAGAGAATTGATTTTCAAAGGATATTCACGCATCTGGCATTTAAGTTTTCCTGGCGGCCCATGATAGCACGTAGACAGAAAATTTGTATAAGAAGGGCCCAGAGTCCCATGATCGATTGCTTCTGGGGGTAATTGATAAATTCAATGCATATTTACAAGTATACTCTTCAATGTCTACTCTCAAAGTAGCTCTCATAGGGACACTGCATGCATATGAGCTTAACACACAAAGGTTGAACGCACACTTGAGCTTGAACACTTACGTAGTAAACGATACACATAAAGAAATTAATTGTGCAAGAATATTTACGTGCAGCAAATAGTAATGTTAATAATGCCTCTGTTGCTACAAAAAAACACGGCGTTGTTTATTATCGTGTAATACTCAGATGTAGAACACATAGTGGAACCGTCTACCTCTCATTTCGATTGAGAATTGTTTTTAGACCAATTTCCACATCGAACGAACGAAGGAACGTCAACGAGTATCATACTAGGTTAAGAACTCTTCAATTGATTACGCTGACAGTGTTCTTCAGGCTTTGTGGTTTTCTTATAAAATAAGTTCAATTTTTTGCACACCCGTTGAATTTGCTAAAGATTGCGAACAGTTTTTTAGACCAATTCCCACTTCATAAACTTTATGAGTTATTTAAATATGTTTAAAAGTGTAAAAGTGCAGTAAACTTACATTCACTCAATCATCACGTTGCCTTTTCAAGACTCTCACTCGTCGCTGTGTTTCCCTTCCTTGGACTTAAAAATATATCCATCAACATGCCTAAAAGAGTAAACTTTCGAGTAAATCTTCTAGAGCAAGAGGAAAGTGTTCTTTGCGAGAAAATGAGCCCTTGCAAGAAAAACGACAAAGATTAGACTTGGATGCTCAAAGACATGCACACCAGCGATCTCATGATCATCTCCCCGAGGTGTTTCAGGGGTTACGCTAAGAACCGCACAAATTTTATCCTAGCCCAACCTACGGTCGGCGAACAACTATAAATCTGGTTCAAATATAGACCCATCTGTTCAAACTTCAATCTGTAATAAGATGGCGGAAATAATAATGACGTCACTGCATGCTTCTTACCCGAAAGAAGTACGGAAATTCTGCGCAATGAACGACATCCGTGCATGAAAATTGGCAAATGCACTAAGAATCACCATACATTTTTTTATTTAGCAACTGAAACCAATAATTATGGCTACCCTTTATGCCGAAGGCGCAGTCTGGGTGATGGAGGATTCATAGGTGAAATAAACATGGCAGTGGCTGGGAATGCTCCTTTTGTCGTTGTCAACCCCTGGATTGTACCCTACTCTCCAATCCTGATGAAGATACTCTACACACATATCAATGTTGAATTGCGCAACTAAATTCAGTCATTGAATTAAAATATATTTATGTACACAAGGGAAGCGATCTAGCTGTTAATCACTCAGAATACGGCTCAAAAGAACCGGAGGGACGAGGTGACCATCTATCAACCTGTGTACTATTTAAGTATTAATGTGTCTGCGTGGCCCATTTTTGGGTTTCCCATGCATGAAAGAGGACCATCAGTCACTTATCTCTCCGTGCACCTGGAAAACGGTCAGCATATCCACTACATCGACTACAACATACAAGATAGGCAACGAACTCCTTAAATGACTACGCTCACAGTGTTCTCCAGGCTTTGTGGTTTTCTTATAAAATACGTTCAATATTTTTTACACCCATTGAATTTCATTACGATTGCGAACAGTTTTTAGACCAATTCCCTCATCATAAACTCTACGAGTTCCTTACATATGTTTAAAAGTGTTAAAGAGCAGTAAACGTACATTCACTCAATCATTGAGTTGCCTATTCAAGACTCTCACTCGCCACTGTGTTTTCCTTCCTTGGACTTAAAAATAAATCCATTAGCATTCCTAATAGAAAAAAGGGCAACCATTCTAAAACATTTATTAAAACGAGAGGAATGTCTTCTTTGCAAGAAAATGAGTCCTTGCATGAAACACGACAAAGGTTAGACTTGGGTGCTCAAAGACATGTCCACCAGCAATCTCATTATAATCTCCCCGTGGTGTTTCTCGGGCTACGCTAAGAACCGCACACATTTCATCCTAACCAAACCTACTGACGGGTAACCAGCTATAAATCTGGTTCAAATATTGATCCACCTCTTTCAGACCGTCAATCTGTTTTAAGAAGGCGGAAATTATAATGACGTCACTGCATGCTTCTTACCCGAAAGAAAAACGGATATTCTGCGCAGTGAACGACATTGAGCATAAAAATTGGCAAGTGCACTAAGACTGATCACCATAGATTTTTAATTTAGTAACCGATGATAATGATTTAGGAACCAATGATTATGGCTACCCTATTTTGCTGAAGGCACAGTTCAGGTAATGAAGGATTCATACGACAAATAAACATGGCTGCTGCTGAAAATGCTCCATTTGACATTGCAAACTGCTGGATTGTACCCTACTATCCAATCCTGATAAGATACTCAACACACATATCAACGTTGAATTGTGGAACTCAAGTCATTGAATGCAAATATATTTATGTACACAAGGAAAGTTATCAAGCTGTTAATCACTCAGAAGACGACTCAAGAGAAACGGAGGGACGAGGTGACCATCTATCAACCTGGGTGCTATTTAGGTAGTAATGAGTCTGCGTGGCCCAATTTTAGGTTTCCCGTGCATGAAAGAGGTCAAACCGTCACTCAACTCTCCGTGCACGTGAAAAATGGTATGCGTGTCTACTACAACGAACACTACATACAAGATAGGATACGAACACCTCAAATGATTACGCTGACAGTATTCTTCAGGCTTTGTGGTTTTCTTAAAAATAAGTTCAATGTTTTTCACACCCGTTGAATTTCAACGGGTACCTTCAGCTAGTTGAAGGATAATTTTTTATCTCGCCTTCAAGTTTCGGTCTCAGCTAGGGAGAAATGCAGAAATATGTTCTCCTTGAAATGCCACCACTTCTGCTATTGGTAGGTATGCAGGGGGCCAAGGTGGAGCACTAGTGGTCATAACCCATTGATTAGATTTGGACTATTGTTGACTAAAATGTTTAAAATCCAGCCTGTTTTTCATGTATCCCACTATAATTCACATTGTTATCACTATTTGATGTGCATGCTTTAATGTGTTTTCTCTTATCCTTGCCTTTTCTTTAAAATACCTGCTTACGATAGAATGGATATTTTAACCTGGAAAAATGAAAATTTTGGCCTGGAAAACCTGGAAAAGTACTGAAATTTCATAATTTCTTGTCTGTAGCAATCCTGTCCTTGACAAACCCAAGGAAGACGACCTTGTAATGTGGGGATGAACAAGACTTTCAGCTACAGACACAATAATATGGATTAATCTTCAGGCCTAATGTTTACTAGTATTCCAATTCGGATGAGTTTCCAATCAAACAACAAATGGTGCAACCCCATTTACATTTAACCCATTCTTAAAAAATGCATAAGGCCATCGATTTTTACACATGTAAATATGTACTATCTGGCCTAACAAATCTACTCCACCTTTAGTGCATTTAGAGTGAATGATTATTTCCGCCTTATTACTGGCCTCCTCTATGATTCTGTCTGTATGATGCATGGTAGATAAAGGACCACTGACCTCCTCATCTTTGGTACCTATTACACTTACGTACTATTCCTGATAAAGCCAAATAATGAGGAACCAACTGCACGATTCTTATTAGCTTGAAGATTAGTTGGAATACATCGTTTATTTTTTCTGACTGTTCCAACCAGCTTGAGTCCATTACTTATTAGATTCTGGGCAAGCTCCATATCCGTGAAATAATTATCGCATGTTACATTCCTATTTGTCCGCTGATATGGCTTTGTAAGCCGCTGCACAACTCTTCGACCCAACCCCGGCATTGCTGTTTCCCCTCCCTCTTTTCCCAAATAAGGCAGAGAGTTGTGAGGATAAAAAGTTTCTGCATCACAAGCCCACCACACTTTCATTCCATACTTATCTGATTTTGAAGGCATGTACTGTTTGAAAGAGCATTTACCTCGGTAAGGAATGAGCTGGTCATCTACAGTGATATTGGGCCCCGGGAGGTAATATTTTCTAAAATTTGAATTGAGCTTTCCTCAGGCCCGCATTGGAGCAAATTTGTCTTTCTGATGACGTACAGCTCGTGTTGTCAAAGCAAATATGCAAGTATAAATTTGAATCGCTTTTGTCCCATGGTGGCTCCAAGTATTAGGGGACCATGCAATGTACTCCAGAGAGCATCATAATTTGAGTGATTTGATTGAAGATGACCTGCAGTAAGCAGTAAACAAAAAAATGCTCTAAATTTCAATAGAATCGTAGTGCTTCGTTACTTTTTTGTTTGCATTCACCCTTTCAGCTTCCTGATTCATGAACTGAACTATGTCAGTCACTACTGAGTCATCAACAAAGAGTATAAATACATCTATCGGGTTTTCTAAATGTTTCCCAGGTGGTAAGACTACTCTAGTTGTTGGACTCTTTATGATGTTATGCACCCTAGCATGACCAACTGGGACTGGTTTAGAATTCTAAGGTGTGCCATCTTTACTGAGGAATGAAATAGGTTATTCAAATTCAATTGCAGTTCCGATGTCAGAAGTATGCTCTGAATTATCATCACTAACTTCAGATGCATCACTTTCATTATCATCCTCACTGGCGCTCTCCTCGTCGTCCGGCTGGTAGTCTAAATCATCGTCACTTGTTTCATCGTTGTTCAAAAAATTTGTATGTCTTCTTGAGACAAAAGCTTTTGTCCAGACATAGTCTAAGAAACAAAATAGTATATTTCAGTACATACCCATACTACAAAATAATGTATTATTTTATTAGTGTTGTCAACAAATTGAACTTACGAAAATTTCTTGTCTTCAGTATTTCGATTTATAAAAGAAACTTTTGCAGAAACAACATCTGCCGTATAATTGCGACTGCCGTGTAGAGAATGCAGCAGAAATACACATTTGGGAGGTGTCAACGTTTACATATCAATGTAATTGCATAGACTCAGCTATTCGAAATTGAATACAAAGAAATCAATCATGTGAACTAATCTGGTTATCTTATCGAGCTGGAGAGCTCAAAGATTTATAGCCACCACACAAGAGCCAACTTATACCACCTATATTTTTTTCACCATCTACATTGTTTCAGAAGTCTCGTTCAGAACAAGAGCGGCTTCAGAAACGAAGCAGATCCAAAACTCAATACTGTAACATTCATGTACCTCTTTGTCATGTGAATTACTCACTACTACTTTGTTAACATTCCTTAAATTCTGTGGACAGATTGTAAGAACTCTTAGTTAACTCAGTTACTCTCTCGATTTAGGGTGTCCCTAATTTTACACACTGAAAAATGAACAGAGCAAGCTTATGGTCATTGTATTTACATGGAATAACACTCTACACTAGCGAAGGAGGTCCAACGGACCCGGCTGGCCCGGTTATGGTAGGAAAAGTTATACATATTTTATTATAAAAAAGCTACTAACATTTATATGCCCAAATCTTCGAGTTTTTCTGGTAACATATTTAAGCGTTAACAAAGTCATAGAAATTCAAAGACGTAGAATGATTAGTTCTCATTTTATGAGTTTTAATATATGAATATTGGTCCATTGGACCCACCTTGCCCGGATAAGGGTTAAGACAAATGTGGAGTTATGCTAGTTCAAAGTCTCAGTTTGGTTCATTATTTCAAATTGGTATTTTCTACTAATTCTTAAATGGGGCTATTAAGTAATCATAGGAGTTCTTAAGATTTTCTTCTTAACGTACCACAGGGGTCTTTTCATTTTTCCACACAATTATGTCTGTGAGTCAGGGCTGAATCCTGAAATTAACAAATAACTAATTTACATGAAAAAATTCCATGGCACTATAGAATTTCATGAATTGTTGCCTGTGAGAGAATGGCATTTATCGTACATTTTCCACTATGTTATTACATGTCAGTACTAACTCCTGTGTGGTTAGAATACTGGAGGGCTGAGCTTAGAGAGCTGTTTAAAACCAGAGAATTGGCGATACTAATCAGCCTTATATTTTTTATGCCTGCCCCGATTCAAGTGATCAGTGGGAGGTATCCTCTGCCTCTGTTAGTGTCCCTCCTACTCTTTCATCTTCTTTGTGGATTAATAAACCTTTGACCGCTTCCCCTACGTGCACACATGGCCTTTTGAGGGTTTGTTAATGCCAATAAGATTGTGGTATGTTGTTGTGAGTTCTTATTCTTCATGTACGCACTCTAACCACAAGCAATTATAGACATACATAAATACTTATCCATTTAATCTATCTCATGGGTTTATCTGTGAGCGAAAGAATGCCTCAGTATTTTCCCTTTTTCTCTCTAAATTTCATGTAGGACTATGAGCTTGCCGTAAAGATTCTCCTTCCATTGGTGGAGGAGGCAGAGCAGGAGCAGATGGCTGGTGGTGGTGGTGGTGGGAGTGGTCGAGCTCTTAGATCTGCCCTTGGACGTCTCCTCCTGCAGTTGGGTGATGTGGCTGGTGCTGAGCAAAACTTTTCATTGGCCCGTCGGATTGCCGGTGGCGGGACAAAAGCTGATGAAGTTCGAGAGCTAATTGACAGGGGTCTGGTGGCAGTTGCACAGAATGCTTTCAGGGAGGCTCTGACATATTTTAGGAAAGCATTGCAACTTGAACCTTCAAATGTGTTGGTAAGTACTGTCTCAATGTATGTAGCTGGCAATGTAAAAATGATGCCCCATGGTCTATTTTGAGTTCATAATTTGTTTAGAAATTAAGACAACTGATTTGGGGCATATTAAATGCAGGGTGGCCACTCACCGGAGGAAAACCAGGAAAAGCCCGGGAATTAGAAACAACCGGGATAAATTGGGAACTTTTCCGAGTTTCCAGGAAAAATATTGACTGCGTAAGCTTTAAAGGAATTGAAGCTATTATGCGGTGATTTTCTAATTTATCGGTTAGCAATTGAGCAGAAACCTTGCTGTAATTGTTAAATTAAATGCAAAAATATTTTTAATGCTTAAAAAATGAATTGGTGGCAAAAACAATTGAACCATCCATTGAGTTTTTGAATAGGAGAAATCAGGTGTCAATTCCAAAGCTTTAATTTTCTTTAATGATCATGATAAGAAATATATGTATTTCAATTTTCTCAATTCCGATATGCTGTACGCCAAAGAGGGTGAAATTCATCATGAAAAAAATCATTTGACTTGACCGGTGTAACCCTCACCTTCGTCTTCTTTGGTGTTACCTTTGATATTATTTCAGTTATTATATATAAATAACATGAAAAAAAACACTTATGCTTAAAATTTATCTTTTAATTTAGTACAGGTCGATTGGGCCCAATTTACAAAATGTTCAAAACCTTTGTATTTATATAATTAATTCAACGACTTAATTAAATGAGTTCTCTTTACAATTTCGAGGGCTGGTACTTTTTTTATGTCCTTCAGTTCCTCCTCTTGCTATTTAATCATGAATACAATGAAACTTTTATATGGTACTTATCGTTATCCTGTTCTTTATTTCCAAACTTTCGTCGTTCACTCGGAGATCTCGTTCTCCGGCCCGCCGTGAGACTGCCGCTACCGCCGTGATTCCCTCCATTTCGTCCTTTCTCTTGGCTTCTTTCAGCTTTCCTTACTGCAAACCGCCCCTAACACTCCTCCTGTCATTTTTTGACAAACCGACACTATTTCACAAACACTTTTATTTCCTTTTTTCCTTCTCTTTTTTATTCTCACTTGTTCGAACTCCTTCCTGCTTCCACCATATAACTCATTCTCCTCGCGTCTCTAGTTACGACCTTTGTTGGCTTGTTTGTTTTTTCACTACTATTTACTTATTTATGTGCACCCTAACTATGCATTGTTATCTTATTTGTTTGTTTACCGGGGGTTAGGTTACACCAGGATTCGAACCCGGTCAAGTCAAATGATTTTTTTCATGATGAATATCACCCTCTTTGGTGTACATCTTTGCACCTGTGCTCGTGACTGCGTACCACATCATTTGTGCGATCACAATGATTGGATATGCTGTTGAAGTTCAACAGGCCATTTAAAAGAGTGATATTTTAGGATTGTAGATGTCAATGGAAACAAATGGCACTTCACAGTTTGATGTAAGTATTAGCCATGCATGGCATTGCACTTCAAACAAAGAAAGAAATCATTTCAGTACTCCAGAAACATATGAAGATATGTACCTACGTATGGTTTCCCTGCCAGTCTGAAAAGGATCAGCTTTGAGCAACAAGGACTTTTAAAATAGAAATGATCTTGCAATAATACAACCACATTTCATTATTATCCTAAACATGATTGAACGTCTTGGTTTAGAATTTTACTTCTGACAACAGCGTAACCAAGACGTTGAAACCACAATCAGGATAACATTAAAAATTGACGTTATTCACCGGTGTTCAGATGATATCTCTGAGGTTTGCTAAAATATACTAGAGCTTTACTTTTTTCATTATTACAGGAAAGACACAAGTTGGCTGCCAGTAAAAGTAAGAGTCAATGTGCGAGGTGTAAAAATAATGTCACAAAGAATAGTAAAGCATTAAGGTGCAGTGGAAAGTGTGCCAAATGGTGGCACATGAAATGTACTAATATAGGAAAAGAAGATTACGAGAGAATTGTGAGTGATGGTGAGATTTGGTTCTGTGAAATGTGCAATGTCGGCGATGCCGGTGCAAAATGCTTAGATGACAATGGCAATTCAAGATCACCTATCGAAAAGTTAATACAAGGAGATTCAATCAGGCTAGATAAACTAAATACTGAAGAACTTTTGAAATTGGTAATTCAAGAACAGAGAGAGCTGAAGGCAGAAGTCATTTTCTTTTCAGAAAAGTACGACGACCTACAGAAGCTCTCTGGAGTAAAGAAGAAAGTTGTAAGTGAAAAGGAGCACCTTAAACAAAAAGTCAAAACACTAGGAAATAAGCTCGACACACTAGAACAATTAGAAAGAGGAAATGATGTGCTTATAAAAGGAATACCATTCGTTGAAAACAGAAAACCGAATCTTTAGTGTGATGTCGCTGGTAAACTGAATGTTGATAAAATACTAACAGATATTTATATCTGCTATCGTATGAAAAGTGCTGAAAACAGGAACCCCAATATTTTGGATAAATTTGTGTGCAAAGTTAAAAGAAACGAACTTCTACGAGCGTAAAAGGGATCGGGTTGCAGAGATGGGACAACAGCCGCAACGAACAGAAAGAACTTGACCACAGCTGATATTGGTGTTTCTGGTGAACATAGAAACATAAACATTGACGAAAATTTAATGTCATACAGAGCGTTTCTGTTTAGAAGTGCCAAGAGGTCAAGAGTGGTAAATCAGTATAAATATGTGTGGGTATGAAGTGGAAGTATATATATGAGGAAAGATGACCAATTGCAAGTTTTGGTCATTAAATTTTGGAAGATATACCTCAAGGAGTCCAAGCTCAGACTTAGCCCCTTCGTTGGGGATGGATTTTTCCTTATCTTTCAGCTGGTGTGGAGCAAATCCTCCAATTTTCATGAAATAAAAAGCTATATACATGTTTTCTTATGTCTCTTAGAACTTAACACAAAGGTTTTTTTCATGAATTTGTTAAAAAATACCTATTTTTATCATTTTATAATGCACTTCTTTTTTTTGCTTGAACAAGGTAAAGTTGTAGATGTTGCCGGCAATCACTGGTACGGACATAAATAAAAATATTGCTGCTGTTTAAATCTTTTCCATTAAAATATGGTGTTTGAAAGTATTAAAAAATCATATAACTAAAGAAATTACAATATTGATACTATTTTTATAACACTGAAAAATTGACATGTTCTTGCTTTCATTGATATATTGTATGCATAATACAATTTAATATAGTAAATTGGCAAAACTCAAATATATGTTAGTCATTGAAGATTTTCTGTAAAAACCATTTATGAAGGGCCTTGAAATAAGTTTTACAATTTTACAATGTTACATTTAAAATGTTTACAACGATAGCAAAAAATTACATTTTCCTAGCATCCAATTGATCATTTTCCCATTCAGAAAATACAATTTGTGTTGATTTTCCTAGATTATTTGAATTTGCAAACAAACAATTAATGGGTAGTTTTTATACTGAAATTGCCAACTTTATAAGCATTCAGTTGTTTTGCTTCAAGAGATACAAAAGCGTCATACACATTTGATGCCTCAAAAAAACACACAGATGGGCATACTTCAAATAATAAACTCGCATTGAAGTGTTCGTATAACAGTTCCACGAAGGGCGCTGAAATACATTTCACAATGATTTCATTTACAATTTTACATTATTTTTACAACTACATGTAACTAACAATATGCATTTTTATAGCATCCAATTAATTATTTTCTCATTTAGGCAATACAGATTCTGTATATGTATTTTCATAGGAGATTATTTGAATTCGTGGACAAACAATTTATCCATAGTTTTTAAAAATAAAAATAGCCTATTCAGTATCTTAGCTTTGTGAGATACACTTTAAAACATGGCGCCGCACATAGAGGGGCATCACACACTTTAAACAAGAAAGTTGTTTCCTTCCTCTATCCTTTAGCAAGGCACACAACACATCATTTTACTCCGCGTTTTCTCTTCCCTGTAGGTGGAATATGATCAGGGAAATGTCACCCTATGAGTCTCCCTGGGGTTTGAACTGCTGCCCTTCTTTCTCTAACTTTTTCTTCCTTATCTGCTGTGGATTTCCCTTATTTTAGAAACAGATCCTCAATAAGATTCATGTGGTAATCAAGTTGTGAGAAACCATCGCCTTGTTTTTTGTGTATAATAAAAGAGTTGAACACCGTTACGTCTAACATGTGCCTAAATATCTTTTGGTAATACTTTTTCAATCTTTTTCGCGTGGCACTGTAAGTCACGATCCATGGATCGGACAAATCCACTCCTCCCATCGCATCGTTGTAATCAACGCACGCCAGAGGTTTTGTTTTCATTCCTTCTCCTTTGCTTGGAACACTCACCATCGCGTCATCATGTATGCTGCTCAATATACACACATCCCTCTTGTCCCGCCATTTCATTGCCAATAGTTTTCCACGATAGGCCACAACAACCTCCCCTTTTTTTTCAACTTTTTTTTGCATGACATTTTGCAGGAGATTTTTCCTATTCTTTCTCACAGTTCCGATTGCATCGGTCTTAAATGTGACTAAAAAGTCAAATAACTCGGGGCTACTAAAGTAATTGTTTATCGCAATAGTATATCCTTGCTTCAGCAAATCCTTGGCAAGAGAAAGGACCAATCTTGAAGGCCTAGTGAAACCTGACATGTCAACGCCTTTGACTGCTTCAACTAGCTGAGTGTCCCTCCCCGTGTAAATCAGCATGTTCCACACTACCCAGTTTTTGAGTCACATAATATAAATGATTCCATTGAACATTTTTTTGGTTTGTAAACCTTCCATTCAAGGCGGCCTTTCCAAAGCAAAAGGCTTTCATCAACAGATAGCAGTCTATCAGGAATGTAACTCTTCAGAAATTTTTTTGATTGATTGATTTATTCACCATAAAAGGACAAGATTACGCTTGTATGGGTTTCGTCAAGTTTTACCAAAAAAAACAATACAAATAAAAATTACAAAATGAAAAAATTACAAAGAAATTCACATAAAAAAAGAAAAATTCTACAAAAGAAAAATTTCAAACAAAGTTGTATCACAAAAAGATGAGAGGATAATATTTGTTTACATCGTTATGACTTTTTATCTCTCTATGTACTCCTGAATGCTGTAAAAGGCATTTTTTACAAAAAAATCTTTTGAAGTATTCTTGGAACTTTTTTTCTAGGCTATGCATTGCTTTTACTTCCCAAGGAAGTTTGTTAAATAATATTTTCCCAGAAAATTCTGTGGTTTTTTGAAGCATTGATATCCTGTAATGGTCACTGAAAATATTTAATTTGCCTCTGGTGTTATATTGATGGACATCTGTATTTCTGGTCAGAGAAATGTTTTTGTAGCATGCATAGAGAATCAAATTATACATGTACATGCTAGGGATCGTCATAATTTTATGCAATTTAAAATATATCCTGCAAGACTCTCGCTTTTAATTTTAAAATATCCCTTAGAGCCTTTTTTTTTAAGGGTAAGTACCTTTTTTATATTTTCCTGCGCCAAGTTTCCCCAACTGACAATGCCATATCTAGCCACAGATTCAAATATACCATAGTATATAGGGATTAGGATTTCTGATGGGCAGTAATTCGCCAGATTTTTTAATAGAAATATGGTTGAGCATAGCTTATTACAACATTTATTTACATGTGGCTTTCAATTTAACTTATTGTCAATTACTAGTCCTAAGAAGTTTATGTATTCCACCTCGGAAATCAAACTATCTTCTACTTTGACTGAGATGCTTGTCCGGTGATCCATATTACTAAATGTCATGAAAACTGTTTTTCTTAGGTTTAGTTGCAAATTGTTGGCAACCAGCCATTGAGATATTGTGTTCACCATAGTATGCATGTCAATTTCCAACTGAAGTGAGTTCGGGTGGGCACCTATTAGTGAGATATCATCTGCATAGAGCACCATGTGGCTATCTATTTCTGGAGAGAGTATTGCTTTTTTTACATTTTTTTAATTTTCATTTATTTTTTTTACATTTATTTTATATTTTTACAAGATGACCCATGACAGGTGTTTTCTTATACACTTAGCCTTCTGAGAGATAATCCTCGTTGTTTGCAAAGTGCAAAAATTTGAAAAGCAAAAAAATCACTTCTCGGTGATCGTCTCATAAAATATAGGAGTTGCCAGTAATTTTTTTCTTGGAAAATAATGCCCTAATTTTGGTTTCTGTAATATTCTCTGCAAAAGGAGGATGCCGAAAAATAACTTCAACTCCTCTTTGTCAGTTTCCACCCTTCCATTTGCCTTTATACCACACATTGAAGGCTTAGTGACATCTGTATATCAAACATTGGGTTTCATAATAAGAAGAACATATGATTTTCAGAATAGTAAAGCAATGGTAATGCTGTATAATGCTTTAATTCGGTCTCAACTTGAATATGGAGCTATTGTGTGGGCACCTTTCGCAAAGAAATATATAGACTTGCAGGAAAGGATACAAAAACAATTTCTTAGAATTCTATTTTATAGGGAATATAAAGTATATCCAATGCACAAAAATTATATATCATACTAGCAGGCCACCCGGCGTTGCTCGGGAAGGAGAAGGGGGATACTTGGAATTTATGTTAACATATGTAGCAGGATTTGTAGGTAAAGGAACAAAGCTGGTTAGGTGACAGTCATCTAAATAAACAGAAAACAGTGTAAAAAGGCAAAATAGAAAACTCTTTATTTCCGGAATGCGAAACTGATGGCTTACAGCACTTCTTTATATACTATGTTGGCAGTTTTTCCTGTGGGGGTGTATATGTACAGATGGTTTGCTGATCCCAATCTGGAGCAGGCCACATAGAGCTGGCCATGGGCAAAACAGTCTTCTTCCAAGTGTATGCTCACCGTTTTGAAAGTTTGTCCCTGAGACTTATTTATCGACATTGCAAAAGTGAGTTGCACAGGAAACTGCAGGCGTTTGAAGTGAAAGGGCATTTCTGTTGTAATTAAAGGAATTCGCAGAATGAATGTGTTTTGGCCTTTCCCAGCGCCTGTTTGTATCCTCACCTCTATGATGTGAGGATGCAATGCCTTGACTGTTAATCTGGTGCCGTTGCAGAGTTTTGGCTGGTCAAGATTTCTTAGAAGCATGATGGGAGCACCAACTTTCAGTAGGAGTCGGTGAGGAGGGTAGCCTGGAACATTCAATGAATTTAGAAATTCCGTGGGATAATTAACGACATCGTCCTCGTTGATGGGGGTATCTATAGATTTATAAATGCAGGGATCTCCAGGCATTTTTCCCAGCAGTTCCAGATTTATTGATACTACACTACAGTTCCACTACATTTTTTGGCGCTAATATTGCCCTGTCAGATAGCCAGGACGGATCCATGTGATGGGCGTTGAAATTTGGGAACACTTTGTCTATGAGGCCGTTAACATTTTGAACTGCTGTGCTTATTGTGGAAAGACTGATTTTGTTGTTGCAGTCAGCAGGTATGTTTACTTCACTTAACTGCAGTAGGTTTTGTGCAAATGAATCAGAATCCGGATCGCCAGAAAATCTTGCGTGCATGTTGGTTGTAAGTTTCAAAGTTCTAACAGGGTGCCACAAATTGGAGGATTTCAGACATGCTGTAATTTCATCAGCTTTTTTCCCCTTGGGTATGACTGGGAGAGTTTGACGAAAGTCTCCAGATAATACAACGGTTATGCCCCCCATCAGTGTTGCTGTCTGTCTTAAATCATGCAAAGATGTGTCCAGTGCTTCTAATGCCCTTTTGTGTGACATTGTGCATTCGTGCCAAACTATTAGTTCATACCTTTTCAAAACTTCACGGTGAACGGTGCGAACAAAGGCAGTCTCGGAAATGGAAATCGTCAAATCGGCCTTCACCTCACACACAAACATACTAACATGGCAGATTGAATGGGGTTGTTATCGGAAGGTGGGAGAGTAAGCAGAGCGCGGGGATGGGTGCTAGGTGGCGCTGAGTGCACCTGCAGGGTTCGGTAATGAGAAAACGACGCTAAGGACGCGTCGTACGCAACCGAAAGTAGTACTACTGGGTTCGGGAGCATGAGATGCACCTATGTACCAACTTTGGTCGAAATCCGTGCTGCCGTATGGAAACGCATAGCGGATGGACAAACAGACATCCTCTTTTATATATACAGATAAAAGCCTGTTAAACTTTTATGGATTAGTAAAGCTGTATGTACGAAGGAAGGGCATGGCTTTTAAGTTCCTATATGAAGTAATAATGTTTGGTAATGACAGTGCAATCCTCCATAAACTAAATTTTTATGTTCTACAATTTAAACAAAGGTACAAACGAACCTTTTTATTCCATTTACTAAAACCAAATATTGTTGTAACTCACCACTTATACCAATGTGCAAGGAATACAATACTGTATGTGAAAATTTAGGTCTATCATGGGATAAAAATGGATTTACCTCCAAGGTAAATTTTATCATAGGCAAAAATATGTTGTGATGCTTGGCATTGTTTATGTATACTTTTTGTATTTTGTGTTTTTAGATTAAGTATTAACTGTTTTGGGAATTTTTTCTCATTGTGAATGTGTGTATTGTGGAATTGTTTCCCTTTTGTGTATTGGGAAAACGTTAAAACAAATAAATACATTTTTGGAGATC
This sequence comes from Pyrrhosoma nymphula, assembly GCA_963573305.1. Lineage (NCBI taxonomy): Eukaryota > Metazoa > Arthropoda > Insecta > Odonata > Coenagrionidae > Pyrrhosoma > Pyrrhosoma nymphula. The sequence goes on along the minus strand of OY754330.1, from coordinate 20,145,565 downwards.
TTTGTTCCTTTGATCTCATACCTTACCCATTTAATGATCCATTAATTTTTATTAATTCAGTAAACTCTCAGTTATCTGGTACTCAAGCATTCGGAATTGTCATGCTATTGGCACGCCACCATGAGTTTGTTGGACAGTTTGAACTTGGAACGGCACTTCAAATCTCATGGAACTCTTTCCATTTGCAATGATTTTTAAGTCATTTGGTACTTCGATTGCAGGTAGCCTAGTTTGCTAACTGCGGATAATTTAATATTTTAAGTGTGGAAAACTTATTATCTATCGTTAATTTTCAGTTCAAACTGTTGGTAATTGTTTTTTTGGGCAGTTTCCATTCCTCGCTTGCTCAAACACATGCAATATGATGGGCGGTCATAAGATTGCTCCTAGTACACAGGTACCTATGTTTTCAAAGCTACGAGTACTTGATTATGGTGTTAATGTGACTTTCATAGGTACACAATGAAGAAGAAAACATAAAATTATATTCAGGCCATTATGGTACTGTGTAATATCTGGAGCTAATAAACACTTGTTAATAAAGTATATATTGAAATGTTTGTTGCTATATGTATCTGACCAATGCTTTTACTGTGTTGTTCTTTTGTTTCCATTCATGTTAAAGTTTCAGAAATATCTTTCAGTGAACTAAAAATTGAATTTTGTCTATTTGTGGATCTGGGTTGGAATCCTACTCCAGAAAAATCATTTTTCCTGTAGATTGCACACATTTTACGATAATTTAACGTACAGAATTGCCATTCTGTGTAATTGATACACTTTTTTTCTTATAGGTCTCAAACAATGTTGCTGTTTGCCTTCTTTATCTGGGACGTTTAAGAGAGGCATTGGAAGTTGCTGAAGCTGCAATAGAAGCTAATCCTAAAATGGCCCTTCATGAGAGTGTTCTTCTAAACGTCTGCACATTGTATGAGTTACGCAGTGCATGTAGAGCTCGAAGCAAGGTGGCGATGCTTAGGCTCTTGGCGACTCACAAAGGTGATGGCGTGCATCCTGGTTGTCTCAAGTTACATGTGTAATTCGGCTTTAATTGTAGGATTATGGTTCCATATTTATGATATTTTTCTTCTGAAGTGAATTTATTGTTCCCTGAAAGATATGCTGTGAAACCACTTTTGTTTTTTGTTGATCATTGGTTTTTACCTACATAATTCAGTAAGAAGGCATTTATATTACATTGCAATTGCTAATTTATTTAAGTTTGATACTGAATGGCTCCATGTATTATATTATTATTAATGGCTTATTATTATAGATAAGTTGCTGTGGGAAATTTTTATCTATAGCAATTGTTAATCATTGTCTAAATAGGGAAAGAATTTGATCTATTTATACTTTCCAGGCTTATTTTTTTTGTTATAAAATAGCTTTATTTTTGCTACTTTTAAGTTCTTGCTGTTATAGTTTACATGTACATTAAATTTCAATAAAGAAAACCCAGCTTTTTCAACCTCTAATAATAATATTATTATTATTAACAAAGTCAGAGGTCAAGAATGAGTTATGGATAACTTGAGCTCCTTAAAACTAAATTTTCCTCTATGTACAGTACTGAAATTCCTGGCTCGCAAACCTTACAGTCTACATAGTACGTTCATGTACATTAATTTTGCTTATGAAGTAAAATTTTACTTCATAAGCAAAATATAAGTGCCTTGATGAAAGAATGCGTAAAATAATTCCCTTGAATGCTTCTAAACACTAGAAAATGGCATCTTCAATCCCGGCGAACCATTTATTCTTGAAAAACTAATCTCATGGGAAGTGCTTAAGTTATCCCAGATATCCCCCTATAAAGTAGGCACATATTGCTTCAATTTCCCGGCATAGATATCTCTACTGGCCATTAAAAAAATATGCCAGGAGGATACTTAAGTCAAAACAATATATATTTCCACCAAAATTAAATTTAGTACCAAATTAAATACTGGTGGAAATTTAAATTGTGATATTTACTTCAGCGATAATGGATTTCCTTACAGTTATGCATGAAAACATCGAATATATGCCAGGAGATGTTCAGGGAGCTTTTAAAATATAGTTAGCGAACACAATTGAGGTCGAATATTAAGGAAGTTAGGGTATGAGATGATCACATGCTCAGGAAGGAAGTTATACAAATCACCACGTTCATCGGGTAACAAGCAGAAATGTGCTGGGAATAATTATTGCCAGCCCTATTAAGCGTTCAGTGAATTTTATAGCACACTTTCCTCAGCAGCTCGCATTTTTATGCTTGTGAACTAGTTCCAAGCTCATTCATTATTCCAAATTGAAGTTTACCACGAATCTACACTCACTAAATTCTCTTCGTCGAAATCCAAATCCACTTCGCGAAACTTAAAAAAAAGTGGCTCTAGAATTTTCAAACCCATGCGCGAAAGGGATGTTAAATTTATAACTATAGGCTTTATGTGAAAGCATGCGTGGATTTTATACACCTCAGCTGATGATTAAATCATTTCAATCCACCAACTATTTAATCCTGAGTAAAATTGCGTTGCTATTTAAACCACTATTTAAACGTTCGATGAATAAATAGCAGACAAAGGGAATCGAAGAGAATAACGAAAATCGCATGTTTATCAAATTTGCCGATAGATGCCGCATTTATAGCAGTGTTTGTTATTTGGGCGAAGGGTGTTGTTTCATGTCGCTATGTCCATTGCAGGTACTGTTTTGCCATGTTTTACTCTAAGTTCACGATTTTATTGCATCTCTTTTGACGACAGTAATGAAAGGAGTGTAAATGTAAACTAGTTATACCTGATTTACCCTCTGTCACGTTCCACTGGGTCTTGAAACGAAAGTATGTAATCACTGTTGAGGTAGGTGGATGGTTATTGAGTTGCTAAACCACATCCCTGATCACCATATTCGGACTAGTGCTGCCAGTGTAAGTCATGCTGATGGAATTTCGAATTTTGTGTGATTTCCGACTGCTGGTTGACGGCAATAGTGGATCACAATTTCGTCACATCATCTAATTTCTACCTATTTTACAGTTTGAAACCGGGCCCCTGTGACATTTGCTGTCGTCTTCTCTTCAAATATGGACCATTCCGAAAATCGACAAGAAACGGTCCGTTCTCTGAATTCAGATCACAGAGCCTATGTCAGATTTCGTAACAACACTATGAGAAAAGTTGATGTCATCTGGATTAACTACGAGGGAAGCCGTGTCAAGTATCGCACGCTTTTACCAGGACAGTTTTTCGATGCCAACACCTATCTTTCCCACCCTTGGATGTTTCGTGACTCTGATACTCAAGATAAACTGGTTGTAAAAAGCAAAGAAGTGTTTCGACCGCCACCGAGTATTATTCGGAGTGTGCAGAATGAAGGTAATGCTGAGCCAGTACGCCGTTTGGAAAGAACAGTTGTGTGTATTACCATACCCGTTTATACTCTGAAGGAAAGGGCTATGCAAGTGATTAGAAGTTACGTTTCTCAACCTGATCGCATTTGCCAGCTTGAACTTCCCGTTGCTTTGAAAAATGAGCTGGTTTCAATGATGCGCGAACACTGTGTACGACGCGCCGTGTAGAATAAAGCCCATTTATATAAGACTCTTTGTTGACACTGTTACTATTATTATTTTTATGTTGTATACATAAAAATGAAATTTATGTATTTATTTCTGCATTAGCGGACTGCCAATGGTATTGTTATATTTTATGAATGCAATGTGACTTATGGATTTATGTCATTTATATGCTAATGGCAACCTGTGTAATCTTGTGCATTTAATACATGTTAGATATTTGTTCAAAGATATGAATAAAGTGAGTCTTATTTTCGACTATACAAAAGGCGTTTAATTCATGGAGTTCATACGACATACCACATTTGAACATACGCGCGTTCCGCGTGTGGCACGGTAAAATTCAGCGCTAGTGGTCGAGCTCGGCGAAATCGATCGCTGAAACCAAAACGACGAAGGTATTTTCAATATTTGGAATGCGCGAGACCTACTGAATAGGATAAATTTACGATGAAGAGCCAGTATAAGTGGAGGGGCTATCGCGTAAGTTATAAATTCAACTTGAATATTATGTAATATACAAAACATTGGTCAGGATCTCTATATAGGTTGATGCTCTACTTTTTAATAGCCGTAAAATGGGACGATAAGTGGTGGGGAATCGCATCTTGGCTTACTTTTTGTTGGTTTACTTCGTCCTGTGTACAAATGTAAGCAAATTGGGGTTTTTACAGTGCGCTAGTTCTCAAAACTTTTCTATGTGGGGCGAAGAGCTATAATTTTTATCTCAGGAACGTTGTTTATATCGATATCTCTTTGTGACCGTTTTCATAATTTTATTGAAATTTGGCCCTCTTGTTGTTTGCACATATGTTGTTTTAGGCATATCTCAATAGCTTTTTATCATTTATTGTAGGTGGATGCAAGATGATGGTTTTTGACGTTGGATTCATGATTTTGACACTACTCACTTCTACTTACCGCTTCCATTATCGAGTACGGAGCGGTTCAAGTAGTGTTTCTTGACAATTGCTCCTGCTGATAAAAAGTATAATTATTTTCAAATTTTCACTATCCCAGAGATGGGTAGTGCTTCATCGAAATTCAAAAAATATCTCCAGCATGGAGACGAATTCGCTGCCATGCAGGTAAGCTGATTTTTATGAAACTAGGTAATCATCATAGTGGAATATGATTTCAGTGGAGGTAAAACTTCCCCTGATCATAAACGTGATTTTTTCTCTTGGATTTTAAAATGGTTGTAAATACTACTACCTATGCAGATTCGAGCGGTATTCATGGAAATAGTATGCAGTTTACTTATTAGGAACTTCTTAAATGTTAACCGTTTTATACTATCAATTAGTATGGTAGACAAGAAAGAGATATGTCCTTCAAAACCTTATCCCGTAGTCACATTATATATGTATCTCTAGGGTACTGTGGAGTGGTGTAATTAGTTTATTTTGAATTTATGAAGTTCGACCATCAAAAATAAAAAAAATAAACATGAGATTTGAGGTGAGCCTTTTTATGCCTTCCTTCTGTTTTCTAGTGTAATAATTCAAAATGGTTTTTGTCTCCTTTATTGGATGGGTACCGTTGATGTAGTGACGGATGTGTGACCCAATGAATTAAAATATTTTTCTTAAACACACCCATTCCATTGGCATTTCTTAATTTATGTTTGGTGGAAAATCGTGGGCCATATTTTGTGGTTCTGATATCTGTAATATGTTTTTGTCATTCTCAGCTCTCATCATTGTCTCTTAAATGGTGTACACATGTCCCCATGCATGGAAACAGGTACCCTGGATTTTTGAAACATTTAATACAAGGGTGAAAAGTATAAATAAAATCATGCCATTGCCGTTTTATTTGACTGGAAGGTTACCGCCTGAAGAGTAGAATATAGTGCTTGCCTACACTTGCAAGGCTTCTTATTACCATTAGGGGATAATAGTGTTTCTATTATCTCTTGGATTTTCAGGTGTAGTTGTAATGGAACTTCCATCATGTTCATTCATTATCTGTGCACTTCTAATCATGAATCAGGGCATTACTCAGGATTTCATCGCTGAGGCTTATTCTTGCATTTTTCCTTTGTAGTTTTTTTTACTTTGAAATGCCTTGTCTAGTGTGCAGTTTCCAAGAGTTTAGCGGCATGGCGGGTGAAGTGGCTTACAGTTGTATTGACATTGAATGAGGAATATCTGGAATATGTTTTTCTCCAATCATCATAAAAATGTTTTTAAAAATAGGGAAATCATCCTCTTATTGATTCCCACATGATTAAAGGAATGATAATCTATAAGTGTGGTGTTATGGAAACTAGGACCTCATAGCCCGCAAGAAGAGGTGTTTATAAAACACCCCATACATTCTTAAGGTTTTGTCAATTGATGTTCATTTCAAGCAAGGGGAGCATACACAACTTATCCAACTTTTGTGTTAGCTCACACATTTCATATCTTTTTGCATTTTTATGAGAACATGTTCGAGATTGTTTTGTTGTCCAATAGAAGAGGGGAAGGATCACCCTCTCCCCACCCCCCAACCATGGTTGATGATTGCTCGTACGATTACCGTCATGTACGATTTTTATCCTCATTAATCAAACAAATCTCTTTATTAATTTTGAGGAAACCGGGGCTAGCCACGGTAGTAACCTTTACAGAGTCACCCGCAAGTGCACATAAGTGCGATATTCCACAGGAGAAAAATCATTCGCCTTGACCGGGATTCGAACCCATATCCCTCGATTTTGCACTGAGTGCTTCTAACCAGTTAAGCTACTGAAACGCCTCGGTAGCTCAACTGGTTAAAGCACACGGCGCAAAATCGAGGGATCCAGGTTCGAATCCCGGTCAAGGGGTATGATTTTTCTCCTGTGGAATATCGCACGAACCTCTTTATTAATGAATAATCAGAATGGCCTACTAGGGGATACACTCATAAAAACACTCGAAAAAGAAAATGATAGTATATTCATCCTGTTGTGTATGCAACCATAATTTCGACTACGTATTGATGTGTAAGCTACCCTGTTAGGAGGGATAACTAAAGTTTTTCTCAATATTCCGGACTGAAGGGTCCCGTTTTTAATTCTAGGAGAGTCCTCTTTGGACATTCATTGCGGAAATATAAGCACATTTTTCCGGGCACCAGAACTTTTTGAAAAATCCCAGGCAGGAATCTGCCTTGAGTGTTTATATTTGATATGTTCATTGGCTTAGCATGAGAATGTCCTGTGCCTGCCAAACCAGCCTTCAGGTTGGGAATAGAATGAGTAATTTAGACCATATTTTATGACTTACTTATTCAATTATAATTTTATGACATATTTGACTCATTCAAGGTGTTCTACCGATTGGTAAGTTTTAGTACACTTCTCTTGTTGTGCCCTACTCTCAGAATCATTTGTACATTCTAATCAAAATCCATCAAACATACGTCTGACATGGCCCATATCCTGATATTAATACCTCATCACCTCTGTCACCAAATCTACAGTCCCTACTCTTCTTTATCTTCCCCATCATTCTTTCCCTTCCACTGCTCTCCTCATCTTTTATTACTGCGTTACTACTCACTACATGTTCTAACCATTTCATCTGGTTCCTTTCCTCCTCCACAATATTCTTCTCTCTTTGTTTGTCTTCCTCTCTACACAACTTATCCTCAACATCCTTCTCCTTTCTCACATCTCAAAAGGATCCAAGCTGTGCTCATCCTCTTTCCTCACAGTCTAAGTTTCTCAAACATGCAATGTTACACTCCATTTTAGTGTATTTACTAATACTTTTTCTAGTCTTTACTTTGAATACCTCAATTCCCTTCTTTCAGTAAATGCTTCTCTGGCTCGACTTATGTCTTAGTTTTCTTTTAATTATTAAAAAAATTATTTTAAAAAATGCGCAACATTTTGTTTTGAATTTTTTGAATGGGTTGAATGTGAAAATTATTATATGGTGACTTCACTATGGAAGCATGTTCAAGATGTGGTCTTACCAAAACACAATATATGTATGTACAATTTTAACCCTTTCGTGCTGGAGCCTTGCAATGGTAAATCACGAGTCACAAGTAGGTACCTTCAACATGTCACTCTACTTCCTAATCCTTGTCACTACTCCCAGCCCCACTCATGGCATGACTTCATGGTCAACTATTTGTTTACCCACTCAATCGACAAAAAAAATATTTTTTTCATACCTACATGGAAAATATAAACTCAGAAGTGTGTTCTTTATTTTTGCTGTGCATTTACAGATTTTAAATTAAACTCTATGGTAATTGCCTGAATAAAGCAATTACAAAGTATGAATATCGAATTCTATGGTAATTATTTACTCAGTTGTTTTTTTTAAGGATTCTCCTAACCACTTGGCTAATAATAATGGTAGCATTTGTTTAAAATTTGTAAATGCTCATTAGAACATGAGGAATACACTTCTTAGCTTATGTTCTCCAAACATGCTGCCAATTGGTTTTTAATTCATACAATGCGTAAACAAATTGCTAACCGCGTACAAATTCAGTGAGTCAGAATGTCACTGGGAGAAAAGGTGGAGATAACCTCCGGTTGCAGGTGTAGGAAAGTGTAACATGTCCTACAGGGTGGGGTTCCAATTGACACATGGTACCAGTTTCTTGCTTGCAACTTGTTTGGTTGCAGAGCCATTTTAACATGACATTTGCCCTCATGCATAGAAAATATTTACACTGTTCATAAACAGCATTCGTTTGCTTGGGATGAAATATTTGCGATATTTTAACACAGCATTCATGGCCAAATGGCTAAGGGAGTGAATTAGTTTGAATTCTCGGGTTTGTATTTCGTGTGAGAAATCCTAGCATTTTCAATGTTTTGCTCTTAATTTCATTAATTTTATCTGCAAAGGTTTAAGAGGTATCAAATATCACTCCCTGATCCTAAATATTTTCAACAAGCTCCAGTATACTATTCTTCATTGTATATTAGTACATAATACACAAGAATGAAAGTGGTGAAAGGTAGTGACGTAACATTTTTTCTCATTCAATTTCATTTAGTTATCCGAACACGACTTGGTGAGAGCATTAATAGAATTAAAAAATTTTTCACAATCATCAATGGCATTAATTTCTCTGTAAACCTTCAGGCCATCAGCAAAAAGGAGGAAGTTGATATCCTTCAGTATTGTATGACTAAAATTTACAACTTTAATGAAAAGGAAGGGGCTTAGGTGGGATCCCTGAGGGACTCCTGGGGAAAAAATAAAATTTTGTTGATACATAGGTTATACTTTTTAAAAATTGTTCTCTACTGTGTAAATAATCTTGCAACCATTTAAGAATCATGCTTCTTAGGCGTAAACATATTTTTTTAATAGTTAAAAAATATCTACCCTGACAAAAGTCTTTGTAAAAATCCATGTAGACTGAATCCACTTGTGAATAATTGTTTGAAGCATTTTTATAAAATTTTCGGCTTTAGAGTATTTAAGAAAAATATTGTTTATTTTTGCTCTAAAATATTTTTGAGAAGATGAAAAATGGAATGGAAAACTAATTTTTGAAAGACTTGGTGCACAAGATAAGATAGTAGTGGTACGTCTGCAATTCTGAAGCATAGCTCTATTTTGTTTCTTATGAATTGGCACTACGTGACTATTTCCACGTGTCCACTATGTGACTTAATTTCTTGGTGAGGAGTGTGGTTCCAATCTTCTCCAGGGAGATGGGGAAGTCTCCAGGTAGGGATCCCAGTCTCCTCCTTTCCTCTTCATATGCAACACAGTGTTGAGTTCTGTGTTCAGGATTGTCAAGTCCATCTTCCGAGTTGTATTCTCCTGTGGGATCCTTCCCTATCTGCAAGAGATATGGTGGAAAAGGCCCATGTCCTGTTAAGAGCTTGTTTCATTTACTTTTGGATTGGAAGCTTGATTCCCACCATCTCCTGGTATTGGGGAAGAAGTTCTTTGTTAGAGCTCCTTTTTTTTGCTGTTTTCCCATAATTGCTACCACTTGTATACATCTAAGGTCCTTAGTTCCTTCCTTGATTTGCTACATTTTGTGTATTGGTCAATATTCTGCATGTGCTTAAGATAAGATGTTCATTGGAAATCATAAATGGTAATCCACTCACTCTATTCATGTTCACCTGTCCTGGAGTTGATTCTGTTTTATTGTTTAGCAATTTAAACTCAAAAATTGTAAATAAAAATGAAATTTTAAAAACCACAAACTATTTCAAGGGTCTGTTTTCACCACATGTTGTAATCTTTAACTCCCGTAAGAGAAGCATCAAATTTGGTGCAGAGGTTTTTGTTTTTAAATTACTTGGACTTGAGGTGACTTGCCTACATATTGCATTTTCAGTGCCAAAATAGTCTATTTCTTCTCTCTCTTAACAATAGCAATTTTTATTATCCTGGTGATTTCAGCGTAGAATTAAGTAGGAAGTTGAGGCCTTTATGGCTTAGGTTAAGTGACTAATATAAGAATTACAGTAAACTTTTATGGGGAATTGTCATCTCAGCCCAGGGCCGTAGCCAGGTCATGTCTTCAGGAGGGGCCACTAATTTCCTAGGAGGGGCAAATGCTTTATAGTTCTTGAGTGAAAAATTAGCAGCCTGGTACAAAATTAATATCCTTTAATTTATACTCATTAATATAGGTTATTGCTCGACTCTTAAATCTCGACTCTGTAAAGCAGAGTACTAAATGGAGGCGTTAAACTCTTAAAAAAAATAAACAGGCTCATAAAGGTAGGCCTGGCAAAAGAAATTACAGGAGGGGTGGCACCCCTCTTGGCCCCCCCTGGCTACAGCCCTGCTTCAACCTCATCATGGGTATTAAATGACTCCTATGTGGTATGGTGTAAGCATGACAACACCTCTTCGACATTCATTGTACCATTAACCCTTCAACGACGAGCGACGTAGTCACTATGTCGGTCACGAACTTCACATGCCGTCGAGCGACGAAGTGACTACGTCGCGGAGATTCCATTTAAATCAGTGGAAAACCAGCGGTTCCATTTAAATCTCCTCCGACCTACGAGATGGGATTCATTTAATACTCCTCTTGGCTTGAAGGGTTAAAGTAATTTCACTAATTTTGGAGTTCATTATGAATTCAAGAAAACCATCAAAAAACAGTTCACTATGAATTATCACTTTTACTTAATACAGTAAAACCTCCATATAACAAATTCGTCGGGACCAGAAAAATGGCATTTGTTGTAATATAGGTTTTTGTGGGTTGCGTCACCATAGTATAATCTCTAGGTTACGTCCCGATCGGGGCCTTACTTTGCGACTCAGGGCAAATAAATAAGCAGCAAGTTCCTAACCCTCCCTCCTATTCCAAGAAGGGATCCCATTCTTCTTCCCCTATCAATCCCTTCCTATTCCAGGAAGGGAACCTGTTTTCTATAGCCTCCTTCCTATTCAAGGAGGGGAGTGATTGACGGGATGCATGCTGGAAGGCCAGGGAGGGAGATAAGCTTGTTATTATGTGATATTATTCGGGAAATACAAAGTAAGCACAATCTTCCCCAGCTGAGGAATATGCAAAGGGGAATCAATTATTCCTGGGCAGTGGCACGTGGAGCATTGTGTGCAGCTAGTATTTTTCTCATATGTTACTAAGTGTGTACTTCCCTCTATTTTCATTTCTCAAAATGATTCTAGGAAGAAAGTAGGTAGGTGTTACTTTTGCTGGATAAACTTAAAATATTAAATACACTACGAAATGGAAGTTCTGCGGCATTGGTAACATGATGGTACGGTGCTAAGGAGTCAATGGTAAAGACTATAAAGAAGACTGAAGAAAAATCACGTGCGTCTCGGGACCCTCAACAGAAGTGAAACTTCATAGAAAATCTCTAAGTTTTTCAAGAAATAAAATTCTTAGTAATTTTTTAATAATTTGTTTGGCAAAAGAAATAATAAAATGCCACTACAACTTGTTGACTCATTGAACTTCGCTGCTTATCGATGAGATCATGCAAAGATATGCCTTGCAGTTTAAGCGTAGTAATGTTTAGCATTGCACGCCAACAACAAAGGCCTTTGAATAAAGCCACTTCTCGTTGTTGAAGTAGAAGAAGCCAACATGTCGTACTCATAATTTTGTATAGCAATATTACTTTTTTGTAACCTTAATTTGTAGAGCTAATAAAAGTTCACTGATGATACACACAATTTAAATACTGAATAAGTTCTGCATGGTTTACTAAAATACAAAAGAATAAATGTCTCACACTGCACGGCACCGAGCACAATGGTTGCAATGGCAGTGTGAAAGGTCACAGCTCGTTGGAAAAGAGGCTCGGTGGCATAGCTGATCCAGCTCGCTTGACGGCCAAGGAGAGAGAGAGAGTGAAGTGGCAGACACACATGACGAAGCAAGCAGCATGAGAGCGAGAGAGGCGGCACATGCACTCACCCAACTGTCGAGTGTGGCCGAAGCATGCTGAGATCGCCCAAAGTGGCGACTGACAAATTTACCTTACATCGGTTTTACTTCCCATTCTAAAGTGCTGTATACGAGGCTATTAGAAGTTTCACTTCAAAAATTCGTTCCATTGTTAATTCTTAGCACCAGGCAGTAGGCGAAGCGCACAAGTGGGGAAAATGAAAGATCATTCACTAAAAATACTCCTTTGGAAGGACCTATTATAAGAAATAAAGTACATACTTTAAATTTATGACTATTTACAAGTGCAAGATGGAGATGAAGAACAGGAAGGATTTTATTTTCAAGCCAGCCATGGATAGTTTGATAAATAAAAAAAAATTCAACTTCATAATATGAAGATTGCTGGAGAAGTCACCTGCTAATCATGAAGCAGCCTTTTAATTTCTGGCTTTGTCCAGGGAACTCGTTGAAAGATGTGATTAATAACCTGGACAAATCTTTGATGTCAATGAAATTATTTAAACTCTTCAAACCGATTGGGCTCATTTTCCATGAATGGTGCAAGCCTACAAAATGCAATTCTCGATCCCACTCCATAGAACCCCCCATCGGAGGGAGGCCAAGGTCATCTTTGGTTCAATCAGGGAAAACAATGGTGGTGAGGGGAAATGAGTGTTGAGGAAAAGGAGGAGGTGGTTGTGATTGGTTTTTCGAGGGATGGAAAACTCATCGAAGGTTTCAAACAACTCCTTTGGTAAGAAGGGTTTTCATAGGGAATAAACGATAAGAAAAGTGATTCCAAAAGAGGATATGTGAAGAAAGTAAGTGGACGGAGTTAACTTCCTGTCCGACTAGGGACCGGACCAGATGCAGGATGCTGGGCCATTTCCTTGACCTTTGGGAGGAGGTAATCATGACAATTTGTCTCTGTACCAATTCCACTCATGGCATTCATCCACGGTCAGCTATTTCTTTATGTATTGGATTAATTTTAAAAGTACATATGTATAGCATACTAAAATAATATAGGCTTGAATGCATGTACATTGCCAATGTTTTGTTGTGCGTTCATAAATGGAACTCTGTCTCGGTTATTACCAAAGCTATTGTATAAAAGACACAAGGAAAAAAATATTTTGAGGCCCAGCCTAGAGGCACCTGGGAGATTTTGAAGGTTTTATTTCAACCTTTGAAGTATAATAAATTTAAACAAATGATACATATTTCATATTAAGGGGGTTAGTGTGATTTTTCAGTTTTTCAAAATTCCTTTTCCATTTTTACCCCCTTGAATGGATTCTTCCCATTGACGAACTTGACCGAGATATATTTAAAAAAAACCTTCAAAATATAGCTGTGCCTCTCTTAAGTTTTTTTTTAAATAGACTAAGCTCATTTTGATCAGTTATTGCAGTAAGGGTTAGTCGTATCAAAAATTGTTTCAAACAAAAGTTTTAAAAGATCTACAATAACTTTGAATGGATGCTAGTGAAGTTATGATTTTTTTTCCAAGAAAGCCTATTTTTTTCTATCTCTTGAGAGCTAATGGTTGGTGTTATCAAAACATATTTCAAACAAAAGTTTTTGGTAGTACATAGTCTTAAAAAGTATAATAAATTCAAGCGAATGCAATATATTTCGTATTAGGGGATATATAGTGATTTTTTAGTTTTTCAAAAACCATCCCCCCTCTACCCTCTTGCTTGGTGCGATTTGACCTTTCGAGATTTTCTACCTTCATGTTTTATGAATTAGTCTGGAAGTAATATGTGAAAAATAATTACGGGAGTTATATATAGATGGTTTTGGGGCCTACTGATCATGAAACGAAAAACTATGTAGAAATTTTCCGGTAGTAGTAACAATAGGTAGCCATCTTCGAAATCTACCTAAATTCAAAGAGCTTTTCTTTCAAGGCAGAGAACTAAAAATATGATTTTTCTTTTAGGTTAAACGCTATGTTTTATGGGAATTTCTTAGGATATTTACCACAGAGCTGGGTTATCATGGCATTCATTCTCTTGCAAGGAAAATTTTACGCTGCTTATATATGGTGTTGGTAAGCATGCGTAGAAAAAACGCTCTACAGGTTAAAATGTCATTCATAGCAATAGTGTTGTTAACATTGACTCTAGGTGTGTTGTTTGCCAGGGAATCACTTGAATTAACCCTAGCCATTTGGCGGCCACGAACATTTGCAATTTGCTAATACTTCCTAACTGCAGCACACGGTAAGATCATCTCTCACTTAGTCATGAAGAAATGCAACCTCTCATTAACAATGAAAAATATCTGCTTTTCTGAAGATACAGTTTCCCATACCGCCGGCCTCGGTGGTGGCGGGGTAAAGTCCTCGCCTGCCATACCGAAGGTCGCGGGTTCGAATCCTGCCTGGGGAGGAAATTTACACCTCCCAGGGCATGGTTATGTGAAGTCGTCCATATAATAAATACTTAGTATTTGGCTTTGGCTGTTAAGTATATAGAGATTATTATTATTACTATGGCAAACTTTGCAGATATCTGCTTCCAATTACAATGCTTTTAGAGTCAATTACTGAGAAAGAGGGAACCTGCATAAGCTGTAGAAATGCTGCTCATTAAGATGATATAGATAGTAATATGGTGATCAAACTCCGAGAAAGCTGATTTAAAAAAAATAATTTCGTTAAGAGGAGGTCCACTTCCATTCTTGGGCCCTTGCGTGGACTTTGTACTACTGAGGTTTCATAAAAAGAAAGGTTCATTGATGGAGGTATTTAACATGTACCATATATGCAACAGTCCCGGCACTAGGACATGATTTTGTTATATGGAGGTTTACGTAACATGGAGGTTCGTTGTGGAGAGGTTTTACTGTACCTTTTTTTAATCCAATCCAGAATTTCTGTAAGATCACACTACCCAATTAATACAGGTAAATTTCATAAAAATCACCTAACTGGCTATTAGCAGATGTCTTTGTGGTGTTACACAATGAGTAAAAACTTTTTTTTAACTGAGAAACTGTTATGAAATGTAACAATTTTCATGTGATATATCTAAAACACGTGCAAAGGCATGTGAGTGAGGTAACGTATCACTGTCAATATTTTCTTCAACTAATAATCTGTTAGCAAAGGTATTCAATGCCGACAACATTTGCTAAATTAGTAATAAAGTGATGGAAATCGGGTATTGTTTTTTGATTCATTTACTTTTTTAAAAGCAAAGTGTTAATTGATCAATTGATTTTTCCACTTAAGTTTGTTTTAATCACAAGTTTGCTATCTATTTTCCACTCAGTAACTCATATAGAGGTTCCTCTGTGCTCACTCAACTTTTTTACAATTTTTTCAGGCCAATTTTTTCCAAATTTTCTTTGTTTTATTTTCATAGTGACATGCAATTTTTTCAGGCCAATTTTTTCTCAATTTTCTTTGTTTTATTTTCATAGTGACAAAGATTGTGAATTTCTTTAGCTGATGTGGGGTGTTTTTTGTAACAGTTTTTTAGCGCTAAAATGTTTCCCTATTATTTGCATAAAAGAGATGTTATAATGAAAGTTGGAATACCATGTATGTACGGTGGTAGTTCAGCAATTCTTCAAAATTTACTTAATATCTTTGTGATTGACTAGGTTTTCCAAAGCTCTCCAGAACTGCGAAAGAACCTTGACCCAAATCTAAGCTACGGTGACAATCACCACCACAACACTGCCCTTCATTATGCTGCCAAACATGGAATGAAACATCTTTTAAGGTGAGCATGCAACCATTTTTTTTACCAAGCTTATAATATTTTATCACGAAGAAGATATCTCGAATTAAATGCATGGTTTTGAGTTGACGCTATATCAATTAATGATTTTAAAATATATGATGTTCATAGTTCTTATTTGCTTAGGCCAAGTAGCAGCTAAAATATGGCAGATCAATTAAAAAAATTGCTTTTTAATGTCAATCTGCATCAGCCAGCTCCAAAATGAGAATGCTACCAGTTTGCAGCAGGAAAGATGTGTTAATTTCATTTTAACATAGCCTAGTTCTTTTTGTTTATATTAACATTTTCATTGCTAATTTTTATCCCATAAAGCATTCCACATAGTGTGCAGCACTGCTGGGAGTTAAAATCCCCTCAGCAGGAATGATCTTTTTCACTATTTAAACTCATTTATATGTTTTCGTAAAATTATTAATATTTTATGAACTCGGGGTAAAAAACATTGAAATGAAAAGCATTTTATTGATAAATATTTTGGCTACCCTATGATTTTGTCTGTGATTCCGTGACAACAAATAAATCTATTGTGAAAATTACCTTACATACTTAAGTATAAGTAGCAAAATTACATCCTTTTTTCGGCCAATGAAACCCTTCCTTCGACTTATTGTAAAGTAATTAAATTAGGTGACTTTTTTGGGACAGTATTTCTGCATATTGGTTGTATAAAACTGTATGTATCTCTATTACTCATAAGCCAAGGAGAATATTCGCCGAGAAATATATAAGATTTTAGTTTTAAGTGTTGTATTCAGACCAACCACTGACAAAGCACATAGTACTTCCATTTTGCAATATTAATGCATTCCACTTAGCTAATTGTATAGTAAAAATATGGCATAACCAATGCAAAACCGGGAGATATTGTTTCACATTGACTTATACTTGAATGACGGATTTTAGGTGATATTTTCAGCCCAAAAAGATTTTGACTTGTACTTGAATAAACTCATTATTGAAGATATATACACTACAAAGTTATTTTGTTGATTCAGCCATCAGGCATTTTTGCCGAGACTAGCTTGAGAATAATGAGTTCATATGAAAGTATGTATTGTTTTGTGTTTCCATACTTGGCATTAGGTGAGGATTGTATTTAGTGTTATAAAAATGTGTATGTAGTGTACTATGTTATTTAACTCTGATTCTTCTGTGCAAAGGAATGAATGGTATATTTACGTGATAATTTTAAAAACATTTTAGGACATGGAATGTGACTTCATGGAAAAAAAACTTAAATAATTGAGGAAAATTTTAACTTTATTCCATCTTAGAGAATACATGTCTCAATTTGTTTTGTTGAATGTTCTCATATTTGATTTATATTTTGACTATATTTTTTAACTTATAATAACATGTTCTTAAAATTATTAAGACACATGATGAGCTATTTATTAGCATCTATTGATAATCTATGCATGGAAATTGATTTATGAATTGGTTTTACTTGTATAGGTATGTTGAATTATGTGGAACAGATGTTCAAACTATCATAGTGAGGGAAACCTGAATAGTTTTACAAAGTATGGATACATTCAGTGTATCATAAATGAAGTATTCTATTAAAATATATTACATTTTGTTTTATCTTGCATTTATCTCTTGTTTAACTGCAAATGTACAGATATGAGGTGTGGAGAGAGAGATTTCAGCAGGATTTTCCATTGGCTCAATGAGAAATTAACTGTACATTACTTAAATAAATCTAAAAATGTGCCTGAAGTGAGTGGAAACCTGCATAGATGGGAGGAACAGGAAGTACTGAGGTTTCCAGCACATTATTTACAAACCTTAAAGTGACCACAAAAATGATACGCCTTCCACAGTCAATACCCTTTACTTCTACTTCTTTATTTTTTCTAATTATGTAGCTAGTTAGCCAATCAGCTTGTCAATTCCTATACTGATATTATTATAAATTTAATTTGCTCATGAAGCTCACTGTTTTACTTTCAGAACATTTTTAAATGATTTGACGGGAAACCCAAACAAGAGAAACGGGAGTAATGAGACAGCTCTGCATTGTGCATGCCTGCCAACACCTCAGAAGTCTCCATCTGCTCACGAGAGGCGGGCTGCGTGTGTGGCTCTGCTCTTGCAGTGGAGGGGGGCTGTGTTGCTGCCCTCGGGAGAGAGGGAGCGAGTCGACCTGCATGCCCAAGATGAGGTTAGGTCATGCGTGTGTTGTATATTTTCACATCTGAATCTCTATTCTTTGACTTTGAAGTTGCATTCATATGACGACAACATTTTCCATTATGGAAGATGTTTAAGAGAAATATAGGAGCTGTGATTATTATTCTGTTAAAGAAAAAATACAGGCCCAATCCAGATTAAATTGGCTCAAACTATAAAGAGGCTTAAATACCCATCAAGTAGCTATGGTTGATTTTTTTGTGCTTAGTTATGTAATGACCAACACATGTAATAAATTTAGTGACAATTTTTCTATTGCTTACGTACCCATCATGCCATTTACTTTCAAGCTGGGCTTGTTAGTCAAAGGAGCTTAATTCTCTGTATTTGACCAAGAAATCAGGTTCTGTTTTAATAATTTCCTCCGTACTACCCTATCCTTGTATATCTCCATCACCTCTGCCTTATTCATCCATTGCCTCATGCATGCTCTCCTGTTCTTAACGACTCCTGATCCTCCTCTTAAGAACATAGGCGTGTGCACGGGTGGTTCCAGTGGTGCACCAGCACCCCCAAATGGCAAGAAATAATTAAATAACCTAGAAATTCATGAAAATGATAGTATAAATAGGGTTACCATACATCCTCATTTATGCGGACATATCCATATTTTCCGACTTCTAATGTAGTGTCCGCGTGCATTTTTATGATTTCTGCTAATGTCCGCTTTTTATATTTTTGGGAAGTAGTAAGATCTTTTGATTTTTCTTTTCATCTCATATCACCAACTACATATTTATATAGTTATATATATTTATATCGATTATTGAATTATGCCATTAACGATCTGCTTTCGATTAGGGTGCTTTCGTTTTAGGGCTATAGCTGGCGATAGACGGGGATCGCCACTCCTTGGGGCTTTCGGTTTAGCTGAATCTAGGTGATGGCATCATTTAGGGCGCTTCGTGGTGGGCTATTTTCTCTGTACAAAAACTTAAACGAGCGAATGATAGATGGCACTACTGGTCTACCATGGGTTGGAAATAGTCCATAGTTTGGCTACCAGATCGCTCTGTTACACGAGGCAGGGGTTGGGGCGATGGAGGCTGGGGGGAGGGGAGGGGTGTGCCGTGGAATGTAGTTATTTGGCAGTATATAATTGAATGAATAATGTTTCATTTGACAGTCCTAAGAGCGTGTTGATCAATCTCATTGAGGGTGTCTGCATTTTGGGGGTTCCAAATATGGTTACCCTAAGTATGAATGTTTATAATTTTGCAAAAGAATTAGATTAACCATAAACTGGCAAATAAATCAAATACTTAGGTGTTTTTCCCCTCTGTCTTATTGACACCCAGAGTTTAAAATTCACTGTAGCTGGCTGATTGACAGTGCAAATTAAGTTTTGCATTTCATAAATTGTACCAAGGGTGCACAGAAGTAAACAACTGAGGATTGTGCTTGCAGTGGCATGTTAAGAGTTAATTATTAAATTAACATTTATATAGACTCCACTGTAATGAAGCAGAATAAGTTTATTCCTTGCTTTTATTTTTAGGGGCTATTAAGAACCTCTTTAAATAAGTGTTTGGAGTGGTCACTCCTTAACAACAGATCAAAATGGTTCAGTGAGTTCCAATGTGTCTTGAAAATGATCTCAATAATATCTGTGACCAGTGCCAGTTGTGAAAGACTTTTTTCCAAACTCTCAATTGTCAAGAGTAAACTAAGAATGACAATGTCTCAAGATCGCCTGGAGTGCCTAATTTTATCATTCATAGACTAAGAAACTGCTATGAATGTTAACCATATGGATGTAAATGAATAGTTAAAAGTTCTTATTCCTGGTGAGAGGTGAATAATGCTCTAAAACAAGTTGTTAAAGTAAGTTTATTAATATACTTAATCGATTGTGGCGATACTTCGCGGAAATTATAGATAGAATTCATGCGATGAGAAAAAAAACAAACAAAAAAGGTTCCACTATTTTTTATTGCTGTCGACCGGTTTCAACGTCTAAAGCGTCATTATCAAGACAAACAGCTACAGTAGAAACTCGGTATTACAAAGCACGATGATATGAAGTTTCGATTATACAAAGCAAAACTGTCGGTCCCAACCAAAAGCCTATACTAAATACATAGCACTATTCGATAATACAAAGTTTCGAAAATACGAAATTTATGATGTTACGAACCTCGGTCCCCAGGAAAAAATGGAATACGCTTTTACGAACCATGGCAAAAAACTGCATCAGCAAAACTCTTTTGGCAGATGCAGACACCTAGCAAATCAGCGTTGACGAATGTGATGCATCAAACGTGTGAAATGCGTGACTGATAGTGCATTCTTCTCTCCGGCACTCTTCTAACTGTTGAAGGCATTTCCATATTGTAAACAATGCCCTTTGGTTAAAACTCACGAGTGGTGCCACATGTTATACTTGCCCCCCAAGCTCCATAAAAAACACATCATGACACCCACTTGTCTAATGTAATCTGCCACCTTGAGTGTCCGTCGCAGCGGGAATTTAAATTTTGCGCACAAATAAACAGAGAATATAGGTTCAAAGAACCACGATTTACTTTCTTATTTAGTGATGTAAAGCTATGAAATTTTATGTATTCATAGGCAATACAATGGTAATTGATAACATGGCAGGACTTTTAAGTCTACGGTCTGCGGTTTGACTCCGGAAAAATTGTCAATCCAGCTATGACTCAAAACTTTGTACTTGAGTGCATTGCGTGCGTAGGTACAAAGAACCACGATTTACTTTCTTATTTGGTGTTGTAGAGCTATGAAATTTTATGTATTCATGGGCAATACAAAGGTAATTGATAACATGGTAGGACTTTTAAGTCTACGGTCTGCGATATTATGAAAAACCAAGCCAAGTTATTGGACTATGCTTCAGCATCAGAAGAATTCATCGGTAAGCACGCCACTGCAAGCGTAGAGAAAGTAAGAATCCTCTGTTCAGGCATTGGGGTGGTTGGTGACCATGCCTCGTTTTCTTCAAGAGAGGGCTGAGTAAGCAGGGAGATAGGGGACTCCGGAATTCCCAAGGGGCGACCATAAATCTCTGCAGACCAGACATGTGATGAGTTGGTTATAGCGTGGGGTGGAGGGATCAGAGTTAGAGACATGCAGGCGGTTGCAAAACCCGGGCGACTCCAGCCCGTGTGTTTATTGCACATGCCCGTGCTTGCGCCTGCCCGAGTGGCGTAGGTTCCTGTGCTTGCCCGTTCGGGCACTGAACTTGCGAGAGAAGGGAAGTGGTATCTTTCAGAAAAAGGTCCACGTAGTTGGCCTCAGGAAAACAGTGGTTTTAGCGATTTGGAAGAAGGTCGCTGGTCCACCCACTGAAGGATCGGCGCAAGAGCGGTGTGTGCCCCTTCCCCTTTTTGCCCTTTGCACTGCTCGGAACGGGGAGAGGGAAGAGAGTGTGTCTCTATCTCTCACACAGAGTCAGGCGAGGGTAGTTTGTATTTGCCAACTGCCTGCAGGTCTCTATGGACTCACTGGAGCTGTCGTTGTTTAAGTGTGCGCAAGCCACCTTGACATGAGTCTCATAAGTTATATTACGTGATTTGGCCGATGTCAGTGAAACATGTTGCGATCATGAATTTAAATTCTTACTCGCCAACTTAAAATATTTGCATCGAGTAACTACGAGGTGGTATTTATTTTATGATCTTTTATGAGTTAAAGTTAATTATATAAAGGCATTGTTTTAAGAATGCTTTGACTAATAAGGACCAAATATGGTTTTAAAATGTTGCCAAAGACCGCAAAATTTAGGAGGGAAAAAGAACAATTTTTTCGTGATTTCTTTAAAAGGTTCGATGTTACGAAACTCGCTAACACGAAGTGCCGATTTTTTGGTCCTGCTGACTTCGTATTATCGAGTTGCTACTGTATTTGTTTTGACAATGACACTTTAGACGTCGAAACCAGTCGACAGCAATTAAAGAAAATAGTGGAATTTGTACTTTTTTTATTTTCTTAATCATGAATTCTAAGTTTATTAATTGTGGCATTAAGATTGATAGTGTGTTTTGTTTCATACTTAAAAAAATTTCAGGACTTTGCATTTCTTTGCGAAACATACGTGCATAAACAAATTTTTATTTCTATTACCCTAATGTTGTTTGTTCAACTTTTAGTATTCATATTTGCAAACGTATTCCAAATTTCTTTAAACCATTTTTAACCACGAATTTTGATAATCAAGGCAATTCCAGGCACCACCTAATAAAAAGGTCTGCGCATGCCTATGCTTAAGAATCTCTTCCATCATTCACTCATTACTTCCTCGGTCTACTCCTTCCTCTCACACCTTTCAATCCTATCAATCTGTTTAGTTATTCAACTGATTAATTCTCTTAACATGAAAAAAACCAACGAAGCATGCTCCTTTCATGTGTGTCCCTGGACTGGAGCATCCATTCCCCATGACCAGGGGTGGCGTGGCCAGGGCGGGAAGGCTATGATTCCTGTCCGGGCCCGGGTTGTGGCTCAGGCTCTGGGCCCTGGCTCCCGTTTATCGCATCGAAAGTTTTTATGTCGTTTATATATTATTTGCAAAGCTTTTGCCCTTAACGACCTGAAATGCATTTTTAACGCACACATTTTTTCAGAAGGGGGTAGAGAGGGTCACAAAAACCGGGCCCCTCTGGACATGCAGCGGCCCGGGCCCCTGAGCACCAATGCCGCCCCTGCCCATGACCCAACATTCTCCCTCTCATTCTCCAGATAGCACAGATTCAGTCATATATTATTGATTTCTGGATACCATCCATTGACAAAATGGATACTAGTACCCATTTTTGCCTCACATCCTGGGATACTATCTATTGACAAACCGTGTACGAACGAGAAAATGAGGCGTGCAGTGTTGCCTACAAAATTGTGTATGAAGGGATACAACTTCTAGGCATGCAGGAATACCAAATAGGTGATGCCGTCCATATTTTTATATCGGCATTGATTATATAATTTATGGTATAATTTATGCTTCCTTCCCCTTAATTTGATTAACATTAAGAATATGCTTATGAAATTGCTTGACACAAATGTCAACTTCCATTCCAGTTTTGAGTCCCTTTGGTGACCAATGAGTGATGTCCAATAAGACTGTTCTCAACAGTGTGCTATACATGCTCAGAGTCTTCCTTTCAAACCTACTCAAGACTCACATGCTGCAAAGAGTCAACAAGTGACGAAAGAGTTACAACTCACTCGATGAGACACTCACGGCTCATAGCTTAATCTACTAAGTTTTAATTTTGAATTGATTCACTCAAAAAATAGCCATTACTAATTTATATTGCCTTTGGTCTATCTAAAATGTGTAAGTTATCAGTGGCCGATTTTATATATTGATTTGGTGGTTACACATGAATATTAGTGCAAAAGTATGGGATAAGGTACATTGTTGCTCTCTTATATTGTTCGGTAGGTGCTAAAAATATATATGTATATCATCTGACAGCAAAATTACATTTTGTAAATTTCAGGCGGGAAATACTGCTCTTCACAATGCTGCTGCATCTGGGCTTCGTCGTTGTGTAGAGCTTTTGATTGGCCAAGGAAGTCCCTTGTTTGTTGAAAATCATGACCACCTTACTCCATGTGATCTAGCTGTTAGAGCTCTGCATTTAGAAGTTGCCCAGCTCCTTGAAACTAAAATGGTTTTTGTAAGTATAATTATATTTTAGTTTATGAAGTTTAACTTGTGTGCAGATTATCTGTGGAGCTGTTCGGGAAGAAATTTCCTTAATGAATTCAGTGGGATATTTTTTTTTCAATCCAATTTCTTTCCTGAAGTTTGAGGTAGTCCTCAAAATACTGTGAAACTCCACTGAATTCAATGGATTATGTTCGGCTAATTTGGCACGATATGTGAATTGACATTGGAGGAATCATTAACCCAATGGAAATAATAAGGTTCTGTTCCAATGAGAAAAAAATGCTCCTTTAGAACTTGGTTTACATATGATTTTGAGATTCTTATGTGTTTGCTCATATCTGATTGAGAAAATATCTATCAATTACAGCAGCACCTTTTAATGTTTATACTTAATTCTTATACTTAATTCTTATACTTAATTATTATTTTAATGTTTATACTACTTAATAATTATTTAATTATTAAGTAGGTAAATCAAAAACTACAGGTTCATACAAGTTCTTCTCTATATTTCTAAATGCAAACATACAGAAAAAACTCTATACAGCAAAATCCCGTATTTATGGAATACTAGTTTTACAGAATAAAACAGCTTGCGCCTTTTTGACTCTGCCTAGTATCTAGACTCACCACAATTCACTCCACGGTGCTGGTGTTGCCTCTCTTACTTGCGCATTTACCAGTTAAGAGGAGTACCCGAGTCAGTTTCTTTGAGGAGAGAGGATATAACTAATTAGTGAGTTTATAATTTTCTGACAGTTATTAAGGTGTGACAGTATCTGAAACGATGTATTTCAAACAGGCATCATGTCCACAAAGGAAACAGAAGCGATCTTCGCTAACCATCCACAAAAAAGTTGAAATATTACATCATTTAGATGCAGGAGAACTGGCAAATAAGTTAATAAAAGAATACGGTATTGGGAGCACCACTTTGTACGACCTTAGAGCCAAGAAAGAAGACATCATGAAGTCCTTCAATGAAACTGAGGTTACGAAATCAGGTTTGAAAAGGAAGTATGTCCGCCAATCATGAATCCCAAATTGGACGAAGTGCTATTTTAGTGGTTTATGCAACAGCGGAGTGAAAGAAAACCTCTCTCAGGGTATATACTAATGAAAAAGCCAAGCAATTTTCAGAAATGATGGGTATTATGGGGCTTGTGAATTTTCTATTGGTTGGCTCAACGGATTCAAGGAGCATCATGGCATTCGGAAACTCGCAGTGTTTGGTGAAAAGTGTTCAGCTGGCGAAGAAAGTGCTAAGGAATATTTGGAGACATTTCAAAAAATCGTCAACGATCATGAATTGACTGCTGAACAAGTATTCAATGCAGATGAAACGGGGCTCTTCTGGCAATGTCTTCCTCAAACCACGTTGGCTGCGGGGAATGAAAAACAGGCACCTGGATTTAAGGTAGCAAAGGATAGAGTTACTGTGATGTTGTGTGTAAATGCCGCGGGATATAAGTGTTGAATTCTTCTTTTAAATTTAAGAAACTAGTTCTTCAGTACACCCACATACATCTTTATTTCAGTTACTTACAACAATGCCCCAACAACTTATTTACGTTTTGGTTTCTAAACTGTTACATGCCGATAGGATATTCATATTTTTCTTTTTAATATCAACACTTCCTGCAAAAGAAAAATAAAAAAATCTACTCAGCTTTAATCTTCTGCACCCCAATGCTTTCACGCAGCATCTCGAATCTGACCTTTTCCAATGGCTTGGTTAGCAAGTCAGCTAGCTGGTTAGTCCCGTTGATGTGTTCTAATCCAAGTTCTCCATTCAAGAATCTTTCCCTGAGATAGAAGTGACGGACCTCTATATGCTTGGTTTTTCGATGAAATGCTGGATTTTTAGATAACTTCATTGTGCCAGCATAGTCGATATACAGCGTAGGAGGTTTGTCTTGGTTGGTAGTTCCACTTAATTCAGCAAGCAATTTTTTCAACCAGATCAACTCCTTTGCTCCTTCACTTGCTGATACTATTTCTGCTTCTGTGGTTGATGTTGCCACTGACTTTTGCAACTGACTGGGACCCACGATACAGCCCCATGAGTGAGTGTTGTGACGACACCTGTCGTTGAACGTCTTGTGTTCCTGTCACCGGCATAGTCGGCATCACTGTAGACTTTTAAAACTTCTTTATTCTAGTAAATTATTCCGTAATCCATTGTATTCTTCAAATACCTAAAAATACGTTTTACTTGATTCCAATCTTGAATTGTAGGATCTTCCAAGGCCCGAGCTACTTTGTTCACTGCGAAAGCTATGTCCAGACGTGAGGCTGTAGCCAAATACAGCAGGCAACCCACCGCTTCACGATAAGGAATTTTGGCTGTAATATTCTCTTTGACATCACTCTCTTCTCGCCCAATTGGGGTAGAAACTCCATTCGATTCGGCCATACCAAATCGCTTTCTTCATACCATACAGACTTTTCTTCAGTAGACATACTCGTCCAGTGCCATCTTCAAAACCTTCCGATTGTTCCATGTACACATCCTCTTTGAGCACACCATTCAAGAAAGCTGTTTTTATGTCAAATTAGTCGAGCTTCATTTTCTCTGCAGCAGCCACCACTAACAAGGTCCTGATGGTGTCATAACGTGCAACAGGACTGAATGTTTCCTCATAGTCAATTCCTTGTTTTTGCATGTATCCTTTGGCCACCAGTCGACCCTTAAATCGAACTTTCCCAGTATCTGCAATTTTCTGCCGAATGGAAATTACGCATCAGATGCGCCAAAGTCCTATTCAATATTCATTTTTTTGGTTGTGCAAAATTTGAACAATGTTATCGTGAAGCACTGACAACGTTGAACAATTAAGGGTTTTAATTGTTGGACAACGTTATCGTGAAACAACATTAAATGGGACAACGTTAAGCGAGGACACACTGTAATACAATACAATAGGTACATTTACAATTTGTTATAACATCTAGCTTGCAACATAATGATATAAAATTTCTAATACATGATATTATTACAGTAAAACAGTAAAATATAGAGGTGTTAGATAAAATTTACTTCACAAAGTTTTCTTAAGTTTAATTGTGTGTGATAAAAAATATCAAACTCTCCCAAAAGTTCACTGCCGGTATTCATATACCTGGTAAAACAATAGCAGCAGTATTGATGGACAGGTATGATGCTACTGAATATGTTTTACCCGTCCTTGAATTTACAGGCGGAAGGAGGGGACACAGTGAATGAGGCTGAGCTATCGCATCCTTCTAATGGGGATGAAGAGGATGAATCAGATGAGGTGTACAGTGGGCTGCGTACTCAGGATCTCCAGGAAGCAAAGGACAGACTGCTCGTGGAAACATCAGACATGCTGCACATACCTCTCTTCACAGCTGAGGCTCTCCTAAGGGACAATGGTTTGTAGATATGCTCTTAGAAATGAGTGAAAATTTTAAAATACCATAAATTTTTCTTGATCCATTTTTCCCAGTTACCACTGAGAAGGTTTGAGGATGGATCTGGGGAATGGATCCTCAGACATGATTAGGGTTACCATACATCCTCATTTATTCAGACATGTCCGTATTTTCGACTTCTAATGTAGCATCCGCATACATTTTTACGGCTTCTGCTAATGTTTTTTTTTTCATTTTTGGGAAGTAAGATCTTTTGATTTTTGTTTTCATCTCGTATCACCAAATTGTTATATAGTTATATATATTTTATATCGATTATTGAATAATACCGACAGCGATCTGTTATGGTGCTTTCGAGTTAGGGCTATAGCCGGCGATATATTCTGGTGGTTGGGGTTGGGGCGATGGCGGCTGGGGGGGAATATAGCTATTTGAAAGTATATAATTGAATGAATAATGTTTCATTTGGCAGTACTAAGAGCGTGTTGATCAATTCTGTTGAGGGTGTCCGCATTTTGGGGATTCAAAATATGGTAACCCTAGATATGATATAAGTAGGGACCCTGGAATTTTGTGAATGGGTTTTCGCACAAATTCTATTAACACTTTCAGGACCGCCCTGAATATGGATACCTTTCCCCAGGGGCCAAAAAAAAAAGAAAAAATTTAATACGGCATTTAAACACACTTCTTTAACACACTTCAGGACCCGCGGACGCACACGCTGCGTCCGCGGGTCCTGGCGGACGCACGCCAGGACGCAGCGTATGCGTCCTCGGTCCTGAACGTGTTAAAGAGGAAAAAAAGTAGTTATTTTGATACTTGAAGTATTTATAAGTTATGATTTGACATTTTAATGTTTGCAAAATTTACCAAAATTTCGTGAATAAGATTTATTTAAGAAATTTAAAGTATTCTGGTTTTTGGCATGATAATTGACATGAAATTTTACATTTTTTTCACCTTCTGTAAGGTATTATGCAAAAAAAAATAAATTTTTTAGGATTTATTTTGACTTACATAACCATGCATGATAAGAGTTGTTTGATTCAATGGCAACTTCCTGGGCTCAAATGTTTGCAACCTCATAGGATGGAATTAATACAGTTATTATAATTTTTTTTGTTATTTCAGGATATATAGGTCTATTAATTTGTAAATTATTTATGACCTATATATTTTGAAAGAAGAAAGAAAGTTAGGTACATAATAAGAGGTAATGAAGAGGACCATCTAATTATTATTAATTACGTGACTGCGTCATGCACCCAAGAATCGCTAATACTTTCATGAGCTACCAATCTTGAGTGCACTGTAATACCAATGCCATCCAGCACATATCTGCCATTCTATGTATTGCGATGTCCATATCCATAACTTTGAACTCTGATCTAACTCACACATGGGCAGTCCGTCAATCGTACAGATACATCGAAGCAGACGGTAGCAGATAGCTGTGAAGAAATGCACATATCGTACTTCATTTGTTTGGCTTGCCTCATAGAGGACAGCTACCTAAAGCTTGTGATAGCCGGAAAACCAGCAAATCGAAAATGAATCATTAGCACCTCGAAGGAAAGAAAATCAGTATCAGAGAAATCAATTTTTCTCGCGCAGAGCTCCATCATTACATACACTTCAAGTATGATGCCCTGTTCACACAGCTAATACACGAGCATTGACGAGACACCGGCTGCAAAATTCATCAGTGACGGCTTCAGCTCTGCCGAAGTACAACTGACCAACAGGGTGCAGTATTTGTCCCAAAATTAGCTTTTAAAAAATTCGCAATCCTGTTATTGCGTAAATAATATACGATTTTGATTAGCCTTTGCTGAAATTTGAAAGGTCTGCTTTCTACGATAGACTAGAGAATGAGTGTGTCTTACACGCCTTGACCAATCGGTGGAGGGCCCAATGAAATCATCAATTGGACATAGTAATTACAATTTAAGAACTCCACCAAAGCTGTCAATGTCGGGTCACAATTACTCTTGAACTAGATAAACAGTGCAAAATGAAGATAAAATATTGAGTTCTCACAATAATATTGAGTAAATGTTGCTGGCTTACGACCTGACTCCTGCGTCGGTGTCTATTTGGCGGCATACGGTACTAGTCCAGATGCGCAAACATTGCCGATTCTTTGTACACCTGTAAATGAAGTAGAGTCACCACGTGTTAGTGCTTCAATCAGGGCTATTGTCTACCACCAATAATTTCACTGCAGACCAAAATGCTGAAAGTTGTTTTATATGAACGACATAAGGAATTTGAAAATTATGGTATGTATTGTTTTGATGCCAGAGGAATAATCATAATGAGCAAGTTTGGCAATGTTCAAATTGACGAGCAGAAAACATTCCATTGTTGAATATTTTAAGGGCAGCAGCAAGCACATCATAATAAAGTCCAAAAATCTAAAATCATTGCAATAAAGCAAAAATAAGTGACATTTGTGGAATCTGTGGGCATCATATACATAACTGACTCCATTGTCACCACAGAGGGATTGTCATATTCTTTCTTTCATAAGTTGCAGAGTAGAATTGATGGCCTGCTTGTACTTACTTCAAAGTAGTTTACCAAAGGAATGTTAGGCAATCAGTCAATTGCTGCCAATAATGTCCTTAAATCTGAGCTGAGAAGATGAAACAACTATTGGAAAGGATAGATGAAACAACTATTGGAAAATCTGGGATGTTTTTTGTGAAAGTAACTTCAGATGTGTGAAAGGAAAATAACATTGGAATGCTAAAATTCCGAGGTGAAATTTTACAGTGATTTATAGTTTTCCACGGCGTGGGACATATGCCACCCGCAAAACCAGGTTTCGAAATATTTTTGGAAGTATTCGATTGAATCTCAAATCTTCACCACACCCCTAATGGTTTAATTTATTTTTATCGTAAAAAGTCATACAAAATTAGTCAATATAAAGAGCCACTCGGCTATATTTTCATCTCTGTTAACCTCATGGAAGTTCTGCACCAATGGATGTCTTTGTTCTCTCAACTCTCAACCAATTTATGGATTATGAAATTCTTATTTTGTAGAGTGGTCACGTGAAGCCCTCTTGGAGAAGTGGATGAAGGAACCCGTGCTCTGCTGTCAGCTGGCTGGAGTTCAGCCTCCGGCATCAGCCCTCCACCACTCGGACCTATGTCCACCGCCCCCTCCTCTCTCTCCTCCCCCCGCTGGTGGTAGTTTATCCCGACACGATTTTCCTTCCGTAGAAGAAGAAATAGACTGCATTCCGAGCATCGCTGAATCAAGGGATAGTGGTGTGGGAGAAGCCCGAGAGCAGGTGGTAAGCTGAATGAGTTTTATAATTGTATTTAGCATTTTTAGGTGTAATTTAGTGGAATTTAAATTCTTAAAACTTGGTGATTTGTTAATAGCAAAAAATAAATTATGGGGAATTGCTGTTTTATTCTTGGACCACTGTGTCTATGTTGTGATAATCATGTTTGATCCTCATCCAGCCCTAGTTGTGTTAAAAGCTTGTAGCTGACAGTTCTCTTAGTTCTTGAGATACAAAAATCTCAGAAATACGTAGTAATTGCCATGATGCAAAATCAACCTGCGCAGCACATACATTTCTTTATCCTTTTATAATCAATCCAAAGCGAATACATTAAGAAGTTTCCAGAGAAATTACCTTTTTTGTGAGTTATCAAATTATCCAGATATTTGATTATCCGGATGGGGTCCGGTCCCACTTGGTTCGGATAATTGAAGTCCTACTGTATACTTAGTAGTCACTTGTGTGAACTGTATAATTTATGCTTAAAAGTTTCTGTTGCTCCAACGGGTTGGAAGAATGCAATAATATTTCCATTGTACAGTGGGAAGGGTCGGAAGACCAAATGTAAAAAGTATAGAGTAAGTAGTTTATTGAGTATTTCAGGAAAAGTGTTCAGAAAAAGATTGGTTGGATAAAAAAGAGGTAGGTATATATAGAGATGGGAAAATTACCTCAATTTTCATCTGAGGTAAATTACCACAGTAAATTACGGTAATTTTCGAAAATTACCATAATTTTCCAGTATTTTTTAGTTTTAAGCATTTAACAGCAAATGAATGGTTAAATAAGAATGCCAATAGCACTAGGAAGGGAATAAAGATGTTTAAACCATACCTAATACAACATAAATCTACTGGAAATTTTTAAAATTGTAAAAAGAACTACGGCAGCAACATGCAATCGGGCTTTCTTTTGTTAAAGGATGAGAAATTTTCAAGAAGAATATTCTAATGCATTACTCTATAATGTTATAATTTAAGTAAAATATTCCAAAAATGAGTTGTACATGCCTCAATTTATTATAAAACACCTGGGAAATGTGAACTTGGCCTAAAAGAACATGTTGGGAATTTATCTGTATGATAAATTATCTCAAATATAGGTGAATTATCTAGAAAATTACAGTAATTTTCAAGGAGCGCGGTAAATTACGAAAAATACCATGGTAATTTATGAAAATTACCGAGGTAATTTTCAGAGTGGCCCACATCTAGGTATATAAGGGCAGGGCAGTATGGAGGACATTGTTAAAGCAGTGTCAGTTTTACTGGTCTAGAACTGAGAATGGAACTTTTCTGACTATGCCCACCCAGAAAGGGAATGGTGTGATCGTTATGCATGTGTCAGACTTTGTATGATCTTTCATTTCTCATATACAAATGAGGCCATTCTAATTTAATTCTAACTGAACCACGAAATTCCTGTTGTTGAATGACGGTCACAATGCAGAAGGAGACTACTTCTTATGGAATAAAAATGAAGACTGTTTGCCGTGCCACAAAAGCCAGCCTTGGAAATCCAGCCAGAGGTTCAAAGGGCTTGTTGGTGACTGATGTGGGTGGTTATCACAGCCAGATTTAATGGGGAAACATGTATTTTAATGTTGTTGCACTCACAGGAAAGTATTTCCAATAATATTTCAAATTCATCTGAGAAATTTATAAATATGTACCCATGCATTCAATCACAATGTGAATTTCACATCATTATGACTGAGTGGGCTATTCATAAAGGAAACCCATCTAAATGTGAACCGTCTATAAAGCACGGGTCAGGTGTATATGATCAAAAGTTGTGGTATGAAGGAAGAAAGCTTGATCACTATGCCAGCCCTGGTGGTGGCAGGGTAAAAACCACGCCTGCTACCCCTTGTGTTGTGAGTTTGTGTCCTGCCTGGGTGGATTTTTCACCAACCAGGGCATAGGTGTTTGTGTATGCCTGTTATTATGTTTTAAAATAGTTGATAAAATAGTATAAAATCGTTGAAAATAAAAATTTTAAGAAGCTGTTTTCAGGGAAATGGAAAATAATTAAAATTGTATTTTTAAAATCAGCAATAAGTTCTTTTGAGGAATGCTAGTAAATAACATTCTTCAATTGCACTTTCCAGAGAGGTGTTCAAAATTATTTATTTAATTGTCTTATTTACTTATTATACGATTTTACATTAAATTAATTCTTAAAAATTGCTACAATATTTTCTTGCTTGTAAGATGCATGGGCATCTAAGATGTTCCCTAGTTTTTGTCCTAATGCTAAAAAATAATTACCTTTGTTTCCCTTTGATATTGTTTACGGTGAAACAGAGAAGCAATATTTTACCGAATACCAAACCAAATATGTTGGCATGGCATGATCCGGAAGGTATTCGTGCTTAATTTCAATTACTGATTGTAAGATTTCAACAAGGATGCCTTTAGGAAAAATATGACCTTAACATTGACCATATTAGAGGTGGGGTGGTTTGTGTTTTCATTGGAAAAAGTGCCTCTTATAAGCCAGAAACTACATGGAAATCAGTTACCAGTTCTATTTATTCAGAAATGATGGCGTTTTGTTAAAAAAATGAGGCCTTCAATGATGAAGTCCATCAAAATACCATGTATCTAATCCTGTCTTTACCTACACTAAATCAAAATTTTTGACTTTTTAAAGTATTGATTTCCAGGAAGAAGTAACTTCATTTTAGTTATTTAGTACCTTCAGCTCTTATGGTTACATGTACATATCACACCATCTATCCTAAGATCTTAATGCTGAGACCAAGCAACAGCCATGCATGAAGCAGGTTTCAAACACATGACATTTGGGTTGTTAGGATGGTACATCACTATTGTACCACCTATCTCCTGCGACTGGTATAGGTTACCAAGCCTACTAGTGATAGGAGGGTTTCAAATTTAGAGTAAAATTTCTAGATCGCTATGAATTTCTCTTTGACAATCAAGAATAGTGTTTGAACATGAGGACAATTGGTAGCCCTCTACTCATGTATTGTACACGAAGAAAATAGCCCATGTTTACACTCTACTTTTAGATAAAACAAATGGCATGGGGGAAATTCCTCATGGAAAACATAAATGAGTTGCTCTATTGCTTTAACCAACTTCGATTGATATATTGGTAGTTTACTCTTAGTTAAGGGGAGAACAGTCAAATCAGTGAGGAAAATTATAATTTACAAAGGTTCTCGAGGTATTTTCCTCCAATATACTCCCAAATTTTATGTAATGTTGAAGTAAAAGTTTCTCATTGAATTTTTGGAGTTGAAAAGGTGCTTGCGCCACTGCATAGACCTAATTGACTCTGCCATCCTCAAGGTGTAGTTCAAAGTATGTTTCATTATAACTGAGCTATTTGTTTGAAAACTACCTTCACTTGTGATTTATAGGGCCTACGGAGGCCATGTTATCACATTTTATTCATGGGTTATTCTTCTCTATTGTCCTTTATTTGATATATTACAGTGTGAAATTTGCACTGATGTGATTCCGGAGTGGGATGAAGTGGTCCAGACGAGCTGTGAGCATCGCTTCTGCACATCTTGTTGGGAAGCCTACCTTACTGTGAAGATTAGAGAGGGTGATGCCCATCGCATCCTCTGCCCTGCCTTTCACTGTCACTACTTAGTTCCTGCCGAGATCATTGAAAGACTGGTCAGCCCAGAGATGGCTAGGCGGTATTTGCAATTTGATATTAAGGTAGGAATGGATGTGTTTATTGTCATTACAGTTCTTTTAAGGGGACTACTTGTGATTTTAATTGGACAGGGTAATTAAACATGACACTGAAAGCAAACAAGAATAATCAATTACCATTGCTCTATTCAGGGTTGGGTAGTAGTGCGCTACTTAAACTCAGAGCAGTGGCGAATACAGAAAAAACTCAAGTTATCGTGACGATTGTAGCTTTCAAACTGACTGCCTGGGACCGACTCTGCTTCCCTTATATATGTAGTTCGGTTGTTTTGAGAACATTCGGTGCCAGAATGTTTGCTTCCAGACTTTTAAGGAGTGTGAACAAGTACAAACATTAGAATATTCGCGACTTTTCTCGAACAAATTCCAGACAGAATAACGTATCGAGATCACTAGAATGGCCGCGACTTTTCTCGTAGGTTAGCTATCTATGTGCCAGACAGAAACGTATAAATTACGATGACGCGCGCGCGTGCTACATAAGAAAGTACAACTACTCGATAACTCGACTCAGAGTCGACTGACGAAAGACACGAACGAATAGCATGTGGGCTGACTGGCGGGGGTGGCACGGGCGGCAATGCGGGTGGCCCCGCAAGGGGGGGGCGCGTGCCCCCCACACGCGCATACATCCCATATGTATCCGCCACTGATTCAGAGGTGGAACATATCCGGAAGGTATCTGGTGTTGACCTGCGGTTTACCATCGTGGTATTATTCCATGGACTGACAGTGGTCCCTGACTTTGGAGCAGGATTGACCGCCTGAACAGGTGGTTGTGGATATTCTGTTTGAACATAGGGGTAGAGTTTGTAGATCTTCAGCCAGTGCTCGGCCTGTGCTGATCAATCGGCTCCCGTAAACTGTTCTGAGGTGCATTACTCCACCATTAGAATGAGTGGATTTTAGAATATGCAAGCACTGTGGGTATTCTTTATGTTAGAGAGAGTCAGTTAGTGGGATAAATGTTCAGGAACATAGCTTTGAATATAGTCCAAGAGATCAGCATTATGGTGACAGTCACCCATGCAATGATAATTTTTGGGATGCGGACACTTATAAACTTAGCTAAATCAACGGGAGAAAATTCAGAATATGCAGCCAAGAGGACGAGTTTACTCCAGTGGATGAAAGAAACAAATTTATTGGTGTCCCCAGTGAACATCTACTAACAAACACACATATACAAAGACTATAATGAACCAACTCACGCATGGGCGCCCATACAATATTTTCCCAGGGGGGTGGGGGGGGGGGCGGAAGACATAGGTTTAAGAAGGGGGGGGGGGGGGTCCGAGGAGCCCTCTCCCAGAAAGTTTAGTAAATTTGAGGTCTCAGGAGTACATTTTTGTAACATCGTAGGTGAATGACAATTTTCTAAATTAGTTACAAAAATATTAATTTAATCCTGCAAAAACAATAAACAAATTAAATTATCCCTTCCCTTATCTATTTTTCCTGGGACGAGAGGGGGCCCTGCCCCCGTGTATGGGCGCCCATGAACTCACATTATACCAAAGAGAATATAACACTAGTAGTGGTAAACTGTCTCCTGATGAGGATCTCAAATCAGTAAAACTTCTTTTCGATCACTGATTTTCCTAAATGATCTCATCAGTTACTCATAAAATAAATCTTTAATTGTGTTATCGGCATCGTCATTAAGTGCATAGACAATGATGATAGCATCTGAATGGCCTTTAATTTCCATTTGTACTTGCAGGATTCTGTCATTAATGTGCTCCCAAGCCTTTATATATTTTTTGTATTTGTTTTTGATGGCTATGGAGACTCCACTGCGAGCTCTTTCTTCCTTGGGGACCCCACTATAGATATGGACTAATCAGTTTTTTCTCTTGTGCCTTTACCTTCTGTGTGTGTTATTTTCGGTCAACCCTACTATTTCCATATCAAGCTTCTTTATTTCACAGAATACCTCTGCCATTTTCAAGGCTTTTCCTTGAACATTCCAAGTACCAATACTCATAGTCTGTTTTAGCACTTTTGTCCATTTTCCGTGTGATCCATCCTTATCTGAGGCTATATCAGGAATATATATATTTGCAGATTAGCTTTTTTCTAGGTGATGGAGTGTAGGTTATCACTCAACCTGGAAGACCAGGTTATTTTTTTTGTACTTCTCTTCCATCAGACTGACTGACTTAGGAGTTCAGTCTACCCCATACTTTGGCACTTCCGCTCTCTTGACCATTGCACTGCAAATACACAGCTTCATCTGCTCTACAGACCATTGATCTTTCTTCACCTGTATCCCTAGGCAGGACCCTCACAGTATATTTTCATCCGGGCCATTTTTCATAATTTTTCTGTCTTCATCAGTACTGAAACCAAAGATCTCTAAAGAAGAAGGGGTTGCACTCTATGCTCTGTGACAACACCCAACCATCATTTTTCTTCCTGCTGACAAGGAGAACTAAAGAAGAATACCACCACGAGACAAGGGAAGTGCTTCAAGACAAGGCCTATGCGACCCTACCCCATGATCCCACCGATGCCATTACCAGGAAAACTATTAAATAAAACAAAAACTCAGGTTTGGCTGTCAAGATTGCCAAAAACCTGAGCCTGCCAGCACCAGCTTCACTCAGACTCTATGACTTAACAAAAATCCACAAGGTCAGCACACCACTGAGACCCATTGTGAGTGCCATCGCCTCTCCCACCTACAACCTGGCAAAATACCTCACTGGCATCCTGGCGCCTTTTGTTGGACTCAGTGAACGTCACATTAGAAATTCGGCGGAGTTTGTGGAAACTTAAAACAGGTCTACCTAGAAGAAACGAACTTGATGGTGAGCCTTGACAATGTGTCCCTAGTCACACGCATCCCCCCAGCCAATACTCTTTACCTTCTGAACACCAAATATGATGACAACATGGTGAAGCTGTTTCACCACACATTGACTTCTACCTACTTCCAGTATGACTGAAAATACTTTGAGCAGACAAACGAAGTGGCTATTGGATCCCCACTGTCCCCCACCATCGCTAATATCTTCATGGAGGAAGGAAGAAAACGCACTCAACTCAGCTCTTCAACGACTGAAGCACTATTTCCGGTATGTCGATGACACCTTCGTTGTCTGGCCCCATGGCAGGGAATCCCTCATTCAGTTCCTACAACATGTAAACGCCCAACACCCCAACATCACGTTTGCAATGGAACTGGAAGGGAATGGCCAGCTACCATTCCTTGACATCCTGATGTACCGGAAAAGTAATGGTAGGCTTGGCCACAGAGTCTACCGTAAACCAATTCATACGGACCTCTATTTGAATGGTGTGAATCACCACCACCCATCCGAAAGGTGGGCCGTTCTCTCATCATTGTATGATCGAGCAAGAGCCATCACTGATGAAAATAGCCTGCCTGACGAACTGAAGTGCCTCAAGAGGACATTCCTCCAGAATGGTTACGGCAAAAGCCACATCTCCATGGCCCTAAAAAGAACCTTTCACCCAAAGGTGCAGGAGGAAAGAGAAAAACCCACTGCCAGGGCATGCATACCATATGTTTCTACTATATCTGGCAAAATATTGGCATGCCACAACATTGAAACGATACACTAAACACTTGCCAAACTTAGGGATATTATAGTTAGAGTTAAGGACCCAGTTGGCCTCAAGACGCCAGCTGTCTTCCAGGTGCCATGTGAGTGCGTAACCGCTTACTTTGGGGATGCACAATATAGAAGTCTAAAGGAACACAAGTGACATCTATAATTTGACAAGTTATAAAAATCTCCAATGGCCGTAGTAAATTGGCACCACTCGTCAAAATTACACCACAATTGCTGTGTTGGTTTGCGAGAAAAAAAGGGCAATTCCACGCCAGTGACCAACCACAACCTCTCGACCAGAAAACCCCTGTGGTGGTTCATGGGAATGTTAATTCCTCGCCAGTGACAACCACAGACACACACACTCAACCCAAATAGGGATCCTTCGCTAGGGCTAATGGGACCCCGCTAAGGATGCCTGGGTTATGAACAACAAACGCACTCACAAGCACTCAAGAAATCACTCACTCACACACTCAAATGGGGCCAACTTCTGGGAGAATCTATCTCAAACGAGCATTGTCAAAAAATGACACAAAAACAAGAAAATACGAGGGAGATCTATGATTTGGACAACCTGAGAAATAAGCCATCGCCGAACACGGCCACGGATTCGACCACCTCATTTATTTTGACCAAAACAGCATTCTTGCCTGCTCCTCTGGATTTTGGGATGGCCTGGTCAAGGAGATCATTGAGATTCTCATGGAGGAAAACAATTTCAACCAAGATTCAGGCTTCTCCTTGAGCAACTCCTGGAAACCCACCTTGGCCACATTACGCAAAAAATGGCCATTCCACAAAAAGGTGGGAAACGACACAAACTTACCCCTCTGCACCAACAATAATGCAACACCTGACAAGGATGTGAAGAATATATAAATCGAACCAACACCCACCTTGACACTCATCTGCCCAGATGACGATGCTAGAGTCAGACATCGAAACTGTGGTGAGCATGGAGCCATCAACGTGGGGGGAAACCCATGAAAAGTTCTTGCACATCATTCGCCGGGAAAGCACCAGATCTTACTTCAGTGAAGGGCAAGGGCCCAGCCACATTGACACACTGGTTACCGTAAGATCACCGAAGTTAAGCAATGTTGGGCCTGGAGGGTGGTTGGATGGGTGACCATACATAACTTCACCGTGGTGTTCTTGTCCCCTGTCTGCATGTGACAGACAGGCATGGGGTTGGCACAATGGACCAAGAAGGTCTAAGTGCCCGGGCTCCTGTCGAAGGCACCCCCTACAAACAATCAACAATCTACTTCAGTGAATGTTTTTATTCTGTTCAGGAATATTTTGAGGAACTATGTGTCATATGTATGTTTTTGGTATGGTGTGTCTATATATTGTAGTGGACCACGGCCTGCCCGGATTAAACTTTGGGCCGAAAGAAATACGTACAATACAAAAAAAAAGAAAAATCCTCGCGAACCCTTCCTGCACGAGATCCGCGGGGCAAACCTGCGACACCTGATACAACACGAGAAATTAGAAGCCTCTTTAAGAGAGGATAAGCGGGTGGGGGGTCCCCGACCTTGTGTAATTAAACATGCTCCCTGGCTTTACCGCCGGGGCAGAACGTACTGAGGGTAAGAAAAGGATATACTAGGGGGTAATAGGGAGCCTCGCCTCCCGACCCGTAGATATGGAAGAAACACTCACACTGTCCCATTCATTTAAACATGTATTATAATTGCGTAAAATAGGCACGTTTTACAATAGACAACCCTTTTTAAAAACTAATGATGGATGAATGAATGAACTGAATTTATGAACATTAATGGCAAAAAGAGAAAAAAAAGAATGCAAAAGAACAATATCAAAGGACAAAACACCATCGTAGGCGGTGAACAAGCGACACTGGATAAATTATTACACCTGGTGGGAGGTAATTAAGAGTCCTTCCCTCTCTTCATTGAACATTCGGCCCACATCGACAAGGTTAATGACACTGGGGCAAGGGGTATTCAAGAAAGGCGATTGCTGTAGCTGAACACAGGGGGGGGGGGGGTTTGTGGTGTAACTCTGTCGGGCGGTGACAATCTTACGTGACTGCACGGCGACAGCCACGGCCTGGAGATATCACAGCCTCGGCTCTTACGACTGCAGGCTCCTCCTCGTCGGGATTGGAGCGGCATCTGGCACAAGATATTCTGGACTCTCCTTCTCCGTGCTTTTCTTCCAAAATGGGGGGGGTCCCTTGCATGGACCGTACGTGGCGATTCAGCGACCACGTATTGCTGTCAGCGTAGCCTCTTCTCCTTTCCTGGATGTCTTTCTTGAATATCCGTGAATCACTAGTCACTTCTCGGGTCTGGCGACGGGCAGAAGCTCCGCTCGCATGCTGTTATCGATGTCAATTCTCTTTTCTTCGTTGCTGCCGCCGGCCTTTATACCCCCGAATGTTGAAGGGGTGGGGTTCTCAATGTGGGGGAGGGGGTTTAGGGGGTGTTGGTCGGGTCAAGGCCCTTATCACTCCACTTCCTTATCTCTCATCGCCGCACTCATACACTCACGCTCACACACACACTCACCTTCCTCCACGGGTCGAGTTTAAGAGGGGGTGGGGTAAGTGTATGGTCGGTCGAGGGGTTGAACAACATCCGGCTCGATAAGCCATTTGTTGTTGGCAAATCTGATTAATTGAATAAATATTGAAGAGGGTACATCATTTTCAATGAACAAGTGGAATGTTTTCTGCACATACCCCTCAGTACCTCAACTACAACTTTAAGGAAGTCTGTTTTTCTGTCAGTTTTATTTTGTGCACCTGACATGATGACCTCATAAGTCCAGCGTGCTTAGTGAAAGCATATTTTTATATTTTCGCTTGCATAGATTTCAATGATTACACATATGTAAGGAGGTATGATTTGCATGTATATTCTCATAGTTCTAGGAAGAGAAATGATATTCTTTTTCAACATTTATTGCTGATGAATAGCTGTGAAGTTTATATTGTGTCTTTGCTAGAAATCTTGTAAGACTCAATCAAATGCATTGAAATGTATTCCTCCTATGCCTAGTTTGAATATTTCAATTTTTACAGAACAAGGAAATGCATTCAGGCAGTATTTTGTTTTGACTACTTCTGAAACCAAAACATTTAACCGTGTCCCACTTAGTGTAGATTTTAGAATCTGATGACGGTCTATTTGCAAACAGATGGTTCTGAAGAGTATTTTCAAAGCATTAAAAAACTACAGCCTCCCATCTGATGCCACTGACCCACCTCTTCCGCAAACTTATTCATGAATGGAGGGAAGGATGTTCTTCTTTCTCTAAAGGAGATATTTTACATAACATAGTGGATAGGTAATTTAGATGAAGGCAATTTTGAGCTTGCATCCATTACATCATCCTGAATGCAGATGATAAGTGACCAAGGCCGGACACCCAACTACAAAAAATGGTTGGTTTGTGTGAGTGTAATCCTGTTTGAAGTGAGGTTGAACAATGGTGAGGCTCATACTTAGCATTTGTAACTTGTTTTTATTGGAATGCAAGTAATAGGGAATGAACTAGATGAATGGTGATTTCTGGGGCCCTACACCCAATTCTAAAATAATATTCAAAATTCAAAAGAGGATTATGTGACTGATAGGTAAAGCTTCTCTTTATGCCCCATGTCGCCCTCTCTTTCAAAAATTCTGTATTTTACCCCTTCCCTGTGTGTACATGTTTGCTGCAATTGTTTGTACAAAAAAAAATCTTTCAAATTATGCCACTAATAATAGCTATCATTGTTATTATACAAGGAGCTCTACAGACCTCCATCAAACACATGTAAGAACTAAAAACTCTGGTTACGCCCCCTGGCATATGGGCCTTTTGCTTTACAATAAGCTTCCTCGCGAAATTAAAAGTGCAAAGACTATGGTCCTCTTCAAATGTAAGCTCAGAGAATTTATATTGAGTAATTTATTTTACGCTATTGATGAATTTCTTCATTTTTAACTTTCTGCAATTGTATTGTATTATGTAGTGTATTACCTTGACGTGTCCTATATTTCTAACAACAAATCGCCAGACAAATAAAATATATTATTATTATTACAGGTGGAGCATATGACTTCACATATGCTTGTAACATATTAAAAATACACGCCACCATGGAAATAAATTTACTACATATATATATTCTTTTCCAGTCGTTTACAAGTAATTCATGGCATGAAAGGTAGAAGTATTGAGATACATATTTTTTGTTGACATTTTTTCAGCGACTGTACCAAAGTTCAACTGTGAGAAACATGACTATGCATAAATCGACTAGCAAACCAAGGTAAAAAGTCACTAATCATCACATAAATGTACAATGATTCTTATAAAGTAATGCAAATCAATAACACATCACCTTAAAAAGAGAAGGAATGCTTAGGGCAATGTAGGATTGCCACCAAATGCAAGAAGGGTTCAAACGACTCCTAGTCATCCTTCTAGGCATACTTCAGTGACGTGTATTGGGGGTAATCTGCACTTGCCCTCACTGCACTGGAAAATATGCACTTATTCTTCACTTAGGGTATTTTTTTGCCAAGAAGGAAAAATGTGACATATTTTATGCTGCAGTCAATAGATGGCAGTGTGTCATGCCATTCAGTCCATCGGAAGCATCGAAAGCCTGGCTGAAACCTAGGCCCCGGCCGTGGGTAAGCTCTGTAAACTGAGATCCCCTGCACTCCCTCCCTGTGACCAAGTTTGCTGAGGATTGCTACGTGAGCACCACCAACTACAAAATGCCATACCATTGGAAATTTGCAGGGGCAGGCTACTACTACGCTAAGCACTTATGATACTAAATTCAAGTTATAGCCACCATGTAACCACCTACAAAGACTGCTTTGAGCAAGTACAGGTATAGTTCACATTCTTAAATGTCAAATTCACATTCGCTCAGCTGCCCTGTCGTCCACTCCCGCTATCCACTCAGAATACATGAAGTTGGTCACAATGTCACATCACATGAAGTTATGATTTTAGTTTCAGTGTGATTCAAGTGCAAGACCCAATAATGTTTACGCATTAACTTCTCAATGAGGAAATATATTGGGAGTGCTTATTTTATTGTTAGATAGGTACTTGAGTGAGAGGTA
This sequence comes from Pyrrhosoma nymphula, assembly GCA_963573305.1. Lineage (NCBI taxonomy): Eukaryota > Metazoa > Arthropoda > Insecta > Odonata > Coenagrionidae > Pyrrhosoma > Pyrrhosoma nymphula. Next base: position 20,102,972 of record OY754330.1, on the reverse strand, counting down.
GAATTCATCTTTAAAAATTACTTTTTGAACTTCCCATGTAATTCGTGTATTTAATGAACTGATTTAAATTTATAATATAATAATTAAAATCAAATACCATTCTCTGCATTAGTTTTAGTTTATTAATTGGATTCTGGGAATAAATAATCAACATTGTTTTGTGGGATGCATACCATTCTTATGTGCAAGAGCTTACCCGAGGCAACTTGTCACCGTGTGCCACTTGGTATACCTTATTGTAAAATATTGTCCTATAAATGTTATGTATAGTATTTGTAACTCATTAAAATATAGGTAAAAATGAAGAGTTACAAAATGTCAAAGGAATCAAATGAAAAATCATTACTAAAATATTCATTTGAATTCGAGAATAGGGTCAAATTGACCCCTCCTGTCCTTCCAGTGTTGAGCTATAAATATTGTTTGCATTTAAGTTTATAAAAGAAAATTAGTACAACCCATCAACCATCAAAAAGGGGATATCAAGTGTAATTAAGAGTCGATCCATCGATGCCATCTCTTTATTGGCATCTCTCTATCTATGGCATGTCAGAAAATGGGTGCATATTAACCTTTGGGGAGGGAGAGTGATCACCTATCCCGCTCCCCAGATCATTTGAAGTTGTCTGTCAAGCTTTTAGCATTTCAGATATGAGTAATGTTTAAAACTGTATTCTGGATAAGAGGTAAATATTTTTAAGCTCACACCTTACGATGAATGTAGCACATATGCAATGGCTAGTGTATCATCCTGTGGCATATGCAACCGAGCAAATATATTTGTATTGAAATAATATATATACTCCAGGATACAAAATTATATGTAGTTTACGTTTGCATATTTCTTCTAATATCGTGAGATCGTGTTTTTTTTTACTAATATTGTCGTAAATCAAGATTTTTCAATAAGGCTGTAAACATTAGCAGAATATTTAATATTAATATTTTTAAATTGAAAAAAAGATAACTGTAGCATTGTTTTCCCCTTGAAAATTTTGCGGTAGAAATTTTAAAATGAGGGTTTTTGTTATTGTTGGCCTATTTTTGTTTGAATTCATTGATTCATTCTTTTAGCTATGTATGCCATTTTTGTAATCCTTATAATTTGACCATTTTGTAGCTAGCTGGTTGTTATCTCTTCTGGCAGCATATTGCTATTTTAAGTCATTATAGCATCAAGTTTTGATGAACTAGGGTTTGAGTAGGGTTGATTTGCCTTGCTCATTACTATCAAAAGAAAGTTCCTTGTTTGGAGATACAGGTTTATGTGTAATTTTACTAATTATTATGTCATTTTCAATTTGCTGAGCACTATAATTTACATTTTGTGTTTCAAAATTACCCTTATAGTCCTTTTATTCAGTTATCCCATTGTAATTGGCATCTTATAGATATACTACTGCACTAGGAACTGCAATAGACTTTTAATAAGTGTTAATTCCTGAGGAAGTGAAATAAGTGACAGCATTGGATGGATTCAGAAGAATTTCAGTTATTGTTGTATCATTTTTTTTAGAAATCAAATGCATTCGTCATTTCATCGTTGACTGGAGTGTGCTCTCATGAGGATGACGAAGGTTTTGAAAAGGTGCTGCTGAAAGTCATATACAGGTAGTTATAAACCAAGTCACATCCAAATCACTTGGGTTTGTGTAGAATTTTAACATCGCTTAAGCCTATGTCATTTGCCAATAAAAATGTTAGTTGGAATAATGTAAAAAGTTAAAGAATATTTGTTAATTTTCATCAATTTTGATGAAGTGATGCACAAGTCTTCTAATGCTTTAAGGTTTTTTGTCTACTTCCATGTGACTTTCACCCTATAACATTTTCACTATTTATCCTTTCTCACCCTATTCACCACAGTATGTTTAACATGGTGAATTATACTCACACATTTATGAATGTCAGTTATTTACTTTGCACTTAATTCATCTTTTGCCATGATTTATTTACCATTTTACGTAGGAGTAATGGTGGAAGAATACATTAACTCCTATGAGCCCATGTAAGTTAAAGACAAGAAAATGAGAAATAATAATCGTTCAGTTTGCTAGCCAAATTGGAAAAAATTGCTTGCAAAAATGGATTGTTAAATTGAAAGAAGAGCTTGGATAACAGTGTTACAGTATACTTGAATGCTGTTAACCTTATTTATCTAATTTTATTCTAAGTATTACTTTTCACAACATTTTTACTGAAGCTCAATGTATATAATGTACACTGAGCTATATACTAATCTGAATTTTATTTATTGACAGCTAACAAAACTGAAGGATTTTTGATGCTGTGAAGTACATTCTAAGGCATTGTGAGGTTAAAATCAGACTCATATCAATTTTTCTACTTAAGTTCTTGGTCAAGAATTCTGTATTTAAAATAGAAAGATGAATTGTCAGTATTTTACAAAAATCTTTCCTATTTTGAATTTTTTTGGCAAGAGTGTAGACAGATTTGCAAAATGATGTACATAATTAGATATCATTGCTTGTTCACTGTGAGGTAATTGTTGAAATTGACACTATACATTCATATATATCTACTGTTTTAATTCTTTTGAACCCTCCATCTCCTGTCAGCTAACAACCCCTAACAACCCTTTTATCCTAAAATCCTTCCCCTTCCCCCTCCTGTACTACTGCCATCCCTTCTACCTCTTCCACATGCGCCAATTAGTGAGAATGATATCTGTATATAATGACAACATTGGTGGTGAGCATTAATAACCCTTGAAGAAGTGATCGGCAAGGGTGATGAAACATTGGTCTGACACCGAACTGCATGCGGCATACACCACTATATTCTTATATCTCATGTAGTATTTTATCAGATGCTTTTTTTTGCTTTCATAATATTTAATGAAAAATTGGTGAATGGAAATGGATCTTATGTCATCTGCATTAAAAAATCAATCATATATACTTTCAACTCGTGTTAGGAGAGTGAACTTCTCTTGATCTCTAATTCCTAACTAATGATAATAAATGTAATGTAAATATTATATCCTATACTCCCAAATGAGTACTAATTGTATGTATGTAAAATTTCTCTTGAACACTTTCAATTTCTTCATCAATTTGCCTTGCAAGAAATAATTACAATCCAATTGAAGATCAGTGACTGTTTCATTTTGATTATAATATATATGTATATAATATTCACACAATTTACTTTTGCATGAATATCTATAATAAATACTGCCATCTCTAAATTTTGTTATCAACATCATTATAGAGTGTGCATATTTCTATTTATAAATGAGTTAAGCACTTTGGTTTTTCGGCCAAGCTTGGTACATTAAAACAACTTTCATCATACCCTACTGTATTCGTGTGCTGTAGGCAAGCAAAATTGAGTCACACTAAGAAGCATTTAAAGTCAAGGCTGTTGTTCATATTCACTGTTCTCTGATGCACCTATTTCATAACTCTTTTCTGTCGAATGATGGAAGAGGCATTTGCACTATTTCTCAAGATTCTGATCACCTGTGAACAGAAACTACTGTTAAGGCAGTCTAATATTATGGCTTGGATTAATTTGCAAAAATGACAAATTGTTCATTTTCGTCTTTGAAAAAACCCATAAATTGGATGAGTATTTTTTGCATTTTTGATTAGTCTACTCACTAAACAAATGAGCCTAGCCGAGGTGACTTATGAACTCCATGCATATATGCATTCCATGTGCATTAATTGATTACCGTGCAAAAATATGTTGGTAGTGGGTACCTTTAGGAAGTCATTTATATTGGTTTGCCGTGAGAATGTAACTGATTGTAGTGGATTGATGTGTGGGGAATTTGTTGACTGACGAGAAGTTTGTTTTGTTTCATGTGCAGGCGTTTGTGGAGGGCAACAGGAGCATTAAGTGGTGTCCAATGCCAGGTTGTGGGAGAGCAGTACGCTTGCCAGAGGTGGAGAGGTTGCTCCTCCTGAATCATCACTCGACAATGTGTCCCTCTCCTCACCCCTCATCCCCTCCTCCCTCGCCAGGATGGCCCCCACCCATTGTCTCCCATGCTGTGGATTGTGGTCGAGGTCACCTCTTCTGCTGGTAAGCTTTCAAACTTTCAGTCAGCGAAATACATATCACCATTGAATAATAACTATTTATTTCGATTTGAAGATAACCTCTTATTAATCGTCCGCTGGTAACTCTTGGTTGCACAATATGGTGCAATTGCTGAGGGAAGGGATTTTAATGGTGTCAATTACCTAATTTTCAGCAAATAAGATGCCCATTGTCCCTGGACTAATCCATAGGAAATCACCCTGCATTGCATATTGTCAATGGCAAGGTCAGACTTACTGGAATGTAATTATTTGTAACAGAAGTGTTGGCAAAATATGGTATCAAGACCTGTAAGTAGTGTAGGACCGCTGTGTGCATGGTAGATACTTTCTGCAGATAAATGAGTCTGAAGTTTAATTATCATTTCTTTATTATTAAAATCAAATCCAGTTACCATGCAAGGGAAATTCCTTGCAAGGGCTTGCTGATTATATAACCAGGATGGCTGTGAGTTCCAAAATCATCCATCCATCCAAAAGAAGAGAAATGTCCTTTCAGCCTACTTCATCAATAACTACTATGTCGAATTATGAAATACAGTTGAGCACCCCTAATCTGGAAATCCCTAATCCGGGGACACCCGTAATCCGGCAATATTTCAAAGGCTTAGGTATTCTGCGGAAAAAAAAAACTTTTTTGCCAAATCATTGCTTCGTATTTACTGAAACTGTAACCCACTCTCAACGAAAATTCTCCCATTAAAGAGCGAGTATTGGAAGATTGTTTGCATACACTGTTGTCTATGTTAATTATTGTGTGCAACGAAGGTCTTTATTCAGCAAATTGAAGACACATTGCATCGTTGCCGAGACGTGGGTGCGTTGCGCAGCTTATTGGAGATGGACAGTACCGGTCTTGCATGGCAGGCATATGTTTGCTTTATACTTAGTGGCAACTCGAACTAAAAACTATCTGTCATCTGTATAGTTTTATCCGTAATTATGTCTTACGTAAGCAGTTATAGCAGCAGCAAGGGGGCGAAGCGAAAGCACAGAACATTAACTATGGCAGAAAAAGCGGAAGTATTGAAAAAACTTGTTTTCGGTACATCAGTGAAGCGCCTGTACGTTAGGGTGTCCCTTATATGGCCGAAAAATTTTTTTTTGGAATTTCATTTTGCACCACTTTTCATTTTTTTCCTTTGTAATAGTAAATAAACAGTGCAAAATTTCAGCTCGATCGCATTAGTTTTTCATGTGCCACAAGACCGGAGAAATTTTGAAATTTAGTGAAAAAAATAGGGAAACAAACTTAAGTGTTGCTTAAAATTTTTTATTTATTTTTACGAAATGATAAGTCACTGTGAAGCTATGAATACATATCTACACTTTATAATATTTTGACTAATTCTAACTACAGAGAGGGAAAATGAGGGTTATCATGAAATACTGGCTAAAACATGATTTGAGACAAATTGTCCTTGGTACATTCTCTATACTTTCGACGTGTTGCTTGCGTCACGATAAGCATATTTTGCAAATTATCTTCACTTCTTACACTATGGAGGTAGTCTTGAGTAATTGCAGCACCTCTCTCTGCTGTATCATTAGTCACACACATATCAGAGAAAAACATGCAGGCTTCTTGAAAATCCTGACATTGATCCCATTTACTTGGATGCCCATGAACAAATTGATGAGATAACCCAAATATTTTGAATAAATATAGAGTATAAGGGCCAACAAAATCATAAAAATTGCTAATTACCAACGTATTCAGCTCATATAAATCAATTTTCGGACGAGTATCTCGGTACTCTTGCATAGGAACTGAGCATTTACAAGACTTTATCTTTTCTAACATCTTTTCTTTACAGTCTAACGTTACAGCTGGATCTAGTAAAGCCAGGCCAGTAAGTTGCTGTGTATGATACCACAAATGCCTGGAGAATGTTTTTGCAGCGGTTTAGGACACTCGTTTGTTTACATTTTCATACATAATCAATTTTTTTAGGAAATTTAAATCATTGTGTGGGGCAGAAATAGCGTTGGGAGCAGATAATCAATACTTAACATATAGAAGCACAATGAACAAAGAAAAGTCTCTTAAACCATTTTCTTCTCTTTTCGTCATCTGGAACTGGCCTTTGAACAGCATGATTTTCAACGAGTAAATTGCATTTGCCATAAATCTAGCTTCATGTACGGCACCCGGCTTCGCGAACTTAATTACGCGTGGAGGTGTGCCTCCCAGGTATATGCAGACGAGCTCCAAAAATTCCCGGTAATCATCACAGCTGTGTCCTTCCTGAGCAGAAAAAATAAAGCCTTCACCCTTTCTTTCGCTGGTTTATCAAGAAAGCTTTATCTTCCTCATTCGTCATCACCTGCAGTGCATCAACCATGGCGATGTCAAAAAGATCTTCAAAAGAATTCTTGAAGGAGGTCTCTCTCGCAATTTGGGTCTTTTCGCGGTGAGTGTGGGTTTTCTGGAGTTCATTCCATGCATAAAAACTTCACTAGTTTCACAACGCAGGGCAGATGTTTAGTGGGTATGTTAACTTTTTCCCAAAAGCATATCACTTCCATTGCGGTGCTATTGCATGCTTTGGAAAAGGAAGATTTGTGAATGCATCCGAAAAAGAAACTTAATACCTGTATACGCGAAGGTAACTTGGCACCCGTTATCTTATCTGAAGAATTTCCTATAAGAAATACATGCTTCCGAAGAGCCATATTGGGGTTGGTACTAACACGCAACATAATAAACTAAGAGCCCTGTAGCTTTCAGTCCACATTCTGTTGTGCAACGCAAGCGACGCAATACTGTCACTGGTCCTCCTATTCATAGCCAATTTTTCCCTCACGGACCGATATTTATAGAAAACACATCCTTTGTATATTTTTCCTGCTATTACAAGCAACGGGCTCCCGCCACCTATCAGCAGCAGAAATTTGTCATGCCCTTGTCTTGTATTAACAGAACGCGTTATTTTGTTCCGAAAGTCGTAGTGACAGTGTGAACCGAGGAGGTGGGGCAAGGGGAGATTAAGAAAGGAGGGAGCGGCGGGAGGGAGGGGGGGACAGTAATAAGAAAAACTGGAACCTTACAAACTTCAGAAAGTGACACTACAGTGTATAACATTGATTTGATGGCTTCATTCCTCCCTTATGATAATTCTTGTATTTTTCAATTAAAATTGCAAACCTTCAAACACCTTGTGGCACGGGAAAAATTTTTCTGATCATTTTTTAATTTTTCATAGTAGCTACTTTTAACAAAAGGAAAAGAATAAAAAGTAGTGCGAATAAAAATATTGAAGTTCATTTTTAAGGGACACCCTACTGTACGTGTGATATGTACTCATTTGGATCTTCGACAATCTAAGACTATAAGAAGCAGAAAGAGAAGATCATCAAATTTTTCTGTGAAAGTGACACTAAGAAAGGGATGGCGATAAGAAAAACCACGAAAGAAGGGTCTAGTGCCATTTTAGATCGTGTACTTATGCTGTGGTTTTGACTGCGTCGAAGTAAATGGCTCAGTATTTCAGGCCAAATGTTAAAGGAGCAGGCTAAAATATTTTATAGAATTTGATAGATAGATATGTTCAAAAAGGCAACCAAGGATGGACAAGAATCTTCCTCCAAGGCTTCCTCCTCAATCGCTCCCGATGTAGCGATGGATAGCTGCACAGAAGGAAGCACCAGTAGCGGCGAGCGTTGACGATGCGGCGTAGACAAATCATTGAATCAGCTGATATCGTATTAAACACAGGGGCATAAGGATTTCAAGGAACATTGGATGCAATGAAAAATTGTTATTTATTTATATTATTTATCAACTAATAACATTATACTGTTTGATGTGCAGCAATATGTTTATATGTTCTATGCATTCTTTTCACTCTGCTGTTTTGCGATACTTACGGTTGACTTATTTGGGGTTTGTGAATTTATAAACAGTTTATTTCTTTTTTTTTTTAAATATATGTAAAATTATACAGAATTTATTCAATTTTAATTGAATTTGCTATAATGTATCCAATTCCCTCATCAAAAACATCACGGACCCCATAAGTATACTGGTTACTACCACAGCCCCCGTAGTCTGGCAAAATCCCTAATCCGGTATAGCTCGAGTCCTGATGGTGCCGGATCAAGGGTGCTCAACTGTATCTAAGTCTGAGAGTGAATCCAAAGAGTCTCAAAAATGAAATAATTAGTCATTTAGGACTAGGAAGAGGTATAATAAAACAAAATCTGTGACGAAATTCATAACATCTTCAAAGTTACCTACCAACAAAGCAGTTACCATTTGCTGACAGTTATCTCAAGAGGGTGGACATTGAGACACCTTCACAATCTGGTATTTACAGTTCTACCATTAAAGAAACTGTTCAGCTTCAAGAAGAAATGAAGATAGCACTACACTTGGAAGACTGACATTGCATTTTGATGATAAATGTATTGATGACCAAGAAATTAAGTGCTAGTGATGAAGAATGGATGAAGAGAAGTTAAGTTAGAAGTATTAGATCTACCAAATGGTAAATTAGTAGGGATAGGAATTTTTCGGTGATTTGAGTGGGAGAAAAGCTGTACTTTGAAATTAGGAATTTGGTACTTTCAACAAGACATTTCGGTGTTTTCACAGTGACCGCAAATTTATATATGTACGCATAAAATACCAATCATTTCAAAGCTTAGAAAAGGGTCAGTTATACAATAGTTTAACCCAATACGATCTGGATTATTATGCGACACTTCCCCTTCTAGCCATGTTATGACTGAAGACGATCACCTCGGTGGCGGAACCTGGAAAAGTGGCACTAAATTTAAAAATGAAATTTAATACATTTCGTGTATTGACATGAAACTTTAGAGAATTTCCATCCTTGTGAAAGTTTGCTACAGTTACGTGCTCCGAAGATTTTAAATTTTTTCCAATTGAGTCTTTCCCAAGCAACCTGACAATTGTAGAATTTGTACATGACCGTACTTTTATCGATACAATAAAATCCATCTTTTTGATACTGGAAAGCCCGGTCTCTTGCGCTTAATTTTGCATTCGGCATTTCAATAACTCGTGAAAATCACTTGAAAGCACAGAAACCAGGAATAAAACTAGGATACTTAACAATTGTCACTGGAAAACAAACAGTCATTTGACGGAAATGGCCAAAAACTAGAGATTCAAACAATAAAATCAATCTTGGTGCCACGCAATAAATATATATTGACAATTATATTGATGTCATTGTTGGTCTTGATTGGTGCTTTCAAGCCAGCTACGCAACCATTGCAATGGAACGACCCCATTGCAATAAGGTCGTTCACTATGATGTGAAATTGCAATTTAATTCACGAATTCGGTAGATGGATTGTAAAAAAAGATTTTCGCTGGAGACAAAATTCTTCTATATCCAGGCACTCACTTTTAAATCAAAAACAAAAATTCGCGAAACTTGCCACCCACTCAAAAAGTTCGTGACATCATCAGAGATCCGGTTCAGTATCTAATTCGCTCGCTGGAAAGCGAGGGAAGGGGAATTCTGCATAGCGCCCAGCGTGATTGGACGGAGCAGTGAGTGACTTCAAAACTTTTCATGTTGGTTCTTATACGTGAAAGGGTTAAGAACCCCGATTTTTTGCCGCCGATAATTCGAAAAGCAGGCGACGCATCAAAAAACAGAAAAATACATGTCTCCTTATTTTTCAAACTATCAGAATTGGTATTTTAAAATAACTCTTGGCGAACAAGCCCATTGAAATGAAACAACTCAAAGTGGCTATTCACACATGCACAGTCCGTTTCGTCTTCAACTCCGTAGTAGTCTAATGGATAAGTCAAAAAAAATAAAAAAATCGGAAAAATACGTTTCTCTTTAGTTTCAAACTATAATTAGCATTTAAAATCTCTTGGTGAACGATCCCATTGAAATGAAACAACTCAAAGTGGCTATTTACGCATGCGCAGTCCGTCTCATCTTCAAATCCGTATTAGTGTTATGAACAAATCAGACCCAAAATAAAAAATCGGAAAAATACGTGTCTCTTTAGTTTTCAAACTATAATTAGCATTACAAAACTTGGCGAACAAGCCCATTGAAATGAAACAACTCAAAGCGGCTATTCATGCATACGCAGTCCGCCTCATCTTCAAATCCGTAGTAGACTGTTACGAACAAATCAGACCCAAAATAAAAAATCGGAAAAATATGTGTCTCTTTAGTTTTCAAACTATAATTGGCATTACAAAACTTGGCGAACAAGCCCATTGAAATGAAACAACTCAAAGCGGCTATTCATGCATGCGCAGTCCGCCTCATCTTCAAATCCGTAGTAGACTGTTACGAACAAATCAGACCCAAAATAAAAAATCGGAAAAATACGTGTCTCTTTAGTTTTCAAACTATAATTGGCATTACAAAACTTGGCGAACAAGCCCATTTAAATGAAACAACTCAAAGCGGCTATTCACACATGCGCAGTCCATCTCGTCTTCAAATCTGTAGCACAGGGATTCCCAAACTATGTTCCGCGGAAAACTAACGGGTGGTCCGAGTAACCTATAATGGCTTTATATGCTGCTACCTAAACGCAATGGTTTAATATATCCGAAGTCCACAAGGCGTTCCGTTAAAATTTCAGTATTTACGAAGTGTTCCATCGCAGGAAAAGTTTGGAAACCCTGCTGTAGCAGATTACTTTGAATAAATGCGCATATTGCTTTTCCTTTGTTCGACCCACCTCGGAGTGGAGAGCCACTGATCATAGATGCCGATAGATAGTTATTCCACTAATTGTAAATAGAAAGCACCGCGGCGTGACGAGCTGTGTATTGCCAGTAATCGCCGTAAACCGAAAGTGGCGATGTCATCCTCCCGCGATTGTTATCATAACACCGGTTATGCTACGATGAACTGCAAACTTCCACATACCTCAGGAATATTTGCGCGTGAGTTCGTTTAAATCGAATTGAGAACATTTGCTTGTAATTTTAATGTTTTTCTTTCGTTTGAAAAGTACTTCCAACCATTTTCTCATAAAAAAATGAAAATTCGCGTTTTGGGGCACAATTCGCGACATTTCGCGAGTTCAAAAGTCATTTCCCCAGTCAGTATGGAGTATGTTGTAACTAATTACCACTCCTAGGACATTCTTGTCTAAATTCGCAAAATTCGCGATTGCGAAATTTTCCTATCCCTATAAATTAGGTACTGTCAAAGGAATAACAATGATGACAACAATAATTATGATCATAAAGGTGATTTTCGCAAGCACTATGAATGGGAACACTTGAATAAAGAATGGGATATGAATTCAGTTACAAAGACTATTTTCTCAAAAGTTACTGGAAGAACCACAATTCATGCTCTTGACTAGAGATGGGACACTCTGAAAATTACCTTGGTAATTTTTGTAAATTACCGTGGTATTTTTCGTAGTTTACCGCGCCCCTTTTAATTACCGTAATTTTCCAGATAATTCACCCATGTTTGAGATAATTTTTCATACAGATAAATTCCCAATAAGTTCTTTTTTGCCAAGTTCACATTTCCTACGTGTTTCATTATTAATTGAGGCATGTACAACTCATTTTTGGCATATTTTAATTAAATTATAACATTATAGAACATTATAATGTATTAGAATATTATTCTTGAAAATTTCTCATACTTTGACAAAAGAAAGCCAGATTCGTGTTGGTGCTGTAGTTATTTTCACAATTTAAAAAATTTCTAATAGATTAATGTTGTACCTGGTATGGTTTAAACATCGTTTTTTCCTTCCTATTGCTATTAGCTTTCTTATTTAATCATGCATTTTCTGTCAAATGCTTAAAACTAAAATAACCCTGGAAAATTACGGTAATTTTCAAAAAGTACCGTAATTTACCGTGGTAATTTACCTCAGATGAAAATTACCTAATGGTAAAAAATGGTAATTTTACCATCTCTACTCTTGACCAGGTTCATTTGACAGTCTTAGGCGAGATGTAGGGGAAGGCTTTGATGTTCAAAAAGGGAGGAATCAGGCGAGATGTTGTGGAATATGAACATAATAAGAACTTAGATATTACAATTTTCCACAGAAAAAGTTTTAATCGACCCGGGTTTTGATGCACTGCATCATCATATATATGTACCTGATGATGATGCAGTGCATCGAAACCAGTGACGATTAAAACTATTTATCTGTGGAAAATTGTAATATCTTAGTTCTTATTAGGCTTTGATGTTATTTAAATGAAATAGCATTGTTCCACCAAAAACTTTTTTATCACAATGAGTTTCCACTCACTTAGCTATTTCATACTCACTGAGCTATTAGTCACCTCATTGCAAAATTACAACTAAAATTTAAACTTGTGAGCCAGCAAAGGAGCTCTTATGAGAGGATGCAAGATCACTAGTCTTGTAAAGAAAAGTGAAGATAAAACATAAATTAGCTGATTGATGGTGGCTAAATGAGCTGAAACGTGTGGTAGTATTAAAGGTTTTTGTGAAAACATGCTATTGCATTTGAATGACGATCATGACTTAGTTCTTCACGTAGTAGATAATAATGAATTTGGGGGAAACAACACATCACCCAATATTGAATATCCATCTACCCCAGAACTTGTATCAAGGTACGAGCAGCTCAAGATTAACTTTGAGAATGGCAAAGAAGAGATTTCTGAAACAGCAGGATGTTGTGATTATATGAAATTTCTATTTAATTTAACTTGAGTTTTCTGATTTTTTTATACATCTACATCTACATCTACATATTACCCCGCAAGCCGCCTCAATAGGCGTGTGGCGGGGGGTGTTAGGACACCAGCCGCTTAAAGATAAAAAGGAAACGCTCTAATGAAATTACGCCTAGCATTTATTGAAGTCCCTTATTGTTCGGGGGAAAAACGAATTCCCATACCTATCCGTTCGGCAAAATATCTCTCTTAATTTATCGTTTCTGTCGGACCTGGAAATATAGTGGGGTTCTAATATGATGTTCTCCGTGTCGCTCTGAAAGATATCTATTCTCAATTGTTCAAGCAATCTAAGCCTAGCGCGCAGCCTCCGAGTCTGGGACTGAAAGATTTCCTAAAGTGAAGTTTCAGAAAAACCTAAATTAAGTAATGCAAGATGGGATTCTCGAACAGTACTAGCTCTTTTGGAGCTAATTCTTTTATAAGAGAGAAGAGACTCTCACCTCAAAATGTTTGGAATTTATTCTTTTACCAGAGGGAAGAAACTCAACACCTCAAAATTTGTGGATGATTACAGATAGGTCACAGGCAAGAGAACCATCGAGACTTGTAATACCCTGAACAAATCATATAACATTGTAAAATGAAAGAGAAACTACAGTATGGAATTATTGTGTCTAAAAAGGCATAGTAATTATTTATAATGCTATAATTATGCTATTTGTTCTGGTAATTTAGTATGCTATGCTTTAACAATAAATTGCATGTATGTGTGTATGGTAAAATCAATTTATCAGTTTGGGGGTGAACTTTTTACAAAACTAAATCAAATTAATTTATATTTCATTGCCATTGAATATCGAAGTTTCATTGATTTATGACACAGGAACATGGGGTAACTAAAAAGCCATAACCATATTGAGTTTTAGAACTTGTTTCGTAATTCAAGGCCTGCTTAGTGGGGGAAGGGAGAGGTTATTAAAACGATTATTTCCCTGCTCCAAGACACTCCCAAATCACATCTCACTGATCCCTTCCGGAAGATTTATGTAACAGAAGCCTCCATGTTGCTCGCTCGAAAGAACTCACGTCATCAATGCGGCACGAGTATATTTTTCCAAGGGGGCGGCATGAGTATATTTTTCCAAGGATCATATAGCTGGATTAACCTACATAAGTGAAAGAGCAAAATTATTTAATACTTTTCACGCTTCTGAAGAGGCGATCATGTCATTAACGAAGCATTTTTGGTGTTAATATGTGTTTTTAAATCAGCTATAAATTTTTAATAATTTAAATGGGGAAAAAAATGTATATTATAAAAAATACTTCAGCTCTTCTGTCGAGAGAATCACTCATTTAAAAAAAAAAGTTATTTATTTTTGCACTTTGCTTCACTCCATCGTTGCTCCCACCATGGCCTCTCATTTGGATAAATGCAAACTGAACTGGGAGTTGACGTCATTAACAATTTGGAATCGATTTAATGTATCCCGAGTGAGAAAAATTTCATTCTTATTAGGAGAAATCAGGACTTTGTCATTTTCGTTACAAGCCTCAAATTCGTTTCGTTACAAGATAGTGATCTATCGATTTAAATTGCTGGGGGTTACAGCCAATAAACTGCCAACTTGTGACAAGTAATGCTTCAACACCCCTACCCTAAGATCCTGGCCAATTTGGTATCCTGCTTCCGCACTGGTGGGGGGGGGGGAGATGCAAGTGCTTCCAATTGGGCTACGATGCTGATGAGGCTTTATGCTCCCTCTCCGACAGCGTGACTTTCGGCATCTCATAGGATGGTTCCACTTATCCTCTTCTTGTTTATATCTCTAATAAGGATTAAGCTACAAAACCCTTATTTCATTCTCAATCAATCTGCAGGAACGCAGCTGAGCTCTTGTTTAGGATATTTTTTCAATCACTGGGTTGAAGCGAAACAGGAGAAAGGTACCTACACTATTTTCCGATACAAATATGTATGGGTGCTTGAGCGATTTTTCCCTTTGATTATGCATGCGCCCAGCGCTAGTCATACTTTAGAATTAATGCGCGTAAAAGTAATTGGTCGTACCAACCAAGCGAACTCATATTTTCTCTGGTTTTCTTGGCTGTAGGCGACGGAAGAAGGGAAGGGCATGCCTTGCTCGATTTGCTGGATTTATGTTTGGGAAAACCGGTGCCTTGCTCGAAGTCTATATCAAAACGCTCAATTAGGGCGGGAAATTAAACCTGATTCTTTCGATGATAGCTATTGCCAGCCGGAATAATTATGCTGTGGAGCAAGGTTGAGTGTAATCAGTCTGAAATAGTGCGAAAAAAAGCTTCCTTGGGTTATATTCACGACTGAATCTACCGCTCGAACAATATAGCACCATCTCTGAAACATGTCATAGTTTTTTAGTACACACGCGCAGCAAACGAATGCTGTACCAGGAATATTCATCATGGATTAATGCTTGCGAAAACCAGTAGCAAAAAATTCCAGGGATCATGAGAGGAAAATGCTGGTTGTTGCAATTAGTCTCTTGCGGGAGAGTATATCCATACACGACTAATTTACATTTTTTTACTCGTTGGCAACTCTGTGGACTCATGGTAACAAAGCCGAACGCATTTTTTGTCCGATTGGTTCCATATTTTATGTGCTACGATGCCTACGATTCAAAGTCGTTCTTAAGGTCTGGTTTCACTGGGGCATCCAGTGGCCACGTCCAACCGCCGCGTCTGGACGTCGCGGCTGGGTGGTTACATTCAGGCAACTGCATCCCGTTTCCGCGGCTGGGCAATGTGGTAGAATGTGGATTTAGTTAAATTACGAATTTGTTATCGCTTTGAGTTTCCTGTGAGTGAGTTGATTTTAAGCTGAAATGGATGGTGACGATTTAGTTTTGTTGTTTTTGTTGGAAGACGAAGAAGAGGACGACCAATGTTGTAAATAGTTTTACAAAAAAGAGCTGGAAAGGACGCGTAATATAAAATGCGGAAAGAGGAGAGCAGAAAAATCACCGAAAATTGGGACTGCCCGACTAGGCATTCGCATCTCGACTGCTCTCGAGACGCAGACGTCGGGCATCAGCCGTCGAACTCGACGGCCGAGACGTATCAGTGAAATCGAACCCATTTTATATACATTGGATGAGTACGGCAGTGACTTCCGACTGCTGGACGCGGATGCCGGATGCAGCCGCGGGATGCCCCAGTGAAACCACACCTTTACTATTGTAGCATTGAAAAATGAGATATCGTTCAGGTAATACATTCAGTGCATAATGTATTCGGTGACGATGGTTAATTAGATGTTTAACTCTGACAAGGAGCGCCAGAAAACATTACCGTGATCCATCACTATTCATATAAATGAGTAACTTTTTCACGTTGGGACCAAGATCCGAGGTTCATAATTTTAAAACTTCGTTATTTCGTAATATCGCGTATTGTTACATACACTTAGATACCCTTTTGGTCGGGACCAAAGATTTTGCTTCGTAAAATCAAAATTTCGTAATTTTGAGTTTCGTATTTTCGAGTTTCTACTGTATAGCCACAGCAAAATTTTCACTTCCTATGGCAAAATACCCAGATGGCAAGCAAGTAATTTAAGTTATGAATGAACCCTGACCCAGTGACAACTGCTGTTTGTTTTACTTTTTCTACCTACTATCATGGCTAAATTCATGGCTACTCATGCTTTTAAAAACTTCTCCTTAAGGGACGGTTGCAGCCCAGAAACAAGATGATGAATATCAAAAGAGTGATACTAACAAGGTCTCAGGAGTAAAGGAATTATGATCTCGGATTTACAAATCCCCTACGTGAGTCAATGTAGGAAGAGCTGATGGAACCCAACCTCCTTCCCTGCGTGCGTAATACTCGGATGTGTCCTTGCTCTCGAACCAAACAAGTCACTGCCCACCCATATTCCCAAGCATATGGTATTACTTACCTCCTGTATTTGCTTACCGTGTCGTGCTTACAAATTGATAATTTAGCCATACATGCTACCTCCACCAAATATGCTACAGATTCTGCTACCTCCTGCAATAAAGTGATTATAACTTGAAGTGAAAAAAATTTACTCTTTGTATTTGCTTATGAAGGCCCTTTGCGCAATCAGATAATGATGCATAGTTCTGTATTTTTTATTATGTACACAGTAGTGAATCCTCTGGTGGAGTCCACTGCTAAATTAGCAACTGACCCTCCCTTCTTCGATGCACTTTCAATAATTCTTAACTTCCAAAAATATCTAACACAATGAGCTTCCTCTTTCCTGAAGGGTAGGCATTTTGAATTAAGAATTGTGGTGAAGGAAACTTGGCGAATATAACATGGCCATGGGAGCAATTTAAGCTCCCTTGGTTGGGTTGCACCAACATTGGTGCGACCAGGGCATTTAGCACTAATTCAAGACTGACTCACCATAGTAATATATTACTGAAACTTGCATAATTGAATAGGTAACCTACTGCAGGGAAACCTTGTGTGTGGGTGAAAGGTAGCAATTTTGTTGACTCTAATATGGCAGCTGGCTGCGAACAGTGGCGGTGATGGGTGGGGGACAATGGGACGGAAAGGAAGAAGATGGGAGTTGGTGCTAGTCATTGGGGGATGGAATTTCAGATAAGCAGATGATCAGATGATTGAGCATCGGATAATACTATACGTGATCTACTATAAAAAAGCTTTGTGGTCAAAGGCTTACATTTTTAAATATGCATTTTGAACTAATTTGATGACCGCAAGCAAAACATTCGACTATGACCTTTGTGAACACTATTTACTACCTAACGGTAGGTTACCTAAAATTTCTTCTGTGCACATCACTCAAGTCATCACTGTTTATGTTCACTGATCTGTTCTAAACTGCGCTTATCTCCTTGCTTTAATTCCTTTGTTATTTTTGTATTGTAATTTACTTTGAATTATTTAATTAAAATTTTTTTCTTTCATTTCAATTTGATTTATTTTATGTACTTACGAGTGTTTTTTCGATTTTAGTATTTTCGTCCAAACTCCACAATGTCAACGCTTCTTGACATATTTTATCCATTAATTAGCCAGAAAAACCGACATTTATGCGGGATTGATGTGCCTCAAAACGACGTAACTTTACGAATGGATGCTATTGGAATGCTAAAGATGCATCACTGGAGGATTCACCACCAGTTTGATGACTCTGTTGCCAAGCATGCTGCTGCAAAAGGGTTTAAACTGCGGTGGAGCATGCAAGGTCTTAACAGAAATAAGAAGTTCACTGTCCACTATAAAGTAGGAAGTCGGCAACGGCTCTAAGAGTTGAGAGCCTCGACTGCTTTCAGCTGTAATTGTTGGGGTTTGATAAATATTCTGACTGGACACATTTAAATAGATTTATTGTTCTTTTGGTACTATTAGAGACATAGAACATTGTCATAGGTACAGAGGAAATAGGAACGCTTACAAATAATTTAACAAAAACAAAAGAACAAAACCTTACAGAAACACTTATAATATGTAATAGTTTACATTTTGCACTGTTTGCCTTACACGTATGCATTAAGCTTGTCAAGGAGCATTAAGGTACTCGACATACATATCAAATGACAAGAACAAAGTATAGGTATACCATGAATATGAAAAAAAGAAAATGGAGGTAGCATTTTCATGAGATTAGGAACAAAAAAAATGAGCTTAGGCTATAAAATGCTTCGTTTATTAGAAATGCCTTCAGGGACTTTTTGAACTATGTGATTGGGGATATACATTTTATATCCAGAGGAAGTCTGTTATATATGATGGAGGCCATATGATGGAGGCCTTTTTGGCTTTTTGACAAGTTATAATCCAGGATATGGATGTCCATTTTGTGTCTGGTGTTGTAGTGGTGGAAGTCACTATTTGCTGGAAACAGATCTGGGTGCTGCCTAATGAAAACTGCACAGTTTAACATGAACAGAGGTGGAAGGGTTAAGATTTCTAATGTTTTGAATAGAGGCTGTCCAGGACTGTGATAGGGAACCTGACACATAGCTTTCAAAGCTTGCTTTTGGAGTGAGAAAGCTTTGGTAGCATAGGATGAGTTTCCCCAGAAGATGATGCCATAAGTTAAGTGGGATTCCGAAACTTAAAGTAAATCTGAGGGAGTCAAAGAGTTGCTCAGGATCATGAATAGTTTTTAGTCACGTCCTTGAGTGATATTATTAAAAATTACAATGATGATATTATTTATAAATACAGCATTCACAAACTTGAGATCGTACTCTGATTTCATAGATTTTGGTGATCATACTCTGTTAAAATTAATTTGTGTGTCTGATTTCTCTACCAACATCTTCAGTTTCATTTAATGCATGTACATATGAGTGGAGTCTGCAGATGAGTTTGATGAATCTTCCTACAGTTGTACAAGATTGCTGTTTCCTGCTAATTGGTATTTTGCAGAATTTTTTGTTAGATTTTTGTCAGTGACCTTTTTGTTAGATTTTTTAGAACAGTGTTACTGGTAAACATAATTGTTCCTCTCTGCTGAGTGTTTGTCTGTCACTGTCATGTATCATTACTGTGCACATTTAATCATTTCATTAATTTTCAGCAGGAAGTAGTCAAGAGCAAATGCAAATAGTTGCGGCAATAGTTGAAATGATTAAGTTTCTGATTGCTCTTGTTTTAAGAAATGTGCCTGGTGAAAATTATAATAATATAATCCTGTGTTTTCTCCAAATATTTTAATTCATTGGCATTTGGTTCTTAAGATGGTATGTATGTTTCTTGATATCCAGCATTGATTTCAAGGACATCTCCACAAAGCCAGTGAAATCACGTCTTTAAATTCTGTTGCCTTACTTTTGTTGAGATGACCTGATGTCAGTGGTCACGAGTATATTCTTAGCCTCATCATGTTGAAATTTTCCTCAGCATCTTTTTTCAGTGCAGTCAGAAAATTTCTCATCTTTTACTACCCACTGTACCAATTTTTTTTCTGGTACACAATAAATGCCTGAGAGAGTTTTTGCCTTCTTACAGCGGAGAGACTCAAATCTAATGTTGCATAGCTGCAATAAGCACTCCTACGTATCAGAATCCAATGTTGGTGAATTAATATCGATGTTAACTCTTTTAGGGAGTGCTTGGGCGAGGCACATGCGCCCAGTGGCTGTGCTCAGTGGCGGGAGTGGAGGCGGAAGATTCTGGAGGTGAGACCAGAAGAGTTGCGCCCTTCCCCTCCAGCCACAGCCCTCGAGATGGAGGATGCAGCAAACTGCCTATGGCTGGTCACCAACTCCAAGCCCTGTCCCAATTGCAGGTCCCGAATCCAAAAAAATGAAGGCTGTAACCATATGAAATGCTCAAAGGTAAGGCAATGAGGAAATGTAGCTCATGGCACTTAAGGTTAAGTCCCTCCTCAAAAACAAAAAGAACTGTCCATATACCTAAGTAGAATGTGTGATTTTCCACAGAGGAAAAATCATTCGCCTCGACTGGGACTCGAACCCAGATTCCAAAATATCACGTACGAGCGCTTAAGCCAGTTAAGCTACCGAGGCCTCCTCCCACCCCCTGTGGATTTTTGTGGGCTTTAACACAATCCGGACTTAGCCCGGTCTATGCTCCCAGTCACTGGATGTAAATGGAGGACGAACTGCAGGCTGTGTCCTCAGTCGCATATATAAATTCGTAGACAAAGAAGGATAGACTATGCATGCATTTCACTTGATCTACAAGGCAGCTTGATGTTTTAGTGATTGAGAAATCCATTACATGGCAGAAGCTGATAGAATTTCTTGTCACTGGAAGCAAATACCTTGCACACAGACGTCTAGTTGGCCAATTTTATAAAAACCCACCATAAACCGCAGTCCAGTGTGCAAAAAAAGCCCTTTAAACATCAGACTCAGGGGCGGCGTGGCCAGGGCGGGAAGGCGGGAATTCCCGCCTGGGCCCCGGGCCACGCACTAGGTTTCGGGCTCGGGTCCAAAGGCCACGGCAGGCCTGGCCCTGAACTTTGAACAGCCAGCAGACCAAACATCTCTGAGTGAAAGTACAATTTTGTCATACTGTACATAAATACCTATGACATTGTAGTTTTATAATACATTTTTAACGCAAAAGTTTTTTCAGAAGGGGACAAAAACCGGGCCCCTCTGGACGTGCAGCGGCCCGGGCCCCTGAGCACCCACACCGTCCCTGCTCAGACTGCAATGTGTTAAAGGAACAAGATGTTCAATACTGCTGGACGTACAATGTAATGAAGCAGTTCAAAGCATGTGCTTAGCGCCACAGTCCATGGGGTTAAAGCCAAGTTTTGAACACATTGAGGTGTTCGCTCTTTTTGACAGACTTTGAGGGTACTGGTACTAACCACTGTATTACCTTCATGGAGTCACCCGCAAGTGCACATTAGTGTGAAAAAAATCCACAGGGGGAGGAGGATGCCTCAGTAGCCTAACTGGCTTAATCACTTGGCACGATATCGAGGGATCCGGGATCGAGTCCCGATCGAGGGGAATGAATTTTCCTGTGTTGAATTTTGCAGTTATGCGCACTTTCGGGTGACTTCGTAAAGGTAAAACCATGGCTAGTCAGAGCATCCTCAAAACTGGTTGCATAGAATGTTTTATTTGAAATCCTTGAGCATATCTATTAAAACATTTATACATCCCCAAGTTAATAATCCCAAATGTCTACCTATCAAAGGAAACTGAAAACACAGTCACACATAGACATGAAGGCCTCTGCCCCCTAGTGAAAATAAACCATGATGGACAGTGTGACAGACAGTGTTACAGAAGAGTGTGATTACAGTGTGACCTCAGTGTGAATACAGTGTCACAAAAGTGTAAATTGGGACTCGAAAGCGTGCAGTAAGCGTGATAGACAGTAGTGTGTGGACATTGTGCGCATAGTGTTCGTACAATGTGTGCACAGTGTGAGGACACTGTGCACATATTCCTCTCGATCGATTGTGAGGACACTGTGCACACAGTGTGAGAACACAGTGACCAATACCCTCATACAGTGTTCAGCTCATTGTGGTCACTCTGTCCGGCATGCTTTAAAGGGATTTTTTTGTATTTATTTATTTCACACAAACCAAAAACAGCACAATGGCTAATTACATTGGTTGATGCAACAAAATAAATAAACATAGAACAACAATAAGGAAAAACATGAAGAATGAAATAACAAATGAAAACATCACAGTGTGCGTACAATGTGGTTAACACCCTTGTACAGAATGCAGCACGGTGTGATCACACTGTCCACCATACTTTAAAGGGAGCACAGTGTGCATACATTGTGACTAATACACTTGCACAGCATGCAGAACATTGTTGTCACACTGTCTGTCACAGTTTATTTTCACCAGGGCCTGCAGAGTTCCACTTCCATGTCTACGTTACAGGTGATATAAGTCTGGCATGCACTGAAGGTCATGGTTCCTGAGTTCCTGGTCCTCCCTCCTCCTCCTGCTTTCCCGTACTATCCCTACTCACAAACAAATCAAGATATCTGACCTACCCTACACGCACAGAAGATAATGGAAATTACACCTAAGACCTGGAATCCACTGGCAGTATAGTACTTCCTTCAATAATAACTGGCAGCATTCGATGAATGAATCTTATTTATCCATTACGTTCAAATTTCCTGCGTAATTGGCTGCTTTTTAAGTCTATTCCTGCTACCCAATACTGAGAAAACATGATTTGTTCAGTTCTTGATTACGTCATGCATCGTGCTAACACTTATTCCACTTTGTCATAATTATCCAATGATTCGCCTATAGATGCCAATTCAATTATGCCCAATACATTGGAAATGTATAGTTAAGCAAAGTGAAATAAAGCTTTCACTGTAGATATTTTCAACTTTCGTTTTTTGAATCTCAACTCTCCCAGATAAATTCTTTTATAGTTGAAGTGGTTCTTATTTCTTGGTTACAAAAATTATGACTATTATGAATCTTCGTATGTTACTGTCTCTCAGTAACAGAAGTTGGCATATGTACATGGTTTTTGATTGTGTGAGATCACATAAATTCATTTTACATTTTGAATAAAATCTCAGAAATTTGATTGATTCTTTTATCAAATGAAGGTAGATGTTAATGTCAGCCATTTAGGCATTGTGTTCAGCTTTGACAAGCTTGGTGCTTAACTTTCATGAGACAAAGTTATTCTTAGAGTATTCATGTTGAATGGCTGTTAATGTCTAATCTATATTTTTCAGTGTAAATTTGATTTTTGCTGGGTATGCTTGGAGAGTTGGAAGAAGCATAGTTCTGCTACTGGGGGTTATTTTAGATGCAATCGCTATGAAGCTGTAAATAAAGTTGATGAGAAGAGAGGCATTTTAATTAGTGAGGTAAGTAGGGAATAATATATGCTGGGATTTACATCATCCTGAACTTGAGAAGTGTTTTTGATAATATATATTTTCACTTTTTATTAACTTCCATTATAATATATTGTTATCACAGGAAAGCATTCAAAATAACACTCTATAATGTCTTATCTTTTGATTTGAATATTTTGGGAGTCCCTGATTAGTTTTCTGCTCCATATATCCTAATGACTCAAGGGGAGAGAAATTATGTATTAAGTTCTGAATAGATCGTTTGTTTGGGAATCAAAATAGAAGTGAAGAAGGCGTGGCTTGACCAGCATAAAGCTACTGCTCGCTGACTGCAAACTTGAGCTTTTTTTGCGCTTAGTTGCCAAATTTTAAAGATGTTTTCACTTTTGGAAACAACCCAGAGGTAGGTTTAATTCATTAAAAAATGAGTGAGGTAAAGAAGAAGCTACATCTCTCCTCTGCAATTTCAGCCCCTCTGGAAGTTCTTAAGTTTAGTAATGAATGAGCAAAATGTCAATTATATTCTGAGAGAAATCGTAATGCCAAATCAAAGCCACCTCCCCGTGAGTAACCCCTCCCCTCCCCCTTGTTGAGTTGTGTTCCCAGAAGGATGGCAGTGTTCTCTCTAAGAGTCTCTCAAAAAGATGTTTTGAATGGAATATTACAGGCAATGCCTGAGTTTGATGTTGGTAAGCATAAAAATTTAATAATGAAGTGTATCGTTGATGATTAATTTTACAGGCTACTCTTCGAAACCAAAAGATGCAAGAGCTCAATCGTTTTCTTCACTACTACACTAGATTTAAAAACCATGAGAATAGCCAGCGAATGGAAGAACCGTTGTTAAGAGCAGTTCGTAAAAAAATGGCTGTTCTTGCATCGTCATTAGTTCAAGGAAATGGTGGAGAAGGTTAGTTTACATATGTCTTCATGCATGAAATTCCTTCTAGTAAAGTAAAAAATGAATAATTTCTACATCTATTCCTTTCATAGATTTGTCAACCTTAAGATGTTTTGAAGTAGCTCTCAGATCAAATCTCCTTTGTAATTATTGTAAATTTAATTATTTATATCTCCTTGTTCCTTACTTCTTAGTTTTTTGTGACAAACTTGTTCAATGTACTACTTAAAAGATGCAGTGTACTCCATGATCATTTAAATGCTCAAAATAAGTATCTGTTATGTATCACGTACAGATTCTCTTTCTGTCTGAGAGTGCTGGACATAAACAGATGACGAAGGCTATCTGTGCCCTTGCATTTCAATGTTTATGTGCCCCAAAATAAATTCCTGGGTTTGTCCCTGTTAACATGGGTAAACATCTTTATACCCTTTGAAATTTGTATAATTAGTAATGAAGTTTCTTTGGGGCATGGGCTCCCAATTATAAACTGACTCAACTTTAAAGGTGAACTTTATGTTACACATTACTCATTAGTCATTTTTAGGATGTAAAATATTACATTTCTCAAGTGTCGTGTCCACTCCATAAAACAGATTAAGGTCATTCTTTCTATTATGTATTTCTGTAGTGATTGCAATATGTCAGAATGGAAATTGTCAACTCTCAAAATTAAGACTCTTATAATCTTAGGAGATTGGGGCAATCGATTTAGTAGACTCGGGAAATATTGATTGATTCCACTGAGAAATTAGGGGTCAAACTATACCATAGTGTTCATTTCTGGTGTGTAAAATGAGAAAATAAATAAGCTAACAATGCATTTACAAATCCATTTACAGCAATTCAAAGGTTTCTTTTTTAATTCACAATTTTTACTTTTATTTCTAATGGTACATGGTATGCATTCTTATGAAGACATTTATTCTGGTGAATTTACATACAAATTGAGATTCGAATTATGACATCTCAAGATGGCAAAGGGGCATATCTTGATGTACTCTGTAGCTGTTACATTCTTTTTGTATGATTTTTGCAGAATCAGCAGAACGTGGCACACGCTTTATCGAAGAAGGTGTTAAAGAACTTTTGAAGGCCAGAAGAGTTCTTTGTGGATCCTATGTGTATGGCTATTACCTCCGTGACAATGGATACAACAAAGCCATTTTTGAGTTCATGCAGGTATAATCTGGTTTTTAATTTTCCCATTTTTCAGAAGGGTTATTCATGTAACATCAGATGGAATGATTACTGATACAGAGGAGGCACTCACCTGGGAAAAATACGGGAATGAGAAACTACTGGGAAACACCTGGGAGTTTTTCCCAGTTTCCGGAAAAAATGTTGACTGCATAAGCTTTATAGCTGTGGTTCCCAACCTTTTTTATGCCCGATACCGCTAAGCAATTTTAATATGTTCTTGCACCCCTTAAAGTAATTTATTTAAGAATAGAAGTGAAGGTGAATTTGTGCATTCAATTTTTAATTATATGTAGACAAAAATGAAACATATGGAAAAGAAAAATTTTACAACAAATTTAAAGTTGCATGAATTCTACAAAAAATAAAATGTTCATCCATGCGTGAAATTTCTTTTTAAAAATTATGACTAATGTTCAAATGTTCATAAGCCAATGTAAATTTTATCTTTTTTATTCCTGTTTATTGCTTAAGATTTTTTCAAAATGTGGTACTTTGTTACTGATAGCAATCCGCATGTCTGCCTGTGCAATCAACTGATTTCTAGATTTTGTCTAAATTGACTCAAAGGCACTAAATCCAGACTTCAATAAGTATGTCGTAGAAAATGGGATGAGCATAGTTAGTGCCTTTTCCCAAAGTTTTGGAAACATGCTCATTGCCGTACTACAATATTGTTCCAAAATTTGGCTTTCAAACTTAATTTCAAGAACATGATTTTTGTGCGGTTCAAAAAGATCTTCCTTCAGCTCTTCATCATCTGACATATGATCCAAATTGAAAGAGTCTGGATTTATGAACCATTTCTCTGACGTTTCCAGTTCTCCTACCCCAAAATTTCTATCAAATGACTATGATAGTACAGTGAAATTTCCCTGAACGTGGCTTCCTGCAATGTGAATTTTAATGTACAGGGTGTACAAATCGGCACCAAGTTTTGCCAAATGCAATATGAAGCTTCACTGTTTTGCGGTTTCCATAGGGGGCTATTTTCACAATTCTCTCCTGGTAAGGTTGAAACCTATTAAAAAGGACTCACTGATCTTAGTCATTGATTTTACTTCACTACAGAGATTCTTCACTCAGGAATTGACCCTCAACCACCAGCATGATAATACAGGGTTGTTACAGGTCAGGGAGATCAGGGAAAAGTCAAGTAATGTGAAGTGGGTCAGGGAAATCAGGGAAAAGTCAGGGAATCTCATCCATGGGGTCAGGGAAAATGTATGACATCACGCTATTCGCAAGAACCGCCGTGCTGTCGGCTGGCTGAGCTGGCCTGGGTCAGCCAGGCGCCAAACCAGTCTTTTTGCTGCGCTGAGGAGCATTGCTATCCATTGCTAGAATTTTTTTTAAAGCACTGGTGGTCAAGATATTAGAAAAGTCTCCACTTCAGCACAAGATTTGCAAGGCTATCACGTTTTGTGATGCGGAGTAGATAGTGAAATCTGAAGATGCAGCTCTTGCTCGCTTCCGGTACTGCCTCTCATTGCTGTAGCTAAGGCAGTGGTTCTCTGCTTTAGAGTTCGACTCGCTAGGAGCTGAGTTCAGTCTTTAATTAACAAACCTGCTGTCTCTGTGTGCTTGAAAGAATATGACCGAGACCACATCCGTCTTGGTCACTTTTGGAGGTGTATTTTAATGTCGCAGAAGTGCTCTGGATTAACGGTAGATTTGATCCACATGATTTTAATATTGAGCCATGGAAATGCCTTTGTGGAGAGGTGATTTTCTGTAAACAAAGAAGTTATTATCGAAAATCAACTCCCACAGACACTGGTCGTGCAAAGGCAGGTGTACAACGCCGTGAATTTGGTGGGCGGAATTCTTAATGTGGAAATTAGTGACAAAATGATTTCTGGAGTGCGAAATGCACGTGCAGAGTATAAAGAGGCATAAAGGGAGAGAGTGAAAGAAGACAAGGAAAAGATACAGAAGAGAAATGATGAAAGAATGATTGGTGGAAGAAGTTAAAGAATTAAGAGCCAAGAAAACCAAACTTTTGATAGAAAACCAATTGGAGTGTGACGCTATCGACAAGAGCCTGAGAGCGCTATGTGGCCATGTATATCATTTCTGTAAAGTTGTGGTTAGTTACGTTTTACTTCCACATCCCTGAAAGTAGAATTTTTGTTTGACGTGTCAATTTAAATTTGATAATATATTTTTATTTGACTCTAATTATGTTTACAAGTTCCTGTTTCTTGACTGTAATAAAGTTTACAAAGTTTCTGTTTTTTCTATACGTTTTAAAAAGAATTTAAATATATTTTTTAAAAGAATTTAGTATTTTATTGACACACCCTTCAAAAATGTTGTGTAATGATTGTAAGTAGAGTGTGAAAAAGTCAGGGGAAATGAAGATTTTTGCCAGGGAAAAGTCAGGGAATTTGAATTCAGGAACCTTGTAACAACCCTGTAATAAGTTATCGTTTACGCTCCCTCCCCGACGAAATTTCCTTTTCTATGCTGAAGCAAAGTCTTTGTCGAAGTCAAATTATGTCAGTGCTTCGGTGCAATGCTTCACCATTTTTATGAGTCTCATGAATTTTATCTTAGCATTTGGTTTGGTACCAATTAAGTAATTTACTTTCTCAAGTTTTATCTATTGCTGCAATTTTAGGGAATTTAATCTGATGGAATTATGGAGAGTATCTGATATGATGCCAATTCATAATGTTAACATGCTTTCGTAAGTTCTGCTTTTACCTGCAATTTTTGAAAATTTAATTTAATGTCTGCCTTTATAACTAGCTAGCCCTCTTAAGATTAAAATTCTTTCTATGCAAATGGAATGTGTGTTCCTGGAAATATTTCGGTGTCTTCTCTCTCACCTTACAATTATACTCTGGAAAACTCCTGTTCACCATTTAGTGTCTAAAATGCTCAGTCTATTAAAATTCAATTTAAAAACCTGCCATTGGTGGTTTGACTTTGTGATACTGAAGGTACCATTAAAGGGGTTAAATTTTGTATGAAGATCATCCTACTTTGTTTGTTTGACATAGCATGTTGTGTTTACAAATTAAGAGAAGTGTTTGGATTCTACCCCTGTCAATGCATTGCAGAACGAACTTGAAGAAGTCACTGAAAAATTATCGGAGACCCTTGCCAGACCGTACTTGCGTACTCCTCGTGGCGTCATCATTCAAACTTCTGCCTTAACACGGCGCAGGCGCCGTGAATTTGTACGTGCAGTGTCAAGAGGGCTGGTTCCTCCTGAGACACCGCCACCAACTCGGCACATTTCAGAGGGCATGGTGCCCAGGGTCCCTGGGGCTTCGGAAGATGTAAGTAATGAATTATCTGTGAAACTATGACTAGCACTAAGAAATTTCATCTAATTTGCTTCTCAGTAAGACAGCCTAAACACGAAAGAATCTAACCAGACTTCTCAGAGTTAAAATCTCTTGATTTTTCATTTCCTCCTCTTTCATGTCTACGATAAGGACCAGATAATGGAAAGCTGAGATTAAGCATTTCCTTCTGATGTATATTTTAGTAAAGACATAATTGAAAATAAATTGTCAACTGAGGATGAAATGTTTATAACCATGGACATGAGCGTTTTTGTTCCTCCCCTAGGAGGGAGATCTCTTTCATAAGTGGAAATCAAATGATACGCATGAGTATGTACATGTGAATATGGAAAATTCCAAATACATTTGTTATTCACTTTGGTGTACAACCTGTCTAAGGGCAAGCAAGACTTTAGTTAAAACTTCAAATTTATTTAAAGCTTTATGTTTATAAACTTGATATTTAACTTAAGTTAAAATTGATATTTTTTACCTTGACTAGCAATTTGCCTGAGAAATGCAGCTTGTACAAGACTATTGGTTTGATTTAAATATGTCAAACTTTGTTCTATAAAATTTCGTATTCTTTATTTCTTTGCAGGAGTGTGAGACAGAGAGGCTGGTGAGTATTTTGGGCCGCTGTGCCAGGGTAGGGTGTGCCAGGCCCAGGGCCAGGAACCCTCGTACCGGAGCCATTCACTCACACTGCTCCCTTTGGTGCAGCCAGGCGGATACAGTGATTTCTAGAGCTCGTGCTGGTATGCATCCTTTACTGCTGGATCGTGTTTAACCTAAATGTGCTAATATCTAGCTTAGCTTGATTGCACGTGTGCTTGGATGTGTTTGGTCTGCTATTGTCTCTCCTAGCTGCTGCTATG
Organism: Pyrrhosoma nymphula; assembly: GCA_963573305.1. Lineage (NCBI taxonomy): Eukaryota > Metazoa > Arthropoda > Insecta > Odonata > Coenagrionidae > Pyrrhosoma > Pyrrhosoma nymphula. The sequence goes on along the minus strand of OY754330.1, from coordinate 20,073,645 downwards.
CCTCGACTGCTGGTGGCTGGTCAGGTGTGGCATTTCAACTTTGAGGTGTACTCAGGCTACTCTAGAGCTATTAGACAATTTTCTTGTATGACCATATTTTCTTGCCCATTAAGCACACTTTTGTTTTACAAAAATGCATTCTGAAATGCATCGTATGGGTGGAGAGGAAAGCTTATGTTTTCACGCGTTCTGATTTTGCATTGCTCGTCAGGGGTGCCCTTCTCTCTACTTTCATCATCGCAGACTGCATTGCAGCAGTGAGCTAAATCAATTGCAGTGTTTACAAATGTGTAGTTGACTGTGGGTGAGTATGCTGTGGGAGGGGGTTCCTAATGAGTCGGAGTGTCGAGCTCAGTTGTTGTGGAAAGGGCGTGGACCCTCGCTAAGCTGGGTCTCAGCAATTGTACATACCTGGGATTGTTGCTTTGGCGGCTCTCACTTCCCTTCATTTAATGTCGGCTATAGTGGACAGTTGTTCTGTTGCATCAGAAAATCCTCATCAGTCATAATCAACATTTGGTGCGAAAGGGCACAAAGGCCTCTTGCAATGAATTATGTGCACGTGTTAAATTTTATTTGTAGTACATGTAATATGTGAAGGTTGACTTAAAATGCATGCTCATCTTTTTGTGAACCAATGCCATAAATTCTTTAAATTCTCTTGCATTTCAAACATTCCTTACAGATAGTCAGTATCCTAATTGTACATATACCCTTGTATTGAGACACAAAAGTTGAAGTGCTATCTGGGATGGTATTCAGGATTTAAGGCCAAATAAATCTTTACATTCCTGGATATAAATCTGGAACTATCCTTAGCTCACCATTTCATGCCTCCGCAAAACTGGTAGCTCTCAGCAATTTATTTTCATTTTCCAAGAATAATAACTCAATTGTCAAAGAGTAATTTTTCAATTCATCCATAAATGCAGGCAGACTCTAATGCTATCTACATAGTTACGATAATTGGTGCAGTTTAGACTTGGCAATGATTTTATAATATATTTATATTTAAATACTATTTGAGTGATTGCTTGTATTCTTTTCCATGCCAACAGTTCTGTTTGAATTTTAGTGTCCATATGTATGTTGTTCTTATCAGATATTCTTTAAATTGCTTACATTACATATTTCCTCTACATTAAACTTGTGTTTGTCATTTTGAATTTGTTTCGTGTCAGTTGAATGCTATGATAATAAAGTAAAACAATAATGTTAAATACATCAAATCTGATTGTGAAATTAAAAATAGAAATTCCTAAATGTCCCTGAGGTCCTTTTTGATATTGAAAGTGTTGAGTGCCCTAATGGGTAGTTTAATTAATTGTTTCTTTGAGAATGATATAAGCTAAAGAGATTTTTGTCAGATCAGCTATTCTAATGATAAAATTAATCGTCGATGGGCTTACTTAGTGGAATTTTTCCATGTTTTGAAAGAAATAAACTTTGTAGTTTTCCACACGTTTTTTATTTTTCCTCTACCGGTTTCAACGAATACTCATCATTTTCAAGAGGTGAATAAACCTCTTGAAAAATTAAATTTTATTATCCTCTTGAAAATGACAAGTATTTGTTAAAACTGGTAGAGGAAAAATAAAAAACGAGTGGAAAACTACAAAGTTTATTTCCTTCAAAACATTCTAATGATAGCCAGTGCCATCCCTAGGGTAGTGTGACAGTGGCTCCACTGGCCCCCGTGTCTATGAGGGTCCCGCAGGGGCTTCCCTTTTTCAGATGCTGTGATGAAACCCACCCATTTCCCAAAATTGCCTACTACTTAGTACATACATATGTTAATTTCTTGAAATCATTAGCTATTTTGTCGGTTAATTTCCTTTTTTCCATGAAATATGCTTTAAAGATGGTACAATATCAAAAAAGGAATGCAAAGTTAGGGGGACCCCAACTTCCGTTTGCTCAGGGCCCCTCAATCCCTTGGGACAACCCTGATGATAGCCTGGAAATATAAATAAATTTTTCATGGGTGTTTAGTCCTACATTTTCCATGAATACTGATATAAAAGGTGTTGTGTTTTTAGTATTTTCCACTATGAATGTATCCCTTTTGGACATTTGGCACTCTTGTCCTCTTCTAAATTCTTAGCCGTGTATCTACAGTCACTCAGGAAGTGTGTCTCTGCATTGTCTCCCCCACATTGTATGGTGTTGTGCTTACTCTCAGGCACAACCTCATCCATCATCATGGAGGGCAGTGGGACATCCCACGGTGGGGTGGGCACCATCATCCCCCCTTCCATTGTTGGACGTCAGAGGACTGGGAGCGGGCCCCTTCCACTGCCTCACACGCAAACCCCACCAGCTGGAGATTACAATGCAGACCTTGTGATTGCCCTCGAGATGTCTCGCTTGCAGATGATCGAAGACGAGACTCGCAAGAGGCAGAGGGTGGTCAGCACTACCTCGGGAAGTGCCACTGCAGCTGATGGGGAAGTGGGGATTGGAGGAGAAGGAGTCAGGTGATTTATTTAAGCCACCCACTATCACTTACAGATGTGTGTACATATTTTTCTTAATTATTTTGTCTGATTCATTTTAAGCAACATCAATACTGCACTTGGTGGGATTAGATAATTTGATTTATCCGTAGCAAAATCTTATTATGGCAGTGGAAGTCCTTTACCAAAGGCATGACATATTGTGAGACTGATTTTCGCTAGTAATTTTATTTGCAATCTTTGGTCTTGCTGCTGTTGGGCCAATAATGATGATGGCAGTGCCAACACCAACTTGAGCCTGGAATTCCACCAACTTCTTCATCTTCACCGCTTAGCTTGCTCTTTCTCCACCTCTGCCAGCATCGAATACTTTTTTTCGGGTTCGCATCACGCAATTGATGGTGCTTAATCATCCTGTGATGAGTAGAGGCTGACAGTTTCTTCCCTCTCTCTCGCCTTGTATTTTGATTTCGGTGATCCTGTGATACCATCCGGGATAATCTGAGGACTGCCATTACTATGAGAGCAGAGGCAGTGCTTCTCTGATCGGCAAGGATATTCATTCCCTTTGGAACAACATCACGTGATAAATTCCATGTCACTTTGATAACTTTCAGATAACAATATACCAAATACTTTCATTCAAGTGTATAGAAATTTTACTAACAGCATGTTTCTGTGCACATATAGAATTGTATTGATAATTATGTATACAATGAGTGACAGCCTTAGTTTTGACGATTGAGGTATCGTTTGGAAGATGAGCTTTCTTGCTCAAAATAAAGAAAACATCACCGCTTAATTCTTGAGCAAGACGAAATTCATGAGTGTGAGATACATTCAGCATGGACAATTGTCTCATTGACAATATGGGAGAGAGACAAGAAGATTAATCCTTTGCCTTACGTAAACTGTGGACAATACATTTATCAATTTGCAATGTTCATTGTTTACTTCCATCATATATTTTTATGGATAATTTGGGCATAAGGTAAAAGCAGAGTATTGCCATGCAAGTAGTGATACACATCAAGATATTGCTACTTAAGAGACCGATCAAAATCATCTTCCATTCATAACACTGCCTTCATGTCTAATGGAGGCATTATTCCATTCACTACTTATAAGTGAGATGAGTAATGATAATTACAGATTGAGATTCGATTTTGCTTATCATGTTGCATGGAAAACATCCTTTCTAAGATTTATGGAATCCGGTGAACTGTTTGAAAAGCCAGTTCCGCCACATAGCTATCCCTCTCAGGCAAACAATAGTTGTAATTTTTGTCAAGTTGACAGATAAAGTCATCTGTCCCTCCATAGGGCCCAAACAATTGATGGGGCAAAACTGAAAAGACCCCTCTCGTTCAAGATAAAACGTTTTCACTGCTTATTCCTGAACACAAAGAAATTCATCAGCTTGGGACTTATTCTGCAAGAAAGAGATTGGTGTAACCCGAGAAGATTATTCCTTCATCTTATCTTTGTTCATCCACCCTCCCCCAGCTTCACTTTGACCCAGGCTTCCGAGGGGAGGGAGTATCCCTCCGCAGCCAACACTGGGTTGATATGGCCGATGCTCGAACAAAATGAGGGGAGACTTTATTTTGGTCAATTCAAATTGTAACCTTACCCCTTAAACTGTAGAAATTATAGTTATGTATTGTCTTTTACTTGGCTGGTATACCCTTTATCTCAGTCGGCGAAAGAAACATTGTGTCCTTGTAGGGACGCAAACAATCTGTGGCCTGTGCTCTGAATACAAAATTGGGGACTGAAATAGTCCTATCTGATGCTATGTGTAAGACCATGAAAATGTGTGTTCAAGGTAAGGATTCTTAGCACATTGTGCTTTCCGGCATTTCAGTGGCTGGCAATCTGTAGTCAAAAGTAATGTGGAAAATGAAGAGGATTGTTATGAGTGATTGAAACCATTGTAAATGTATGAAGTTTGTGCATTAGATGTGCACATGAACTGGTTAGTTTTCTTCACTTAACCAATTCATCTCATTATTGATTTTTTTATAATACATCAACCATCAACCAGAATAAGGAGAGGTGGACAGTTATTGCTGGGAACTCAATTTGCACTCTAACTAATTTGCACTCAAAAAAATATGCACAAGTATAACTATTATTATACCTAGTATATTACATATGAATATTTTTAATACAACGGCATGGGAAGGTTATTGCAAATAATTACATCCGTATTTATATTTTTCTTCATATTATGAAACTGTTTACAGTAATTCAAAAACATCTAATTCAGTAATTTCCATTTCCGAATCTGTACTTGCAGAACATCTGTGTCAAGCTCAAGTGGAATAGAAAATAGGCCTCCAATGCCCCTCCCTCCAGGTAATGTTGGTCGTCATTTCTGTCATCTTGCATAACCATAACGCTTAACGATACATTTACTATAGGAAAAGAAAAAATTCTTTACGAAATAAATATTCTTTTATTAATTTCATGATCAAGTAGATGGAACATATATTTAAAACACATGGCTCTACTTGAATTCAATTCCATTTCTGGCTTAATTCTTAACTTCAATACTTAAGTAAATTTTTTTATTGAACATGTCCTTCTCTTTGCTATTCTCAATTTTTAATTCAGTTTAAGCCTTACAGTTATTTAGTCATTGACTGGAGAGTTGGAAATGTTATACCTAAGTTATACTGTATACATGTATGATTGCTTAAATAGCAAATATTTTGTTAATTGTATTCGTAAAGTATGCCAAAAATCTGATTCTGACCCATCCATGGGGGTAGAAATGAGTGGTACATAGCTCTATATGTGAAAATTAAAAATAAACTTGTAATGAAGTGTAAGATGCACAAACCAATTCAGCCTCATTGTTTCAGCCGAAGTATATAAAATTAAAAAAGAATAAAGTTTGTAATTAGGAAATAAAATTTGCAAATTAAAATAGCCTTATCATCTTCACTGTCAATGCCTGCACATGAATCATGGGCCCATTTTAGACACTTCTTGCAAAATACCCAGCCTTCATTATATGTGGTGTAGAAATCATTGCAGTGCAGGCTCTTAGCCTCATCTTTGCTCATATAGACAAAGATGTATGTACACTTAACACTGCCCGTAAACTAGCCTGTATTTCTCCCATTGTTAATAGGTGTGACTTGAATGAGTTACTGGGTTCACATGGCATTCACTGTCTATGACGTCATGCTCTGCTCACAGAAGCCGGAAAATATTAAAGACTTTTATCCGCTCATTCCTCCTTCCGCAGCTCCACCCCTTTTACTCGCCTGCTGAATTGTGATTGGCTTGATGCTTTTCCATCTTCCGTGCCATTTTTCCATCATGTGAACCCAGCTTGAGAGAATCTACTAACTGGAAACCATAGTTTATACCATTACCTTTAATTTGCCATGTCAGCTAGCCCATACATAAATGCAACGGAAATGCCTTCAATTTTTCAAAAAATCCAAAAATTCACATTTAAAAAAATATGTATATTGAATTGGAGGAAAAATATATACTAAAAATTATCAACTAACGATTTCCTCAAAAAATCATCTTCACAGTCCACCTAAAGATTTTAATGAAATGCACAAGGAATACCTTCCCTTATTAAAAGAAATTTCCAAATTTTACGCCTTTGTCGTATATTGAAAATGGATAAATATAGTCAGCTCAACTGGAAAAATTGTGATAGTGCAATATTTTCTAATCTTTTTTTCTGAAATAGGCATCGAAATTGAAAATTTCTGAGATTGTCATGAAAAACTGTTGATTAGAGCCCTTTGAGGGCCCTTCATTGGGCCACCCATGTTGAGATCGATGATTATATTTCAGGTGTTTTTTCTGAGGTCCTAAACTACTATTGTGCAAAATAATAACTCATTTGGACTTTATCGGAGGTTGAATGTTCCGGTAACTGGGTCAAAGGTCACCACTTGCCTCATCTTAAGTGTACTTTGTCTCTTTAGTGAACGTATTTCTGATGTGGCATTCGATCTTGCCTCTCAAAATAAGGGCTTTTCTCCATCTCTCTCTCCTTCCTTCCTCTTTCCTTTACAGAAGCGAGGAATGAAGATCACCAGCTCAAGCTGGCCATCCACCTGTCGCTGCTCCAGGAGGCTGGCCGGTCATCGCCCGGTGACAAAGATGGGCGACACCGCTCCTCTGTTTCCCCGGGCGACGACATCCCCCTCCCACCTCCTCCTCACCACGGCGATGATGAAGACGATGACGAGGATGACGACAAGGAGGAGGAGGAAGCCGGGGGCAGTGGAGGGGGTGGGGGGATGATGATTGTCGGGGGTGGAGTGGTGTCGCCACCGCGGTGCAGCAGCAGCAGTCCGGCGGCCAGCGGTGACTCGCTACCCACGCCTCCACCGCCGCGGCTCTCGGTTCACCTGGTGGGGGGTGGCGAGGGTGCTGAGGATGGCCGCTTCCGCACGGGCGACCTCCATGCCGAGGGGCTGTTTGTGGAGGGGGAGGGCCGCTCCATCGGGCTCCTCTCGTCCGTGGAGGGCCGTCGCAGGTCTGGCCGGGGCCTGGGGCTGATGGCCATGGCAGGGCGGCCACGGAGGTCGCACTCGACGGGGGATCTTTGGCGCCCCTGTGGGTCCTCCGAGGAAGGCGGTTCTCCAGACCTCCTACCATCCGAGGCCAACCGACCGGAATCGGATGATGGTGCTGGTGCAGCCGCCTCCGAGGTGAGTATTTGCCATGCATACTCGTGGGATCCAAGTGGGGAAGGGGGAGGCTCTGGGTGTGCTTGACACCCATCAAAGCCTATCTCTTGAGAACCTGGAGGATGACATTCTCATTTCTGGTCTTGGAATTGACTGCAGCAGATATTTCAAGTCCTAGGAAATTGAGTTGGTAACAATGTTAGTTCACAAGTTCTCATGGGAAGACGAATGGGTTTCTTGGGGCCCTCAGCTGAGATGACGCAAAAAAGGACAGCTTTGATAATGCTATGCAATCCTCTCAGGCTGAAGCTAGAACTTCATTTGCCTTTATTGTTTTTAATTGTGTGAAGTCAAAGTTCAACATAGTCCAGGGGGGATGAGGGCAACAGGTCTCCTGTTGTACAAAACTTCCTTGCCTTAACAAAATTTCTCTTCTAAACTTTTTTTAGAAAAATCCATTTTTTAGGCAATCAGTACCAAATTAATTCACTCTGTATGAAGTTTTAAAATGAAATATTGAAATATATGTTCAAACCAAATGAAAAATGTAACAACATTTGCTTAAGTATTTGCTTTTCACTAAATTAGCTTGATTTTGCATTATTATATTTTCATTTATTAATAATAACATGAGGATTCAAGCACAATATGCCCATTTGAATTTTAATCCCCATCATCTTCGGGCTCACAATCCCTTGCTTGCACCTTTGCTGTCTCGTCCAGGGACATATTTATCCTCTTTTTGTATGCACAAGTTTGGTAACTCTTGACATATACTCGTGATATTGTTTTGGAACTGAATTACGTGAAAATATTTCTTGTTAGGGCAACAGGGAGCGTGATTCTTTCCACCTGAAAAGTGCTGAAAGAAGACTGGTTTCAATGGTTTTACATCATCAACAAGGGAGGAACATAAGTTCAATTTAATTAAGGTTCTTTATATGATTAATAATTATTATTTTTAGTCATCAGATTGCAATTGAAGTCATTACTGATGATTATTTTAGAATGCCTGTTAAAATTATGAATTTCTACAAGTCAGCTGTAAAATTTATCCAAAAATACCCGTAAATCAGTGAAAGGTGTTTGATATACTGACACGACGATGGAATGTGAACCATCTTTCAACAATACAATACTCGAACAACTTGTCAACAGCTATTGGCAAACAAGAACACTTCAGCAGGGCTATTCTCATTTTCGGGGCCATACGTATGGCCGGCCGTAAGTTTCGTATGGCCTGGCCCGAAATTACGGCCTACGTCGATTCCCATCTTGAGGGGCCATATCGTATGGCTCGGCCATAAGTCTTAACGCCGATTTCACTGGTGAGTATGAGAATCTTTTGCGGTACAGTACGTTGAAATGCTTTGAAATCACTACCAGCGCTCCTGAAAATGTCATTTTTGCGGCAGTTACTGGAAGTATATCGAAAAAAACGGACGATCGAAAAGCACAATGACGAAAATCGTGGTAAACAAACATAGAGCTCTATGTAAACAAACCTAGACAAACGTTGTGGAATTTTTGTAGACCGGAAAATATCTGAAAATGGAAGGAGCGGAGTAAGTTACCCGTTGTAATTTTTTTCTTAATGACATTTAGTGCTATTTTAATCCATTAATAAGGTGTTCGAAGAACGCGTTCTCCATTTGCTCGAGGTGCCGACAATCATTGTGCTTTGCGTGCTTCTACGACGTGCTTTGCGAGATTCAATGTATATGATGTTTGTTCTACGATGACTATCATCCTGAATCATGCAAATGATAAATACAGATGTAACATAAGTGGTTAGGTAGTGTGCAGGCTTTCCACGTCCTATTCTCGTGTACGAATTGCAGAGCATTCCGAAATTCATTCTGATCCTTGCGTGTAATGTGGATTACACCATGGTTCAGTACACCGTCCTTCAGATGGGACGTTAAACCAGTTAAATCGTGGTCCCCTTGGCACCATTCGTAAAGACTAGGCTAATGCTGATGCCGGGTTTCTATCCACCCTTCATCCTATATGTTCCCAATCCCTAGCATTACATTCCCAATGGAAACATAAGCATGGAAGTGTTTAGGGTGGATTTCACCCCCAATAATTTATTCCAATGCCATTATTTTGTCCCCATCCCTAGGTATGATAATTTACAATCGCAATAATTAACAATGTATCTTTTAGTATAAAAAAGAAATATATAACCGCCCTTGCTCCAATCCCTACCCTGTTAACAACTCCTTAATTATTTTTTAAATTGCCTAAGAATATTTTTCTGTGAAGTCACCATGATAAGAACTAAGTATATAAAAATTAAAGCAATAAAAACCTACAAAAATATTGTCAGTGATCGGGAATCGACCGCATGATCACCCCGTCCATAGGCGAGCACCTTATCCACTAGGCTGTCACGTCCTGCATCGAATGTCGCTTCACACGAGTTACATATATCGCAACATGCTATTTCTAAGATTTTTAGAAGCTTTTTTCTTAAACAATTACGGTGTCGTCACACTTCGGCATATCGAATTAATAATCTTTAACTACAGGACCAGATATTATGAGCTCGATTGGCCACCCGACGGTCGTATTCTCCCTTGTCATCAATTTGGCGTTGTGACATAAACATCTTGTCCCTGGCAGCATATTACTTCCCTGAAAAACTGCCCTCGTTGAAAGTATTGGAAGACGGAACAAAGTTCCGAAAGAGATTTATTAGGGATAGGGGCAAAATTCAGGAATAGATGCACAAATGATCCATCGTGGTAAATGTGAAGAAGAAGGTTACTTAGATTGCAATTGATAACTTCGCTATGCGTGGCTATAAATTAGAGAAACCTTATTTTTCGTAATTTTGCTAACTTAGGTCAATGATCTGGTATATTTATAACAGAACAAGATCAATAATTGATGCGCAAAATCAATTTATAACTCCGAGGTGGGCAACTCTTTTCGTATGGCCCGTCTTATGTCGGCCTCCGAGGCAGGTCATAATATTACGGCCTTTGGGCCATACGTACCGCCCGACTTATGGCCTTTTGATCGGATGGGAATCGCTCGAAGCCATACGTATGTCCCGAGGCCGTAGTTATGGTCGATTTCGACTTATGGCCCGGCCATACGATAATGGGAATAGCCCTGCAGGGGCGTGTGGTTAAGGGATTCCTCCATAAATATCAACACACATCCTTTTTACAAGTCATGCGACAAAAAACATTGACAATGCGATAACCAGGCAGATTGGCAGAACATGTTTCATCACTTTTTAACCAATGTTCATTCAAAAAAATAACATCAGGGGCCCGTTTCTCAAAGCTACAAGTCTACAAGTTACAAGTCTACAAGCTACAAGTTACAAGTCTACAAGCTACAAGTTACAAGTCTACAAGCTACAAGTTACAGGTCTATTTACTTGTAACTTGTGAAATTCTGGTTTTCAAACGTACAAGTCTACTAATTACAAGTTTCAAGTCCATTTCACAAGTTACAAGTGTTTACTCACAAGTGTTTTCATGGTTACGACACATTCGGTGTCTCAAACAGACTTGTGAGTAACAAGTCCTTGTAACTTGTAAGAAAATTTCTACTAGTCCTCCGAGGTGAGTAAATCGCAGTGAATTGGAAAGAATAACTGGGAAAACAAATGAAAAGCGACTAGCGATCTCTTTTTCTCAACTGTTATGAAGGCGATAGCGACGAACAAGGTATCAGTAGATAGGATTTTTACAGACTTTTGACATAACATGCTCAGTTTACGTTAAAACACATTGTTTGTCTATAATTTAAAGTTAAAAGAAAAGTCTTTTAGACTAAAACGTAATGAGACAAGAACACCCCCACAGACTATGTGAATAAACAACGAAGAAGAAAGATTTATTTCCAACCGAGACATGAATGTTGCTTTTAATCGTGCAATTTATAAATTATCTCATTTAATAAAGAATAATTTTTTTTGGGGATGTGGGAATGGTTGAAAATGTGAAAGTTAAGCGCTAGTTTGCTAGTATTATTTATTACTAATTATCAATATATACCTACTTTTCATGTCTGGTCATTATGTTTATACATTGAGAGGTAAAAATGCAGAGCATAAGTTCCCGTACTAAAAAGATAAATCACTATGAAATATTAAGTCGCGAAAGTTCAATAGGAAACTCCATACGTAATTAAAGTCAACATTTTTATGTGACATCTTGCAAATGCTACGCTACTGTGCTGTGGTTTTTCCTAATACGCCATAGGCATGTGTCCGATACCCTTGGTGTAACTTGGGGCTCAAGGACAAGTGAAATTAAAAATAAATTGTGCATAAGTCGTAGTACGAAGTTACATAAATCAGTGGTAAAATATCTCCTTAGCCCATCAAAATGAAAGAGAAAATAAACAACTGCAGAGGGGATCGATCTCGTAACCTTCTTATCGTGAATCCACTACACCAACTGACTTCTTGTATTGCTATGGTTCCCTTTAGGTATTAATAATAATAAACATTCAAAATGGCTGAAATAGTCTTTGCTTGTCTGACGATAAAACGCTATTCCGCTATGCATTTGTATCTATGAAAGATAAACACTGCACAAGATGATGTCTTGACATGCTAGAATTATGAATAACCTTCATTTCGAGTTCATCTTTCCCTTCATGCGATGGAATAAATGACTTTTCCTCATGATGTTAAAGTTTTGCAGACGATTCGTCCTCGCTTGTGATATTTTAACGTTAACTGTGAACTAAAAATTCCGTTTATCTTGTTTTAACACATTTATAGACACCGAGCAACATAGCACTGACTCTTGGTTATAAAAGATGGCTGGAGAAACTCATGAAATATATTGAAAGCTTTAAATAATAGCTAAATATGGACTAGCTGCCCGCCATTTTCACTTTTATACTTGTAACCTGTGGACTTGTAGCTTTGAGAAACGGGCCCCAGGTTTATGATCATTTACTAACACTTCCAGTTCCAATAGGTTGTTACGAATACATTGCACATCGAAATGTAGCACACTAATCTTCGAGGTAACTACATATTCCTTTGAGGGATTCTGTTTTGACTTCCGAAAAAAAATACTTATCAACGAACACATTTTCAGGCCATTCATCAGGGTTTATTAGAAGATCACCAATGTCAGAACTCACAGAAACCTGGAAAGAGGAATATTTATTTTCCCTTACCTTGAGTTGTTTAATATCCAATTCCTTAAATATTAACTTAGGACATTTCTTTACAATAAATTTGGAAAGGGCATAAACTGTTGTCTCAGGAAGAAACTAGCACACATGCAAATGCATCTTATGGGGAATGCCAGCTAAGGTACAGCTCAGAGTAGACTGCGTACCAATTGTCAACGGGGTTCTCCTATAATGTTTTGTCTTCACATCGATGAAAATATCACAATCATCAGAGGTTTCCCTCACTGTTAGATCATTCTCCTGATTTTCCACTATACTCTCAGCTGCTACTCTGCTTCTTGAATCAGAGACAACATTATTTGTGAAGGACACATGTATAGCCACATTATTTGGCTTCAGGACACCAGTTTGTTGTGGCGGTATAACATAATCCACCTGTATCATAGATGAATTTCTTGTTTCTTGCTTCGCTGGCATATTGACATAAGGTTCAGTTTTCCCAGGTAAATGACCTTTGTCATTCACTGCCTTCATAAAACAAAATGGTGGAACCTGACTCATGTTCTCGAACAATTTGCTTAGGCTTAAATCACTCTTTAACGAACAGATTTCACTTTTTTGAGATTCGATCATCTTCAGGCAGCTTGAGAATATAGACTGCAGGTCTAAAGTTATCTTGAACATATCCTCTTGCGAGTTTGAATTTTTTCCAGTGAGTCACATGGCGAAAATGGCCAAATCTGGCAGTTTTTTCATCTATAGAGGAAACTTTCATTGTTAAAAATGGAATTAGCTAATTTTTTAGAAACTTCGACACAACTGGCATGATAATATGCATTGCAGCCAAATTTTCACAGTAAAACTCCTTGTTTAACACTAATTACTTCGGAGCAAAACGTACAGACCAATTGACCATCCACGATATCTCGCCTATCAGTGAAGTATGAGGGGGTACCCAAAAGAAACCGAACTGATGTTGTGGTGGGTGGAGTTTTTGAAGTACCCTGTTAAGCCGCTTGGGGCATATAAAGCTACCATTTCTGAGTCAAGCAAGGCAAGCGTCATTGCTAAGGAAGGTTCTGTTTTGTTTATAGGTATTTGTTAGCAACAATTGTTTTGTGTGCTTGTCGTTTTTACAATGCCTGATTATCATGAACAGCGGGCGGCCATAAAGTTTTGCTTCTTGCTGGGAAAAACTGGCACAGAAACACTTGAAATGTTAATCACGGGCTACAAGGATGATGCAATTGGGAAAACTCAAGTTTTTGAGTGGTTTTCCTGTTTAAAAAGAGGTGAAATGTCAATTGATGACAAACCTCGCTTGGGTCGTCCTTCCACGGCCCGAATTGATGAAAATTTGGAGAAAAGTCACGAAATCGTCCTGGAAGATTGACAAAGGACAATTAAAGAAATTGTGGCGCTGTCTGGAGTGACTTGGAGTTCAGTACAGTGAATTTTAACGGAAGATTTGAAAATGAAAAGGGTGGCTGCCAAATTCATGCCTCGACTGCTGACTGCTGAACAAAAACAAGGTCGTGTGGGAGCATGCTGGGCTTTAAAAGAAGAGTTTCGAAATGACCCACACTTTTTTCCAAGGTTTCCTGCACAGCAATCAAGCCAGTGGAAGTCTTCAAGTTCACCTTGCCCCAAAAAAGCTCTTCAAGTGAAATCAAATGTCAAAACAATGCTGATTTGTTTTTTCGATATGAGAGGAGTCATCCATTCAGAGTTTGTTCCGCAGGGCCAGACGGTTAACCACCTGGAAGTTTTGAAAAGATTGCGAAACAGTTTGCGGTGGAAGAGGCCTGATTTGTGGCGGTCGGGCGACTGGTTTTTCCACCACGATAACGCCCCTGCTCACACAGCCCTGTCTGTGCACCAATTTTTTAGTAAAAGTGGCATGACCCCTGTTCCCCACCCCCCCCTATTTACCCGATCTTGCCCCCTGTGACTTTTTTTTATTTCCCCAAATGAAAAGAGACATGAAAGGAAAGCATTTTACCGAAGTTGCTGAGGTGAAGAAAAAAACGATGGAGGCGCTGTCAGGCATCCCAGAAAATTAATTTAAAAATTGTTTTGAACAATGGAATAAAAGATTGGACAAATGTATTAGTCCCAGTGGAGAGTACTTTAAAGGGGATTGAAAGTATTTTGTTTAAAAAATTAAATTTTAAAAATTTATAAAAAAGTTCGGTTTCTTTTGGGTACCCCCTCGTATAGTTTAGGTATAGTATACCTCTGGAGTTAGGCTGGAACAAATTCTTCGATTACTGTCATAATGTGTAGGGCTTGAGAGTAATCAATTCATAAGTTGGTCATACTAAACTTTTTTCGTTTTCCCGAACTAATCTCCCAGGACCCCTACCTGTTTTCATGTGATGCGGCACACTGGTTGGTTAGTGAGGCTGGTTGGTTAGTGAGGTCACACTAGTGGTTGGGAACCACTGCCTTAGTGTATGCCAGCTGCAGGATGGAAGCAACTGAACTGCCGATTTAAGGAATCAATATATGTTAGGGGCTATTCAAGTATTATATTCGGCAATTTTTACCACATTTTAACACTCCCCCCCCCCCCCCCCCATATAAAACAATGTAAGATTTAACAAACCCTCCCCTCCCAATCTTACGTAAGTTAAAGACATTTTTGAAATCTTGGACATAGATTGTAAACTTTGGGGGATTTTATGTCAAAATGCAGAAAAACTGACTTCATCACGGATATCGATAACAGTTTTTGACATTTCGCGATTCGCTGTATGCACAACTTGCAAAACATGTGATCTTTGAAAATTCGACATCTCCAAACTTATGAACGCAGTGAATTGATTGTACGTTGTTCTATACTTAAGCATACATTCAGGCGTATCGCCATGGAGGTTATCCTAAAAAGTAAGATTTTTCCTACGAAAATATTTTTAAAAAGTGATAAAAATACGAATTCAGAAGTGACTCACCTATATCTTACGTAAGACTGTCTCAGACCCCCTTAACCCCCTATGTAAGACTATGTAAGAAAAGCCTGACTTCCCCCCCTCCCTCCCCAAAGCGTCTTCCGTAATACTTGAATGGCCCCTTATAACTTAGTACTTATTGTCCGGCCGCTCCTCAGGTGCGCTTGCCCGCCGTGTCTTGCCGAGGGGCGCTGCCGTGCGAGGAGGACGCGGCAAACCCCGCGGCCGCGGACGCCTCCGACTCTCTGAATGCGGACCTCGAGGTGTGCGGCATCATGGGCGCATCCTCGGAAGACGCGGAGGAGCAGGAGGAAGCGGCGATCCCCCCTGAGCCCCCTCGTGGTGGCAGCAACACCGCCACGCCCCCTCACGGCGCCCCCTCCAGCTCGCTCACCTCTGCCCTCCTGGACCCATCCGGCCCCCTCGCGCCGCCCCCGTTCGGCCTCGACACCCAGACGCGCTCCCTCCGCCACAACGCCTCCTCCACCCGCTCCCTCCGCATCCGCATCCGGAAGTCTCCCGGCCCGCCCGACACCGACAGCTCCAACGACTACGAGTCGGAGACGGGCATTCCGCGCTCCCCCACGCTCTTCATCAGCGGCGTCTCCATCAGCCGCACCCCGGAGCCGCGCTCCCCGGCCGCCGCAGCCGCCGCGGCCGCCGCCGCTGTCGCCTCCGTGCCCGGCATCCTCCCGCCCTCGTCCGCCGCCGGCCGCCAGTCCCGCTCCTCCAGCCTCACCGTGCCCGCCGCCTCCACGCTGTCCCCCGAGCCGCGGCCCCCGCGATCGCCCCTCTCCGAGCCCGGCTCGCTCCGGTCGCGGTCGTCCAGCCTCGTGGTGCCGGGGGCCGCGTCCTCCTCGGCGCCGGGGCCCGGCCAGCAGCCCCCGTCGACGCCCCCGCCCGCGCCCTCCTCCTCCGCCGCGCCGTCCCCCTCGCTGCCGCCCTCCCCCGGGGCCGGAGGCGCGTTGGTGGTCACGGCGGGCGGCGGTGGTGACGATGCCGATGCCGCGGCCGCCTTCGGCTTCCCCCGCTCCTCCACGGACGGCGCCCTCAGCTCCGTGCTGCACGTGCAGGAGGGAAACCTCGGTTCGGACGACTTCCACGAGGCGCTGTTCTTGGAGCGCTCGCCCCGCGGCGGATCATCCGGTTCGTCGTCTTCGTCGCGGCGCCGGCGCCGATCTCGGCGGGAACGCGACGTGGAAGAACTGAAGGAGGACGACTCGGGCAAGGAGGCGACGTCCGCACTGTGAGCGGCGATTGTTGGTTCGGTCGCGGCGTTCGCGAGTTTGTTTGTTCGATTGTTTGTCGTTCTAAAAGGGGCCAAAGTGGGAGACGCGCTGTTTCGATCGAAGTACAAGTCCTGTGGTTGGTGTGCATGTGGTCCTTTGTGTGCGTGTGATCGAGTGTGATTGTCGTGCGGTCACTTTTGCTGTGCTACTGCTGTGTGGTGTGTTTGCGTCAAGTTATTGGGACAAAGTCCTCCTGTCTTCGGACTTTCCACTAATTTGGAATATTATTATCTGCGAGCTGATCGATGCTCTGTCATGCTTCCCGATGTTAATAATATTTGCTTTTTTATTAAACTTGTATTGCTCGAAAACTTTAATACCTACTCTTATATTTTCATACAGCCCAAAAGAACTGGGTGGTACTGAATTAGAAGAGTGAAAAAAAACTTTATGGACCAATTTTTACATTCATTTTTTTTATAATACAAAAGCCTTGTGTGCTATTGTTTTGTTATCATTGATCATGATTTGTATTTACTTGCATATTTTTGTGCACCTTTTTTTAATTTTATTCTTTGAATTTTGGTGTTTCGCAAGCAAGTTATGCTTCAAGAAAGGGTTTAATTAAATGGTATAAAATGTAATATGTGTATAGATATTTCCATGTCTGTTAGTTCGGAATTTTCTTTCAACTAACAGAAATAAATTTTGTTAGATTTTTCCCTTTACACTCATATGTGATACATTTAAATGAGTAATGTAGTAAAATATTAACGAACAGTTATACAATCATATAAGCATGTTAAGAAATTTGGACCCATGGTTAGCGAGAATCATTTGCGTACGTGAATGATGATAATAGGAGAGTTAAAGCAAATACAAGAGAGAGTTCTTTTTTGAGAGGACTTGAGACCTTTTTCATGAATGCAAAGTATGCAAGTAAATACCTGGTGGAATTTGTGTAATCGTTTTTGAATTTGTAATTTCTGAATAACCAATGTATTCCAAGTTCAAATTAAGATATGGATGAATAATTTTTCAATCAGAAAAAGTTTAAACATTACAACTTGACTTGATTCCTTCCAGTCTTGGGACTTGCATAAAAAACTTTTTGTTTATACCCCTCACATTTGGGCCAAAATTCACTATAGTGAAGTGGATATTTGTCGGAAATGGCTGCTTATTTTCATTGAAGTCAATACTTCATCATTGTTCTACATTGGTTGAAGTAAATCCCTACCTAATTTACTTTCCAAGAGAACTAACATGCCATGTTTCGTTTTGTTGAATGTTTCTTCTATGATGCTATAGTTGCAAATGTGATGGCATACTCTGTTGTATGCTATAATTAAAGTTGTTTGTTGTTAATACCTCAAATAAGTTGATTTTTGATCATATTTTTGAATGTCTGTTAATCAAGCGTGGTGCTAAGCTGTTATTATGTTGAAATGTGATTTATGCGGCCAAACTTGAGTTTATACTGTTGGCGAGTTTATTCTATTTTCAAAGGAACCCATTCCTTTCAGATTGTCATTATTTGTATCTACCTGATTGCATATTGAACATATTTTTACTTTTATAACTGTCCCTGGAGGAACCTTAATTGTGAACATAGGGCAAAGTGTGGGATTTTGCCTTGCACAAATAATTACTCTTTCATTTGACAAAGAGTTATCCCCTTTATCTCATGTTGCTGATTCTACTGTTGAATGTATTTATTGAATGCATTAGTATTTTTTCGTAATTCAAGATTCATATTTACCTTCATTTGTTGCTAAATAGCCCCTGGAAAAAGAAATGTAAATGGCAGTATTTAATTCTTGGACATTTTTTCCAGGTGTAGAAGTATTTACGTTACAAAAAGCTACTTTCAGCCAGTGAATTCTATTTCAATGGATTAATTACATAGGAGAAATGACCACCCATATTCCATAACAATTTTGTGTTCACATCATGTAATGGCAAATATACGCTGGGTACTGAATTTCTTCTCTCCAGATTCATGAGATTCATGTTGTACTTCTGTGCCAGCACAAAATATGACAAAATAAATTCTCTATGACTTTTCAATGGCACATCATGAGAGCACATATAGTAGTGAGTGCTATAGCTATTGGCTAATTATGATGGAGATCATTTTTATTATCTGTGGTAACTTGAGGTTTCTATGATTTGAGGTTCAAGTTTTATCCAATTTATATGCAATGATGATGCACATGGTCTTAACCTATATCATTAATATTGCTTATTGTTTCATGGCAGTTAGATTGTACAGCTTAATTATGCTGTATAAAAGAGGGACTTTCTTTCTAGTCATAATTTAGTTGTTATCATTTACCATCTATACTGTTATTGTTATAAAAATTCAGCAATAGAATATTATGGCACACTACATTTTAGGAATGAAGTCAATATTTTGCTCAAATAGGTTACTCGTTTCAATTCTAATATCAGACCTCATTAGCAGAATGACTTACACCAGTTCTTCATGTAAAAAAAATAATATTTTAATTAGGTATATTTATTTGTTGACATTTTATAGAGCACTATAGGCCTATGGCTGATAGATTTTGTTTTAATATATCGTCTTGTTGTCCTTTATTTGACCTCGAGTAAGCACTTAAACCACTTATTATCATGTTGTACTAAAATATGCACCAATAAAGTGAATCATTATTATAGGCACCCAGTCATCTAGTGCCAGATCAGCCTATTTTGATTGTTTGGGCTGTATCAGCCTGCTGGACAAGATAAGTGGTAGTTGCAAATTATAGTTGTTTTGAACACAGCAATTAATTTTGTCTTATTTATCTCTCAGCTCATCCAGATTATAGAAGTTACATCTTACTCTTTCATCTTCTTGCTAACATTTTTCTCAGTTCTGACCGAACTAGATGCATTTCAAAATGATTTTTGGACTTCTATTGTGAAGGGAAAGAGTAGGAGCATCTCATATGTTCATTTTGTAAATAAAACTAATGAGCAATAATCAAAGGAACATTATTGCATCAGCTGGAAATGGCGGCCTATGTTTTTTATCGTAATCTATAATTTAATGGTTAAATACTGTTGGCGTTCACTTGACTCAAGTGATGTCTTAATTAAAATCTTCTAAGAACTCACTTTTTAGAACTTAACATTTTTATACAACAGAAAGTTTGGCTATCCTCTGGATTTTAACATTTACATCCTGACTAGGTGAGTCATTGTAGATTCTGCCATTGATATATCTTAGTTTACACAATTGATCTTATATCTTGGGGAACTGTAATTATTCTGGATGGTCAAATTGTCCCCTCCTATTTGATTTTATCTCTCTCTTTCACACACTCTCTCTCTATCTCTCTGTCCCCCCACCCCCTATCCTTTGCTCCCTTTGATGAAGTTGGGTGGTGCTCAAGGAGTGAAATCTAATCAAATTTTTAAAAAAAACTTTAATTTGGGTTTACCAAGCAGTATTCTTTTCAGTGATGAGTTTAGAATAGGTTTTTCAAATGATGTTAACGTAAAATATTTGTTTATTTTCATGAATGAAATTTTCCCTTTATTGGCTATTTAAGTGATACAAAATTTTAAAATTTTATCTTGAGACTGTTTTAGTCTGCATTATGTTCACAAATTTGAAATATGTTTACTGATGGTGTGTTTTACAATTTACTTAATTTGTTAAACATGCAATTTACTGTCCATTATACTTG
This sequence comes from Pyrrhosoma nymphula, assembly GCA_963573305.1. Lineage (NCBI taxonomy): Eukaryota > Metazoa > Arthropoda > Insecta > Odonata > Coenagrionidae > Pyrrhosoma > Pyrrhosoma nymphula. The sequence goes on along the minus strand of OY754330.1, from coordinate 20,053,520 downwards.
TTATATTGTATTTATAAAAATAGATGTTGAACACATGCTAAGCAAATAAATCATTCATCTTGTCTTTCCAAAATGTGAGTCAGTGTATTTATTAACTACGCAAGACTTTCAAATCAGCTGAAGAGGCTGTCCCATTGAAAATAAGACTATTTTTTTTCAACTTCTCAGAGTTAAATTATATGATTTCATAATGCCTGAAAAAAGATTCAATGAGGCAGAGAGTGCCAAAATGTACCAATGGCACTGAAAGCATTTGACTAAAATGCACTGAAAATAATAAATGGCATCTACATTTTCTTTGATTACAATTAAAATAAATGTGTGGAATGTCATTGTGAAGTTGCTGCATTGGTTATTTATTATCAATGTGTAGTTAAAGAGTTCTTGATACTGCCGTGGATATTCATGTCCTGAGTAGTCCTGAACTTTCACCTGAAAGGGTGACCCATGTTGGCCACTTTTGGCCCTAGGATGAGGATCTCTGGTTTGTGCTGAATAATTGGCCGGTGTAAATTTTGGTTGTAAAAATTGAAGGCTTTCACTACTTAACGTTTTATTAATTTAGCCCATTATTTGGTGTTTTAAAAATTCTGAGAATCTCATTGGCACTGTTTGTCATCTGTCGATGTCCTTTCAACCCTTTCGTGCTGAACATCTCCTATAGTTGTCAGGGTTTTCTTTACGCAAAAGACCGAACGTCAACCATAGACGTCGAGGATTTCTATACACAAAAGAACGGATGTCTCCTATGGACGTCGAGGAGGGTGGGAAAGTGACCACCGCTGAAGCATTTGGGAAGGGTGTTCCTTCGACCCTTTGAGTCCCTACTCAGTGGGTTGCAAGACCGTTCCCTCGGTAACTTCGCTCGACCCTTGAGCCCTTTAGCAGCCATTATCTCAGCATGTGCCCGTCGTCACTTATTGTATGTGCAGTGGATTTTCTAAATAAATATTCGTTGGATATCCCAAAATATTAACCATTGAAATGAACTCCTTGGGTTTTGCAGTGTGTTTTCAAATTTTAAGCAAAGTTCTAGCTCTAATATTAAAGGAATTGTCTTCTACTTTCTTTTAATCATTACTTTCCGATTAATATCCTAAAATCGTTAATATTACAGCTAGAAATTCATTAAAAATTTTAAAACGATCAAGTAAACACGAAGAATTCATTTCAGACATCAGTTCTATCACGTTTGCAATAAGTGATTGTTAAAAAAAACCACTGTGCATACAAAAAAAAATGACCATAACCCCATGCTGTGAGAGGGTCTACTAATGAGTCGGAGGGTCGAGACCAGTTGCCAATGGAAGGGATTGATGGGTGGGGTCGGTACACGCCTTTGAAATGCCTCCGTACAGAGATGACCTAAGTCTCCAATGAAGCTCAGGATACTAAAGATATTTCCGTGAAAAGTTCACCGTTGCGAAAGGTTGAAATTGTCTTTGCTTCGTGAAATCTCTGTGAAATATTTTGTTATTTCAGGGTGTCGAACTGTTCTTGAAAACCTTGAATTATCATTGAATATTTTGTATCCTTAAAACTCATTGGAAAAAAAGCTATTTTTGAAAATCTATAAGCATCCTAGAAATTATGTATTCCGATCAGCTAAAGATGAAAAATCAATTTTATCCATGAATTAAATAAGTATTTAGATGCAAAATCTAAAGGTTGGCATAAAATTATACAATGTCAAAATCTCAAACTAATTAGCTTAAGACTATGTAGATTGCAGTACCACTCACAGAAACCTATAAAGGCACCGAGCCCAGGAAATAAATGTATGATGTCTGTATAGTAGTATTTAGTGAGTGTTATGCATATGTGCCATAGGTCATTATTGTGGATTAGGTTTTGGCTTCACGCGGCTATATTTCTCCCATGTATCTGTATATCTATGCAGTAGTCCAGCGGTTTATCTTTGCATTTGCAGAAAAAATGAATCAAAATAAATAAAAAAGAATTTAAAAAACTTACTTAAAATCAAATGGAAGAATTAGAATTACAAAATAGAAGGATTTTAGAAATTGCGAAGGAAGAAGAAGATATTTTTGAAAAAGAGGCTGATAAATTAAAGCAAATGTCAGAAGTAATATAAATAATCTTTCAATGTTTTAAAAATCACGTTTTTATGTAATAACTTGTAGAAAAATTATAATTTGTGTTCGAATATTGCTCATATTTATTTTGAAACATCCTTGAAAAGAGGCTTTTTTATCCTTGAAAACCTTGAAATATCCTTGAATAAATTGTACTAGATTTTCGTTCGACACCCTGTATCTTCAGTTTATTTGCTATAATTTCTCACTGTTAAGATGTATCACTATGCCTCCTGTCACATGGAAAAATCTTTCCACTATATACTTTAAAAAATTCCCTGGATGTATGTATATATGAATGACTGAATATGAGAAAATGTTTCGGGTGTAACTTTGCGGAAATGTTCAATATGCATATTGAAAAATCACTCAGACTCTGAGATATTTTCAGAGGAGCAAAGCCCTCTTCCTGCTACTATTAGCAGAATAGGGTACAACAGACCACTTTGGAAAGTGCTTCTGCAAGTGAAAGGAAACTGAAAATTTTGGGTCAGGTTTATCTATCTTATAAGAAAGTAGTAGAGCTGTTTTTTTTAAGATTATAATTTATGTAAATATAAACAATTTTATGCCTATTGAAATTGCTTAAATATAGTTGCGATTGAAAGAATACTACCAAAATTTACATGAATTACATCCTAGAAAACATTTGGCAACTAAATGTCTTACCAGTGAATAATTTGTATACATTCGGTATTCAGAAGCACACATATATAGAGGGACCTACAAATGGTGAGGTTATTTTTTGGTGGATTGTGGGGTTATATTTCCACATAAGTGGTGTTATTTTTCATCTTGCTGTTAAATACATTGCATACTAACAGTCAGTGTCGTAGCTAGGGGCTGGCCAGGCAGGCGGCTGCCATGGGCGCAACCCTCAAGGGAGTGCACTTTGCTGACCCACAGCCAGCAGGCCGCTGGAGCGCGCTGGGGCACAGGCAAACAAATACATGATGCTAACTCAAATTTAAAAAATTTGCACTTGAATACGATAGGTGCCCCTAACTTAACACACAAAATCATTGGCCGTTCCTCCACTATCTAGCACACGCAGACCAAAGCGGCTGGGCGGCATGCCAGAAAAGTAAACTTTTAAGAGATTTTATAATGCCTAAATGAACAAATTTGTATTGTATTGTTTCCCTTCCTACATTATAGTAAGTAAGCACTAATTTTATGCTTAACCCTTTTACTGCCAGCGGGCCAATATATCGGCCCATGTTGGAAGTGTGAAAACTGCCATGGGCCGATTTATCGGCCCAACTTTAAATAGCTGAATTTAATGGCCTTCCTTTAAAAACCTGAAAAGAGCCTTGGCAGTCTTCGCACATCCTACCTGAAATGTGCTGTCAGTAAAAGGTTAAATGTATACATAACTTAAATTACTTTTTCAAAGTTATTGTGTTGTTTCTCTTCCTGGAAAATGTCTTAAGGGGCGCAAAATGCAAATCTTGCCAGGGGCACTCATGACCCTAGCTACAATGCTGCTAACAGTCTTCAGAAAAACTTATCGATAATGTTGCCATTGAACTAAAAGAATAAAATAGAAAAATTTAGCCAATTTCTAAACAAATTTAGAATGTTGTAATACTCTATAATTTGTTTCCAGAGGGTGAATGTTCAAGTGCATTCTAGGATGAAATAATAGAAGAAAGAACAGATTTAGATACATTACGATTAGTTCTTTGCATATTTTATCCTTTGTATTAGTACTGATATGAGATCAATATTAGTATGATTGGAATGCAGTAGGAGAATACGAATCAGACAGAAATGAGATAAATCATAGCATGATGGCAATCTTAGTTCCAAGGTGGTTGGAGAACTGGAATGGAAATATGAGAGCTTTGTAAAACAGGTAACAATCCTGAAAATAGTCGCAACAATGGTGTAGCTGACAATTTTTTTATGTTCAAATGATAAAAATACTCAAAGTGAACTAATCACTCTTTTTCAAGTTCATTCTGTGATGAGTACAAGAACTCTTTATTATAAGATGAGAGTAACCTCTCCGATTCTTTGTTAGATCAAGATAGCCAGATTATTTCCAAGCAACCTGTGAAAACACTGATGTAAATTTCTTATATGCTACATGGTCATGAATGGTGATTTTAATTCATTTTCGGCAGCCTTCAACATCTTCTTATCAACCGTTGCACACTTTTTTAAAAAGAAGTAGTGGTCATTGCTTGGTGTAGATAAAGAATGTTGATTCAATGGACCATGCCTGATTGAATACTTAGCCCCAATGTAATTATTGCTAATTTTCTGAGGCTATGGGACATCTCCTGTTGGAGGGTGATAGATAATGGGCTGCACATGAGAGGCTGAATATCTTAAGGGACTCAGGAAAACCATAACAAAAAACATGGTCAAAATTTGCTGATGAATACAGAACATTTTTCCTAAATCACTATTTTCATCCTCTTGATGCCATTTGAAAATGGCACCCAAAAATATTCTTTTGCAAAATATTTTTAACCCCTATTTGGAGCACTCAACAAGGGCAAAGAAATCAGCACGAAATATGGATAGTCAAATTGTTATGAGCCATGGCCACATTCACTCTTCACCTTTTACACGGCTTCATTGATGTTTTCAGGCTGTATGCCTTTGGCACAGCGGAGTAGACCTGCCTTGCTGCCATCTTGGTGACACAGAAATATCTTGTCATCATGTTATGTGTTTTGAGTACTCTGGTAATCTTGTCAGTGGTGTCTGCCACATATGGCAATGTAGCGTACTCAGAAGGTTTCATAGTGGCCTCAGTCTGGATGTTGGCGGTGCTTTTAAGGGTCACGGCTAATTCTCTTCTTCCTTTCTGGTCAACTTGGGGATTAGTTCTTGGTGAAAACCATTCCTCTGGAAGGTGTTGAGGAGGTGACTTTTCTCATAAGAAAGAGATGGAGGCGGGCAGTGAGGGGCGGCACCAGCGGCTCTTGGGGTATGGAATACCCCCAGGAAAAGGGGGGTATGTGGGTCGCCTCCCGGCAATACATAACAAACCATGTGAAAAATGGCACGTTATAAGTAGTTTGGAAGCAAATGTTTGCCTTTTAAGAAGAGCAAGTTGTTGCTAAATGCATATTTTCCTTTTAGATAACAACCAAGTTTCGACTAATTCCAAAATTATTTTGATTGACACTCTAATTCCAAAATTATTCTATTGCATTTAGCTTGTGGTTTTAAAAACAGTTTTAGTTTTCATAAAATTTAACTGGATTTTAAAGTAAAATAACCAAAACTTCAACAACAAAAAATGCAACGAAATAATTTAGGCTTATAATTTAAGGTCAATGACAAAGAATTACGCCAGGTTATTTATGGGGCAATTGCCCCTACCTTGCTCCCCCTTGGGGTTGCCAATGGTATTTCATCCGTTACCCAGCATCCAGTTCCGTAGGCGATGGCCCTTTGAGTTCTTCACCGGGGACGACCAACCAGGGTGTTTGGTATTGAAGTCTCCTCCGGCAATCGTCGGCGCTCCGTCTCCTTAAGATCACCTCCAGGTCTGGGGGAGGAAGTTGCTTCACCGGGGGCGAACAGGCGAAGACGAGGCGTCGTACACCCCCGCTCTCCATGGAGATCGCCGTCGCCTTCAATCCCCTTTCACAGCACCGGAACGCCCGAAGATCACGCCAAAGAAAAAAGCAGACTTCATGGTATCATACCTTGAGTGCTGCTTTTGCTGATTTCAACCGGTGCAACGAGCGAGGAGAATGGAAGAGACTCCACCAGGGACCATTGAGGACCCAATGAGGAGCCATCCTACATCACCTAGGAGGACCTTTTAAGGGTCATCCTCAGGATGAAGAAAAGAAAGGCACCAGGGCCGGACGGCATCAACAACAAGGTGGTAATCCACATGCCTGTCTCTTTGGCGAGCGTACTGCTGTACATCTTCAACTTTTGCCTGGCAATCGGACACTTCCCCTAAACGCGGAAGAGGGTGAAGGTCATCCGGTTGCCCAAGCCAGGAAAGCAGCCCACCAAACCGGAGCACCTCCGACATATCTAGCGTCCTCGTAAAGGTGTTTGAAGGAAATATCGTGACCATCTGAAGAGCATTGCAGAGGAACTTGGATGTCCTACCTCCACTACAGTTCGGGTTATGAGCCAACCCCTCCACAACGCACCAGTGGGGGCACATGCTTGGATGCATCACCGAGGGCTTCAACTGGAGCTGCAAGTCGGTCGGCACCTTTTTCGATATGGGTGAGGCGTTCGATCGTGTGCAACATGCGGGACTGCTGGCATAGCTGACCTCCTTCGGATTTCCCAGTTGGGCAGTGAAAATAATTTTGTTATGGATCAAGGAACGGAACTTCCAAGTCACCAGGGGAAAGACAACATTAAAAGACGACCGCTCAATGGACTCAGATGTCACACAGGGCAGTCTGCTGAGCCCAATTCTATTCAACATCTTCACAGCAGACATACCCAACAGCCAAGGACAGCACTGACTTTCGGTGTACTACGCTGACGACGCCGCCATGGTCGCCCGGTCCCGAAGCCCTTAACAAGCAGCGTGCTACCTGCTGTGAGCTGTTAATGAGCTGATGGAGTGGTATTTAAAATGGAGACTCGCCGTAAACGCGAGGAGAACTCAGGCAGTCGCTTTCACAAGAGGCAAGACGATCCCTGACCCCATCACTGTGGGAGAAGAGGATTTGCCGTGGAAAGGCTATCTAGGAATTACCCTAGATAAACGTCTTTCCATGCACGTCACCTACCTTAATCGGGACGGCAGTTGGTGAAAGATAGGCCCTCCAACCACTCCTGACAACAGATGGCATTCCTCACTGGGGACGAATGAATCTCGTTAGGGCCTAAACTACCTCGGAGAGAGTACTGATCCTGGGCCCTGACAGCACCACCTCTTCTGGTACTTTGTCAGGGCCCTCGTATTGTATTTTTGTTTAACGTGCTTCGATGGCTAAGGTCATTTCGCACATACTGTCTGCCACTAGTGAAGGTTCACCTCCAAACTCGAGCCGAGCCCAACCATGCTTAACTTCGGTGACTGATCGGGAACCGGTGTTTCCATCGTGACAGGCCGTTGCCCCAGGGCCCTCGTCCACCCAATCTACACCTATGCCTCACCAGCTTGGATCGGTCTCGCCACAAAGACGGCCCAACCATGCTTAACTTCGGTGACAGCGCCTAGAGATATTCGACCGGAAGACGATGCGAATGGTTCTCCACCTGGGATGGCTCACGTCAGACGACGCACTCGATCAACTCGTCAACACCAAACCGCTGGAAGACGTTTTCCGAGACCAGGCGAAGAAGTTTTACCACGAGGTCGAAACATCCGCACTGGACGAGGTTCGCAGAATCTGGGAAGCGAGGGCCTTACCATTGAATAGGTTCTGCCGTCCATGAGCGGATACCGGAGGAGACAAAGACCGCCCGAGAAAACCGGAAAGAAAAAGGACAGTCTCCATCTAAGATAGTGGTCCCCGAGTAGAAGGGCAAAGGCCCCTGAAGGCTAAAGACGCACCAAAAACAGCCCTATCGATAACCTTCAACAGGTGGTCGACGAGCATCGAAGGAATAAAACTTCGGCCGACGCACCACTCTGTATCCTCTGTAACGCCCCTTCAGACTTGAAGACGCCAGCAGGATGGGTGGCGAAACTGTTGTCCGTGAAAGTCACCACGCGGAGGAACGTCCGAAAGCAGACACTGCACTTTTATTTACATTACGTTACGTGAAATATTGAAGGTAATGAGATATCCATGGTAGAGAGATTGAACTTTATAACAGTGTTATGAAATTGCAATTTATCAATAATCGGCTCACTTATGGCAGTTTGAACGAAAGTGTTGGGGAGCAAATTTCCGCTCCGAGAAAATATATTAATGTAGAAAATTTTATACCTTTTAAAAAGCTATATCTACCAGATGGAGGCGTTTTCTCTACATGATGGTGATTCTTCAATCATGTATTCACGATTTTAAAATATCGCATTAACGTTTACCACGGCTGACTCTTCTTCTCTCCCCTACAAATATCCGGTGCAACATTTATAGTTGGTACGTAACTTCGCCTACACCACATGCAGTGTGGCGTACATTACCTTTTACAGCATAAATTGCAATCTAAAGATTGAATTTTAAACACTTGCAGCAATCAACCACGGGAATATTATAACTAAGCTCTAATTAGAGAAATTCAAGAGTTAAGTTGCTTCCATAAATCAATGGTATTTAGTTGGGTCTGAGTGTTCGGTAATTTCCTTTTTCACTTCCTCGCGCGCTGTTGAACATAGCGTTGCAAATTGTCAAGTTGGCTAAATGGGTGCTAAAATGAAGCGGATGATAATTGTTTTCGTTTCACTGATTTTCACCTGTAGTTGTAGGGGTTGTTGTTAGTCATCCCACCCCTCCTCAAAGACACTTCTAAAGATATGATACCTACTGAAGATGGGAGTGGCTTCGGAAAAACTGTGATATCAATCGCTTTTGTTACACGGCGCAGGAGTCGGTCGCACAAATTACAGCAGCTTATGTGCCTTCGCGTGTTAACTTTTGTATTTTAATCCCTGGGATTCTTAGATTTAGTTGTATAAAAAGTTTGCATAAACTGTAAGTCATGTCTTCTGAGCAATTGAGGCAACTGCAGCAACGCCCAGCCAGAACTCAAACAAACATTCAACTACAACCCACGTTGTCTGTAAGTGTGCATGCTGTGCATTTTACCATAAATATTCTTCAAATGCTGTCCCAAGTGCAGTTATATGGGATCGTAGTTTAGGAAGTCCAGATGTTAACTGTTTCCTTCTTCTTTTCAGCACTGGCGCACGGTTTTCAACAAGGTAAATAACAACGAAGTCCATGGAAGCAATCACTTCAGTGTTACCTCTTGGAGTCATACATTTACGACATGATTTCCTCAAAACTCCATGTCCATCCATCGATAGCATTTTATTTGTTCCTAGGTGGTATCTTTTGTGTGTTGTTTATAAACCAGTAAAACTCTTCGGCAACATCGATAAGCTCGACAACTCTTAGTATAGTATAGGTTGTATACTCTTAGTATAAGTTGTTCTCTGGAGGAATTACTGTAACGTATTTTACAAGTGAGGCTTTATTAATGCTGACTGGTGATTTGTTGTAAGACTTTTATAATTTCTTAAGGGGGGTATTGGTAATGTGCCTACGCTATCAATGATGAAAGGAGTTACAACTAGTTTGAATTTGGACTCATTTGAAAGGCATCAACTCACGTGAGTCCGTAATTTGATACCCCAGTGTTATTCTGAAATTAAGCTTGGGTAAGCCTCTCTAGCGTTTTTAAACTGTTGCCTAAATGGATTTATGGTGAAATATTCTTATCATCAGAAAAGTTGTTCAAAGGTCTTATTAATTTCCTACCCATGTGATTATTTTTTTCTGGAGTATTATTGGTATGCGAGCTCATGTTCATATTTTTCATTTTAACATAGTATGACCTTGATAGAGATGGATTCATATCCCTCAATGAACTACGGAATGTTCTTCAGAATGTTGCATATGAGCATGATATTCCAGAAAAAGTTGCAGTTAAAATACTGCAGAAAGCTGACACTGATCAGGATGGTGTTCTGTCCCGTGAAGAATTCGTAGAAATGGTAGGAATAGTTTCATTTCATGTTGCATAAAGGCTTTATTCATCTTCCTGAAGGCCTCAATATACCATAAGTAATCAAATTTATTTCCTTGCAGGCGATGAGTGGAGAAATGCACAACACCTTGAGAAGGTACTTCAACAGGTACATCCATTACACAGTTCCTCGCCGGCGTAGGCCAGTCATTCAGCCTACGACTTATGGCCTCCAAGCTGGCCTACCTCCTGATGAATTGGATGGACTCTATGAAGAGGAATATTCATGCAACCCTCCAGCCGTTTGCATGCTCCTCGTCAGTCTCATCGAGGTGTGGTGAGGAGGATGAAGAAATGATAATTTTTAACGTTGATGTTTTTGATTTTATTGATGGCAGTCAAAATGAGTGTGATCAATAATGGGAAAAGTAATACTTCACTGCTTAAAAATGCACTTAATTTTCTTTTAGATCGTAACTTTTGTATGGGATGTAGTAGTGATGGGGAGATCAACACCCACTGGTCCAGTTGCTCAGTTGTTAATATATAATCCTCGAAAACGAGAAGAAGCTTGGAGGTACCTGACATATATGTTTGTGCATATTGGGTAAGCATATAAGTATTTTGTTTTTATATTAGGTATTTAGAGTCTGCACTTAAATATTTTTACCAGAGGCATTTATACCACATCTACTACTACTCATAACTTTTATTGTAGTTGTTTGGGAAGTACACATCTATAAATATATGCTAATTAAGCTTCAGATAATGCTCAGCATTCTGCCGCCATTTGTATTTCACATCATGTGAAAAGTACATATGTATGTAATTTTTTTCTCAATATTGAGTAATAGGTAAAAAAATGAGATTTAACAGTTTTTTTCCATTATAATTAGTGATTGGAAAACAATTATCATACTAAGCAAATATTTTTATTGTGACTTGAAAATATCAGAATGTAAACTTGTTGACTTGATGAACAAAAGTATGTATTGGAAAAGTATTTTCCGGGTTAAGGCCGCGTTGGTCCATTTGGGCGGACGACAGTTTCGGGCGCATTCCAGCTCCCGTCTTCAGGTTGGGCCTGAAGACGGGAGCTTGAATGCACCCGAAACTGTCGTCCGCCCAAATGGACCAACGCGGCCTTAACCCGGAAAATACTTTTCCAATTAATCACCGCGGAAGCCTCCGTACCAAAAGTATGTATTCTCTTAAGAATAGAAAACTATGCCTTATGCCATTTTCATCACAGGTCATGCATAATAAAGCTTCAGATGACCATGTATTATAACTTTTAGAGGAAACATTATCCTTTTTTAACTCCTTCAGCGTGTGCGACACAACATATGCATTTGGCTTTTAATTTAGAATTTTTAGAGCTGTCGCTCTCTTTTATGTGCAGCTCGGAAGTGTCTGTGTAAGCTGGTGATGACAGTTTTCATTCTGCGTTTCATTATTACCTCTACTCTGTGCTTTTTTTTTCTTAGTTATCTCTTATCGGTCATGGTCTTCTTTGACCATGCTTACTACTTGCGCGTCATGTGGCACAAGGCAGAGTTCTTTAGGCTCTGAGTTATGAGATCATGGAGAGGGTATTCATAAGAGGCTGTTGCTGTGTGCTTCCTATCTATCATTTATTGTTATATGCAGTTTCTTGTCATCATTTTTATTTTTTTCCCATCTCATCATTACTTTGATCTGCACCAACAGTTTGTAAGAACCCATAGTGCAGCTTTAGACCCAAAATCTATGGGATTGATACTCTTTAATAAATATATAAATAAAATAAATATGACTTAGCTCATTCAGGGGAGGTCATCCATACCCAAGTAAGCAAAGCATCTGGTCTCTAATGAGAGTCTTTGTCATCTGTGGCCTTATTGACAATATCACAAGCTGACATTTAATATTTCTTGACGCCTGCATTGGCATTATTATTTTTCATTTTTTCCATCCTGAGAGCATCTCAACAGAGAACCTCTGTTCAGTTCGCCATGACCTCTTGCTCTCGTGAGTTGTCGGAACATGAAATGCTTGATGTACTGGAAGAAATGAGTGTTATTAGCTCTGATTAAAAATCTGAGGATTCAAATGTATACATTCTTGATTATTGTCCTGAAGAGGAAAAAGAAGAATCTCAGTGTGTCGAGAATATCCATGATAATACATGCTTGGGAAGAGGTCAACAGTTCTAACCCCCCCCTCAGCCTTTTGTGTGTGGCATTATTTGGAAACAACTAGTGCCAGTTGTATCTGCAGATGATCCCCTGGAATATTTGGAGTTATTTTATGATGATGTTCTAATTACGTTGATAATGAATTGAACAAATTGTTATTCGGAATAATTCCTTGCCTATGAGAAAAAAAAAATTCTTCCCTAAAAAATTTATGATTTCAAAAGTGGGTTCCCATAAATCCCGATAAAATTAGTGTGTTCTTAGCTTCGCTAATGTTGATGGGAATCATTTGGAAACCAACATTTTGAATTTATTTTACTTGGAAACATTTGTTAGAAATGCCATTTTTTTTTCAAATTTAATGAGTGCAGAAAGGTTTACCTTTGGTAAATTTTTACATTTTGTATATAACACTAAAAAGGAGATTGTGAAAGTAGATCATAAATTGTATGAAATTTTACGTAGGTATTATCGAATACTTGAGAGCTATGTTCCAGATGGTGTATATATATCTGGTAGAGAAGTAAGTGTTGATGAATCTTTACTCTTGTGGAAAGGTAGGCATTCATGGAAACATTAAATTCCCATGAAAGCTGCTAGATTCAGTATCATAATGTTTGAACTGTGTGATTCCTCTGAGATTGAGATATCTGGAGGTTGGTTCGTAGAACTACTGATGTTAGAACCGTCAAAAGGTATGCCGATACAACTTACAAAGAAACAAAAAAAAAGGAGAAATAGTTGTTGCAAAGTGCAGGAAATTGGTGGCGTTGGAGTGGAAGGATAAGCGTGATGTCTCAATGCTCACTAGGGTGCCTTGTTTTGCCACTTTTACCTCAGAGCGAAATGTGATACCTGGCAAAAGTGGCCTACGTATTTCGCACTCGTCCGGCCACACCTTGAATATGCAGTGAGCATATGGGATCCGGAGCAGAAAGACTTAATCCGTGAACTTAATAAAATACAAAGGAAAGCTGCGCGATTCGTCAAAAACTGCTACGGACAGCGTTACACCGATGTTAAACGAATTAGGCTGGGAGCCGCTAGAGACTCGGAGGCTGCGCGCTAGGCTTAGATTACTTGAGCAATTGAGAATAGATATCTTTCAGAGCGACACGGAGAACATCATATTAGAACCCCACTATATTTCCAGGTTCGACAGAAACGATAAATTAAGAGAGATATTTTGCCGAACGGATAGGTATGGGAATTCGTTTTTCCCCCGAACAATAAGGGACTTAAATAAATGCTAGGCGTAATTTCATTAGAGCGTTTCCATTTTGTATGTAAACGGCTGGTGTCCTAACACCCCCCACCACACGCCTATTGAGGCGGCTTGCAGGGTAGTATGTAGATGTACCTACATGGACATAACAGATGTAAATTTTTGTCCAAATTGGATAATATCTTCTGTGAGAATTTTAGCCTCAAAGTTTCGAAATTTTGACTAGAAACACCAAAATTGTCATTTATTGTAGTTCGGTTAAAGCGACTCCATTTTTGGGTAAGAAGATGTCACTTGTGATGAAAACGGATCCGTGTAGGTGTATTAATGGATTGGGGGCCATTAGTTCCGAAACAAAAGTTTCAAGAAAAAAGTTCCAAATGTATAATTTTCCATTTCATGAATTTTCCAATATATACAGATTTCCAAAAAATAAATATGTATAAGTGCACAAAATTAATAGTTTTGCAAAATTAGAAGTGTAAGTAATATCCAATTACTTTTAAATATTTCTTTTAACTAATAAACTTTATGGATGGAATACCTATCAAACGTCAACGCTGAACTTGCATTCTTATATTATCTCTGTCTGTCCGGAAGCTCCGCCAGGACAGCACTCGGTACATTCTGTAGATCTTGTAAAACTTGCGCAGGAGGAGCTTCTGATTCTTCTTGAGACTTTCTCTTATTACTGGACGTAACTTTTACAGCTGCAACCTCTTCTCTATTAGGAGCGTGAGTGTGAGCATCAGGATCACCACCTTTCCACACTTGTCATCCTTGTCATGTCCAGTACTCACAGTAATTATTCGAGCAGAGCATTGGTTTTTAATTTTACACCACCAGTACACAACACCGTTTTTTCGTGAGGAATGTTTGTAATATAAGAAGCTGTCCAGATGCAGCAAATAAGTTGTACATCCAGAAACAACTTCAGGAATTCTTTAGGCCATTGCAACTTCAAATTTGTATATTTAAAAATCTGCTATGCCATGGGGATGGAGGTTACGAAATGACTGACACTTCTTGTTTATTTATTTACATTTTGCTAGATGTAGAAGTGAGGTTGTATACAATTGAAAAAAAACAAGTACATATTTTGGAGCGATGAATAATTGGAAAAAAGAATATTTTGGAACTTTTGGATTGGAAAAATGAAGTTTTTGAAACTTTTGGACTAGAACATTTGTTTTGGAACTTTTTTCCCTATACTGATATCTACAAAAATTCTCATTCCTCCTATGTTTCCTTCCATGGTTGTTGTATCCGAATACCATGCAATTATTGAATACACAATGCAACCCGTCCCTTTCTAGCTCCTGTTGTAATCCAAAAGATGGCTCAGCGTTTGACCCAAACGATGCACATGGACCTACCTTGTGTTAGTTATATCCATAGTTAGGATTAACGATTAAAATTAATCATTAAAAATGTAGTTAAGTTTTTAACTTAACCATTACTTTTCAGAAGAGTCATCACTTTTAAATATGAAAATTATACATTAACTGATACAAAACTAACTTCAGTTAACTTTTTCGTTAATTTTTAGGGTATATCGACCTGTGTGAATTTTCTTTTTTTTCCTACACAAGAGGACTGATATCCTATACAAATTTTTTAAATGAGAATGTTATTGAAGTTTAATGACTTTTTAAGTAAAATTAAAAAAAAAATTCTTTTCATCAGTAATAATAATAATAATAATTTTTAATAGCTTAAGACAATCTTAGGATTTACAATACTCAGTTCTAATATTATTTTTATTTTTTGTGTCATGATTGTCAAACAATTGTCATGGATTCATTGCAGGTATGCGCACATATGGATGAATCTTCTGGTGCAGTTGGCGTTGGGGGTGCCACTTGAGATGGTTCACGGTTGGTGGAGGGTTCTCACTGTGTACCTTGCAGGAGTATTGGCAGGCTCCCTGGGGACATCTATCTCGGACCCTTATGTTCTTCTTGCCGGGGCATCAGGAGGGGTCTACGCTTTAATCACTGCTCATGTTTCCACGATTATCATGGTAAGCATATTGTAAATTCTATGCTTTGTCATAGTTTAATTCACAGTGGTTGAAGCCATTTTACCTCGCTTATTTTAACTTCACCCGTTCGTTTGTTGGTTTTTTTCTGGATGGAATCTTGTAATCGAAATCTAACCCACTTCCCAATGTTCAGTCGAACTGAAATTTGGCACACTTACATACTCTCGATGACAATACATGAATCAGTCATCAAATTCACTAATTACCAGGTTAATCTACTAAAAGTTTAACCACTTCCCTGACAAATTTTTTTCGGTATAACGTTCAAAAAAAGTCACATTCTTTTTATTTTATGGTATTGTTATATAGCACTTAACTAAAAAGGTAATATGTTTATTTTTGATCTAGGACTTATTTTTCAGTTTAAATTTTACGCATTAATTATAAGCAAAAATATTTTTTTTCTCATAGTTAGAAAGGGTTTTTAGTATTTTTTTTTAATATTAACAATTTTAAAACAATATTCTGTGAAGAAATTAACTTAACATTTATTTATCATAAAATACATAAATATTGCCATTTGAAATATGTAATTAAATATTTGCACGGGTGTGATATGTTTGGAAACATGGGGTGACACAGAGTGACACTTCACACTGTGCGCAGTGGTATCTCGTCTCTTTGCGAATTTTTTTCCCCCTCGTATCTCGCTTTCTGCAGCATACATAGCACTGTTTTGTGGCGTGTGCCTTCTTTTCAGTCGCCGGGATCATTTCAGGAAAATGTCTCTCTGTATGGCGGCGGGGGTGGGGCACTGCGGGTGGCCTACCCACTTTAGGGGACACAACATTCGGGTGATACGTTGCGATCATTTGCTCTATGAGCTCAAGTCGATACTCTAGATGCACTTTACTTCCCCCTTTCTTCCTATATAGAACAAAAGAGTTCCACACAGCGAGTTCTAACATATGAAAAAATATTTTTTTGTAATATTTTTTACCCCTTCTCCTGGGAACGGGGTAATCAGCCAGATGCTGATCCACACGATCCACACCCCCCATTGTGTCATTATAGTCTAATACCACCACTGGTTTCACCTTTTCTTTCCCTCTTTTGAAGACACTTTTGACGGCACAGTAATGGACGGTGGATAAAAGAGTCACCTCCTTCTTGTCCTTCCATCGCAGAACCATATTTTTCCCTTTCTTGAAGGCAACTACTTCCCCGGTCCTCAATTTTTTGCTTTGGAGCTCTGCTGGTTCTCCTCGACGTGTTTTATTAAGTGTCCCTTACGAATCAGTAAGCCGGGAAGCCAATAACTCACTGAGTTCGGGAGAGGTGTAAAAATTGTCTGTCGTCAGGCAATAGCCTCTGTCGAGCAAAGGCTTCATGAGAGATATGACCACCTGTGAAGACATAGGCATATGAGCATGTTCTTCGTCGATTACAGTACCTTTCCCAGTATAAATTATACTGGACCACACGTACCCACTCTTTGATTCACAAAGGACGTACATCTTTATCCCAAATCGGGCTCTTTTTAGAGGCATGAACTGTCGCCGTCCCAACCGCCCCTTGAAGAGAAGAAGACTTTCATCAATTGTGACATCCCTCATTGGCGTGTACAATTCCTGGAATTTTCTCCCTAACTGATCACAAATTGGCCAAATTTTGTTCAATTTAGGATTAGGGTGGGTCCTGGGGTCATAGTCTGCATTGTTCACGAAATGTAAAAATTGACGAATTTTCACATATCTCCGGTAGGTCATCGTCTGGCCAAAAAACGGTGTTGCAAGAATCGGCCTCGTTGACCAATAAAATTCTGTATCGGGCTTCCTCACGACACTCTGTAGCATGACGAGAGCGAGGAACACACGAACTTCTGAGATTGTCACGTCACGCCACAAATTTCCACTGCTACTGCTTGGCCCTGCTTTTTCTTTCAAAGAATCACTTGCGTAGCGGTTGGTTTCAACGGTGATGAAATCAATTAGCTCGTCATCAAAGAAAAGCTCGAAATACTTCAATGCACTCAAGTCCGGGTCCATAGCAAAATGCATGGAAGACTCGCCGGTGAAGGGAAACCTTTCAGGTGCTGGAGGAGGATGCGCTGAAGACATTTCACTCCATTCTTCTTCCTGAGTAGAAGAAGCTTCGTCTTCTGAGGAGGTGGATTCCTCGGAAATACTTGAATCCGAACCAGAGTCTTCTATCTGCAAACTCTCTGAATCACTGTCCATCAAAGAAGACTCTTCTCCTGAGTCCATTGTGGGACAATGCGATGCTACACACCCTGTAGCAGGAATGTTCCTTGGAAAAAATGGATAGTTGCCACGGAATATACTTTCTCACATATCGCATTACTCAAAATTGGAGAATCTAGACGAAGAAAATGTGTGTGCGCTCCAAAACTCAATGCAAGACTGACTGACACCCTTTCGTCAAAACGAAATGCAAAGGACCTCGCTCCTAAGTGTGAATAGCCCATCCCATGCTCGTCATAAAATGTTTCTTTTCCATCCCTTCCATTTTTTGGAAAATAAACACAAGTGTGCGTACTGCAACAGCATGGGTTTTCCAACTAACGGTAAATTGGTATCGGGAAAATCCCCTTAGTAAAGGGTAGGCTGGTGGGAAAGAAGCCTGGGGAGCTAAGGGTGGCAGATTAGCACGACATGAAGCCGGGCGCCAGGTCACTCAGCGGGCCGTCAAAGGATTGGCTGGTGGGAAAGAAGCCCGGGGAGAAAGGGTGACAGATTAGCTCGGTAATAAACCGGGAGCCAGGTCGCTCAGCGGGCCATCGGGTTTCGAGAGGGTGTTTACTGACCTCAGGAAAGCGTCCAACATGACAATAGAAGGTATTACTCATGTTTGGCATGTATCGCTATCTCTTCTTTTGTGTCGCACTCGTGTAGGCTAGAATAGCACGTATGCTGGTAACGTGTGTTGGTCTCTATTGAGAACGTCTAACTTTTAGACGTCTTTGTCGTTTAGTTCTTCTTATGTTATTTTCTCTGAAGAGAACGGTTCAGTAGGCATCTCCATCATAGATAAATCTTACCGGATGAATAATGTGCAAGCTAATAATGAGGAATTAGATGTATATATGTAATAACAAAAAAGACAGAGAAATATTTATATTCTTTTGATAGAGAAATATTTTCTTCCAATTATTGTGTATCTCATCGTAGCAGTGAAAATGAGCGTAAAATTGAAATTGCCTTGTTTATAACAATCACTAAAATTCATAGTTGAAGAAAAATGTAATTGAATACTAATGAACAGTAATTGAGGAAATATAATTGAATGTAATTATTTTAAAAAATATTTGCTGATAAAGAAAGTTTTTCGTCATGTGAAAACAGAAGGTTTACATCATCAATATGTAAAAAGTTTCAATATAAACAATTAATTGAAAAAGTAAATATCGTGAAAAGATCGCAAAAGAAACTCCATGCATGAAGTTAATAAATGGTAGGTTACCAACGCCAATAAAGGCGAATGTAATTCCATAAGAGGATAACTTTTCAGTGAGAAAAACATTTATGACCCTCGAATTGCTAGAATTATTACAAAAATGAACATTGTTTTAACATAAAAAATCAACATTTGAAAAAAGCGCCGCTTGCCGCATCGCTGGCTCTGGACCTTCAACAGTGCGGGAGGCGGCAGGAACGTAAACTACTAGCATCGGACGACTATATGCGGGCGTAAAGAAAAAGATACGGACATCGGAGACTTGCCCGAATATATGCGGGCTTGCCAGATTTTGCACGACCTCTGTGCCCGAATATATGCGGGCTTGTCAGGGAAGTAGTTAAATGGTTTATATTTTATATTGCTTTGTCCTAGCATGATGCAACCCGCATCACATCGTCTACTCGCAGTCAGCGCTGTTGTAATTCATTGCAACCGTCATTTCAGGATTTGTAGTGAGAAGAGATGCTAATAATTGAAATTTCAAATAACCGTTCCACAATTTATAGAAAGACTTTTGTTTTTACTTTTTAGTACACTTGAATAAATAAGCTTGGTTAAAAAAAAGTATTTTTTATACATTAAATTATTTACACCCCTCTCTCCATCAAATGACTCTGAACGTAGGTAGAGGTCAGTCAGGGCTCAAGAAAGGGATAGGAACAGGTGATTGCCCAGCCTGTCGTGAGAAAGTTATTGGTTGTAACCAAGGTTATGATTGGGGTGGTTTGAAGTGATCATTAGGGAAGTGCCATGAAGAACTTCACGAACAGTCTGGCTACAGACACAAACTATCACCTTATATATTTGCAGAAATATACCATAGAAGAAATGCTTGACTTCACTACATCTGAAGGTAGAGCCTCTATTATAAGTATCTCCCATAACTTGCTCTGACTTTTTAATACATTTTAGAGAAATCATTCCTTTGTTTATTTGAAAAAAAATTGTGGCATATAATTGGCCATTTAGCATGTTGCAGGAATTGAAAATTTTCATTTTCAGTCTCGAATTGAATTTCCCTTTTAAGTTGGAAAGATGACGTCTTTCTTTTTAATATGTATTTTATTACTCAATGTGTAACAGCTATCTAAAAAAATTTAATGTGTTTGCTGGAAATTACATAATAATGCTATTTATTTCTTTATATCTCTCTTGAGTAAATAAACAAAAGAAAATAGATGATTGTATTGTTGCTGATTCTCCATTGTATCGATGATAGCTTTCATCGTACTGATTTTAGTATTCACTGTTGTTCTGTTTGTTTTTCACTTGTAATAATTTAAATTGTGGATAGAATTTTACAAATCCTTGATAATTTATTACAGAGGTTTCAGTATATAATTAGTTCTACGTAGGAATCATATAGTTAATATTTGTTACAAGTAAAAATATGTGAGCCTGTCCTGCTCATTTCCCATACGACCAATGTGAAGATACTTCAACTTTGAATGCCCGTATTATTGTTGAGCAGGCTTGAAAAAATTACTGTAATTGTGTTTAAGATAAATTGAGAGCTCTGCATTCTGTTTTAATGCTTTATAGCTGCTGACATTTAACTAAAATATTTGAGCCAAAATGTTAATATGTATTGCCTTAATACAAAATGGATTTGTTTGGAAAATCATTGAAGACAATAATAGAGTGGAGGGTCCTAAGAGGAAAAAAAGGCCAAAATACACTGTCCAAATTAAAAGGCGTGTAAGAAAAACAAAGTACCCAGATGTAATTTAACTGACTATGTATGGAGGGCTGCTGTTTGCATGTTAAGCACAGCCAATAATTTTTCCTTAATGCCTTCTGGACTAAAATTGTTTTTTCTTTATTACTTAGAAGCAGCTGTTTAAAATGGTATAAATCTAAATATGTTTGGTTTGCAGCTTTTTCTTTTTTAAATAAGCAGTCCCTCGGGATTGAATGAATTCAATTGAGTGAATGCTTTGATGATTATGAAACACTTGTTAGCACTGATTTAGGTATCACCTATTTATCTGAACTGTAAAATTTATCATATATTAGAAAGTCAGAAATGATTGTTAAATTAAAAAAATATTTTCTGGATTTTATAGCCGAGTTATATAAAATATGTACATTTCTTTCAGAACTGGTCAGAAATGCAGTTTGCTCCATTGCAGCTCTTGGTCTTCATCGTTCTGGCTGCAGCTGACATAGGCACGGCAATATACTACCGATACATTGAACCTGTGGATAGGCAGGTAAATGCTTGAAATGAAATAATGTTTGTGAAGCTATGCATTCATGTACAAAGTGTTCGTGTTTTGTTCCACTGCCTTCTGTGTTGAGGTGGGGAAATGAATCTTTCTCATTGTGCGCATAAATTTAAGCAAATGTCAGTACTTTAATTATGGAATGCCATTCAAAACAGCTTATTTTGTGGGACTTTCATTGAAGAGTATTTGTGTATTGGCAGTTGCTCTTCAAGTAATTGACAGGCATCTCATTTGGTATATAGAGAATATAGAATGTCATTATTTTTGCTTATGGTCTATATTGGTCAATATTCTGAATTTTTGTTGGAAATCTGTCTATATTTTGGGGAAGGGTGAGTATTTTGCCCGAAGGTAAGCTACTATTTACACTGGAGCAGCCGGCACAGCACTGCGAAGTTTGAATATCCACGCCGCAGCCAAGTGCTGCTGCTTTGTTCATCTGCTTTGTCTGGCTCCGCGCTGTGGTGGTGTACGTCTCTGCCCGGCAGTGTGCCTGCCTGGCTGCGTCTTCCCCCCTCCCTTGCTACCTCACCTCACCCTTCCACCCGCCGGCTCGCCCACCTCAACAGGTATTTTACAAGATGATTGTTTGTTTACAATGGCGGACAAGCCGTTTGACGTACATATATTCAATTTCGTATACAGTGAACTATCAATTATCCGGGCTAATGATGGGGAGAGGACGTACGGATAATCCGATCCGAATCCATTTGCGTGCATAGTCCGTTATTTTAGATTGTTTCATGGACTAATTGTGAGTTTTCTTCACCCCACTGCGAATCTTTTTAGCAGCGATAATGCCATTGTAGTCGTATTCCCACTGCTCCGTATACTGCAGCAAACCATGTACGAAGTTGAGTGCCTGGCTATGATTTATGCGTTCGCTGCCCCCCTCGTCTTCATCCCCACTACTTCTACTCTCCCCACTCCCTTCTTCTCCCCCTTGTCCGATCGCGACGGAAGCAATATCACTTTCAGTCACATGCTGGAAGCCCGGGACACTTTCGTCGCTCGTTAGCCATTCTTCTAAGTTCTCGGTATCAACATTTTCGAATCCTTTCATGGTTTTCACTAAACCCCCCAACTTGGAGTCGTGCACTTCAGTTTCTGGAAATCCCCAAGAATCACCTTCAAGGTTAAACAAAAGTTTCCTCCAAGAACGAACTAGTGTAACAAGTTTCACTGAGGACTGCCTGTGACACACCTTGAATTGCATCCAATTTGTAATTTTCTTCCAAAATCTCAATAAATTATCATCTTCATTGGCTAGTGTCCTGAGAAAAACTCATTAATTCCTTTTCATTAATGCGAGGACGCCATCATCCATTGCCTGAAGTATGGAAGTGACGTTCGGGGGTAAGAAAAAACTTCGCTTCGCTGCACTGTGTTTTGAGAGGCTTGTTATGTCGTCGATGGCTCTGACGAACTCTTGTGGGTTCTACATTATTCTAAGAAGTTATCTTTACCGTCACAGGGTGTTTGTTCGTATTTATGGTCTTTCTTTTGTCTGTTATCTTTTTCCTGCTGACAGCTTGTGAGCTTGAGGATTTCCCTCTCCCAGGCACGTTGGCCTTGGGAGTTAATGAGGGTCCATGGTTATCCCTTAGCTTCGCGATAGTGCTTCTGGAGTATCGTAATACCCACAGCTGTTAGATTTATTGCCTGTTTGTACTTCTTTACCATTATTCTTTTCTCAATGCATCCTTCTACTTGATGATTTTCTTCTACTGCGCTAGCCTTTTGATTTTAATTTCCTGCGTTTCCTCTCGCTCATTTTTTGACCCATTGCATACTGTTTGGACTTTGTCTTCGGAAATAAGTCCACTGTGCATTTATTGTTAATCTCTCTGGACTTTTTACCGAGGCAATGGCCTGCCACGATGGAAACACCGGTTCCCGATCAGTCACTGAAGTTAAGCATCGTTGGGCTCGGCTCGAGTTTGGAAGGGCAATCCTCTGATTCGTCCAAGTGCCTCTACCCCTGTCTGCGCGTGGCAGACAGTAAGTGCGAAATGACCTTAGCCGTCGAAGCACGTAAAACAAAAATACTACTTTTTATGGCCCTCTGCGTTTGATTGGTAGCAGGGCGTTCTTTGGATTACCAGAGTCAACCTCAAGTGTTTTGTTCGTTTATAGTCTTGCACGTCATCTTGGACTTTTCTCTCAGCATTTTTGGACTGATTATTTTTACATTTACCAGTGCTTTATTTTGGCTGTCTTGCGGCATCCTTGTAACTTAGGCTTTATTTTGGCTGTCTTGCGGCATCCTTGTAACTTAGGCTTTATTTTGCCCTTGGATTATCGTTGGCTTATTCTCCACCATCTCTTTTGAGACATTCACTGATTCTATGCCCAAAAATACATGAAGAACGTATGTATTTTTCAAGAAGAGCATTCCATCGGAAGGTTTTTAAGAAATTCTGGAAGAAAAAGAGCACGGGGATGAATTTTTAGACAATTTTTCCAAAGATAACTCTACATCCCTCCTTTACCCAACCTCCCGATCACATCACCATAAAAACTCATCTATTTAAATGAATAATAAAAAAAATTCTGAGCGATGGCTCTGTTTGAAATAGAGGGAGAGGAGAGGGAAAGTGTGCAAATTTTAGGCACTGAGGAGGAAGAGGAAGATGCATCTAGAGCTCAATCTGATAAACCATCTACGTCGGGTGGGAGCCTCTGCTAAAGAAAAATAATTTCCAAGTTCACCTTTGGCAATCTGAAGAAAGCTCAAATGAAGACGATTTACTGCCTAGTGTAGGCTTCCGCGGGTTGATGGATGTGAAGATACAGGTATTCCAGGTTTTACTCCGCGTTGGTCCATCTTCTTCGGATGAAATGTTTTGCCGGCGTTGCAGTCAAAATTCGACATTGAGTCGACCACTTCACGACTGCCAAAGTTGAAAGTCTGCGTAGAGTCGACTGCTTCACGACTGCAACACCGGCAAAACCATCGTCCGAAGTTGATGGACCAATGCAGAGTAAAACACGGAAGACCTGTATCTTCACGATTTACCGCCACATTCGAAGAAGAAATTTCCGGAATTCATATGACACACTATGGATCTGAATCCGGAAATTCATGGATGCAATCCCCAAGATTCTAGATGCAAGACGAGTGCTAGCGAAGATTGTGGGATATTAGATTTTTCCATTAATTGTTTTTTTCAGTGAATCTCATGAAGTTTATCGTGGACAAAACCATTAATTATTGTAAATATACCAGCGAGAAAGCTCCGGAGAGTGCGTATTCACAGCTCAAAAGTTGGAAAGATACTGACGATGAACAATGAGGTAAACATAACATGTTCATTGTAAGTAAGGAAAACAATTACGTTTTATATGGTGGATTTGAGTGGCAAGAAATGGCTTAAAATAAGTCTTGCTTGTATTAAATTGCTAAAATCCAAATGTGTTTTTTGATTGAATTTTTTTATATTTACCGCAGAAAATATCGACGAAGAGTAAAAAATCACGCACGGATAATCCGCAACACGAATAATCCGCGCACGGATAATTGGGAGTTCACTGTATACCTACTTTATGAATACAATTGTTCATATTTGCAACTTCCTCGTTTCTCTCAATTTTCACCAGTACTATAACCTCTACCACACAAACCAGACAAAGCTTTTTTGAATAAAATGCATAATTTTGCATAATAATGCAGATTTGGTCCAATTTGCCTTGATTTTCATGCTTATTATGAGTCCGTTTGGGGCTATATTTTCACCGACTTGTGTCTATAAGGTCTGCATTTTTTATGCCCTGAGCCTATGGGATGTCTGAGCAATTGATGAAGCATTTTCTATTGTCAATTGGCAGCTTATATATTTCTATAATTATAAAATGTCTCGTTCTAAATCCATGAAATTTGCAGTCTTGAGATGTATGCCGGTGTGTAAGCTAATAGGTCTTGGGCTACTATTTTATCTGTTGTTTTTCTTTATTCACTCCATCCTCTTATATAAAAATCCTCCAAAGTTAAAATAACTATGGAGTGTTAAATGTGCCTCAGGCGTGGAGTCTGCTCATAGGCAACAGTGTAGACTGTTTCATATGCCTAGTTTATCATCCTTAGGTTACTACTCACGTCATGAGTTCAACCAGGTGAGCTCTAGTTTATCCCCTTGAAGTGACCAGGAAAAGAATTTTAACTGACTGGGGAAGACAACATACCCTTCTCCATGTGTAGAGATCGGCCACTCTGAAAATTACCTCGATAATTTTCGTAAATTACCGTGGTATTTTTCGTAATTTACAGAGTCCCATGTAAATTACCATAATTTTCTAGACAATTCACTTACGTTTGAGATAATTTTTCATACAGATAAATTCCCAACATGTTTTTTAAAGCCAAGTTCACATTTCCTACGTGTTTAATTATAAATTGAGGCATGTGCAGCTCATTTTTGGAATATTTTACTTAAATTATAACATTATAAGAGTAAAGCATTAGAATATTCTTCTTGAAAATTTCTCATACATTGACAAAATTGGGTTCAGATTGGGTGTTGCTGTCGTAGTTCTTTTTACAATTTTAAAAATTTCTAATAAATTAATATTGTATTGGGTATGGTTTAAACATGCTTATTCCCTTCCCATTGCTGTTGGCTTTCTTATTTAACCATACATTTGCTGTTTAATACTTAAAACTAAAAAATACAGGAAAATTACGGTAATTTTCCCATCTCTATCCATGTGGGTGAACGAGATATTATTTGGGTGATGCAGGATGTCAAATACATCACAACCCTTGCAGGGTTTCATTGAATTGGCCTTCGTCTGGCCGTTGGGTTTTGACGTTCTTAATGTTGTTCATCACTCAAATTGGACCTCATTCCCCTACAGGGGAATGTAGTCTCTCGTTGTGAGTGGATTGAATGAAATCATTGGTCATTTTGGAAAACGTCTGAGGGGAGGTCTAAGGGGAAGGGAGGCAGAGGAGTTGGTTGTGGGAGGGGTTTGGCAGGGGTGCTGGTTGCAGCCAATTCTGCCATTTATATTTCAGGGAGAGGTTGTGGAACAGAGTTTGGAGTTGGAAGGAGTGAACATAGCTTGCAGTATTTATATGCATTAAGTTTGAGGGTGATACGATTGTGATTAAGGGAGATCCTTGAAAGTTGAAGTGGAATTAACGTGGTACCAAAAGACAGGGTTAAGGATGGGCAGACAAATTTCATTAAAACATAATTACTTTTGATTGGAATCACATTGATGAAATTCACTTTTGATTAGTGAGGCTAATGGTTGTTTTTAAATATTTCTTCTTTGTAAAATGATTGAAAACTTGATTGTTAACTGATTAACACAATAGTGAATAAAATTAGATAGGCATCTCTCATCCTATTGTTTTATGTGTTTATTTTTTTTTCATTTTAGATTGGATATGCAGCTCATCTAGCTGGTGCAATTGCAGGATTACTGGTAGGAATCCAAGTACTCCGAAATTTGGAAGTTCGTCGGTGGGAGCGTGTCATCTGGTGGACAAGCTTGGTTCTCTTTGCCGTTCTCATGATTGCTGCCATCATTTGGAATGCTGCATTTCCTGAATATTTCCCTCCACAGGAAAAAGTCAGCTTTGAGTAGCTGAGGTGAAATTGCTTAATAACTGGTGCCTTTATAAAATTAATGTGTGCATCAAAGCATCACATACTGTCAATTACTGTTTTATTGACAAAATGCACAAATTTTTTTGGACTATTTTTGTAAATGTGGTGTTGACATCACGTGAATTGGTCAAGTTAAGTGCACATAGTATTTTGATGTGACATAAACTTATACGGGTGGTTTTCCTACTGTCATTCATAATCGTAAAGTCATAAAAATAAATATTTAAATCATATCATAATCAGTTAGTTCGAGCTTATCCAGTGATCTTTTGGACTACCCAGTCATATTTGCTCATTTTGCCATGGGTGTTTCAGTTACTGTTTTAACTCTAGTCATACAAGCCTTGTCTATAGTATAATTTTAAGTGGTTGAGCCACTCTTAAGCCGTGTTTAAACGATGCATTTATCGGCGCAAGTACGTGGCTGGACAGATGCGTGAATAGATGTTCGGACAGATGCGCGTTCACGTACCTGAGGAGTGGTTACACGATGCATGTGTTCGCGCAATTGTTTGACCATTTTCTCGATATGCATTGTGATTGCTTTTGTTTTACTAGTATCAAGCGCCACTTTCACTTCTACGAAGCTGACGACATCATACCTGAACTTCAGTTATTGAGGAATAATTATAATAACTTTGTAAACTCCACTAATTATTTATTACCACGACCCGGGTTTCAGCACTTCAAGTTATTATAAATATTCCGTAATGCATCAATTTCACAAGGTCCAGCCTACAACCGTTTCCTTTGTTCAGCTATTGCCTTCTTCACTGCTTGTCGTGTTTACGTACATACTTCCGTTGTTTACATACTTCGACCCCTGCTTTTCACTGGACCTCTACTTACAATTAGACCTTATCACTTTAATTAGCACAATCTCGTACAACCACTCCACATCCTCAATCACTCCCTCACTCACACTATCACACATACTCCGGTCCGCGCGTCTATCAGACACCCGACCCCAAAATATATTCTATTTATTTCTTCATTTTCCAACAGAAGCAGTGTTTTTTCATCATTCGTAATAAAATAAAATGAATGAAATATCATTATTTTCGTACCTGACTGCCTTCATCTACCCAGCTATTTCCGCCATTCCAGCCTGCCTCTTCCCTTTATTTTTATAAAGGGTGTTCCTGCGGTCATATAAATGTACCCTTTCAATGACCAGATATATCAACCTCTCCACCTGATCCCTTGACCATGGCATTGTCTATGGTCAATTCAAGGGTAGTTGGTGCAGTGGATGATTGTCGTGGAGGCTAAGAAATGTTGTGATGGTCGATTGTGGTATATTAAAGTCCAGAGAAACAAATAAATGAAGCAGGGATCCGTTAGAGTGGTTCAAGAAGATCAGGGTTCATACAGGTGGAATAGATGTCCAGACAAAGCAAGGGTCGAAATATAAAAAAGCAGCAAGACGCACGTGAACACAACAAAGCACAAACGAAAAGCCTCTAACTGAATGCAAATGTCATTTATGATAGCTACCACCAGATGGCACTGCGAAACGATTAAAATTGCTCGGACACATTCACAAAATTAGAACGGGCTATTTTATGTCCACACATTTACGCAATTTTGAGTGTTTACACGGTGCAATTTCGATGGTGAATGTATTCACGCATCTACCCACGCGGGTAAATGCATCGTGTAAACATGGCTTTAAGGTTTCCCACCGTCTTCACTCACTCACTCAGTGATTCAACTCCAAGGTTGGTTTGGATAGTTGACAGTAGAGCTCACCCCGGACTAAGCCAGAGGCGCATGAATTTCACACATTCAGGGTAGGGGGTCCGGTTTCTTTCCCTGGGCCACCTCCCACTCTGAGGATTTCTTTTTGTTCGGGGGCGTCCAAAGGCTTCACCTGGATTTGAACCTGGGGCCCTTCGATCAGCAGCCAAGCGCTCTACCCACTAGGGCACCACGCTCCCCCCCACCTTCTTCAGATGTGGATTATTAATACTCGTAATGTTATATAATCACACACTATGATTGTGCATATCCAGAACTGAACCCACTACCTTTCATAATAATCGTTAACACTTTGTCAGAATTTAATCAAGACCTGAGCCTATCATTTCACTATCGTAATAATTCAACATATTAAATAATAATTCACTAACATAATATGTGTCCATAATATATCATGATGCATTATACTATGTTGTCCATAAAACAACCAATATTTTTTGCACATATCGGACTAGCCAGTCAATGGATTTTACAAAATTTTAATGCAGAACTTGACGTCAAAATAATAAGGAATGAAAGTTTTCTGCATTATGTGTATCAGCTACCACGTTGCTACACAAATCCTTGATTATTGTGGTCATATATTAATCAGTATTCATTCAACAAAATGTAACATTTGTGTGTATTAAGTGCTGATTACAAAATATATGAGGTTTTGTGAGTCGCATTTTCTAAGGAGTGAAATCATGTGTGAGCAAATCGTCTTTTTGGCAGCATTTTTCTCTGCCCGTTTTCTCAGAAACCCTCTTTAAGTTGTGCATCATTTCAGTATGTTCACGAGTGATATGCATTTAATGTGGCATAATGCATCCCGTATGGTATGTAGCATGTATCTTTGTCAAACATGTACGAGGAGTACTGCCCTAAGTCTCATGTAAGCTACCCCCAGTCCATTTTAGTAATGGAAATACAGTAAAACCCCTACATTACACTTTTCCAGGGACCCTAGAAAAAAGTGTAAATTGTGGGAAAATGCAAATTGTGGGAAAAGTAGAATTTTCACTTTTACATCCATGTTCTTTTACTGGAGTAAGGGTAAAGAAAAGAAACACTGATGAACTGAAAAAGAGCAGTGTCATAATTTATTTCTTGAACTAGCACATCTCATTTATTTATATTTGATGAAAAAATACATTAAACATCTTAGACGGATACAAAATTGAAAATCAAGGAAGGATGAAGATTGCACGGCGATTTACATAATATTTGTTCTTAGCAACCATTGAAACTATCTCTTTAATACAGCATGATTGTTTTTAAAAAATTGATATTTTCAACTGCTTGGACTTCCTCTGCCTATTAATAATATTATGCACTTTATTTTCAATTTTCTGCAGTTCCTCAAGCATTTGCTCACAGCAATCACTACCTACTAACTAACTAATTTCTTAGAGTTTGAACAGCACACAGTGTTTTACATATCATAGTTATAACTCGGGTATTGAGGCAGTTCAAATGATCTCAGTTGTCCACCACGAGTTCTTTCATTTTTCATCATATCTGGATAAGAATTCCATTTAATTCTTCATAGTTTCTACTTAGGTAAAAAACTAATACTCCCCCGCAGGTTTAATTACAGTCAAGCACCCATAATCCGGTAATCCAGGAGCACACAATAATTCAGCAGTATTGCGAAAACAATCTCTTACATATTCCGAGAAAGCAAAAAACCTTAATCATAAACGTTTTAAGAGATTTTGACTGCACTTTATTAAATTATTTCGGTATGCTCAAATTTTCGTCATTATATCAACAAATATATTTTTTCTAAAAATGATTATTTGCAAATTAAAGCTTTTGGGGTGTTCAAACGGGCGAAACGTTCCATGTTTTCTGTTGTGTCGATGTACGACATGGCCCTTGTCAGGGGTGTCAAGAAGAGAAGTACTATCTTTCAGCGATTTACGAAATTAAAACCAGATATTTATTATCATTTTTATGTCCCCTTACAATTCTTCATATCTTCTACCTCCTCTTATTTCGTCCAGAATTCCTATCCTCTTCCTTCCCCTTCCACGCTTCCCCAGTGTTCTCCCCTCTATCACTCTCTTCAAAATGCACTCTCCTCTCAAAACCTCCTCCATCCATCTCTTCTGCCTTCTCCGAACCTCTGCCACAAGCTTCCACTCCTCTGCAGCCATATCCAATACCTCCTCGTTCATCTTCCTCGCCATCCAGCTAACCTTCTCCATCCTTCTCCAAACCCACATCTCAAACGCCTCAAGTGTACGCACATCCTCCCTTCGCAATGACCAAGTTTCTGACCCATATAGCGCCACGCTCCATATTAAAGTTTTCACCAGCCTCTTCTTTATGTGTCTTCTCAGACCCCCCCTCATCAATTCCCTTCTCTTCGAAAATGCTTTTTCAGCGAGCGCAATTCTGCATCTGATCCATCTACATCTGCATCTACCACTAAATCCATTCTCCTCCAAAATACTACCCAGATACGTAAACTGCTCAACCTGCTCTATCTTCTGCCCTCCCACCCTAATATTCAGCCCCACCTTCTTATTCCTACAAAGTCTCATCACTTTCGTTTTCTTGTGGTTTATCTTCATCCCATACCTTTCGCACTGCAACTCTAACACATTCATCATAGACTGTAACCCCTTGGCAGACTGACTAACCAATGCTTGATCGTCTTATTACAAATCTCCATAATAAAGAATGAAAAACTCAGGGTATATCATCCACACTGTTTAATAAATTTAGGTTTGAAGCATTGGTTTCGACACATTGTCATCTTCAAGGTCATCTTGAAGATGACACGACGTGTCAAAGCCAAGGTCGGTTTTCTTTATTTTATAAAATAGTGTGGATGGTGAAAAACTCTTGAGATTTTCATTCTTTATTATGGACCTACATTTGGAGGTTACAAAAGATCCCTTTTGTCGGATAAAAGTTAAAGATTCTTATTGGGCCTAGTGGTACTTTTGTGCTCAAATTGCCTAGGTATTTTGCTGAACAAATGCATTCATGAAAAATTCCAATATAGAGCATTGAGGTTGCTAACTTTTATAAAAAAATTCTATTCATGCATATCATAATTTTCTAGAAAATAATTGATTAACATATGCAAAAAATAAGTGTGTGAATGTGGCACATATATGGGAGTTATTGCACCATGTCTATCATTTTCAATGATTGCTCTCCACGATGCAGCATATTGGTCTACATGATTTGTTTGTCGGCCCAGTTCAAGAGGCAATGTCATCCATCACTGAGAAATGGAAAGTAGAATTGTAGAAATTGGTCAGTGTTTGTGTATTAATTTCTAGGTTTGCCTTCCGTGATTCTTATTGATTTTGCAGACATTTTAATATTGTGACTTTCAGTTTTTAAGGCAACCTGGTTTGTGAAGAGTACTTGGTGTAGGTTTTATGTTTGGCGCTTGACTGTCATGCTCATGGAGATTGTCATTTTGAAACATCTTAAGCACTATTGAGGGGGAAAACTATCAAAGTAATGAGAGAGGGGTTGCATGTATTCAAAATGTTGCCTCTCAAGTACCAAGGTACTGATATAGCGCTAACATAGAAATGAGCTACTAATGAGTTGAGCATAGGTAGAACTTGCCTTAAGTAGTTCACTGGCAGTCGCAACATTAGACAACTTTTCCCAAAACTAATTGCTCCTCATAATAGTGGATTTAACCTATTAGAAAGAGAATAAACTATGATTTAACATGAAACTTCAGCAGAAAGAAAATGATTTTACTTGGCAAACCTTTTCAGTCACTCGAAGAAGTATTATTTGTATTTTAATAAAGTAAGTGGGTAAAAATCCTCACACGGAAGATATTTATTACAAATGAAAATCATTATTCAGTAGTATTAATAAATTGTGTTATGTCAATGGTGTAAAATTTGGATTTTAACATTAATAATAATAATATTTTTATTTGTCCAGAAGATCATATGTTGCAGTGTGAAACAAAAACATAGATATATGACACGTCATTGAAGTTAGACAAGCCAAATATAGGATTCCAAACAATGTACATAATATAATGAACAATGAACATAATAACAGATAATGAACAAGTAACATTCACACATATTTAAGGATTGCTGTAGTACTCTTGTAGGCTGTAGAAACATTTTTCCACTAGATACCTTTAAAGGTCGGCTTTAAATTTTTTTACTGAGATGATACATCTTAGTTTGTGGGGGAGTAAGTTATATACTTTTGAGCCCATAGCTATGGGGCTTGTGGAGGACAGTTTTTGTTTGTGGAGGGTTATGTGCACGTATGAATGTGACCTAGGTTAGGTGATCATGGATATCCTGATTTACCTTCAGTCTATGGAGGTTGAGCTTAATTAAAACACACAATTTAAATATGTAGAGGCATGGTACTGTGAGAAGCTCCAGTTCAACAAACAGTGGTCTACATGTATCTCTTCTTGATTTACCCATGTTTGTTCTGAGTGCCCTCTTCTGCAGGAGCAACACTTTGTTTAGGAGAGTAACTACAAAAAAATATCTGCTTAAGATCCAAACTGGAAAAATACAGCTGTCAGTTCTGTGCTTCATGCAAAATCAAGATGCATTTGTGTGCATATCTAAATATTTGACCCATTATATTGTGAAATAGTGATAGATATTTTTATGTTTTTGAAAGGTTAAATGAAATTCTCTATGTCGAGCAAAAAGTTTAAAGAATTTCTCGTATTGCAGACAAGGGCACAAGGCTAATTTGCCACAATGCGTGGATGCTAATTAAAGTTTTTTCTGAAACTTCCTCCTTTTTAACCAAGGCAAAGATAATTTGGTTGATCATGTAATGTTAAATCATATGTTAAACTCTTTCTGCCAGGCTCTGGCTCAAGTAGCCATATGCTATCATAGAATTAGGGAATAGAATTTTATTCTTTTTAAAGAACTACATATTTTGTACTGTGCTTTCCATGCCATCGTATCACCACTCTTATTCACTTGAAAATGTAACATGCATTTAGTGTTTCTTTACTATGGAATTCTTCGGAGCTGTGCCAACTTTTATTCTTAAAGGTACTCTATATGTTTGTATCTTTTTATTTTCTCAACTTGCAATTATTCATGTTGAGTGATTTATTACTCAAAACATTTAAAGGATTTTATTCACCTGAAGGCTAATGTGCACCAAAGTTACATTGTATGCAAGTATGCAGTGGAATAAGAACACGGGAGAATGAAGGGAGAGCTCTATATATATGCAATACACATCTTTTGATAGTGTTTAAATAATGTTATTATTTTATTTTTTGGATATGCTCAGTAAGAGGCATTTACATATCTGTGAAATGTCAGATTGTTTGTTTTCTCAGTATTAAGTGGTACAAAATATTAATTAAGGCATTTAATTGGAAAGTCAATTCTAGCATTAGCCTTAATCATTATTTTGTTAGCGTCTATGTATGTAAGGATATTTTATTTGGGAAAGTTTTTTTTGAAGAGGGTAAAATATTAAATAGCCATATATGTTGCCATTGTATGTTTAAATTGGCCTCAGCTCATGGCATTATGCGCTGCTAATGTGAGCAACTCTCTATACTGTTGTCTTTAGATAAGGTTTTCTTTTGCTGTGAAGATTTTGAAAAGACTGTGATTTTGGCTATTGAAAAATGTGTATGTCTGTGCTAAATTTTTATTAAAAAAAGTCAGATGCGTATTTTAAATAAAAAAAGGTAGAAATCTTATTTGATATTTTATAAATCAGAACTATGCTGAGGAGGAAACTGAAACTTTGATAAGTAATTTTAGAATTATTTTTATATGATTGGTATTTGGCAGTTAAGGCTTCTTATATACTAGGTGACTTGAGTTGCACCATGGAGAAACGTTTCGGGCGTACGTGGATACAGCTGCAGTTGTTATTTGATGTGACCACAGCCACATGCCCTACATTGCCTTTCAACCAGTCAAACAAGCCGTACACCCTCACGACCAGTCGTAGAGGGTCACGACTGACTAAAGAGTCATGCACCTTCATGAACGCTGTCGTAGTAATGTGTAAGCTCATTAAAATCAATACTCCACCACAAATTGTGTCCTAATGTGAT
Source organism: Pyrrhosoma nymphula (assembly GCA_963573305.1). NCBI lineage: Eukaryota > Metazoa > Arthropoda > Insecta > Odonata > Coenagrionidae > Pyrrhosoma > Pyrrhosoma nymphula. Next base: position 20,019,321 of record OY754330.1, on the reverse strand, counting down.
TTTGAAAGTTGTTCCACAGTATGACTCCAGTCACGTAGTATGTAAAGGCTCTAAGTGGTCTTTGAAAAGAAAATATGTATCGTATTTTTAGTATATATCTATGCAACATCTTTTTAAATCAAGTGATCATGAGGCTAAATTAGATACATCTTTGTTGTGCCAGTATTAATTTGAGATATCTACCAATTTACTAAAGATTCAGAGTGGATCTTTAAAAGGGATATTTTTCTGTTTGTTGTTATTAATAATAATTGAATATTTCAAATTTTATTTTTTCAAAAGGGTAATCAAGAATTTAAAAAAAGGTCATTTGACAAATTCAGTATTTTACTTAAGATTAAATGGGTTACCTATCTAAATAAGAGTATTGTAAATTTTTAATGGTTGATGTACATAAAGGTTCATGCATAAAGAAGTGTCATTTATTAGGTGCTTGGCTATTTGATGTTACTTTGTGTGTGCTATTAGAATAGCATGGACACATATTCATGCATTTTTTAAGTGAAGCATTTTTTTGCTAATTATTATGAGCTCAAGTGTGTCACCATATTAATACTAATTTTGTGATGGTTTATGTTGAATTTTATTAATATTTTTGAAAATGTTGGATGAAAATTTTTGGTTAAGTTCAGAAAGCAGAGTTTTTCCTTGTGTTCCAAAAATATACGTAACTTGTTATTTTATGAATGTGAATGAATCATTAATCAATGACATTAATGATGATTTTTATGGTGTTTTCTCTGTTTTATTATCTCAATAAATTTTTATGGATACTGGCTGAATATTTTACTATTTGAGTCAATGTTTTTCACTAGAAACACACTTATGCCCATCTAGCGCATTACCAATCGGATACATAAATGGATGCTAATAAGCAAAGTCAGTGAGATCCAGGGGAAGATTAAGGGGGCGGGCGGCTGCCCCCCCGTAATTCCCGGGAAAATAGAAAAGATGGTAATCATTAAGGTAGTTCTCCAATGAAAGTTTTTATTTCACCAGATCAATATACAATGTTTAAATATAATTGGAATGTGGTGTAAAACCCGGGAAACCTGCATCTTCACAAGAATGGCATTATTTACATCGTTTGTTAACGTTTTTCAAATTGAATAGAGAGCTAAACTCAATAATTTATCACATCTACTTTATAATATAGCCACACCAAAACTACGTTCCAAGCGCTTCATTTCTTTTAACTTTCCGAGGGAGGTCCGCCCTGACCCCCGTTTCGTTGAGAGGTATTGCATAACCCCCAGGCGCCGCGGAAAGTAGTGAACCGCCCCCCCCAAAACAACGACCTTAATCCGCCCCTGGTGAGATCAATGGGTAACTCATCACTGCCAAGTCCAAAGGTTTTGAATCCTAGTTACTTCAGGAATGGAAGTTGTTTTCCCGAAACTGCACGATGTGAAAGCATTTTTATGGCCCTTGGCAATTCAAAAATGCAAAATAATGCAAGAAGCAATTTGAGGAATTGATTCAGCCTCAGTTTTATTTATTTTTAGATCTATTATGACAATGTTTTGATATTGGCACAACCAACAAAAAAATGGAAAAAATTCACTTTGCTCTTTGTATTATTTCTGTGTAATGTCTTGATTTATAATTTTTATTTTAGGGAGCAAGAGCACATTGTTGTTATTCCTTAGTATGGTTTTTTCGTATAAATTTTTAATTTTACATTAACATGTTCCGGACCGATAACGGAAATCTCCATGTTTTGCATGCCGAACGTTGAGGACCGGTCATGGAGATTTCCGTGTTTCCACATTTGAAAACAAAACTTATTCTGCTTATTTTGATATCAGTTACTTATGATCAGTTACCGTTTGCTTCTGGTGTATTTGAGAATGTTCTTTCAATAATTTAGATTAGTTATATTCCATTCAAATTTTCATTTTTTAGGTGTTTTTTAATTCAAAGTGTTATCTTTTCAGAAGTTCGTCAAATGTATGATGGAAATTTCACTGTGCGTTATCCCGTAGGAAAATTTATATACATATTATTTTATTCCAATAAAACAAATAAGTTCTTGTTCCAACATTATAGAAGTATGGATGACATAATTTTAGCCTGTAATAAAGCTAAGGCCTTCATGTAACTAAGGCCCCTCTGAGCCTGTCGTCTCTGGTTTGCGCTCGTCCAACAGCGAACATTCTTTCGCCTATCTCTAAAGGAAAAGGGGGAGAAGGCCTCAAAACTCATCCTCAGAAATTTACGACTTGTGGGCACAACACAGGCTTTCGAATGAATCACCGCCTTCTTCCCCTTTTGGCTTCTCCCTAGGCCTCTTCATATCTGTCCGTAAACAAACCTAGCTGAGAGACCGAAAAATCGGAGTTAGCTTTCAATGTTTACCATATCATCAGAGTCCTTCGTAGAAAAGGACCAGATGCCCAAACGCTTATCTTCTTTAGGCTTATGAGTTTTTCTTGATGAGGATGCATATTAGTCTCTTCTTGGGTGTCCGAGTGTTGTGTGCACTCTACTTTGAGATCTCAAGTCACTTGGTTGACGCAATTATCTCATTAGATGAATTTTGTAGTGTGTTTACATATGGTTGTGCATAAATACGTTTAATCATGTGGTGATACTAATTAGTAGAGGTCCGTGAAATTCGCGAGACGCGATATCGCGAAATAACGCGAAATAATGCAAAATCTGAAAAATAAAACGAAATTTTGCTTTTTTCGCGAATTTCACGTGAATAAGCGAAAAAATTACATGTAATGAGTCATAATCGATTAAAGCCTATACCTTCATTGTTTAAAGCTGCTGACGCTGCTGACGTTCATTCGCTCTATCTTATTACGATTCAAAGGTCAATTGGCTTGTTTTGTCGCGCGAATATCGCATTCACGTAATATCGCGCACTGTAGTGATGTCTCCGCCGGAATTTGCCGTTAAATTAATCACCGCCTCACTCTTCAATTCACATTTATCAATCCTGAAATTCTCGGAAATATCTAGAATAACACGCTTTCTCTCCTGAAGAATTAGATATTCTGAATCAATAATGTACTGAAAGAAATTTAACACGGCCGCGGAAGAGCGGAAATATATGCTCACGGGCCCGGCACGCGTCAATGCCGAGCATAGTAATTCCGGTGACTCACCGCGACGCAGTAGAGAGCGTAATTGGATAACTTGTTGCAGGAAAACCTTAAGTGTGGGCCTAATGTAGCAATTTTGTAGACTAAAACACGGCCACTGGCTGGGAACGGAAGCGCTAGCAGTTGGGGGAAGGGGCCGAAGGAACAGAAAGGATAGGAGGAGAGGGGATGCTACTTATCAGCGTACGGATCATCGGATATTCGGCGCCACACTGCTTCAATTCAGCTGAGAAGGATTTTATGTGAACGACAAAGTATTACTGTGCAAATTTTGCGATAAAAGACTTGAATTTTAAAGACGTGACACGTTGTTAAAGCACATCGGTAGCGCTATACATAAACGTGCGAAAGAAAGGGGCCCCGCAAAACGACAGCTGTCATTTGAACAGACTATTACTCAGTCAAAGAAAGCAAAGGAGGAGAAAGAGGAGTTTGTTGTCGCTACTAATGAAGCATTTTTAAATGCTGGAATTAGTGTCGAGAAACTCGATAATCCAAAAATTTGGGAATGGCTCTCGAAGTACATGAAAGGTAGTGGGGATTTGCCGTCTGCCGATCGTATTCGCCAACACTACATCCCGATTATGGGGAAAAAGAAGCAGGAAGAGCTTAAATGTTGTGTTAAGGACAAAAAGCTGTTCGTTTTTTGTGATGAAACCAAGAACCCTATATATATATAGGGTTCTTGGATGAAACAATGGAGAAATCAGGAAATTGTGTGTTTAATGTGTTATTTCATTTACTGGAAAATAGTTGCCGCCAGAGCATTTATTTAGTTGCATGTGTAGTTTTAGATGCTGCAAATGGTGCTTCCTGCTCACAAGCTATTGTAGATACTTTAAATCGATATGAGGTCCATTACCACAATGTTGTTGGTGTTGTTACAGATTCTGCACGTTACATGAGTGCATGCGTTAATACTTTGAGGGGGCTTATTGGGGACAATCTTGCGCATGTGCAATGTTTGGCACATAAAGTTAACTTATTGTTAGTGGGCCAAATTTGGCAGTGCAATTTGGATGAAGTGAACTCAATAGTTGCAAAAACAAAAGCAGCATTTCTGAATGCAAGAAGAAGGAAACATTTTCATTTGGAATTTTTACGTGGGAAGTATGAAGAAAGTAAAGTAAAATTTTTTCCCATGCCAGTGCAAACTAGATGGAATACGTGGTTTCTGGCTGTGCTTTATATTCATGAGCACCTAAATGACATAATGCAATTTATGGAAAAAATGAAAGATGAAAACAGTGGTGTTCATTTCCTTAAAAACTTAAATTCAAGTGCTTTAGATGTCATAAGAATCCAAGCGCAGTTCGTTGCTGACAACTGTGACTGCTTTGTAAACTTAATCACTTTCCTGGAAGGCAATAGCTACTCCACAGATCATGTCCTGCATTCCAAACTGAAGGTTCTGCAGAATATGCTCTAGGTCTGATCACGAAGGAGGTCTTTTCTCCAGAGCTCAATGCCAAATTAAAAGCATTGAAAGCCATTAACAGAGCTGAAGTTGTAAATGCCTTGAAGATGACTGCTCAGAAGAGTTTACTGAAACTCAACCAACTGATGGCTGAAGACCCTTCAAAGTTGATTTTTAAAGCACTTAATAATTTGTTTGATCCTAGAAGTCAGTGTTCCCCAGTCCAAACGATTGATAGCTCCCCTGGATGTTTGCAGCCTTTTGTGTTCCATGAAAGAAGACTACATGGAATTCAAAGCAACTGCTCTGCAAGCTGTTTGGTACCCTACGTCCAATGTAGATGCAGAACGATTGATATCACAGTATTGTGTGGTGGTATCTGATCGCAGGAGAAGCCTGAAGCCAGAGAATTCTGAAATCCTCACCATGGTTGCATTTTCCTGATATTTTATTTCTATTTTGCAGTAGTCGGATCCATAGAATTTGTTTCTGTGTTTTAGCACTTGAAGTCTAACTTCGGTTTTTTATTTGTTTTGCAGATCTGCCCCTGGCAAGCTTTTGTTTGAAATGACAGACTTCACTGAAAAGTGTTTTTCTCTTCACATTGGTCTAAATTAATATGTACAATGAAATTGTAAACAAATTTCAGTACCATTTGTTTAATTTTTGCTCTAGTCTTCCTCACAAAGGCAATTATTAAAGTGAAATGTTCACGGTGCACCTTTTCTTGCTCATTCTATAATATTAACACAACTTGAACCATTTCCTTCATTTGGTTTTGCAAAAATTGTAAAATTATAATAACACTGCCAAGATTTTCTAAAACACCGAAGTCACATAGTTTTCAAACGAATTTTAGCAAAAAATAAAACCACTTTCACGTACCTCTACCAATTAGTTTTACCAATAATACTTACCTTTCTCGTTTTGTGAATAAATTACCCCCAATAGCCCTTGTAAGAAATCTATAACTATGGCATCAACGAGTGTTGGTGCATCTTGTGGAATGACGGAGGAGGATATATGCGCAGAAGTTTGTATTGATGTATTATCGGACGTGTCAGATGATTGTGAAGAAGATGGTGAGGGCTCAGACTGTGAAATCCGTGTGGAAATTTCTGGAAGACAGAATAATAGATCATCTACACAGTCTACACTGATAGTGATTCTGAAGGAAATGACACTGATGGCAGCTTTGTGAAGGACGCCGCTGAGACATGGAACAAGCAATATATCCCAAGAGTTTTGGAGGAATTTCAAGGCATTGAAGGAATCATCAATCCACCTGGCAACTGTGAATGCATTTTGGAAGTAGTAAAATTGTTTTTTGGGGAGGATATTTTTGAAATTATGTCTAAGGAGACCTATTTGTATCACATGCAAAATGTAGGTAAATATGTATAAGCAATCACTGAAAACAGGGAAATGGAAAAATAAAATGGTAGGAGAGATGAAGGTTTTTTTGGCAATTATTATATTGATGGGAAAGGTCAGGAAAGACTCGATGAAGGAATATTGGAGCACAGATGCATTTGTGGGGACAACAATTTTTGGAAAGTTGCTCAGCAGGAACAGATTTGAGCAAATTTGGAATTCTCGGAATTTCAGTGACGATGAATCAAATTCTGACTCCACAGGTAGATTATACAAAATAAGACCAATAATTACACTTACTTACTCTTACTCCTGTGGCCATTGAAAACCTAGGAGGTCTTTGGCCTCGCCTACCACACGTCTCCACGCTCTACGGTCGCCTGTCACTTCCAGATGTGCTCCCATCCTTCTCATATCCTTCTCTACTTCGTCATTCCAGCGCATCCTTGGTCTTCCTAACGGTCTTGTACCTTCTGGTCTTCCTTTTAGCTATTGTTTCATCATTGTTTCTTCACTTCTTCTATGGACGTGTCCCAGCCACCTTAATCTCCTGCTTCTGATAATTCCCACAATATTTGGTTCTTTATACAATTCTCTTAACTCTTTGTTTTTTCTTATTCTCCATGATTCACCCTCTTTAATGGGACCAAATATTCTTCTCAATACTTTGTTTTCAAACGTTATGAGTTTCTTTTGTGACTTTTTGGTACAAGCCCACACTTCAGAGCCATATAATAGTATTGGTATCACTATTGTTTTATAAATCCTAATTTTTGTTCTTTTTGATATGAGTTTATTCTTAAATAACTTAATTAAGCTCCAGTATGATCTGTCAGCTGAGGCAAGTCGGGCGTTTATTTCTGTCTCTTCTTTGTTGTTGTTTGTTATTAGTACTCCTAAATATTTAAATTGGTCAGTTTTTTTAAACTTATGCTGCAATACTGGTAGATAATTCTCTTCATCTTCATTTCTGCTTATTTTCATGTACTGTGTTTTGCCTTCGTTTACTTTTAAACCTACTTTATTCGCCTCATTTAGTAGCACTCTTGTCAAGTTTTTAAGTTCTTCCTTATTTTCAGCTACTACGGCTACATCATCTGCAAATGCTAGTAGGTTAATTTTTTCTGGAATTTTGGCTCCACCAGGTGTATTTCTGGTTCTCTTTAGCGCCTCTTCTATTGCTATATTGAAGAGCAGTGGAGAAAGTGCATCTCCCTGTCTGACGCCTGTATTTATTTTACACAATTTTTAGAAAAATTCAAAATAGTTTATTTGTCCAGGCGCGAGCTCTCTCTCGATGAAGGAGTAATACCTTGGAGAGGAAGAAAGATTTAGAAAATATAATCCAGGTAAATTGGTGAGGTATGGGTGATTGGTGCGAATGGTGTGCAACTGAATCAGGGTATATTTGGAACCTCGAAATATACGCAGCTGAGGGAAAAAAATTAGAGGAAACCATATTGACTCTTCTAGATGCATATTTACACCGTTGGCATAATGTGTTCTAGGACAATTATTATAACAGTGTACAAATAGCTGAAAATCTTCTACTAAAAAAATCATGTTTGTGGAACCATTCGTGCCAACTGGGGAGTTTCCACTGAATTTAGGAATTAAATCAAAAGTATGAAGAAAGGCAACTACACGTTCTGTAGAAGGGAAGAGTTCTGCTGCTCGCGTGGAAGGACAAGAGGGAGGAGAGGATGATTTCCACAATTCATAACTCGAGTAAGGGTGAAGGAAAGGGCAAGGGCCTAGCCACGTTGAAACACCGGTTCCCATCAGAACACCGAAGTTAGCAACGTTGGGCCCGGACGGTGGTTGGATGGGTGACCCTCCTCCATACCTCAACCAGGCATGGATGGAGAGATGATACTCCCTCCATACCTATACCGGCAGGCCGGAGGGGCCAGACCGGGCCGGTTGGAGGGAGGACATCCTCTATACCTGGTACTAGGGGGAGGCCAATCCTCCATACCTCTACCGAGGTGCTCTTGTCCCGTCTGCAAGTGGCAGACAGGCATGGGGCTGGCACAATAGACCTAGAAAGGTCTAAGTGCCCGGGCTCCTGACGAAGGCCCCCCCAACAACAATCTAATCTAATCTAAGGGTGAAGGAAAACAAAGCAGGTGGATGGGAGGTATACAGAAAAAACCAACATGTATTTTGGAATACAATAAGTACATGGGAGGAGTAGATAGAGCAGACATGTACTTGGCATACTTTTCAGTGCTTAGAAAAACTTTGAAGTGGACAAAAAAAGTTGTGCTGTGGTTAATCAACAGTGCCTTATTTAATTATTTTGTAGTGTACAAAACCTTGAACACATCTAGCCATGTGATTTATAAAAAATTTGTTTTGGAAGTAGCCAAGGGTTGGGCTAAGTGTGAGAAGGGAAGAAGTGCATCTTCCAGCGAGAGATAGGAGTTCCTCGACGAGATAACCTGGGGCAAGGCTAATAGCGGGGGGGAGAGGATATTGGGGTATGGGAAGAAGAAATATCCATCACGGATGTGCCGAGTTTGTTCTGCAAATAAACTTAGGAAGGAAACTCGGTATATCTGTGGATTCTGCATGGTTCCTCTGCATAAAGGAACATGTTTCACCCAATAGCATACCAAAAAGAAATACTAAAATCTCTGGTGAGTAAAACGCTTCTAATTTTATTGAAGTACGTTACACATTAAGCATGATAGACCAATTTTCATGCATCAATGTCATTTAGGTTAAAAACCCTTTAAATACCCGGTCCTACCCGAAGAGATGGAATTTAAATTGTCGGTCCGCTACGTGTTAATGTGAATAATGAATGTATGTAAGTAGTGCTGTGTGAATCAGGGATTTGCATTTAGAATGGAACTGAATTGAATCTTTCAAAATAAATTTTGAAACAAATAGACACGATCGTATGAAATTCGAATTTTTAAAAATTTTGGTAGCAAATCAAATCACACTTAAATATTTCTCTTGCAAATCGAATTAGAAGCTAAATAAAATGCAGAAGCTTATGCTGAGTTAAAGTAATTATTCACAAAATTTCAGGGAATTACTTCAAAAAAATTTTCTTGAATGGGCCATTACCATAACGAACTTCACATATGAAGGTAAATTTAATTCTGAGGCAGTTTAAATTTTCGTTTAGCGTGAGGAAAACATCCTCTAAATGGATGGATTGTCATTTGGGAATGAGTGCTTTGTTTGAATGCGTGTAACAATTTGAAAATGAATCTATCAGATTCGAATAATTTGGTTTCGAAGCATCCCGATTCACAGGCGAATCGAATCAAGCCTGATTCGAGTAGAATCTATTTCGAAGCATTCGCTCAGCTCTATATGTAAGCAACCTTCTGACTTATTTCCATTTTTCCATGGCATTCTAACTGTAAAGTAAGACATGAAATTCAGGTGCATAGACTTGGTCAAAGTTTCACTATTTATTTTAGATTTATAATGGGGAAATTTTAGATTTTCAGTGAGGCAATACTCACCCCAATCAGAGATGGGCGAAATACACTCCAATTGTGGTTTAGATACAAAGTACGGTGAACTCTTGATAATCCGGGCTAATGATGGGGAGAGGACGCACGGATAATCAGAAAAGATAGATAATCTAAACTTTTACTTTTATTTCTTATAATGTTCATAACCTACATTTTAAAAACAATTTATTATCATTGTTTAACAGCCAGTTATTTTAGATTGTTACATGGACTCATTAAGAGTTTAATTCACCCAACCACATATCTTTTTAGCAGCAATTATGTCATTGTAGTCGTATTTTCACTGGTCCATATATGTACCACTGTAGCAAACCGTCAACGAAGTTGGCTTGCTGCAACTCATGCGTTCTCTGCTCCCCTCATCTTCACTCCCGCTACTTACTTCTACTCCCCCCACTGCCTTCCCCTCCCTCTTGTCCAATCGCGGCAATAGCAATGTTGCTATAAGTCACATACTGGAAGCCCAGGTCACTTTCGTCTCTCTTCATCTAAGTTCTCTGCATCAGCACTTTAGAATCCTTTCATGATTTTCACTAATTCCCCCAAATATAGTTTTTCACTTCAGTTTCTGAAAATCCCTTGAAATCACTTTTGAGGTCAAATTAAAGTTTCCTCCAAGAATGAACTAATGTATGTAACAGGTTTCACAGATGACCAGGCCTGTGACACCATGAATTGTATCCAATATTGTCATTTTCTTCCAAAAGTTCAATAAATTGTCATCTTCATTGACTAGTGACATGAGAAGTCAATGTCGGTAATTCCTCTTCATTGATGCAATGAAGCCTTGATCCATTGTTTGAAATATGGAAGTGATGCTAGTGGGTAAAAACTTGTTGACGATTAAACCATCATGTTAAGTTCTTTCATTCAGATGGGAAGGGGCATTGTCCAGCAGTAGCACTGCTTTCTGAGGTCCTTTCCTTGTCCTTCAAATAAGAAGGAACTTAAGGAACAAATTTTTGAATAAAAAGGTTAAACTTCGTTTTTTCCATATTAGATTATGTGGAATCTACTGTGGAAAAAACAAAGTTTAACAAAGTTCCACAAAGTTATGTCAGAAACCACCAACTTTGGGGGATAAACTTAAGACTGGAACCAATTTTCGAAATATCTCAGTCCATCTATGCTACTTTTTGAATGTAGGAAATAATCGACAGGAAGAGTACTTGCTTCTTTACCCAAAAATGATCTAGGCCATTTTGATCTCCCGATGACATCTAATAGATGCTGGGCAAATAGGGAATGGCCATCTGCATTTTTGAGGGAGCTCTCATGCTCCTTAATACGTGTTGACACTCTTCTTCCAGTTTGCCCAACATAACAAGACATAAATTCGTCACACTGTAATTGATAAACACCTGATTTCATATATCTGTCAACCTTATCCTTCCCACTATAGAGAGCATTTTCTCTAAGGTAAGGGGGGAATAAAACGCTGCCCTCAATTTTTTTAATTATAAATTTCAAAAAAATATTTTTTGAGTTATAATACAGAGCTCAAACAAATGTATTCCATTGCCACAACAAATGGTTTCTCGATAGAACTGGCGGAAAACATGGTAAGGGCAAAACAAAAACAGATGGCGATTAAAGAGATAGTTTCCTCCAACTCTATTTGTGTTTCCAAAGAAAAACACATTTTCCTTGGTAGAGCATTTCATGCCTTCTCTTCACTTTTGCAGACCCGCCACTACTGCTTTTATGTTAGGGAGGTATTAGAAAAAGGTCTCATGCAGTACGTGAGGCAGCAAAAAATACAGACTTAGAGAAAGCACGAGGCCCTTGTTGCATATTGTGTAGTCTCAGGTGGTATCTGAAGACATGCAGCTATGAGTCATGCCTTAAGTATTGGTCTTTCTGCACCCTTGTGAGACTCCTTTCCTCTGTCACCTATCCTTTGACATATCAGACATGGCCCCTATCATGGTTCCTATAGGCCCCTACCACAATCAGCTATCATGGCTCCCACCACTTCAGATCTATGGCTCATTGAAACACACAAGCCCTGGCACCATGTCGAGGTTATTGTCCACATTGTGGAATTCCCCCCCCCCCCCTTTTTTGGCCAATTCCCCTCTTTGGACAGTTTCCCCTCTGCGGACTGTTTACCCTCCGGACTTGGCCGAAGGACTTGCCCGAGGCGTGGCCAGGTGCGCCCCGCCATGCGCGCTAACGACATGTGGGCCAATGACGGCCAAAATGCCTACGAATACAAAATGCAGCGACTACTGCCAGCGACTTCTGCCACACCGTTCCCTCACCAGGTCCTGCATCGTTTATATAGCCCGTAAAGTGAGAAAGGATACCAAAAATGCGGTCATCCTGACCAAGGCACAAAGGCTGTGATCCTGTATTCTGCGGCCGAAACCAGGAAACAGTTCCTGGCGCTCCAATTAAAAACTGCCACCCTATCTATCACCCATCCCATTATTTCCTCCCCTCCAAGGCTACCAATCGCTAACATCCTTAACTTACCCATTCCACCTCGTCCTTGTCGACAGACCCCCTCCTCAGCTGACTCATCTCTGAGCTCGCTCTCTATTGCTGGCGAGACGGCAACCGTCGTGTGAGCCTGCTGACTTTGTCATTTTTGTACTTAAGAGAGAAGCTCAACCTCTCATACTTGTGTACTTTAATTATTTTCCGACTGGAAACTCTCATTACGGTTGCCTGGCACTCGACCTATGGGTAAATTGTTTGTAACTTGGTTGGTTCTATTTGTGATTTGTGAAATATATTGATAGTTAAGTTATTGGTTGATAATACTTGTTTAGTTCGTTTTCCTCATTTGTCTCACCCGAGCTTGGAAAGAGTTTGTTTTTTACGAGTGTTATCGGCGAGAAAATCTACTCAACATGGAGAGAGATAACTAACATAAACACACATATGGCAGTAAAAACAGAGATCCCATTTTAAAATATGAAAGAATTTATTCAAAACACATTTCAGGCATATAAATAGAATTGTAACAGGATTAGTGTCTCAGTACTTAAAAAAAATGAAGTATCACTGCTATCCATGAAAAACTTCTCTTTACTTCTGAACTTCATTACCTTCCAAATCTATTATTACTTGATTGTATAAAAATATTTGATATCTCAAAAACACTGCAAAAACAAAGTCATTTAACATTTAGCAAAAACATAATTAAAAAACAAATTATGGATTATAAAATGAGAATCACTCCCATGATGTATTGTCTTTACAGTGACTGAAAGTGAACCTCAATGGAGTGAGTTAAACGCAAAATTCCAATTTAATAAATATGTATTTAATATAGTTTCAAATTGATTGATTCACTCAGAACTACAAAAATCAAAACTTAATCATTGAAAAACATCCAGAACAATGTTGTGTCATGAAATCTTTGATTTCCAAGCCATTTTCCAATACTATTTCATTTGGCCCACCAGTCCAAACAACTTCAAATTTGTTTTTATCAATATCATACATTTCCACTGACAAAACTTTTTCTGAACTATTATCTGTGAAGTCTTCATCTTCAAAATCTGGAATATAGAGATGACATTCATTTAGTGATCAATGCAAAGAAAGCAGCAAAATAGGTCTCTGATATTCAAAAGTGGTCACGTAGACTGACATTGAAAATTGACATTATATAACCTGAAGGCCAAATTAACAAACAAAAGATCAAATAAATTTGGTAGACTGTTAAAACCAAGCTACCAGAATAACTAATGGCAATTAGAATAACAATGAAACCTCAAGAATGCTCTGTTGCTACACCAATAAAATGTACATATGTCTACAAACATATATTTATATATACAGGGAAGGCCATTTTAAATGACACACCTCAATATTTCTTAAAATACGTGAGATAGAAAAATTTCGCTGTTCAAAATGGCGTCTGCTGAGTCCAGCGAACTCGAAAGTGGAGTGGTCAGTGCCAAGTAGTGCTTTTTTGGCTTAACCTGCTCAATGATTGAGTACGAAACTGTGAAAAGAATTTCATAAGCAGCAGAGATTGAATTAAAAATGTGTTTAAAACTTCTTGCCTGGATAGAATTATTTAAAGAAAGGATAACAAAACTACAAAACAATCTCACATCAGGGGATCAGACTAGGAATTCATATTTTCTTCTTGACTGAGTAATCATATAATTTACATGTACATAAAATGAAAGACATAATATCTTATAAGTCTTATAAAAAATAATGATGATAAGAAATGAGATGAAAAATCACTTGAGGTGAAAATAAAAAATCAACTGAGGTGTCACAGGCGTGACAAGCTAAAAAAGATATAGGCACACAAAAAATAGATAACTCACACATTTTTTTTTGATATTTCGACAGCTAGACTGTCATCTTCTGAAATCTTTAGTCTTTTATATATATTTATTTCTTATAAGACTAGGTAGCTCAGTGGTCTGAGCATTCGGCTCGACATCGAAAGGTCCGTGGCTCGATTCCCAGCCTAGTCAAATTTTTTTCACTTGGAACCGGCCATCATTCCATCTTCACATCACCATTGTGTTGTCAAATTTTATGTGTTATACGATCATAGGAAATGGAAAGGGATAGGAACACATGAAAGGACGAACACAGGGTTTGGTGGGGAAGATGAAAATGTGTCGAATTCAGACAAAAAAAATTTCACCTTACCCGAGATTCGAACCCGGATCTCCCGATTTCCGGCCAGGTATACTACGTTACACCAGCAAGGCTACTCAATTAACTGCTGAATTTGACGGGCTTTTATGTCACAACCCATGCCCAACTTTAGCGGCCAAGAGATGGTGCGCCGGAACTGTTTCACCCACCATATAGGAGACAAACACAAGTGGAAGAGGAGAGGTAAAGAGGAATACAGGCATACAACAAATACAGAGGTGAACAGTGCGTTTTATAGGTGCGCATAGCCGAAGAAGAGGAAAAGCACCAACATGGCCAAGGCTTATCCGGCAGGGAACACAATTCTACCACTTGGTAATCCATTTAATGATTTGTTGAAAGGAGGGAACACGTTTTTAAAGCAAATAGAATCATTCAAATGATAATTTGTGAGCCACTATCGTTATTACACTAGATCAGTCCAGGTATATAAATGATGTTTTGAGTGAATTTAACATGTTGAATTGTAAGGGTATGTCAACCCCATTAGAAGTAGGATATAAGAGAAATATTCATGATATTTTGATAAAAATTTTAAATGGACCAAAGACTTAAAAACTGTTCATAGAAATGAATATTGATGTTAGTAGTGACTAAAAATTTGATGTTTCATGTGCCATTTAATGCTGATATGTGCGTGAATTATTTTTTCTTTGTGTTTGATTTTTAAGAGCTGATTTGTGTTGTTTCTCAAGGGGAAGTGTTGTTATTTTTAAGTTATTATATATGGATCAAAAACATCAACAGATTTTTGTTTGTTGCTAAGGAGCAATTTCCTAAGAGACAAATAAAAAAAATAAACAGAGGGAGATAAACAATGACATAAACAATGATAAATAATTCAGCCAAGCAAGCGCTTAGATGACAGACGACATGGCGCTATGCTTAGTCCGGGTGAACGGACTGCTAGTACTAAAATAGTGACATCATAGCAGTGGATAAGCGGGTCTTCCGCGCAGGGCACCACCCTCCACCCGGTATTCGAGCTTTCGCTCATGACCGGGGAACGGAAGGCTGCGGGGTATAGGAGGGAAAAAAGGATGGGAGAAAAGTGTAAGGGAATGGGAAAATTCCGGCCCCAGAGTCATAAATAGGCTAAGGGGTGAAAACGGAACGCGAAACAACATATAATCTCCAGCGTTTGCTGCGGTGAGTTCTATAAATAAGAAAACACCAGAACGGCGACCAGTCGTCCAGCCTGGTCCGCTAGTTGACGTCATAGCACCGCGCATATTTGTAAACAGCTTCAGGTGGATCAAGTCAAGTTGATAATATGGAAGGCATATTTAATTTTGCTATAAGCGAGTTGGCTGATGATAATGACAACATTGTACATGCCATTACAGCGAAGATATACCAAGTCACGTTTTCCGGAAAACATGATTGGCTGCAGAAAAAAAATCTATATATCAGACTCCATCAATGATGGCAACGTCGGTGGTATCTTTGTTTCACATTTCTTCCCTTCATGAATGAATTCAAAGTTAACAAACTTATCTTCTGCCTTGATCTACAGAATTATACTTTGGGAGTTGTTGTTTTCAAAACTATCAAAGCCACCACATCTTATCTAAACAGACCTTAGCAACACATCAGGGATTACCGCCGTGTCCACGAGCATAGAAAAATTTCACTGTTAACAATGGCGTCCGCTGAGTCCAGCGAAATCGAAAGCGGAGCGGTCAGTGCCAAGTAGTGATTTTTACTAGCTTAGCGCTTGCTTGGCTGAACGCGCTCAATGATTGAGTATGAGACTGTGTAAAGAATTTCATAAGCAGCAGAGATTGAATCAAAAATGTGTTAAAAACTTCTTGCCTGGATACAATTATTTAAAGAAAGGATAACAAAACTACAAAACATTCTCACATTAGGGGATCAGACTAGGAATTCATATTTTCTTCTTGACTGATTGTGAGTAATCATATAATTTACATGTACATAAAATGAAAGACGTAATGCTAAGAAAATAAGGCAAGAAAAGAAAATAAAAAATGTGAAATTCATTCTTCTTTGAAACGTCATGTAATACACAAAACATCCTTAAAAATTCCCAAAATTTACTCTGCCACTCACCAGGAAGTCCAAAAGAATATATCTTTGAACCAACAATGCAAGTGTTCAATGGCTTGTTATTGAAACTTCCTAGTCTTTTCAGAAGCCAATATGCTTCATCAGTTTCCTGTTTATTAAACTTTGCTTCATGCCCTGGAGAGAACCGCATCAAGGAATTGTTATACATGCCTACAATATAAAACAGAGTTATTAATTAAATTTGTAAAACTCACAGGTAATCTGAACTTTCAACAATGTAAATTTTGAAAATAAATCACCTGCTGAGGAAATAAACACAATCAATTAGATCCATACTAAGTAACAACAGTAAATGTAATATCGGCAAAGATTTTTATCAAGGTTTACCCAAATGTATTCTTTTTTATAAGAAAAAAATTGATAAAAACAACTCATAATCACCAAAAAGTAAACAGTCATCAAATCATTACAAAATACTTATGCATTATATTTTTAGGCAGAGAATGGAAGAGAAAATTAAAATAAAATACTTCTTTATCAATCATTTAAATAATTGTCCTGACTAATAACATTGAATTCAGGAAATGATGCAAAGCATCAAGACAATATTTATAACCTGAAAAATAATACTACATTACCAAGATCCACACAACTGAACAATAAAATGTCCTTAAAGTAAAATACAATATAGTGAAATGAGAATGGTAGTGTAGAATATTCAGAATATTTAATTTCATATAACTAAAAGTTATTTTCACCACCAAAAATGCACACTGTATAAATCAGTATATTTATGGAGATTTACAGCCCCAGCATTGCCCATTGCTAATTGGGAAATCATGGGGTTTCGGGTTACTTGCTTGGCTTGCTTGCTTGTTTCGGGTTGTGCAATCTTTGCACAATACAATTGGCGTTATGGGATGCATTAGTATTACAAAGCGGAGGTACCAAGCATATTTGTCAGTGGTAGGTCCTAATACAAAACATAAAATTTCAATCTAACGTATTTCATGGCGAATATCCTCTGTGGCTTACCAGTGATAGAGATTCATACGGTTTTATGCAGCCGATACGTAGAAATATTGAGCCCACAAAAATCATTTTGTTTAGTGACTCAAGTATAAGTCGATGGTATAGTTTTCATTGACCGAAAAAAAGGAAGAAACTTCTCGACTTATAATAGAGGATACACCGTGATTAAATTTGGAATCATATGCATCAATTATAAATTAAAGAAACTCTGAATGCAGTTTTAGGAGTTAAAAGAAGATATATGTAATAGATTTTTATCAAGTCTCTACAATTTTTTTATTTTCCTAAGCTATTGAACTTGACTCACCTCAGAAGTGCTACATGATATGTATTATCTTTAAATATTATAAGCGTTAGGTATGTTTAGAAAATTAGCAAGAAAACCATTCAACTACTTTACCAGTCAAATATATCCATTCTTTGTGGGCCATTGCAGACGAAAACCCTAAGTGCTTCGGAAGCCTCAAGCCGTTAATTGTAGTCCACGAGTCTGACTGAGTGTGGTAGCAATATAACTGAGAACCAACTACATAAATGTTTCCTTCAAATACACATGCGGCAGCTGAATACAAGGCTTCTGGAATTGGCTTACATTTAGACCATTCACCTTGAAAAAAAGGAAAGAAAATTGTATTTGTAGCAGTTGAGGATATGAACAGAAGTTTTTAGGCTTAAGAAAATATTGATTAATTTGAAAAGTATTACAAATTAGACACTTTTCTTATATTCAAGCACTATCAAGCTCTGGTATCCCTTAATGACCATACATACCTGTCGGAACACAATATTTATCCATTGAATCAAGGAGGACTCTGTGTCTTCCAAAGCCTCCAATTAAGTAAATGCTGTCACCCAGAGTGCAGACAGAATGGTGCCGTCGGGGATTTAAAAGCGTCCCTTCTTGACACCAATGCCCTTCACCAAGGTGGCCCAGAGTCTTGAATCTCCACATAGACGTAATACAACTGCCATATCCAATGTAATTCTGTCCACCTAATATAAATATATCTTTGCCTGGGCACAAAAATGAAGCATGGGCCAATGATTAAAGCACAGTGCGTTCAAGTACATATGTACGCTAAAAATATTAAATTTGTCAGAATAAAAATTCTGCAATTTATGGGATTATTGATAACGGAATACAGATAAGATCTTGCTAATGTCATTACTTGAAAAAAGCAGCCCAATATCAACACACTCAACTACTAAATAGCAATGGAAAAATTGTTCAGCCCATTTCAAATGTAATATCATTTTCAAGAGAAAAGCCAGAAATTGAGTGGTACCACTTTCACTGCTATGTAAGTTCTCACTACCACGAATTGTCCATCACTCCGATACTAGAAGCTTTTCCTATGCAAGATATAATGGTGCATAATTTCCTTATGTGATAACACAGCCCATTTCCATATCAATAATTGAGAAAATAGAGTCAGAGGGGAAATAAGTCCGAAAGAGATAACTACCCCATTCACACATTGGTTTGCATGAAACATAAGGAAAATGCAGGACTGATGTAAAACCTTAGCCACCGAACTCCCTTGACCTTAACACTACTGAAAATGATTGGGGCTCAGTGGTCAAGGAATGAGAATTTGCAGTGCAGAAGGAATTAATTTTATTCAATTCTGTAGAATTTGGGGCTGGTTTGTAATGTACCACCAAATGCCACTAATGTGGGTTTCCAGAGATTCTGTATTTCTCTCACCAGAGGATTTCTATTCCTCTGCTTTGAGGCTCCAAACATTTTCAATTCAGGAACACTTCAGAAATATTTTGAGGATATGTAAATGGAACTCTGTATCATATATATATTATAGATTCCTTTACCTCTCGCTGAAGAAGGTGACGGCGATCCACCGAAAAATTTACAAAACCTGTGTCTTTAAATGTTTTTTCCTTTTAGTCGCCCTTGTGACGAAGTTTATATATATATATATTTATATAGTTTTGGTATCATGTATACATATTTTTTATATTCAGGTTTCTATTTTTTGACTTGTCCCATACATTTTTTTTGTCTTTGGACCAATAAACTATTATTATTGAGTTAAGGTCGGGGGAGTTTGACATCCAACGTTATTCAACTCCCTGGATTTTCCTCAAAAACAGCTGGGTGCAACCACGGTGTGAATGGAAGTTATCTTGTCTCCCTCTGACAATATTTTCTCGGTCCTTGAGATTAAAAGGAACCATGTAACTGCATAAGAAAATATGCAATGCACTGTCACATTTCTCATAGCAACAGCATCTAGTATTGGAAGACGGAGTGACTGATGATTAATGCAGGTGAGAACTGGAATTCGAGTACGGCTCGATTTATGGCTTTTCTTTTGAAAGTACGATTACAATACAGTTCACATTAAGACAGGTTTGTTTTAGGAACTGCTTGGTGAAGATGATCAATCATCATGTTGGGGGTTGTTCGCGTTTCTGACCAGGCCAAATTCAAACAACCAACATTGCTATATGCCGGGAAAGCCTTAGATCTTTCATCAATCATCATCATTATCATAGGGTGAATAAGCATTTTTATCTAAACAAAAATAATGTGAACATTGCCTTGTTTTTATTTTGAGTTCCAATTATAGTCACAGAAATTAAAACTAATTGAAATTACTCATTGAATCTGAACAAATACTTGAAAAATTAAGTGATTGATGAACCAAGAACTATGGCATTTTATTATCCTAGATTATTTCAGCATTTTATCACTCACATAACTCAGTACGTAGGACTTCTAGTGAGAGTTTCCAATACTCTTTCCAGCTGCAAAGACCATGTAAATGTTACATGCTTCCTAGGGAAGCTTCCCTTATTTATGTCATGGACGCTTTTGAGAATGATTGGTTGTCTTAAGGAAACAATCCATGATAAATCTCCTCCTCTATTGTGCTTTCTACACCTTTTCACGGAATGGAATACCCGAGGAGGCTTTCCCCTCTGCTCCTATGGCATTCACTACTCCCACCATAAGTCTACTCTCTTACACAGACAGATTCTGAAACTGGCCGGCTATCTTCTATTTTCTCATTCCTAAATGATAAATAACAGGGTGGCGATCATCAGGGAAAACCGGGAAAACCTGGAATTGTCAGGGAATTTTGAATTTCTGGAAGTCAGGGAAATGTCAGGGAATTTTCGTAACAGTCAGGGAGAAATTGGGGTAGGAAATGCTCATTATTTTCTACCATTACGTTTATCGGCCAGTCTTTCCCACCCTTTATTTCACCAAAACATTTCACCAACTAAAACTAATGTCCGTCGCTGATGTTCATGGAATAAGCCCCATCAATTCGTGGCTCATTCATTTGTAAATCTTAGTTATTTAGTAGTGAATCAGATGTACAATGTATCCCTTTTGCATATCCTTATTGCGGTATTTGCCTAGTAATGTCAAAATTCATGATCACAATTTATTACGCTAATCACAAGGAATGCGAGGCTATGCTGTTCGGAAAATTTTACCTCGCATTTTTTTTTAACTTCCGAGGCTTAGCTTGAGAGGTAGCTGGAGCGGCTGGAGCATACTAGCTCGTAGTAAATACATGCTTACAGTTGTAAAAATATGAGACAATGATTATTAAAATGGTAATACAAGTACGTGTAAACAAAATCTTACGCAAGATCATCTTCGATTCCCATATCGCCCTTCGTGAAACAGTAAGAAGAGCCCTCCTCCCCTCCCCTCCTTTCACGCTCGACGTAATTGTTGAATCCTTTGCCCCCTTAGCTCCCTCTCGAAGCAATTTAGTCAGGTCAAAAACCACCTCAAACATGATATTCCTGAATATGATGCTGCCGTTGCCAATTGCCTCCTCTCTTCGCTCGCAGTGGCGCGCTTACGTTTTGTTTGTTTATCCAAATAGTTTTACATCGCAATTGATTTGCAATACTCTTGCAATCAAGGGGTTATAACCACGTTAATCAAATTGTTATTCGCTTCTGAAAGTCACTCGCGCTATCCAATTTTGATCCAGTCCAACAACTTGGCTTTGGTTTGTATTTTTCGTGCACCCTAGTGATACATTTGCAGGAGTCCGACAGTAAATTGGCCATTGACTTTTCCTTCAATGCCTTTTCACTAATTCTCAGCTTCCCAGAACTACCAAGACGCGACTATAATTTGGATGAGAGTTTAACTTATGAAGATTTAATATATTTTTTTTCATTAGGATGTACATGTAGCTTTTAATGAAATGATTTAAGCTTTTAACATTTGATGAAAATTTAATTCAGCAGAAATAAAATATTCCTATAATAGGTGACCTTTTGGCGATTGGTCAGGGAAATTGGTAAATCCATCAGGGAATAGTCAGGGAATTTAAAAATTGGATATCAGTAGCCACCCTGAATAACCTCTGGAAGGAATCCCAAAATCCATTCGTTTGTTGCAAACTGCTAGGAGCACACAGAGCAATAGCTGATGGACGAACCTGATTGTGAGCCACTGGAGACTCAGGAGGCTACATGCTAGGTGAGATTTCACTCAAAAAATCCAGATCACGCAAGATTTAGAGAGAGACAGGATATTTTTTAAATTCTGCTTTTGATTCACAGAGCTCATAGAAATGATAAAATATGAGAAAGATACACCCCAAACTCAACAACAAGAACAAAGCAAGACACTGACCCATTGGCACACATTTTCCTCATTCCCCTTCATATCGACATCAATTTCCTTCTCACAATCCCCTCCCTTCTTCATGGCCAGAGTCCTAGAGCCCTCTATGACACATGCCCCGGAGGTCGCTTGCAATGTAGTACATGGATGTAAACCTCATTAACCCATTAAGTCCCAAGCCCTAAAAAATTACTTTTCCGTTGAAATATTTGGTGAATTCAATCGCATGAGTCCCAATTATGGTTAAAATTCTGTTTTTAATTTTTAAACATTTTCTATTTAAACAATATGAAATGTTGCGTTTTCGCAACGTTGGGAATTAGGGGTAGCAGAAAAAGAGTGCAGCAGGCTTTTCAAATTTTTCATTTTTTTTTCAGTTTTTTTACCACTTTAATAATGTACATATTTATTTAACATAACCATATTTTGAAATACAGTTACTTAATGTTTATACCTATTTATTTATCTGTGGGAAAATATGTTGTTACACTTTATATCACTGATTTTTATGAAAATCTGCAAATCAATTTGTGTGTACAGGCACTTTACAGTTTTTGCTCTGATATACTGTTTGCGAATGACACATTCTACACCTCTTCTTTTCACGTTCATCAGTACGCACTATTATGTGTCCTTTATTGTCCAATCTTACAGATATTGGTAGATTTCCCTGTGATGGTCTTCCAAAACAGCTGTTCGAAGTTTTCTGTTTCTAATTCCGTATCTCCGTTATCAGTTATTGCAGGTTTTCCTCTCTCACTTTGCAACAATGAAAGTACCAAAATTGATTTATAACTCACCAGGGAAATGTCAGATTCAGTAGATATTTTGTAAATTTTCCGTGAATGAACCACTGCGCTATCACGTGTGTTTGTAAACAGTGGCCACCACCACTTTTTTCCTTTGATTTTAGTTCTATAATTCGATAGTACATTATCATGAAGGTCTACACCTCCCATCCTTTTGTTGTAGTCACTAATTACATTTGGTTGGGGTATTGAATCCATTTTTTTTTCATTTTACGGTTATACCATTTTGTTTTTACTCAAGGATTTAGCGTACCCACATTAGTTGCAACTTGGACTTCGGCATTGACATGCCATCATATCAAGAATATCTTGTTGGATTCGTCATGCGCTGAGTGTTACTCTACGGTCATACGAACCTTTTTTTCAAATCTCACATCTTTGGTTGCTTTCAAGGGACAATCGGAAATCCGGGTCTCCCGTACAGTCCCAGTGGCAAAAGAAACCCATGTGTGAAAGGATTGACAGCAGTGCATGGCTAGTAAAGAAATTGTCAAAATAGATTTTGTGATCCTTTGGATTTTTAACAACGCTTAGCAAATTTGTTACCACTATTTCTCCAAGAATAAGGCCATAATTAGGTTTAGAAGTTGCGCCAGGGTATGGATGAAATTGGTAGAGAAAACCACACTAAGATACCAAGCAACACAGCTTAAACCCAAATCTAATAGGTTTCCCACGAATAAACATTTTACATGAATGACGTCCAAAATAAGGTACCATCTGCACATCTATTGAGAAGTTACATGAAAAGATTCCGAATGGGATGAAATTTTAATTGATTTTTTCAAATAGTGGCTGAACCTTTGCAAACTTATCATTCAAATCAAGGGTATCACTGTCAGAAAAACGAAAGTACTTCTTGAAATCTATTACAGGATAAAGCTTCTCTGACAATTTTGACACTACCTGGGTCTCTGCTTCAATAAAATCGGGACTGATATAGAGTATGATACCCCGTCAAAAGGAGAATGCCAAAAACCTTTCTGAGATCGTTGCGGATAATTTAAAAATCATGGTTGTTTTATCCTAAGAATATTTAAATGAATAGGATTTAATCATATCCATCACCTTATCATAAAATAAACAACTGAAAGAATTCAATTGGGGTCAAACTTCCTAATGAACATTTTAACTTCTTTCGAGATTCTACTTCGTTGCACTAAGTGAATGATCCATACTTAGGCATACGTCTCACCCACTTTGGAGGCTTTTTCTCCAAGATGGGAGCTTCCGAATCGTTCTCTGTTAATGTCTGAGTGTCTTCATGAACTAAGTCAATGCAATGGTGCAGTTCAATTGTCCCCGCAACATCACTCTGAAGCTCTCCGGCTCTGTCATCTAGATCCATGTCTTCTTCATCAGTGAGGGGATCTAATGCTAGTGGGATGATCACAGCATCAGGAAAACATCCTTTTTCCAAATCATCTGAGCTTAGTTCCTCGAGCACCGATAAAATGTCAGTTGCTTCTTTTGCATGGGCATTCAGAATAAGAGGATAAATTGTAAATAAGTTCCTACTAAAGTGAAACGTAAAACGTGTCTCCCACCACAGATGTAGTACTAAATGTATATGACCAATATCTGAGAATGAATACTTGCTGCTATACTTGACATCAATGTAACAAAAGTTACGTTCTCTTTTGAAATCCTCACTCCACAAAGCTATTGAAGATTCCTATGTAGCTATGTTCCAAAATTCACTGTTATGGGAAACGAATACATTTGTACACCCTAAGGCCCAACGTTGCGTTTTCGCAACATTAAAGCGCAAGTAAGAAAATATAGGTTTAGATAAAACACAATGACTTCATCTCGCGACTGAACCTCGATGATACATTGTTGTCTTATTTAATCACCTCAACGATTAAATATATCTAAAATGTTGGAAGAAAAAAATTAATGAAAACTCTCCTCGGAAAACGCACAGGAAAGAACAAGTTGCCAAGGAAATAAAAAAATTACTAATAGTGAAAAATTATGCAAAAAAATATTTTAAGAAGTGTTAACATCTATATAAGTGGAACAATGAAAATAATTTACCATAAAATATTCGAACCGATGTAAATAAAATTCGCAAACAAAATGTTGCGTTTTCGCAACGTTGGGACGAAATGGGTTAATCATAAAAATGACATTTATTTATAGCTTGTCATGTAGCTGAATGTACTTACCAACACTTACAACTTTGTAACCACTAGGTTCATACGGGCCAAAACTAACATTAGAAATGGGTAAAAGAGGTAAAAGTTTTGTTCTTTTTGTGCCCGACTCATCCAATTCTTCCGATAGATACAATATGTAGGGTTTTAACTCAGAAAGGGAGTCTGAAACGAAACAATCAAACTGTAAGAATTTTGGACAAAAAATTATTTTTTTAACTAAGATTTTATCTCCAATTTGAGAAAAGTAATGACAAAAGTACTTTGTGACACTTACTCTCTTTCCGAAATGCTTTGACTCTTCTAGATGTGGAGTCACAAGTTGCATTGGCATTCTGGCTTAAAGAGGATTTGGAATTCCCAACATGGGCAACAACACAAGGCACCTGAGGTGGTGTTCGTACAGGCATTGCAATAAGTTTATTTGATAATTCAATTATTTTTTCATCAAAGAAGCAACATTTCCCTAAATTTTCCTCTGGAAATAAGTCTGGAAAGAAACAATCATTAAATTAATTCCACTCTTTCTATCCAAATACCATACACAATAGAGATACAAACAAGAATAATGAACAAAATGTGAAATGCATTATTGCTTTAGACCATAAGTTCTTGGATTTTATTCCAAATATAATGAATTACATTATTCATTCTATACTCAATGATTTTAATTGAACATTAGATGCCTCCTTGGTGAATTACAATTGTAAATTCTAGGGGTGTGTCGATTCCACTTTAAGTTCTCGGTTGCACCGGTTCTTGAGCTTGGACCGGAACCAGAACCGAAAAGAAAAAGTATTGGTCTGAAATCCTCAGTAAAAAACCACTTTGATTAAATCTAGATGCTGAAAGTGGTAACTGTGCTTTGAAAAATGGTGAAATCTCATACTTCAACGTATGTATAAATATACCTGTTGAAAGCTAAAGGCAATTTTTTTGCATAAAAAATGTTTCTATTTACTAAATAAGGGGCAAGCAAATATGTAAGTGAAATTATCGATAATGGTGTTATCAATGACTCAATATTTCTCTAATTTATATTCACAGCACACTCAGGAAAGAGTGAAACAAATAGGTACACAGCTTATATAATCAACATTGTAAGTTGTCAATTGGTGGAACCACTGCATTGTTCAAGAAAAATACACAGTACATTTCGTAGATCCCACAAAACAATTTATTAAAATCCAGTAAAACTGGTTTTGCCAGCTACGGCATTCTCAGGTACACATGCACATTACAGTATAACCTCTACTTAACGAAATTCAAGGGACCGATAATTTTCATGTTCGTTCATCGGGAGTTCGTTCGTCGGGGGTGTTTTGCACGTTGCATCACTCAAGGTGCAACGTAAATAATCCAATCCTTGTATCTTGAATTTCAGGGAATGTGGTTAGCAGAACTCAATTAATGGTAAAATTTCCACCGAGGATCGCATACTTTTATTCTCACTGCTCCCTTGCCTTATAAAAAACCGTGGAATAACAACGAGCAGGTTTTTCAGCAAGTCCTGCTAATTATACCATTTACTGCGATTTCTAAAGGTCGGTTTATGATTGGCGTGAACATCAACCTTGAACCATGAATTGTTTTTGCGTTGACGCCATCCTGTTATGATCGCCGTCAACTGGAATGTGCATCGGTAACTTTTGGTCGCCTTCATTCAACTTTGCCTGGATGCAGACGTTTACATGCAGCTGAGCGCCAACATCTGTTGATTTGTTTACCAACTACAAAAGAGCGAGAACATGGACGAGTACGAGCATTATCAGCTCGTAATTGCTGTGATAATTGTAGTAGTGGGTAAGAACCTGTGTATTCAGCTCGAGGGTGAAGTACGCGTGGACGCCAATCGTAAATCGGCCTTAACTTCCCGCCCATTGCATCACAAATATGCTAAAATTGGCGATAGTAGTTTCTTATGTCGCCACTTTCAAGAACTTCTAGTTTCTCGCCCTTGGCTTGAATGGCAATACAGCACATTCATGGGAGGGGCCGACCGTATGGATCAGAATGTGGGTCGCTGCAGAATAAATGTCAGGGTGAAGAAGTGGTACTGGAGTACATTCACTTGGCTTCTTGATGTGGCTACGCACAACCCTTGGTTTCTGGTGAAAAACTCAGGCTCCAATACTACGTGAGTCAAATTCCGCAGAGCTACCACCCAGGCCTATCTGAATTGCTACGGGGCAGCACGAAGGCAAGGCCGTCCGCTCTCAATGGGAAAATCATCAGAGGAGTTCAGATATGATGGAATCAAGCACTTTGTAAAATTCATTTGGGACGGAAAAAGACACAGGTGTGGAGGAGACTACTGCAAGAGCATTGTCCGCACTCTATGCTCAAAATGTAACGTTGGACCTTGTGTCAACTGCTTTGAAGGTTATCATACCCAATAAACCTTTTCCATGTAAAGCGTATCATTGATTTTTCATATGACCTCACCAATCTCATATCATAACTTACTTCTTTATATCTTTTATTTTTTAATTGTTTTTTATTCAGTTATATAGAGCATAATGCAGCCAGAAAGATGGTAATTTACCTTCTATTTTTACGTTTGTAACTGTGATTTGATTTTCTATGATAATGAGTATCCATGTAAAAATAATGATTTCCAATAAATTTTTATAAATCACTCTTATTTTTAATTTATACAAATCCCTTTTAATCCCCTCAGCGTAAAAAATAAGCTACCGATGAATTTAGAATTGCTCCAATTCAAAGAGGTACGAAAATAATCACAAGTCAAATTGACTTCCGGACCGCCCAGCGTTGCATATATATGCAACGGCCTATTCTGAGGCTCAGGTGAGGTGCACTCAAAAAGCGTATGCATATTCTTGGAAAGTAAGCTCAAATGACAAAAATCCTAGAATATCACAAAAAACACAGCAAAAATATCTTTGTGCGTTCTAGGGTTAACGCAAAACCAGGTTTCACTCGCAAAGATTGAAATTATCAATTCAAGTATTCCACCAGCTGATGGGTAGGTTCTTGGACAGTCCCAATTCTGCATCCCAATCTCATGAAAATGAACCGCAGTAACACTCGAGAGCAACAAAGTTTCACTTGCAAAGATTGAAATTAACAAACACATTGCACACCGCAAACAAATCACTGACGCAAATTACCGGAAATGCGATTAACTGGATAAACAAACAAGGAGCTTTCTGATTGGCTTGTGTGTACGGAGTCTCTGATTAGTCCTTTTCACTTTCAAAACTGCAAAAACATCACAAAATATATATTGTGACGGTCCCCGGCCCTTACCCACGAGCTGTGGCCTATTAAAAGCCGGGACAAACGTCCACATATGAAATTTAGTTTTAAAATAATAGGTCTTGCGAAAAAAGACGGGGTTGGTGGGCTGGGTGATTGGGGTATGATCACCTGAGAGGGTAAAAGGGAAGGCCATGGGGGAGTTCGGAATTGCTTGGCTCCTGGATAGCACTCACCCGAAACTAGAATGCACTGGTCCCAGCCTTCTTCTTTCATTGACTGATATGCGGCATCTGTGACTGCATAAACATGAGGAGGAACTCCGAAGAAATGCACTTTCTGGCACTTCTGTAGATCTGCTTCATCGTAGATCGGCAAATCCTTGTACAGGTTGACCGATATCCATACCGGACCAATGTACGTCACCCATCCGGGCCCCGGAGTACCAAGAACGTCTCCTCTACAGCTCACCGCTCACCACTTCCAGCGAACACTACCCATAGAGGGAAAAAAAACGAAGAAGCTACTCGCGACACCCGAGTTGCCCTTATATGCTGCTCGGCATGGGTGTCACGTGATGGGGGAGGGAAAAAGAGGGGCGTAATGCACCACTGGGGCAATTATCCCAATGCATAGTCGAATGGTCCCCTCCAAACCACTCATAGCCGATGCACTTAACTGCGTGGCAATGTGCTACAATCAAGAGCCAGGGAGTAGGGTGGGGGTGGTAAGTGGGAAAATAGGCTGTGGTTGGGACGAAGATCAGTGATGGACACGGGCCGTCACAATATAATTAACCTTTTTTTTTGGTAATACGTTATGACGAAGTAAATATTACAAGACAGGGCTAATCTTTCATTTCGTTTATCGGGAGTTTTTGTACAGCAGGAGTTTGTTCATTAGAGGTATTTACCAATGCAGTTAAATTGGAATTTGGCGGGACCAATAGCATTTGTTCATCCATCGGAGTTCTTCATTTAGCGGGAGTTCGTAAGGTAGAGGTTTTACTGTATGCGCGACCTACAAAGTGTACTGTGTATTTTTCTCCAATATAGTACAGCTTATACACTTGATAGTGCATCATAAAAAATGAGAGTTAATGATACATCTAAGTTAGCCACTTAAGTTCTATTATTGTAATAAGCAGCACATCTCCACTCAATATCACCTGTGAAATCATCAGGTTCATTTTTTCCAGTTGAAGGCAATGGTGAGTCATCCTCCTTTTCCTTAAAATTAATAATACACTGCAGAATGTCAGATGCAACTTGGTGGGATTTGATGGTTGGATAAAGGAGAAACGTCCTGAGGTCATGTGGATGGAGGGAAGTGAAGCGAACAGTTGAGAGAATGCGAGGCAGCATTTCAAGACGACCATCCTCCACCTCGGGCTCCGAGTGCTCGACCCAACTTATGCCAGCTTCAAATACCTTTGAAAAGCATAAAACTAAGTCAATTTTTAAAATATAGTCCACAGTAAAATCATTTACAAAAATATTGAGAATGCTGACCAGCTACTGGGCAAATTCATATCAATACATATTTCAAAAGTGAGTCATACCTAAGGTAACATCTGATCCAGTGTTTATGCTCTGGTGCCATTCATAAATATGTTACTTCATAAAGCGACGAGGGATCCCTAATTACAATGAAATCAACTTCTTAAATGTATTTCATGACTTATGTTCTCCGCAAACAAGTTTCTTTCACTTTCAAACCACTTGGGTCATATGCAAAAATTAAACCATGAAAATAAATGCCGAGTAATTCTCATTATCTACTGTGAATAGTTTGCCAATCATGTTCCACAATAAAGAACATTTAAACAAACTGATTTAAACTGGAAATATTCCACATTTCAAACAAAAAAGGGTGCTATAATTACAGAGGGTTAATTAGTAAGTCATCGCAACATGCCAAGTGACCATTGCTCTACTGGCTCTTACCTGGGAAATTCACCATAATATTCTAGGGTATGCTACCCATACTTCTTTAATAGCGTTTTTCTCTCGAACCCGGGCCTATGTGGAAGAAACCGTGACACTTTTCCCGCATTCTCTCTATAGTTTCAGAAAATTGCCTCGTTTGGATCCCGAACATCAATTATGCGATGACTCCTTGTCAGATCAGTCAAAGTGGGACATTCTGCTAACCCCTGGAGTTTAGGCAAACTTCCGACCACTGTTTAATGATTTCTTATTGCCTATAATTCTGTACAAAAACCTACCAATCAACTGTTAGAGTACTAAATAAAACATGACATAAATTGTAGGTGTACCTTCTGATAGGTCTCCTTCCTTTTCTTATTAAACTACTAGAGAGCTGATCCTATACCTTCAATTTGCACATACAACACCCTTGTTATTACAATTTCCAAATTCACACACAAACTCTCCCATAGATAGAATTTAAAAAATGTAATATCAATGACTCTTTTTAGACTGAAAAAAGATCATGGATAAATAAATGTTGAGAAGAAGATGGATGACAGACGCTTCAAGGATTGGAAGGAAGGAAATGATTGCTGTCAGCAATGGTTTAACTATCAATGATTGAGATAGCTAAAAAGCTTCTAATTTTCTTCCATGACTGCGTAACATGGTCAGAGCAAGGTGGGCAGCAGGGCAGAATGTGAAAGAGTGTAACTGTCCCGCCTAAAGCAGTACAAGTGGTCACTATACGTAACCAGATTATAAAATGAATACATAGCCAATTCCCAAATCTTCAATCGAGCAAGGCTTGACCCAAAATGCATGAAAACATGAGCACTATTAATGATTCATTACAATAAAGTTTTGTACTTTTCTACACTTTTTATTTTTTAAACACACTACGCGTCTCACCAATTTTATGGCATCGTCAGGTGTAGTAGTTTGTTTACATAAGATATTGTTGTCGTTGTTAGATAAAGA
Source organism: Pyrrhosoma nymphula (assembly GCA_963573305.1). Taxonomy (NCBI): domain Eukaryota; kingdom Metazoa; phylum Arthropoda; class Insecta; order Odonata; family Coenagrionidae; genus Pyrrhosoma; species Pyrrhosoma nymphula. The sequence goes on along the minus strand of OY754330.1, from coordinate 19,988,487 downwards.
ACATTAAATTTGATTTGAAAGAAATGTTAACATTAAAAAAATTACAAAAAGGAAACGAAACAAAAATGAAAAGGAGGATAAAAATATATAATGATAATTAAATTAATTTAAAAAATCGATCGAAATTAATTAATTAAGTATTAATTTTTGAAATCAATCTAAAATTGTAATGAATATTAAAATTTTCTACAAAGTAGAGCCTGAAGCTGTAGATTGTACTATTAAATGAAATGTAGGTGTATAACTGTGTAGATAAATTGGGTCATAATTGAGAATTTCAGGTTTACCAATGAGAAAGGATCTTCTGTCCAACACTGCTGGACACTTAGCCTGACTAGCATTTCAGCCCCTGGAACATATCTAATATTCTCTTCACTGATGCCATAAGAGCAAGCCACCTTGTCTGGATGTAGCCCAAAATCTCTTCATATTCAATGTCCACAAACTTGCATAAATCCTTTAATGTCTCAATTATCACTGTATTAATGTAAAAATATGAGTAAATTTTCACAACCACTATTCCAATATCCACAGGTTGACAATCGCTGGGAGTTTGAATTGCATGTGCGTACCGCATCGAATAACAACCAGATAGATCCCTTTCCAACATGAACTTCAATTTTCTTTAAATATTATTCGTCCCTTTCCTTTATGCACCTCCAAAGTTTGTGTTGTCTCCACAGAAAGCTATAATCTTGCCATTTAAATTATTACTTGTAATAACATCTTCCAAATACGTTGTCACTAAGTCCGATGTTTCCCCTTCACTCCACTTAACTGTTCATTTAGCGGTAGCATTTTTTCTTTTGAGCCCATGAATCCCGGTTCCAATTGCCAATCGATTAGTCAATAAATGTATAAAAACTCTACAGTTTTATAGGTACTAGTGATGGGCAAAGTCGGTCTTTTGAGAGATCTCGGCCACGCTTATCACTCCCACTTGTGATTCGATCGTGAGAGTAAGGTCATGAGTGATTGATGTTCCAGCTAGTGATCTGTGCCTACGATCAATGATCTATCAGGAAAGTTGTGATTGATACAAAATCGTAACGAACGCTGCTCTCACTGGCCATTCGTGATTCCTAATACTATACAGCCGCATGTGACTCACTCACGCGTATACAAATTCCCGAACACTTCCAGACATGCTAGGAGCCTGAAATTTTTCACGGACCTTCCTTGAAAGAATTCATCGGAGGAAAAATCCCGAAACCATGGAATTTTAACCGGAAGTGACAAAGAAAAAATGGCGGATTTTTGGAGTTTTCGAAAAGTAGACTTTCAGTACTCGCTTCATATCTTTTGAACTGAAAATCTGACAAAATTTTCACGACGGGGAATTGAATTTCCTTAAACATGCAAAAAACATCGGTGTTCTATGCTTCGTAGTTTTGTCACCAGGCACAACATTTAGTGAAGAGTTTCCATTTTTTTGAGGTTTTTTGACTATAACTCCTAAACTAGGATTCTGATTTGAAATCTATTTTTCCAATGGATTTAGATGCCATTATGACCTACAACCTCATGCTTTTTATTTTTCTCTAACTCTTATAGTAGGTACTCTGGTAACATGGTGCCAGAGTCAAGTTTTGGTAAAACTGTCAAATGTTTGTGAAACTCGACACGGGCATGCGCCTTGACGTGCCCTTTGCAAGTAATTAGTAAAAACCTGGACTTTACCAATAGTTGGCTGGTAACATGGCACCCAAGTCTGATGTTTGTGAAACTTGCTGTTTTTTGACTGTAGCTTCTAAACTAGAAGTCGGATTTCAAATCTGTTGGGCATTTTTTTTTTAGATCTCATTCAGGCCTACAACTTTATTCTATTTGTTCTTTTCCATTCCTTTCAGTTATCTAGTAACATGGTGTCAAAGTCGGCTTTTCGTGAAACTCGTGGTTTTTCGACTGTAGCTTCTAAACTAGAAGTCGGATCTCGAATCTGTTTGGCGGTTTTTTTAGATCTCATGCAGGCCTACGATTCTCTGCTATCCGTTATTTTTCATCCCTCATAGTTCTCCGGGAACATGGAGCCAGAGTCGGCTAATTCATGAAACTTTCTAATGTTTCTTTCCCTCACGTCCTTACCAGTGCAGGTATGACCTTGAAAGTTGGCAGGGGTATGCGCCTTGCCATGATCTTTACTGATAATAACCAAGAACATGGATTCCCACGTAGTTCTATGGCAACATGGTGACAAAGTGATATTTTCGAATGTTTCTTTCCCTCACGTCTCGTAGCTGCTAAACTAAGAGTCTGATCTCGAATCTGTTGGGTGGCTTTTTTAGATCTCATCAAGTCCTAACATTTATGCCAATCATTTCTCTCTAACACTTATAGTTTGCTAGAAACATGGTGCCAAATTTGGATTTTTCAGTTTTTCCACTGTAGCTTCTAAACTAGCAGTCGGGTCACAAATCTGGTGGGTGTTTTTTTTATCTATCGAGGCCTACAACTTTATGCTTATCCTTAATCCTCTATCACTTATAGTTTGCTGGCAACTTGGTGCCAAAGTCAACTTTTTTTGAACACACACAGACATTGGGGCCGAACAGTGACACGGGGAAGTGTAATGAGCCATGACAGGGTGAATTAGAATTCCAGACTTAAGGGTTTTAGGGAGACCGTATAACCGGGGGGGTTGAGGATTCATACCTTAACCCTTAAAGTGCCAGCGTCGCTATAGGCGACGCTCGAAAACTCTGCCAAAAGTGCCAGCGTCGCCTATAGCGACGCTAAGTTTAGAGTTTTTTTATTCATCGTGAACACAATTATTCGCAGTAATTTTTTTTTATATTTAAGCTTCATAATGTTCTACAAACATAATACTACTCAAATTCACTTTTATAAAACAATTGAATATTTAAATCTTTTAAATACTGTGGTCTCAAGTTCAGTGGCACTTCCACCGCCCTCTTATTTGCTTAGTGTTTTTCTTTGGATCTTTTCATGGGAAAATGCTCATAATTCACGAATATTGCGTGTCAATATCTTTTTCTTTTTGTTTTATCTTCTACAAGGATCTCCAAAACATTATTTTACGGGTACTGGGAAAAAATAGATAGGTAATCAGTCCTGGATACGTAGTGTTTTTGAAACGAATGCTTTCTTCCCGGGCGTGCATTCCCCGCCTTCTTATGACTGAGATGATGCCACTCTTGAATCTTTTGCAGCACAAAAGATTCTGACAATGAGAGTCACTGCAGGCGTAAACAAAGTTGCCACCGGCCTGACCCAGAGAGATTAGACCAGCGGCTACTTTTTTTATGACTCGGAGGGTCTTAGTCATGCCTTTTGGTCGACAATCACATAGGTAGTGATTTCGGTGACGGGCAAAGTGGAGGGTTCCGTTTGGGAGATTTATTTATGACTTGGAGTGTCTGAGCACGGCCATCTGGTCTAAGTTATGCGTTTGGGTTCACAATTACAATGAAAGCTCTTTCGGTGACGGGAAAAGTGGAGGATGCCGTAGAAAGCAGTTGCATTTCGGAAAGAGCAAGAGACTCAAGCTAACTAGGTTTCTTATTTCCTACCGAAATTTGCGTGTGATACGAACAAAAGTTTTTTATTTACGACGATAGTTTATTTTCTCTATGATGAGTGAAGTGCGGTAAAGAAGAAAAAGTCGACAAATATTGGTAAAGGTGAGCTTTCGCCTCGCCAGTGAACACGCAATTTTCACCCACTTTCAACAGATGTATCGACATCAAAAGCACCTCACATATTTTGCAAACCTCTTACATTTTACAAATGCACATTCTTTCCTCTACCATTAGGTATCATAGTCAATTTCTCCATATACGTAGCTTTTTCATAAAAAAATCACTGGGTAGACGAAAACTCATCTTTACCGTTTTTTATTTCCTTGTGATATGAACGAAAGTTTTTTTTATTTACTTCGAAAGTTTTTTTTAATCTATGATGAATAAAGTGCGGAAAAGAAAGAAAAATATCTACGATTTGATCTGTAAAATATCAAGTGACAGTGATTTCTTAATAAGTTCATCTTATTGTAGTGAATCAGTGGAGGAAGAAGACATTAGTGATTCTGAAACTTCATCATCGGAAATCGACGAGAGTGAAGACGACTGGAGTGAAAGAGATGGGGAAGACTGCACCCCGTCAGCAGTATGCCGAAGTTCAGGTTCGAAGCACGCTCCACTCTATGATTATGCGTCAATAGTGTAATTTTGTCTTTTTTTCACCAATACTCTCCTGAGGATAATGGTCACTGAAATAAATAGAGCAGTATCTCCACACACACAAGATCCTCTCCCCGAATTCAAGAGCAAGACTTTGGAAGCCGGCGATTGTGACAAGAAATGAAAGCATTTATTGCTTGCATTTTGAATATGGGGATAGTAACTAAGCCCAGCATTTCTAGTTACTAGTCCAACAGTAAATGCTTGGAGACATCATGTTCAGAAACATGTTTTCCTGTAACCGATTTCAAAGTTTGCGCAAATGTTTTCCATCCTTTTGTAAATTCGAAAGTTCCCCGTAGTGTGGCCCCTGATCTACGTACCGGCCCATTGTGGGCCATGCCAATAAAATACTTAGGCATTACCTACTACATCCCTCACCAGTAACTGTATAAATATAAAAGTTTAGTTGGACCAAATCCCACAGCAGGTTATTGTAGTACGTATCTCAATAAGCGTCATCATCGTTGGGGAATTAGTTTTTGATGATGTGTGACTCTGTATCTCACTAAAGCGTAAAGTGTGAAAATTGCTTGCAATCTAAATGCATTATCAAGCATAATTTGTTTAATATACATCGTAAATTACTTTTGAGTGGAATGGATCATAGTAAAATCAAAAAAAATACATGCTATAAGCATTCGAAGTTTTTCTCTTTCTCTCTTTGTACTTGTAAATTTGACGTGATTTCTGTGTGAATTTGGACACATGATTTTGTTATATTTACTTTCGATAAAATCCAAATTTGATTATGATAATAGTTTATTTGCTAAGCAAATCTAAAACGCTTGCATTTTCACAAAAACGTGAACGAATCAGTTGTGATCGTAATTTCAGTATACACTCAGTAATTGTTTTAAAATTATAACATTGCATAATTGTTATTAACAATTAATTAATGTTTTCAAAAACCATTCTGATCATTTAGATAATAAAATTTTAGCTAGTATGTATTCAATATCTGATTACCATTTGTCTGATTTATGATATTCATTTTTCAAACGTTTGGGGTTGAATCTTGAATGGATCGTAAATTTGGCTCTGCTGATATTCATCGATTTAAACAAATAATAGTGAAAATGCAATTGAAAATTTTGGTATTTGATAAAATCAATAAGCATTCTTTGAAAATATGTATAAATCTTAATAAATCGTGCATGTAAAATTTTACGACATCGCTTTAAAATAATGGCAATAAAATTTACGATAACAATTACAATGTTTAATTAATTTAATATTTTTTCCATGGATAATAAATTCAAAAAACGGTCAACAATATCATATAGGGATATGTTATCTATACACTGTCCAAATTTGACTGATGTACCTAAAACATTATTCTTTTCAATGACATTTTATTGAAAGTCTGCAATTTTCATGAAAATCCCTTGGCACTTTTAAAACACCTTTATGGAATTTCGGCTGGCACTCAAAGGGTTAAGACCCCATTTCTCCAGATCTGTGAACAAAGAAGTGCAAGCTTGTATCGCGAATTTCACACTCCTCTGTAAACTATTAGTGGGGTCTTATATTCATTTTATTTTGTCTGTGTTTTGTAGAGGATTTTATCCATTATTGTATTCTTAGGTTTTTTTTCCTCAAACACTGAATGGGCTTTCTGCACGTAGTAAATATATTATTATTATTATGTATTAGAAGCACTAACATTGATAGGACCAATGAGAGTACCCTTCAGAGGAGTTTGTGATTGTGGCAATTTGATTAAACACACCAGTTTGAGAATAATACATGAAAGACTGCATACTTTTTCCTTTGGCTCAGGGTACTGCACAGTTCAATGACGAAAATAAATGTTTAATGAATTCTGATGCTCAAAAAATTAACCTGCCTACAACGACGGTTCCTTGGACCTCAATTTTTTTCTTTTTAACTGATCAATACATCAACAGGTTTTAAACTAATTTTTGGAAATTACTTTTATGAAACATTTTAAATTTTTACTTCAATTGAAGGTAATGGTGGTTCTTAATGATGAGTTATCACAGTGCAAAACAAGTATAAATATTTCTCCATATTATAATTTTTAAAGTTAAAATTTAAATAAGTTAAATTTAATTTAATTTTCAAGTAAAATTGATGAACTATAACATATGCAGCCTTTTGCAGTTTACATCTCAATTGAATACATAACTGAATGCGAATCTTACACAAATTACAGTTAATATAAATAACAATAAGCTAAGATTCCAAATCCCACTATATTTTTAGAGTTAAATTACCTCAGACTCATCTTTCGCCCGCAGAAGATCACTGGATAAATATGACTCCAAGTAATTAATTGGAAGCTCCAGAAAGCCATCACTTCCCTTGACTGAAGAAAATTCCCAAAGGGCAAAACATAGAGCCTTAGAGAAAAGGTTCGTTAATGAAAGACGATCACTAATTTGTAGCACTCTGAAACATGTATCAGCACTCAAGGTTCTCTCCACAAAGTCCATGCACTCCTTTTCCACATCTGTAAACTAGAAGGGAGGACAAAAACGAATCACCCAGCAGTCATATTAATGATCATTTAATATTAATAATATGTAATATTTATTCACCTTAAAAAATGGTACATACCATATTAGGTGTCGTCACTTAATACATCCATGTATACAATATAAATACATATAGCAATAACATTCATAATATACACACATACAGTTGAGGACCTCAAATTCGTAATCCCAAAATTTGGAAACCCAAAATTTGCAAGATTTGAAGCTAAATTTTCAAACTCCCTCCACATGTTTTTTCGTTCTACCGCCACTATCGCTTCCATTCGTGAAACTATTCATGTTTCATTTACGTGATCTTACTGACGTAAATTTGCTTGTCAGGTGTTATACCTCAATTTAGACCTTTTAAGATGAATGAAATGCCTAGAACCAGCCCAAGGACCCAAAATACAGAAAACTCCAAAATCCAGAAATCACTCGGTCCCATGCTTTCCAGATTTGAGGTCCTGTACTGTACATATTTCAGTCTTAAATTTCACTGAGTTCACAATTTTACATCTCTTCAATTGAATACTAAGGATACCTTATCAACCAATCTCTTAGCCTCTTCCTAGATTGAATAGGACCTTCTGCTCTAATGTGGGTTGGTAACATGTTGTACATTCTGACATTTACCTTATGAAAGGATTTAATGAGCCATTCCATGTCAAATTATTCTAAAATTTAAACTTAATTTAAATACAGAATATGCTGCTTGGTTTTGTTTTAAGAAGATAATATTTTGATATTTCTGTTATTTTTTTAGTTACCTATCTGTATATTTTAATTAAATTCCAATTTGTTACAGGTAGGTTTGCTCAAAATGTATTTAGTATGGTTAGTAGGTCAAAATGTAATTAGTGAAAAACAAGAGTCCGAAATAATTTTTTTTAACAATGAATCCATTATCATCCAATAAAAAAATATTTTGCCATGTGATTTAAAACAGTTCTAAGTATTTATGGAAAAAATTTGAAAATTTTAAATTATGTATTTTTTGGAAAAAAATGAAATTAAAGTTTCAATTTGTATTTTGAAAAACAATTTTTAATAAGAACCTATGCTGTGTTGCTTCTCACTGGAAAGAGCATAACAAATGCTGCAAAATGACACATTTCCCAGCTCTCTAGCTCAATAAGGACAGCTCCTAGAGCGATTAAAAAACCGTTCATGTTTTTTTGGACAGTTTTTTGAAAATTTTACATAGCCATATTTCATAAACGGTTTGAGATAAAAAAATGAAATTTGTTATTTTGCTTAGTCTCAGCACCCACTATGTGTATACCAAATTTTAGTAAAATCTAAAATGGTGAGGTAAATTGGGTGTGTTGATTTGACACTGAATGACTCTTATACTTTAATGACAATCTACAATAATCAACATTCAAATTATCTCTATGCCTCGTATTATAATTGTGTATAGTAGATCTGGAGGCAAAAGTCTCCAGATTGTCCTTCACGTAGAGAAGTGCTCTAAATACATATAAGCTATACACCGTCATAATTTCAATTTGGGAAAAAAGAGACACAGTGCTCAAGTGGGTGGGCATTAGCAATTATTCTGATTGCACTTTTTTGTAGCAATAAATTTGCTTAGCGGAAGTTGAAAATATGGCTATGAAAAGAAGCAAAGTAGAGCGTCCTGAGACACAGACAAGGAGACATCGCATGACTGATGTTCGGGATCCAAATGATGAAATTATTTTCTGATAAGTATAAATAAATGGTCTGGAGTTTGTAGAACGGATATGCCTCCAAGCAGATGCAATTGTTCTGGCGACAGAAAACAAATTGGCTTGGTGCAGAAATATTCTTCGCTAAATATGTTTTTACGATGAATATCATCCGAAAGTAAGCAATTCCACGCAATGAATGAAAAGTTAAATTCCTTCAATTGAAATAAACATGAGGTGGGAAAAGAAATAGTGTTATCATTACGTGATATTTTTTGTGCTGGAATCTTCTATCTTCCTCTGCCCCACGATACAGGCTTCCCTTCAATATTATATGTTGCTCCGCAGAAAGGTCATTGCAACTATTTTTTACATAACCTTGGAAACAGTTACGAACTCTTTTCTACTTATATCATGTTCACTATTGAACGAAAAATTGAGTCACAAAAGTCATTATTCAAATGCAGTTCCTGGGAAATTTGAAGTGCATGCATCTCTGTATATTAAAAAGTAAAAATTCGTTCATTGTTTACTGCCTTGAGAAAGAGCCACGACCAATCGATGGCCATCCTATTCACGGAAGTATACTTGTATTTTCAAATCTAAACATATTAGGCATGTCGGAATGTGAAACCTCTTATCCGCTGAACAAGAATCCCGAAATTAGCTTTGAAAGTCTCCCAAGGGGGTTGATTGAAAATCCAGAAAAAAAGCTGAAAATTAAAAATATTGTTGTTACTGCCATAAATGTATGGGATTCAGCAATGTACAGTGACTCTGTAAAATATTAGAAAGAAAAAAAAATTGACCAGACTGGAATGCAAACCCGCTTGGCCTCGGCTTCAGTTGGTAGATGAGCGTATTGCAAAGGATTTATACAGAGGGAAATTCTTTAGTTGCGTTTTTCTCTCGAACTCGGACCCAAATGGAAGAAAGCCATGACACTTTTCCCGCATTCTCTCTATAGTTTTAGAAAATAATTTCGTCATTTGGATCCCGAATATCAGGCACGTGATGTCTCCTTGTGAGTAGAAATCAGAGATATTAGCTTTCTTAGCATGTAGGTATATTGCCTTGCTCAATTTGTTACAGATCCAACTGATATGCTTATCCCATTTTAATTTAGAATCAATCTGAACTCCTAGTAATTTAACAACATCAGTATCAGTATTCTTTATATTGAGACTATACGTTATTTTTTGAGTTTTGTTAATATTTAGCACAAGACCATTACTGTTGAACCATTCCAGAGCCTGCCTTTGAATAATCACACAGTGCTCCACTACATCGCTTAAGTTATTGCACTTCTGTATCAGGGTTGTGTCATCAGCATAGAGAACACATTGTGATGCCATATTAAAAGGTAAATCATTAATCATTATAATAAATAAAATTGGTCCAAGGACAGAGCCCTGTGGATCTCCATATTTTATTGTGCGAGTCACAGACCTGTTACCATTCAATTCCACCAACTGTTTCCTATCAGTTAAATATGACCACATTAGTTTTAATTTTACATCTTCAAACCCATAAAACTCTGGCTTCCTGAGCAAGGTGGACTGCTCAACACAGTCTAATGCTTTACTGAAGTTGCATAAAGTCATTGAGACTGAATGCCTATCCTCAAAAGCATTGCCAACATAATTAATGATATTTTCTACAGCCATAATTGTGGATTTTCCAGAACGAAAACCAAATTGGGATATTGAAAATAAGTTATTATTTTAAAAAAATTCACAATATTGAAATTATCATTGAAAACTTACCTGAAACATTGATGCTGTTTGAAGCAATTGTAAGGAATTTTCTTCAGTGATCCTTAAATTATCAGAATAAACTTTGGATAGCACAATATCCATTGCAACAGGATCAACTTCCTAGAATTATTAACAAGGCACTTATCAAGCTCCCTCGTGCTTTATCTAGTTATCAATTAGAATTCCAACAATAAAAGCCAGTATACAATACTTAAAGAGATTTAAGAGGTACCAAAACACCTATAATTACAAAGATAGTAGTATTGAGCCTTTAAGATCTTACGACTGGGAAATGGAATACCAATGAGTTAAGAGCCCACTGATGCAACAGATTTGTGTCCACTTCATCATGTGGCGAAGGTTTATTTTCTAATTGAAGAGCATCATTACAAAAATGAGGATGGATTTTAGGAAGGTACTATTCTTTCAATGGAACCACAACATTGTCTAAATATCCACTAACATGCCCAGAGATTATTAGAGATTAGCTACTTGGGAACCCACTTAAGTAATGTCATATCCAGTGAGCTTTAGAGTTAAATCAAACCACACAAGCTTTACCTAGCGAATTCATAGACGAAACCAAATTTATTTACTGCTCAGCAAACAGAAATTTCTTTATCGCAAAAAAATATAGCTACTTTAATTCAATAACTTCGCCTTCAAACTTGACTTACCTTCATTTCAATATTATCTTTGTCCTTTTCAAGAAAATTATGACTGAACATAGCCATAAAATAATTACTGTGATTCATTAGTACATGGCGATGACAGTGAAACTGTTCACCATTTACTGAAAGAATAACGTCATTATCACTGGTGCTATGGTATTTGGTGCTGCAAGTAGAAAAAAACGGTCAATTAATGTTTTTTTTTCAAAACTAATCAAAAGATTTGCACAGGGGATCATAAGATGCCACCGAAAGACAATAGGTCCAAGGTCATAGCAAAGAAGGAACAATCTGCGACCAACTAACATTTTCTCTTGAGGTAATACTGTCTTTATGCCACGGTCACCAATAATATGCCGTTTCATTGCCATGTTTCGAATTTCTGAAATGTACTGTACACATTGAATTTCACCACAACAGCTATCTGCTTGTTTTGCAAATGTGCTGTTTACATTCTGAACCACAACTTGCCGCACCACGACAGCTACAGGGATGGCATTAAAACTTCATGGAATGTCACAATTCTAAACAATGGATTAAGATAAAGGAAATTCTTCACGGTCAGAGAATATGACTATCTTTGTTGCTGTCAACATGCTAATTTGCCGGGTCAACTTGTACATTTTTCGTTGCTCACTTTATTCAATTTGTCAAAATCGTCCAAACCAAATGGTAGAGGTCGCTTAAAATACTTTGAAAAAGAATTTAAAGTTCCGCGCGAATCATAGGAGTAATCTTTTAAAGACTGCATAATCGCGTACTGATAATACAGCTAATTTAACGGCAATCTCTTCCATTCTAATTTTGTCAGCCAATATTAATGGGGTGTGTTCATTCATTGAAATCATTCATTTATGATCTGTGATGCGGCTTTCTTTGAGATGTGGGCTGATTCAAGAACGCAGGAAGCGCAGGAAGCGATCGATGCGACCTCTAAACGGTGGAAGCGGTGTGAGTGAATGATGGCGGAAGATAATGTGTTGTGAGTTCAGTTGTGCACTATTTGTGGGATTTTTACCGAACAATGGCTACCCAAAAGCCCGTGGAATGGGTGTCGTCGTTAATAATTAGATTTGAAGAACAGGTGAGCAGTTTGTAACCATTATTCGCCCATTCCCCATTGATGTCATCCCTGCTCCATTCTTCTCCGAAGTGTGTTCATTCATAAACATTTGTGACTCTCGAGCTATGCGGTGCTCGATATCGCTTATCATTTAATGAATATTATTGACCATAATAGCTTAATTGATTGCGTGAGTTTTTGCGTTTATGTCAATAATTAAACATCACTCTCCGACATAATGCTGTGAATCCTGTGTTTTAAATACTTCTCTTGTTGACAATTCTTCGGGAATCGTTATTTCATAGCATAGAGTTGGATTGATGTTTTTTTAATGGCACTGCTGTTACTAGAAATGAAAAGGCAAATTTATGGACGTTTGTGTGTTTATTGACGTGACTATCCCTTAACCTTCAGTACATATTTGCTGTCCGGCAAGATTAGTGCCCTTCTCTCATTCTCTATTCTACGTTTTTATTAGTATTACATATTGTTCTCATTCATTAATAACCTTTCGTTCAGTAATCATCAAATTTATTCCGGTGGTCTGACATTCATCTTTCGTTTCATTGACGGAATTACGGGCATGAAGGATCAATGCGATGTATATTGAGGGAAATTGCGCTTATTTTTTTATCATTTTTGGAGATACGGAACGTAGAGAAGAGGGTGTGGGCGGTGGGATATATGCTGAGGGTGGGGGATGACTGGGGGTTACGTGAGCTTTTCCTCTGTGAAGCTGGTTGCCATGGAGTCAAGATCAATAAATTCCTACCAATATTCTTGAGTGGGCCGAGCTCTCCAGCTGTCATGTGGAGGAGCTGCATGAATGAAAGTACCAGAGTAACGTGATTCATTCAAGATTTTCGTTCTTTTCCATGAGTGTAATTGACAATTATCGTATCTTTCTTTGTTACAATACTTGCGATGCAGCCGTGAAAAATTAATTTCTTTGGATCATGAAAATGATCGTGAGACTGCTTTGGTGGTTTATGGGAGATAATATATTTGCAAATATCTACCTTACTTCGAGCTGTTTTTGACGCATTTAATTGAATTGTAATGGGACAATGGCCTTCCATGTCTCCTAATTAATGAAGAATGCTGTGCTTTTAAGTTTTGTGATTACTTTCATTGAATAAAAACGTTCATTTTCAGTCGTAACTTGCATTTATTTCACAAGTCATGCTACGGATGCATACTTTTGCAGTCTGTTTTATTTAAAGTTTCAGACGAGTGTGAGGAAATAGTTTAAATTGTTTACAAGGACTACTTTGATTTAGTAAATATTGACAGGCTAGTGTTTTGCCTTAGCATAATTGCGTCTTTTGTATATAAGGGTTTTCTTTTGATTTCCCGATATTCGTTTCTCTCTCCTCTTATAAGTATGGGACAATTTTTTCGTTCAGGGATGGATGTAAGTATTTATTTCATTCCCTTCTTATGAAAAAAACTTTTTTTGGACTCACACTTTATCGTGGCAGGTCTGTGCATGGTTTTAAATATAATATTTATAAAATTTCGACAGGACTTAAGATTTATTGGACTACGAAAAATGCTACTTTGCAATGGAAAGAAATATTTCAGGCGTTTGTCTCATTTGTTCTGATTGTCTGTTATGTGTTCATTGAATCATGTCTTTCATAGTATGTCATGAATTTATGCGTCGGAACAAGGTTAATGTTGTCTCTAGGATGTAGACGTTTACGTATTACAAGTTTTTTTAAATGGAAATACTTGGTTCGTTAATTGAATATGCAAATGGTATTCTCAACCGTAAAAATTATTTTTTTTATCAAGCAATTCAGTATCATTCACATCATGATACAATATCATTCCTTTCAATGTAAGCAGCCACATTTTTAAACTAGTCAGGGTATTGGGTATTATGGACCCTCCAGTGATTCTGGTCGTCATAGAATAATTCGTTTCCATTACCAGCACCGAAGTGAAGATTTCGTATAAATATCAGATTGAAGGTGATCTCTATATTTTGGACTGGACGCGCTGAGGTCATTATGTGACAGATAAGGCCCGGTTTTGTAATGCCCAGTTCATGTTAACAGCAAGATGACGTATCCTTTACGTTGAAGTAAATTATCTTGAAGTTAACTGAGAGTTCTGATTTTGTATGATAAATCAAGCTGTCGGTTAGTTGGCGTGAGCGTTATCAATGGGTGAACGTATTAACTTCGGTTTTCTTACCGATAAAATATTCAACCAGGGACTATAAAACCTGGCCTAATAGTATTGTAGGAAGATTAAAAAATAAAATTTCAGTCTTTAAAGTTATGTTAATTTTCTTAGGTGATGACTGTGACTTAATTCTCCATTTATTTCTAATTCGTGTAATTCCCGTTGAATTGCTAGCGATAGATGCAAATTACGAATGACAATTTTAGGAAATCTTTCATCATTTTTGATTCGATTACTCAATATTCGTGAACGCGTAGAATGATCCGACACCTCCGCGCTTTGTGGAACTTTGTGTTGTTTATTATTGAAAACATTTAATCACGGAAAAGAATGATTTTAATGGGTAGCAGACTTTGACAGAAAGACATTGTGTTGATCTTTATGCATTTGTTATACGGCGGAAGAACCTAATTTTATTGATGCACGTTTAATTTTACACAGTCAAGTCACGGGGTATTGTTGAGTACATAGCTAGCTAACAATCACCTCTTCATTATCTTGCTATCGGGGATCAGCACGAAAATCTACTTTCGTGAGATTCTGTGTGAGCAAGCGGGTCTTCAGAGCAGAGCCTTGTTTTGGGATACGATCCCGAGATGGGGCGGGGCTGCATTATAAGGGGTGCTTTGCCCGGACCTGAGTGCGTCCCGAGGAAAATCTTGCCAAATACCTGAATTGGGAGTTCTTTCGGATGCTATGGGCTTTAAATATCCCTAATTTATGGGCTCTGCCCTCGGTCCCTCTCCTGGGAAGCAGACAAGGCGATCCAAGCCTATTGCGTATGCTTGTATGTATTACGCCTCGAATTTTGTGGCTTCTGCTGACCCCTCGCTCCCTCAAAGTGTATCACCTTTAGCGCCTCCAGCCACATCGCGTCTAATTTTACGATATTTCGGATTCTAGTCAAAATTAGGGGGATAGAAGCTGATTATATTCAACCATGCACATCGACATAAAAAGTCCTGCATAAAATGTGCTCGGGATAATCGTAAAAGATTCAGTGGCTTTGCATGCGTCGTCACTCTTTCTTATAAGTTTTTCTTTAGTATATGATTGAATATACGAATTTACGTGGGTGGAATTAAGCGAAAGGGAAATGTCTTTTTAAAATTCAGCGGTGTATTCATAATTGAAGATGGAGCTAGATAGAATGAACGGTAATGGGTTTGGTGATGACGAATTGTGAAAAAGAAGTATCTTATAAATTATAAAAATGAGAGGATAATCCGTACTCAGGGTTGCTGTTGAAGTGTTTGTCTAGGGCTTTAGGGCAAACATTAACCCGAGAAGCACCGCGGAAATTTTCGTTTCCAGGAAATGGGAGCCGGAACCGGCATAGTCTTACAGTATATATTCGAGGAGTTAATGGAAGAATGTGAGAATTAGCGAATAATTACTGTGGCATCCCCTCATACATGTAATGGATAATCTGTGGGAGAATGGAGATTCGATTAGGTGTAGAAAACTTTGAATGTGGAAGAGGCTGTATTCTCATATTATGCCGAGGTAGATCTTTTCATAATACTGTGGTAAATTATGGAGGTATATTTTCTCTTTTATGCTTCTAACTTTTTTGTGGGCGTTAGACCTAGATAAGTAGCTATTTTCTTTCGTGATAAACTTCAGGTTCATCTTCGGGATTAACTAAAGCGTACATTATTTGTCTTCTCTTTAGACGAATTACTGCAATTCGTAGTCTTTAGTCTAAGGGCATAATTATTCACACTGTTTGGCCCTTAGCCTTGGAGATAATCGACTTTATCATTGTTGTTACGTAATATTGCATATATGTAATTGCTATTTATCAAAGCTTTTACATTCATGGGGTCAAATGTAACTATACATACCGAGAGGAATTAAATTGTTTGGTAGTAACCGGAAAAGGGAAAACGCTCTTCGTTCTGTAAAAACCAGTGGTTTTTGAATATGATGAAAGCAAGATCAGGATATCTTTTTATTTATATGCAGTCAGTGTGGAACAAAGGAGGTGCAGGAAGATAATAAAATATGTAAGAACATTTTTTGCTCCTGGGAAATATCTCCCAATTCCCTATATATTCCCCAGTTGTGTATTACAAGGAAAATGATGGAAAGCACATGGCTTGCTTTAAAATTTTAACTTAATGTTTCTCTACTCTACGATATGCGGAATAGTTTTTAATTTTGTGACATTTCATTGGTCTACACTGCTCTATAATGTAGGGTAACCACGGATGCCTCTCCCTCCGCAATGCCATTTACTACTTACCACTTGATGAGATTGGTACACCGTACCGAAAGCCTCCGTGTGTATACCGCAGCGCTTGATCTGTGGGCTTGATATTTACAGAGCGCGCTTAAGCCTGACCTCCTGAATGGATGTGCGGAATCCAAAATACGGCAGAACTGTGCCAAGTTCAGGTTTCAGCCAGTCATTTCTGATGAAAAAATTGGCATTTTAACAACCCAGTCTTCCATTTCTGAGTGTGATGAGTGAACTCTCGTTCTTAGTGTGTGAGCTTTAATGATTATTTCTTTTAGTGCTGTCACCATGGAGTTCGAAGGCGATGGACAGTGATTTCCCATGTGTAACTCTTCTCCGTTCACTGCAATGAGATTTACCCTTTAAGGTGACTGATAAGAGCTACTTTCGACCGAAGTTGGCATTATTTTGGTGGTGACTGACTTTGGATTTTCCAGCTTAGAGAGCGATGGCTAAATTCGGTTTTTTTACATTATTTGTTTCTCTCTTCATTTGAACGTGGCTAGTTGGTGACGTTAAAAAATTTCACGGGGGTTGGTGACGCCCCCGTTTCCACGGTATCGTAATTGTGGCGCTCCATTCCCTTGGAGGTAACCCTCATCTCTACTGCATTAAGTAACTGAGAAGATCACGTTGAAAACTCTATAATCGGCCATCGGATGCGGTCTCCGATGGAATTTCAAGAGAATGCCTTATTAAAATAAATTGCAATTTACAAGATATATAGGGTTTTATTTGTATATAGGGTTTGATTTTCTCCCGGCGAATAGCTGAAGTAAATTGTGAACGGGTTTCCTTCCGGGCTAGTGGCTCCATATTCTCCTCTGCCGACGTTTCGAAGGATGACTTACTTATTCATCATCATTAGGGCCGTTGAACGTTTCCGTCAATGGCCCTGATGATGAAGTATAAGTCAAGGACAAGGAGCCACTAGCCCGGAAGGAAACCCGTGAACAATTTACTGTAAATTGTAATTTGATTTATACAATTATTTTATCATATATGTACGTTTATTTTTCTCTGATTATGATTCGTTCGGGGAACTGCACTTGTGTATTCATGATGATGGCATGAGCTATGCTGGAAGAGTGAAAGGCTCATGATAACGCTCGTTTTCGGTAATATTCCTCTTAGTTATGGATGGATAAAAATATGCGCAATTGTCCACAAAAAAGAACAGCATTAATTACGACCCGGGTTTCGATGCACTGCGTCATCATCTACTTGTAATGCATCGAAACCCGATTCGGAAATAAAGTTGTTCTTTTTTTGTGGAAAATTGCGCGTATTTTTATCCATCCACTTTGTTAAAATTCCACGCATTATCGCCTGATTCTCCTAAATATCGGTGCGTGCCAAAGTGAGAGTTTTCATTTATTTACCGTCTTTTCTTTCGATTGGGCACGGATAGATATTTGTACTTACGTTTTAAAAACTTAACGTAATAATATTTGTCCCCAAATGTATCTTTTAATCCATCAGCTTGGAATAATATAAGCTTTCTGCATTTTGGATTTCCCATGGATGCAAAGGATACAAAATATTGCGTACGGGACACAGCTAAGCAGTGGATTATTTTTTTTGGGAGTGATGTGCTACTAACTCACCACCTCACTTCTGCTTGAAAGAGGATTTATTTAGCGTAAAGTGATTAACTATTGGCGATGAAGAAAACATCCCCAGATACAAGCAAATGGTTCATAAAACTTTTCTTTAAATCTTCTGGCTTTAGTTCTGGTTGATTTGAGTCTTATGTGGGTCTTAGTAGTGGAACAGGATGAAATTCCGGAGAACGATAACCTAACTATAGTACAGGCGGAATAGCTCTAAAATCGACCTGAAACGGGAAATATTTCTACCGCAGAGACTTTCGATTAGTTGATACATAAAGTAATTCTAAGATATTTCTCTAAGAATTCTCTATTTAGATAATTTGGGACAAGCAGCTGTCTGAAGAGTTGTAAGTGGCGGACATTTAAATTTGGGAAAGTGTGGGTTTTCGCTTTTATTACGAACACTACGCGGTTAAGAGAAAAAAGTCTCCAACAAGAGTTGTAGGGAATAAAAAACCTACCAAAAGTAGTGTTTCTTGTTTATCAATTAAAACAAATAGACTGCCATTTTTTCAAGTAATAGCTCCGTAAATAATAAGTAATAGCTCCGGAAATTCCAAACTTCAAAGTTAAATAGTACAGACGATATAGATGATTGAAGGAAAAAAGGTCTTTTGTTTAAAGGCCTGTATCATTGGCCAAAAGACTGCTACGTTGTCAAATGAGGATTTAAAAAAGGTAAATGTTTGAAATTTTAAACACATTTTGAAAAATTCCGTAATTTTCAACGCACCGAAGATATCTTATTTGTTTATCAAGTTTAAAAAAAATGTAATTTTGCAACTCGGCAATTCACAATACGATCAAAACGGAATAAAAAATCATTATATCGTGCTTCAAATTTTATGAAGATATAAAAATCTACGAAAATAGTCATTAAAACCGGAGATATTTATTTTTCTATTGTGTTTTTATTATTTTTAATCATGTCTGTAAATAATTGACCTACAAGTCCCAAATTTATATAGATGAAACCTATTTACCTTATGTTTACAAGGATGAAAAAGTTTTTCCTCCTGATAGTACCATGGTGAAGATAACATGATCGGAATTCGAGATGAATTTCCGCGGGCACCGCGTCGCAGTAAGCCGGACGGCCTCGTGGCGTTTCAGAAAGAGTGCGTAGAGTTCGAAGTGTCCAAAGCGTGCGCTTAGCGCCACGGTCCGCGAGATTAAAGCCAAAGTTTGAACACAATGAGGTGTTCGCTCTTTTGACCAATTTTGAGGATACCGGGACCTTGCTATGATATTACCTTTACGGCTCAAATTTTCACCTGCGCTATCCAACGTTGAATGAGGGTGTTGGTATTAGGCTCGCTGTCCTGAGGAGTGTGAGAGGCTGACTTCTGGGCGTAGGCCCGATTTAAGGTAGTTTGAGCGAGATATTTCCCTAGTCATAACGGAGACCATAACCGAATTTTATTTTTTTTAATTTCAGTGCCTGTAAGAAGTGTGAAGTAAATATTTTAATATTAATGGTTCAACAATATAACTGCATATAACAAATATTCTGAGTAATTAAATAAATGTAACCACATGAAAACAAGACAATCTTTGAATAACCGCATAAGTCTCTAACTTGACTCATTATTTCACGCCGTGCGGCTAAAAAGCCTTCGAAACAGCAGGTTTTTTGTGCGATTCTGTAAAAATTACTGCGGTGAGGAATAGATAAATTTATATAAATAGTTGAGAAAACATAAAAACTGAACACCGTTAGTTTTTTTGACGACATATTTGTTTAATTTAATGAAAAGAGAGATGGCACTTTTCCACAAATTTATTGAAGTACAACGCGTTTCGACCGTTAGGTCATTTTCAAGTACACTGAGTGGTTTTGGAAAATAGGAGCTGTATTTATACAGGTCGGATGAGTGGGGGTGGGAAGTGGAAAAGGGTGGATGAGGAAGGGGGGGGGGGATGTGTCATGTGGTTGTGCACTTGGAGAATGGGATGGCAAGGAGTGGGGAGTGGCTCATGAATGTTTGTTCATTCATTAAGTGAATGTCTCCTTCTTGCACAATTTCCAATTTTTCCTGAGCGTCGAGTCTTCGGCCTTTCCTCTCCACGTGGACGATCTCCGGGTCAAAATCACACGAATGATTCTCTATAAGGAGATGTTTCGCCACGAGTGAGGTGGTATCTCCTTTCTCCCAGCATTTTTTGTGTTCTTTCAACCGGGTGGTGAAGCTCCGGCCTGTTTGACCGATGTACACTTTTTCGCAGTCCTTACATTTTATTTTGTATACACCAGACTGTTGAAGGGGATGGATCTTATCTTTCGTTTGATAAAGTAGCTTTTCCAAGGTGACCGGATTGTAAAAACACGTTCTGAGTTTATTTTTTGGGATAAGTTTGTCGACTTTGTATGATATATCGCCAATGAACCGAATTTTGCACCACGTTTTGGTTTCGGGTGGGGGCAGCACGAGGGCAGACAAATTGATGAAGGCGACGTCGCGTTGTTTTTTATTTAAAAGTCTGTCTATTAATCCGTCACTGTAGCCATTAGCTAGAGCTATGTGTTTAATTATGTTGAGTTCTTTTGTGAATTCCACCGGTTGAAGGGGTAGCGATATTAGTCTATGAATTAATGAGTGGAATGATGCCATTTTGTGCGCTATGGGATGAACCGAGTCTATTGGAATCACTGTATCATTGTAGCACTTTTTCCTAAACACTCCAAATTCGTGTTTGCCATTTTTTAGGGATATCGTGAGATCTAAAAAATTCAACCGTCCATTTTTGTCTCTCTCCAACTTAAAATTGATGTTAGGGTGTTGACTATTTAAAAGCTTTAAAAAACAGTTCAATTGGCGATCACTACCCGCCCAGCAGCAAATGATGTCGTCGACGTATCTATGCCAATACGTTACATTTCTTAAAAGTTGATTTCCGGAATTAAAAAGATTGTACTCAAAATTTGCCATAAAAATTTCGGCCAGTAACGGAGACAGGGGACTACCCATCGCCAGGCCTTCCGTCTGGTGATAAAAACCCCCATTAAACGTAAAATAGTTTTGGCTAGTGCAGGTTGTCACAAGGGACAGAATTTCCTCTATTAGGACGTCATTAACATGAGAGTCCTGAAGTAGACGACTCGTCAAATCAATAGTTTCGGCGACTGGTACAGAAGTAAAGAGGTTGTCTACATCGAAAGAAACCAATCTGCAGCATTTGGGGGGGTTGTGATTCACAAGGCACTCAGTCAGGTGAATAGAGTTCTTGACACTGAATTTAGAGGTGAAAGAAGTGAAGTTCCTGATTACGTCGTTTAGTTTGGCCGCTAGTCTATGGGTCGGGGCACCTCTATTTGACACCACGGGCCTGATGGGATTGCCGTCTTTGTGAATTTTTGGGAGCCCAAATAGTCTCGGGGGGAGTGGGTTCATTTGGATCAGACTGTATTTCATTCTTTCGTCAAAAAGACCGGTGCACTCCGCCACGGCTCTTTTCACACATCTCTGGAAGCGAGGGGTCGGATCCTTGGGAAGGATGGCGAACGTGTTTTTACTGATGACGTCCGTGCATTTGTTGACATACGCCTCTTTCTCGAGAATCACGATGGTGTTCCCTTTGTCAGCTTTAGTCACAACTATGTCTTCTGTTTCTAATTTCACCGAGAGAGATTTAAGAACTTTCTTGATGGGGTCAACCCGTTTCTTATCGATTGGCTGGCGAATGAAGGAGGTTATAAGATTGGCGCACAAATTTTTGGCTCCCAAATGCTCCCGATCAAGGGCAATTTCACAGTCTACCACCAGATTTTTTAAAGAACGTAGTTTTAAAGAACATATTTGTGTTGGAAGTTCGTAATTTTTTTTTCGTAATATTTTCCCTCTGGAGCGCACAACCGTAATCTATCCCATGTAAAATAGGTTACATTTTCAGGCAAATTGCTCGAAAAGTATACCGACAAGGGGTTAATATCTCTTGAAAGATGAGTTTTTTTCTTAAAAAGTAGGCCAAATTCTAGGTGAAAAGATTTTCGCCCAAACTATTACAACTTTTGGAGTTTTTTTAGAGGGAAAACTTGGGAACATTTGAGCTATTATATAAATTCCCAACCTCACCACATTGCATGCGATTAAGGTTGCCGTAACATAGCACAGTACTTCCATATAGCTTGCCAGTGTTTCAGCAATTGTTTGAGGAGGGAATGGCACAGTAGCTAGGTATAAAATATTTCTCTTTTGATTTGTTGACCAATCAAGTATGAGGAGTGGGAAAAAGAGGAGGATATGGGCAAGATGGGCGAAAATGGGTGCGGGAGTGTCGATAGCCGGTCGTCCTTTGGTGCGGGGCGGCGGTGGCAGGATGGCTCTCTCGGCGGGAGCCGCGGGGTGCAGGGCCCTTCGGCGTATCTTGCGGTGGACGTCCGGGGCAGTGGTAGCGCTTAGATACGCCTCGGGGCGTGGGGGGGGGGGGGGGGGTCTGCCATCGTCTTCAGGGTTAATGATTTTTGCCAGAATTGTCATATATTTATAGTGTCACATTTTGTTTTCCCTGATTCGTCAGTTTTTTCCCGCCTTTCTTTTAGCATTCTCAGAGTAGGTTTCCTAGCACTGCTGAGTTGGAAACCTTTGTCTCGGTTCAAGTTTTTACTTTCCAGCCTATTCTCCACTGCCTCTTTCACAATGCGGCCCCAATAGTCCTTTGTTTTACAAAGCACTTTGGTGTTGGCAAAGTCGATCCTATGGCCATTTTCCAGGCTGTGTTCCGCCACCGCCGATTTTTCCGGATGGAAGAGTCTGATGCACCTTTCGTGTTCCTTCAGGCGTGTTTCTACGGTGCGTCCAGTCTCACCGATGTACACCTTTCCGCATTCACAAGGGATGCTGTATACTCCAAGTGTCTTCAATGGCAGGTTGTTTTTAGCGGTTTCTAGGATGTTTTTAAGTTTTGCCGTTGGTCTGTGGGTCGTCTCGTGCTTGGCTAGTATCCTCGAGATCTGGTTGGATACTTTTGGGATGAAGGGGAGACAGGCTCTGCTTCTTGGTTTGGTCTGCTATTTAAATTCCTACTTAAATTTAAACTTAAATCCTACTATATATATCTCGCACTCCTTCTACATGTTTCCTACGTCTTACCCGCGAACACTCAATTTTGATGTGAATGCGAATAAACATCTTATGGTTCATTTATGTAATGGAACTTCCACAAAGGTGAGCCTTTTGTTGAGCCTTCCACAAAGTTGAGACGATTGAGATAATCTTGTGGTTCGTTCTCGGTGTCATGTAAGGTTTTGCCGCGACCAATATTTGTGTACTTTCAAGGGCCTCGTGTGCAAAAAATATAAGGATTTAAGGATAAGGAATATAAGGTTTCGTCGACTACCGGAAATGGTTTGTCGCGAGCGGCGGTTGCGAGGTGACGTCACAGCGCTGCTCATGGGGGTCTAAATTTGGGCTTATGTGAGCACGGCGCACAGTGGTCTGAGTACCCACTTTCGCGGTCAAAAATAATTTTTTTCAAATAGTTGAATTTAGGTATTGCTTGGTCTTATAGTAAAGAAAAATGAGTAAATCATCATAAACCGAACGAATTTTCATTGTTTGTTGACCCATGTCCTTAAGTTACAGACACACATCTTGGGGATCAGCGCCACCGCTTGAAAATCGACTTTTCACGCTGGAAAAGGGAATCAAATTACAACTCGTAATAAATACATTTCCTTGATGCATTTGGTGATTTACTTATTTTAACATCTGTTTAGTATTCCTACATTGCCAATTCGTCTCTTCATAACGTCGTAAGTGACAAGATTTTCTTAAACGGTGCAACGTCAATCACTTTCCCGGAATCAATTGGGCGTTTAAAAAAAATCTTGCAATATCTAGTGTTGAGGCTATATGCTAAGGCAAGAGAAAGGCTTTTTCCATAGGATGTAACAAGATTTTGGCGCTTTTAAGTGCCATTTTCTAAGCTATTGACATTTGTATCTCGAAGCGCGGGCAGCGGTGCTGCCGGTAGTTGCTCATTCACGCGTGCCCTTCGAGCAGTCCGTGCTGAGAAGTAGAGTTCTGTTAACTTTCTCATAGATGTTAAATCGCCTGAACTCAAGTAATTTCATAATTGTACTCATTGCATGAAATAATACATCTCAGTTGGCATTTTATACTGTTTTCCTTTCAAAGATAATGACTTGTTTTTCATGAAAATTGACACGCCACTATTTATCTTCCGAATATATTTGACATGAATGGATGGATTAAAATGAATAATATCTTCCACCAGCGTAATACCACTGTGTATTAAATGGTATAAGTTGTGTTTTTTGTTGCAAAAATTAATCTTATGTAAAGAATTCAGCAGTTTATTACGATAACAGATCATTTCGACTACCTGATTGTTCCAGCTGTCGTGATAGCGCGGCAAAGTGTTGCTATTCACGAAAATCGAGGAATATTGTATAATTGTTTTTCGAAGAATATTGCATTTACTTTCATGCTAAAATTTACTTCTTCTGGCTCTAGTTTAAAACAAACAAATATTTTTTTACTTATTTAGAAAACCAAGTATTTGAAAATTATTGTTTTTCCTCTAGTTTTGTTACAGATATAGTGGATCAGTGGATATGTTGAAACGTTATTCAGCCTCTGTCCTCTTCATCGGTGGAATTATAATCCACAACAGGTCCCATGTGTGGAGGGAGCAGAAGTGCCAACACGTCGTTAGGGATCGTGCTGTTGTTCTTTTTTGGTAGTTTACGAAGCGTGAATAAAAGAGGATCTGAAGACTGAAGAAGGATGTGGAGGAGGTCTTCGTTAGTAATCTCTCTGTTCATTTCCCGGGTGTGAAGTTCTCTATATCTTTTGCAATCTTTGTTCCTGGATTCTTGCGACTCTTCGGAAAAGTAGCCGATTGGGAGGTCTATGGAATTAATTATGTCAGCACCATGAATTAAAATTTTATGAATTGTAACAGGCATTGGGTACCAGGAGTAAAGTTCAACGAAAATGTTAGGTGTATTTAGGCAGTATTCCCTAAAAGCATTTGCATTCACCGCGTAATTTGATGATAA
This sequence comes from Pyrrhosoma nymphula, assembly GCA_963573305.1. NCBI lineage: Eukaryota > Metazoa > Arthropoda > Insecta > Odonata > Coenagrionidae > Pyrrhosoma > Pyrrhosoma nymphula. Next base: position 19,963,551 of record OY754330.1, on the reverse strand, counting down.
AGCACGAAGTATAACGCCCATACGATGAAGTAACTGCTCATCTACTCCGGTTATTTCTGCCGATTTTTCAGCCTCTTGAAAAAATCGGCGAGCAGTGTTGCCATCATTTGAATTCCCAAATCCTTGCTTTGGACTGTCGACAACCAAGCCCATGCTTTCTTTAAATACTTTTTTAATTTTTATTGTTCTTTCCTCTAGTTCTTTCTTTTGAGAATGCGCAATGCGCCACTTACGTATTTCCAACTTGTAGCCAATATGAAGCATACATTCGAACGAACATGGATTCCATCCATGGAGCGGAGAAATACCAAAATATAGTCTCTCATGATTAATGTCCCTTTTAATTATTTCATCGATAATATTCATTATTGCTGTCCCTTAGCAAGAAAATGTTTTTATAACATTTTCTTGCAGGATTTATTGCTGGCCACTCTGAGACTTCCGCAATGTCAGTCGCATGTCCCTTTCCTGTCTGTTCACCATAGCTTTCATGTTCAAGAATAGTTTATCTTTTAGTATGAGTCATTTTGCAATCTTGCCATACTGAGTTGAACACTTCATTTCACTCTCATATACTTAAGAGCGCAGTTCCTTCCAATCCAATTTATGGTGTTATCCTCCTCGCCAGGTAATGGAATATCTTACACATTCCTCACCTTTCTTAATCTCACATTCTTCGCTGTCTCAGCAACTTATTCTACATGATGGTGCCCATCTTTGTGTAAATCAACAGGTTGTACAGTTTTTCTAAAAATGTATTCGAGACCAGTTACTCAAGTCTCGCATCCACCACAACAGGTTGTGCCGCCTCGTGTTATATTTATTCACCTCGGACATTCGCAATTTCTCTTTTTTCTCGGAACTCAATTGCCCAGTGTCAACAATGTGCCACGAGTAGAACAAGTAATCCCTTGAAATAATAAACTGGTAAAATATCGAAATGGAACTCTTGCATCAAAATTTTCCGATTGGCAGTTCTAAAGGCCGTTTTACACGGTCCATTTTTTGTACAATCTATCGTGCGAACGCATGTATGTATCAGGAAATAGGGAAATTGCATACTTTTAATAGACAGTACGGTGATATTCTGCAGCAAATACATGTTTCCGCAATATTCTTTTTTCCGCTCAAAATTCAGTTTATACACTAGAAAATGACTTCCAAAAATCTTCCGAGTTTCGCGGGCTAAAAAATACCGCCCCCACTAATCTTACGCCGTGACGTCAAAATTCAGTCGAATTCGTAAATCCTAGCCCCATAACCTCGTAGCTTCAAGTTTGGAAGAACCACGTCGCGTTTTAAAGGAGAAAATGGCTGAAAAAAGGAAAAATTACAAGTGGTGCATTGTTCCGATGTGCAAAAACACGTCTATTTGTACCCCAGACAAAATTTTCGTCAGCGTTCCGAAGGAGGAAAAAAGAAGAGAAGCTTGGATGCATGCCCTTCGTCGAGATGAGCGTCACGGAAAAATAAGCCATAAATCCGTGTGCTATGTGTGCAAAGATCACTTTAATGTAAGTAATATTTCCATATTTCCACACTTTTTCACCTGCACATAACCCACTGCCGAGTCACCATAAGATTCTCTACCGGACCTGCCAAAATAATACACATATCACATAAATATACGCTTTCGTCAATACGAGCTGATTATATGCAAATTAAACATTGTTATGAACTAGAAAACATTTCAGAAGCACATCAGCTACTCAATATATTACCTTTCCATTTTTCGGCATCGACTTTCGGCGCCGACGAAGTCTTCAGTTTCACTGAAATACCTTGCAATCATGAGGGAATCAGTGACAGGAAGGTTGCTAAAGGCCCCGTTTCCACTCCTCTGACATTTCTACTACGGTAACTCTCTACCCGCGCAATGCTAGTATTGGAAACGCTCGAAAACGCCTACCGTGGTAGATAGTCCTACTAGCATTGAGTTACCCTCGTAAGATCAGGGAATAGTGGTTACCGTCGTGTCTTTTTTGTAATGGGAACGCAAGTTAGTCAAAATCCTGGTAAGAATCATGGGAAAACAGTTGAACCACGGAAAGCGTGGAGGGATCACGGTTTCACCGTCTGCACATAATATTAAAGAATAAGTATTTATATACGACCGATATGGTTAAAAGTGATTAGACGTTACCATGCGTAGTTAAAGAGAGGATAGATTTTATTAAGGGTAGGTTACACTTTTCAAGTATATCGCTAATAATATGAAATGAAGGAAATTTTGTCTTTTCTACAATACTACTTTGTTTCACTGCCTGTCCAAGACTTCGGCCTACGAAGACATTATCAAGGCCTTAATTTTTATTTTTTATTATTATTTCTAACTTCGCTTGTCAACCAATGTTTCAACTTATGTCTTCAATGCCTTAAAAATGTTAAGCGTTGGGGGATCACCATTAGGTATCCATATATATATTTCACTCAGCATTCAACATTTATAACTTACATATATATAACTACGACCTATCGTTAATGGTTAGACATCGCCCTCATTTTTCAAAGGGGGGATATTTTAATATTTGGGACGTGGACCCTTTAATAAAGTATCTATACATGATCGATAATAATATGAAATTTGAGAAATGTTGTGTAGTCCAGAATAGAATTAATTCTTTCATGTGCCGAACTAGGTTTCGATTTATGAATTCATTATCAAGGCCTTTATTTTTTAATTAGATACATATTATTATTTATAATTTTCATTTCGCTTGTCGACCGAGATTTCAAATTATTTACTCAATACCAAGCCCTTGAAAATGACTTAATTAACAAGTCGAAACCTTTATAGTCGGCAAGCGGAATGATAATTTTTGTGGAATAATCAAAGGTTCCTTCATTTCCTTAGAATAATCTTATTCCGTCATCTTTACGCAATATATGGCTTTCAATGGAGGAAAATAAAGATCAAATACTAGCCCTGCAGCGGTATGCTGCTTCCGCGTACTGAATAATTACGTCACTTTGCCACCAGCCAATCATCGGGCGTTTTCGATTCTCACTTGTGTTTGAAAATTCTCTTGAACTTTAATGAATTAAATATCGCTAACAACGTCAAAAAATAATTTAAAAAATTCACCGTGAAACGCAAACATATATTTCTATAGAGTTTTGGGGCTCATGATTATATCTAATATATATGCAAGTTCCCTATTGTACCGTGTAAAGCGGCAAATTGTGTGAACGGTTGTGCGAATGTATGAATGACTGAACGGAAAATAGAACCTGTTCTAATTCCATTCAGACAATCATGCAATTTCGATCCGGTTTTATTCAACAGATGGCGCAGATATGGCGAAAACTGTGGTGTCTGTGTTACGATTGAAAATAAAGTCGTTTATAAAAAGGATTAACACTTTCCCGTCGATTATTATGAGTAAATATTATCCTGTGTATATAATCTTTAATGAGTAAACCCTTCTCGGGCTCTTCACCGGTTTAAACTATTCATGATTGTCGACATTTCGAGAGACGACTCGTCACTCATTCTCAAGGTAATAATTAATTACGTCGACAATTATGAATAGTTTGAAGCTGTGTAGATCCCGAGAAGACTTAACTCAAAGTTGCTCAAATGTTTACATCGTCATTTCATCGTGTTATTTAGTGTTCTGGTTTTTCAGTGTAATCGCGATCTTTGGGTTTGTGTCCTTTTCCCCCAGAATGATGACTGGTCGCGTCCTCAAGTAGAGTTCCTGATATCCCGCGTGATAATGATAAACATTTTATTTCTATTGGTTAGCAAGTAACATAGAAATCGTAAAAAAGACATTAAAACACTGGTACAAATACAAGGGAGGGAAATTAGGAGGGACTAAAAAAAGGGTCCCGTGTTCCGCTATACCACTTGATAATAACACTTTGTCACACACACATAATAAACCCACGAAATTTGTCTAACAAGAGTGGAGATCCGGCGAGAAACGTCAATGACTTGTCGCCCTAAAATCCAGATGAGAAAAAAACGAAACGATGCAAAGGTCGAATATAAAGCCAGAGAGAAGAGTCCACGAGAGCTTTTTCTGAACCGGGAGAATTATCAGTAGGCAGATGGTCGAGGCGAGGTTCCGAATTTCAGGTGATCAGCTTTTCAAGGTGTCAAATACGTGAGTGAAACATATGTTCACGAGTGAAATGTATACATCATAAACAAAAGACTCGCGAATTCCGATCGATTTCTACCGCTAAATTGCACGGAAAAATGTGCGTTTGCACTCATCGTGTAAAACGACATTTAGTCTGATTCAGTCGTTCGTACAATATTTTCTTGCACACTTGACTGTACATGCGTTCTCACGATAGATTGTACAAATAAATGTACCGTGTAAAACGGCCTTAACACTTGGTCTGGCACTTTCTCTCTCTCTTGAGTTCACAGGTTTTGGGCATACGCTAATCACTTCCGTGAAATGTTTCTCCTCTGCTGTTTAGATTGAAAATAAATTCGCTGAGGACCATAAGACGCAGAATAGCGCGTTAAATTTGTCCTATGTTAAGCTTCTTGCTTCCTGAGACGGTTCCAAGTAACCTGGAAATCTCGGGGAATTTTACTTCTCGGGAAATCTTTTATAAAATGGAGAGGGTTCTACACAGATTGTGGGAAAAGTCGGTTTTAGACATGTTATAGGAACCATCGTATCCTAACATTTTGGCATACGAGAGCATAATACGTACTTTGCTGAAAACCGTTCAGGTGGCGGTAGTATTTTGCCATTTCTGATTGTGAGACTAGGATATCTTTATTCTGCGGATGGATACCTTTATTCTGCGGATAGTCAAGTGACAATAACAAAAGTATTTGTGAAAGCTAAGGTAGGTCAACATTTTCTGCTTCTTTCAATCTTGCTCATTTCCTTTTCCGTGATTCGCGGCTGAAAAAATGTCTCTGGGTTTACGGTGCCACTTTCTTTGCAGTCGTAGAAATCCGAGTTTTCAAATCACTCTGCGTGTCTTACTTTTCTTTTTCCTTTACCCTCCGTTGTGGGTACCGACTCCTAGTACCCCCGTCATGTTTGCTTCCATTAAGGTAGTTTGAGCGAAAAATCACCTAGAATTAGATGAATTTGGCCTCATTTTAAAGAAAAAACTCTCATATTTCCAATGATATCAAGATATTGACCCCTTTCTGAACTACTTTTCGAGCAATTTACCTGAAAATGTAGGCTGTTTTACATGGGATAGATGTGCGCTCCAGAGGGAAAATGTTGAAGGAAATAGCAATTTATAACGCCTAGATTTCGTTAAAAAACTAACAGCGTGTAGATTGCATGTTTTCTCAACTATTTATAAAAAATAATCTATTACTCACGACAGAAATATTTACAGAATCGCAAAAAAAACCTGCTGTTTTGAAGGGTTTTCAGTCGTACGGCGGGAAAAAACGAGTCAAGTTAGACACTTATGTAGATAGGTATATTTATTTAATTACTGAGAATTGCTGTTATATACAACTATATTTTTTTGCACCATTAATGTTACAATATTTATTTTATACTCCTTACAGACGCTGAAATAAAAAAATAAAATTTTAATATGGTCTCCATTATGACTAGGGAACTATCTCGCTCAAACCACCTTAAAGCATCCTCGTTTCGCTTTCGAATCGCTATTGTCTTCGTCTCTTGTGGGTTTTTGATCTCTTCTTTTTCTCCTCTTGTGAGATTTTAATGAGAGTAGATATGTACCTGGTTAGGGAAGTCTCCCATCTACAGCAACGAAGCTACGAATTTTTGACGCGGTTTATGAATCTTTGCCTAACCGGTGTAAATCTTGATTTATTCTCGTATTTCCCGAAAGTGTCCTTGTGTTCCCACGCCTGTAATGGCTTAGGACATGATATAAGATGCTGTTCTTTTTATTTTATATCGCGTAGCAATTAAGGTGTACAGTTGTGCAATAAAGGTGGACGCTACCCCTGCTGGGACTTTAAGGCACGCCGCCTTCCTTCTCGTCGGCGCGTGTAATCGATATTAGTTATCGTACGTGTTTCTCGTCGTCTATGGAGGAGCTTGCGTCTTTGCAAATCGTGTCGGTGCTATAAACGTGCTCTCTTCTCTCAAGCCACATGGTATGTATAAGCACGGCCTAAACATGGAATCAGAGCCACAAACATCATTGTGTCAAAACTGTAAGAATTACTGCGGTGAGGAATAGATTAATTTATATAAATAGTTGAGAAAACATACAAACTGAATACCGTTAGTTTTTTGACGAAATCTTGGTGTTAGAAGGTCGTAATTTTTTTCGTAATATTCTCCCTCTGGAGCGCACAGCCGTAATCTATCCCATGTAAAATAGCTTACACGTTCAGGCAAATTGCTCGAAAAGTATGCCGGCAAGGGGTTAATATTTTGATATAATTTGAAAGATGAGTTTTTTTTTCTTTAAAATGAGGTCAAATTCTAGGTGAAAAGATTTTCGTTCAAACTATTCCAACTTTTGGAGGTAATTTATAGCGAAAACTTGGGAACATTTGAGCTATCATATAAATTTCCAACCTCACCTCATTACATGCGATTAACATCATCAGAGCCGCAATAACATCATCAGAGCCACAAACATCATGGTTTCAAAACGTGGCCGTGGCGCTGTCTCGTAGCTTCGTCGTTTTAGTCTTATCTCAATTAATCAAACTCAAAACGAAGTAGTATCATGTTAATTCTGATTTGAAGGGCCTGAATTTGTATAAGGAGCCTTTCAAGAGGTCGACACCGTATACGCTCATCGGCACTCGTCTCAAATTCAAAATTTCACGTAGAATCTGTGTCGCAATCAAACAGACTGCGATTACGGAGTCATTCGTGTTTTAAAAAAATTAATGTGCCTATGTCTGAATTGGTTCCGTCAATCTTCTTTTACGGAATTCTGTTCATCGTCACTCTAGCTATCAGTAATCTAACCATATACATTTGTATATCATCCTTTGAGGGAAGAGGATTGGTCTCATTGAGTGACTCAAACATGAAATTTCCGTGCCTGACGGCATTCCTTCCGAAATTGCCGTTTGATTATATGGGGAATTTCATTTCAAGATTTTTCCTATGCTGAACATGTCGTTCTTAGGTTGTGTTTCAGAATTTATTTGTACGATTTTTATTCAGAACGCTACATATGATCACTTTCTTTTGCCGTGATATTTAAATGTCAGTTTAAATGAATTTACCGTCGGCTAATATTAGCTTGAAATATTTTTACACGCTGTGTCGTAGGTATTGCGGCTGTCCCCGTTATGGGACGAATACAACCAGGAGAATCGATACAATTAGTCGTGATATCAATAAATCGTTGAGTTTGGTTTGCTTAAATGTTGTAAGTCATTATAAGTAGGCTAATTTCGCAACAAAGAATGACGGCCAGAAATTACGTTAACTTTCTGTCACCTCGGATCGTTCTTGGCAAACTTTTATTGGCGATCGGAGAAAATCTTGGTTCAATTTTTCTATCATGTATTTTATTTCTCATCCTTGAGGTTTTCATTCAAACCAGACTTGATAAATTTATCACGTCTGCTGTCCGAATTATAAAGAAGTATAAAATGCTTTGCTTCTCGGTCCTGAATTTAGATTATCATGCATTGTAGTAATGAATCTGCTCGAGTGGATTTTCCTATGAAATCGATCTTTTCAGGCGTAGGTTTGTTACATGACTGAAACAATGATAACTTTGTAATATTCACTAAGGTTTTATTTCAATGCGACCGGTTTCATCGCATAGGCGACATCCTCGGTTACATTTTCAAGACGGGTACAAAATATATGTCCATAACTGGGAGGGTAGGGGGAGAGGAAGGTAATGGGGGGGGGGGAGAAAGGCGGAGGTTGGCGGTTAGGGAGCGGGGAAAATGGGATCGGGGGATGTGGGCAAGTTTATGGAAGTGGGTAGGGGAGGGGTGGAGAAGGAGGGGTTGCATTAGGTGGACTTCGTGACCTCACGGTAGGGGGGAGGGCAGCAATTCAGGAAGGGTTTTGGCCAAGATGTAAAGGTTGGGGAAGGGTGTTGGCTGAAGACAGTGGGGCATTGAAGAGGGGGGAGGAATGGCTTTCAAAAATATTCTCGTTCAAGATGTACTCTTCTTTCAAATGTTTTCTTATCTCCAACTGCTCCAGCGAGTCCATCCTGCGTCATTTTCGTTTCTAGGTGAAGAATTTCCGCAACGAAGTCACTTTTGTGGTCACATTCCCACAGGTGTTTCGCGAAATGGGATATTTTTTGAAAGAATGCTTCACTGTTTGTTTCTAATTCTATTCTTTGGCTTGAGGATTTTTGTCTACCTGTACTTCGGGCGAAATTCAAAGCAGTCAACTTTAGTGGTCTTCGCCGCTGAGAAGATACGAATGTGCGATATTAAAAGTTAAAAAAAACATTGTCTCGACTGGGATTCATACTCTAATCCCCCGAATCCTCCCCGAGTGCTTTAATCGTTAATACCACCCAGTCATCCTCTCCGTAGTGAAGCCTTTTAGCTAAGGAGCTAGGCGTTTTCTCGAGAACGACAAGAAGTGACTAAGGACATTAGTTATTTCGCACATTCGTGTGCCGTACCTTCATGCATCCCGTCTTTTAGGCCTCGCTTATGGAGAACAGGAGGATTCTGGTCTTATACACTACAACGGATATGATGAAGAGAAGTAGCATAAAGTGAATGGTTGAGGGTCAAATTATGTTGCGGTTTGGTAGTTCAACAGTCAGTGAAACTTATTAGTGAGTAAGGTTGCTGATACTCTTGAAGTGGTGTTTTCATTTATTGTGGCTTATTAGTACGGGCGTTGGATGCTGAAAGTTAAATTAGGTGCTGTGGAAGCAGTCTTAGTTGGGAAACTGTTGGCCAATGTTCTTGACAATGATAAACTGTAAGTAATCTCAGAGGATGTCAGGAATTCCCGGAAAGTGGGATTGATATGAAGTAGGAAAGACTGTAACAGGGTGAAGCAGAAGAAATAAAACAAAGAATGCGGTACTTCTCCGACGGAAATGACTCATTTAATTAGCTAAGGAGTGATTTTTAAAATAAACACAGTTTGCGGGGTAGTTTGGAAGGCGATGAAGCATTGTGTAAGGGAAGTGGTGAGTGTGTTATGTTTAACCCATGAAAATGTCAAAAACTATCCTTTTTCAAGTTTGAATATACATATGTATTTGTTTACCATTATCATTCCCTCGAAGGTTCTGAAATTAATCCACCCATTTCCGAAATGTCTCCCATCAACCCAGTTATTCATGTTCTTTAATTAACAATTTTTCATCCACGTACTGCCGGGTGGATCAGAGGTTACAGCGTTGGGCTGCTGAGGGGGTCGAATTCGTGAGAGGCCTCTTTTGGCGCTTCTAAACCCAAGCTGTGTGATTTACTGGGCACTAGACCCTCGTTTAGAAACAAAATGGTGAACAAGGAAAGGGAATGGGCCAAATTACTGTGATGCGTGAATTCGCCCACCGTTAGCCATATAACCCGGTCTTCATTCATCAAATCGACCTCCAGTTTGACGTCAAGGGTTCTCGCTTGGTTTTGACCTTGAGGAACTCTAGTTTTATATGATTATCCTGGGAGTTAAAAAAGGGAGGAATCAGGCGTGATACTGTGGAAGATGAACATAATAAGAACTCAGATATTGCAATTTTCCACAGATAAAGTTTTAATCGTCCCGGGTTTCGATGCACTGCACCTTCACCTGATGACGATGCAGTGCATCGAAACCCGGGTCGATTAAAACTTTATCTGTGGAAAATTGCAATAGCTGAGTTCTTATTATCCTGGGAGTTATACGACCCGCAAATACTTGTATGTCACGAGTGGTTGCCTAACCAAGGTGCACTGGCGCTTTCTAGCGACTGATAGCCAACTAAATCATTCCCTTGTCTTCGTGTCATTGCTATCGTTGCATTGATTTGAGGTAAATAAGGTTAAAAAATGTATGACTTTGATGGCGATGGCAAAGTTTTAGTAGCTGCCTTTTTATATTTTTGTCTGCCTCCTATTGTTGAGCGCTTCTTACGCTGGCGCAATTCTCCTCCTAATGTCTTTGCTACTATGCCCATTTTCTACTAACTTACAGCCCAAATAATTGCTCAAATTGCTCCAGTTGGTGCCCTCCTACCTTTATGGCCAGTCTCGCTTTCTTAGTCCTGGAGAATCTCATTAATTTCATTTTCTTATTTTTTATCTTCATTCCATATCTTCCGCATTGAATTTCTAAGGCAAATACTATAGCTTGCAATCCCTTCGGTGATCGACTATCCAACGCCTGGTCGTCCACGAATCTAACCAGGCATAAATGTTGAAAAGCAAAGGTGACCACGGGAACCCTTGCTTGGTTTCACTCCACGACGTATAACTGCCCACCCGGATTATCCGTCAACCACCCTCAACTCTGCCCTAAGAGCCATACTTCATCAGTATCCTAACCTGCCAATCTATTCCTGATTTCCCGATTATCTGCATTAGTTTTTACCAATGGACTCGAGTCGAACATCTTTTCAACATCCACAAATCAAGAAAAAAATCCTGATTATAGTCTATGTTTCTTTCCATAAGTGTTCACATTATGGCTGTTGCATCCCCAGTTGCTCTCCTCCCCCGGAAATCAAACTGGCCATCGCCCAAGTAGTGATTAGCTCTACTCTACAGCCTTTTATTAATTAGATATTCAAAATAATAACTTTGCTGCGTGTGAAATTAGAAAATTGCTCTATACTCATCACATTCTGATGCTTTTTTCTTCTTTGAGTTTAGCGAGTATCTTCGCGAGTTTTTGACATTGTTCCTGATCCTCTGCATAACCATGATGTTATCAATTTGATATCTCCGTGTCCCCCGGTATTTTCCATGTATCTTTGTCTGGGGTGATGTTTAAACCAAGTGTTTGTTACTACTAATTTACTTCTCTTACAAAATTCAATAGCCTTCTCCCCATGGTCATTTCTCGTTCCCAGCCCATACCCTCTGACTTCAAATCCATCCATCCCCACCACTGCATTCCAGTCGCGCATCACTATCAGGTTTTTATTGGCCGAGTAGTAGTATTTTTGTTTAACGTGCTTCGACGGCTAAGGTCATTTCGCACATACTGTCTGCCACGTGCAGACAGGGGCAACAGCACTCGGACAAATCGGAAGATCACCCCTCCGAACTCGAGCCGAGCCCAACGATGCTTAACTTCGGTGACTGATCGGGAATTTATTGGCCGAGACTTCTGTAATTATCTATTTTAGTTTCTCATACACCGTATCACCCTCTTCCTCCCTATGGTTACTTGTAGAGATGTACATCTGGACCATTACAAAAATCATCGGGTGTGCTTTTATTTCTATGACTAGTATCCTGTCGCTCACCTGTTCAATGTTTACAGCTCTTTTCCCCTATTTAACATTTATTATTAGATCTATGTACTCCACGTTGGATCTCGTCTCCCCATTATAGATTACCCTGTAACTATCCAGGGTTGGTGCGCATCTTGAAAGTCAGGGAATCGAAAAATTGGTCTGGAAGTCAGGGAGAAGTCAGTGGATTTTATTGTTGGTCAGGAAGACATTACCCATGTTCGACAACGATTCAGGATGTGACTCGTTTGACTGCACTAAGGTCCTTCAGCGTGCTGAGGTGTTATTCGAGCGCCGAATAGCAAGGTAAGGGGACGGGGAACTGAATCTGTCCTCAAAGCGGTGATAGCCACGCTGTTTGTGAACACGTTTTCCAAGGAGTAATTGTAGTAATCATATCGCCCAGCGACGATCGCTGGTAAGAGACTCCAAGGAGTTTTCGTACAATCGACTGTGGTTAGGTTGTGGAGCAACTATCTCAGTATTTAACTTGTTCATTTTTGGGCCATGCTGAGGCATCTGATCTTGTCTCCGCCTTCATTCAATCAATCCTCTCAAACTCAAGCATAATTTACAAATCTCAATGGATGGCCCAAACGTTAATTGGAAATTTGTTAAGGATTTAGAGGCATACTTCAAGGCAGAAAATGGTGAAGAAGAATCTCTTTTCCTGAACATGGGTTCGTGTGGCTTGCACACGCTGCACAATGCATTTAAAACAGGCTTCAGTGGTTCTGGCTAGATAGTTATACATTTTTTGAGAGCAGAGTATAATTTATTCAAGGATGTACCTGCCCGGCTTACTATCAAAATAAGTCAGTAATTGACGCTTTATTTATGATCTATTTTATGTACAAGAACTGAATTACCAGTACTTCATATTTAATCCCTTAAAAATAAGGTATTAAAAGAAGCTGTTTTTAAAAACACAATTCACCATATTTCTTTAGTTTTCTTCAAATGAGGTGGTTTTTAAAAGTCGGGGAAAAATCTGTGTTTTGGTTTGGAAAGTCAGGGAAAATCAAAACTGTCAATGACTATCAACCCTGTTATCGTTGAAATAGTCCCCTATTTCCCTCTATCTCACCTCGCATAGCCCCAGAGCATCTATGTCCCCCTTCTCCATTTCATGTTTATTATTTTATAGCTTCCCAGCCCTCATCATTGTCCTAATGTCCTAAGATCCTATTTTTACCGCTGCTTTCCCCCTCTTCTTCTTTTTCTTCTTCCTCTTTCTCTTAGTCCTTTTATATCCTCTGATGATGTTTTTGTTCAAGGATTTCATATAATGTGGTCGCGAAGGCCTTATCTGCTCCCCTGCCGGTTTGGTGCCCTTGTGGAGGGCTTCCCGTAGTTGCCAGGATTCCATGCTCTGTGATTGACTTACATGTTCAGGGTAATTGATATTTGGGAGGGGTTCCCCATCTCCACTTCCCAACGGTATTTTTAACGTGACACAATCACGTGAACTACCTACCTTTCATCTGGCTCCTAACCTTCAGCCTAACTGTAGCGCTGCCATGAGCAATGGTAATTAGAAGGAGTAATAGTAACTAATAAAAAGCAATAGTAACATAAGGGCCATTGGAATGTGCAAGCCCTTCTACCGCGTCAAGGTTGTACTCCAAGGGAAGGGAGATACGGTTTGACGTCCTTATATTCAAGGTCTAAGGCCAAACTATGCTATCTCCATTTCATAACTATAGAGTATTGGGCTGAGACTACATCAAAAGCATGTCATCACTTTTGCCGGAAGTATGCATATTTTCTACATCAAACCACTGCGAGAATGAAAAATCAGTCTTCCTATGGTCGCTGCATGTGCATTTAGAAGGGTTAGGTGTAATTATAGAGGCATATACAGCAAATAGAAGTGGAGAAACTTTCTAATTTACTATATTGCTTTTATCATTGATACATGCATTTTCAACATTTGTACATTTTTGTAGAAATAATATTGAACACGCTTTATGTTAGATGGTTTTCAAGAATGAATCTACTCTTGTGATGTCACGTAAGATTACTATGGATGGGATAAATATCACATGATAGTACCTACTTCTTATCCAATATAGACTTCAAACCACGAAATTCTTTCTCGTTGCACTGGAAGGAATAGATATATGTGAAAAGAATTATAGTTTAAAGAAAGAAACTCATAGGCCAGTATGATTTGATGGGCAGCATCAGCTACAACTAAGGGATATTTTATTCGTTTAAACCCCTGGAGATCGGAGAAGTGTTAGTGTTTATACCAACAAAGGAAAAGAATTATATATAAGACCTTTATTGTAATTATAATGTATTTTCAACTTATGATATTGCCAAAAATGTAATTGATCAGTTTGAGAAGTTGTAGGTTGTTCGTTCGCAGTGCAGTAATAAGGGTGGCTACTCAGCCGTGAAACCGTTAAGTAGTCGTGAATTTTGATAACCGTGAGAAAATCTTGAATTAGTCACAAAAATCACGAGTAAACCTTTAATTTTGGATGCTTGGTTTTGGCTTTGCTTGTATTTGGTGCTATCGATTGGTCTATCAGATTTTTAAGTGATACAAAAGTAAGTTTTATTTCTCCCTGCAAACAAGTCTAGGCGGTCTACTGTGAATGCGTTACTATGTGCTGTTTCTTACCCTTTAAATCTGCTCCTGTACCGACGTTTTTTGTATTTCTCCAGAGATGATATTACCTTGTGACTGCATTATATCAAAACACCTTCGGGAAACTCAGTCGATAGGTTCGTCAAATATTTTTTAATGGAAATAAATCATTTACTGCTACCTTACGTTAATGACCTTCTCCAAGGCTGTCCCTCTAGAGCTCTTTTATATCAATTACGCTTAAGACTTCCGCAACAAATAAGGCTAACGTAGGGTGACCATTTACCCGGGAAAGTGGAGAAAAAACCAGGAATGAGAAACTACCGGGAAACGAAATGGGAAAAAGTGGGAAATTCCTTTGAGTTTTAGGGAAGAATTATGACCCTGTTTGTCTCTGTTAAAAAGGAATCGCAGCCATCGTTCTCTTATTTTCGAATATTCCAGTTTGGAGATAAGTGCAAAAACCTTAGTATATTTGTTAAATTAAAAAAAACTTCCAGCATAAGAAAATGGACAAAAAGGGAGGTATCAGGGGTGATGTCGTGTAATTTCTACATTAAGAAAATTGAACTATGGCTAATTCATTGAATGCACGAATATGGTTTTGAATAGGATAAATTGGATGTTATATACTAAAAAAATCGTGGAATTTACCCCGAATGCCTCGCCTCCTAATCCTGGGGTCGGGGGCTCGAGTCCCACCGGAGTTAGTTGGTCTCCACCCTGGGAATGGGCTGTTCAATTGCATTTTGTGGGCCCGTTCCGTGGGAAGCATGGTGACAAGCCATAAGTGGCTTATCGGGATCTCAGTGGCATACGGACCACCAGAATCGCCTGGAAAGCAAAATATATATGCATGGTAAATGTATTCGGTGTCGAGATGCCATTCAAATTAAATGGACCCTTTCGCTGTGTGAATTTTTGTAGTTTCTTGAAAGACACAAAATCACAAGACCACTCCTCAGCTGGACACATGTATTATAAATATGAAAAAAATGTCTCCAGCTGAGAAAAACAATTTCAGTGAGCGTTACGAAAACGTGTGTTGACGCGTACTGACGATTGCCCCGCCACTCTGGAAAGGCTCAGCTATGCCTTTGTCGAAAATTCAAATGCTGGGAGATTTTAGGTACGTTTTGTGAAAGAAAAACTAGAGTTGCTGTATTAATCACAAATTTTATTGTTACACTAATCGCTGTTTCTAAGTCTTGATGTCGCTGTCTTTAACCATCTTGTTTTCTCTGAGCTGGTAGGTTGAAGAAAGGTAGAGAATGATTGAACTCGTAATGACTCCAATGCGTTGAAACTGAAATTGTAATCATAATAAAGTGTTGTGGATTGCTAAAAAGCTTGTTTTCATTTAACAATTTCAAATTTTAAGTACCATTGGACAAAATAACCTCTAAAACCCTGGCTTCCAAATCTTTGTTTTATGAGTATAATAAATCTTGCGTGTAGCAACAAAATTAAAATAAGAATACATTCTTGAATTTTGTTAGCCTCTATTGAGCTTTTCTCTTTCACTGTAAGAATATAAGTCCAGTAATGAACGTTAATAATACTTCCGGGGAGAGCGATGTGCCTTTCACTTCAGTAGTAAAGATTCAAATTCAAGATATAGCCACCACTAAACCACTGGCAAGCACCTCTTTGAGTCAAATAAAGGTCTCAATTGGAGTGTGACTGATACAGATATAAACATTTAAACCTCATTCATTCATTAATTTTGCGAGAGAACATTTCACCTCCAATATTTGCTTTAGATCATCACATCGTTACATGACTATCGAAGGCGTTTCTTGTGAAATGAAAGCTTTAACTCAATAATTTCACATGAACTTCATTTACGACCTAGGTTTTGACATATGAATTCATCATCAGGTACATGCATAAGAAAACTGCTCAAATATATAGTCACAGAGTGTGTGAAAGTCGGTGAGGGTGGGGGGGGGGGGGGAAGGAGGATGGGTGGGAGCCGGTGAGGGGGGGAAGGAAGACAGGGGAGAGTGGGAAAGGAGTGCAAAGTTATCGGTGGGTTGGAAGGGATGGGGTGAGTCTGGGGAAGGAAGGGGTGCTCTCTGAGGAAAGGATTACCCAATGAGGGGTTAACCTCTAGTGGAAGAGCAGAATGTTTAGGAGTGGGGAAGAAAGGATTACCCAATGAGGGGTTGGAGAGCATTATCAGTGGAAGAGCGGAAGGTCTAGGAGTGGGTAGTGGGAGGGATACAAAAATTCATTTACAATGTTTTCATTGCTACGAACACTTTTCAAAATGTCCAACTGTTCCAACCCATCCAGATTACGCCCTTAGTTTTCCACATGAAAAATCTCAGGTTCAAAGTCACTCCCCTCCTCACCGACTTTCACCCACTTTGTGACTATATATTTGAGCAGTTTTCTTATGCATGTACCTGATAATGACTTCATAAGTCGAAAAATAGGTCGTAAATAAAGTTCATGTGGAATTACTAAGATTTAACTTTCATTCAAGCTCCACCAAGTTTCGCCTGACACAACTAGTGTAAAATGCCCGAGTAAATGGGGCCCATATGAAAATAATGGGATATAATTGAGATTAACAGAATAAGAATTGGTGTAGCGTGCACTCTAAGAATGTAAATGTTTTTTCTGCTGTTGTTTTGTTGGCCAAACTCAAAAAATTAGTTTACTTTGCTCCTGATTGTAATGAGGAAACAGTCTTGAATTGTGAGAGTTACATGAATAAGAATGTTCTTAAGAGAGATTCGCCTAATTGAATGTACGTTTTTTGAAGAAGATAGAATAATCTCGGGATATTTCAATGCTAATTTCTAATTTTATTTTATTTCTAATTAAGGATCCAGCTCAATGAATCTAAAGCGTTTAAAAAATCTGAACATGTACAGTGGCGGAAAATATTAACGCAAAACTTATTGATGTCTGAATGCGGCCTGAGTGGGAAAGAATTGAAATCGCTCTTCCTCCAACTAATCGTCAACACTGAGTACGCCTGCTGTAACCGGGGATATTTCAACTCCATGAGAATGGAAAAAGATAGTACGTTGAAAAAATAGGAATAAGAATTAAGGTCCACAATCACGAGATCGCCTTGGCGTTATTAGCGTGATGGCAGTTTTCTTCACCCCGAAGCCAATGAATGTTATGAAGTCATTGTAATTGATATTAAGTTAATCGCCATGCTTTTGAGTTCTTTCACGTCTTTAAAAATATCATTTCAATTGAAACAAGATATTATACGGTAAATCCAGAGGATACAAATTTCTTGTTTGCTCGAGATTTTATGTATTGAATAGAAAAATCTTTAACGTGTATAGAAAATATTTGTTGATAAATGTCGTTTAAATACCATCGGAGAATATTGTGACTAATAAGATCGTTTGGTGGAGGGATACCAAATATTGTGAATGACAATTGTGTGAAATTCACAGTGAAAAAATCATTCGCCTGGACTGGGATTCGAACCCAGACTGGAACTGCAGAACAGGCCGTGCAGTAACTTTAACGGAGTCACCTGCTAGTGGTCACACAATTGTGGTGGTTCTTTGAATTTGTCAAAGTAAACACCTTTGTGTTTAAAGTTTGGCTTTACCTCGTGGACAGTTGCGCTTAGCGTTCGCACACGGGTACTTTGGCATTGTATGCACGGTACCTGTGAAGACATCTCGCTCCTTAAAGCCTCCATAAAAATTCACAGTGAGAGATGATGCCTGGGTAGCTTAACTGGTAGAGCACTGGGCGTGAAATCTGGATCTGGGTTCGAATCCCAGTCCAGGCGAATGATTTTTTCACTGTGAATTTCACACAATTGTGTGACCACTTGCGCGCGACTCCGTTAAAGTTACTGCGCGGCCAGTTCCACAGTTCTTTGAATAGTGAATGACATTTACAGATTGTCTGGCGATTTTGACGTTTAATTACGGAGAACTATATTTTTCCGAAAAATCAATACAAAATCAATAAAAATAGCCTTACCAACTAAATGTAACTTTTCACTCTTTTGTTCATTGCTATATCTTCCTTTATTGATGAGTTTTTTGTATTATAGGCTCCCATTATCGCATCTTTGCTACCAGTGGGACCGTCATTGTGGCATCCATGTATTATTGTTGGATTATATCAAAAATCAAAATGTGTGCAATGGCCATTTCCTGATCATGTTCCGTTTTTTATGCATGGATTTGCCAATCGGCTCTGTCTGAGAAAAGGTGAATAAATGGAGCGTCACTTGTTCTGCGCTAGCACCTTTGAGCATAATGCACCGTTCTAACAACTAGGTAACGTACCGAACATAGTTTGTACTGTTGTAGGCAATAAATGCCGTGCTAACGCGCATTGCTTATCGATGAACTATTAGTTTCTCATCTTACCTCGGTTTGGCGCTGGTGTCCCTGGCGTGTACCAAAAAAAATTAAGCGCAATAAGATGATCAAAACAGGGAAGGGTAAAGTGTTATTTTAATGGATGAGCGGATTGTCATTTGCTTGTAAAGCTAATTGAGTTTGAAATTGTCGAAGGAATGCGGGAATCTTAATTTCATGCAAAATTAGCTGCATGATCTTCGTTTGTTCGCTGCGTTCGCGGTGATTGCAGCACAGATTTATGTTGTGCCAGCACAGATTGCAGCACAGTTGTGTGAACGCGTTTAGGTATGCTACATAGGTAAGCACAATAGTTATTTGAACCAGGCTTAAGTAGATCGCTGTCTGTAAACAGTTTTCCCGTAAGCATACGCTACGTAAGTTCGAATTTTCGCAAATCCGAATTAGCGTAATTCGAACTTACGTAAGTTAGGGACTGTGTGTGGTTTCTTTTTAATAGGGCTCCGCTGTCAGGTTCGCTCTTAGCAAATGTTATTATGATTCATTGGCGGCTGACCATGGTGCGGATGGATGAGGTTGCTGAATGCCTCAGTGAAACCAGATCTTTGGAAAACTGTAGGATAATGGGCATGCACCAAAACTATTTTATTTTATGTGTATTTGGTGGAGAAGAAGCATTGCATTGCATATATGACATGCATTTAACGAAGTATGTAGTGTTCTCTTGCAATTTTTCTTTATTATGTAGGCTCACTAGTTGTTATTTTTGATTCTCGACAGAATGGGACCAAAATTATTGTGGTTAAAAATTACTGATCTTGTGTTTTCTTAAATGTCGAATATTTACGAAAAAATAACTTTAAGCAGTAATTCTAGACTCCTGGAACGTATCTGTGGTTGATTACAGGATGTGAAAACCATTAATATAGCTAAATGAAGTGCTCTTATTTCATCCACGAAACTATTTCATGCAGGATAAAAGACCCTATCGATCTCACAGTAGTTGATATTTTGGATGTTATTAATTGACTGACATTAGGCCACAACTCCTGGAAGAGTGTGATTTCTTCTCTCCTTTTTGAAATTTTGGATTTTGTTCCACTGACCCAGATGGCATGACATAATATCCTAGAGAGTTCTGGACTAAAAATGTATTTTTACCCCTTCACCATGCGACTGTGAATAATTTCAGATGTGAAATGTGACGTAAAAGCCATGTCAGTGAAAAGTAGTATGTCATGGATGGTCTACTCCTGTGATATTTATTGGCTCTTCCCTTTTAATGTTTGTACAGCGAGCTTTCAATCCTTTCATGCCGGGGCCTGGCAAAGGGAAATGTTTCCCCTGTTAGGATTACCATGAACATTTCCTATACAGTCAAACTTCTTTAGAACGAACCTCTATAGAAGACAAGTTCTCTATACAATGAAAAAAAGTTACGGTCCCGATTTTAAAATGGGTCATAACTTCTGTACAAGGGAAACCTCTGTATAACAAAAACCTCTATACAACAAAAATTTTTCTTGGTCCCTAGAATTTCGTTTTAAAGAGGTTTGACTGTACTTCTTTGTATGCAGTGCTCTCATGGTGAAGAAATCTAAAGGGATGCTCTCTGTCTGTCTTGGGACCCAAGTCAAGGGGATGCCAGTTCCTTTCCTCAGCTTCTGCACTTGACCATTAGCAGCCTCTCTTGCAGCATGAGTTTGGGGTCAACTGATTACATTTTCAGTTGTTTTTTTAAACATACATTTGTTGCATGCTCCAAAAATTTAAACTCTTAAATGAATTCCTTGTAATTTGCTAAGGGTTTGTAAATTTCGAAAGAAATTCTGGCATTAATATTTACTGGCTGGATATAATTTTTGCATTTATATAGTAAGGAGTTTAGTAAGAGAGTTATTATTAACACTATAAATTTTTTTAAATTGTGTATACTCAGCAAAACACAAGGAATCCATTTCCAAGTTTAAAGGTTTGAGTATTCAACAAATATTCATTTAGGATAACCAATGCAACTACAAATAGTTGACCGTGGAATTATGTGAGAGGGCTGCTAATGGGTTAGAGAGTCAATCCCAGATGCTCAAGAAAGAGCCTGGACTCACACTGAGTTGACCAGGCAAGGGCCCAGCCACATTGACACACTGGTTCCCGTAAGATCACCAAAGTTAAGCAATGTTGGACCCGGACGGGGGTTGGATGGGTGACCATACATACCTTCACACTGGTGCTCTTGTCCCCTGTCTGCATGTGGCAGACAGGCTTGGGGTTGGCACAATGGACCAAGAAGGTCTAAGTGCCCAGGCTCCTGTGGAAGGCCCCCCCTACAAACAATCTTTCAAAACAATCACACTGAGTTGGGTCTCAAGGGGTAACGGCATACCTGAGGTTATTGTTTTGGTGGTCATGACTTCACTTCACCCCACATTGGCTATGGCATAGATTCTTTAGTTGCATAGAGAAGTCCTCGTTGGCTATACCTGGCCTTTGGCACCGAAGGGTTAAAAGATAAATTTGAGGGGGATAGCTGGGACTAGTTTAGTAAAAGTGTTAGCCGCTCTGTTCATTCTTTTATCAAGAAAAAACATTGCCGTGGACTCCTCCGATATGAATGAGAAGAAAATGAACATAAGTGAGTGGTGGGATGGCAGGGGAAGATTTCAATTTTTTTCGATATTACCATTGAAATCAAATTTGCAAAGGTTTTCATATAGATTTAGGGAGTTGCTTCGAAACATTAAAGCCTAATAACCAAATAAATAATTGTAGAAAGTTACATTTTTTTCTGTTTCTGCAAAACAACCTCTGACGTCATTTCATCCATCGATGAAAGGCCCGTGGGTCGATTCCCGGTGAAGACGGATATTTTTTCAAAGTATTTTTTAAATCTTTATACTGTTGTATTTCCGGCAGAAGTGGACATCTTCCCAAAAGCCTTTTGAAGGCTTCTTTTAGAATTCATCGTGAAGATGCGATTGATGAAGTGACATTACGGCCGTTATGGGAAGGTTGCCTGGTCCATTCAACTTTAGACTCGTATATGTCTGGCAATTTTTGGAATCTTAAAGGGATGATTTGCAAATGATCATTTGTAATGGTTCCCTGCACGATAAAGTAAAAAGCAAAAAATCATGATAAACCCCAATTGACTATGTAGTTTGTTTGCGTACAGTCTACAGGCACTTTTGCTTAATCAACTTCTCCCATCCTGGTATCTGGTAATATTTGTTTTTCTTACTTTTCTTGGCGCTCATCCCATTGCCCTAATGCTCCAAAGAATTATTTCATTGCGAGTTGCACGAACAATCGCTAATCGAGATCCATACAATCATTTTTACCTTTCACTCCCTCCGTAAAATGTATAATGTTTACTTCCTATTTGGTCTGTTCTGAAATGTTGGATTGGTTACAATCATAAACATCGGCAGGTATGGCATCATTGGATATGTATTAGGGTAACCCTTAAAAATTTGTTGAAGTGGTTGGAAAACTCATGTGCTTGCCAGCATAAGGACTTTTGGTAATTGATGCAAAGTTCCCTAAGTATCTGCAGCTGGGATCAAAATGATATTAGGTGTTCTGTTAATTTACATTGAGCCTTTTGTGTTGTTTTCATTTTTGTTTTATGCATTTTTTTGATGGATTGAGTTCCATTTTGTGTGCAGCTATGCAAATATGTAACATAATATTTCTTTTCTTTTTTCAGTTACCATGTCGGACTGGACCTCAGACGACTCATTCACGTGTAAATGTCGAACAGAACAAAAATTGCCTTATACAAATAAGTCGGTATCGGTTTTCTCTAGTTATCTCTGGCCTCACCAAAATTCTTCAAAAGGTCAATGAAATGGTAAGGATATTATCATCAAATGATCAATGTGGATGAATTTAATGGTGCATGCTATTCTAATAAATATTTTAATAATAATAATAAGTAAGTTTATTACTCCATACACAAAATACATTTCAATAGCAAATTTTGAGTAACTTTAGGTAGCCTTGAAGGAGAACCTGTTTTAAGGCTACCATCAAATAATAACATGTTATGCTTACACGTAAAAATAAATATAGCTCATGTAGTGAGGCCAAGACAATTACTTGACAATGTAAGTGCGTACCTTAAGAAGAAACTTACTAACAGTTTATGGAGTTATTTATGAAACATTTACTTCAACATTTCCTCCTCATTCTCTTTTGCTCGAAGCCAAGACTGTGCATTTTTCGATAATATTTTTACGCATCTTACATTACATTATCAATAGGAGAACCTGTTTAAGGCTACCATCAAATAATAACATGTTTTGTTTTCACTTTAAACTTACATAAAGCTCATGTAGTGAGACTAAGACCATTACTTAACAATTTAAGTGCATACATTAAGAAGCTACTAACTAAGACTTATGGAGTTTTTTATAATACATTTACAACAATATTTCCTCTATACTCTCTTTGGTGAGAAGCCAAGAATGTACATTTTCCGAAAATATTTTCACAGACTTAGAATCAATGCATGAATGGGGTAATAGATTGTATACCTTTGGTCCTACATACAAAAAACATCTTTTAAATAGCGTCAAATTTGGTTTGGATAAGGGTATACTTTTTTACGCAGGGTAAAGGGAGAAGGCAGGAACAAAAATATTCCAGAGTTACCACTTCTAGTATAAAAACAACGTAGAACCTTTTTAATATATAAATGCCTCAATGGAAGCAAACCTAAATGAAGAAAGAGAGGGAGGGGTCTTTCAAATCTGTTCTTTTTCAAAATTACACGAATAATTCTTTTTTGTAAAAAAACGGCAGGTTCCAAGGAGTTCAAATAAGTGCCACCCCAACAAAAAAATGCCATAACTTAGTCTGGAATGTACAAACGCGTTATATATTATCCTAAGGAAATTTAAAGGACATTTATTCCTGAGTAAAAATTTGTCAGTGTTTGTCGCATAATATTTGTTAGACTATCAATATGTTGTTGCCACTTTAAGAATTCATCTATGGTTACTCCCAGGTACTTTAAACTGGAAACCCGTTCAATGGGCAAACAGCTATTGCATGAAGTTATCGGACAGTTTTCTTCATGATAATATAAAACCCAATTGAACTTGTACCTATTACATAAATTATAACTCATATTTCATTTTAGTTACACTCACTTTCAATTTCTTTGATGCAAACCAACGTCGCAAATTGATAAAATCTGACTGCATATTATATTTTACATCATCCCAGTTTAAACCTCCATAGTTAAAGGCAACATCATCAGCAAATGCTGTCACATGACCTCTAAAATCGAAAATTACATAGATCATTTATATAAACAAGAAATAGGACTGGAACCAAGACAGAGCCTTGTGGAACTCCAGAAGTTATCATATTGTAATTACTATAAACATCACCAATTTTTACACACTGCATTCTCGAAGACAGGTAACTGGTGAACCATTTTAGTGGTATTCCTCGAATACGAGCCCACTGAAGCTTAAAGGTCAGAATCTTGTGATCAATAGTATCAATAGCCTTCCTAATATCTGCCAGTGCGTCGATTTGAGTTAATAGACTTATTAACATCAGTAAAATGATTTTCTAGAGCATCTTCTGTCCCCTTTCCACTTAAAAAACCAAACTGATTTTTGCTGAAGAAGCATTTTTTATCGAGAAATTTAATTAATCTCGACTTGACTAGCTTCTCTATAATTTTAGAAAATATCGATAGCAATGAAATTGGACAATAATTTAGTACACTTGACCGATCCCCTTTTTTATGTAAGGGCATGACCACCGCCTTTTTCATCTCGTCAGGAATAACACCACTGGTAAAACTTGATTAAATATATGTGAAAGAATAGGAGCTAATTCATTAATAACGGGTTTCAAAAGTTCGCTGTTCATGTTGTCGTAATCAGTGGCTTTGCTAGCAGGACTTAACTATCTTACTAATTTAGTTATTTCAGCAGGGTGGGCTGGTTCTAGGTACATAGAATCGAAGCTATGTGAATTGTCACAACACTTAGCGACGAATTCATCAATGCCACTGTCATTACTATTCTTATTACTATCGTAGGAGGAAGCAAAATAGTCATTAAATGCCCTAGTTATTTTAGACCGAGCAGATGTTATACTACCGTCTATTTCCAGGCAGATTTCATGGGGACTGAGTGGTATGCGGCTGGATATTTCCTTGAGTATTTTCCATTGCGTCTTTGAGTTACCATTTGCTCCTTGAAATCTGTGCAAATAGTAGTTATTGGAGGCAATCCTAAGTTCATTTTTCAAATTATTTCTACAGTTAGTAAATTCCTTTGCTAAACTTTTGTTTAATGGATGGCGTCTATGTTTCTTGAGCAGATATATTTTTTCCTTTCAATAAGGTTAAGAAGATGACTAGTTATCCATGGCTTTAATATTTTTCTTGTGTCATAATTATTGACTTTAATTCTTGATGCAGAAAATGCACCTATAAGTAAGTCATGAAATAACGAAAAAGCCTTTTATGTGTCTACTTCGTTTACAACTGGACTCCAATCTACTTCAACTATTGTGTATTTTTGGTAGTTAAAAGGGGTTTTATGGCATAATTCTAATTGGAGTGCTTAAATTATCTTGTAGTTTCCATCGTTGATGGGTGCACCAAAGCAACATGGTCCAGACTTTGAAAGAAACTATTATGATTCCCTTTTGATTGTAATGGATACGCTAGAGAAATGTTTGAGTGGTCAGCCAAAAGATACAACACGCTTTGATGAAGCCATGAATGTCAAGCTTCTGCTCCGGGAAATCTGCCAATTCATAGGTAAGTTTCATCACAAAAAACTTTTGTTTCACATAATTTTTTAAACTTTATACAAATGACATGAGTTTGATCATAAGAATCGTGTCCATTTGTAAGATTGGCCTTAATATTTGAAGCCAATTGATAAATATACGTGGCTGAAATCCATAATTAAATGTGCTTTTTCTCCTTTGTTTCAGATGTACATAATAATGAAAATCCAAATGTGCTACAATTAAAAAATTTAGCATCCAAAGTATTATTTGCATTAAGTTTAAACTTTTTCAATGCAGTATTTAATAGGATATCTGCCCGGTAAGTTGATGAATGTGTATTGAGCTGTGAAGTGTTAAGAATATTAATGTACTATGGATTAGGCATAAAATATTATCTTTCATTTTACATCTTACTGTCATACCTCTGATTTATGTTGATACAGTTGAGGACCTCAAATTCGAAATCCCAAAATTTGGAAAACCCAAAATCCACAAGATTTGAAGCTAAATTTTCAAACTCCCTCCACATATTTTTTCGTTCTACCGCCACGCAGCGCCACTATCGCTTCCAGTCGTGGAACTATTGGAGACGATTCATGTTAGATTTACGTGATCTTACTGACTTAAATTTGCTTGTCAGGTGTTATACCTCAATTTAGACCTTTTAAGATGAATGAAATGCCTTAATCTTAATGAGGACCCAAAATACAGAAAACTCCAAAATCCAGAAATCACTCTGTCCCATGCTTTCCAGATTTGAGGTCCTGTACTGTACATTTATTTTAAATTATGATTTTTCCTTTTGCCATCACTAATATTGCCTTATTTTAATGCAGCCTTCAAGAGTTGAGTGCGTGCAATGATGAAAATCCCGATTACAGTGATATTGAGTTGATTCAACACATTAATGTTGATGTACATAGGCTGACTAAATTGTTAAGTGGTAAGTATTGCACGATGGATACTCAATCCCAACTTATTACAGCTCTGTATCTTAAGAATTTTGTTTTCCTAATTGAAATAATTTTTCAAAATTGATTCAAATGACTTAGAAATTTTTAATTGCCTGTAATAGTTTTGTTTACGATATCCATCATTCATGTATGGTCTTTATTAAGAGGTGCATGTTTAAAACTAGAAACTAAATAATTTGCATTCATTTTTACAGAAACTATTCAGAAATTTCGCTTATTAAAAAAGTCTGCTCATTTGGTTTTGATAACATCTCTAGAAAAGGCTATTTGGAATTGGATGGACACTTATCCTCCAGAGTTTGCTGAATTACAGGTAAATTCTGCAATGTTGAAATTTCTCATCTACTCACGTGGTTTATGGGGTGGATTGTATCCTCGAATGGTTGAAACATATGCGTTATCCCTCTATTATCTTCATCTTCACTTTATTTATTTGTAATTTTATGGCCTTCATTGGACCACTTTAGTCATCTGCTGGATTTATTCTGTTTTCTGCCAGCCCAGTATTTCTTCATTTGTTTGGATCGTAGTTTTCTTTCTTCACCTGAGATCACCCTTCCTATTCTCTGTTTGTTGATCTTGGTTTGTAGTCTGATCTGTTTGTCCTTGAGTTTCACGATAGCATCTGTCTTTTCTTTCAAATCTTCTATTGTAATGTGTAATTCACTCATATCTTCCTTAATTTCAGCTATCCATCTTGCACTGGTCTTACTGTTCCATAACTTTTCTATAATCTTTTTGCTTATTCTGTTTTCCGGTGTTCTGATTAGGTGTCCAAAAAAAGAGATTCGTTTCTTGCTCAATACAGGTTCTATTTCTCTGTAGGCTGTTTCATTGGAAGCTAATCTCCAGTGCCCGTTTTCTTGGTATTTTTTATTTATGCAAGTTCTGACTATTCTCCTTTGTATCTTGAGTAAATTATCTATTGCTCTTGTGTTAGTTGTTTTGAAGATGGTTTCACTTGCATATGTTATTTCTGGTTGTATAACTGTTTCATAGTGCATTAATTTTGTGGCTATTGAGAGGCATTTTTTGTTATATGTGTTCCTGGTGATATATTGTCCTCTAGTCAATTTCTGTATTCTATTGTTCCATGTTGGTTTCTCATACAGGTTGTATGTTATGATTTCCCCTGGATATTTAAATCTGTCCACAACTTTTATCTCTTGTTCTTCTACCTTGATTTTGTTTGCGAGTGGTGGGTCAGTTAGCATTATTTCTGTTTTCTCAAATGATATCTTAAGCCCAATCAGGTCATTTGCAAATCCAAGACAGTTTAAATTTATTTTGTCTTTGGATGTTCCAATTTTGATATCTTCGGGTTATCCTTGTACCATTCCCTCAAAAAATATTTTAGGGCACAATTGAACATTAGCGGTGACAAGCCATCCCCCTGTCTCAAACCTGTTTTTGTGAGAAATGATTCAGGCAGTTCTCCTCTAAACCTGACCTTAGATTTTGTATTAGTTAAGGTAAGCTCTATCATTTTGACCAATTTCGGGTGGAGACCAAAGTTTCTTAGAATTTTCAACAATGATGGTCTGTGGATGCAATCATCTGCTTTTCTCATGTCTATAAAGGCTATTGAAAGAGGTTTATTTACTCATAATTGACATAGCTTAATACTTATCCACAACATTTTATTATAGCACAACATGTTTCGCAACTTTACGGCATCGTCAGGTTTACAAAATATAATATACATAAGTTTGTTATTTCAATTTGTTATTCTTGTTGTAGTTACGGAGTAGGAGGGGGGTAAACCAGATATTGGGGCAGGGTTGAGGGAAGGAAAAATGAAAGACACGATGATTAAGTGCTGGTGAGGCTGGAAAGATTAATTTTATCTGAAAGGAGAGGGGAGGGATGGGTAAATAATAATTCGTTGCAAAGGTGTTTTGACTGTCTGATAATTTCTAATTGCTCCAGTGCGTCCATTGTCAGGCCTTTGGGTATAACGTGTAAAATTTTGAGTATAAAATCGCTCGTATAATTGTTATCCAAAAGGTGTTTGGCAAATGGTGAGGTGGAATCCATATTTCTATAACATCTGGCGGGTTCTTTAATACGTGTACTAAAACTCCTACCAGTCATGCCGATGTATGCCATATTGCAACTATTGCATTTAATTTTATAAATACCAGAATTTAGGAGTCTCTCTTGTCTGTCTTTGCCGTTGACTAAAAGTTTTGAAAGGGTTAGGGGAGTGTAAAAAGCTGCTCTAAGGGAGCTTGGTAGGCGGTTTGAAATTATATAAGAGATATTATCAATGAATGGGAGAAAGCACCACTTGAATTTAATAGGTCTTTCTGTTAATGTGGGACAAATTTGTTTTAAAGCTAGGGCTTTTTTTTCTGAAGGATTTGGTTCAAACCTGACAACCTTTGACAAAACTTTTTAAACCTGACGAAGCCGTAAAGCGGCGAAACGTATCGTGCTATAATAAAATGTTGTAGAAAAGTACTAAGCTATGTCAATTATGAGTACTAGTAACTTCTACGAAGTAAAGCCTTCATCAGTCAAGTATATGAGGTTTGTTTAGTCTTCTGTAATATGCCATGACTAGCTTTAGCGTGATAATTTGTTCTGCACAGCTTATCCACGGTCTGAAGCCACCTTGGTATTTCCCTAGTTTCCTCTTCACTTTATAGTGATCAAGGAAATGTTTTTGGCCTTGGCCTTGTATTTGGAGGTGGTGCAACAATGTTAAAATTTCACTTTTTAAGAAATTATTTGTTTAAATAAGAAAATGCCACAGTTGTGTGACTCATATGGCTCTTGTTCATAAATTTGCAGCTCTATTTTATATTAGCTATTGTATTGCATCCAGTTAATTATTACAACTTGTAAAAGCAATATTTAAATAGTATGGGAGAAGTTTTTATCTTATTATCTCCAGCATACTCAGTAATCCTGATCAACCACATCCCAAGCCTCACCCACTCAAAAGATTTGTACGCAAGGGAATATTGAATCATTGACTCTCTTTTCTGTACCCTACGATACTTCTATTTAAAAACCTAGCGATAAAAAAATTTTCTCAATGGAAAAAGGTATATAACAAGTGAAGGGAAGAGATCTGTTTTGAAACACCAAGATTCAAGCTTACTTCATCGCCTCATTGCTCTTTTGCAATGTAAAAGTAATGTAAAACACGTGATGGTCCTTCAATGTGCCTGATTTTATAGACAATAAATTGCAACCAATTAAAAACCATTTGGAACCCCCTTGATTTGGAAAAGTATGGGGTCTTGTAATATTTATTGATTTGATCTTATTCTTAAAATTGTGTACATCAACTTTTCTTTCTCAGAGAAAACCAAATGAAAATCTATCCAAATGTTGTGAGGGATTGTTCGACATCCTGGATAGCTGTGGTGACAACAGGAAAATCAGAGCTGCTGTCTGGCCTTTGCAAATAATGCTGCTTCTGCTTTCACCTGTAAGTTATCTTGCCAAAATTGTGTGCCTATGCATTTGATCAATTTGTATAAAGGCCAGAAATTCCATTGCATGTAATATCAAATTTATATATTACCTCTTCAGTCATGACCTCTGAGGCATATCCCTGCCTGGGTACATAATTTTATGTCATGAGGATTTTAGGTTGGAATTTCAGCATCTCTATGACGTTTTACTACAAAATTGATGATAATTTGCGTAAAAATTCTTCACATCATAAGTGGAGATTTTATGTCAATTAATCATGGTAAGTTTCACTTAAAATTGGGAGCAGGACTCATGCACACACTGCGCTCATAATCTCCCAATGCATCATTGTCAAAGCCGATGTGCGAACCGCAGACCATTATGCTTACCATTTTTATTACAGTACTCATGTAAGGCCATTTGTGTGAAAACGCCCTCGGGTGCAATTCGGTATTATTATTTACATAAAAATGCCATTGATAAAGTCACGTAATACATCTTTTGTGTCAATATTATATTTCCTGCAACGGCATCTCTAAAACCTCTAATGTTTCAGTCTGTGAAGCAGCAAAAGCCTGAAATTTGAACAAAAAATAATCACGGAAAGTTTTTGAAAGGCCTTCAACGAAAACGTTTTTGGACTGCTCCAGCATCAGTATTTTAAATAGATTCTTCAGTACTCCTGGCAATTTTATTAATAGTAACAGAAATAGATTAGATCATGACAGACTAAGAATGCTCCATTTCGTAAGGGAAAATTAACGATTTATTTGTGTTCACTTAGCTTTTTTTATTTTAATTTAAGATTTAATAAATTCCATTGTGAATCAAATAGCTGCTCAACTTTATTTCTCTTTTTTAGATGTTTGAGAGATAACATATAGAGCTAGTTATGGGTTCATAATTTTGCAAAAAAATTAAAATTGGATTAGGATTTGTTTTACATATTCATGTTGGTGATGGAAAGGAACATTCATAATTTGGTGAAAGCAGGATTCTGATTTGAGATTTGGTGTTTGAGGTTTGACAAAAAAGAGCGCATTCGATAAATTTAAGTTTTGACCTGTCTCCAATTTTTATTTATTGATGTATTCATTAATGTTGATAAAACATTTTCGTTGCAGAAAGTCTTGGAGGAAATAGTGAATGCTGATATGGGGGCTCCTTGCTCTCCCCGTCACTCCAAGAAAAAACAATTTATAGATTCAATAAAGCGTGCTGTTGGGCAACATGGTACAAATAAGTTTACAGAAGCAGCTGCCTTAACCTGTGTCAAGTTATGTAAAGCCTCTACCTACATCAGCAATTCAGATCCAAATAATGTTGCATTCACTCTCGTTCAGAGTGTCATCAATGACTTAAAGGCAAGATATTATCCGTTGAATAAAATGTTTAGTATTATCACCATTAAGTGTGCTGGTTTTTATCTAGTGATAAGACGTACTCCTGTATTTTTTCCAATTCTAGAGTTGATTTCCTTCATGACATAAGTAGTATAATATATATAAAAGCGTATCTGGCTGAACTTTGTGGAAATACTTGACATCCATATCAATGAAAAAACAATTGTAATATTCCACACTCAACATATTTTAACAAGTTTAGCAAAAGTTATCCGACCATGGTTTCAGCACCTAATGACTTTGCTCAACTTGTTAAAATATATTGAGCGTGGAAAATTACAATTGTTTTTTCATTTGATATGGATAGTATAATATACCTATAGCTTATTCTCTTTAAGTATTGTTCAAGAAGTAACACTAATTTCATTTCTAATTTCAGGCCCTGCTTTTCAATCCGACAAAACCCTTTGCACGTGGAATGACGGATTTGGATTTGATGGTTGATTGCTTTGTTTCTTGCTTTAGAATAAAACCTCACAACAATGAAGCTTTAAAAGTGTGTCTGAATCCGAATTTTCCTTCTATATATCATTTTGTGCTTGTCAGCTCCTTGTACAGGTAATATTAAAAATTATTTTATTCCTAAATGTTCATTGCCCTCTTATCTTATCAGACTTGGCTTATCATTCACTTTTAAACATATCTGTCAACACTGACATCAAATTACAAAAAAATGAGTTAAGTGAGAGTATGTTCCAAGGTCCAAATTTTTTGTTTGGTATACATATTATATACTTGTGTATAGCCTGACTTTTTGAAACCAAAATTATGGTGAAAAAAATTGGTGTCGGTCTATACATGTCAAACTTTTGATGGTTTAAATCTTAGCCAAAAAAAAAAGATAAATCTTTCCCATGCCAAGGGGCTGAAATACTGTGAAATATACCAATCTCTGAATCCTCCAAAACCATACGCAGAACGTGCGCTCTTCCTTTGTTCTGCGACCGAATGCGCAATGAGTTTATTACATTGTCTTCAGTTGACGTACATAACTTTTATTCAGTGATTAATGAACAATGTTGGCCTGTTTTTTGAGATTAGAATCAAAGTGGCTGACATCTGGTGGTGATCTTTAGAACAGAGATTAATAACAAAACAAAAGGGGAATCAGATATCCGGGTAGGCTTACGCTGGATTACATCTTCATTTTTTTTGCTGTGTTGATTGCTAGTCAGATGGCTGTGATTATGTAGGTAATTAACTCAACCAGTTGCATTTGTGTAACTTGTGTAGCTTAACTGGCTAAAGCACTTGGTGCGATATCGAGAGATCTGGGTAAGAGTCCTGGTCAAGGTGAATGATTTTTCCGCTGTGGAATTTCACTCTTTAAGTGCACTTGCAGGTGACTCTGTAAAGGTAATACTGTGGCTAGTCTCAGTAACCTCAAAATTTGGAATAATATCTATCCTAATTTTCCTAGGGTTCCCGAGCATTCCATGTTCATGATTATAGCAATAAACCTAAGGTTGGACTATTCATGAGTCATGGGAAAAATTACAATATTTGGGCTGAAAAATCAGGGTTCGGACTATACACAAGATTGGTTTATACACAAGTATATATTGTGTATCCTAAATTACTCGTGGAGCCCATGCCTGAGATTTGATTAAAATCTGCCTGGTTCATTTTTAGTTACATATTAGCAATTTTTTAAAAAGTTCTATTTTTTGCATAAATTTCTTTAGCTCTAATGTTTTCCATCAGACATTTAACTTAACCCAGTTGCTACAAAAATTATTGCTTGTTTGGTGACAATTCCCTATTTTTTATTTAATCAATACAATGTATGGGGGATCTATGACACAGAATGCCTCTTCATTGTGGGGAAGGCAAGGTCCGGATCCACCTATTATGGGCCCTTCGTGAGAAATTGTGGAGACCTCCTTTGACAATGCCATGGGCCCCCTTGGACCCTCAATCTGTGACCTCTCCCCCCTTCCCCTGCAATGTGGGGATTTGCAGGTTATAGATCTGGTCCTGGGGAAAACACTTTCAAGAGTTAACGTTGGCATATCCAACCACTTAACTTGATCTTGTGCCATTATGAACTCATGTTTTTGGAGCTGTGGATTGACAAGCTTTTTCATCCACATCCAAGCCCGGCTAGCTGCTACAAGTGGGCCTGTGCGATTATTCGGTTAATTGAGTCGTCGATTCAATTATTTTTAAAATTGATTGATTATTTTAGCACATCAATGTCGACTGTGGTAATTCACGTGATTGTCAACTTTTTTCAAGCATCAATTGTCAATTGTTATTCAAATCATAATTATTGTCCGGTAATCAATTAATTGACTATTATTGATTCGCTATGGATTGCAAATTTCATGTTTAAACTTGTTAGCTTTTGCCTGATGCCAGCCGATGGCCGACGCTGCTGATGCTTGCTGCTCGCTCTCGCTCGGCACCCGGCCTCAGCCCCAGCACGGCCTAGCGCTGGGGCCGGGAGTCGAGCCTTTGAATAGCATGATCCAATTTAGTCCTGTCAATTAATTGGTTGATGTAAATTAATTAGCCTTAGTCAATTAATTGAATGACTTCAATTAATTGTCATTTCTTCAATTTCCGACAGTTGAAGCGACCACATTTCCAATTATTCTTATAATTGATGGATATAGATTTTTTTCAATAATCGCACAGGCCTAGCTACAAGGGCGTGTGGCAGGGGATGTTAGAGCTCCAGTCATAAAAATGGAGGGATATAGGGCTGGGGGAATGGGGGAGAAAAGCATTGATTATTGTTTTATGTTTTGAGTGAATTAGTGTCTCAATCTGCTCGTTGTAGTCTTGAATGGTGCATTGAAAAAAAAAGAATAATTCTTGGTTCAACGGTGAGTTACTCTTATTTTGTTTTAGTATTGTCACCCCTGTAGAAATAGTATGTGGGTAAAATAATATCAGCTTGTCAACCGGAAATTCATGAGATTAGAATTTTTCTAGTAATCTTAGTCTTACATCTGTTTGCTTGCCAAAGTAAGGAGATCATTTAATATACAGTGCAGCATATCGTGTGATGACACAGGTTGTCATATTATTAATCTAGGCCTTAAACATGTATCTATGGCATTTGAAAAAGTTAAAGTGGCTTGTGGATGCCACAGAGTTCCGTAATGAATCAGTTAGGTGGTTGTAGATTAGGATCTTTTAGCAAAAAAAATGTGGAAACATGGAAAATGGGAAGTGTGAGGTAAAAATAAAAATTTAATATAATTTCTTACCCTCCGTTAATTATCACAATGACGCAATGTTATGATATATCTTTTCAGAATAATAACTCAACCACGCTTAAGTTGGTGGCCTCAGATTGATCTTGTATATAATAAAGCATCAGAACTAAGGTCAATGTTCACTGATACTCTTAATAAAGTAACTCAGGGATACATTTCTCATACGCCATTAAGGATGATTCAGGTAAGAAAAAGCTTTCATAATTTTCTTTCAACTTAGTTTGTAGATATGAATATTATCTACTGACTGAGAGTGACTTTTTTCTTGGCAGTCTTTGACTTTAAAAGGAAAAGACAGCACATCCAAGTTCAAGGATAGAGGGGAAGAGGGGCCTGGATACAAGAATCTCCTGCTGTGGATGGTGAGATTAATTCATGCAGATCCTATGCTGATGCTAAATGTAAGTATCCTCGGTGTTACGTAACACTATGCAATAAACAGAATGCACGTTAACCCAGAAAAATGTGATCTAGGATTATTACACGTTAAGGGCCGGGAAAAGGGGTATTCCCATGAGGTCATGTGGATTTGTATTATGACACTCATTTGTAAAATCTGCTGTCATTTATTGTTAAAACTCAAAAAAGACATTGATGTGGGCATTTCAAGTGAAACTTTTGCACAATGATGTATTATTGAAATTGAAATTGAATTGAAAAGTCTTTATTGTTCTGGGACTTTAAGTCCCCTGGAACATTGAAATATTATTACATGCCACAACAAATGGGGCCAATGGTGACAGCAATACATACAAATTTCATTAAGGAACACCACATATAAACCAACAATAATCAATGAATAAGAGAAAAAATAACATGTTAAAATTATGGTAACAGTGCACAGATTTAAGATCACACATTAAGGATTGAGAAATTAAGAAAACATAATACTACTGCAAATATGGATCATAATTTTATCTCAAAAGTTTATTTTTCAACAACGCTTGCTTTGCAGAACCAAGGTAAAGCTGGGCACGAAATTCAGAGTTCTACCCTGGAGCTCATTAACGGACTTGTATCCCTTGTTCACCAACCAACAATGCCTGATGTGGCTCAGGAAGCCATGGAAGCACTATTAGTTCTGCACCATCCTGAAAAGATTGAGGTTTGGAATCCAGAAGCTCCAATCAACACATTCTGGGACGTTAGGTAAGTGTGCCTGCTGGTGCAAAGGGATGAATTTTTATCGCGGAATTTACTTTACTACCTATGGTTACATGGTTTATTATGGTACATGATGCTTATTTCTGAGAAAAATATTGAGCAAAAAAGTGTTGTGGAAAGAGGAATGCTACAAAATGGGAAAGTCACTAAGAGGTTGAGGAATATGTATGCTCTACTTGTAAGTGAATGTAAAACATTTTCTGGAAGTAAGAAAGGAAAAATAATAACATTTTACTGACTAGATGGAAACTGAAGAGATTCAGGCTAGGCAAAGACAGGAGGTGTTTAAAAATTTGATTAATAAAATGGGCCGGCATGATTAGATGTTAGAAATAAATTCAATGTAGATAGGTTTAACCAGGGTCCTGGACTATCTTTGCAAGATAGAGAAATTACTTTGCCTGGTGTGTTTTCTTATTAAGTATTTCTTTAAAAATCTCTGAAAGTTGGATTGTCAGGTGTCCTCTGTGGAATATTTGCAGCAACAAGTGCACTGCATACATCTTTTGTGGAAAAAACTATTACTGAGTTAATGTCTTTTTCTTACTTCAAATTATGTCGTTTATTGTATTTTGTTGAGCCAAGTAACTCGTAGAGATATGGGCAGTAGGCTAGGAAAGAAGAGTTTAAACTGCATTTTGGCTAATTATTAGTCAAAATGGTTGTTCATCTTCGTGCAATGGTGATGCTCTGTGAATTATTTAACTTAAGTGCCCATATTTATTGATGCAGAATTAGTTATTATGTAACATAATACATCAAATTATATAAATTTAAATTTAATATCAAAACAAAATAAATACATATGTAGAATTTTGGTGTTATTTATTGACTGCTAATATTCTCTTTGAATGTGGTAATGCTTAAGTCCTTTTTATGTATGATGAAGTTAGTTGTTAAAACGTGTCGTTCTCTTCTCTCATGCTTTGATTGCACTGCATGAGTTGAATTTTTTATTGAGGTATCTTACCAAATTATGGTACAGTTCTCAGGTGCTGTTTTCAATATCACAAAAGCTCATCCAGCACCAAATTCTAAATTATACTGACATTCTCAAGTGGCTGAGAGAAATACTGGTGTGCAGAAATGCCTTTTTGCTTCGCCACAAAGACTATGCCACTGTTGGAAGCCAAATCGCTATCTGCAGGCAAGCACACATCAAGTTAGAGGTAAGTTTCCGAACCATCATCTGTTATGCTGTTTTATTTCTCTTATGAAATCTGTTTTCAGTTAATTTGATCCTTTCCTTAATCATTGGTAACTTTTAAGAATGGTTTGATTATTTTGTGATACATATTTACCTTTTTAGAAATAATTTCAAATTGATGTAGTATATAATAACTTAATGATAAAATAAAGAATTTTCGTGTCATCTTCTTAATGTTGATGCAGTTCAGAATGATTTTGTCTGTGTGGTGAATTGAGTTACTCTAAAATTCTCAGAAATTGTTAGCTGTTGAAAGTAATTAATGAAATAGACAATGAAAATCCTTGGTATTCTTATGGCAGCAGTGAAAGTTATTTACACTTCAGCTGACAGTGGGCTAATCTATCAGCCTTTGGGAAATGTTAAAAAACTGTCTCTGACCAATATGTAATTCAGCTGGCATTAAGAAAATGTATTTATTGATTTTTCAATTTCAATTACATCCTAAATGAATGATTCTTCACCATTCAATTCCAAAATTTGTGCCTATAATCTTTGAAAATTTGACATTGCTAGGATAAGTAAACATACATACATACCCCTCACGCCATTCACTTTTGGGGTAGGCAAAGTCAATGAACCGAGTTTTTGCTGCTAGGCCTATAAAACTGGCTCTCTTTCAGTAAGTTCCTCTATGATGCCCTCTCCTTGCAAAAGTATTTTGATTCGCTTCATACACGCTCTCCTATTCTTGTTACTCCTAATATTCCTCCTCTTAATTAAGAGTCTCTTCCACCACTTTCACCCTTGACTCTTGTGGTCTACCTCTTCCTCTCACACCATTCACTCCACCATGTATCATATATCTGTTTTGTTATTCGACTCTCTCCCATCCTCTCGACGTGACCAAACCAACAAAGCATATTCCTCTCACATATGTCCATTACTGGAGCATCCAACCCACATTCTGTCATCCCCACTCATTTATTACCCTATCCATCTTACTCTTGCAGTAAACACTTCTCAGGTACCACATTCCCACTGAATTTTGCCAATTCTTATGCTTACCCTGAAATACCCAGGTTTCACGGTGATCACAAGCAATTAATGCAAAAGTATCTAAACTAAATTCTGCTTTAAAAAGTAAAAATTATTCAGAACTGAAAGTTGGCTTCTTCAAATTCACAGAACTTATACATCCTAAATGGTGCATCTTAGCGGGGGGGTGTCACTTACCAAAATGTAAAATTGATGTTAGAAGGAGCAAAACTCGATATTGATTATAAGGATTTGTTGGACACCATGGTATGCAGCTTGTTGCATGTTGAACAAATGTGCTCTTAACCTGGGCCTGAAATCCTGAGAGACTTGTTAGCTTTTGAAGAGAATACATGAGACATGTTGGTTGATAATATCAAGTACAAGCAACGGGTCCATACTGACAGTAAACATTTTGTTGAACTAATTAAAACATATGATGAATATTTGGAACACCTTATTTAGAAGCTCACAGATATAAAACAAACACCATTACATTTCAAAAAGTCAGGCAAGCTTTCTAAGAAACAAAAAAGAAACTACGAGATAATGAATGCATTGTCAGTGGGGATTTTTCAGAAAATTTCACAGTTTTAATCCAAGATAAAATTCAGAGTTTTCATTTGGTGAATGATCAGGCATCACTATGTGCTGTACTATAAAGATAATGGTATTTTTCAAAAATACCTTCTAGGTACCTGAAATTAAGTAAATAGCCCTTAATGTCTCTATACTTCTGCATTTTACCAATGGGGCAGCAAGACAGCACAAAAAATTCAATAAACTTTGTAATCATCAATCTGATTTTGGCTTAGAAGCTCAGCGGCACTTCTTCGGTACGTCACACGTGAAAGATCCTTGTGATGGTATAGAAGGAACTGTTAAACGTTTAGTGTATAAAGTCAGTTTTCATACCTACATAAACAAATCACTACCACAAACCTATTGAGATATTGTTCAATTATCAAAAGATGTAAACTACACTAATTTTTAAGATTGTATTCATGTCAGCTTACTGACAACAGAACAATCATATAGAGCAAGTTCAGTGGCAAAACCAATGCAGGCTAAATAGTTTTCTAATATTCTGCTTACGAGACATTTTTATTCTTAGTGAAAAATGAAATCTACAACTATCAACACATTAAATAGGAAACTGGTTTGATAATCATCAATCAAAATTAGACTTATTTTAGGCAACATTTTATGATATGCACTAATCCATACATTGGTTCTACCCAGTGGTCGAGAGTAAATATTTTCGCTACTTCAGTATGATGTAACTTCCAAACGAGTCAAATTTTTAGTGCATTCTTAATAGGATCATAGCTTATTGCACTGAAAATTTCAAATTTTTAAAAAGTCCCTCACCAGATATACGGGGGCCCAAAAATGGTAAATTTTCAACTTTTCTTATTTTTCGAAGCTTGTTACTGCTAGAGGATTAACAAACACACAAAGTTTTTCTTACACACACTTACTATGATGCCCAAATACACGATAACAAAAATATAGACCTTGTAATCACAACCCTTCTATAAGAATAAAAATAGCAAAAGTTGTAAAAAACAGTGTTTTGTGTACAAAGTTTGGACTAATTGTTCTCATATATATTATACAGTGAAGTTATTGAAAACTATGTCAAATGAAAGCTCAATTTGTGATGATTAATCTGGTATTTGAAACATTCTCCTACAACTTGTAGTTTCCGAGTAACTCTAATTACCGACACTTGCTGAAAGTGTCATGTTTACAACGAGCTGCGACCTTCACGCGCCTGTAAGTCCTTGATGTCATGAGAAAAAAAATAAACAAAAATTGGTTTTGTGCCTCACAGACATGTAGTAGTAAGCGTGTAAAATTTTAATTTTTTTCTGAAATGGTGCTACAACAACTTTTTTTTTTTAATCTGGTGAAATGGTACAGAATAACCCATTACCAATTTATTCATCCCATTCTCTCTGCTTTGTAGATAGAATATCTTAGGGCATGAATTCACACCATACTCTCATCTCTCTAACTAACAACCTCTCTACTTTTACTTTCATTTCCTTTGATGCACATCTTGTCCTCCGAACCCACTCTCTTCCTAGATTCACTCTAGAGACCACCAAGCAGTGGTCTGTTCCTCATTTGGCACCCCTCATTACCCTTGTATCTATTGATAATTCTATCAATATCTCAATATACACTATGAAATTAATCATGCACTTTCAATCGTTTCTTTTTCAAGTATAAATTTGAATGCTGTTGTGTTTCATATATTTGAGGCAAGCAATCTTTTTTCCAAGCAAACACTTAAGTTTTCACCATTATCACGCAAGGGTCACCACACAGAGAGGCCCCACTACTCTCTCAGATGCATCCCGCCTTACACCAACCCAGCCATTCATGTTGCCCAGTACAATTATTCTCTCACCAGGGTCACATTTATTCAGAACCTCTCAGTTTTCCCAAACACTCATCGTTTACTCTTCCACTTTTCCCATCCACTGGTGTATGACATGTCACAATCACAACTCTTCAAATACCTACTTGCATACAAAGCCTGAGCTATATCAGGGATACTACCTCATATTTCCTTAATAGCATCTTAACTCTTTCACTGAGGATCAAGCCTACACCTTGACTGCCATGCATACCATCTTCAAATACTGACCAGGATGATAACCTACAGTCATCAGTTGTAAAAACGTCCCGCCCCTTGCACTTGGTTTCACAAATGCACAAAGCACCTACCCATTTCTTTTTCTTTTCATTCATCAACTCATTCTCTTCTCCATACAAATCTCTTACATTTCAAACACCGATCGTCCAGTTTGTATTGCAATGTTTGTCTCGTGATGGCTCAACCTTATACAGCTTCCGCCACCCATTGTGGCTTCGGCCATCTGAGGCTATTCTTTGAGTGTTAGCATTAGATAAGAATAGGGTATGCAAGGTTATGAGCCTTTGCAGTACCTGCGTCAAGTACAGCTTTCCATGCTAATGGTTATGACGCTCTACTGGTCAGTTTTGAAACAAGTTCACCAGTATCTCACAAGAGAAACCAAAGCCTAGTGATACCCTAGGCCTGTTTTCACTTTTATACTGTAACTAGGATCCCTTCTAAAAGGACTATCTTGAGAGCCAGTATATTGCTGCCCCACCACTAGGAGGTAAATGTGATGTACTGACCCACATGGGATGCGTAAATAAACATGATGGTTCTTAAAAAAAAACCACAGCACAGAAAACTACATACATGGAAAAGGCCTTGGCAGTCATAGCATTCCCAGATTTCATATGGTGTTATATTTTGGGGTAATTCCACATTATCATACAATGTGTTCTCAATCCAAAAAAAGTTGATGAGGACCATGTGTAATGAGTCTTATCGGGCTCATTGTAAACCTCTTTTCGGTAAGTTAGGGATCTTGACTTTTCCATCCGTGTATATATACCATGCTGTTCTGTATGTGAGAAAACATCTGTCTGAGTTTAAGTCAAATAACTGCTACCATTCTTATAACACAAGAGGCTGTGATGATGTACACATGCTGACATCTAACCTATGTACAATGATGAAAGGACCTTATTTAAGGTGTGCAAAATTATATAATCATTTGCCGCTAGATAAAAAAAAACGAAAAAAGATTGATGGTGTTTAAGAGCCTGGTTTTTTGTTATCTTGAGGAGAATTGTTTTTACAAAGTTAGCGACTATTTGACTTCCTGTCATTGATATGTATCTGCTTACTTTTTTTCTCTTTTTTTAATGATGTGCCTTATGTACTAACATTTGTTATGGATTTTACCTTTTGTAATGTATCTATTAGGCAAATAAATCTATTCTATTCTTCCTGCCTGGAATTGACTGGCAGTGAAAGGGTTAAGAGCTGTGGAAAGATATAGGGGATCTGTGCCTGTGTTTTCTGGGGAAAGCGAGAATCACAGTTTGTTAAGTTTTTAACTGGAACTATTATATAAAACCAACTTGATTTTTTCTTGACTGATAACCCTAACTTCTTTCTTTTAGGTTGTTTTCTTTATGTACCTGTGGAGCATAGACATGGAAGCAGTTTTGGTCTCCATGTCATGCTTTAGCCTTCTATGTGAGGAAGCTGAAGTTCGCTGTGGCTCAGAAGAAGTTTCAGTTACTTACCATTTACCCAACTATCATGTATACCAAGAGCTTGCTGCTGCATCCAATATTCTCACTACTGGTGAGTAGTTATTTTTTCTAGCATCGTCATTTCTAGTGTAGAATAAAAAGTGTTCAAGAATGATGTTTTGAAAGTGTTTCCATTCATTTAAGAGTTCTTATGCAATACCACCTGAATAAGCAGTTTGTTGTTGCAAGCTGTAAATAGTGGTCATTGCTTACATATTCCTGATGTGGCACTCTGGAATATCTATTCAAGAAGGTAACAATTGGCCATTGTCAAATGTATGGAAAAGTTCAATTGTTTTGATTCAAAATTTTAGGATGTTGTCATTTATTTGTGGTGCCTTTACTTGAACTTCCCCATGTCAAGAAACTGAAATCCAATAGTCTTGTGAAAATTTTCTCTTTCAAAAGAGCCATGAGTATGGAATTGGAGTCATGGTTACAATTTCATTGTATTTGCAATCATCAGAATTTTGTGAGAGTAACTTAAGTGTTATTGTGTCCTTGTGGTTGACAATAACAGTTATTTAATTTTTGAGTGTTCTGTTTCAATACAGCCAGCCTGGAGTCAAAAGTATTTTCTCGAGAGTTTTATCAGGGTAGGTGTGACTATATTTACATTATTCTTGCTGTTGTAATGTGCTGCTGAAGCATATTTTTCTGTTTTGGTTTGCTCTGTTAACATGTTTGTACGACAAATTTTCATTCCCAACTTACAGTTATTGTCAACTCCAGAATTTGTGTAAGTTAGGCCCACATGTATTGGAGAGTGTCTTGAATATATATTCCTCTTTTTTTATTTGCCTATTTCATGCAGCACTCAGTTCTGTTTATCATCTGGTCATGGATCCTAACGTGCAAGTGAAGGCTTTCAATTAGCCTGTGTATGAAATTCAAAAGTCATGTGTGTAGTGTTTCTCTTGCTACTTCTTCCTTTTCACTCCCAAATGGTTTAAGCTGTTATCATTTATTATCGTGTAAGCCTCCCTCAATGCACACCTCT
This sequence comes from Pyrrhosoma nymphula, assembly GCA_963573305.1. Taxonomy (NCBI): domain Eukaryota; kingdom Metazoa; phylum Arthropoda; class Insecta; order Odonata; family Coenagrionidae; genus Pyrrhosoma; species Pyrrhosoma nymphula. The sequence goes on along the minus strand of OY754330.1, from coordinate 19,921,012 downwards.
GACTATAAATGTTTCTATCTCAAGGTCGAGCTGCTTTGCAAAAGAGAATAATGGCCCTGCTACGCAAGATTGAACACTGTGCGAATGGAGTTCAACCTGTAAGTCAAGAGTTAACATGTTTTTTTTTGTATAGATGAATTCATCAATATGGGAGTAGTGAATTACGTTAAATAGAAAATTTCATCTTTTTAAATTTTTAATTTGAGATCTTTTTGTCATTGATGCATTAATGTATAGTGTGGGTGTATTTTTTGAAAGTACGCAATTCAGAAATTACTATTTCCAATGTTGCAGAATAAGTTCTTTTGACTAATCTGCACTTTTCTTTTATGAGATGCCCAAATGTTTTTCTTGACTGTTGTGTATACTCTGGAATGAGAATCTTTTGTCTGTTATGTGCATATTCAAATGTACCTTGACTGAATGGCTAATTGTTATTCGTGGAGGATAATTTATTATTTATTTAATCAAGATTGGCGTCTTTTATCTCATTTTATCAGCTTGAGGCCTAATTTCGCATGTACCAAATCAGCCATTTAAGTACTATAATTCTCTTTTCATTTTAAATTTATGCAGTACACCAGAAACTAATTTTTACCTAGCTAGATTTTTCACTAAATGAATGATTAGATGGTTATTTGAAGAGACCTGTCAAACTTTTTCTATGTTCTAATAAAATTCTTATTAGAAATAGTTCCCTACAGTTTTAAACATTTCAGGGAATCAATTTTCATTCAATTTATGATGATGTGCTGAGCAAGATATTTTTAAGGAATCAAAACCTGATGTTAAGCATGGTATCTATTTTAGTTTGCTGGATAAAGGGTCATTTACCTTTAATGGTATTCATTACCTTATTACAGCGCACTCTCGTTAGGACGTTCCTTAATAGGACGTTTTCCTCATTTGGACGTTCATTTCCTCAGATCCACGTCATAGTGCATGTAAATAACTATAGCTAGCACATTTTGGTTACCTCTTTACCACGTTTGGAGGAGGACCAAGCCAAATTTGTCCTAGGGAAATAGCAGCCTCGTAGGCTAATCAGGCGATGGATAAATCTCAAAAGGTTTACTTCTCACATTAAAAAAGTTCGTTATCGCTTAAAATACTATTTTGATAGTCATATTATAGTTTAAAAAAATGTTTATGAAGTATGAAAAAAGCAATCTAAAACTTTAGAATCACCTATTCAACGCTTGGCAAGGTCCCCACAAGCAGCGCATTTTATTGCGATATTCGTTTGTTTTATCGCTGTCACTGCTGTCGCCTATGGAATCAAAACTGCATGAGCAACAGCGCATGTGATTATCATCTATGTTATCATCAAAAACTACAGCCCGAATAACATTTTTAATGCCAATGAGACGGGTTTATTTTTTAATTTGCTTCCTGATAAAACACTGGCATTTAGAGGAGATAGGTGCCATGGAGTAAGGAGAGGCTGGCTGACCTATGTTGCAATGAAATTAGAACAGAAAAACTGATTCCGTAAGTGATCGGGAAATATAAACATCCCAGATGCTTAAAAAATGTTCAAACATTACCTTGGACGTATGATTGCAACTCTAATGCCTGCATGACCACCACAATTTTCAAAAAGTCCCTGCAAGCACTAGATGCAAAGATGGGTGGATAAAATCTTAAAATTTTATTGCTTATTGATAACTACGCAGCACATCCAAGGCACTAATTTTTAAGAAATGTTAAAGTGGTGTTTTTTCCTCCAAATTGCACGAGTGTTCTTCAGCCCCTCGATCAAGGCATCATACAATGTATGAAGCATAAGTACAGGAAACTACTTGTCAAGGAGAGGTTGGCCAGCCTCCTCGAGTCAGGAAGAAAAGTAAATATTCTGAAAGCGATGCATTTTGTGAAGCATGCTTGCGACTCCGTTGAAGCCAAGAGCATAAGAAATAGCTTTCGGACCTCTGGATTTCATCTCAGCACAAATGAGGACGGTTCCGCATCGCTGAGTGATGAGGAATCACATGAGCACACCCTTGAGGACTGGGATCAGCTGTTTGGGAAAGGGGAGGGTATGACCTTCGACGAGTGCATTGCCTGTGACTCTGATATTGAAGTCTGCAGGTTGGTTGTTACGTAGAACTTGTGACTACTAAAAATGAAGCTTTATTTATGGAGATAATTACGTAACAAATGAATAATAACTATTCCACATATAATCTTTCATCTTCCTAAATGAAATTGAAAAAGTCGGTGAATCTCATTATCGCGTATTTTTATCAGTAGATTGATGTCAATAGATGACGTCTATGAACAGAAAGGAAGAAGAAGACACCGGGAAAGACAAAGCAGAGGCCAAATATCCTCCAACATTCGCAAAAACAGTGGAAGCAATGGCGACAGTTTGTCACCAGTCACGAAGTTGATGAAAATGTGATGAATACTTAAATAAAAATGGACTGTACTATCAAAGAATTAGAGCTCAAAATAATAAAAGCAAAGCACCTTGGACAGATTCTTCCAGCCACCTTAAATTTATATGTATGTATTTCCATTAAATTATGCATTTTTGTTTGCAATATTTGTGGAGAACACGCGGGAAGTTCCATTTTTGTTTTGTTACAAGCAATCAAGTTTACGCTATTAGGCATGGGAAAAACGATGTTTTTGGGCCGGGAGCTCAATTTCTTCATGTTTTCTAGGAATTCTGACAATCCTTATATTTGCTCCTATAATATTTGCTCATAAAATTAAAATTTTCATCATGGTAAACACAAATATGTATGGCATTTTCTCCAGAAGAAATAAAAACTGTTTAATAAAAATAAGAGGTCATGAAGAGGAATTATCTGCATTATAGTTATTATGAATTGCCAGGCAATGAAATGAGAATTATAAAATTTGAAATTTATCTTTTCTCATCATAAATGTGATTTGATGGTTGGGGAGACGGCGGGAGGGAAATATAAAGTCACTTATTTCTGTGCACCATGGTACTACCAGCTTTCAGGCAGAGGTCTACGCTTTGTTGACCTGTGCCCATATCGCCAAAGATATCTGCCGCAAAGGCAGACAAATTCGCATATGCACCGATAGTCAAGCAGCTTTAAAAGCTCTCACATCCCCATGGTGCAAATCAAGACTGCTGCTGGAATGTCGGGAAGCACTGGACTCCCTCAGCAGGCAGAGCAAAGTTGAACTTTTCTGGGTCCCTGGCCACACAGGTATAACCGGAAACGAGATAGCAGATGAACTGGCTAAGGAAGGCTCAAACGTGATCCCAGTTGGACCAGAGCCTTTCATCCCAATTGCACCCTCTTCAGAGATCGCGAAGATCAAAGAGTGGAACCTAGCTCAACACTCAGAGATCTGGAAAAATGTACAGGGGCTCAGGCAAGCCAAGCTCCTAATAAAAGGACCCAGACCGGGACTAGCAAGAAAGCTTCTCTCACTGGATAGAAGACAACTTCGTACGATAGTGGGACTGCTTACTGGACACTGTCAAGTTATGAGGCACCTTCATCTCCTGAGAATTACAGACTCGACAAAATGTAGATGGTGCGAGGAAGAGGGCGAAACAACATCGCACGTACTCTGCAAGTGTCCCGCCTTGATGAGGACTAGAGTTAGGCATCTGGGCTCACCATTTTTGGAACTAGATGAAGTCAGTGGTATCCCCGTGGAGGACATGTTATCCTTTAGCAGGGCGACTGGACTCTATGGGTGACCACAGACACGGTGGTTAGCACAATGGACCATTAGGTCTAAGTGCCCCAGGTCCTCCTTGGAGGAACTCCACCAATTTATTAATCTAATCTAATCTAATGGTACTACCAGGATTACGTTCCTAACTCGCTTTGCTGTAATACATTTTAGGTTCATTATTTTCCAACCTCAATCATAGAAATTCTCTTTGTTTGCATCCCTCTTACCGATGAAGAAGATTCTGTCTCCTGTGAAAATTTGTCTCTTCAATCAATCAATGTTAGATATGTGCAATACAGGTGTCAACGCCAATTTTGTCAGTATAGGTGTGCTACTCTTTAGGTCATAATGGCATCCTCTGTACATGAAATTACTTTTTTGACACTTTATTATTGATTTCACGTTCGTTTTAATGCTAAAAACCAACTCTGCCTCACATCTATGCACACCAATAGATGGTTGTGTTGTGAGATCTGAGCAAAGTGAATTTTCTTGAGCTAATAAAAATAAGCTTTTCACAACTCATGAACTTATTATTTTAGTAAAAGTTTTTACTCTGACTTCCATGTTGATGAATTTTTAAAGCACTTGTTTTGTATGTGTCTGCATAGTTTTATCCTGTTTTAATTTTCTAATAGGTAATCTATACTCTGTTCAGTGAAATATTTTCCTCTTCTAAGTGCATTCTATGTATGTTCATATTGTATAGATGTGATTGTGCTCTGGGTTTTTCCTGCATTGCATGGTACTCTGGCTTCCTTTATCCTTCATCACCTCTAAGTGTCCTCTTAACCTTCCATTTCAACCAGTCAATTCCCTATCAATGCTTTATGGCCCATTTGCGCAATCCTCTATATCTCCAGTTTGTGTCCGTGCCCAAGGCATGGGAGGAGACGTTCCGCAACTGGGAGGCGTCAACCAAAATGCTCACATCATACCCGAAGGCGAAAATGGAGGATGGTCAAGTGGAGGCAGCGTTCCACCGTGGCATGGGCAAGAGGAGAGCCTCGCATCAAAGTTCAGAGCACGAGCTTGAGGTAAGGATGTGTAGATTAAATTCAATTTCAATTTATTTTGCCCATGGATTTGCAAAAATACAACAAATATAGGACATGTCAAACAATACAGACAATACAATACAAACAATACAGGACATCATGTAGCGTGATGCAGCTTGCCATAGCATATAACAATTCCAATAAAATACATGCTGAAAGGTTCACAGTTATGTACATTATCCCATTTATTCTCAATTGGATCAAACAATTGTTTGAATAGGTTTAGTCATCAGGTTAAAACAAAATACAGTAAAACCTCTCCTTTACACTTTTGACGGGGATGAAGGAAAAAAGTGTAAATCACGGGAAAATGTAAATCGAGGGAAATCATAATTTGTAGGAAATAGAAGCAAAATCATAGCCTAATGTTAAATAATTTTATTTAAATTAACAGGTGATGTTTAATATTTGATGGGTCACCAAATAGACATAAATAAATGAATAAACAAAAAATAAAAGTACATATTCTCATATTTTAACTTACCGTATATTCTCGTGTACGACGCGCACCTTTTTCCCCTTTCATCAGCGTCAAAAAACAGGGTGCGCGTCATACACGAGGATGCATGGCTTACTCGAGGATTTCCATTTGCAATGGTATTTACGCATATCCAAAGGCACATGACGGCCAAAAACGTCCCTAATACTTTATTACAACTTTGTGTCGTTTTGATGAAAATTAAGAATCTGTCATTATTAATGCCAGATAATACAAAAATATTTGTGCAAAGTGAACATCCACTGAGATTTGGACCGAAGTTGATTACATTGAAACAAAAAACAAAGAATTAGCAAGTTCTCGGCCGAGATCACTTTGTTGCCTTTCCATTGCTCGGCCTGCCTGATGGAATTTCGAGATGCATATTCTGTTCCAAGTACAGAGTTATACTTCAGTTCACCCCGTGTGCATAGTGCGCAAGGCTTAGTGACCATCAATTAAAACAGTTAATTCATTTTTTCTTTAGTGATGTTAGTGAAATTTATCAAAATGATCAGAGATAAAAGACTACGTTTATTCAGTGTTCATGAGAAACTAGAGATTATATGAGAAGCGGAAGATATCGGCAATCGTGCAGCTGGACCTAAATATGACGTGCTGGAATCTTGCGTACGAGACTGGAGGAAGAAAAAAGATACACTTCTTTCTAGTTACAGTAAGCAAATAGTATTTAGAGAGAAATCTACAAAATATAATGGCATTGAAGAACAACTTTCAGCGTATATTAGATACAGGTGCCAATTTGTGTTTTCATTGACGTCGGAAATGTGCCAGATGAAAGCCGTGCAGATAGTGAGAAAGCTTGGTGTAAACTTTAATGAATTTAAGGGTAGTAGGGGTTGGATGCTGAGATTTTTTAATAGGAATGACAATAAGAAGGAAATCAATTATATCGCAGCACTTGCCTGAAGTATATGAAGAAAAGCTGGTGAGATTTTAGAGGTACCTACGTCATCAACCTTAGAGATACGTATTCCTATACGTCAGGGCGAATTAGGAATGAAGATTAGATACTTGTTTACTTTAAAATGCCGTATGATACTACAGTGAATGATGCTGGAACAAAAACAGTTCAAGTGAGTACAGCTGGTGTAGAGAAACAACGTTGTACCGACATGCTAACAATATTGGTGGCTGGAAAGAAGCTTCCGCCATGCGTAATTTTTAAACGGAAAACTATCCCAAAAATGTTAATTTCCCAGCAGGAATTGTGGTAAGGTCGCAAGATAAGGGTTGAATGAATAATTATCTTGTTCTGGACTGGATTAAGTGTGTGTTGAAACGTCATCCAGGTGCCCTTCTTCAACTCCGTAGTATGCAACTGCGAGACAGTTTTCGCGGCCATCTTACAGACGACGTGAAGAAACGCTTAAAAGAGGGAAAGACTGAGCAAGTGATAATTAAATGAGGAATGAATTCTATGCTTCAACCACTCGATATTTACATCAATCTTCCCTTCAAGTCTCGTCTGAAGAGGTTGTATTCAGAATGGATGGCAAGTGCCATTCATGAAACAACACAGGATGAATGAACTGGAAAAGAAGGCCGTTCTAGTTCAGATATGTCAATGGATTAAAGAGGACTTGATCGTTTGGAATTTTAAGAAATGCTGCATTTCCAACAAATGTGGTGGTAGTGAAGATAGCATGATTTGTGACAGCGGTGAGGATGAAGAGAGTTTTGCTAGCGACCATTGTAGCACTGACGAAAATTAAAAGTTAGTATCAAATCATCTTTGTTTTCTACATATTCTTTGCCTTTTTCACTTTGCTTGAATTTGAAATTGATATCAATTCCATCCTTCGAAAGTGCATTTTCAAGACGATCATGAATGTTGCTTTCCTGTTAATGGTGGCCATAGTCATGATAAAGAACATTGACGCTATATCATTAAATTTTTTATTTTGATCTATTGTCCTACTGATTTTATGTAAAAAACAGACTACTGTTCCATTGTAATAAGAATATGTTGCTACTTTTCCCAAGAAGAATACATAGTATTTTTCCCGATTTTTTCAAAAATATTTTTTTCCCGATTTTTTCAAAAATATTTTTTGCCCAAAACCCATTGCCCAAAAACAAGGTGCGCGTCTTACACGGGGGCGCGTGGTACACGAGAATATACGGTAACTTGATTTGAGGTGGTGTCTACCTACATATATTTATCTTTGCATCAAGGGCATACATTTTTTCTTCAACAATAGTCTATGTCATCCATGCCTTTGTGTTGGCTGCATAGGTTGTAGCCAAGGTCTTTCTTAATGTTTTTAAAGCAACGTATATTTTTTGGACTTTTCAAAAACAAAGGGCTTCAGTCTCACACTCCCATCTGGATTAGCTCCTAATAAAACAGTAAGGCGACCTTTGCTGAGCTTGGCCCCATGACAAGGGTCCCCTTTGAAGTCTAAAGGGTCTTGTGTGAGGCATTATTAAAAAAATTACCTGTCTTGTCCACATTAAAAATTTATTATTTCGGGGGAAGATTGAAACAATGTCTTCAATATTTCTTCAAGTTCATCATACTTGGAGTATTTAATGAATTTACGTCTTTTTCTAATACGGCCGCATTCCTTAGCACTTTTCTTTATACATTTACAGGTTTTTACAGTTGTGTTCCACGTTGAACCTGGTATATCAAGTTCTTCGGTCAGGGACACGCGAGTGCCCTTATTAGTAAATTCTACTGTTTCAGGCTGGATATGGTGGAAGTTCTCGATATTCTCGATATTCTCTCGATATTCTTTCTATTCAGAGTTCTCAAGGAAAAGAAGGCCTCCATCATCACCCAGTCCCAACCCCTGCATCCGTGTCACCTATGTCTTTCCGCCCTCTGTCCACTCCAACCCTTAGTTCTCCCTCACCCCCACCGCTTCCCTCTCCTTCTTCCCACCCCCACCTACCCCCCCTATCCGCTCCTCCCTTAGCCTTCCCCTTCCCCCACTCCCTAACGCCTTGGTGGAAAGCTATATATGCTTGACCTAAAGCGAAGAACCCTGCACATGATTATGCCACAGTGTGGTGAAACGCGTCGTGTCAAATAAATAAATCTGTGGAAGCTTACCAAGTGTCTTTATTCATTATGAATGCCCTTATTAGAGTCAATTCTCTTTGCAAAATGTTGATTGTTTCTTCAAATGATAACGATTATCTCGCACGCTTGTTTGCCATTTTAAAATACCTTTCCTCACGATTGCCGTAAGTAATTGCTCATTAAATAAAACTAAAGGTGAAGTAACTAAAAACCTAAAAACACAAGATGAATGGCATTAGTGCGTGAGTTACGAGAAATAAGAAAAAGATCACTGCGAAGCATGAGAACAAGAGTTAACATACATTTTAACTTTTCGCCACAATGACAGCGTCAGTTGGCCAAATAACATCTAATTAAATATATTTATGGCATCCGCTACAAATTTAAATGTACTGTTTAAACATCTAGTACGGCCAGGGAAGAGAATTCTATTCCCTGGTATGGCTCCTTAGTACCAATTCGAGAATCCCGATCGCAAGCATTACAATATCCGGCATAAATACTTTTCAGCAATGCTATCGATGTAATGTGCTACCATCAAACAAATAATTGTGTTTTTAAAGGAAACCAAATAAATCAGCATTCATATATCATGTTTAAGCATGTATTTTATCCAGATTTAACATTAATCACGCTCAAAGTTGCCAGTTGAAGTGCGCCAGCCGTCTTTCTTGCCTTCAAATGTCGTAAATGGCAGGATTTGAAAGTGTAAATAGTGGGATGAAAATACATTATAATGATGCAAATATTTTTGGGACCAGGAGAAAATGTTGTAAATCACGTGAAAACGTAAATTCCGGGAACGTAAAAGCAGGGTTTTACTGTATTACAAAGTTCACAGTGATTTTTACCAAGTATTATGACAAACAAGTATTGATTAGAAAGTCATTTACAGAGTAATATAGCTTGCTGGCTAATAAGTGTTTCAATTTTACTTTAAATGTACTCTAAGTTTTTAAATCTATTTGGTAAGTTATTATAGAGACGTATCCCCATTTCATGTGGGCTAAGTTTCATGGCCCTAGTCCTTATTGTGTTAGTATTGTGTAGTCATGAAGTCTTATCGTGTAGTCATAATGACTGCCAGGAGTGGTATATCAGAAGTTAGTGGGATATAGCAGTACGGTGATTATCTTGGATGGTGATATTTTTCGTTAATTTTTGGAAAGTACGTTTAGTTCAAACCCGGATAATTCGAAGTCCAATTTTTTTGGTCCCTTAAATTTTGAATTAACGAGGTTTTACTGTATATTAAACATGCATTAGTATAGTAATTCCTGTCAAAAGAGATTGTCTCATTTTGAATTTTATTTATCCCACCTTTATGGATTTAAATGCATTGTTGTAGATTCACCTATAGGACTATTGAATGATTGGAATGTGATGCTTAGTTGAAGGGTGTCCATATCCCTCCATTTGCAATTGACTCTTAAGGTATGACAAAACTCATGTCCACCTCTTGTAATTGCATTTTCATTTTTTTGGTTGTCTTGTGAGTTCTCTTCTTTCTATCACATAATTATATGATATCCTATACATTTTTGACAAACTTTTGGTTCATGTGGCATTCTCTCATGAAAATTGTCATTAATCATTTTTTATATTATAGGATCAAATCAATGAGTGGGCGAACATGACTGGATTTTTGTGTGCTCTGGGCGGAGTGTGCCTTCAACGGAAGTCGTCATCGCCTCGCCCTCCTCCCCTTTGCAGTATAGTTTCAGCTGTCACCTCAACATCTCCTCCCTGTGTTTCTGCCATGGCTGCAAATGTTGTGGAGTCCCGCAAGTCCAGCAGTGGTGTTCTCCCGAGTTCCAGTCAAGATGTTCAATACTGCCCTGTCACTCAGTAAGTGATGGTGGTCATTAGTCATTTGATTTGTGGCCAACTTGGTGGGGATGTCTAATGTCTTTATGTCATTTAATGTTAATAGTACAGGCTGTCCTCGACTTTCGTACAATGGGCACTTTCGTAAACTCCAAATTAATACCTTTTACTTGACTTTCGGACACCAAATTCGGACTTTCGGACATTTGTCAAACAATATTTTTGAATTTCCCGCGATGGTGCATGGCGCACCCCGGCATTCAAGTGTTTCATCTGGCGTTCTCGCTCGCAAGTATATGCGAATGTGGGCTGTGTTAACAAAGAGCAATGTATAAGTTGTTTATTTACTGAATTTAATTAATGTCGTATGATAAGAATGAGTAGAAAACGTAAATATGATGTGACTGAGACCAATGAAAATACGCGTAGGAACGCGAGCAAAAGTTAGGAATTATTAGTGCGCTCAATTGCGAGGATTTTTTGCTGCAAGACAATCATTGAACTTAAGCCGTTCAACTGTGTTCAATAATAAAGGGGGAAGATAAAATTATAGACCATGTACGAGATGCTGGGAAGTGCAATGCGAAATTCACGAAGTTGTGTATGGCATGTACCTAGGAAACATCATTCCATTTTCGTTTGTCTTTTGTCCAGTTTCGGAAATTGCGAAATTTTGTTGTTTAGTTAATTGTAATAAATTAAATGACATCGAGTTTAATGTTCCAAAAATTAAATGTTGTGATGCTTCTTGTTTTGTGTCTTATATAGTGATAGTGGACGTTATCAGTGAAATGTTAATCTCTGCTTCGGAAAAATTAGTAATGCGTATGTTTACTCAGTACACAACGGTATTCTTTTTGAACCGTTTATCAAGACTGCGTAGTTTTTAAAGTAATTACGTACAGTAAGTCCTCGACTTACGAACATCCTACTTACGAACTTTCAAAGATACGAACATACATATCCAATCGAAAAATTCAAACGTGTGAAGGAATTTCAAATTTGGCGCCACCGTATAAGTTATTTGGATGTTGCAGCTGGCGGTGCGGCGTGCTGCAACTTGCGGATTGGTACTACCCCTCTTTGCCGTGACGAATTTTAACAATATTATCTCGATATATCAATTTGCAATGTTTATTGTTTACTTGCGTCATAATTTTTTACGGATGATTCGGAAGTAAGACGAAAGCCGAAAGATGCCCTACAAGTAGTGATATATTTGGAGATATTGCTACTCTTGACATTTCAATGGAAATCGACTTCCGTGTGTCAAGCTACCTTCGCATCAAATAGAGGCATTATTCCATTCACTCATTCGTTTTGTGATGAAAAATTATTATTACCTACCGGCAATACGAGGCTCGATTTGGGTTATCGTGATGAATGGTAAAATATCCTTTCCAGGGTATTTGGAAATTGCCTGACGAGAAGTCCTTCCATCCAGCTATCCCTCTCAATCACTCAGCAGGAAACATTAAAGCTGTCAGATTTTAGGGTGATACCTCAGTCAAATCTGAACAATTGGCGCGTCTAAACTGGTTTTTCCCAGTAGACCCCTCAAGAAAAAAATTCTTCGTTCCTTATTCCTGGGCGTGACGACATTCATCTGCGAGGGACTCATTCAGCGAGAAAGAGAAGGGGGTAAACCGAGAGGATCACTCCTTCACCTTATCTGTTATTATCTACCCTCACCCAGTTTCGCTTTTACCCAGGTGGCTTTCACTAGTGGGGGAGGGGTTGGGTCTTCTTTCAGCGGCCTCGGCAGCCAACACTAGGTTGATACGGCCGATGATCGAACGAGGGAGCCGTTATTTCGGTCGATTCAAATTGTACCCTTACCCCGGTGGTAGCTGTGAGGTTGACTTCGCACTCCTTCATGATTTTTCCACAACCTGAAATTATGTTGCGTAGCGCCCGAGAGAGCTTTGAAACGCATCAATGGGATGGGAAACGCATCGTGACATCAATGGGATAAATAACGTAGTGCATTGGCGCATGCGAAGAGAGAATCGGAACTCTAATCTGCTTTTACTTCCTTTTATAGGAAGCATCATTCACTTATGGAAGTGGATACCACGCCAGGAAATCCATTTTCAGACTGTCGACTTTTACATCGCCATGCTAATAGATAAAGAAATTCTGTTTTCACCGTTTGGCGCAGGAAGGATGTTGCTAGAACTTATTTCATAGGGCTTGATACATACCTGTGCGTACTTGATATCAACCACATCGGAGAAAAAATTAGTTAACTTGCCTAAAATCGATCATTTTGCAGAAATGCTACTCGGCTATGAGAATTGATACGAAAATGAGCTTTGATATAAGTTCTAGCTGCATAGTTTATCTTTCAATGCGGACACTCCTCAAGTTGGCACTTAAGTTTAATACAATTACTGTAGTCGTGTAATGCAAAGAAGATGTCCAGCGCTTTTTTCCACAGGCCTTCACGCCGAGCGCTGGCGCTTCCGCAGCGAACGGCTACGCGTTCTTGGCCTGCCTCTTCCTCCCCCCTCCACCTCTCTCTCTCTCTCTCTCCTCCCACCCTCGGCTCGGTGCTCATAGTTAGGGGGTCGGAGTAAAGTGATATTTTTTCTCGAGTCCGCATTACATTTCACTCATCGCTTTCCCACGCCCTAACTTCACAAGTGGCTTCCAAAAGTTGGGTGGGGGGGGAGGGCGTTGCCCGTTGGGAGTCCCTTATCAGCTATGACCGTGAACCAAACTTATCACATGTCACTCACCGCATACCCGCCTTAACATCTCGGGTGGTTTCCACTAGTTGGGACATCCTTTCGAGGACATATTATAGACATCCTTTCGAGAGCATCAGCAGCCAACTTCCATGGTTCCAACTAGTTCCAACATCGGCCGCAACACAGGATGACCGTTATTTAGGGCGATTTTAATGGTATCCACTCCCCAGTGTGATTTTTTTATACCTGATCCAGATCCGATTTTTTAAATGAATTAGAATTCGATTTCAGTATCCTGAGAAATGTAATACCCGTGGATCTTTAGATCCGATCTGACCATCCCTAAATAGTATTTCCCGGCGAATCAGCTTGCGTCTTAGAGGACGAACGAACAATTTAAGAGCACATTTTGGAGAAAAAAAGTGCGTCTTATGGGCCAGGAAATACGGTAACTACAATTTTCGATGCCTGGCTAACGTTTTTCAACTTACGAACAAATTCAACTTACGAACAAGTTCTTGGAACGCATCTTGTTCGTATGTCGAGAACTTACTGTATTGTTTTAAATATAATTAATGTATTTTAAACTTTTGTATTAAAAATAAAATTTCCTTACAATTGATATGAGGTTTTACTATGTATATATAACTCTCCGGGAACGTAACCCCTAATTAGTATGGGACTCTATTGTTCGACTTTCGTACATTCGACTTTCGTACACATCTTCAGGAACGCATTGTGTATGAAAGTAGGGGACTGCCTGTACCTACAATTGCTTTATGCGTAGAATTACTGGTACACACTGATTAAGGGTCTTTATCTGGTCCTTTCTTAAGAACAAAAAAGAAGATTCATTGCTGTTTGAAATTATGGTATTCTATGATTTGACTCCTTGCTTCTTTAGAAGAAACTTTTTCATAATGTTTAGATTGTATTATTTTAATTGTGGCGGCCTAGTGGGTAGAGTATTTGGCTACCAACCGGAGGGTCCCGGGTTCAAATCTGGGTGAATCCTCGCACTGCGACTATCTGATTGTCAGAACTTTGTGGAAAGTCGCAGGTATCCCAGGGAAAGGAACTGGCCCCCCTTACCCTGAATGTGTGAATTTCACATGCCAATGGCTTAGTATGGGGTGAGCTCTACTCTCACCTATCATAATCAACCTTCGGGTTGAAACACTGAGTGAGTGATTTTAACCGTAATGATTGCATTCATATTTACATTCCCATCAGGTCATTTCCTTTCAGGGTAGACACAATCCTAAAAGTTTATTTCTCCGTGATAGGCTTGTAAAGCTGACTCTAATGATATCCTCCGTACTACTCTATCCTTGCATACCTATTTTGCCTCAGTTACACTCATGAAGTGCTTCATACCCACATCTGCTTCGCTATTCAATTCTCATCCATTCTCTCGACATGGCCAAATCAACGAAGCAAGCTCCTTTCATATCGTGTCCATTACGGGAGCATCCATTCCACATTCTTTCATCACCCACTTATTCCTGACGCTATCCCTTCTGCTTTTACTGCAAATAATTCTTAGGTACCTCATACCCACAGCCTGTTAGCGTACTCTTATGCTTATTCTGGCATACTCAAGTTTTGCTATCATAGAATAAAGTGGGAAGGAGTACACTTTTTTATGCTGCAATTTTTGTTTCCTTAGAGAAAAATTCATTTATTGTTGTACTCCACATAATACCTACGACTTTTTTCAAGCATTTGCATGCCTTTTAATCCCTCTATCTATCCTCCCGTCTTTTGCAAACCTTTGTCCAAGGTACGCAAAATCATCCACTTGCACAATTATTTCAGCTATCACTCTCATCGTACAATCACTGTTCCCATTCTCCTTGTCAAAAACTCTCTCCTTGACTCTTATTTCCATTCTCACTGTTGCTACACATATAAGTGATCCAGGAGCCTCTGTAATCTCTGTGGGCTCTCAGATGTCAACACATTGTCATCTTTAAAATGCAGGCTTACCAGAGAAAGTATATTTTCACCTGGAAAAATGAAAATTTCAGCCTGGAAAATCTGGAACAGTCCTGGAATTACATAATTTCTAGTCTGTAGCAACCCAGTATATGCTAAGTGGTTGTTGGTCATTTAAGTCATTTGTTCATGCATTCTTTGAAACAGGTTTAATGGTAGCGTATCACTATTTTCCATATTTAATGTAAAGTGCCTTGTACGAAAAGGATAGCTCATGATAGAAAATAAATTTTTCCAAAAACGGAGATAATGTGAGGGGGGGCAGGCTTTTATTAGTAGATGGGGTATATGCAAACAGATATAGTACCAACTTTCACATGAACCCAAAGTAATCTAGGGGACACTAGCTCACAATGCCTAGTCATAGTTTATTAATGCATAGCCATATGTACATATTTCCTCATGTGACATTTTTGTTCCATAATTTTATTTCTTGGCTTTATGTTTCCCTTTTAATTCTGACCTTAAAAAAGAATTGTTTACCGCTTCTACTCACCACTAGTGGTCCTACCACATACTTATGTAGTAGTGAATAAATGAAGTATGTGGTGATGTGTCAGTGACTTCTTTAATATTTGTTTAAGTACCTTCAAAAACTATGTTGGGCACTATGTTTTAAGGTCCTTTGAATAAATTGATTGTATCTTAAATTTAATTGTAATGTAAATTTTTCTTCATTCTTTTTATACTTAATTTTATCATCCTCCTTGTGTTTGCATGTGGTGCTAAGTTTTATGTAAAGATCCATTCGATATTGTGCCATTACTAGTGCTCATGGGAAGCTTTTTGTATTTTAGATTCGTTGGTCAACTCCTTCGCCTGTTAGTGTGCAACAATGAGAAGTTTGGCGCCCAAATCCAGAAACATGTGAAGGAATTGGTTGGTCATGAAATGTCACCCGCTCTCTACCCTATACTCTTTGATCAAATCAAAGCAATTGTTGAGAAATTCTTTGATCAACAAGGACAGGTAGAATTGGTCTTGTAAATGCATGTTTCTTAATGAGATATGAGGTATGTATCATTTTCATAACAATTTACTTTGTATTTATAGGTTATAGTCTCGGATATCAACACCCAGTTTATAGAGCATATCATTTTCATCATGAAAAATGTGCTAGACACAAAGACTGATCATCCATCAGAGCATCTTGGTGTCACCAGCATCGAAGGAATGATGCTTGCAATTGTCAGGCAAGTACTGTAATTAACACATTTCATCACACATAACGTTCATAAAACTTGGATTGTAATCTAGATTGTGTAAAGTGTATGAAACAGCTATTGCTTTAATGATTGTTGAAGAGCTTATATCAGCTGCTGTGCATATTAGCACCAGAAAGCAGCAGCCCTGGTAGCTTGGCATATTCATTCCTTCAAAATTATGAATTTGGTTCCAAATGACTCAGTACGTTGAAGTTTTAATATCATTGAAAGTTTTTACATCAATAAATGTAAATCTTATGGCTCTTTGCTCTTTTTGATATGTAATTGTGCTTTTCTTTTTTTCCATTACATAAAAAGTGAATGTATAGAATATGCTGGATTGTGTTGGTGATTTTGAAAAGTGATTTTTATTGCATTCATGTTTTATTGTTGCTGTGGTCATTACTTAAATGTAGGAAGATAACTCGAGTGTGATTACTAGAGAGATGTAATTTTTGAGCTAAAATAATCCTTTTTGAAATTTCTATTACAATAAGAAGTCATTTCACGTATGTTGCAGTTCTTTTTTTTTACAGATGATGACCTTACAAATTTTAATTATTATAATAATCTTCCTAATATTATTCATGTTTAGAAGAAGCTACAGATGAATGAAGCATAATCACTTCACTACTATGGAATATTGTTTTTAGCTGGGAAAAGAAAAAGCACTAGATCTATTAATGGAAGATAACAGAATAGGGCAAATATTACATTTGTAAAGAGCAGTATGGGCTTAAGAAGAGGAAGAAAGTGCATATGTGGATATGAAAATACAGTGAATCCCCACTTTATGAAATTGATCTGTTCTGAAGGACTGTATGTATAGTGAATTTCTTTGTCAAGTGAACCAATGCGTTAACGGATGTCACCAAGTGTTTTCTATGAGCAACAACACATAAATTTAATTACATACAATAGTTATTTGTGCACATAATTCTTGGGATAATGGATGATAGATGGTAAAAATAAAGTAACACACTTATTTCAATAATTTGATAGCAGAAAAGCATGTTGACTTCTTGGGATTGATGACCTTTATCTCCTGCAGCCCAACTCCTGTGCTTGTTGACAAACTTCATCCCTACTTATGGATGTATAGGTTGGCACAAACTGATTGAGAGATTGATTTTATCAATTCAACCAAGGCAAACAGCATGATGATTTTCAGATTATAAGCAATAGTATTTCTCAGTACCAATTCTCGAACACAATAAAGTCTCAGAACTTTGCAATTTTCCACAGAAAAATGTTTTGTATGATGGGTTTTGATTTTATACATCATTGTCAAGCTCTGGGCAATTGGAAACTGTTTTATTAGTTTTGTCTGGTTTTACTGTAG
Organism: Pyrrhosoma nymphula; assembly: GCA_963573305.1. Classification (NCBI taxonomy): domain Eukaryota; kingdom Metazoa; phylum Arthropoda; class Insecta; order Odonata; family Coenagrionidae; genus Pyrrhosoma; species Pyrrhosoma nymphula. The sequence goes on along the minus strand of OY754330.1, from coordinate 19,903,687 downwards.
TTAGGGGTATGATATCACAATGTCTTATACGGCGACGATATGATGTTCGATATATTGCTCTTCAATATTGCAGAAGCAATAAAAACAATATATATGATGTATGCCCCTCATTTTTAGCCAAATATCGGCAGTAAAGGGGGAAGGGTAGCTATTGCCGAGCATGAAAAGAGAAAGCCACTAAGAAATTATGTGGCTAATGGTCCAAAATAACAGAGAAAAATAGGTAGTAATGCATGAATATAACTCATATCAGTAAAAATAGGAGCTATATTTTCAGTACTTGATGAAAATTTTTGTATTATTTAATTAGTCTTCCTTCATGATGATGTTGTGATGTTGTTACAGCCATATAGCAACAGCCATATAGCCACGTCAATTGACGTACTCTGTCAGTCGGTGTAGCCAGGAGCACGTCTATTGACGTGGTCCGCATTGAATGTGTTAAGGCCTTGTGCAATACGTAATGCATATGCGCCGTTAATGTTTTTCCACTAGAACTGAGGTAACTGTTGTAATTAAGTAACTTTTCTCTACATTCAATGATAATTCTAGGAATTTATGAAATTTTTTCATCATCTCATTAAGTTTCCATCATAACTGTTTTTCTATTGACCGACAGAACGGAAATGTCCATGTATGCAACCCGCGATACAATTGCATTTTGAATATTTTTCTTGGCATTTGATCAGTGGATACTATAAAAAAACGACCAGTGCTATTTTTTTATTGAAATATGATATACATAAAGGAAATATGTTGTCAGTAAATATGTGTAGAAATCTGGTGTCCATTTCCAAAAATATGAGATGAAAAGTTTTGGGGTGGAAGGCTTATGTTTGGAGGGGGCTATATTTTGACAAATATGGTATATATATTGCATAATATGTACTGTTCGTAACAATAATACGGGTGATAAATAATAATACAGGGAAGGGCTGGGTAGTACAGACTATCTGGGGTAAGATTTGTCCTCAGTAGAGAGTGTCGTGGATGACTTTAGCCTGGGTGTGGAGTCAGTGGCCTTTGCATAAGATGATTTTCAAGCGATTATTTTGGGGGAAAAGGTGCATCTTAAGTGCCGTCTAATACTTTAATTCAAATGAAATTCATTCATCAAAACAAATTTATATGACTCATAGCTTGATTTATAATACATTGAAGATATCTGAAAAATGTTGTCACATCATGCGTTTTTTATCAACTTTTGATTTCTCCCACATTTGATTACCTTCTGCCTCTTTTTTTGTCCCTCCAACAATTCATATTTGAGGTTTTACTTTATTTTGACAGTCTTCTGTTAGTTTTTTTTTCAGCATGTATCTATGTTTGAAATGTTGTCTTATAAGTATTATAAAAAGTATTTTCCAATTTCATTAGGTACGTGAGGCATCTTGACATGACTGTGCATGCTGTCCACATCAAGACGAAGCTCTGTCAGCTGGTGGAAGCAATGATGAAGCGGCGAGATGATTTAGCATTTAGGCAAGAGATGAAGTTCCGAAACAAGTTAGTTGAGTATCTTACAGACTGGGTAATGGGAACTTCACCACAAATTGCTCCTCCAAGTTCAGGCGATGTTAGCATAATCACCAGGTCAGTGTACATTTTTCTTTTGTTTTTTTTTTCGGACAGAGGATGATGAAAATCTACTCTATGTAATTAATGTATAGAAATTATGTTGTTATTTCTTTTACATTTTTAAATTATGAAGTAGACCTAAATGTTTAGTCTCCTTAAAGCCCATAATTTTTCAATTTTGGTAGTTAGTAGCATTAGTTTGAATTAGGTCTAATGAATACCTCATTGCTTTTCAAAGATGGATTGTCTTGCTGATGAGACACATGTAGACTTTTTAAGTCAGTAGGCTTTGTTTCTTTCCCTTAAGGATTTAGAATATCTTAGTCTTGTTGTGATCCATGCATGTTTTGTATTTGCTGCCTTTAGGGTTAGCATCGAACTGTGTATCTCCTTATGCCAAAGACTAAAACCATTCTACTGTAATGTTGCTGGGTTTCTATTTATCTTTATTCTCACACCTGATTAACTTTGCCCAAACATGTAAATTAATCTCATCCAAATTACTTGCAGTTATGTGGAAAGTAATGGTGTGGAAGTGAAGAGCTTATTTTATTGTCCTAGTCAGTCATTTTTTAGATGTGAGATTATTCACTACATAGAATTTCCAAATATTATAAATTCCAGTTCTTGAAAGGAAAATATATATTGCAAATTGCTGAAAGCAGAAGATTTGTATTGTTTTTATGGAGATTTTGGCTCTAGGGAGTTTCTGAAGAAAAATTCTGATGCTCTGAACTTGAACATAATAACTTCCGGGAGCGAGGTGACGGTATTGTAGAAAGTGGAAAAAGGATGAAAACCACAAAATATAATTGGAGTGAAAATAATATATGAAAATATTTATGCCTCAAGATATGAACACAAATAGCATTTTTGTAAGTCTTATACAGACATTAAGTGTGTATGTAATGCAACTTCTATCAAAAAAGTAAAAAATTTGTTTACATTCTCTTTGTGGAATCAACTGCAAAGAAGGACATTTTGTTAAAATCGCTGTCGGATATGATTTTATTCACTTATACTTGTTGATACCAATGGCTTTGATTTTGTAAAAACTAAAACATCCATAGTTGTTTGGCTTTTAGCTGTGTCAATCTGGCGAATTAGTCCTTTGTAGCAGGATAAACTTACGAAGCCTTGACATTCCACAGTGCTGCTATGCCACAAGTTTGGATCATCTTCATGAAATCTTTTGAAAGCTGTCCTTATTTATGGTCTAGCCCATGAACAAGAACTTTTCTTGTCAATAATTTTTCTTTCTTTCAACGAAAATGTAAAAAAACTAAGAAGGTTAAAGGTCAGCAATAATGTCAAGTCGCATCAAGTGAGAGCAACTTGGTTGGTGACAAGTTTGCGTCAAGGGAAGGGGTGAAGGGATTCAGGTAGCTGGCACTTAGAAGTCCCTTTGAGAGACAAATTTGCACTAAAGGAAATTTGTGCTAATGGAGGTTGTGCTAAACAAGGCATGACTGTATACTCATGTGTGAAGGAAGAATCGTTGAAATAAGGTGAATCGTTTAGAAATAAATGATACTTTGGGGTGTCATGGGACGAAATTTGACTTCGAGTTACATATTAAGTGTATTTCGAATCATCTGTACCATAAAGTATACAATTTCTTATTCCATTTGCCAGGGACTGCTCACAACTTCAAATTAATCGATATTTCGAATTAAGAGGGTCCGAGCTAACGGGGGTTTACTGTATTTGGTATCAGTAAATTTCCTGTATTCCTGCTTGATATTGTTGCATGAAAGTTTGATATAGTTGATCATTTATCTGGTTTCATTGTTTTTTTATGTTACATTTTTTTCTATAATTTAGGACAAATTTAACTTTTGATATTCCATCATTAATAATTTTCAGGAAAATGCTAGTGTCTTGCATGGAGCCGTTCACTAGGCCATGCTCTTGAATTTGTGTCTTTTGGAATGTTAGATATTGTATGCTGAACTATGGTCTAAAGTACCAAATTTACTTTCTTTCAGTTGCCATTCATATTCTTTCAATAATTTGTGCATTGATGGCTGAATTAAAAAAAAACCATAGTCCTTCTCTGGAAGCTATTTGATCTGAAATCAAGCACCTTATTCTTTTATTGAAAAAACTTAGTATTTTCATTTTTCTTTATTCAATGGAATTTTTAAAATCTATGTGTCATTCACTTACTGTCAAATATGATATAATAATGTTGTGTTCCTCACCTGTCTTCACCTATTGTCACCTTCGGACTGCAGCTCTGACTGCATGGAAACAAATCCCCACAGGCAAGTTATCAAAATTTGAACATTATCTGGATGAATATTATTGTCTTGTACCTGTGGATTTTCATTAATTCCTGACTAACACTGTACTTAGTGTGTGCCTGTATCCATTTCGCCAAAGGGATTTGGATCAAGCGTGCATGGAGGCAGTGGCTGCTCTACTAAGAGGGCTTCCTCTGCAGCCAGAAGAATCAGATCGGGGTGATCTCATGGAGGCCAAGAGCCAGTTGTTTCTCAAGTATGTACTTATGAATATATCAACCTTTTCCAAAAGTTATAGTTTTCATAAAGAGTTTGAAATATTAATCTAATGCTCAATATGCTATACATGATTATTCAGAACAACTTGAACGATTAGCATGGTAAACAACTGAGGCAATTTCACAGAGCTGAAGACTAAGGGGAAGTCTTTTATACGAGGGCCATTTTTTTTCAACCTCCGATAGGCTATAAATGAAAGACAAGTTCATGTAAAACAATCATTTTACTACCAAAAGTTTGGTACATTTACGGTTACTTTTCAACATAATCACCGAATAGATTGAGACATTTATCATATCTGTGAACAAGTTTTTCAATGCCCTCTTCAAATGCCCGCCAGTGAATTCAAATGAGCATTGACGTTGTTTTGAAGATCTTCATTGGTTTGGAAGTGCTTCCCTCCTAGCCATGTCTTCAGCTCAGGAAAAAGATGAAAGTCACTGGGTGCTAGGTCATGACTATACGGCAGATGATCGAAAATGTCCCATTGAAATTGGTTGAGGAGCCGTTGAGTTGCATCAGAAGTGTGTGGACGAGCATTGTTTTGGATCAGAACGATTCACACTTGGCGGGAGAATCAATGATGGCGTCCATGTTTACGTGGTTGTAGCGGAATGCAAACTGACGCTTTGATGTCGACAATGGCTGAGTGTGTAGTGCGAGAGTTGCGCAGTTGCCTACAGCGCATTCCCGCTTTCTGCCGCTCGCGTGGCATCCATACTGGGTGATCGGAGGTTGAAAAAAAAACAGCCCTCATAGATATTTAAATGTTGGCTTTCGTGGGTATGAAGATTTTACTGAGTTGATTCAATCAATATACTGTCTCATGCAGTGTTTTTTTGTACACTAAATGGAGTACCCTATTTTAGTAAATAGGTATGTCATTATTAAATTGAATGGTTCATTTTATCACCTAGCTGATGAATTTGGAATCTCTGGTTCACTGAGTAATTTTATTTAAAGCTTTAAGTTAATTGGTATTTTCAGGATATTTCAAGTAAATTGCCATTTTTATTTTTGGTTTGAGAGCTTTTTAAAAAGTTTACTTGCTTGAGTAATTCAGTGTATGTATTCTTTTTGATTAAATATAATGTTGATGCATAAGATATTTATGAAAATTAGGTGATCTTCGTGAATGTGCATGGTAGAAGGCTAACATGGCCAAAATGTAAAAAAAAGAACAAAAATGAGCTTAATATTTTTTAGCAGGTTAGTCAATGATATTTAATAATCCTTCTAAACAATTTCTTCAGAAGACATTTGGTGCGTCATTAAGTATATCAATATATGTATGATATATTCGTATGCTATGATATGATCATAGCATACGAACAATAAGACCATTAAAAGAGTAATTTCTAAGACAGCGTATTTCACATGGAATAATTTGGTTCGTCTGGTGCATGTAAATGTAGCATCAAAAAGTAACAGTTCAAGTAATGGTGAAAATTTTATGGTATTGGTACATAAATTGTAAAAATATAACATCTCAGCAAGTTGTCGGCTTACAGAGAAAGTAGGTAAATTCAAAACTTCTAATGTTTCACCACGAGGTACATGTAAAGTATTGAATCCTGCATAATATGTAGTTAATAACTCTAAGCAACTTTCTTTGCACCCGTTATATAGTATTATAGGTCATATATTGTGATTTTGGTAATTATAATTATTGTGGCTACTTGTAGTTTCATAACTTGAATGCACTGACTAGCACTGAAATAGCACTGAAGTATTTCTTCTTTCTCATCAGAGATTTTGGTAATTCATACTGCTTTATTAACAAATTCTGATGACCTCAAAAATTGACACGTTTACTCCTATGCTTCTTTGTGATGTCTTAGTAAAGTCAGAGTAGCAATTTCTTGAAGTGAACTTACTTATGCTAAGAAGTGTCTCAATTTTATTATGCTAGGATGAAGTATCAGTTTTTTATGATGATAAATGATATCATTCAAGCAAAATATCTCTGAAGGACTTCAGTGCACCGCAATGACAGTAAAAAATTGAGTGACCATAGGTTGTGAGATGAATAATATAATGAATGGCTCTCATGAGGTGCCTTGTTTTATTAACGGGGGTTGTTTTTGCCTTGAAGTAGTGTGATGAGTGATACCTGTAGCTTTATATATGGTTACTTATTTCAGCATGCAATAAAAGATAAATCTGGGGAGTTTTTACAGTAGATTTTAATGTGAATGAGAAATAGTTGATGATATAGAGGTTATTGTGAATATTTTACAGTGCAGGTACAGCCTGAGTGGATCAAAAATTAATTCTCGGTTGTTCCTGTTGCTTTGATTTCCTATCTAATTAATGAAAAAAATGGCTCAAGTGTTATGTCTTATGTTTACAGAACAGGTAGTTCATAGTTTCATCCAACCATGATTTCTCTGCAGGTATTTCACACTATTCATGAACCTTTTGAATGACTGCAGTGAAGCTCAAGATGTTGATAAAGACGTTTCAAGGCAACGGGTACAAGCTGGAAAGTTGAGCACATTAAGGAATTCAACGATTCAGGCCATGTCAAATCTTCTATCTGCCAACATTGACAGTGGTCTCATGCACTCAATAGGTATGACATTATCTTTTGATGACGAATTGAGAATTGTGAGCCTAGCACAGAATATGATGGCCAGGATGCCTATTACGGAGCTTTTTAATTTTTTGTTGAAATAGGCTTTCAGTCATTTGAGCTCCAATATTGCCACGTTTCACACCTCAACATTTGCAACTTAAGTACATTATGTGGTAAATTTGGGCATCATATTATTTCATCATGTAAGGATTGTGATATGAAATTACAGATGACTTTCATTGCTTAATCACATATTTCTGAGGGATGTACAATTATAATTCGATTATTTATAAATTTACTTAACTTATCTTTGTTGCATATTTACAATGAACATGCTCGAAAGTTTTATCCTTGAATGATATTCCTTTGAAAACATGCAACTTGTAATGCTTACTGAATATGCTTTCCCAACCTTAGCTAGCCTATGCTCATTCAAATGAGAACATTTAGGGAGATTTACCTTATGATATTTTTAAAGAATGAATTGGTATATATTTTATTGTCCCATCGGCTCTAAATTTTTTTTACCTACTAAGAACAGAGCTATTGCTACCAAATTCTGTTCACCTCTTATGCAAATGTCGTGCATTCTTATGTACCTTTTATTACGTTAATTAGGTCATTATTAAGAGAACAGTAATATCAAACTTGAGAAGTGCATTTTTTGCCCTCTGCCATCTTAAAAAAGTGGTGTTTCTCCTATTTTGTGACAGATGGTGCGGAAGTCGGGCAGTTACTCCTCTCTTCCATATTGCCTGTTGTTTGTCACTGTACATAAAGGGAAATATGAGTATAATATAGATAATGTTGCATTACTTTGTGATAATAGTTCATGATGTTCTGAAGAATGAACCAATCTAGCCATTCGAGCTGTGTGGAACCTTGCCCTGCGGGCTGGGAGTTTCACTTGCTTTTTTTAAGGGAATGTAGTAGATGTGAAATCTGTCAGTATCCCCGTATACCAGTTCTTTCCAAAACCTCTCAATAAGGCTCTGAAAACTGTCAAAATTTTCCCAAAGTCGTTGTTTTCCATTGACTATTTCTCTAAAAATATAAGTGGCAGGGTTAAGCATGCTTCTTTCCTAAATGTGTATCCCTTGTTCTCTAATGTGGTGTTACTTTCATTTCCTCAAGTTACCTTGGTTTTCAGCTGAATAATTTGAGCTGACAGGGTGAAAACACATTTACCGAATGAATGAAACTCCAATTTTCAATACTTGTCTGAAATTGTTAAAAACATTCTTGACAATATATGCTTTCTTAAACCTACCTGAATTTTTTCACTTCAAAACATATTCTTCTTCAGTACAAGCATTTACCATATTTTTACTTCAGATCTGGGGTATAATCAGGATTTACAAACAAGAGCTGCATTTATGGAAGTCCTCACCAAAATTCTTCAGCAAGGAACTGAATTTGATACCTTGGCAGAAACTGTTCTTGCAGATCGGTTTGAACAATTGGTTCAGTTGGTCACCATGATTAGTGATAAAGGAGAGTTGCCAATAGCCATGGCTCTTGCTAATGTTGTTACTACTTCACAAATGGTAAGGCCCTAAATTACATTTGAATACATGACTTTAGTAAAAGTTCTCTTACTGTATGGTGCACTTGCACTGTAATTGTAAATTATGTATGTATAAGTAACTTAAGAGTATTTAATAACTGTATAGCGATAAAATGACTTGATTGCATTGCTTTTTTAAGCTTCTATAATTTAAAATGTTGTTTATTAATGCATATGTATGGTATTAATATTGGTATCATAATTTATTATTTACATATGTGTCTGTCATGAAGTATTATCCTTTGCTATTTTTAGGACGAGCTGGCCCGAGTCTTCGTCACATTATTTGATGCTAAGCATCTCTTGTCTCCCTTGCTTTGGAATATGTTCTACAGAGAAGTAGAAGTTTCTGACTGTATGCAAACTTTGTTTAGGGGGAACTCACTGGGAAGCAAAATCATGGCTTTCTGTTTCAAAATTTATGGAGCTAGTTACTTGCAGAATCTTCTTGAACCTTTGATTAGACCATTGTTGGATGAACCTAATCAAAGCTTTGAAGTTGACCCTGCTCGGTAAGTTCAAAATTCAATGGTCTTGTACTTAAAAACTATGTTAATGTAAAAGCTTTATCATTATTTAATGCTAATGCAACATGGACAATTAAAGCAATAATGTGATAGCTTATACTTGTTTGCATTAAATATCTTTATATAGGCTGGATTCCGGTGATGATATTGAAGAAAACAGAAGGAATCTTATGGCATTAACGCAAAAAGTTTTTGATGCCATAATATCTTCAGCAGAAAAGTGAGTGATGTGCTTTTGTAGAATATTAACTAGCACTGGCATTCTGTGAACTTTGGAGATGATTGATTTCATGCACGTCCCTTATAGTGTGCAGTCTATTGTCTATTCATTGTCATTGACTTTGAATTTCTGACTCTCTTGCTTGCTCTGCCTAGGTTCCCACCCCAGTTGCGAAGTATGTGCCACTGCTTGTACCAAGTTCTGAGCAAGAGATTTCCTCAAATACCTCAAAGTAACATTGGTGCGGTGGGGACAGTGATTTTCCTGCGCTTCATCAATCCAGCAATTGGTAAGGGAGACTTGTGTTTAAGCTATTGGTGAATTGAATATCTAATTACTCATTGAACTGTGTTATATGTACTGCCCATTGGATATTTGGTGCATTGAATGTTTCATATTCTGGGAATGTGTTTCAGTAAAGTATTTATAAATTAGGTATATTGGTGTTATGGTTTATAACAGTTTTCTTTGCATTTCTCGGCAATTTCAAGTCAGGAGCCTTTTCTTTGAGGATTACTGTATCCTGACTTTGTGAATTGTTTTATTTCCCAGTTAAATTAGGCTTTGGGCTGTTTATTTGACCTTCCCACCAAGGTTATGTGAAGTTAGAGGTTATGTGATGCTAGGTGTGGTTGTTACTTGACTCGAAATCAAGATCATATTGGTGGTTGGAAGGAAATGCAGGTGACAGGGCTTGTGTGGGTGTCATGGTGGAATAGAAGGGAGGGAAAGTGTGCATATATTTTTTGACTTTGGTGCATTAACCATTAGGGATATATGATGGAAAAGGTTTTTTTTTAAACACACAGTGAAGGAGCAGTGTTTCTTGAGGAGGAAGAAGTGCATTAGCATTAGTTGTATTTACAAACGCAGAAATTGTTCTGTGGTGAATCGACAAATAATTATAGGGTGTCTTTCAAAGTGTGTTATTCAACTTCCTCCCTACACGATTCCTGTTAACACATTCAATGCGGATACCTTGAATTCAAGGTATTGGTCCCGTTACTTTTCTTGGCTTTCCCTAGTTCCCAAGCGTCGGCGCTGACACTTGCAACTTCTTCCAGCATCTTAGTCTTGCTCTAGGCACACGTGGTTGAGATTCGTTCTTTGCTGGATGTGTTTTTGTTTTATATAAATAAACGAAAAAAACCCTTCAGCGTGGGAATAAATTTCATGCCAACAAGTCAGCATTGAATGGGTTAAATTTGAATTATCGAACATGTAAGGTACAAGGGTCGAATTAAAATTCATGCTCATCCTTACCAGAACTAATGCCATGGTACTCTTAAAAATTTCTTGCTAACATTCCTCAGGGATAATTTTGTATTCTATTCGTGCACCCTCGTATCTAAGTAAATAATTATTTTGATGTGCTCTCTGGGATATTGCATTAAATTGAGTTGATTCATATTTTTTCTCCAACTAAACTTATTAATTTAGACTAGCACGAAATAGTTGTTCATTTTCTCTCCTGTCTCTTTGCAGTGTCTCCCCTGGAGATGGGGATAGTCAACAAGCAGGCACCTCCTCCTGTGAAACGGGGTCTAATGCTGATGTCAAAAATTTTACAGAACATTGCTAATCATGTTGAATTCAGCAAGGAGCAGCATATGCTACCTTTTAATGATTTCCTGAGATCTAACTTTGAAACAGGCCGCAGGTAATCACCATATAATAGGGATGATCATTTTTTCTCTATAAACTCTAGTAAAAGAGTGATTGAACCATTTAAAGTTGAGAATTCCTAACATTCTAAAATAAAAAAAACTTTCTTTTACTGTTTTGGCCCATTTATAATGTGGCCTCAAGTACTGTATTTTCTGGTAAATAACGTGCACGTTATCTATACAATTAATATGGAAAAATGACAAATAATAGTGCGCGACATACAATGGAAATCTTGTTTTATTGAAAATAAAACTGAGAAACAAATGACACAACATTATTATGAACATAACACAAAGGGAGAAAGAATTAAAAAGGAAAATGTAGTCGTTGAAACTTCAAATTGAAGCGTCAAATGAAAATGTTATTAGAACCCATAAAATTCATCTCCTGAGTCACAATCGAATGATTTGATAGCTCGCATTATTTTGACCGTAACATCAGCAGCATCTTCGCTTTCTCAGGTAACTTCGTCTTCATCGCTAACTTCATTGTCTTCGTATTCTGGTGCTTCTGCGCCCTGTAATTCACCTAATGATTTATGAAAACCATTTTTGATGCAAGTAACTGACACAGAATTCCAGCTATCGGATATCTACGTGCAGATTTCCTCATAAGATGGGCATTTCATCTTTCCAGAGTTGGTGTAATCATGGATACCTGCAGTCACCCACTCCTCCCACTTGGCTCGACGTTTTGATTTGAATGATTTATTCACTGTTAAATCGAGTGGTTGAAGTTACTCCACCAGGTATAATTGCTACTTGGGAGCATTTGTTTATCAAATTCTTCACTTCGGGCGTTATGTGGGCTCGACATGAATCCTTAGTTAAAACAGATTTCGGAATAAAAAATGCATGTTTACGCTTTTTCTAAACATCGCTAACCCAGATTTTCATAATTTCTGTATTCATCCAGCCATTTTAATTTTGCGGTTAAAATAATATTTTTTGGAAAGTGCCCCTTTGGAATTGTTTTCCTTTTGAATATGACCATTGGAGGTAGCTTGGAATCATCAGAAGTTACGCACAATACAACAGTGAAATTAGACTTTTCATGTCCCATAGTAGTAACAGATACTTCTTTTGCACCTTTGAGATTCACTGTTCGCACAATTGGAATGTCAAAACTTACTGGCACTTCATCCATGTTTCCCACATGCACTTCATCAAATCTGGAAATTCTCTCCTTTACAAATTGTCTAAATTTTACCACCTTAGCCTCCCAGTCTACAGGTAGTTTCTGGCCAATGGCCGTTGAGGCACGAACACTTAAATTATTACGCTTCATAAATCTGAATCCCCAGGATGGATATGCTTTATAGTCCACTATGTTTTTTTCTCGTGCAATTTGCTTTGCTTGTAGTAAAACTCGCGTAGTAGAGAGTCTCATTCCGTTCGACCTTTCATGAATGACCCAGTTGTAAAGTTCTTTCTCAAGTACTGGCCAAAAACACTTCCTAAAGCGCATTGCTCATTTTCCAAGATGTAGTTTCTTAAGAACTTCTTAATTCTTTCACCATTCTCTCAGACTAGCTTCCCCCACATTGAATTCTCTACCAGCTGCACGGTTTCGATTTACTTTAGCAAACTTAATAACTTCAAACGTATGCTGAGCCGTGTACGATTTATCCATTTTTGATCCGCCTTCCATTGTCTCGTAAATAGTCACTGTTATTAAAAATGGGTTAATTTGTCCATATTAATGTATTCTGAAGATAATTTTCGTGACGGTGCTCACCGCGAAAAAAGGCTGCAATTTTCGCTCGCTTGTATAAAAAACTGACAAATATTTTAATGTGCGTTATCTAGTAGGTGCGCGTCATTTACCATAAAGTACGGTATTTTGAGGTGAAATTAGGAATAAAGAAAAGGTCTTTTTAATATTTTCTCTTTTTAACTTAGTCAATTTTACTTTTCTCCTTAAGATGCTTTTTCATTTTATTTCTATGAAGAAACATGTGGCGGTAATGAATGAACATGAGGGTTTAATAAACTTACAATGTAGTGATAAATGAAAAGTGAAAAAACTTTGTGTATGTCCACAGTATTTATTATAGTATGACGCGTTTCAGCGAATCATCTTCGCTATCATCAAGTACAATGCAAGGTTTCCATCAAGAAGTCTTATATATATACATGCGGAAAGGAGCAGTGGGAGATCACCAGGAGGAGGAAACGCAAAGAAAAGCTTATCAACGACATTGAGTTCCTGAGTCATTCCCCGCTGTTAGCCCTTCCCCCCCTAAAACCTTCAACCGAACCCCAATTCCTTACGTATCCCAACTGCCTCCCTACTCCCTTCCCCCATCCTTTACCCCCCAACCCCTCTCCCACTTCCGCCAACTCATAACCATACCCCTCCTTTCCGCATGTATATATATAAGACTTCTTGATGGAAACCTTGCATTGTACCTGATGATAGCGAAGATGATTCGCTGAAACGTGTCGTACTATAATAAATACTGTGGACATACACAAAGTTTTTTCACTTTTCATTTATCATTGCAATATGTTCCACAACATCTCGCCGAACACCGTTGAATACATTACAATGTAGTGATATTAAATAGATGTGCTGAAATGCTTGTAGAGACATGCAGTATACAATTAAATCTCTTAGGTTACAGGTTTTGTTTTACTTGTGGTTATTTAAATCTCTTGGCATCATTTTCTGATGTAAATCATTTGTGTTCAATAAAATAATGTTTAGTAATTGTAATGTTAATTTAAATTGGTATTGGCATAGTGTTTTCAAAAGTTGGCTATTGTTCATGTTCATAAGTCACTGCTATAGTATTTTTTCTTACATTTACAGCTTTGATTACAACTTCATTGCTGTTGTTGATTGATAGACAAATAAGGTTTTTAGTAATTTCCTCATGACTTTGTCTAATGGCTATGTATTTTCACCTTTACAGATTCTTTATTCAAATTGCTTCAGATTGTGAAACAGTTGAGCAGACTAGTCATTCCATGTCATTTATAAGTGATGCCAATGTTCTTGCATTGCATCGGCTTTTGTGGAGTCATCAGGAACGTATCGGGGACTATCTATCAAGTAGCAGAGATCACAAAGCAGTTGGGAGGCGTCCTTTCGATAAAATGGCAACATTGCTAGCATACCTGGGGCCTCCCGAGCATAAACCAGTGGATTCACAGTAAGTGCCTATATCCTTTCTGTTGAACCTTTTTTCCACTTTAGATGACAAAAATTCAACTCTCAAGTGCTTCTCATTTTAAGTTGCTTAAAGAATAGAAAAAAAAGAACTCTTGAATTAAAAATTTCATTCTCGAAATTTCTACAATAATGTAATGTCTTTTTTTTCCAGCTATTCCTGCGGTACAAGATCTGACACATGCCTCCTTAATAATGTGTAAACAATTTTCCTTTTTCCCTAATGTGTTGTAAAGATGTCTGGTATGCTTAAAATTTTTCATTTAAATGTGAGATTTTTGTTGTTTCTCAAGGCTTGAAGCTTGTTAATGTTTATGGCTCATGTGATAAGTGTGTAGACAACCCACATTTGGTACATAGCTCCCAGTCGAAAGAACAGAAATACTGCACAATTAACGTTTAGTTTGCTCTTCTCCTCGTACACTAGGTGGAGCAGTATGGACATGACGAGTACAAAATTTGAGGAGATCATGTCAAAACACAACATGCACGAGAAAGAGGAATTCAAATCAATCAAGTCTCTTAATATTTTTTATCAAGCGGGTACTTCAAAGGCTGGATTCCCTGTGTTCTATTACATTGCTAGAAGATACAAGTGAGTATTGTTCACTTTCAAGTTGCATTTTTTTACATTAATATCAGACCGTAGTATTTTGTGGACATAGCATATTGGTTTATGTTCTGCAAATCCTAGTTGCACTTCACATATGAGAGGAGAGGTCTATATTAAGTGAGGTGCAGATTATATATATGGGGATTAGTCAAATGGATTCTTGAAATTTCTTTTAGTGCACCCTCCATCGCTGATGTCTTTTGATTACTTAACATTAAGAGGTGACCCACATGAGTCAAACTATGACAGTTCTATGCAAATTACCTTAATTACTTGATATTAGTTATCAGTAAAGATAGATAGAAAATTTGTTAGTAACTTGAGACAAGAAAATGTTAATGTGCTTGTACTTATTATAAATACGTTGTCATATCATTTTCCCTTTTATGGTCAATATTAAAACTTGATAAATCTTTGACTAATGCCATAAAGAAAATTTGTGATTATTGCAACGAATTTTGCAATTTTTATGATTCTGATGAATTTTGGCACTAAACCTGTCAGGATGAAATTCTGAAGACATACATTAATGATACCCCCTACAGTTAAAATGTATGTGTGTAGTCATAAAAGATGTTGGTTAGAACTAAGCAGTAGATCATTTGACAGAAAGAAAGATCTATCTCATGCTTGTAGATAGAGATGGGAAAATTATTGTAATTTTCATGTGAGGTAAATTACCACTGTAGATTACGGTAAATTTCGAAAATTACCGTAATTTTCCAGTATTTTTTAGTTTTAAACATTTAACAGCAAATATATGGTTGAATAAGAAAGCCAGTAGCAATAGGAAGGGAATAATGATGTTTAAACCATACCCAATACAACAATAATCTATTAGAAATTTTTAAAATTGTGAAAAGAACTACAGCAGCAACACGCAATCTGGCTTTCTTTTGTCAAAGTATGAAAAATTTTCAAGAAGAATATTTTAATGCATTACTCTATAATGTTATAATTTAAGGAAAATATTCCCAAAATGAGTTGTACATAATACCTCAATTTATTATTAAATACATAGGAAATGTGAACTTGGCTTAAAAGAACATGTTGGGAATTTATCTGTATGAAAAATTATCTCAAACATAGGCTAATAATCTTGGAAATTACAGTAATTTTCAAGGGGCGTGGTAAATTATGAAACATACCTATAGTATGAGCTCTATAGATGACAAGAAGTCAATTGAGTTAAATGGACCAATATGATGTAGCACTATGTACTTGTAAATGGCATCCGGTCCTTTGCTATTTCAAATATAATGAGTAAAATAGATTCAGGCTCTTCCAGTGATGTACAGTAGAAACTCAAAATTACAAAGTCGATGGAACCGGAAAAATCGTCACTTTGTAATATCAAATTTTGTATGAACGAGTATCTTTCAAAAACATCGCGATGAAGCTCTTTTTTTGTTACCTTAGATTAAGATGTACTCTTGCGACGTACTTGCATGATTTACTAAGTTATAATTCATGAAAGTATAGTTGGCATGGGGGGCCGGCAGAGTCAGCGTGGGACATCGCATCCTGACCTAGTGTTGAGTTAAGTGGGGCGGAGGGGGTACTAGAAAGGGACTAATCTCCCGGAGGGACGGAAAGGGGACTTCGGTGTGAAGGTGATGGCTCGTGCCCACCCTTAAGAGCGGGGAGGGGGGGACACGGAGACTTGAGGGGAAATATGACCAGTATGGGAGAGAAGGGAAGCGTTTGTTAGGTCCGCTGGAAGTGAGGAAGGTGATGGAGAAGAGTAAGCCAAGGTTTTGGAGCAACGGAGATGGAAAGCAGAGAGAATTTTCCTGGTGGGGATTGCTGGGTGGGGGAAAAACAATAAGGGAATGTGCAAGCATTTCTATTTATTATTTCCTTAATTTCCGAT
Organism: Pyrrhosoma nymphula; assembly: GCA_963573305.1. Lineage (NCBI taxonomy): Eukaryota > Metazoa > Arthropoda > Insecta > Odonata > Coenagrionidae > Pyrrhosoma > Pyrrhosoma nymphula. The sequence continues at coordinate 19,887,364 of OY754330.1, read as the reverse complement.
CCATTCAGGAAGTCTTATAAAAGGGAATCAGTGAATAAGAATTGAAGAAGAAATACGACAAATGAATGAATGTATATTATAAAAAATACTTCAGCTCTTCTGTCGAGAGAATCACTCATTTAACAAATAAAGTTAATTTATTTTTGCGCTTTGCTTCCCTCCATCGTTGCTCCCACCATGGCCTCTCATTTGGATAAATGCAAACTGAACTGGGAGTTGATGTCATTAACAATGTGGAATCGATGTAATGTATCCCGAGTGAGCAAAAATTCATTCTTATTAGGAGAAATCAGGACTTGGTCATTTTCGTTACAAGCCTGGAGATCGTGATCTATCGATTTAAGTTGCTGGGGCTTACAACTTGTGACAATTAATGCCTCAACTAATACCCTAAGATCCTGGCCAATCTGGCGTCCTGCTTCCGCACTGGTAGGTAACAACTAACTCCCACCCCCGATGTCCACCCGGGGGAGGGGGGGTATCGTCCAATAACCCAAGGAAGAGATTAAAGTGCTTCCAATTGGGTGGTGCTCTCCGATGGCATGACTTTCAGCATTTCATAGGATGGTTCCACTTATCCTCTTCTTGTTGATATCTTTAATAAGGATTAAGCTACAAAACCCTTATCTTATTCTTAATCAATCTGCAGGAACGCAGCTGACCTCTCGTTTAGGATATTTTTTCAATCACTGAATTGAAGCGAAAGGGGAGAAAGGTACCTACCTGCACCATTTTCCGATACAAATATTTAAGGATACTTGAGCATTTTTTCCCTTTGATTATGCGTGCGCCCAGCGCTAGTCATACTTTAGAATTAATGTGCATCAAAGTAATTGGTCGTACGAACCAAGCGAACTTGTATTTTCTCTAGTTTTCTTGGCTGTTGGCAATGGAAGAAGAGAAGGGCAAATAAGGGCCAAGGGTAACCTTTCTCGATGTCTACATCAAAACACTCAATTAGTGCCGTAAATTAAACCTGATTCTTTTCATGATAGCTATTGCCAGCCGGAATAATTATGCCGTGGAGCAAGGTAGTGTGAAAAAAAGCTTCCTTGGGTTATATTCACGACTGAATCTACCGCTCGAACAATATAGCACCATCTTAGATATATGTCATAGTTTTTTAGCACACATGCAGCAAACGAATACTGTACCAGGAATATTCATCATGGATTTATGTTTGGGAAAACTGGTAGCAAAAAATGCCAGAGATCATGAGAGGAACATGCTGGTTGTAGCAATTAGTCTCTCGCAGGCGAGTATATCCATACACGACTAATTTAAATTTTTTTACTTGTTGGGAACTTGGTGGACTTGTGGTAACAAAGCCGAATGCATTTTTTGTCTGATTTGTTCCATATTCTATGTGCTACAATGCCTACGATTCAAAGTCGTCCTTAAGGTGTGGTTTCACTGGGGCGTCCAGCAGTCACGCACAACCGCCGCATCTGGACGTCACGGCTGGATGATGCGGCTGGATGGTTTTATTCAGGCGTCTACATCCCGTTTCTACGGCTGGGCGATGTGGGAGAATGTGTATTTAGTTTAATTACGAACTTAGTATCGGTTGACGTTTCCTGAGAATGAGCTGATTTAGAGCTGAAATGGATGGTGACAATTTAGTTTTGTTGCTTTTGTTGGAAGACGAAGAAGAGGACGACCAATGTTGCAAGTAGTTTTACAAAAAAGAGCTGGAAAGGAGGCGTGATATAAAACGCGGAGAGAGGAGAGCAGAAAAATCACCGAAAATTGGGACTGCCTGACTAGGCGTCTGCATCTCAACTGCTCTCGAAGCAGTCGAGATGCAGACATTGGGCATCAGCAGTTGAACTTGATGGCCGAGATGTATCAGTGAAACGGAACCCATTTGATATACATTGGATGAGTACGGCAGTGACTTGCGACTGCTGGAAGCAGATGCCGGACGCGACCACGGGACATCCCTATGAAACCACACCTTTACTATTGTAGCATTGAAAAATGAGATATTGTTCTGGTAATACATTCAGTGCATAATGTATTCTGCGACGATGATTAATTAGATGTTTAACTCCAACAAGGAGCGCCTAAAAACGTTACTGTGATCTGTCATTATTCGTATAAACGAGTTACTTTTTCACATTGGGACCAATATCCGAGGTTCGTAATTTTAAAAGTTCGTTATTTCGTAATATCGTGTACTGTTACGTACACTTAGATACCCTTTTGGTCTGGACCGAAGATTTTGCTTCGTAAAATCAAAATTTTGTAATTTCGAGTTTCTACTGTAATTATTTCATTGTAAGGATCTTCTTATGGTAGAAAACAATTATGTCAAGATCTAAAAACAGTAGATATGTTTTTGCTGTATGTATATTTACTTTTGCCATGTCATTTTTAGCAAAGTAATTCAATCAACCAAAAAAAATTAAATATTTTCTTTGTAATTTTTTTAAGCCAGTCCTATAATTCATTTCTAGTCATCGGCACTTGCCTTCACTAGATTCCAAAAGTCTACTTAAAATATAATGAAGTTGAAATCAACGTTTAAATACGCACCAAGTCTATAAAGCACGTGAGATAAAAATAAAACTTGTGAATAATATGATCCCAGTGGAGTTGTGTATTTCTCTTGGGAAAAAAAATTAAAATGGAGTATCAAGATATTGGCTTGATAATTTTGTGATTTGTCATTACGATGAAAAAATGGTGTATGAAATTATTTTAGATGGTATGGCAATGCTGCCATCTCAAGATCCCTTCATAATTCTCTAGAAATACACCATAGTTTCCTGCATGGATTATATGGAGTTTGAATTATCTGAGTCTAGATTAGCTGCGGACTATTGTACATGTTCCTAAATGTACCTGTATTTACACAATTGCTTGCTATTTGTGTTAATTAATTTCAACTTTTCTAAAACAGGATTGGGGAGACCAATGGAGATCTTCTTATTTATCATGTTATATTAACTTTAAAACCATTCTGCCACTCACCATTTGAACTAGTTGTGGACTTCACACACACTTGTTCAGACAACAGATTCAGGTGAGAAGTGCTCAGTTTTTCTAATTAAATCTTTCTTTTATGCATAGTATTTATCCATGGAAGCATATCAAAAGGCATTCAATATGAAATGGCTATTTCAGCTATTTTGGTTCATGGCTTGTATATGTGAGTTGGCTAAGCTCTTCTCATGCCTTGAAATTAATTCATGTAGCTCTGATTCATTAGGGATAACTTTCTTCGTGGCTCTTGCAAGCATTTATTTTTGTGTGTTACTAATGTGGTAATAATTGCGCTACTTTTTCTCTTGTAATGCAAACATTAATAGTGTTTCATAATAATCTCAAATTACCCTAAATTGGCTGCTTTTCTTGCACAGAACGGAGTTTTTGCAAAAATGGTTCGTTGTTTTGCCTGAAGTGGCCTATGAAAATATTCATGCAGCTTATATTTACAATTGCAACTCTTGGGTGAGAGAATATACCAAATATCATGATCGGATTTTGGCTCCTCTGAAGGTAATTTTGCCTCAGTTCTTGAAGCAAAAATGCACTTGAATTATTTAGTTGAACATTGACCTAAAATAAGAAGTAAGTGTATATAAAGTATATATGTGTATATGCTTGGTTCAAAGCAATGTTTACAGCGTGTCTTTTACTGGAAATGTTATGCTTTGCAACTTAATCCTGAATGTGCTTTTTTTGGCTTTGCTTAGGGAAATCGTAAATTGGTCTTCATTGAGGCACCTACAAGACTGAATGACTTTATTGAATCCGATCAGCAGAAATTACCTGGTGCTACATTGTCATTGGATGAAGATCTCAAAGTTTTCAATAATGCTTTGAAACTTTCCCACAAAGACACCAAAGTGGCCATTAAGGTAAGAAAATGAATGATTAAATATGGATGCATACTGGAACATTTCCTTACAAACTATGTGCTTTGTTTAACATTTGATGCATTGATTATTACGTATTTGGAGAGGTACCTATGTACTAAGGTTATGGTGAGGTCAATTTTTGAAATACTATCTCTCCTGCATTCTCTAAATTACTACTAATGGAATCTAGTTGGAGATCCATTCTATCTATATCCATCAGATCACATAATCAGAATTAGATAAACTGTACCAATACCAGTTTTTTCAATAAGCCATTTAAAATTTTAGCTTCGCTATGAAAAGGCTATGATGCAAAGTGCTAACTTGTCTATTTACATATTTTTACAAGTTTTCCTGTATTATGGGTAAGTCGAGTACCAACCATGTATATTTATTGAAATCATGATACTTGAAGGGAGGCGAAAGGCTAGTTTGTAATATTCTTTTTATTTGTTCTCTATGTATTAGGTTGGTCCTACAGCAATACAGATAACATCTGCTGAAAAAACTAAAGTTTTGTCACATCCTGTACTACTAAATGATGTTTACTATGCTTCTGAGATTGAAGAGGTCTGTCTTGTTGATGACAATCAATTCACGTTAACAATTGCTAATGAAGCTGGACCTCTTTCTTTTATCCATAATGATTGTGACAGCATTGTACAAGCTGTTATTCACATTCGAAATCGATGGGAGCTCTCACAGCCTGTAAGTATTGGATTTATTTATTTGCACCTTCTGATGAATTATTTTGTAATTAAGATTGTAAAAATAATGAATATTTTTTATCTTCATCTTATATTTGCATTTGTTATTGTACTGTTATTCTTAAGGATCCCTAGGGGTTTTCCACTGGTAAGAATGGGCTGTTTGGTGAAAATTCCTGCCATATCTTTCTGTGCCTATTTTCCTGGACCCCATTTTTTCACTGAACAGAGTTTATCTCAGAAGTCTTGAGAAAAAATTTATGAAACCAGATTTATTGCAGATAAAAGTACAAATGACTAAAATTCTTCAAATTAAGACCCTTGTGCATCCATACAGCTCCACCAGTGTTTCTGCCACAACTGGTACCCTTCTTGGAACACGGCGACCCGAAACATCTTGTGCCAATCGTAAACCCTTGCTTACGACATGACTTCCTCAATTACGACTGTTTCAACTCTCGTTTTTTTAGTTTGATGCAAAATTTTATTATGTAACATTGTTCAATTAATTGCTGCATCTTTTTTTCTTGGTGCAACTACAAAACACCTCCTCACCAACCGCGATCCTCACTCTGCCGCTGCTTGCAGGCAACTGAGCCAGGTCGCATTGTATGGCTGAGACAAACTTCATCGTCCCACAAACTTCATTGCCCCACAAACTTCATCCCTGAAAACCAAACCCCTCAAACCCTTTTGGTTGGCTAGAGAATTTTTTTCTCAATACTTTTGGGACGGACCCTGTATGTTGTCTACCATGTTCCACAATAGATAGTTTATTTGTTTGATCACCATTTTATGTGTTATTTTGTGAAATTAAGTCAATCGAGAACAAAATACTTAGGAAACCTAAATTTTTGAAGAATACCAGACTTTGAATAAGAGAGGAATTTGAAAATTCCAAGTTTCCAGTTATTTGCATAATGTGATTAGCGATTTAAGAACAAATGAGAAAATGTACTATGTTGTAGGCTAGGGTTTAGGCACTTTTGAAGAGTTCTAATTCCGCTTGCAAAGCTAGCCAAAACGTGATATTTCTCCACAGGATGGACCTATTTAATTTTACAGGTGTCGGTGTCATTCTTATACAACCAAGATATCTTCTTAGTGGAAAACTGGCGAATGGTGTACCAATCGTGTGCGCATGCATGTGTACTCAGAATTTGTGGGGAAAATGTTCATTGCTATTCCATGCAGGAAATGAGGGAAACTGGACTAAAAATCGTATAAATTACTCTGCATATTCGGGTTTCCACTGCGTAAGTTGCTTTTTAGGACAACAGTTTTGCCCATGTTCCAACAGGCATCTTCAGGTTGAAGTACCGGGACATCATTTCGGCCGCATTTATATAGGCCTTCTATTTCCCTCCATGGTCTGTGATTGGTCATTTTCCTCCTGCCAAATCCTCTTCCATGCACTGGATAAGTGGTTACCATCTTCTCTGTTGAAGTTATCCTTGTGTATCCTTTGTTCTATGGCTTCTCTTATTAGCCTAGGATAATATCTTGGCTCTTTGGATACCAATTTGACCTCGTCAATATTAATTTTGTGGCCAGGCTCGCTCCAGGCATGCTCAGCAATCGCTGACAAACTGAATTGCTTCTTTCTGGTGGCCCTTTCATGCTCCTTCAGGCGTGTCTTCATGGACCTGCAAGTCTCGCCTATGTAGGACCTCCCGCACGAGCATGGCACCTGGTAGACTCCCTCGTAGAGTTGCTGAGGAATTTTGTCCTTTGGCCGTGGAAGTAAATTAGATACTATAGTCAGGCAGTTGTATCTAGTGACGATGTTATGTTTCCTCAGTACTCGAGATATCTTTTCACTGGTCCCAGCAATGTAAGGTATCGTGGCATAGGCCTTAGTGTCTTCAGTGTCGCTCCGTTTTTCCTTTCTGTTGGTGGTGTCAGTGCGTCGTCTCCAGGCAACCACTGACTTGATTTTGATGAATAACGATGCATTAAAAATTCAATATTTCAAAGGTGTCTAGCCTGAATTTGGCCCACTTATCTGAGACTTGTGTGGTGGAGTTCTTCTTTGAAACAAAAAATTTTCATTGTTTGCTCCAATTATTGCTTGTTACATATGCTGTTTCCTAATGGTTCTTGGTTATATGATAAACCGGAATCATGATTGTGGTTATGGTACAGAAGGATGCAAATTACTGAGTAGCTTGCATTTTGAATCTAGTGTTATCCCATTTATTAATAGCTTGCATGAACATATATTGCGTAGCAGTAATGAAAACTATGGTAAATTCCACATTTGACCGTTATGTAACTTATAGGTTATGTATATACCTCCTAATTTAAATTTATTTTTTAACTTAATATTTTTCTTAATAGCACATAACTTACAAGTTATCGTTCTGTCATGGTATACTTATTCTCGAAAAAAGAGTATTTGACCTTCACATAACCTTTGTCTTGAGCTATGAAAAACTTGTATAAACTACTTTTTTCCAAAAGTTGATAGTTTGACCTTCATTTTCAAGGTCAAAAGTTCAATATCAGTGAGTCACTTTATTTTTCTGTGATTGTGCATTACATCATCTTCATAACGCTTTTAGGCACCTCATCCTATCTCATTTCTAAGAACAGTTTTTTGGTTTTGATTAGAGATGGGAAAATCACCGTAGTTTTCATCTGAGGTAAATTACCAAGGTAAATTACGGTAATTTTCGAAAATTTCCATAATTTTCCACTATTTATAAGTTTTAAACATTGAACAGCAAATGTATGGTTAAATAAGAAAGCCAATAGCAAAAGGAAGGGAATAACAATGTTCAAACCATACCTAATACAACATTAACCTATTAGAAATTTTTAAAATTGTAAAAAGAACTACGGCAGCAACACGCAATCTGTCTTTCTTTTGTCAAAGTATGAGAAATTTTCAAGAAGAATATTCTAATGCATTACTCTATAATGTTATAATTTAAGTAAAATATTCCAAAAATGAGTTGTACATAATGCCTCAATTCCGGTTCCAAAATAAATTTTTCCGATTAATTGATGGCTTAGCCATGGGCTCGCCCATCTCCCCCCTTCTTGCCGAAATTTTTCTGGACAGCCTGGAAACGAACCTCTTTAACTCAAGACACTACCTTCTCCAATACGTTCAGTATTATTACCGGTATGTGGACGACATACTTTGTGTGTGGACAGGAAGTGACCGTCAGCTGGGGTTATTCCTTAACCTTCTCAATATGCAGCACCGGAACATTAATTTTAAAATGGAGAAGAGTAACTCTGGGAGAATAAATTTTTTAGATTTGAATATTTCAATTGAGGGAGGAAAACATGAATTCGCCATTTACAGGAAACCATCCTATACCGACCACACCATCCCATCCGATTCTGCCCACCACCACTCCCATAAGCATGCAGCTTTCCACTCACTTGTACATAGACTTATAAGTGTACCCCTCAATGAAATTAATTATAAAATTGAGTTAGAGACAATTAAGTCTATCGCTATTAGCAATGGCTATAAAGCGCAAATAGTTGATGGAATAATCAGAAATAAAATTAAACAAAAAACCTTTTCGGCACTAACGTCCCTTACCCCTCTGCCCTTAGATAAACCAAAATGGTGCAAGCTCCCCTTCTTAGACGGCATATCCCACAGGCTAGCAAACTTGCTACCCCCCCAATATAAGGTAGGCCACTATACAAAGTGGAATCTAAGAAAGTTTCTGGGAAACGGGAAGGATAAAAAAGAATTGCTCGAACAGTCTGGCGTGTACAAGCTAGAATGTAATACACCGGGATGCAGGACAGTGTACGTCGGTCAGACTGGTCGAGCGCTCAAAACAAGAGCCAGGGAGCATGAAAGATGTTTCCGATTGGAGGATACATCCTCCAATTTTGCCAAACATCTGCTGGAAGACGGCCACAGGAGTGATTTCACCCCCAAGCTGCTCCATAGGATTGATAAAGGGTGGAAAATGGACGCTTTGGAGACAATGGAAATTGTGAAGCGCCAGAAGTGCAATGATACAAAATTATGTAATGACATCCTCTTTCACAACCCTTCTCCTTTATTGGCCACAAAATATTTCCCAGACTAAAGCACCCCCCCCCCCCCCCCCACCCACCCTCCCTCCCTAAACCGTTTTCTTTCCAACCGACTCCTGCCACATGTCCCAAATCTTTCACACTCTACTTCATTCCCCCCCCCCTCCAGTGCTCTGGTGTGGGCAGTGCACTGGCCATTTAAAACCCTCTGACCCCCCCCTCCTTTCCCTCACCATCCAGAGTTCTCAAGGAAAAGAAGGCCTCCATCATCACCCAGTCCCAACCCCTGCGTCCGTGTCTCCTATGTCTTTCCGCCCTCTGTCCACTCCAACCCTTAGTTCTCCCTCACCCCCGCCGCTTCCCTCTCCTCCTTCCCACCCCCACCTACCCCCCCCTCTCCGCTCCTCCCTTAGCCTTCCCCCTCTCCCCCCCACTCCCTAACGCCTTGGTGGAAAGCTATATATGCTTGACCTAAAGAACCCTGCACATGATTATGCCACAGTGTGGTGAAACGTGTCGTGTCAAATAAATAAATCTGTGGAAGATTACCAAGTGTCTTTATTCATTATGAACCTCAATTTATTATTAAATACATAGGAAATGTGAACTTGGCTTAAAAGTACATGTTGGGAATTTATCTGTATGAAAAGTTATCCCAAACATAGGTGAATTATCTAGAAAATGACAGTAATTTTCAAGGGGCGCGGTAAATTACAAAAAATACCGCGGTAATTAATGAAAATTACCGAGGTAATTTTCAGAGTGGCCCATCTCTAGTTTTGATATAAAAAGATACAGTATGCACCATCGTGGGAAAATAGAAATTATTGTGGAACACACCTACCTCCGTGGCTAACTCTTGTGCAGTTCATTGGAGATCGACATCCAACAGGGAGGCAATGAGCTGAATTGCCATGTTGTCTGCTGGGGTTCGTTCCAAACAGGGGAGACCCCCAGACAGGCATCCCTGCCATTACGAAATACTTCCACCCATCGCACTACTGTAAGATACGGCAATGTTGCATCACCACATGCTTCACGGAGTCCCTGGAAACATTGTTGTGCACTCCGACCATGTGCCGCTTTGATCTTGATCCACGCACATTGTTCATATTTCCTAAACGTATTGAAAGGGTGCTAGAACTGGCATCTAGCACTTCAAGACGATGCTCAATACAACTCAATCCAAAACAACCATCGTCACGCACTTTACTACTTCAACTAAACTTCTGCTATCAGCTGCAGACAGTGCTAGTGCCACATGATGTACATCTTTCATGTTACAGCAGTGTTGCCATTAATTTTTATCCAACCCTTATGATACAACATTCATTATACGTGTGTTTTTAAAGGGAATTGTCTTCCAATCTTGTTCTTTATTCAGGATTATTTCTCCGTAATGAATTTTAGATAGGGTGAATTTTGATGGTTTTTATATACATATTATGGTTTTTCCACCTTATCTTGTTGCAGCTAGTTTTTACTGTTAAGTGATAATTTTACGTAGAGAGGAAGTTATGAATGATAATTATCTTTTTAATGGAAGCTTTTTGTTTGCCCAGAAGGAATAAGCAAATGTGTAATTAGTTTTTGGGTGTTGCTTAGGTCTTGAGTAATTGAGCACTTCAAGATTTGGTGGAATCATGTTAATTTTAATTATTATTTCAACAGGATTCTGTCACAGTCCATCAGAAAATTAGACCAAAGGATGTTCCTGGAACATTGCTCAACATGGCCTTGCTTAACTTGGGTTCTTCGGACCCTAATCTCAGGACGGCTGCCTACAATCAGCTCTGTGCTTTGACAGCAACATTTGATCTCAAGATTGAAGGTCAACTTTTAGAAACTTCAGGTGAGTGAACAGTGATGTCAAACAGCCACAAACTAATGTTTGTGGATTCTGATATCACAGTCTAATTTTTCCACCTCAAGCCCTGAAGATTAAATTATAAATTTTCGAAACTTTGTCAAAGAATAGAATAGAATAGAATTTATTCTCCAAAGAACATACTAACATGTGTAGGTATAGGATTCGTCATTTACAAATACAGAAAATATTTTATCCAAAACAAAAAATAAAATATATATACATATTTTAATACAAATACTACATTAAACTGTCCAGCGATTTGTTTTTATATACAAATATATACCAATATAGGCCAAGTCAAGACAATATTAATACAAGTTATAATTGTTATAATTGCTGCATAAATTCGTCAACTGAGTAGAAGATATTTATTTTTAAGTATTGATTGAGTGCGAATTTGAATTCTATGAACGATTCGCAGTTTTTTATTTCAATTGGTAACTTGTTAAATAGTATAAGGCCCATATTTTTCGGTCATAGTGCAGCATGTCTAGTCCTGACATAAGTTTGGTGTAGGTTTGCAGCACTCCTGGTGTTATAACTGTGAAAAAAGTCATTTCGGCTATAACTACAGAGATTCAGTTTAGCACAGGTGATTGCAGCATATATATAGACACATGGAAAAGGCAGGATGCAAAGTTTTTTAAAAAGAGGGCGACATGGTACATTGAAGGGTACATTACGCATAAGTCGAACAATTCTTTTCTGTATTTTAAATATAACACTAGCCTTTGGTGAAGAACCCAAGAATACTATAGATTACATGGGAGTAAAATTCTCCAAAATAGACTGACAATAACACATCAATGTTAACTGTATGCCAAATAGATCTTAAAAGGTAACAGACAGAACTTAATTTAGTCCGTAAGTTGTGAATATGACTGTCCCAGGATAATCTGCTGTCAATGTTGATTCCTAAGAAACGAGAAATGGTATTCTGTGATAATGGTTTACCATCAGTTTTAATAGTAATGCTTGCCTGAGGCTTGTTTTTGTTTGCAAAGTAAATTAGATTAGATTTATCAACGTTCAAACTAAGGGAATTGTGATCACACCACTCAAGCGGAAGAGTAGCAGCACTAGTCGACTTTGATATTTGATCTATGTATTGATGGCCAACTCTCCAAAAACTTCCGTTTATGATTAACCCTTTTGCGACGGGGATGGGGAAATTTTTTTTGCTTTGCCAGTACGGAGCTTTCACTATGCTAGGATCTTCACCGGTACCTATTTACCTAACTTGGGTCGGGGGCGAGAGGGGTGTTGAATCTTTTACTCGGCCACCGGGCTGAGATAATCTCCGCTCTTTTCCGCTTGGGGTGCCCATTACGGCATGCGGTTGTGGTCAATTATTTTTTATGCGATGGTTTTGCTAAAAACATCATTGCTACAGCCTCGATATTTATTTAATCGGAAATGAATTATTCTTGTTTTACAATGACTTTACAGCTTTTAAACAAAATTCTATCGTTAATATTAAGCTTTCAAGCACCAAAAATCGTATCAATGGTAAAGATTCCTTAACGCACAAACTACGTTAAAAATAACAGTAGAACTCCGTTTTAAATTTGTGGTTGTAGAGCTAAAAATAAGCAATGCACTTATAATACTCAATTTGCCAATAACAAAAACCTTTAAGTTTGTTATTCCACTTCACCAGCAAGCAACTGACCGCAGACCCCTGCTGTGAGTGGGGCGCGCACTGCGAGGAAGGGTCGAGGTAATCCCCTCCCGCGAACCGAGAAAGGGTACTGACGGCGTCCCGAGAAGAAGTCCTTTACACATATATATAGATATATATAGATATATACAGATAACACACACCTTTTAGGCTTGCTTAGGGCTAGCTTAGTGGCACGACGTTCTACCACGTCATTCGTTCGTTTGCGTCAAAAAATTTACGCCGCTCTATCACGTTGTTCGTAGCGAAAGGGTTAAATGGTCGATAACCAACTCTCATCAAGTGCAAAGTGAACACGTTGATACTATGACTTATTTGAATGTTATTCGGGTGAATGGTGTTGTTCATTGTACTGATTGCAAACAAAAGTTAGCCACAAAAACAATCACTGAAGATGGCAATTGTTGTAAATGTGAGTTTACTGGTTTTAAGCCAGTGTGGGAAAAAACCGTTTCTATGGTAGGACCCCATGATTTTCCTAGAAAACAAACTATCGATGAAATTGACAAAGCTCTGACTCCTGAAGAAAAGCTTTACTTCTTCATAATTGATAACCTTTTGGGTCACTTGAACGAGCGATTCTCATATTTGTAAATATTACAGTTTTTTGAACTTTTAAATCCAAGAAAATTTAAAGCTTTTTCTGAAACAAAAAAAATGTCCTAAGAAACCGTTATGTGACCTCTGGAAAACTTATCGAAACATTTTTGACCAACAAGGACTTAAAAATCAATTTACTGTGCTCCACAGAACTGTAAAGAGCTTGCATTTTTAAATATTTACTTATTTACATATTTACTTTTAGCGAATGCTACTAACCAGCAGGTTACCAAATACAGTAAAACCTCTCTTTTACACTTTTGACGGGGATGAAGGAAAAAAGTGTAAATCGCGGGAAAATGTAAATCGAGGGAAATCATAATTTGTAGGAAATAGAAGCAAAATCATACCCTATTGTTAAATAATTTTATTTAAATTAACAGGTGATGTTTAATATTTGATGGGTCAGCAAATAGACATAAATAAATGAATAAACAAAAGTTAAAAAATAAAAGTTTTCTCATATTTTGACTTAACTTGATTTGAGGTGGTGTCTACCTACATATATTTATCTTTGCATCAAGGGCATAAATTTTTTCTTCAACAATAGTCTATGTCATCCATGCCTTTGTGTTGGCTGCATAGGTTGTAGCCAAAGTCTTTCTTAATGTTTTTAAAGCAATATGGATTTTTGGACTTTTCAAAAACAAAGGGCTTCAGTCTCACACTGCTATCTGGATTAGCTCCTCCAGTAAGGCGACCTTTGCTGAGCTTGGCCCCATGACAAGGGTCCCCTTTGAAGTCTAGAGGGTCTTGTGTGTGGCATTATTAAAAAAAGACCTTTCTCGTCCACATTAAAAATGTATTATTTCGGGGGAAGATTGTAACAATGTCTTCAATATTTCTTCAAGTTCATCATACTTGGAGTATTTAATGAATTTACGCCTTTTTCCAATACGGCCGCATTCCTTTAGCACTTTTCTCTATACATTTACGGGTTTTTAAAGTTGTGTTCCACGTTGAACGGGTATATCAAGTTCCTCGGTCAGGGTCACGCGAGTGCCCGTATTAGAGTCAATTCTCTTTGCAAAATGTTGATTTTTTCTTCAAATGATAACGATTATCTCGCACGCTTGTTTGCTGTTTTAAAATAAGTTTCCTCACGATTGCCGTAAGTAATTGCTCATTAAATAAAACTAAAGGTGAAGTAAATAAAAACCTAAAAACACAAGATGAATGGCACTAGTGCGTGAGTTACGAGAAATAAGAAAAAGATCGCTGCGAAGCATGAGAACAAGAGTTAGCATACGTTTTAACTTTTCGCCACAATGACAGCGGTAGTTGGCCAAATAACATCTGATTAAATATATTTATGGCATCCGCTACAAATTTTAATGTACTTTTTAAACATCTAGTACGGCCAGGGAAGCGAATTCTATTCCCTGTATGGCTCCTTAGTACCAATTCGAGAATCGCGATCGCAAGCATTACAATATCCGGCATAAATACTTTTCAGCAATGCTATCGATGTAATGTGCTACCATCAAACGATAAATTGTGTTTATAAAGGAAACCAAATAAATGCGCATTCATATATCATGTTTAAGCAAGTATTTTATCCATATTTAATATTAATCACGCTCGAAGTCTCGCAAGTTGAAGTGCGCCAGCCGCCATCTTTCTTGCCTTCAAATGTCGTAAATGGCGGGATTTGAAAGTGTAAATAGCGGGATGAAAATACATTATGATGATGCAAATATTTTTGGGACCGGGAGAAAATGTTGTAAATCACTGGAAAACGTAAATTCCGGGGACGTAAAAGCGGGGTTTTACTGTATTTCGCCCGAGTACATCATTCCATTCAACGTTGTTTGTGTGTGCTGAATTGTGCTGATGCATTCTGATCTGTGCTAACTTAAATGCCTTGAATGGAAAGCTCTCTTGATCTTACATGTGGAATTTCTAAGCATTTCATTCAATTACACATGAAAGCTCCTGATTATACACCCAATCAAGACAATGACGGCATACCTGCCTGATCACGCAATAATTCTGATAATCAGGTTGAAGGACACAGTAGATATCCACTCTGTCAATTTTGTGGCAGGTAAAGCAGAGTGGGGATCGTCAGGGAAAACCTGGAATTTTCAGGGAATTTTGAATTTCTGGAAAAGTCATGGAAATGTCAGGGAATTCTCGTAACAGTCAGGGAGAAACTGGGATAGGAAATTCTCGTTATTTTTCTACTATTACGTTTATCGGTAAGTCTTTCTCGCCCTTTATTTCACCAACTATAACTAATGCCAATATTACGCTCATCACAAGTAATTCGAGGCTATGATGTTTGGAAAATTTTACCATTTTTTTTACTTCCGAGACTCAGGTCGAGAGATAGCTGGAGCACACTAGCTCGTAGTAAATACATGCTTGCACTTCTAAAAATAAGAGACTATGATTATTAAAATTCTAATACAAGTACGATCCCACGTGTAAACAAAATCTTACGCAAGATCATCTTCGATTCCCATACAGTAAGAAGAGCCCTCCTCCCCTCCCCACCTTTCACGCTTGACATAATTATTGAATGGCCCCCTTAAGCTCCCTCTCGAAGCAGTTTAGTCAGGTCGCTAACCACCTCTAATATGATATTCCTGAATATGATGCTGCCATTGTTAATTGCCTCCTGTCTTCGCTCGCAGTGGTGCGCTTACGTTTTGCTTGTTTATCCAAATATTTTTACATTTTTTGGTTCTCTCTTGCAGTCAAGGGGTTGTAACCACGTTAATCAAATTGTTATTCACTTCTGGTCACTCGCACCATCCGATTTTGATCCAATTGAACAACTTGGCTTTGGTTTGTATTTTTTGCGCACCTGTGTCGGAGTCCGCCAGTAAATTGGCCATTAACTTTCCCTTCGATGGCTTTTCAGTAATCTTCAACTTCCCAGAACTACCACGACGTGACTATAATTTGGATGAGAGTTTAACTTATGAAGGCTTAATATATTTTTCATTAGAATGTAAAAAGCAGTAGGTACTTGTTGCTTTTTATGTATTGATTTCAGCCTTAAACATTTTCTGAGTTATGGCAAAAATTTAATTTGACAGAAATATAATATTCCAATAATAGGTGACCTTTTGGTAATTGGTCAGGGAAATTGGTAAATCCATCAGGGAAAGGTCAGGGAAAAGTCAGGGAATTTGAGAATTGGATATCAGTAGCCACCCTGTAAAGGTATTGTTGACAAATTTTTGGAAAGTTCGTCATCCTCTTTTCAATATTTGTATCTCTATGCTTCAATACTCACCCATGTCATTTTATTGGTTTCCTTTTGTACATCGTGAAATGAGGAGATTAAGCATTTTTTTCACTATGGCTAATCCTGGAGTCACGGATTTTTGTAGATATTTTTGGGTGAAAAGAAGACTAACTTATAAATCAACTTATTCTCGAATATATTCATTAGGCAATTCTGGCCACTTCTTGACATCCCTTTCCCCCATGTAAGATAATCCAAGAGTTCATTATTGCCCCCTTCTCCCTTCCCTCCTAATCTTACGTAAATTCTCATAGAGTTTTGCAAGTATGCACTTTGAACTTTTTGGTGAACTGTGTTTTGCTCAATTCAAATAAAACCCGTGGGAATATTGTGAAGAAGATATTAAATGTTTTTGTTAGGGTTGTCCTGCAATGGTACAAATGTTTGCTGTCTGCTGGCATTAAAAAATTTGGTGGCTGGGAGTGGGCTGGGAAGCAACTCATGCTTATGCAGACAGACTTGGTCTTGGGGACGGTTTCATAAAATAAACCAGAACCACCAGAAGTTGTCAATTTTTGTATTTTTTTAAGAATTGAAAGTGTGCTTATTCAGGACAATAATAACAATGGTGGCTTTATTCAAGCAATATTAGGACTATACAGTCCTCTCTTCCGTGTAACTCTTTTTTAACGAACACACACGGCCATGCCCTGGGAGTTGAAAATCCTACCCAGGTGGGATTCAAACCCACGACCCTCGGGTTGATAGGCGAGGACTTAACCCTGCCACCACTAGGTGCGGTGATTGGGGGATATGCTGAGACACAGCTGGTACATAGTTATTATTGGATATTATGTGTGCTCACTGAATAAAATATAAAAATTATGTCTTAGGGACAGCTGTTAAGAAGTGATATCACATGCTGTTTTCAGTGCTACAGTCTAAGATTTTTCATCTGGTGGTAATTCAAAAAAGTGATACAAATACGATATTGCATGTTGTAGCTAAAATATTTTTATTTGATCCTCGGACCCCTGCTCACATACACATTACACAATGTAATGAGAGCTCATCCCATCTTCTCCCCAAAATATCTTACATTAGGCTTGAATATGTACCCCCTTATGTATTATTGTGAATTAATGCAAAATGATAAATAATATAATACAGTCAAACCTCTTTAGAACAAACCTCTATAGAAGACAAGTTCTCTATACAACGAAAAAAAGTTACGGTCCCGATTTAAAAATGGGTCATAACTTCTGTACTAGGGAAACCTCTGTATAACAAAAACATCTATAAAAAAAATTTCTTGGTCCCTAGAATTTCGTTTTAAAGAGGTTTGACTGTATTAGAATCCAATAATGTTTTTTACTATAAATTTATTTAAACCTTTGTTGGAATGTAATGTGGTCAATGTTTAGAAATCATTCATTTTTGGGTGCTCCAGGGGACTGTAAGTTTGCCTAACTGATAGTAAAGTTATTTCAATCATGATTGAACTAGAAAACAGACACAAGCATGGCTGTAGTTCTTACTTCCTTGGTATGTATGTACATGTTTTGAAATGCCCCTCTTTTTCAGGTCTCTGCATTCCATCCAATAACACTATCTTTATTAAATCTGTAAGTGAGAAGTTAGCACACAATGAGCCTCATCTCACTCTAGAATTTTTGGAAGAGTGTATTCAGGGTTTCAGGAGATCCAACATTGAACTGAAACATCTCTGTCTGGAGTACATGACACCATGGCTTGCCAATCTAGTGAGGTAGGTTACTAAGCTTTTTATGCTGAATATTTGAAGAGGGAACTGTGAATTGTTAATTATTTGGGAAATCCCATGAGCTGTAATTGTATAACACACCTAATTTCTGAAAAAGGTAGAGGAATGGATTTTATGCATTTCATCTCTATCCCTTAGCATCCTTAATTTCTGAGCTGTGGCTACGTAACCCTTTTATTAATTGCATCTTGCTGTTACTTAGGAAACACTGAATAGTAGTGACCCCATGAATAGTAAAGACTATTATTAATTATGATGTAATTTATCGTCCTCCAGCACTCAATAAACATCGGGAATGCTCTTGTTATTCTCTCAAAATCATTCTTTGGATCTGTTATTGTTCACTAGACAGAGTCTGAATGAGTTGTTCATTATAAAGAACAGTTTTGCGCACTACTATGGTTTTCCCTCAGCAGTGGTGCACCTAGGATTTCTGGCACCTCTGGTGAAATGGAAAGGGTTGGTTTTCCTAACAAGGAGTCAACAAACTGAATTTTCTATTGACTATTTGCCACATTGACATCTATTCTGAGCTCTTAGATGAGTTTAATTTTACTATTTTTTATTTTTTCCATGTTTAGGAATTTATGATTAATAATTCTTACAAGGAGACATCGCGATACAGATGCTCGGGATCCTAATGAGGCAATTATTTTCTGAAACTATAGGGAGATTGTGATCAAGCATTGGTTAGTCAGTTGGCCAAGGGGTTACAGTCAATGGTGAGTGCATTAGAGGTGCGGTGCGAAAAGTATGGGATGAAGATCAATCACAAGAAAACGAAAGTAATGAGATTTTCTAGAAGTAAGAAGGCGGGGCTGAATATAAGGGTGGGAGGGGAGAAGGTAGAGTAGGTCGAGCAGTTTACGTATCTGGGTAGTATTTTGGAGGCGAATGGGTTTAGTGGTAAGGACATCAGATGCAGAATTGCGCTTGCTAAAGAAGCATTTTCGAAGAGAAGGGAATTGATGAGGGGGGGTCTGAGAAGAGACATAAAGAAGAGGCTGGTGAAAACTTTAATATGGAGCGTGGCGCTATATGGGTTGGAAACTTGGTCATTGCGAAGGGAGGATGTGCGTAGACTTGAGGCGTTTGAGATGTGGGTTTGGAGAAGGATGGAGAAGGTTAGCTGGATGTCGAGAAAGACGAACAAGGAGGTATTGGATAAGGTCGGAGAGGAGAAGAAGCTTGTGGCAGAGGTTCGGAGAAGGCAGAAGAGATGGATGGAGGAGGTTTTGAGAGGAGAGTGCATGTTGAAGAGAGTGATAGAGTGGAGAACACTGGGGAAGTGTGGAAGAGGAAGGAGGAGGATAGTAATTCTGGACGAAATAAGAGGAGGTAGAGGATACGAAGAATTGAAGAGGGATCTAATTACGGGCTATCCTTAGGAGGGAAAGCGAGACAATCTCTATTAGGTTGGGATACAGAATGGGGACTGTCCAAGAACCTACCAATCAGCTGGTAGAATACTTGAATGTATGAATAGGGAGATTGCAGGAAAAGCGTCTCGGCTTTCTTCAATTTAGACCCAGGTTCACGAGAAAAACGCAACTATAGAATTTACGTCCATATAAATCCTTTGCAGTGCTCCCCTCCAATAACAGAAGCCGTGGCCGAGTAGGCTAAGACACTGTGCCAGTCATTCCCATACAGTGGCATGGGTTAGAGTCCCAGTTGGGACAAGTTTTTTTCTTTCGAATATTTTACGGAACCACTGTAAAAAGCCCAATCCCATACTTTGACTGCAGTATCCACTTTTTAATTTTCTGCCGACAGGCCTAATACGTTTAGATTTTGAAAGTACAAGGATACTTCTGTGAATAGGATGGGTTTCGATTGGTCGTGGTACTTCTAAAGCCTCCTTTCGGGCAAACATAGAATCCCAAAATTTGCTTCGAAAGTCTTCCAAGGGGGTTGATTGAAAATCCAGCAAATGGGCTGAAAATTAAAAAAGTATTGTTGTTACTGCAGTCAAAGTGTGGGCATTTTACAGTGATTCCGTAAAATATGCAAAAGTAAAAAAATTAAGTAAACTGCTGAGAGAGAAGTGCACTGCAAAGGATTTATATGGAGAATAATTTTATACAATTTATTTTTGCGAACCCAGGCCTATGTGGAAGAGAGCCATGATACTTTTCCTGCATTCCTTCTTTAGTTTCAGAAAATCATTGCCTCATTTGGATCCTGAGCATCTGACTCACGATGTCTCCTTGTTAGTAAGACTCAGCCTGATGCACAGCCATGGCACAATGGCGGAGCAACAACGGAAACATGAAAGTTTTGCAAATTTTATGGCTTGAAAAAAGTAATGTTTGACAAGTCATTTTGGGTTTAGATTTATTTTTTATCAACAGCCAAAAACTTTGTCTCCGATAAACAAAAATAAAGTTTGCAAGTTTTGTAGTCAAACACAAAAAAATCAAAGATAATGATCCGTAACACATGCGGTGCTTTGAAAAAAAAAAATTTGGGAGGTTATGAGGGCAGTCTGAAAAAAGTATTTATTCTGCGACATCTTCTGTTGTTTTTAGTGAATTTTTGCAGAATAAATACTTTTTTCTCCGAAAATATTCATGCTTTGTCCCAAAAATTAGAACTTCATGAAAATTTGCAACATCTTAAGTTCAGCTGAATGCCAGCAAAAAGTAATTTTAAAAAGGTAGCCATAATAAAAGCCAAGGCTTTTATTGAAAATTGAGAAATAAGTGTGGAATATCGACTTAAGTTTTATCTTTGAGGACTAATGACTACAGACAATATAGCTACTTCAGTTTATGATGCCTTTCCTATTAGGTGCTGCGATCACTGTGAATTTTATGATATGCCATGAAAGTTTCAGAGTGTGCTAATGTGGAGCATGAGTGTTAATCAGCCAAAATGATATTAAGTTTTGAAAGTGTTAATGTGAAACACAACACTAATCAAGTCAGCACTGTATGTGGTAAGATTAGGACGAAACTCACTCTGATGAAATATTTTCTCACCAGCTTCAGTTATATCGTAGAGTAAGTGCTTACTCTGTGGTAAGTGGTTAATTACTCTGTGGTTATACTAAGTCTGGAGCATGGAATGGACCTCTGCCCCAGATCAATTATTGGCATTGGATTGAAATAAAGTTGAAGGTATGAAAATGGTATTAATTATTCTGAATTTTGGCATCTATCTGGTGGACTTAAAGAACCACCATTACTAATGCAAAGACTTAGATAAAAACATATAAAATCAAACAATTGACTTAAATGTCCCTGTAAGAATGATCTATTAACAATATTCCACTATTGCGACTATTGTGAATATCCTTTTAAAGCTAGTTCTCAAATTGCCAAGGAAATGTGCTATTTTTAAATATGTAACTAACTTAATTTTTTTGGTACGAAGTACATACGTTTTCATATGTATATGAAAATCAAATGCAAGAATTAAAAACTTTATTCTTTCAGGCATTTTAAAGTAAAAATCCAAAGCCAAAATCATGAGTGGAAGTGGTTTTAAAAAAACAAAAAAGAAGCCTCTGCTTCTAATCCAATGCTTTACGTTTAGGAGTAAAAGTTAATAAACCTGGGGTTAAAGCTATGGCTTTGAATAGGAAGTATAGAAATTTTTGTTCCTCTACAACTCCATGGAGGGCAGTCTTTGAGGCCCTGGGTACTTTCTTACGTGGCCAATTTCCTTCCCAGTGCTAACTTGTAGTAGCTGCGTGCAAAATTGCAAGATAATTGGCACATCAGCTCATCTTATTTTACATAGAAAGTAACGATTTGGGGCCCTCGGGCCTATCAGGGCCCAACTTTTAAATCTGAGCTCCAGGACCTTATATTATGGCTTCAAAGGTTTTGTACATACATCTTTAACATTGTGCAACATTCAAGTGTAGCAATAATCTACAACTCCCGGAGTTAAAGTTGACCTTACTTGAGTTTCTTGAGTGTTATGATTTCTTGAACTATCTAATGGAGGATAATTATAGTTGATTTTTGTTTAAAATGTCTGTTGGCAATGTCAAGTATGTTAAAACGATATTAAGGTAAAATACCTTAGTTTGAAAATATGACTGATACTCCTAATATCTTGGTGTAACTTCATTCAATAAGTGCATTGATATATATCTCTTTTTGTTTAGGTTTTGTAAGCATTCTGATGACACCAAAAGGCAGAAGGTTGCACTTATCTTGGATAAACTCATAACATTGACTATTGAAGAAGTTGAAATGTACCCGTCAATTCAAGCCAAGATATGGGGAAGCATTGGACAGGTACATATATATATATACATACTAGTGGACGGTACCCGTTAAAATTCAACAGGTGTGAAAAAATTGAACTTATTTTATAAAAAACCTCAAATCCTGAAGAATACTGTCAGCGTGGTCATTTGAGGAGTTCGTAACCTATCTTGTATGTTGTGTTCATTGAAGTAGACACACTGACCGTTTTCCAGGTGCACGGAGAGATGAGTGACTGTTGGTCCTCTTTCATGCATGGGAAACCCAAAAATGGGCCACGCAGACTCATTACTACTTAAATAACACCCCGGTTAATAGGTGGTCACCTTGTCCCTCCAGTTCTCTTGAGCCGTCTTCTGAGTGAATAACAGCTTGATCGCTTCCCTAGTGTACATACATATATTTGCATTCAATGACTTAATTGATTTGTGCTATTCAACGGTGATATGTGAGTTGAGTATCTTTATCAGGAATGGGGAGTAGGGTACAATCCAGTTGTTGACAACAACAAAAGAATCATTTGCAACATCAGCCATGTTTATTTGACCTAAAAAACCTCCGTCACCCAGACTGCGCCGTCGGGATAAAGGGTAGCCATAATCATTGGTTTCGGTCTCTAAATAAAAAATCTATGGTGATTCTTAGCGCACCTGAGCATTTTCATGCACATGTTGTCCGATGCGCAGAATATTCGTTCTTCTTTCGGGTCAGAAGAATGTAGTGACGTCATTATAATTTTTGGCACCTTAAAACTGATTGAAGTTTCGAAACAGATGGATCTATATTAGAACCAGATTTATAGCTGGTTATCCGTCCGCAGGTTGGGTAAGGATGAAATTTGTGCAGTTCTTAACGTAACCCGAGAAACACCATGGAGAGATGCTCATGAGATCGGTGGTTGGCACGTCTTTGAGTATCCAAGTCTAACCTTTGTTGTTTTTCTTGCAAGGACTCATTTTCTCGTAAAGAAGACATTCATCTTGCTTCAGTAGATTTTTTCGAAAGGTTACTCTTTTTCTATTAGGTATGTTGATGGATATATTTTGAAGTCCAAGGAGGGGAAACACAGCGGCGAGTGAGAGTCTTGAATAGGCAACTCGATGATTGAGTGAATATAAGTTAACTACACTTTAACACTTTTAAACATATATAATTAATTCGTAACGTTTATGATGTGGGAATTGGTTTAAAAAACAGTTCGCAATGGTAATGAGAGGCAGACGGTTCCAAAACGTGTAATACATCGGAGTATTAAACGATAATAAACAACGCCGTGTTTGTTGTAGCTACAGGCAATTACTATTTGCTGCACGTAAATATTCTTGCACATTTAATATCGTGTGTAGTCTATTAAATTCCTTTATGTGCATCCTTTACTACGTAAGTGTTCTCTCATATACATGCAGTGCCCCTATGAGAGCTACTTTGAGAATAGATTTTGAAGAGTATATTTGTCGTAAATATGCATTGAATTTATCAATTACTCCCCGAAGCAATCTATCATGGGGCCCTTGGGACTCTGGACCCTTCTTATACAAATTTTCTTTCTACGTGCTATCATGGGCCTGCAGGAAAGCATAACATGGGCGTGAATATTGAAAATCAAATCTCTGGTTGTCAAGGAAATATGCTATTGTTGATTTCAGAGAATAATGTGAGATTTTTCAGCAAAAAACATTATTTTCAGAGAATTACGAAGCGTAAAAGAAAATCGATTGAAATAATTAAAAACTTCATTTATTCAGCCATCCGATAAAAAAAATCCCAGCCCTCTATCTTGAGTGTA
Organism: Pyrrhosoma nymphula; assembly: GCA_963573305.1. NCBI lineage: Eukaryota > Metazoa > Arthropoda > Insecta > Odonata > Coenagrionidae > Pyrrhosoma > Pyrrhosoma nymphula. The sequence goes on along the minus strand of OY754330.1, from coordinate 19,863,635 downwards.
AGTACTTCTAAAAAGCAAAAAATGAAACAACTGCACCGAACCCAATGCTTAGCATGGACCACCAGGGGGGGCCTTCGTGGGCCCTGAGGGCTTTTACATTAGCCTATATTCAACCCATATACATTTTATCTCTATATCCAAAATTTCAGCTCAATCGGTTCAGTTGTTTTTTCGTGATTGAGCAACAGACAGACAGACACCATTCAATTTTTATATATTAGTATGATATATATGTGGTATACTCCTCTATTAATTTCATGTTTAATTTCTCGAATGCTATCCTTTATAGTGCACAGTAAAACCTCAATTTTATGTAGTTGGATGAACCAAAAAAGAGGCAGTATATAAAATCAGCATAAAATCAAAGGCAACAGTATCGTGGGCTGCATAGATACTTTTATGCTACGTTGTAGATGCATAGAATTATCGTCATGATGGAAAACTAATTAGATGATAAATTAATAGGATTCTTTAATTTTTAGGATTTGGTATGTTGAGTATACTACCTAAGTTGGTGGTCTATTTTCGATGGATACCACAGTTTGAGCGGAAAAATATTTACTACGTTTCTGCATCGCGGGTTGCATAATATCTTTACCGAATTGCAATAAAATTGTAACACCATAACAACATCGACATGAAGACAGATTGATTAAATAATGAACAAATTTTTGTAAACTGTTCAAAACAGTGTTCTAAAAAAAAATAGAAAAAATTATTTTATAAAATTTTTATATGGTTGTGAAGCATAACAACAAATTATTTTTTAAAGATAACCCCTGAAATTTTGGAGCCAATGCGGCAGTTTTTGTATGCCAGTTTTTGTAAGAAGCTCACTGCCAACTCATTGAGAGAGTGTATGAACTCTTCTTTCACTTGGTCATCATCATCAACGTGAATGAATTTGAATGCCATCATTCAAGTGACTGCCATTTGGTTTTAGGTGTGAAATGGTGAGCCCACGTCTCATCACCGGCGACTATGCAATTTTTAAAAAGCCTCTCTTTCCTCTGTGTAGCTCTCAATCATGATCGTATTGTCTGACTCTGACAGTCTCCCACTTCTTTCTTCATGATGACTGTATGACCAGCTTTAAAATATCTGCCCACTTGTGCCAATTTTTGACAACCATGCACCACACCCCATACCCTTCAGTAAACGGTTTATGAATTTCAATTTCAAGGTTGAACACCTTTCGCATGAAGAAATCCAATGATTTCGTCAATGTTTTGGAAAGTTTACTAGTGACCTAAAAGTGATGTAATGTCTGTATTTCCAACATTATAAATGTGCAATAATAGTTCCACTGTACAAAGGGAAGGGTGGGAAGGCCAAATGTAAAAATTATTAAGAAATTAGTTAATTTAGCATTCTGGGAAAAGTGCTGAGTAAAACATTGATCAAAACAGTGAGGAAGATTACTGTTGACAGCATTTCGGGTGATCACCTGGGAGAGAAAACGTATGGATCAGCTGTTTTCTCTTCAGCAAGTGCTGGAAAAATGTATGGGCATCTGAAAGAAAGTATGTGTTTTGTGCTTTTGTGGGTTAAGAAAAGGCATATGATTGGGTAAATTGTAGGGATGGGCAAAAGCGTGTATTGCTGTAAATGTGTACACGCTTGTTATTCAGGCGTGTACATGTTTTACCTGTCCCCAGGCATACAATAGTTAAGTCTCTGGCCCCACATTCCGTTCTGCGGTGGGCCTACAGGTTTGGCCTTAACGCCTAGAATGTTGGAGTCCCGCACCAATGCTTGCAGAACGGCAGTCTGCTAAGGTCAAGCTGTGTCACAGGAAGTATGATGTGACTGCAAGCGGTGACAGTAGTCACCGACTGCGATCCATATTCCAGGAAGTACCGTACACACACTGATTCATAACGATTCACCTTTGACTCAAGTCATATAAAGTGACCGGGGGAGGAGGGATGTGGTGGCAATTCGTGATCAAAGGTGGACGATGCTAATGTGTATTATTTCGCACGAAAAAGAAAATGTGTACACGTCTCCAGACGTGTACACGTCCCATCCCTAGTAAATAGGAATGTGCTGTGGAAGGTTTTGAAGTGTTCTTTTTGAGTGAACTGTGTGTGACTGATTCTGTAATTGGGTTATTTCAAGGTGCCAGAATTGATCGACATGGTGTTGGATAGTTTTATTAAAAGATCTGTCACTGGAGGCCTGGGTTCTCCGCAAGCAGAAATCATGGCAGACACTGCTGTCGCTCTTGCTTCTGCCAACGTACAGCTCGTGGCCAAAAAAGTTATTGGTCGACTCTGCAGGGTATGTATTTAGGCTTGAATGAAAATAATTTAATTTTGCCTTATTCATCTTCAAGTGCAAAGTAATCTCCAGAGTTTCATGCTCCTGAAAAGACTTTAAATCTGGAGAATCTGATGTCTTTGAAATAGGCTTTCAGGGTTAGGTTCTCTGCTGCAAAGTGCATTTTCTTTCATTTTTAAGAACTATAAATGCTCTTGAGAATTTATAAGTTCTCTGGATGCAACACTTGGTCATCAGTGTGTGGAAAAACTTGTACAAGTTTTTGTCCAGCCATTGACCCTTTCACTTCAGTATTTTTTCTCCCTTTTATGTGGTGGTTGGAATTCAACTTAGTCATTCTTCTCATTTTTAATGAATGTCATTCTTGGATTTCCCTTTAAAAAGTAATTGATGGATACATTTCGTTTTATTTCACATTTATATTAAACAATTGGGTATTTTCCACGTTTTTCAAACTATCGATATTCTGATTCTGTTACTTGAACTTATTGCATTGGCTAAAAGTTTTCTAATCAAATTTTATGAATTTCGGTTTTAAAAGCTAAAGAAAGTTGAAGGTTACGAATGCTCCCGAGCACACTCCGAAAACAGCCGAATGACCTGTGACGTCATTTTCGCTGTTTACATTTAGACCCAGGCGTTTCCTTATGCTTACGGTGGAAACAAGTGCGACGAAATTAGTTTTGGATGTTTTTCTGTTTTTTGATGTGCCATTAAATGGCATCTATAAATGGTGCTTTGTGCCACAATGTACAAATACATCGGTGAAGACACCGAACAAGAAATGTATTCACGCAATCACGACATTAAATGTTTGAAATTTCTTCCTTGGATTCCTCAATGTCTACCTGCACAATATATGCTTTACTTCGACTTTGTGTTCTGGACATATTCTTGCGATGACTGTTCACAGTGGTCCTTCTCTCTTCACTTGGACGTAACCTATAGCATTATCACTATAACTCTCACGAGAATCTTTATAATTAAGCAACACTTAAATTAAACTTTGAATAGACATTAAGGAGATAAGAATCTATTTTTAGGCATTTCTATAGCAGAGAAGCCACTTATAGAAACCTCTACAAACAATCACTAATTAAAAAATCACAAATTAACGTCTTAAGTGTGTTAAGTATTTGCAGCATAAAAATTTGGCAAGTACTGTGTTATGTTGATATGTTACTAAGGTACTGTTTGTTTACTGTTGCATGGACTGGTATGGACTTTGAGAAAGCAAGAAGAAGTATCATAATGATTATGAGTGTATTGGAAAAACAATTAATAAAGCTCATACACCAAATACATAATTATACGTATTAAAATGATAAACAACAGTAATGACGATTTTACAAACTTTTTGCTTACATTTTTTGGACTTAAGCTCCACGAATTTTGGAAGCAGTAAATCGCTCATCCTTCTTCATAAAAACGCATACCATAAACATATATACTTTGGGTAAATTATCTGATGTGGTTTTAATAAAACCATTGCACTCCATAGTCTTTGTTTTCAAGTAAAACTCTTTAAATATATGTCTCTTCTACAGTTCTTCACTTTCTCCCTCACAGCTGTCTATCGCTCAGTGAAAATGACGTCAAGCCAATCAGATTTCGTTTCGCAGCCGCGTAAAAAAATTTGAAATTTCGACTATTTTAATCTTAAATATCTCAATTAATGTTGAATCAATTTTAAAACTATTTTCGCTCCGCAAGCTTGTTCGAGGGAAATTAACATATAAAGATCCGTTTACTTACATTTAAAATTTTGGAAAATACCCAATTGTCATTGTTATTACTCACCAATAGCTTAAAAACATAATGCAATTAACTTTAAATATCATGAACAATAATATTGAAACTGTTAGGGCTAAACCGAGATTTCACTGGAATGGATTAAAAGTGATGTCAGGGCTGCCCCGACACAAGAGGGAAAACCTTTTTTCTTTCTCCCTTTCTTACTTACAAATACATATGTATGACTGTGACTAGATACTTATGGGGTAAGATATCCATGAAGCATGTAATTTTATTTCATCATTTTACAATCTTTATCTCAGCCCTGAAAGGTGTTTTTGATGAAGCTTCCAAGGAAATGCTATAGTTGGGGAAATCTTGTATCTGAATTCTTAAATTAACTTTGATAAATATGTAAATTAATGGTGACGGTTCAATTCTGTCTTTACAGAGCTCTTTTGAGAATTTTTGGATAATGGCATTGGATTAAAAAATGGCATTGTATTTATTTTTAAGGTGATCGATAAAACATGTGCTTCGCCAACAACATTGCTGGAGCAGCACCTCATGTGGGATGATATTGCCATTTTGGCTCGCTACTTGCTCATGCTGTCCTTCAACAATTGCCTTGATGTGGCGAGACATCTTCCCTACCTCTTCCATGTTGTTTCTTTCCTGGTGTGCTCAGGTTCCCTTAGCATGCGTGCCTCAACTCATGGACTCGTCATCAACATCATTCACTCCCTTTGCACGTGTACCAAACCGTCCTTCTCTGGTAAGTAATTATGTAGTAGCGTTTGGTAGTTGGAAAAATGTATTTTTTGAATCTGAGATATATGTATTACCTTTATCAATTATATCACATGAGTTCATGTGGATGGCACTTGTGGGAGATGATGTATGAAAAGATGCTCCTTCAAAATATCATCAATTAAACATGGAGAATTGTGCAAATAAGCAAACAAGTGTCCGGGGGAAATATTCCCTTAATTTCTCATTATTTTCCATTGTTTACACATCTGTTCACTCATCCTTATGTTCAAGCACTTCGCTCATTTCTTCACAAGGCCTCATTACAATATCTGTTAACATCATGGAACAGTGTAGCCTGGTTTAATATAGTAGAAACTCGAAAATATGAACTTCGAAATTACGAAATTTTGATTTTACGAAGCAAAATCTTCGGTCCCAACCAAAAGGGTATATAATTGTATGTAACAGTACGTGATATTACGAAATAACGAAGTTTTAAAATTACGAACCTCGGATCTTTGTCCCGACGTGAAAAAGTTACTCGTTTATACAAATAGTGATGGATCACAGTAACGTTTCGGCGCTCCTTTTCAGAGTTAAACATCTAATTAATGATCGTAGCCGAATACATTACGCACTGAATGTATTACCTGAACGATATCTCATTTTTCAATGCTTCAATAGTAAATGTGTGGTTTTGCTGGGGCGTCTGGCGTCCGTCCAGCAGTCGGAAGTCACTGACGTACTCATCCAATGTACAGTAAGTCCTCGACATACAAACGGGATGCGTTCCGAGAACTTGTTCGTAAGTTGAAAAACGTTAGCCAGGTATCGAAAATTGTAGTTAATATATTTCCTGGCCCATAAGACCCAAATTTTGTTTGCTCCAAAATGTGCTCTTAAATTGTTCATTCGTCCACTAAGACACAAGCTGATTCGCCGGGAAAATACTATTTAGGGATGGTCAGATCGGATCTAAAGATCCGCGGGTATTACGTTTCTCCGGGTACTGAAATCGGATCCTAATTCATTTTTAAAAATCGGATCTGGATCAGATAAAAAAATTCACACTGGGGAGTGGATACCATAAAAATCGCCCTAAATAACGGTCATCCTGTGTTGCGGCCGATGTAGGAACTAGTTGGAAGCATGGAAGTTGGCTGCTGATGCTATCGAAAGGATGTCTATAGGATATCCTCGAAAGGATGTCTATAGGATGTCCTCGAAAGGATGTCTATAGGATGTCCTCGAAAGGATATCCCAACTAATGGAAACCACCTGAGAAGTTAGGGCGGGTATGCGATGAGTGAAATGTGATACGTTTGGTTCGCAGTCATAGCTGATAAGGGACTCCCAACGGGCAACGGCCCCCCCCCCCCCCCCAACTTTTGGAAGCCACCGGTGAAGTTAGGGCGTGGGAAAGCAATGAGTGAAATGTGATACTTATGATGAAATGTGATGCTGACTCGAGAAAAAATATCACTTTACTCCTATCCCCTAACTATGAGCGCCGAGGCGAGGGTGGGGGGAGAGAGAGAGAGGTGGAGGGGAAAGCAAGAGGCAGGCCAAGGACGCGTAGCCGTTCGCTGGACTGCCGGAAGCGCCAATGCTCGGCACGAATGCCTCTGGAAAAAAGTGCTGGACATCTTTGCTTTACACGACTACAGTAATGGTATTAAACTTGCGTACCAACTTGAGGAGTATCCCCATTGAAAGATGAACGATGCAGCTAGAACTTATATCAAAGCTCATTTTCGTATCACTTCTCATAGCCGAGTAGCATTTCCACGAAATGATCGATTTTAGACAAGTTAACTATTTTTTCTCCGATGTGGTTGATATCAAGTACTCGCAAGTATGTATCAAGCCCTATGAAATAAGTTCTAGCAACATCCTTCCTGCGCGAAATGGTGAAAACAGAATTTCTTTATCTATTAGCATGGCGATGAAAAGTCAATGGTCTAAAAATGGATTTCCTGGCGTGGTATCCACTTCCAAAAGTGAATGATGCTTCCTATAAAAGGAAGTAAAAACAGATTAGAGTTCCGATTCTCTCTTCGCATGCGCCGATGTACTACGTTATTTATCACATTGATATGACGATGCGTTTCAAAGCTCTCTCGGGCGCTACGCAACATAATTTCAGGTTATGGAAAAATCATGAAGGAGTGCGAAGTCAACCTCATAGCTACCACCGGGGTAAGGTTACAATTTGAATCGACCGAAATAACGGCTCCCTCGTTTGATCATCGGCGGTATCAACCTAGTTTTGGCTGACGAGGCCGCTGAAAGGAGGCCCAAACCCTCCCACATTAGTGAAAGCCACCTGGGTAAAAGCGAAACTGGGTGAGGGTAGATAATAACAGATAAGGTGAAGGAGTGATCCTCTCGGGTTACCCCCTTCTCTTTCTCGCTGAATGAGTCCCTCGCAGATGAATGTCGTCGCACCTAGGAATAAGGAACGAAGAACTTTTTTCTTGAAGGGTCTTCTGGGAAAAACCGGTTTAGATGCGAAAATTGTTCAGATCCGACTGAGGTATCACCCTAAAATCTGACAGCTTTAATGTTTCCAGCTGAGTGATTGAGAGGGATAGCTGGATGGAAGGACTGCTCGTCAGGCAACAGCTGCAACGGCAAAATAACGTATCCGGTGGCGCCAAATTTGAAATTCTCGAAAATAGGAATAATAAAACTCCGGCAAATAAGTTGTGTTCAACTGGCAATGAGTGCACCCTGTGGGCATGAATACTCCTTTAAATATACTTTCATGAATTATAACTTCGTAAATCATGCAAGTACATCGCGAGAGTACATGTTAATCTAAGGAAACAAAAATAGAGCTTCATCGCGATGTTTTTGAAAGATACTCGTTCATACGAAATTTGATATTACAAAGTGCCGATTTTTCCAGTCCCGTCAACTTCGTAATTTCGAGTTTCTACTGTATCACAGATTTTTCTTGATGCTGGTTTAATATGCAGTGTGTGGGATCACCAGCTTCATGTACACACTATTTATTTAAAAGAAGAATTCATATTTAATATAAAGCTCTTACCCTTGGCAATTTGATTTGTATGCACCTATACCTCTTTTGACGGTTCCATTAACTTTAAGCTTGCCAATCACTTGATTCAGGAGTACATCCATAGAAATGTCTTGTTTATCTCATAGCTATTGCATGTTCACCATTAACAATGGAATGCTCATTGGAATTGTAACATATCATTCATACTATTTAAATCTTGGTGAGTTGATGCTGAACTTTTATTTATCTGCAGAGGAAACCCAGAGAGTACTGCGCCTCAGCTTGGATGAGTTCTCTCTTCCTAAGTTCTACCTCCTTTTTGGCATAAGTAAGGTTAAATCTGCTGCTGTGACTGCCTTCCGATCTAGCTATCGACATGCCAATGATCGATGGTAAGTTACTAAATTTTATGAAATCATAACCTGTGAGTTACTCAGATTCATTGTGCAGTAAATTTTTTTTCATTTAAGTCCTTGGAGTTGAAAATTTCATTTGAGTAAAATATCCAATTTAGTGAGAGAAATCTGAAAAGGAAAACAATTTTAATTTCCTGCAAATATTGGACAAGGTTTATTTTTGCTTGCTTGATATTTTTGGCTCATTTGGAAGTTTATTGGAAAATGTGATCACAATATTTTTGGAATTCAAGTCATACTGTACAGTAAAATGGAAACTGGTTGAATAACCTTGTTTTTGCTTATGTAACCCATTTTAGGTTTTTCTGTCAATGCAATATTTTACATTGTATATATCTCTTTCATTAAAAAATATGGCACGTGAGAATGATAGTGAAAGCTGTTCATTTCTATCATATTGTGGGCTTATTTCAAAAACCTGATAAGTGCAGTTTAGCAAGTTTTGAGAAAAATGCATTTTAAGGTTTTTCTTTACCTGAAAAATCAGAGTACGTACTGGAATAGAAATTTTATAATGTAGTGATTTATAGCTAATGTAATGGGAATAGCACTTAAAGGGTTCTCGCAAACGATAAAGCTTCATTTTCTGATTATATCTGTGCACATAACTCGAAAATGATCAAAGTGTACTTAACTGACTTTTACAGTAAGCCCACGATATTTAATTGAAATTTGATGAATATACATGTTTGTAATTTCTTGTGATCATGAAATTCATTTCAATCATTTCCTTGTGACTCTTTTAGGTTTGGCAATGATCGGTTTGCAGCAACTAATCCTGACCGCGAGAGACTTTCCCTTCCGTCTCTGGAAGTGATCACTGATGCTCTTCTGGAGATAATGGAGGTAGAGCATCTTGAATGCGCTGTCACTTTGTTCTTTTTAAGTTAATTTTGACTCTCTTCATGTGGCATAAATTACAGGCTGATTTGGATTATACTATATTTTGATTTCATTTTCAGGCTTGCATGCGTGACATCCCGGAGTGTGATTGGTTGCAAACTTGGACTTCTCTCGCCAAAAGTTTTGCCTTTTGCTACAATCCTGCCCTCCAGCCTCGTGCCCTCATTGTATTTGGATGCATAAGTGAGTACGAGTGTTAAAAATGATTGGAATGTGAAAGTGAAATTATTTAGACTTTGGCTAAAACCCCATGCTCTTGAGAGTTAAGGCAGTCATTCTCATGCTCTACTTTGATGCATTTCCTTTTATGAAGGCAAGAGCATTACTGATCAAGACATCAAGCAACTTCTTCGCATTTTGGTGAAGGCCTTAGAAAGCTTCAATGACATTGTTCTCCTTGAGGCTCTCGTCATGTGTTTAACTCGTCTCCAACCTCTCCTGCGGCCAGTAAGTGTTTTAACCTTATTTTCTAATCATTTACACAATACAGTAGATCCTTGCTAACCCAGAGTACCATTTGTATACCAAAGTGTAAGTTGAGAAAATTTTTCCTTTTTTCGGCCAATGAAAACCTACCTTCGACTTATGGTTGAGTCCCTAAGCAAGGTGACTTTTTTGGGGCCAGTATTTTTGCGTATCGGCTGTTAAACCGTTAGTATTTTTATGACTGGATAATCCATGGAGAACATTCACCAAGAAATGCATTAGGTTAATGTTCTAAGTTTCATGCTAGAACCTACTATGTACTGACAAATACACTTAGTACTTCTCTTTGCAGTATTATCACACAGGGCTAATTGCATTGTGCAACTATCGTATAACCAACCTAAAAACACTAGTATTTCCCAATTAGCTTCGGGCAACACTGGGACTGGAAATCTCTCTAAATGTGCTGATTGATATGTTGTATATTTCTTTTCATACCATGAGTGAAAATAACTTAAAGAAAAATTACATAAAATATTCTGAATATTGAATTCAATAATGAGATGAAACAAAAACATCTTTTCGTCAAGAAAAGGGGAATTGCCCAGCTCCTATGCTTCCTAATACACCTCACACTCGGATAGCTAAGGCAATTAAGACTCACCTCTAGCTTCATGGATCCCGTTTCATGCCTTTATTTCTGAGTCCTGTAAATATCCTTCTCTTCTGGCAAATACATTTCCATAACAATCTGCACAGTTGGTGGATCTTCATAGAAGTCAAACACAGGAAGCTCGTTGGAGTCCATGTTGCTAAATAGTATCTTCTCCTTCTATCTAATTTTGCTTTATTTCTCCTCTTCCACGTGCTTGGATATCGAATGATACACAAAATCCCACTCCTGAGTCAATACTTAAGTTCATGGCAACATTTTACACTGTATGTGATGCGAGATTAAATGTATGTGTTGTTTTTCCTCCAACACTACCAACTGCTGTATTGTCATCAGTATGGGTGTGATAGCGATGGTGAATGGTGCGAAAGGTGACGATACACTCAATCAAAATGTCGACAGTGACATAACTGCCTAATCATGATCATTGACAATCGTGTCGAAGGATGCTGTAGTAGGCTGATTTTGTAGCAGTGAAAGATATTGGTTATCCATAAATTTCTTGTAAGTATATCTATTTGTTTCGATGTTTGTCACTGTTTGCTTCAATATTCAACCGAGTTAGGCATGGTTAGGCAACCGAGTTAGGCCCCCCTCTTTACGTGGCCGTAGAGCCATCTAGAATATCTTATGTGTTGCAACCTGTATGGCTCTGACAGGGCCTTCCCCTCAAATGCACTTCCACTCAAATCCACTTCCAACGTGCAACATAGTTAGTTACACAAGCAGAGAAAGGTGAGGCGTGCACTGGCAAAGCTATGTCACATTATGAGACAGTAAAATTCCATTGGAACACGGATGTATCCTGCCTCATGTGGTTTTTTATTTGTAAGATCCCCCATTACAAAGGACATGGGGCTGGGTGGGGCTCCATTTTTGTTGTTTAGAATGGAGCCAACATTCTATGTATTTGTGCTGTTGTACTTGTCGTGACTCTCATTTCTGTTGTTATTTAAGGTGTAAATTATAAACTGCCAGTTTATACATCACGCATAAATATTGCTGAGAGAAATAAGCTTCTTTTAGTGTGAAACATGTAATCACGTGACACTTAACTTGTCAAAGCATTTTGTTTTACAGTTCAAATGTTTCTTATTTTGGCTGTTTCATGCATGTGATTTTGTCTTATAGGAATCACCTATCCACCGTGCATTGTTTTGGGTTGGTGTTTCTGTTTTGCAACTTGATGAAGTCACTTTGTATGCATCTGGTCTTGCCCTTTTGGAACAGAACCTTCACACCTTGGATTCTCAAGGAACATTCGAGGAAAAAGTGAGTCCCCATCGAAATATGTCACATTTAATCAAATTTGTTTTTCAATTTATGAATTGGCTAATGGTTTCACTAGTAAGGATCTGTATTTTTTTGTCTCCTCCAGTATCCTTTTACTCGTGTTGCATATTATTATCATATCATCATCATGATCATTGTTGCTATTTAGGTATTAAAAAATATGTAATTACAAAAATTTGTACAGCTTCCTCTTTACTCCTTTTCCACACCTGCTCACCTCTCCACCTTGTCTGTGCATCTAATATGCTGGAAAGTACTTGTAGAGGATAGAATGTTTAAAACGAAGATCTTTTTATGTACATACGTTGATTGTGAGCTTTGAGGTATCAAAATGAAAAATATCAATCCTGACATATACTTAGAAGTTAGAGCATGGGAAAGCGATGAGTGAAATGTGATACTTTTGATGAAATGTGATGCTGACTCGAGAAAAAATATCGCTTTACTCCGACCCCCTAACTATGAGCGCCGAGGCGAGGGTGGGGGGAGAGAGAGAGTGGTGGTGGGGAGAGGAAGAGGCGGGCCAAGGACGCTTAGCCGTTCGCTGGACTGCCGGAAGCGCCAGCACTCGGCGTGAAGGCCTGTGGAAAAAAGCGCTGGACATCCTCTTTGCTTTACACGACTATAGTAATTGTATTAAACTTACGTAATAACTTGAGGAGTATCCGCATTGAAAGATAAACGATGCAGCTAGAACTTATATCAAAGCTCATTTTCGTATCACTTCTCATAGCCGAGTAGCATTTCCACGAAATGATCGATTTTAGGCAAGTTAACTAATTTTTTATCCGATGTGGTTGATATCAAGTACGCACAAGTATGTATCAAGCCCTATGAAATAAATTCTAGCAACATCCTTCCTGCGCCAAACGGTGAAAACAGAATTTCTTTATCTATTAGCATGGCGATGTACAAGTCAACGGTCTGAAAATGGATTTCCTGGCGTGGTATCCACTTCCATAAGTAAATGATGCTTCCTATAAAAGGAAGTAAAAACAGATTAGAGTTCCGATTCTCTCTTTGCATGCGCCGATGCACTACGTTATTTATCCCATTGATGTGGCGATGCGTTTCAAAGCTCACTCGGGCGCTACGCAACATAATTTCAGGTTGTGGAAAAATCATGAAGGAGTGCGAAGTCAACTTCACAGCTACCACCGGGGTAAGGGTACAATTTGAATCGACCGAAATAACGGCTCCCTCGTTCGAGCATCGGCCGTATCAATCTAGTGTTGGCTGCCGAGGCCCCTGAAAGGAGGTCCAACCCCTCCCCCACTAGTGAAAGCCACCTGGGTAAAAGCGAAACTGGGCGAGGGTAGATAATAACAGATAAGGTGAAGGAGTGATCCTCTCGGGTTACCCCCTTTTCTTTTTTCGCTGAATGAGTCCCTCGCAGATGAATGTCGTCGCGCCCAGAAATAAGGAATGAAGAACTTTTTTCTTGAGGGATCTTCTGGGAAAAACCGGTTTGGACACGCCAATTGTTCAGATCTGACTGAGGTATCACCCTAAAATCTGACAGCTTTATTGTTTCCGGCTGAGTGATAGAGAGGGATAGCTGGATGGAAGGACTGCCTGTAAGGCAATTTCCACAAACCCTGGGAAGGATATTTTACCATTCGTCACGATAACCTGAATAGAGCCTCGTATTGCAGGTAATAATTATTATCACAAAACGATTGAATGAATGGAATCATGCCTCTATTTGATGCGAAGGCAGATTGACACATGGAAGTCGATTTCCATTGAAATGTAAAGAGAAGCAATATCTCCAAATATCAGGGCATCTTTCGGCTTTCGTCTTACTTTCGAATCATGCGTAAAAATTTATGACGCAAGTAAACAATTAACATTGCAAATTGATATATCGAGATAATATTGTTAAAATTCGTCGCGGCAAAGAGGGGTAGTACCAATCCGCGAGTTGCTGCACGCCACACCGACAGCTGCAACGGCAAAATAACTTATCCGGTGGCGTCAAATTTGACATTACTTCACACGTTTGAATTTTTTTATTGGATATGTATGTTCGTAAGTCAGATGATCATAATGCGAGGACTTACTGTATTCACTTAGGACAAACTAACGGCAGGAACTTAAGGTAAAATGGTGCGCAGCTTACATGAAAATCTAGAGGATTCGTGTAAGCCGCGCACCCCCATTTTTTCACCGGCATTTTCGGAAAAAAGGTGCGCGGCTTACACGAGTAAATACGGTATGTTATGCATTTAGAGTAGCTACCTTCAAAAAGGGTTAGAATAATACTCAGGTGCTGACTCCTAACTTTCTACCCAAAATGTATTTTAACTGGTGAATTAAATTTTCCTAATAATCGAATTGATAACTCACCCCATTATTTTTTTTACTTAATCTGTATTATCTGTTCTGCATCCTTTTTATCATGAATTTTTATGGTCTGAAAGTATGATAGTTTTTAAATTTTCTTGCATTTGTTTTCACATCGAAAATTGTTTGTTATTAAAATAATTGTAGCATTGCATTTTCTGTGCTATATCCTCAAATGAGTCTAAACTTGTTTCTAAACTAAGGCCATTGGCATGAACAATATATTCCAGGGTCTGTGCGATAATTTGTTGGTAGGTTACGAAGTCTGGTTGAGGCTCAATACTCGAGGGCTTTGCTTGTTTATTGTGACATGGGTTGTGTTCCTCGAGTATTTTTCCAAGGAGGATCGAGCTACCCGAGCAGGCTTGGGCCTGGCTCAAGTCAAATTTGGCTGGTTTTGCACTTTGGCATGGTGGGCCAAGTGAGTTTGAGCAAGTGTTTTGACAGGGCTCTAATATGCATGCTTGTGTCGTGAAGTCAGTGGGTGAGAGAAGGGTAGGAGACGTGGAGAACGGGAAACCAAGGGCCTGGATCGAGCAATTGTTGTTGCTTTCATAATTGGAAAATTTTTCTTGACACATTTAAGTTCCAAAATTACAAAACTACAATATTGCAAATTGGCCTATTTCTTAATTATTGCTCTTTTATAAGACTGGGCCATAGCACCTGCTTTAGATGCTTAACCTTTATCCGCCGGATTTAAATCCTGGTGTTTTCACCTGGCTGCCGGATTTAAATCGATGCACGCCCAGATCCGGGGTGTTTTTGGTACTCATGGCATGCAGTGAAAACATTGAAAGGGACTTTTCGGGCACGCTAGGCGTTTAACCCTTTAACTGCGCAAATAATCTGAAATATAGCACTCCCCAAATGCTAACTTTTTTTCTAAATTTTTCGTAATTTTAAAATTTGTCACTTATTATTAAAAGGAAAATTAGTTTTTAAATTTACAACGAGTAATTATCGTCTGATTTTACTGTTGAATACGAATTGTTGAAGTCTTTTTTTACTAATACTTCAAATCACCAATAGACGATGGGAGCAGTTAATGGGTTAAAGGTTAAGATGTGAATCCAAGATGCTTCAGTTGTCTTATTAATAATTCCCCTTTAACTTCTAAAGGAAAAAAAAACTTTTTTCGGAAAGGAAACGGGTTGCAATCTTGAATTTTGCCATATTAAATGGTAATCATTAGGCTGGGTTGTTTGACCTTTATCATCCACATATCTGGGGGAATGAGTTATAAATATTTATCGTGGCTGATTGCATGAGACGTAAAAGTCAAGTATAACAACATGAGACCGAAATTTATCATGGCTAATTGCATTAGGCATAAATGTCAAGTATGTATTACTACATGAGACTGAAATTTTTAAAAATCACTTACAATTTTCATTTCAGTCTTTAGAGCAAGTGATGCTCCAAACAAGAGAGCCATTAGAATGGCACTTCAAGCAGCTTGATCATGCTGTTGGACTGAGTTTCAAAGGTAAATATGGGATGTCTACTTACCTATATTTTATGCTACATCAGTAAAACCCAGGGTATCTTAAATAATCTTAATGGGCATTGTTTTGGATAAGTAACATTTTGGGTACCACGAAAAAATGAGAGCTTTATTTCGAGACTAGTGAAGCTATCTTCATTTGGAGTCATAATTATAACTATAGTTTTCAAAAAGTTCCATTTGATTCTATTAAATACTTTGAATCCTTTCAGTCCATTCGTTCCTTTCGGTCCTTTGGAACGAGAATATTTCCTCAACCGGATTCGTTCCTTCTCATTCCATCAGTGGATTCGTTCCTTCTCATTCCATCAGTGGATTCGTTCGTAAGGAACGAATCGTTCCGAAATGGCCCATCACTAGTTGGAAGTGCTACTTAAGATCCTAGAAGGAGAAAAGGAAGGTTTGCTCTTGCAGGATAAGCTGGATGTGTGAAACTGATTATGAACTTTGAGACTGAAATTCAGATATGTCAATCATGTGACGGTTTGGTGATGAATCGATAGTAAGAACCACAACGAAGGCAAAAGAAAAAACTCAAATGAATGTCGCTGAATTAGTTGCCCATGAAAAGCAACGCTTAAAGAACGTCATATTTTTTCAGTGCTACAAAGATAATTAAATGTTATTGAAATCACTGTTCACTAGTATTATCGCTTTGAAAGGCATAGAAATGTATGTAAATCCATTCGCACTTCAACATAGAGGGTGGGACATTAAATTCTAAAGGGCCTATTGTAATCTTACATCAACTCGTGAACATTTCCATTGACTTGATTACAAATTGTTTTCTTTATATATTTTACAGTAATGGTACTGTTGTAATTTTTAAGGGATCTTTTCTCAAATAATTGTGTACGTGCAAAACTTTCATGTGTACAATGTAACCTCCGTGATTGGCAAATTTTCACTGTGTTGCTCTTCGATGTGATTCTAAGTGCCATTAACTGTATTTGATTGCATATTTAAAACTTACAATTGTCCATTTATTTTTATCATTAATTTACTTTGTTATTCTTATCTCTTCTTTTTTCCTCACCAGCCAACTTTCACTTTGCCTTGGTTGGACACCTCCTGAAGGGATTTCGTCATCCTACCCCGACCACGGTATCCAGAACCACAAGAGTTCTCACCATGCTGTTGGGAATTATTGCTCGTCCTCACAAAAGGGACAAGTTTGAAGTAACACCAGAGAGTGTTGCCTACCTCGCTGGTATGATATAATATGACATCTCATTTTTCTGTTTGACTCACAGCACATTATTCTGACATTTTTAAACCCAACTGGAATTTGAGAAATTAGGGTGTGACTTTAATTTTGGTAATTAGGGCTGTAAAAAATTTATTTTTCATCGGATCATTTGACTTGGAATGACCCATTAGTTAAAAATAGAACGATGGCAAAATGGATATTTGCCTCAAATTTGTGTACAATCACGTACAACTAACCATTCATTGAACAAATAATTAGTGAACTTTGCCATTTTGGAAAAACATGAAGAATTCAAAGCTCATGTTTCACTATGTTGCATACAGTTTTTGAAGTTCAGGACTGAAAAGTGATGTCTTTACTTACCGTATTTACTAGTGTAAGCCATGCACCTTATTTCCGAAAATACAGGTGAAAAAATGGGGGTGCACGGCTTACACGAATCCTCCAGATTTTCATTTAAGCCACGCACCATTTTACCTCAAATTCCTGTCATTAGTTTCTCCAAAGTGAATATATCGATGTGAATTGGTAAGTATGGTGTGATATTAAACCCGTAAAGTATTTTGAAGTAATTAGAAATACAAATCATCGTTAATCAAAGTCTGAGCGTACAACGATACTTGAAGAAAGGCTATATCAGAAAAGCCACATGACAAAGCACTTACCGTGTATAGATCGTACGTAAGATAACATATTTTAGGACTGATATGTATTCAAATCTGTATCTACATTGTATCCTGTAAGCTGCTGCAAGGGGGTGTGGCACCTTTAAATCTTTTCAAAATCGTAATCGGAGTTTATTTCGGTATCACGTATCTGTAGCAACATTTCTCACGTAATAGATAGCCACTTTTGTGTACTTGAAGTAGGCCTTGGCCCAAAGGTCCAAACTTGAAGTAGGCCCAAAATAATAGTCCACACGACTGCACGATGTTTTATCTTTGTTATACATAGTTATTTTTGAAAAAAATGAACTAAGCCCCATGTTAAGTTATTTAGGGCACCTAGTTCAATTCATGAATATTTTGAAATGAAATTGTTACTTTGGACAACTTTTAATCACTTGTGCTTTAAACATACTTATTTCTTGTAGTGTTCTGATTTCATTTTATCCTTATGCTAGCATTGAAGCGTCTTAGCTGCTTATTTGGCAAATCTCTCTACCTGATTTTCCTTACTTGAGTAGGTCTATGAATTCCATTTTATAGCATGTAAAATTGGCAAGTCAAATGTATGAACAAAACTGCATTCAATTTCCTAAAGGAGAGATTTACACTACATGTACCTCTATTCTTGTATTTAACTATCTCCACACCATATTCGATTGAATTCATTAGAAACATCCGTCCAGGATGTTTCCACTTGGCAATTTAATAAAAAATATGGTAATTCTGTTATCCTGGCTGCCAAATCCATAGTTATGATAATTAATACATTGAAAAATCTATTTTTCCTCTAGGAAAACCTGAAATATGTGTTGTAATTTTATTTAGTTCTTGGAGTGGAAAACATTATTATGTATATATTGTGTTCGTCATATTTAGTTTGTCATTTGTTTTGTTATCGACGAGTAATTGTTCTAGTTGTTTTAGTTACGGAGTTGTTTGATGAGAATTGTTTGTTGGGTTCGTTGAGTTGAATGAAAAGTTTATGATGTACTCAAATTATCTGAGTTGTTAAAGATAATGGAATAAAGTTGGTTAAATACTACAGGTTATGGGCCAAGCACGGTTCGCGATTAAAAGAGAGAGACGATCGGAAGCTAATTAGCGTATAGCGTGATGGAAGAAACGGATGATTAAGAATAGAAGAAATCATCATTGCGGTAACGGGCGACAGAGAATTGATGAAATCATCATTGCGGTAACAGGCGACAGAGAATAGAAGAAATCATCATTGCGGTAACGGGCGACAGAGAATAGAAGAAATCATCATTGCGGTAACGGGTGACAGAGAATAGAAGAAATCATCATAATGGGAACGGAATCCTACATTCAAAAATTGGGGAACGATAATTACTATGTTTGGTCACGGAGATCGAAGGCCGAGCTAATCGAACGAAATTGCTGGAATGCAATTGATCCCGGCTTCGGAGACTAAACGAACCTTGAAAACGAACGCGTCAATCGAAAGGCACTTGCCTTTCTACTGAAGCATGTATCAGACGCTCATGTTGAAGATATCGGGGAATGCACAAGAGCAAAGACAGCTTGGGATATTTTGGAGAGGATTCATAACTCGTACACCCTTGTCCAGACGGTAAGATTACTGAAAGAAATGGTCAATATTGAAAAGACCGAGGATATATCTATGGTGGAGTACATGACGAAGATTCAAGCATTAAACAGGAAGATCGAAAGAAGTGGAAATAACCTCCAATTCAATGATACTCAGCTTGCTGGTCTATTTTTGGTTGGTTTGCCCTCGCAGTATGCCGTCGTCATTGAATTTCTTGGTCGAGAAGATGAGATAACAACAGAAGTGGTGAAGAGACGACTTTTACGGGAAGAAGCCGATGTCAAGAGGCAAAACAGCTTAGCCTTGACTGCCAGTCAGCAACCGCGGTATGAACGTCGCCAGGGGAGGATGGAGTTGCAGAAAGCCTTCAGAGACACCTAAGACGAACATTGCAAGGGGAGGATGGAGTTGCAGAAAGTCTTCAGAGACACCAAAGACACGAGCAAGATGGTGCCAACCCAGAGTCCGGGAGGAGACTTCAGAAGATGTTACCACTGCCAAGAACCTGGACACATCGCAAAATTCTGTAACAAAATTCGATGTTTTAACTGTGGAGTCTTAGGGCATTGGGCTAAGAACTGTTGTGTTCAAGGGAATGAAAACATATCAGAGCCTCCTAAAGTAGGGAATTCAGATGGGAAAAAATACAGGGCATGTGTAAGTACATAAGGGATAGGGTTAGCATCCAAAACAACTGGTAAAAGTCATTGGTTAATTGACTCAGCAGCATCTAGACACATTACCTATCGTAAGGATTGGATGATTGGATTTGTAAAATGTCAGGGGAAGGTATTAGTGGGTACCGGGTCAGTAGAGGTAGAAGGGCAAGGACAAGTTGTGATTCGAATTAGTGATAACTGTGGAGGATTTACTTTAAGTGTTTCTAATGTATTGTATGTTCCTACATTTAATTATAATCTTTTGTCTTGTCACTGTTTAGCCAAGAAAGGTATCCTCACAGAAATCACTGCAGATTGTGCCATTGGTAAGGATTTGTGGAATGATAATGAAATTTTATATACAGCATTTGAATGTGATGGATGTTTTGTTTTGGAGACTGTTGATAGTAAGACAGATGATGTTGTTGCAGTAGGAGCTATTACAGAAGCAAATTGTGAAAATGTAGGCAAACAAGTAAATGCTTATGCTTTATCTTGCGGTGTCGAAATTTGGCACAAGCGTATGGGCCATTTGCATGTGGAGGGGTTGCAAAAAAATTCCCTGCTCAAGGAGTTAAGGGGAAGCTACCGAAAATTGTGAGAACATTTTCAAAGGACAGAATCAATTATTATGGTTCTGAACGCATTGAGGCTGAGGAGAGTGTTGGTCAAGAAGATACAGACAATGAAGAATCTTCTTTAAGGTGGAACGTGAGTGAGAATGTAGAAAATGATATTTTAGTTTGGGATGAGAACGAGGGGAATGAGAGTGTGGATCATGATGAACCTTCTATAGGGTTGAGTGAGGAAGATAGTGTACCAAGGGATCATATGATTGTCCTAAATATGAATGAGAGAAATGAGGTAGATGTAGGAGAGAATGCAGAATGTGCACCGAGGAGATCTGAACGATTGAGGCAGAAAAAGAAAGAGAATTGGTATAATGAATTGCACAATATCCTAAAAAGGCTGGGATTTATAAGGTGTATAGCTGAACCCTGTGTTTTTCTGAAGGAAGGTATTGTTTTGGGGATGTATGTGGATGACATGTTATTGATTGGAGATAAGGAAGCAATAGTAAATTTTAAGGTGAAATTAGCCGAAATTATTGAGATAAAAGATCTAGGACAAGCAACTAGGTTGTTGTCACTGAACATTCAGAGGCCTGGAAAGGATATGATTACCCTTGACCAGACTGATTATATTATGAATGTGCTTAGGGATTGTTCTATGGATAACTGTATGGGAGCTGCAACTCCAATGGAAGTAGGATATAAGAGATGTGCAGAGGATGTTGAAAGCTTTAATGAGGACATTTATAGAAAGGTGATAGGGTGTCTGAATTATATCAGTATAACCACTAGACCTGACATAGCTAATGCGATATCCAAACTTAGTCAATATTGTAATAATCCCAACACAGATGATTGGGAACATGTTAAACGTGTTTTAAGATATTTAAGGAAAACTATTCATTTTAAGTTGGTATATCAGAGAACAGGATCGCCTTTAAAGGCCTTCTGTGATGCAGACTATGTGAGTGAAGCAAAGGAAACCAAGTCATTTAGTGGTTATTGTGTAATGTTTGGTGGTGGAATAGTTCATTGGAGAAGTAAAAAGCAAACAATTTCCTCAACATCCACCACCCATGCAGAATGTATTGCAATGTATGAGTCTGTAACGGATTTGATATGGATGAGAGATTTTTTTATAGAATTAGGTCAGAGTATGTTTGTTCCAAACCCTACCATGTTGTATTGTGATAACCAAGGTGCAATTGCAGTCATGAAAAATGATCGTGTGACTGATGAAAATAAGCATTTCTATGTAAAAATTAACTATTGCAGAGAATGTGTAACCAAAGGTGAGATTGATTTAAAATATGTACCCACGCAGAAAAATATTGCAGATATTATGACCAAAGGATTGAATGGACCAAAGACTTGACAGATGTGTAGAACCATGAATATATGTGTTGATTGATTTAAAGATTGTATACATAGAGAAAATGTTTTATGTGTTGATTGATGTAAAGATTGTATAGACAGAGAAAATGTTTTCCAAGGGGAAGTGTTGTAATTTTATTTAGTTCTTGGAGTGGAAAACATTACTATGTATATATTGTGTTCGTCATATTTAGTTTGTCATTTGTTTTGTTATCGACGAGTAATTGTTCTAGTTGTTTTAGTTATGGAGTTGTTTGATGAGAATTGTTTGTTGGGTTCGTTGAGTTGAATGAAAAGTTTATGATGTACTCAAATTATCTGAGTTGTTAAAGATAATGGAATAAAGTTGGTTAAAAACTACAATATGTACCCCTTAATTTTTATATCAGAAATCCAGTGGCCTCCTTGTCGATACTTTTTTGTTAGGAGAATAGCAAAATCGCTGTTGTTGAATCTTTTGCATAACTTTTGGATTTTTCATTCCAAGATCTCATTTTATGGTACTTTTGAAACTTTTCAGCTCTCGTCTCTGTATCTGAAGAAGTGAGGAGTCGCTGTCATGCAAAGCATTCCTTTGCCAGGCCAATACCAGAATCAGGATCTGCTGAAAACTTCCCCGGAGATATGCATATTAACCTCCTGCCTCAGGTAATTTATTTCTGGTCATTTATGTCTGTTTCAGTCAAAGCAATGCTAGTTTCTTACTTGAGTCATGCAGTAAACAATAAGTATTTTAGTGAAATGTATATTCTGATGAAATACAGGGTCCATTATGAAAGTAATGCGCATGATTTTATTGTGACGCGACAATATTTGGCAGTGCGGTAAAACCAGTCGGGAAATGTAGTGGGGGGTCTGTCCTTCCAACACAGGTGGTTGCCAATTTGCTCCGAGCAGTCTGAGCAGAAAGACGTGCCTCCGCGTGAAGTGTGTTTCTCGACTTTGTAACACGGAGCGTTCGATTGAACAGCGATACGCCATTAAATTTTGCGTGCAGCTTGGAAAGAATGCAACCAAAACATTCCAGATGCTTCAAGAGGCCTTCAAGGGTGACTGCATTTCAAGGTCACAGTCCGGGAGGTGGTACAAGGCGTTTAAGGAGGGCCGGGAGGAGGTCGCCGACGAACCCTGTTCTGGACGCCCAACAACTGCCAGAATCGACGAAAACTTGAATCGTGTTAGTGAAGTTTTGCGTTCCGACTGTCGATTGAGCATCCAGCAAATTGCGGACACCCTACACATGTCCACATTTGCGGTGCATGGGATAGTGACCGAGGATCTGCAAATGCGCAGGGTCGCGCGCGTGAGGGCTGACATCAAAGGCACGGTCAAGCTCCACCATGACAATGCCCCCAGCCACTCGTCCTTAATCGTTACCAACTTCCTGGCCAGGAACAACACCCTGTTGGTCCACCAGCCCCCTTACAGTCCCGACTTGGCTCCGTGCGACTTCTTTTTGTTTCCCCGACTGAAGAGAGAGCTGAAAGGAAAGCATTGGGAGACTGTTGAAAACATCCAAAAGCATGTTACAACGTTCCTGAGAGACATTCCCGTCGAGGCGTTTAAGGGTGCCTTCCAGGCATGGCAGACACGTCTCCACTAGTTTATTGATGCAGAGATAGAGTATTTTGAAGAATTTTAAGCATTTGTACAAGTACGATCAATAAATCTATTTTTCCCAGAGAATGCGCATTACTTTCATAATGGACCCTGTATGTCATCTGCTGTTATTGTAGTAATTTTCATGCATTTATTACAATGTAAATAGTGAAAATTATTAAATGTTGTGACAGAACTTTATTGTAAATAGTGTCAATATGTGCCTATTGATATTTATTAGTGATGGGTTCACTACACTTTTTTTCGGTTCCGGTTGTGGTTCGGTTTTTAGCTTCGGTTCTCGGTTCCATTTCTCAGTTCCGGTTCTTAATTTAGTACTTTGCATTGCTCGATTTTCAATGGCAAGAGAAGTTCTTTTGTTTGATTATTATGCATATATAGAATAAGGCATCAAGTTATCTCTACCTAATTGCATCCATAATATCATAAAATTTGCAACATTATGAGACATAAAACTATGCTATACTTCCTAAAACTTATAGAATCCATATTGCTAATTCTCTTAAAAAGAACAAACAAAGAAAAAATAGATAAATTCAGCAGTCAACACTACCCTCTTGTAAAAACTTCAACTGCATGAGTAAAGTTTGACGTAATTTTACCAGCTATCGATATAGTGTGGAAATATCGATGGCGTGTCGCATGTCTATAGCGCTAAGTTAAAGCAAAGTATTCAGCTGGCCAGATGCGATAATTCATCTGCCATGGCTTTAGATGGTAACGTAGCATGATTTATTTCCTTCACCATTGATCTATAGCTCAGTTAGTCCATCTTTTAGCTTGGTGGCGTGTGTTGACATAAATTTACAAGCATCATTTCTGTTGTTTCAAAAGATTCTGCTTTCCAACATCGCTTTGGAATCCATGCGATATCTTCAATGGGCCTGGCTGGTGTAGGTGTTGGCTGATTGTGAGTCCAACATAGGGACGATTAAATAAAACTGGCTGTCTTCAAAACCGGTGTTTTCCGTAGTTTACTTCTTATTTTTTGTCCACATTAACAAGACCACTAGTTTTTTGTATACAGTCTAATAAATAACATAAGAAAAAGCAGGATTGCAGTCATTTATCGGTATACACAGGTATGACGTGAAACTGCATGATTAAATGGCTATAAATGCTGCGAACATTAGGTTCTATGCATTTTTATAAAATCATTATGTTATTATGCGACTACAACTCACCCTCTCCAAGAAGTTACACAGTTGTCCATTACTTAGGGTTAAGTATAACCCACGTAAGGGAAACCGATTTTGTACTTTGTGCCACCATTTTTGTTATTACGTACCAACATGTATCTCATAAAATAAAATATATAAATTTGGATGATACTACAATTATATTTACAGTTACCCTTACGGATTGGATGATAATACTGACATCATGTTTTATATCCCTCACTTATATGTTGGTTGTAAAAAGTGCAAATAAATAGTTTTTTCTTCAGGATGCAATACACAAGTATTTTTAAGATTGATGATGACTAGTTAATCCAACAATGTTTTGGTCATGATCTACTATTTATGGTTGAGAAATCAAGAAAGCTGAATGGTCAAAGGAAAACGTTAGCTTAAACTCTCAATGGTTACTTGGTAGAACATGGCCCTTGCATCATGGAAAGGGAATCAGCATAATATGTAGTAGTTATAATAGACAGCATATTGCAAGTGACTTCCATTTGCGGCTATCTTTGCCCTCAGATACTTTCCATTTTTCAAAATAGCCGACTGTTGGCAGCTGCCTAATGCAGGGCGAACGGATTAGAGCCCTTCGAGCCTGAAAGATAGCTTATCTTTCATGACCAACGTTTGAGCTAGAGTACAAATGCAGAGTAATTTGCATGCATGCAGAATTATCGAAAGCAATTACCAATGCACAAATGAAATTTTCATAATTATATTGCGATATAATTTACAAAAACAATAGACAATAAGTTAAATATATAGTGTATAGGTAAAATTAGAGAATTGTAGAGGTTGAGTCATCAACTTCGACCATTTTCCACCGTGCAGGATTCTTTTCTACTTAAACTTGAAGTGAGGAAGGGTAATGACATTACCCCTCCTCACTTCAACCTTGCATTGTTGTGACGCCTTTCCTTCGGATCGCTGAAGAGGGCTACTTGGTAGCTGAAATACGCGTATTCGATCCTCACCCTCGTCCGTTCTTGTCTGCAAGATTTTTACCATGCTCTTTTGGAGCAGTTTCTCCCAGAAGTTGGGCCCATTAGTGTGTGTGATTGAGTGATTTTGAGTGCTTGTGAGTGTGGTTGTGTTAATAACCAGGCACCTTTAGTAGGGTCTCATTAGCCTTACGAAGGATCCCAGGTTATAACCCTAAGTATCCTTAGCGGGGTCCCATTACCCTAGCGAAGGATCCTATCTGGGTTGTGTGATTGCGGCTGTGTTGGTCACTGGCATGGAAGCATTTTTCCCGTAAACTATCACAGAAGGGTATTCTGGTGGAGAGGCTGGGGTTGGTCTCTGCTGTGGAAGTCCCATCCCGGCAAACCAACACAGCAAGGTTAGTGATCTCTGATGAGTGGTGACAACTGTTTATGGCTATTGGAGACTCCTTTTCATTTTTGTATTTGTCCAGCCGTAAGAGCTCACCCCATCATTGTAATTCCATTATAATGTTTGTCAATGAATAAGTGTTACTAATACCACTTTCATTTAAATTAAGCGACCCAGGTTTCAGTGAATAATCACCATCATCAGGCATTAATTGATATCTGTTTATCCTATTGTTTCCGCAGTTACGTAACGGAAGGGGAGAAGAAGTTTGAAACGGAGGCCAGAATAGGAGAAAAGGAAGGGTAAAGGTATTCGTTAATGAGGGTGTTGTCATGGTTATTCAACATTTTTAAAATTTAAATTCTTTTTCGAGTTTAATTGTAAGATCCACGCAATTTAATCTACTGGTACAGATACATTGACGATATTATTGTGCTTTGGAATGGAACTGATTGGCAGCTGGATATTTTCAAGAGACTTCTAAATGGTATTCATCCTACAATTTCATTCACCTGTGAAAGAGACTCTAACCACACCTTAAATTACCTGGATCTTACAATTAAACTAGATAAAAACTGGCGGCATTTCTTCTCCATTTTTCGGAAACCCTGTTATACCGACCATGTCATCCCAGCAATTTCAAGACACCATTACTCACACAAACTGATGGCCTTTCATTCCATGATTCGCCTGTTCAACATTCCACTATCAAGTGAAGACTTCAAGAAAGAAATCAGCATAATTAAACAAATTGCTTCAGCCAACGGGTATTCACCAAATTTAATAGACAAATTACTTTTTTAAAAAACAGAAGATTGGCTATCGATCAAATGTTTTCTGAGAATGAGAGTAAAAAGAAGCAGTGGTGCACGGTGGCATACTTAAGTGCAGTATCTCAGAAAATGGCTCACCTTCTA
Organism: Pyrrhosoma nymphula; assembly: GCA_963573305.1. Lineage (NCBI taxonomy): Eukaryota > Metazoa > Arthropoda > Insecta > Odonata > Coenagrionidae > Pyrrhosoma > Pyrrhosoma nymphula. The sequence continues at coordinate 19,837,170 of OY754330.1, read as the reverse complement.
CCTAGAGATGAATTCCGCATGGCTTATAGACCTAATGCCACTCTCCGAAAGCTACTAGTAAAATGTAAGGACCCGATAGAGCAATTAGACCGATGTGGAGTATATTCATTGAAATGCAGCAATTGCAATGGTGTCTACATGGGGCAGACAGGTAGAAGCTTCTGTGTCAGGAGAAATGAACATTTAAGTGCTTACAAAAACATCAACGAGGATAAAAGTAATTGTGCTAAACACTTAATATGTAGCAGCCACAGGAGTGATTTTGCAATGAATATCCTAAAATTATGCAACGACCGCCACGAATTAGATTCAAGAGAGCAGTTGGAAATTTAAAAAATTTTGAATAACCACGACAACACCCTCATTAACGAATACCTTTATCCCTCTTTTTCCCATATTCTGGCCTCCGTTTCAAATTTCTTCTCCCCTTCCGTTACATAACTACGGAAACAATAGGATAAACAGATCTCAATCAATGCCTGATGATGGTGATTAATCACTGAAACCCATGGTCGCTTAATTTAAATAAAAGTGATATTAGTAACAGATATTCATCAACAAACATTTGAAAATTATCTGCAATATATTTGCTGAGCCTGTTTTGAGGGATATTTATTGTTTTACCAATCTTTCTTATGTCCATCCCAGTTCCCTTACCGTTTTGGGACTGCATACCGTATCATTTGTGCATTTTCCAGAGTTTTGAAGAATGTTAATCTCTTCTTATCTTAATCTCATCGTAGAATGCACCTCTAACCTCACCCTCTGGAAACAAATATAAATACCTAAAATCCTAAATTTGCTGACTAATCGACTCATATTTTTCTTCTGCGCTTTTATTTTAGTGGCAATATTATCAGTTAATTTTTGTTAAATGTATTTACCAGAAGATTGAAAATAACACTGCGCTATTGTAAAAATAACACTTCTTTTGGGGAAAAATAACCCCACTTTCCACCAGCAAATAACCTCACCTTTCATAAGTCCCAAAAGATATTAGTGAAACATTAATACTTACATGGAAAACCTCAATTCTTAGTTTGAAAATAACGAATTTTAGGATTTTAGACGGATTGTTTTTAAGTTTTAAAGAATTTTTGGCTGGGTGGGGGCACCATACAGCTGCGGGTGTGCCAAAATCCTCCGCCCCCTAAATCCACTATATTGTTATGCCGCTGTGTGATACCTTCAGTGTTGAAAAAATGCCAATCTTCTATTGATGCCAATCCTGTTGTTATCCATTTTGATTATAGAATTTTATGTTGCATTCTAAAATGTAATTCTTATCTCTGTATGTAGAACATGAATTCTTCTGTGATCCCACCTGCAAATATGCCAGCAAATGACAGCATGGCAGTGAATAGAAGTTCTGTAATCAGCGATTCCTCAACCATCCCTAATCCTTTGGGAACGCCTACCAATCGTCGCCAGAAATCTTGGGATCTTCTTGATCAGGCTGCAATAGTTCAAGCTCGTCAGCAAAAGCAGACTCAGGTTCAGCAGGTATTCCTTATTTTATCACCTTTTCAATGCTTTTTCTTTGCTTGTTATTGGTTATTTACTTCTAATTTAATGTCAGAATTGCAGGCATATTTTTTTGCTTCAGGTGTAGTCGTTGGGCTTTCAAGCTTATGAAGTGAAACACTGAAAGTTTGTTAAGCGTTAGTTACAGAATTGTTATACATATGTAATTCAGGATTTGAAGTTTCTTTTTTCCTTCTCGTTTGTTAAACTTTTAGAATTTTGAAACTTGCATAATATAGTTAGTTTACAGATTTTCAATCAATAATTGTATAATTAATATTTAAGTTCTTAATTAGTTATGTATTTTAAGCCCAGTGAGTTGCATGTGCTTTCGTGTGTTGTGCTCTTCAGTGTGACTTTATAACGAACCGCAGTGGAGCCCTACTAATCTGGACATCAGTGGCTGGCTGACTATTTATGGAAGAAATATTCCTCTTCTAATAAGTTTATACATTCAATATATGATAGGGAATTTTTTTTAAAGAATAAAATAGTTTTGAGTCAACATTACTGTGTATGTCTTTAACACAGAATGTAAGTAGGTAATGAAATAATGTTATGAGGAGGAGTGAATGTCTTACTCAAATCCTGTATAAATAGTTCATAAAAAAATATCTCAATAGCACCCCCGTACCACTGTTAGACGTGTTCCAAGACCTTCTGCAGATAACAAAGACCACGGATATCAGAGTATGTCATGTATTCCTAATTTCTTCATTATGTTAATCACCTAAGTGCAGTCAGGTTAACATTGAAGGGGAATAGCCTTCCCGGTATTTTTACTAATGCGTTTAAAAAAATAAATAATAGCAGTTTTTTTTAGCTTGCCAAGAGAATTACTGTCCCACAATTCTGGGATTTTCTAAAATTACATATTTGTTTATAATTTTTATCCTCCTTCTCGAACTCTCCCTCTTCAAAAGTTTGTCACAAAGAACAAACGTCAGTTGCTTGAAACTACAAAGCAATGGGCCCGCAAAGCCCCTTCCCTGTGGCTGATCCAACATATCTCAAAGTCTCATGGATTAGCCATGGTTAGCACGGTTGGGGACTGCAGAGATTATTGAAAGGGTCATTTTCCTGTTCCATGACTCCCACCCCCCCAAATCCACATCCCACTCGCTTCTATTGGAAACCTTAGGGCCAAGAAGGACTGAGAACCCCTCAAGCATTATGCTGGCGACTGCCAACCAAACCCTCCTTTTTGCAAGGCAAGATGTTCTCTTTCGTTTTGAGATTTTTTGCTGTCCCCTTTGAGCACAGATAGTGATGGTCCAATCTGAAAATTACCTCGGTATTTTTCGTAAATTACCACACCCTTTGAAAATTACCATAATTTTCCAGATAATTCACCTATGTTTGAGATAATTTTTCATACAGATAAATTCCCAACATGTTCTTTTAAGCCAAGTTCACATTTCCTACGTGTTTAATAATAAATTGAGGCATGTACAACTACCCAGATAGCAATGTAAGCTTGAATCAAGCTTGCCGCAAGCTTATTCTTGCAAGCTGGTAAGCTTGCAACAAGCTTGCAAGCTTGCGGCAAGCGTAAATCAAGCTAACTAGTCTCCACGTGGCAAGCTTGCAAGCAAGCTTAAAATGCAAGCTTGCAATTGAAGCTTCCAGCAAGCTTGCAATTTAAGCTTTTGGCAAGCTTGCGCTTCAAACTGCAAAAAAAATAGTTCCACCCTGGACAACAGTCTAAAACCTAACACCTGACTCTTCTCTATTCTCGTATCTACCTTCGGTATCTAACAAGCCACTGTCATTTAACTATGAGGCAACGTCCTATGTCATATACAATTCTTTACTGAAAACTGAATATCAAGAAAGTTGTATATATACGGCCATTCCCGTGCGCAAATGTGTTCGCGAGAACTAACTTTTAAATGTCAATGCCGTGATAGTTTATGGAAACGTACCATCCAATTGCGATAACAGTTTTCAGTCATTAATTAATTGATACCTATATTGCCAAATTAAATGAATATAAAGTCAATAGTAATGAGAATAAACAAGATGTTTTCCAATTATTGCACGTTTGTTTACATTTCAATGAAGACGTAACTTACTCGCGGAAATGTTACGAACGTGGTTAATATGCATGTATACTCAATGTTACGATCGTGGAAATGAGAAAACTGATGAATGTATCAATAAAAGCATTTCAATAATTTAGTGTACAACGGCATTTAATTACACAAAGCTATCAATGAAGCGTTGTTACTGGCAGAGCCCAAATCTCTCCGATTCGTTTCAAAGCTTCCCATTTATGCCAAATTTGCGGTCGAAGAATGAACCACAGGCTAAACATATTACTATATATAAGGAATATATTTCATAAAACTGGATTTAATAAAAAAAGGATACACATAGTAAATATTTAAAGAATGAGTATTTATATCTTATAAATAATCATTCTCATTCTTTATACAAAACAACGCAGCACGGCGCAGCAAAACATATGCCCGAACAGACAACATAAATACTGATTATTTTACACAGACTTTTAGATATGTTAATATGTAATAATCCGTTAAAAGTATCAAGATACCTATATAATGAAGAGATTATTACGTTTATTATCCATGATTAAATGCACTTCTAAGGCCATTAGACGAAAATTGGCATTCAATTTCAGGCACAGAACTTCATTTGCCATTTAAGCGATGTCATAGCGTTTTATGTATTATGCTGCAACGAGAGCCAAATTATGCAATATAAATCTCTGCTCAGAAGCGTGTGGTGATGTACCAGGTATCGAACTCACACCCATTTAGCCATTCTAAAAATTATGCGATCGCATTATGTGCACATCTCTGAAGATGCAAATAAGATTTTCAAATGTGTAGCCATGGCGTACCTGTGCACAATGTCCAATATTAACGAACTGAAAAATGGAATGAACTTGCTAACGCATTGTTTGAGATCAAACGTAGATAGTGGCGTTGCGCTAAGGGAGAAAAATATTCAAGGTATGCAGACTTGAATCAAGCTTGCCATGGCAGACTTGATGCAAACTTGAATTAAGCTTTCCGTGGCAAGCTTTGGCAAGCCAACATCTAAGCTTGCGGCAAGCTTACATGCTATCTGGGTAATTTTTGGCATATTTTACTTAAATTTATAACATTATTGAGTAATGTATCTGTAGAATATTCTTCTTGAAAATTTCTCATAATTGGACAAAAGAAAGCCAGATTGCGTGTTGCTGCCGTATTTCTTTTTACAATTTTTTAAATTTATAATAGATTAATGTTGCATTAGGTATGGTTTAAACATCATTACCCCCTTCCTTTTGGTATTGGCATTCTTATTTAACCATTCATTTTCTGTTTAATGCTTAAAACTAAAAAATACTGGAAAATTACGGTAATTTTCGAAAATTACCGTAATTTACCACGTGGTAATTTACCTCAGTTGAAAATTATAGTAATTTTCCCATCTCTAAGCACAGATGGGTAAATAAAAAATATTTTTGAAATGTATCCTGTCCAAGTACAAATTGTTTATGTTTATTAAATAAAAATTTCAAATTTAGATTGAATTATACTTTTTGTTCTTTTCCACCTCACCATCGGAGGATTTGTCCCAGTCGTAAATTCTAGCAACTTTTGATATTTTTTTCTTTCTGAATTAAATTGAGAACTTGCACTTTTTCATTGAAAGTGAGCACTTCCCGTCTTCTCTTTGCATTATGCTTGGGAGCCATTGTAAAAAAATAAATTGTAGTTGTCACAACAACACTTGTGAAATCTGGCATCAAATATATGTATATACTGAAAACGTTTAATGGTGTTTTTTTGAGGGCTCGGCCGATGACAAAGCAATTAGTCATGCTTCAAGGGCTTAGGCCCCTTGCACACACACCGATTTTGGACGGCCGGTAAAAAATCGGCCGTCCAAATTCCAATAGTGAACCATTGGAGGCCATGGGAGCTTGCACACTGACCGACCACGACCCGGCACCGATAAAAAGTCGGTTAGCAGCCGGCCATTGCCGCTGTAGACCACCGGCGCCGGGCTGGTGCCAGCTATACAGTGGCGCACATGACCAAATGGGAGCTTGCACACTCACTGGATTTTTACCGGCCGACCGGCCGTTTCTCACGCCGAAGCTCTTCAAAAAGAGTGTAGAATGTTCCCGTTTGTTCCCTTCTTTGGTTAATTGGATGAATCCATCACTTCCGCTTAATCCTACGGCGCTTGATACGACGGTACAGCAACCACATTGCAACAACTCATTTGCGATTCATTAATCAACTTTTGAAATCAGCTTCACTGTATCACGACAACCGAGCGTTAAAATCCGGCGAATGTGCAAGCATCGCTCCACCGATAAAATATCGGCCGATTTTTTGCCGGCCGTCCAAAATCGGTGTGTGTGCAAGGGGCCTTAGGGATGTAGTCTCACATGACAGAAAAGCATCGTTTGAACTTAGGGTTGATTACTTAAGGAAAATTTTATTTACTATTTCTGATCCGAGTGAACCATGTTAACTAAAACCGTGGGTACAAAAACCGCTCAATTGGATATGGGGGCTGTACTTTATTTTAAAAATATCTAGTACAGGGCATTTTGGATGTGGATAAGCTGCTTGTGCAATTTAATAGTGTTTTGTCTGGGACATACTTATATCCTTGTTAAGATTATGGAAAGTTAATTAGTAAGTACTGTCGTTCTCCACCAAAGATGTGCTTCATAACTTAGTTCCATTACTCAAGCCTGGATAATTTCTAGTGACTGTGCATTCAGAAGGTCAACATTTTTAGGTTTTGATCTCTAGCTTTGCTCTTTGGGTGTGATTTGCGTATAATTTTCGCCGATACTTGCTTCGTAACTTGAATACTGTAAGTAATGTCTTTGTGGTGGAAATATTTAGATAGTTGCAGTCTTGCCTCATTTAGCTTGTGTCCATTTGGTGCAAGGGTGCCAAAACGCAGATCGGGTTGTCAGCCAAAACTGCCCACCCTCCCCCACCCCACTCTGGAATTATTGTAATCATATTACATTAAATGTTGCAATCCTTAAAAAAATGATTGTCTGAGGAACATTAATTAGTATACATCTTTTACTTGCATTCTCTTAATTTAAATAGGTTTCAGTTTCTCATTGCATCTTAATTTTCACTGTGTGTTGCCAACCAAAACAAATCGTTGGTCAGTGAAATTATAAATAGCATATTCAAAAAATCTATTGACAATTTCAGTTGATTTAAAAATAGATTTGCTGAAGAATTTACCCTTTATCTTCAGGAATGTATGTATTTTGAATATCTCAGTCTAATGGTCAGTTCTCACTGTGGCTAATTGTTTGAAGTAGATAAAACTTTTTGGCTGAAACTTGATGATACAAAGAAGTCAAATCCTAAAGACCACATTAATTCATGGAAAAATAGACTACAATTGCTCAATGGCGGCTCCAAGGGGGGGGGGGGGGCAATTGCCCCCACAAAACTCGGTGTATTTAATTTATTTTTTCTTCATTTTACACATAGTTTTGTTACAATTTCCCAGGGCAAAACTCCCAGACTCCCCTTTTCTTGGGAAGTGTTCCATTCCTCCAGAGCCAGTTGTTTCCCCCCCCTCCCCCCACCCCCAGGTTGCCCCCACTCCCCCCGAACCTCTGGTCTGGAGCCGCCCCTGCCAATGCTATAGTTGTGCAACTTTGGCTGGAAAACATCCTGCCATTGTTAAAAAATGAAATGTACGCATGTTTTTAAATTCTTAAGAATATATATACATATATAGAAATATTAAACTGCCATTAAAATTTGTAATGCATTGTAAATTTCTTTTCAACATGGTCAACATCCCCTATGGGATATCCAAATGTGCTCATCATTTCCTGGCACTAATTTAGAAAGAGTTAAAAAACATTTGGTGATTTGAAGTATTTCTTGATGCCCCTTTTTCCCTTGTTGTCACTGTGTGGTAATTAGTGCAATCGAGTCAAAATCACGCAGCTGATAGTCTAAATGCTCAGATTCAGTTTGAGGATTACCGAGCTTTTCCCAGCAAACCGAAAGAAGCAGCTCCTATGTCACAAGAATCAACCGCTGTTGTAGAATGTCATTTAGTGTTAATGAAATCAAATGCACCATTTTATGGCCCTTTCAGGAAGCATTGTTGGTAAAATGTTTGCCACCAGGGGCTGCAGCCAATGCTGGAGTAAACTCTAAATAAGTTGTAGTATGCAATAGAAATATAGCTGTGTGGTATCATTGACTGAAAATTATGAACTAATCTTAAAATTTGGACCTAGTTATGATATAGTTAGTCTGCAAAAACGTGGATAACGTGTTTCAACTGTTTCTTTCGTAATGATGGCAATGACCTAAATCATGGGCGGGATATAAGAATGTTCAATTTTTGTTTTGTAGATAACTGCTAATAGCCATTCCACTGTTTTAAATCAGCAGATCTTATTAAAGATTTGAATTATCCTGTTCTTGTTTATTTTATGGTTGGGTTTTTTGCAATGTAAATTATCTCAATCGTCTCAGGCTCAACTTTGTGGAAGTTCATTTTATAAATGCAAAGGAAAAGTTTGTTTTATTCTACCAATTTATTCTCAGGTACGACTAGTTTCGACGCAGCGGCATCATCTTCAGGTACAAAGAGCCACCCCCTTCCTTTATTCCTCCCCCTCCCCTCCTTTCCCCAATGCCTACCCTGGATGGTATATATGGATCATGTTTTTGTTTTTACTCTTTGTACCTGAAGATGACACCGCTGCGTCGAAACTAGTAGTACCGGAAAATAAGTTGGTGGAATAAAACAAAGTTTTCCTTTTCATTCATGCAATGTAAATTATTTATAATTCCAATATCTTGCACTCTGGCGTGGCAGATTGTGGCCATACATTCGACCAAACAAATTCGGCCGTACTTATCAAATAGTCTGGCAAGCCAAACTACGGCAAGCCGGGTACGGCACACATTGAGGCCATAGTATTGCTGGCTATGGTTAGCCATAGCCATAACTGCCATACATGGGCCGCTATCCGGCCAAACAATGGCCACAATTTCTGTGTTGTCTGGGATGATTGTCTGAATGCAGATGGATAATATGCTAGAATTTCTACTTAAGCACCAACATAGATATTTAGAATTGAATGGTGATGAAAATCATTTTTCCCTTTACCAGGTTATTTTCGCAGCAAAATATTATTTTTCTGAATGTGTCTCTTATATTTATGTATATACCTAATAGTATACCTGTATATGTGTGTGTGTATATATATATATATATTTATTTATTTTAGTTATTTATTTATTCATCTTATGGTATGCAAGCTTTTTGAACACAAAGTGATCACATGGAAATGGAATCTTGTTTCCTGGACTAATACCCTATTTAAAGTATCAGTATTTTTCCTTATCCTATTTTGTGTCATTCTTAGTGCTGGATTTTAATTTTTTATTACTTTCATTGCATTAATCAGTGTAGAAATTTGCATATTATATGTACTATCACTTCCAAAAGAAAAGGCAGAAATGAAGTGACACCAATTTTGCTGCATATTTAATTTCTTGCTTCTATGAGTAGTGTTTCAATCTATGTTCTAATACTAGACACTCATTCTATGTATGAGATATGTAATGGTGCATTACTCCCTTAAGAAGTGACACAGTCTCTTTTAATCTTGAGAACTGCAAATTCCCATGTGCATTCCTTGTGGTCTAAAATAACTACACATTTTGTGCCAAATTGAAAAATTATCCATCATCGTTATGAAATAGATATTCGGACACGAAATCAGGGCTCACCTCTTGATTTAAAAAAATTGTCCATTCACTACAATGCATATTTATTTCTTTATTAAATCATCGAGAAGCCAGTGAGTGATATTAGGCTAATTCAGTTCAATTCTTAATGGTGCATGTGATATTCTGGTTGAAAATAAAGTTTTTAAGGTGAATAAAATACATCAAAGTCGATAATGAAAGACTTATCATTACAAGAGGGGGTGGCTGAGGTGGCTTATTGCATGTTATAACTTACATTCCTTCAAAAAACCCTTTAAAGTGGTAATGTAATTATTTTATTAACAGCTTTTTATTTGTTACATTCACCAACAAAATGAGGGTTCATATGAAAGAAATATCAATGCCTTCATGGCTTTTAAACGCTCTTGAAAATGAGGGGAAGGTTGGGAGATATCAAAAGGCTGCCAAATGTTTTACTGTTTTTTGCTCTAACGACTCTCCATTCCTATTGCTTAGAAACAAGGAAATATTTCTGTATCTTGTTTTGCCACGGAAGATGCCCATTATCATCTTGTACCTGCGATAGAGAAGTTACTGAATTCACAACCTAAGACTAAAAACTATGGATTTTTCTCACAGAGACTATTGCTCACTGCATGCGAATTAAATTGTTTTGAGAAGTGATAGTACATACTTTAGTGCATGGGAAACAGTTTTTGCTGATTTGAATATAGGAGTAAGGTTTATGCATGTGGAAGAAGTATAAGGTAATTATGAATAATTAACAATTTTTGATTTTTTTCTGCAGACAATTATGGGGTTGTTTAATTGAATTGGATGTGATGGTGGAGCTCTAACTTGGTCTGTTAATCTTTTGACTAATAACCTTTCTTTTCCAGTTTATGACTTACTTAATGCTAACCTGAGTCAGTCCTATATTCCAATTTGGTGTGTAAATTCTGCTTTACTAAACAGCTAAGTACTAGTTAACATTCTTTTGGAGTATTCTTACAGGTACCATCGCAAGAAAGTATTTCTGCTTTGCATTAACTTAACTGATTAATTTTTCAAAAGCATACATTACCATATGCTGCAAAAGTTAAATTTCCTGGCAAAATCTGGATTTTGCAATCTCTTGATTTGCTGAGGCATTTTTTCTCTGAGGGCTTTCTCGTGATTTTGTCTATATTCTTAACTCCAGATTTTCACTGTTCAAAGCAAAAATATCAATCAATTACACATTTTGTTGGGGTATTATGAGTTCTAAGGTTATATATTTATCTTCTATAAAGTTGTGTGAACCAGAAATTTAGATAGGATGGACTTTTTAACGTATGATTCCTAGATCAAATGTGCTGGTTCCTCACAATTGTGAAAGGGATATATTCTAAGAAAGATAGAATAAATAGATCTCAGTTGCAGATACATCCTCTAATTTATCATAGCTTCTAATTTTAACAATATGCATCCATTGCTGACAGAATAAAGTTAGGATGTTTTGAAAAGAATGTATACAACAGCCTCTGGCTCTATGGAAACTTTTTACATTCACCTTTAACATCTTAACCCCTTCCCTGACGCGGGCGAGATATCTCGTCCTGAATGGTCTAGCAAATTCTGACGTGAACGAGATATCTCGTCCTACTCTACTTTTTCCCTTCTTTAGCTGTTTTGGACGAGATATTTCGCCCCCTTCGTAGTAATTCGATGCTTCGCCGCTAGATGTCATGTATGGACGCCTATCTCTGTATTCTCGCTTTTTTGATGGCTTTTCACTTGTATTATGGTTTCAAAAAAAAACTTTACGCACCAAAATTACCCTCCGTATATCATAATTTACGCACTATTTTTTCATCCAATATAAATGTTAGGAAACGTTTTATGGTCATGAAAATTCAATTTTATCAAGCGCCCTGCCTACTCCTAGGATTATTGTAAGTTTAGCTACTTGATATCCCGAAGTACAACAGTTGGAATCTTGCTTATGCAATTGTTAACGTAATTTATATAATGATTGAAGGATTGATTTTAGATTTGAATTATTTTTATTCACGATTACTTACTATTCCCCATCTACTTATGAGAATTATATTTTATCAGTTCTCACAAAACTCATCTAGTTTATTTATCTATCCTACCGGAATACTAGTGGAACTACGCTCCCTGGAAGCGAAATCTTCCTATGGGGTCATACGTTCTTTTCTGCATTATCGCTAAATTGCATTCGATCAAGAAGACTCAAGTAACAATTGTTACTCAGTAAGTCCTTACCTGTTATAATATGACAAACAATGCATTCCCGATTTTTTTATTGTTTACTTTGTAATACATATTTACCTATTAGTTGTGTATTATTTACTTATTTACGCTGTAGTTTTGGTATCCGTAAATGCTTCACCGACAGACCCCTGCCGGACGTTCGCCGCTTAGACTTCATTCACGTACCCTTTCTGATGCTCCTTGTCTTTGGTTCTCCGAGGGGTCCTTTGGTATTTCCCAAAATTCCCCTCCCCAACCCTTACGTCTGGCGTGTGTAACCGTACTGGGTGGTCAGCCAGCAAGACACGGTCGGGCACGGACGAGAAAGATCACGCGCAAGGGCAATAAACAGGCGGTCGGAAGTCTTTTGGATTTTCCGACCGTCTGCAGGTCTCTCATTGAACATCCTCTACAATTTTCTGCTAATCTTCTGTTACTCAGTCTATTTTTCCTCTTTCCCCGGGTTATTCTCCTTTCAGACACCTCATGCCCTTTTCCCCCATCCTATTCTCTTCACTTGTGAAAATGGTATTATATGACGCTACCTCTAGGAAAACGGATTACAGTAGGGAAAAGGGGCGAAGATTTTTCTTTCATTTACTGATACTTCGCTTTCGGCGAATATGTTTTGGTTCTCCTGCCATCGGCCTCTTTCTAGCTGTCGCAAAATTTTAGGATGCGTTAGTTATTCATCGTATGTACGCTGTAGTTCGCACATCTCGAAGTTTCCCTTGAACTGGTGATATCATTTCGTTGCTTCAGACGTTTGTTTTTCTTTGGTATACGAATCTTACCGTTATGTAGAGTGGTTCCGAAAGTGTTTCGACCGTTGATGTTTCTGATGAGGAATTGGAGGATGTTGAACTCTCTGGCTCTGAGTGAAGCCTCTCTGAGCATACGAACATTGATTCGGATGTTAGTGAGGATGAAAATGTGATGCAACGCGACGACAGCGAAATGTTTAGATATGTTGCGGATGTTATTTCATCAGCCCTTTTCATTTTTCTATTTCGAATACTGGTGGAAGTAGTGATACATATTTACGAAAGCAGCTATACGATGAAGGCATCTAAAAGGCGTATGTTCTCAATGCAAACAACACAAGTGCCCTGTATATGTTCTACCCTAGCCCACATGAGTACGAGGAAAAACGAGAGATAAGAGATAAATCCCAAACGTGTAATGCCTTCTATTGTCATGTTTGACGCTTTCCTGAGGTCAGAAAACAAACACCCGCTCGAGGACCGATGGCCCACTAAGCAACTTGGCGCCCGGTTTCATGCGCACGCACTTTTTCACTGAAATTCCACCGATGCTAATATTCTATTTTTAGTTCGAACATTTAGGTTCTAATACAAGCGGTGTAGTATGAGTGAATTCCACGGCAAATTATTTGTTTTTGCTTGGTAACATTAGGCAATCAGCAATGGATTCCGGAGAGGAATCAGTGTTAGACCAGCAGTGATTCCGATGTTATGGACATTGAAATTTCCGGCTCCTAGTCGACTCTCTCCGGAGAAACAAGCTCCGAATCGGAAGGCACAGCGGAACCTTCGCAGGAAGCGGAGTGGGAGGAAATGCTTTCAACGATTACTCCTCCGGCGCCACCTAGGTTTCTTTTTGAAGGTAATTCTTCGATGAACTTTGACCTGGTTCCCGACTGTGGTTCCCTAAAATAATTTTTTCAACGATCAAATTGTTGAATTTATAACTTGGGAAACTAATCAGGAACACTTTGCGTGAAAAAGCGGGGCCAAGCAGTTCTAGCGTAAATCAGTGGCGAGCTGTGACAAGCTTAGAAATTCGTGTTTTTTGCCCTTGTAATGCTACAAAGCATGATGAGGAAGCCAGATACTGAGTTTTATTGGTCGACGAGACCTAAACTCTCATCTCCCTTTTTTGGACAAACAATGTCTTACCGATGATTCGTAAAAATAAGGCAATATTTACATTTTGCCTATAATAACGATTTTGATCCCCAAACACACCCCAACACCGAACTAAATAAAATATGGTCGATTTGCCAAAGCTGGAGAAAAATTTCAAGGCACTCCATACACCAGAGATGGACGTTACTCTTGTACAAGGGAAGATTGGGGTGGCGGCAGTTCATCCCTATGAAAAGAGCTTCATTTGGCAAATATTTGTCCTTAGTGAATCGAGAACTGGATACGTGTGGTCAACGAAAATATACACGGGAATGGGGACTGTGTAGGATAAAGACTTTGCCCATATACCCATGTCCTAAAAAGTGATGATGAAGTGTGATGATTTAGCCTATGATATTGTCTGACGACGGACAATTTTTATACATCTCCAGATCTAGCCGACTCGCTCGCTTCACACTCCACTGACTCGCAGGGAACACCGAGGAAAGGGATTCCAGCTCTCTTCAATGAGAATCAAGTAAAATAATTAAATTTTCTTGTTTTTTGTCATAAAATGAATTTTGTTATAAAATGTTCAGAGCGAAAGTCGTCGTCATGCGGGTTACCTAACTCCCATGAATGTTTGTACGCTGTTTCTTGATGTACTACGGACTAAAATTAATAGCTTACATTAACGTTGTCGGAAAAGTATATACATTTGTCATATAAACTAAATGCACTCCTCCTTAGATGTCTAACAAGGGATTACGGGAAGGAAAGTTATACCGTAATGCGGGTGGCCTAATTCTCTTAAGTTAAGGGGCAACAATCAGAAAATATTGAATAAATCATTAGTTATTTGGAATAAAAAATTAATGAAAACATTTTCGGATTTGCCTCCCTTCAATGCTTCTGAATCTAAAATAAAAAAATATGACTTTTTTTGACCATTTTTGTAAAAAAAACCCGTCAGGGAAGGGGTTAATAATCCAAATCTTTGGTGAATTTTCTTTCTTTAATATGCTTTGAAAAGATATGCTTACAAAGTTCAGAGGAAAAGTAGTTTTCTTGTGGTCTATTGAGTGGGAAACATGGGAAAAGGGGATACTGTTCCGTAAATGCTCAGGAATTGCTCATCAGGGATTTTTTTGATTGTCACTGCCGGTGGATGTTGAGATTGCTAATGGCAGTAGGTGCTGCTGGGTGTTATCTCTGCATAAAACTTCTTTGAACCTTCTGTAGCGTGACAGAATGTGCTGAGATAGGTTTTTTAACCAATGGCATTTCAATGAGCTTAAATGAGGGGGATATTCTGACATACCTTTGAAGGATCCCTAACTTGTGGGTGGCAGAGTCAAATTCTGAAATCAATTCTCTTGAATTGGGATTGAAACAGACCCTTATATTCACACAGAGTGATTTGAATACCTAGGCAGAAACTACCTAGTCTTTCTCCGTTTTTGGATTTGAATCAGAGTCCTGGCTAATGATTTGTTAAATTCTGAACTTTGCTCATTCATGTATTTTCTTAACATGTGACTCCTCTAAAGTAATTTTTAGGGCTACTCATGCAGTAATTGAATTTTTATGTTTTAATTTTTATACTAATGTTTGTGCGATAAATGCTTTCTTATTTTTTTTGGAAGTCACTGCCACTTCGTATTTTTGCATATTACTAGCCAAGAGTTTTGGGGACAATCAGCCCTTTTCTATTAGAGACACATGATGCATAGTTTCTGTGACTTGCTTCACTTTAACCGACTGAACTGGAACTATAGAAAAGTATCAGCAGATGAGTAGGAATTAGTTTTGTCCCGTTAAGTTGACACCCTGTACCTGGGGAACTTCTCTTTGCCTTCTAGCCTTTTGAAACTCTTTCTGCTCACTACACTTTTGGATTTACACACCTTTTTATTACGCAAATATTTTGTATGCTTTATTAAATATCAATCCTTATTCTCTGCTAAAGATGCCATTTAAAACTTGGCTGTTTATTTTATGAAATCCTCTCATCATGAAAATATTGACGAACACAGAGTAAGGCCCTTTGAAAATTAATGATCACTGTCCGTAAGCTTTGATCTGATTTATTTATTTATTATAAGTAAATAATTATGTGCAATAAACTTATATACCAAATATTTTTCAAAGCATTTCGATAACTCATTTTATTGTAAGTTTTTATATTTGTGCGTCAAAAGTTGATATCATTTTTCAATTTGAATGCTGCGCTTCAGTAATTTGTATCTACAACATCCATTCGCTTGTGCATAAACTACCTGATGTCCTGACTGGGTGCCTTATTGCATACTTTTAATACTATGAGTAAGATAAGTGTCCATAATTGCCAAGCAACTGAAGTTCTATGAAGACCGGAAAACATGATTGAAAATTTTCCTGTTTAAAAGTTAATTCAGAGAGAAAGCTGAAGCTGAGATTTCAATCAGTTGTAGACCTTATTTTTTATACCTAGTCATTTTATGTTGTGGAGTGGTATTCCCTTCACTATGACTTAAGACCTTGTGCTAATAGTATGTTGTAAAATTTGAGTTTTTACTTGAATAGTTGAAGAAATACGATCTTAATGAGAAAAGCAGTGAATTTCAAGCATTGAATGTGTAATTGCTGACTGGTATTTTTGTTCTGCGTATTGTTTGATCTGTGAGAGTATACAATTTTGGTGCAAGTGATTATTTCGGAAACTTTAAATCTATATTTATCTCAGAATCAAATACAATGAAACCTCGCCTTTATGCCCCCGGAATTTACATTTTCCCTTGATTAACGACATTACGACCCAGTGGTGGATAATACATACGCTTAAACATGATAAATGAATGTTGATTAGGGATGTGCGAGTACTTGAAAATTCAAGTCGAGTCGAGTAGTGGATACTCGACCCGAATACTTTGAGTATTTTTACGAAAGTCGAGTTGACGGAGCTGCCTAGGCCAATAGGCTCAAAAACCTGCCGACAGGAAGCACTATCATAGTAAACTACCTCAAATCGATCATTTTGCAGAAATGTTCCTTGGCTATGAGGGGTGATACGAAAATGAGCTTTGATATAAATTCTAGCTGCATCCTTTATCTTTCAATAAGGATACTTCTCAAGTACGTAAGTTTAATACAAGCACTGTAGTCGTGTAGAGCAAAGAGGATGTCCAGCGAACTGCTACGCGTCCTTGGCCTACCTCTTGCTCTCCCCTCCACCACCCAGGGTCTCTCTCTCTCCCCCCCCCCCTCCGACCTCGGCGCTCATCGGAGGTCGGAGTGAAGTGATATTTTTTCTCGAGTCAGCATCGCATTTCATCAAAAGTATCACATTTCACTCATCGCTTTGGGGGGGGGGGGGCATTGCTTGCTGGGAGTCCCTTCTCAGTTATGACCGCGAACCAAAAGTATCACATTTCACTCATCGCTTTCCCACGCCCTAACTTCTCAGGTGGCTTCCACTAGTTGGGGGGGAGGGGGGCATCCTTTTGGGAGCCTCAGCAGCCAACTTCCATGGCTCCAACTAGTTCCAACATCGGCCTCAGCACAGGATGACCGTCATTTAGGACAATTTGAATGGTATCCACACCCCTCAAGGCGTGAAGCATGTCGCACTTCTTCATTGGCGATTTGTTGCGATGGTAGGACCAAGGCCAACCTAGGCCTCCGATTCAGCCGACTTCTTCGTCTTTGCTCTCTCCCCCCACCCCTTCCGACACCAGATACTTTTTTCAGGTTCACTTCGGGAGGACAGTGTAAATCATTCCATGATGAGCACAGGCTGACAGTGTCTTCCCCCTCTCGGCCCGTATTTCGGCTTGGGTGATTATTTGACATCATCCTGGGCTCGCATCCTGCTGCTCCGAGGCTCGCTGACTCAAAAATCATTGACAGCTAATTCCCCCGCGTGCCCCTCTCACACCTCCCCAGGCCACCCTCTTGCTTAGGATGAGAAAACATTACCACTAATTTTTGGACAAGAAGAAATTTATGAGCGTGGACACATTCTACGAGAACGATATGGGATTCATGCCAGAAGATCTCTCATTCGTCTTACGTAAACAATGAATGTTGCCATTATCAATTTGCAATGTTCATTGTTTACTTGTGTCATAATTTTTACGGATGATTTGGAAGTACGGCGAAATCCGAAAGCCAATACTGGGGTGATACGAGCGGTGCTCGAACGAATCGAGGGGAGCCATTATTTCAGTCAATTCAAATTGTAACCTTACCTCGATGGTTGTGGTGGGGTAGATTTCGCATTTCCTCGTGATTTTCCACAACCTGAAATTATGTTGCATAGCACCCGAGAGAGCTTTGAAATGCATCGTCACATCAATAGGACAAGTAACGTACCTAGAGCGTCAGAGCATGCGAAGAGAGAATCGGAACTCTGTTCTCAAATTAGGTACAATTTCTTTTCAAGGTGATACATTGCTGCAAAGTAATCTCTATTTCAATAACTTCGTCGCTCGTAGCAGAAGGTGCCTGTAAATTATGCAACCTTGATGACTTAAACGAAAAATCGCACTCGTAATGGTGATACGAGAGCAATAACAACTCATACAACAGTCCAACTTCGTATGTTATTACCATGAGACCAACCATTGGTAAAAAATCACTCGCTACAGCCAGAATCTCGCTATATATCACACTTGTAGTGATGGACTTCTACTGTATTAGGTATTGATAGTCGGCTTGTTGTCTAACTTTAATTGTGACAACTGCTCTGGGCTCTTCCTAGGAATTTTGGATACACAAGTTTTCAGCCCAATGCAGTCATTAAATAAAACTGTCAACAAATTACAAGAGGTTAGTTCATTTCAATTGTCCTTTAGGAACTGTTCAAGACACATTAATTTTAATTCATCTCCTAATTCTGTCACAATTACAATAAACATTCCTTATCACCTCTTCCCTTCTAAATCAGGCCATATGTTCTGAAAATAAACTGCACTTGGGGATTGGGACTACGAGAATATGTTGGTGCATGCATTATTATATTGCCTGGTTGAGTAATTCCCATAGTTCATACGACAAGACTCGATACTCGCGAGTATCTACAACTCGACTCGATACTCAACTTGAGATCAAAAAGTACTATTCACACATCCTTAATGTTGATATATTTAATTTTTTAAATCTGGTACATAGTGCATTACATCACTAGCATTTCTGGAAACTATATTTTCCAAACATTGTAATGGATGCGATCCAAATTTTTTTGGAATGGAACAATTTCGTAGAATGTTACATGTCCATTTTAAATTTAGTGGATGCTGTAAAGATTTTTTAATGAGATGCTATTTGGCCTACTACCCCGACTACTTTGCTGTCATAATGGCAAAAAGGTTACTGTTTACTCCCGCACACATACTTTGCTGCAATCTTTCTTCTTTATTTCTTTTGTAACTCAAGCAGCTTTTCTGTCCATCTCCAGTTTTCAGTAAATTCACCTTTTGTTTAACTATATTTAGGACTTGGTTTTACAAGGCGCTCGTGGCCCCCACTTATTCAAGGAAGGACCTTAGGTTTTTCTATTCTCAGGAAGATATTTAAATTAAATGACTCTTGATATCATGATATCATTACATATCAAGGGGAAAATTTGTGATATTCTAATATCCCAGGACCTCTGGAATGTAATCGCCTGTCCACCATTCTTTCTACCTGTTTAAATTTGAAAAAAAAAACCTTTGTGTTTTGCAGGTTCAATTGTGAGTTTTTTTGTCAATAAGTATATAGGGAATGTCACCACGCTTTAAAAAAAACATTAAATGAAGTTTGAAGATCACCTGTTTAGAAGTGACCTTGCAAAACCTTTTTCCTTGAAAAATATTGTATTCTTAAATATGATGTATTTTGTACTCATTTTGTACAAGTGTTTTCCAATATGTATGTTCAAATATTTAATGAATAGTCGTCTTACATCTAACTCTCAGGAATGACATAAATCCAAGCAAAGTGATTTAAGTTGAATCCGTTAAAGTATTTCAACTTAAAAAAAATCAGTATCAGTGGCCATCAATGAATACAATGAAAGATATACCGTATATACTTGTGTATTGTCCGACATTGTTTTTCTATTCTCAGGAACATGAAATACTCGGGAACCGTAGGAAAGTGAGGAAATAATTTTTCATCTTGATGTATCAAGATAATCTTGAAGCCTGCAATCAATGCACATTTACAGAATTATCTTAGTTTTCAACATCACTTAATATTATTGTAACTAATAATAACTTGTAAAAATTGTTATTTTGTCATCTGCATAATCTAAGGACTAAACATTTTTAGATAGGTATTCCGTTTCAACTAAAAGGTGGTACATATGTACAAGCTGTGGCAGATGAAACCAGCAAAATAGAGGTATTAATCTTTCAGGTCATTAACTAGTTATTCATATGGTTGTGAAATGGCATAACTCGTTTCCTTAAAATATCATGGCACTCATTCATGATTACCTACTAGCGGTGACAACTTTCCAACCAACCATCGACAAAAGGGCTCTGGTAGTGTACACTGGCATTCGAAATTTCTTATATTGATTAAAGTATGCAGGACGTTACATAAAGCTGATGGGTTGAGCTGCAAAATGTATTTACAGCCATTGGACTATCAATCAACACAACAAAAACATGAAGACGTAAGTCTGCATAAGCCTACTGGGATGCCCAATTGCATTACTTGTTTTGTTATGAACCTCTATTCTAAACCAAATTAATCGATTGTGGCGATACTCTGTGGAAATTGAAGATAGAATTCATTGTTATAAAAACAGTACAAAATTCCACTAATTATTTTAATGCTGTCTACCGGATTCGACGTCTAAAGCATCTTTTACAAGACAAAACACTTTTGTCTTGTAAATGAAACGTCAATGTCGAAACCAGTCGACAGCATTAAAATAAATAGTGGAATTTTGTACTGTGTTTTTGTAACAATGAATTTTCTATTCTAAAGATTGCCTGCAGATGTCAGCCACTGTGAATCTAATCGCAAAATGCAAAAAAAACAGGCCCACATTACTCATAAATCATTGAATAAAAGTGAAGTCAAGTGAAGATGATGTAATAAACTCATCATATGTTCGCTCATGCAACAAAGGAAGAGCGTAGAAAGCAAAAAAGTTAATGAATTTCACAGCCCTCTTTATGATAGTGTATCTCTTTGATATTTTGGTTGCAGGTGCAATGGAAGTATGTGCTATGCTGTATTTATTCATTATGAATATGTGCTTCCATTAATCTGACATTAGTCTGACTTTTAATAACTAAAATAATCATTGTGTTATTTATTTTATTTTCTTATTTGTGGATAAGGGATAGATTCTATTTTTAGGGAATTCCTTTTTCAATTTTTATACTATTGGAGTGATTGAAGTAATGACTTAGTGTGCGCATAGGTATATCATCTGTTTAACTGAAGGGCTAATAAAAATAAGATTCTCTTCTTCAAAAATATATTTCTGAAAATAAACATGCATTCAAGTCTTTGATAGGTAATTTGTAAGCATTTATAAACCCCTGAGTTTCGAAAGAATCAATTTCAACGAGTTTACTTGCATCTTACCTAGTCTTGACTTTTATTGATATTGAAGCGACCAAAGGCCACTCCTTGTATTGGTGAAGACTCGTATTGCTGCTGGATACATCCTGTATTTTTTTCTTTCTTCTATGAATACTATGGAACCTGGATCGTTCTCCTATTGATCACTTACCGCTTATTGATCGGTGTATTCACAGAACAAATGACTGCACTGTTTTGTGCTCCCAGGGGTATTTATTTTCTAGATTGTGAGAGCTTATATCTAATATGCTGACAAGTTCTACTGCCTCACACTTGTGGAAACTTTGATGATGATCTGCCAAAAATCTAGAATAACCAAATTGTTTATATTCATATTTCTCTTTTCTATTCATGGTAGAAATTTATTTTTCTCATTTTAAGTGAAGACTATTGAAAATGAATATTTTTCTTATACAGTTTTCGATGTTATTCATGTCCAAAAGAAGACTACCTAATTTAAGTTGTGGGCTAAAGAGAATGTGTTATTTTTCCTAGTAATTACTCTGAAAAAGTGGTCAATGTTATAAATTCTTCAAGCCCAAAAAAATGACAAAAACAAGTTTTGAAACCCTTAATTTGTTCACCAACTTCGGTAAATCATTGATGTTTGGTTTTCTTTTTCTTTACTTCCCACTAGATTTTTTTAAAAATGGATTTCATGCTATTCTGCTGAAGGAATTGTGCATTTCAATGAAATGAAAAGCAACCTGTGTATTCAAGCAAAGCTAATCACATAGAAGTGGTTGTGCAGTCCTATAGTTGATACATAGTAGCCTTCCTATTGAGTATTTCAGTGACATGAATGTCATTAATGCATGTAGAAGAGCTGTGCATAATTGTGACGCCGTTTGATTTTTGTGGCTCTAGTTTATTTTTGTTGCATTCTATGGTACATTTTTTAATAATTCAACTTATATTATCATTAATATATGTGTATCATATGATGATTAATATGCATCTTAGAAATTTTTTAGAACTTGTGCTGGCCTCACTTTTTATTCTAATTCACAATTTTTGCTTGATTTTTTTCTCTTGGTATTTTTATCCTTAATAGGTAAATTCCTGGCTATGAAATTGTCGCCCTCATATCGTGACAATTATTTTATCTGGTCATAATTTAGATAGAGTTCTTAAGAGTGTATTCAAAAATATTATTAGCTTTTATTGTCGCTCATATCATCCGTAGAATGTGAGCTTCATATCCTAATTGGAAATTCCCCGAGAAGTTATGCTTAAGTTTTCCATGACTGTAACACGGTGATAATAAAAGCAAATCTGCACAGTCGTTTACTCTCTTAGGTCTGGTTTGGCCGATTTTAGTTTGTGTGGGAGAATAAATTCTGGAAGGAATGACCCAGTCAGATGCTGTTATGTAGGAATTCGTAAATTTCATGCTAGTGGTTCTATGATTCAAGGACTGGACAAGTTTGTAATGTTCTATGAAATTCTCAGATTTACTTAGTCTGTTGGCTAAAAGTACAAAGAATACTCTTACTATTTGAATATATAAACATGCACTGTTAAGATCAATAAATCTGAACTGTAAATTATGGAAGTATCCGAGCAACAGAACTATAGTTATGACTGTTAAATCTTTCAGAATTCATTCCGCGATGTTTTAAAATTGCAAAAGACAATATTTCGCTGGTCCTCCTGCCAGCTTCATCAGGTTAACTGAACTGATTCTTTAGTCTCGCTCGTCTTTATATATAAGTGAGGACTCCCATTGTTGCCAAAATTTAAATTTGAAAAATTCGTTTGAGCTTTCTACTTAACGTGTAACCGTCTTCTCGGTTGACGTTCTCCGGTTTCCGCCATGACTACATCTTGAAAACTGCGCGGAAAGAAGAAAGAAATTATCTCGTGGTCCAAAATGAAAATCCCACTGACGCGACAGAAAACAGAGAGAAGCCAAAGGCATATGCCACTCTCCCTTATGTGTCTGGAACTATGGAGAAAATCTCCAGAATTCTATTGAAATACAATGTAGTTAGCAGATTCACATGCGTGACGAAGACAGGGGACGTACTTCTGAAACCCAAAGACCCGCTTCCCCGGAACCTCTACGGAGGAATATATGAAATTTTGTGCAGCTGTGGACATCCAGCATGTAGGCCAGACATGCAGAGCCCTAAAAATACGCCTCCAAGAGCATCAACGGGCAATTAAAAATAATAATTACTGCATTTCTGCAATAGCCGAACACCATCTCAGCTCAGCCCCACTCATAATTTCAACTTTGAGGAGACAAAATTAATATCAAGGGAGGTACGCTATTACTCAAGATTAATCAGGGAGGCTATAGAAATTGCGAAGAGACCGGAGAATGTCAACCGAAAAGACGGTTACACGTTAAGTAGAAAGCTCAAACGAATTTTTCAAATTTAAATTCCGGCAACAATCAGAGTCCTCACTTATATATAAAGATAAGCGAGACTAAAGAATCAGTTCAGTTAACCTGATGAAGCTGGGAGGAGGACCAGCGAAATATTGTTTTTTACAATTTTAAAACATCGCAGAATGAATCCCCGAAAGATTAAACAGTCAACACTATATCCGCGGAAGCCTACGAGCTAATTTTAGAACTATAGTTATGTCCATTTTTATCAAATATCAACTGTAAAGAGTGGGGGAGGACTGTTTTCAAGCACTCAGAAATTCCATGGATAACGACCCTAAATGACTTAGAAAAATGGATAATAATGTGCAAATATTATTTGTGTGTGTGAATACATAATCAAATTGCCTAACTATTTGAGTAACATTTTCATTATCTCGTTATTTTTTCTTCATGACGATGTCATTATAGCAGCACAGCTACTTGCAAAGGGAATTATGCAACCCTCAACACAACGCCGTCGTATTTATTTTTCTGCATTTGATCTCATTTATTTTTCTTCATGACGATGATGCTATCTAGCCCTATTACCCTGGGTGCTCAGGACCTTATGCAACACAGCAAAGCTGCGGCGTAAATATTTTGTGTACGTTTGAACTATCTAGGTTCACGTTGGAAATAAATTATGAACCGGCGTGAAAATATGAAGTAAAAGAGTGATCTGTGAGGAAATATGAATCGCTGACAAAATTTTCGATGTCATTCATTCCAAAATTTTTGTTCCAATTTAGCTTCCAATAAGATTATTGACCTATACTGAAGTATATATGGTGTATAAATTCTACTTTCCATATTCATGTTGGCTCTATTCTCATTTAGATAATGAAATTTTTTGGACTCTTGTGCATTATATACTCTTGCAATGACTTGATTAAGGTTCATATTTAAAATAGTGTGTACTCAATAATTTATTTCCACAGTTGCTAATTAGAAATTCATATTAATTAAAAATGGAGCATCTTCAACATGAAGGCCTGTCTTGATTAGTGAGGGTAGAGTTAACCACATGCTAAGCCCATGGGAAAGTGAAATTCATTCATAAGGTTTGGAAAGCCTCCTTTAGCCTCCTAAAAAGCTGAAAGAAGAGTTTACCACATGCTAAGCCCAAGGGAAAGTGAAATTCACGCATAAGGCTTGGAGGGCCTTTTTCCTTGTGCCACCTTTAGCCTCCTAAAAATCTCTGAAATTTATAAATCTCCATATTTGGGTCAAGAGGCATCTTGCAGGTTGCATTCTAACGTAGGTAGGTCGGTAGGTTTAGATTTATAGGGTGCGTCGACAGCTATGGTCATTTTGCACCACACACTATCTAGTTTATATCAATAATTATGAATGAATATAAATTTAGACAAAAGGTAGCATTAAAAGCAAAAATATTTAAAAATATAAATGTAAAAATATATTAGATTTTACTTATTAAGTTAGTTTCCTTTAAAAAAGTAGTGACATGGTTTAGGCGATCGGCATCGTTGCCTAGAACTTGTTGTAGGTCGCCTCTGATGCCTAGCCTGTTTATTGTGTCCCGATATTTGTCACACTCCATCAGGATATGTCGCACACTGAGAGGGCAGTCACAGTCATCACATCGAGGAGGAATTTTCTCTTCTGTAAAGAGGAATGAGTGGGTCAGGGTGCAATGCCCGATTCTTAAACGTGTGATGACGACTTCCTCTCTCCGATTACTCCTGATGGGGTAATCGGAGAGAGGAAGGCATTCTAACGTACCTAAAAAGGCTTCTTTCAGATAAGAACATGAGTCCCCTGCACAGTGGCTGAATGATCTATATACTAAGCCAACGTGCTTTAAATTATGATTTATGCATGAATTTATTCTATGGGCATATCATTTGGTCCTGTGTTCAGTGGTTGGGAAACCTCCTTGCCTTGAAAAATGCTACTGCATTGTTTCTATTATCCCATAGCATTCCTAGCAATGCCTTTGAAAATCCTCATTCATTTCTTTAATTCATCTATGGCAAATCCTTTGGAGACATTTGAGATGGGTTTGTACGTTAGGAAGTAATAGCATAGGAGGGTAGGTGAAATGAAAAGATCTATTATCTGATGCCTTTGGTGTGTTCTTCAATGTTTTGGGCAAATTAAAGTGTATTTATTCATAGTATTTTCATCTTCCTGTTAGAGAAATTCATCCTAGCCCACTCTAGTGGGGAATTTGGCTATGTGGCACGCATGTCTCGAGCTGATCATCAGCACAGGGCTTCCTCCTCCTTCTTCATGATCCAAACAACATCATTGCCTTAGGTATCCGTATACAATACTACACACCGAAGTCCAACATTTATAACTTTAGATATTCTCTGAAAATTGCTGTCAATGTTTTATTAACATTAAATTTATTGATAGAATTGTCTGCTAGATGAAAGCGTTTGAGATGATTGGCAAAAGGAATAGGAACAGTCTGTTGATCACCTGCTTTAATACAGAGGATTCTGTCTGATACTTGTTTTTGATGCTGAAAGCTGGGGATAGTAAGTAGGGTGTTTATAGAAATTAGTAGTGTGTTGAGTGAAATGAGAATTCAATGTACGTTCATATTTTTAAGAAATAAGACATGGATAGACGAGGCTAAACTATCAGGATTTTTTGTGGTAAATGTGTATTAAGGGTGAATTCTTCTAGGGTGGCACCCTAGGTCAGGTCCTCCAACTTCTGACTCATGAGTACAACCTGGAAAGAACTTGTCGTCGACATTCACCAGGAAAGCACAAGATCTTACGATGTGTATTGTGCATTGACTCTATTTGTGATTATATTCCATATGGAGTGTGTTAGGTTGTGGAAAGTTGGTTATATTCAGAATATTTTAAGATTCACAGAGATTTATCTCCTTTTCATTATATGTTGATAGAAATGGCATGCTTCTTTCATGAACCCTTTGCACATAATGTACTTTGCTTGTCATTTCAACATTCGTTGTGAAGGTTATTGCTATACAGTTTTTATTGTTTTTATCAAGCATGTCCCACATTACTTGCAATGCCACTATTTCCTTTATGGCATTGTTGGCTGAGTATCATATGCTAACCAAGTCAGCCTTAAGGATAGTGTGCTTTTTGGCTAACCCAAGGGCCGTGGGTTAAGTTGTGCCTCAGGCATGGATGTTGTTATTGATAATGATGAATAGTTTTGGATTATTTCACCTGATCTGTGAAGCTACCTCAACTTTGATGCACAAAAATATACCTTAAGGTATACATTTATAGATCGTAACTGAACTAATTCAGTACATTTCAAATCATAAGAGTTTTAACACTATGGGCCACTGTATGTGTCATACATGCATGTTGTCCTGGATGTGTGTCTTAATCTATCAAGTGGCTCAGATTTGATTGTTATCTTGTATTTAGTGATATATATTCTGTAGGAATTTCTGTAAAATTCCATTTAAGAATATCTTCATTTTTATTTGGTTGTCAGTGGCAAAAAAAATCATGTAATTAAAAAGAAGGAATCTCATCTAGCCAAGAAAACTAAAGGGTTTTCATTTTGTGGTGATGGCATTGAATACATCATGGAGTATCATGCCAGTTTTCTTAATCACTTAATTTTTTCCGTAATGTTTTTTCTTCAGTGAGGAATTAATTGCTCTTTTCACTACTGGAAAAATTAACTCCCTCCTGGAAATCTATTCATGCACATGGCTTTGTTTTTGCAAGGTGGTGTTGTACCTTTTAGAAGAATGCTTGTGTCTGCTGCTAACGAGTATCATGAGGTTTTCATGGAGCTAAGAGACTGCATTTTTCAGTTTTTCGAAGGTCTTGCATAGCATCAACAGCGGATGACAAAATAATGTTCAGATTCTGATTAGAATTGTATCCTTCGTGCCTATGATTAAATTTGAAATACTGGGAGGCTTTCGGTGTTCCTCCGCATCCAGTGTCTTGGGTTTACTACAGTTTCGTCCTCGTTCCAGAGAACATCTTCAGGTCGAAGTGATTCCGTCTAGATTTGTCCGGGTATATATCTGCTGATTTGGTGCATAATTCCCATCTGGTGATCCCTGATTGGCTCTCTGGTTTTGGCCCATGAGGGCCGCTATGGTGCCGGGATAATCTCCTCCATGTGCTGGAGAGGGTGTCACACCGTCTTCTCTGTTGAAGTTCTCCGCGTTCTTCGTGATTTCTATGGCTTCGCGAATCAGTCGTGGGAAGTAGTGATTTTTTTAGCCAAGACACTGGACGCGGAGGAACATCTAAACCCTCTCGGCATTTCATCATGAAACCCAGCGGAAACCTACGCCAGAATATGATTAAATTTGTTTGAATTCCTCCAAATTTGGTGTCATATATTTGTCGTACCATACCTATATCTATAAAACACTGCCCCACCCACCACCCGTCAGGCACACTCGAATGGGGATTCTTCGAAAGGTTGGCGAAGCTTGGACTTGGGAGCGCAGCACCCCAGGCCACTGTTCCGCACGCAACGATCCTCCTCTGTGCCTGCTCCCCAGTCGCAGAAGTCTGTGGAAGGTGTTGGGGCTGCAGGGCTTGGAAAAGTAAGGGTCAGGAGAGTGTGTTTGTCGGCTGGGGCAGGAGCGATTCTGGGAGACGAGGAAATGATTATGGGAGAGAGAAATAGAGCAGGCCAATCCATTAATTGTTGTCGGCGATTCAAAAATCATTGCTACTATTTTTTGTTAATTTTTCATGAAAGGCTAATAATTGGTGGTCATCCCGATTTTAATTGCTGTTGAGGTAGGTTTTCATGGTTCGTATGAGACTATTCTCTGTATGATGCACTACTATTTCAGACCAAGTAATCCATTGTTTCCTTTTATTATCCTTTTAAATGGGTTTTCTTTTTAAACTAACCATTCCTAGAGTTCTTTTTTTTTGTATTGCATTCTTTTTCTGTGTTTTAGATTTTAAATAGGTATTATTTTTCTGGAAGTATCTCGTGATTTATCAAAGAGTTTTTTTTTGTGGATATCTAAGCTTTGACTATTAGTTTCATTTTTTGGCGATGAAATGGAAAATCTCCATGTGTATGCATAACATGATGCATCTTTGTTATGGTATTTTCTATTAGTTTTTGTTTTTTAATTATGCGCTCTAGTTCTTTGATCTCAAAAATTGATTTTTTATGGGGTTACTCTTCCTGGTGACATTTATTTTAGCACATACAATATCAAAGCCATCTAATGTCAACCGGCAGAACTTCTGTAATTGTTGTTAGTTATTATTTCTATATTTATAGCATTATTAATTACTCAATGGTTATAGTGTAGTGTATTCTATTATATAGTAGGTACACCGGATAAAAACATACTGCACCATTATTCTCTTGATTTGGTTGAAAACATTTTCCATTTCAGGATATTTTAGGTTTACTTTGATGATTATGATATTGAAGTCATATTACTTAATATGAGTATATTATGTGCCAAAAGGCGAAGGAAAATATCTGTGTGTTTTGAAAGCCATTGAGGCAACACAGTGAATCATGGATTTGATATGTACTCCAGTTAATGTGAAAAAGTGCTCTGGTGTGAGCGGGATGTGAAGGTTTTTGAGCCTCTTAGCCTCAGTGCTGACCTCTCTCTCCCCTAATTGTGTCCTCCTCTCGTGGTTACGTGCTCTCCCCGCCTTTGGTAATGTTGTGCACCTCGCTGGCCCATTTTTGTCTTGTCTATCTCTTTAATTCCCCCCCCATTGCTGTCTCTCTCTCTCTCTCTGTCTCTCTCTATCTCTCGCTCTCTTTGCGACTTCGTTCCTGTTTTTTCTCATAAAGATGGACTTCTACCATTTCTCCTGTTTGATAAAATGTATTTTTTTTTCTTTCTCTATCTCTCTCTCACTCACGCACACACTACATCCACACTCTCCCTATCTCCTCCTCAACTGCATTGCCTTTGGACTATTCATTTTCTGTATCCAAAAACCTTTTTATTTTTGTTCCTATTATTTTCCTTATGTGGTTGTACTTCTTAATAACCTTCCCCTGGAACCCTTCTGCTCTATTCCTGCCCAATCCTGATCTCTTTAATTCCATTACCTTCCATTTTTTTACGTATTTTTTTGTCCACAATTCCGCCTCCGTACCTTTCAAACCCATGATTCCTAAACCTGTGCAGAATGCAAGGGTCCTCTTCAAAACTCAGCGATCGTTCTCTGTCCCAACAACAAAAGAACAAAAGTCGATGGAGGGCGGGGAAGGTGCGGGAGACAAGGTAGGCATTACCTACCACCAATGCAGTCAAATGAATTCAAAGAGTCAAATGATTAAGATATAATATCTAATTACCAGTGCTGCCATTGCGAGCTAATTATTTAAAGTATTTTTTGAGGGAGAAGCATGGCTCAAGTAGTTGGTACCATGGTAATTTTGCTCTGCAGATGATGTATCATCTTAGTTAGGGAATCTAATACAAGTGTCTTATCGCTCAGTGTGCCACAGATGCTTACCATGGGGTAGTGGCTGCATTTGGAGTCGCTTCTGTATGTTGTGATGCACAATGTTAGACCGTAGTGGTTCCAAACAGATTTTTCTTTGGGAAAAAGCAGGCTTGACAAAAAAATAATGGGAATGCTCATCTGTATTAAGTGCTAGGTAGTTAGTGATTATAATTACACTTTATTTAGAGCTAAGAATGGCACTTATAAATGCAATTGAACTGAGATTTTTTTAAGTTCCATTTTGTATGTGTTTTTGGAGCTATGCATTAAGTGGCTTTCTGGTTAGAAATGGTTTGAAATCAAAGTAATTGTTCAGTGGCATTGAAAATTATATATTATGATATCATTACTGCTTTTTATAGTTCAGCTTTGTACATTATGAGTGTAATGTTTGATGTGGATTACTTGTGCTGTTAGTCATATGTACTTTGCTGAACAGAAAAGCTCAGCTCAGTCAGCAATCATTGCCATGACTTAAGCAGTCCATTAGTCAGTGCACGGGTATGGTGACATGATGCATCGACTGATTACTCTAGAAAGCAATGATATAATGTCTGATTGCAAATTCGCAATTTGATTATTGATAAAAATCCACTGACTTATTTTTGAGAAAGGTCATTATTTTTTGGAAAATCATTGAAAGTCAGTGCATTACTTGTTGACTTTTAGTGCTGAGGAAAAAAATCAATTTATGTTATCTCCAAAGCTATTGAAATTCTGCATTGGAATTTTTCCGCTGCTTCTAAGTCCTTTATTTGACAGCTCATGGCTCTCATTTTTCAGGGGTCCTTTAATTTCTGTAAATTCTTGATAGCATATTTTTTTATTGGGCATCACTTT
The DNA here is from genome assembly GCA_963573305.1 of Pyrrhosoma nymphula. NCBI lineage: Eukaryota > Metazoa > Arthropoda > Insecta > Odonata > Coenagrionidae > Pyrrhosoma > Pyrrhosoma nymphula. The sequence continues at coordinate 19,806,584 of OY754330.1, read as the reverse complement.
TTGACTGTGGTTCAAATTCTGCTTTTCATGGCCATTGAATGGGAGTTTGTGACTATATATAATACGCTGAAAATAAGGTATCCTGCAAATGGTGTTGTGGCTTCTGTGAACACCCTGCTTGAGTTTAATTTTGTTTACCATTGGGAACCAAATTATTTTATTGAATTACCCGACAAAATAAGCTCTTTGTTTTCCAGACGGGTGTTAGTTTTGCTGACATTCCTTTGAGAGTCAAGAAAACACATTTGCTGTCAATTGTCAAATGTTTTTTCGCTCCAACTTAAGCTTCATAGTTCTGTTTGTTTTCCAAATTGGAATTTACTTTCATCTGGTTGCCAGAGCTTATAGGACACTAGATTAAATGCCTTAGTGATACAGATGTGGATTATTTTTTTAATTCATTACATTCTCACTATGTTTTTAATTGAGATTTTGTTTTCTGGGAGAAAATGATTTGGCCTTCAAGTGTATGGAGAAAATTGCTTCGGCTTTTGCTTAGGCATAGTTCTTATTGCTGACATATACAGTTCAAAATTAGAAATGAATATCCGTTTGCTTTTCATTTTCATATGAATACTCTGGTCTTTGTATGTGGTAGGTTAGCTATTGAGCAAATAAGTAGCTTTTTATCATGGTTATGAATCGTCTATGAAATGAATTTTTTTGATATATTTAGATTGAAAGAATGGAAAAAAGTTATCCATCGATAAAAAAATTAGGGAAGCCTCTTTCCCCCTTCTATTTCTGTCCATCTATTTGCTGTTTCTTGTAAATTTCTATTCTCTGTTATCTTTAAAAAAAAAAAATTTAAGTTAATATTTTTGCATTGTATGTTGATTCGTACATGTATACCTTTCAAATTCATTTCATCAGTCATTTCTTCACTTAGTCTGTGTATGGTATCAAAGGTATTCAGTGGTCAGAATTGAGGTGCCTTTTTTGTGTTTGTTTATTTGTACATGGTAATATTTACAGTTATTGGTGTTGTCCAAGTGTTGTCCGTAATTGCCCGATAACAACTTTTAATCACCCTGCTGAGGTCAATTCAATGGAATATATATATTCGTAATCACTTCTGACTGCTTCCCAGTGGTTATAACTTTTGCCTATTAGTGCTATTGCTATTGTGCATGTTGCTGCCCATAATTCTTGATCATTCATCTGGGTTTTATCTGTACTTAAAACTAGAGGAAGGCTTTGCTATTTTGTTTCTTTTTGTGGTTATCTTTGTTCTCTGTGACAGTGTTATGTGCTCACACTTACTGGTTGATTATAAGTGAAATTTCACGGTGAAAATTGATAATTATGTACATTTATTCCTACTAAATTATTTTCTCATAAATTCCTTTCTCTCTTGTTTACAGTCATATCATATGATACACAATTATATTTCCATGCAAGGGAATTGTGTATCTGTCCGACTATTGGCACTTAATTTGTTAGTTAGTGCTGCAAGTGTAATTTGATTTGGGAAATTATGGGAACATTATTTGGCATCTATAATATTTAATGACTATGACATTTTTTTTATCATAGTAGTGGTGTGAAATGACCAAGTCATTGGTACACCCCTAGGTACTAATGTAATACTACTACTATCTCTCTGTCATCATAACCATTGAAGGGTAATGGAAAGGTTATTTAATTTTACCAAAATATGTGGCCAAAACTAGGGTGCATCCTATGTGCCCATCCCACGTAGCACACTGCCACGAAAATGTGCCTTGAAGGCGCCTCGGAGGCACATAAAAAAGGCACAGAAGGTGCCTGTAATAGGCACATTGAAGGCACCTTTTAGGCGCCTTTTTCACGGAGCTAAGGTGCGCCTTAAAAAGGCACCACTTTGAGGCACATTTTAGGCACTAGTAAGGCTTTTGTAAAAAGGGTGACAAGCATTAATATATCCTTACCAATCCCATGGCTCCTGAAATATTCAATAGAAAATGTGAGCCGGAAACCTAGCGGAGGAAAACGTTCACGAGCCGGAATATTGTGTTATCTCTCCACTGACCTTGCTGCTCTCGCAATATGAAAAAAAAGATACATTGCCATTAATTAATTTCACTGTTCTATTGTGCAATGGCATGATATAATACGTCGTATTATGATACCTTGTATCTACCTAATGCCTACCTGCATTGTATGTTTATCTAACCTACGACGCAACGCACCTAATCTTGCACCCACAATTGAAATAAATGCGTTGAGAAAGACGTATATATGTAGTCACTTCCGTGGATAAATGTGACTTCGAGAACTATTATCATTAAATGATTATTCCGTGATAGTTTGAGGAAATGCAATAAAATCTTGATCAAAGTTTTTCACCATTAATTAATGCCAGATAACTGTTATCCTATTTTGCCACATAGTATGAATATAAATGCAATATTACTGCGAATAAACAAAATTTTTCCAATTCCCGCACGTTAGCTTCAGCATGCTTTCAGAACTTCGTCAATATTCGCCTCATAACATAACATCAGCAGATGATGTCGGTCCAATGTAGGCTGCCCATATCAGGCCAACATCGGCAAAACGATGGCAATGAGGGGCCGATGTGCCAATCTGAAGCCGATATTGGGCCAATATTCAGCCAACATTCATGGCTACTTGGGTAGGTGCCTATAGTGGGCGCCTTTAAGGCGCATGAAGTAGTCAGGTGCCCATTTTAGGCGCCTTTAAGGCGCATTTTCCAGCTAGTGTGCTACGTGGGATATGCCGTATAAGCCTGCAAATTTTGTATACATATACCCCAAGAAAAAATAGTAAAATCAGCTCATATAATACAGAATAATTGGCACTCAACTCTAGGCTGTGGTATGTGGTTATGAATGCACTGTGAAATTCAGGAGGGGGAAAAGGGAAAGGAGGAAAGGAAAGTGAAATGTAGGTGCTTTTATGAGGGCCAAGAGAAAGGAATGCCAGGAGTCTGCTGATGAAGTTCTTAGTGAAAATAGGTGAATGGGAACAGTGGGAAAATCTGAAAAGAAGAAGATATTTGTAAGGTGATACAAGATGTTAGGTGGAGGCAGCAGTGGTGGAGGGGGGGGGGGTGTGACGTGCAGAAGAAAAGATGAACAAGAGAGGGCTGAATGTCAGCAGCGCAGGGGGAGGGAGAAGGAGGAGAGGAATTTGGGATGGAGTGAAGGGAGGGAGAAGAGTTTAAAATGAAGTTCACTTGATGTTTTTAACGTAACCTCGTTGCACTCCATTTCGTACATAGAATGGGGAAAACTTTGTGTAGTCCAGAGAAAAATTTTTAATTGTACCTGCCGACTATGGTTTTGACATATAATTTTTTTTTAAAGGCCTTGAAAATGACTTTTTAAGTCCAAACCTTGGTTGGCAAATGCAATTTAAAAAGATTTAGTTTTGTTATAGACTGTACAAAGTTTTTCTCATTTTATGTATTGAGGATTTAGGAAAAATAGTTTAGTGAAGAAATATACTGCGGAAGACTTTCACTGGGCTGGGAAATTATTAGGAGGACTGTCTATGGATCTTCCTTTGATTTGGTGGAATGCCTATGATGATGATGATGGTAGGCTATTAGATATATTTTGCAAAATGTGTTCCATTATGTGTTTACTGATTTCTCCTTGTAGAAAAGTCAGTGAAATTGATAATGTGTACATAAAGTAAAATAGGCAGAGTATAAGTAATGGTACAAGTAATGTAGTTTTGCCTCAAAAGTGGATGGCCTAGCTTTGTGATATTTTAATACAATAAGAGTTTTTGTAAGAAACTGAAATTATTTAAAATATACTTCATAGTTTTATGCTAAATTTTTACTTAAAAAGCTACAATTTTAAAAGTATGTGTAAGGGTGAATCAGTTAATAATAAAAGCTTATGTTTTATGGGCTAATCTAATGTTGACAAATCATACCAAATGGCATAGAGATAATTTAGTATTGCCTTTCAATTTGACCTTGTCTGGTACAAAGGTGGTGCCTATTTCATTCACCTCCACCCACGTAGCTCCTCATCCCTGTCCTTCAATTCCTTGGCAGAAGATTAAATATCTGAATCACTTGAGTGATCAGCAGCATTTCTTCCTGTTCCCTTTCCGCTTACAACTTTCTGAAACCACTTCCCCTTTTCACCTGCCAATGGCTGAGTATGGGTACGTAACTGATTTTATGTAATATAGAATCTTAAATTAAAATATGATAATGGGGTCACTAGATTGGGATTGTTTTGTAACGTTTTTATTTTGAAACTTGGGGTGAAATATAATGATCATTCCAGTATTCCCTGTCATAATGTCACAATAGTCATTTTTCTATTTAATTACAACTCAATGTAAGGCAAATTTAACTTATCATGCCATTTATATTGTTGGTTGCAAAAAATTGGCTTTAAGCTGTTTAGGACTACCCCATGCCACAGTAGATAAAGTGGATAAAGAGAGAAGATTGTCTTTATTTCACGACCCCTTGCTTGTAACCATTGCATGCTAATGCGTAACTTCAAATGAATGTTTTTTTTTTCAATTATAATCAATCTCTGTGTGTGCACTACAACTTTTATAGGTTTGATTGTAACATAATTGTGATTGTAAGGCATTAGAAATTGCGAAAACAAAGCAAGTTCGATTGAGATGGAAATTCAGTTTTTCTGTGATGGAATTGTAATGAAAGCATAAACTTTTAACTATCTCATTAAGAATTCAAAGGAATTGTGAAGAGAATGCATTTGGTGGAAATGAACTTCTATCTTGAAAGTTGCAATAATAATTAGTGGGCATTTGTTCTGGTTGAATTTTTGGATAATTCATCAAAGGAAGTTTTAAGCCAATAAAAAATGCAAACAACTACTCTCTGGTTTCAATGCTTTGAGTTTGATTGACTTTTTAGTTATTTACCTTGCTATCAATTTTAATCCTGCCGTTTATATTTCTTATTTTTATTGTTAAATTGTGATAATATATCCTGGAATAGTGTGAGTAAAATACATACATGCTTGTAAATTTTCATGATAAATGGTAGCAAAAAATTCTCTAGACGTATTTCAAGTTCTCAATATGTATCCTTTTCTCTCTGATAGAGAGATTCTCCTCAGTTTGAGTTAATTTATGTAATTTAGCTTAATGTATTCTTGTGTATTGTTTTAAAATTGTTTAGTAAAATTCTCTTTGAATCTATTGCCTACTCAAGACTCGAAGTGCCAGAGTTTCAGTTTCCAATGAAAACAACATCCTTTTGGATCCAGAAGTCCTGACTGACTTCTCCACCCAAGCTCTGGTGTTAACGGCCCTTGCTACCCTGGTGAAATACACCACTGACGAAGGAGAAACAAGAATACTATATGAGTATCTGGCTGAAGCTTCTATTGTCTTCCCAAGGGTATTCCCCGTAATGTAAGTACCATGACTCTTGCAAAGTTGCAATTTTAAATTATGCTTTTATAACCCTGTGACCATCGGTAAACTCCTTTTTAACTCCAAAGATCCCTATGACTATTTGGAAAGAAGTGGTGTGTATTCCCTGAAATGTGATTCTCCCGGATGCAACTGTTTTTACGTCGGTCAAACTGGCCACAAATTTAAGACAAGAATGTCCGAACATTTGAAATGTTTTTTAAATAATGACAACCGCTCTGTGTTTGCTAAGCATCTGTTTGACCACAATCACACTTCTAATTTCAACCCCAATATCTTATATTTTTGTGACAAAGGTGCCAAATTGGATTTTTTAGAAAATTTTGAAATTGTTTTAGCTTTTAAAAAATGTAGTCATAGGGTCTTAAATGATTTTATTCCTGACAAATTGTCCCCCCTTTTTACCGTGCCTCTCCTACCCCCTTTTAACTCTTGACGCTGTTGGTTTTTAATTTCCCGTAACCTTGCCCCATTAACACCCTTCTCGGTGCTAATATCTCCTCCCCCCCTCCAAATCCCACACTCTTCCTCCTTACTTCCTTCCCCGGGAACCCAGTATATATTCCAGCCACCACCTCTGTACTTCGTAATTTTAGCCTCTGATGATGATGTGTGAACATTGAAACCGGTGAGGCTTGTACCATTAATAAAAACAGTGTGGAACATTACAAAGTTTTAATCATTCTATCTTGCAAAGTAATTAATTTTTTCTGTATTGTGTGGGCAACATCTGAAACTGTCAAACCAAAATGCTTTCTGCTCCTATGGTTCTTGCTGGGTTGGTACATTTTCAGTCTTTACATCTTATTTTATTGTACACTGTTGTATATCTGTACACAATGCTGAGAAAGGCAATATTTTTGTGTGGAAACACTCTGATGGCGGAAAGGAGGCAACTTTGGTGATTTTGTGCTTCAAATAAAATCTCTTTCACTTCGAAATATCACTTGTATGTATTAAAAAGAATTTAATTTTCCTCTTCATTACTCATAATCAAACATTTCCCATTTTAAATAAACACAAGAATAACACTCATAATTTTTGATGCTGAAATCAGTCTACGAGTTGGTTAATATTTGGATTACCCAAGAAGTCAGCCGCTCATTTGTATCATACTTCTCTGACAATGAGACATCCATCCAGGATCCCATTCCCCCACCTTCTCTCTTAACCCATTCAATGCTGACTTGTTGACATGAAATTTATTCCCACGCTGAAGGTTTTTTTTAAATTTATTTATATTGTTTAGTGCATTTTTGATAGTAAAATATACAACATTTATTCAAATGTTTGTTTTGTTTATAGATTTTTTTTGTGCCTTGAATTCAAGGCATCCGCGTACGAGACTATTCTGAAGTTATGTCACCCCACAATACACATTGACCGAAATTTTATTTTGGGTTCTCTCACAAAATCATGCAAGTATCATTAGAAATATATTTATTTCAACAGTTGGATGTATGAAATCCTTTAAACATTTAAGAAATACATTTTAGAAAAAAATGGCTATTTTAACGAAAATATTTTACGCAAAATGGAACTGATATGATGCATTTAATTCAAATGCATACTATGTCTAAAAATGGATTTCACATTCATTCTGTTTTAAAATGTTCAATTTTTCACCTTGAAAGCTTATTTACAAATTGGTTAGTGTTAAAAGCACCTTCGATGACCATGCTCATACTCCTGGAAGCACTCAATGCAGAGACCTGGTCCACCCTTGCAGTTGAAACACATATATGTAACCATTTATATGGCACACCCTACACCTCTTCTGAGTGCGATGTTTTTTACGGGTCCCAGAGAAAGGGGTTGGTTTTGGGAGATGCCTGTCAGCGACTTTCAATGCCTTAGCACTATTCTCCTGGCCTACCACAAGTAGCGAACGGATAACCTCATGTCTAAAATCATGTAGGTTTTTCTTCTCTCCACTGTATTTGTTATACGAAAAATAGCTGTTGAACAGCATTACAGTAGAAGCTCCATATAACGTGTGGGGCATATAACGAGAATCTCTAATTTGCGAGGGTTGGCCAAAGAACAATTTAAAACCCTATGATTTGCATGTAAAATAAATTGGTATTAGCGAGGACAACAACCAGCCTCCACTGGGGCGTTTACTATTACGAGCTGTAAATGTCTCCTTCAATCTCGGCAAACGTACAAAAACTTGTGCTCATATCTTCTGTCATTGGATTTATATGGCTAGCAGTATTTTTTCCCGAACAATTTGATGGTCAAATGTTCATTTCGGACATTCACGGCATGCCCGTATGCGCACTATTTAATTTCTCGTAAGTTCGTGCATTTCATTGTTCTTTTGTCATTCTCCCGCGCTCTAGCTTTTGTTTAAGTTCAGTGCGACTATTGCAACATCATGGCTGGGAAACGAAAGTCGTTGTATCTGAAAACTAAATTACAAATTATTAATGAATGCGAAAGTGGCGAGGGGTCCAAAAGCGTAATTTGGAGGCGATTGGGCATATCTTCCTCGACCTTATTCACCATTTTGAAGAATAAGGAGAAAATTCGTGCGGCAGTGCTTCAAGAAGGATGACCAAGCAGCCAGAAACATTTGCGAGCAGGGGAACATCTGCAGTTAGAATCTGCCCTTTTCTCGTGGTTTTGCCAGCAGAGAGCAGCCGGCATTCCGATAAGTGGCCCATTGATGAAGGCAAAAGCGGAGTATCTGATTGAGAGGCTTGGTATTGACGATTTTAAATGTTCCATTGGCTGGTATGCTGGCTTTAAGCACAGGAAGGGAATATCTCTTCATAATTTATCCGGGGATTCCGCGAGTGTCGATGTAAGTGCTGTGGAGGGCTGGACTCCTGTCCTACAAAGTTATATGAAGAATTACAGCCCATGTGATATTTACAATGTGGACGAGACAGGTATATTTTATAACCTCCTTCCAGACAAAACTCTAGCCACTCGAGGGGACCCTTGCAGAGGAGTGAAAAAAAGTAAAGAGCGGTTGACTGTTCTTTTGTGTGCGAATATGGATGGCTCTGACAAGGTAAAGCCATTCGTAGTGGCGAAATCCGCTCATCCTCAATGCTTCAAGGGAATTAAAACATTACCGTGCACATACGAATCGAATAAAAATGCTTGGATGGCATCAAATTTATTCTCGCAATTGTTACGCGCGTTCGATGCTATGATTGGCGGGAAAAATAGAAAAGTAGTATTGTTCATTGACAATTGCCCTGCCCATCCACAAATTGAACTTAGAAATATGAAAATTATCTAATTGCCACCTAACTCGACGAGTGTTCTGCAGCCCTTGGATCAAGGGGTAATCAAGTTGTTTAAACATGTTTAAACAACTTGATGCCCTGTATTTTAAGTAGTCTACGTATTCTATTGTACTTTGTAATTGTTTCAAAGAGTATATATAATGAAAAAAGGTCAAAGATGATTCATTTCGATGTGCACGAAAGGTATGTACTACAAATCATATGTCTATCTCGCAGCAGGGAGCGTAGTCAGCATTAATCACGGCATTCATTATAAACAAGTTCCCGATGCTGCCACTAGATGGAAGTACGGTAGAAGATATTACGCGTATCTTGATGGAATTCATTTAGGAAGTTTCGGAACTTACAACTGTTATGTTTGGACTTGCTTGTAACAATTATGTTTCCAGATAGTATTCCACGCATAATTATTACTGCCAAGGACAATGGATAACTATTATATGCTTTAATAATCGTAAATGCTGGTGATATGGGCTCTTATGATTCCGACAAGCCCAAGTCAGCTGTTTTCTGAGGCGATCTTACAGGTGTTGAAGTACTCTCCTTTATTTCCACATTTTAACCGGAGAAGATAGCAGCCCTGTGTTTGCGTGGAACTAAATTCCCGAAGGTAATATCTTGGTCATGTAGTTATCTAGCATTTTTGCAAATTTTAATGAATAAAACTTTCTCCGAACCATATATTCGTTTTTATTCACTTTTTAGAGAGGTAGGAGGAATGAAATATTTTCTCGTTTCTGAAGTGTTTGCTGCGTAGTCCGTTGCATTGCCATTACTTGCTGCCGCGACGCACCCAAATATCGGGATAATAACAATTTATAGCAATGCGCAGTACAGTACACATGTCACGGAGTGTCAAAATTCGACGTTTTATATTCCAGTGCATGACATCTAACATGGAATTTGATGTCATTGAAAGTGAATGCGATCATAAGGAATGGAAGTGTTCAAAAACATGATTTTTAATAGCTATCTCAATAGAATGTTATCGCCACTCACCAAAAATTCCCACAAAAATGGCTAAATAAGCATTAAATTTGTAGGAATCGGCTGTGAAATGATTATATAATCATTTTGGTATTAACGAGAGCTCCATTTAGCGAGTGATTTTTCAGGTCCCGAGAGCCCTCGCTAAACACAGCTTCCACTGTACTTGGAATATATGTATTCCTAACTTTTTATACCACTTAAGTGTGCGATGCTCGCAGGTATAATATTCCGATAGCTGGTCAAAATGGTCAATGGCTCCCATACAGCAATTATATTCAATCACTGTGTGTGGCTTTTTTACACCTAGTCTACCTGTGACTTCAATCATTTCGGGGCCAAACTCAGTGCTCAAAAGGAGCACGTCACGTCTATCTTGCCATTTAAGGACACAAACACTGTCCTCAGACCAATGGTGTGCTACTTCTCCTTTATTTAATTTTTTTTGAGTGACTTGCGTGGGGTTATTTTGCCTGTTTCCTCTTAGTGTCCCAGTTGTCTGAATTTTCTCCTTAAGAAGCAAATTCACGCTGTTGTAAAAATTGTCCATAAATATGGAATGGCTCTTTCCCTTGAAATCTTTCAAAGAGAATGGATAACTTTACCTGCATGTCCTCGACCACCAACATCTTTATCAGCCGATCCAGTATAAACATGGACACGAAGCACCAAACCAGTAGCCTCGGTTAACATGTAAATTTTAATTGCAAATTTATGTTTTTTTCCCTTGAGCATACTGCCTAAAAATTAGGCGGCCACACCAAAGGACCATAGTCTCATCCAAAGAAAGGTTTTTATCCGGATACATGACTCTTTTCATTAACATCATGGAAAACGTCTATCAACGGACGAATTTTAAAGAGTCTGTCTGAAGGTTCATGTTCTCCTTCACCATGGTTCACAGCAAAATGAAGCGCTTGCATAACAATGAGAAAACGATCGAGACTCATTTTTTCCCTGAAAATTGGTATATATTACAAAGAGGATCAGTTTTCCATTAACTCTGTTGATCTGAATGTGTCCCATGTGGAATAGCAGACCCAACCAAATCTGAAATTCTCCCTTATCTAAATTTTTCCATGAAGAAATTCTTGATTTCTCGTATGGAATTTCCAGAAAAAGATGTTCAGCAAATTTTTCCATTTCCTTTAGTACAAGGTCATAGACCTCGTCGCAAAATACAAGGTCGAAATAACCTCGGGGTGTTTGGGTTTGTGGCGCTTCTTTGAGACCAGGGGTGGCTGTAAATGGGATACCCGGGAGGGAAGGGTGGCTCATAGTCCATATGGCGGGGCTAACGGCATCTGCTTGGAGGACGGAAGTAAAAGGGGTTGGGGTTGTAAGGGTAGCGGAACAGGAAGTTGAAGGCGCCTGGAGATCCGGAGAAGTAGGGGTAAGGGTGTGCCTAACGATACTGGTGATGCTGGTGACCGAGGGTTGAAAATCTTTACCTGACAAGGATGAACCAGGCCTTTCTTCTTCACTTTCGGACTCCAAAGTTGTACCCAAAAATTCCTTGTCCGAAGAGAAAGCAGTAATTATTTTTTGTATGTCCTGTTCAGAAAGATGTGTTGCCACCGGATTGCCTGCTGTCACTCTCTTCTTAACAGAAATGTCTATAATATAGATTTAAAAGAAGCAATAATTATTATCATGAAAAAATGTATGCACATTTATTTTCTTGTTTACTCGTATAAATAAAATTTCTTTACAGATTAGTGAAAAAGTTTTTATTACCTGGTGTATTTGGAGGAATTTATGGTGTAGACTTCTTTTTTCCACATTGTGAAGACCTTATTTTTCCTAAAAAATAGTTTTAGACAGTATTAACAATATGTTTACATAAAACTGATTATTTTAATGAAGATAAAAAACAATGAAAGAGAAATACTAACTGGAGGAGATTCTGGAAGGATCAGCAGCAGCCTCGTCATCTTCAAAATGTTTACCCTTGATGCCTGCTGAAATTGCCCAAAATTAATATTTAACCCTTTGGCTACGAACGACGTGATAGAGCGGCGTAAATTTTTCAACGCAAACAAACGAACGACATGATAGAACGTCGTGCCGCTAAGCTAGCCCTAAGCAAGCCTAAAAGGTGTGTGTTATAAAGGACTTCTTCTCGGGACGCCGTCAGTACCCTTTCTCGGTTCACGGGAGGGGATTACCTCGACCCTTCCGCGAAGTGCGCGGTCAGTTGCTTGCTGGTGAAGTGGAATAACAAACTTAAAGGTTTTTGTGTTATTGGCAAATTGAGCATTATAAGTGCATTGCTTATGTTTAGCTCTACAACCACAAATTTAAAACGGAGTTCTACTGTTGTTTTTAACGTAGTTTGTGTGTAAAGGAATCTTTACCATTGATATGATTTTTGTTGCTTGAAAGCTTAATATTAACAATAGAATTTCGTTTAAAAGCTGTAAATTCATTGTAAAACAAGAATAATTCATTTCTGATTGAATAAATATCGAGGCTGTAGCAACAATGTTTTTAGCAAAACCATCGCATAAAAAATAGTTGACTGCGACTGCATGCCGTAGTGGGCACCCCAAGTGGAAAAGAGCAGAGATTATCTCAGCCCGGTGGCCGAGTAAAAGGTTCAACACCCCACTGGCCCCCGACCCAAGTTAGGGAAATAGGTACCGGTGAAGATCCTAGCGTAGTGAAAGCTCCGTACTGGCAAAGCAAAAAAAATTTCCCCGTCCCCGTCACAAAAGGGTTAAAAAAAAAGAGGAAAAACACAATTTCACTTACTTAAAAAATAATAAAAAACACAATAATGAATACTTACCAGATCTCTTAGTATCCATTTAATATAAGTAAAGATGAAGACACAGGAACAGTTCCAGCAGGTGAAAAAAATCAGAAAAACGAAAATGCATCCAGCATAGAACGAACCTCATCCACGTGTGCCTAGAGCAAGACTAAGACGCTGGAGGAAGTTGCAAGTGTCACCGCCGATGCTTGGGAACTAGGGAAAGCCGAGAAAAGTAACGGGACCGATGCTTTGAATTCAAGGCATCCGCATTGAGTGTGTTAATGACCACTTTTCAGCCGAATGGGTTGTGGTTACTCAATAGAGGTTTCACTGTATCTTAATGAGGTTTTCTCTAAGAATTTGGTTAAATTTCTGAAATATATACTATTATTAAATTCAAAGTAGCTGCAAGTGTATGCTCCAATTTATTACATCAAAACAACTTTTGCTGGAATTACTCATTTTTTGGCTTGTTTCCCTAATGTTTAGCTATGGGATCAATAGTTGTGAGATCCATAGGTAGTGTTATGGAACTCTTCACAAAATTTGGGTTGTGGAAACTATCGCTTTCAAAACTTATTTTTAAATGGTTTTGATAATTTGGTTCATTCGCTCACAGCTTGATAAAATTCATGCATTATATTACTTACATTACTTATAGCCAGCATGAATAAATAAACTCGTGAATCATCGCTTAATTACTCTTTTATCAAGGAATTAGGTACTGAAACAGTTCATTGCAAATCTGCCATCTTGGTAACCTATGGAGTTCATAACTAAACACCATATATCAAGTCAAATAAGTAATGAGACCACGATACCTTTATGGAACGTTTCTGCTACCCAAATTGTATAAATGCCTTGACTTGAAGATCTCCTTGCTCTGTTGGATTAATTTTTATTGTTTTTGTAATCTGTGATTAATCATGCAATTGATTTTTTGAGTGTTATTGTTGTGTTAAATTAATAATGGTTTCACTGACTAAGTCACTCTACTATCTCTGTTTACAGACATAGCTTGCTGGATGCTAAAATTACAAGTGTTCTGCTCACTTGCCATGATCAAGCCATTTTGGGTGCTGTGCAAGCAATCATACAGAATATGATTGCATGTGAAGACACTAGTCAGCAACAGTTGCATTATCTTCAGAGTTGTGGATTTGGTGGCCTCTGGAGGTTTGCAGGGCCTTTCACCAAGGTAATGGAGTGAAAGTGTTTGCTTTTATCACTCATATCATTCACTATCCTCTGCTTGTGAATAGTTCAGCTTTGTGAACATATTATGTATTTTCTTTCTTGTGTGTGGTGAAATTTTTTACGATTTTTTTTGTTTTCCTTAAATGGCATGGAGAATTGTTGACTTTGCTGTTGAGTAGAGGAAGCAAATGGGAGTTTTTTTTATGAAGCCTGTGAGTGTATGAGGTGGAGGGATCTCCAGTACCTTTGCTATTTTGTTCGCTAAGCAGCCATCTTTTGGGGGCGGTGTAGAGGTTTTAGTTATTATAATAGTGCATGCCAAAATAACTAGAGTAATATTGGTGTTTGCCTCTTGATGAGTTGGCCCTCAATTTTAGCTAACATTTATGATCTATTTCACTTATTTTTGATGCATGTACTCCATTTAATGCAAAATCCCTCATAATAATGCTTAGGAGAATATATTTTTTGAGATATTCAAGGATGGAAAAGAGTTCCTATTTGGTAATTTGGTTACTTTTTTCACTCACGGTACCTAAAATTTTACTTTTCTTCACTGAGGTCACTCTTTGTTACTTTTTCATGCGCCAATTTCCGCTCTACATTTAATCAAGAGTGAGGAAAAAGTCTCAGTCATTGAGATAATTGCATACCTGAAAGCTGAAACAGCATGAAGCCATGACAAACTTAATACCATGGTAACAAGAGAACTCGACAAAGTCACTAATGCAATCAGTCAATTGTGAAATAAATTAAAAGTTGACATTGTGACACGAGACCGTTTCGACTTTGGGAGTAATATTTCTTCTAGAATTTTGGTCTCAAATAGCTGTTTTTCATTAAAATGTAGCTTTACTGCGAGAGGCACCACTGCATGCATCATTTTCCTCTTGTAGCCCTTTTTTTCTGCTCAACTCTAGAGTTGTAATCATGTGCTATGGGGGAAAAAAGTTTCCCAACAAACGGAGTGCCGCCACTGTCGCTCTGAAGAAAAATCAGCATTCACTCTTATAGCATATTATTCCAATACATTAGGCAACGACGAGGGAAATGCGAAAACAGTAAGGTGATGGACTCATCATCGAAGCCAGTGACGGATTACTGGCCGCGTGCATTACCCAAGCGCCATTCACGCTAGCCTCCAAACGGAGGCAAATTAGACGATCTTTTATGCATTTGAAACGTATCATTGAACTCGTTCTCGCCGTGAATTCCTCAGAATTTTTTCCCTTCCCCCTCTTTTTTCCTAAGCTTCGCTCCTCCTCACGCACTTTGGCAAGGTCCTGGGATACATCCGGTGTCCACTTCTCTCACTATAACCTATGATACTAACAGAACGCTACCTTGAAAAAGTATTTCCTCTTTTAATCGTGAATACAAACGTATGTTCAATGCATCTTTCAAGCATGGCAGTAGATTTACTAAGGCTGCGCAAAAAAAAATTAGCTGTGAATGTGCAAATACATAGTTTATAATAAATAAAATAATAATTTAGTAAATACTCAAGTAAAAAAGACAAAAAAACAGTAACTAAGAAAAATATAACATTTTTCTTCGTACTATTTCATTTATCCATGGCAACAATGCAAATGCAAAAGATTCGCACGTAATCCTCGGACGTCATTCGAGGTGGTGTTCTTAATACAGGTCCCGATCCAGCAGCAGAAATTGCTCTCCAAAAACGCAGACATATATGCCCAGATCTATGTTTCCTTGTTATGTTTTTGGGTGATACCTGACAAACAGGAGGAATATTATTTTTTCAAATAAAGAAATGTTCTTCAGAGTACTATCACATGCTAAAGTTATATTTAATTACAATTGTGATTTTTTCATTGCTAAACACGCCCATACTCAACTCTTCTAATGTTTAATCATCGATGAAAGTTACGATATTCCAATGTAATTGGTTCATATCCCGGTACGAATGAGCGAAATCTATCCTCACCGTTTAATTAGTTTCGTTTATTGCTGACTTTCTTGTCGGTCTGCAATTTCTCATACCAGCTTCATTGGGCGGTTTCTCACTGTTCAGGTTCTTTATAGTTTTATGTCCTCTTTATCACAGCCACCCCGCCAATTGTAATAGGATTTTCATTAGGATGCTTATATGTGCTGCCATCATCATCTCGAGATGTGAATCTTGGTCTCCGCTTCTTTGTCCTGTTGCCGTCGTGTCATCCCCCTTCCTTCAGCGTTTTAGCCATAAATATACTGTTTCTATTCAAATCAATTGCCCTCGATACCTAAGTGACAATTAAGCATACCTAAACTATCCCATTGATTCATCCCCTCTTTCCTGGACTTATTGGAATTTTGTTAATATCCGTGGAAGTCGTCACAGAGAAAATAAAGTGTCTGCAAAAGCAAATGCATTCAAATCCACATTCTCTCTAACCTACCAATCAACTTCCATAAGTATTTTAGGGATAAGCTACCTGTTGTCTTACCTACGCAGTTTTGCTAAAGGAAAACTGTTTACCATTACCTGGTCTCGGTTGAGCCGTAGGAGAGAGTTCAATGGAACGTTTCAAATGCATGCAAGGTTATTTAATGCGCCTCCGTTCTCGTCATGGCCAGCACGAAACGTGCTTGGGGCAGGCGAGCAGCCAGGAATCCATCAGCGATTTGGACGATCAGTCCAGCACCTTACTGCGTTTGAATTTCCCTCGTCATGGCCAAGACCTAAGAATAATATGCCATCAGAAATGAAAGTGATTTTCCCCCGACAGCGATAGTGGCGACACTTAATTTGTTGGGAAACTTTTTTCCCCCAAAGTACATACCCATTTTATAAAAAAATAATGAGAAGAAAGTCATTGTCATTGCTTGTAAGTATTACCAAAGTTGGTTTCTTCCATGGTATTACATGTGCGACATACTTTCCAATCTTTCTTCCTTCATATAAATTTTTGGTATTCATCTCGGTGACGCCTTCATGTGATTATGGTGGGTGAACGGGTGGTGTATGTGATGGGGAAGTTCAAATTCTCCGAGTCATGGCTGGCAGAGAGGGACGCAAATGGATTCATGATTTAAGAATGGAAAGAGAAAAAATTTGAAACTCTTCAGTTGGATTGAAGCCAATGAGAGACTGAAGGCAGTGGCGATAAAAATAATCTTGAGGAGGCCGGGCTTGCTCAGGCAATATTAAAGGGTGTTAAAGTAGTGCAAGTTGTCCGTACAGAGAAGAAGAGAAAGGTTGATGGATTACAAAGGTCAACCGACACATACAAAAGCCGATGGATTGTCAATCATTGCAGTAAAAAGCGTAAAAACACATAAGAGCAAATCAATGCACTAGGTGTTATTTTGCTCTAGTCCTTTATGAAGCAACAATGCATTTCTTCTACATAAACATTCTTTGTCAATCATTGCTTTTTTAACATTTATCACATAATTTTTTACTCTTTCCCAAGTTTTATTATATTTTTGTATATGAAATTTTTAAGTATGTTAACCCCATAGTTAATCTGTGAGACAAAGTGAATGCAAATAAGGTAATCTTAAAGTACAAGAATCTCAAAGTTTCCAAAGAATATTGTAACAAATTGCTTCTTCATCTGGTGGCAGCCAGTCAGTCATCCGGCCTGCCAAGTACCCAGCCTAAACTCATCATTAATCTCAGCGTCATGAGATCTGTCTTAAAAGCACATTATTCAGTGTGATTGGTAATTCTCTTTTGTATTTTTGTATTTTCCTTCTCTCTAGTAATGATTAGGAATTTTTGTAAACATTTTTATGCAATACCTTGCATTGGAATGAGTTAATAATTAACTGAAATAAATGGATTGGATTCTTTGGAAAATGATGGGTTTTTATAAAATTATTTTCAACTTAACATGAAGTGGTATGTATCTAACTAGAGTTCCATCTACTCCCATTTAGTTAGTCGGAGTTTAGTTACTATTTTTTCAGAGAAGAGGTTATTTTTTTACTATTTTTGCATGTATGTACAAGTTGTTCCTATCCCTCGTGTTAGATAATGACTAAATAATTGTTGCATGCTATTATCAGTTTCAAATATCTTTGTGTCTTTAATGTCACGTGGGAGAGAAAGCTAACGGAACATGGATTGGGTGGAGGTAATGGGATATTAAAAGGGTGGCCTCCAAAAACTTCAGTAACCCTCACTTGTTCACACGTTGTGTTCCTCTGCTTGCTGTGTTTCCAAGGTTATCGCTACCATAAGTAATGACCATTAGGGTGGCACTTTTATTTTCAAAATTGAGAAAAGTAATGTTTTCCACCTCTAAAACTTTCTAAAGGCTGTTTTACACGATGAAAGATTTTGTACAAACGAATGTACGTGAGATTGTACGTTTGTCTCAATGAAATTAGAACAGGTTCTATTTCCCGTGCAGGCATTGAGACATTCGCACAAGCGTTCATACAATTTGCCGCTTTACACGATACATTTTGCCTCATGCAAGAGTTCACGGAAGAGTTTGTACAAACAAATGTACCGTGTAAAACGGCCTTAATACCTGCTCGCAGTTATGTTATGAGAATTGCTCTAGATGCAATGTGATTTCGTCACAGAATCAAAATGCTAATTGCTGGCAAAATATGATCCAGTCTTTTTTCCATTCAAGTGTGAACCATGGTCGATAGGATGCCAATCACTACCACTGTTGGATCTTACTGCCATAGAAGTCAGAAGAAGAAGGCTGATACTCACCTAGTATTGCTTATAAGGGACATTCAAAGCAGTTTTTATATGCCTGTTCATAGATAACGACGCTCTAGAATTTGAATCCCTTAATCTTAATGTGACACTTTTCTAGGGCCCCTGAGCTAATACTCCCCTAGCATTGCTTAAAAGGGACATTCAAAGCAGTTTTTATATGCCTGTTCATTGATAACGATGGTCTAGAATTTGAATCCCTTATTCTAAATGTGACACTTTTCTAGGGCCCCTGAGCTAGTACTCGCCTAGTAATGCTTATAAGGGACATTCAAAGCAGTTTTTATATGCCTGTTCATAGATAATGACGCTCTAGAATTTGAATCCCTTATTCTAAATGTGACACTTTTCTAGGGCCCCTGAGCTAATACTCACCTAGTATTGCTTATAAGGGACATTCAAAGCAGTTTTTATATGCTTGTTCATGGATAATGACGCTCTAGAATTTGAAATCAATTGGTCAATTAAATTAGAGTGAAAGTGTACAAAGTATCTCCTTCCCTATTCGTGAATACCTGAATATTGTTAGTAATTTTGCAGAATATCACTCCACTTATCTGAGTTGGAGAGGCAATGAGTTGATGATCGTTCCTGGGGATGTCCCACCTTGTGCTGGTGCAGGGAGGGGATGGAGTCTTGTAGGGGAAGGGAATGGTGTGGGCCTCACCTCTGTGGTGCAGCGGTGCTGGATGGTGTCGTGAGGGGTGGCTTGGCAGCAGCGATGAAATTTTACCACTCATAATGTTGCTTGGTATTATTTGTTATCCCTTCTCACGGACGAAATTTTAGATGAGAACAATGAATATCTTCCTCATCGAAGTGGAAGAACTGATGACTTACGAGAAGTGCGAAAAAGTGTTGCATTGTTACGACATTTATATGCAATCATGCGAGGTGTCGTGATTTTGCGGCCAGAATTTCAACGCTCCCAAAGAATATTTTTTCAGAAAGAAACATGATGCTGATACATTAAAGAGATTTTGAGAAAACTTGAAAAAGTTATGCACTCAAAAATGGCACAGTTAAAAGTGCAAAAAACCACCTCACATTATTTTAAGAAAACTTAATTCTTTCAAGTAAAGTTAACTTTCAGGGAGTTTTTTCTTCATTTTAATTTTTCCCTGGCAGTTTATTATTTTGCTATTCAATGCCATTTAACTTTAATTGAGTGGTATACCTAAATTCTATTTAATTATCATGGATAACTTTTTATAACAGTCATATTTTCAAATTTTATCTTTCAGTTGAATTCATTCTCTCCCACAGGTATGATTTTCTAATTATGTGCATACTTGATTTAGCTACATGTTAAAATGCTATACCTATAAGTAGAGAAAATAGTTTCACCATCATTGTACTCTCATATGCTGAGAAATTTTAGCAAATTTATAAAAAACTGCTAATGTCGTGATTTTACATAACACTGGCATTTTGGGTCCCAAGTTGTTACTTAAAATCAAGACTCCACTGTAATTGAAACAGATAATATTTGCTGCATGTGGCAGATTTGTATTCTTACAAGGTTTACTTTGTTTTTGTAGTCTAATTGTACAGCAGAGAGTGCGGAGTTGTTTGTGAACTGCTTGGAAGCAATGGTTGAAACTTGTTTGCCTGGTGGGGATGATGTGGAGGCTACAGAGCTGTCGCAATATTTATCAATGCTGAGTGTTTCATCAAACATGAATTTATCATCATCTCTTTCTTCTCTCACGCTGGGATCTCCTACTGAAAAAGGTTGGTTCGAAGTGTTGACGTTTATAGGTTTCACCTATTCTTAAGAACATATTAATTATACCTTTACACTGCCAGCGTATTCCACATGTAGGGTGTGCTAAGACTGCTTAGCCCACCAAAGAATCATGCTAGTCACGAAAAAATCACTTAATATGACCGAAATGTGAGCCCAGATCTCCCAGTTGCCAGTCAGGAGTCTTAGCCAGTTAAACCACCTAGCCATCTTAGTTCAAGGTGAATTTTTGGTGAGGGTTTATGTGAACTAGATGTTCTTATCTTCAGTAAACAATTTAGCTAAGGTGCTGTTGTGCTTACTGAGCCACTGTCATGGACTCTGCTTGCCGTTTTCATGTTATAGTTTTTAAGTTTTGGAAATCTTTATGCTTACTTATTATTCTACAGCTAATTACGAGTAAGAATCAACCATACATTTGGGAATCCAATTGTGAAAAATAATGCATTTGAAGCTGATGAGAAATAAAAAATTTAAATTTATTTGTATAAAAATGCAGGCCACTATTTTGGTCAGAGGCAGTTTTCGTACATGTGCCTTTCACCTGTTGATCAGCCTACTGGGAGCAAAAGAATTGATTTTAGTTATTGATTATCCCAATTTGAGTGGAAAAAATAACATTCTCACATTCTTGCTGCGATAGTTATTAATGCATATTTAAATATTGTGTATAGCGTACCCATGAATATGGATATGGATTTAAAACTTTCTCCAACGGCTGTTGCCTGACCTTCCATAAACAAACAGAAGATATCACGACCCGCACGGTTGCAGCGCCGCTACCCGCGAGAAGGTGGTACTAATACGGACAGGCAGCGATTCAAACGTGAATACAATCACCGGGAAATTTAACTATTGCGACCGTAATAAGTAATTCACATCTGATGAAGTTGATGGAGCGTGATTTGTTATACATTTGGTCATTTATTTCATGTTACCAGTCATTATCAGTGATTGTATTATTAGTACCACCTTCTTGAGGGTGGCGGTGCTGCAACCGTGCGGGTCGTGATATCTGTTTGTTTGCGGAAGGGTCAGGCAACAGCCGTTAGAGAAAGTTTTAAATCCATATCTATATCCATGAGCTTACCAGTGGAGGCATCTTTAAATTTATACAGTAGAAACTTAATAATACGAAGCACAAAAATGCAAAGTTTTGATTATAGGAAGCAAAACTGTCAGTCCCGACCAAAAGCCTGTGCTAAATGCATAGCACAGTTAACAAAATAAGTGGTTTCAAAATTACGAAATTTTTCGAAATTACGAAACTCGGGCCTGATCCACAGGAAAAAATGGAATTCGTTATTACAAACCATGGCAAAAAAACTACTTCAGCAAAACTCTCCTTTAGCAGAGTTAGACACCTAACAAATCAGCGTTGCCGGATATGATGCATCAAACGTGTGAAATGCACAAATGATTGTGCATTCTTCTCGCACATGTGCCGGAGTCACACAGGCATTTTCCACTTATAAGTCCTCGTGTCGTTTAGACCTTGAGAAATGGGGAAAATGGTAGCTTAAGTCGTTACAGTAGAAACTCAATAATATGAAGTCAGCTAGCCAATTTGACCATAAAGTGCCTCGTGTAAAAAGGCCGTAATAGTCCACCACATTGCTATTACTTGCAGCCGTGATATATTTGGAACTCCAAAAAAACCAGGACAGTGACAATGTTGTAATGCGCCAGTATCCTAAGTGTCAAAAGTCAATGTTTTTTATTCCATCTGATTACATATACTTGACGTGAACTTTAATGTCATTGACAGTAAATACAACCATGGGTAAATGAAGCGTACAAAAATGTAATTTTTTTACTCTTGTACGATTCTGGTGGTCCGTATGCCCTTACAATCCCAGTAAGCGATTGGCCTGTCTTCAGGTTTCTCAGGGACCGAACCACCAGAACTTGACAGAAACACCCATGCCCTGGGCAGGGGAAAAACTGACCCAGGCGGGACTCGAATCCACTACCCTCAGATTAGAAGGCGAGGACTTAACCCCGCCGCCATAGGGGCCGGCAATTTTAATAGCTATCTCACTGGAATCTTGTGGCATTTCACCCAAAATACCCAGAATAATGGCTAAACTAGCGTTAAAGACGTAGGAATTGGCTGCGGAGTGATTATTTAATCATCGTTAGTAACAATGAGAGTTCTATATAGCAAGAGATTATTCGGCCCCTTGTAGCTCTTGTTACATGAGAAATTCTGCTGTGCATGTTTATTCTCTCTCTCTTGCAATCTTTCACCTCGACCCTTTCCCTCTTGCAGACTCAATGATGGAGGCAGGTGGCCGTGGGGAGGGAGGTGCGGGAGGTGGGTCCCTCTCGGATGGTGGAACGGGTCAGCCGTCATCAGGCAGTCATTCGCAGCAGCAGCAACAGCATGGACTGCACAACTCATACAGCAGCGCGCACCAGAGGAGTCTCAAGTGCAGCAAAGGAAACAAACCGAAGACAAAGTGAAGGGGCGCTTACCTTCCAGCGTGCGGCGATCCAACCAAGTGTCCCCCTTCGCAGAGTCCGTCTGCAGCGCTCTGTTGGCGTTCCGTCGCTCTTGCCCTGCTGCACTACTGCTGCATTGGTCAAGCAGTGGTCAGTGGCGCGGGCCAGGGGACTGTGACAACAACGGCCACTGCCAGCGGAAATTAGTGAGATGTGATGCCTGCTGTTAAATGGGTAACTGACAACAAAACAAATGTATAAACACCAAATTATTATTATTATTATTATTATCTCAATTATTGTTGGATCTCTTATGTGTTTACTATTGAAAGAGTTTTTAAGCTGTTTGGGATTGTTACTAGCAATGTTTTAGGAGTTTTATATAGCGTTCTTTTTATTCAACAAGGAAATGCTAAAAATTGGCTATTTTGTCAAATGTGAGAATTGAAGATTTCTTGATGCACATGCATTTAAAAAAAGATACTTTTACTGTGTGGAATATTTTGTTTGGACGTAGAGAAATTGTTCAATATATTATATGCTGTTTATTGAATTTCCTGACCTATTCTGTAGCTGTTTACACTGAAGCATACAATATGCATATTGCATTTATGCATCTGGACATAAAGCGTGATTGCATTTTTTCTGTGAATTTTTATGGCATTTATATGGAACATGTTCAATGAAACATGCACTTTTTGTGAAGTTTTTAATTTCCACATGCTGAGAAATTGTTCTATGCTCAATCAGAGTTGGTTTGTCAATGTGGTCTGCTCCCAGTAACATGTTTTGCAATTGAAACATTGAAGTCACATGCATTTGAGTGTGATGTGTGTTATGACATTAATAATGCCACACCTTGTAAGTCATTTAGTTATTAAATGTTGGTCTATTATACCAACATGAGCTCATCTTTGACAACACACATTTGGGATAAGGGTGTCTTAATTCCAAG
Source organism: Pyrrhosoma nymphula (assembly GCA_963573305.1). Classification (NCBI taxonomy): domain Eukaryota; kingdom Metazoa; phylum Arthropoda; class Insecta; order Odonata; family Coenagrionidae; genus Pyrrhosoma; species Pyrrhosoma nymphula. Next base: position 19,783,160 of record OY754330.1, on the reverse strand, counting down.
CACATTGTGGTGTCTACCAACTAAATAAAATACGCTTATTATTTTTTATAGTGTTCTTATGAAACATGATACAATGAGTATTGCTTATGTAGATATCTTATTTTTTCTGTGAATGTTTTTTCTATTTTGAATAAGCTATTAAATACTCAGTACTTTATCTCGTATGAATTTGATATTTCTGTGCAATGAGCATAAATTAACCTTGAGCTGTTTGTAAGTATAATTGGCAATTTAGTTCAGAATTTACAGAAAGCTATTCACACGGCCCCATAACTTATATTTCCATGCAAATGTATGTGAATGAACTTATTGAAGAAGTCGCGGCATGGATGTCCAAGTGACAAAAATAATGCCACTCGTTCCTGATTGTCAACTTTGAGAGAGAGAGAGAGAGAAGAAAGAACATTCAGGGATGTTTGTATGCGCGTGTCTGTGTGGTCGCATTTCATGTGTTTGGTGTTTGAATGAATTTGGTGCGCTTTCTTCTCAAGTGTGAATGAGGTTCCTTTCATTATTTAAGTGTTACATTCATTCCATACGCATTTGTATGACTTTTGTCTTAGAGATGTTCAGCGTGACTATCCATGTTTCACTTATATAAGCGCTATTAAGTGCAACACGGGCTTGTTGGGATAACAGAATTAGTTCATGAAACCTTCCACAGCAGTTTTATACAAGCCTGGTGGCGTAATCCTCTCTCATTCTCATCTTGTTGTGGATCGGAAATATTTTTTATTTTTATCAATGTGTATATATGTTCATTCACTTGGAATTCTTTTTTAGATTTAAAATATTTCCTGGCTCTGAATTTTTAATCCCTTGGACAAGTGTGTGTGAAAGTATTTGTGTGTGTGAGTGTATCTGTGAGTTATAAAAAGATAATTGAAGTCATTAATTCAATCTTGATTCATACCAATAAAGTGAAACATTTTTATGCTTGGACAGAAATTTCATAGTGCAAAGTTGTATGTTCTGTGGAATGCATGGCTGTTTGGTCCCATATGTATTTATGCGTGTATAATTCCTGCTACACATGTCTGAGCAGGCCTTGATGTGAAATGTGCACATGTGAGAATTCGAACAAAAAGGCTCAGTAATGCATTGTACACATTGAAAGTTGGTGCTAAAAGGAGTGTTTATTTTTTATTAAAAATAAAGAAAAGAGGTAACTTCTTAATTGTGGATATGTACAAATAAAGTTATGTATTTTGGTAGTAAAATGTAAATCAACTGGAAAATGGATGACCAATTAATAACGTCTTTGTTGTTTGAACACACCCTCAAAATCCCATATAAACAGCAAATGAATGATTTTAGACTGATCTGGTAGCTATGTAGTGAAGGATTGTGATAACAAATTGATTATGTATTATTTGTCACCATTTTCCCTTGCCCAAAATAGACTCTAAGGTAAAATGAACACCACTTATAATGTAAGATTTGTTCATATTGGTATGCTTTCCTTGTATCTGGTTGTCTTTAAACATAATGTAAGGCTCAAAAATGCTAGCTTCCACCAAATGGTAGCAGTAATTTGTGGCTGTGTATGATGTTTTCAGATTTAAATATGTTTCTGACAGCCTGTCTTGGGTGAATACTATTATTTGAAGTGTAGAGATGGAATAACTTGACCTATAGGATCTTGACTTTGCCTATGTAAATTTTACTAGCTCTGTTAATTATGTAAATAAAGTGAATTTTTAAATCACAAGATTGTAGTTCAATAATTCTGGTGTTATGATTTGATACGTTATGTATTATTAACATTTTTCATTCTTTGAAAGTTTTTTGCAAAAGTAAAACCTTACAGCTGAATGTGTGGAGTGAAATTTAATGCAAATGCAATTTTCAGAAGCTAGATTTCATATAAATTATAATGTTCAGATGAAGTTTTACTAGCATGAAGACTAATGGGTTGTGCATGAACAACGTTACCATTTTTGGTGATTTTTTTACCCCCTTCATTGGCAACCGTAGTCTTCCCCCCCCCCCCCCCCCCCCCCCCCCCCCCCCGACATGAAACGTTGTCTCTACAGATGAAACTTTCAATTCAAAAATATTTTCTCAATTATTGAGTGAGTTTATTTTTAGGGACAGGTTGAAATAAGACAAATAAAGTAGCCTAAATAGATATAGTAGAACTATCTCATCTCAATTGGAACAAGTAATATTAATTTTTAAATTCTAAAAATCAACCATGAATCACATGGAGTTTTTAAAAAACTAGAACTTCTAACGATCCTCAAAAAACAATGTGCCCTTATCCTTCCATTAGCCAATATCATGGATTATAGTTATTTGAGTATGAAGACTCGCAACATTGTAGAGGCAATGGTTCAGTTACATTGAGCTAAAGTAGAAGCTTGGGGTGTAAGAAACACACCGTGCACCCTTCCTCATTTAAAACTCTGTAGGATTGTTGACGAGTAAGATAGGTAAACAGGTGCATTGTAACAGCTACGTAACTTTGAGTGAACCCCCCTCCCCCTCGTTACCTGCCTTAGGTTTTTAGGTGACCCACTCCCCCCGAAGTTGGTAACGTAGTTAATGCACAAACCTTAACTATGGTAGATTCACTATACTCCAGGTTATCAGGCAGAAATAAGCCAAGGAATGTGTTTGCATGCATGACCAACTGTGAACCAAAAATTCCGTTTATCTTGTATTCACGCATTTATAGACACTGAGCAGCGTAGCACTGACTCTTGGTTATAGAATATGGCTGGAGAAACTCGTCAAATATATGTAAAGCTTTAAATAATAGCTAAATATGGACTAGATGCCCGCCATATTCACTTGTAAAATCTTTGAGAATTCACAAGTCCTCCGTTTTCATTTGAGAAGCACTTGTAAGATCCGACTTGTAACTTGTGGACTTGTAGCTTTTAGAAACAGGCCCCTGGATCTGGTTTATCCTTCATTTCTTTTTCTTCTTCCTAGCTTTAATCCCAATTACTTTGGATCGGCTTCCTTGATCTTCATCTCACAACATGCTCTCCCCAATTCCATGTCCTCTCGGACACTGTATTCCATTTTTGCCTTCTCCAAGCACTCCAGCATGTTTAACATGGCCTTCCTCTACTCATTCTTCCCTCTACATACAGGTTCATTACTCTTTTCCCCTCATAGTTATCAGCTAAAAACATAGCCCTACTATCTCAGTGTGAACTTACCCCTACTTCCTCTATCACCTATTCTGTTACTCTGGCAATTCGTGAACTTCCTCTTGCAGAACTTTCCTCATTCTGTATGCCCTATTTATTAAGGAAAATTGGCAATTTTCCACAATACAGTTTTATAAAATATTATATTTTATATTGTGGAAAATTGCCCATTTTCTTTAATTATGATATTCCACCAGATTACGCTTGACACGACTCTTATTTATTCTGTCTGCTCTACTTACCCCACGTATCCGTCTCGGCATGTGCATAAAATTTGCATGTAATATCATTTCATGGGTCTTTTTAGTAGCTTTGCTCACTTAGCTGCTCCTTTTAGCTCCTATGGCATTGAGATCGCCAAAAGTGCAAGTGAGTAACACCTTTTGTATCACAGGTTGTGGCGTAAAAGGAGTAGCTCTTTTTGCTCTAACTGCGGAGGTGGAGCAAAAGTGCCAAGAGGAGCAGTGCTAAAAATTATCGGAAACAACTCAAGAAAACTGGGTTGTATTCTGGCTCTTTTTAGTTCTTGGTAGTAATTAAGAATCATGCCCACGAAATTTTTCTCTGATTACGTTTGAATAATCTTTGTCTCAATCAGAATGGCAATAAAAAGACCTACAGTTATATTTATATAAGCAGTGAGCATATAATTGACTATTGAGGAGTCTTGAATGACATTCAGTGTCACATTAGGTTATGTGAATAAGGAAAAATTAAACCTCGCCTTAAACTGGAAATTGTGGAGAAAATATGCTGAGTGATGAAAATGCATATATGAACTTATTTTCATAGTTCACGACATGTTCAGCTGTAATAGATACAATATTTGGTTCCTAATTTTGTTGCTTACCATCAGCAGTTTAAACAAAGTTCGTTTAGTGACATATGTTACTGTTGACATATGTAATATTAGACTGCCATGACCTTAGTTGATGGAATTTCCCCTTAATTGGAAAATAACTGGTTTTGTCATAGACTTTTGCTTGGAACAATCAGTTTATAGACCAAGGAGCTCCAATATTGCAGCTATATTTGTAGTATTTTTGTCATCCATTGTCCTAATTATACGATCTGTGATAAGTGTCAATGCTCAGGACGTCAATTCAAGTAAAGAGACAGGAATTTCGCTACTAAAGATTTCAGTAGTTTTCAGTGTGTTTCAAACCATTCATAATTATAGTGGATGGATTCATGTTACGTAACACGCTGAATTGCAAATCAGCTGCTACATATTCTGAAACATCCCAGAATCATCTGAAGAATCTTCCCCTAGAAGCCTTAGTTTAATATTTGTGCGAATTAAATCGCGCGCCTGATATCAGCTTAGATTATCAGATGCGACAACGTTCGCGTCGATCCGTTCCTCGATTCCACCTGCATTCAACTGTTCTCGACTCGTCGACTAGTCCGCGTCCTGCGCAGGTCCCTCAGTTAAAAGTTGCGGGTGGAACAAGCGATTCGATTGAATGAACCTCGGAGACAATTCCCTGGCAGACGTATTACTGAGCTGAGACCACTGATGGAAAGTCTTGGAAATCCTAAAATCCTTGGACAAAGCTTAAGAAAAGATAGAAAAGTTGGCGCCAATATTGGTAGGTACGTAGCAGAAATGTGATAGGTGTTTGCTTTCCCAACAAACCACCACAACCTACGAAGTCCACAAACCTGTGTATTTATAATCTTTGTCCACAAATGCCTCGATGTTTGTCTCTTCCAGTCTCTTCCGGTCTCGCAGAAGGATCAAGGCATCATAAGATGGGTAGGAGGATGGGTCCGGATGCATCAACTGGAAGCTTCTTTGAAGTAACCAAGTGTGGCAGCGGTATGTAACCGATTTGAGTGAAGAGTTCACTCTTGCTTGATTAACAATACTTATTTAATTTGACGTATTCAGTTTGGACAACCCCTATATTTTGAAAATATCATCCGATGGACATAAATGTGAAGTTCTACTAGTAAGTTGAGTTCTTCGTTGATTCCTGCCATTTATTTTAAATTTTGACGGTTTGCACATATTGCTGTCGAAGGAAAAAGAAATTATTTGGTTTAAATGCCTTAACCTTAACATTTTTTGAATGGGTTTTAGTTTACAATGCCTTTCATCCCATATTACAATTACTATGTTCTCTTTAGATGTAGCAGTAGATGTTTATGCCGGTATCTATGAATTTTTTGTTATGTCGGTGTATTTTTCTTAGGTATACTTGCAATGAATGTGGAATAGCTGCTTCGTAGGGATGGGCAAAAATAACCGGTTTTCCCTTGGGTTAATTGGTTGCAAAAGCGGTTGTATTCAGAGCATGTTTCCCAGGGCACTCAGTTATTTTTTGGTTTAACCGAAAAAATAACCTGAGTTAAATAACAGGAAGCGTGCACTCTCTCGGGGAACAACTGGTACCTACTATGTGCTGCTTCTGCTGGTAACTGCAGGCAGCTGCCCAGGTTTTTCTGCGCAGGTTAGCCAGAGTGAACCGAGTATTCTGTTATTTTTTGGTGTAACTGAAAATTAATCTGACCGAAATAACAGGAAGACTGCCCTTTGTCGTGGAACTTCGTTACAACTTGCTGCTGCTAAGAGAACAGCTGCCCGGAGAGAAGGGAATGCATAAAGTTCCAAAAGTAATTAGGTAGTTGATAGCAAAGAGAGAGGGAGAGAGAGAGAGGGTTTGGAGAACTGAAACCCATTTTCTTTGTACAGCTCTCGCGAAAGCTTAATGCGTTCGGATGCGCGGAGTTTGTGTTGTCCACGTCATACAAATTCCATTTTTTAATTGAAATCATGCATGACACAAATGCCGCATGTCTTCGTTTTACCCTACGTCCCTTTTCCCTACCCCTTCCACCAAAATTTACCCCTCCACGACGCTTTCTTCTGCACATCCGAACGCCATAAGCTTTCGCGAGAGCTGTATGTAATCTTTGCTTGATTTTAATCGAAAAAAATCAAGGGAAGGCATGTGAAGCATAGGTAATGGCTATGCGATAAGTCATGTATATCGTGCGCCGAAGTAGGTAGGTAATCATTCTCGGTGAAAGCGTTTTTTACCGACTTACTGCCAACTCACGAGGGTGATTGGAAATTTTTGTATTCACATATAATCTGGTGAATTAAATTTTTCTGCGACGAAGTTACCGTAAAATGGGGTGACTTCGGCCATATTTGACAGTTGTTTTGTTATTTCTTCGACTGTACAGGTTCCTTCTTCTGATAAAAATTAAATATGGCTAGAGGAAAGACTAAAGATTTTCAAATTAGGTTTAAAAAATTTTAATAAAGCAAACACAACTTTAAAAAAAATAATTTACCCCAGCCGAAGTCAACCCATTGGGATTACTTCGGCCGCGACATATCTTCCACATGAAGGTTCAAAAAAATCTTATTTTTATTAAAAAAATGCTTAGTTTCATAATTTACCTCTCCCGTGTATTAGTTTTGCATAACTTTGAGTTAAAAAAAGCACCAATTAAAAAATAAAGTTAAAAAGATGATTGATGCTATAATCCATGCATGAGTTTCGAATTTTTATTTTATAGTATTTTACCTCGTTTGTAAACAATATTTTACTTTATTCATAGCAACGTATTAATTAGTACAATGAACAATAAAACTTTTTTTTGTCAATATCATAATGTTAAAAATAAAACAATAGAATGTTTGCTCTAACCTCGCGTTGTCACGTTGATGCTGTGTTTCACGAATCTGCAGCTTCTCTTTGGAAATTAGTACGGATTATGAATCCCGCCTATCCCACTTTCGTCCGTAATTCTTGAGGTGTTATTAGGAATAAAAATAAAAATGCAAGTATTTTCTGCTTTGCAAATTTGTTTTTTGCTTTATTCATTCGTAAGCAATTAGTACTACGCACAATAACTATTTTTTTACACATTAAAATATTGTTTGATAAAAAACATTTCACTCCACAAACTCTGGCTGTACATCAGAAAAAACAAATGGTCCACGTCGGATATCTCTAGGTGCGTTTAACTTACGAGTTATTTTATTTAATGAAATAACTGCAGTGTCTTCAATTTCAGGAAAACAAAATAAGTGTTGTTTATATTTTCTGGTTTTTTTAAAAAAGATACTTCAATCAAATGATTTTTTTTAATGGAAACAACTTTGTCCATAAACATTCTGTCTCTTTTATTTGTCTCAAAACGTGTTAAAACAAAGTTACCAACACTAAAATCTCTGTCTTCACTGCTTTACCTACAGTTTTCCCTAGATGTAGAAGGCAATGGAGAATTTGGACCCACAACAGCATCTGTAATGTTTAATTCCACATTCCCCGTACCCTCATAGCAGGGGCACTTCCAACGTCCAGCGCACAGACACTTTTTCCTGCGTCCACTAGTATCCGCTTTCCCCAACTCTTTCGCCTTCGGGAGCTTTGAGAAGCCGAGCATCTTGGAGTATGTGCACAAATGCATTCGTCCATGATTGCTCTGATTTCTGGTACTCTTCACAACTCTCAAAATGCGGGATTTTTCCCAAGCACCTTCCTCGGATTAAAATGTACAATTCTTGCAACTATAAACCCTGCGCGAATGTTGTCCTCTTAGAGAAGGTCCAATTGAATCCAGAGTTGATTGGAGCATTCGTGGAAATTCACTTTTTGGTAAAACGCCAACATTGCGTTTTTTTCCAGCCGTCAAGACATTTCCTCCAGGCTGCCTTAAAGGGGTCTGAAAAACGCCAAATCCAATGGCTGGCACAAATGAGTTGAGTATGGAGGGAGAAGTACAAAGCGAATGTTGAACTAATGAATCGCGAAGTTTTAAAACTTCCATAGGCTTGACAAATTGTCTCCAAGTAACACTTTTATGCCTGGAAGGCATTTCATCTTAAGGTAAGAATGTATTGACAAACCAGTCCTCAAATATTGCCGTATCAAACCATCCGGATAGGTTTCTGTTATAGCGAGCCCCGGAAACTACTCCTTCAATCCAAGTAGGATACAGATACCCGGTCTTATGCACGATGTATGGGGGCAACAATACTCCGCTTGCAGAAGCAGCCTACATAACTGATGTGCTTGTTTTGGACGAGTATTTTACGACCTCTGCGTGCCGTATCCCCCTTCTAACAATGACTTTGGTTTACCAGGATCATCGACCTAATTGGTTTCGTCATATGGTATTCAGGCTTTTGGTTCTGAGATTAAATTATTTAATATTATGCAACAATTTCGCCGTGCTATGCTGCCGGCTTCGTCGGGCTTTCAAGAACAACAATGGTCTTTTTTCAAAAATTAAATAAACAATTCCAGCAGTTGATGACTTTGAGAAGTAAAAAACTTAATTTCGAATAAGTCTCTTCTAGGTATAAAGGAGTTTATAACTATCCTCTCTATTGATGTTATTTGGTCTTTTTTATATTTCAATCGCCTCCCTTATGAGCCGCGGAAAGTAACTGCTTTCTTTGTGTAGTACTCTTGCCGTCTCGATGTCAATGGCGTGACCTTCCTCTAACGTAGTGTGCTCAGCCACGGCAGAGTGATACCAGTCTTAATCGAAGGACCAAAAGCCTGAATGCCATAAACATGAGCTGCGAAAATCTACAAAAAAATGGTTTCGTCATAATTGAATATATTATCAGGGGGTACCCCTTCAAGGGACTTCTCTAAATGGTTAAAATACTCCTGCATAAGGACTCTATTCACCGCAGCTCGAACCCTTTTTATATTTCCATCGAACCTCAGTGTTAGTATTTTGTTTCTACCCATGAATCCCCGAAACCAATCCAATCCAGGACAATTATTACGAAAACATTTTACAGTTATTTTTTCATCATTCAAATAAGTTTGAACTAAAACTTGTGTATCTCTGACTCTAATGGGGAACCCCCACTCGGTACATTTTAAGAGCCCTTCGACAAGTTTAGAATCCTCTTCACGATTCAGCACTGTTTGGCCACCTACTTCTTTGATGTGTATTCCAGAGAGTTTATCTTGGAGAGCGCTCCCCGGGACTTGGTAATACTCCGCTGCCCTTTTGTACTTCACTGCAGTGATTGGTGCAAGTCAGAGTGATATTAATTATCACATTCCTGTCAGGGTTGCCTGGTTTCATCATAGATCTTTGAATGAAAAACCGATGAGAAAAATAGAATGAGTCGCGCGGAAAATTCGAGCCTTATCCGGCATCTCCTTAAAAAAAATAAACTTGCGAACATTATGCTACCAAAGTAGCACAAAAGCTTTATTCATTACAATAAAGTTTAGTACTTTTCTACACTTTATTTTTTTAAACACACTACGCGTTTCACCAATTTTATGGCATCGTCAGGTGTAGTAGTAGTTTGTTTACATATGATATTGTTGTCGTTGTTAGATAAATAACATTAAATTTGATTTTAAAGAAATGTTTACATTCAAAAAATTACAAAAAGGAAATGAAACAGAAATGAAAAGGAAGGTGTGTACGATATATATAAAAAAAGTATTAACATGAAAATGAGAACAACAAAAAATTACGTACAAAAAGTTTAGAAAAATACTAAACTTTATTGGAAATTATATTAAAAGTTTCTACAGAGTAGAGCCTGAAGCTGTATATTTTACAAAAGCTTTAGTTTTCCACATCCGGTGTTCCTCTCTTCGTAGCCTTGTGAAAAATTCATGGAAATTTGCCCCCTAAACGATTATTACACCTTACTTACTTACTAAACACATTACGTGATGTGCAATTCAATTGTTTTGAGCTAGGAAAATTTTTTCTAGTACCTCTTTAAAGTAAAATATCCCTCAATCTGAATATATGTCCGAATTTTTCACACATTGTTCAATTGCGTGGTCGTTTTTAGGTAACTTGTGCGATTACCGGGATGCAACTCATTACCAGCAAAGTATGAGCGGGGTCTTCGTACTTAACTAAAAGTTTATTCCGCTAGTTAGATCAGCATGGTAATCACAGTTGGTGATAATTATACATAATGTAATGCGATTACATAATTGTATAATTATGCATAATACGTATAATGTGATTTTTCGAGTAGCAAATACACAGCATTTCTAAATTTGCTGTATTAGTAGATAATTAAAGAGAGGTGCCTGGAAAATAAGATCATGGGTTCGCCGAGATAGAATTAGTTGGAGAATCGAAGAGGGTTTAGAGAGGAGTTTACATGTGCATTGCTACCCTCAGTCGTGTCAGCTTTGGCATCATGGGAATGGATACTGATTGTGTTTTGATAACTGATTTTTATTCTATGTGTTAATTTCAAGGGGTTCTGTAGTAGTTTGAAATCGGGGGATTTCATAGAAAATCTAAGACGGGAGTTTTTCACGGAAATTGACGAACTTTGAGCCGCTGCTAATTGATAACAAGTGAAAAACTGTGGAAAATTAAACGTGGCATAACATGCAACAATCAATTGGGAGTGAACATGCAAAGTTTCAACTTTTTTAATTTTGGCCAGCTTTTTTTACCACCCTTATTTTTTAACCACGTTTTTTTAACTTCACCTGTTTGTTTTTTGGTTTTTTGTAGTTGGAATCTTGTAATCGAAACCAACCCACTTCCCAATGTTAAATCGAGCTGACATTTGGCACACTTACTTAGTCTCGATGGCAATACATACATGAATCGGTCATTAAAATCACTAATTACCAAGTTTATCTACTTAAATTAATTTATTTTACATTTTGTGTTGCGGGTTGTGTTGTATGGCCCAGTTTTGGAAGTAGAGTGAGAAGGATGTGACTCCAAACACAAATTACGTAGTGTGGTGGTTTAGGGACCTCTGGCACTCGGTGCGTCCTCTTCCTGTCATTGAATCCTTAAGGTAGTTTGCGCGAAAAATCACTTCACCTAGAATTTGATGAATTTGGCCACATTTAAAAGAAAAAACTCTCACCTTTCCAATGATATAAAAATATCAACCCGTTGCCGAACTACTTTTCGTGCAATTTTCCTATAAATATAAGCTGTTTTGCATGGGATAAATTATTGCTGTGCGCTCCAGAGGTAGAATATTTAAAAAATTAGGAACTTCTAGCACCTAGATTTCGTCAAAAAACTAACGGTGTGCAGATTGCATGTTTTCTCAACTATTTATAAAAAATAATATATTACTCACCACAGTAATTTCTACAGAATCGCAAAAAAACCTGCTGTTTTGAAGGGTTTTCAGCCGTACGGCGGGATAAAATGAGTCAAGTTAGAGACTTATGTAGCTTTATTTATTTAATTACTGAGAATTTTTGTCTAATATAACTATATTTTTGCTCCATTAATAATATAATATTTATTTTATACTTCTTACAGACGTTGGAATCAAAAAATAAAATTTGGATATGGTCTCCCTTATGACTACAGGGAACTATTTCGCTCAAAGCACCTTAACGTAGGCACTTGGAGCTTTCCTTCCCGCCGCCTGCGGCTGCCGGTGTCGCTAGTAGAAGTTAGCATTTATAGTGAGAAGAAACGATAATACCTTAAATTTCAAAGAACCGCTGCACAATTAATAAAAAGACTAAAAAAACTAGAAAATAGTAATATGTAAAAAAATACTTTAAAAAAAAACCACGCTTATTTTCAAGTGTACTTTTTCTTCCTCAGCTCTACAGCCCGGTGTGGGCCTTGGCTTCTTCCTCAGTTATATGTCCCCATTCGACACTCCTTCTTGCTTTCTCTCTCCATCTTCCAATCTCCATTGTCTTAAGGAGGTTCAGCCACGACTGTGGGCGCGCTCCGAAATTCACTGGCAGTACTGGCTGTGCTGCCAAACCGTTCCGAAATCTACTGGCAGTACCGCACAGTAACCAATGACGTCAGTCAATTGATGACGTTTCTCACTGTGAACTCTACTGCCGCTACTGCGGCCCAAGAGCAGCAGCAGCGGCAGTAGCAGCAGACGGCCATCGAACAAATGGCGGAAAAATCAAATCTACGACGTTAGTAAATAATATCAGAAGAGTTTAGAGACACTGCTTCGAACATTTTAATGTTTATATCGGCGAGAGAAAAGTCTCGATGCACTTAAATAGCTAACAACATCTGATTAGCGTATAATAGTTTATAAAACGCATTTATTTATCAAGTAGTACCGGTGAATATTTCAATAGGATAAAAGCGTTTATAAAATGATGAGGGAGTGAACAACATCAGAAGTAATACAAGTAGAGAAGCAATTATATTTGCGAATGTCAGCGACTTGTGAAATTAGGTACCGAAAATTAATTTAGTGTCATGAATAATCGTGGTACGTACGTAATTATCTACAGCCTCTTACTAGAGTGGTAACTTAGCATAACACTGGTATGTATAATAATTGCCGGGAAACGTAATTTGTTGCATAAATTTAATTGTTAGGGAAAATATTCTGCGATGCAATCCTCAACAACCCTTATATTTTCCTAATTATCGATATCACTCTAGGAAACGCTTCGTACGACTGGCCATGAAGAAAATCCGGGGCTTGAGAATTCTAAGACTTGCTTATAAGCCCAAGATTCAAACTGCTTACTACGAATTCGATAGTGTTAATTATAACGGAGATTTGTTTATAATAACATAGGGTTTTTTCTCCATGCTCGGGTAGCTGACGCGAATTCATTTTATTCTCGTCAGAGAAAGTAACCAATCAGTATGAAGTAGCATTAAGTAGCAAGGCAATGAAAATTAGAATACAATTAGCATGCCCTTTATCAATGTCATAAGGATTAGCATTAAGAATTAACGCATTGAAAGATCGCTTATAATAAATAACCACGCAATTCGGCCATATTGAATTTCAAGCCACTGCCGACCGTTCCGAAATTCATGCTACTGCAGCAGCCGCTGTACAGTTTCGCGTTCCGTTTCACGGCAGCACAGGCAGTACTGGCAGTGAATTTCGGAACGCGCCTTGTGTGAGTCAAAACAAATACTTAATTCCACATTTTTTATATTTTGTCCAAAAAATCATGCTTTCGCTGATGAAATGCGTTACCAACAGAAAACCAAAAGTAAAGTAGAAAAAATACAGATTAAGGCCGCCACACACCTAATGTTATGCTAAGCGCGCTATCAGCTTTCGCCACGTGTCTTAAGATCCCGTAAAGCGATTTCCCGCTGTCCGTTCACACCAAATGCGAGCCATGCGAACCGATGCGAACTTCCCTAGCGCTATATCGCAAGGGATCGCTCGGCCGGCAATTTCCTCTTCGCTTAGCTTTCATGGCGAATGCGCAGTATCTATTGCGGTTAATGAGCGATTTCGTCCCGTCTGCTCAAATACATTTTTAACCTACTTACAACAGAGTAATTTCAACTAAATCACGTACATTAGTTCTGCACACTATGCGCATAGCATAAAATCATTCATAATTGCAATGACGTCAATATTAACGGAATAGTCAAGTGTCAAACCTGAGAAGTGCGATTTACGCTGTCCGCCATCTTACTACATAGCACGGCATGGTTAGTTTCTGGTGTGTGCGCGCACATAGCGGACGTCCGTTGCGAGAACAGTTCTCACGCATAGCATAGCATTCGGTGTGCGGCGGCCTTTATTCCACGAATGATATTTTAAATGATCACTTTTTTCAGCCATAGGAGCCGACTGCAGCGCCATTTCCTACGAATTACCGCATTTTGACTTCAATTACGGCATTAATTCTTCAATAACTAAAAGAATAAGGTGTTAAGATGCCTATATTTTATTTTTATTCAATTTCTCTGGATTATTTCCGTCTTATAAATAGTTTTCCACGAAAATGGTATTTATATTTTATGAAAAAATACTATTTTCCCTTTGTTTCTCTCATTCCCCCATTGAACGCAATGTAATTTCAAGTTTAATTATAGAATAATATAGCGTGGAAAGGTATTATGTTGTTGTTCATATCAGATAGAGGACAAATATATCTACAAGTAGACAGAATATTAATAAAATGACATTTAAGTCATTTCACGGTCAACCACCTTAAGATCCTCTTCAACATCTTGCAGCCATCTTTTGCGTGGTCTTCCTCTCCTCCTACTCCCTTTCATCTTGCTATCAATTAACAATTTGGGCATTCTATGCTCTTTCATTCTTTCAACATGTCCCAACCATGACAGTCGCAATGACTTCGAGAACCTAACTATATCCTTCTCTTCCAATATTTCATTTATTTCACAATTCATTCTTATTCTCCACGTTTCTCCTTCTTTTACTGGACCAAAGATTCTCCTAATTATTTTAGTTTTCCTGGACGGAAGAGTTGATAATAATACTAACTAAGACGATGCAATTTTCCACAGGTAAAAAATAGAAGCGTGGGCGCTTTTTTTCTTAATCAACATCCAACCTCTTGTCATTTATATAAATCCAAAGAGCCAACAGTGCTGGAGGGACGGTAAACAGACCTAATGGTCTAGCCACAACTGGAGATAGGACACACTGAAAAATACCTCGGTAATTTTCGTAATTTACCGCGCCCCTTGTTAAATTACCGTAATTCTCCAGATAATTCACCTATGTTTGAGATAAGTTTTCATACAGATAAATTCCCAACACGTTCTTTTAAGCCAAGTTCACATTGCCTACGTGTTTAACTATAAATTGAAGTATTATGTGCAACTCATTTTTGGAATATTTTACTTAAATTAATACATAATAAGAGTTCAAATATTCTTCTTGAAAATTTCTCATACTTTGACAAAAGAAAGCCAGGTTGTTGTTGCTGCCGTAGTTCTTTTTTACAATTTTAAATATTTCTAATAGATAAATGTTGTATTAGGTATGGTTTAAACATCATTATTCCCTTCCTATTGCTATTGCCTTTCTTATTTAGCGATAAATTTGCTGTTAAATCCTTAAAACTGAAAATTACTGGAAAATTACGGTAATTTTCGAAAATTACCGTAATTTACCGTGGTAATTTTTACCTCAGATGAAAATTACGGCCATTTTCCCACCTCTAGCCACAACGCGTTAATTTATATTATCAATTTCTATTCCACACTTTTTTTTATTTGAAGATTGATGAAAAAATTAGTTTTTTAAGTAAATTTTTAGTAAACTTTTATATAAGCGTGGTTGTTTTATAGAAAAGTATTTTTTTTAACATAATTTTTTTCGATTTCGATTCGATTTTATGTAGAAAATTAATTTAGATTTTATTTGTTCGAAAAGTATTTTTTTCACATCTTTTTTTTTCGATTTCGATATCAACTTCGATTCGATTATATTTAGAAAATTTATTTGGATTTCATTTATTCGAAAAGTATTTTTTTTCACATCATTTTTTTCGATTCGATTTTAGCCCAATTTGCGGCGATTCGAAGAGTAGGTAGGTACCTATCTTCGTATGTATGTACAAGGTGGCCTCCGCGATCTCGCCGTCTTTGTCTGTTACAACCCTACCCCTCCCTCAAGAATTCCACTTCTCAAGAGAGGGAATTCACCCCCTTGTGTCGTCATTATCCCTAGGACGACCAACGCACAAATTCATTGTTTCCTTGTTACCCTTAATTGGAGCGCTTTTGCTCGATACGACCCTGGCCTTACTTCTCTCCCAACTCGCAACGCGATAAAAAATTAATGTAAACGCCTGAATAAATTAGGAGGAGCTTCGATGAAAGGAATTGCCATTTGCTGCTATCATTTCCCCTCGATAGGTGTCCCAATTAATTTCAACGCAATAAGGAGGATGGGCAAATTTGACTTCATTCTGTATTTAAAAAAACATATTCAGTCAGTGGAAGCTTGCTTGCGTGTAAAATTGACTGATAATGAACCTTCCTTCAATTTTTCTGTAGAAAATCTATTTTCATCCACGCATTTTCTCACGTTATGACTTGAGATAAACAATGTACAAAAGACTATTTTATCGGGAGACGTAAAGGTATTCGTATTTCCACCGTTGCTTTATCTTGGAAGGATACCTTTTCACTCTTATCGCTGTGTGTATCATTATGGGCACTTTGCTGGCATTTATTTAGCCCTGGAACAGTTGGGGCTCTGTGCAACATGTTGCCTTATTTAGCCAATTACAAGCGATACTCGGTTGACATCGCTCGGAGTTGGAAATATTTCAGAGATGATCGGCAATTAGTTTTCCAATTAGTTCCAGGGCATTTTTTCATGGTCTGCCACCTCCAAATCATCAGTTAAACCTTTTAAGCAGCCCCCTTCACGAATCTCTACGTATTACGGACCATTTGTCTTGGGGGAAACACGTTCGGGAAATCTGCGGACAGGCTAGTCGCAAATTGGATTTATCAAAAGAATTTTAGGAAAATGCGACGAGAAAGTTAAAGAGCGATGTTATTTTTCACTCGTGAGACCTCACTTGGAGTACGCCGCTAGCATATGGGACCCTTACGAAGTAGGACTAATCTCTGATGTAGATAGAATACAGCGGAGAGCAGCAAGATTTGTGAAAAGTTGTTACGAGAAACTTAGCAGTGTTACCGAATTGTTGAAGGAATTAGGGTGGGAATATCTTAACTGATCCAAGGGAGAAATACAGGTTAAATCTTTTGCGCAAACTCGGAGCAGACTGTTTTTTGCCGTACGTTCAACACATACTGCTAGAGCCAACGTACTACGGTAGAAGTGATCACAGGAATAAAATAAAGGAAATTGACTGCCGAACCGATAGATTCAAAATGTCATTTTTCCCACGTAGTACAATAAGGGATCATAATAGTTGCGATAGATCAATGACATGAAACTCCCACCCTCAATAGGTATTGTAGAATTTTCACTTGTGCTTAATAACACTACATCATTACTAACTCTTCACACCGGTCGATTAGTCCGGCATTATTTTATTTTGTTCATTGCATGAAGTAGTATCTCGTAGTATTCATAAATTAACAGTATCAGTAATATTAACCACTAGATGTGTCTATAGCATTTCTTTGCATGTTCTTTTACGTATCACTCTCCCAGTTTCCGGTTGGACTGCGCACTGTTCTCCTGACTGCTTTTGGCCCGCGCTTAGCACCAGGGGGAGCGTGCGAGGTTCTGATTTGTTCTGGGACGAGTGCTGCATGCCCGGTGTGGAATCACCCCGTGCCACACACCTTAGTGGTGGCTTGCACGGTACAACGTAGATGTAGATTCAAGTATTACGTAAGACGTTTCGGGAAGGGAGGGAGGGGGTTTGGACCTTTCTTACCTTGTCTTACGTAGGGGGTCAAGGGGGTCTGTGTGGCAGTCTTACGTAAGATATGTCACTTCTGAATTCGTATTTTTATCACTTTTTGAAATTATTGTCGTTGGAAAAATTTTGCTTTTTAGGATCGCCTTAACGCCCTTAACACCCTTAACGTCCTTACGTGGTACGCCTGAACGTAAGCTAAAAACTATAGAACAATGTGTACAACCAATTCGTTGCGTTCATTAGTTTGGAAATATCGCATTTTCAAAGATCACATGTTTTGCGAGTTGTGCGTATACAGCGAATCGCGAAATATCGAAAACAATTATCGATATCCGTGATGAGTTCAGTTTTTGCGCATTTTAACATAGAATCCCCCGAAGTTTACTATATATTTGTCCATGGTTTCAAAAATGCCTGATAACTTACATAAGATTGAGAGGGGCGGGTTCGTGAAATCTTACGTTATCTTACAAGGGGGGGAGGAGGTTTGAAAGGGGGTAAAAATTGCCTTAATACATAATACTTGAATAGCCCCTTATACTCTCTATTACCTAGAACAGCAATGTAGTTTAAAGAAACATAATTTCCTTGAGTAGGCGTCTGTCGACTCCGCTTCATTTGTCTTAAAACGTACATCCGCCTTTAGAACTTTATCGCTTCAACACCTGAAGAAAATATAGATTTCAGTTGGCAGATTGGGTGACAGATGGAGGAAAGAACGCTTGGAAAATTTCTTTTGAAGTGAAAACTTCTTATGTCGCGTTGAGCACTTTTGTAGATGGGTAAAAGACATTGGACTCGCGTCACCGTCACCGCTACTGCATATATGTATAATTATGTATATTCTGTATATACACAGTATACTCGCTATATACACAGTACTTGTGGATGGGTAAAAACCATTGGACTCGCGTCACCGTCAAATAAACTATATTATAATTTTATTCATATTACATTATATATATCTAATATACGGTTTAGTTCATTCAATTTGGGTTGCTACAAATATTGTGCCGGATAATATAATAGTCCATACTCGTGCAGGAGAGTGTACTCGATACAAGAATAGTGAAGGTTGGTACAATATAACTCAATTTCTTTTAATACGTTCAATTTGTGTAGCTTATTCATATATACATAAGCATAAACTTTGCAGACGATAAAAATCTACCATTGATTGAATTTTTAAATAGTGAGTTTGGTTTAACGATGTCTAATGATCGCAATCTTGGCACAACGAAATATAAAACTACTATTGATGCAGTATTTACAAGACATTTAAGCAAATTCGAATCAAAAGTATTCGTTTCTTACTTTAGTTACCATAAGCCTATTGTATCAGTTTTAGATATTGCCGATGATGATGGCGGTGATGATGAAAGAGTTGTTGAAATAATGGATGAAAGTTGATTATTCTGAAGTGTACAGTTTTTATGTAAAATAATTTTGTACAATAGCGCAATAAATGAATATTTAATTTATTATATACATGAAACTACTTTCTACTGATTAATAAAACACTTCATTAGAAATTATTCCCTACATTCAAAAATGCTCACGTTATTTCAAGTTTTCACTTCTGTCGGCACTCCCGGAGTGCCTCTTTCTTTTTACCCGCTGATAATTAGATTTTGCATAAATATGTGCCATTATTTCCTCTAAGTTGTGTGTTATTATGATGGCTGCTATATGTTCATCTACACCTGCATATATACTTTACTCAGTACTTATACCCTGCGAGCCACCGCATGGGCGTGTGGCAGGGGGTGTTAGGACACCGCAGCCGTGTAAAAATGCAAAGGGGAGTGCTATAGGGAGGTGAAAAAGGTGGTGTATTTCGGCAGTGTTTTCAGTGGATTTCAGTTTTTACTCCCTTTATATTACCTAGCTCACACTCTGTCTTGTCTAGTCTTGTCTAGTCTTGTGTGAAGAGCAGCGTTTAGGGTAAGGAGGAGCGTCGCACTCATACACATATGGGAGTGCGTTGCGCGTACGTAGTACACATTGTTACAAATTTGAGATGCATGTTTAATTACATTTATCTTCATATAATTATTTACCTATATGTAAGGTGACCAACTTTTTTACAATGAAAAGGAGGACAGAAATTATTTTGTTACAATAAAAAGGAGGACGCAAATAAAAAAATACAAATATCGTAAATAAAAGAAAAATTTCATTCATTGTAACAATAATACACTACATATAATATGATAAATGCATAATAAAACATTTGTGACCGTTTATATTGTGATTATGCTTACATACATAATAATTATTATTTTAATGAGTACTTTTCCACTGAATGAATATTTTTAATCAATGTATTATCTTCTAAGAATATATTGGAAATATCTGAACAAAATTAATCTTTTATATTAAATTTTACGGCAAGAACTACAGCTAGAGTATCAACATTCAATTTCGATTTTTCACTTGCCAAAAAATCATTAACAATTAAAAAAAAAACTTTCAACCGCTGCATTAGTTCCCGGGCAGCACGACGTAAATTGAACAAGAACAAATAAATGTTCACATTAAATATGATTATGTTTGAAATGGCTGAATATTTCCACCCATCTTTGATCAATTTCAACTTGTTGATTTACCCATTTAACCTGTTCATTTCAACATGTTGATTGCGTCTCGTCGCACTGTACCTACCGAGCCTTGACGAATCGTCATATCAAGTACATATACGTCACATCACGTGTAACCGGCTTGGCATCGATCAAATACAGAGATTTACAGATTAGTCTTCAAATATCGAAAAAGGAGGACATGTAGGAGGACACTTTTCGAGGGAGGACAGAACTTACAAAAGGACTGTCCTCCCTAAAGGAGGACGGATGGTCTCCTTACTATATGGTTACTATTTACGTATATATTCATCCATTTATATCAATTGTTTTATTGTTCCTCTCCATAGGCGACTTTATCTCCATAGGCGACTCGTTACAGTATGATTTGTCTACGCGAAGCACGTACTTTGTATCCGGCTATCATCCCACTCTAATCATAATGGATAAACTCTCTCTCACATACTTTATCTTATCATTCTTCCACTCAACAATTATCGATCATCTCACCCGATTTCATGCTCATTTCTTAGTTTGTCCCCTTACTCAATCATTCTTTTCAGTACGGTCAGAAGTTGCTATAAGTCCATATAAGTAAGTCTCAATCAAATGTAAGAGGATTTCTTCAAAAGCAATTCGACTCATTTTATTATTTTCATTCACGATATGCGAACATGACTTTGGGGGTTTGGCTGTACTGGATCAAACCACCCGTCTGTATTCTTTTAATTGCGTAGAAATTCAATTAACGACAGTCAATTGACAACCTTTAAGAAGGGCTTGTGAGATGGAATAGCGTGCAAGGCAAAGGTGTTAAACTGAATTTTTGCAACACGGAGGAAAATGCATTCAAAATTCCTACTATTTTGGGCGAAAATTTCGCTCACAATGGCGCTTTCAATACAGCAGTGAAAGAGTGGTTGCATTCATTCCGTCTAGTCCCAAATTTTGACGAGCGAGACCTGTATGCTCCTGTTCCTTTATGGAGAAAATACAAAGGCAATAATGGCAGTTACGTATTTGGGATTCGTGAAATAACGCACAACAAAACGATCTACTCAATCTCGTCTTTGTTTACGTTCAAAACTGCTCAACAACTCTCCCTAGCAACCGCTTGTTTAATTGCATTTATCTTCATATTAATTTACCTAAATTGCTACTATTTACGTACACATTCATCCATTTACCACATTTATGTCAATTATATTTTATAATTCTTATCTCTTCTCCCGGAGCTCTTCGAATCTCCGCAAGCAACTCGTTAAAATATAATATAGGTAGTACATTCGACGTGGAACAGGAGAAACGTCGCCCCCGTTCCTGGAGGGGCAAATGCATCGGTCCTCGGCGGGATCATGGAAGCCACAGGCTACTACGGGAGACCTTGGGGTGAGGGGTTAACACAGCGACCCCTTCTCCCCAGGGGGACTTCCCATTTGAATAAAACGGAGGGAGAGGAGACGGTGATATCCCCCGACTGGATTCCAGCCATCGGCAGTCGTTAAGGGCAACTTCGTGTTTCCTCTAGCGTTCATTTTTTTTCGCTTTCGAAATTGCTCTTTCCGTATTCGTTTTCCTCTCCCCCTTCTCCCCTCCTTCTCCTCCCCTTCTCCTCCCCCCTCCCCCCACCCCAGTCATCCTCTCCTACCGCCCTCAACTGTCGATCCAGCATTTCCGCCAGCCATGCTCGCGAGCGAACCTTCTCTTATTAATTCGGTACCTAATTCTATCTCATTTCATGTCGTTCACATTTCCTTTCCTCCCACATTTCAGTTCCATTCACCAGTTCCCGTTTCCTCTCTCATTCTATTTCCTTTTTTTCGTTCGTCATTTAAATAACAAAGTTTTGCCGTGGAAAAGAGCAGTGATAATGTAAATCTTAATCTTCTATAATAATCACCGACGTGTATATACATATGTATTTCATTAACTTTCACACAAGAAATATATACGTGAAGCTGAATATTCATTTGGCTGCAGACCTTTTTTTATTCGCAAAATTAAATTAGAAATAGTGGTTTTCTGTTATTGAGAAAGGTAGCAATAGAAAGAAAATAAAATAAAGATTCTTATTCTTTCAATCGAATTTTGTATTCCGGTCGAAATTCCGAAATATTTGATAAAACGTAACGATTTTTCGCAATATTTTAGCGTTTTTGAGTCATCGTCCCCATGACGACCATACTCATTGTTTTTAAGTCGAGATTCCGTGTATATCAATCAACTCAATGATTCTTTGCACAAAAAAAGATATGAATGTTTTTCCTTCCTGTTGATATTCAACGAGCACATTCTCTGGTTTAAATGATAATTTGGTTCCTTCATTGCATAGACAGACTTGGTCCCCTCTAAGCCACGTGGCTTGTCAGAAGGTTCAACAAAGCATGCAAAGCGGCATGTAACAAAGTGACGTACTGTAATTTCAAAAGGCATAGGGCAAACAATTTTCAACGGTTTAGTTACAACACAACTTAGCAACGTTCAGCAAATAAATCGATTTAATAAAATTCCACATCATTAAATACTTGATCATCCCGAATGTATCAGCTGTTACAGATTACACGTTTTTTATTACTTCAATTAAACATGCTTGTACTTTTTTCTATGCCTCTGCCATCCCTTTTACGTCTTTGAGATGTTTTGGTAGACGATTGAGTGTACGTATTTGGTACATAATATTTTGCCAACCTTTTACCATATAAATTATTATAATTATATGTTTCCAACACAGGGAAATATGTTTCTAACGCAGGAGAATATATTTTTTATTAGCGTGCGATGAGTGTTTTTACTAGGCATTCGAAACTTAAATAATAATTTTCCGTTTTAATTATCCATTTTATTAATTAAACTAGAGTTAACAATTTATATTTTATACATGAACGTCTTAAGTCAGTGTTAACGCGTTATTTACCTCTATCCACATCATCAATCAATATAAGTATTCTCTTTTGGTTTCTTTATTATTAAGTTCAAGAGAGTACTATAGGCCATTCCCCACACTGTTATTCCAGATCTCCTACCTTATACCTACTTTATACAATAAATAAATTGTTAATTTTAATTATACAGGCAATAATAACTCCATGACATCTTTTATCGTCATCCAATAATATATATTTCTTTTATATGAAGACATTAGCGTTAAAACTATTAATTTTTTTATCAA
This sequence comes from Pyrrhosoma nymphula, assembly GCA_963573305.1. Lineage (NCBI taxonomy): Eukaryota > Metazoa > Arthropoda > Insecta > Odonata > Coenagrionidae > Pyrrhosoma > Pyrrhosoma nymphula. The sequence goes on along the minus strand of OY754330.1, from coordinate 19,760,167 downwards.
AATTTTCAAATTGAAAGCGGACACGGATGTGGGTGTTCATATGTTTTTTGGCCACGAACCAGACGTCACGCGATCAATGACCGTGATCTATAATCTGATCACTGTGTCCCACTAGCGCAGCGTTGCGCTTGACTTCCCATCTGAATGTATTGGGTTATTATGGTATGAAATCTGTATCTTCTCTTATAATATCCTCCCTGGAGAGAAAAGTCGTGCTTTTTATACGTTTCAATGTATGTACAAGATGGACGTTATATCATCCAATGATGATATCTATCATATGTCATTTTGCCTAAAAAATCGTAGGTAAATATGGAAAGGTAAAAAAAGAATTATTTTATTTACTGCAGCGCTTCAAAGATCGTAGATTTTATTTTAAACATTTTATTTTTCTTTCTATATATATATATATATTAGTCAATCGATGAGAAATCCTTCGTGGTGAAAATAAAAATCAACTGAGGGGTCACAGGCGTGACAAGGTAAAAAAGATTTTGGCACACAAAAAATAGATAACTCACACGTTTTTTTTGATATTTCGACAGCTAGACTGTCATCTTCCGAAGTCTCGAAGAAAGACTTCGGAAGATGACAGTCTAGCTGTCGAAATATAAAAAAAAACGTGTGAGTTATCTATTTTTTTGGTGCCTATATCTTTTTTAGCTTGTCACGCCTGTGACACCTCAGTTGATTTATATATATATGTATGTATAGTTACATTAATTTAACGAGTCATTTATTCGCTCATTCGTAAATATTTTATGATTTTATGATTATGGTACGGCCTAACATTCTACTTTGGCATCAAGCTAAAATTTAGGTTGAATTTTTATTTTCCAACGTGTAGAATTTCAATCAAGCAGCAGTTTTAACGGATATATCTTCAATTAGGTGGTGTCTTGACTGTGAAATGCGGACGTTTGGTATTTATGCTTTTTTTACGATCATTATATTAACAAAGTTTTGTTGGAAGATGATTTGACCGCAGTTTTAATGAGATTGTATATGGTATTCCATCCGTTTTTATCTTGTTCCGCGCACTGCTTCCTAATGGAGGGGGGAGGAGAGAGATTCCTCCGATGGTCCAGTTTAGTGTTTGTTTGTTCCTCCCCCACTTCGCGTTCCCATGGAGACACGCTTCTATCCCCCCCCTCCCCCCGCTACTTTATTTACCTCTTTCGGAACCTTTTTTTCCCCTTTCCTCTCCCTAGCAGTATCCCTGCATGAACTGCCCTACTTCCGCCCTCTCCTGCCCACTTTCCCTTCGCCCCCCTTCGCCCCCTCCTTCGTTCTTTCGCCCCAGCACCACCAATTCCATCCATCTATCCCAAAACGGCCGGGACAATTTATCTCTTGCTTGCCACTCCGAGAATTGATTACGTAATCCAACGGATTTTTTCGAAAACTCCGCACAATATATCAGGAAGGATTTCAATTGGAATCCCTGTAGGTGCACACTGCTCGTTTACGATTGAAATAATAATGTAAAAAAAGTTCTATCTCACCGAAGGGCTTTAAATAACTGCCCCCTACCCGAAATCCGCCTCTCATCCCCATGACGAAATAATAATCCTCTCTCTCTCTTGCTCATTTCAACCCCCCCTCGCGAGAATCCAAGGAGTCTCTTTGTGTTTTACTGGCGTTTTTTAAAGGAAGGCGGCTCCTCGCTCCTTGACTCCCGCCTCGTAATAAGTCCTTCAGAATGGTCCGTCTTAGAGCTGGCGTGGTGGACTGCAATAGAGGTGAAAAGCCATTTCCGACATATTTGAGCGTCTGCAGGATACATAACTGTGGTTGCCGTGTAATCATGAGATCGTTCAAACCGGACGGAAAATTCTAAAAAACGACGAGTTCTTTTGTTTCCTCCTGATTTTGAAGTGAAATTCCATGAGATACCTACGTAAAAAAACTATTTATTTATAAATTATTTGCAAAATGTATTTAAAGTGTTGAAATGTGGTTGCAAGGTATGGTTCTTTCCTGATAAAAGACACACTCAAAACCAAAAAGATTTATTTCACAGAACTAGCATGTTGAAATCAACAGACCACACCCTTAACAACCTACTAATAAACAGCTGAAACTAGCATGTTGAAATCAACAGATCACACCCTTAACAACCTACTAATAAACAGCTGTAACTATGTTAACAATGGATGATAATTAAATAATATTAATAACGACAAATAATAATACATCTATTAATAACATCTAATAATGTGAGTAATTGCTTTATTTCCAACATAAAGAGCGTTGCGAACAATAATTGGGAAAAATAGTTAATTCATAGTTCATCGCCTGTGCTGTTTAAATAAATAGTATTGAAATGGTAATGTTTGTTGAGTTTCCTGAACACTTCCGGTATTTCATTCTTGTAAATTTGAAACACGCTACATATATATATATATATATATATATATATATATATATATATATATATATATATATATATATATATATAATATCTTCTGAGAAACCGCACTCGGCGAATAAAAACACAAATATAAATATACTTTTAAAACACAGGCACACGAGAATTAGAAGGACACTCACAGAATAATTTGCGGACGTTTCGACGGTCAAGCCGCCATCGTCAACGACAAGAGACTAACTAGTGGTCTGTTACCTCGGGTGGGGGGGGGGGGAAGCGGAACAGGAGAAGGGAAGGGGACTGGTGGGGAGCGGGAGCAAGGGGTTGCTATTGGTCAGTGGGCCAAGTTAAGCCCGGGCGATTCAAATGCTCTTAAGCACCAGATGAAAGCCATCTCGCGAGTCCTCAGTTCAATATTAGTTGCTGATTCGGGGAGGGCTTCTAATATAGAGAGAGAGAAACATTTATTGAAGGTCTTACGATGGGAAGCGGTATGTTTAGGAATGGGATCAATGAAGGGAGGACATGTGGTGGAGTGGCGGTGCCCATTCATTCGTATTGAAAGTTATTGGTTACGGCAAGCACGTAGACATGCTCACAAAGTTGCTCAATATGGATGTCACTCCGAGTTCCTCTCTTCATGCCTTTCTCTAGGAATCATACCCAAAAGTCTTATCATTAAACTTCCTCTTTCTGGCACCCCACCTAGTTCTCATCCTAAACTTCACACCTTCATCTATCGTCAATCTTTGGAATGCACTCGCATCATCCTTTCCGAATATCAGAGTCTCTACAAGAAGCACCTTTGCGACCTCCTCTCGCTCGTTAAAATTATATCCCTTTCATCCCCCGAATCAGTAACTCTCCTTAATGATATATTCTCTTCTGCACTGCGAAACCAATGTCGTAGACGTGCTACCCACTTGCAGAAACTTTCCACCATTTGCGTTGCTTTTTTGAATAACGGCATTTCTTTGCCATTCACTGAACTGATGCCCCCTCCCCCTCCCAAGCCCCCTCCACTCTTTCTCTTTAAGCCGGACCTTTCCACCCTCTACAATCTTCCACCCCCCCCACGTGGCCCTCCGGTTTTCCCAAAACGCCGCCCCCAGCCGCATGGGGCCCTCCCACCTTCCGCCCCCACCGCTGACCGCGAAGTGTTAAACCTTTCCTCCTTCTCCCTCGATGCAAACGAGCTTTCAGTGCTCCAAAAGGGATTGTCTTTTTCCCCCACCCCAAGAGTTAACCCAGTGAATATTCTCACTGACGCCCTTAAGTTCTGCCGAAACTTGAGATGGCGTGCTTTCTGGAAAGCCCACCCTAATATCCCGTCCACTCCTTCGTCTATTCGACAGCCCCTCTCCAAATTTCTCCCGCCGTCTCAACGGGAACCTAAAGCACTCCATGCTAATCACCCAGTTGAGATCTTCATTAAACTCTTCCTAACTAAATTATCCGAAAAGTCATTTCTCCAATCACTAACTCCACCAAGTAATCTCACCCGTCCAGAAAAACTCGCGTTAAAAAAATTATCCAACAACAATGAGATCATCATCTCTAAGGCAGACAAAGGATCAACAGTTGTCGTACTGGATAAAAATGCCTACATATCCGAAGGGCTTCGGCAACTTAATGATCCCTCTTCTTATACTCCCCTCCCCCAAGACCCAAACGCTGATTTCCAGAAAGATATAACTTTATTCCTGGAGGAATTCGGACCAGCCGAAGGCCTCACTCCCTCCGAAATCGCCATCCTCTCACCCTCTAACTTCAAAACGCCCCATTTCTATATGCTTCCTAAAATTCACAAAACCAACAATCCCGGTCGCCCTATTGTCTCTAGCATCAACTCCCCCACTGAACGGATCTCAGAACTGATTGATCATTACCTGCAACCATTAGTTATGTCTCTCCCCTCCTTCATCAAAGATACCTACCACTTCCTCGACCTCCTGCACGCCATCTCTATCCCTACTAACACTGACCTTCTTATGGCCACAATAGATGTCACTTCCCTCTATACGAGTATACCCCATCATGAAGGAATTGAAGCTCTCCGTTTTTATCTCTCCCAACGCCCTAAACCACATCTTCCCTCCACCAACTTTATTGTTAAATTAACAGAATTAGTATTAACTAAAAACGCCTTTTCCTTCAACAATCAAGTTTTCCTTCAGATCAAAGGGACCGCCATGGGTACTCGCATGGCACCTTCTTATGCAAATCTATTCATGGGCCATCTTGAAAGCACTTTCCTCAAAAACCAACCCCTCAAACCTCTCTTCTGGGCCCGCTATATTGATGATATCTTTGTTCTTTGGCCTCATGGCCGTGAATCTCTATCTTCCTTCATTTCTGTGCTAAACTCTTCCTTTTCGGTTTCTTTCACCTCTTCCGTCTCTGACTCTTCCATCACATTTCTGGATGTTAATATCCTACTATAAAACAACAAATTCATCACCTCCGTCCATAAAAAACCCACTAACCATAACCTTTACCTTCATTTTAATAGCTGCCATCCACCACATACCAAACGCTCCATTCCATATTCCCTCTCTGTCCGCGGCCACAGAATTTGTAACGACGCCCACTCCCTTCAACAATACACCGATAGCCTATATCACTCCCTCAGAGAACGCGAGTACCCCAAAAAGCTTCTTACCAATCAAATCCTGCCCCCCTCTGCCAATTACACCCCTCGGGCCAAAACCCACCATCCTGACAGACTCAGCCTCATCACCACATTCTTCCCTGGCTCCCATAAAATCAGAAACATCCTCCGCGATCTATACCCAATTTTAAAGAATAATAATTCCACTGCCCTCCTATTACCTTCATGTCCCACAGTATTTTTTAAGCGTCCCGCAAACCTGCGAGATATCTTAAAATCTACTAAACCCTCCCTTCAACCGACCGCCCCCTCTCCACCACTCTCCACAACTTGCAACCGTCCTCGGTGCATATGTTGCTCCCTCCTACGCTCTTCTGCTACGCCCTCTTCCAATAAATCTTCCTCAGCAGCCAACTGTACTTCCACAAATATCGTTTACCGTCTCTCGTGCAATTTCTGCCCGGCATTTTATGTTGGCGAATGTACTACCCCGCTTTCAATACGAATGAATGGGCACCGCCACTCCACCACATGTCCTCCCTTCATTGATCCCATTCCTAAACATACCGCTTCCCATCGTAAGACCTTCAATAAATGTTTCTCTCTCTCTATATTAGAAGCCCTCCCCGAATCAGCAACTAATATTGAACTGAGGACTCGCGAGATGGCTTTCATCTGGTGCTTAAGAGCATTTGAATCGCCCGGGCTTAACTTGGCCCACTGACCAATAGCAACCCCTTGCTCCCGCTCCCCACCAGTCCCCTTCCCTTCTCCTGTTCCGCTTCCCCCCCCCCACCCGAGGTAACAGACCACTAGTTAGTCTCTTGTCGTTGACGATGGCGGCTTGACCGTCGAAACGTCCGCAAATTATTCTGTGAGTGTCCTTCTAATTTTCGTGTGCCTGTGTTTTAAAAGTATATTTATATTTGTGTATATATATATATATATATATATATATATAATAATTTGAACAGAAGGTGAAAGAAAGAGATAGGAAACATGTAACTAAAATTGGACGAAGACACTGGTGATGTGGAAGATGGTAAAGCCGAGAAATCAGAGGGTAAAAATGTGCCGTGGCCGGGACCACGGCACGGCACGTTTTTACCCTCTGATTTCTCGGCTTTACCATCTTCCACATCACCAGTGTCTTCGTCCAATTTTAGTTACATGTTTCCTATCTCTTTCTTTCACCTTCTGTTCAAATTATTATATATGTATTCGCCTAAAGGCGGTGTGTGAGTGAGTGAACGAAATATATATATATATATAGTAGAGACACTCAAGAGCAGACGATATGGTTTTCATTGTTCCTACCTCGTATTTCTTCTTAATAAAACATTTATGCACGGTAAACTTGTAGATAAATATGTTCCGGTCTAATGGCGGATTAGCATTCGAATGTTTTTTTCGATATTACCGTTGAAATCAAATTTGCAAAGGGTTTCATACAGATTTACGGAGTTGCTTCGAAACATTAAAAACCAAATAACTAATCGTAGAAAGTTGCATTTTTTTCTGTTTCCGCAAAAAGACCTCTGATGTCTTTCAATTCATCGATCAAAGGCCCTTGGTTCGATTCCCGGTGAAGACTATTATTTTTTCAAAGTATTTTCTAAATCTTTATATTGTTGTATTTCCGGAAGTGGACATCTTCACAAAAGCCTTTTTAAGGCATCTTTTAGAATGGATCGGGAAGAAGAGGGAAGAAAGTGATGGATGAATAATGACGGCACGGCCGTTATGGGAAGGTTGCCCAAGGTCCATTCAACTTTAGAATCCTTATATCTCTAACAATTTTTGGAATCTTTAAGGAGGTTCCGCCGCGACTGTGTGAGTCAAAACAAATACTAAATTCCACATTTGTTTATATTTTGTCAAAAAAATCCTGCTTTCACAGTTGCAATGCGTTACCTATAGAAACCATAAAGTAAGGTACAATATTTGCAGATTATTCCACGAATGTATTTTACATGAGCACTTTTTTCCAGCCATAGAAGCCGACTGCAGCGTCATTTCCTACGAATTACCGCATTTTGACTTCAATTACAGCATTAATTCTTCAATAACTAAAAAAAATAAGGTGGTAAGATGCTTGTATTTTATTTTTATTCCATTTCTCTGAATTATTTCCTTCTTATAAATAGTTTTCCGCAAAAATGGCATTTGTATTTTATGGAAAAATACTATTTTCCCCCGTTTTTCTCTCATTCCCCCATTGAACACAATGTAATTCCAAGTTCAATTATAGAATAAAATAGCGTGGAAAGGTATTATTTTGTTGTTCATATCAGATAGAGGCCAACTTTATCTACAAGCAGACAGAATATGAATAAAATGATATTTAAGTCATTTTACGGTGGAACCACCATAAGAGATGATTTGCAGATGATCATAGTCCCCTGCACGATAAAGTATAGAGTAAAAATCGTTATTAACCCCCGTTTACGCTAATGGAATATATCACGGACACTCAATATGGCGGAGGTGGCTTCCTTCGCCTTTACATACGGCCGAGTATACACAGCGCCACACCTGGAAATTTCATAACAATACACGGTCGCCTCTTTCGAGGCGGAGAAAAACGAAACGAAGAAAACTCGTATCTGTGTCTGTCTTATGTTAGCCGTGTCGCCTATTAGGACATTCAAGGGGAAGATGTTATTTATAACTTACACTTACGTTTAATATGTTATTTAATTCAGTGAAGTTCATTTTCAAATTATGCAAATCCGACACAATGATGGATGGATGCGTTCGTTATAATGAGCTACATAAAAACCTCTCTGGCTCAAGTGGTCTCATTTATCCTGAGAAGATGAAAGGATTAATTTAGGCGCGTCAGGGAAATTAAATGGTGCGATTTAGGAAATTGGGAATTGGGTAGGCATAGATTACTACATAGGGTTTTACCGAATAGATTTTAAAAGAAAAGCAAATTTTCAATCTCCCAGTATTTTGTATGCTTTGCAGCGAAAAGTTTAAACCTTAAGGTGGTTCCTCCGTAAAAAGACTTAAATGTCATTTTATTCATATTCTCTCCACTTGTAGATAAAGTTGTTCTCTATCTTATATGAACAACAAAATAACACCTTTCCACGCTATTTTATTCTATAATTGAACTTGAAATTACATTGTGTTCACTGGGAAAATGAGAGAAACACGGGGAAAAATAGTATTTTACCTTAAAATGTAAATGCCATTTTCACGGAAAACTATTTATATGAAGGAAACAATCCAGAGAAATTGAATAAAAATAAAATATAGGCATCTTACCACCTTATATTTCTAGTTATTGAAGAACTAATGCCGTAATTGAAGTCAAAATGCGGTAATTCGTAGGAAATGGCGCTGCAGTTGGCTCCAATGGCTGGAAAGAAGTGCTAATTTAAAATACATTCGTGGAATAATCTGCACATTTTGTACTTTACTTTTGGGTTTTTATAAGTAACGCATTTCATTAGTTAGAGCAGGATTTTTTTGACAAAATATAAAAAATGTGGAATTAGTATTTGTTTTGACTCACACAGTCGCGGCGGAACCTCCTTAATCCGCGTCTTCTTCATACAACTAAAGATTGTTGATAAATTTTATGTTTTCAATCGTTGCTTCGTGGAATTGACTGATACCCATTATGATAACACCGCTTTCTAGTTTTATTTTGAAAGTTATATTTAGAATATTTCATGTAACAGTAAAAATTGAGCTTTAAATTAATTTCGCTGTATAAGGTTGATAAGCTGGAGTACAATACGGTTTAACCCTAGGTTAAATCTTAACTAAAAGCTAAAAAGAATGATAGTTTGCAATAGATGTTGAAGTACTAAGTTTGTGTACAAAATGTTAATGTAAATTAATATTTGAAAAGAATTAGAGTTGTCATGGAGGGCAAGTTTGTTTACATAACAATTGGAGTTCTCACAAGAAAACAGACACTAACAAGATGTGTTTGTGATTCGAGTTATATTACTTATTATATGAATCAGTGTCTGTGAGTTGAATTTATAAGTTAAGATTAAGAAAAAACATTAGGTTAAGGACCCAGACACCCAATAATTAGTGGGGAAGCGTCCAATTGGGAATTCTCACAAGAAAACAGACACTAACAAGATGTGTTTGTGATTCGAATTATGTCACTTATTACATGAATCAGTGTCTGTGAGTTGAATTTATTAGTTAAGATTAATAAAACTCAATAATAGATACTGTCAAATCAAAGAGTACTGCAGGTTAGCGCGGTTTACGCTGTTTTTGGTTTGAAATCTGTCTGTTCCTATCTTGAGATGCTATAATTAAATGTATCTATCACTAAATATACGCCTTTAAAAGATCTACCAACGTACTTGAATACCTTGACTACGTTGTGAGTTCATCTTTCAGTCACATGAACTAACTTGCTGGATTTAGAAACAGTTCGACGATTTTCTATACGCTCTCTGTAACATTTGTTTAATAATTTCGTCGTTTAATGTTTTATTCTCGTATTATTTATAATTTTCGACTTTAATTTTTAAAAGCACACATGCGAATGAACAATTGATCATACTTATATTTTAAATTAGCCAAAGTCACTGCACAAAATTGAAGGAAGTGATAGTAATTAATTGAAAATAGTTTTGTGTGGATTTTAAACTGTGGCTTAATATTAATTTCGGCGAACGGCACCCCATTGTAATTGACTACAGTATCTACTGGTGTAGTCGTATAAATCATTTTTCGGATCGGAATCCAAATCGAATAATCACGCAAGGAATGGGATTAATAGGGAGAACCGAAAAATTTCCTAGCAGATCAATTTTATTTCCATCTTTAAAATATAAAAAATAATACCTAAAACGACGAGACTTGGACTGAGATTTGCCTAAAAGATCATATTTCTATTTTCTTGCGTCAGATTTTTACGTACGGCTCTCGAAATTGCGAAGTATAAGTTGAAGCTTATAATAGATTATATTATATTATTATTATATTATATTATTATATATTTTCCTCCCTTCCAAGATTATTATAACTATGGCAACGACCGTTATTCGGATACTCAGATTTTGTTTACAAACGAAGATTGCGTATGATGAAGATTATATTTCTTAAAAATAACTTCATCTCTACTCCTATTGATACGAACTTCGTTTTTTTTTTAATTTGGGTACAAATTTCAGCGATCACACGTATGTTTCGGCGTTTGCATAAAACAAATAGCTTTAGGTGGTTCCCCCGTAAGATGACTTAAATGTCATTTTATTCATATTCTGTCTACTTTTAAGAAAACTTGTCCTCTATCTGATATGAACAACAAAAAAAAATACCTTTCCACGCTATTATGTTCTATAATTGAACTTGAAATTACATGGTGTTCAATGGGGTAATGAAAGAAACACGGGGAAAAATAGTATTGTTTCATAAAATATAAATGCCATTTTCGTGTAATACTGTCTCTAAGAAGGAAATAATCCAGAGAAATTGAATAAAAATAAAATATAGGCATCTTACCACCACATTCTTTTAGTTATTAGGGAATTACTGCCGTAATTGAAGTCAAAATGCGGTAATTCGTAGGAAGTGGCGCTGCAGTCGGCTCCAATGGCTGGAAAAAGTGCCAATTTAAAATACATTCGTGGAATAATCTGCATTTTTTCTAATTTAGTTTTGGGTTTCTATAGGTAACGCATTTCATCAGCGAAATCAGGATTTTTCGGACAAAATATAAAAAATGTGGAATTTAGTAGATATTTGTTTTGACTCACACAGTCGCGGCTTAACCTCCTTAAGTTGTATTATATTTGTTAATAACGCAAAATAAGACTTTTTGAATCATACGTTTTAACAATTCATTCCTAATTATTCTTTCCATTATTTGTTTAAATAACTAGCATAAACCTTGAACTTCAGTGTGCACATGTGCCACTTGATGTAGGGACACTCAGATATTGAGAAATGACGTTGTAAAGAACGTTTTGGTGTGCCAAAACGGGACAAACAAATTCATTTGTGCAAATTCCATTGAATATTTTGTCTTAAAATTTGGAGTACTTACTTTAAACTACTAGAGCCTTATGTTGCACTGGAATGATGTATGTGCAATAAGTTATTGCATTATTCATTGTAAAATTGAAAAAAGCCGTTCATGTTTTGTTGCCATATCAGATCAACAATCTAACCAATTTTAATGTGGTTAGGCTCATTTTGTAGATTTTTGAATACTCTTCACTTTTAAAAAGGTTGTTTTCCGGAAAAATGAATAGCTTTTTATATCACTCGGGAAAAAACACTTTTTAAAATCTTAATTGTTTTATAGATTTTTCCTACAATTTTTTATTTTGAGGCCATTGATACCATTTATTTCCAATTTCATTCTTGAATTCATACCAAACCATCGGATCTAGTATCGGATTTAGTAAAAATAGTATTGTCTCATAAAAAATAAATGCCATTTTCGTGTAATACTGTCTCTAAGAAGGAAATAATCCAGAGAAATTGAATAAAAATAAAATACAGGCGTCACCACCTTATTATTTTCTAGTTATTGAAGAATTAATGTAATAATCGAATTCAAAATGCGGTAATTTTTAAGAAATGGCGCTGCAGTCGGCTCCTATGGCTGGAAAAAAGTGCTAATTTAAAATACATTCGTGGAATAATCTGCATTTTTTCTACTTTACTTTTGTGTTTCTAATGGTAACGCATTTCATCAGCGAAAACAGGAATTTTTGGACGAAATATCAAATATGTGGAATTAGTATTTGTTTTGACTCACACAGTCGCGGCGGAACCTACTTTAAGAAAGGCAGAAGGAAGATTCGACCTCTATTAGATGATAGAGTAGAGTCGGACTGTTAGGTTGATTGCTTTAAATACTCCTTTTCATTATCTCCCGTGAATTTTAATGCACTTTGCAGAAAGCAATTGTTTAACATATATTAATGTTAATGGAAGAAGGCGGGGGTAATTTCTGAGGCTGCTAAGGGAAAAGATGCCTAATTAAATTAACCTGGGAGACGGCTGTACGCTCGCGGATACACGGAAAAGGATTTTTAAACGATTTTGAATTGAAAAAAATACGTACCCTCCTGAATACGTATTCAATTGGAGCTCACAAATACAGCAATAGGTTATGGAAGGTGAGAAAAAATTCGACACTTTTATGTGAAGAAGCCGACTTTAACGCCGGTGAAGTATATATCCTAAAAATTAATAATTGCGGTGAAAAACTGAAAAGATAAAATCCTTTCAAGACACTTTTTTTCGTACACAAAAGCACAAAAATGGCTGGTGTTCCTAACATCCTCTTCTTGGATCCCACTTGTGGGCATGCGTGCTTAAACGAAGTTGTAGAAAAATTAGTACTCATGGTTAATGAAAATACTAATGCCTGTTGCTCACGGTAAAATTTTCGGTAAAACCTTGTTATAAAATTAACTAATTTTATAAAAATGAGCTTGCTAACGATAAAACCGTTTTATAAAACCTAGTTTTATAAAACGTTTTACGGAATAGGACAGATTCTATTTCCATAAAACCGTTTTATGCAGCAACCAATGAGATGTTCCGCTCATCGCGTTGATAATAATCTCGTATCCATGGGAAGCCAAACAAGGAAAACGTAAACAAACATGGCTGGAAGTTCGTGGAACGTTGAGCGAGTATCTTTCTTGTTAGAAGAATTCGTTAGAGCCTTATCACCGTTGAGTGTGATCATAAAGTAAGTTAATAAACAATACATATAGTTTTTAACCTAAGAGTCATCCAAAAGAGAGTTCATTAATTAATTCACGTGTTCGCAAAGCGTCTCATAGATGGCAGGACATTGTGGTTTTATGAATAATTTTACCATGAGCAAGCAAGTACGTTTTACGTAAGATTCATAAAACTTTTAATAAAATTCTTTATAAAACTCTTTTATGGAAAATTTTACCGTGAGCAACAGGAATTAGTACTTTTCTACAAAATTTAATTTAATTTCAAATATAATATACATCTATGAAATGAAGACTGCCACTGTCGAGTTCATTTGTTTGTAGAAAAAGTTTTGATCCTGCGATATAGGTTACCTTAGAAAATGGGAAACTCCTAAAAATCCAAGTGCATTATTTTGGGCTGAAATGGAATCCATGAGTCGGTAGGTAGGTCGGTGAGGTCATTTAAGGCGCTCATCTCTGCATTTTTTTGTTCTGCGATTCCTTCTGACAACTAACCAACGAGGATACACCCGATGGACGGCGCGTCGGAGAGGCTGGTGAGTGAGTTGAGGAGTGAGCGTTTTTTTAATAACTTTTTTGGGGAATTAAAAAAAAAACAAGGACAGAGAGAGAGAGAGAAATATTGAGAGCGGAAGGGATGGAATTCCGCGGATGTTCCGCTAGGGCGGCGTAGCATTCGGGGACGGTGGGGTGCGGAGAGGGTGTGGAATGGAGGGATAAGCAAACGGAGATAGAGGGAGAGAATGTTGGGGCGAACGAAAACCCCTGTATCACAAGAGGAGAATAAAAAAAATACAAATGTAAATAAATTGACCCTAGGGGGTGGGGGATATTGTATCCCTCACCGCGGAATTCGTTCACAGGGGCATCGCCAAGCCGACCAAACCCCTCTCCACCGTTTTATTTTCTGTTGTTTTCACTCTCGCGGCTTCCAAACATTGAGCGGGAAATATTTTCCGTAGTGTTTTTGAAAGGGTGGATCATGGTACGGGCCAAAGGCGTAGTATGTGGAAGAGGGTCAGGTAAGGGTGGGGTTGGAGAGTACCCGATTGGTTGGATGTTGTTTGGGGGGGGGGGAGCGGGAATGTCATTCCAGTGTCATAGCGACGGCAGAGGAACGCTTAGCAGCCGGTTTTGGGATGAAAAATGCAGAGGGGGTGGAATGCCTGAAGGGAACGAGGGCAGGGGTACGGAGAGGGTTGAATGAGTTCGTTGGGGACTGAAAGAGGGTGGGAAATACCCTAGAGAGGGAGAATGTGTTATGCACCGCTCAGGAAACACCATACGGGGTGCACTCGAACTAATCTGTGAAAAAAACAAGAGAAAAACGTGGAAGGTTTCTTTAATTCCTTTTTGTAATGATGAAATTCTGCTGGTTCGTCCCCTTCAGACCTGAGAGCATATTTTTTCACGTAAAAAAGTGGCGTTGGCTTCAATTTCCCTCAGAAATAGGGCCAAATATGTTTAATATACTTTAAAATTTGCTAATTTTTCGAGCAGAGATTAGAAAAGACATGCATCATATTTGCTTCATTGGGTATTTACCGAGATATTTCTTACAATATTTAAAATATAGTCGGTAAAAGATTTTAAAGTAGATTTTTGAATGATACGCGTATATTTGGCATATTAGTATAATTCTTAATTGAAAAATTGTGTAGTACACTTTTAGTTTTATGCAAAAAATGACAATATTCCTTCTCTTGTCATTGTTTTTTCAAGTATTGAAACACATTAATTAAATACACGCACATAAAGTAAGGTCAAACCTTTTTAATTAGTGCTGAAATCACGAAAACAGTTACGCTGTGTTGTAAAACATAGCGCACATCGTATAACATACTATACAAAAAGCGTGGAGATTCCCATGGATCATTAAACGGTTAAAACCATATGTATCATCATAGAGTAAGTATATTATGTATATTATGTACTTACTCAATGGTATCATATATGATACATATGATTTTTTTTTATTATGATACATTTGGTTTTTTTTAAATGATGATTTTATAATAAGTGCTCCCTGTGGATATTGAATGACAGTTGACGTATGTCTAAATGATAAAGAAAACCCTTTTAGTCTCGAGGTTTCCAGGGAGAAAACAAAAAGAGGGAAGTTGTTGATTTGATTGTCGAATTGAAGAAAAGGAAAGAGAAGTTCTCGATCTATTTTATGTAAAGCTTGAAAAGATAATAAAGTTAAGAAATACAATAAATTGTAAGTAGTGGTCTGAAAATTAATTCAACCGCTGCTATACGACACGTTCAACCTATTCCTACCGATATTCAGAATAGATTGTTGATTCTAGTGGGTTCGATCATCATGATCATCATTTTTATGCTCGAAGAATCATATTTTTACCCAATTTAAGTTTGCCATGTATGCCTCGTGGTATCTGTATTGTTATATTCTTTTCAAATTACGTATTAAAAGATGGAATTTCTTCAGAAATATTACTTAATTATTATAATCTTATCGTTGTAATTCAACAGGTATTTTATCCTAGTATGTATTACTCATAGTAATCGCATGCCCTTCCTCCCATCTGTCTGTCACGTCTGTTTATTGGACTTCTAGACGAGCTACGAAGAGGCAATACGGTTTGAATACGTTTCTTGACCTGGTAGAAACCACTTAGCACAATTTTACACTCACATGTCGCTTTTACCTAATCAATGCTTTGAAGTCTCTGCAAATGTGTCTTTCTTCGCTCTATTAAATTACTTGGCTCTTTAAAGGACTAATTTGGAAGTTTCACCATTGGATGTTTTTTTTTGTTGATAAAATGTTTTAATTTCTTCGCGAGTTTTTTTTATAAAGCCATCGTGTTAGCGTAAAAATTGTCTCTTGTAGGGTTTAACTTTAATAATCCGTTTGCTTAAGGAGGTGGTTTTACTCAACTTGAGAGAATTCGATGAAACTTCCCGGAAACATTAATTTGGTTGTCTTAAAACTACATGATTTTTTTCAGAATTATTTGCCGCAGATTTCTTAAGATATTTTTGAACGAGAAGTGGGCATGAAAATACACGGGTTGTTATGGGAACGCAAGGATTTATTCATCGGAAAGAACCTTTTAAAATTATTCAATGTATAATAATTTATGTCATCGATAGAAAAATAAAAGAAATGTGAAACAGATTTTTACTCCGAGCGCTTGAATTAAATCCCTCGCGCGCGTTGCAGATCGTGTGAAATTGGCACCATGTGAGTAAGGTACTTGAACGTGGATGCATAACTTGCAGGATGCAGAAGAAAAGGCATAAGAACCAGTGTAATTTCATGCCCAATTCTCGATCAAATATCTTTTAAAAAAACCTGCGGTAAATGAATGCGTTGCGGTATTTGCACACTTTTGGGAAGTGACATCTAAAAAAATCTATCGATACTTCAGACACTAAATGTTCATTCTGACGCTCGAGAGGATTTTCGTTAATTTTTTATTAGCTAATAAAATCTAATAAATTATTATTGCGCCGAAACACTGGTCCGCCATGTTTTGTAGGCTCTGACGTCATCTCCCACAGTCGACCATTTGTTGATTTGGAGATTGTGTGACTGTGTAGTCTTAGCGTGTGGAGGAAACTTTAGCTATTACTTAGTAAATATCGAAATAACTTCGAAAAGGCAAATACTATTTCACTCTCAACGCACAGCTAGGCTATTTCGCTTCTGCTAATATGGGAGATGACGTCACACTACGAAGAACCAATGGTTGGGCGTTTAGACCTAGGCAATTTCGATGCTAAAACAATGCATATTTAAAGCTATTTATTAAATTAATTAGTTGGAATTATACCTTGGTATTTCGTACGTGGCATTTCGAAACCAAACACTACTCGCTATAATAAATTTCAACAAAATACCTCACTTTCGCAAATACTCTGCTTTAGAACAATATTATTAATAATTTCAGTAAGTTTCATTGAATGCTCTTTTAGTTGGATGAAACCACCGATCCTTCTTAAACCATTCATTTTATTCCCTCTGCATACTTCTTATCATCCCACTTGACTGTCGTATTCTTCTTCCTTCCTCTTTCACGCCTTTTACTCCTCTTGTCACCACCTTCTACTCCTCCCCATCGCCTTATCTCCTTGCGTCCACCTTTCCGACCTCCATAGACTTTCGTCGTCTTTCCAACTTCCTTACTTTCCTGCCATGTCCAACGCCACCCCATTTGTCTCACATTCTTCCTCTCTCTTTATCTTCTCCGTTTTTCTACCCATCCGCGTCTCAAACACCATCAATCTCTTCTCATCCTTTCTCATCAAACTCATTTCTCTTGGTTTTCGCAACCATGAAGCACCACACTCCGTGTCGAGACATTTTACCATGTACCTTCGTCTCCTTTGTATTACCTTAGATAATATTACATTTATTATAGAAATCACATGCAGAAAACACTTATGAATGCTTACAAATTATATTTTAATTTAGTAGATAGGTTATTGGGCCCAATTTACAACCGTTAAAAATTTTTAACTTGTATTATCAATTACAAAATTTAATTGGATGATTTTTATTTTTTAATTTCCAGGGCTTGAATTGTTTCTGTCCTTTGGTTTCTCTTCTTGCTATTTTAATTATCACGATAATAAAAGTTTAATGTGGCACTTATCGTTATACTGTTTTCTCTTTAACTTTCGCTAATCTCTCGGCGATCTCTCTGTCTCCGGCCCGCCGTGCGTCTCCCGTTCTCGCCGTAATCCCTTCTGTTTTGGTCTCTCTCCTGGTTTCTTATAGCTTTCTTGCAGAAACACTGTTTTTAAAATTATTCCTATCAACTTTTGACAATTCGACACTATTATAAATATATTTTTATTTCCTTTTACCTTCTCTTTCCGCCTCTGACTCGTCCGATCCCTCTTTCTGCTTCCACCACATAATTCTATCCCTCCGCGTCTGTAGTTACGCTCTTTGTTGCTTTGTTTAATTTTCGCGTCCCGTTTTTTGTTATTATCATCGCTACTATTGATTTATGTTGCGTCCTAACTCCGCATTGTTATCCTAGTTTTATCGTTGAATTTCTTTATTTTATTCTATTTACTTTGTCTTCCTTAGGTTTAGGTTATAACCAACCGTCTCTTCATGTGTTTACCCTGGGCTACTGCCATGAGTTACATCCTCTTTGTAAATCTCTCTTTCATAGAATCCTCCTCTAATACTCTGGTATTAGAGGAGGATTCTATGATTGTCGTGTGATGATAACGTAGCGCTGCATTGAAGGGCCGCTGCAGTGAAGAAACTTAGAATCGTCGAGCAAGTTGTAGAAAAGTTCTTTGACGAATAAGTGAAGGAGATGCTTCTTTGCCTTTGATAGGCCATATCTCGAACATACCGCGAGAATATGGGACCCTGCACCGAAGGATTTCGTTGGCAAAGTAAATAAAATACCCAGGAAATTCTCACGCTTCGTTAAGAACTGACATTTTAAGAAAAATAGCAATTTTATCCAACAAGGTACGCAAAGCTATTAACAGAGAAGTTATGTGGGTCACGTTCTGCCGAATGACTTAGTTTTTTTGAGCAAAATTATTGAACCACGTTGTTACACCTGCCGAAGGTACATGAAAATTTTCTTTAACTTGCAAAGAATACCAATCTATCGTGTATCTGCGTTTTCCCGATGGTTAACGTTAGGGAATGATGATAATCAATAGATCTTTTTAGTTTTATTCTATTTCCCAATGGTGTTTCTTCCTCTCTACTTCTTTCCTCATTTCTTGCTGTCTCAAAATCTCAATTGCATGAAATTGGTGAACCCAGAAGAAACTTTGAAAGGCAATTTTTTTACATTATTTTAAATATTAAAAAATGATTTAAAGTTTTTGAACTAGTGATGGTAATATCCATGTTTGAAAGGAAAACCTTGCTTAAGGAAAAATATTTTATGGCCTTTTGAAATTGACATAAAGATGGGCGACTCCAATTCCTACTGTCGCACCTCCGTATTTTCAAAATTCCACATGTTGGGATGAAACTGCTTTCAGATCACAATTGAGAACGTGGAGGGATATGGTTTTTTATGGAACTTATTTTGGCTCTTTCTTGTTCCCCCTCTCCAATGCACGTTTTCCTTTTCCATTAAGGACCATATAAGTATTACATAGGGTGATTTAAGCCACAGATTAGACGAAGAGTAATGGTATGGACCTATATTCCCCTTATCCAGTCTTTTTAAGCGTTAGATGTTTCGGAGGACGCATATTAATTTATAATTAGTAAATTTTAAATAAATAATAAGCATCTACAAAAACACTTCTTTTTGAAATAACACACGCGACCCATAATCATCATGAGTAATCATCATCCTCGGGGGGTTATTCTGTAATCTCACTTTAGTGAGAATACGTCATAAAATGTCACTTTTTCGTAGTTCAACTCAGCCACCCAGGAGGCGTGACCATCTTCGGATCTCAATCGGTGAACTTCCGGTCATGTGCTGGTGTTTTAGACGATTCATCCTCTCTGATCCGTATCTTTCGACTCTTGATCCGTTTCATTATCTCCGCCTGCCATTAGTTCCATCTCACCTGTCATAAAGAACGTGACATGGAGCCACCATCGTTTCCACTCGAAGCTTGAGTTGGAAAATAAACAAGGGCGCGAAAGATACAAACTATTTTAAATCGTATTGTTGTAATTTGCTAAACGTAAAGAACTTCAGCATTTTCAACTCCAATATATTGGGCACGTGAAGGTATGCTTTGTTTGAAATGCTTATGTTATTATTAGCTTGAATTATCTGTGCATATATTTCGTATCAATATTTCCCAAACAATGTTGCTGATACCTTCGTTTTCGTGTGCCTATCCGCCAGTGTATGGAGAATGGAATTCAGTTATTTATATCTACCACAATTTCATAATTTTAACAAATATTGCCTTATAATCTACGTTCTTGGTAGATATTTCCCGTGCTTGTGAATCGAACACTAATTAGATGCACTTAATTTTTTTAAATATTGAGTGATCGCTTACATGTCCCTTGTAGTTTTGACAGTATTTAGATTTTCGTGGTATTTACAGTGTTAGATATCTTCCGTAAGATGTTGAGCAATCTGGGTATTCGCCAGTCCTGACATCTATTATTTGATATAAGGTAATTGAAGCTTCGACAATTCACGAACCGTTCGTGAGCCGATCATTAAGAGAGAGAAACGGTTCTCCCGCTTTTCAACTAAGAATCACTAAAAAGTTGAGATTACAAAATAAACCCCCAGGTGGCAGCATCTTTCACTCGGAAAACGTATTTCGGGTTGTCCTGGATACGCGATCACCACGATGCGCACGAGAAACTTAAAAGAGTTGCGCATAGAGACGGCAGGTTAACAGCGTGGCATGGTGGCTATAGCACTGGATTCATATCCCGAGGGCTCGGGTTCGATATTTTTCCAATGATTTGCGATTGCACAGATGATGTGGTACGCAGTCACGCGCACGGGTGCGAAGATATAAACAAAAGACGGTGACATTAACTATGAAAAAAATAATTCGACTTGACCGGAATTGGAACCCGGATCTCCCTGTAGAATTGAAGATGGATTAGTGGTGTAACTGGCTAACACACCTGACTGGCAATTTGGGAGATCCGGGTTCGAATCCCGGTCAAGTAAAATGAATTTTTTTAAATGACGAATCTCACCCTTTTTGGTGTAGGGTATAACTCCGGTTCTCTTGCTGGTAGTGGTTTTTTCTTCTGAATCCAGATCCTCCTCTTATTTGTTGGTGATGTGATTTTTTTCGGTCTCTCGGATGGAAAGTTATACCGGCGACCTCTTGGCATGTGTGGGCCAAGTGGCTTTTTTATCACGACTCCTCATCCGCCCAAAATATTTCCTTTCCTTACCGTCCTACTCACTTGGAGCTTACGGTTTCAGTTTCTGATGGCCTTTCCCAACGAGCCAATCGAAAAAAGGGGAGATCTACCTTGTCCTATGCTTCGGTTTTGGTGATCCTCAGTATGCATTACGTCCATTGATAGGATACCCTGCTTTTGGAAATCACACGAAAGAGATCGTTGCATTTGTCGTGCCAAAGCGATTAAATTAGAAGTTGTTTTATATCCCTTTGCACTTTTGCTTGTTTTTAACATTCAATTTTTATTCACCAGTTTTAATACAGTTTCATTTTAAGACATCCATCTTTTTTGCAAGATGTCCTCTCTCAACCAGTCCTAACACAGCCCTTGTTTATTTTTCATATCACCATGACAATCAATTCCAAAAATTGATTAAAACATGTTTCACCGTAAAATGACTTAAAAGTCATTTTATTCATATTCTGTCTACTTGTAGAAAACGTTGTTCTCAATCTGATATGAACAACAAAATAATACCTTTCCACGCTATTTTATTCTATAATTGAACTTGAAATCACATGATGTTCAATGGGGGAATGAGAGAAACACGTGGAAAAATAATATTTTTCCAAAAAATACAAATGCCATTTTTGCGGAAAACTATTTACAAGAAGGAAATAATCCCGAGAAATTGAATAAAAATGTAATATAGGCATCTTACAACCTTATTTATTTAGTTATTGAAGAATTAATGCCGTAAGTGAAGTCAAAATGTGGTAATTCGTAGGAAATGGCGCTGTAGTCGGCTCCTATGGTTGGAAAAAAGTGCTAATTTAAAATACATTCGTGGAATAATCTGCATAGTTGTTCCGTACTTTTGGGTTTCTATATTTAATGCATTTCATCAACGAAAGCAGGATTTTTTTGGACAAAATATTAGAAATGTGGAATTTAGTATTTGTTTTGACTCACACAGTCGCGGCGGAACCTCTTTAATAAGCAATAAAAAATTAAATTCAATATTGTCAAAATGAATAATTAAATAAATAAATTAAAGTGATTATGGTTATCAATTAATTAGCCATTCATACGCTTGACATGCGTCACTTTTAAGTTCACCTTTTTTGGCCATCCTAGTTGCGTTCTTAATTTTCTGATACAAAAGAAATGTACCCCTAATTCATGGTGAATACAATCCCCGCTATCGATTAGCTCCGCTCTGATGCCCTGGGGCCTGATTCTGATGCTTTCCCGATGTTCAACTTTTCCAACAAAACGTCATTAGTTTCCACCAAAACGTCATGACTTTCCGACACTACGTCATCAGTTCCACCTTCCACCATAGAATCGTTCACTACATCGTTCTTCGTTCAATGACTGGTGGAAAGTCAAGCTTCCCTTCCACCCGTCATCCACTTGGAGGAACAGCGCTAGTGTCGTGGTGGAAACTTTCCGACGGAAGTAAGCGTGCGGAAGGTAGACATTGTTTTGTTCGCGTTTCCGAGGTAAGTTGGAAATCGGCATAAGTTTGTGACGTTCGGCTCTCCAGAGGGGGTCATTGAGCCGTTCATTGAACGGAGCAAGAGTCGTTCAATGAACGAATGGTGGAACTTTCCACCAGTCAATGACTGGTGGAGAATCAGAATCGGGCCCCTGGTCAAGCTTTTGTTTCAAAAAAATAATGGATTCCTCACCCAATATTTTTTTTTAGTGTACGAGATTAATTGGAATACAATAAACTCCACCCTGAGAAAAAGTCCTGATATCCACCAACCTATAAGCCACAGTGATACGTCATCAAACTTAATACTGTCACTACTGCCGCTAAGCCTTTTTCATTTCTATCATTGTTGTCGTTCCCGATGCACTATCGGTTTATAATTTTTTATCTCAAAATTTCAATCATCTGGTGATATATAATTTAATTGCGGTTTTTAAATGAGGTGAGTGATGTTGCCAAAATTAGTCGAGCAAAACCGTGCATGACAGATATCACCGCTTTGAAAGATCAAATGCGCTCTAATGGGAGATTAACGATTCGCTTGAGTTTCTCTTTTCAAGTTTTCAGTAATTTACCGTGAGAAAACGACCCGAATTGTATATTTTTAATCATGATTTTGTCAGTTTTTAGCCTTGTATATCTGTTATTATATTTGTTTTTTGGGCTCAATTATTTACTGTTGATGAATTGCTATGCGTGTATCTTCACTCCTTCCCATTTGATCCTTATGCCTGTTGCTCGCGGAAAAATGTTCCATAAAATAGTTTTATAAACATTTTTATTGACAGTTTTATGAATCGTACGTAAAACGTACTTGCTTGCTCACGGTAAAACTATTCATAAAACCGCAATGTCCTGCCATCTATGAGACGCTTTGCGAACACATGAAGTGATAAATGCACTCTCTTTTGGATGACTGTTAGCACCAAGAGTCTGACACTCGCATTACTCCAATGGTTATACATTTCACCCAGAGCACTCTAGTGGTCAGGCGCTAACTATCAGCGCGACAGGTATACTCTTTAATTATTGAATATCTGACAGATTTTAGTGGGAAATTACCTATTTATTTATCATGGGAAACTTAAAAAGTTAATTGTCTAATCAATTCTGCATCCTGAAAAATTCTGGAACGAGATTGCAGCGCAATAATGCCGTTCAGTCCTTCTTTTGGCGTTTTTGCAGTGTACCTACTTTCTCGGCCATCTTATTTGTTTACTTACGGTTGCGATGGCGATGTCTCGTGTGGTCCCAGGCATATTTTAAATGTACGCAGATGTACGTCTTACAACAAAAGGTATAATTACAGCATTTTTTCACAAAAAATAAAAGATTTATGGCAAAAACATGCAATCTTTATCTTTTTCACGCATACTTATTTTCCATTTGCGCCTGAAACAATTGGCACTAGTAGTAATCCATACAAGATATCACAATTCCGTCAGACCCTTGACTGTTAGGTTAAAAACTATATGTATTGTTTATTTACTTACTTTCTGATCACACTCAACGGTGCTAAGGCTCGAACGCATTCTTCTAACAAGAAGGATACTGCCTCAACGTTCCATGAACTTCCAGCCATGTTTGTTTACGTTTTCCTTGTTTGGCTTCCCATGTATACGAGATTATTATCAACGCGATGAGCGGAACGTCTCATTGGTTGTTGCATAAAACGGTTTTATGGAAATAGAACCTGTCCTATTCCTTAAAACATTTTATAAAACCTGATTTTATAAAACGGTTTTATCGTTATCAAGCTCATTTTTATAAAATTAGTCGATTTTATAAAACGTTTTACCGAAAATTTTACCGTGAGCAACAGGCATTAGAACCAGGTGGTGTATCTTCAATTTAATTCTTCCATTGATAAAAATTCAGCTTTCTCCGTTGTACCCATCAGAATGAGGAATTAGCTAACGTTATAGATAGTTGTGTAAGCTCCAGGAAGCAGCTCTTCTTAATGGGGTGTCTGTCGCGTCGTGGCTGCGATGACGACTCGGAAGCTGTGTAAATTGGATTGAGTTTGAAAGATAGGAATCATCTCCCGATTTTTTCCTCATACGTCATGCTTATATCCGCATTGAATTTAATTTTGGCTGAATCCTGGCTGCTTGTCTTGTGCTACTGCCGTTTTATGGCAATTTGTGCATTGTTACATACTCAGTGGCGAATTTAATTATTCACCCTTACGGCTTCTCTTGTAATCGAGGTCGATATGTATGATCGAGGTTAAAATTTGTGACATACCAGTTAGGAACCGATTTATGTCTTTGTTTGTCTTTGTTATTACATTTATGTCTATGTCTTTGTTATTACATTTGTTAGTCTTAGTAACATTTTGAACAAGAAGGTACGGTCCCCATAACCCTTAGTATCCTTTATATTAGTCGGGATAATGATCGTTGAAATGTTTTTCGATGAATATCTGTCACTAATACCACTTTTATTTAAATTAAGCGACCCGGGTTTCAGTGAATAATCACCATCATCAGAAATTAATTGAGATCTGTTTATCCTATTGTTTCCGTAGTTACGAAACGGAAGGGGAGAAGAAGTTTGAAACGGAGGCCAGAATTGGGGAAAAGGAAGGTTAAAGGTATTCGTTATAATGAGGGTGTTGTCGTGGTTATTCAAAATTTTTAAAATTTCCATCTGCTCTCTTGAATCTAATTGACGGCAGTCGTTGAATAATTTTAGGATATTCATTGTAAAATCACTCCTGTGGCTGCTAAATATTAAGTGATTATTCACTAAAACCCCACTCGCTTAGTTTAAATAAAAGTGGTATTAGTAACAGATATTCATCGACAAACATTAAAAATAGAATACCACAAAGTTAATTATGAACTAGTGAATAATGATCGTTGACTTGAATATTTACTTTTGAGCTGGGCATTAGCTCTTGAATAGTAGGTGCTAGTTTCTAATAGTGCAAATAAGTTAACGAACACAGACTTCATTTCTTCGTGATCACATTGCTCTTATTGCGAAGGGTTTTGCCGGAAGCAGACTATCTCGCAGTTGAATTTTTAGTAGCCCCCTATAAGGCATTCCAGCACTTACGCAACGTGGGATTGTAGAAAAATTGGAGCATAAAGATGTTTTAATGTTTTCTACAGGCAAAGTACGATTTCTTCTTCAAGTTTGGTGATCGAGTCGGTGTTGTGACTAGGGTACTAGTACGAGGCATGTCCAAGAATTAAAGACCGTTTGAATTTTGACGCCGCCCGGGCGAACTATTCCGCCAGAAGGTGGCACTAGGGTAAAGCGTAGACTTCCCTCTCCACAACGCGCCGTCTCGCAGCTCTGTATTCCAACCAGGGTGGCCGTGGCAGGCAATAGCGATGGACGTCCCAGTGCCGCATCCCGCCAACAGTGAAGTTCGCGGGATGTTCAAAAATGTTGACTGAAGTGCACCACGAAAATCGCGTGGAGAGTGCCCAAAACTTTTTGGATCGCTTCAACAGGGAGGGGGGGGGGGTGATTTTTTGTACTCGATCGTGACAGGTGACGAGACCTGGGCGTACCACTGCACACCGGAGTCCAAACAGCAATCCATGACATGGCGTCTCGGAACACCTCGCGTCCGAAAATGTCGTCAAGCAATCTCTGCGAAAAAAGTCATGTCAACCGTGTTTTGGAGTCCTTCTCGTCAAATGTTTGCCAAACGGAACCACAATCAACGCAGATCGGTATTGTGAGACTCTAAAAAATCTTCGAAGAGCGATCCAAAACAAGCGCCGAGGAAGGTTGAGCTAGGGAGTGTGTTCGTTGCACGACAATGCTTGGCCCCACTCCGCAGCCGTGACCACATCGCTTCTGGCTTCTTTCAAATGAGAAGTTCTTAGCCATCTGGCTTACAGTCCTGACCTGGCGCCAAGCGATTTTCATCTTTTTCTTCACCTTAAGCAACATTTAGCTGGAAACACTTCGAGATTGAAGAGGAAGTCCAGGAAAAGGTGAAGAGCTGGTTGCGGTCACAGGCGGGGGACTTTTACGCCGAAGGCATCAAGAAGCTCGTTCCCCGGCTCATCAAGTGCATCGAAGTTGAAGGAGACTATGTAGAAAAATAGTTTATATATGTGCAAACAATTCCATGTAGTTATTTTATAAAAATACAATTTTCCTGATTTTTAAAACGAAAACGGTCTTTAATTTCTGGACAACCCTCGTACTTCCCACTCCAGAGGATCCGCTTTCAAATAACGGCTGTGACGGATCTCTCAACTCAACCTAATTTTCATCATGCCATAAGCCATACTGACAGGTTGACGCTTCTCTCAGTGGAGCTCTAGAAAAGGATGAGGAATTTTTAAATCAGAGCTTTGACATGACCTGTGCCCTTTGCCCATAGGGCAACGCAATAAGAATGTGTTTGCAAGTAAATGTAGGCACTGGTTCACGCTTGTTTCACATACGCATGACAGTTGAAGATACTATGAACCGCATTTGTTGCAAGCTCAATAGAGAATATGATGAATTTAAGTGTTAAAAGAGTCCCCTTTTCTCGGAATTTATTTTAGACACTCCTACGGTTAAGGAGGTTCCATGGTTTCACTCAACTTAAGAGAATTTGACGACATATGCTGGAAGTATTACTTATGTTGTCTTAAATCTACCTGATTTTTTTCAGAAATATTTACCAAAGATTACTTAAGATATTTGATCGAGAAGTGGACAAAAAATTACATGGGTTCTTATGGGAGAACACAAGGTACGAGTAGCTTAATTCATCAAAAAGAACCTTTTTCTAGAGAAGAATAAGAAAAACAAAAAATAATAAAAATAAAGTACATCAAATGATTTTCATACATTATTCTATTGATGATTTAAATTATTTTTGTTTTACTTATTCTTAACTAGAAAACGTTCTTTCCGATGAATAAAGCTCGTCACAACTCGCGTTCCTATAAGAACCCATGTAATTGCATGCCCACACTTCCACATCAAATATCCTAAAAAATCTGCGGTGAATAATTTTGAAAAACTTCAGGTAGCTTTAGGAAAACATAATTAATGTTTCCAGCAAGTTTCGTCGGATTCCCTTAAGTTGAGCGAAACCAACTGAACGTCCATAAGGTTTTTTCCCTCCACCAACCGTATACGCTGTATGAGAAAGGTTGGTATCAAAGAGAAATTAATAGTCCGGACTTGACGGTGAAATAGAATTCAGTGGAGATAAAAATAATGGGCTTTTGAATATCAGTTTAAAAAAGAAAGAAAAATCTGCCAAAGAATGAGCGACTAGGCGAGCATGTTCAGCAGCCGTTACCGGATATAATATAAGCTGAAAGCTACTACGTAACAGACGAATACGGTGTTTTAGACATTTCCAATTCATAAATTCTCTGTAGTATTTAAGACGAAATTACATTCAAATTTTATTTATTTCAAAGCGATTTTATGACTTGCTTGCAATTACAAATAAAAATTACGGTAGCAGCAAATTAGGTTCACCACTATAGTAGACATAAGTATTGTCTTTCAAAAGATATTGATTGCAATATTATTTAGCTAACTTGCTCAACGACGGGTGCTCTGTGGATAGCGCTTCGAGTGTAGTACCTACTCTATCCGTCGGAGGGAATGGCGAACTGTGGTCCCCTTGTGGCTACTTTCGTGAAGAGTACTCTATGGCCTACACCGGGTTTCTCTCCATCCTTCCCGCACTAAAGCCACCTTCCCTCAAAAGGCGCAAATGAACACCGCTTTCCGTCGCCCACTTCAAATAAAATAGCCACATTTCAATATATGGGAACGTTTGGAATTTTGATAAGTTAATCTGGGTATGCGCCCATTAATAGTTGCTTACCAACGGGAGGCGATGAAGTTAGGTAGGGCATATGTATACAGGGAAGTTGTTTATAGCGCAGACGTAGGACAAAAGAAACGAAGTGCTTCGAAATCTGAAGTGATGCTTACGGACGATTTTTAGAGCCGCTGTATATTTGCATTAGCGGCTGATGTTCGTGCTGTGACTGCGGGTTTTCTTAAAAATAGATTGATGTTTGACATATTGACTACGCACTACAAACAACATTTTTATAAGCATTCGTACTCTCTCAATTTAGCTATTATTAGTTCTTTTCTTCTATTATGGTTGATCGTAGAGTACTCATGATTAATAAAAATACTTAGTACTTTTCTACGAAGTTGTTTTTAATTTACGACGCGTTTCACCGATATATACGGCATCGTCTGGTACAGAAAACTTTGTTGTATGCGTTCATTGTTGTCGTAGTTACGGGGGAGGAGGGTAAAACTACAAATATTCGGACATGGTTGAGAGAAAATAATACACGTTGATTAAGGGTTGTTGAGGCAGGAAAGGTTAATTTTATTGGAAAGGATTGGGGAGGGATGTGGAAATAATAATTAGTTAAGTTCGTTATTTCCCTGTTCGTATTCTCTACCGAATCTTGAAATTCAAAGGTTATTAGTTACTTTAGTTATCATAAGCCAATAGTTTCTTTCCTAGAATTCTGTAGAAATAGTAATGAACTAAGTGAAATTATTCATAGTGAGAAAAATGAAAATAATATGCGAGAAAATGTTGAAAATGAGGAAATGGTGGTTGAAGATGTAACCAATGGTGATGAGAATTGTTAATTAGTATAGAAATATAGTTAACATAAGATATATAAATGAGTGTGTTATATTATTCAGACGCATGTACAATACCTATTTTTCAGATAATACCTATAATACCTATTTTGTCAACGAAAAATTTAAATTTACATAAATGAAATATTCATTTAACAAAAATTATTGTACCTTATTCTCCTTTTTTATTCAGATTTAAATTTGGGAATATAAATCGGTTAAAGATGTTTTCATTTTCACAGCGTGTGGTCCTATAAGCACACCCAATTTTTTTTAAATTATCAGGGGTACATCCAGCCATTTACTTTCAGAATATTTGTTTGTTAATTTTTTTTTCTTGAGTGAAACAAAAACTTCTCCCTCTTGCAAAGGATAGTATTTCTGGCTGCTTACCCACTCGGAAAATAATAATCGAATCCTTTCCGAGAGGGTCTCCTGAGGACATTTTTTTACTCGGGAAGTAAAGGATGGCTGACCGGAGGGGGAAGGATATACGTGTTACTACGCGAATACCAAGGACTCAGGGGGGTAAACTTAAATGAGATTTTCGGATTTAATGATGCCTAAGCTCACTTTCTTCTACGCTCGATTCAAGATCTTGATTCGGGCAGAGGAACGCTATAAAAAGAGATTTATGAGAAGTGCCTCCCGACGATTCCCTGGCCGATTATACCCTCTTTGCAGGATTAACTACTCCTGCGCGAAAATTGGGTTTTTGGGTATCATTGCCTCTTTAACGTCTTAAGATTTCAGCGATACTTCTTTTCTTGCCATTCTGGCCGGGTAAATTTTTTTGTCGAGAGTTATTTATGGAAAAAACATTGCAATTTTATTCTCTATTAAAAAAGTGCAGGTCTGCTGGAATTAGTATTGTAAACATCGTGAAAAAAATTCCTTTCGCCATGAAAATATGGTCATAGGGATCGATACAATTCTCTTCATCAAAAATAATCTATACCCACCAAATCGAAATGTTTTAGATTCTTCATGGAAAATGCATTCCAGGATGCTGAAGCACTTAAGGGAGTTATTTGGATATAGTTAATGGACGAAATTCTACTTAACGTGATAATGTTACCATTCGATATACGAAGTATAAGTTACCAGTACCTGGTTACCGAGCGTTTCTCGATGTTTTCTTGATGTACTAAGAACTTGTATTCTCCTATGCTGCTACTTATTGTCTATTTTAATTATATTAGGCATTCACATAGTGCGATTAAAGGTTTTAATAAAACAAATTTTATAAAGCATAACGGATATTTATTTTTTCAAATATAGAAGTGATGATGCAATTAGGTAGTATAAAGCAAACTCAAAAACACCACTTTCACAAAAATGTTCTTCTAACGAAATTCTGAAATCATCAATAAATTCAATATTTACATTGTTTTCATTATTTCCAATGTTCATTGACAGATTATCGTTATTATTAGATTGAAAATTATTCAATATTTCTTTCCATACAACGTTTCTCGTGTGTCAAAGTTATTGAGTCAGGACGCTCTTGGGCAAATTGTTGCAAGGTTGATCCATCTTCAAAAGTTGTACGAGCTGCTTCCGCAAATTCTTGATTACTCGTCATTGTGATAAAGAAATCTGGTGATCCAAGTCGACGGACAAAGGCCATAGCTTCTTCAAAATGTTTAGTGTAAAAACGTATAGATCCAGGAAACGAAGAAGGCAAAATAATACTTTCACCAAAAACAACGTTCTTTTTTTCAGTCAATTCACTAAAAAATTGATTCGCTCTTGTACAGTATTCTGCAAGTATTTTTTAAAAATTTATTTCAATCCATTGGATACGGTCATGTTCCACTCTTAAATAAGTATCAACCAGATATTGCTGAAAATGCCGACCACCGAAATTCAAAGAATTGAACTTCAAAAGACTGAGATCAGGATTTCTTAGGTTGATGTCTGAAGGAAAATATTTGGCAAGTTGAGGTCTAAAGGCTAATCGTTACTGAGCTAGTTCAAATCGAGTCAAATTTTGATGACTGGTATTAGGTGTTCTTAAAAGAATATTAATTTAGAGAATCCAAAATTGCAAAATTTGGGTAAAATAGTGGATAAGTAAAGGGCCCAACACGACTGTCAATATTGTTCATGGTAACTAAAGATTTCCCACGTTTACGAATAATTAACTCTTTATCTGGAAAGCTTTGGTCAGCGTTGAGGGTAAACAATGGTACAAACTTCATTCTGAAGGGGGATGTTAAGCCTTCTGTGATCTACGGCATCAGGTAATGCAAAAAGCAGCTTAACATAAGGCGGCTCTACACCTTCTGCCGCAGCGCGTCTATTAGCTTCTTCTTCTACTTCCCGTATTATCATGAATCCAAGAGCAAACGGATTTTCAGATCTCAAAATATGTTCCAAGAGACTAATAAGTTTCTCGATGATACCACGATTAATGGCATTGTTTATGTGTGCACTAAGAGCATCCTAATTATCCAAATGTATATCTGTCCATATTGAGGCCGTTCAAGTTTTCCATCAAAATTTTGAGTAGGGTGAGCTGCTACATTAAGTTTGTGATAAACTTGACCGCTAGCAATGTAGTTCTATAAACTCCTCGACCGTTGACTGTTCGATCGTCATCTACGGTGAATGAAGCCATTGCAAAAAATAAATTCAAATTTCGAATCCTTTCATAAAAGTCATCAGAAAATGGATGTCGTCCAAGAAACGATCGCGCTAACTCGTTCGGAAATTCTGGATGTGGTAGATATATCCTACCATGCAAGCAACGGTCCCCAAACGAATCTCAATGAATTCGATTTGACACACGTTCTTCGGGAAAATGCAATGTTCCATAATTAATACAAGCAACACTAAAAGGTCCGTATCCGAGGCTTGGTGTTGGCGTTTCTTAACACTTACATTTTTCCGGTGCAAGGTTGTTAGCCTTGCGACCAACCCCCAACCTGGAGGACCAGGAGTTTGTGTTTAGAGTCCTCTTCTCTTAGGCCAACTGCTTCCACTACAGCTCGAAGATCATGGCCTGACCTCGGTGTTACATCGGAGTGGCCTTCTCCTAGCCTTTGGGATCCTCTTCCTTACTCGTGCAAGGCAGCACGGGGCTAGAACACTAAAAGGTTGCAAACTATGGTAAGAAATATCAGCCGTTGTAGCTGCCTTGTAGGAACTTATTCTGTTATTATTATGCTTGTTGTCGTCTTGGATTTCTCCGGCGTTCTTCTTCCAATCGTTGATGATGATCATCATCAAACTCTTCTGTACGCCTCTGAGCCGCTCATTCACGCATGTCTTAAAGCCGCTAATTTTTTGTGAGTCTGATTCTTCTGTTCTTTGGTTATTTTGTAGTTCCCTTTGTTCGTTTGATTCTCCACTTCTCTGGATTCGTGCAAGATCACGTATCATTTCTAAATGCGCTAGACGATCATCGGAAGACTCATATTCTTGCCTCATTCTTTTCTGATCGTTCCTCTCTTAAGAGTAAGAACCATTTAGTTCAGCCATCATTTCAACCTATTTTTACATGCAGTTTTTGCTACCCGGCTTGGTCTTGCTTATGTCAGAAAATGTTCTTAATTTTTAGGAATTAAACTACTTGATGTACCAGGTATTGAGTCATCAACTTGTTCTATTTGCTACGGAATAAAATTCTTTGAGGTATTGGGCATTACCTTGTACCATTTGCTCCTGCTTTCAGGATGTTCTGTAGATCGGATCAATATTCTACAGCCCCTGGAGGACTCACGTAAACACTTTCAAAATTACGTGCTCAATACCATTTACTCTGTACCAGCCATTAACCACACATGGAGAGATTGGGTTGAAATATATTCCAGCTAAAATTTCAAAGTACATCTGTAAAAGAGATTTTTTTAAAAAGGCGTAAATGTCTCAGGCATAAATTTCCATTCCAAGCCTTTGATGCGGTTTCCTAGTAAACAAAATATTCAATTGTTGAAGTAGTGCAAGCATTTGAGATTTTCGAGCTAAAAACTAAAATTCCAGGAAAATGCGATGGATATACGGAAATTGAATGCAAGAATTAAAAAAAATGTTCTTTCATTTATCTAAAAGTAACATTTTTTCATTTGTATCAGGAGTGTATGCAATTAAGGCCCGGTTTTTCCATCTCCCGACAACATAAGTTATCCGACAGAAAAGGCTATTCGACGAATAACTCGTTTAAAACGGTTTTTCCACCTTCCGACAATGAACTTTTGCCGACAAATTTCCCGAGAACGTATCCAGAGCCTTTACCGTCCGATAATGAGGTATCGGGAGGATAAGCCTTAGCAACGGTGATATGTTTACAAACAAAGAAGATACACATTCACAATCATCACATGGTACTACGATAATGGACGGTATTTTAGATAATCTGGCATTTTTCGAAGATGATGATGATGGAGAAGTAGTAGAATATCTTAATTATATAAGACGCCCTTATGTGATTCGAACTAGAGTAAATCATTTTGAGCTCTGGGATGACGTAGATTTTCACGCCAGATTTCGGCTGTCTAAAGACACTGTTGCAAGTAGGTATCGTCCGCCTAATTGCGGCAGAAATTTCTCCGTTGACCAACAGGTTTGTATGATTGCAATTTTATTAATGTGGTGGCACACTACGATTTTAGTAGACTGCATATGCTATGCTACATCGAGACTGCTGTCTCCAAAATTGTATGTCAAACATCTTTCAGAAATAATGCAGTGACACCCATGGAGCAGTTACTTCTAACTTTAAGATTTTATGCTACTGGAACTATACTTGTTCCTGCCGGAGATTTTTTGGGTGTGAGTAAATCGTCTGCATGCAAAATTGTTAAGAAAGTGACCCGAGCCATCGCAGGGCTAGGTCCTCATTTCATTAAAATGCCTAGTACACCAGAAGAGATTTCCGGCGCCGTGTTAGAATTCTACCAGATAGCCCGATTCCCGAGGGTCATTGCAGCAATGGACTGCACGCACATAAAACTTCAGGCACCTGGTATGATTTTGTGGATTTATTAAGTGATAATTTAGTAGCATCTACGAATATATTGATGGCAAAGATTAAAAAAATAAAAAGTTCCAAATAAAATTGATATCCCCATCGAAATATCATATCCTGTTATTAAGCCCTAAGCTCTATTTCAGATGGCAAAACGAACAGAGAATAAGTTACTTAACTGATAGTTATTAATTACTAGGTATGACATTCATATCTCCAATAAAAGTTATCATTACAACAACATCAACACTTGATGTAATGTTGTTATTCTCAATTTACGTACTAAATGCTTCTTTTTCATCGTATTCCCTGCAGGTGGCGCCAATAATGAATATTACAGGAACAGAAAAGGCTATTTTTCTTTAAACGTACAAACCCTGTCATCAGCTACACTAAAAATTATTGATATTGTCGCGCGATGGCCTGGCTCTACTCACGACCAAACCATTTTTAATAATTCATCCATCAAATACAGGTTCGAAAACAACGAATTTCCCAATACATACATAATTGCTGATAGCGGGTATGCTAATACAAATTTGGTCGTAACACCTTTTACCCATGTTGCAAATCCTTTGGAGAATCTTTTTAATGAATCTGCTATAAGGACGAGAAATCCAGTGGAACGACAATATGGAGTTTGGAAGAGACGCTTTCCTATATTATCATGGGGGATGAGATTGAAGATCCAAACAGTAATGGAAGTGATAGTAGCAACAGCTGTATTGCACAATATAGCTTGTGAAAAAGGAGAAAAAGAGCCTGAAGCGGGACCAGATATGCCTATCCCCGATTTGCCTTGGGATGTAATACCACAACAAATTAATGACAGAGAAAATTCTAGGGCACATATTATGAGGACTCACTTTAATAATATTTTGTAAATTCTCAAGTACAATATGATATTTTGGAATTTTAATACGTCAAACTTTTAATGATTTTATAAAAAAATGAAAAATTTGGAATAAACTATTTTACCAAATGTTTACTTATTTGTCACATTTTCTTTTCTAATGACCTCCACTCGCATATTATGCTCTATATGCTGTAGATTAATTTTTTGTTCGTGCTCGTCCTGAATAACTTTCATTCGTAGATGATGTTCTTTCTCTTGATTTTGAAGTGCAGCGTGAATTAGCTCCTTCTGAAGTGAAATTATTTTCATCTTTTCCTCAGCCAACTTTTCAAATTTTTCGGCAACAGACGACTGACATCTCTTCTTCTTTTTTGGGTATTTGTCGCAGCTGCCACCTAATGAAAATCGTGATTTGCAAGTATATATTTTATGCGTACATTCCAAGTTTTGATTCAGCTAAATGAATCTCTAGTTATTTACCTGTCATTTTCGTTGCCGCACCAGGGTTGTTATTTAGGGTGTCACCTGCGTGATCGACTTTCTCTCCTGGTATTACCCTCGGTTCGTCATGAACCAACAGAGTTTTGCTTACTGGTGTCGTTCTTATCAGTTGAGCCGTATTTTCTGGTGCCCATTGAACATTTCTCTCTGGCTCCAAACGTATAATTTCTGCGTCATAATTCCAAAGTTCCTTATCGGTTATTTCTAATTGCTCTTCACTATATGCGGCAGTAACTAGAAATGTAGGAAATCATTATAATGTAATGGATGCTTAGGAATGTACAAAATCAGGTAATTTTTAGGCTACATTACCTATATTATTATTATCACAGCTCAGCAGCTCACAGTAAGTGCCATCCGAATCTTTTCCATTAATCAGGCCATCCATAGACAGCTGAATTACAGCCTTCAATTGATCCTCCAATGGATCATATGGCTTTGGAGGTAAAGGGGGGCCGCCTCCCGTTTTAAGAACTTCCTTTCTCGCTTCTGCTGACTCCTTTCGAATGCCTTTCTTAATGGTCTCGTATTTAGAACGTAGACATTTTGCATCTCTGACCTGAGAGAGTTATGAATAACAGAATTTTTACATACACCGTCGAGAAATATTACACAAAAAGATAAGTTTAAAAAAAAAATTCCCAAATAAGTCGTACGCGGCACACAAAGACCTCGAATTCATCTCGAAATGATAGCACACGCACCGATATTTCACTGATTTTAATTATGTAAGACCTGTTTAAACACGTGGTGCCTGAAGATGACGCCTACGCATTAAAATAGGTCACACCTAATTAATATCCGAGAAAATTTACGTTAAATTTTGTATAAAAAGGACAAATTTACGGGAATTATTCTTATGATTGATGCATAAGTGACACTTACCGATCCTGTCACTTGTCAATTAAATTCATCAGCTATCTTCTTCCATGCTTCCTCTTTCTGTTTCCATGTGGAGGCGTTACTTGCTTTGTTTTCTAAAGTATCTTTATACTTTAGGGCCAAGCGAATAAGTAACCGCCTATCTTCTGGGGAATAATTGGCGGTTCTCTTCAGCTTTCGTACTTCCATTCTTGCTTAATCAACCTGAAAACATACCTCTCTGTTTCTTTTTTCGTTTTTTGATAAGCAACATTATTGCATAGGTAATATTTTAAATGCTATTAGTACAAATACCTCTCATAAAATGCAAAGTAAACGCATCAGCCGAAGATCATGTAGCCACTTTTCGCTAACAACTTATTGTTTACCACGAGACTGTTTACGTTCTACCGCTCGCGAGAGAACTGCATTGTCAGCCAATCATTGTTCGCGATTTCTCTTTCACCCATAAATGTAAGCGGCATTGTTATTGGTCAAGTATTTATCGATAGCATAATTATCCCGCCGACAGAAAAGGTAAAATAAACAGTACTCTAATTTTGTCGGTTAGATAGACTTTTCCACCGGACAATTGTTGGCAACTTTATCGAGAGATGGAAAAACCGGGCCTAAACAAAGCAAACAAAGAAACCTCTGTATAACAAAAAGGGAGTAGCCTAGCCTTTTTACATGTTAAAAATGTGACATTTTTGCCCAATATTTTGTCAAAGAAAGAGTTTTCCCAGAGTCAAGACCTACTTTTGTCTCTTACTTTAGTAAGTCTTGACTCTGGGAAAACTTTTTTTTTTACAAAATATTGGGCAAAAATGTCACATTTTTAACATGTAAAAAGGCTAGGCTACTCCATTTTTGTAAAACAGGGTTTCTTTGTTTGGTTTGTTTAATTGCTTACACTCCTGATACAAATTTAAAATGTTACTTTTAGATATATGAAAGAATAGTACTTATAATAGTTACTAGTAATAGTTACTAGCAATAGTTACTTTTTTCTAGTAGGCAAATCGCTTTTTCGTACCCTATATTAGTAAATTTGTAACTTTCATCAAAATCGTTGGAGCCGTTTTTAAAATAAAATTTACATATATGTTACATTTTAAATTTAAATAATTTTAATTTTAATAAATTTAAATAATTTGGTAAATTTACATATATATTGATCTCCTCCAGCTGAAGAAGGGTCCTTAGCCCGAAAGCTACCCCTAAGCAGTGGACACCGGTGTCGTCATGGATCATCTGCCAGTGAGTGTCCACTGATTTACTTTCCTATCCTTCCCCAACCTCAACGTCTTGTTGCTAGCATATACTTTTATATTTATTTACTTTTCATTTACTTCATGTACTTCCTAATATGTATACAAGATTTGCTCATTTAATAGTATAGGATACGAGTGCAGCAGTCATAAGGGGCTGTCCATAAATGATGTCACACAATTTTGGACCAAACTAGACCCCCTCCCCCCTGTCACAGTTTGTCACAAATAGTGTCCCACCCCTTCCTTTAATGACGTCACAACAATGATAAAACTTCTACTATCCTCTTCCACAGTCTGAGTAAAAATAAGACATAATATACAGTGGAAGTATAAGTGTCACATGAAGCATAGCCTCCCCCCGACTCCCCCCTGTCACACATTGTCACAAGGTGGTGACCCTCCCTCCCCCCCAAATCGTGTGGACGTCATTTATGGACATCCCCTAATCATTGAACAGCACTATTTGTAAAGCACATATTTTTAATATTTCTAAAACACTTTCCCGGCGTTTTATATGAGTAAACTCTTCTGGAGTTCTCTACCGGTGACACAAAACTTCTTTGGCGTTCAGAAAAGTTTTAGGATCGACTAACTAAAGAAACGATTGAGATTAGGATGGAGGATAAATAATGTCAATCGCGATTCCGGTTATAACATCAGCAATGTTTGGATTCCGATTTTGAAAATAATTAAGAACGCAAGAACTAAGCCTCGACGCTGATTAACTGTCTCCAGATTCAACAATCGGTTTCCGACCAATCAAATAAGATCTAGCATTAGTACTTGCCTTGAGAATGAGTGACGAATCGTCTCTCGAAATCTCGGCAGTTGTGAACAGTTTAATTGAACCGGTGGAGGGCCCGAGAAGAGTTTAATCACATAGTTTTATCGTTTACGCATAATCCAGCGGATGGCAATGTTCGATCCGTTAATGGCCTTGAGGCCTACATCTCTCACGGAGACCACCCGCGGTACTGGTACTGGCCTTCTCCACTTAATAGCCACGATTTTATTTCCCCATTTTGATTTAGTGTTTGTTATGCCTATCCCCTTAACTATCACATCAAGTTTTCCTGAAATGTGAGATTTTTAATGACTTAATAATAACTACCATATTTCTCCGAATATAAGCCGCACTTTTTTTTACGATTTCGGGGCCCCAAAATCGGGGTGCGGCTTATATTCGATGTGCGGCTTAAATTCGAGAACTTTCTCATAAAATCATAAAAATGACCGATTTGAGCAAACCATCCATTCGGATTCACGCGGATGCCACGCATAAACTCTCCTACGCCATGGGGAAAGTAAGAAATAACGGAGAAAAAGGTCAAGTTGGTGCACAATTTATTCATATATTAAAGGATATTATAGGTAACATTGTGTCACAGTTACATAGGTAATGTAAAAACAGATATAAAATTCTAATGCCTGATACTGTAGTTAGTACGGAATGCGCTGTTAAAGGTGCATTGTCCCTGGAGCGACTCTTGCGATAGTAGCTGAGCGATAGTAGCTGAGCGACAGTAGCTCAGCACTGGTAAGCGTTGTTTCAATTGGGACCATTGTCCTTGACGCGACTGCGACTGGCGCGGCTAGCGATTGTAGTTGGCGACAGTAGCGAGTCTGGTCTGAGGGCAGGCTCAGTCGCAGTCGCGGAGCGATTGTTGTCGAGTGCGCAAGTGTTTAGTAGATATTTCAAAAACAACTTCTTCTGCCTCGAACTCATGGTACCACTTCACTCGCAAGTCAGCAAGCAAATGAACCAGAAACGCTCTAGAACAAATGTTTCAGCGGCAATGACGTGGTTAGCTACTATCGCTGAGCTACTGTCGCTCAGCTACTATCGCAGGAGTCGCTCCAGGAACAATGCACCGTAAGGGTGCGGCTTAAATTCGAGTATTAACTTTTTTCCCTGTTTGAGACTCCAAAAAACGGGGTGCGGCTTATATTCGAGTGCGGCTTATATACGGAGAAATACGGTAATATAGATTTCGTCTTCAGTTGTCTGCCGAGACGACATTGAATGCCGAAGAATTACGTAGTTTAAAAAGGAGAAAAATGTCTTGGTTTTTAAATTTATCAGTCCTCGGAATTAATTCGAAATATGTTTAATATCAGATGAATTTGTTACTGTCCTCCACGTATTCATTGTGTTTCAGCCTTGGTTACATATTCATTATTCCTCGATAGAGCTGGAGAAAACGTTTCGCTTTGCTATTGTCTTTCTCTTCTTCTCCACCCTGGGAGGTTATTTTGTAATCTCACCTTTCTAATGACTCTTTGCGGTAAGGCGGGAGATCCGTTTCGCTCTCTTAATGATCGGCTCACGATAGGCCAAGGTCCGATGGGTGCTCCATTTCACGTTCCTAACGACAGGTGAGATGGAACTAATGAAATGCGGAGCCAAAGGAAACGGATCAAGAGTCGAAAGATCCGGATCAAGAGTCGAAAGAGCGGATGAATCAAATAAATAGACCGGCAGTTCACCACTTGAGAGCCGAAAATGGGCATGCCTCATGTGAGTTGAACTACGAAAAGTGACGTAAATTTACGCATTTGATGACGTATTCTCACTGAAGTGAGATTGAAAAATAATCCCCCTGATCCCCGAATAACACCTCAGTTACGCCTGAAATAAAATCCCCCATTAAAATGAGCATGTTGATTACTTAGATCAACGGTATTCAAACTAGGGTTCAACTTCCTTGAGGGGTACGTGCTTCATGATTAAGGGGTACGTGAAAAACGTATAGCCGGAAGTAGGTTTAAATAATGAGGAAAATGAAAGCGGCAATAATTTTTTCTCCGTAAGGGGTACAGAATAGGGAAATGGGCCCCTGAGAGGGTACGCCGATGAAAAAAGTTGGGAAACTGACGCCTTGGGTCAATATGTATATGTTCAATGTAATTTTGATCAAATTTTCAAACATGATGAATTATATTGTTTCGACCTCTGTAGATTCCCATGATTATGCTCCTCACAGCAAAGTAAAACATAATGTAATGAAAAGGGAAAATGACAGTGCAAAAACTTCATCAAGGGTTTATCACGATTTT
This sequence comes from Pyrrhosoma nymphula, assembly GCA_963573305.1. Lineage (NCBI taxonomy): Eukaryota > Metazoa > Arthropoda > Insecta > Odonata > Coenagrionidae > Pyrrhosoma > Pyrrhosoma nymphula. The sequence goes on along the minus strand of OY754330.1, from coordinate 19,720,056 downwards.
TGCTTTTGACTTTATCGTGCAGGGGAACATGACGAATGATCATTTGCAAATCTCCTCTTAAAGATTCTAAAAAATTTCCAGAGATATAAGGAGTCAAAAGTTGAATGGACGGACAACCTTCCCATAACGGCCGTGACGTCATTTCATCCATCGCTTCTTAACTTTTCTTCCCGACACATTCTAAAATATACCTTAAAAAGGCTTTTGTGAAGATTTCCACATCTGCCGGAAATACAACAATATAAAGATTTAGAAAATACTTTGAAAAAATTTCCGTCTTTATCGGGAATCGAACCAAGGGCCTTTGATCGATGGATTGAAAGACGTCAGAGGTCGTTTAGCGGAAACAGAAAAAAATGCTACTTCCTACGATTAGTTATTTGGTTATTATAGGCCTTAATGTTTCGAAGCAACTACGTAAATCTGTATTAAAACCTTTGCAAAGTTGAATTCAACGGTAATATCGAAAAAAACATTCGAATGATAATCCCCGCAAATGTAAGCCCTTGACGCACGCCTCTGCAGTCGCTTCCAATGAAGTCGGTCCATCTGCGTAGTAGGGATGCGGAGTGCGTCCTGTGCACGGTCGTAGAGAAGTAAGTCCTGTGCTATTTTAATAGTGGGTTCTTTCTCGTCCGGGATGTGGGCTGTCTGACTGCGGGCAGCGTGTTGCAAATGTTTAATACGCGCGGGAGGAGAGATAGGAGAGAGTGGAAGCCATCCATACTTCAGATGGGTGACCTGAGATAGATCCGTAGTCATAATGGAGACCATATTAAAATTTTATTTTTTGATTTCCGCGTCTGTAAGAAGTATAAAATAAATATTGTAATATTAATGGCGCAAAGATATATATATATGTATATATGATCAAAATTCAAAGTAATTAAATAAATAAAGCAACATAAGTCACTAACTTGACTCACTTTTTCCCACCGAATGGCTGAAAACCCTTCAAAACACTCACACAGTCGCGTCGGGACCTCCTTAAGTCCATATGCCTACCTCGTTCTCCTGGCTATGCGTGAGCAAAATTTCAAATGTCTAGGAAACTCACAAATTCGACAAATTTGATTTCTTTGCGTGTTGTGAGTGAGAAAGACAAATGGGAAACTGAATAAATTTATGATTGGGAGCCAGAAAGATGGCGACAAATGTGAAGTTGGTTACATCATCGGTAGTCCTATGAGAAAACAATGATTTTCTCTGCAATTTCCTATGTTCTCGCTAAACATCACCCACGCTACTCGTTGTTCTTTTTTTTTGCTCAATCTCCATTCTTATTTCCGGTTGTTGTCACTCGTTAGGCATAGTTCGGGAAAACGTAAAGATATGGTGTCGTCCTGATTGATGAACTCGCATAAGCTTGAATATAAAAACCTTCCGAATGTGTCCTTGATTAAGACTAAATTTTTGTTCTAAATATTTTACCTAAAACGCGAGCAAACACCTCTCATACCCTTCAAAAATGTAATTAAATATTGTTTATATTCACCCCCGCTACGAATGTGTAAAGAAGTAGGAGGAGAATGTGGGAATTTAGGTTTCACTTTTTAAAAATGCGTCATTTCGAGTCTTGATCTAAAAACTAGAAAAAAAGCACTGCCAACAGTGTTACCAAATTGATGAGTAAATGTTTTAAAATAAACCTTATTATGGTTTTTGATGCTTACGTAATAAGCTTTGGAAAATAATTCCATAAAGTTATTATTATATGATTACTAAAAGGTTCTCACAGGTATTAAATATTCATATTCTGAAATACATTTTCGGCTTCTCAGCGATTTTTTGAATTTTCAATCAATATTTTCACGTCCTCCGCTGGGCGCTTTGTCAGGTATACTGTGGATAGTGGTTGGCTATCATTATATACATACGTCTATCCTGGCGGGGATAAGCTATTATATAAGCTCTTAGGTGATAGAAGCATTAGCAGACCAGAAAAGATTAGAAGCATTCGAAATCTGGAGTTAGACGAGGATGCTGAAGATGAACTGAAGATAAAAGAAGAAATTGAAGAAGTTTACGCAAGAGTAGAAGACTATTTGAGACACGATGCAAAGAAGAACCGGTTTGATTGGGCACACCCTGAGGCACAATGGGTTTGTGAAGAATATGATTGAAGGAAAAATAGAGGGAAAATAGTCCCAAGAGGAAGGGCAAGGGATGAAGACATGGACCAAGTAATTAGGAGAGTAGTACATAAGAAGGGAGTACCAGGGAGTGAGGGAACTAGCATTAGATGGGAAAAGATGGAGGGCTGGGGGGCTATTCTCTATCTCGAAGCTACCAATGCGGTTGCTTCGAATAAGCTACCAGAATTGGCTACCAACCGTATTCTCTAACTCGCGGGATCTTTCTCAAGAACGTAAAAGGAAGTGGAGAGAAGTTTGACGAAAGGCGGGTATGAGAATCTTTTTAAACCAAATCTGCGGAAACTTCATTACTGGTGACGTCATTCTTAGAACCAATGGGAAAGCTCGTCTCAATGTATTTCCGTGGATAAAACTGGTGAAACATGTTTTAAGGCCGTTTTAGACGGTGAAGATGTTCTTGTATCGTGTTTAGCGAAAACTTCCACGCATTAAAAATCATGCGAGAAAAATTCTAAAGATTTTCTATTTTTGCTTACATAATCTCGTGAATAGGAACGCACAACGTCCATCTTGACTGTTTTGATCACTTGAAATAAGATAGTTCGTAAATATATTCGGGAATTAGGGTTCATGTCGATGATATGGTTCAATATGATTCGTGCTATTTGCTTTCGTCGATTACTCGTTGCTTCAAATCATTTAAATAATATACGAAGATGAAACTTTCAAAAGAAATGCGAAGGTGATACACGCTACCACGGCCCAATAAGTATCCCATTATGGGCTGGAATCACGTAACTCACCGAAGGTAAATATCGCTTTCCGTCACTCCAGTTAATATATTTTTTGTGAAAAATCCCGCTAATGGCGAAAATGACAAAGTAACCAGTGAAAGTGCAAGGAATGCGCATTTAATAAATGTAAGAAACATACCCGTGAGTTGGATAATTATAGATAGATAAGCGTTATAAAATTACCAATATTTAAGCTGGGTATTCGGAGGCCGCGCTTCGTAAGGCTGCCGTGGGAGCTTATTGGGGCTACGGAAGTAGCTTCGTGACATTTACAGAATATGGGTGGGAGCCTAATATGCTACCGGTAGCTTCTGCTTGCTCTTTCTCCGGTAGCTTCCATGATAGAGAATACCGATGGGAGCAAGTAGCTTATTGAAGCATCTTTTCGCCAGAAAGCTCCGATGCTTCGAGTTAGAGAATAAGCCCCCTGGAGTCAACCACTTTTAGGAGACCAATGATGATGATGATGAAATATCTAATGCCTGTTGCTCACGGTAAACTTTTCCATAAAAGAGTTTTATAAAAACTCTTTTATGGAAACTGTATGCACTCTCTTTTGGATGACTGTTAGGTTAAAAACTATATGTATTGTTTATTTACTTACTTTCTGATCACACTCAACGGTGCTTAGGCTCTTAAGAATTCTTCTAATAAGAAGGATACTGCCTCAACGTTCCATGAACTTCCAGTCATGTTTGTTTACGTTTTCCTTGTTTGGCTTCCCTTGGATACGAGATTATTATCAACGTGATGAGCCGAACGTATCATTGGTTGTTGCATAAAACGGTTTTATGGAATTAGAACCTGTCCTATTCTGTAAAACATTTTATAAAACTAGGTTTTATAAAAAGGTTTTATCGTTAGCAAGCTCATTTTTATAAAACTAGTCGATTTTATTAAACGTTTTACCGAAAATTTTACCGTGAGCAATAGGCATAAGGATTTCCCGGCGTAAGGTGATGTTGAAGATAGTTCGGGCTTCCCACCGGGTTAAACTCTCCCTCTCTGCCGACGTTTCGCTGTACTTTTATCGTAATATCGTCATCAGGGCACGTCGTGCAATGCAACTGGTCCGGAATAAATTCGCTTGGCTCTCCAGGACGGGTGCCGTATGATTGGTCCGCTTAGTCCCGCCTTTTTTCTCTGGCCCCTCCGATGCTTTTCAGCACTGGCTTCCAGGAATTGTTGAGAGAGTATCCAGCGTCACGATTCATGGTCTTGTTTGCCATTCGGATTTCGATTGCTTATTTGGTCTGTAATTCCCGGAACATGTCCACGCGGCAGAGAACCTTTGTGTTTTCCCAGCAAATGCCATGGTCCAGGGAAATGCTGTGCTCGGCCACGGCGGACTTTTCAGGTTGGCTGTGGCCTGAAATGCCACTGGTGTTCCTTGATCCTTGCGGCAATCGTCCTGCCCGTCTCTCCCACATAAACGTGTCCGCATACACATGTTATTTCGTAGACTCCTGGTGTCAGGAGTTGCTGCATTTCTTCCGGACCTGCTGCATTGCACGACATGCCCTGATGACGATGGACGACAAGTACCTCGAAACGTCGGCAGAGATGGAGACGGATGGAACAACCTTCAACAATGATGATGATCCTTGCGAGCTGTTGGACGTTATCCATGGGAGAGAATGCGCGAGAGCATTTAAGGGGATGACTCACCTCCACTGCACCTGACATGCATTGTAGCTTGCTTTTCGGGTTTTTGGCCCATAAAATGTAATATGAGAACTATGGAAAACAGAAAACATATTGTCCCCCGACACTCGACGACTCGTTCTTATTGAAGAAATGAACCTGCGTCAATGAATAAGAATTTGTGGAAAATTTTCCAATATCTTTTGATGTGATTTTGAAATATAAAATCTATTTCATAACATTAATATTTCCACTTTTCTCTTCTCCCAAGAAAAAAAATTAAAGGAAAATTCCAGGAACAGTTATAAAGGCCGTTTTACACGGTGAATGATCTTGCGCATGATCATTCGAGCATTAATTCGCGAATTAATTTCAATGATGACCTGAAAATTTACCGTTTTACACGGTGAATTAATTCCGTGAATTTTCTGCGCAGACTGAATGCGCAGTGGTAGATCTATCGATTGTATATATCGATTACGGGAGATTTCCGACCAACACAGCTGTATTGACAGACTGATTGCGTTTGTTTTGATTGTTGTTTACATTAATCACAGATGGACCGTAATGAGTCAATTTTAGCGACCAAATGACCATTCCACGTCTAACAAAGCGTGTGCATTGCATCCTACCAACAGAGATATTTATTTCCAAATACATTGTTGTGGCTTTCCTTTCCTTATTTATATGTTATTATGACTTAGCGTTAGCGAAGTGAGGTAAATTCAATAACAAAACAACAAAGATGGACGTCGTGCGCTCGTATCATGCGATCATTCACGGGATCATGCGAGCAAAAATAGAACATGTTCTAATTTTGATCGCATGATCATGCGCATGACCAAGAATACGCCGAATTTTCCGTATTACACGAGGCATTAACGTCATGCGAATGATCATTCGAATGATCATGCGCAAGATCATTCGCCGTGTAAAACGGCCTTAAAAATAAAAATTATTGGGATTGGAAGAATTTTTTCTCTTCTCTTAAGGGCTAGTCATGAACCAGAGTGTTACTTAAAATTTACGTGGAATATTTTAAAAATATCAAGGTTTTTTCTTCTTCTTTGAAATATTTATAATAATTTACAATTGTTGCTTTTTGATTGGATCCTTGTATCCAATTTATTTAACAAAACCTACCTCAGCATGCTAGGGTGTCGCCATTTTGACCATGGACGCATGTTCTCCAATAAGCAGCGTGGTAATAAATAACATGTGGAAAGTGTGCCACTCAGAGAAGTTAATTTCGACTCGTTTATGTTCGAGGTTGACCTCAGAAGACCTTGAACCACGCCCCCCACTCACGTTGGACGAACTGCTATACTCTTGATGACCATTTGATTCGGGTAGAGAAAAGGATATTGCGGAAAATCACAAAACTCCCCCCGAAAGCCATCGTATTGCAATGGGGAGAGTGAAAAGTTTTTGGGGCTTTGAAGGAAGCTGGGGTGAGCGGAGCACCCTTGAAAACTTCTGCTCTTTTGAACTTTGCGGGAAAGTTTGCACACTAATGGAGGCAAGTATCTTTCAATATTAATAAATCCCCCATTAGAAGGAAAACGAAGTATAGGGGGGACGAAGGAGGAGGGGCCCGGGAACCCTCTCTGGAGAGAATAATAGTCTGACAGCGCAGAAGTATTCCATTCCTTTCCATTGAATGCCTTTTAAGAAATCCTGTCCTCCCCTAGCACTCTCAGAGCCTTGGTTCCTGCAGCAGCATATATTCCCCTTGCAACCTTCCGGCCGCTCTTCCCCAGGGCTTTAATCTTAAAGTTTCCGCGCTGGTTAGCTCCTCTTTCTTTGCAAGGACGTCACCAATCAAACAACGGATTGGCTCCGTTGTTGGTGGGGCGAAACGCTTCATTCAAAACGTGCGCGAAAAATGCTATCGAAAGAGTAAGTGAGCTACGACGAGCTTTATCGCACGATTCATCTCTTAAGGAAGGAAACCAAGACTCTAATTCCTGTTGCTCACGGTAAAATTTTCTATAAAATAGTTTTAGAAAAATCTTTCGAAACTTTTATGAATCGTACGTAAAAATTACTTGCTTGCTCACGGTATAACAATTCATAAAACCGGTATGTTGACCAATCTGACATCTATGAGACGGTTTACGAGCACGTGAAGTGATAAATGCACTCTCTTTTGGATGACTGCTTGGTTAAAAACTATGTGTATTGTTTATTTACTTACTTTCTGACCACTCTCAACGGTGCTAGGGTTTTTTATACATCTACGCTCTTATTGTACTTAATATGAGAGTAAGAATGATAAGGCGAAAGCATTAATAGCCAATGATTGCCATGAAGTGATATTTCCATTAACTTCCAGCCATGTTTGTTTACTTTTTCCTTATACAAGTGAAAGTTTCTCGGGTTTATCACCGGGTAAGATTTTTTAAATGTATCAACGTTTCGATGGTTGACTCAGCCATCTTCATCAGTATAATGAGTCGAGCGAGGATGCTGGCGGTTATATATAGCCGCACATGCCCCATTGTTGTGGGAGCTGTTACGCGTTCTTTGAATTTCGTCAATTCCTGGGCGCCAAGTCTTGCTTTAGTTGAAGCCGTTGTCTCTATTGATGTTATCTTGTTCCACCTGTATCAATATGGATTCTTTTGTTATTCTTTCCCAATATTTGGACTCCCGGGAAAGTAGCGTGGAATTAGAGAAATCGACACGATGTCCATGGTCAAGGCTATGGCTCTGTTAATGCAGACTTTTCCGGTTGGAAAAGCCTAATACTTCTTTCATGCTCTTTGATTCTTTTCTCGATGATCCTTCCTGTATCGCCAAGCCCTACCACACTTGCATGTTATGCGGTATACCCCTGTTGTTTTCAGGCCGAGGTTGTCCTTACAGGTGACCAGGAAATTTTTTATTTTAGCAGGCGGTATATGTATCGTTTCCACTCTGTGTCGTTTTAATATCCTCGATATCTCGTTCGATATAAATGATATATAAGGAAGGCAAGACTTAGCAATGGGTTTTTCTTTCTCTTCCAACATCTCCGCTCCATTGGCGGTGAAATTTCTTTTTAAAGCCAAATTTATTTACCGTAGGCTATAGCCATTCGCGTGGAAGGTGTCTTTTAGGTGTATTAACTCCGTCTGAAGGCTGTTGGAGTCCGCAATGGTTTTCGCTCGATGGAAAAGCGTAGTGAGAACACTCCTTTTCTGCACCGGATGATGATGGGTCCCCCCGTATTGAAGTATAGGTCGGTGTGTGTTGGTTTTCGGTATACAGCATGACCCAACCTTCCTTCTCCTTTTCTTTCAACCAGAATATCCAAGAAAGGTAAACGTTTATTGGCTTCCTAACTCCATGGTAAATTGAATACTGGGATGTATTCTATTCATGTGAGTGAGGAATCCATCAAGGCTGTCACGTCCATGTGGCCACACGAATACACACACACACTTGGCGCGTAATATAAGGACCATAATCTGAACAATACTTGGGCACCATTAATAAACTAGTCGACCCGTGCGAAGCATTCGCACTGTATCCTCCTCAAGTCACACTTAATTGAAGTGCACACCGTATAGTTAGTACCGTGTAGTTAGTGCGTCATTGATGTAGGTGTGGGTTGAAGTAAGGAATAGATGTGTGTTTAAATTTTAGATTATATATTTTTTGAAACACAAGGTTAAGGTATTTACATATTTACAGCATATTTACATGTTTACAGGACCTCTTTGAACACTATGTTTAAAGTGATGATATGGTCATCTGTGATTGTTTGCTGGTGGGTCTGTTTTACAAAGACATAGATGTCATTGAAAGAGCGCACCCTGGAAAACGCCACATACAACTGACCGTGTGAAAAAACAGGGTCAGGCAAGTACAATCCTGCCTTTGTTAGCGTCTGTCCCTGTGCCTTATGTATAGTCATGGCAAAGGCAACTTTTATGGGAAATTGCTTCCTAGTCAGTTTGAAAGGCACGGTATGATCAGAAGGGGTGAGGTTAATGCGTGGTATGACGACAGTTTGACCGGAGTCAATCAATTTCGCTGTGATAGTGTAGTTGCCCAAGTGAGTTACAACTAAGTTACAACTGAAGGGTTTAATGAGTTCAGAAATTCTAATCAAGCGGTTTGGGGAAGTAAATATAAATTCAAGTTTTGATTAATTTAATTCATTTTATAAATAGATCAGCAGATCGAATAACTTCTATCAATATTTTAAGTCGAAATTAAATGCGGAATGAGATAATAGATGCATGAAATCGAAATCGGTTTCATTTCGATATATCTCGATATTCTCGATAGAGGATCGATAGGTCGAGGGTGGGATTTCAAAAAACCGTTTTTTTCAGTTGTAATTTTTCGAAAAACAAATGGAATGTGAGTAATTAGTATATTTTTCCGGTTTAGCGGTTAAGAAAAGTTTTAAAATGATGCCTCATTTATGAAAATTGATGAAGTATTAAGGAAGTTATGGCGTACCGACAAAAAAAAGCCCTTAAGAAATAATATATATGATGATGATTGTATGAAAAACATAAGGAAAGAACAGAAAGGATATCAAAGGAACATCAGCCAATCAGGCTTAATTGTTGAACTCGTCAAACGGTCAATTCAGTTCTGTGTATAATCCTACACAGAGAGTGTAACACGCCTTGAAAATGGAAAACAAGTCGTTTACCGAAACGTCGGCCAATATGAAGCCAAATTATCTGATGCAGAGCCCGAGAGGAATACCTAAATCTTGAAAATAGCTGCTTGAGTCAATATTCTACCGGTTCTAGTCCGGTCGCTATTTCATCCAGAATTGCCGCCTAGGACCTAAATTCAAGATCACCTGTTAGTCTTCTCGCAATCCAATGTATTATAGAAAAACATGAGTCACCCTTTTCATGAGTCAAACAGCTTTTGAACGCCGTTGCTCTTCCTGGAAGGAGGGTTTGTAGGACAGAAATATTTAACTAAGTGCCTGAGTTCTCACACACACCCTGCCATGCAGCTTTTGAGGTGGTTCGCCTGGTGTGGAATGTATATATGGAGATGGATGTGCGCTTATGTCATTCCAATAATTAACGACAAAGTTTTTGATTATATTCACGTTAATGTATTCGACCTTTTTGCTGTTACTTTGATTATTATTTATTTATTTGTTACACTGATACTGCAATTAGACATTGTCTGGTGGCAATATATCATTATTTTCGGTTGAAATAGAATTAAAAACAAGGTTTAAAAAATACATATACCTACATACAAAATCAAACACTCCTCTTGTTTTTTATGAGTAACATTTAAAAAAATATTTATGTACATTTCTTGGTAAAGGTTTTGTGAGTTCTTCTGGTAATTCATTCCATTCCAAGACCCCACGATTTAAGAAGGAGTATTTGGCAGCATTCGTTTTTTGCCTCCTTAATTTTAGTTTCAGCGGGTGGTCATTTTTTCCCAAAATATTTGGTGGTTCCAGCCTCTTCTCCAATTACAATCAGGCTGGATGTTTTGAGTAGCATTTAAACATTCCCAATAACCTATTTACTTTCCTTCTATCTTGCAGTGGACTCCACCCCAATTCTTGTAACATGCTGCTGACACTATCAGTATTTTTTTGTCTCCCCAAAACGTACCTTGCTGCCTTCCTTTGGACCTTTTCCAAGCTCTTTGCCTTTCCTTTTTCATGGGGATCCCAGACATTCGTGGCATACTCAAGCATTGACCTAACGGTAGTGAAATACTCTTTTACATTTTTCGGGCATTTTTTTAAAATGTCATATATATTATTTACTCTTTTGTTGGAAATAATTATATTGCAGGTAATCCAGCACCAACATGCGACTCATAGCTTTAGTAAATGCCTATTGTTGAAGATTCCTGTTTTCAATGTCGAGCAAAAATCCTAAAGAAGCATTGTGTGTTAAAAAACTTACTTTTAGTTATTAAAAAAAACTTTATTGGCTATATGCCTAAATTTTCCGTGGCTGTTACGATACATAGGCCCTGTACCTTTAATGCCGCAATGACTAGTCGAGTCAAGGATAGTCACAGTAAAAATCGAATGTCTTGGAGAGGCTACTTCATTTTAATATATTACCGTCAGTAAAAAAGTCACAAGTTAAATTTAAGTAAATTGATGGTGATCCTGCGAAGGGAATGTTTTGCAAAAAAATAATTATGAAAACTCATCCATCCAGTTCAGTTTACCCTAGGGTTTCCATCATAATGTATTTTTGAAAAAAAAACGGGAAATACGGATTTTTCACTTTAAAAACTGGTACATTTCGTAAAAAAGCGAGGCTCGTTAGAAACGAGAAAAATAGAATTAAATTCCCCATGCCTGTATTAAATGAATCGCAATCGCACTTACAACGATTAGAAGAACAGAATTTCAAAATATGACGGAATGAAGTTAAATTTACACGATACATTAGAATATTTTTAACAATTATTAACGTGATTAAAAAAATTTTTTTCTTTAGATATTATTTTTTTACATTAAAGTAAACACATGGCAAATCATTAGAATAGGTCTTAACAATGATTAAAGCTTTTATTGTTTCATTATGATGAAGGGTAGTTCTCTTCTAATACTATCGTTAAATAAGCACGTACGTTTCGACATGATACAGACTATGTGCAACACTGAGTAGCAACCAATTTACAATCTAGCAATCACTGAACTGACGTAGCGTCACATATGGAACCGGGAACCGTGTGTATGTAACACTGACAACCGAAGCATAGGGGAAAAAAGGGCATCGTAATTAAGGAGGTTCCGCCGCGACTGTGTGAGTCAAAACAAATACTATATTCCACATTTTTGATATTTTGTAAAAAAAATCCTGCATTCACTGATGAAATGCGTTACCTATAGAAACCCAAAAGTAAGGAACAAAATATTCAGATTATTCCACGAATGTATTTTAAATTAGCACTTTTTCCATCCATAGGAGCCGACTGCAGCGCCATTTCCTACGAATTACCGCATTTTGACTTCAATTACGGCATTATTTTACAATAACTAGAAAAATAAGGTGGTAAGATGCCTATATTTTATTTTTACTCAATTTCTCTGGATTATTTCCGTCATATTAATAGTTTTCCGCGAAAATGGCATTTATATTTTATGGAAAAATACTATTTTTCCCCGTGTTTTTCTCATTCTCCCATTAAACACCATGTAATTTCCAGTTCAATTATAGAATAAAATGGCGTGGAAAGGTATTATTTTGTTGTTCATATCAGATAGAGGAAAACTTTTTCTACAAGTAGACAGAATGTGAATAAAATGACATTTTCAGTCATTTTACGGTGGAACCACCTTAAAATACCAACTTCAATATACCCCCTCAAAGTTTCATGAATTCGATACCAGGAGTACTGCATATTTAAAATGTAAAGCCTAATGCACTGCTCATAGGAGTGATGCTTACCAAGGAAAAAAGCGGAACATTTAGAAAAAAAAAATTGGGACATTTAATTTTTTAAAAACGGGACTGTCCCGGGAAAAAACAGGACAAATGGGAACACCCTAGCTTACACCATTCCTACATAAAAATTTTTAGAATAAACATTTTTGTGATGCGTGCTAGACTCTTTGGAGACAGATGTATTCCTAATCAAAGCGTGTTCCGTAATGTATAAAGTTAGTTTTTGTGACTGCGAATATCCACGCCAGCACACGGCCAAAACCCAAAGGGGATACGTAATCTTAAGGTTGGTAAAATGAAATTTATACTTCTTGTTGTTAACGAGATTGAGTGCTTTACGTAATGACTAAAGTTTTGATTGCGAGCCTCAACCGCTTCTGAGGAGAAATTATTTCGTCCTGTTTGCGCTGATGGAACCGACGAAGATAGTCCTTCCTTCCCCGTGTTAATTCCGAATTTTGAATTCAGAACTCCCGTTATAAGCGCGGACGCTCTGTCTCCAGTGGAGGAGGAGGCCATTTTAATGGTCATTTCGCATTCACGATTTAGAATCTAGATACTACACCGCATCGAATATGGTTAAGGCATGTGGCATTCGTCCATGAAATTCTCATGTCGAGAATAAAAAATAAAACCACAGGGAAAATATGCACATTTATTGATAGAACTGTGGTTTAAAGTCCGTAAACATGTGGTTTAACGGTGCACGATATTGTACAAACGAATGTATCATAGATTGTGCAATCAACTACGAAATAAATTATTGTACGAACGACTGAATCCTGCATTACACGATGAGTGCAGACGCACAATTTTCCATGCAATTTCAATTGGCATAAATTGGTCAAAATTAGCTGGTTTTGTTTTTTTTAAGGTGGTTCCACCGTAAAATGACTTAAATGTCATTTATTCATATTCTGTCCATTTGTGGAAAACGTTGTCCTCTATCTGATATGAGCAACTAAATAATACCTTTCCACGCTATTTTATTCTATAATTGAACTTGAAATCACATGGTGTTCAATGGGGGAATGAGAGAAACACGGGGAAAAATAGTATTTTTCCATAAAATATAAATGCTATTTTTGTGGAAAACTATTTATAAGAAGGACATAATCCAGAGAAATGGAATAAAAATGTAATATGGGCATCTTACCGCATTATGCTTTTAGTTATTAGGGAATTACTGCCGTAATTGAAGTCAAATTGTGGTAATTCGTACGAAATAGCGCTGAAGTCGGCTCCAATGGCTGGAAAAAAGTGCTCATTTAAAATACATTCGTGGAATAATCTGCATATTCCGTACCTTACTTTTGAGTTTCTTTAGGCAACGCATTTCATCAGTGAAAGCAGGATTTTTTGGACAAAATATAAAAAATTTGGAATTTAGTAATTGTTTTGACTCACATATTTGCGGCGGAATCTCCTTAAAATCAGGCCAGCAAAACCAATTGTTGTTTTCAAGAGGTATAGTGGTAAACGGAGCACGTTTCTTTCATTATCAAGAGCTGACTGACTATTGTGGATGCGAATATGTAGCTGCGGGAATTTGGACGAGAGAGTAGTTTCAGAGGAGATTGGAGGGGAATGTCTAATGTCATGTAGCAAAAGCTGAAGCTTGAGGACAGGGAAAAGTTTCGCAAGTTGATGCGAATGTCAGATGATCAATTTAGATGAGAGATATGATATTGTGCAGGAAAAAGCTTTATCTTACGATAATAGCCACGATAGTTGTCCATGTAGCCGTAAGAAGTGAGAATGTCGAAATGTGTAAAAAAAATCATTATTAACCCATCGAGATTTGTTTTTTTTAAATCTCAATACGAATTTCACTTGAAGTTAGTGTCAATGCAGGTTAGATCTGTGGGATGAAAACAAAACGAAATTGTATGCTTGTTTTTAATGTAATTTGAGCAGGTTCTATTTTTTTCATTCAGTCATTCAGACAATCGCACAAGCGTTCATACAATTTGCCGCTTTACATTATACAATTTCGCTTAAATACAAGAGTGCATGCAAGAGTTTGAACAAATAAATGTTCCGTGTAAAACGGCCTTTAGAACATAAAGCGTCACCTTGATCGAAACGCCTGGAATCGGAACTTTTGGCGACGCGCAGACAAGAGTTATAGCTGTAATATATCGAAAAAATGTCTTAAACTGTGGATGTGATTGCTTTTCGCGGAGTTAATCGCGGTACCACATACCAACGGCATCTCAGAAAGCAGCGATAAGTCACAGTAACGGTTTTTTTCATTATGCGTGGTCGGGCAATTGAGTTCACAGAACTCGTCGTTTTTACTCCCTTTGTATTAGCTCACACCAAGGAGGTAAAAAATGAAATGGAGTAGGCATGACCGTGAACGTTCATGGGCGAAAGTGAAGCGAGAACAGGGGTGCTTGGGAAGGGTTTTGTGCCGAGTAGGTGTTGCCAAACCAGTCACAAAACATCGCCTTGTCTGTTGTTTTTAACTTAGATTAATCGGAAATCGAACGCGACCGCAGGACTCGTAAGCCAGAGGAAGGTCTAAACTGTGCCGACTGCAATGGCGGAATTGGCTTCAAGAATCATGTGGTATGTCGCCTCAGATTTCTTTTCTAACCTCCTTGGCTCACGCCGTCTGTCTGCTTGTCTGTGTACGTACAAACCCATTTCCCCTCATATAATCGATCTGAAATTTGGTCCACAGACTTCTTGTGACTAACGATTAATTTAAAAAAAAACCCGCACCCACACACACATAAATACACACTGACTTAATTATATTATAATGTATTTGTTCGAAAATGAAAGAGCATTTAAGGCCCGTTTATCTGTCTATCCTTGCAAGCAACTGGTAGCCCAGTAGTGGAATGTGGAGCGGGAGGTGTGGTGTTCGATTCTCTGTTGGGGAAATTATTTTTCTTCTCTTTTTCTTAGCCGTTTTCACTTACATCTTTAGAAATTTTGTTTTCACCCTCTAAAAACGTTTTTGCATTATTTTACTCGCTAATTATTCATTAATGACGGCGTTCAAAGCTAGCAAGCACTTAGCCCTTGGGACGTCGTGGGAGATGGACCGTGGTGAGCCAGCAACTGTGTTTATCGCTATTGAATGTTCAACAATTAATATAAATGTCATATCGAATTCCTATTTTTCCTAATGGTTTGTCGAATATCTCAATAATTTGACATATCAGTGAAGATAGGATGATTTCCTTTCACAAATTAAATTTATTAGCAATGTGATAACACAATATTTAATGGCAAAGATACCATATAAAAATGAAAAAAATATATAATAAAATGCACTGAGAATATGAGACATTAAAACGTGACGTAATACATATAAAAATAAAGGGAGTATTAAAAAAAATTTGTTTTTTATGAGGTTATATTTTTTTATTTTAGTCTTCAGTTTCTTCCTTTCGCAGCACTGCGCGTAAACGATGCAGGTGCATTAAGATGGCACTTATTTTTCGGAATCGAGAAAAGTAATGTTTTTCACCTCTGACATTGATGGTTGTGGATTTATGTTGTCGTGTTTAAGTTTCGTCTCGCTTAGATATCGCTAACTGGCCTCGGTGGCGGCGGGGTAATGTGCTGCTATAACCCGAAGGTTGCGGGTTCCAGTCCCGCGTGAGGAGGATTTTTCTTCTCCCAAGGAGGAGGTCGTTTTAACTCAGGAGTGGTCGCTAAGCTACTTATCACGAGAGCGGTCGCGTGTGAGACTTTTTCTCACACTCAGATGTATCATTGATTATCTATCATAGAGCGTTTATTTGAATTATATTACACTATATTCAGATTTAATTTATTTCTCTAAATGTTCATTTGATACTATTATTTCCACAGATACACAATTACTGATACAATTACGTAATCATTGCTAATTTTACTGGCGATGTTATCATTGGGTATAAATGAAGAAAATTACCATTCTCATGAAGAAATATTTATTTATGAGGACATACATTCTCATGACTAATAAGTGTGCATTCATATATCTGTTCTCTACGAAATGAATCAACTTTGCCCGCATACTGCGAGAGTGTAACGCAACTGAGTGATACAAAAACACTAACGTCAATGGTCGCGCGATGAGGAAAAGTCTCACACCTTGTAAGCCGACTGTATCAGACATATCATTACACAGCTGCGGACGCTTCATTTATACTTTTTGAGACGGTCGGTCAATAGGAAGAGATAAAAAGTCAGCTAGAAGGAAAGGGAACTTATTCCAACTCATGATAACAAAGTGAGCACAAGTTTAAATTTGGTGTGAGAGAAAATCTCATTGCGCGACCAAATGGCGGGTTAATGATCATTTCGTACTCACAATAGTGTTCGCTCAACCGTTGTCAATTGTTAATACCCCGAGTTAAAGGGTAAAAGCTGTTTTCGGTAATTGTTGTTAAATAAAAAAATAAAAAAACAACAAACTGTGCTCCAAACGCCCTAAGGAATTTGAAACATGCGTTTTACGTACGGAAAAAGAGCTCTACGTATGTGAAACGGAATATTAGAGTACTTTAGGATTAAAATGTCGTCGGTTTTTCGGTATTTTTTTGCGTTTCTGAGATATGGTCCCGCGCAGTTCGAGCGGCTCCCCATGGTGCCAACCCAGCACCGCTGAGGTGAAGCCTGCACCATTCCCTTCCCATCCCTCATTCCCCTCCTTCAATCGGCACATGGTGGTGCACCCCCTCATCCTGCATCCCCAGGAATGATCATCAACTCATTATGCCTCTCCAACTCTTTATATGAGGTGTCATGGTGTCTGGGAAATGTTTACGAAAATTCAGAAATTCACAATAATGCAAAAGGAAATACTTTGTACAGCTTCACTCTAATTAGATACACTGTTCGATTTCAAATTCAAGAGCGTCATTCTCAATATACAATCGTATGAAAACTGTTTTGAACATTCAGTTCAATGGTTGGCGAGTTTACCGGTTTTGACCTTTTCAGGTCATTATCAAGAATTAACAACTTTTAACTACTGACCTGAAAAGGGTGAAACCGGTTGAGTGTAATACATATTGTGTGGAATATAACAAAGTTTATTCTTGAAACATCATGTTTTTATAAGTTTTTATAAGCAAGGATCCATGGCATTAGATCACGCGACAACAGATCACGTGACAACAGATCACGCGACAACAGATCACGAAGACAATATATCACGACGACAATAGATCACGCGACAACAGATCACGACGACAACAGATCACGACGACACTAAATCACAATTAAAATCGGAAAATTACTTTGTAATATATTTTCCTTCAATATTTTGCGGATATTTTGCCGCAGATGTGTAATTGGGAGGAGGGCGCTGCAGAGTCGTTCCGAATGTAGAGGGAGATCAAGGTGTTAGTATTCTATCACCTTGGAGGGAGATAACATTACTGGCATACCTGATGACAGCGCCACCAAGCGGGGAAACGCACGAACTCCATGAGACTGGAGGCACGGGTAACCTTCAAGGCTACCTGGGGAGGAGGTTATTTGGCGGATAGTTACGTTTCTTTTTTCACGAATACCCTTTTGAACCAACCCACCCCAATGGTGATTGTTTTGCGCAAAACTATGGCGAGTTGCCCAACCAAATAACCCTAAATGATAATAAAGTGCGTAAGTGTGATTTGTATCATGCTATTAGGAATTATAACAGTGAAATGTATCTGATGAAGTGAAACCCGTGTTATTAAGTTTATTCTATCTTTCACTTATTTAAATACAGCGTTTTTTGTATATCGTGATCTGTTGTCGTCGTGATCTGTTGTCGCGTGATCTGTTGTCGCGTGATCTGATGTCGTCGTGATCTTCTGACGGGATACCATAAGCAATACTTGGTGAAATTTAGCGCGATGGCTCTTGGCCATTTGCCAATTTATAATGCCAACTTTTGGGATTAAGGGTGAAGCTGTTAGGGAGGGAGAGTTAAGAGGTAGTAATGTCGAGGCCAAGAGGAGACATCCGCGGATGGTGCAATTGTTTTTGAGTGGTGGGGAATGGGTGCTGCTTATAGAACTCTTAAAGAGTTTTAGATAAACTTCGGAATCTTACAAAGTGTTTCATTTGGATCGGGGTGTCGATTGTTAAGTTCCACGAAGTAGCCTGAGACCAGTGAAACGAATTTGCGTTCCAACAAAGGGTATTGCGGAGATAAAAAAAAGCGACCCGTATTAACGTAAACATTAATTCATCCTGATACTTAGCTCCAAAACTCGTTCAATTGTGGAACTCTAGCGCTTTTATTTCTTGGTTCCCCATGATGCATGATAAACCTTTTGTTTAAATCCACTGTCATTTTAAGCTCCGAAATCTTCCCGCAGAACCCATTCCCCTTGCCAAACCCTACAAGGTAACACATGCCACCTATGTAGGTCTATTCTTGACCTCGACATTGTTTCTTCGTTACTACCCCGCCCCTACTGGTTTTCCTCTAATTCCAAATTTGACACTTTCCTAGAGCCATTAAGGCTCGTTCACAACAACTTAACTTGGCGTAACTTGACTTATTCTCTCGTCGAAGGCGAACCAGTGCGCGAAACTTCTAACCAATCACAACCCACCACTGCCAAATTCGATCTTACAATCGATTGATGAGGCCTATCGATAGCGTGATTTTCGAGAGTTGTAGTAAGCTCCCCCGAAACAGCTCAGTTGATATGTGAAGTATTAATTGTAAATAGTGAGTTGAACTATAGAAGTAATAAAAAAGGAAGGTTTTTTGAACATGTGAGGGTTATTTCGCACTGACTCGATCAACTTATCCGTATCATTGTTACCCCTCCGAAACCACTACTTATATCTCTATTAGTTTATGGACGTTGGGTTACAAAATCTACTGTTCGTTTTCGATAACCTCTGGTTTTTTGTCCTCAAAAAGAAAAAAAATCCGTCACAGAAACTCCAAATAAAATGTTATGTTGTTTTATTTTTAAAGAAATGTTTCTTATAGGTTAATTTTCAGCTTCGGGTGTTTTTATCCGTCTTGAAACTTTTATTTCATTTAATATTACTTGGCTACTGGTGTAGGAAAGTGCTGCATTCGCCTCTGCCAGTTATACATTACATTACCATGACATTGACAACTTATCCAAGAATTAATGATGCAATTGATTTAGTATCTTTATAAGATCTTATAAGTTGAAAAAGCTTCTTAAACAATGAATCTCAGCGCCAGTGATCGACAATTAATCCATGGAGATAATCTCCACTTGAGATCTTTGTTGCCGCTTGATTGTTTACTTCATTTGGTTCACCAAAACACCTAAATTTGGGTTTCATTGGTTGGTTATTCTTTTCACAACGTTTAAAAATAAGTACTCAAGCTTAGATTGGTGAAGGTAATTGTCTTTATCGGTAAATCAATATCAGTTCCATGCATGGAAGAGAGCCGTCGAAAAATATGTGCTCATGTAACGGTACCGTTTAAAATGCCATATCTTCGCTAAAAATTAAGATATGAAAATAATTTTACCAGTTATTGAAATTAAATTAAATTTTCCAATTTTTATGACCCTATTAACCTTTTCGTATATCTCAAAATAAAAAAGTTATTCTAAAAAATAATTTTTTGAAGAAGAAAAATACTGACAATTTCAGTTACCACTTCAGAATATGTGAGGAATATGCGTAAATTTTGGCAGAAAAAGAAAGATACAAACTTTAAGTACAATTTAGACCAGTTTTTCTTTGTAAGTATTGCTGGATGCCACTGCTTTTGGGGGTTTTCATGGTAACTGCAGAATGCTTTTGACACAATGTTTGCGTTGCCATAGCTCGGTAAGTAAGGAGTTGCGACCCCATGTTCATAGGACAAAAAATGCTTAAAATCACGTCCCCAACCTCCTCCAGAAGTATTGCGCTTTCCTCCTGAAACACCCTGTGTATGCCACGATGTGTACTCCCCGTTGAGACAGCCATGTAGTTTTAAAGATGTTGTTGAACTCCCGGGAGACGACGCGACGTCTTACTTCGTCCACTCCTCTTCTTTCAATTCATCGTGACTCGCGCAGTCGTCACCGCCGCATGCTGGCGCCACGGTCGCACGCGTTCCAAAGAGTTCCTGGCGATGCAAGATGTCCTGTTTGCCCTCGTTTCAAATCGTGAATATTTGCACTCTTCGTGATCTTCAGGGCTAATTAATTTGCCCGGAGAGTGATTGCGTGGTTTCTCTCTCTCTTCCCTTCCTTGGTTCCAGTGTGGGCGGGCAGGCTCCATTTATTCTTCCGACTTACTTCCTTCCGCTTGGCATCTCTTAAGAGACATCTCGCTTCCATCATAGTATTCAGTCGTAGTTGAGTGTTACGGCAGGGGGGGCGTATAATTATAAACTCTTGAAATGCTTCTTCCAAGGGGAAACGATACTACTAAAATCTTTTTTTTACTCCTTTCGCATATGTTCAGCGGAGGAAACTTTTCAAACGATAGCGCTCGCAAATGATACTTGACGAATACACTCGATTTCCTCGCAGGCTTTGTGAGAGAAAGTCGGCCAAGCAGAAGACGCGAAATATTGTTTGTTCTATGAATGAACCACACCGATTCATTACTTATGCATCTCGACTATTTAGTGACTTGCAAGAACCCGTCTCTCTTTTCCTCTCAGAAATACTTTCAAGGGGTCATGAGAGAATTCTGTGAGTAATTGCTGCTTTTAAGTGGCCAGGGGCCTGATTCTGATGCTTTCTCGATGTTCAACTTTTCTACCAAAACGTCATTAGTTTCCTCCAAAACGTCATGACTTTCCGACACTACGTCACATGTTCCACCTTCCACCAGAGAATCGTTCACTACATCGTTCATCGTTCAATGACTGGTGGAAAGTCAAGCTTCCCTTCCACCCGTCATCCACTTGGTGGAACAGCGTGCGGAAGGTAGACATTTTTATGTTCGCGGTGTCGAGGTAAGTTGGAAATCGGCATAAGTTTGTGATGCTCGTCTCTCCAGAGGGGGTCATTGAGCCGTTCATTTAACGGATCAAGAGTCGTTCAGTGAGCGAATGGTGGAACTTTCCACCAGTCTTCCACTGGTGGAAGATCAGAATCGGGCCCCAGGTTTCCTAGTGGCTGGGCCAGGTATCCTAGTGGCCAGGTATCCTAGCTACTGACTGTAAATAAGATCCTGGGTTCATGTATGGGTAAATAAGGTCCTGGGTGTGGCCTACTTGAATCTGCTGAGCCTGATTCAAGCGACATCTGATTTTGACCACTAGTACCAAATTACGAGGGACTTCATAATTTGGTACTAGAGATCAAAGGAAAAAAGAAAGGAACCTCCATCCTTGGTATGTGGATTTCATCATTAATGAACTTAATTTTACATGTACATTTAATATATATCTGTTGAGAAAGACGCAAATAAATCCAACAGAGATAATATTGCCACGAAAAAATCGTGTTTGAATTGATTCCATTAAATATCGTATATGGCCTGCTGATATGTCTTCGGTCAGACCCAAAAGTGTCGCATAATTTAATGATTTCGACAAAGGTAACCATTTAAATACAGTCACAAGTCGCCAAGTCCTAAGCCCATCAGATGCTGAGCATATAAAATCAGCTTTCCATTCTAGAAGACGCAAGCCGACTTGATTTCTCGCAAGAAAACACGAGACGACGCGCGAGTCGCTTGAGTGGAAAGCACCCGATGTAGTTAGATCGAAGGGACGCGAAAGGAGTGGTAAGGGAATGGACACGAAATCTTATCGTTTGAATATTTGTCGCGATAAGAAAATGCTATTGGATATATGGTGGTTTGAGCGAGATAGTTTTCCCTAGTCATAATGGAGACCATATTAAACTTTTATTTTTTGATTTCAGCGTCTGTAAGGAGTATGAAATAAATATTGTAATATTAATGACCCAAGAAATAGTTATAAATGATCAAAATTTGCAGTAATGAAATAAATAAAGCTACATAAGTCTCTAACTTGACTCATTTTTTCCCGCCGTACGGCTGAAAATCCTTCAATACAGCAGGTTTATTTGCGATTATGTCAAAATTACTGTGGTGAGTAATATATTATTTTTTATAAATAGTTGAGAAAATATGCAATCTACACACCGTTAGTTTTTGACGAAATATATGTGCTAGAAGTTCCTCAATGTTTTAATATTCTCCCTCCGGAGCGCACAGCCATAATCTATCCCATGTAAAACCGCGTGTATTATTAGGCAAATTGCTCGAAAAGTAGTTCGGCAACGGGTTGATATTTCAATATCATTGGTAAGATGAGAGTTTTTTCTTAAAAATGAGGCCAAATTCTAAGTGAAGTGGTTTTTCTCTCAAAATATCTTAAAGAGGAGGCTGACGCGTGAATTTAGGCTGAGTATATTTGGTGTACATCAGAATCACCAATATAGCCAAGTGCCGATTACGTACAAGTCAATGTATTTGATGTATTCTGTGGGCGGTGAGAAACCCAGCATCTTTAGTGAGGACTTCAACCCGCAAATCTTAAGACTTAGCGCACTAAAGCATCACCCTGCCGCCACTGAGTAAAAAAAGCTTTTTGTTGGTGCTAGCACTATGTCGAAGTACAATAATATATGCGAATTAATTAATGTATTTATTGACCACTTATAAATAATGTATTCATTTAATTTAATGAGTTTTGGCCAGTTAAAGTTCATTATTTCACTGCCCGTAAAAAATATGCAGTGTAATTATCACTAAAGTCGTTTTAACAACTGTTATTTTTTTCTGTTTCTACCTGTTTATGTTTTTAATTTTTTTCATGGTTGTCAATTAGCCCTGAGAATGGCAATAAATTTGCTGAAACTTTGGCTGTGAAATGATGAACTTTAATTGACGAAAAATCAGTGAATTAAAAGAAGTATTATGCGAATGCCATTGAAAGGCCACGCTTTAAAAAAAACAATACATCCGAGCTTCCATAATACATTCACCCTAACCCATGCCAGTGTAGTCAGAAAGTGTGTTGGCTGTTTATATACTTAATGTCACCTCGCAATTTTCGCAATTTCTCTAAAATAATCTGAAAAATATTTGAAAGGGGTTTGTTTTAGGACTACAATATTTTTAATGTTTTTTTATATTTTATTTATTTTGTCAAACTTGTACCTCAATTACAATTTGGAATTTACACAATTACTTAGACTTACTGAGTTTTTTGATTTCAACATAAATACACTTTGGATGCTGAATGTTACTTAACGTCCATATTATTCACCTTTTCTCTGCTGAAGACCTCGTGATATGGGTCGAATCATTCTTGTTTCATTATATCTCTTTTGTTTTTAATTATTGAATGTTATCGTTGTCATTGGGGAGAGGATGCGAAATATTTAACTCTAAATATTGCCCCACCTGCCGGCGTGAGGGCGGATCGCAGAGGGTGCTAGAACACCAGCCATGGAAAGGGAAGAGAATTAGAAAACAAATTGGTAAAGAATGGTGGTGTGAATTCAAAAGCATTCACTGGAAATTTTCACGAAATTCAAAAAAATTCACGAACAGTTGTGACGTCAGGTCTCCAACCTCCAACATGGCGCGCTGTAACCTCCTATTCAAACGCCACTGAATTTGCAGTCTACTGTAGTAAAATAAATATCCGTGATTTAGAAAAACTGAAGGCATATTCACGCAAGGTTTATAGCAATGTTAGAGATCCTGGTATATGAAATGCTGTAGCAAAAGTTGTAAAGTTCCTAATTTACGGCATTATTTCCCCAATAACTAAAAAAAAGGTGGTTAGATGCTTTTGTTTTATTTTTGTTCAATTTATCGGGAGTATTTCCTTCTTTTAAACAGTTTTCCGCAAAAAGGGAATTTATATTTTGTGAAAAAAATACTATTTTCCCCATATTTCTCTCATTCTCCCACTGAACACAATGTAATTTTAAGTTCAATTGGATAATAGAATGCCGCGGAAAGGTAACATTTTGTTGTTCATATCAGATAGAGGACAATGTTTTCCACTAGTAGACAGAATATGAATTAAATGACATTTAAGTCATTTTACGGTGGAACCACCTTAAGGTAGTTGGAGCGAAATATCACTTCACCTAGAATTTGATGAATTTGACTTAATTTTAAAGATAAAACTCCCATCTTTCCAATGATATCAGAGTATGAATAAAACAACAAAAGAACATTGAATATGTTCGAAACAAAACACAAACATATGTGAAATACTGAAATTGATATCCAACACTAACCCGATGGGAAATCCGTCATTAGTACAGATTTATGTGGTTATATGTATTTAATTACTGGGAATGTTTGTCATATATATATAATTATATATAACTATATTTATGTGCCATTTATATTACAATATTTATTTAATACTTCTTACAGACGCTGAAATAAAAAAAAATAAAATACGAACATGGTCTTCTACATTGTGACTACTAGGGAACTATCTCGCTCAAACTGATTTAAGACGTTCGCCGTTCCTCCACACACCGCGTCCAAGAACTCTTCATCCTCTCTTCATCTTCTCTTCGTCTTCCACCACACTACTTCTCATCCTCCCTCCCACTTCAACTCTAAATAAAAAGGGGGTAGGGGGCCCCCTCCGTGGAGAGAGTGGGGGGGAAGGAGGAGGGAGTTAGAGAGAGGGGAGGGGCTGTAAATACTTCCGCATTCAGCCTCTTAATGAATTCCGGCTCTGCCTTCCTGCTCTCGCGTTTGGAGAGTTTTTAAAAAAATGGTTAAAGGACGCGACTTGCATAAATTAAGGCCGAACGCAGCGCAGGTAGAAGCACTGGAACAAAAATCCGCCCTCTCCCACCTCACTCCCTTACACCTTAAATGCCCGCTAACGCACATCCGCCCCTTCAAGTCCCAGCATTCCTCCGCACAAGCAAACTCCTCCACCCCTCCCCACCCTAAGTAAAACGATCCTCATAATATTCTCTCCTCTTCTCTCCCCTCACGAGCTTCTCCCACCCCCTCCCTCTTTCTATCTCCCTCCCTTCCCCTCTACCTCCCTCCCTATACATCTACCTCTCTTTCTACCCTCCTACCTCCCTCCCTACCCATCTACCTCCCTCCCTTTCCCTCTACCTCTCTCCCGACCCATATACCTCCCTTTCTACCCATCTACCTCCCTCCCTTCCCCTCTACCTATCTACCTCCCTCCCTTCCCCTCTACCTATCTACCTCCCTCCCTTCCCCTCTACCTATCTACCTCCCTCCCTTCCCCTCTACCTCCCCCTACCCATCTACCTCCCTCCCTACCCATCTATCTCCCTCACTACCCATCTACCTCCCTCCCTTCCCCTCTACCTCCCTCCCTATCCATCTACCTCCCTCCCTAATCTCTACATCTCTCCAGACCCCTCTACCTCTCTCCCTACCCATCTACCTCCCTTTCTACCCATCTACCTCTCTTTCTACCCTGCTACCTCCCTCCCTACCCATCTACCTCCCTCCCTTCCCCTCTACCTCTCTCCCGACCCATCTACATCCCTTTCTACCCATCTACCTCCCTCCCTAAACCTCCTACCTCCCTCCCTACACATCTACCTCCCTCCCTATCCCTCTATCTCCCTCCCTACCATCTACCTCCCTCCCTACCCATCTATATCCCTCCCTACCCTCCTACCTCCCTCCCTACCCTCCTACCTCCCTCCCTACCCTCTACCTCTCCTCCGACCCCTCTACCTCTCTCCCTACCCCTCTACTTACTTCCCTCCCTACCCTATACCTCCCTCCCTACCTACTATCTCCCTCCCTACCCATCTACCTCCCTCCCTACTCTCTACCTCCCTCCCTACCCTCTACCTCCCTCTCTTCCCCTCTACCTCCCTCCTTACTCCTCTACTCCCTCTCTAACCATCTCTACCTCCCGCTCTACCCCTCTACCTCCCTCTCTACCCTCTCTACATGTCTCCCTACCCATCTACCTCCCTCCCTTCCCCTCTACCTCCCTCCCTACTCCTCTACCTCCCTCCCTACTCCTCTACTCCCTCTCTACCCCTCTTTACATCCCTCCCCTACTTTTTGTTCTTCTTGAGTGCGTTTTAGTTAAGGCGGTTTTCCTCTTTTAATGTTTTCTTTTTGAGGTGTGCTGAGGAGGCCGAGGCGCGGTTAATGGTTTCCGAGGAAATAAAAAGGAATAACTTTTCCTCCCTCGGGGGAAGAAATTACCTCCTGCGCGTGGCGCGACGGCGGCGTTCCTTGAGCCGTTTGGATGGAACCAAGTCCCTTTAAAAGGGTTACTCTTAAATTACGGAACAAATTTCAGGCAACCTCTTCGTAACGCGCGCAGGATTACGCAATGGACGCCCGCCCTTTCCTACTACTTCTCTCGTTATGTCACATTCGAGAGCTAGATGGCCTTCCTTGTGTGTGTGTGTGTCCCTGACGAAACCTCGTAGGCATGGCGTAAACTTGAGCAGACGTTTTGTCTCATTGACCAGTGTAGTAGTAGAGGAGGGAATATACGTTTTTTATTCAGAATTTTTTAAATTAGCCCTTCAGGAAATGCTGACGTGAAGGAGGTTCCCCTGTAAAATCACTTTAATGTCATTTTATTCACATTCCGTGTACTTGTAGAAAAACTTGTTCTCTATCTGATGTGAACAACAAAAATGTTACCTCTTCCCGCTATTTTATTCTCTAATTGAACTTGCTATTGTATGGTGTTCAGTGGTAGAATTAGAGAAACACGGGGAAAATAGTATTTTTCATAAAATATAAATGCCACTTACGCGGAAAAAATGTCTTTAAGAAGGAAATAATCCAGAGAAATTGAATAAAAATAGAATATAGGCATCTTACCACCTTATTTTTCGAGTAATTTGCGGAATTAATGCCCTAATTGTGGTCAAAATATGGTAATTCGTTATAAATGGCGCTACAGTCGGCTCCTGTGACTATAAAAAAGTGCTCGTTTAAAAAAATATTATCGTGGAATAATCTGCACATATTGTATCTTACATTTGGTTTCCTATATATGTAACGCATTTCATCGGCGAAAGTAGGGTTTCATGTGGAATTTATGTGGAATAGGGTATAAAAAAATGTGGAATTTATAATATTTGTTTTGACTCACACTGTCGTGGTGGAACCTCCGTTATGAACTAAATTCATTTAAGAGTGGCTCCTGAACATTTTGGAAATTACGCTGAGGCCGGCAGTACTTAATTAATCCGGCTTGGTTTGCATCCGGCTGATCCCTGACTGCATTTCCTCAGCATCTCATCCCGACTCTCATCTCTAACTGATCACTCTCTCATCCTTTTATAATACTTTCTCTCTCTCTATCTTTCTCTTCGTCGCCGTCTCCACCGTTTTCTTTCTCTCGGTCGGCTACGATCAAGATTGCTCCTGCGTTTTTTTGAGTGATCCTCAGCCCAGGAGTCGTTCATTCAAATAAACGTTAAATACTAAAAGAACTCTGTATGTTCCGCACTAATAATATTATTCCGACCAACGTATTTTTCGTAATGTCTTAATATAAATTATACTAGGTATAAATCATGCATTTTCGGATCATAGGAATATTATGAATACATTAGGACATGTCACCTTTACTTTAAATTTTTCGATCCGGGACAAACTGTAGGTCTAGATAATGTTTAAACATTTTCATTAGTTAAATATCAATCATGCGTTTTATAAATGTGCGTTTGCAATTATGCGAAATCTTTATTTATTCTTTCAACATTTAGGTAGAAGGATAATGCTGCAGAATTTTTTGGTTTTCCCTAGAATGAGTTGCAAAGTACATTAAGTTGAGAAAACTGATAATTTTTGGGTGTGGAGTAAATTATTTCATATGTGTGTTATCATTTTTGAATCTGTCATAGAATATAAATAATAGCTAAAATGACAATAAAATTACTTTTAAAGTGATATATATTATTATTAGCATGCGTACAGACCCAGGTATAAATTTTCAAAGTACAGCGGAACATCATTTTGACGCCGATAGTAGGTTTCAACTGCTCTGCAGTCATTATCAAGGTACAAAGGCAAGGTATGCGAGTCAATATACATAGTGTCCCGTTGATCGTGTGCCATTTCTGACCTATAATTTCAGACACTTTATTTCGTGCCACATGGATTAAATTTGGTACCTAGGTAGAAAAAGGTCGTCAATTTTGTTGAGTGTAAGCGAAATTTTATAAATATGACCTTTTGACCCCATAAATAGGGTCCAACCCAAAATCCAAATTTTGCCTTATGGGCTTTCAATGTTAAATATTTCGAAATACAAAAAAGACAGAATTTCTTTGCGAAACTTTCAATTTTTAGGTTTTTGGGCACATGAAACACGATGAAAGAACTTTAGACTTCGAAATTACAACCGTGACCCCTGAAAGGGCACAGTCAAGGTCATAGGGGTGACGAAAAGCTAATCGCCGCCACAAACCTGTCGAATCTTAGGTTTAAAAATGTGCCAAGATCGATGGTAAGGTCTTGAGATGCCTCTTGTCATCCCTTGACCTTCAAGGGTCACTCAGAGGTCACCGGGGGGAAAAATGAATCGGGGCTACAAACGTATCAAATCATAGGATTAAAAAGGTTCCAAGGTCGATAGGTCAGGTCTTCAGATCCGTCTTGTCATTCCCTGACCTTCAAGGGTCATTTAGGGGTCACAGGGGTGACAAAAGGTGAATCGGGGCTACAAACATATCGAATCAAAGGGTATAATCCTGTGTATAATAAGGAAGGGGGAGAGGGTGAGGCTTGCAAGAATCTACGTCAGATACGTGCGTCAGACGGTGAGGTTCGGGGTTAAATGGGAAGGAGGGGGGGGGGGAAGGCATTGATAATAGTGGAGAATGAGGAGGAAAAGTTGAAATTTTTGACATTTCCGTTGTCATCAGAGTTAACAATTTCAAATTGTTTTAAGAACTCCAATTTGATACCTTTCATTTCAATGTGAAGCACGGGAGAGCTATCGGGAGAAGGGAATAGTTTTTCTCCGAGGCGCGCCCCGTCATGCGCGCTAAGTCCTACGGCTAAGTCCGAAGGTTAAACAGTCCGCAGAGGGGAAACTGTCCAAAGATGGGAATTTGGCCAAAAAAAGGGGTGTGGGTGTATGAAAAATTCCACAGCACATCAGGTGAGGAATCGATTACATGGTCCTCCTCGATTTAATGTTTTGCAAAACTCTGAGAAAATATCTCCCTTCAAACTGGCACTATTTTCCCAATTGTACGTCGCAATATATCGGACAAAGTGGTCGGGACATCTTCCTATCGGGCTTAAGAACACAAAACGTTCCGCCTGCTACTATTTATGCTAGTCGTTCAAATGATCTATCATATTTATCGACTTCGAGAACCTTCCATTCGCTCTAGTGCGCTTAACGCAACAGTGCACTCGACTTCTATTCCTTACAGACCCTGTGTACTAGGGGTGCTTTTCATTTATGTACGGCGATTGCCGATTATCGAACTCAGGTGCCGTCAATCGCCAACTCACCTCGATGCAGAGAGCCGCCGGCAGCCGGCGATAGACGGCTAATAAGCTAAATCGAAAGCACCGCGGCGTGGAGGTTGCCGTCTGTCGCCGCAAATCAAAAGCACCCTAGGTAGCGCACTTCAAAACAGATCGGGAGAAAATTTGTTGTGCGCTAAACAACAAAAGAACGTCGATAATGGCATCCGTGATTGTTGTCAACATGAATATACATATGGATCCTAAACTTGCCCGCAGTGGGTGTTGCCAAACACTCCACAAGCACCGAAAAATCAGGACCAAGCAGATTGTAGCGCCGCCACTATAGAGAAGGTGGTTCTAATAAGGAAAGGCCGTGATTCAAATGGAGATATTGGAAACAAAGGTTCCGGAATTGGCCTCCCTATTAACACCGGCCATTTTTGACACACACAAGAGAACCATGCCGAAGGAAAGGCCGTGATTGAAATGGAGATACTAGAAATAAAGGTACCGGAATTGGCCTCCCAATTAAACCGGCCATTTTTGACTCAAAATCGCAACCATGCCGACTGCAGCGCGAGCTATCTTTTGCGGAAAGCTAGGCAACACTCCTGCCAGTACAGTGGTTCCGAAGATTTAGATCCATGTGTAAATTCATGGATGTCAAGTTTGTTGATTTTCAGTAAATGCGGCAAACATGCATATTGTAAAGTTTATAATTACTCTGTGAATAAAGGCGTACGTTTTTAAATACTGCCGTGACTGCTGTTCAGCCACAGAATGCTATCTAACGGTAGGTTACAAAACATTTCGCCAGCGCACGTCGTTCCATTCAACGTCGTTCGTGTGTTTCGCTAAGTGCGCTGATGTGTTCCAATACGCGCCAACTCCAACACCTTGAATTTCAAGGACCCCTTCATCTGGGTGTCGATGATATTTTTACAATCCCTCAGGCAGTATCCCGAGGCTCTCCGTAGTTGAGAGCGTTGAGCCGTTGACCAGAGGTCTTGGGTTTAAATCCGGGAAGAGCCTACAGGTCATGTCCTGATATACCCAATCGGTGCTGGTCTAGAGGAACAAGTTGTTTCTGGAAGACCTTATGAAACACGGGGGAGGAACTGTCTCTTTACCCTTCACCATGCATGCGTCGATTCCTCTCGCCTTTGGGCCTAAGTGTGTTTGGGATCCTTAATGAGGCAGTCTCAAAAACCGAGTTAGATCGCGTGCAACTAGCGATGGGCCACTCTGAAAATTACCTCCGTATTTTTCGTAATTTACCGCATCCCTCGTAAATTACCGTAATTTTCTAGATAATTCACCGATGTTTGAGATAATTTTTCATACAGATAAATTCCCAACATGTTTTTATAAGCCATGTTCACATTTCCTACGTGATTAATAATAAATTGAGGCATGTACAACTCATTTTTGGAATATTTTACTTAAATTATGACATTATAAGATTAAGGGCCGAATTTATAGTCGCTACACGGCAGTCCCACAGCCCCTAGCAGGCCCCTTCGTCAAAAACGGTATTTATAGTCAAATTTCCACCCCCATCAACCCCCTTAGCCTCTCCTAATTCTGGGAGGAGATGCATGCTCCACCAGGGGCCCCCTTATCGAAAAAATAACACAACAGGTATAACTAAACTGACTCTAATGAACGTGCATAGCCTTAAATTAATAAATTCGAATATTTGGTGTTAATAAAACAACGGTAAGATTTGCTCTTAATCGATAAATATCTGATGTGACGCCACGATTTCTTCTACATTGTAGCAGGAAACTGCGTCCGTTTTCTTAATTTCCACTATATCTTTATGTTTCTACACCAGGTCACACAAAATCTTCTTCTCCACACCGTTGAAGCTATTTGCACGTCGAGCGGCCATCTTAACAGTTTTCATACTGCGTCTGTCTCCTTATTATCCGTATCCATGTTGATCACGAGCGTCACCACTGAAACATTTGAGCTACGAATTCCATTTCCCGCCGTGTGTAGTCCTTAGTTACCAGATCTAACCCCCAACTATCCCCTACCTAGCAGCTCCCTTAATTTTGACTATAGGACGCACAATTCAAGGGGCCTGCTGGGTAGGAATGGATAAGGGGACTGCTAGGTAACGACTATAAATATGGCCCTAAATATTTAGAATATTCTTCTTAAAAATTTCTCATACTTTGATAAAAGAAAGCCAGATTGCGTGTTGCTGTCGTAGTTCTTTTTACGATTTAAAAAATTTATAATATATTAATGTTGTATTAGGTATGGTTTATACATGGTTATTCCCTTCCTATTGCTATTGAATTTATTATTTAACCATACATTTGCTGTTTAATTCTTAAAACTAAAAAAATACAGGAAAATTACGGTAATTTTCGAAAATTACCGTAATTTACCGTGGTAATTTACCTCAGATGAAAATTACGGGGATTTTACCATCTCTACGTGCAACGAAGATCGGCAAGATACTTTAAAGGCCGTTAATGATAATCCCGTTATCGTTACTGACCTTTTGCAGAAACTGGGATGGGAGTCGCTATCAGATCGTCGATTAAAATTTAGACTTAATCTATTATGTAAGTTCCAAGAAGATATATTTTCTGAAGACGTTGATAATATTTTACGAAATACGATGCACATCGGCAGATCAGATAATGTTAATAAAATTAGGGAACCAGACTGAAGAATAGATATATTTAAAATGTAATTTTTCCCTCGAACGATAAGAGACCAATACATCTGCCAATGATACTCTTAACTAGGTTTGTTAATAGGAAGTGTAGCTAGTTATTTCATATCTTATATCTTAATATCTCAATCATTCATATCTTATCTTATATCCTTCCTTATCTACTACGTAGTCCTACGTAGTGCATGTTTTCAGCATAGCTCTTGAATCTCTGTCCATTTATATAGTTGCAAAATACATAAATACTAACGGTCCCTCTAACATTGGAAACATAACAATAGTGTAGTGCATGCTTGTGAGACTTCGCCTCCTGACAAGGATTTGGGATTTGTGCTAACGCATCAATAGTCGTGGTTACACTAAATTTAATGGGGTATAGTGTAATTTATTTTGGTGATTACTCACCCCCTGCCACACAACCTTGAGGTGACTTGCAGGGTATTTTGTAGATATACTTGTTGGATCCTCACCCTAAACTGATCTTCGCGTTGTAGACCGTCGTTTGGTTTGATGTATTCATGTTGTTTTTTTATTTTATGCTCGTTACGTGGTGGATTTTTCCATATACGGTCGTACTTTTTTAACTGCGTTCTATTTTTCCATTTTCTCCTGTTTTTTTCCTTCAGCGCTGTGAACTGCTCAGGTTTTTTTCTTCAATTATATCTTCTTATTCATCTACATCTACATACTAACCCGCAAGCCGCCTCAATAGGCGTGTGGCGGGGGGTGTTAGGACACCAGCCGTTTAAGTATAAAAAGGAAACGCTCTAATGAAATTACGCCTAGCATTTCTTAAAGTCCCTTATTGTTCGGAGGGAAAACGAATTCCCATACCTATCCGTTCGGCAAAATATCTCTCTTAATTTATCGTTTCTGTCGGACCTGGAAATATAGTGGGGTTCTAATGTGATGTTCTCCGTGTCGCTCTTAAAGATATCTATTCTCAATTGTTCAAGCAATCTACGCCCGTAGCAGTTTTTGACGAATCGCGCAGCTTTCCTTTGTATTTTATTAAGTTCCCGGATTAAGTCTTTCTGCACCGGATCCCATATGCTCGCTGCGTATTCAAGGTGTGGCCGGACGAGTGCGAAATAGCACCTCTCTTTTACTTGTTCCATAATGCAGTATACAGTAAATATGTGAGGAGTGTTGAAATAATTGAAGATGCGAGGAATCATTATTATCGTCAGATGTTACAGGAATGTGGCATTTAAAGGAAATCGTTCAAGTCCCAATCGGAAATAAAACATTAATGAACTTCCAAGTAAATAAATAGTTATAAAATATAAGTTCAAAGTCGTGAAAAGCCTCTGGAGTTCCATGCAATTTGTGCGGCGAGAAAATAGGCAATTTTTCTCTGGGTGCTATCACTAGAAGTTTTTATTTTAATAATGCACTGCTGCGCAGAATAACTTGGTTATCTCTTTACCTCGCCCTATCTATTTCTGTGCGGTAAATAGTGCGCAGTCATAGTTACGGACAAATGAATTGCCAAGGCGTTGCGTTTTGAAGTAAATAGTGTACCGGAGTGATTGGCAAAGCCTTCAATGAGCCTTGTAAAATACTGATCCTTTTGTGTTGGACTTTGTGGAATAACGTGTTTATGCGAGAGTCACTTCTCTAAGCGCGTTGAGAAATTGGATTTCTTTGGCCGTCATATAATCATACTTAAGAAGCCCCTTGTGATAACGGAGACAAATAAAGCGTCACTCAGAAAGTGCCTCAGAACGGAAAACTAATGGTGTTGTCTATGAATATTTGACCCACATTTTTTCCAATTTGTAGCAAGTGCAGATGGAAGGAAAGACATTCTTTTAAGGTGGTTCCACCGTAAAATGACTTAAATGTCATTTTATTCATTTTCTGTCCATTTGTACAAAAAGTTGTCTTCTATCTGATATGAACAACAAAATGTTTGAGGTTAGCAGAGATTATTTGGTTATTTGTGGAGCCTTTTCTTAGTATTAAATACACACAGGACTTCTGTCTGTAAACCATTTATCAACTCAATTCTCTTATCTGTTTACATTGTTGCTGTGACTACACAAACAGCCTGAGAACATGTTTACATTTATCTCAACAAAAATAATACCTTTCCACGCTATTTTATTCTATAATAGAACTTGAATTTATTAAATTACATTGTGTTCAATGGGGAAATGACAGAAACACGGGGAAAAATAGTATTTTTCCATAAAATATAAATGGCATTTTCGTGGAAAACTGTCTTTAAGAAGGAAATAATCCAGAGAAATTAAATAAAAATAATATAGAGGCATCTAACCACCTTATTTCTTGAAAGTTATTAGGGAATTACTGCCGTAATTGACGTCAAAATGCGGTAATTCGTAGGAAATGGTGCTGCAGTCGGCTCTTATGTCTGGAAAAAAGTGCTCATTTAAAATACATTCGTGGAATAATCTGCATTTTTTCTACTTTACTTTTGGTTTTCTGTAGGTAACGTATTTCATCAGCGAATGCAGGATTTTTTTGGACAAAATATACAAAATGTGGAAATTAGTATTTGTTTTGACTCACACAGTCGCAAAGGAACCTCCTTAATTGTATTACTTTGAAATTATCGTGCGATCGCTTCGAAAATTTAATTACCACCTTGTTACAGGATTTTTCAGAGAAAACATTAGTTTTTCATCTGAATCGCGTTTTAAGTCATAACTTAAGAGCTTTGCTTGCTCTGCAACGTAGCTCATAGACCAATGCGAAATGCAAGAATTTATCTCTCTTAAGGCGGTGTGAAATTTTTTTTTAAATTTTGCTGGTAATAATATTTTCTTGTTTCATGATCGTCCAATGGTGATCCCATTTAATTTATTATGAATTCAACTTAAGAGTAAAGTGTGATGTCGACGAATTGCATTATTCATCTTGCGGCCAGGTCTTCGTCACCCATCTAGGGACCTATAGGGCCTTATTCAGTAAAGGCTCGTTCACAACAACTTAACTTGGCGTAACTTGACTTATTCTCTCGTCGAAGGCGAACCAGTGCGCGAAACTTCTAACCAATCACAACCCACCACTGCCAAATTCGATCTTACAATCGATTGATGAGCCCTATCGATAGTTGAGTTTCGAGAGTTGTAGTAAGCTCCCCCGAAACAGCTCAGTTGATATGTGAAGTATTAATTGTAAATAGTGAGTTGAACTATAGAAGTAATAAAAAAGGAAGGTTTTTTGAACATGTGAGGGTTATTTCGCACTGACTCGATCAACTTATCCGTATCATTGTTACCCCTGGCTAGTATTGGCTGGAATTAAGAGAAAGTTGAGCTGATGCCTCGTTTAGACTACTATCGTACGTACCATCGTAGCAACTCGCACGAATTCACACTGCTATCGTAACTCAGTGCTGCCCTCACCAGGAATCGCGACGAACAAGTAAAGGGCAAGCGAACAAAATAGGGATTCCCGCGTCCCAGTGGTGTTTTTAAGACTTTCGACATGGTTCTACAAGCAAATGACACCTATATTTGTTTATTCGTCAAAGTACCACCATCTAATTCAATATAATGATTGACGTTTTTGATTATCGTTATTCATCATTTCCGATTTCCGGTCGTGATACCAGCGCTAACCATCGTAAAAGTGGCAGCGTTCGGAACTATGTGTAGCGCTGTCCGGACATGCGTTCACACTACTATTTCCGGCAACTATCGTCAGGACGATCGTACGTACGATAGTAGTCTGAACGGGGCATGAGCTCAACTCCAGGCTACGCCAAGTCGAGTTACGCTGCTTTAAGCCGTTGTGAACTAGTAGACGCTATTCTCAAGGTCTCATCTCTGGCGTTGCGCCGCGTCAAGTCAAGTTACGTCAAGCTAAGTTGTTGTGAAAGAGCATTAAGGACTCGACGCGGTGGAACCTCGGAAAATCCGTGGGAGTGATGTCAAAGTCCCCAACAAATCTCAACTTATGAATAGCCCTATTTGAAATTTTCGTGACTGTTGACGTCAAAATTTCGTCACTGCCGAAGTTCGGATATATTGCGAGGCCATACAGAATAGCCCTTCTTAGTCAATGTTTTCACACGGGGCTCCGATCTTCGCTTGTTTCCTCTCCGAGCCTTCCCTCTCCTTTTTTTCTCTATCCCTTTTCCCCTCACCACAAAAGGAGACAAACCTTACCGGCATCTTCCTCCTCGTTCCCTTCCTCCTCCCATCGCTTCGAGGCATTTTTCTCCGTCTTAGGCGTGCGAGAGGAACATATTTTAGGAGCCGGAAAAGACGAGCGACATGTATTTGCTCGGTCAAGTCAAACGTGAAAATTTCGTTATTCCTCCCAAAAATGTGTGCTTATATTTTATATTTCGGGGGTCTTTGTGCCTTGGCGACGTGTTGGGGATATCCAGTGCGTAGATCGTTCCTTTTTGACGTATCGAGGTGTCGTCAATGGACAGCCGTTGCTGTGGAAACCGCAATGCTACACGAGTGACCGCCTTATGTGCCACGAACTTTAAGGAGGTTCCGCGCGACTGTGTGAGTCAAAACAAATACTAAATTCCACATTTTTTATATTTTGTCAAACAAATCCTGCTTTCACTGATGCAATGCGTTACCTATAGAAACCCAAAAATAATGTACAAAATATACAGAATATTCCACGAATGTATTTTAAATTAGCACTTTTTTCCAGCCATAGGAGCCGACTGCAGCGCCATTTCCTACGAATTACAGCATTTTGACTTCAATCACGGCAGTAATTCCCTAATAACTAAAAAAATAAGGTGGTAAGATGCCTGTATTTTATTTTTATTCAATTTCTCTGGATTATTTCCTTCATATAAATAGTTTTACACGAAAATGGCCTTTATATTTTATGGAAAAATACTATTTTCCCCGCGTTTCTCTCATTCCCCCATTGAACACAATGTAATTTCAAGTTTAATTATAGAATGAAATAGCGTGGAAAGGTATTATTTTGTTGTTCATATCAGATAGAGGACAACGTTTTCTACAAGTAGACAGAATATGAATAAAATGACATTTAAGTAATTTTTACGGTGGAACCACCTTAATGCATTCTTTAATGTGTTTTAGACGCTTAAGTATCCGGAAATTACGAGTATTCTTTACGTGATTTCCTTATTTAGGTAAAATCATGAATCTGGGATGTCGCCTTCAAGTAATTAGTTCCAAATTTTTTGAAAGGAAAACGGAAGAAAAGAACATTTCTTGGTGTGTTGATGAAGCTGTGTGACTGAAATTATTTGCGCTCATAGTCATAAAAACCCGATTATGCACAACGTTGGTCATGCAGTCCAAAACAATAAAAAACAGGAATCCAAATTATCAATGACCAAGTATTAGTACCTTACACGCCAATTAAATAATACCCCGAGAGTCACGATTACAAAAATGTTGGAGTAAAACACGAGTAAAATTACAATTTGAAAAAAAGTAACGATTACAGGTAGTAAAAGTAAATCAAATGTAATCGTCTCGGGAGTATTAATCGAGATTTTTAAGAGTGAACTGCAGCATCTTTTTTTCTGCGATTTCAAATGGATTTTCATACTGCATTCCGTTGCGTAGTAACAAACTATACAAAAATTCCCCTGACGATCTTTGAGCTCCGCGACTTTGAAAAATATAAAATTAAGGTGGTTTTGAGCGGGATAGTTCCCTAGTCATAATGGAGACCATATCCAAATTTTATTTTTTATTTCAGCGTCTGTAAGAAGTATGAAATAAATATTGTAGTAGATATTAATGGCGCAAAGATATAGTTATGTATGAAAAATTTACTCTAATTAAATAAATGAAGCTACTTAAGTCTCTAACTTGACTCATTTTTTCCCGCCGTTTGACTGAAAACCCTTCAAAACAGTAGGTTTTTTTGCGATTCTGTAAAACTTACTGTGGTGAGTAGGAGATTATTTTTTATAAATAGTTGAGAAAACTTTCAATCTACACATCGTTAGTTTTTTGACGGAATATACTTGCTAGAAGTTCCTAATTTTTTAAAAATATTCTCCCTCTGGAGCTCATAGCCATAATCTATCCCTTTTAAAACAGCTTATATTTTTAGGCAAATTGCTCGAAAAGTAGTTCGGCAAGGGGTTGATATTTTGATATCATTTGAAAGATGATAGTTTTTTCTTAAAAATGAGACCAAATTCATCAAATTCTAGGTGAAGTTATTTTTCGCTCTAACTACCTTAATAGGTGTGAATTTGAATTTCCCGATTCTAGGATGGAATAATGGAATAATGCATAGGAGTCCGTGATGTGAATGTCTCTTCCGTCTTAACCCCCCTCCCCTGGCTCTTCCAATTGTCGTCTCTTATTTTCTCCCGGCACGCGGCCCCTCTCCTATACCTTGCCTCCTCCCCTGCCATACTCCTCCTCCTCTTCTCCCAGAAACATCATCCCTGCGCCCACATCGCACATATAATCCATCTCCGTCTTCCTTCCCTCTCCTTGTAACGTCTGCTCGCGTCCTCCCCCTAAGGGACGTGCCCTTTGACACGAAGGGGGGGAAATTCTGCGGTCAACCCCACCACCTTCAACCCTACCTACCTACCCCCACTACTCTACTACATGTCTCCTCAACCTTTTTAAGCCGGTGACTTTCGAGTATTAACGATCTGTCCTCCTCCTAAACCTTCATAAATCATCGCCCAAAGGGTGGAGGGTAAGCGACGGCCTCTAATATAGATAAGACATACGTGCACGTAAGTATATTCAGCGTCGTTCTCTTTCTCTCACGGAAGACACTGCCGAGATGAGGGCCAAACCTTTGTTCTTTTAATTATTCTCGCTGTGGAACATCATTTTTTAAGGGCTTCGACGGCTATAATGTCCTTTCTCACTCACCGTCTGCCAAATCGCAAGACAATTTGCGACCTCAGACGGGAGCGATTTGACGATCAAAATTTCGAATTTGATTCGTAATGGAGGGGAGCCCAACTATGCTCCAGGAGACGGTCTGGTCTCTTATTGGTGGCCGATGCCGTTACTTCTTGTTTTTCTCGTCTACGATGAATGCATGCATTTCCATTGAACCCATTCCCAATCATCATGAATTCCGAAGATTCAGGCGATATGGCGTGGAATTGTAACATAATAAGGTGGAAAAGTTAAAAGCAGTTTTTCACAGATAAAATTTTATTTAAGGTGATTTGAGCGAGATAGTACCCTGTAGTCATATTGGAGACCATATTCTAATTTAATGTTTTCATTTCAGCGTCTGTAAGTAGTATGAAATAAATATTGTTATATTAATGGCGCTAAAGTATAGTTATATATGCCCAAAAATCTCAGTAATTAAATAAATATAAGCTACATAAGTCTCTAACTTGACTCATTTTTTCCCGCCGTACGGCTGAAAACCCTTCTAAAGAGCAGGTTTTTTTTTGCGATTCTGTAATTATTACTACTTATGGTGAGTAATAGATAATTTTATACAAATAGTTGATAAAACATGCAAACTATACACCGTTAGTTTTTTGACGAAGTCTAGGTGCTAGAAGTTCCTAATTTTGTTAAAATATTCTCCCTCTGTAGCGCTCAGCCATAATCTATCCCATGTAAAACAGATTATATTAACATGCAAATTGCTCGTAAAGTAGTTGGGCAAAGGGGAGATATATTTTTATATCATAGGAAAGGTGAGAGTTTTTTCTTAAAAATGAGGCCAAATTTATCAAATTCTCGGTGAAGTGATTTTTCGCTCAAACTACCTCAATTGATTAATTTATCTGTGGAAATTGCTTTTAAATTTTCAACCTTAACTAATCAATCATCATTCCTGTCTTCCAAACTTTATTATTGTGTGTTTGAATCTTAATCGAATTGTCTCTAATGGTGCCTAAGGAGTCATGTGGCAACCTCGCGATATTTTTGAGATTTTTGGCGCTTATAAACTGCGTTTTCTTTGCCTGAGGAATGACGATTCAGTTCCAGATACTATTCCTCGGGGAAGAACAACAATTTACTCGCGATAACCCGTATGCTTTATTTTTTATCTCCTCTTACTTTTGAATTAAACATTTTGAATGAGTTTGTCGATGAATATCTGTTACTAATACCACTTTTATTTAAATTAAGCGACCCGGGTTTCAGTGAATAATCACCATCATCAGACATTAATGGACGATTCCACAGTTGAAGGTCGATAGTAGCGCCGTCGGGAGTAGCTATAAATATCGGGACAAACAAATCGTGTTTTTTGTATGTTTACAATTGGGAAAGGCCATCTCGCTGATTTGTTAGTTGCGTTAAAATGGTGAAAAGGTGTGCTTATGGGTTGTGCAAAAGCGACACGAGATATAGGAATAAGCCCTATATGGATAGGGAGTGGAGTTTATTTTTGGAGTTAAATTTTGAGCCACCTTCACTGGTTTTGAACGATTAAAAGATTAGTTCAAAGGCTCCTGGTTTAACTGAAACCAAAATTAATCAAAAGAGAAATTCACTATTATTTAACTTGATTCCCTCAAGACTTCAATGGTTGGATATGATTTGTTTGTCCCGATAGTTCCAACTTCTTCCGCGCGCAAGCGTTGCGTGAGATCATTTGTAAAATCGTCCATTGAGATCTGTTTATCCTATTGTTTCCGTAGTTACGCAACGGAAGGGGAGAAGAAGTTTGAAACGGAGGCCAGAATAGGGGAAACGAATACCTTTAACCTTCCTTTTCCCCTATTCTGGCCTCCGTTTAAAAACTTCTTCTCCCCTTCCGTTTCGTAACTACGGAAACAATGGGATAAACAGATCTCAATTAATGCCTGATGATGGTGATTATTCGCTGAAACCCGGGTCGCTTAATTTAAATAAAAGGTAAAGGTATTAGTAACAGATATTCATCGACAAACATTATAATGGAATACCACAAAGTTAATTATGAACTAGTGAATTTTGAATGAGACTTCCAATATTACTCAGCGGTATCATGCTTTTTAAATTTTAAATTAACATTTAGCAAAAATATGGAAATGGAGGCCGACTGACATTAGGAGGAGCCAAAAAGGTTTATTCCCAGCACTGAAATAACTGTTACCTTTTCATGATGAAAACACGATATTAATTTATCTAGAAAAATATGTGGAAAATAATAGCGACTCGCTTTTGTTTCGGATCTTGTAATTTTCCATTTGTCCTTTACTTTTGCTTGATTGAGCATCTATTCTGTCGTTTCAATCTGTTTATTTTTTAAACAAGGGAATCCATCAACTAAAAATCTCTTGAGATCTTCTCCTTTGCCAGTGTCGTGATCTCACACGTATGAAACTTCGTGTCCATATTTCTATGCTTAACGGTTTCTGTATGCTGTGATGGATGTTCATAGGCACCCGTTTTTTGATGGTTTTTTGGATAAAAAAAAGAGGAGGGTCATTCCACCTCAATTCAACAAACGTTTGTCCCTCAGGGTCTCAGATTTTGATAAAAATTGGATAATAATTGTTGTTAACATTTGTGGTTTATAATATATTTTTATCACATATAGCCACGACATTGAGCAATTAGGAAATTTTTAGGCTTGCATCGCGTGTCTGCTTCATGTATTCCAAATGGGTGAGCCGACGGGCCGCGCGAGAGGAAATTGTAAATGTTTAAATATTTATAAAAAACACATTTATGAATTGCCACTAAATTTTATTTTTGGAATAGTTATATGGGTATGTTTAGATAACGGAAAAACGTTTCGGCCGATTCTGAGATGGAGTATTTGAGAAAATTTTATTAACAATTTTTTAAACATTAGTAATTAACAACGATAGGGTATAGAAGAAAATATTTTTTATTGCTATAATTGCATTCAATAAAAATTTAGCCTTAATAAGAGCTATTAATCATTGATGTATGACAGTTGCAAGCAAGGAGATATAAGTGATAATATGATTTCAGGCTCGGATTTTTACTAAAAATGCGAAAAAATTGAAATATGCATAATTTGCTCAAAATTTTTTTCTCACAAAACGGTTTGAGGGTATTCAGTTTGAGTTGATATTGTACCCATACACCAATTTTTATCAAAATCTGAGACCCTAAAGGCTGGGACACAATCAACGTTAGCGTGTGACGGGAACCGTGAACCGTATTACGTGGGACGGGAAATTTCAACCACCGGACACAATCGACGTCACGGTGCACCTCCCGTGAAAATTGACTGTCGTAAGCGCAACGGCGAATTCGGGATATTTTAAGGTAAACTGTGAGCCAAAAATACCGTTTATCTTGTATTCACGCATTTATAGACACTAAGCAGCGTGGAACTGACTCTTGGTTAAGAAGATGGCTGGAGAAACACGCGAAATATTTTGAAAGCTTCAAATAAAACCTAAATATGGACTGGACGTCCGCCATTTTCTCAATTTGTGTCTTCTGACTTCTGTGGTCCTGATTGGTTCTCCGTGTACGGGAAACGTGGAGAGATGAAAGTTGCCCATCTCTCACGTACACGTACTCCCAGGACACGTTGGCTGTGTCCGTCCCCGGTACTTTCCCGTTAGCCATCTCTACACGTATTCCCGTCAACGGCTCGCGTCACACGTTAACGTTGATTGTGTCCCAGCCTTTCGGGACAAACGTTTGTTGAATTGAGGTGGAATGACCCAGGAGAGAATTGTAAAATTGTCTATTCAAAATTTGTTTCATCTTATCGCCACTTGCAGATGGAGTGACTGCAATATTGATTAATCTAAGTCACAAAGCCGTGAAAATATTTGGAAATAATTTACCTTTTTGGGGGAGAATTTTTCTCCTGAGAACTCTTCTCCCAATTTTCCATCTCTCCAACATTGTGA
Organism: Pyrrhosoma nymphula; assembly: GCA_963573305.1. Taxonomy (NCBI): domain Eukaryota; kingdom Metazoa; phylum Arthropoda; class Insecta; order Odonata; family Coenagrionidae; genus Pyrrhosoma; species Pyrrhosoma nymphula. The sequence continues at coordinate 19,677,304 of OY754330.1, read as the reverse complement.
AAATAGTGAGTATTTTCGCTGGTTACTGTTAAATATATACTAAATCCAAGTTGGAAGATCAACGTTTATTCAGTAGGCTTGGTAAAATGACTTCCTCCGGGTTTCATTTTAATGAAAGAAGAGAATTTACATTTACATTAAAATTCCTCAAATTGTGGCACCATTAAAAGCGATGCAATGATGGCTCGTAACTGCAAGGCACCTTTCTGCAATGGTGCACCTTGCTCCTGTGACTGTGTGCTCTGTTGAAAAAAAAACCCTAGAAAATTGAACTTTCATTTTTCCTAGAAAATTGGAAGATTCCCGTCTTCGATAGAAACTATATCTTAAGGGAATAATTTCCCTATTGTGCATTTTTCACTGGAAATGCTTTTGAAAGTGTGTTGCAGTACCTTAGAATATATTTGTTTTAAACTAAATGTAGTTGACTGTTAAGGCCTGGTTACACGGTACATTAGAATGTACAAGAAAATGTGTGAATGTCAGAATGAACGCGAAAATTCACCGTGTAACCACACGAAAATGTACGATTGTATGAATGCCTGAACAGAAAATAGAACCAGTTCTAATTTCGATCAGACAATCGTACGAGTTGACCTCATTACAGAGACACCTGGTGGCAGACGACGCAAATGACACATTCACATTTTCACAAGCCAATTGACAAGTAAATGTGTCGTATCGATGGCAGCAAAATTGGTTTAAATAACGCGCCTGCGGTTTAAAATGAGGAAAAACAAACGAAAACGCATAATGCGCATCTAAAAATGTACGAAAATCTGTCCGAAAAAATGTACCTGTTCATTGATCTTGTCCGTGAGAATGCACAAAAAAAGAATCTGTACATGAAACCATTCACAAAAATACAGAAACTTGGCGTGTAACCAGGCCTTTAGAGGTGATTTTTTATAATGGTTGCACATATTTTATTGAGAAATATTTTGTCAGTCTCATTAATAAATAATTGTGATAACTCAATGGTTGTATGAATGAAACTATTCAGGATTAATTTTTTACTTCTATGAATATATATTATTTCCACTATAGTCATATTCATTCTATGCGCTGCGCACTGCTCTCTATGCAATTGCTGGTGTAATTTTTCCTATGTCTGAAGGTTTTCCTTAACGCAGCGTTTTGTTTAAGGGAAATGAAACTGACCTAAGTCTTTCATTTCTAAAGAAAAAAAAATTTCAAGGAAAATATTCCCTAGAGTTTAAGGGCATTTCCTCAGGAAAGAAATGTTTTCTAAGGAATTTTCAATTTTTCCCTTGCTATTCACGAATGTTCTAGGAAATTCTTATAGGGGAATTTCCTTCAGGGTGAGTCGAAAGAAATACTGGGTTTTCTTACCGACCAAAGAAGGTCTATCTTTTGTTCGTGATGTTTAAAATAATGCGATATTTAATAATGAGTTGCATCAGCGATAAGAAAATAAAATAAAAGTGCAAATCATGAAAATTATTTGACGAACATATATTTTGAATTAAAACACTTTTTATAGTCACAGAAGACGACTGCAGCGGCATTTCCTTCGCATTAACGAATTTTATTTAATTTGTTGCAGTAATTTAGCAGTAAGTAAAATTAAATAAATTGAGCATGGGAGGTTCAACGTCGTTACGATTCAATTTCATTGGAGAATTCGTTTCATTTGTTTTTAGAATTAGTTATTTTTCGCGAAAATGACATTTATATTTGATAGAAAGTTATAATTTTCCCAATGTTTATTCCACTCTCGCGTTTTATATATTGTAATTTCAAGTTCAGTTTGTGGAAACAATAGCTCGGAAAGGTATAATTTTGTTGTTCATATCAAACAAAGGATACGTTATTATATATCTTAGCTAAGATGGCTAAATATGATATGTCCTTTTTTTGTTGCAAAATTGAGTTATGCATACCTACCGTTGGATTTGGGAAGTTAAAAAAATATGATGGCAATAATTTTTTTTACATGTTTTACGAAAAGGTAAGACCTAAACTTTGATATTCTGATTTTTTAAAGCCTACTTAACATTTTAATTGTTCTCCTGTAAAACTTGCAAAACATGACATATAATTTTTTGCCATCTTACCACAGATATATATATTATCAGAATATTGTTACGTGCGTGGGTGCAAAAATAACTATTCTTTTTACGGAACACGTCACTCATTTATTTTACCAAAAGTGTACACACAGCGTAACATTCAGAGCCACTCGCAAAGACTCCATTACCTACAAACTCCATTACATGAACCTAGGGTCTGACGGAATTGCGATATCTCGTATGGATTACTACTAGCGCCAATTGTTTCAGGCGCAAATGGAAAAATAACTATGCGCGAAAAAGATAAATATTGTATGCTTTTGCCATAAATCTTATATTTTTTTGTGAAAAAATGCAGTAATTAATCCTTTTGTTGTAAGAAGTTTATCAGCGTACATTTAAAATACGCCTGGGACCACACGTGACATCTCCATCGCAACCGTAAGTAAACAACGAAGATGGCCGAGAAAGTACACTGCGAAAAGGCAAAGAGAAGGACTGGATGGCATTATTGCGCTGCAATCTGGTTCCAGAATTGTTCAGGATGCAAAATTGATTATACAATTACCTTTTTAAGTTTCCCCTGTGAAATAAATAGGTAATTTCCCAATTAAATCTGCCAGATATTCAATTAAAGAGTATGCCTGTCGTGCTGTTGCGCTGATAGTTAGCGCCTGACCGCTAGAGTGCTCTGGGTGAAATGTATAACCATTGGAGTAATTTGAGTGTCAGACCCTTGACCTGAACCATCCATGTTGATTCCTCTCCCTCGTCAACAACCACCCGTTGCCAAGGCTCTGGAAGGTTCCCTATTTCAACCGTCGTTTCCAGAATCCTCCGCCACAATATGAATAAGTCATTGCACAGTGGAACCACCTTTAGTGTGTCTTACATGAGCCAATATGAATGCATTAATTTGTGTTCGTTTGCAAGTCTCCTATTGGCTGTTTCATATAGAACACGCACCACCCAATCATGGAGTTTCCTTCGCCTTGAAGTCTTCCTGCTATATTCCTACCATTTATCATGCTCTTGTTCATTCCAAAATCTCTTATGGTGTAATCTGCTGGGGCAGTGCATACATGAACACGTTTAAGCGTGCACTCGTCTTGCAAAAAAAAATAATTCGTGTAATATCTTCCAAAAATTCTTATGAACACTCATTTCCGTTGTTCGTGGCCCTCATAGTGTTACCACTAAGGTACATATTTGTATTTATTTAAAGTCTTAAAAATGTTTTGTGCCAGAAGTGGCAATATGCCGAGTGTATCTGATAAAGGTAAATATAATTTAAGGAATAAGTCAAACATTGTAACAAACAGACCAAGATTAACTTTATATGAACGTTGCTTTCTCTATATGGGGCCAAAGATATTTAATTTACTGCCCGCTGAAATTTAAAAAATTAAATTCTCAAAAAAAATGTTAAAACTTGCCAAAGACTGGCTTTTTTCTCAAGAAAATATTGAACATTTATTTTGATGGTATTTTCATTGTAACAATACTTATGTAACAGTTACTGCGTTTGTTTTTATGGCATACATTTTTTGTAATTTGCTGGTGGCTCAATTCTGGTCTTATTACCTTGGAGACCACCTAAAGCTCCCGCTCCTTTGCTGTTACCAGTTTGTGCAACAATATTTTGGGAGTAAATAAAATATTATTATTATATTATTATTATTATCTCCCCCCCCACAGAAATCGTCATCGTTGAAGAAAAAAATATTTCAAAACGTGACCGATGTTGATTAGATATATTTTTTTGTCTTCTTTCTCTTTCCCCTCAGGGTTTCATAACACTCCCTTTCTGCGCACGACGGCGCTGGCTGTTCACGATGCTATATGCTTCCTCCAACCGAAGTCGGCTCTGCAGCATGCCCGCGTTTCCATAGCATCCAGTGGGATTATCTGCTGCCACTGCTTGTATACCTCGGATTCGGACCCATCAGTGGCTCCCGGTAAAGGTATATATCCTCTTTTTTCAAATGTATCTTTTTATTCTCTCATAGGTTTTAAAAAGCACCCACGCCGCCTACTTATTCAATGAAGACATTGAAATCAATTGACATCATAAGTTTATTCTCAACACTGAAAATTAACATTTTTTTCCGTTTATTTGTGAGAGAGAGCTACGCAAAGTTGTCCGTTTGATAATTCTGCTGTTTTAAGTCAAACGTGGATTCAAACGCCTGACCCTGCGACTTGTTCATTGTAATCGCATATTATGGCGGAATCACTGGAAACTGTCGTCGCCGCAAAAGATGAAAGGAAGCGTTGTCTTGGTCGGAGCCAAATCAGAAATTATACTCGCTTTTATAAAATTTATTGAAACCAGTTGAAAAACGGTATTTGAAAATTTAAGTGACTGTGACTCCACCTAGTAACGGCATTTTAAAATTTAAGTTACTGTGGTTCTATCTAACTACGGCATTTTAAAATTCAAGTGACTGTGGCTCTATCTAATAACGGCACTTTAAGACTTAAGTGACTGTGGCTCCATCTAATAACGGCATTTTAAAATCTAATTGACTGTGGCTTCATCTAATAACGCCATTTTAAAACTTAAGTGACCGTGGCTCCATCTTACAGCGTTCCTGAGACAGTGAGTGAATGACAAGGGCTTTTCTTATGTATCTAATGCTCACTTTAAAGAGGAGGTGCCTCTTCATTCACTACAACAATGGCTGCGCTCAGTTAAGGCTGGAAAAGTATGAATGTGGCTGAGGTGTTGGAAATGTGCGAGGATAGGACAAACAATATGGAGGAAACTAATGAAATAAAGCCGGATTCCCAGGTTTCATAGCCAGAGCTAAGCTCTTTGTACGTGCCTACCCAAAGGAATACGTTATGGGTATGTACGCTGGAATACATGTATTTTGGGGATATACAGGTGATAGCTCTCCTGTGCCGTTCGTGGTTCATTTACCGGTCCAGGGGCCTTATTCAGTAACGACTCGACACGGTCGAGCCTCGGGAAATCCGTGGATGTGACGTGAAAGCCACCGACAATATTCCACTTTTGAAAGGCCTCGTTCGAAATATTCGAGGCTGTGACGTTAAAATGACGTAATTTTCGAGGCTCGGAAATTCCGAGGCCATACCGAATAACCTCCCAGAAAACCCCTTTCCTCCATCAATTTCCAAGGCGACAGAATGTGCGTCGCCGATACCTCACCGTCCCCTAATTCCCGCCTCTCACCACCGTCCACCCCGTGCCTTATTTCGTCAGATTTCCTCTTCAACTTCCCCCGTAACCCTGCCTCCCTGCTGAAAAGTCGCGGGAACGACCGTGCCAACTAAGGCTTCCATGATAGAAGACGATTCCTTCAAGGTCACTTCCTGTGACCATATTTCCTCCTCCTCCTTCCACCACCTTCCGCCATGAGCGGCAACTTGGATATTAGGGTATAGGGTACCCTGACCCTTTAAGTTCCTTCTCGCCCGCGGTGAATTCAAGGAGGGTATCACTGGAATCCAAATCCTTCCCCCATTAGAGCATTTACCTTTTACCTTTTAGGTGTAATTTACCTTTTAGGTGTAATCCGAGTCCAAAAAGAAACCAAGAGGAACACACTATTTCTGTACTTGAGCCTAAAAATGTCTGTGAGTAGGTTTTCATGCGTATTTATTTCCTATGCATGTTTAAGGTAGTTTGAGCGAAAAATCACTTCACCTAGAATTTGATGAACTTGGTCTCATTTTAAAGAAAAAACTCATATCTTTCCATTAATATCAAAATATCAACCCCTTGCCCAACTACTTTTCGAGCAATTTGCCTAAAAATATAAGCTGTTTTACATGGGATAGATTATGGCTGTGCGCTCCAGAGGGAGAATATTTAAAAAATTAGGAACTTCTAGCACCTAGATTTCGTCAAAAAACTAACGGTGTGTATATTGCATGTTTTCTCAACTATTTATAAAAAATAATCTATTTCTCACCACAGTAATTTTTACAGAATCGCAAAAGAACCTACAGTTTTGAAGGGTTTTCAGCCGTACGGCGTCAATAAATGAGTCAAGTTATTGACTTATGTAGCTTTATTTATTTGACTACCGAGACTTTTGGTCATATATTACTATATATTTGCGCCATTAATATTAGGATATTTATTTTATACATCTTACAGACGCTAAAATAAAAAAATAAAATTTGAATATGGTCTCCATTATGACTAGGGAACTATCTCGCTCAAACCGCCGTAAAAAGCTCTGAAATTTGACGGGCATTACTGTTACTTATCTAATATTATCATTTTCATTCGATAATTGGTATTATCGAAATTGAAAAAAAAAATTTTGTCCTTGAGCAGCAGCTCCGTTTGAACAAAACACAGTGGATGAGTAAATGAACTCTCATGAGGATTACAATATTGAAATTACATGCAGATCTGAGTAATAATACAAACAAATATATGAAAGAAACAAACAAGTAATAGAAAAATGAATTTAAAATCAAACAAAACAATCATTTTTATGACACTCATAACAATAAATAACAATTTACTCTCAAAATTATGAACCACAGAAATGGAAGCATTCAACATGAGATTTTGTACCTCCATTAATAAATTATAAAATTTGGGTTTGAACAGATGAGGGACGGAGGAGTTTTTTCAGTTTTACGGGTAGGGAATTCCACAAGGAAGTAGCCGATGCCAAAAATGAATTATGGTATTCGATTCGACAAGTCGATTTATGCCCAGGATAATATACATAATTGGGATCACCTCTGGTAAACACATCAAGATTATTTGGTTTCGTTACAAATATATCTGTGAGGTATTTGGGCTCATTTGCTTGAAAAAGGCTATACAGAAAAGTCCCCTGATAAACAAAAGTAAATAATTAATAATTTGTAATTACCTAGCGGAAGGTACACGTTGAAATTCAACGGGTGTGAAAAACATTGGACTTCTTTTATAAGAAAACCACAAAGCCTGAAGAAAAACTGTCAACGTGGTCATTTGAGGAGTTCGTAACCTATCTTGTATGTTGTGTTCGTTGTAGTAGACACGCTGACCTTTTTCTAGGTGCCAGGAGAGATGAGTGACTGTTGGTCCTCTTTCATGCACGGGAAACCCAAAAATGAGCCACGCAGACTCATTACTACTTCAATACAACCCAGGTTGATAGATGGTCGCCTCGTCCCTACGGTTCTCTTGAGCCGTCTTCTGAGTGATTACCAGTTTGATCGCTTCCCTTGTGTACATAAATATATTTGCATTCAATGACTCAATTGAATTACGCAATTCAACGTCGATATGTGCAGTGAGTGTCTTAATCAGGATTGGAGAGTAGGGTACAATCCAGCGGTTGACAACGTCAAAAGGAGCATTTGTAGCAGCAGCCATGTTTATTTGTCCTATGAATCCTCCATCACCCGGACTGCGCTTTCGGCATAAAGGATAGCCATAATCATTGGTTTCGGTTGCTAAATAAAATATCTGTGGTGATTCTTAGTGCACTTGTCGATTTTCATGCACGAATGTCGTTCATTGCGCAGAATTTCCATTATTCTTTCGGGTAAGAAACATGTAGTGACGTAATTATAATTTCCGCCATCTTAAAACAGATTGGAGTTTCGAAATAGATAAGTCTATATTTGAACCAGATTTATAGTAGGTTACCCGTCCGTAGGCTGGGTTAGGATGAAATTTGTGCGGTTCTTAGCGTAACCCGAGAAACACCACGGGGAGATTCTCATGAGATCGCTAGTGGGCATGTCTTTGAGAATTCAAGTCTAACCTTTGTCGTTTTTCATGCAAGGACTTATTTACTCACGAATAAGACATTCCTCTTGCTTTAGAAGATTTATTCGAAAGGTTACTCTTTTTTCTATCAGGCATGTTGATGGATTTATGTTCAAGTCCAAGGAGGGGAAACACAGCGGCAAGTGAGAGTCTAGAATTGGCAACTCGATGATTGAGTGAGTGTAAGTTAACTGCACTTTAACACTTTTAAACATATGTAAATAACTCTTAACGTTAATGATGCGAGAATTAGTCTAAAAAACACTTCGCATTCGTAATGAGAGGCAGACGGTTTCACTGCGTGTAATACATCTTAGTACTAAACGATAAGAAACAAGTCCATGTTTGTTGTAGCAACAGAGGCAGTACTATGCACTGCAAGTAAATATTGTTGCACGTTTAATTCCTTTATGTGTATCGTTTACTACATAAGTGTTCTCTCATATACGTGCAGTTCCCCTATGAGAACTACTTTGATAACAGACATTGAAGAGTATACTTGTAAATATGCATTGAATTTATCGATTACCCCTCGAAGCAATCAGTCGTGGGGCCCTTGGCCCTTCTTAAACAGATTTCCGCTTAAGTGAGATTACGAAATAACTCCTCTGGTAGGTGAAGTATTTTTTACACGATTTTTTGCTCCGTTAAAATATCCTTTCTTAAAATGGACACATTTTTTAAATTTATTAATTAAAACATCAAAAAACAGCCAACAAAAAACAGCCTTTCACATTGAATATTTATTACAATTCAATAAATAAATCAACAAGAATAAAATAAATCAAGAAAAAATAGCAATAATGGTGGCCAGTACAATCAAGTACTACGGAGAATAAAACCAGTTACATCGATCAACCTTTACCCGGTGGGAAGTTTCTCGACCCGCCACTGCAAGACACTCCCTCATGGGGTTCACTCCCATGTCCTTCGAATTCCACCTCGTCCACGCGCATGTGTTTGTTTTCTCGTCGCCGGGACTACGAGACACGAGCGACCTCCTCTCCTCTCTCCCCCTCTCTTCTCCACGTCTCGCCCTTAATTAACTCGTGCGATGTGACGTTAAAGAATGTTGATGCCGCCAAGGTAATGTTTATAATGTAATGTCCCCCCGTCTCTAAGGAGACCATCTTTCATCTCGCATGAAACGCATAGTATCGCGGGCGGAGGAGAAAAAGCCCTTCCTCCTGTTCCTTCCTTCGTGCTTGCGCGATGCGTGGCTCGCGTGTTACGGGAAACGCGATGGCGGAATCAAGTTGCACTGATCCTCAACGTGTGTGCACCAAGGCCTTCTTTTTTTTCTCCTTCTTTCGTGACCTTCCTTCCGCCCCCCTCCCCCCCTTCTGCCTCATCATTCCCCACCATCCTTCCCTCGCTCACCCCTCCCTCTTCAACTACCGTATTTCTCCGAATATAAGCCGCATTCCGTTTTTGGAGTCTCAAACAGGGAAAAAAGTTAATACGCAAATTTAAGCCGCACCATTATTTAGTGCATCCCGTACTACATACAGTATTAGGCATTAGAATTTTATATCTGTTTTTACATTACCTATGTAACTGTGACACAATGTTACCTATATTATTCTTTAATATATGAATAAATTGTGAACCAATTTGACCTTTTTAAACGTTATTTCTTACTTTTCCCGTGCCTTAGGCGAGTTTAGCTGGGGCGTCCGCGTGAATCCGAATGGCTGGTTTGCTCAAATAGGTCATTTTTACGATTTTTTAAGAAAGTTCTCGAATTTAAGCCGCACCTCGGTTATAAGCCGCACCCCGTTTTTGAGGCCCCAAAATCGGGAAAAAAGGCGCGGCTTATATTCGGAGAAATACGGTAAATCGACGGTCGTGGGGGGACGTTATAAATTTCGAGGAGAGGGAGTCCTCCGTTTTGGCAGTTCATTAAACCTCAGAGAATTTATTAAAAAATTTATTTTCTTTTAATTTTATTTTGATTCCTTCCCATAAGCACTCTCTTTTTAGTTCCATCCTTTTCCACCTCCTTCCTCGTTTTCGACCATCGGGACGAAGAGGCGAACGTTCGTACTTGATTTGTGGGGTGTTCGATTTCGAAAAAACTATCGATAAGTCGATTATCTATAGCTTATGCCATAATTGTTGTTTTGATAATATTATTGGGTATCACAGCTCCAGTCGGAAGACACTCTCAGGTTGAAAGCTTGTACAAATCATATTTTATGGCTTACATGATGAACTTTGATTTGTAGTATGAAGCTGGCTTAGATATTAAGTTAAGTTTTGTGACAGTTCTCTTTTATCCACCTAAAGAGCTATTATCAATAAGAGAATAGGTATTGTTGTATCGGAAAAATCAAGTATTCATCAAAATTATTTTCATGGGATTTTCGATTTCGAGAAAACTATTGATAGTAGATTATTTATAGTCTATGCTATTAATTGTTGTTTCGATCATATTATTGGGTAGCACAGCTTCAATCGAAGACGCTCTCAGAGCAGAAGCCTGTACAAATCATATTTTATGGCTTACTTGAGGGACTTTGACTTTTTGTAGAATGAAGCAGGTTTAGATATTAAGTTATGTGACAGTTATCTTTTATCCACAGTCGTTCCACCTGGGGGATTACTTTGTAATCTCACTTTATTGAGAATACGTATAAAATGTCACTTTTTCGTAGTTCGACTCTGCCACCCAGGCGGCGTGGCCATCTTCGGATCTCAAGCGGTGAACTGCCGGTCATGTGCTGGTCTTTTAGACGATTCATCCGCTCTGATCCGTATCTTTCGACTCTTGATCGTTTCATCATATCCGCCTGCCATTAGTTCCATCTCGCCTGTCATAAAGAACGTGACATGGAGCCACCATCGTTTCCACTTGAAGCTTGAGTTGGAAAATAAACAAGGGCGCGAAAGATACAAATGATTTTAAATCGTATTGTTGTAATTTGCTATTCGTGAAGAAATTCTGCATTTTCAACTCCAATATATTGGGCACTTGAAGGTATGCTTTGTTTGAAATGCTTATGTTATTATTAGCTTGAAATATCTGTGTATATATTTCGTATCAATATTTCCCAAACAACGTTGCTGATACCTTTGTTTTCGTGTGCCTATCTGCCAGTGTATCGAGAATGGAATTCAGTTATTTATACCATAATTTCATAATTTTAACAAATATTGCCTTAAAATCTACGTTCTCGGTAGATATTTCCCGTGCTTGTGAATCGAACACTAATTAGATGCACTTAATGTTTTTAAATATTGAATGATCGCTTACATGTCGCTTGTAGTTTTGACTGTATTTAGATTTTCGTGGTAAGTACAGTGTAATATATCTTCCGTAAGATGTTGATCAATCTGGGTATTCGCTAGTCTCGGCATCTTTTATTTGATATAAGGTAATTGAAGCTTCGACAATTCACGAACCGTTCGTGAGCCGATCATTAAGAGAGGGAAACAGATCTCCCGCCTTTCCACTAAGAGTCACTAAAAAGGCGAGATTACAAAATAACCCCCCTGGCCCACCTAATAACCTTGAAATAAGACGTTTTTTGACCTTTGGCGTAGGTATCTCCAGGGCAGGGTAGGCTCAATCCCGGTCCATGCAGTCCTCTGCTCTGTAATTTAAACTTACCCTTCTTCACGTACACCTTATCCCTTTAATGATTAAAGTTTATTTATGCATTGCCTGTTCCTGATTTTACTATTCTATTTTCTCTTTTCATTTATCTACCCACGTGTTGTATACATCATGCAGGTTACCATGGTGCATTGACTTAATAATTCAATTTCACAACATTTTTTCTGATTACCTGCGTAATTTTCCGAATAATTTCCAAATCAACTCGATAATTCAGAAGATAGATTCAAGATTATTGATAGTAATCGCTCTGTAATAGATGAAACCTCTTTCGAGGGTTTTTCGATGTAGCTATTCAATCAGGGGGGTTATTTTGTAATCTCACCTTTTTAATGACTCTTTGCGGGAAGGCGGGAGATCCGTTTCGCTCTCTTAATGATCGGCTCACGATCGGTCAAGGTCCGCTGGTGGCTCCATTTCACGTTTCTAACGACAGGTGAGATGAAACTAATGAAATGCCGAGCCAAATGAAACGGATCAAGAGTTGAAAGATACGGATCAAGAGTCGAAAGAGCGGATGAATCGAATAAATAGACCGACAGTTCACCGCTTGAGAGCCGAAGATGGTCATGCCACCTGGGTGGCGGAGTTGAACTACGAAAAATGACGTAAATTTCCACATTTGATGACGTATTCTCACTTAAGTAAGATAACAAAATAACCTCCCAGTATGAGATCTGTTAATTTTGTCATAGTTCCCTGGGAATCTTAAGTATAAACCCTACTCTCTTGTAGTTTGTTCGTGGAGTTCGAAATATATTGCTTGTTTTTCTTTTCCAGCATAATAAAAAACTCATCTTTATCATCCAATTTTTAAATATTACTTAGCTCTTGTTGTCCTATGGTATTTTTTCCTATACGTTACAAATTAATTAGTGCTTCTCTTTCCCATTATTATTTAATGAAAACTTTTTCTGTCCGAATGCGTTATATATATTTTTGTATTTTTGCATTCATGTATTCCAAATTATATTCATATTCACTATTTTTCGTACACGATTTTGAGTTCTGTTTTTCTTTTAAAAAAAGTTCAAATAGCTCGGAAGCAATCGCTCTGCAAACAGTTGTATAAAGATTTAACGTTGATGATATGTTTATGCCATGCATCTTACTTGCATCTTTCTCTTTTGATTCCAAAACTATCTCTCAGATTCATTTTAACGAAATATTGTCTCTCTGCGGCATATGCGAATTTCGAAGCATTTTAATCATGGAAAATTTTGGATAGGAGAAGTTCATTGTACTTGGTATTTTGGGATACATCCTGGGGTCCTCAGTGTATTTGTTTCATGTGCTTTTTGGATTCCTATGCCATTTTCTACCAAGTTCCGCCTTTCAGAATTGTTCCCCACGACAAGGGTCAAAGAATACCCTAACAGTAACCGTTTGCCTGATGTGGATCCCTTATCCTAAGTACCGTGCGGACCCTGAGTTCAGTAATAGCATGATGATCCGTGTGTGGTGAGCGAGGCTGAAATTTGGATGAGAGAGGCTGCAACTGTTGCCCTGGGTACCGCCGTTTCCATTAATCCTTTACGGCTTTTGGAGATATTCATTCAATTAATGTTATCAATCCGTAAGAGCTCACCGCTTTGTTTTTATTGAGAGGATTTGAAAGAGTAAAGATTTAGAATGAGAATGTGAATGATTAATGTAACATTTGTATTTAATGTGAGGAAGATATTAGACAGAAGTTACTCGGAAGTCAAAAAAGGACAGAAACCTACGAAATTCGCAATTTAATTATAAAATGTTTTCACCTTTCCGTTATCGTATCTCGGATGGTTAAATGGTGGCTTAGACCAATGTTTATGGAGTTGTGAATAGAACATTTTTCTCAGCATATGGTGTAGATTTTTTAAGTGTGTATAAAATAATCCCATATTGCGCATATTTTGTGATAGGAAAGAATCGAGCCTAAAATTCGCCAGCAAACATTTAATCAACAAAGTATGCACACAAAGTATGCGACAAGTTTTCATTGTAGAGCTTGAGAGAAGCGATTCTTAGGTTGATCAAGGATTCGAAAGTGTCTCGTTGCTATTTGAAATGCATAAATAACATAAAATGTATATTTTTGAATTTATTATAAGTAATAAATACTTCAGTATTAGGAAATTTATACTAGACAGGAAGTGACTCGTCACACTACCCTACGACTTAAAGATTATGCGTACTTCTTATGTTACTTAAAGGTCATTCTTCGTAAGAATGGATTGTTTTGGGAAAAACATCGAATCGGCTATTTTATAATTTTTGTCTGAAGATATGAAAGACGTAGTAAAATCATGGATAAAAATTCTCGGCAAATTGTTTTAATTCCACTACTCCATCTGTAATACAGAAATCATTTTCCTCCATCCAGCAATTGGCCGACATACCTCGACCACTGAGTGACATCGAAAAACAAAAACGCAGGCATCTTTATTAATCTTGGCAACTTATTGTTTATATAATTTACTTAATCATGTTTCATGCGATTAATTGTAGGTTTTCTTGCTTTATTTCATTCCTAGCTTATAATAGATGGACCAACTCGATTTGGTCACCGCTTGCCTAGTTGATATACAGCGTACTGTTACCTCCGGGAGCTAAAACCCTTACAGCGTAAAGTTTCCCTGGTTTCTTTGTTTATTTTCATTAGTTACATCCCCCTCCCACCCAAAACGAAGAGGGCCGAAGGTTTGCCCAGCGCCCGGCGAATCTAATTTCGGTAAAAGCCAATTCCCGTTTTCGTAATTCCGCCGCCTCCCGCGCCATCCAAGCAGCGCTGTCACGAGGAGTCTTGTTGGGTCGGCGGCGGCGACTCGAGTGGAACGTAGTTCTTTAGAAAAGGCGCTCGAAGCGGTCGCGAGCTTAGTGTGGCCCCCTCCGTCCCTAATAGGTCGTCTCTATCGTGTCTGAGGCTCTAGATTACGGCCGATGTTGCGCGTACTACCATATTTTTCCCGAAATTATATTGCTCAAGTTAGCGTTGCACCTTCGGTAATTTTCCCCTTTAATTAAAAAAGTTTCTAGGGCATGAAGGGATTATACGCCAAAAGCAATAAACTGAAGTAGCATAATATAACCGCTTTTTTATCCACGTAAAGTTGAGTTTTGAAATGGAGATAATTGTAGAAAAATGTAACTAAGGCACTTTATATCTGAAAACAAATCGTCTGCTACATGAATCAAACTTCTGAAAATTTACGCAGAAATTAGAGAAAAATCGCCTTGTTGCTCTGGAAAAGATTAAAATAATGTTCATATAATATTTTCTCTGGCTAAACGTGATGGTAGTGACATATCCAGGGGAGGGACCCCTAAGAAATTTTTAGTTTTAGTAGTAAAAAGTGGCACGAAATCAGAAAGTTATATTTTTTTTAACAAAGAATGTTGAATTAATTAATTTTTCAGTTCGAAGAACTATATGCTTGTAATTTTAAAGCAAAAACTTTTTTCTTTAAGGAGTTTGCAATGGTAAAGTATTTTTATATCGGTTGTCACACCGCAGTCGTCATTGCACCCTTGATTGAAAACAGATGTAATGTTTTACCGGCGACTGCTTCGCATAAATTCTTCTGGAAATTTCCACCGAGTTTAATTGGTAAAAAAGTACCAACGTATCGACGTTCATGGTCTTTAGCTTTTTACCCTGAAGACGATGGACGAGACGTCCGTCGAAACGTCGGTACCTTCTACCAATTTAACCCGGTTGGAATCCCGAGAAGAATTTACGCACACCCTTTAGGTGGTTGGAGCGAGATAGTTCCCTAGTCATAATGGAGACCATGTTCAAATTTTATTTTTATTTCAGCGTCTGTAAGAAGTATGAAATAAATATTGTAATATTAATGGCGCAAATATATAGTTATATTTGACGATAATTCTCAGTAATTAAATAAATATAAGCTACATAAATCTCTAACTTGACTCATTTTTTCCCGCCGTACGGTTGAAAACCCTTAAAAACAGCAGTTTTTTTGCGAATCTGTAAAAATTACTCTGGAGAGTAATAGATTATTTTTTATAAATAGTTGAGAAAACATGCTAACTACACACCGTTAGTTTTTTGACGGAATCAAGTTGCTATCAGTTCCTAATTTTTTTTTAAATACTCCCTCTGGAGCGCACAGCCATAATCTATCCCATGTAAAACAGCTTATATTTTTAGGCAAATTGCTCGAAAAGTAGTTCGGCAAGTGGCTGATATTTTGATATTATTGGAAAGATGAGAGTTTTTTCTTTAAAATGAGGCCAAATTCATCAAATTCTAGGTGAAGTGATTTTTCGCTCAAACTACCTTAATAGCATAAACACTCATTTTCTGCTAATAATCAAAGTTTTTCACCCCCCCCCTCTCCTAATACCCTAGCTAATACCCTCTCCCCCGAAACAAAATCCTGGCCACGTCATTGAGCGATGGTATTTTACGTATCCGTTTCAAGTTTTATTGGTCGCAGAATAATAAAGTCAATTTTTCATAGTATTAATCACAATTAATTCTCTGAATCATTTGATTATGTCCGAACGTTTTAGAGATCATCAGAGGTTTAGTAAATTGCTATAAAATAAACGGATTTTAAACTTTAAAACTTACTTAAGATTAAATTTGCTAAGGTAGTTTTCGTAATTCATCCTTTTTTGATATTTGTATGTAAAACGAGCATGAAAACTGCACAATAACAATTTAGTCAGATTAATAGTGTAAAGGAGCGTGGAAAACGTATTAAAAATGTTAGAAAAGGCACACTAACAAAATACTTGAAAATATTTGTAACTATGCCAGCAAGTGAACAAAAAAACAAACGTGTGCGTACAGGTGAGTTAACGAAAGCATTGCAAAACATGGTAATTTGAGAAATCAAGAGAAAAATGAAAAAAAAATCACGCTTATGTCGTTCAACAACTGAAAAAGGTAGAAAAGATGCGAAAAAAGTTTCTTTTATCAAAAACATCAGAAATCGTGACTCAAATGCTGTTAAAACGGTTAATGCGTGAAATGGAACTAGCTGATAAATGTCAGACATGTTGATGCAATTTGAGAGGCATTAAATCATGTTAAGGTAGTTTGAGCGAGATAGTTCCCTAGTCATAATGGAGACCATATTAAAATTTAATTTTTTTATTCCAGCGTCTGTAAGAAGTACGAAATAAATATAGCAATGTAATTGCCCCAACGATATAGTTATATATGACCAAAATTCTCAGTAATTAAATAAAAAAAGATAATTAAGTCTCTAACTTGAATCATTTTTTCCCGCCGTACGGCTGAAAACCCTTGTAACGGCAGGTTTTTTATGGCGATTCTTATAAAAATTACTGTGGTGAGTAATGGATTAATTTTTATAAATAATATAGAAAACGTGCAATCTACACAGTTTTTTGACGAAATATAGGAGGTATAAATTCCTAATTTTTTAAATATTCTCCCTCTGGAGCGCCCAGCCATAATCTAACCCGTGTAAAACAGTTTATATTTTTAGACAAATTGCTCGAAAAGTAGTTCGGCAAGAGGTTCATATTTTTATGTAATTGGAAAGATGGGAGTTTTTCTTTGAACTGAGGCCAAATTCATCAAATTATAGGTGAAGTAATTTCACTCTAAAAGTGTTGTCAATAAACGAGAATCATTCCAGTTTTCTTCGGTGGCACTTACTGATCACGAAAGGAGCTGCAAGACGAAAGGGAAACACGATAATTACCTCGTTCTTTTTATTTCTTTAATCCTTCGGAATCATCTTCACAGCTCTTCCCATCTTGGCTGCCCCCCCTTCCCCTCGCCGCCTCTTCCCTCACCCCCCCTATCCCTGGGGCTGTTCTCCCCCTCAAAGCCCCTCCCTTACCCCCCCCCAAGGCGACATCCCGCGAACGAAACCCTGGCAGGCACCGAATCCTTTCCCCCCCTCCTCTCTCCAGTCCCATGTCACTGTTCTGCCTCATGCCCTCATAAAAGTTGCCTCAGAATTAGATTTATTTCTTCTCCTCGGCGGAAACAAAAGAGAAAAACCGTCCGATACATTACGTGTGGTTATAAGAAGGTGTCGGCACGAGGGTTACGGTTTCGGGGTTTGCCTGGCGATAGGAGAAGGAAAAAGGATTTGAGCATCCAAAAAGGTTTATATTTTATTCTTCCTCTCTATCCTCCGATCTGACGACGGATGCTACATGGAGCATGCATGTGCTAAAGATGGACATTTCATTTTTTTAGGGAATGACTCGATTACTAAGTAGACATTTGTGAGAAATGAGTAGCTCTGACGGAGGAGAAGGAATCTCCTTATAACGCGTCTCATTTTTGTAGTAGCAGTGTAGGTTTTTCATCGTCAGTTTTTTATGTCGAACTTCTTCATTTTCCGGGTGCGTTACCGCGTTGGTTGTTGTGGCGACGTGAAGACGCTGGCACTACTACCAGCGTCTTCAGGTCTAAGAAGCTGAAGATCTTCGTTCTGAAGACGCTGGCAGTAGTTCCAGCGAAATTGTCGTCTTCGGCGCAACAATCAAAGCGGTAGTGCACCCGTAAGATGAGGAAGTTCAACTTACTAGAAAGTAGTGCACCGCGGAAGCCTTCGTTCTCACGTCATTTTTTTATATCTTACAAGGAGACGCTGAGAGAAAGACCCACGACCAATCGAAGCCCATCCTATTCATGGAAGTATCCTTTTATTTTCAAAATCTAAACATATTAGGTCTGTGAACATATGTAGCCTCTCTTCGGCCAAACAAGAATCCCTAAATTAGCTTCGAAAGTCTCCCAAGGGGATTGGTTGAAAATCCAGCAAATACGCTGAAAATATAAAAAAATTGTTGCTACTGACGTAAATGTATGGGAGTGTGCAATTTACAGTAATTCCGTAAAATATTCGAAAGAAAAAAAAATGCCGCAACCTGTAATCGAACCCCAGCCACTATGATAACGGGCTCAGCGCCTCAACCCACTGGGCTACGACCTCTGTTGCGAGAGACGTGAACTTTAAAGGATTTATACGGAGGAAGATTCTTTAATAGCGTTTTTCTCTCGAACCCGGGCCTATGTGGAAGAAAGCCGTGACACTTTTCCCGCATTCACTCTATAGTTTCAGAAAATAATTGCCTCGTTTGGATCCCGAACATAAGTCACGCAATGTCTCCTTGTTATAATTGGTCCATATTCCACTTCAAATTCCTTCCAATTCATTTCTCTTACTCCAATTATAGTGTTCCTTTTCTCCTTCTCACTGGGTTTGGTCTATGTGTTATGATTCACTTGGTCTTTCTCCCAGGTTTTCCCTTCTATTTTTCTCTCTTAGATTCGTTGTATTTCGGGGTCCCATTTATCTGGTGAAGCACTTTACTGCTCTATAGCAAAAAGCATTGAGGGGTGCTTTTGCAAATTATGTCCTAGTACACCGATGTTCTCCTTTAAAGATGCCAAAATAGAAGTGATATCCTACTAACCGATTGTTGCTTGTTCTATTTATGGAATGATTTTGCTCCAAAGGGACTTGGTGGTTATCGGATAGGTTGGCAATTCTCAGGTTGAAAATGGTCGGGAACTGAATGAAAACGGTTCAAAATCGTTCGTATTGTGCGTCTCTACCTGAGACTACGAACCGGCGCGTCCCACAGTGGGTCAGAGTGCCGGTTTAGCCCGCCTCGATTTTCAAAGCGTGTAGAAGCATGCAAATTTTTAGTCCCCACTGTAGTATTAAATAAGATTTTGAAGCCAAAGGATTTAAGGTAGTTTGAGCGAAAAATCACTTCACCTAGAATTTGATGAATTTGGTCTCATTTGAAAGAAGAAACTCTCATATTTCCACTGATATCCAAATATTAACCCCTTGCCGAACTACTTTTCGAACTATTTGCCTGAAAATGAAAACTGTTTTACATGGGATAGATTATGGCTGTGCGCTCCAGAGGGAGAACATTTGAAAAAATTAGGAACTTCTAGCACCTTGATTTCGTCAAAAAACTAACGGTGTGTAGATTGCATGCTTTCTCTACTATTTATAAAAAATAATCTATTTCTCACCGCAGTAATAATTATAGAATCGCAAAAAAACCTGCTGTTTTGAAGGGTTTTCAGCCATACGGCGGGAAAAAATGAGTCAAGTTAGAGACTTTAGTAGTTTTATTTATTTAATTACTGAGAAATTTGGTAATATATAACTATATATCTTTGCGCCATTAATATTACAATAATTATTCCATACTTCTTACAGACGCTAAAATAAAAAAATAAAATTTTAATATGGTCTCCATTATGACTAGGGAACTATCTCGCTCTAATCACCTTAACGCAATTATGACACTTGTACTGTGGCAGATTTCCATCGCTCATTTTCCAATTTGAAGTTGCACTTCCTGTAATATTTTTTCACTGTTTATCACGGTCTATATCCTTCACATTACAGCAAAATTCTGCCTAATAGAGCTGTTTGGAGAGCTATGACCTAATATTTACAAACACACACACACTGCCAGAATCTAAATACGTCAATACAGATGAACTACCAAAAAAACACTGCGTGACACAGCTTTCTGTTTGCTAGAAATTGGTGCAATATAGCTTCCTGATTTTGCGCCATAAACATTAGGCGTTTCTAGCCGTTAACTTTCATTTTATATCAATATTAATAAACGTCTACACTGAACTTAGTGTGCGATTACACCGATGGTGGCGCTGCGTTGTTGACCGCGATACAAAGGGAACCTCCGCGATATCAGCGTTACTACATGTAATATCTTAAGGTATTGTAGCTGTGGCAACAGTTGTTAATGACGATTGTCGAGCAAGCGAATTGAATTTATGGATATAACTGAAGGGAAAGCACTTATGGTTGATTTTACCTCGGAAAGCCATAAGTGAAATTCGAATTGGTGCCTTCACTTCATGGAAATCGGTTTTCGGAAGGTACATACTCCTCTATCTTGAAGTGGATCGTGGATCTACTTCAGAAAAGACCCAAAAGATGATACACTACCGTCGCGTCGGTAATCTGAACCGTAAAGGTATCTTTAACTTACAGGGTAGTAATTAAAAAGCAGAGTGAGTTTAAAAATAATAAATTTAATTGGTAAATATGTAATATATAAAATTAAAAACAAAAGTTATTATAAATGATAGGTATGAATGCACTAAATTATTAATTTATATTCATCCGAGTCGCGTCACTATCCTCATTGGAACTGGTGGGCAGTTCCACCAGAAGGAGGTCCCGAGCTTCTTTTGGTATATTTTTCTTATTTTTTTGGAGCATCATATATGCTGATATAAATGGATCTGAAGTAAGGAGAGGTCTTCGAAAAAGATCCTCGAATTCAGTATATCGCGAAATTTTTCGCGTATGATGCTCCCGGTATCTTCGTATGTCCTTGTGCCCCGATTCTAGGGCTTCCTCTGATATCTGGCCTATCTGGAGCACTACCACCTTTGCATTAGTCGCCTAATGAAGAAGCACTTTGTGGCAGGAATGTGACCCGAAAAGGCACTTAACGTTTCGTGCCGTACCTGGGAGGCACCTGAACTTGGGAGTCAAAGCCTCGGCGTTGAAATAGACCTTATAGAACCTAGCCTGAAATATAACCCTTCTATAAAAGCCTGAGCTATATATAGCCTGAAATAGAACCCTTCACTATGGTTGGTTTATAGCACCAACTGACCAGTCAACACTATTATTTAAGTTAAACATAAATCGCACAATTATGTTCGTCTTTTTGTTGTACTAGTCACGCTGATGAAAATTGTTTTTTCATCGCAGTCATACGATATATATTTATCATTTTACGTGCATTAGTAAACCAAACCAGTTTAATGTAGGTACATTAAATTACTAAAGCACGTAAAATGGTTAATAACTATCGTATAACTACGTTTAAAAAACCATTTTCATCAACGTGAATAGTAAAACACAAAGACGAACATAGCTTTGTGATTTATGTTTAACTTTAACAAGTTATAAACTATAGTGTGAATGGTCAGGTGGTGCTATAAACCACCCGCGGTGAAGGGTTGGGTCTACCTCAACGCCGAGGCTCAGACTCCCAAGTTCGGGTGCCTCCCCAGGTACGGCACGAAACGTTAAGTGCCTTTTCGGGTCATATCCCTGCTTTGCGGACAGTAGGTGGCATGTAATGGGCTGTAATAATTTAATACATACTTTTGAAAAAATAAATAAACTTCAGTTTTACATCACATGGACCTTCTAAAATGTGGATTTTTCATTCCCTGTTCGAAATAAAAAAAGTCGAAAATTGGATTTCTTTGGCCAACTTTTTTCGATTTCAGTCCACTCTGTGATGTCCCTTTCGCGCGAGCGAAAGGGTCTTAAAAAACAAAAGAGTCCATGGCGCCGCTGTAACTTTCCACCTGCATGCACGTCTGCGATTCGGCTTTAGTCACCGTTTTCGTTTCTCTGGGTTTTCTGTTTCAGGTTGTTGTGAATTCTCCAAAGTGATGCATCACACGCGTTTAGTGATTACCGTTACATTATTGCACTCTTTTTATTAGAAAGTTATTTGAGAGGAAGGGTGTGTTTTTGGATTTATGAACAGAGAAAAAGAGGAATGGGAATGAAAAAGGAAAAGAGTCAAGTTCAGTTTCCATAATTGCTTCCATACCACCCGAGAACCTTGATTTCTTATCTGAAACGGTACTATTTCGGTCCTTGATCTTAATATGCCGAATGAATTGTTGACAAAACACGTTCACGTTGAGGTGGCTGGTCTAAAAAACCAAAGTGAACAGATTTTCTTAAAAATTTGCAAATATGTTCCTTTTTGGATATTCTATCGAATATCGAAGAAAAAACGGGGGATCATCGACATACTTCTGGCGATATTTTAGACTCTTTTAACATGGAGCCTTATGGCGCTCTCCACTCCAATAGGATAAATTACGTACTTTCTCCATTCCTACTGAAAAGATTTTAACCAAAAACTGATATAATGCAGCTTAATAAATTAAAATCTATTCTGAAAAAATCATTTTATACTATCGACTGACATTTTTCGTAAATACGATTAAAAAATATGTATGCGAGAATTTCAAACCGTCGCGCGCGGCTATGTGGTGTAAAGTTGGCAACGTGGCACACGAAAGTACGGGACATGCTAACGGTCACGTAGACATGACGAACAGATCTAACTTGGGCAAAATGGACGCTGTTGCCGGATTAAAAACGAAAGATTAAATAATTTATAGAAACATATTTTAATACTAGTTCGCATTCGAGTGACAATACATCTTCATTAAAATACTTATTTTGAATTCTATGGCCACGGGTGTGAACTGTTTTCGGAAAATTAATTTCGCAAGAATGACTTAAGAAATGAATCAAGTCTGCATTTAAGCAAATTTTTATTGCAATGTGTAAATTTAAAAGACAATATTTCAGAATGTACCAGAGACATAAGTCATTACTACTGAATACAGTATAACTACGACCTATTATTTAAACTTTAAACGAGCATTAAAATTTAAGCAACTAAATTTCTCAATGACTAACGATTACCCGACCAGCCACCTTAACTCGTTGAAATCTATGGTTGTCAGTCTCAGGAAATGATTGTTGAAGTTCAGCGCTTGATTCCTTCGTAGTTGTCAGTGTTAAGCGTTGCCTAGTTGGCTACCATGCATCGAATTTCGCAAGACCACATATCGTTGAAAACGTGCTCGTCTATCGTAAGGTCTTTACTGTCGAAGGTTACGTTGAAATCAGTGGTGAACATTTCTTAAGGGTGTCTTTTTTTGTGAAGACGCTCTTGACCAAAATCTAGTTTCACTGTTAAAGTAATTTTGTAAAGTAGTTGCGCGGAAAATATTTTATACATGCAGCAAATATTTTATGCATAAACTTTTATTTGCGATATGAGAATTCAATGCATTCGGAGTTTTAGGTAGGTTAAGAAATATCTATATTCTCTTTCAAGGACCTAGGATTTCAAGGATATGAGACCTTAATGCATTCATTCGGATTTCTTGGTAGGTACGTAAAATTCACTGCATACCTGATTTCGAAAGAAGGGGACCCGTATCTAGAGAAATCATTTTTTTTTAATTTGTCTGATTGACTGCGCTAGTTGAAATTCTCCCTGCGCTCCAGTTGATGTGAGCTGAAAGATTTTTTTGTTGGCAAAAGAAAAAAATAATCACTTTTAAAAAGGCAGGTAGTTCGCAAGTTCTGAACAGTCGCTCCGAGTTCTTGAGAAACACGAGCTTTTGTCTCTGCGTTATAATGGAATACAATTCACATTCGTTCTCCTGCTGGTACCTTGATTTTTTTTACAAAAGCTCTCTTGATCTTTTACTAGAGTAAAAAAGGAAAATAACGCAGTTTTATATGGATTCAAATTCACCATATCTCCTCCTGCCTCTCTGGGAATGGGGTTCTGCATATCCATCCCCAATCCAACTCTTTGTCTTTTCCACAGTCGTCCTGTCTTCATTCCCTCTCTCTCTTTCTCTCTATCACTTCCGCTCCTCCTCCACCCCCCTACCTCTTCCTCTGATCCATTTCCTTCTATTTCAATTCTCCTCCCAGCGTGGCATTGGAAGAAAGAAGCTTTGCAACACCCCGAAAGAAACTTTGTAGCCCTGTACCGTCATCACAAGATGGTACAGGGGTTCACTTTTTTAACCTCCAACATTTCAAATCCCCGGGGGAAAAAACTACGGAAGATATGATAGTGAAATTGCACCCATGTGCTAGAGAGCATCTCAAAGAATTTATATTCCCGCGTCAGACGTGCCAAATATATTGTAACAACTAAAAGTACTAAGTATTATCATTAATCATGAGTACTAATATCATAAACTAGTACGAAGTGAAACCTATGCCACTGTCATGTTTATTCTCATTCTTGATGTGGACTCTTCTCAAGCTGCCCATCGGAATATATGTTTTCCATTAAAGGTCAACACGGAGAAGGTACAACACTTTGCTAAGCCCGAGAATGAGTTCGCATCGAAATTCACCGTGGAAGTATAAAATCTTTCATCATTCATGAAAGTCCGTTTCTTCCAACTTTCTTCGCACTGGAGGGCAGCACAGATAGTACAGGGTGTCCCTTTCAAACCCTCAACATTTCAAAGGCCCATGGGAAAAAACTACAGTTGATATGATAATGAAATTTTGCACCATGTGCTAGAGAGCATCTCAGAGAATTTATATTCTCGCGTCAGACGTGCCAACTATTGCCGCCAGAGTGCAGCATGATCGCGTGAAGTGAAAATGGCGACTCCACTTGCAGCGCGAGCAATAATTGTAGTGCGGTTTGCAGAAACAAAATTGCCGATTATTGTGCAAACAAATTATCGTAGGCTGGCAGTGTGCGTCGTAGAGTTTCGGAAGAGACAGTGGAGGACATAAGACAAGAGTTTCTCAGAAGCCCGCGTAAGTGCATTCGGCAGGCATCTAAGGCAACTTAAGGTGGTTCCACCGTAAAATGACTGAAATATCATTTTATTCATATTCTGTATACTTATAGAAAAAGTTGTTCTCTATCTGATATGAACAACAAAATAATACCTTTCCACGCTATTTTATTCTATAATTCAACTTGAAATTACATGGTGTTCAATGGGGGAATGAGAAAAACACGGGGAAAAATAGTATTTTTCCTTAAAATATCAATGCCATTTTTGCGGAAAAGTATTTATAAGATGGAAATAATCCAGAGAAATGGAATTAAAATAAAATACAGGCATCTTACCACCTTATTTTTTTTAGTTATTAGGTAATTAATGCCATAATATAAGTCAAAATGCGGTAATTCGTAAGAAATGGCGCTGCAGTTGGCTCCAATGACTGGAAAAAAGTGCTCATTTAAAATACATTCGTGGAATAATCCGCACACTTTCTGTATCTTTCTTTTGGCTTTCCATAGGTAACGCATTTCATCAGTGAAAGCAATATTTTTTGTACAAAATATAAAATATGTGGAATTTAGTATTTGTTTTGACTCGCACAGTCGCGGCGGAACCTCGTTAAGAAGCGGTTGGTGTAGAGCTTGTTGTGGAGTGTAGCCTTGTATGGGGCAGAAACGTGGACTCTTGAGAAAGGACGACGAGAATATGCTGCTGGGTTTTGAGTTGTGGGTGTGGAGGTACATGGAGAAGGTGCGTGGACAGATAAGAAGACAAGTTAGGAAGTGCTTCACATGGTTGTTGAGATGAGGAAACGTCTGGGTGAGATTAAGGGAAGGTAGGATAGATGTATAAAATCGGTTAATTAGGGGCGATGGATTGCTCTTAAGGCCGTGATAGTGGGAAGGATGTTTGGCAAACGGGAAAGGGGAAGAAAGAGAATAGGTTTTATGGACGGGATGAAGAAGAGTACTTACGCTGAAATGTAGAAAGAAACAGTAGATATGGATAGGGCCCTGATAATTTAAAAACCTGGATGATTTTTTTGACTTTTATTAAAACATACCTTTAACCGGTAGAAAACTTAAATAAATTAATTTTGTAGTGAGGAAAAAAATACGGAAATATTTGTGCTTAGTCGCGAATTAAGGAAACTCACGAATTTATTGCTATCTACCATTCAGTAATGTTATAAAAAAGTTCCATATAGTTTGCTCTAAGTGATCCTTTTCATTTCCAAAATGTGAGAGTTGGATCCGAATTTTTTTTTCTGTTATGCCGTTGTCAGACCTATTAATTGCTTTAAAAATTTTATGCGGTAATTTAGGCTCATGTTTCATTTTGAAAAAAAAAAAAATAGGTATTTAATATGTTTAAGAAGATTAACGAGATGATATTCTCTGTGATGTGCAGTAGACAGTTCCGGCTGAAGATCAGTTACTTCACTTTCGCAGACATAGTGGACTGAGTTTTATGATTTTAATATACGATCCTATCAATATCAGTTTAACGATTAATACGTGGCGTAATACCGAAGAACAGTGTTTATAGTCCAACTTTGGAGAAATGTATTTCACCATAATATCGAGAGATTGCCCTCGGAAACTTGACGAGTGGCGTCACCACCGTCATGTTTTAAAGTTATAATTTCCTCTCGTGAGCGGTTTCTCTTTCTTTTAAGGAGTTTTCGCTGGTTTTACTCATCTTTAGAGAATTCGATGAAACTTCCCGGAAACATTAATTTGGTTGTCTTAAAGCTACATGATTTTTTTTCAGAATTATTTGCCGCAGATTTCTTAAGATATTTGAACGAGAAGTGGGCATGAAAATACACGGGTTGCTATGGGAACGCAAGGCTTTATTCATCAGAAAGAACCTTTTCTAATGATTCAATGTATAATAATTTATACCATCGATAGAGAAATGTATATGTAACAGATTTTTACTCCGAGCGCTTGAATTAAATCCCTCGCGCGCGTTGCAGATCGTGTGAAATTGGCACCATGTGAGTAAGGTACTTGAACGTGGATGCATAACTTGCAGGATGCATAAGAAAAGGCATAAAAACGTGTAATTTCATGCCCAATTCTCGATCAAATATCTTTAAAAACCTGCGGTAAATAATTCTGAAAATTTGCCGGTAGCCTAAGAGTAATATTATTAATACTTTCAGTAAGTTTCATTGAATTATCTTAAGTTGGGTGAAGCCACAGAACCGCCTTAATGGACGATTCCACAGTTGAAGGTCGATAGTAGCGCCGTCGGGAGTAGCTGTAAGTATCGGGACAAACAAATCGTGTTTTTGTATGTTTACCATTGGGAAAGGTCATCTCGCTGACTTGTTAGTTGCGTTAAAATGGTGAAAAGGTGTGCTTATGGGTTGTGCAAAATCGACGCGAGATATAGGAATAAGCCCTATATTAGGGTGGAGTGAAAAAACTGATTTTCGTCGGACGAAGTTCATACCGGTGGCAAAAGTTGTATTTTGGGCCACATATTAGCTGTGTACAATTTTATCGATTTCAATTAATTTCTTCATTCCGCGCAACGGCCTTGAAGTTTCGGCATTTTCGCGCAAATAATCGTGTATGGCGGGTTGCATTCTTTCATTTCCCAACATGTGCCCGGGAGATAATGGTGGCTTTTGAAGGCTATAGTATTGTTTAAATTCATATTTATTCGTATATGCCATTTGAAATGGAATATGTAGCGACTAAAAGCCTATAAAAATGATTGAAATAGCGTAAGTTTTAGCTTGAAATACGATGCAGTCTTAAATTGGGATGTTGTGAATACATACAATTTGAAGCTCCATGATTATTAATTTAATTAGTTACTTTGTTAAGATTATATATTGTGTCGTTCTTGCTTACTCATTGCTGCTATGTTTTTCTTGGTCAACAGTGTCTCATGGTCAGTCCTTATCTATCCCCTTTCTATACTTTCGCAGTTGTTTGCGTTCATCAGTTGCCGGTTGCGAATTTGTGTTATGCTTGATGAGTGCAAGTAGCTTTATGATGGCGAAAACGAGGAAGCAAGTGGAATTCCCGATATTAGGAAGTCCACATCCATTGATGTTCACTGCATTGTAAACTCACATCAATGTTCTACAGCATTATATCTGGGTTAGGCGGGAAAAAGAAATAAATGGCGAGTGCAAGCCAAAACATAACATTCCATATGAAGAGGTTTGTACCAAAGTTGATGAAATATGGAAGCGTGTGTCAATACCCATAGTTTGTCGTTGAATATCTTCAAGATGATAAAAAGTGAGCACAATACTTTGCAAATACTAAGAACATCGTGCAGGGGCAGACTTGGAGTAGAACGTTTTCGGAAGAAAGTTGAAGATTTGATGGCAGAAGGAGAGCGTCTCTTTGATACAGCCTCCTGTAAATGCATGGATTATAATGCGTGTAGTGGTAAAAAAAGATCGGAAAATTTCCGTGACGGAACAAAACTTTTTATTTGATTGAAGGACGGATTGACGTATCGTCATGGGACACGTTGATTGTAATACGACATTTTCTTTAAAGTCTTTACGAAAGTGAAGTATCAAAAGGGATATGCTAGAAGGAAAAAAGACAAGACATTCTAAAGATGAGAGCTACACAAGAAGCCACTCTTTCGAGACAGTTGTTGGAGAAATGATAGAAGGAAAACTCCGACCATCATATATCAGCAACCCGACAAAGGTCGCACTCCCGAATTTTTCTAGAGTGTGTGATCGTCAAGGGATTTCCGACAGACTTGCGGCCGCTCTTGCTACCGCTAGTTAGAGGACGCGGGTAGTAGCCAAAGGGTGGAAGATTTAGTCATAATTGATATGAGCAAGATTCGAAGGGAGCAGCGGAAATATATAGCAGAACTCAAAAAGCAAGAGAACTACAAACTCGTCGGGATATATTTCGATGGACGAAAACACAAAACGCATGCATACACCGTTTTATTATAATGGAGGAGCATATCACCTTAATTATAGAGCCAGGTGAAACTTTTCTTGGGTATTCAACTCCCAAGTCCGGCGGAAGATATTAAACACTCGATTTTGGAACTATTCATAATGAAAAATCTGGATCAATCCAAAATTAAAGCAATTGGTTGTGTTGACACTGTGCCCAACACATGACATACAAGGGGAGTAATAACACGCCTAAAACATGAGATGGGGCACCCATTGCAATGGGTGATATGCCTGTTGCATTTCAACGAGCTTCCTCTGCGCTATATCATCGCACATCTTGATGGACCTTCTGCAGGCTCTCGAAAATACTCTGGGTCTACAGGCAAACGATTGCTCAAAAATGTAAAACTTCCAGTCGTAATATTTGAGCCAGTGTATTTTTACTTTCATTCCATTGATCAAAAATGCCTCTCCTGCGTCCAAAAATATCTCTTAGAGATATGCTGAGCAATTTCTGATGGGGTTACTCCTTCAAGTTTAGCTGTGCGGAGCCCTGAAGCATTATCTGATACACGATGGTTAACAGCAGCAAACCGGGTATTCAGACTTGATGTGGGCACATCAGATTCATATTCCACACTACGCAGGATTGTTAGCTTCATAATGTTGGTTTATGCTCCAATGTGGTTCCCTATTATGTGCAAGCCTGAAATCAAAAATGCATCAAAGCACCTATGGCGCTACATCCTCACCAGTCGGAATTTATATATGGACCTGAAGAGAGTTGTAGATGCTACAATTCAGGGGAATGCATATTATGTTCATCCAGAGCACCTCCTTGTAGCGATGTTAGTCTATAAAAGGGAGCATATCAGGGAACTAACTGTGCGACGAATATAAAACATCAGAAAATCTCCTCCGTTAACAAGATATCGGGGGTTTAAAATACCAAACCTGAACTTTCTCGCTGAGGACTACGTTCATCTTATAAATTAAAGAGGTAATAACGGAACCACCTATTACATTCCATTTATCTACGGAAGTTCTCTGGGCATTGGCAGGTGGAAGCATTATCCCGTCAACGCTTCAAGAACTGTTCAGCATACCTTGCCATACTCAGGCAGTATAGAGGCATATTCAAATGGTGACAGAAGTATCCCTACAACTTTGTGGCCCTGAGGCGAGAGATGGAATTTTGAGATCAAGGATCATGGACAGTAAACTACAACCGAAATTTGACACGAAGCGCCAGTACAGGCAAAACATTTCCAATGTAAATATTACTGTGTTCAAATGTTTGGGTGGTTGGGTTGGCACGGGTGGAACTCGTAGTGCAATCTGCCCTCGTGGTGAATTCTGGGTAGTTTCAGCAGGGAACTAGCAAAGACCTGAACGTATTCGCAAAAGCCCAATATGCCAGATTGCATCGTCTTTCAAGCTAAAACTTACGCTATTTCAATCATTTTTATAGGCTTTTAGTCGCTACATATTCCATCTCAAATTGCATATACGAATAAATGTGAAGTTAAACAATACTATAGCCTTCAATAGCCACCATTATCTCCCGGGCACATGTTGGGAAATGAAAGAATGCAACCCGCCATACACGATTATTTGCGCGAAAATGCCGAAACTTCAAGGCCGTTGCGCGGAATGAAGAAATTAATTGAAATCGATAAAATTGTACACAGCTAATATGTGGCCCAAAATACAACTTTTGCCACCGGTATGAACTTCGTCCGACGAAAATCAGTTTTTTCACTCCACCCTACCCTATATGGAGGGAGTGGAGTTTATTTTTGGAGTTAAATTTTGAGCCACCTTCACTGGTTTTGAACGATTTAAAGATTAGTTCAAAGGCTCCAGGTTCCTCAAGACTTCAATAGTTGGATATGATTTGTTTGTCCCGAGATTACCAACTTCTTCCGCGCGCAAGCGTTGCGTGACGTCATTTGTAAAATCGTCCATTCGCGTCGTCTAGGACTAGTTGCTAGGGGTCGCCACCGTTGTCAGCGGTGCCAATTTTGAGCCTCCTTTGGACTGAGTCCGTGGTGCCGCCACTTCCGAATTAATTCGTCTTCTGTTGAGCAGAAGTTTAAAGGGCCGAGTTTAATTAAAAATCTCGCCTTTACTAAGCGTCGATTGCATTCAGGGCTTCCTCTTTTGATTTCTACATGCGAGCTTCCCTTTAGGAAATGTAGGCCAAGGTGTGACTGGCGGTGAGACGATGAAGGACTCCCTCGTTCATTATATGATAAGTTTTCTGCTCGGCGCGAAAAATTTTTAATTAGATTTATTATGGAGTTGAGAAACTTTTTTAAGAGTAGCATAGATACATTTACCGTGGTAACATTGGCACGATAATCCCTCAAACCAATGTTCGATTCTAAGATTGTGGTACAAGATTTCATTGTTTTAGATTTTAAGTATATTTCTGTGTGTGTGTTGCGCATTGTCAACACGATGGCACCATTATTTAGAATTATGCGAGAATGAGTTCATTCTTAGAAATGTATCAAGAGTGTTCTATGCTGTAGTTGCACTTTCCAACTGATTGTATGAAGGCTTCAAAGTCCGGTTCGGTTCCGAACGATTGCAGCATATTAGATATGGATACATTAGTATACATAATTAAGTTTGTAGCGGTGTCCGTCAGTCAGTCCGTCAGTCCAGTCGGTTTTATTGTGTTGACTCGCGGTGGTTGAAAGCTCTGGGGGTGGAGAAAAGTGCGTTCAATGCAGAACGTGTCCGCGCACAACATATCAGTAGTTTTAGATTTCCTTTGTACCTCCTTGCCGCCCAAAATATATAAAAACTATATTTGTGTGCGGGTTGCAAACGGATCCCAGGATGTTTTAACGCTCGACCTCGGTGCATCAATTTGAGGTAAACTCCGAAGATACTTATCTGAACGATGCGGAAGTGGTACCGTTTTAAAGAAGAAATATGGGCTCATGGAACAGACGTATTTAAATACTCGTCAACGAATCGGAAAATGTGAAAATTTAAGTGTTAAAAAGAGTGTTTTCACTGTCTTTTAACATGGGAAAAGAGTTGCTATGCAAATTCGTACACGTTGCTATGTATGTTTGTTTACGTGTTTTGCTAAATGTGCATTAACTATTTGACGACGAAGTTACAGAAAGCGGAATTAGTTTCATCTATTAAGGCATTAAGACATTATCTATTGATTCGTAAGTATGTTGAATACTTATTTTGTTTATTTTATAATTTGTTATTGTATTATACTGAGTGGTTTGAACAATTACTCCTTTCGAATTAAGGAGAAGGTTGCGTGCATGAAATTCACAAAATTTATGGACTTAAACGTGGAACGGTGGATAATTTCATTCATCGCAAGTGATTAAAGTGAAGTATGAATTGAAAACTTAAAGATACTTTATTCTCAATTGGCAAAAAAGGCTTTCTACCCGCGCATTTTGCGAACCTCCCAGGATGTTTTTAATAATCGGCCTTACACCTATCGATCTCTTGAGGTAGGTTAACCAATAGACTGCCTGCAAAGCAGGCAGCAGGTCTGCTAGTAATATCATTAACGGTAAAGGTGAGCTTTCGTCTCGCACTTTCAAATATTTTTTTTGAAAAACGTAGGAAACTGACGAAATTGAATGTGATACCTGGGAGTAGAGGAAGAATGTGGATTTGTAAAAATGTAACAATCATGCCGGTGTGACTAGTTGTTTTTGAGATATAGACGTTTGAAAATGACCAATTTTTCGATTTTTTCGTCCGTTTTCGACGCCATATTTGGAGGTTTTCACGAACAACCGTTAGAGGGATAACACTAATTTCACCTCTACAATATGCCTTTACCCCACCCCCCAACAAGCTTACGGGCCTATGGAGTGAAACAGGGGTGCTAGGGTGGGACGGTACGCGGGCCCGATTTGGCCATTTTCAAAAGTGAAAAACGCATTTCTTGTGGAAATGGTAAAGTGGAAATGGGCATTTCTGGGAGTCGAGGACGTTTCGAAATGATGATTTTCAAGGCATTTTCGTGATTTGGAAATCGGCATATCTGGGAGTCGTGGACGTTTCAAAATGATGATTTTCACTGCGTTTCCGTGAGTTGGAAAAGCGGAAAACGATTTCCCCTTCCGTAACTTGCCCTGAACCCACCCCACAAAGAGGTTTGCGGGCCAATGGAGTTAAACACGAATTGGTTATAATCAAAAGTGAAAAACTCATTTTCGTGAGTTTGAATAGCGGAAAACGCATTTTTAGCGCGATCGATAACGAGGAAATGGGCATTTCTGGGAATGGTTGAAGTTTCAAAATGTTATTCTGTGTATTATTTTAAGAATAGAATCCCTCACGCTCATTAGTGATTATTGGTGGGAATTGGTGGAAGGCTAAAATGTTATTTCGCGTATTATTTTAAGAATAGAATCCCTCACGCTCATTCGTGATTATTTGTGGGAATTGGTAGAAGGCTAAAATGATATTTCGCGTATTATTTTAAGAATAGAATCCCTCAGGTCACAACGTTAATATAAGTGGGCTTTTGTTAGAGGCTAATGAAATAGTATTGTTGACGGAGTTCTCTCGGGTAGTGTGGAAGGGGGAAATTAACTGTCAACAGTTGGAAGTTAATTGTTGAGAGTAGTTGGCATTAATCATTTTCTGACTTGCGTGTGTGGTGTATGGTCGCCATGATTTGCCAATCGTGTACGCTCAATTAGGAAGTGTAAATCCTCCATTTAAAGTGATACGTGAAATGTTATTAGTACAGTGGAATGAATGTGAGTGAAAAGGAAGTGTAAATCCTTCATTTGAAGTGAAATGTGCAATGTTTACTGCGGTGGAATGAATGGAATTGCATTGTAGTAAATGGCTGTTGCGGGGCGAGTTTGAGTGGAAGGAGGGAAGAAACTGTGTAGAAAAGGTGTTTATATGCTAGAGAACCAACTGCTCGATCGCTGCACTACGTACAGTGGAAAAGAGGAAACGGCATTTTTTCACAATATGGCGGAGAGGAAAAAACGCACTTCTCAGGTTTGAAAGTTTCTCATTTCTAAAGTAGTTGATGCATTGTTGTGTTGAAAGTGTTAAACAAATTTGCAAAGCTTGCATAATAAGTGAGGTGAAATTGGTTCTGATATCTCTGTTTAAAGTGGGTGAAAATAGCGAAAACAAGTGCGAGACGAAAGCTCACCTTTACCATCATTAACTTGCTTCCATTATTTCTATCATCGTTATATTTTCGAGCTATGCGTTAGCAGTGGCCTGCAAGTGAATTCCCCCCGAGTCGCATGTTTCATATGATTAAAAAACTTTCAGCTTTAAACCCAATCCGTTTGATATTGCTTTCATTGAATTCAATTAGGAATAAAGGCTTAGATCCAGTTATTTTTACAAAGCAAATCGTCGTTTCTCTAGGCTATGAGTACTGCCAAATTTAAATATGTATTCTTTTAGTTTTGAATCACGCTAACGTTAATTATAAAAGAAAATTATATCCTGGCCCTCACGAATAGATATACGTGTGTATTCGTTAGGTTGATGAAGATTCAGTTAGCAATTTTTATTTTGCACTCCGTGGGAAATTTTTGTTATTTACTTTAGATGATTGAAATGGTAATCGCCTACGATAAAACTGAATACCGGCATACCAAACCGGCAGAGTTTTCGTTTGGAAATTTTGGACTTGTGACGCATGTGGTTTCCCTTTTCATGTTGATTTCAGAAGTCAGTCGCTAGCGCAATGAAGCAATCATATACGATTATGTAAAAAATCATTATTAGGTATAGTGTTCCATATTTTCGGGTTCTCCGTCCATGTACGTTGACTTTGGCTGACAACAGTTTCGATAGCCATCCTGCTATCTTCTTCAGGTCGAAGGTGTAAGGAAGCTGCTTTGGCCATTATGTATTGCTACCTATTTAAAATGCGGAACACTAATGGACAACGCCGCTAAAACCTTCGCAAGAATATAATTAATATGGTGTATTGATACTGGCATTTCAACGATATCCTTCCTGGAAGTTAAAGCATTGAATGTGTCAAAAAAGATGAAAAATGTGAGAATTG
Source organism: Pyrrhosoma nymphula (assembly GCA_963573305.1). NCBI lineage: Eukaryota > Metazoa > Arthropoda > Insecta > Odonata > Coenagrionidae > Pyrrhosoma > Pyrrhosoma nymphula. The sequence continues at coordinate 19,642,614 of OY754330.1, read as the reverse complement.
GTGTGCTGAATGAAATAATAGGCTGGGGAGCATTACTTTTTGGACCCGTTACTTGTAAATAAATCTCTCCCTCGAGTGTAATAAATGCTCTCTTCGCTCTATTTCCATTTATTGCAAAAATTCACACCGATTATTTCGATACACAGGTATACATAAAATAAAAGCAATCCATCCATGGCACTGCACCTTTTCATCGGAGAACTTTGGCGCAAAAAGGGTAAACATTTTCTCATTCCCTCCGAAATCTCATGCGAAGAAAAAAATAAACGGGCGAAAACTTGACTCCGTCTAAAATGCACTTGTTTTTTCCCCACGTTCCAATCCCAACCGCTTCGACCGAGTGAATCGCCCCACAGGAGAACCCTGTAACCCTTCTCCCCCCTTGCTAATAGGAAATGGTAATCTATTGGGCCCAATTTACTAATATAATTATATCTGTTTTTTTTTCGTAGATTTTCGCAGATCATTTTAATTTTGGTAATTTTCTTTTGGATTTCTGCGATTAAACAAAACTTTTTTAGTAACAGTTTCGCCGTACTATTCTGCCCACTTCGTCATGCATTCTAAATCAACAATAAATACGCGTCGAAATACGCGTATCCGAATTTCACCCCCGTTCCCTGTTTGTTGTTTTTGTTATATTTGACCACGCTCTTTTTGAGCTGTTCTCCCAGAAATTTGGGGCCCTATTGTGTGTGTGAGTGAGTGTTTTGTGTGATTGCGTGTGTGGTTGTGTTAATAACTTAGTAGAGTCACTACAGCTCTGCGAAGGATCCCAGGTTATAACCCAGGAATCCTTAGCTGGGTCTCATTAGCCTACAAAGGATTCCAATTGGGTTGTGTGTGTGTGTCTGTGGTGGTCCCTGGCGAGGAAATTACTTTCCCGTAAACTACCACAGGAGAGTATTCTGGGGGAGAGGCTGTGGTTGGTCCCTGTTGCGGAGTCCCCATTCCCGCAAACCAACACAGTAAGTGTTTGATTTTTTTGGCGAGTGGTGCATATATTTTACGGCCATTGGAGAAATATCTAATCTGGTTAATCTATAGAAGCCGTAGAGCTCATCTACCTTGATTTAAATCGCCAATGAAAAATAAATAAACAAACTTAAGTGGTATATATATATACAGTATGATTAATTAATACTTTAGTTTTTAAAAAGTCTTTTCCACGTATAAGGAGGTTTGTAGCCATCTTCTCTGTTTAGGTTGTTAGGTCTTTGTTCTATTTCAATGGCTTCCCTGATGATCCGTTGATAGTAGCTCATTTCTTTACATAAAAATTTCGCCCTTTTGATGTCTATACTGTGACCTTCTAAAAGTTTGTGCTCAGCCACGGCAGAGTGATACACCAATCTTTCTTCCGAATAGCCCGTTCGTGTTCCTTCAGTATGCAACCTAAACAGAGAAAATGGCTACAAACTTCCTTATACGTGGAAAAGACTTTTGAAAAACTAAAGTATTAATTATTCATGCTGTACATAATAACCGCTTAAGTTTGTTTATTTATTTTTCATTGTTGATTTAGAATGCCTGACGAAGCCGGCAGAATAGCACGGCGATACTGTTGCTAAAAAAGTTTAATTTAATCGCAGGAATATCCAAAATAAACTTACCAAAATAATTATATCTGTTTTCAAATTTCACTGGTTAAATTTTATAGTACAGTTCGTTTATGTTATGTTTTCAGTTTTTAAAAGTTCTCTTCGATTTTTCTTAATAATTTTTTTACTTATCGTGATCTGAGACGTGTCCGCAGGTGTGTGAGCTTGTCCTATTCCAGGTTATCCTTTTGCCGTGGCCGTGATTCGTGCATTGGGTCCCGCCGATAATTATTTCCGCTCCTTCCGTGGTCTCCCTGAATCTGCTCCTACGATGCTCTCTCTCGGCCTCTCTTACTTCTTCGTTAGCTCCCGTATGTCCTCCTTGAGTGTCTTATCACTTATTCCCTTATGCACCTTACTTTTCTTACGGTTTTACTCCCGTATATCCTCCTTTAGTGTTCTACTCCATCCTTCCTTTCCTTATTCAACAATCCCCTTCTTCCTCGTTTTCTATTTATTTCTCTCCGTTTCTTAGTTTCGGTTTATGTCAATATATATTTTCCCGCTCGTCCCTTGGAGGCCTATTCTCTAACTCGAAACATCGGAGCTTTCTGGCGAAAAGATGCTTCAATAAGCTATTTGCACCCATGGGTATTCTCTATCATGGAAGTTACCGGAGAAAGAGCAAGCAGAAGCTACCGGTAGCTTATTAGGCTCCCACCCGTATTCTGTAAATGTCACGGAGCTACTTCCGTAACCCCAATAAGCTCCCACGGTAGCCTCACGAAGGGCGGCCTCCGAATACCTTGCTTAAATATTGGTCATTTTATTACGCTTATATATCTATATAATTATCCAACACACGGGTATGTTTCTTGCATTTATTAAATGCGTATTCCCTGCACTTCCACTGGGTTACTTCGTCATCTTCGCCAATTGCGGAATTTTTCACAAAATAATATTAACTGGAGGGACGGAAAGCCATAATTACCTTCGGTAAGTAACGTGATTCCAGCCCATAATGGGATACTTAGTGGGCCGTGGTAACGTGTATCACCTTCGCATTTCTTTTGAAAGCTTCATCTTCGTATTATGTAAATGATTTGAAGCAACGAGTAATTAACGAAAGATAATAGCACGAATCATATCATTGACATGAACCCTAATTTCCGAATATATTTACGAACAATCTTATTTCAATTTATCAAAACAGCCAAGATGGACGTTGTGCGTTCGTATTCACGAGATTACGTGAGGAAAAATAAAACATTTTAGAATTTTTCTCGCATGATTTTTAATGCGTGGAATTTTTCGCTAAACACGATACAAGAACATCTTCACCGTCTAAAACGGCCTTAAAACATGTTTCACCAGTATTATCCACGGAAAAACATTGAGACGAGCTTTCCCATTGGTTATAAGAATGACGTCACCAGTAATGAAGTTTGCGCGGATTTGGTTTAAAAATATTCTCATGCCCGCCTTTCGCCAAACCTCTCTCCACTTCCTGTTACATTCTTGAGAAAGCTCCTGCGTGTTAGAGAATACGGTTGGTAGCCAGTTCTGGTAGCTTATTCGAAACTACCGCATCGGTAGCTTCGAGATAGAGAATAGCCCCCCTGGTTTCGTATTGTTTAGTTGTAATTTACGTTATCGTTTTATTATTTTATTAAATTTTTTTTATTCCCGGGCTAGTCGGGATAGTCGTTTTGTTACAACCCTAAGGATAATGGGGGTGGGGGGGGGCGTTGGGGCCGAAACCCTCCTACTCATTCGAACCCCTACTCTCCCGTTGAAGAAAGCACTCTTCGCCATCACCACTCTCATCAGCATCCTTCGAATGTCCTCCATTCCGCGGTCCTGAGGAAGGGTTTTAGGGGGTGAGGGGTTAGGGGGAGGGATTGGATGGGAGGGACTCGTTTGCCGTCGTGGAGGGGAGGGGGGGGGCGGTCCCCCTTGACTTTTCCAATTACCGAATTATCCTCCACACCTCTTCCTCCCCCATCACCCCACTCCACTCCACTACTCCCCCATCTTTTGGTTTGGTTGGTACTCTTTCTCTCGTCCCCGATATCCTATTTTCTTGCCGAACAAACGAACATCGCACGCCGCATCCTGTTCCTCCTCTCCCATCTCAAGAGACCGGACTCCTCGCTGAAAGAAGCCCTGCGAACTGGAACAGAATAAAAAAATTGGAGAGAAAAAGCTTCGTTGAAATCGAATAGTATTACCAATTGTTGGAAAAACGTCGCCCGATATGAACTCGGTGATCGAGTTGCGGGCGTTGCGCAGGCCGCACCGCCACTGTTTGTAATTTCTGAGACTTTTTAAAAAGAAGATGCGTGCTCAATATTGTGTTGATATAATTAGAAAGGTTTTTGTGATTTCTCCACCCTTCATGAGCACATCATTCAGGTTATCTAAGCCAAAAAAAAACATTTCAGTATGGCAGCATTAAAAGCATTCAACATACTTCCTACTGAAGCAAAACTTAAAGATAGAAGTGATTTCAAAGGGATGGTAAAATTATGTTTGACGTTAAGGCTTATGTATTCCTTGGAAAAGTGCATGTCTCATGACTTTGATGGTCTTTTTGGATTACTAGTTGCCTACGGGCAGTCATCTTATTTGAATGTTGAATTGTGCAGTTGTATTTTGTGACGAAATGTCTTCTGATGTAAGATCGGCTAATAATTAATAAATTATTATTATTCTTTAGGAATTTGCTTTATCATAAAAAAGTTGAATTACTATTCTTAATTAGTTTCGTGTTCCTGGCAGGAATAAAAACTGCTGAATCATAACAGATATCCATTGCATTTCATTTACTTTTTACATACAGCCCTTCATATGTCGTTGTTTTTAATTGGATCAATGTGCCATTCTTATTAACATTCTTAAGCATCGGGATGGAACAACCCTGATTTAAGGGATAGATAATAAAGGTCCGCTCATGATATTTAAAAAAACACCCCAATTTTTATTGCTGAAAAGCTCAATTTAATGATAGCAGTAAACCTCCAGTAACTCGATTGAAAATCTGATTTTATACGTTGCCTTGCTAGGGACGGGCCTTAGTAGAATCTCGAAATAGCAGCCACGATAAACCGTTACTTTTGTTTTTTCAATTAAAATTTTTATGGATTAAATGCCATAAAAAAGCGTGAAAATGTTAATCAGTGATAAAAGAACTCTCTTTTACATAAAATTAATTTTTGAAGTAGAATAACCCAGGGGGTAAAAATGGGGAAGCCATAAAACGCGAATTCTGCGGCACGATTTCAGCATACGCCTGCGGAGATGGAAGAGAATATTTTATAGAGATTCATTTTTTAGTATATTCTTGATTTTTTCCGCTATAAATCTCATTCCCAGTCGCCAACGCTATAGTCGACTTTGCCCTTGGAATCACTCTGGTTTTTACTGCAATTTAAGATAATCCTCCGCAAGCGGTATTGACGCTTTTAAGTCATATTCCTTCTCAAAAAATAATACAGTTATCGCTAGTGCTTGGTATGTATGTACCTGGAGATGATGAGACTATAAAATCAAATGAGTCAGAAATTACTTTCCCTGTTTTACAAATTTGTCGATTTAAATCGTACACCACACATTATAACCTCCGAAATGCGAAAATAAGCTGCATATTTGATCCTCCCAAATGGTGTTGAAATTTGCAATTTGAATATGAATTGGGAAAAAGTATGCATTGCTGAATATGACGTATAGGACCCTTTATATTCCAATTTTTAACACGCTTTTATTAGCTTCAGTTGTATGTTTCTTTGTTTGTAACCGACTCCTTTGGACTCGATTTTGACCCACTTTGAACGATCAGATTTCCTTTAAACTTTGTAGACTCATCAATGACAGATGACAATACAATAATTTGATAAGATTTTCTCAATATTCTAATCAGGATCGCCAGGATTAATAATTATCTTCAATTGAACAGATCCTTTGCGTGAGAATTAGAGGGATAGAGTAAGAGCCATTAGTGTGATGATCGCATGGTGTAGTGGTTAGCGTCGTTAATTGTCACCGAGGGGGGCCAGAGTTCGCGGCTCAATGTTTTTTTTGTTGTCTTTAATTTGATGGTTTAACGGTCAGTTATAATTTAATTTTAATTGCAGCAAGCTTAGACGGGATAAGAATTTTTTATCGTCGTATTCGCTTTTCATATTTGCTAAATTTGTTTGTCTGTTCGTTTGTAACCGACTCCTTAACACTCAACTCCGAAATAACTCTTAACGATTTCACTCCGAAACTAAAAAACACTCTTTAATGATAACTCACACTAAAAAGTGAAAAATAAATATAGTTAGAAAAACTAAAAAACACGCTTTAATGATAAAGCAAACTAAAAAGTGAAAAATAATTCTGAATATAGATATAAAAAAATAAATGAAAAATATTAATATTATCGTGAAAAAAGCGTGGGGTGCTCGATATATCAATTCTTGAAAATATTCAATCGGTACGATTAGTAGAAAAATGGTACTAAAAATATGGCTCAAAGCATAATCTTTTCCCGCATTTTCCATTCAGTAATTTGGGTAAACAATTACAAAAGTCATATCAAATTAACTAAGCAACGGAGCACCCGACGCTTTTTTCACGATAATATTAATATTTTTCATTAATTTTTTTATTTCTATATTAAGAATTATTTTTCACTTTTTAGTTTGAGTTAACATTAAAGCGTGTTTTTTAGTTTTTTAAACTATATTTATTTTTCAGTTTCATCTTGAATTTTCGGTGTAGAAAGTCAGATTATAGAACACTTTCAGCCTGTATCACTACCTTCCTCTTTTTGTTGATGTATGTCTTCATGTCTCGGAAGGCGTGAATACATTTGCAGAGGAGCCGTTGAGGTTAATGCTGAACCTACATTGAAAAGACGTCTGGAGATGACTTTGTGGTGGAAGGAGTGCGAACACTTGGCAGTTACTAATAATAGTGTGGTCCTACTTTATGGTTAGAAGATTCTGGTATTACCGGCAAAGATACATAAGTTTTTGCGCTTCGGCCCATTCCGAATATCAGGGACTAGGCAATACCTCCTTTCTGTTTTCATATTCATCATCTGTATCTTAAGATTTTCCAGTCATTACATATTCCGATTTCTGGAGTTTGGTGCTAACTTCATGATAACACGAAAATAAAACTGATGAATCCTATTCGTGAATCTATTGCTCTTCTTTCAGATATTTAACCAGGGGGGTTATTTTGTAATCTCACCTTTTTAGTGAGAATACGTCATAAAATGTCACTTTTTCGTAGTTCAACTCCGCCACCCAGGTTGCGTGACCATCTTCGGATCTCAAGCGGTGAACTGCCGGTCATGTGCTGGTCTTTTAGACGATTCATCCGCTCTGATCCGTATCTTTCGACTCTTGATCCGTTTCACTATCTCCGCCTGCCATTAGTTCCATCTCACCTGTCATAAAGAACGTGACATGGAGCCACCATCGTTTCCACTTGAAGCTTGAGTTGGATAATAAACAAGGGCGCGAAAGATATAAACGATTTTAGATCGTGTTGTTGTAATTTGCTAAACGTGAAGAACTTTCAACTCCGATATATTGGGCACTTGAAGGTATGCTTTGTTTGAAATGCTTATGTTACTATTAATTTGAATTATCTGTGTATGTATTTCGTATCAATATTTCCCAAACAATGTTGCTGATACCTTTGTTTTCGTGTGCCTATTCGCCAGTGTATGGAGAATGGAATTCAGTTATTTATACCATAATTTCATAATTTTAACAAATATTGCCTTAAAATCTACGTTCTTGGTAGATATTTCCCGTGCTTGTGAATCAAACACTAATTAGATGCACTTATTTTTTTTTTAAAATATTGAGTGATCGCTTACATGTCGCTTTTAGTTTTGACTTTATTTAGATTTTCGTGGTATGTACAGTGTAAGATATCTTCCGTAAGATGTTTAGCAATCTGGGTATTCGCTGGTCCCGGCTTCTTTTATTTGATATAAGGATATTGAAACTTCGACAATTCACGAACCGTTCGTGAGCCGTTCATTAAGAGAGGGAAACGGATCTTCCGCCTTTCCACTAAGAGTCACTAAAAAGGTGAGATTACAAATTAACCCCCCAGGACGGACCGGAGGATGGGAGAGGAAAATTCACTTACCACGAATAACACTACTGAAGTAAAATTAACTTGGAATTCATGATGAGATAGATCACAGTACAAATTCAACTATTGCTATGAGTCAAACATTGTAACAAACAGACCAAGATTAACTTTATATAAACGTTGCTTTCTCTATATGGGGCCAAAGATATTTAATTTACTGCCCGGTGAAATTTAAAAAATTAAATAAAAAAAATGTTAAAACTTGCCAAAGACTGGCTTTTTTCTCAAGAAAATGTTGAACATTTATTTTGATGGTATTTTCATTGTAACAATACTTATGTAACATTTACTGCATTTATTTGTATGGCATAAATTTTTGTAATTTGCTGGTGGCTCAATTCTGGTCTTATGACCTTGGAGACCACCTAAAGCTCCTGCTCCTTTGCTGTTAGCAGTTTGTGCAACAAAAATGTTTGGGAGTAAATAAATTATTATTATTTATCGCTGTCAACTGGTTTCGACGTCTGAAGCGTCGTTATCAAGACATCCAGCAATAATAACAAATTATGACGCTTTATACGTCGAAACCGGTTGACAGCGATAAAAAAATAGTTGAATTTGTACTGTGTTCTTTCTCATCATGAATTCTAACAATAATTTACACCTAGTTTCGCCACAATCGATTAATTTGAAATTAACTTGTTCTATGGTAACTTTGTTGTAAATTACTTAATTCTATACATCCTTCTCCCCTATCCTGGCCTCTGTTTCGAACAACCTCATCTCCGCCCCTCATTTAACCCCCTTCCTCTGACGACACATAACGATGACTTCCATAGTTACGCAAACAAAACATTGATATAAACGCCTGGGGGGTTATTTTGTAATCCCACCTTTTTAATGACTCTTTGCGGGAAGGCGGGAGATCCGTTTCGCTCTCTTAATGATCGGCTCACGAACGGTCAAGGTCCGATGGTGACTCCATTTCGCGTTTCTAACGACAGATGAGATGGAATTAATGAAATGCGGAGTCAAATGAAACGGATCAAGAGTTGAAAGATACAGATCAAGAGTCGAAAGAGGGGATGAATCAAATAAATAGACCGGCAGTTCACCGCTTGAGAGCCGAAGATGGTCATGCCTCATGGGTGGCGGAGTTGAACTACGAAAAGTGACGTAAATTTATGCATTTGATGACGTATTATCACTTAAGTGAGATTAAAAAATAACCCCCCTGATTATGATGATTACTCATCTAAACCTGGGCCGTGTGTGTTATTTCAAACAGAAGTGGTTTTTGTAAAAGTTTATTTATTTAAAAACTACAAAAGTAGCTGAAATGCAAACTGCTTAGACTAGCAATACCAATAAAACTAAGCTCTGGCTACGCTGAATATATCCACGTTGAGGAGGGATGCTATACGGAAGGAAATGAAATAAAGAATGCTTTCGTATGTTAGACATATGTGTTGGTGATGAAATGGGAGAAAGCTCGCAGTGCTTGCCAGACTTTTAAAAGAGTAGATATTAATAGGGGAAGGAACGTGATATCGATAGCCTTAAAACACATTTCGTGAGCTGTTTTACGATATTTTTGTTGGCAGAAAGCGACCCCAAAGTTGATGAACTTAACTCTCTTGTTTTATTGGGCATTGTAAAATTATAGGCATTACGAAGGAGTAATGGCAGTTAATTTCGTTGAGCGTGACGTCAGTTTGGAGAAATAGATCTTGGAAGGACTGGGTGGAGGTAAGCAATGGAAAGAGAGAGGAACTTAAAGGAGGCAAGGCTATCAAAAATACTCTCTTTCTAACCTTGGAAGGACCGCATGGACTTGCGAAGCCAGGTGCCTGTGAGACTCCCTACAAAATATATGACAGGATCATTGATTAAAGTGTTCACTCATTTAGAATACATTTGCAGCATTTATTTGGCTCACGGATCCTGTTATGTTTAAATAATAATAAACCCTTTGTGTCTTATGTATGACTCATCAGTCAGCTTACTTCTTCATTAATGAACCATCGCTGGACATCTCAAACAAAAATCAATGATAGACCGAAAACCAACAGACAAAATGCAAATAATTCAACTTAAATTAATTAATTTAAAACGAAAACCAATAGAGTATTTGCACACTTTTGGGAAGTGACATCTATCGATACTTCAGACACTAAATGTTCATTCTGACGCTCGAGAGGCTTTCCGTTAATTTTTTTATTAGATAATAAAATATAATAAATTATTATTGCGCCGAAACACTGGTCCGCCATGTTTTGTAGGCTCTGACGTCATCTCCCATAGTCGACCATTTGTTGATTTGGAGATTGTGTGACTGTTTAGTCTTAGCGTGCGGACGAAACTTTAGCTATTAATTAGCAAATATCGAAATAACTTCGAAAAGGCAAATACTATTTCACTCTCAAGGCACAGATAGGCTATTTCGCTTATGCTAATATGGGAGATGACGTCACACTACGAGAACCAATGGTTGGGCGTTTAGACTTAGGCAATTTCGATGCTAAAACAATGCATATTAAAAGCTATTTATTAAATTAATTAGTTGGAATTATACCTTGGTATTTCGTACGTGGCATTTCGAAACAAAACACTACCTGCTATAATAAATTTCAACAAAATACCTCACTTACGCAAATACTCTATTTAAATTAATTAAAAATATCAAACACATAACTGGCCCCTTACTTGGTACACATCACAGAATTAGGGAAAATGCTTTGGAGAGAGTAGCTAAATTTATAATACTGTGGCTAGTTCCGACACTCCTTGTATCCTCGAAATTTGTTAAAGTATTTGTGAAAAAACAAGCGCCCTGCTGAGAAATTAAGATTGAGGGTCGACCATTATTTCACTCTATTTCACTAATCAGTTGTTTTCATCTACACATATCCTTTCAAAGTTGATGCATTGAGTGGCTGACATTGGTTAGCCGTTTGTAAATATCTTCCGTACCTTCTGTTTTCCCGCTTGCTATTTAATTTTCGCAAGATTATCACCAAGGGTCTGACTCTCACATTACACCAATGGTTATAAATTTCACCCAGAGCACTCTAGCGGTCAGGCGCTAACTATCAGCGCAACAGCGCGACAGGTACACTCTTTAATGGAATATCTTGCAGATTTAAGTGGGAAATTACCTATTTATTTCTTAGAGGAAACTTAAAAAGGTAATTGTATAATCAATTCTGCATCCTGAAAAATTCTGGAATCAGATTGCAGCGCAATAATGCTAGTCTAGTCCTTCTCTTGGCGTTTTTGCAGTGTACTTTCTCGGCCATATTCTTTATTTACTTACGGTTGCGATGGCGATGTTTCGTTTGGTCCCAGGCGTATTTTAAATAGACGCTGATAAACTTCTTACAACAAAAGGAATAATTACTGCATTTATTCACAAAAAATAAAAGATTTATGGCGGAACCATATAATCTTTATCTTTTTCACGCATCCATATATTTCCATTTGCGCCTGAAACAATTGGCGCTAGTAGTAATCCATACGAGATATCGCAATTCCGTCAGACCCTTGATTATCACATTCCTCTCTGTTGTGGTATTCCATAGAGGAAAAAATCATTCGCCTTGACCGGGATTCGAACCCGGATCCCTCAGTTTTGGCGCCGAGTGGAAGTTAAGCTACGGTCGAAATATATTTATTTTCCAAGTATTCTCAAATACAGTTTTTTTTATGTTTACATGTGAAGTTATATAATGAAGAAGAGAAAGAAAAGAAAACAAAAAAAAAAAAAAACAAATAGTCCAAAAAGTTTCTCTCCACCTCGGGCTCGAAGCGGCTCCACTCGCTGCTGGCGCGAGCCGAGCCCGCGAGATGCTCCTCAGTTGAACTCCTCTTCCAACTCCTCCGACAACGGCGCCTCGCGTCGCTGCTCGGCGTCCACCACCCGCCCAAACAGCATGCACAGCCACGGGCGCATGGTAGGAGGTGCGCCATGGAATGGGGCCTCCTGGACGAATCGCAGTAGACCCCTGCCCAATGCCTTGTGGTTTATTTTAAGCTCAACAAATTTTGCTATTGTGGCCGAAAGGATTTTATTTTTAAAATTTGGAAACAGTCGAAAATTTAGATTTAATAGTTTTTCATTGCTTACGAGACCACCACCGAAGATGTCCCAAGTCTTATATATTTTTTTGATCGCTTCCCATGCCATAATCTTGTCCTCACATCCCAATATGTGATGTGTGATATCGCCCAGTCGTTTACATGTTGGGCACCGAGGAGAGTCCTCTAGCCCCATCTTGTGCCTAATTTCTCGTGTGGGAAGGAGGCCCGCAATAACGTCAAAAATGGCACTTACAGTCCTAGCGTCCCCCTTCCCACAAGAAGCCCAATTCCTCCAACTGTTATTGATGGATGCAGTGGGAGTTCTGCTTCCCGCATTCATTCTTTCGTATATTTTTTTAACTATAAATGATTCTCCTTGCCTAAGATTTTCTACGACCTCCCTGGTGCCTTTAATTCCCCTCGTGAAGGTTGTCGATGACGCACTCGCCTTGTCCCACGCCGAGCGAAGCAGCGCTCTTCTCTCAACGTCCGCGCCCCCCAACACTTTGGCATTTAACTTTGCAAATACAATTTTTGTTTTTAATTCAATGTTGGTGAGGTTTAATCCTCCCTGCTCCGGCGGGCCATGCAGTTGTTTGCGCGCGACCTTCCTTATATATCCGTGCCAGAGCATGGAATTAGTGGTGTTTATTATTTGCGCGTTGACCTGCGCTGTAATGGGCCAAACATGAGCTAGATAAAATATTCTGGGAAGTACTACTTGTGAGAGGAGTCGAACGCGGGCGGTGAGGGGGAGAGAAGGCAAAGTGTACCGCCCCGAACTCCAACGCACGGCCCGGTCCACCTCGTTCCAATTTCTCTCTATTGTTTCGTCTACCGATTTGTCCCACCAGAACCCAAGAATTTTAAATGGGGGCGATGCTTCCCTCCAGCAAGTATTCTCCAAGGCTGTTTTTTCCCCTTTAATTATTAGTGCCTTCGATTTCTGTGTGTTTATTTCGATTCCCGCAGGGGAGTATAATTTAATAATGTCCTCGGCCTGTTTTAATTGCCGGGAGTTGCCGATAAAGAGGGTTATGTCATCGGCATAAACGACACCCGTGTATTTGGATCCGCATCTTTGTACCCCCAGTCCGGCAATCTGCAGGGAGCGGATAACGGGGTCCATTGCGAACGCAAACAATATCATAGATAAAGGACATCCCTGCCTAACCGAATTTTTAATGGCAAAAGGAGGGGAGATGTCCCTATTAATTTTCAGGTGTGCTCTGGCATCAGTGTACAATAGTTCAATGGAATAAATAAAGGATTCAGGGAAAGCCATCTTTCTTAAAATAAATAAAATATATTCAATCCTGATAAAATCGAAAGCTTTACTCAGATCTACGGCTAGAATTGCATAAAAATCTTCATATGAGGGGGGCACGGATAAAAAAAGGTCGCGTATCAAAACTGTCGCGTCTAATATATTTCTTTTATTCGACACTGCGTGTTGGGATGGGTGTAAAACAGATTCGGCAACGGCCGAGAGACGCGTCTTTAGAACGCGAGTAAAAATTTTATAATCAGAATTTAAAAGCGCAATCGGCCGAAAGTCACTACAGGATTTTGGCAGACGTCGCTTTGGTATCAAAGTTATGATCGCAGTGCGCTGACTTAGAGTAAGCGCGCCGGAGGGACTTGTAATGGCATTAAAAACCTTAGTTAAAACTGGTGTTAGAACATCCCAACACGCAGCATAAAATTCATATGGGAGGCCGTCTGAGCCGGGGGCCTTTCCTTTGGGGAGGTAGCGGATAACACTTTGCACTTCCTCCCCCGTAATCTCGCCCGCAAGCGAGTCGCTCTCCTCCTTGGATAGGGTGAGCAGGGGGGACGGAAGGGGAGGGGCGTCACCCTCCCGCCAGGGCTTGTACCGGTCAAATACGCTCGCGAAGTGCCGAGTGGCTTCCTCCAAGAGACCACCGCCCGGACACCCCGCCGATGGCGAAGCGGGTGTTGCATCCCCGCGGAGTCGAATAACCCTCCGCAGTTCAGAGAGGGTGAGCGGGCCCCAGGTATCTGGGTCCACCTCTCTCTGCCACCGGCTGGGAGCGTGCCGCTTCATTTCGTGCATGAGGATTGTGTCTTTTAACCCTCTTAGTGCGGCGGGCCGATATATCGGCTCTTGCGTCTCGGGCGAAAAGTGCGGCGGGCCGATATATCGGCTCAAACGCAGGCTGTTGTTTAAATCGCTATAATTTATAAAATATTAATATCATGTTTTTTGTTGTTTCTTTTATCGAAAAAAATGAATTCTCTGCTTTATATAACGTGTTTTTTATTTTTTATTTTATATTTGAAATACTTTTTATAAAGTATGAATCATACTGTAATTTTGACGTTGAACTGTTTACGTGTGGGGAAGCACAGCCTCATCATATGCTCACTCTTTTCGCTGAGTGGACGTTCCAAGAGAGCCCACTAAAAGGCTTATCTGCAACCTCATGAATGCGTTATGATGAATCTGTTTTGATAAAAACTGCTAACTAAGACTTGGGCGATACGACGCCAATGAAGCCATTACTTTGTTATCATGTTGGTTTCTCTTGCCTTCCGTCTTAGGTAATCATATGGGCCCTTTGTAATGGGATTACATTGTCAGCATTCCTCTTTGTGATAGGGATTTTTTCTTATTCTGCCTTGAGATAGTTACTAGATTGTAAATGGTGTGCGAGGAACGCAGTGGGTTCTCTTTTGGCTTTGAAGCTCAGTTCGGTTTTTCCCTTGCGAGCGTGCAGGTTTTCCCTTGCAAGCGTGCGGTTGAATCAAGCGCGATTACAAGAAAATACGTACGTTTTTACTCTTGTGTTCGTTTTGGTTACCTGAAATGGCAACTAAAAAGACTTCGAAAGATATTGTGGATGAAGAATTGGTGAATTATTTGTTATCGCTAAGTGATGACGATTGCTCTGAGGAATATGACGAGAGCGAGCGTCTGAGTGACGATGTGAATTCGGATTCAGATGACTCTGACATTGTCACGCAGAGAAAAAAGCCTAGACTTATTGTGGAAAGTGACGAAGATGGTGCAAGCAGTGACGTGACTGATGTAATTCCGCCACCGGAGTTCAACCTAATATCTGAAGGCCATGACACTTGGAGTGCTAACGCCTTCAGTTACGCAGAAATACCGGGTCCCAAGCATGCGCCATTACCGACTGCAGAACCCATAGCATACTTCAATTTGTTCTTCACCCCTTTGCTATGGAATTTGTTTGCGCAGGAAACAAACAGGTATGCTGCACAGTTCCTCGCCGCCCATGAAACAATATCTCCTAGATCGAGAGTGAGGCAGTGGCGGGAAGTGACAGTGAACGAGATGAAAGGGTTCATCGCTATTTTACTGGAGATGGGTATAACTAAAAGGCCTACTATCTTTTCCTACTGGTCAAACAATTCTCGCACCATACCATGGTTCGGTAAAATGATGTCTAGAGATCGCTTTCAGTTGCTTCTGAGGTTTTTCCATCTCACAGATAATTCCAAACTTTTCCCACCTGGCAGTGAAAAGTACGACCCTTGTGCCAAATTTCAGCCCATTGTTGACCATGCTAATCGCCTTTTTCGCCATCATTATACACCACATGAACACCTTAGCATAGATGAAACATTAGTGGGTACCAAAAGTCATTCACAGTTACTCCAATATTTACCAAATAAACATCACCACAAATGGGGTATAAAGTTCTGGATGCTCTGTGATTCCGTAGTGAACTACTGTCTGGCGTTCTACTGCTACCGTGGTGCGAAAAATAAAGAAGATAAAAAAGACTTGCAGGAACATGGACTAAGTTTTGTGGTTGTGAAAAAGCTTTTGACCATAGGTAATTATTTTATGAAAGGGTACCATGTTGTGGTGGATAACTTTTTTTCTAGCGTTGACCTGGCACGTGAATTATATAAAAAGCAGACGTATTTGACAGGGACATTGCGAAGGAATAGAAAGAACATCCCCAAAGAACTAAAAGAAAAGTTTAGCGTAGGGGAAAGGAAATATTATAGAAGTGGTGAAATTCTTTTTCTAGGGCAAAAGGAAAAAAAATCCCAAAAAAATCCTGTACTGCTGCTTTCCACAAAAGCAACAGCACAAAGCATTCATCTAAGTAAAAAGAGGCATGGTAAAACCAAAGAAATAGTTAGACCACAAATAATCAATTTATATAATAGTTACATGGGTGGGATTGATACATCTGACATGATGGTATATTCTTACTTGGATGAAAGGCGTACAGTAAAGTTTTGGAAGAAAGTTGTTTTTTGTGTAATTGCTCGTATGGTGCTCAATTCTTATATAATATATAAAGAAAATAATCCAATAAAAATAATGACAAGACTTCAATATACATCAAGCATCATAGAGTCTCTAGAGTCGGAATGGCTTGTAAAGACCGAGAGTGACGTATCCCCTCGTGCACATGGGTCAAAAGCTGGACTGCAGCAACTTCCCGGGAGAAAAGAAAAAAATTGTGTTGTTTGTTCAGGAAAACATGACCAGAAGAGAAAAAGGTCCCGTACAGTATGCATACAGTGTCAGAAAGGTGTGCATAGCATTTGCTTGGTTAACCATAGGTGCTAGGTGTGTGGCACAACGATAATGAGGTAAGCCCTAATATAACTCAGTGGTAAATTGTAAGATAAGACTTTTCCACGAAGTGGGACCATACAGAGGCTGACTAAAAGTTATGCCAATCGCTTGTTTTTCCTTATATTGTTATAATTTTTTCCACATGATTTTTTGGTTATTTATTTGATGTAAATATAGCCGTTTCATTATAAAATGTGAAAAAAGTTATATTACTATTGTGTGTGAAAATCAAAATATTATCGCTAAAAAAATATTGTTTAACTTTATAACTTTGAAATAAATACATATATTTCTCATTTGATGTCAAATAATAGTATTATTATTAAAAATTCAATTTATATAAAATTGTTAAAAACCGCATATCAATATCTAAAACAATAACTTCATAATGTTATTTTTCCTAAGATGATACATTTTATTAAAATACCCCCCGCATTTCTCACTAGTACCGCTGGTGGAGGTTAGCACTAAAAGGGTTAAAGAAGACACTTGCACGTAAAAGTTCGGAGGACGAGGGTCTGAGTTTAATAGCTCGCTCAAGACGGACCGGTAAAAGTGAATGGTACAATTTCGCTCCCTCCTCCACTCTGTGGTTTGACGTTTCAAGAATGATTTAATTTTTCGTTTAAAAACACTCTCCCACCAATTTAAAATATCTACGTCCGGACGGAGAGCAGAGACGAGGTCTCCAACCTGCGCCCGAACGGCCTCGCGAAAACCCTCATCCTCAAGCGGCCGCGTGTCCAAACGCCACATTCGGGCGGGACTCGGTCTCTGGGGGGAGGGGGAAGTCAAAGGAACTTTAAGGTCGAGGAATAGGGCGCAATGATCCGAAAAAGAAACGGGGATGGTGTTGGTGGCGTACGGTAGGGTCTTTAGGTTGTGGGAAAGTAGGAGGAGGTCGATTCGCGTGCGAGAGTTGTGGCCAACACGCGAAAAAGGTGCGGGGCCCGCGGAGCTGGCTAAGACCGCGTCAGTTAAACAGATGGAATCGATTAGATTTTTAAGGGCCCGGCTCGGTCGGTTTAAGATTTTGACGCGATTGGACTCAGAGTCCTCCCGCCTATAAATAGAATTGAAATCACCCGTTAAGATGGCTTTCCCCATGAAGGGAGTCAGGTAAGGGACTAAAGTTTCGTTGAGAAACTTTTCTCTCTCAAGTCTCTTCGTTTCCCCTGACGGGGCATAGATGTTGACGAAAGTCATGCCTTGTGTTTGGAGGGAGGTTATCCTCCCCGATGCATGGAAGCGTACCGTATTGACGGCAAGGCAGTTTTTCACTAGGGTGGTGGTCCCGCAGCGTGAGCCACTACAATTCACAAAAGGCCGGTATTGTGGGTCAGGCCAAGTGACCCCCTCGACCGTCTCTTGGAGCATTATAATGTCCGGATCAAGGGATTTTGCAAAGGCCGAAATTAGGTTTAACTTGAGGGCGCTAGTCGCCCCCGCAATGTTTAAAGTTAGGACTCTCATGTTAATAGGCATTGGGAAGGGTCTAATTTTTAGCTTTACCATTTTCATCGGAGTTTTTGTTTCTCCGTCGCGTGTTGCGTCGCTTTCCGGGGCGTTGCTTTTTCCCGGAAGAGTCGGTGTCCGACTCATTCTCTCTTGCGACGTCTTCCACCAGGTATCGGAATGGGTTGGGGGTGAGGAAGGAAAGGGGCGGGGTCTCAGGGGGTGGGTCAGGGAGGGAGGGGGGAGGATCACCAATCTCCTGGGTGGGGGATATGTGTGAAGGGGAGGAGGGGGAGGTTGGACTTTCAACCGTGTTTTCTTCTTCATCCGATGCGTAAGTTGCCTGGGATGAGTCGTCACACACACCACCCCTCGCGCCACCCCCCGCCGAGCTCCTCGTCCCCGTCATATCGCCACCTGTCGCCCCCGACCCGCCGCTCATAAGCGTTGTGGGCCCTCCCTCCCCGAGCTCCCCCCCTCTATCCCTCCCCATCGGCCCCTCCGGCATCTCCTCGCTCGCCACGCCGGACTCGGCGCAAGTGGTGAGAGCGGCGGTGTTGTCGTTGTCTATGCATGGCGTCTGTAGAATGTCTGGCTCCTGGTGGGCGGGGAGGGAGGGCTGGCGGCGTTGTTCCTGTAGGAGTGGGACATGGGTCTCCGCCTCCACTCGGTCGGGGACGGAAGTGGCCGGAGGCGGGGACTTAGTCCTCAGGCGCTTCATGGTGTCTTCCTCTCTAGCTTCCCCAATGCTGGAGGGGGAAGGGCTCCGTTTGACGGCCCCCTCCTCCACCCTCGTCGAGATAGCAGCGGCCCCAGACGACCCCGGGTCCACCTCCATCCTTGTTAAATCCCTCGCCCGCTGCTCCATTGTCTCCTCGTCGTCAACTGCCGCCCCCTCCGAGGGTGTCGCCATGACGTCCGCATAACGCCTGCCCACGTCATTTCGGGGGCAATTTCTGCGCTCGTGGCCCTCCTCATTGCACCGGGCACACGTCCGCCTCTGGCCATCATAAATAATCAGTCCGCGGTTTCCCCCTATGGTGACATAAGAGGGAATGTTGCGGTCGACCACCATTCGTACATGCCGCGTACCGGTGCAAGAGTTTACAAGGCCATTTCCCTCCCATCTAGCGTCCCAACTCCTAATAACTTTCCCGAATCGACCGAGCTCCATTTCGATGTCTTCCCTCGTTGTTTCAACGGGAAGGCAAAACACCCTCACATTGACTGGGCTGCCGGTCGTGTGGTCTATAGTGCATTCCATGAACTTCTTGGCCTCCGTAGGAAACGGGAGCCTTTGGGTTTTCGTTGAAAAAATTCTGTTTAATATCTCTTGGCTGGCCATCTTCACGAAGATGTGTCGCCTGTTGTATCCGAATTGGATCGCAATAACTTCTGCATCCGCGAGGCCCAAAGTCTCCCTGACGAAGATGTGGACCTCCAGCGGTGTCGGAATTCTCTCTTTATCGTCCGTGTGGACTAATAGCGTGTTCACCCGGAGAACCACCATGGTGAACAAACAAGGGGATAATGAGGAAAAAAAAAGAAAAAAGTAGGGGGACACAAATCACTCCACTGAGGGTACAGAGCACTCCACTGAGGGCACTCCCCTCACCTGACACGACCTGTGACAGGCTGAGGGGGTTTCAAAACTAACTAAAGAGAAACTGAAAACCACTCGGTGTGTAACACAATAACTAAAGAAAAAGAAAAAAAGAGGCACCACTTGTGTCGAAGATCTGTCACAATGAAAAAAAACAAGAAATAGCAGCCGCTCACATAACAAATGAGAAAAACTGTCGGGAGTTAACACACTCGGTCAACCGGGGTGGGCGAGAGACCGTCCGGTCTCGCGCCCGTTCGGCGGCAAGGGAGGCTTCCCTTGCCGCGAGGATTTACGTCAGCTCTCGCACTCGGGAGCGATAAACAAACACGTCCGACCTCCACGAGCTACCGAGGCGTCCTCCTCCCCTGTGGATTTTTTTGCATGGTCACTCGGCGCGAAATCGATGGATCCGGGTTCGAATCCCGGTCAAGGCGAATGACTTTTCCTCTGTGAAATATCGCAAAAATGTGAACTAGCGGGTGACTCCGTAAAAGATTATACATTGGCTAGTCCCGTTATCCATAAAAAATTGTCAAAAAGAGCTAACACCTCACTGCGCTCCATGTTTGGCTTGGACTGCTTTGGTGACGTCATATGTCCGGCAGTCCAGATCAACTTGTTTCTATAATGTCCTAAAAAAATCCACAAACACGGTAGCTTGACTGGCTAAAAGCACTCGCCGCGAAATCGAGGGATCCGAGTTCGTATCCCGGTCAAGGGGAATGCTTTCTCCTCTGTGGAATATCGCTCTAATGTGCACTTTCGATTGAAAGCGTAAAAGGCTATACCGTGGCTAGTCCTGGTCTCCTCAAAATTCGTCTCATTCATCTTGTTGTATGGCCGTAGTAGGTCTTTATATGAAGACTGGAAGCTAACCCTTTAATTTTTCTTAAGGTGGTTCCACTGTAAAATGACTTAAATATCATTTTATTCATATTCTGCCTAATTGTAGAAAACGTTGTCCTCTATCTGATATGGACAACAAAATAATACCTTTCCACGCTATTTTATTCTATAATTGAAATTGAAATTACATTGTGTTCAATGGGGGAATGAGAGAAACACGGGGAAAAATAGTATTTTTCCAAAAATACAAATGCCATTTTCGTAGAAAACTGTCTCTAAGAAGGAAATAATCCAGAGAAATTGAATAAAAATAAAATACAGGCATCTTACCACCTTATTTTTCTAGTTATTGAAGAATTGATGCCGTAATTGAAGTAAAAATGCGGTAATTCGTAGGAAATGACGCTGTAGTCGGCTCCTATGGCTGGAATAGAGTGCTCATTTAAAATACATTCGTGGAATAATCTGCAAATTTTGTTCCTTAATTTTGGGTTTCTATATGTAACGCAATGCATCAGTGAAAGCTGGAATTTTTGGATAAAATATAAAAAATGTGGAATTTAGTCTTTGTTTTGACTCACACAGTCGCGACGGAACCTCCTTAAGGTAGACGCCTCCTTGTAAAAATTTCACTGTTGAGAAAGGTATACATGTTTTTATTTATTTCAAAACGGTACTTAAAAAAAACACTTTTCCTTAAGAAAAGGACAAAAAGTGAAATGTGTTGACAGGGTGTCTTATTCTCTCGCTCTCTATGTGTGCCAGTCATTAACGGTACGTTAGAAGAAAGAATTTTTGTTCGTGTATACCTATTAGCTTGCTTGTGTATTCTCTTTTGTTTTTTCGCTTCTGTTAGCTGTAGACCCATTGTGTGGGACTCAAGTTATACTCTCCGTGTCTCCCTACAACTCGCGTGATCTGAAATTTTAATTTTGCGTTCCGCATTTTCGGGTTCTCCATCCGCGTTCGTTGACTTTGGCTGACAACGGTTTCGACAGCCATCCTGCTATCGTCTTCAGGTCGAAGGTGGAAAGAAGCTGTTTTGGCCGCCTAATGTAGTGCTGGCCGTCCTGGTGCTGCGCTGCGATTGGTCAGAGCGAATGATCATTCTGCATGAACTGCTTAGGGGGTGGCTCAGTTGTTTCTGTTGAAATTTCCCGGCAATTTCCAAATCTCTTATTGCATCCTTGATTTGTCTTGAATAATAGCGGCTCTCCTTGGCTAGTATTTTTGCATCTTCGAAATCAATTCTCTGTCCCCGCTCACACCAGGCACGTTCAGCAATGGTAGAAAGATTGAACGGCTTATTTTTCGTTGCCCTTGCATGCTCTTTTAGTCTCGTGTCCATGGATCTGCATGTTTCGCCAAAGTACGAACTTCCGTAGGAGCATGGCACATTTCATCTTCACATAACTCCTGTGGAATGGACAACGATCACTTATGGACAACGCCACGAAAACCTTCGCAAGAATGATATTTTCAAGTAATCTCAGCATTGTGTACAGCCCCCGAGTCTCTAGTTGTTCCCAACCTAGTTATGCCATCACCTTTGTTAAACTCTCTGTGAAACCGTAGCAGTTTTAAAGAAGCATGGGGATTTCCTTTGTATTTTATTTATTTTGCGTATAAAAATCATTCTGTCTTCTTCCACAGCTCTACAGCCCGGTGTGGGCCTTGGCTTCTTCCTCAGTTATATGCCCCCATTTGGCTCTCCTTCTTGCTTTCTCTCTCCATCTTCCAATCCCCATTGTCTTAAGGTCCTCTTCAACATCTTGCAGCCATCTTTTGCGTGGTCTTCCTCTCCTCCTCCTCCCTTCCATCTTGCTATTTATTAACAATTTGGGCATTCTATACTCTTCCATCCTTTCAACATGGCCCAACCATGACAGTCGCAATGACTTCGAGAACCTAACTATATATTTCTCTTTCAATATTTCATTTACTTCATAGTTCATTCTTATTCTCCACGTTTCTCCTTCTTTTTCTGGACCAAAGATTCTCTTTATTATTTTCCTTTCAAATCTTCTCAATGTTTCTTCATCTTGTTTGGATAGGACCCGTGTCTCAGCTCCATATGTAATTACTAGTCTTATCAATGTTTTATAAATTTTCAATTTAGTTTTCCTGGTCAGAAGAGTTGATTTGAGGAGGGGGAAATTTGCAAAATAGGCCTTGTTACCTTGCATTACCCTTTGATTTATCTCCTCGGAGATCTTATTTTCATTATTCATTATTACTCCAAGGTAGGTAAAATTGCTGACGCCCTTAAAATCGTAATTCCCAAAAATTAGGTTTGGTAGCTCTCGTTTGTCCTGTGAAGAAGACATTTTCAAGTATTTGGTCTTATCTTCATTTACATTGAGGCCCATTCTTTTTCCAATGTCTTCAATGATAGCAAACATTTATTTAAGATCCTTCACACTTCTTTCTATCAGAGCTATATCATCAGCACATGCAAAACCATGTTTGGATTTATAAACAATATTTCCCCTTAATTTCAATTGAAAATTCATTCTGTGCTGGGTCCCAAATACTACTAGTGATGTGCTCCAAGTGAAACGAAGAGACGTCTCTTTTTCATCTTTCCACCCGAGGACTGTCTGTCGTGTTTGCAACGTAAAGGGAGCCTCCAAGTCCAGATTTTCACGTGGCTTTCGTCTTGCGGACATCGCCTCAATGTTTGCGAGCACGGGTACAACGCGTCATGACGCGTCATTGCTTGGTACAACGTAAGAGGCATCGTGCTAATGTTTAACACTTAAAGTCATGAAAATTACCCACTTCAACTATAGCCCCATGCTAAGTCGGCATTCATGGCCAAAATGCCGTTATTCTGCTCGAAGAGCATAAGACTGGAGACAAGGAAACAATACGTGAAAAAATTCGTGTGGGCAGTGGCACTCTACGGATCAGTAGCATGGAACATTGTAAAAACTGACCAGAAAAGAATAGTAGCCTTCGAGACCTGGTGCTGGAGAATAATGCTAAAGATCAAATGGACGGATAGGGTGAGAAACGAGGAGGTATACAGAAGAATTGGAGAAGAAAGGGCACTGTGGAGCACCATACGCCAAAGAAGAACACGGTGGGTTGGCCATGTTATGAGACACAACGATGACATGAGAAGCATAATGGAGGGAAACATAGAAGGGAAAGTCCCCAGAGGAAGACCAAGAGACAAATACTTGGGGCAAGTCAAGAGGGATACGGGGAAGAAGAACCATAGGGAAGTGAAGGAACTGGCATGGAATATGGGCGAAATGGAGGGCTGCAATATACCAATCCTAGGATTGTAATACTATGATGATGACAACTATAGCGCCAAATTAAGTAAATGATGTATTTATTAAGCAGGGACTATTAAATAAGTGTAAAATGTAATAAAACATTTATATGCACCAAAGACGGTGAAATTCACCATGAAAACATCAATTGAATTGACCAGGATTCTAACCCAGATCTCCCAATATTCATGCCGGTCAGGTGTGTTAGCCAGTTACACACCAAACCATCTTCATTCAAGGTGAATGTCAGCGGAGAGGGTTTATACGACACAAGTTGTTCTCGTTCCCAGTCTACCTTATAGCACACAAGACGTTGTCGTTCGTGATATGCCACTGTCGCGGAGAAAAAAAATAAAAATCATCACAGTTAATTTTTGCTGTGTTGTTATAAAATTGGTTTTAAATTTCTTGATAAAGAAGCTTTGTATTCCAATTTTCTCTAATGATAATCTAACAGACTTGTAAAACTATGTTTATACATCTATATGATATTTTCAATGCCAAACTGAGCTTAAGCCCTTTCTAACAAAATACTATTTAAATGTGGGTTCATTCAACCTTTTTCTTTCTTTGCTTAACACCTCGTTGCTTTTTGTTGTTTATGTCATGGCACAATGTTTGTTATAATATTGAAAAATTATCTCATTGGCTAGTTAGGCATACGATATTGAACGGCTATCATTATAATTTCATTCCTCATAGGACTCCAAGAAGTTCTCTGTGGAAGAGGGGCGCCTGGGTAGCTCAGCCAATTGATCCTTTGGGAAGACAGCCATCCAGCCATCCAACAGTGATCCAGCCATCACAACAACCCAATCTTCTTATTCCGGGGACCCTTAACGAAAGCTGGGTCGAAAGAGGTGATATGAGATGCTCCAACATTACAGGTGAATAATTCTTAGTGAAGGAATCATTGGAGTTGCTAAATATAATTCACGCAGATACAGTCCATGCAATGTCGCTATGTGGGGGCCTATTCTCTGACTCGAAGCATCGGAGCTTTCTGGCGAAAAGATGCTTCAATAAGCTACTTGCTCCCATCGGTATTCTCTATCATGGAAGTTACCGGAGAAAGAGCAAGCAGAAGCTACCGGT
Organism: Pyrrhosoma nymphula; assembly: GCA_963573305.1. Taxonomy (NCBI): domain Eukaryota; kingdom Metazoa; phylum Arthropoda; class Insecta; order Odonata; family Coenagrionidae; genus Pyrrhosoma; species Pyrrhosoma nymphula. Next base: position 19,618,017 of record OY754330.1, on the reverse strand, counting down.
AGCAAATTAGGCTCCCACCCATATTCTGTAAATGTCACGAAGCTACTTCCGTAGCCCCAATAAGATCCCACGGTAGCCTTACGAAGCGGGGCCTCCGTATACCCTGCTCAAATATTGGTCATTTTATTACGCTTATCTATCTATAATTATCCAACTCACGGGTATGTTTCTTACATTTATTAAATGCGCATTCTTTGCACTTTCACTGGGTTACTTTATCATTTTCGCCATCAGCGGGATTTATCACAAAAAAGATATTAACTGGAGTAACGGAAAGCCATATTTACCTTCGGTGAGTAAAGTGATTCCAGTCCATAATGGGATACATAGTGGGCCGTGGTAACGTGTATCACCTTCGCATTTCTTTTGAAAGTTTCATCTTCGTATATTATTTAAATGATTTGAAGCAACGAGTAATCGACGAAAGCAAATAGCACGAATCATATTGAATCATATCATCGACATGAACCTTAATTCCCGAATATATTTACGAACAGTCTTATTTCAATTGATCAAAACAGCCAAGATGGACGTCGTGCGTTCGTGTTCGTATGTGAGCAAAAATAGAACATTTTTAGAATTTTGCTCACATGATTTCTAATGCGTGGAATATTTCGCTAAACATGATACAAGAACATTTTAACCGTCTAAAACGGCCTTAAAACATGTTTCACCAGTATTATCCACGGAAAAACATTAAGACGAGCTTTCCCATTGGTTCTAAGAATGACGTCACCAGTAATGAAGTTTCCGCAGATTTGGTTTAAAAATATTCTCATACCCGCCTTTCGTCAAACTTCTCTCCACTTCCTTTTACGTTCTTGAGAAAGCTCCTGCGAGTTAGAGAATACGGTTGGTAGCATGTAGTGACGCAATTATAATTTCCACCATCTTAAAACAGATTGAAGTTTAGAAACAGATGGCTCAATATTTGAACCAGATTTTTAGGTGGTTACCCGTCAGTAGGTTTGGTTTGGATGAAATTTGTGCGGTTCTTAGCGTAATCCGAGAAACACCACTGGGAGATTATCATGAGATTGCTGGTAGGCATGTCTTGGAGCATCCAAAGCTAACCTTTGTCGTTTTTCATGCAAGGACTCATTTTCTCGCAAAGAAGACATTCCTCATGCTTTAGAAAGTTTTTTCAAAAGGTTACCCTTTATTCTATTAGGCATGTTTATGGATATATTTTTAAGTCCAAGGAGGGGAAACACAGAGGCAAGTGAGTGACTCGAATAGGCAACTCGATGATTGAGTCAATGTAAGTAAACTGCATTTTAACACGTTTAAGTATATATAAATAACTCGTAAAGTTTATGGGGGAATTGGTCTACAAAACAGTTCGCAATCGTAATGAGAGGCAGACGGTTCCACTACGTCTAATACATCTGAGTATTAAACTATAATAAATGACGCCGTGTTTGTTGTAGCAACAGAGGCATTATTAACATTATTATTCGCTGCACGTAAATATTCTTCCACGTTTAATTCCTTTATTTGTATCGTTTTATACATAAGTGTTCTCTCGTATGCAATTCCCTTAAGAGAGATACTTTGAGAATAGACATGGAAGAGTAAACCTGTAAATATGTATTGACTTTATCGATTACCCCCCGAATCAATCTATCATGGGGCCCTTGGGACTCTGGGTCCTTCTTATACAAATTTTCTTTCTTCTTGCTATCATGGGCCGGGAAGAAAACTTAAATACCAGATGCGTGAATATCCTTTGAAATTCAAATCTCTGGTTGTCAAGGAAATATGCTATTGTTGATTTCAGAGAAAAATGTGAGATTTTTCAGCTATAAACATAATTTTCATAGAATTACGAAGCGTAAAAGAAAATCGATTGAAAGAATTAGTAACTTCATTTATTCAGCCATCCGATAAAAACAATCTCAGCCCTTTATCTTGAGTAAAAGTACTTTTAAAAAGCAAATAATGAAACAACTGCACCGAACTCAATGCTTAGCATAGACCACCAGGGGGGGTCTTTGGGGGTCCTGACGGATTTTTAATATAGCCTATATTACATCCCGATACATTTTATAACTACATAGAAAATTTCAGCTAAATCGGTTCGGTAGTGTTTGCGTGATTGAGCAACAGACAGACGGACAGACAGACAGACACCATTCAATTTTTATATATTAGTATGACTAGCTGAAGGTACTCGTTGAACATCAACGGATGCGAAAAAAATTGAACTTATTTTATAAGAAAACCACAAGACCTGAAGAATGCTGTCAGCGTGATCATTTGAGGTGTTCGTATCCTATATTGTTTGTTGTGATTCGTTAGTTTTCCCTTTCGTGCACGGAGAGTTGAGTGATTGTATGTCCTCTTTAATGCACGGGAAACCCAATAATGGGCCACAAAGACTCAATCTATCATGGGGCCCTTGGGACTCTGGGCCCTTCCTATACAAATTTTCTTTCTACGTGCTATCATGGGCCAGCAGGAAAGCTTAAATGCCAGATGCGTGAATATCCTTTGAAATTCAAATCTTTGGTTGTCAAGGAAATATGCTATTGTTGATATCGGAGAAAAATGTGAGATTTTTCAGCTATAAACATAATTTTCAAAGAATTACGAAGCGTAAAAGAAAATCGATTGAAAGAATAAGAAACTTCATTTATTCAGCCATCCAATAAAAAAAATTCCAGCCCTCTATCTTGAGTGAAAGTAATTTTTAAAAGCAAAAAATAAAACCACTGCACCAAACCCAATGCTTAGCATGGACCACAAGGGACCCCCAGGGGGGGCCTTTGGGGGCCGTGACAGATTTTTAATATAACCTATGTTACATCCCGGTACATTTTCTAACTACATACAAAATTTCAGCTCAATCGGTTCTGTAGTGTTTGCGTGATTGAGCAACAGACAGACAGGCATACACCATTCAATCTTTATATATTAGTATGATGATGATATTATATGCTAAATCATATTAGCGCATCACATTCACATACTGGTAGAAGTGAAAATTTGTATGTTGTATGATATACTTGGTCAGGAGAACAAATCATCAGGTTTATTTTTGAGGTCAGTGGCATCTCTTTAGGCTTTCACCGATGAATAATACAAGCAAGGAAAGAGAAGAAATAGAACCCGAGGAAAAATTGCGGCAAGCGGGACCGACGCAAATTTCTGGGTTGAAGGAAATGTTTGTTGGTGGTTATCATGTTACAAATCATGTCGTGGTATAATGGTTATTCCGCTGGAGTTCCCCCCTCGCATGATTAATCCGGCCGCTCTTGCATTTCCGATGCAGCCGCTCATTCGGAATATATATCTCGAGAGATTATTTTCTCTCCGCCCTCGGGCGCTGTAATGTAGTTTCGTAGTCGCGGACGCGAGAAATACGGCGAGAGGGAGCGGGAAGAGATAGTAGTACACTTGTAAGATATACATTCTTATACTAGAGAAGATGCCCGTTGAATATATCAACGGGAAGTAAAAGAATCAACACTAAATACATTGTAATAAACCTTATTTACCTTATACCATTGTAATACCTTATTTAGTATGAAGAACCATTTAGTTCATAATAAATTCAACAGATTCAGGCGAGATATCGTGGAAGTTCTTCATAATGTAAGAGAAACAATTGCACTTTTCCACAAAATGCAATTGCTTTTCATTTTGTGGAAAAGTGCAATTGTTTCTCTTACATTATTTAGTTCATGGATATGCATATACGGAATCTCGACTTAAACAATAAGTTTGGTCGTCATGGGGACGATGACTCGAAAACGTTAAAATATTGCGAAAAATCGTTACGTTTTAGCAAATATTTAGGAATTTCGACCGGAATAGAAAATTCTATTGAAGGAATAAGAATCTCCAATGTATTTTCTTTCTACTGTTACCTTTCCTAATAAAAGAAAACCACTATTTTTAATTTAATTTTACAAATAAAAAAAGGTCTGCAGCCAAATTAAGATTCAGCTTCACGTATATATTTCTTGTGTGACATCTATACACGCATCGGTGTTTAGTATAGTAGATATACCGTTAGATATATAAGGTTGCCTTTATTTCTCCCCGTACACTTAGAGGTCGTGCATAAACTACGTTACCGTTTTCGGTGATTTTTTTACCCCCCCTTCGTTGACAACCGTAGTATGTTTTCCAACCCCCCCCCCCCCGACAGGTAACGTTATCTCTACAAATGAAACTTATAGTTCAAAAATATTTTCTCAATTATTGAGTGATTTTATTATTAGGGATAGATTGAAATAAGACAAATAAAGTAGCCAAACTATGCTGATATAATAGAACTATGTAATCTCAATTGGAACAAGAAATATTAATTTTTAAATCCTAAAAATCAACCATGAACCACGGCGCAAGGTGCTGTGTTCATCTACTTTAAGTTCTCTATCCCCTCCTCACATTTCTGACTGCTGCCTTGAAAAGTGTTGTCACGAGGTCGCTATTTAACCCGCGAGAAGGTTAAAATGTAAGCAATTTGATGGTATGAAATCTTGCAACATTGTAGAGGCAATGGTTCAGTTACATTGAGTTAAAATAGAAGCTAGAGGTGTAAGCAAGGTCCCTATAAAAGGTTTCTTACACCCAAGGTATATAGGGACCTTGGGTGTAAGAAACACCCCGCGTGCCCTTCCTCATGTTAAAGTCGGTAGTATTAGAGAGGAGTAAAAACTTAACCCGGGAGTGGTCGCTAAGCTACTTATCACGCAAGCGGTCGCGTGTGAGACTTTTTCTCACACTCAGGTGTATAATTGATTATCTATCAAAGAGCGTTTATTAGCAATATATTACATTATATTTAGAGTTAATTTATTTCTCTAAATGTTCATTTGAGACAATGATTTCCACATAGACACAATTACTGATACAATTAGGTCATCATTGCTAATTTTACTGGCGATGATATCATTGGGCATAAATGAAGAAAATTACCATTCTCAAGTAGAAATATTCATTTATGAGGACATACTTTCTCATGACTCATAAATTTGCATTAACGTATCTGTTCTCCACGAAATGAATAAATTTTGCCCGCATGTTGGGAAAGTGTAACGCAGCTGAGTGATACAAAAACAATAACGTCAGTGGTCGCGCGATGAGGAAAAGTCTCACACCTTGTAGCCGACGGTATCAGACATCATTATACAGCTGCGGACGTTTCATTTATACTTTTTGAGACGGTCGGTCAATATGAAGAGATAAAAGGTCAGCTAGAATGAAAGGAAACTTATTTTAACTAACGATTATAAAGTGAGCACAAGTTTAAATTTACTGTGAGAGAATATCTCATAGCGCGACCAATGGCGGGTTACGTTGGCGGGTCGGGACCCCTTATGTATGTTCTCTGGAATTTTTTGCACTTTTCGACTGCCCACACATCACCGAGTCGGATGAAAAAAAAAGGTTTCGAGAATCGCGTAGAAACCGCAAAATCGAGACCGTGGGAAGAAATGGGAAAGAAAAGAGTTGGATGGAGGAGAAAAAAAAACACGCACACGTAAATCTCGTAATCAGCGAATCGGATCCACGGCGTCGCCGTCTCTCTTGTTTAATCTCCTCTCTGTGTGTGTTGGCGATTGTTTTTTCTTATTCCCATTCTGTAGAAATAAGTCCGTTAAAACCAACGGCGTCGACGTCAGTGACTCTTGCGTCTTTCTCTCTTAGCAACCCCCCTCCCCCGCCCCCCCTCTTCCCTCCCCCTCCCCCGGCACCTCTTCACCCACATCTTCCGGGGATTCTCCCACCTATGGTGCGATCCGAACTTCCGATGGCTATTCTCGTGTTTAGAGCTCTAGGCTTTTTTTACTAGGCCCCAAAGCGAGTCTATTGTTAATCGATATTGTTGGTTAATCGATATTGATTAACCAACGAATTCCTTTAAGAATTTATAAGTGGATTCATGATGATGAACTCGAGAGCTTGAATAAGGTCCAAACGGCGGTTTTCAGGGATGCGCGGAACGGAAAATAACGGATCCGTACATTTGCACCTATAAATAAAATACAAATGCATTAAATAATATGAAACTTCGTATAATTGTTAAGAAAGGTCTTTGCTACGATATTTGAAAAGGAAAGTTCGATATCTTGATCCATGTTGTTATTACGAAGCCGTACATGCGATGTATCCGTCCGGTACCCGGAAAAATGCGTTAAAATTGTTTTTAAGCACACACTGAAATAAATATAAACGGTAAATAGTTTTGTGCACCATCAATAAACGCAGAAATAAACAAGCTTTAATATGATGTACTTCATTTTAAAATCGATTGAGCCATTTATGAGATATTAGTCTTCAAACTCGGGTGACAGAATTTTGCAACGGACAGTAGGGATATATCTCGCCCAAACCACCTTAATTCAGGGCGAATTACAGCGTGGGTATATGCGAACATCCTCCGCTACAATGTGGGTTGGGGGTTGGGGACGAGATCAACTTGTTCGTATAAACCCCCCGCTGATTTTCGCCCTGAATTAAAATGTTGCAACACTGTTACTGACTAACACACCTGACCGGCAATTGGAAGATCCGGAATCGAATCCCGATCAAGTCAAATGATATTTTCATGGGGAATTTTACCGTAGTTGGTGTATATGCAATATCCTCATTGAATACGTCACAGTTTTTACTCGAGAGTTAAAAAAAAAACTTTAAAAAAGTTTTAATTTTTTTCGTGAATTTCAGATTTATATTTAGTTGTGAAGACAAATACCTTACGGTAGAAGTATTTTAATTTAGCGTTCTTCGACAGCTACTAAAATTTTGAACTTAAACCGTGAGTGATCGCTAAGCTACTTATCACGCGAGCGGTCGCGTGTGAGACTTTTTCTCACACTCAGATGTATCATTGATTATCTATCATAAAAGGTTTATAGGCAATATATTACACAATATTTAAATTAAATTTATTTCTCTTAATATTCATTTGAATAAATTATGTCCACAGATAACCAATTACTGATACAATTACGTAATCATTGCTCATTTTACTGCCAATGATATCATTGGGTATAAATGAAGAAAATTACTATTCTCATGAAGAAATATTTATTTATGAGGACATACTTTCTCATGACTAATAAATTTGCATTAAAATATCTGCTCTCCACGAAATGAATCAACTATGACCGCATGTTGCGAGAGTTTAACGCAACTGAGTGATACAAAAACACTAACGTCAGTGGTCGCGCGATGAGAAAAGGTCTCACAGTTTGTAGCCGACGGTATCAGACATATCATTACACAGTTGCGACGCTTCATTTATACTTTTTGAAACGGTCGGTCAATAGGAAGAGATTTAAAGTCAGCTAGAAGAAAAGGAAACTTATTCTAACTCATGATTACAAAGTGAGCACAAGTTTTAATTGAGTGCGAGAGAAAATCTCATAGCGCGACCAATGGCGGGTCAGACACTTGCAGACGGCGGCAATAAGCACTTCCGGGACCGATTCGACGAACTGTTAACTCAATTCTAGTCGAGCCCAGCGATGCTCAACTTCCGTTGATCAAAGTGGAAACCGTGGAGACAGCGATGCAATATCGTTGATCAAAGCGGGGACGGTTTCCATCGTATCAGCCGTTGCCCTAATTAAATGAACTTCACGTTATGTATAAAATAATACGTTAAATGCATTAAATGTAAACAAAAGGGCAGGTATACTTGATCACAGGTTAACGCCTTTGAAATACTATTGTCTTAATTATTGAAGATTCTAGAATTATCTTGATAGAAAAATTCGTGTTAAGAAAATGGTACAATTTAGTATGTTTCATTGAATTTCAAAGCGTAAAGAAATGCACTGCATTAACGGAATTGGGATAAAAAGGGTCAACGATTTTTATGCCTATGGTTTTAGGGAGTTCTAAATGAAATTCGAAACATTTTGTTTTAGGGCGTGATGAATGAAATTCGAAATTCGGTTTCCAAGAGACGAGTAATAGCTGGAAAAATATATATTGAGCATATAGCATCCACGCACACATTTATGACTTGCGCAATTCCATTTATTAGTGGGAATGTTCATTGCTGCGTCATTTTTGGGTGTCAGGCCTGGAAAACTGGCTGTTTTGATCATTGCTGTGGAATTGCTCTATTATTGCAAACTTAATTTTGTTCGGGCATGCTCTAATAGCTATTTTATATCAATATACATAATTTATTGTTCTAAACAGTTATTGAAAAGTGTCCTGGTCACATCTATAGCCGCTATCGCTTTATTCCTCATCGCTGCCCCAATTTAAAAATAAATTATATTCGTATCTAGCTTGCCCCCCATAAGCCGTATTTACTCATTTCAATGCTTTATAATCATTATATTGTGGTATATTTTCAATTGTTATTTATTTCAAAATTACTATATCAAAATATTTAATCCTATTGATATTTAAATCATTTTGCGAACTTGCTTTTTACTCCATATTTTCTATTGTGTTTTGTTTCTGAGATTCATTCTATTCATATGGCATGTTGGTTTTTTGTTGTTCACTTCATGGTAATACTTTGTTCTTAAATACGTGCTTTGCGCACCAAATTTATATGCATTTTGAGCTCAAATGTGATCAATGAAAATTGTTCAGATCGGATGTAAATCTGTGATCAGTAAAACTATATTATTATTATAACTTAAGATGGTCCCACAGTAAAATGACTTAAATGTCATTTTATTCATATTCATTCTACTTGTAGAAAAAGTCCTCTATCTGATATGAACAACAAAATAATACCTTTCCACGCTATTTTAATCTATAATTGAACTTGAAATTACATTTTGTTCAATGGGGGAATGAGAGAAACAAGAGGAAAAATAGTATTTTTCCCCGTGTTTCTCTGATTCCCGTACTATTTTTCCATAAACTACAAAAGCCATTTTCGTTGAAAACTGTCTCTAAGAAGGAAATAATCCAGAGAAATTGAATAAAAATAAAATACAGACATCTTACCACCTTATTTTTTTAGTTATTAAGGAATTACTACCGTAATTGAAGTCAAAAATGCGGTAATTCGTTGGAAATGGCGCTGCAGCCGGCTCCTATGGCTGGAAAAAGTGCTCATTTAAAATACATTCGTGGAATAATCTGCATTTTTTCTACTTTACTTTTCGTTTTCTGTAGGTAACGCATTTCATCAGCGAAAGCAGGTTTTTTTGGACAAAATATAAAAAATGTGGAATTTAGTATTTGTTTTGACTCACACAGTCGCGGCAAAACCTCCTTAACCGATTAATACTTCTTCTAATGCTAGCTTTATGTCAGAGTGTTCTAATGTTCACAAAATCGTGCGTAAATATCTAAGGGGACTTGAGCTAACGGCAAATAATTATGATATCTAATAATCCAAAAAATCATATAATATCACATCCTATAAATGCTCTCGTAATAATTTTTCTAGACGAGTTCTTAGAATATTTAAATTTTATGGAGTTACAAATCTCCAAAGAAACCGAATCATTAAACCAATAATCGCAAGTTATGGTGTGATACTGCCGGATTAGAATTCATCGACATCTACGAAGTACCGTGCAAGCCACCACTATAGGGTGTGTGGCACGGGGTGATTCCACACCAGGCATGCATCACTCATCCCAGCACAAGAAGCTGGGACGATCTGTGGAAGGAAACAAAATTACTTTTTCATTTGTGATATTTAACCTCCACCTAGTTGAGCCTTAAACCATGGAACTTGTTGATTCGACGATATGTAGTACGTTTATTCGAGTATATACATGGGCAACAAACACTCTTTACTCCACTCCTTACAAGCACTCCTTAGACACCCCTACGAATTCTGTTCGGTGGTGGGCAGGGGTTGACATAGAATTACATGTAATCCAAAACGACCAATATTTGTGTCGAATCTATAGTGTTAGGGGTGTCTGACGTGAATAGTGACACTCCTGATGCCGTTTAAGTCCAAGTTCAGCGCCCACAGGGAGAATGATTGATAGTTTTCTGGGTCTCCGACATGAAATGTGAGAAACCTCTGTAATTTTTATAGAAATGAAATTTACTCTGTAGAGCGATTTAGAAGGTTGTGTAAATTAATAAGACTCTTTATAATCTTCTATAAGGTTATGGAAATTAATAGAACTACGCAGAAACTTCCAGATGATTGTGAAAATGCATAGAACTATGCTCAAACTTCTAGAAGGTTGTGGAAATGCATTGATGCTGTAGCACATTCTAGAAAGTTTTTAATATAAAACGAACTGTGGAACCTTCTAGAAGGTTGTTGATACGAAAATAATTGCGTAGAACCCTATAGAAGGTTCAGGGGATGAGAAGAACTCTGAAACTTCCAGATGGTTGTGAAAATGCATAGAACTATGCACAAACTTCTAGAAGGTTGTGGAAATGCATTGATACTTAAGAACGTTCTAGGAAGTTTTTAATATAAAACGAACTCTGTAGAACCTTCTATAAAGTTGTGGATATGAAAATAGCGGCGTAGAACCCTCTAGAAGGTTCAGAAGATGAGAAGAACTCTGTAGAATATTCTAGAAGGTTGTTCCAATGAATTGTATTTTGATATAAATTTCTAGAGGAGTGTGGAAATTAATAGAACTCTGTATACTCCAACTCGGCAAATCTATAAGCTAGTTTTTCTTTTATGGTTAGTTTTAATGTAACAGATGTTAGTATATACTTCATAATGTTTAATTAGAATCTTGTTTTTTCCGGATGTTTGTTTATATTTCCGGTCAAGCTAATCGTAAATTGGCATTTGTTAAAAGAGTACTTGGCAAGTGCGACGATAATGTTAGGGAAATCAGCTACTTCTCCCTCGTTAGACCCCACTTGGACTATGCTGCCAGTATTTGGGATTCTTATGAGATAGGCTTGAAAACTGAGTAAGAACGCGTGCAGCGAAGATCGGCAAGATACGTTAAAGGCCGTTAAGATAATCTCGTAAGTGTTACTGACCTTTTGCAGCAACTGGGATGGGAAAAGCTTTCAGACCGTTGATTAAAATTTAGACTCAATCTATTATGTAAGTTCCAAATTTTCTCTGACGACGTTGATAATATTTTACGAAATCCGACATACTACGGTAGATCAGATCATGAGAATAAAATTAGGGAACTAGACTTCAGAACGGACAGATTTAAAATGTCATTTTTCCTACGAACTATAAGGGACCATAACAGCTGTCAATGAGACTTTTATCTAGGTTTGTCGATAGGTAATCTAGCTCTTAGTAGTAGTAGTACTCCGTAATACTTGAATCCTTATCTGTTACATAGAACTAACAGCACGCCGTGCATGTTTTATACATAAGTCTTGAGTCTCTGTCCATTTGTGTAGTTGCAAAATACATATGTATATTAACGGTCCCTCTCCATTGTGATAATATCTGTAGTGTAGTAGTGCATGCTTGTGAGGCTTCGCCTCGTGACAAGCATTAGCGACTTATGCTAATGCATAATTAGTGATAGTTACACTAACTTTAGGGTATTGTGTAATGCATGTTGGTGAATTCTCACCCCCTGCCACACACCCCTGAGGTGGCTTGCAGGGTATTTTGTAGATGTAGATGTAGATATATTACCTTTTTAGTTCGAGAAAATTCTAGCACCTACTTTGCATAATAAAACCTACTTGAATCATACAAACATAAATGTAATGGATAGAAAATAGCTCGAGCACCGAGCGCTACATCCTTCGACCTTCCGCTGGAAACGACAAGGAAAGTTACTCTTGTGAATTAACACATGCTATATGTGTGCTTCTCGTTGTTAAAAAATCCATGGAAAATGATTTCGTTGAAAAAATGCCTTTCCTTTCTCAAACCTCGTCCACCCCTTATAGAATATATGGTGGGGATTCAACCGTTTATATTTAATGCGTGACATATTCAAACTCATTTTTTGTTTAAAGTATTGGATGCTTAACACCAAAATGAGGGTTTTTATGTATCACCACCACGGGACTACCTACCTGCAAACTGCGGTCAACATCCTGGACCCGATCAACCGACACTCCCCATGTCAGTTGTCGGTAACCTACTCCAAGAAACTCCCAAACGGTCAATACTCACTTGCTAAGCGTACGTTTTCTTCGTAATAGCGTTTATACACACTACATCCCAGTGTGTGAGGGAGGTATCTACTAATAGAAACATTGAGTAAAATCCTGGGTTGTTTAAAAGACTAACATATCTTGGTAGTATTATTGGGATTACACACTGATAGTAATCGGAAATGGCCAAAACCAGTTACTCAAAGTTCATATTCTTATTTTAGGATTTCCTAGTAAGTAGGCATTTCCCCAAACAAACCCTCCCATCACCTTCGTTCACTCATCTTCTCCCCCACCCCCCCCTCCTCTCCTCAGACGCACGCTCAGCCCAAAACCCCCACCCCTTCCCTCACCCCCCGCCTCCAACTCTCCGCTTCCCACCTGCACACACAAGTCTAATACAACGCCGTCTTCCTCCACCCCCACCTCTCCTTCCACCATTCCTTCCTCCCTCTTCCCCATGTGACTATATATATTCAGAATTAACTATCTTGTATTCAGTCCGGATGCTGCTGCATTATAGTGAAACATGTCGACTCAAAATAATAATATTTCTCCAGTGGAATAGTGCAAAGTAATTTATCCTTTTCCTACAATGGAATTCCAGTTTCTACTAAGTTTCGGCCGCCACCAAATAACTTCAAGTAGGCATTTGCTTTCCAAGAAAGGATGCATGCATGAAAATAAGCGAATGTATTAACTTGAGATTCAATCGCCCCGATGTCCCCGTTAAAGTGTATGTTCTAGCCATGAATATGGATATGGATTTAAAACTTTCTATAACAGCTGTTGCCTGACCCTTCCGTAAACAAACAGATATCACTACCCGCACGGTTGCAGCGCCGTCACCCGCGAGAAGGTGGTACTAATAATACAATCGCCGATAATGACTGGTAACATGAAAGAAATGACCAAATGTATAACAAATCACGCTCCATCAACTTCATCAGATGTGAATTACTTATTACGGTCGAAATAGTTAAATTTCCCGGTGATTGTATTCACGTTTGAATCGCCGCCTGTCCGTATTAGTACCACCTTCTCGCAGGTAGCGGCGCTGCAACCGTGCAGGTCGTGATATCTTCTGTTTGTTTACGGAAGGTCAGGCAGTAGCCAGGCAACAGCCGTTGGAGAAAGTTTTAAATCCATATCCATATTCATGGTTGTAGCATTCACCATTTTCCAAATTTCACGCCAGTTTGCATCACCTGCCATCTCTCTCTCCCACTCCTGTTATTTTTCCTCTTTCTCTCTCTGCTACTCTCTCTCTCTCCTTATCGTCCACACCACCATTTCCCATCTCCTCTCCTCCTCTTGCCCCGCCCTCCCTCTTCGCATCACATCCTCTCTCTCTCTCTCGTCTCTTAATCTCTTTTTATTTCAATTCCGACCGACCGAGAGTGGTAATGATATCACACCCCCTTCCCCTCCCATCCCCCTCCCCTCCTTCCCCTCACAGTCATCACACTCGATCAATTCTCATCCATTTCCGCGGATTATGGATCGCCTTCGCAGTAGTCTTAGTATCCCTTAATTCCTACCTTCCCTCCTCCTCAACGCCCCCTTCCTCCCACTCATCTCAAGTTTCTTTTCCATTAACGCCCACAACCCCTCCCTCCCTCCTCCCCCCTCCCTTAGTGTTCCCCCAACCACCCTCCCACCCTTTTCCCCCTTCAAACTTCTCCCCAACCCCCCCCCCCCCCTTCAATGCCCCCGTTACCATCGCTACCTTACCTCACCTCTGTTGGTTGAACGTCTTCCCCACATTCGCATCACCTATTTGAAGTATTTATTCCTTTTTTCCAAAAATATATTATTCCTTTTTTGTAGATTTTCGCAGGTATTTCATTACTTATCCGTTTCGCAAGGGGGTATATTATTGTCTACTCGTTACTTGTACAGCGGGAATTGTTATAAGTTAGTGTATACTTTTGGAGGTTTCATGGATAACTGGGCCCTTTTAATGCTACTCGATAAGAAAATTACTTTGTTTATTTAGTCAGCCTAATTATAATGCTAAAATTATCATTGTTAATTGAAGGGTATGTGGATAATCATCGTGAGAAGCTTTTAGTATTGCGTGATGCAATGTCAATAATAAGTGTATTTGCAAGTTTAGTATCAAGTTCCACAGCAATTCCACCTTTAGTGATAGGTGCAATTGTTGGCTCAATGATTCCGGCATTGATTGCGGTTTGCTCTATAGGAGATTTGCTGTATAAATTTTTATAGAAAAGATCCTTTTTTGTATGGTTTTTGGTTCTGCGATTAATTATTTAGTATTGGGCAACAGTTTTGCCGTGCTATGCTACAGGCTTCGTCGGGCTTTTAAGAACAACAATAGTCTTTTATTAAAAAATAAATAAACAATTCCAGCAGTTGATGATTTTGAGAAGTAAAAAACTTAATTTCGAAGAGGGAGGCGATTGAAATTGAAAAAAAGACCAAATAACATCAATAGAGAGGAAAGTTATAAACTCCCTTATACCTGGGGGGTTATTTTGTAATCTCACCTTTTTAGTGACTCTTAGTGGAAAGGCGGGAGATCCGTTTCCCTCTCTTAATGATCGGCTCACGAACGGTTCGTGAATTATCGAAGCTTCAATTACCTTATATAAAAAAAAGATGCCGAGACTAGCGAATACCCAGATTGCTCAACATCTTACGGAAGATATCTTACACTGTACATACCACGAAAATCTAAATACAGTCAAAACTACAAGCGGCATGTAAGCGATCACTCAATATTTAAAAAAATTTAAGTGCATCCAATTAGTGTTCGATTCACAAGCACGGGAAATATCTACCAAGATATATTTTAAGGCAATATATGTTAAAATTATGAAATTATGGTATAAATAACTGAATTCCATTCTCCATACACTGGCGGATAGGCACACGAAAACAAAGGTATCGGCAACATTGTTTGGGAAATATTGATACGAAATGTATACAAAGATAATTCAAGCTAATAATAACATAAGCATTTCAAACAAAGCATGCCTTCAAGTGCCCAATATATTGGAGTTGTTGAAAATGATGAAGTTCTTCACGTTTAGCAAATTACAAAAATACGATTTAAAATCATTTGTATCTTTCGCGCCCTTGTTTATTTTCCAACTCAAGCTTCAAATGGAAACGATGGTGGCTCCATGTCACGTTCTTTTTGACAGGTGAGATGGAACTAATGGCAGGCGGAGACAGTGAAATGGATCAAAGATTCGAAAGAATACGTATCAGAGCGGATGAATCGTCTAAAAGACCAGCACATGACCGGCAGTTCACCGCTTGAGATCCGAAGATGGTCACGCCGCCTGGGTGGCGGAGTTGAACTACGAAAAAGTGACATTTTATGACGTATTCTCACCAAAATGAGATTACAAAATAACCCCCCTGGAAGAGACTTCTTCGAAATTAAATTTTTATCTCTCAAAATCATCAACTGCTAAAATTGTTTATTTATTTAAAAAAAGACCATTGTTGTCCTTAAAAGCCCGACGAAGCCGGCAGCATAGCACGGCGAAATTGTTCCCTAATACTAAATAATTAATCGCAGAACCGAAAGCCATACAATAAATATATAATTCCTTTTTTTTAAATGCGCTTTTTTTTCTTACCACCTTACATGGTCACAGGGGCCTTCCATTCGCATAATAGTGCGCTATTATCACTTCGCAACACAACAACGCACTTGCCTTCCATTCGTGCTTCAGACCCTGCGCACTATAGGTAGCGCACTTCAATAAAGATTAGTAGCAAAGTCGATGTGCGCTAAACAACAAAATAACGTCGATAATGGCATCAGTGATTGTTGTCGAGTTTGTTGATTTTCAGTAATGGCGGCAAACATGCATATTGTAAAGTTTATAATTACTCAGCGACAAAAAGGTAACGTTTTTAAACTACTTATTTTGAACTAATGCAACAAATTTACATAAAACATTCGGCCGTAACTTGTTGCTGAACCACAGAATGCTACCTACCGGCAGATTACTAAACATTTCGCCAGCGCGCACATCGTTCCATTCAACGTCGTTCGTGTGATTCGCTAAAGTGCGCTTCATGTGTTCCAATGCGCGCCAACTCCAACATCTTGAAGGGAATGGCTCCGACGACTAAGCACGTGAGAATAGTTACTACATCTACAAAATACCCTGCAAGCCTCCTCAGGGGTGTATGGCAGGGGGGGGGGTACTAGTGTCCATTCGGATGGCAGAAACAAGTACTTGAAGTAAAATATCACCTTGTTTAGTTTTCCCGGGTTGAAAGAGTTACCATGGTAGGAGTCATCTACATCTACAAGTTACCCTGCAAGTCTCCTCAGGGGTGTATGGCAGGGGGGGGGGTACTAGTGTCCATTCGGATGGCAGAAACAAGTACTTGAAGTAAAATATCACCTTGTTTAGTTTTCCCGGGTTGAAAGAGTTACCATGGTAGGAGTCATCTACATCTACAAGTTACCCTGCAAGCCTCCTCAGGGGTATGTGGCAGGGGGTGTGTATTCACCAACATGCATTACACTATACCCTAAAGTTAGTGTAACTACGACTAATTATGCATTAGCTTAAGTCGCTAATGCTTGTCACGAGGCGAAGCCTCACAAGCATGCACTACAACACTGCAGATATTATCACAATGGAGAGGAACCATTAATGTATATGTATTTTGCAACTACACAAATGGACAGAGACTCAAAACGTATGTAGAAAAAAATGCACGACGTGCTGCTACTACTAGGTAACAGATTCAAGTATTAGGGAGTACTACTACTACTAAGATCTACACTACCTAACGACAAACCTAGATAAAAGTCTCATTGGCAGCTGTTATGGTCCCTTATAGTTCGTGGGAAAAATGACATTTTTAAATCTGTCCGTTCTGCAATCTACTTCCCTAATTTTATTATCATGATCTGATCTACCGTAGTATGTCGAATTTCGTAAAATATTATCAACATCGTCAGAGAATAGACCAATGGAAAATAGAGTTATCGGGAGTCCCGTCTTACTCTCTAGCTATTACCTTTGTAAGATGCTGGAGGTGCGAATGAAGATTCACCAACCACCTTCCCTTGGGTCGTATCCTCATCCTCCCCCCCCCCCTAGTGCATCCTCCACCAACCCCTCCCTTACCCTCACCCTTCCCAACCCCCCTTCCCCTCATCACTCCCTTCCCCTCCATCCCCACTCACCTTTTGCCTCTTGGCTCCTTCTCATTTTCTTCAACTCCTCCTTGGCACTCTTCATTAGGGCTCCCGCCCCATCAATGGGAATACCCTGAGAAAACCCTCTTTGCCATCACTCCCCAAACGCACACACATACGTACGTACGCTGCCTTTTCGTTCTTCAACTCCCTCCCCCTCCCCCATGCCCCCTCCCCCTCGCCCCCCACCCCCTTGGACTTTAATTTTTTTCCTTCTTCCATTTTTTCCCCTTCCCACCTCCCCATCACCTCCCGCCCCAACACTGCCCTCTCTCGCCTTCTCTCTTAACTATTGCGACACACATTCATTCGGAGGGTTGCCTTTTTTTAACAACCCCCTCTTGCCCCTTACTCCATCTTATCTTACTCTCTCTCTCTGATGACGGTCAGGGATCGTCTGTCGCCTCTCTCTCTCTCAATAGGTGTCGCTCCTTACATGACCGTGGTTGCGATTCTACTTCTATGCTCTTCCCCCCTTGGGGGGGGGGGGGGGTTAGGCGGGGAGGGATTCTCATTCGGTGCATCATCTGAAAATTGTTTTTTGGTTTTCGTCCCTTATTCCAAGTTAGTTGTAAATAAGTTGCCTAGAGAGAAAAAAATCATCAAATGCCTTATTCAGTAAGCACTCGACACGGACCGAACCTTGGAAAATCCGTGGATTTGACGTCACAGCCCCCGAAAAATCTAAAAGATTGACTTTTCGACATTTTAGAGGCTGCGACGTCAAAATTTCGTCATTTTCGAGGCTTCGGAAATTCCGAGAACATACAGAATAATCCCCCATGAACCAGGAATCGAATCACTGACTTCGGGGCCTGACAGCCAATACAGAGGCTCGCTAGTGATATTTTGGCTGAAGATACCATCTTTAATACTCAGCCTATCCCGGGCTTTAGGAATAGTTTTAGTTTCAGCGCCGTAGGTTGATTTTTTTGAAAAAGCCTTCTCTACCTTTGATTGGGCTTAATTAATTATTCTGTTAGTGTAACTAACTTAGGAGTTACACTTAATAAAACCTTATCATGGAATGAACACGTAAAATCCATTTCGCATAGGGTGTTTAAGACTCTACATCAGTTAAAACAATTTAGACACCTTATCCCTGTCCCCCTTCGCCAAAAATTAGTTGATACTCTTGTTTTCCCACTCAAAAGACTATTGCGGTGTGGTATATTCTGACCTTACAAACGAACTAAATCTAAAACTCCAGAGGAACTCTTGTGTGAGGTATATCTTCGACACCACATATTATGAACACGTGACGCCATATTTTGAAAAACTCAGATGGCTAAAAATACAAAATAGGCACTTACTTCATAAGGCATTATTCATGTACAAGTTAATAACGACAGAACTTCTTACATATTAACACCGAAATGTACAATATAATGCTAGAACAAATAAACGTCCAACTCGCCGCATGGAGAAACATTATATGCCACACTATCGAACATCTGTCTAAGCTAGGTCACCACTTCCATGTCAAACGGTGTGCCTAAAATCTTTTGTCACTTTTGTGCATTAATGTATCGCATATTTTATGGCCTTTAAATGATATCCTCAGAGTCGACCTGAAAGTAGCGTGATTACAATTTCACCATTGAACTTAGCGTTCTCTGTAAAGGCGGATTTACACATGGAAGTTGACTTCTATGGATGTAGCGAGTGCAGCGAAGTATCGATTTTTATTGCTACTTGCAGGGAATAGCTCTGCTTGCACATTACTTCCGGCTTATCCGCTAATAAATGAATAGCAGAACTAAGGAGGCGAAAGGAGGTAAATTCAAAACAACGAATATGGCGTACCAATTTCAAATACAAAGAAGAAGACGAGCTCTTTTAGCCGTAGCTCTTTCGGAGTTGGTTGGTTGGTTGTCAACCGAAGAGAAGACGACATTGTTGGGTGAAGGAGCACCTTGTAAAAAAGGGCTGACCTTTCCCTAGAAGATAATCTTTTACTCGAAATATGCCCAGCTTATGTTTTCATAATGCGTCCATCATGATCTCAAAACATGCTCAGCAAAAGGTTGCGACCATTTATCTTCCTCATGAAATGCATTCAAATAAAATGAATTTGCAATATGACTACTTATGATGTACAATTACTCTCAGTTTAAACTTTCTTCCCTTTCACTGCAATGAGCTGGCACTCACTTGCTCCATCCACTGAAACTACCTTTTCGTCTATAAAAAAACTACCACACCACGCTTACCAGATTCGATGAACCATTCTATGCCATATAACGTCCCTGCATTCACATTCGTTGAGCCAGCCAAGCTTGGAGGGGAGGAAGCAATGACAGGGTTAACCTATTTACGTACAACCTCATGAAAAATGCCTTCCCCCGTTATGAAATAATTCAGGCTCATTTCAACACTTTTAATAGATAAATTATTACGTACAAAGAAACACAGGTGGGGGCACACAATGGCAAAATAATAATAAAATCCACCGACAAGGGCATTGCTCTATCCTTTCGCAATACACTATCACAGTTTTGTAGCCAAATTATGAGTTCGATAAAATTGATGAAATCAGTATCTCTCAGCGAAACCACGCAGTTAATCTGGCTATCTTACTAAGTGGAAGTCCTCCAGAAAAACTTTGCGTATGCTTAATGGACGACGAGATTCAACACAAAGAACTGCACATAAATTGCACATAAAAACTAATGCCACCAGAGCAAAAATAAGCAATTTGTTGCTCACATTACCCGCATTACAAATGTAGGGTACTTAAAAAAACTGTTTTAAAATGATATTTATGTAAATACTTCTGACTACTAACTTAATTTATCGGGAAACAAAGCCACTGAATTTTCATATCTAAATGAAAACAACGGCGAATCACAAATCACAAGTCTGCGGCCGTTCAAAATTGAGCCTCCGCGCCTGCGAAATAGTTCCGTCGTATTGTGTAATGAATCCTGTTTCAAACTGAGTTAAGAAGAGTATTAAGCTAATTTTTAATTAAAACCAGTTGAAAGACATTTTTGGAAGGTAATATCAACATAGCTTTTAATAAATTACTAAATTAATATATTAACCAGGCAGAAAATTTCACCGGAAGTTTTGCAATACTATCGCTGAATCGAAATGCTACTTGCAGGCAAAATAGAAGCCTGTCTATTTTCCTTGCAAGTGCGAACCGCGGTCGATTAGTTCCGCTATCGACCCCTACTGCCATGGAAGTACGTGCTTACGCATCGAAGTACCACTTACAAGCGACTTGCAAGGCTACTGTCATGGAAGTAACTTCCATGTGTAAAGCCGCCTTAATCTCCCGAGTTTATGGTTGCTCCCTCCCCAATATTTTACAGTACCCTCGTTACACTTCCTGTTTGCTTCAATTCGACATAAAACGCGACTTCGCCTTGCTTTTTTTTTTGATTAGCTCGCGAATTAAATCTTTCTAATCAAGATTTAAAATACTGATGCGTTCTTGAGATTAAGTCTAATTGGAGTAAAGTAACTTATCTCTTTCAATGTCACGATCATATAGCTGTAATGTTAAATGCCGCAAATGATCCTAGAATGTTTTCCAAGCGATAAGTACGAATTTATAGTATCGACCGGGAATTTTAACTTGGGATGCAGGATTACGATATCGATTATCACGATAATCGATTAATTTGTAAGAATGAAGATTTTTGCGGTGGTCTACGATTAACTTCTTCATTTTTCCGGGTTCTACCGCGTTGGTTGCTGTGGTGATGACAACAGTTTCGACCTGAAGAGGCTGGCAGTAGTGCCAGTGAAACTGTTGTCATCACCACAGCAACCAACGCGGAAGAACCCGGAAAAATGAAGGAGTTAATCGATTAATTTTTTCAATTAATTGAAAATTTTAAATCATATGTCCACGGACCAATTATTTTCGCAATCGATTATTCAGGCCAATGATTCTGACCGATTGTCATGCGATTAACTCCTTCACACAATTATGAGTATCTTTATATTAAAAACCAGACCCAGGGAATGACCTTCAATTTCCGGTTATTCTGCTGACTGTAGCGCTTACGACAAGTATCTTGGGCTCTAACTGTAAAAATGACCCTGGGGCTGCTGTTAGGGTTTAATTCCCGTGACTTCCCTTTGTGGCTGACCTCAATCCTACCCACCCCCCATCCCTCTCCTACGGCACGACGCACAGTGGGGCCAAACCCCACTTTAGATGGACAAAAGTCCAAATATTTTACAATCAACCCCAAAATAGGCATGTGTATGTTTTTGAGATTGTTCAAATGAAAGCTGATATCATATTTGCAATATTTATTGTATTTTATGATTTTTTTGCAAATTTTATTATTTTTACAACATTTGACAAAATTATTTTTCAGTAGAATAATCTGAACGAATCAAATAAAAAATGTTCACTTAAATTGAGATGGTCGTATAAAATGAATTTGCTATAAAATTTACAAAATTATTTTTGTAATCACCTTTGCAAAATATTTTCATGTTCCATGGAAAAAATGATACGATTTGCACAGAAGTTTCACAGAGCTGAGATTTCAAAAATCTCAGCCCTGGTGTAACAAACATCACCACTTGTACCTAAGTGTGGACATAATGCATATAGCATCCAAATTTGACTTATTACAACCTAGTAATAACTTCATAAACATATTATTTACGGTACTAGCTTTTGCTTTCCATGATTAAAATTGTTTATATTATCGTTTACCCGTTGCCATGCGGCCATAGCGGCCGGATGAATTTCCTATCCGCCTCTCGTGCATAATAACTTTTATATCGTAACAGTCCTTTTGCAACTCAATGGCAGTTGATTTCTTTTATAATCTCAAGCTCATACTTAAATGAATAATATATCTAAAAATTACGATACGATTCCGTCCGATTATATAACTTTTCTCTAAATAAATAAAACTTTTCATTGTGAAAAATCAATAAATTTACATTCGTGATAATTAATTACTTCAGGCGTATTTTCTTAAAAAAATAAATTTTAAAAACATCTTCACACTCTACTTTCTTATTTCAATCGATTTAATGTTTAAAAAATGAAATAGAGGACACCAGTATGCTGTACTAATAGTTTCAAATCTATCGTCCAATTCGGCGTCTATGCGTCCGTGGGACCAGTGCTCCGCTATTCTCTCACTTTGACACTCATTTCTACGGGCAGGTGCATACTTACCAACCTGTGAAATACACCGTTTCGCAGTTCAAACATCAGGTTACCCAACCTACTATTTCAGAAACCCTAATTCAAACTTTCATTTTTGGACTTTTGTCCGCCTAAAGTGGGGTTTTGCCCCACTGTGCGACGGGTCGCTTGTTATAGTTGGAGTGTTCTCAAAGCTTCGTTTAAGGTGGTTGCACCGTAAAATGAAATGTCATTTTATTCATATTCTGTCTGCTTGTAGAAAAAATTGTCCTCTATCTGACATGAGCAAAAAAACAACACCTTTCCACGGTATTTTATTCTATAATTGAACTGGAAATTATATGGTGTTCACTGGGGGAATGACAGTTACACGAGGAAAAATAGTATTTTTCCTTAAAATGTAAATGCCATTTTCGTGTAATACTGTCTATATGAAGGAAATAATCCAGAGAAATTGAATAAAAATAAAATATAGGCGTCTTACCACCTTATTGCGTTACCTACAGAAAACCAAAAGTAATGAAAGAAAATGAAGATTATTCCACGAATGTATTTTAAAAGAGCACTTTTTTCCAGCCGTAGGAGCCGACTGCAGCGCCATTTCCTATTAATTACCGCATTTTAACTTCAATTACGGCATTAATTCCCCAATTACTATAAAAAATAAGGTGGTACGATTCCTATATTTTATTTTTTATTCAATTTCTCTGGATAATTTCCTTCTTATAAATAGTTTTCCGCGAAAACGGCATTTATATTTTATGGAAAAATACTATTTTTCCCCGTGTTTCCCTCATTCTCCCATTGAAAACCATGTAATTTCAAGTCCAATTAGAGAATTAATTAGCGTGGAATGGTAACATTTTGTTGCTCATATCAGATAGAGGACATGCTTATCTACAAGTGGACAGAATATGAATAAAATGACATTTAAGTCATTTTACGGTGGAACCACCTTAACCTTTTGGAATACGAGTGAGTTACAGTTGGTTCTTGTGAGTCTTCTTTGCTGAAGAAAAGCTCATTGCAACCTTGTATGGCTCGTGAGGGTTCCTTCAATCCTTTAGGAGTGATTTTGCAGTTTGCGCGTCAGAATGTAATACGTATGACTTTTCCTTAGGGATAGGCGGGATCCCGAAACTTCGGGAATTCCCGAAGTGTTTGGCATTCCCGAAGTTAGAGACGGGAAAGGTCTTTCCCGAAAATACTGTATCGGGAAATGTATTTTTTTTGCCTTTCCGACTTCCAACCTTGAAATTTGTAGCAATTACTCGTCGTTTAGCGCATTTGCGACAAGTACTTGTGATGCTAAAGTGAATCCATAATATTCCTCTTGAAATTTTAGAACAGAGTGCAATTTTCCCTCGGGATTTAGGCATTATTGTCGTATCATGAAACTAACTTTCGTATCACATACTTATCAAATTCAGCCGCTGAATGACGGAAGAAAATTCCCGTAGTATCCTGAAGCGCATATTTTCCGCGTAATAATGTTGTGTGTTTATATTTAGGAAAAAGAAACGTTTTGTTTTGCATATATGTAATGATTTGCGCTCTTTCTTACGGACCTACTATAATAGTTTACGGCTCCATATGCTCCGACTATGTCGATTCATAGGCATAGGCATAGGATAAATTTCGAAGCCTTCAACCTAGACGTTAAGTAAATAGTTATCTCTGTCCCCGCTAGATGGCAGACCACTATAACCATAGTCATGAAGGCCGATGTAACACACGAACTTTTATGCAATGCAATCGCCTTCGACAATGAATTCTAAAAATTTTGTAAAATGAATTAAGGAAAAGAACTGTAACTAGTGCCTTCTATTACAAAATATGTTTAAATGGTAAATTTTCGTAGCCAAATGCGTATGTAAGTCTTTGATAAAAACAGCAAAAAGTATATACAATTGAAATGAATACTGCGCTAATTCCAAATTACTTGGGATATATTTATATGTTAACCATGGTTACCATAGCCCAATCTATTCCAAATTTTAATATCGTCAAAGACTCAGAAACGTATCATTTGCGGTAAACGAAGTGTTGATGCGTCGTTATCTACACTTGTTAGGACAGTCAATAAAGACTGGAGGTTGGCAATTCGATTCAATTTTATGATTCGGTTCATGTGATTTGGTTCATGGTAATGAACCGATTATTCAAATCGTTTATAATGAACGAAAATGGGGCAATGAAGGATTTGATGGAACGTCTATAAATACTAGATTTTTTTAAAACTACTCAATCTCGTTTTTAAATAACTAGTATGACCCTTAAAACTCAATGTACTCATGTGCAACTTGATGTACGACCGCCCAAAGCTTGTTAAATGACATTGCAAAAAATGAAAATGGGATAAACAAATTCATTTGTGCAAAAACTATTGAATAGTCTTGATATTTTGGACACCTACTCATTGGTTTGTACTACTAGAACCTTATATTGTTCAGATATGATTTATGCGTAACATGCTTTTGAATTGTTATAAACAATAGACAAAATGCAGTTTTTTCTAGTGAATCAACAATGAAACGAATTTTGATGCGGTTTTTTGTTGGTTATTCTTAACACTCACAACTTTGTTTGAAACGTTTTCCAGAAAATCAATAGCTTTATTATTATATTAAATATTTATTTATAATTATTTCTATGGCCCCAAATGTACTATTTATTACAACTATCATTTTGAATTAATTCCATCCATTATTCTCTGGTATCAATATACTTTTATATCAATATTCGATGTCTAAAATCCTCAAATACAAATCCAAGAAATCAATTCTCCACGCAAATCGTTCATTTTGAACGATTTGTACTCAAGTCATTTTTGAATCATTCAACATTTCATGCAAATCATTCATTTGGAACGATTTGAATAAAATAATTCTCGAATCACTCAAATCTTCAGGCAAATCGTTCATTTTGAACGATTTGAATGAAAATCATGATTCAATTCATTCGGTTCATGCCCGAGAATCGTTCATTTTTGAACGATTCATTCATGAACGACAGAGCTCTAAATTGAAGACCCCAAAACATCAGGCTTGGGAAATTATTAGCGTAAACCTGAATTTTACTCCACTGATAAGACTACTACCAGAGGAACATTTTGACAAAAGTCTCCAAAAATCCCCCTGGAGCTCCCCCCCCCCCCGGCCCCCCCCCAGGCGCCCTCGAAGGTTCAAAATGCCAATATTTACGAAACACCCATTATCTCTCTTACTAATGATCAGATCAAGTTCAACTTGTACCTGTTTTTTTGTTGTTAAATGTTCTATAATACTGATTCCTAACATATTGCATATTGAAAAATCACTTTGTAAAATTCCATAACATGTTTACGTTAAATAGATTTGATAAATTTAAGAAAATATTAGGAAAAAGTAGGATTTTACTTTGAAACTTTTTATTTTTGCGCTTTAGGTATGTTTTTTATGTGCCATATTATGTAAAAAAACCTTTCCTATAAAAGTTTTAGCCTACACTTTTTTTAATCTATTGATACACTGTTTTATTTATGTTTGTGTGATACTAACGATGGGGATGGGGACAAAGCAAGAAGGTTCGGCTCTTTCCCGATTCCCGTCCCGAGATCATTTTTTAACATCCGGTCCCAGAAACCAGAAATGCCTTTCCCGCTAATTTCCTACTTTACTTTCAGTTTCATAATTAATGACGTAATCTTACCAAGCAGTGTTACTTTTTTGTTTGATAATTTCAGAGAGATTCTTGTTCCATGTCGTTACATATTGATAATTTCCATTACCTAATTGTTGGAAATCAGGTATTCCTTTGGGGATGAGCATTTTGGGGTGGAATTGATGGAATATTTTAGTCAATTAGTCAGGAGCAGGGGATGACTTCTCTTTGGGACTCAAGAGAAAAATTAACCAGAATCTGATCGCGTTTTCAAATCATAATGATTGCATTTCGTTTTCAAAATTCGTTTTTGGCAGATCGGGATAAGGAAACACCTCAAGTCTTTGCTTTTAGATGAAAAATAATTTACGTCCGTTACGGTTTAGGAAAGAGTCTAAAAAACTGCTTGATATTATCCCTGATTTAAACCTTGCTAATCTGTGTAATACATTCTGGCCAAATTGAAGACCCTTGCGGATATTTTGAATGAAAATTTCATCTTCTCTCTTTTTTTTTTAGCAAATGACAACATTGACCTGCGATTAGAGTTTATTATTTCTTAAAGAGGATATAGTGATGTTCTTAAATTAATAGAATTATTGTACTGAGTAGTGTATATTTGTATTGATCAAACATTGTAACTGCTCGATAAATCCCAGTCGGAGAAACCAACCGATGTGAAATGGTGGGTGTAAATAATTAATTTAGGGGATGTAATAAAATACTATCCCCTTACTTGGCCTCCCTATATCATTTATTTGTTTTAAACCGACGTTACTCGTAGGAGTGTTTTCAGTTGTAGGCCACACGAGATGGGATATGGCGTTTTAAGTCATGAATCAGTATATTTATGGAAGAAAAAATGAAATACGAAACGATTGCAATAGTATGAAAGTGACTTCTACAAAAACAATGAAAAAACTATTTCTAATTTGGCATGTTTAGAAAGTGAGGTTAAATTTAGATAATATACGTACTTAGTGAACTCTGAGGTGATTTTAAACTCACGAAGTCATATTTATTTTGCCCTAAACCAATTTTATTCAAGCGAAGCAAGTGTTTTTGGAATCATTTATCACGGCGGGTAGATATTGTCGCCGTAGACGATGTATAATCGAATACTCCTCATGGGTTCATGCATTAAAATACGATTAAAAACATATTTCAGAGGAAATAACCACGTTAATTTTCATGAAATACTGGAATAAGCATATATGCATTCCTAATGTAATGTAATTACGATTTCCTTTCGTTTATTACTTTCTTACTGCGACAATGGGAACACAAAAACAAACTCTTCCTCTTAGTTACAAATTCAACATAAAAAAACAAAACCAAAATGGAAAACCAAGCTAAACTTTTTTGTGTAAAAAATATAATAAGTGAAAATAAAAATATTTAACATGAATAGTATTTTGATTGAAATTAACAATTACAGATGTCGTAAATTCAAATTATATTCGTAAAATATGTAATATACATTCGAAATTTGAATTTACGATATCTGTAATTGTTGAATGATTTCAGGCTTTCCCGGCGAAGATTTATATCAGGGATCTTTCGGGGTTTGCACCGGGTAGTTAGGTCCATGGCGACCAACGTTTCGATGCTCGAGTCGAGCATCGTCCTCAGGGCAGAGGTGAGGGGCAGAACGTTGGCCGCCATGGACCTAACTACCCGGTGCAAACCCCGAAAGATCCCTGATATATATCTGTAATTGTTCATTTCATGCTTTATACTATTCATTTTAAATATTTTATTTTCACTTGTTTTATTTTTTGAACAAAATTTTAGCTTGGTTTTCCATTTTGGTTTTTTTATTATGTTGATTTTTTTTACTAAGAGGAAGAGTTTGTTTTTGTGTTACCATTGTTGCAGTAATAAAGTTGATCCTTTGAGGTACTAAATGTATGATTGAAAACTTTTTTATCACTGTAGTATTATAATTATTACTGACTGTATTCCTTGCATTGTACTCTAGCCCTGAAGAAGCCTCATTGATAAAAAGGCGAAACGTCGGCGGAAAAAGGAAGTTGAATTTCTTAAAAAAAGACCTCCATAAATTAACCAATGTATTATTAAAGAGGTCAATAACTATTCAAAGAAGTTCTTATTGGAGCATCTGACAACAGTTACATTGAAGACTATATTTACCGCACTTTCCTCTTATGGTGGTGGTGGTGATGGTTGTCTCCTTTAATATTTTTATCAATGTGTGAGAGGAATCAGAAAACCTTTTTAAAAGAAATAACTTATCACGAATAATAAGCGAGCCATCAAGATTCATCAAGACCTGGAAAAAAGTGATACCTAATACCAACTTAGACGAGACCGAACGAAAGCACATAAGATCGGTGACGATGATGATGAGGAATGGAATATGAGAAAAATGACTTAAATATAATTTTATTCTGGTTCTGGCTAATTCTGGGAAACAATTCGTCTGTTTGATGTTGGCAACAAAATTCCATCGCCACACGATATTTTTTTTCGCTAATTGAACATGGAATCACATCGCATTACATGAGAGAATGAGTGAAAAATGGGGAAAAGTATTTTTTTTAGGTATAAGTAAAAGGTGTTTAGCATTTGTTTTGACTTACCTACACCCATCGCAGTGGAACCTCCTTCAGCTAGTTTGAGCGAAATATAACTTCGCCTATTATTTGCCGAATTTGATCTCATTTTAAATAAAAAACACTCATATATGTCCAATTACATATATCAAAATAATAACCCCTTTCCAAAATACTTTTCGAGCAATTTGTTTGAAATTACAAGCTGTTTTACATGGGATTGATTATGGCTGTGCGCTCCAGAGGGAGAATTTTGAAATAAATAGGAATTTAGAAACACCTAGATATCATAAAAAAACTAACGGGGTTTAGTATGCATGTTTTCTTAACTTATTGTCACATCTAATCAAATACCGCAGTTATTTTTACAGCATCGCAAAAAACCCTCTGTTGTGAATGCATTTTCACCCTACGGCGTGAAAAAATGAGTCAAGTTAGAGACTTAAGTCGATATATTTATTTAATTGCTGGGAATGTTTGACATACATGACTATATTTGTGCTTCATTAGTTTTTTACTTCCTCGGCACTACAGCCCGGTATGGACTTTGGCCTCCCTCAAGACGCCTGTCCATTCTCTTCTGTTCTGCACCTTCTCCCAACATCTTACGATCCTCATAGCCTTTATGTCTTCTTCCAAATCCTGCATCCATCTTTTCCTTGGTCTTTCTCTTTTTCTCTTTCCATCCATATTTCCATGTAGCAGCTTCTTATAGGCATCCTTTATTATCTCATTCTTTCTACATGACGTAGCCAAGGTAACCGTTGGGTCTTCACAAATCTCACTATACCTTCGCCTCTGATAATATTTTCTATTTCCCTGTTTGTTCTTATCCTCCAAGTTACCCCATCTGTCACGGGGCCATATATTTATTTATTTAAAAGATTGTTCACATACAGCAGTAGCGCCAATTTACAGTGAAACATTTAACAATAAACATGACAGAGGACAAAAATACAATAACAGCATAAAAATCAACAACGCAGAGCCCAACATGGAAAGGGGAAGTATTTAATTTGTTGACAGGTAGGGCATGGCTTGGGTGGTGAAATGGTTACAAGATAAATAAAAAGGATCGACAGTGTGGGGGAGTGAATTAAGAAGGGAGGAGAGGCGAAATAAAGGTGAGCGCTGGGTAAGTGATATCCTAGTGGGAATAGGCAGGTGGAGTAGTGAATGCGTGCGGGTGGATCGAGTTGGTATCCTAAAGTTGAAGAGAGAAAGCAGTTGAGGGCAGTCAATGGTCGAGTTAAGGCTGTTGTGGAGGAGTTTTAAATCAGGTTTAAGTCTGTGGTTTTGGAGATCAGAAATCAGAAAGAGAAGACAGAATAGCAATTTGAGGACATATTGCGGAAGTGTAGGACGCTGTGTTTGACTACTTTGGCAAAGAAATGTGGGATGCAATCAAGGGATTTTAGATTAGTCGGGGCTGATATGGACCATATTGGGGAGCAATATGATACTACGGGAAGAACAATTGTAAAGAAGTAGGAATGGAGTGCTCTGGGATCTTTTATTTCTATGAAGCGGTAAAGAAGGCCTAATAGGGACATTGCCTTACTTTTTACAGTCTGAATGTGGTCGGAGTAATTTAGTTTTTGGTCCGTTATAACACCTAGGTCTTTCATAGCTGTCACTCTGTTTAAGGGAGTTGAACTAATGGTGTAATTGAATGTCAGGGGTTTTGTTTTCAGAGCAAGAGTCATGATGCTGCATTTTACAGGGTTTAGGTTAAGTTTCCAGGTATCACACCACAGTGAGGTTTGATTTAAGGCAAGTTGAAGATTAATACAGTCAGAAGTGTAATTAATTAATGCTTGTAAATCTTGCAATCATCAACATAGAGAAGGGTATGGACTTGAGAGGAGTGGAGTTGAGATGGAAGGTCAATTAATGAATAAATTAAAAAGATATAGTCCAAGGAAATGTGGGACTCTGTGTTTGACTATTTTTGGCAAAGAAGTGGGGGATGCAATCAAGGGATTTTAGATTATTCGGGGCTGATATGGACCATATTGGGGAGCAATATGATACTACGGGAAGAACAATTGTAAAGAAGTAGGAATGGAGTGCTCTGGGATCTTTTATTTCTATGAAGCGGTAAAGAAGGCCTAATAGGGACATTGCCTTACTTTTTACAGTCTGAATGTGGTTGGAGTAATTTAGTTTTTGGTCCCTTATAACACCTAGGTCTTTCAAAGCTATCACTCTTTTTAAGGGAGTTGAATTAATGGTGTAATTGAATGTCAGGGGTTTTGTTTTCAGAGCAAGAGTCATGATGCTGCATTTTCTAGGGTTTAGGTTAAGTTTCCAGGTATCACACCACAGGGAGGTTTGATTTAACGCAAGTTGAAGATTAATACAGTAAGAAGTGTAATTAATTAATGCTTGTAAATCTTGCAATCATCAGCATAGAGAAGGGTATGGACTTAAGAGGAGTGGAGTTGAGATGGAAGGTCAATTAATGAATAACTTAAAAAGATATAGTCCAAGGAAATGTGGGACTCTGTGTTTGACTATTTTTGGCTAAGAAGTGGGGGATGCAATCAAGGGATTTTAGATTAGTCGGGGCTGATATGGACCATATTGGGGAGCAATATGATACTACGGGAAGAACAATTATCCACCGTAAAAACCTCCGGTCAAATATCCATTAGTATATTACAATATTTAATTCACACTTCTTACAGACGCTGAAATTAAAAAAAATAAAATAAGAATGTGGTCTCCGTTGTGACTATGAAAAATATCTCACTCAAACTACCTCTAAATGCAACGGGGGTGAGAGAGGTGTCGGGAGGGTAGAATGGACGTGATAGAATGTTGGGGGGAAGGGGTGGAGGAAAGAAAAATGGGGTTGGGTGGGAGAGGTAAGAGGGCAACACGTGCCTCTGCAAGGAGGGGAGGGATAAGGGTGGGGAGAGGGGGAAGGAGGGCATTCTTTTAATTTGACGTGAGAGGTTCTTCTTTTTCTTACGTTTGCGGAGGAGCGACGCGTCTCTGGAGGACTGCGTCGAGGAACTGATAAAGGTTGGTGGAATGTGGAGTGGGGTGGGATGACTCGTGGTGGGGATTTGGGACTGGAGAGGGAGCGATCTCCTTATTCCTTCGAGGGGGCGGCGCCCTATTGGAGGAGGACTCTAAGGGTATTTTTCGGTTTCTTGGAAGATGATGGGGGGAGGGGAGGAAGGAGGTGATGAAGGGGAGGGGGAATGGGGGAAAAGGGTGGGGTTAAAATGGAGGGAGGGTAACAGTTGAATGACTGTTGTTTTGGTGGTCTTTCCCATCTTTTCCTTATAATTCCTAGTTTTCTGCCATGGACGCTATTATTATAATTATATTTATCGTCATCATCCCTCGTCCTTCGATGGACAGGGGACGGGGGAGAGGGGAGGGTGGGGGGGGGTGGGTTCACTGGTGGAGTTGGAAGAGTAGAGGGATATGCTTCTTCGGGTTTTGCATTCCCTTTTAATTAAATAGAGTAGGGTTGACTTTTAGGGTGGGGAAGGAGAGAGTGGGTAGCAAAGTGATGCAGGAAAAATTTGACGGAAAAATTCCGATTAAAAAACGTGTTTCTTTGTCGATCAGAGGTCAGAAAGGAAAAAAATAGTTAAATTGAAAAATGGAAGGAATAAAATTGAAGCAGCGACTGGCATCTTTTGGTCGAGTTCTGCCAGAAAGAGCTTTGTTAGGTTGTTGACCAAGGATTGAGAAGGTTTGATGTGTATCAAGGATTAAATACACCCAACGAAATGGTAATTTGGTGACAATGTATGACCCAACCTAGCATGAGTCAAACGAATTGGATACATCTGCTAAGCTGCTTTAAGACATTTATGGATGAAACAATTGTCTGAATGCAAAGGATGATTTATTGGTTGAAAGTGCTGGATCGAGGTATCTCATTTGAGTTATCCCGATATTATCTTGACGACGTGTGAAAGATCTGGTGCGTTACCGGCGTATCAAATATATTCTCCTAGGGATATCCGTTGGAGAACACATTCTTAAAACGTCGCTACGTTTTGATGTATGAGTCGTATCCGTTGGAGATCCCGGGAAGAATTCATACGTATTGACATCAATTTAACCCTCCGGTGGGCGTGTTTAAATTCACTCCCACGAGTGGGCGCGCCGCGGCAATTTTACCGCAAAAATAAATTGCATTCCTATATTCAAGGGCAAGATAATTTACTAATAAAAAAGGCTGATTAAGTTGTTACAGTTACATCTTTGACACTGAATGTACATTGTTGATCACCTTAGTTCATATCTCGGTCCTGTTCATCTTCCCATCTCATACATGTTGTCTCTTGACGACAATGCCTCCTACATACATTATTTGTACACCACTGACACACAACTTTTGACCTGCAATTTTTATGCCACCTGCAAACATGGCATATTACTGGTTCAGGTGCTTCAGGAACCGGTTCCTTGTTCTTATATTTTCCTAAAATTTCTTTTATATCTCTAGTCAAACGTCAAACTCTCGTCGATGTCACACAGCTACTGAAGCGTCCGGTGGATAATTGATCCGGATATCGGAAATACTCCCTCCTATCATGAAAAATGAATACCTGGAGACACAGACATTAAATACAAACGGTACCAAATGGAGAGCTCAGAAACTAAAATATGCGGCAATTTGCCGCAGGCGCGCCCACCGGAGGGTTAAGGTTTTGGACCTAACGAAGTGAGATGTGTTTTTCAGATTAAAACTAAAAAGTAGAAATACAACTATACGACATTCTTGCTATTAAAGGGAGAGCCTTTAGGTATTAAGAATGAGATAGAAAGGCGTTGAGGAAGTATTGAAGGATGGGCGGTCATTATTCATAAACAGGTGGATCACAGTGGTGGAGGCCAATGAATGCTTAAAGGTGGTTCCGCCGTAAAATCACTCAAATGTCATTTTATTCATATTCCGTCTACTTTTAGAAAAACTTGTCCTCTATCTGATATGAACAACAATATAATACCTTTCCACGCTATTATATTCTCTCCACATGGGGGAATGAAGGAAAAACGGGGAAAATATTATTTTTCCATAAAATATAGGGTAAGTCAGGGAAAGATGGCCCCACTTTTTTTAAGTGTTCATATTTTTGTTAATTATGATATAATCGGTTCAATCGTTTGTTGTCCTATAATATCATAGATAACGTAATAAGTATTTCTTAAGAAATAAGTGAAATTTAAATGGAAAATACCTTTAAAAAATCAATATATTTTTTTCTCATTGGTCCATCTCACCCATACGCTATGGGTGGGATGGACCAAGGATATTGGGAGAGATGGACCATAACTAAAAGGCATTAAATAAACTTGAAACACAATTTCTCTGTACAAAAGAATATTTTAATAACACTCTATGGTTACTAACAATGTTACCAAACTATAATTTACAAAATTAGAACATATAAGACACAAGAATCTAACCAAAAGGATTAAACGGCCCACAAAAAATTTAAATGTAATGAAAAGGCCAAGTTTTAATGTTGGAATTACTACTAACTACAATTTCCCTAATTATTGGTTCGACTGTATTTGTTTTTTTTTTTAGCATTTCAGCCCTTTGATAAAGAAAATCTAAATTGTCACCTTTTACTTATAATGTAAAAAGTGTGGTCCATCTATCCCAACTCGAACTGGTCCATCCCTCCCGATTGTATGGGAGAGATGGACCAGGCCATTTTTCTGCTTTCCCCAATGCCAGGGGCGCCGCAGTGGTGTATAGTGAACCGTTACATATTGTTTTCATCAAGTATAGACATGAAACTCAATGATATGGACAATTAAACACACTACAACTAAACACACTACAACTAAAAAACGTTAACTATGAAAAAAGATTTTACTCTCCTGATATCTTTTTCTTTGAATAACAATCAAATAACAGGTCAAACAACAATACGTGTCTACGTAGTCGGCCATGACATCAGCATGAGAACAGTGGCGCACTAGAGCGGCTACATTCCGAAATATGCAATCAGTCCATCTCTCCCGAGGGGCCATCTCTCCCGGACTTACCCTAAATGATATTTTTGCGGAAAACTGTCTATAAGACGGAAATAATCCATATAGATTGAATAAAAATAAAATATAGGCATATTACCACCTTATTGTTTTAGTTTTTGGGGAATTGAAGTCAAAATGCGGTAATTCGTCAGAAATGGCGCTGCAGTCGGCTCCTATGCCTAGAAAAAAGTGCTTATTTAAATATATATTCGTGGAATAATCTGTATATGTTGTACCTTACTTTTGCTTTTCTGTAGGTTAGGCATTTCGTCGGCGAAAGCAGGATTGTTTTTGTACAAAATATAAAAATAATGTGGGATTTAAGTTTTTTTTTTGACTCAAACAGTCGTGGTGGTACCTCATTAAGGCAGGACAGTTAACCTGCTTGACTGACAAAATGATATAATATGCATTCCGCTCAAAGCTTTATCCTATGAAATAGGGGAAGTAAAAAAATGTGTGAATTTTACCCTACTGCATTAGCGTTCGACTGAAGTCCAAATATCTGCCCAAATATTGACCCGCGATCGCGGTAAGGGTCCTTTTAGTTGAATAACCAAGTTTTTTTTTGTCATGAAGTCTTATGACTCGCAAAAGTCGTTCATTAATCTCCTACTTCGGATATATTTATATGAGCAAAATCGTAACCATATTACCATGAAATTTGACTGAAAATGGTTGTGATTTATTCCAAATCTTGTATTAAATACAATTTGCCTGGAGCTATTAGGGTATTTGCCTCAGTAGTATAAAGTTTTGGGCTATATTGCCACAGAAATTTCGTGAAGATATATTTAAAATATTTTCAGGCAAATAGGATGACAAGTATTATTTACATCCTTGTTAGCAACCACTGATAAAATCCTGGGAACAAGAGGAAAAAGGCAATTCATTTATTTTAATTCATTGCATTGCGTTTACCTGAGAAGGATTGGCTAAATGGTTAAACAAAACCTTAGTACTGAGGATTGACTGTCATGCTAACTAACATTGGGTATCAAAGAGAGTTTGCACCTTTGAACTCTGTCTGCGAAATCCTGGGCAGCTAGGTTAGGAAAATTGTGTCGAGGTGGATAGTGAATCATCATCTGCCTGTGTTTACTCATTCGTGTTTCCGGCAGAAAAATGTAGCTTCATAAATTGACCAGAATATGGGGTTAACGAATCTACCAGCAGCAGAAATTGAGAGCAGCGCATAGACTTGGTATTTAAAAATATGTGATCGGGCTGCGGGACTGCTGAACATTAAATTTAAGTTGGGATAAAGCACCCAAGTGAACCAACAGTTTCAAAAACACCAGAATGTTTCCCGGGTGTAACTTGCGCGCGTTTGGCCGACTGCATGCAATTAGATATTAGGTTCGATGACCGTATGTAAGTAGGCACACTCCAGATTCAATGTTTTTTTAGAGTATAGAACATGATTAAAAATCCATCATAATATCGATGGAGACGATTACCAATGTCTTTTTTTTATTGCCGAATGTTGATTTTAAAACTGGATTGCTCTACATTTTTTGGCTCTGTAATCTTGTTGTTAGAGGGAGGAAAACACTTATTGGGAATTCATATGCTTAATTGGTTGGTCAGCGGTCAGAAAAAGCGCCGATTCCTTTAAATAAGGCAACCGAAATAGACATAGCTTCCCTTCTTTCCAAGCTTGAAAAAAGTACATTTCACGGGAACATAGTTCTTCTAAAGGCCGTTTTACACGATGAAAGATTTGGTAAAAACGTATGTTCGTGAGATTGTACGTTTTTCTCAACGAAATTAGAACATGTTCTATTTTCCGTGCAGGCATTGAGACATTCGCACAAGCGTTCATACAATTTACCGCTTTACACGATACATTTTGCCTCATGCAAGAGTTCACGGAAGAGTTTGTACAGACAAATGTACCGTGAAAAACGGCCTTTAAGAGACGAGGGTAACAGGGAGTCCGAGTGTCTATTTGTAAGGGGAATCATTTTGTCAAACTTCACTACGACAACGACTGCTTAGTCAAGAAATTTCGGATACACGGATAAATGTTAGCAGGTTGAGGAATTTGCGAAGGCTGTATCTAACCAAGGTAATGCATTTATGATTGTATATTGAAAACATATTTTTTGCATGGGGGAGTAAACTATCCAAGGAGACGGTTAAAGCAATCACTTTTGTGACGTAATGAAAATATCTGGTCTTACTTTTTTATGGGTTTTTGTAGTTTTTAACCAAATTTATTTCATTTATTTATAACTCAGTTAATTTGAGTACATCGCAACTTTCAACAACCAAACAATCAACTCTCATCCAAACATCACCGTAACTAAAAACAACGAGAACAATTACAAACAAAAATATGACGACCACAATATGTTCCCATACACAATAATGTTTTCCACACTGAGAACCAACTAAAATTACAACAGTTTTATCCACAAAAAAATAGGCAAATGAAGTGATGAAATCAATGTTGAATTCGAGTTGGTACCATCTGTAAATACCAACAAATTGCTGAGCAGCAAATGTGTTGGCGATATAAATGCGCCATATCACGGGGATGACATTAAAAAGCCTGTCATCATTTATCATCCTCTATCTCACCTCGGTACAAGCGTTATGTTCACTCGAATCCGTTTTCATATTGAGTTGTTCGTTTCGGGGATATTTTGGCAATCAGCGATGCTAATTCCAAGGATTACTCTGCTTAGTTGGAATCGTGTCATTTAAAAAATAATCGCGTTGATTTATCATCCGAAATGAACCCACCATTGCTACACTCTTAATAAATACATGCTAACAATGAATTAATGGAGAATCGGAAAAATTGATCTCTTGCAAGATACCTTCACCATATATTCGCCAATAACCTTTACCATGTATTCTGGTTTATCCTTATATACTTAATGACTTATTAGACATGCTTCTGTACATATAGATCACACACAAGCCCTTACGTACCACCGTAAGGGCTTGTGACTTTAGGGCACCAAACCACGTAATAGGAGGGATTTGGAAAAAGGAATTAGGTGAAGGAAGGGATGATTAGTAAGTGTGCTATGTTCAAATCGGTAAATCGTTCTGCTTTTATTGTAGCCGTTAATGGTACGACGGAATAGAGACATCCAAATGTACGTCCAATTCCTGATACTAATGGTTTCCAAAGATCAAAGTCAGTATTTGAGATAAGTAGGTAGTACTTGAGCGTAGTTTCTCCTAAAATGTTTGATTGTCATGTTAGATATTTCGCCGAAATTTCTGTATTAATGTCATGTTTTGTCATATAGAGCACCTATTACTAGAGCAATTTCTGCCCTTGGAATAATGTTTAACGGTGGTGTAGCTCTAGCAGCTGATATTCTGGGTTCATACGGCTCATTTGTCAGATTCAGACATTTTCCTCGAGTAATGAAAGTTAACAAGAACATCACTTGGTGCTGGAGGCGATCACGCTGATTTTCAGTATTTGAAAGATGTCATAGAACAAAAAATGCAAGTCGAGGAATAATTTCCAACCATGATGGTGTTTCTTTTCATCTACATCTACAAAATACCGTGCAAGCCACCTCAAGGGGGGTGTAGCAGGGGGTGAGTACTCACCAACATGCATTACACTACACCCTAAAGTTAGTGTAACTACGACTAATTATGCATTAGCATAAATCGCTAATGCTTGCACGAGGTGAAGCCTCACAAGCATTCACTACACGACAGATATTATCACAATGTAGAGGGACCGTTAATATATATGTATTTTGCAACTACACAAATGGACAGAGACTCAAGACTTATGTAGAAAACATGCACATGAAACATTTTAAGAGTGTTGACGCCTGTTTTCGTATTTATCATATGCTTACCAGATAAATGTTGTTCAATTATGTTGTAGTATTGATGAAGAATGTCTATATGAATGATTAGTACCAGACCAGCAATCATCAATCAATCTCTCATATGTTTGATCGCTTTCGTCTGTCCAAGAGGTTTTAGCGTGTGTGGGTAAAATTATTATCCTCCGTTGTCAACCTGGAGCTTGGAAAATAATACCTCTGGACGAATGATTCGCATCACTCCTGACTATGAATGGGCGTTTTGCAGTTGCCGAAGAGATTATTTTTTTTGCGCTCTTCAAAGCGTCGTCTGGTCCAGAGCCAAAACCGACGCGACGGGGCAACAATGCTGCAATGAATATCTGCGACGATCTCTGTCGTCGTCCGTCCGGCGGTAGTGGAGCCATCTGCTGGATGGCGTCGCGCGGAAGTGCACTCGTGGAAGCGGAAGTGGCGCCCGCTATCGCCGATTGCGAATATGAAGAGGGTGCGCCCTTTTCATATCACTCTTGCCTATCTCTTGAGCGCAGGAACAAGCCAACCGATGATTGAAAGTCCGGGACAGTCTGCGCCGAAGGGAAAGGACGTGAATGACTGAGAGCGGCCATCGACGATGACTTGTGTATGTTATGGAACGAGGGACACGTCTACATCTACAAAATACCCTGCAAGTCACATCAAGGGTTGTGGCAGGGGGGGGGGGGTGAGTAGTCACCAACATGCATTACACGGTACCCTGTAAAGTTAGTGTAACTACGACTATTTTCAAGTGGAAAAAGTTTATTTTTAACAAAATATTTTTACAAAAATTACAAAATTTACAAAATGTAATATACTTATGATCTAATATTTTTTTATAATCTATGTATGCGTATTTTTTTTAGAGTTGGTCTATGTTTTTTTTTTTTAAATCTCAACTTCTCTTTG
This sequence comes from Pyrrhosoma nymphula, assembly GCA_963573305.1. NCBI lineage: Eukaryota > Metazoa > Arthropoda > Insecta > Odonata > Coenagrionidae > Pyrrhosoma > Pyrrhosoma nymphula. Next base: position 19,578,693 of record OY754330.1, on the reverse strand, counting down.
TCAACGTTTCGCTCTTTAATTTTAGCATCATCTATAACAAAATGAAAGGAAAAAATTTAATATTAGTTATAGTTACATAAATATAAAAGAGTTTGTACTCATAAATTTAGGAACATAAGGTGAGAACATTTTCTTGTTATGACAATGGTAACAAAGATTTCTTCTTAGTAACAAAGTAAACATCAGCATAATAAAAAATGGAAACACAATTCGAACAGTTTTATTTAAGAAATATATTAAGTAAAAATAATAATAATTAAAAATGAATAGTGTAGCTAATAAAAATGTAAATATAATATTTACATTTTTATTAGCTACGACACGAAAATTAATCAAGGTAAATCATCATCTACAAAATAGTATTGTAACAGTCTTTCATCGCGTATAATTTCGTTTTATGAATCTGTTCATCACAATGGTTAAAATTAGAAATTGGATGAGAAAATTGCGTAGATTATGACATCCATAATCCAGTGAGACAATAATGAATAAAGTTAAGAAAATAATTACAGTACAATTTAGGTCTTGCTAAGCCGAAGCGGCTTGTGAGCAGGTGCCTTGTGTTAAAATTGTTCTTTATTTTTGGTTGTGTAGCTTTTGGACAATTTCAACCAAGCAGCCACGCTTTTAGTGATTTCTTAAGAGCTGATGTACGTTAAATGTCACGCATTTACGTAGGAAATACATTGTATAAATATGTGTTAATTTGTGACAACTTCTTCGATAGCAAATTTATAAAACAACTTGTGATTAATACTGACATGCAACTGCGTCGAATAAATAGGTTGACTGTACCTAAGTATTTTTACCTCCCTGGCAAGAGGTCTTTGGCACGTGTAGTCCCTATGTTGTTAAATTAATTTCCTATGTCAATGCATGATATTTTATATATATATATATGTATATGCTCTTAAGAAATCACTAAAAGCGTGGCTGCTTAGTGAAAATATTGTCCAAAAGCTACACAATTTTAACAAAAGGCACCTGCTGACAATCAAGTTTGCTTGGTTTATCTGGAGCTAAATTTTATTATTATTTTTTTCTCTACTTTCTTCATTATTGTCTCACTGGATTGTGAATATCATTATCTATGTAATTTTCTCATCCAATTTCTAATTATAACCATCGTGATGAACAGATACCTAAAACCAAATTATACGCGATGAAAGACTGTTACCAATAATATTTTGTACATGATGATGTACTACTACCTTGTATAATTATTGTGTCATAGAAAATAGAAAAAAATATTAGATCGTATATTACACTATGTAAATTTTGTATAGTATTTGAAAAACATTTCTTGTAAAAATAAACGTTTTCCCCTGAAAAATAAATACATTAGCATAAATCGCTAATGCTTTTCACGAGGCGAAACCTCACAAGCATGTACTACACTCTAGATATGCTACCAGTGTTAGGGGGACCGTTAGTTTTATGTTTTTTTCAACTACATAAACGGACCTAGATTCAAGAGTTCTAGCGAAAACATGCACAGCGTGCTGTAAGTACTAAGGTGCAGATAAGGATACAAGTATTGAGGAGTTCTACTACTTCTAAGAGCTAAACTACCTATCAAGAAATCTAGTTAAAAGTGTCATTGGCAGCTGTTATGGTCTCTTATCGTTCGCGGGAAAGATGACATTTTAAATCTGTCCGTTCTGCAGTCTAGTTTCCTAAATTTATTCTCATTATCAGATCTACCGTAGTATGTCGGATGTCGTAAATTATTATCAACGTCGTCAGAGAATAAATCGGTTTGGAACTTATATAATAGATAAAGTCTTAATTTCAATCTTCGGTCTGAAAGCGATTCTCATCCCAGTTGCTGCAAAAGGTTGGTAAACACTAATGAGATTGACATGTGAGTGCGTTCACTCTTTAAAGAGATGTTTCGCGACGGGGGGGAGGGGGACGAAGTGGTTGTGGTCACACCCCCACACCCTCATTGATGTGAGTTGACGATGCAACGAAGACCCCTTCTCGATCACCATCCACTTGAGCGGAACCCTTTCGAGTGGTGATTGGTGCCCATGAAATCCTTGTATGTATCCTGGAGCGTTTGCTGAAAGAAATTGTCACTTGGGAAACGGGCTTATACTTTCACCGAAGCTGTTTTAGTTGAGCGAATACTCATTTACTTCATATTCTTAATGCTTACCACACAGTAATGGAACAATGACTTAACTATTGTGTAACAAAAAGTGTGAAAAGTAAGAAATAAAAGAGTGAAAACTGATGGAAAAGGAATTACTACGTTAATTATATTAAATTATAAGTGTGTATTGAAATAATGACAGGGCCAACTATGTTTAAATACTGGGTTAAGATACCTGATGATGACGCCGTAGCGTTGAAACTAGCTGTTCCAATAGAATACTCTTTGGATTTAAACATAGTTGGCCCTGTCATTATTTGAAAATGGACTTCCACAAAGTTACGCAAGAACGGCTTGAACTCGTGTGTATTGAACTTAGTTTTTTTATGATATTACAGCTGCAGGGCAAGAGGGATTGGTGACATTGGTGTTGTGGTGATGTCACAAAGGAAGAAGTCCTGAGAAGGGTCGGAGAAAAAACAAGCCTACGTAATGAAAACTCTTGAGAAGCAAATAGGAGACAAAGATGGTTGGTACCAGTATTTCAATATTCACAGTCAAATAAAACATCTATTTTTTTGTTTTTATTGCAGTTCCCTGGTACTCTGGTGATGATGACGTGCTTCATCACAGAGAATCAGCTAACGTTTATAACTACAGAGTTCTATTTGTCCTGTGGCATTATTAGTGCCTCATGATTGAAACCACTGGGATTTATTCGTAATGATTCAGTTTAATTTCTTTATTTTTCATTATTCATTTATTTTGCTTTGTAAATGATAAATTTTATTCCGTTCTCTATAATAACTTGAAATATCATGGAAAACGCGTGGGAGCTAACAAGTATAAGTTTAAAACTAGGGAACGTGAGCTCTACGGCCTCTTTAAAGTTACAAGGTATAAAATTCTCCAACGGCCGTAATATTTCCCCCCATTTTTTCCCGCAAACCAACACAGCAATTGTGGCGTATTTTTGACGAGTGGTGCCAATTTATTACGGCCATTGGATAATTTTATACCTTGTAAATATAAGTTTGTTGAATTACTTATCTGAATGCTGAAAATCTTACGATATTACTGACACTAGTGCTTATATATATCCTTGTTGTTTGCTGTTTTAGTCAGAAAAGAGGTTTATCACAGATGTCATTTATTTTATCAGCCTTAAATTTATGAGCCTTGTAATGTCCCCGCCTCAAAAACGAATCTAGTACAAGCACTGACTTTTCTCTGAAAGAAATATTTTTTGCTTGAAGTTGTGCTTCTACTTCTATAATTGTAATTTTTCACCAATCAATGGTTAGTTATTTCGTTAAAAATGGCGAGAAATAATGGCATTGTGACGGAGGTTATTTTACCTTCACTGAATCACTCCTCATGCCACGCTTGTTCACAAATTTTCAGAGTCGCTGCTTCAAGATCATCAGTTTTTTTTCCTAAATCTTCCAATAGCAATTTGATTCCCATATCTATACTTGGTTTTGATTTATCTCAACTCTCAGTTGATGTTACCCAGTTAAAGGATAATATCATTTTCTTATGTATTTTTAGTTGAAATTCCAATTATTAGTCAGTGATACGTCAAGCGCATTTTATATCTTAATCTTACTCTCCTTAATGAAAAAACTATACGCGTTTGGCGACTGAATATTGTCTGTTAGCGTGACTCATAAGGTGAAGAAAGTTGTATATTAAGAGAAATCCTCACTGAAATCACGAATTAAGAGCGGTCTCTGTTTGTTTCTGCTTTGGGATCTAAGTGTCTTTTGGTTGAGGTTTTGCTTCCTCTGTTCCAGGGGTTAAAACTTCTTCGTTTCTTCAAGTTTGGAGCTTAACTCATCCCCAAGGGGCAGCTAAGTTGTTACTCAGCTCGCCAATAGGTTGCGCTAATTATTTTTGCCTTTAGTTAATACTGTGACGTCGGTATCCCTCAAAATAATAGAAACCTTCTTAAAAACTCAGTTGGGCATTGACCCTCTTTAGTACACGTCTCTTTCTCTTCAAACGTTTTCTAACAATCCCCCCCTTTATCAAACATACATAGCAACGTTCTTCAAACAAAAACAATAAACAACCTAAAACATCAACCCATGGAAACATACATTAACATACAAATTAATACTATCAAAAACAAAACAACGAACGAAATTAAATACATAAATGCAAATAAAACAAATAAAAATGGAGATTGACAAGACACGAAGTTACAATAGTTTCATGATACCTATCTTCCTTCTTATTTCCATCAGATAGCTATCGAAATCTGTTGCAATATGCCAATTTAAAAAATGTTTTTCTTTATATTGACACCTTGCTATATGTACCAATCGAATCGATTGTAACAATAAAAGGGTCGGTTGGATTTGTTTCAAAAGAAAATAATTCTTGTTAAATGTGTGCCATCTACCGGTCAAAAGTCAGACATCCTCACTAAAAGTTTGGTTGGGGACAAGTTCATGAAACTACGTGCTTGTTTGTGTGTATTCAAACAATTTTAACGTTATTTCTAGCCTTTGTCATTGAGTAGTAATATAAGTTGAATATTTTGTTTAATATAGTTTAAATCCAATTTTTATTTATTAATGTTATTATTTAGAATGTTTATTTCAGGGAAAATTATCAATAGTTTCCTCATTACCTTGTATTTGAGTAGTAATCAGGTTTTCTCCATAACATTGTTAAATAGAGGCAGAGTGTTGGAATATGGAAATTTTTAAAATTATTTCCTTTAAATTGACACCTCGCTATATGTAGACACCAATAGAATCGATTGTAACAATGAAAGGGTCGGTTGTTTTAAAACATTTTACCGTACTTAACCTGAGAAGACTTTCTACTCTTGATTTATTTGATTCTCCTCACCCGGGAATTAATTACTAAAAGGTTTACTCAACCAATAACATCATCCTGATCCGAGTGATGCGAATAGTCATAGTTTCAGACGTCAAGTTAGCTCTGGTGTCTATATCATTTTGTCTATCTTGAGGTGTGAAACGTCATTGAGAACTATTTGGAAAACCTATCCTATAGTTTTTTTTGGATCATCCCTTTAAGGCCTACTAAATTAGTAAACCTAACCACTGAAGTGGGGTAGATACCTTTCATTGCAAAAGTAGAATTGAAATGACCGTTTCTTATTCTACATCTACATACTACTCCGCAAGCCGCCTCAATAGGCGTGTGGCGGGGGGTGTAAGGACACCAGCCGTTTACATATAAAAAGGAAACGCTCTAATGAAATTACGCCTAGCATTTATTAAAGTCCCTTATTGTTCGGGGGAAAAACGAATTCCAATACCTATCCGTTCGGCAAAATATCTCTCTTAATTTATCGTTTCTTTCGGACCTGGAATTTATTGATGCATGGAAACATGATTGAAAGTAACAATTTGATATTCCGCATGTAAACATTTATTCATGACCCGGTTTCAACGCATAGCGGCATCATGAGATCAGAACTACGCGTGAACTCCAATTCTTAGTTGACCAAAAAGTGCAATGTCCTACCACCAGCCTGTCATATCCTGTAATATCTACCTCCATCATAATTTCGGTAAGAGTGTATTGAATATATCAGAAGATGTGTTCAAACCTAATGAAATAGCCTTGTTGAAGAAATGTTAAAAGAAAACGTCTCAAATCTTCCAATAGCGATTGAGTATCTATCTGAAAAACCTTACAGTTGACTGTGAATTGGCCCCAACAGACGAAAAGCTTGGCGAAAAAAACTAGTTGCTCGTAGTTTTGGAAATTTCTTAGTACATACCCAAACAGGATTCTCAATCTACAATCCAATGTGAAAACAATTTTCGAGAATTGGATATCCTAAATTCAATCAGATGGGTCATAGATTAAGAGGATTAAGATATTCAGAAAGCCGACAAAGGGATTTTGTTTAGTTTTGTTGAAAAAAACCGATGTAATCACGTATATCAGGGGTCTCCAAACTTTTCAGCCCGAGGGCCGCATTAACTATCAAACAGCAGTTCGGGGGCCAACGGGGGGGGGGGGGGGGTTCCAAATAAAAAAGAATCAAAACGTGGATATTGTTTATAATTATTTATTTAATATTATTTTATTCAGTTAGTATTTAATAACACATTGAACAAGCAGCAAACCATTTCAAAACTTCGCTACTAGATGGCATTATATCATCCATTGGCTGTGTACGGAAGTAGAAAAAGTAAGCAGCGAATTAGGTTTTGCATTGTAGTGATCGGTAGGAAAACATAACGCACTACAACGTGCCTCTATTTTAATTCGGTAAAAACATATGTAACGTCCACGTAAGCGGCGGCTAATCTTGGCAGGATACACGAAAATTTCAGTAATTTTTTCCGTAGACAAAAATGTCTCCACGGGCCGAATGAGTGGGCCTCGCGGGCCGCATCCGGCCCGCGGGCCGTAGTTTGGAGACCCCTGATGTATATAAACAAAGAAAGACGCCAGCAAATATGCAAAATTCATTAAAAACATCATAGAATTAACCAGTAATTCAACCAAAGTATTTCAAAAGATAAAAGATCTTAGGCTTTCCCGGCGAATAATATTAGTAAAGGCCAACGTTTCGACGAGTGACTCCCTCATCGTCATCAGGGCTGAGACTGATTGCCGAGTTGGTCCATGCAGGGGATTTTATAGCTGGCCAAGGCCGTTTCAAGAGCCGGTCAACAATGGGTTTTCAACCGCCCTTGGCCAGCTATAAAAACCCCGGCATGGACCAACTCGGCAATCAGTCTCAGCCCTGATGACGATGAGGGAGTCACTCGTCGAAACGTTGGCCTTTAAAAGCCTTACCCGGTGGAAAAACCCGAGAAGATTTTACTAATATTTCGAAAGAGCTGTAAAATGTTTCTAAATTCCTGCCAATTACTGTTCAAGCCTCAGGAAATCACACAATTACTTCAAATGAATCTCTAATTGCCACGATTTTTTGGACTCCCGAAGTTGCATAAACCAAGTCTTCCGATTACACCAGTATTGTCGAATATATTTACTCCCCAACCACCTTCTAGCTAGAAAATTGAGGTGTTTTTCAGCAATACTCGGGATTTTCCCTGAAATAAACTCCTCACCAACTCCTGTGTAATAGCGCATTGTCTATCGATGGTAGTTCTTCCTCCTAAGTGCACTCTTGTATCTTTTGACATTTGCTATCTATATCCAAGGGTCCCCGCCAAGGAAGCCCTTCATCAGGAAGAAGACATAAAAAAAGCTGTTCCATAACCAATTATCAGTGAATTTTGATCTTGGCTGAACATATTTGTCTCACCAAATTATTCCAAGTTCTATATCAAAATAGTTAAACAACCTGAGGGGTTTATAAACGGAATAAACCTTATCCCCACTTCTCGCCGAAATGCATATGAACAATTTCGGAAATGAATTATTCTCATCTGCGGTACTCTTGGTAAGAAATAATTTTTGTCGGCACCGATACGTGGACGATGTTTTTCGTGTGTGGTCAAGCACTGAGGGAAAAATAAACAAATTTCTGCATTTCTTGAACGCCTTGAAAAATATCTTCAAAGTTCACATTATAGAAAAAGGAATCAATGCCTCCCTAAACTTTCTTGATATCACTATCACGAGGAAAAATGAAGTCTTCTTTCTCAATTAATTTAAGAATTTTTAGCAGGTGCCAGGTTTCACCATTCTCAGGAAAGATTCCTATACCGACCATGTAATCCATCCCACATTGCGCCATTTTTCCCAAAAGTTAGTGGTCTTCCACTCAATGATTCACCGGCTAGTAAACATACCAGACATAAAAAGTAAACCATGATGAGAAAACCACCTTTGTTATTTCCACAAACCTTCTTACGCTGGCACGACGCGCGTTTCACCACACTGTGGCATACTCATGTACTACTGGTACTGGTAGTGGTACTGTGGCATACTCATGTGAGGCACATGAGTATGCCACAGTGTGGTGAAACGCGCGTCGTGCCAGCGTAAGAAAGTTTGTGGAAATAACAAAGGTGGTTTTCTCATCATGGATATCCATACTTTCCAAGAGGTCAGGCCTGAGATCATCAGTTTTATAATAAGTAAACATCAAGAAAGAACGCAATAATCAAGCATATAGCAACCAAGAACGGGTACCAGAAAATTTTAATTGATAAATGATGCAAAAAATAAATGACAACCCAAACGAAGCTGCTTCAAAGAAACATTTTTCCCATTGCTAGTAGAACATACGCAGCTTTGGTTTCCTGGGGAACTTATGCAAAGTAAAATTTCCACAGTTCTTAGGCTTGACATCAGGAGAATCGTTTTGGCAAAGGATGCATTCATTAAAAGAAAAAGGAGCGATGACAGGAATTATGAGTGGAGATATTAAGGATAGATTCTTGGAGAGTTTCCTTTGATGTTGGTCTGCACGATACCTAAATCTCAATCTTGGGAAAAGAGGAGCGAAAATTACTGGAGGCATTTGGAATTTTGCTCTGGAGAAGAATAAAGAAATTCCTAAAAGTGGAAATAGGACTAATGAGGCGCTGAGCATGGTAGGGGAGGAATCGCCGTCGAAGTACATTAGGAGGAGGAGATGGATTGATGAGAGGAAACGGATGTTGATCGCCTTGAATAAGGAGGTTCGGTGGTTTTACTCAACTTAAGAGAATTCCATGAAACTTGCTGGAAACATTAATTTGGTTGTCTTAAAGCTACCTGATATTTTTCAGAATTATTTGCCGCAGATTTCTTAAGATTTTTTTGAACGAGAAGTGGGCATGAAAATACACGGATTGTTATGGGAACGCGAGGCTTTATTCATCAGAAGGAACCTTTTATAATTATTCGATGTATAATAATTTATATCATCGATAGAAAAATGTATATGCAACAGATTTTTACTCCGAGCGCTTGAAGAAATCCCTCGCGCGCGTTGCAGATCGTGTGAAATTGGCACCATATGGGTAAGGTGCTTGAAAGTGGATGCATTACTTGCAGGATGCAGAAGAAAAGGCATAAAAACATGTAATTTCATGCCCAATTCTCGATCAAATATCTTTAAAAAACTGCCGTAAATAATTCTGAAATTTGCAGGTAGCTTTAGAACAATATTATTAATACTTTCAGGATGTTTCATTGAATTCTTATAAGTTGGGTGAAACCACCGAACATCCTTGAAGGATGCTCAGGTAAGCGAGGAAAGAGGAGGGAAGGAATGGGCTGTTCTGATCGGGTGGAGAGGAGAAGGAAGTGTGGTCAGCTGTGGCATGACATAGCGCGAGGATATACCACTATTTACCTTTTCTGCGAGCCGCCGCAGATGCTTGTGGCAGGGGGTGTTAGGACACCGTCCATGTAAAGGGAACAGGTAGAAGGAAGAGGGAAGTGGTGACTTATGTTGTAGGATTTCAGGCTTTCTCAGTGAAGATGTATTTCAGTGATCTATCGGGATTTACTCCGGGTATTCAGGTTCATGGCGGCCGACGTTTCGTCGTTCTAGTCGAGCATCGTCCTCAGGGTTAGAGGTGAGTGCCTTGACTAGAGGTTGAGGTCAGTATATATACCCCATGGGTAGGTCAGGTCCGAAATTTTGGCGGCAAAGTTTGTGTGTTTACGTAGTGTCTTATGCCTGTTGCTCACGGTAAAATTTTCGGTAAAACGTTTTATAAAATCGACTAATTTTATAAAAATGAGCTTGCTAACGATAAAACCGTTGAATAAAACCTAGTTTTATAAAACGTTTTACGGTATAGGACAGGTTCTAATTCCATAAAACCGTTTTATGCAACAACCAATGAAACGTTTCGCTCATCGCGTTGATAATAATCTCGTATCCATGGGAAGCCAAACAAGGAAAACGTAAACAAACATGGCTGGAAGTTCATGGAACGTGGAGGCAGTACCCTTCTTGTTAGAAGAATGCGCTTAGAGCCATATAGCAACATTTAGTGTGATCAGAAAGTAAGTAAACAAACAATACATATAGTTTTTAACCTAACAGTCATCCAAAAGAGAGTGCATTTATCACTTCACGTGTTCGCAAAGCGTCTCATAGATGGCAGGGCATTGCTGTTTTATGAACTGTTTTACCATGAGCAAGCAAGTACATTTTACGTACGATTCATAAAACTTTCAATAAGATTTTTTATAAAATTCTTTTATGGAAAATTTTACCATGAGAAACAGGCATTAGTCATTAATAATCCTTGGAAATGAAAATTATATGTACTTACCGTTCCGGCAGTGTATCTATCTCATTCGCTCCTATCAGTTCTAGAGTAATAGAGCGATAGATAAAAATAATATTCTCTGCGTCCCACTGAAATTCGCCTGATCTGAAACTTCAACAAGTATTTTCAGCCTAGCGTGTATCTTACGAGTCTCTATTGAGTCCCAACCTAGTCCTTTAATCAGAGCTCTGTTGATCTATTGTCCGCTAATTGCAGTTTTTAACGAATCGTGCGGCTTTCCTTTTTATTTGCATTTAATTCGTGAATTGTATCTCTTTTGTCATTTTGGTCCCAAATATTCGCGGCACGTTCGAGATGCTGCATAACCTGATCGAAATCACATAATTTCTTTTAATTTTTCATCTGAGGACCTTGCGAAAATTCGTTTGATGTATCTTGGTTCCTTTAATTATTGCAGAACCCCAAATATTTCGTATGTGTTTCCCCCCCTCTCGTTAGGCCTGAAGTTACGGTCTACCCAAAACAAATGAGGGGATGAACCGCAATACTTATACATCTACATCTACGAAGTACCGTGCAAGCCACCACTAGGGTGTGTGGCACGGGGTGATTCCACACCAGGAATGCAGCACTCGTCCCAGCACAAATTAGAACCTCGCACGCTCCCCCTGGCGCTAGGCGCAGGCCAAAAAGCAGTCAGGAGAACAGTGCGCAGTCCAACCGGAAACTGGGAGAGTGATACGTAAATGAACATGCAAGCATGCAGAACAATGCTATAGACACATCTAGTGGTTAATATTAATAATACTATTAATTTATGAATGCTACGAGATGCTACTTCATGAAGAGAACAAAATAAAATAATGTCGGACAAATCGACCGGTGTGAAGTGTTAGTAATGATGTTGTGTTATTAAGCACAAGTGAAGATTCTACTCTACCTATTGAGGGTGGGAGTTTCATATGATTGATCTATCGCAACTATTATGATCCCTTAATGTACGTGGGAAAATGACATTTTAAATCTACTGGTTCGGCAGTCAATTTTCTTTATCTATATGGACATCCTCAGTAGGCCACTTTTTTGTGGAATACCCATTTTTGAAGGACGTAAGTATATTGTTTCAAATGCCAACTCGCCTTCCGTTATCGTCAGAAACATAACACTCAAGTCAGTCCTTTAAGAAGATCCGTAAGGTGTATTGGAGGATAGAAGTGTGACCCATTTCCGTGGGCCCGCGGCCCCATTCTCCCGTGATGCCAGCGTCTTATCAGTTGCCCTTTTTTCCCCAGCCTTAATTCCTCCCCCTCCTACCATTCTCCCCTCCCCTCAAGCTCCCACCTTCCCCTCCCCCCGTCTTCATTGTTGTGCGGCAGTGGATCCACCTCCCTTCTCTCTCGTAATTCTACTCTCTCCGTATTTTCAAAGGAGGAAATCCCCCAATTCCTGACAGAAATGTTATAATGCTAGGTCAGAATTTACCGTGAAAACATCACGTGCAAACCAAAATTTTTTACGCTATCCCATTCCCCCCGAACTAATATTTATTTACAGTCGTTCTTAATAACTGCCTCCCAAGTTTTGGAATTCTCTGGCCGAGAACTTAAAAACTCAGAGAGTTCCATCGATTCATTTAAAAACGCCCTTATACATGACTCAACTCAATGCAGAATGATTTTAATTTTGTTAATATAATTGCCAAGTGACAGCCTATCAAATGCATATCTGTACCTTTAACTATTCTCATAACCATTATATTTGCGTCTAAATCTTTTGTATCCATATATTTCGTATCCACATATTGGTATAAATTTATTCAATTTACTCGATCGACACATTCTGTGCCAAACCAACGCGGGGGATCATCGCTGAAGCACGGCGTCACAAGTTAACACGCCTGGACTTAACGCCTCCTACCGGACGCAGGCGTCGTCGCACGGCGTTCTAATTTACCCAGTCTGTACCAGAGGTGATTCGCCTTTAGACTCACGTATTATTCACCACCAAAATTTGAGTGCAAGTGGGAGTAAATGGCGATTTTGTTGGTGCGAGAATGACGGGTGGCCTACCTTCGGTAGCACCTTTCATGCCCCACAGCTCCCTTAGGTGACGTTTCCGGACATGGGTTCCCTGTGTCAAAAATGCTCAGCAAAGCGTCCAATATTCACCCCTGCTCTGGTGACACTGAGTGAATAAACACCCTGTATATGTAACTATATATTTGTATCCCTATTATTTTGAATCTCCTTATCAGTATTCTTAAGAAATTATATTGTGCTCCACCATTTGCTGAGCCAAATTCAGTTTGCTGTAGCATTTGCTCCAAGGGTGATGCCCAGAGCATAATAAATATATATTCTATTCTATTCCCACAAACGCATCGTTGGGGCTACTCGTTGCGAACAAGGCTATATATATATGTACCTACATTTAACCCCTAAGTGGTCATTTGCCTAAGGTGTACCTATATTCTCGACTAATTTGCTGTTTCAGTTTCATTGCTGTTGTAATTATTTGTTGTCGAGGAATAATTTTTTTATTATTATTATTTTATAGCCGTAGCCTCCGAGTTATACAGGTCTGAACAAGGAGGTTAAAATGAAATGGAGTAGGCATGACCGTGAACGGTCATGGGCGAAAGTGAAGCAAGAACAGGGGTGCTTGGGAAGGGTTTTGTGCCGAGTAGGTGTTGCCAAACCAGTCACAAAACATCGCCTTGTCTGTGGTTTTTAACTTAGATTTGACGAAAATCGAAAGCGACCGCCGGACACGTAAGCCAGAGGAAGGTCTAAACTGTGCCGACTGCAATGGCGGAATTGGCTTCAAAAATCAAGTGGTATGTCGCCTCCATTTCTTTTCTAACCTCCTTGGGTCTGAACACCCGGATTTCGATCGTAATCTGTTTTCAAATAGTAGGCCTAACATCGTGTGTGTTCTTACGGAGATAATTGAAAAAAATTCTAATAAACGGTTATTATGGCAGATAACACTTGGTTGGTACCATACAATTTTGTTAAATGAGATAATGCATCATATCCGATAGTTGAAGAAACTCATAAATCGTTGCAATGTGGTTTTATCACAATATAATAACACGAAATTTAAGGATACATGTAGAAAGTGAGCAGATTTTTACATGCCATTTATTGGATTTTATGTCCCTAAACAAATAGTACTTTGGTAAAATCTTCTCGGGTTTGCCACCGGGTAAGGCGTTTAAAGGCCAACGTTTCATTGACCAACTCGGCAATCAGTCTCAGCCCTGATGACGATGAGGGAGTCACTCGTCGAAACGTTGGCCTTTAAAAGCCTTACCCGGTGGCAAACCCGAGAAGATTTTACTAATATTATTCGCCGGGAAAGCCTAAGATCCTTTATTAAATAATACTTTGCATGCATTGAGAACAGAAGTTGGTTATGTAAGGAAGGAGAACATTAAAAAATACTACCTGAAGTATATGACGTCCTCATCCTCCATTGAGAATTTGTATCGCATGACACTCAGAATCAAATTTAGTTATCAGAATATGTTTGTACTTTTATTATCTGCATAACATTGAGTCAAATTGTCTACTTAATCTATCCAATTTAGTTTCAGGTCGTGTTTCTTTATCAATTGAATATGAGGGAAATATATTTACCGCAATCGCAGTAGAATTATAATTCGCGTCGACGATTTTTCTTTCCGTTTTCGAATAATAATTGTCTTAAAAGCCCTGCTAAAATAAGACGAATGCTTATCCTAGTGCATTAATATTTTTTATGAAACTAAAGTGGCCCTTGAAATCCGGCATATGACAAGAAATAATTGCCTAACTTTGTTGAACCTTTCCATAAGAAATACACATGAAGCACATTTCCCTCGCTTTTCGTAGGCCTACAGAATAAAAGTGGGTGCGGGGGGGGTAGTGTTACGGCCTGTATGGAGGCCTATAACTTGTCTGCCTCATGTTAAAGATACCTTGTTCATTTTGAGTTAATTTATAACAAAATATCCGATAAAATACCTATCCAATGCTGTTGGTTTAGCTCAATTTTTCATTTCTATTGACATCAAGTATTTACTTTGCTTCTTTCCTGGTAGCAAAAGGTTAAGGATTAGGTATAATTATTGCCAATGGTTATCTATTAGAAGATTGGATTGTTGCAACACTTCCCCAAATCTTAGGATTATTAAACTTGTGGGATAATTATCAGATGCCTCATTCACTCATCGCTCTTCATTTAAACTAATTACTTGAAAGTGAGAGGAAAAAAGTAGAACGTTTGTTTACTTTGTTGTCAACTGTAGTTTCTTTTTACAATATCCTGATTTCTATTATACAGGGTGATTACAAAAGAATGCGTCGGTTTCAAAGATCTGTATTTTTCAAATGGTATGAGCTACAGAGCTGCGCGACATCTTAAAATGACCAAGACATTCTCTAATTTTGTTGAAAAAAACATCACTAGTGTTCAATATGTCCTCCTTGAGTAACCCGAACAATGCAAAATTGATATTCAAATTCCTCCCACACTCTGTGTAGCATGTCAGCAGTTACTGTCTTCACAGCCAAAGTTATGCGTCCTTTCAATTCCTCGCTGTTAGTAGGCATTGATTAAGATTGGCTTTTTCCTCTACTGGAAGCAGATTCCAATGATTTAGTGTTACAGCAAGACAGAGCTCCCCCTACATTGGCACCTCTCAGTTCGAGCTGATGAGACCTACCCACAAAGATGGATTGGGCGATCTGTAAGGTAAGATCTCGGCCTTCATCTGTGGCCTCCGAGGTCAGCTGATCTCACACCATGTGATTTTTTTGTGGGAATATGTCAAGGGTCAAGTCTTTGTGCCGTCATTCTACACATAGTGTGGGAGGAATTTGAATATCGACTTTATTGTTCGGGTTACTCAAGGAGGACATATTGAACACTAGTGATGTTTTTTTCAACAAAACTAGAGAATGTCTTGGTCATTTTAAGATGTCGCGCAGCTCTGTAGCTCGCGCCATTTCAAAAATACTGATCTTTGAAACCGACGCATTCTTTTGTAATCACCCTGTATATTCCTAGTTTAACAGACCATCACAATTCCTTCTTGAAATTTGTTCACATTTGTTGTTTTGTATTCATTTTGGCAACATAACATGTAAAATAATTTCCTCATTATTGTATATTATACTCAAGTTGATTTTTCTATAGCGTCTTTGAATATCCCCACTTTAATTAAAATACAACATTCCATGTTCAGGGAGGCGATATAATATGTACTTTATGTGTACTAAAGACATTGAAGGTGATAATTTCTTCTATCGTAAGAAGGATATTGTGTACATTTGCAAATTATGCACGTATTACTATTTATTTAAAGCGTGCAACTTGGATTAGAAGAGACTGATGCGTCTTTCATGGCTATTATTAGTTATAATCCCCTGTAGAACGAAATTTCGTCGCATATTTCCGGGTTTGTAGGACTAGATGATTATTTGACGTCTATAATACCCACTTGTCGATTCGCTTCTTTCGTTTTGGGTTTATAATGTAACAAATAATGAAAACTTACTATATGGACCTCTGGTTGCATATATTTGAGGTGCTTCCTCCTCGAATTTTGGCTTGCGCGTCTATTTCTAAAGGAAAATAATCCCCCGGCAAGCAGTGAACTGTTAATGCGAATTTTGTCCGCTTTAGGAATCAATATGACCACCGTACCGGGGGAGGATGTCAGAACCTTTCACATATATGGCCTTGGTTGCGAATTACTCCATGGATGCCTGCTTTGTTCAAGTCATCATTACGTCCCTAATCCCGTCTTTACTATCTTTTGTCATCCTTTGCTGACTTTTCTGAAGGACACTTCCTAGTGTGAATTATATTTGAGGTCAGAGATTGTGTGTGTTCTAAAAAAACAATTAATTTTATTTGAAATTTATGAGACGACTATTTCAAATGATTGGTTTACTTGTTTGTTGCACTGGTTACTTCAGATTAAATTTAATTTTATGGATATTCGGCAAAAAAATACGAAAATAAAATTTCATTAATTTCTGTATTGCTATAAGAAAATATGTATTGCGGGCTTGGGTCCAAACGATAAAAATCTACACAGACACTTTCTTAAAACACCGCTATACTTGTTGCATCATGAGATAATGGTTGTTTCCTCATAAGGATTCCTTTTCTCATTTATGTCACACTATCCAGAGCTTTCAGGAAACTGTTGAGGGTCCAATAAACCAAACCCTTTTATTGCCTATTCGGATTTTTTAACCAACCCTGTCAATTTTACCAACTCCTTCTTTAGAGATGAACATTTTTGACAGGATAGTAATGCTGCTGCCGACTTCTCAAAACCAAAAGAACTTGATTACGGTGTTTTTGGACTAGTGAAATGTTTATTTGTGAAAGTTTCTTTTTCATTATCACTTAAGATTTGCAGTCATTTGAATTTTATCAATATTTTTCTGTGAACATGTAAGTGCAATAGTTCATATCGACTCGCGGCAGTATAACGCCATCTTGTGCGGTCATATTATAGCCGCCTCTTAATTCCCGTGCAATGCCATCATTAATTTCCCACAATCCATCTTCTTGGCCCTCTTTCCCCAGGGACGGCATCCCGTCCTTCCATTAGACGGTCTTCATTGAACCCCTGTCCCTCAGGATGCGCCCAATTAGTTTCCCTCCCCCACTCCTGTCAGTGTCCCCCGCAGACTTTTTACCCTGCCGACTCTTCGAGAGGACAGCTTCATTAATCAATCAGTTTTTCCATTTGCTTCCTAACTCATTCTATTTGCTCCTGCCCAGCGACTCACAGCCGAGGAAATTTGAGCGCATTCTCTCAGCCAAGTTTTTTTCTAGCTTTTCCAGATGCCTAAACTTGTTTTCCACCGTAATTGTATTTTATGATTGAACCCCTTTTCCATTTGTGAAATTTACTCCAGTACCTTAGTCATTTTAGCGCTTATTTTGTTTTAACCTATCCTTTAATTTTTGGGATACTATTTTCAATTTGCGATTGTTGAATTTAAGGTTCATCTTTTTAATTTCCAGTCCCCAAAGAGTAGGTAAGTGCGAACAATTTTATCCCTTTGCTGGACAATTCTGCGACGTACTTTATCTTATTATGGAAACGTTTTCTCCATGAAAACTCGCATAGCTTCTCGTACGTTTCTCATCTCCGCTTCGGTCTTCTAGATGCCCTTGTTTGTGTTAACAACCGGCTCTGGGCGATTGTCTTTTTTTTTTAATTATATCCACTTTTATATTGACAGATTTACTCCACCATCCGTTTTCTTGTTGATTTGCGTTTTTTATATTCCGCCTCAATACCTATTTCCAATTTCCACAATGAATAGAGCTCCAATCATCACTGAGCGGTATTTTCTGACGGTTCTCTGACTCTCTCGTAAAGAAAGTTATTATAGCTTAAGGGAGTATCTATCTGATGATTTTCATTAATGTATGTATTTTTGTTCTCACACTCATTTATGTTTGGTTTTATTTATTTATTTAGTGGCAACCTCTGTATATTTGCCAAACTACTTGTAAATACTGTGCTGTAATATTTTGACGAAACTCATGGATGTTATATCCCGATGATGTTAATAAATTATTATTATTATTATTATTATAGCTCTCTTAAATTCTGAGCTTGCTCATGGAATCGGGTAGATATTGTTTCTTCGTACATTCCAGTGACCACATAGGAATTTTTCGACTTTTGTACATAAGAATTGAGCCAGCCTAACATATTGTCTGCGTTTGTTTTGTATTTGTATGTTATTTGTGCTTGTTTTTCTGCTTGCGGTTGTGGGAGATATGCGTGTTTTTCCGATGCAGCGAAGGATCCGGATCGCCCTAAGCAGGAAAGTTCACTTTAAGGAGGGGTTCGGTGCTTTCACTCAACTTAAGAGAATTCGACGACATTTGCTGGAAGCATAACTTATGTTGTCTTAAATCTACCTGATTTTTTTCAGAATCATTTACTGTAGATTACTTAAGATATTTGATCGAGAACTGGAGAAAAAATTACATGGGTTCTTACGGGAACACAAGGTACGAGTAGCTTAATTCATCAAAAAGAACCTTTTTCTAGTTAAGAATAAGAAAAACAAAAATAATAAAAATAAAGTATATCAAATGATTTTCATACATGATTTGAATGATGATTTGAATTTTTTTTTGTTTTTCTTATTATTAACTAGAAAAAGTTCTTTTCGATGAATAAAGCTAG
Organism: Pyrrhosoma nymphula; assembly: GCA_963573305.1. Taxonomy (NCBI): domain Eukaryota; kingdom Metazoa; phylum Arthropoda; class Insecta; order Odonata; family Coenagrionidae; genus Pyrrhosoma; species Pyrrhosoma nymphula. Next base: position 19,560,233 of record OY754330.1, on the reverse strand, counting down.
TCGCACCTCGCGTTCCCATAAGAACCCATGTAATTTCATGCCCACTTCCACATCAAATATCCTGAGAAATCTGCGGTAAATAATTTTGAAAAAATTCAGGTAGCTTTAGGAAAACATAATTAATGCTTTCAGAAAGTTTCGTCGAATTCCCTTAAGTTAAGAGTAAAACCACCGAACGTCCTTAATTTAGCGTTTGATTCGCTTTTTACCGCTCCATATCTTAAAGGAAGCGTCAACTGCGTAAATCAAGCGTCTCCTCGCGGGCGTAATGCGGCTTGCTTTGAAGGAGGGGAGTATTGGAGGGTGTTGAGACGGTATGGGGGGAGGGGTGGAAGGAGCAACAGGGATAAGTACAAGGTGTGGTCCCTTTTTTGCTCAGGGGGTCGAGCATCACGGCGACAGGGAGGAGAGAAAGCCCCTGGATTAGTTGGAGAGCATCCCATCTTGCAAGGAGGAGAGCTCAAACACCTCTCCCTTGTGTGTATGTGGGTTTGTGTGTGGGCGGACAAGATTTTGGGGGGGGAGGTGAACCATGGGGGGGGGGGGGGAAGGGGGTTTACCAGGGTTTGGGAGTCGGAGTGGAAGGAGAGGACTGGAGTTGCGGCTTGGCGTATTGCGGCTGTTTTTTTCTCTCTCAACCTTGCCACCCTTTCTCCGGGCCAGCCGCAAAGGAGAAAGACGTCCTTCAGACAAATAGGGAGGTATCAGGCATGATGTTATGGAAGTTCTACATAATATAGAATTTAGAAGATGCAATTTTCCACGGATAATAATTTATTCGACCCGGATTTAGATGATCTACATCTACATACTACCCCGCAAGCCGCCTCAATAGGCGTGTGGCGGGGGGTGTTAGGACACCAGTTGTTTACATATAAAAAGGAAACGCTCTGATGAAATTACGCCTAGCATTAATTATTGAAGTCCCTTATTGTTCGGGGGAAAAACGAATTCCCATACCTATCCGTTCGGCAAAATATCTCTCTTAATTTATCGTTTCTGTCGGACCTGGAAATATAGTGGGGTTCTAATATGATGTTCTCCGTGTCGCTCTGAAAGATATCTATTCTCAATTGCTCAAGAAATCTAAGCCTAGCGCGCAGCCTCCGAGTCTCTAGCGGCTCCCAGCCTAATTCGTTTAACATCTTTGTAACGCTGTCTGTACGCCCGTAGCAGTTTTTGACGAATCGCGCAGCTTTCCTTTGTATTTTATTAAGTTCCCGGACTAAGTCTTTCTGCACCGGATCCCATATGCTCGCTGCATATTCAAGGTGTGGCCGGACGAGTGCGAAATAGCACCTCTCTTCTACTTTTTCATCCGAAAAAATGATGGTGCAGTGCATCGAAACCCAGGTCGAATTAATTTTTATCTGTGTGGAAAATTGCATCTTCTGGATGTCTTTCAGGTTGAGGGGAGGAGTGGGGTTTTTAGGGACGGGATGATTTTTGGAGGGACCACAGGGGGACGCATAACTCGGGGGTGTTCGATGTTGCTCCCCGGAAAAATGGATCAAGCAATAATGAAGCTTTGTAACGGAGATTCTACCGCGACTGTGTGAGTCAAAACAAATACTGAATTTCAACTTTAATTTATTTGGTTTAAAAATCCTGATTTCGGTGATAAGTTACCTTATCTTTAGAAAACAAAAATTAAGTTACAAAATATACATATTATTCCACGAACATATATATGTTTACATTAGCACTTTTTTCAAGCCATATTAGCCGACTGCTGCGCTATTTCTAAGGAGTCGCCGCATTTTGACTTCAATTACGGCATTGATTCCCCAATAACTAAAAAAATAAGGTGACAAGATGCTTATGTTTTGTTTTTATTCAATTTATCGGGATTATTCCCTCCTTACAAACTATTTTCCGCGAATTGGGCATTTACATTTTGTTGAAAAAGACTACTTTTTCCCCGTGTTCTTCCAATTCTTCCGCTGAACTCCATGAAATGTTAAGTTCAATTAGATAATAAAATAGCGTGGAATGGTGACAGTTTTTGCTCATATCAGATCAAGTTTTTATGCGCAACATAATTAAAATGAAATTTGAGTTATTTTACTGCGGGACCACCTTGCATTAACCAACCATCCAACTTTATAGATGTGGCGTTCATGTAATTTCGTTATGAATAATATGATATATCGAAAGAATTATTTTATTTGAGGAATGAAATTATCGTTGGATAATTTGTATTGGGAAGGGGGAGCGATATTCTGAACTATGATGAAAGCGGGAATTGAGATACAAAGGTTGAGAACCACTTCCCTAAAGTATCGAAAATAATGTTATAAGAAAGTATCATCTCATCCAAAAGATCCACTTGACCCAAATACATCACAGGCGATAATGAAAGCTTGCAGTAGTCGTGGAGAAGTTGAGGGTCCTTCTCGACTAACTTCATGAGTAGTGTGATTATTTTGTCATTAAGGAGCTGGATATTCATGCTCTCTTTGAAATTCAGGAAAAGACACTTTTTGTGTTCTTTCATTTGTGGTTACCCTGGAGGTTGTAGCCTGTTGCCAAAATTAACTTTATTCTCTTGCGGTGAATGGTCAAACTTCGAAAGGATCTTGTCAGTTTCAATGCTGTAGCAAAGTCGTTGACTAACGGGTCTGTTGCTGAAAATCTAAGCCTTGTATCAGTCTAAACTCCTTGTACCACATTATAATCCTTATGTGGCGTCTTTGTAGGATGCGTATATATATAAATATATAAAAACTTTGTCACAAGTGCGACTAAAAGGTAAACACATAAAAAGACACTCACACGGGTTGTAAATTTTTCGGTGGATCGCCGCCACCTTCTTCAATATATTCTTCCTATACCTTTCGCTGAAGATGGTGGCGGCGATCCACCGAAAAATTTACAACCCGTGTGAGTGTCTTTTTCTGTGTTTACCTTTTAGTCGCACTTGTGACCAAGTTTTTATATATTTGTGTTCACGCTCGTGAAAGCTTCCAATTAATATATATATATAATAATTGGAAGCTTACACGAGCGTGAACACAACAATATATAAAAACTTTGTCACTAGGGTGACTAAAAGGAAAAAAACACTTAAAAAAAGAACTCACACGGGTTTTGAATATTTCGGTGGTCACCGCCACCTTCTTCAGCGAAAGGTATAGGAAGAATATATTGAAGAAGGTGGCGGCGATCCACCGAAAAATTTACAAGTACAATATATATATTATATATATTGTACTTGTACATGAAGTTGTTTAATTAGTTGAAACTACTGACTAGTGGGGTATCCACTCTCATAAAAGGTAAATTGAAAATGTTCTAGCAAAAATTGGGTATTTTCCACGTATTTCAAACTATCGATATTCTGATTCAGTTACTTGAACTTATTGCATTGGCTAAAAAATTTCTTATCAAATTGTATGAATTTCGGCTTTAAAAGCTAAAGAAAGTAGAAGGTTACGAAAGCTCCCGAGCACACTCCGAAAACAACCGAATGGCCTGTGACGTCATTTTTGCTGTTTACATTTAGACCCAGGCGTTTCCTTATGCTTACGGTGGTAACAAATGCGGCGAAATTAGTTTCTGACGTGTTCGCGTTTCTAGATATGCCTTTAAATGGCATCTAAGTAAGGGATATAGATGCTGTTTTGTGCCACAATGTACGAATACATCGGTTGAAACACCGAACAAGAAATTTATTCACGCAATCACGACATTGATTGATTGAAATTTCTTCCTTGGATTCCTCAATGTCCACCCGTAAAAATGTATACTTTACTCCGCACTTTGTGTTCTGGACATATTCTTGCAATGACTGTGCACAGTGGTCCATCTCTCTTTACTTGGATGTATCCTATAGCATTATCACCATAACTCTCACGAGAAGCTTTATAATATAACAACACTTAAATTAAACTTTGAATAGACATTTAGGAGATGAGAATCTATTTTTAGGCATTTTTACAGCAGATAAGCCACTTCTAGAAACCTCCTCTACAAACAATCACTAATTAGCAAATAAAAAATTAACGTTTGAAGTGTGTCGAGTATTGGCAGCACAAACATTTGGCGAGTACTGTGTTATGCTGATATGTTACTAAGATACTGTTTGTTTACTGTTGCATGGACTGATATGGACTTCGATAAAGAAAGAAGTATCATAATGATTATAAGTGTATTGGAAAAACAGTTAATAAAGTTCATACACCAAATACATAATTATATGTATCAAAAATGATATAAAACAGTAATGACGATTTTAAAAGCAAACTTTAGGCTTACATTTTTTGGACTTAAGCTCAACGAATTTCCGCAGCATTAAAGGGCTCGTCCTTCTTCATTAAAACGCCTACCATAAACATATCCACTTTGGGTAAATTATCTTATGTGGTTTTAATAAAACCATTGCACGCCATTGTCTTTGTTTTCAATGAAAATTCTTTAAATATACGGTAGATCTTCTACAGTTACTCACTTTCTCCCTCCCTCCCTCTATCGCTCAGCGAAAATGACGTCAAGCCAATCAGATTTCGTTTCGCAGCGGCGTAAAAAAATTTGAAATTTCGACTATTTTAATCTTAAATATCTCAATTAAATATTGAATCAATTTTAAAACTACTTTCACTCCGCAAGCTTGTTCGAATTTAAGTAACATATAAAGATCCGTAAACTTAAATTTAAAATTTTGGAAAATACCCAATTTCTCTGAGGCAATCTTGTTTCCATTTTGATTTTTTTGCCATTTAAATGTCTGTTAAGTTAACAGTTTGCACTTAAGTTAACACATTTACATACATAAGTTAAGTTTGCACATAAGTTAACCAATGACTCAATGGCTATTTGATATTTCTGTCGTATTAGTCCTACCGGCAGTTATTGGTCCCTGGATTTTCGAATAATATTGTTCCATATTAAAATATCTTCTAAACTTTTTTCAATTATCTCCCTGAATACCCATCATCAGCTGCATCTGACCTAGAGTAGGTTTAGTCATCCCTGTGGATTTTAGATCTAACTTAAAAGAGATTTAAAAATGTATTACTGGTGTAATTTACTCCTGAGTTATTTTTACTCATTAGTTTAGCCAAGAGTTAATCAAATAATGTCTAAAGTATTTGTGAAAAAGTATATTTTCCTTTCATTTTAGTACCTATATCTTCGTTACCAGATTAAATAGTAAGTTGGTGAAGTGTTTTCATGTGTAATGAATGGTTTCACTGATTTGTATGCTGTATTTGGTTTTTGATGCTATTTTGGTTTTATTTTAAATGTTTTATCCGTTAATTTGAACAAGAAAAGCTGTAAACTCCGATATTAAATGGAGCGCAATTTAATAATTTAGTAAGTAATTCCGTTTTAAGTAGCTTCGACATTTAATGGCACCTAATAATGGCGCTGTAGCTTTGTAATTTTTCACTCAAGGGAAAGAAGCTTCAATGAATTGAAACATTTACAGAAATGAGGGTTGTTTAGCATTCATTGAATTGGCAGCCTCTTGAAGCTTTTACTGTCTGAAGCTGTAAGAGTCAGAACGACGCCCGTCTATAGTAAGCATAGTTTTTTCGGGATTCTATTTTTTATTCAGAGGAAGTGTCACTCAAATCAGGTCTATTAATAGTCGGCCCGACGGAGTTGACTTCTAGCCTCTGATTAAGACATAAGTATGAGGTAATTGGGGACTCGGGAATTAGCGCACCTTATTAAAGATTTAAGCCTTTGAGGATTAAAGACTTTAGTCTTCAATAAGGTGCGCTTTTATTCACTCTGAGCTGCAGAGCCTTCCTTCAGGGACAAAGGGCACATCCTGATGCGTCACACTTGAGGAAGAGTTCGCTCCTATGACTGGGAATAAAAAGAAACTCTTCAAACTGAATCGATTACATCAGTGTGTCATCAGTCGTCCCTGTGAAAGAAAAGCTCTCTTGTGTCATTAATTTAGGTATTTCACGTGTGACGGATTAGTTGGCGGTTTTATATGCACTTTATGCATGGGGAAACTCATAGACGTGGAACTTCAAAGCTTACGAAGCTCATTTGATCGAACACTTTCAAAGGAAGCTTCAAAAAAGTTCAATGCGAAGGAATTTCGTCGCGTAAGTCCCTTTTGTCGTCTGCGTTGTCAAAATGCAGCATCACGTCAGTGGGTAACCACGTTTTGTGAACGACTTTGCGAGAAATAGAATTGAATATAAGACTTTCATTCCACCCACAGCGGAATGAAAGGGATAAGGTGTAGAGGAAACTGTGGCGTCATCAAGGGGATCACTGACGTTGAAGACTTGAGGTCATGGTGCTACATTTTTTTAAATTTGAGGTCTATGTTTCTCAGCATCTGTTGGGATTTCACGTGCCGCATAAAAGTAGAACACAGAACACCGAAATTGCGCGTTTAAGAAAACAATAGTTTTGAGGAGTTGTGAAACTTATTCACGGAATTAGTTACACAGTCTCTTTGCCTTTGACTCTGCGTCAATTATATTCCACTTAATAAAACATCACTCTGATCTTTCTCATAATAAAAGAGCACTTCCCGGGAGAAAACCCGGGTTTCAGAATCTCATGCTATCTTCAAGAAGAAGATGGCATGAGATGCTGAAACCCGCGTCGTTTCCTTAAAATAAAGTGTGGAATAACAACCAAGTGCTTTTTTATTATGAAAATGAAGGAATTCCACAGAGTAACGCCGGAGACAGTGTCTTATATCACTCTGCTCTCTTTCATTAATCTTTAAAACTCATCTAGATGATCCCTCTTCATGACCTCGTGTTCCTTCAAGAGATATAGGTCAATTAATTTGAAAAATATTTATTACTCTTTGCCGAAGTTTCGAATTCGTAAATATGCTTTTTCAGGACTACAATGAAAATTATTGGGCGTTTTTTTTTACATAAATGGAATATGGTTTACAATTTTTTGTACATAGTTATGTTAAAAAGTCTATTTGATTTTTGAAGTTACCTCAGAGAAAGTTCCTTCCGAATTAATTTCTTGATGATGCCTTCGTTGCTGTTCATTGTTTTTTTTGTCAATTGTTGTAAATTTAGGTGATCAAAAATCAAAATATATCTATGTGTTGCTATAGGTAACATATCAAGTTATAATTAATTTAACTTAACTTGGCGATGTCTGTTTTTTATTTCATGATGTTTCATTTTTTGTGATGTACACCATTTCTTTAAATCATCTTTTACATAGGTTAGGTTCTAAATCTATTCTTTAAAATCTATGCAACCTAGTCGATTGAACGCGCGCGTACAAGCATATATTCGTAAATATTTAACGTTTAAGCCATCATTAAGAAGTAGGTAAATTTAATAAAATTTCAATCAAAGTTCATAGCAAAGTTACGTAGCAAACGGGAGAAAAAAGTTGGTAGCGGGAGATAATTAATAAATGTTATTACTTTCCCACAAAAACGAGAAAAATCTTGGACTGGGTCAATCAAAGTTGTGAAGCAAACTGGAACAATGATTTCGTGAAATGAAAATGGAACTACGTACACAATTATAAGGAAAAAAAGTAGTTAATGGATTGGGTGCTACTTAAGTGTGCATTGTAAGTATGAAACAATTCTGAAGGTAGGCGAAGATACTGTAATGGATGTTCAAGAAAGGTAAAAGGTTGTGCTTTACTTTACCGTACTGTAATGGCTAAGTGGATTTAAGCAAGGTAGTATTCTTCAAAATTGGGAGTATGTGTATAAGTGCTTAAAGGTAATTGAGGGGCTGGAGAAGACGCAGAATAATTAAGCTTGAATTAAGAAGGATTAAGCCTCTTTCAGCTATTTGAGTATGAAGAGAGAGTAGCAATTATAAAGACGAGAACGACGTTGTATTGAAATTAATTAGAAGTTAATGTATGTATATAATGTAGGTGCTGAGAGAGAGGAGAATGGATATAAAAACGAGGATCATTTGTTGCCTTTAGAAACCTTAGATGATGATTTAAAGGAAGGATTAGTTCACTCTTAAAGCTTACTCGTAACCTTCTGGAGCAAAAGCGGTGATAATAATGGAACGAAGAATGAATGAAGTGTTAATTTGGAGATAAAACAAAAATTTCTCTAGATAAACTGAAGTTATCAGTATTTATAATGGTAGACATAACAGTGCAATGACTTAGATATTGGAAAAATGAATATAGGCTCGAGAAGTATTACAGACAAATACAGAGAAGATGATAGCGTTAATTTTATGGGTTAAAAATATCAATGTAGGAACATAAAACAGGATATTTAATAATGCCTTTTATGGCCTGATTGGTGAATGTTTTAGTACCTGATTTGAGCGCCTATTGTCGTCAATATACAATTTTGTGATGGTAATTTGTTGACTGTCGTTTGTGTCACTATTTTTCATGAAAAGAAAGACGTTCGATCAAACAATAAGATTCGCTCTAAGACTTCGCTTGGGTCACATTCCCCGGGCGTGTTTTCAATTCTCTTCCAGGAAAGATAGATCTGTTGTACGCTCTTTTGTCCATACCCGTGTCCCAAATCCACCGTTGCCGTAGAAAAATGCGCAATACATAAAGGAAAAGGCTTGGCGTGGAAGTGCGTTACCCGGAACATATTTTGTTGAACTACTGAGTGCTCAGAAAGTAGCAGTTGAAATGAACTTCAGTTTTAAGTATCGCGCCTTCTGCAGCAAATGTCTTTGGAAATCTTAATTATTTATTTATTTATTTATTTCACTGATACTGCAATTAGACATTGTCTGGTGGCAATATATCATTAGTTTCGGTTGAAACAAAATTAATAACAAGGTTTAAAAAATACATATACCTACAAACAAAATCAAACACTCCTCTTGTTTTTTATGAGTAACAATTTTTTAAAAATATTTACATTTCTTGGTAAAGGTTTTGTGAGTTCTTCTGGTAATTCATTCCATTCCAAGACCCCACGATTTAAGAAGGAGTATTTGGCAGCATTCGTTTTTTGCCTCCTTAATTTGAGTTTCAGCGGGTGGTCATTTTTTCCCAAAACATTTGGTGGTTCCAGCCTCTTCTCCAATTCCAACCAGGCTGGATGTTTTGAGTAGCATTTAAACATTCCCAATAACCTATTTACTTTCCTTCTAACCTGCAGTGGACTCCACCCCAATTCTTCTAACATGCTGCTGACACTATCAGTATTTTTTTGTCTCCGTCTCAAAACGTACCTTGCTGCCTTTCTTTGGACCTTTTCCTAGCTCTTTGCCTTTCCTTTATCATGGGGATCCCAGACATTCGTGGCATACTCATGCATTGGCCTAACGGTAGTGAAATATGCCAGCTCTTTTGCCTTTTTCGGGCATTTTTTATGTTTCTCATCACGTAGTGGAGGTTTTTAAACGCTCGATATTTTCTATGTGGGGCCCCCATCCCAGATCCTTTGTTAACATGACGCCCAGGTACTTACAACTATCTGACTTGGCTATTACGTCTCCATTTAAATTATAGTCAATTTTATCACTTACCCTTTCATTTGAAAATTGAATATGCACACTTTTATTGTTGTTTATTGTTATTTTGTTATAACTTGACCAACGTTGATTTTGGTCAAGGTCTTTTTGGAGCGTGTACTCATCATTTATATTTTTTATTTTACGATAGACTATGCAGTCATCAGCAAATAATCTTATGCTTGAGTTAATTGATACCGGCAAATCATTGATAAATATTAGGAATAACAAGGGAGAGGGTATGTCACATAATATGTATTTAAAATTTATATGAGATTGAAGTTGCATAATTCGTTTTTCGTAAAGTCGTGCCGAAGTTATTAAATTTGTATCGTAACTGAATATGAACAAACGCTGAAGATTCAACAAAAATTCAATGCAATACTTATGAAGATTTACATTTAAGAATTTTAATTATGCTATTCCGAAATAATTCGGTAGTATTCTTTATCACGCGATACGGTAAAAAGAATTTCAGTTCGCGCGAAAGGGTTTTGAATTTCAATTCGTTTATTTGGACATGATTTTTTTTGTTTTGGGCGTCTGTTTTCATCTTTAATCAATTCCCGTTTGAAAGATTTAAAAAAAAAATCTTTTGAATGAAAGAACGAAAATAAATTAAAATTCAGATTGAATTGATGCATTTTGATCGCTAATGTTTATTGGTCATCGAGGTTTAAAAAAAAGCATTGCTTTTAATTATTAATTCATCCTAACAGCGAACATGTGCGCAATCGTTTTTGTCTCCATCGCTGAAATTTTTTTTCGCCGATGTTTTTTTTTCATCTACCCATCAGAATAAATTTAATTGTTTGTTTATATAAGCTCCAAGAATTATTTTTTATGCAAATTTTTAAATCGAAAATTTGATTAGGTTTTGTCCCTGTGACGTGTCGCTACGTCCTACGCTTCTTCATCTCGAACACCAAAGTGATAAAAAACCCAACATTATTGTTCATCGCAAAACTTGTTGTCCAAAAATGAGCCGTTGCGAAAATGCGATTTTTTGCGTGGATTAGACTCTCATGGAGAATAAGAAAGAATCTGTGTGTCAATGATTTTGCGGTACTACGTACATGCCATTCTAGTTTCCGATTTTATCGCAATAAATAGTATTAAAAATATTTTTATAGATGATTTATTTTTATAGTACACAAATGCATCTTTGTTCGTTTATCAATACATGTCACTGTGGAGAATTTCCATTGGATTTTGAAAAATGTCTTGGCTCTTATCAACTGTAATCGAATTTTTATGGATGAATTCTATTGTAAAAATTGGCTTTAACCAAACGTTTCAACGAAGTGGAAGTCAAGGCATACATTCTTATTCCCTACTTGCAGAATGCCCAATTTCGACAAATAAGCATAATTGAGGACCTGAAAGTCAAAGTAATACAAGTAACATAAACACGAAAAACGATATAAGTTCATATGTTCTAAGTTAGTACCGTCGGGTACCGTCAGGTAGCTACAGGAAAAGGAATACAAGTGTTCGAACGTATGGTGCTGCGATCTAGCCGCCGAACACTTAAGCTACTTTGCTTTATGCAATTTCTTAACGGGGTAAAGTGATACAGGCGACACTGGACGATGTTTGTCACTTGTATTACTATGACTCCCAGGCCCTCAATTAATATTAATTCGTAAAATGTTGAGCCTGCTCTACAATTACATAGATGTACGATGTACTAACGCAGATCTAGGGCCCGATTCTGATCTTCCACCAGTCATTGAATGGTGGAAAGTTCCACCATTCGTTCATTGAACGACTCTTGATCCGTTCAATGAACGGCTCAATGACCCCCTCTAGAGAGCCGAACGTCACAAACTTATGCCGATTTCCAACTTACCTCGAAACCGCGAACAAAACAATGTCTACCTTCCGCACGCTTACTTCCGTCGGAAAGTTTCCACCACGACACTAGCGCTGTTCCACCAAGTGGATGACGGGTGGAAGGGAAGCTTGACTTTCCACCAGTCATTGAACGATGAACGATGTAGTGAACAAATCTATGGTGGAAGGTGGAACATGATGACGTAGTGTAGGAAAGTCATGACGTTTTGGTGGAAACTAATGACGTTTTGGTGGAAAAGTTGAACAACGGGAAAGCATCAGAATCAGGCCCCTATTTACTCATAATGATTAGATACAGGGTGCAAACATTGAACCGTGTACATTCACTGTTATCTTCAAATATATATAAAAAGTCGTTGTTTAAAGAGTTACTGAGAGCATTTTGACTTCACTGCTCATTCTTTAATAATTTAGATTGATTTACTCTGCTTCTCTAAAACAGTTTCGGCACCTTTGATTGCTCGTGTTAAATGTGATTGTGTACGCGAGCTTGGGAATTTTGCGTTCTTAAGGTGGCTGGTCGGGTAATCGTTAGTCATTGATAAATTTAGTTACTTAAATTTTAATGCTCGTTTAAAATTTAAATAATAGGTCGTAGTCATGCTATGTTCAGTAGGAATGACTTATGTCTTAAGTACATTCTGAAATATTATCCTTTAAATTTACACATTGCCATGAAAATTTGCTTAAATGCAGACTTCATTCATTTCGTAAGTCATTCTTGCGAAATTAATTTTCCGAAAACAGTTCACACCCGTGGCCATAGAATTCAAAATAAGTATTTTAATGAAGATGTATTGCCACTCGAATGCGAACTAGTATTAAAATATGTTTCTATAAATTATTTAATCTTTCGTTTTTAATCCGGCAACAGCGTCCATTCTGCCCAAGTTAGATCTGTTCGTCATGTCTACGTGACCGTTAGCATGTCCCGTACTTTCGTGTGCCACGTTGCCAACTTTACACCACATAGCCGCGCGCGACATTTGAAATTCTCGCATACATATTTTTAATCGTATTTACGAAAAATGTCAGTAAATGATAGTATTTAATGATTTTTTTCAGAATAGATTTTAATTTATAAGAGCAACATTATATCAGTTTTTGGTTAAAATCTGTTCAGTAGGAATGGAGAAAATGCGTAATTTATCCTATTGGAGTGGAGAGCGCCATAAGGCTCCATGTTAAAAGAATCTAAAATATCGCAAAAAGTATGTCGATGATCCCCCGTTTTTTCTTCGATATTCGATAGAATATCCAAAAAGGAACAAATTTGGAAATTTTTAAGAAAATCTGTTCACTTTGGTTTTTTAGACCAGCCACCTCAATTCCTACTTCATCTCGAGGTTAATTTTGTTCCTAAAGAAAACTTGACTTTGGATTCTCGGGCATAAGAGCCGATGGGAACTGGTCGCATTATTTAGTAATTGATCGATCATCCGTTTTCCTTATCGCCTTTCCTCTCACCCTCTTCATCATTCCCCATTGTATTCTCCACCGCCTATCACAGCCCTTCCCCACCTCCTACAACGCCATCTCCCGGCGCCGAAGGAGACTAATAGGGAAAATTATCTATATACGATGTATAAAAAAGGATGTTTGTCAGTCTATCTTTTATACAAATCTACTATTTTACTCCGATCGTGCTAAAATTTTGTAATAGACTAATAGTTCAAGACAAGAGGATAATTATAGCCTATTTCAAAAAGATCTCAGAGCCCAAAAAAGTCCCAAAAAAGGGCCCCTTTGGTGCTCTACGCTACGTATTGGGTATTGTGCTGTGGTTTCATTTTTTGCTTTTTAAAATTACTTCCGCTCAAGATAGAGGGCAGGGATTTAAAAAATAAAATTGCCAAAATAATGAAGTCCATAATACTTTCAATCAATTATCTTTTCAAATTTGTATTTGTCTGAAAATCACGTTTTTATTTACAAAAACGCACGTTTTTATCTGAAATCAACAATAACATATTTTCTTGACAACCAGATTTTGGTCTTTAACGCATTTCAAATTCACCGTAAGGTGGCTCCACCGTAAAATAACTTAAATGTCATTTTATTCATATTCTGTCTACTTGTAGAAAACGTTGTCCTCTATCTGATATGAACAACAAAATAACACCTTTCCAAGCTATTTTATTCTATAATTGAACTTGAAATCACATGGTGTTCAATGGGGGAATGATAGAACCACGGGGAAAACTAGCATTTTTCCATAAAATATAAATGCCATTTTTGCGGAAAACTATTTATAAGAAGGAAATAATCCAGATAAATTGAATAAAAATAAAATATAGGCATCTTACCACCTTATCTTTATAGTTGTTGAAGAATTAATGCCGTAATTGAAGTCAAAATGCGGTAATTCGTAGGAAATGGTGCTGCAGTCGGCTCTTATGGCTGGAAAAAAGTGCTCATTTAAAATACATTCGTGGAATAATCGGAATATATGTTGTTCCGTACATTTGGGTTTCTGTAGGTAATGCATTTCATCAGTTAAAGCAGTATTTTTTGGACAAAATATAAAAAATGTGGAATTTAGTATTTATTTTTAGTAACACAGTCGTTGCGGAACCTCCTTAAACTGATTAAAAATGCTAAGCATTGGGTCTTGTGCAGTGTTTTATTTTATTTATGCTTTTTAAAACTACTTTCACTCAAGATAGAGAGTTGAAATTTATTTTATCAGATACCCGAAATAGTTCCTCTCTCTCATTTTTTCTCATTTTTTTTGTCTCTCATTTTTCAAATTCTCTCATTTTTCTCTCATTTTTAAAAATCGATTCTCCTCTTATATGATATGAGTTATCAATGAAGTGTGATCCCTTAGCAACGACGTGTAATTCAGATGGTCTGACAATAAGATGCGTCACCCTGTTGAGCCCCCATTCAGTTCACGAAGATTCCTTCCCCATCGCTGTTGTATCTTCCCTGCTAATTATTCTCATTAGTACTCTGGATTTATTTGTGGATAGATGGATGGCAATGGAGAGCATGTTTAGTATTTGTGGAAAAATCTCCAGTGATCATTTTTTTTTAGCAATGCTTGTAAAATAAACGGTTAATACATATCTATTTTGCCTCGCGCTATTAAACGAGGCTAAATTTTCTTTCGCTGCGCCTAATGGACTCGAATAAATGTGAGGTGAACTTGTGTGCGGTGCCTTTGGCGAATGAAGAGGAACATAAATTGACTCCCAACCGCCGCTCCAGGGAAGGTCTCTTATCTTCCCCGCCTTGCGTTGCTCTTTTCTTCGGCGCCCCGTGAATTCGGGCTTCCCACGCTGCACCTCCAATTGGGTATTTTCCACGTATTTCAAACTATCGTTATTCTGATTCTGTTACTTGAACTTATTGCACTGGCTAAACGTTTTCTTATCAAATTGTATGAATTTTGATTTTAAAATCTAAAGGAAGTCGAAGTTAGAACGAATGCTCCCGAGCCCACTCCGAAAACAACCGAATGACCTGTGACGTCATTTTCGCTGTTTATATTTAGTCCCAGGCCTTTCCTTATGCTTAACGGTGGAAAAAAGTGCGGCGGAATTAGCTTAGGACGTTTCCCTGTTTCTTGATGTGCATTGATTTAGAGAAAGATAGAAGTATCATAATGATTAAGAGTGCATTGGAGAAACAATTAATAAAGCTCATACACCAAATACATAATTATATGCACCAAATATGATAAACAACAGTAATGACGATTTTAAAAGCAAACTCTATGCTTAAATTTTTTGGACTTAAGCTCCACGAATTTCGTTAGCATTAAATCGGTCGTCCTTTTTCATTAAAACGCCTACCATAAACATATCCTTTTTTGGGTAAATTATCTGGCGTGGATTTAATAACAGCACGCCATAGTTTTTGTTGTCATTGAAAACTCTTTAAATACACGGTCTCTTCTACAGTTCTTCACTTTCTCCATCACTTCCGTCTATCGCTCAGCCAAAATGACGTCAAGCCAATCAGATTTCGTTTCGCCGCCGCGTAAAAAAATTTGAAATTTCGACTAATTTAATCTAAAATATTTAAGTCAATATTGAATCAATTTTAAAAATATTTTCGTTCCGCTAGCTTGTGCGAGTTAAAGTAACATATAAAGATCCGTGTACTTAAATTTAATATTTTGGAAAATACCCGATTGCCCAGAGCGCTGCATTCTCATTGTGCACCATTCTTGCTGTTTTCTATCGTTCGAATGTGGTCTTTCTGGACAAGTCCGACAATATTTTTATCTGGTGACAATAAATACAATATTCGGATGTTTCTATTGTAAGCAGTTGCAAGAAGCATGAATGAAATATGATAATATCAATGACGGAATAACTTCGTTTACATGACTGAATATACATACGTAATTAATTGAATATGTATCCATATTCAATTAATCCATTTGCCCTGCACTTTAAATGCTTTCACATACGAAGGTTTATTTTTTACAATTCGATAAAAAGTTTTGCGGTGAGTGATAGATTAATTTTTCACAAAGATTGAGAATACACTACACATCGTTCCATTGCTGACGCGATACCGGCATCAAAACTTCCGTTTTTTAAATACTGTGTCAATGAGACACACTTATCGTACAATACCCCGTGGAAAACGACTTCTGTTTTTTTTGGCAAGTGTCTCGAAAAGTAGTGCAATACGTGGCTAATGCATTGGTATCATTTGAAAGATGAAATTCTTTTCATTATGTATTGAGACCAAATTCATTAAGTTATATGTTTAGTGAGATCTCGTTCAAAATACTTAAAAGAATAACAGCTAACATCGAAGGCGTCACTTTTTGGAATCTAATTATCTCCGTAATGAAGAATAAAAAATTACTTGAAAAAAAAGAGTACAGAGACCTCTAAAGAAATTGGGAAAGCTAACCTTGGTGCAGCTGCGTATTTGTAATGGGTTTTAGAAGGAGTGCTATCGTGAAAACAGACCCTCGTCTCCTTTGGATAACTATTAATTTGAATTCCGAGAAATCTTTATTTTCGAATTCCTTGTGGACCCTGTTGATAGCTCGGAAATGTCATGCATCGAAAGAGGAGGAGCCTCAGAAATTATTTTGTGACTCTAAGATTTATCGAGTTATATATTTGCATTCTCTATGACCAGTAGGAAACAATTTCCTTTTCAACAATTATGTAACCAGAAGGTTATAAAGGTGGGCCTGTCCGCTTTAAGGTAACTACCACACCCTGAGAGATATGTCGCAAATTTACCTAAAAATTGTGTTTTTGAATGCAGTGCGCAACTTTGAGATTATGGGTGCATTTTTTTATTGATTCTCTTCACATCAGTTTTGAATTACCTCAAGACACTTTGAAAACGCTTACTTATCTGTCATAATGTCTACAAAATTTCCTTCATTGCAAAGACGGCATTATTCATCGGCAAAAGACGAAACATTGTTAGATCCTGCGTTATAGTAACTGTGTGAGGAATATGGGTCACATGTTTTTTTACGTGAATTTTTTCTACACGTGATGGACGCTTTTGCTACAAAATCAGTTTTTTCGTCAAGTTTAAAAAATATATATATTTGATATTCCATGCCTTAGGAGTAAAAGAGATTAAGAAAATGAAGAATTTAAGCTATTCTATCTGTTAAGGTAGTTTGAACGAAAAATCACCTCACCTAGAATTTGATGAATTTGGCCTCATTTTGAAGAAAAAAACTCGCATCTTTCCAATTATATCAAAATATCAACCCCTTGCCGAACTAATTTTCGAGCAATTTACCTAAAAATACAAGCATTTTTACATGGATGACGGCTGTGCGCTCCAGAAAGAGAATTTTGCAAAAAAATAAAGAATTTAGAACACCTTAACGGTGTTTAGTTTGTATGTTTTATCAACACTATGTAAAAATTAATCTATTAATCACGTAAGTAACTTTTACAGAATCGCAAAAAAAACCTGCTGTTTTGAAGGCCTTTTAGCCTTACGGCGGGAAAAAAATAGTAAAGTTAGAGACTTATGCGGTTATATTTATAAAATTACTGAGAATTTTTGTCAAAAATAACAATATTTTTGCGCCATAAATACTACAGTATTTATTTCATACTTCTTACAGGCGATGAAATAAAGAAAATAAAATTCGAATATGGTCTCCATTATGACTAGGGAACTATTTCGCTCAAACTACCTTAGAGTGCATTTCGGTACTCGTAAATTTGTGATCTAGAAGAGATGACGGAATGGAAGGAAGAACAGGAAAAGAACTTGCATCGCCTTAGTACATAGGATGGAAAGGTGCTTATGATAACTCATTTTAAAACTTATGAAGAATCCTAGTTGGTGAACTCGATGAGTGAGTTTATTAACTATTCACATCATATGAATGTATAATACGTCCGGAAGGCAGAAGCGAGCTCTTAAGATTTATGCGTGATGACTTAAGACTAGAGATTTCCAATTCTTTCGTGACCTGTGTTACAGTGAGCTAAGTGTGTATTTCCCTTGAGTGCATCTCTTACTTTGAAATAGATATTTTCAATTTTCATTTTTGCTCGATAGTACGAACTTGGTGCAACATAAATTACCATTTAACTACTTTTCGGGTCAGTATGTACCCTTGTTTGAACCTATGTGTAATCCTGGTTGAAATCAGCTCACATAAACTATAATTCGGAAGAGATAACTTATATTTAATTGTAATCTACGTTGTAAGGCCGAGTGCAGTGGAATTTATCCATGACGAATGACTCAAGTTTATGGTGGTATTTGAATTGTTTCATAACCATTAACGCTTTATAAACTGCGGTTTAACGTTATCATCAGGTACGTATTGATCAGAAACTCAGATGATCATCTGCATCGAATAAATACCCTGCAAGTCACCTCAAGGATGTGCGGCAGGTGGTGGGTAGTCACCAACATGCATTTACACTATATCCTAATAAGTTATCCCAATTACTACTATTGCATTAAAATAAATCGCTAATGCTTGTCAGGAAGCAAAATCAAGCTTGTCAAGAGTTATGTAGAAAACATGTACAGCGTCTTGTTAGTACGAGGTAGCAGATAAGGATACAAGTATTAGGGAGTAATAATACTACTAAGAGCTAAACTACCTATCGACAAAACCTAGTTTAAATTCTCATTGGGAGCTGTGATGATCTTTTATCGTTCGCGGGAAAAATGACATTTTAAATCTGTCCGTTCTGCAGTCTAGTTCCCTAGTTTTATTCTCATGATCTCAACCTTATGAAAGCGTTCTGACAATCAAAAGAATCATAAAAAAAACAATTTAAGTGAAAGATGACCAAGACTAAAGTGTTTCTTAAAAAATGATTATTGCAAATTAAAACGTATCGGTCCGTTCTACTTACAGTTTCAAGGCAATCACTCACAAAGCATTAGGTACTACTGATTTAATCGTGATGGTACTCTTAATTAATTTGAAACTGAATTCCGCCTTGCCATTCCATTCCCTAAGTTCTGTCCCAAAGCTGTTTGTGAGTTTACCGCGTCTGCCAACGAGGACTGTAGTAATTTTATAAATGCCTTTACCATGAGGAACATCTTCACTTCAAAGAATCAAGCACTCCTTTTTTTCCGACGCTTTTTTGTTTTTTCATGTTGGTGCGTGTTCCTCACTCTGGTGCATAGGGGTAATGAATAAAGGAGTTTATTCGAGTTGTCAATGGGTGCACTCCTGTGGGGTTCCGCCATCTTAACTCCTTTAAAATGCACCTGCGCGCTTTCGCGAATCGAATTGCCTAATTCCCTACGTAGTACCCTATACCTCCCCTATCTCAGCCCCCAACCCTTTTTTCCCCGTGCGACCTCCCACCCCTAACCCTCCCACTTCTCTCCCCCTTCGCCCTAGTTTCTTCTTACTGCAGCTCCCTGGCGTGTTACTTTGACGCATGTCAAGCGTATGAATGGCTGTTTAATTGAAAACCACAATAACTTTTATGTATTTATTTATTTATTCATTTTTATAATATTGAATTCAATTTTGTTTTTTTACATTTTTTATTAATATGTTTAAATATTTTTTTAATTGGTCGTCATGGTGATGTGAAAAATAAATAAGGGCATTGTTAGGACTGGTTGAGAGAGGACATCTTGGAGGAAGGTGGATGTGTTAAGGAGGTTCCGCCGCGACTATGTGACTCAAAGCAAATACTAAATTCCTCATTTTTGATATTTAGTCAAAAAAGTCCTGCTTTCACTGATGCAATGCGTTACCTATAGAAACCCAAAAGTAAGGTCCAAAATGTGCAGATTATTCCACGAATTTATTTTAAATGAGCTCTTTTTTTCAGCCATAGGAGCCGACTGCAGCGCCATTTCCTACTAATTACCGCATTTTGACTTCGATTACGACTTTAATTACCTAATAACTAGAAAAATAAGGTGATAAGATGCCTGTTTTACATTTTTATTCAATTTCTTTGGATTATTTACTTCTTCTAAACAGTTCTCCGCAAAAATGGCATTTGTATTTTAAGGAAAAATACTATTTTTCCCCGTGTTGCTCTCATTCCCCCATTGAACAAAGTTCCATTACAGAACAAAATAGCGTGGAAAGGTGTTATATTGTTGTTCTTATCAGATAGAGGACAACTTTTTCTACAAGTAGACAGGATATGAATAAAATGACATTTAAGTCATTTTACGGTGGAACCACCTTAAACAATGAAACTGTATTGGAACTGGTGAATAAAAATTGAAGGTGAAAGAAATGAAGAAGTGCAAAGGGTTATAAAAGGGAATCGCTTTGGCACGACTACTCCCCCCCACCCCCCCAATTGGATCCAGGGTCCCTTTTTTTGCTACTCCTCCTTCTCCCTCCCTCCAATGCTTCCTTAAAACCCTCTTGCTGCAGCAGCCTCGCGTTCATCACTCATAAATATTTTTCCTTTCCTTCATTCGTGTTTGAATGCGCCTCCTCGTGTTCAGAAGTTGCTCGACGACGCGCGTGTCTTCAATTGAACCGTGCGCATTCGTCGTTCGTCTTTTTTTTCTCCTTTTCGAATCCTTTGACGCGGAGCATCCGAATCCATCACAAGATGGCGTTGCAAATTGCGTTTTCTCTTCTCTCGTGCGTGAATTCTCTCTCTCTCTATATATCTCTCTCTCCTGCACGCCTCAGTGCATTCCATTCAATCATTAGTCATTTCCAATGCGCGTCACCCATTTTGGCCTCTCCCACGTTAATTGCGGCCTTCTCGCCCTAGTTTCTGGCCGACTATTCTTTAACCCGCCATTTGTCGCGCTATGAGATTTTCTCTCACACCAAATTTAAACTTGTATTCACTTTGTAATTATGAGTTAGAATAAGTTTCCTTTCCTTCTAGCTGACTTTTTATCTCTTCCTATTGACCGACCGTCTCAAAAAGTATAAATGAAGCGTCCGCTGCTGTGTAATGATATGTCTGATACCATCGGCTACAAGGTGTGAGACTTTTCCTCATCGCGCGACCACTTACGTTAGTGTTTTTTGTATCACTCAGTTGCGTTAAACTTTCGCAGCATGCGGGCAAAGTTGATTCATTTCGTGGAGAGCAGATACGTTAATGCAAATTTATGAGTCATGAGAAAGTATGTCCTCATAAATATATATTTCTTCTTGAGAATGGTAATTTTCTTCATTGATATCCAACGATATCATCACCAGTAAAATTAGCAATGATTACGTAATTGAATCAGCAACTGTGTATATGTGGTAATCATTGATTCAAATAAACATTAAGAGAAATAAAATATCTAAATATAGTGTAATATATTGTCAATTATAGCTCTATGAAGGATAATCAATGATACTTCCGAGTGTGAGAAAAATTCTCACATGCGACCACTCGCATGTGATAAATAGCTAAGCGACCACTCCCGGGTTAATACCATCCCTAATGAAATCGTAATTTTCCTCTGCTCTCATACACTTAAATCACTCCCGGTTAAACGAAATTTCAAAGTTAAACCATTAAAATGTTTTAATCAATTTTGTTAGCGTTCGCGGAAACTTGATGACGAACTGCTCTGCAATAATTCGCAGTGCTAAGAAGGAATTCATACAGGACGGCGCTCTGTAATTCATTGTCAGATCCGTATTATTTTTCTTTGTTGCCCGCTATGAAAGCTGTGTTCTCTGGC
This sequence comes from Pyrrhosoma nymphula, assembly GCA_963573305.1. NCBI lineage: Eukaryota > Metazoa > Arthropoda > Insecta > Odonata > Coenagrionidae > Pyrrhosoma > Pyrrhosoma nymphula. The sequence continues at coordinate 19,538,853 of OY754330.1, read as the reverse complement.
TTCTTTGGTAACTACTTTATCTCCTTATTAAAACACAACCACTCTCCGCAGTACCGCTAATGGCAAGTGCCCATCTCGTTCTTACACTCTTACCTTCCAGCTCATGCTGCACAAGTCTCTGCTTTTATCAGGCAGTAAAGTTCTCGTGGTTCCAATCTTTATAATAATAATAATCTTTATTGCTCTAGGAGTAGCTCTCCTTTTGAGCAGAAAAAATTAATACAACACAATATAGATTAAATGACAAAGAAAATCAGGCACAATTTGCTAAATAAACTGTAAATACATCTTTGAAAAAAAATATTACTTAAAATGGATTTTAAGCAAGCGTATGAGTTCAGGGAGGTATTGACAAATATAATAATTTTGCAATATACAGTATACAACTATGCAATTTTTAATGTATAGAATACACCAGTTACTTATAATATACTTATGCAATGGTTACAATATTTTAAATACTTACACAATAATTACATAAGCAATAAATAGTTATACAATATATACAACTGTAGCTACAAATTATTATCACTGCCTAAAAGGCTCCAAATCCTCTTTCTGAACACTTTCATTAACCCACTACAATATATTAAAATAATTATACAACAAATACTTAGGCATTATATAGTTGTACAATATGCAACTGTAGCTACAAATTATTATTACTGCCTATAAGGATCCAAGCCTCATTCTGAACACTTTTAGTGATCGACTACAATATATAACAATAATTACACAATAATTACTTTGGCAATATATAGTTATACATTATACAACGGTTGCTACTAATCATTATCACTGCTTATTTTATGTGGTACATCTGACAGTAAACGTTATTATTATTACATAGATTTTGCCATCGAGTTATCGTCGACTTCAAAAGGTTGATTGATGAAAATTGACTCACATTGTTTCTAAATTCAAGGATTTGCGTGATGCTGGTAGGATTATTAAGGTAGTAAAAAGGTTGGCTCTGAAGAACAGTTTTCCAAATTACTTTTTCGTTTTGCTGATCACGAAAAACATGCCTGTTTTTAACTCGTATTAGATTGCCTCCACCCATCTAGGCAATGTCATTTCGGCCTTGCTTTTAGGACTTTGGCGAGGGTCATACAAGCGTAGGAATATGTTTATTCTTAATTTTTGTTGGTGAGGCGTCGTGCGGGTACTTACAGCTTGGGAGTAAAAACGAGAAGGGAAAGAGGGAAGAATTATTTCCTTCTCCAAGACATTCTTGTGTTAGCGTTTTTTTTCAAATTTATTCAACATTATTTCCAATCAGGATCAAATGGTATATTGCTTTGATCCCACGATTTTGACTCGCCATGCTTCTATTTCTCAGGGAGGAGGGATCGTACAGTGGCCTATCTGGCAGGACAAATGTCAAATTTCGAAGTAAGAGTGAAGTTAACGAAAATGGAAGGATTGGGAAACTTAAATGTTAATCTTCTACGAAGTATATCATTTCTACTGGTTTGGACCTCCTTCAATCCCTCATCAGAACTTGAATAGGCCGATTCGAAACCGGCCATGGCTTTCTAGCATAAGCGAACAAAGTTTGTGCTTCAGAATCAGTAATTTTTAAATAATAATACTAAAATATTTTCAAGTTTTTTTTCGTAGATAACGAACCCGTCTCTGAGTTTAATGTGTTGCATGGGCAATAATGATGATTATTCCAATTTGCTGACCGTATGTAAAGTATTAAAAAGTATTAAAGTATTAAAAAAATTAAAATCAATGTGATTTATTTGAACATTTAAAAAAGTCTTCACGGGGCCCCGGCCCTATTTCAATACTTTTCCGTAGACAATGTACTGAGGAAGAGTTTTATGCAAAAGTTTGCTGTAATGCTGTCAGGTCCATTGTAGAAAAATCAAAAATACTAACATTTTTGATGAACATAAACGGTGGAATATTTTGATGACATATTGGAATGAAAAAACACTCCCAATGTTCAGGGAATGTAGCGTTTTTTCTTTTTTAAAATGTCGCTGTGCCGAACAGTATTCATACAATAGCAGAAATATTAGTGAGGCGGTTTTTGGTTTATCTGGCACGTATTAATGAGGTGAATTCGAAGATTGAGCAATTTTGTCTTCCATAGGACTTCCGTACTTTTTTACATGTACATAAACGGGACAATTCGTCTTGTCCAAAATATATGACTCTTTTTAGCGCAGGATTACCACGTTGTATCGGTTGACTCTCCGTGTCTGTCGTCATGCGCCTCGAGGTTAATGTGGAGACAACTTCGGAGGGTGTAGAGACTGCTTGAGGACGTATTCTAGTCCATGCACGATCACAAAGGATCAAGTCATTTTATACTTTTCGTGACCAGCATTGGTAAATCCTTACCGTGGATAATAATGAGCACGACCATTGTCGTCGTATCCTTGTTCAAATGTGTGATCCGCAGATTCGTTCCATTCTCTCGTAGGAATTGAACAACAGAAAACCACTTTGCCGCTCGGTTAGTTTTTAGGACGACTGACAACGGAAGCTATTAATTCGACAGTCTCTGGAGTTATGTGGTGGAACAGCATTTTAGTACTTAAATAAAGCTGCATTGATTGTACTGTCCACTTAAATTTTAATGTAAAATATTACACTATACGTGTTTCGACGTTTCTTAGAGCGTCATTATCTGGTCTACTTTAGATTGAACAAGCATTAGAACCCCATTATCATGTCTCTTCATACCGAAGTTGATGAAGATTGATGACGTTTATGGATGAGAAATGAGAATATGATGACAGTAAATTTGAAACAAAGCTCAATTCTCGTTCAGCATTCGTAGGAAGCAGTAGTAGCGATGGAACCTGTGCCACAGTTAATTGCCTGTCATGAAGGATGTGAGAGTGTAATGAATGCACTCATAAAAATGGATTCAAATATCAAAAGATTAGGGCTCAATGAGAATGAAATGAGCGCCTTGGGTTCTTCTGGTCCTTAAAGGTGGTAAGTATTTTCCTAGAACTATGCATTTTCGTTTTAGACTGAAGACCTGACGATGACGCCCTAAGAAACGTCGAAACACGTTTAGTGTAATATTTACATTAAAATTTAAGTGGGTAGTACAATTTCTGCATTTTTATTTAAGGAAGCTATTAAGATCCTCAAATGGAGAGGAAGAATTTAAATCCTGAACGCAGGTATACCTTTGGCAGTGCTTGAAATCCAACTTTAAATAACATTCAGAAGAGCAGACGAAAGCAATAAAGAACTACTAATGTATATCATGAGGCACCTGACCCCGAGTAAGGTACTGCCAAATTGAAGTTGGGTCAGGAAACAGTGACCCTAGTGAATCACACACACGCGCATACTCAGGGTTTGCAAGGGTTATTCCTATTCCTGGGACCCACCAATCACACCAAAATGATCTAAAAAAGGAAACAAGAAAATTCACGCTAAAAATCACTCAATCACTCGGGTGTGTCGGGAAACAGTGACCCCTGAACAAGTCTTTCGATTTAAAATTAGCCGAATCTATTGAATAAACCATAAACCGTAAAACCGCTCAGTTAAGCCAACCAGAAAGAACTATTCAGTTAGCCGAGACGCTTAACTTAATATCCAGGTATTTGATCTCTAACATCGACCTATCATGTAATACGACAAATGACTGGCGAAGAAAACATCATGCAATTTTTTCTTTTGCACTTTATATGCCTACATGGCAAAATGTCTCGAAAGTAGGAAGTAAATATACATATCATGGAAGTAAATATATATTACACCGGCAGAACTCTTGAAATGTAAGTGACGAATATTTTAACGGCGGATTCGTTTACATAGTTTACCGATAGCCAATGAATAGTTTAAATTCGGAAAGTCGCGTACATGGGCAATTGAAATTTTTGTTGGAAAGGCGAAAACTACCGAAGGTAATAGTCGTTAAATAGAATGGGATATATGATACACCAAACGCTCTTCTTCCCATTCTTCTGCTCTCACTGCCCAAATGACAACTTAAACTTCGACAGATGTCACGTAACCATGAAACATATACTCAAGTCGTGTAACATCAGGCGAGGAGTAGCCAGACTGGTCACGTGCTTCCATTGGTCGCGGCTTCGAATTACAAAGCATCAACGTTGTCATTTTCTTAGTATTGAAGTTTAAGAGGGAAAAAGAAGAATCGCAAAGACCGTAAGCTTTAATGGCACTGGTTTTGAAAGAGGCAGATAACAAAGTGGCAAGCAGCTTAAAAGTAAAAACACACACTCGATCACTAGGGTGTGTCGGGAAACAGTGACCCTTGTGAATCACAATCACGCTCACACTTAGGGTTTGCAAGGGTTTTTCCTATTCCAGGGACCCACCAATCACACAAAATAATATAAAAACAGGAAACAAACAAATGCACGCTAACAAACACTCAATCATTCGGGTGTGTCAGGAAACAGTGACCCTTTGTGAATCACAATCATGCTCAGACTCAGGGTTTGCAAGGATATCTCCTATCCCAGGGACTCATCAATCACACATGAAATGAAACTATCAATGAAATTTCTAGGCAAACAAAACACCTGGTGTCAGGTTTTACTTAGGGCACTTTCCCTTCTTCACCGGATTCCCGTTCACAACTACCTTTTCTGTGCGCGAGTGAGTGACTGACAGGTACTTAGCAAATCCCTGCAAACCCTAAGTGTGAGCGTGATTTTGATTCACTAGGATCACTGTTTCCCGACACACCCTAGTGATCGAGTGTGTGTTTTTACTTTTAAGCTGCTTGCCACTTTGTTATCTGCCTCTTTCAAAACCAGTGCCATTAAAGCTTACGGTCTTTGCGATTCTTCTTTTTCCCTCTTAAACTTCAATACTAAGAAAATGACAACGTTGATGCTTTGTAATTCGAAGCCGCGACCAATGGAAGCACGTGACCAGTCTGGCTACTCCTCGCCTGATGTTACACGACTTGAGTATATGTTTCATGGTTACGTGACATCTGTCGAAGTTTAAGTTGTCATTTGGGCAGTGAGAGCAGAAGAATGGGAAGAAGAGCGTTTGGTGTATCATATATCCCATTCTATTTAACGACTATTACCTTCGGTAGTTTTCGCCTTTCCAACAAAAATTTCAATTGCCCATGTACGCGACTTTCCGAATTTAAACTATTCATTGGCTATCGGTAAACTATGTAAACGAATCCGCCGTTAAAATATTCGTCACTTACATTTCAAGAGTTCTGCCGGTGTAATATATATTTACTTCCATGATATGTATATTTACTTCCTACTTTCGAGACATTTTGCCATGTAGGCATATAAAGTGCAAAAGAAAAAATTGCTTGATTCGGATGTTTTCTTCGCCAGTCGTTTGGCGTATTACATGATAGGTCGATGTTAGAGATCAAATACCTGGATATTAAGTTAAGCGTCTCGGCTAACTGAATAGTTCTTTCTGGTTGGCTTAACTGTGGGGTTTTACGGTTTATGGTTTATTCAATAGATTCGGCTAATTTTAAATCGAAACACTTGTTCAGGGGTAGTTATTCGAAACCGTATCCACTGGTTACTCATACTTTGACGGTTATTCGATCTACCTAAATTACTTAAATCTTTAGAACAATTACTTTTCTTTCTATGACCACATTTTACTTATTTTTATTATATCGTACCTACCCTACGATTATATATGTCTTACGACTTCAGATTTCTGCGGGCCTTTTCGAAACAGGGAAATTTCTTACTTCATTTTCACCACTCAGTGCCTTTCCTGTACCTTTTTTTATTGGAAGTATCGGGCCGTATCTTCGTTTTAATACATCTTCCGAATTAAAACCTACTGCTTTCTTCGTCGAAATATATTATTGTCATTCAGCTTAATATTTTGTGATTGGCATGCAAATATGAGTATGTAGTTCAATTACTTTTTTCAACGCTGATTGTATGGATTAAAAAAATAATTCAACCCGAATGGCACATTTTTTTATCTGTTATCTCTCTTGGTCGATTGTTTCACTGCCGTCAAATGTGCTGTATGCTGATCGACAGCCAACAGAACATTTTCCGGACGCATTTTCACGGGACATTGCACCTCCGATGATTCATAGTGTAGATTCCGCGGAGAATTTCTTATAACTTTTCGATTTGAAACTTGAGTTTTGCCTTTTATCGTTCTCAATATCGTTAAGAGTTTAAGACTTGGAGCAGTACATAACTTTAGTGCCAATTCCCAGATTTTTCGGTCATTTCCTTTCAATCGGATGGATGTCTGTCGTATTGAAGGAGTAAAGGGCCTGTCCACCGTTACTCTTGTGACATTTTGACACATTTGACTCCATTAAAACTGTCAGGGTTATAGAAATATTGAATTTTTCAAAGTAAACAATTTTGAATGAATTAGAACACATAATGTTTATTAATTACATCCGAACATTTAGGACTCAGGTCAGCAATTAAGTATATAAAAAGCTCATAGAAATAGTGTTATGTCTTGTGACCAAAAGAAGACACTTGAAATACACTATATAACATTAATCAATTTTCTCTTCTTCAAATTACAATATACCATTAAAATATTTTTTATATTTTACTCTAGTGTCTTAGGAATGAAGTACAAAAATATATAATGTATAAGTATATAAAGAGACGGACAAAAACAGGGTTACAAGTAGAAAAAGTAGTTACTCTTGTGACTGTTACTCTTGTTACGGATCGTCAAGCATGCAGTGAAGGCACATACAGCAAATTCAAATTTGTTCGTGAACCATTTAGTTAGGGGTCGCACTTCATCAATGAAATAGCAAATTAAACATGAAACTAAAAAAATGATTTGACTACATATGTGGGCTAACACTATAAGGGGACATAGTAACAGTACAGTGTAGGCTACACTACTTACTACCTGTACAGTGTACATTGTGCAATACACATACTGTATTTGATGTTTTTTTACTCGACATAGTTGAGGTACAGGTCAAGAATTCGTATGTTATTATTATAATATATTATTTCCATAAATTATTTTCCAGTCTATCCATTTCATTATGCAAGAACAATTATCACTCTACCATGAAAATCTCTTTTTTTCCAATTTGTCCACTTTCTACTGGACGTACCCTAAATTCTTCGCAGTAGTGAAGTGTCTTCCATTGTAATCACCTCTATCGGCCGTTACTTTGTACTTTTTTATAGTGCATGCGTAGATATCATTTCGCTGTCATGCCTGTCTCGACGAGGTGCCCACTGCTGTTTTCTCTTCTTCGTCGAAATGTTTGTCTTGTCTTTGGGCGCACGAACCAATGGATCAGCGTTTTCGTTTCTGCTGCATTGACGTAGAATAGTGTGGTATGAATGGAGTGCACAGATATCCTGAGGAGGTTCATTTCCTGGTTTCTTGTTTTATCATCGCAGCTATCCGCGGTATGCCTATAAGTCTTTTGAACGTGGAGCGTTAAGCTACGTTTCCATGCTTTATATTAATCTAACGTCATTTATTCGCGTAATAAGAACTTAATGTACAAATTTCCCTCACAAACGTCCCAGGCGAAGAGGACACTAAATCACGTTCCAAATATTTATCATAATTTACGATTTTTGTGCAGGTTTCCCCCAAATTATGAAGTGCTACTTGATATATGTAAACAGTGATAGTTTTTGTGTAAATAAGACCCTTTGGAACATTATGAAGTACCATATGCGCCTAAAATAACTCAAATCGGAGGCAAACATATAATGCTATGCTGTGGTGACGCATTCTTGAGGATATAAAATGCCAAATTTCTCCAAATGCCAAAATCTCGAGGATAGGTAAAAAAATTTACAAACTATAGCTCGTGTATGATACTTTGATTTGTAGTGTGAAACTTGTGATATTTTTTATGTTACTTCATTAATAATGTTGTTGTACCGTAAATTTTAGCCCTGAAGATGGTGTCAATATTATACACCGAAACGTTGGCAAGGAGTTATAGTTTAGAAAGTTTTTGACCTATCCTCGAGATACTTATCTTACGTTTTTATATAGCCATAGACGCCGACTACAGCGCCATTTCTTTAGAATTATCACATTTTGACTTCAATTATCACAACAATTAGCTTATAACTAAAAAAATAAGGCGGCAAGACGCATCTTTTTTATTTTTAATCAATTTTCCGGGAGTTATTGCTTCTTGTAAACAGTGTTGCGTGAAATGATATTCATATTAGATAAAAAAATACTATACTTTCCTATGTTTCTCCAATTTCCCCATTTAACATCATGTAATTCCAAGTCCAATTTGCGATAAAAATACCGTGGAAAGGTATTATTTTGTTTTTCAAATCAGATAAAGGAATTGCTTTTCTTGCTTAAGTATCCAGAATGAGAATGTTATGACGTTTATGTCCTTTTAAGGTGGCTGGAGCGGTAATCATGAGTCAGTGAGAAGGCACATTCTAATAACTTTTCAAGTAAGTCGAAAAAAATATTCTTGGACTACAATTCACTCAAGTACACCTGTTTTTACATTGGAAATCACCATGCTAGCAGTAATGTATGTGATGCAAGAGTTATATTTCAAATTTTTACCTTAATTAAAGCATTGTTTTGACTTGGATTATCGGCGCGAAATTCGAAATTTACGAGAAAATCATATCTAAATACGTTTTTCTTACTTTATGATGATATACGCATGATACCTTGATATTTGTTAGCAGCTGTTATAATAATATGGAACTTATTATGTCGCATTTAGGAGAAAATCTGTACATAAGTAAACGAGTTTTTTCAAAATATATGCCGCGTGCCATAAGAGTACTTGTTAAAATATCATTGAATTGCCAGGAAACCAAATCGGTAGCATTCTGTTTTTTTCACTTTTATCGATAGATATTACTAATAAGGACACGTACGCAAAGTTTCACGCAAATCTTTACATAAACAAAAATCGTTCCAGCCACCTTAACGGAATAGGATTGGACATTATTCCTCATATAATCTTTGGTTCTCTTCTTATCCTCCCTTTTCGCTTCCTTTCCACTTCTGATAAGAAGCAAGAAATCACGTTTTTTCATGCGAATTTTTATATTGCAGTTACTCTTTCTTATGAATATGTGAGATGCCGTTGTACACGCAAACGTAAGAAATTGAGCGAAGGCGAAAAACACTCGAAGATAGAAACTCCTGTAATTAACTCGCGCGGACTGTTTTTCAGGTGTTTCTAAAAATGTCATGATAATTATTATTTTTAATTTTACTTAGGGTAATGGCAGCGGAAATAATCGTAGACTACATCTTCAAATTTTAGAAAGGTTTACATGAGTCAATAAATAATCTTGTTCTATGAACTTTTTTCCAAAATTGGATTTGGTGTTGTAACCTACTCCCGGTCACGTTTTTCTGTCTTATTTAAAACAAATTCAATCAACCTTCGCTATTACACAAACACTTAAGGAGCTTCCCTCCTTGCTGAAGTTATTATTATACAACACATAAATAAAAACACTTTGTTCAATCATTAAAATAGTTTAACACTTTCATTTAATAATAAATTAACTTTTGTATAAGCAACACCAATATTTTGAGCTTTGTAAAGATATATTGTGCCCAACTTACAATGTTAATCTTTATGCTCTAATCTCAATACATTTGCGTGAGTTTTCAGACAGCAACAATTTTAGTTATGGAGGTTATTGTATTTATTTCTTGTGTTATCCTTATAGGCTACCCTTATCGGTCGCTAGGGATTTATGCCTTCACTTCTACGGCTACAAGTATGGGTTCGCGGTCTTTCTCCTTCCTTATCTTCAGATTTCTGGGCCGTATGGTTTATCTCTTGGGTCTCCTGCCCGATTCCTTCCTGGCCTCTCTATAAATTTCTGGTTCCTCTTTCGTCAACTTGACACCGCCTTGTCTCCGCTTCCTGCCGTTTTTATTCCCAGACTTTTTTACTTCTTTCCTCCTTCGCGTGCCTTTTGATCTTAACTCCTCCACTTATCTCTGCTGACTCTTAAGGTGGTTCCACCGTGAAATGACTTAAATGTCATTTTATTCATATTCTGTCTACTCGTAGAAAACGTTGTCCTCTATCTGACATGAACAACAAAATAATACCTTTCCACGCTATTTTTTTCTATAATTGAACTTGAAATCACATGGTGGTCAATGGGGGAATGAGAGAAACACGGGGAAAAATAGTATTTTTCCATAAAATACAAATTCCATTTTTGCGGAAAACTATTTACAAGAAGGAAATAATCCAGAGAAATTGAATAAAAATATAATATAGGCATCTTGCCACCTTATTTTTTTAGTTATTAGGGAATTACTGCCGTAATTGAAGTCAAAATGCGGTAATTCGTAGGAAATGGCGCTGCAATCGGCTCCTATGGCTGAAAAAAAGTGCTCATTTAAAATACATTCGTGGAATAATCTGAAAATTTGGTTCCTTACTTTTGGGTTTCTATAGGTTTCGCATTTCATTAGCGAAAGCAGGATTTTTTTGGACAAAAAAATGTGGAATTTAGTATTTGTTTTGACTCACAGAGTCGCGGCGGAACCTCCTTAACTGTTAACTCCCTCTCAGCGTCCCCCTTTACTTATTGTTACGTGTTTATTATTTTGCGTCGTCCCGAACTCCCCCGATGTTAATATTGATTTATTTTAAGCGTCCCTAGTTATCTATTGTTATATGCTATTTTATTATGATTTATCTAATATTAATTTGAATTGCGATTTTATTTTCGGATTTTATTAATGGCAGTTTGGTTACATTGTGGAAAGGTTAAAAAATGACAATCTCTTGCAAAAAGTTGAAATAACTGCTGAAATTGCTAAAAATGAACATTTGGTTGGCTGTTTGCGGAGGCTATCGTCAAGGTGTGTTATCTTCAAGGAGAAAGCATTGTTTGGGAAATGGAGAGTCACAGTGAGGAGAAAGCTGGCGTAGGAATTAGTATTCACATAACGAAAGACGTCTTGTGGAACGCTGTTCAACGTGTACCATCCGACGGACGGACATTGTGTTGAAGTTGGTAAGCACATGAGGTGTTGGATTGCACTGAAATAATTCTGCCGATGCTGGTATTGAAATTCGGGCCCTAGGGATGGAAAGCCAGTTCCATGTCCACCACTTCAAACCGATGGGTAAACAAATTAACCTTGACTTGCTTGTTTGGAATAAAGTTCTTAACCTAATGTCAGATTCAACCTAGTCGTTTGTTCATTAACGTAAGGCTAAACAATTTACCGAATGTAATAGTTTAAAAATTTAAATCTTTCAAGAATATGACATCTTGAATTTTTATTGCTTTCAGAAAACTGATCACTGTTTAATTAATAATTCTATTACTACTCACGCAATTCAAAATGTGGCCGCTTATCTATAACTCGTCGTACACCTTTAAACTCCATCGTATTTTCATCTAAAGCCCGTTCCGCACGATGCTTGATCTAGCACAAAGCTTAGCTGGCTTAGCAAATAGGTTAGCTGGTACATGATATTGAGGATGGAATCCAGTATGATTGAAACCATAATATAAGGTTTCACACGATCATTGAACTTGTGCTTGCGATGAAGCGATACTGTCGCTTACTGTTAAAAGAAAATGGAAAATATCCATGAAAGAAGGCGACTCTTGGCTGCTGCAGTAAAAGCAAGGGTTGTCACGACATTTTACCGCACATTTTCACCACCAAAGAGTGCGTAACACCAGCGATAAAAAAAGAGGCGCCGATTGAAAAAAGTGAAGATCGCACTGCGACTGTAAAAGCTAACGTAAGTAATCATTTCAGGCTTAACTTTGTGGAAGTTGGTAACATCCATGATAAAAAACAACTTGGTTTTAATCCTCACAATTTATTTCAGACGACCCGGGTTTCAGCAGCTTACATTTTGTAACCTGAACCTGAAACATTTTGAGAACTGAAGATAGGACAAAATGTAAGTTGCTGAAACCCGGGTCGGCTGAAATAAATTGTGAGGATTAAAACCAAGTTGTTCTGTCATGAAAGCTAACGTGATTGGTCGACCGCTACTAGGCCCTACTTGGTGCTAATAGCAAACTAGGGGGGTTATTTTGTAATCTCACCTTTTTAGTGACTCTTAGCGGAAAAGCGGGAGATCCGTTTCCCTCTCTGAATGATCGGCTCACGAACGGTTCGTGAATTGTCGAAGCTTCAATTACCTTATATCAAATAAAAGATACCGAGACTAGCGGATACCCAGATGACTCAACATCTTACGGAAGATATCTTACACTGTACATACCACGAAAATCTAAATACAGTCAAAACTACAAGCGACATGTAAGCGATCACTCAATATTTTAAAAAATTGAGTGCATCTAATTAGTGTTCGATTCACAAGGACGGGAAATATCTACCAAGATATATTTTAAGGCAGTATATGTTAAAATTATGAAATTATGGTATAAATAACTGAATTCCATTCTCTATACACTGGCGGATAGCAACACGAAAACAAAGGTATCAGCAACATTGTTTGGGAAGTATTGATACGAAATATATACACAGATAATTCAAGCTAATAATAACATAAGCATTTCAAACAAAGCATACCTTCAAGTGCCCAATATATTGGAGTTGAAAATGCTGAAATTCTTCACGTTTAGCAAATTACAACAATACGATTTAAAATTGTTTGTATCTTTCGCGCCCTTGTTTATTTTCCAACTCAAGCTCCAAGTGGAAACGATGGTGGCTCCATGTCACGTTCTTTATGACAGGTGAGATGGAACTAATGGCAGGCGGAGATAATGAAACGGATCAAGAGTCGAAAGATACGTATCAGAGCGGATGAATCGTCTAAAAGACCAGCACATTACCGGGAGTTCACCGCTTGAGATCCGAAGATGGTCACGCCGCCTGGGTGGCGGAGTTTTACTACGAAAAAGTGACATTTTATGACGTATTCTCACTAAAGTGAGATTACAAAATAACCCCCTAGTACCGCATCAATTACGAATCAAGTAGCCCAGCGAGTATAATAGCTATTATGCTTGTTAGCCAGCATGCTGGGTTCTATATTACACGGTACTGCAAAGCTATCATGCTAGCGAGTATCCTTGACCTTGTACTGGATCTCAAGTATCGTGTGAAACCGGCTTAAGACACTAAAAAGTTTACTGGAACAATATGTGTGGGCAGCATGACATCAATACGAGCGTTTTAATGGTCTACTTTTCTATGTCATTATTGTCTCTTCCATGATAAAAAACAACTTAGTTTCAAACCACACAATTTATTATTTACCTGCCTACCTGCCTATTTATAATCTAATATTTAATTTGCTATAATTTATGCCTGCCTTCAACAGCAGGACCTCAAGATGGCAAGAAGTTGCTGAAACCCGGGTCGTATCTAATAAACTGTGTGGATTGAAAGTAAGTTGTTTTTTAAATCATGGATGTTACCAACTTCCACAAAGTTAGGCCGGAGACGAGCGTATTATTATTGGCTCTTATTTAGTTTTTAGTATTCACTTTTGGACTAAACAAATTTTCAGATTTTCAGTTAACATATTATACTCTACACCACCGTATTGCTTTCCCACGAACGATAAGGGATTATAACAGCTGCCAATGATACTTTTATCTAGGTTTCTCGATAGGTAGTGTAGCTCTTAGTAGTAGTAGTACTCCCTAATGCTTGAATCCTTATCTGTTAACCTAGTACTAACAGCACGCCGTGCATGTTTTCTACATATTTCTTGGGTATCTGTCCATTTGTGTAGTTGCAAAATACATATATATTAACGGTCCCTCTCCATTGTGAGCATATCTGTAGTGTAGTAGTGCATGCTTGTATGACTTCGCCTCGTGACAAGCATTAGCGATTTATGCTAATGCATAATTATTCGTAGTTACACTTACTTTAGGGTATAGTGTAATGCATGTTGGTGATTACTCACCCCCTGCCACACACACCTGAGGTGGCTTGCAGGGTATTTTGTAGATGTAGATTGCTATTCAAATATTTTTCTTTGATTTAGGAACGAATTTGATTAGATTTGTGGCGGAATTAAATATTTATATGCGAGAGATGAATTTCCCCGCACATGTCCTCGGTGGGACACGGAATTTTATGTTTAAATATTTCTTTTATTTTTATTAACTGTGTGTTGCCAACTGAATTTTCCTGAAAGCCTTAATGTGGGTAGCTTTCATTATGAACGGAGAGGCTCTCATCCTGGCATCTCCAATAACTGAGAACATCCATTTTATGCCGTTTTTATTTATTTACAAATCGAGCGGATCTGAATTTGAAGCCTCCATTAAATCTTGCTGCAATGCATTTCGGGTAGAGCTTTTATTTATAATAACATGAAATAACCTAAGTGACATTTTTCTTGAGAACATTAATTTTCCTTCTGATGAACCTGGAGGTCCTGTGGGACGGATTCTTAAGTTATTTAAATGTGTTAAATTATTTAAGGTGGTTCCACCGTAAAATGACTTAAATGTCATTTTATTCATATTCTGTCTACTTGTATAAAACGTTGTCCTCTATCTGATATGAAAAACAAAATAATACCTTTCCACGCTATTTTGTTCCATAATTGAACTTGAAATTACATGCTGTTTAATGGGCGATTGCGATAAACACTGGGAAAAATAGTATTTTTCCATAAAATATAAATGCCATTTTCGCGGAAAACTATTTATGAGAAGGAAATTATCCAGAGAAATTGAATAAAAATAAAATATAGGCATCTTACCACCTTATATTTTTAGTTATTAGGTAATTAATGCCGTCATTGAAGTCAAAATGCGGTAATTTTTAGGAAATGGCGCTGCAGTCGGCTCCTATGGCTGGAAAAAAGTGCTCATTTAAAATACATTCGTGGAATAATCTGCATATTTTGTACCTTACTTTTGGGTTTATAATGGTAACGCATTTCATCAGCGAAAGCAGGATTTTTTGGACAAAATATAAAAAATGTGGAATTTAGTATTTGTTTTGACTAACACAATCGCGGCGGAACGCATTTGATATTAATTGTAGAGTGATCTCTTCTCATAACCAAGTAATTGAAATATAATACTGCCTTAGGAATTTGTCAAAAAATAGTGAGATGATTGCGGAAAGCAGGTACCTTGAAAGGAAAATATAGACACAACAAATACTCTATATTGTATTGCACTTAGAAAGTAGGCCTCAATTTAAATGTAATAGTTTTTGTCCTGAAAACTTCATGGCAATGACTTGTAAAAAAAATTGTGTTCAGTGGAGTCAGGTAACGCTCTCCATCAATAAATCTGTAATTATTAAGACTTAAAAAGGATAGCACTGGATTTCGCGAAGAAATTGAAACGAAAAAGAGCAGGGCAGTTGATCTGAATCAAGGGCTTTTATCGACCTAATAAGTCTTTTGCTATCAAATTGTGTTTTACATCTGTAATCTTCGCTGTTTTCCTGGGAGGAGGTGGATCTATAAGGTTTTCACGAAAGTAGTACTTCTTTTCAATAACTAACGCTACGCGGTGTACAAGATATCTCAACTAAGTTGATCTTTTTGTGAAAAAAATACCTTTATTAGGGCGACTCTTGGATATAATTCTTGGAAACACTGGAGTGAAAAACTATTGAGCAATGCTGAGAGAAATGTTTTCCTCGTCTCTTCCACCGATGCTGATTTTTTTCCGATAATTTTTTCTCGATGATGTACGACCACGGCTGTCTTTTTTTATCCCTAAAAAAAGCGACAGAGAAAAGAAAAAAACGAAGAGAAAAAATATCGAATTACTTGTTTCTCCGGGTAACCACTCCTTACATCCCCTTTAGCAGTCCACACAGAAGTGAAGAAGTGGGAATTTAGGCTCTACCCTGTAAAATCTTAAGTAGGTAATGTTTTACGTCATTAAAGATGCGTTTAGAGTATGCGGAAAGTATTTGGTACCCATCTGAACAATATTTAATTTTCGGATTTTATGTACTCCAGAAAAAATGGCATAGATTTATAAAATATTGCCAAATCGCAAAGGAATAAATAGAGGGTGAGTTATTGAATGAACCAAGATCGCGTCCCCCAATCGCGAAGATAGAAAGTGATATTAACCCTTTTTTTGAAGGCACGTTGTACCGTTGTTCACTTCTAACGCTAAGGAACATAATTTGAGGCTCCACATTCAAAGAGCAGAGTTGATTTTCCTGATGAGGATTAATGGATCTTGCACCAGGGGGCCCGATTCTGATCTTCCACCAGTCCTTGACTGGTGGAAAGTTCCACCATTCGTTCATTGAGCGACTCTTGATCCGTTAAATGAACGGCTCAATGACCCCCTCTGGAGAGCCGAACATCACAAACTTATGCCAAATTCCAACTTACCTCGAAACCCTGAACAAAACAATGTCTACCTTCCGCACGCTTACTTCTGTCGGAAAGTTTCCACCACGACACTAGCGCTGTTCCACCAAGTGGATGACGGGTGGAAGGGAAGCTTGACTTTCCATCAGTCATTGAACGATGAACGATGTAGTGAACGATTCTATGGTGGAAGGTGGAACATGATGACGTAGCGTCGGAAAGTCATGACGTTTTGGTGGAAACTAATGACGTTTTGGTGGAAAAGTTGAACTTCGGGAAAGCATCGGAATCAGGCCCCAGAATCGGGCCCCTTGTCCGCCATCGGCGAAAAATCATCCCCTGGATTGTCCTTCCTCGTGGAAAAAAGAAACACATCATCACCCGATACTCTTGTGCCATTTCAGTGCGAAGGGAAAAAAGTTCTTCCCATCCGGGATTAAATTTTCATTTCGGAGGCTTCGTTTTCCGAATCAGAATTCGAGATATGCGGGCGTCAAGACAACCGCCACCGCGAATTCTTAACGTCCAAAAGTTTTTATCGAGAAGGAAGTTCTTGAAATATGCGGGCAAATACATTACATTTTTTTGGGTGGATTGGAATGATATAGAGCGGGGGAAAGGGTTTGGTTCTTGGAACACGACCCCATCACACTTTATCTGGCCACCCGTTACCAACACCCTCTAGCGGGGGTGGGTTTGAGTGAAGAATCGGAAATCGTATTTCGTTTGTTTCATTTTGCGGGGAAGGTTAAAAATTCTGAGCGCGGAAGATGACTGGAAAGGTTAAAGGAACTGGAAAGGTTAAATATTATCAAATGTTTAAGTTTCGATGTCAATCGCCACACGTATCGAGGGTTTTCGTGTTTATAGGCACACCTAGTAGACGACATCGGTCTTTTTTGTTAGGCTACACTAGCAAACTAACTTCAAATTCTGCCCGCTGATAGGCAGCACCAAGGGTCTCACACTCACATTACTCCAATGGTTATACATTTCAGCCAGTGCACTCTAGCGGTCAGGCGCTAACTATCAGCGCGACAGGTATACTCTTTAATTGAATATCTTGCAGATTTAATTGGGAAATTACTTATTTATTTCTCAGGGGAAACTTAAAAAGGTATTTGAATAATCAATTCTGCATCCTGAAAAATTCTGGAACCAGATTGCAGCGCAATAATGCCATCCAGTCCTTCTCTTGGCGTTTTCGCAGTGTAATTTCTCGGCCATCTTCTTTGTTTACTTACGGTTGCGATGGCGATGTCTCGTGTGGTCCCAGGCATATTTTAAATGCACGCTGATAAGCATCTTACACCAAATGGATAATTTCAGCATTTTTTCACAAATAATAAAAGATTTATGGGAAAAACTCACGATCTTTATCTTCCTCACGCATACGTATTTTTCCATTTGCGCCTGAAACAACTGGCGCTAGTAGTAATCCATACGAGATATCGCAATTCCGTCAGACCCTTTGGGCAGCACATCTTTAAGCCAAACACAGCAAATTAAGGGGAATAAACAAAGTCTTTAACGAAGTGAAAGCCACATTAGTGACACCAGCCATAATATCCACATTTTTAACTTGTGAAATTTGCGGTTAGTCTATAATTATTCGTAAATTTGGTACTCACTTCTATATATTCGGGTTGGTGGGACCGGCCGGTCGGATCTTAAGAAACTTTCTGACAGACTGCTCTACCTTTTTTTTTTAGGAGTTCAATCTCACCCAAAGTCTCGAATCAATTGTGACTGTATCTTGCAGTTCCCTAGCATGGCTTATGGAGATTATCCCGAGCTGTTTCAAACACACATTTACACCTTGTTTACATAGCGATTTCTATCGTTATGCGAGGGTTGCTACGAAAGTAATGCCTCCTGTTAATTTTCAGAAAAAATAAAACAGGTACTGTTTGGACAGTAATGCTGTTTGATGGAATTTAATTTTAGCTACGAAAGGCTATTTTTCTACTTATGGTGGTTCCACCGTAAAATGACGTGAATGTCATTTTATTCATATTCTGTCTATTTGTAGAAAAAGTTGTCCTCTATATGATAAGAACGATAAAATAATACCTTTCCACGCTATTTTATTCTATGATTGAACTTGAAATTACATGGTGTTCAATGGGGGAATGAGAGAAACACGGGGAAAAATAGTATTTTTCCATAAAATACGAATGTCATTTTCGTGGAAAACTGTCTCTAAGAAGGAAATAATCCAGAGAAATAGAATAACAATAAAATATAGGCATCTTACCACCTTATTTTTCTATTTATTGAAGAATTAATACCGTAATTGAAGTCAAAATGCGGTAATTCGTAGGAAATGGTGATGCAGTCGGCTCCTATGGCTGGAAAAAAGTGCTCATTTAAAATGCATTCGTGGAATAATCTGCATTTTTTGTGCCTTACTTTTGGGTTTTTATAGGTTACGCATTGCATCAGTGAAAGCAGGATTTTTTTTGACAAAAAATCAAAAATGTGGAATTTAGTATTTGTTTTGAGTCACACAGTCCAGGCGGAACCTCCTTAACAATTGCCATTGTTGTCTTTGTATTTTCTCCAACATGAAATGGGAGCCCTACATGTCTCGCTCGTCAAAATTTTGGACTAGCGGAATGAATGCAACCACTCTTTCACTGCTGTTTTGAAAGCGCCATTGTGAGCGGAGTGTTTTCCCAAATCTTGGGAATTATGAATGCATTTTCATCCGCATTGCAAAAATTCAGTTTAACACCTTTTCGCCTTGCATGCTTTTCCGTATCAAAAGTTCTTTTTAAAAAGGTTGTAAATCGGGTGTCATCAATTGAATTTCAACGCAATTTAAAGAATACAGACGGGATGTTAAAGCCTTGAAGCCAAACCCCCAAAGTCAGATTCCTATATTCATATACATCTACATACTACCACGCAAGCCTCCTCAATAGGCGTGTGGCGTGTTAGGACACCAGCCGTTTACATATCAAATAGGAAACGCTCTAATGAAATTACGCCTAGCATTTATTATAGTCCCTTATTGTTCGGGGGAAAAACGAATTCCCATACCTATCCGTTCGGCAAAATATCTCTCTTAATTTATCGTTTCTGTCGGACCTGGAAGTATAGTGGGGTTCTAATATGATGTTCTCCGTGTCGCTCTTAAAGATATTCTCAATTGCTCAAGCAATTTAAGCCTAGCGCGCAGCCATATAATAGCAGCTATATTGCGAATCAATATAATGAAATATGATTAATTACAATTAAAGAAATCCTTTTACATTTGATTGAGGCTTATATGGAGAAAGCATCTTCTGGGCATATTGAAAAGGATGAGGAAGAAAGGGGACAAGCTAAGAAATGAGCGCAGAGTCCGGGGTGGTGATCGATTGTTGAGTGGAAGAATTATAAGTGAAAGGATGTGTGAGAGTATTTTTTTTATAATGATTTGGAGAGACAGGAAAAATTCATAAACGTCATATTAATAGGTTTTTATCATGAAATAGCCGGTGTCTGCCAAAAATTCATGAAATGCGACTTTGCGGATTAAACGTCGTAAAATGGCAGTAATCACTTCATGCTTACGTTTGTGGAACCTCTCCAGGTACACGTATCGAAGGGTCCAGTTAGAAAGAAAATTTTCTGACAGAAACGAAGGGAACTGAGGGAAAAGAAAGAAATGGCATAGGTTAGTGAATAGAATGTGCATTTAGGAAATGTAAGAAAAAAAGGCGTGGGATACTTAGTTTTGGAGTAATGAAAGATTGAAAATGATGAAAATAGAGATATTTTCGTGATTTTTTGATGCCATATTGCGATGTTTTTAGAAATGCCGGTAGAGGGATACGGACTAATTGCACATCTAATATATGTAGATACCCCACCCCTCCAACAAGGTTGTGGGCGTATGGAGTGAAACAGGGGTGCCCAGGGCGCGACGGTGAGGGGGTTGAAAATGGTCATTTTCAAATGCGAAAAAGGCATTTCTGGGTTTTTGAGGAAAGGCAGAATGCAGTTTTGAGAAAACAGAAATTGACATTTTTCATTGGTGAAATATGGAGAAAAGTGATGAAATGGCCATTAGGAGGTTAATAGAAATGGCCATACATTAAAAAAAAATCCCCGAGTGGATTAGTGATTGGAGGGTGGTGTAGTTGTAGCGTCGTAAATTTTGTAGCGTATTCTTTAAAAGAAAGAAAAATACCACGGGTGATTGGAGGGGGGTGTAGTTGTAATGTGGTCAAAATTGTAGCGTCCTTTTTTAAAGAAAAAAATCCCCCAGTTGGTTTGGTGATTGGAGGGGGGTGTAGTTGTAGTGTGGTGAAAGCTGTTGCGAATTGTTTTGAAGAAAAAAAATCCCACGAGTGGGTTGGTGATTGGAGTATGGTGTAGTCGTAGTGTCGTAAATGCTGTAGCGTATTTTTTAAAGAATGAAAACCCCCGGAGTGGGTTGGTGGTTGGAGGGGGGTGAAGTTGTAGTGTTGTCAACGTTGTAACTTTTTTTTTTAAATAAACAATCCCCCGAGTGGATTGGTGATTGGAGGGTGGTGTAGTTGTAGTGTGGTGAAGGTTGTAGCGTATTTTGTTAAAGAAAAAAAATCCCTCGAGTGGTTTGGTGATTATAGGGTGGTGTAGTTGTAGTGTCGTCAATGTTGTAACGACTTTTTTTAAAGAAAATAATCCTCCGAGTGGGTTGATGATTGGAGGGGGGTGTGGTTGTGGTGTGGTTAAAGTTGGAGATGATTTTTTTAAAGAAAAAAATCCCCCGAGTGGGTTGGTGAATCGAGGGGGTGTGGACGCGTTAATGTTGTAGTTGAAATGGTAGGGGAAGAGGTTGTGTAAAACGCATCGTAAAGTAGGGGGTATAGTTTAAGTTGAAGGTGGGAAAAGTCATGGGTGAGATGTTTAAAGCGAAGAGGATTAACTGCTCGACCGATGCGCCATCTCTGGGAAGTAGGAGGAAAAGGTCAGATTTTCTAACATGGCGTCGAGAAAGAAATGCATTTCCACAGACAGTTTTAAGCGAATGGTATTTGAAAGGAAAAGAGTTAATGAAGAAAATGAAAGGTTAGTGTAAATGCACATATGTAGCATAGCAAAATGTGTGAAGTAGGTAGGTGGTTGAAGGTGAGCAGAAATCAGGTGAATTGGAGGAATTCGCAGACTCTGACGCTTCGATACAAATACACTTCTCCATATCGGAAAATAAAAATTACACTTTTTTAATGGTCCACTAAATAATCTATTTTTAATTACCAAGGTTTCATAACGTAGTTACATCTTCCGGTACATTGATCATTTTTACATCCGTATGTATACAGTAATCCTGGTGCTTAGGGGTGGGAGGGGAAGCAAGGGGGATACTTTCTTTTGAACCACTTACCCTATAGTAATTATACGGATCATAATATTAGTTTTAATTTTACAGTAAAATAAATGTCATACTTTTAGCTAAAGCGTCAGAATTTAAAAAAATAGACGTCATGAAATAGGAAAATAAAAGTCATGAAAGTCATAGAATAAAGGGCACGAAATGGAAAAATATAAGTCATAAACATCCTGTTTCTGATGAATAGAGAGGGATGATAGCCGGATACGAAGTATGTGCTTCGCGTAAACAAATCATTCTTTTAAAGAGTCGCCTACGGAGATTCGAATAGCTCCGGGAGAATATATATGAGTTATAAAGTAATTGGCATAAATGTATGAATATATACGTAAATAACAACGATTTAGGTTCACTAATATGAAGAGAAATGTAATTAAACATGCGGTTGCTAGGGAGAGTTGTTGAGCAGTGTTGAACGTAAATAAAGACGTGATAGAGCGGTTCGTTTTGTCGCGGTGTCGTGTTTTGTTATTTCACGAATCTCAAATTCGTAAGAGTGCTTCAGCAGCTCATCTCGAGGGAACATCATCTCTCTCAAAGTCATTCTAGCGTATCCGATTGTCGAGGCCGGTAACCCCGAGCATCCAGCTTCAGCCCAAAAGCCTATCAAGGTATCTATCAGCGTGCTTAGATGCTATCCTTTACGTCATCACCGCGTCTTACTCTTATGTGCTTAAGGGACCAAGGGGACTTGAAGATTATATATATATATATATATATATATATTTATTTATTTATTTGAGTTAGCGATTCCTATAAGGAGAGGGCAGATGTTCATAGACACTACAGCATGGTCCGATAAAAGTTTCTTATCACAAAACTTGTACCTTTTTTAAGCAGACGAGCTGTAGGTAATGTAATCATGGCGTCTCTATTTCATGTAAACATTGTGATATCATAAAGTAAATCTCATGCAGGCACAATCTGAAGATAAGGTTTGTTTTTGTTGAGGATTTAAACATGAATTTAATATCACGGCAACAATATTTATCAAGCTTTATCGAAAGATAAACTTGATACTCATTTTTATAAGCAATTGGAAGCTTACGCATGGAATGTGCAACTTTTATGATCAAGAAGTTCAGTAAAACATGACTGCCAAGAGACAAACCGAGTCCGTTATCTTGCCGTGTGCGAGCAGGGGTGGGAATGGGGGGGGAGGGGTTTGGGAGAGGGTGGATGTAGGGGACGGGGGAATCAGCTCTGGGGCTCTACTCCCTGGTTTTATAGAAAAACCATATCCCTCGCTCGAATCATCGAAGATGGAATCATAAGACAAGGGGTCTGGATTCCTCGAGCGGGTTTGTTGGGGGTTGGCTCTTGGGGGGGGGGGGGGGTGGTTGTTTGTTGAAAGGGTTGAGGGAGTGGAGGGGTACTGCTGCTCGGGGGATGGGAAGGATATTTCCTCGGGTGAGCTAATGGGGTGGAAATATGAAAAAGGGGTGTGGAATCCCTTGGGGGCCTGGATGCTTCTCTTCTTTCCCTAACCCCCTCTTCTCGCCACCCTGCCCCCCCCCCCTAAAATCCCCGTCTAATAGTAGTAGGGGGTTGTATGAGCCGAGCTGGTAGGTTGGTCTGTTCTAACGGGGGAGTGTTCGGGGGTCTCGAAATCGATGCCGATCGCCTCTTGGCGAAATCCGCGCCTCATTTTTTTCCTTCTCCCTCCCCCCTCCCTCCACCCCCCCCCCACACCCCCCACCCTCTTATCCACTCCTTCCACCCTCCTCCACCCTTGGGTCACGCGCTCAATGAAGACAGAAAAATAACTCCGAGAGTAAGGGGATGAGAAATGGAAGCGCCCCCTTAACTTCGTCCTTGACCTCTGACATCTCTTCCCCTCGCAACATTTGGCGCTGTTTACAATTAGATGAGCAACGCACGACCCAAGTGCCCTGCGAAAATGTTCCCGGAAATTCTAACCCTGCCTGCCCGCCTCGCTCCTAATATCTCCGAGCTGCATCTGTTGTCAAAGATGGGGCCGTAAATGGAATAGGCATCTGTAGCGCGCAAGCTAGCAGCATAGTTAATCAGTGATAAGTGTTTTTTAAGGAACATTAATGATTTTCCAATCTTTGCGATTACACGAATGATTTGGTGCACAGTCACGCGCATGGGTGCGAAGATATGTAAACAAAAGACGGTGAAATTCACGACGAAAAAACATTGCGCGCGCGTGACTGCGTACCATATCATTTGTGCAATCGCAACGATTGGAAAATTGTCAAGTTAGTCGTCCTAAAGCGATAATGACGGGTTAATTCTCCGCGACTGCGGCATATTATCCACGAAAACGTCTCCTGTGCTACATCTTACTCTTACTTACTCCCATGGCCATCTATGCCCGAGCTGGGATTTGGCCTCACCAACGCGTGCCCCCTCCATCTTTCTCGGTCTTTAGCTTCTTCCACTGCTCCCCCTATCCGGTTTATGTCCGTGTTTGCTCCATCCCACCACCTTTTTCTTGGTCTTCCCGGTGGTCGTCTTCCCTCTGGTATCCCACTGGTAACATCCTTAAGTATTGAGCCCTGCTCTGCTCTTATAACATGCCCAAGCCATCTCATTCTTCTGGCCCTGACACATGCAATTATGTCATGCTCTTTGTAGAGATCTCGTATTTCCTTATTCCTTTTGATTCTCCATATTTCATTTTCCTTTGTGGGGCCAAAGATTTTCCTCAGGACTTTATTCTCGAATATAATCAGCTTCCTTTCTTCTTTCCTGTTCATGATCCATGTTTCTGCACCATAAAGAAGTACTGGACGAATTATTGTGTGATATATTTTAATTTTGGTCTTTTGTGATATTACCTTTGAATTTAATATTTTATTACAGGCATTCATGCTTTTGTTAGCTAAATTAATTCTGTTCGTAATTTCCGGTTCTTCACTATTTTTGTTTGATATTATTGTTCCCAAGTATTTGAATTGTTCCACTTCTTCGAAGTTATGCCCATCTATATTTATTGTATAAATACATCAATACATACAATTGTGCTACATCTACGTCTACAAAATACCCTGCAAGCCACCTCAGGGGTGTGTGGCAGTGTATGGGTATTCACCAACATGCATTACACTATACCTTAAAGTTAGTGTAACAACGACTAATTATGCATTAGCAGAAATCGCAAATGCTTGTTACGAGGCGAAGCCTCACAAGCATGCATTACTACACTACAGATGTTATCACAATGGAGAGGAACCGTTAATATATACGTATTTTGAAACTACACAAATGGACAGAGACTCAAGACTGTGCACAATGTACTGTGTTGTCTACAATGTAGAGAAAAACTTGTTCGTATAAACCCCCGCTGAAATTTGCATTCTGTTAACATGGCTAGGTGGTGTAACTGGCCAACACATCTGACCGGTAATTGAAAGATCCGGATTCGAATCCCGGTCAAATCAAATGATTTTTTCATTGCGAATTGCTCCATCTTTGGTGAACATTCACGAGTTGTAAATTGTTTAACAATGACCTCTGCCGGATGAAGATTATCCACAAAGGTGAAATATTTTATTTTTGCTGTCATTCATTTAAAAGTTATGTCTCGAGACCTCTGTTTCAAATTATGATTTGACAGAACTCACTTCGTTTCTTGTTCAATCTTACATATGTGATAAAATTTGATGTAAATGTTATCATGAACTCAATCCGCGACTAGGTATCTACAATTTGCAAAATCAGCATTAGTGATGATAGTGCTGTATTCCGAAGAACAAATCAATACGATAGGTATCTCTGTAGCTTTTTTGAAAGCTAAAAATGTTTGGTGTGGAACTAAATGCATTTATTTACTCCCAAAGAGTATTTACTTCGTGGGCGAAGAGTATTTTTCGAAAAGCATCGGTCGTTCCCAGTGGTGAGCAGTTTGTTTCACTGTGACGATTTCTTCTGTTCTCCCGATGGGTTAATCCTTTTCGCACACCTATTTCATTATTCGTCTCCGCATATGATTATCATAACTTCACCCTTTGCTACGTTTACGATACAATGTTAACGTTTACCAAGAGATTGAAATAAAAATGCAAGGAATGAAATTTAATCACCTCATGTGGGACCCTATAAAACATTTCTCTGAGTGCTTGCCAGTTCTTGCTAAAAAGTTGTAAGCTCTACGATATTTAAGGCTTTTTTATGATAGATAGAATGATAGAAAAATATTTATTGTTCAGGAAAAAATCCATAAGAACAAAAAAATAATAATACAGTTTGCAAGCACATCAATAATTACAAAAAAGACAAACTTTTCGTTTTTAAAAAAAATGTCTATGTATAATGTCTTCCCATTTCATAACATAACAAATGTATGTACTATGGTTTTCAAAAGTCTCGGTGCATCCACTTTGCCCCATTCTACAAACCGTAGAATGGGGCATGGCCGGAAAGGTTTTGAAAATTGGCACCACCTGCGGACTGCGTCTTTTGCTGGGCTAGCTTCACTTGTCGTGAGAAGACGGTGGGGTATGAGGTACCGACGAAAGAATCGACGGGGACGGAGTAAAACACGGGAGAGGAAAACCCCATCGGAATGCACCGAAGGTTATTCGCGCTCATGCGGTTGCGACGCGACGATGAGGCCTCCGACTTGTGTGATTTTCGCTTTCGAAATTCACATTTGTGCTCACGAGTGACCCACTCTGTAAAAGCGGCACGGTAGCCGCGTGGTTAAGACTGCCTCGAAAGGCGAATTTGAAACATTCCCAGGTTCGATGCTCAGTCGTTGTCTTTTTTGGCACTCAAGTAATTTAAATATGACTGTGAAAATGAACCTCCAGTACAGTCTCATTACATCAACGCACCCGGTACCGTTTATTATATTACAGGAATTCAATAATGATGCAGGGAAACCTAATACTAAATTAGAATCCTTGAATCCTTATTTCTCCTTAAGCCAATCTATTCACAGTGAATAAATACTTACACGTCTCACTAGCTGAATATTTTTGGTCTAACATTGAGTATGGCAAAATCTCCCGAGAGGTAAGATCCCTATGCTCGAAACAAATCTCTCGTTCTACCACCAGGATATCAAGTCACATTCTAGGTATGATATTTTTGGTGATCCGCGAGTGATACGTATCATCGAAATGTCTTAGGTAGGCCTCTTATTCAAACTCCTAGTGCTCAAAGAAATAATATGCTGTGAATAACAGTATTTTGATGCTATAGAAAGATGGTTTCTCAGGGTGTACGAGCGAAAGTAAATCATACGGCTCGGACCGAAAAAAGTATCCAGTTATTTATTTACCGTATTCTTCTGACGATTATTGTGTTCTGGATATATTGAGTAGCGTAGCCAGGGGGGAGCAGGGGGGCGAATGCCCCCCCCCCGTTCCCTATGTTCTGGCTACCCTAAGTATGTGAATGTTACCGCCCTAAAGTCCCAAATACGTGCGTATATTAATTTAATAACTTCATCATCAACAATAAATTCTACAAGGTCTACAAGTTGGAAAGTATGTTACGGAAAAAATAATACAGTTCAAGTATGTAACAGTATGTTTAATAAACTGCTGAAATTTATGAGTCGGAGCCCCCTAAACCCCCCCCCCCTCCCCCCGGTGCACCCTAGACCCGAAACCTGGCTACGCCACTGAATATATTATTTTAAAATGCCATTGGATGCGGCATAGTTTTTCGAAAACCGGAGTCACCTTTCTCTGTTAACCCTTTCTAGGGTAATTTCAGCGAGGTATGCATTTCTGGGCTGGGAAAGGATAAGAGAATTCAAAAAGGGAATTGTTAATCCTTGCTTCTTTCTGTCGTTACACTATTTATTCAATAGTCACACCACCAGACTAGCTTCCAAAGTTCATATTTTCTTCATTTCTTCGGAAATGAGTGGATGTTGTTAGTGAAAATAATATGATCGGCAAAATATGACAGTGATAATATTTGTGCTGACATAATTCTACCAATTGTTTATTAGCTGCAACGGACTGTGATTCGTCTTTGTCTCTGTATGCAGCCGCGAGGAAAGGGGTGAAAAAATAAACATGAAATTTTTTAGATTTTTTATAATTTGTTTCGTCAACCCCCTGAATCCACCACTTCCTGTAACCGGCGATTCTCTGATGCGACTAAGTTTTCGCATATTTGAGGCCGTTTGTGGAAAGTGTCCCATAACTCCTGGACATGGGCTTCTAATGCATCCACAGATTTTGTTTTTACCTATTTCCACTCCTGAACCATAAGTCCCAGCGTTGTAGCTAGGGGCGCAACCCTCAAGGGGGCGCACTTTGCATGCCCACAGCCTGCGGGCCGCTGGGGCACACGCACAAAATATTAGTACATGATTTTACCTCACATAAAAAAACTTACACTTGATTACAACTGGCCGTTTCTAATCGACTCCGGGGGAAAAAAACAGATTAGAAACGGCGTGGCGCCCCTAACTTAACACTTAAAATGTGTACCAGACCCTAAATATAAGGGGTAAAATATGGCGGGTAAATATCAAGGTGTTCAAGCGCGAATCTTACATCTGAATGAACCTGCCAGATTTTTAACTAGTCGAGCTTACTAAATAAATTTAGTTGGAGTGCATACATCTTTTGTAACACTAGAAATGACTAAGTTTTTCGACACAGTGCAAAATATTTTTAATTATTTTTCCGGATCGATTGAACGTTGGCAAGCTTTATCAAATTTAAAATTTACTTTGAAGGGTCATTCTGATACGAGATGGTCATCAAATTATAATTCAATCACGCATTGCATACTCAACTACCGCAAATAATGAAAACATTACATACCATTGCAGAAGTAACTGATGAATGGAGGACATATAGCTTGTATATTTAGCTAAAATTATTTTAAAAATTATAAAATTCGTATTTATTTGTATTGTGGTCGTATGGGGATATCCTCTTAGAAGTATTGAGAACCTTTATATCATTTTACAGGAAAAAACTGTTTCCATTGAGGCTGCATCAAAACACTTGCAGGGCCTTGTGGATTTTTGAATTATTTCAGAAGAAGCCCAATAGCTGTGTATTGATTCAGCAATTAATCTAACAAACGAGCTGTCGATAGAACCATAACTTTCTAAATAGAGTAAACGAAAGGTTAATACAATGTTCGATGAAAGGGCCAAGAATGCGGCCATAAAGAATCCTCTTCAAAAATATAAAATTCAGCTTTACTGTGCACTAGACTCACTTATTCAGCAAATGGGATGGAGATTTCAAAGTTTAGCTGCCGTAGCTTCTGATTTTGGTCACCTAACAGGACCTTTGCTGCATGAAACCTCCACTGAAGAACTAAAGAAATCCGTAGCGGATCTCGCATTAAAATACAAAGATGATTTAAATGCCAACGAGTTGTGTTTAGAAATTGAAAGGTACAAATACCAAACAAAATTGCCTGATTGCATTTTTACCTGATTTAAAAAATGGAGATTATATTGCACGTCTTAATTGCCGTGAAGAATATGGCTTAGTGGCAAGTTATCCCAATATAGGGATTGCACTTTGCCTAGCATTGACGTTACCTGTGACTTCTGCCAGCTCTGAAAGATCTTTCAGCAAATAAAAATTAATATAAAAATATTTACGATCGCAGATTGTTCAAGATCGTTTGAGTAATTGCGCTATACTATTGATTGAGTATGAAATTGCAAAAAACCATTAATATAGACGATATTATTGTCAAATTGGCCACAAAAAAAGCCAGAAAAGTAAACTTTTAAGAGATTTTATAATGTCTAGATGAATGAACTCGTATTTTATTATTTCCCTTCCTTCATAATAGTAAGAACTAATTTTATGCTTAAATGTATACAAAATTTAAATTACACTTTCAAAGTTATAGTGTTGTTTCTCTTCCTAGAAAATAAGTCTTGGGGGGCGCAAAATTCAAATCTTGCCAGGGGCACTCATGACCCTAGCTACGACGCTGATAAGTCCCCACAGGTTTTCGATGGAATTTAAATCTGGTGAACATGCCGGCCAAGGTAACACCACTAATTGTTTATTTCGACAAAAAAGTCCTCCACGGCTCTGACCGTATGTATAGGACAGTTGTTCTGTCCAAAATTCGATTCCCCGTCCAGGCAACCTCTTTTGAGAACGGTATCAGATTATCTTCTAATACGTTAACGTACTCCAGCGCGTTCATTCGAGTCGACATCCTCACTAATGGTCCAGGACCAGAAGCGGTCATTTCCCCCCAAAAGCTTGCAGTAACACGCCCAGATGTTATTGTTCTCAAAATATGGCTGGATTCGTATCTATAAAGACAAAATTCATCGAAGATACATTAAGAAACATTATATTTTACATTTATATATGTGTGTAAAATGGCAAAATTTGGAAGTTTTAAACTAAGCTATTGTCTTCTGCTGCGTAACATTAGTCTAAATGAGATCGGATAATTTTCAACGTCAATGATTTGCTTTAAATATCAATTATCAGTTTGACCTCTCTTCGTAGCAGTTTACCGACGCACTTCTAAGTGCTAAAAATCTATGCATTTATCACTAATAACTAACTTTATTCCTCTAACACTTAAACACTTTATGATTGAGGGAAATATCAACAGAAACAGAGGAAGGCGTTGATTAAGGTAATTCAGATTAAGGCCTGAATCAATTCAAGATGAAGCATATGCAAACGGAAAACTTAACCGTGTATTACGAGGACGCCATAAGTGTATTCGGCCGCTGCAATCACTCCTGAATGTTTTCTCGTCAGAAAATATGGTGAGGTCCCAAAAAGCTTGTGGCAAATTCATGCAAGCGTTAGCAAAATGCAGCCTTGCAGAACATAGGGGCCCGGGGGGGGGGCATTCACCCCCACCCCCCTGGCTACGCTACTCAATATATCCAGAACACAATAATCGTCAGAAGAATACGGTAAATAAATAACTGGATACTTTTTTCGGCCCGAGCCGTATGATTTACTTTCGCTCGTACACCCTGAGAAACCATCTTTCTATAGCATCAAAATACTGTTATTCACAGCATATTATTTCTTTGAGCACTAGGAGTTTGAATAAGAGGCCTACCTAAGACATTTCGATGATACGTATCACTCGCGGATCACCAAAAATATCATACCTAGAATGTGACTTGATATCCTGGTGGTAGAACGAGAGATTTGTTTCGAGCATAGGGATCTTACCTCTCGGGAGATTTTGCCATACTCAATGTTAGACCAAAAATATTCAGCTAGTGAGACGTGTAAGTATTTATTCACTGTGAATAGATTGGCTTAAGGAGAAATAAGGATTCAAGGATTCTAATTTAGTATTAGGTTTCCCTGCATCATTATTGAATTCCTGTAATATAATAAACGGTACCGGGTGCGTTGATGTAATGAGACTGTACTGGAGGTTCATTTTCACAGTCATATTTAAATTACTTGAGTGCCAAAAAAGACAACGACTGAGCATCGAACCTGGGAATGTTTCAAATTCGCCTTTCGAGGCAGTCTTAACCACGCGGCTACCGTGCCGCTTTTACAGAGTGGGTCACTCGTGAGCACAAATGTGAATTTCGAAAGCGAAAATCACACAAGTCGGAGGCCTCATCGTCGCGTCGCAACCGCATGAGCGCGAATAACCTTCGGTGCATTCCGATGGGGTTTTCCTCTCCCGTGTTTTACTCCGTCCCCGTCGATTCTTTCGTCGGTACCTCATACCCCACCGTCTTCTCACGACAAGTGAAGCTAGCCCAGCAAAAGACGCAGTCCGCAGGTGGTGCCAATTTTCAAAACCGTTCCGGCCATGCCCCATTCTACGGTTTGTAGAATGGGGCAAAGTGGATGCACCGAGACTTTTGAAAACCATAGTACGTACAAAAAAGGCAAATGGAGTTATACACCAAGCCGGATTTGATACAACACAAAAAACTCATGTATTCATAACTTAACAAATAAAAAAATGTTACAGTAAATGAGGAACCATAATAACATGAACACAAATTTGAAAATAATAAGAGTAACTTATGTTATTCCCGAGAAAGTAAATATTCATGATATTTCATTTTAAATGTTTTAACAGATATGCAATTTTTAATATCAGTTGGCATCTTATTCAATATGTTTTTAATGTGTATTTAAGGCCTAATGAGATTTTACATTGTTTTTATAAGCGTAATATTACAATTCTTAGGGAAAGTGTTTGGTGGCTGCTGCAAAGTCAGAATTGTTGCTGTGGAATGTAATGAGTGAAGAGATTTTTTACATTTCCATTGCGAGTATATCTGGGAGCTCGAGTGGGAACAGCTGACCACGCAGTGACAACCGAAACCATTCCTTATCAACCGATCACTTAAGGATCCTGCATCTGGCGCTCTCTCTGCAAACTGCACTAATTGAATCTCCCGTAGCTACAGAGACTCGAAGCGTCCACTCGTGCCATTTTTGGGTTTTCCATTGGTCGAGCTCAATTGTTGCCTGACACCATTCTGTTTAGAGTGTAGAGTTCATTTCTCGATCAGTGATTTAAGATAGAACCTGCGCTTCGAAGTACTGCTTTCATTACATAGATAAACTCGACAGAAACAAGATAAAATGGCTGAAAATGTTATTAAGAATAATTAAAAATAATTTTCAATCAATCAACAAGGGTTGTGCAGTACATGTGTTTTCTTCAAAATGAAGTAATCCTGTCATATGAAGAATGGCTTTTATATTAGAGGAATTTAAAAACCCTCTCTGGAACTGCAGTAAAGCTACATAATTAAAAAAATGAGGGATGAATTGAAACAACAGAAATAGTAAGTGCTTTTGCTCTTTTAATGTAAACGTAATTAAAACAAATGTATTATATTTAATTGCTGACGATGAACTTGACAACACTGTATAGCTGGTCAACATATCATAGTATCACTCCGGTCCGGCAGCTTTGTTTGTTTGCATAGTTTCACTCCAATGTTTTTGTTTACTCCTCGAACATAGTTGCCAAGTCTGTTTCAATATGGCGGCTACGGAACGAAAGTAAGACTCTTCATCGCTTTTCAATCATAAATATCTGTATTAAATGGCCGATAAGGTAACCTGAAAAAAATTCACTGTATCCGTTGATTATTTAATCACCATATGATCGTTTTTGAGGTAGCCTTGTCGAGGAATATCTCGAGAAATAAAAACTTGAAGTGAGGGACGACACCATTCCGCCATAAGAGAAATGTAATTTGAGGCTAAAAATGACGATTTTCAAATCCTATTATCAGCGCTAAATGGCCAATTACCTCCAATTACTTTTTTACAGATCGACTAAGGCATAAACTCTCTGAAATATATGAAAATATCAGGGCATGTTATTGTAGGACCTTGTAGTAGAGGTTCTACCTTAATATGGTGAGTTTAAAGCAGCTGTCTTTGTGTATTATACTGCACTAAGACGGCTTGGGAAGTTTTTAGGAATTTGGTGTTATAAATTTTTAGAGTTAATTATTACTAAACAATTATTATTCGGACAGCGATATTATCTTCTTTTAAGGTACCAAGCTTAGAAGGAAATTCGTTGACTTCAACGAACATAACCGCTCATGAATTATATTTTATCTGCGGTGAAATTCATTTGTAAAGTTATTATAAAGCAATATTGCGATATTATCTCTTCCTAGTCTCTCGTATTTGTCCTAAATGTGCTATTTCATCGACAGCAGACCGTGCAAAGTGTTATAGTGCCAACGCCATTAAAATGCAATTCCTTATATCCCTTTGCAATTTTTATTTTTCTGCATTCAATATCTAATTCAGTGGTTCAATTCGATTCGTACCCATCAAACTTCATACACGATGTTCTTTCTCCTGATAAACCCTCTTATTTTTTTATATCACCGTGACAATCAACCCAAAATGATGAAAACAGGTTAACAAAAAAACAATAAAAACACAATTAAATTCACTATTAGACAAATGAATAAATAAATACATAAAAGTGATTATTGGTTATCGCTGAATTATACAGTCATACATTTAAGGAGGTTCAGCCGCGACTATGTGAGTAAAAAAAATACTAAATTCCACATTTTTGATATTTTGTCCAAAAACTCCTGCTTTCGCTGATGAAATGCATTACCTATAGAAACCCAAAAGTAATGTAGAAAAAATGCAGATTATTCCACGAATGTATTTTAAATGAGCACTTTTTTCCAGCCATAGGAGCCGATTGCAGCACCATTTCCTACGAATTACCGCATTTTGACGTCAATTACTGCATTAATTCTTCAATAACTAGAAAAATAAGGTGGTAAGATGCCTATATTTTATTTTTATTCAATTTATCTGGATTATTTCCTTCTTAGAGACAGTTTTCCAGGACAATGGCATTTGTATTTTATTGGAAAATACTATTTTTCCCCGTGTTTCTCTCATTCCCCCGTTGAACACCATGTAATTTCAAGTTCAATTATAGAATAAAATAGCGTGGAAAGGTAGTATATTGTTTTTCATATCAGATAGAGGACAAATGTTTTACAAGTAGACAGAATATGAATAAAATGACATTTAAGTCATTTTACGGTGGAACCACCTTAACAGGTGTCAAGCCTTTACTCGTGCTCAACAGCTAAAAAAACAAAAGAATGATCAATCTGTCACTCAACCGACTGCTGAACTCACGTGGACACCAACGGCGGTGGACACCATCTCGTGAGTAGCTTCGTAACTTTATGGTTAGTACTCGGCAGTAGCGGTCTGGGGAGGGGAAACAGAGTACAAAAGAGAGAAGTAAAAGAAAGAGAGGAATTTGAAGAAGGGAAAGTGAAAGGGGTGCTGAATATGTCCGATAACTCCACGGGTTCCCGGCTCTCTGCATTGACACCCTAGGGGTTAGGGAGCGGCGGTGGGTGTGGAGTTATTAGATGGAAAGGGTTCGTAGGGACTCCCCTCTTTTCTCTTCACCACTCCATTCTTCCCAACCTCTCTTCAACTTCACCTCCTTTTCATTATTCCATCCAAGAATCAATTCAGCGAGTCTAATCATCGTAAATAAAAATGGTCGTTCAGTTTATTAACTTTCGCTTTTTTATTTTGGAACAAGGAAGAAACCGGTTTGGCTCACTTTTTTTCCCATCGTCGTGAAAACATCCTTTAGCGTTATGCATCTAATGAATTTTAGCGCTTTGTGGGCAAAAATAAAATGCATATTCATTACAAGTTTACGGCCCGCGAGACTCATTTGAGAAAACCCTTGTGTTGGTGGAAACAAAGGGTTTAGTGGATGCGAAGGGTTTCCTGTATCGACAGGTAGAATTTCAAGCTTGGGGAAGAAGTCGGTTGATGGTAACTAGAAGCGAGATTGAAAATCAAGTGTAATGGAATCATAGGACTAAGTGGAATTTACTTCAAGGGTTTGCCGAAATTTTTCAGCATCTCAAACGTAAATTCCTGGAAACCCTTCTTCATGCCAAGGATTTTAGAAGACTGGGAAACTCTGCTCCTTTTTTCCTCTAATTGTTTGATTTTCTGGATAGTAAAAAAATGGAAGTGACAGAATTATCCTGCACTTAATAATTCCTTGTGTATGCTTTAGGATATAAGGATATTAGGATATTTGTTCCAAACCGGTTTATTCTCTGACGACGTTGATAATATTTTACGAAATCCGACGTACTACGGTAGATCAGATCATGAGAATAAAATTAGGGCTGGAATACAGTTGATAATGATTATAATACTACAAAGATAAAAAAGTTTTCAATCATAAATTTAGTACCTTTAAAGGATTAACTTTTTTACTGCGACAATGGTAAAAAAAAAATAAACTCTTCCTCTTAGTAACAAAATCAACATAAAAAACAAAACCAAAATGGAAAACCAAGCTAAAATTTTGTTTAAAAAATATAATAAGTGAAAATAAAAATATTTAAAATGAATAGTATAAAGCATGAAATGAACAATTACATATATCGTAACTTCAAATTTCGTATGTATATTACATATTTTACGAATATAAATAACATATTCGTATTGAAATTCTGGAGAACACTACATAATACATAGAAATAAAAAACTTTAGTTATAGGAGATCAAATTATGATAGATTTTGCTTAAATTCTGTATATCCGATATATGGTTACAAACAGAAGGAGTTTTGTTTTACCATTGTCGCAGTAAGAAAGTTAATCCTTTGAGGAACTAAATTTATGGTTGAGAACTTTTTTCTCTTTGTAGTATTATAATTATTACTGACTGTATTCCTTGCATTGTACTGTAGCCCTGAAGAAGCCTCATTAATAAAAAGGCAAAACGTCGGCGGAAAAAGGAAGTTGAGTTTCTTAAAAAAGACATGACCAAAACTCCATAAATTAACCAATGTATTATTAAAGTTCATTAATTATTAAAACCATTCAAAGAAGCAATTTATTACTGTAACTCTTAGTATAATAAATGAATTCATAAAACTTTCCTTGAAGTTGTTCCGGTATTTTTTCACGAAATAGACTCTTATCCATAAAAAAAATATACTTTTCAGAGTTTGTGAG
Organism: Pyrrhosoma nymphula; assembly: GCA_963573305.1. Lineage (NCBI taxonomy): Eukaryota > Metazoa > Arthropoda > Insecta > Odonata > Coenagrionidae > Pyrrhosoma > Pyrrhosoma nymphula. The sequence continues at coordinate 19,502,787 of OY754330.1, read as the reverse complement.
TCAAGTTTTGAACAAGTTTTAATTTTAAGGGTTTGCGTTTAAATTGTATCGTAAAAGTTGTGAAAGTACGATGCTTCATTACAAGGTTGCGTGCTTGTTTCGAATATCACTAGTTTTCTAATTTTATTTTTCGTTTTCGCTTCGAGCGATTAAGCTGTCATCGAGACGCTTTTGTTTTTTACGAGCACATTTTTTAAAAAACTCACTTCTCTCGTCGTGCATGCTAATTTAAAAAAAATAAGAGTGTGATTCCGTCTTCACTGAAGTTTGAACATGGCATGCAATTTAAAAATAGATATCCTTGTAATCCGACCCATGATAATCCGATGATCCGCTAAATCCGAAAAAAATTAAGCCCAAATGATAAAATTAAAATGCGGCAATAAAAAAACTGAATGTATTGAAATTGTGAAACACGTTAAAAAGTAAACATCGGACAGAACCGTCCTCTGATGACCATTGTTATGTGCTGCTGCGCGTATAACATCACAACCAAGGGTCTGACACTCACATTACTCCAATGGTTTATACATTTCAACCAGAGCACTCTAGTGGTCAGGCGCTAACTATCAGCGCAACAGCACGACAGGTATACGCTTCAATTGAATATCTTGCAGATTTAAGTGGGAAATTACCTATTTATTTCTTAGAGGAAACTTAAAAAAGTAATTGTATAATCCATTCTGCATCCTGAAAAATTCTTGAACCAGATTGCAGCGCAATAATGCCATCTAGTCCTTCTCTTGGCGTTTTCGCAGTGTACTTTCCCGGCCATCTTCTTTGTTTACTTACGGTTGCGATGGCGATGTCTCGTGTGGTCCCAGGCGTATTTTAAATGAAAGCTGATAAACGTCTTACAACAAAAGGAATAATTACTGCATTTATTCACAAAAAAATAAAAGGTTTATGGGAAAAGCATACAATCTTAATTTTTTTCACGCATACGTATTTTTCCATTTGCGCCTGAAACAATTGGCGCTAGTAGTAATCCATACGAGATATCGCAATTCCGTCAGACCCTTGATCACAACCAGCTAACTACCGTTCACATCACTCGAAAATCTTACTTAGCGCTTTTTATATGAATGTCGGTCATTCGGGAATTTTCGCAATCCGAACAGAATGTTGGTTCCAATTATTTCGGATTAAATCTACTGCATTTTGAAAGTGGTGCACACTCCTAAAGCATAAGAAAGTATACTTTCGAGCTTGTATTCGAGATTAATAGGGCTTGAAAGCTGGGCTGCGTGATACATTTCGAGTAGTTTTTATTCACCAGATCAGTTTTGACATTCTGTTGAAATTTTTTCGTTGAGTATATATTTGAAAATTCTAGACCAATATTTCGGAGCCCGATTGATCGTCGTTTGAAAATTTGGTTGTTAGTGAGAGAAAAACGCTTTGAGATTTCGAGGTGAGGTGCATTTTTTTCGACTGTAATATTGCGCACTTTATTTTTACAGAATTAATCTAAAAACTTATACACTTACGGTTCAAATGCTTTTGTAAATTCATAACATTTCATCAAATTTAAAGTTGTCTGCGGTATCAGAGTTAGCGTTTTAGTTCAGGAATTTTTCGTCTTTTTGAGTATTGTTGATTTATTGTTCAAGTGTCCTTGTCATCGAGGAGAACCATTAGTCTTACCATCGGACGGATAATTTCATGAACTTTGAAAAACTTGTGTGGGGTTTTGGAAAACTATGAGTGCTTGATTCAATCAAAACAATTTTCAAGTTATCGGCTGAATCTTCGAAAAATAACGAAACGTGTGCCGAATTTTATCAGTGTCTGTTGTTCTTGGGCGTCACGTATTATAGTTAGGTGGATTTGGTGCGGATGACTTCGTGGCATCTTTTCAATTTCCTTCCAATTCTAGCCGGTGGGAAATCCTCTTCACTCCCCCTATCCTCCTCTTTCCCTCGAATGTTATCTGTCCTCGGCCTTTTCAGAAAGGCGACAGTGTGTGCTTGTGTCCAACTACTCTGCGAAATCACGTCCCTTCGTTTATCCACCATCCAACATCCTCCCTACCTCGCCCTACGATTAACAATTCTCTCACCTTGATGATACACACCCCAGGTCCTCCCTCCTGCTTCGACCCTTATCTCTGGATCCTCATCAGGGGGGTTATTTTGTAATCTCACTTTAGTGAGAATACATCATAAAATGTCACTTTTTCGTAGTTCAACTCCCTCACCCAGGCGGCGTGACCATCTTCGGATCTCAATCGGTGAACTGCCGGTCATGTGCTGGTCTTTTAGATGATTCATCCGCTCTGATCCGTATCTTTCGACTCTTGATCCGTTTCATTATCTCCGCCTGCCATTAGTTCCATCTCACCTGTCATAAAGAACGTGACATGGAGCCACCATCGTTTCCACTTGAAGCTTGAGTTGGAAAATAAACAAGGGCGCGAAAGATACAAACGATTTTAAATCGTATTGTTGTAATTTTCTAAACGTGAAGAACTTAAGCATTTTCAAATCCAATATATTGGGCACTTGAAGGTATGCTTTGTTTGAAATGCTTATTTTATTATTAGCTTGAATTATCTGTGTATATATTTCGTATCAATATTTCCCAAACAATGTTGTTGATACCTTTGTTTTCTAATTAGATGCACTTAATTTTTTATAAATATTGAGTGATCGCTTACATGTCGCTTGTAGTTTTGACTGTATTTAGATTTTCGTGGTATGCACAGTGTAAGATATCTTCCGTAAGATGTTGAGCAATCTGGGTATTCGCCAGTCTCGGCATCTTTTATTTGAGATAAGGTAATTGAAGCTTCGACAATTCACGAACCGTTCGTGAGCCGATCATTAAGAGAGGGAAACGGATCTCCCGCCTTTCCGCTAAGAGTCACTAAAAAGGTGAGATAGTAAAATAACCCCCCAGAGATATATTCCCCACCATCACGTTCGCCATCGTCATCCCCTAGCCCCGTCCTTTGATCACTTGAAACTGGCAGTCGAATTGGATGCTATCACACGTCGGCAGATGGCACTTATGCCGCTTGCTTTCTGCGCAAGTGGAATTACATCCTTCAGAATTCTCTTTTCCAAGGTTGAAGGAAGTCTTAAGGGAAAAGGTGGCAGAGTAAGATAAGATCTTTTCTACGAGGTTTTATAGGGCATGCGTGGGTAAAACTGGAATTGACATGCAATTTAGAGATGATGAATTCATCTTGTACTTCCTTACACATTCCTGCCAAGCGTGATCGTTGTGAGCGATTATTGATCTTCGATTTTCTAAAAGTTAGCACTAATAAAAGTACTTTCACATAATTCTCGGTCGATATTCATATCATGTCTTTTTTTAATTAAAATTATTTGTTGCAAATGTCATGAGTTTAGGTAAAATAATATTTTTTATTTTTTTAAACTTTTGCCGACGTTTCGGATGTTTATTCACCCATCTTCTGGGCTATAAACAAATGATACATGATGGTAAATGTTTGACAGTTCTGTTTTGATTACATAATGGTAAATTTACAGTCATTTAATATAAAAATACATAGAAATTCAAGATTATTACCTTTAAGGTAGAACCTCTACTACAAGGACCTTCAATAACATGCCCTGATATTTTCATATATTTCAGAGAGGTAGAACCTCTACTACAAGGACCTTCAATAACATGCCCTGATATTTTCATATATTTCAGAGAGTTTATGCCTTAGTCGATCTCTGAAAAAATATTTGGAGGTAATCGGCCAATTAGCGGCGATAACCGGATTTGAGAATCGTAATTTTCAGCCTCAAATTACATTGCTCTTATGGCGGAATGGTGTCGTCCCTCACTTCAACATTTTATTTCTCGAGATTTTCCTCGACAAGGCTACCTCAAAAACGACCATATGGTGATTAAATAATCAACGGATACAGTGAATTTTTTTCAGGTTACCTTATAGGCCATTTAATACAGATATTTATGATTGCAAAGCGATGAAGAGTCTTACTTTCGTTCCGTAGCCGCCATATTGAAACAGACTTGGCAACTATGTTCAAGGAGTAAACAAAAACATTGGAGTGAAACTATGCAAACAAACAAAGCTGCCGGACCGGAGTGATACTATGATATGTTGACCAGCTATACAGTGTTGTCAAGTTCATCGTCAGCAATTAAATATAATACATTTGTTTTAATTACGTTTACATTAAAAGAGCAAAAGCACTTACTATTTCTGTTGTTTCAATTCATCCCTCATTTTTTAATTATGTAGCTTTACTGCAGTTCCAGAGAGGGTTTTTAAATTCCTCTAATATAAAAGCCATTCTTCATATGACAGGATTACTTCATTTTGAAGAAAACACATATACTGCACAACCATGTTGATTGATTGAAAATTATTTTTAATTATTATTTTTAACATTTTGATCCATTTTATCTTGTTTCTGTCGAGTTCATCTATGTAATGAAAGCAGTACTTCGAAGCGCAGGTTCTACCTTAAAGTTAGGTGCTGTTTTTATTTATTTACAAATTTGGTTGCTTGGATCTATTTCTTTGTTGAAAAGTTATGTGTCATGTATTAAATTATGATAAATTTTGCTTAGATAAGTAATGTAATTTTAGTTCAGGAATTGTCAAACATTTAACATCATGTATCATTTGTTTTTTGCCCTGAAGATGGATGAATAAAAATCCGAAGCGTCGGCAAAAGTTAAAAAAAAGAAAATATTATTTGACCTTTTCTCATGACATTTGTACCATATATAAAAAGACGTCGAGAATAAATACCATTTGAATTAAAATTATTATGCAATCTTGAACGATTAATGGCCATCGTTTCAGCTATTGAATTAATCTGCTGCTGTTTGTTGCCCTATGGATTATAAAACTTGACATAATATGCATGAATAGCTGTATATCTGGAGGGCAAGAGGTATTTTGTTAACGCCGTTATTACCTACACTCTGTAATAACTTCGCTCAGTAAGAAAGTAGTCTTCGAAGAGTGTTATTCCGCGGGAGAATCTTGAGAATAAATTTTCCGAGCCTTTTTCTTCATCACTCGTCACAACACAACTTTTATTCTCACCATTTCATTAACAACAATACTTCCAAAAAATCAATAGCAACGAAAATAACAGCGTTGTTAGCTAGACTAACATTTTTTTCATAAATACGAATTGCTCTATGGAGCACATTCAACTAGTGTTCTATAAAGAGACGCCCATCCATTTCGTACATCTAGGGGCCCGATTCTGATCTTCCACCAGGCATTGACTGGTGGAAAGTTCCACCATTCGTTCATTGAACGACTCTTGATCCGTTCAATGAACGGCTCAATGACCCCTCAGGAGAGCCGAACGTCGCAAACTTATGCCGATTTCCAACTTTCCTCGAAACCGCGAACAAAAAAATGTCTACCTTCCGCACGCTTACTTCCGTCGGAAAGTAGTTCCGTCTCTTAATATCCAATTTTATATGTATATAAAATTGGATATTAAGAGACCTCGCTTTCTTTTCCCGGTTTTTGACTGTTTTTATTTGGATTTATTGTTAGATTTAGGCGACAAAAGTGTCACCAGCAGTTACACAAATATTTATTTTTTTCAATACTTAATCGTATGGGGTAGTTTACTGACTAGAGTCAGGAGCGTAATTTATTATTGGAAGAAACAGGACAGTCCAAACTTATTAAGTTATTGCTTCTTTTCATGCCTCGAAACTAAACAAGAAATGGAACGAGGAACTGAAATGAGAAACTGTGGGATGCTTTTATGGTGATTTCATATCATTTGCAACTTTTTATTGTGGACTGGATGTTTTTAAACTTCCGTGCGGTATACATATGAAGTATTAAATAATTGAAAAAGTGTTGAAATAATTGCATTGGGTAAATTTATATTTAAGATGTGAACGGAGAGTCTTCGAAGAGTGTTATTCCGCGGGAGAATCTTGAGAATAAATTTTCCGAGCCTTTTTCTTCATCACTCGTCACAACACAACTTTTATTCTCACCATTTCATTAACAACAATACTTCCAAAAAATCAATAGCAACGGAAATAACAGCGTTGTTAGGCAGACTAACATTTTTTTCATAAATACGAATTGCTCTATGGAGCACATTCAACTAGTGTTCTATAAAGAGACGCCCATCCATTTCGTACATCTAGGGGCCCGATTCTGATCTTCCACCAGGCATTGACTGGTGGAAAGTTCCACCATTCGTTCATTGAACGACTCTGGAGAGCCGAACGTCGCAAACTTATGCCGATTTCCAACTTTCCTCGAAACCGCGAACAAAAAAAGTCTACCTTCCGCACGCTTACTTCCGTCGGAAAGTTTCCACCACGACACTAGCGCTGTTCCACCAAGTGGATGACGGGTGGAAGGGAAGCTTGGCTTTCCACCAGTCATTGAACGATGAACGATGTGAACGATTCTATGGTGGAAGGTGGAACATGATGACGTAGTGTCGGAAAGTCATGACGTTTTGGTGGAAACTAATGACGTTTTGGTGGAAAAGTTGAACATCGGGAAAGCATCAGAATCAGGTCCCTAATTATGGTAAAATTATGAATGTAATTTTAACTTTTTTGAAATTTAGTACATTTAGAATTTCCATTACTCGTCAACCCTGGCAGCATCTGCATTAACTTGTGTATCTCTTCCTTTTTTCCAGGATATTCTCTTGATCCTTGCATAAGAATCCGACTCGGGGAAAGATGCTCTCATTGGATCAGAAATAGTCCTCTCTAATAATGATGTAAGTTGAATTTTAATTTATAAACTTCCTTTGCGTATCCTGTAGGAACCATTGCTGTGCTTCAGTAGTCTCTTCTTGAAATAATCTATGGTCAAAAAGGCAGAGATAGCTTTTTCTCTGGAAGCGTCAAGTGTTGGATTAATAATAATATCATTTATATTCACTTTACACTTACAAGAGTTTAGCTATGGCTAGGGTAAGTGGGTTATTCGTCAAAGTATAAAATAGTATTGGGGAAATATATACAGTATTAGGGGTATATAAATTATAACCTTACAGAGGTATACATAGTTTTTGAAATACTAGGATACAATTAGGCATTTTAGTACATGGGTACATAAATTAAAACCGTTCAGAGATTCGTCAAGTCGTTAAAACTTTCGCGGTCCATATTATGACTTATATATGTTTTTTGGGTTGTCCGCGTCTTGATAGCTGGTTCGAAGGTGGCCGACGTTTAATATACGCCGACGTGGTAATACGCCTCGGACATGAAGATAAATCAGCGGTCGCCGAACACGCAGCAAAAGGCCATGAAATCGAAACCGAGAAGCCGATCATCCTTGCCAAAGACCGGCACTTTAAAACAAGGCTAGTTAGAGAAGCCCTAGAAATAAAGAAACACCCCTGCAATTTTAACAGTGACCAAGGACAAGCTATCAGCAGTTCCTGGCTTCCAGTTTTAGCGAGAAATAAAAGAACCCAGAATGTTCCACTACTCCCTCCCCCTCCTCCTCCTTCCCCCCCTCTCCCCAAATTCGTATAAATAGATGCATAACCGGAGTGGTCACTCAGTAGCCCTGAGGAAGTCTCCGGCAAAGGAGAGGAAACGTCGGCCACCTTCGAACCAGCTAGCAAGACGCGGACAACCCAAAAAAAAACATATATGTCGTTCAGAGATATACATAATTTGAGGTACATGGATACAATTAGGCATTTAGTGGATTATAAAAGTTCTTGGTCATCAAGTTATTCTAGAATAGTGTAGTATGCTTTATCTGTAAGTATTTCTTTTATATTTGTTTTGAAATGATGGAAATTGATCGAGTTATTTTTTTAAGTTTGTGGGTATCTTATTATACAGTTCTATACCCATGTAATGTGGGCATTTTTCATATGCTAGTTTTAGTCTGTGATGTGGGTATGTTAATTGCAGGACATTTCTGGTGCGGTTGTGTGACACATTGCCTTGAAAATACAGATTGAGATTTAATCTAACATGACACAAAATTTCAAGTATATAAACGGAATACAATGTAAGTATTTTCAGCTTTTGGAATATCGGTCTGCAAGATTCCCGTTTATTCATCCCAACCCAATATACCTTATGATTCTTTTTTGCTGCCTAAAAACTGAAATAGCATCTGCGCTATTCCCCCATAGGGTTATACCACATTTCATAACAGCATAAAAACATCCAGAATAAAATGTTAATTTGGTTATATAGGTAGCTATTTCAATTTTGGCCACGAGTCGAGTATATATTTCAGCCATGTTAATGCACTCTCAAGGCTTGACGTTAATTACTGTCTGAAATACCGAGAAAGTGTATGGTTGCAGTATTACCATGGCATGTTTTTCGTTAGAGCTTTCAGCGATGGAGGCATTGGAAGGTCAACATTCCCAGCATTTCGTTATGTGATCGAGCAATATCGGCGCATTTAATAGTTATATAGAAAAACATAGGGGCAATTGCGCAAAAGGCCTTTATTTCTAAACGGAAGAATTCATTCCCAAAAAACTGGCTCCACAAGGGGTTGAGTTGAGTTGGTCTCCGCGTTTCACTACCAGGGTACCCAGAGTCGCCAACCTTCATTGTCAACTTCAAAAATTTCCAATCTGATACGTCAACACTATGTGCCTCTTAATATAATCGTTTAATTCGGCTTATCTAATCGTTTAGATCGTTTTTTTTGGGGGTGAGAACAGTATTGGCGTATTTCGATCGCACTTTCTTTGGATCGAAAAAACTATCGTGAAAAACACTTCTGTCACTTTCCCGCCCTCTCAAATTAAACGCAGTTTTGTTGGCAGCGTTGTCTTATATATGTTTTCATCTCCCCTCTGCTCATTAGCCGACCCCTCTCCACTTTGATTCAGTTATTCTGAACCATATTCACCGGACTCGGAAAGTTGAATGTTAGTTAGTAGCCTTAAGAACAATTTTAGGAATTTCTGCCGTTCTCATAAACGGTCTATATTTTTTAAGAAGCCGAATCGAAAACATTTCTTAAAAAAAGGGTTTCGGAGAGCATTCTTTGCCATTTACATCGATGCGTAGTTTATTATGCTCTTCCTGTTCGCAGGCGTGCAATAAATCCACGTGATCGCTCTTACTCTGTAAGCGTTACGAGCCGTGTACATTCATCTACATCTACAAAATACCCTCCAAGCCACCTCAGGGGTTTATGGCAGGGGGTGAGTATTCACCAACATGCATTACACTATACCCTAAAGTTAGTGTGACTACGACTAATTATGCATTAGCATACATCGCTAATGCTTATCACGAGGCGAAGCCTCACAAGCATGCACTACTACACTACAGATATTATCACAATGGAGAGGGACCATAAATATATATGTATTTTTTAAACTACACAAATGGAAAGAGACTCAAGACTTATGTAGAAAACATGCACGGCGTGCTGTTAGTACTAGGTAACAGATAAGGATTCAAGTATTAGGGAGTGCTACTACTACTAAGAGCTGCACTACCTAACGACGATAGATTAAGATAGAAACAATAAATTAAGAGAGATATTTTGCCGAACGGATAGGTATGGGAATTCGTTTTTCCCCCGAACAATAAGGGACTTTAATAAATGCAAGGCGTAATTTCATTAGAGCGTTTCCTTTTTATATGTAAACGGCTGGTGTCTTAACACCCCCCGCCACACGCCTATTGAGGCGGCTTGCGGGGTAGTATGTAGATGTAGACGACAAACCTAGATAAAAGTCTCATTGGCAGCTGTTATGGTCCCTTATCGCATTCCTACATTCACTCCTTTCCAGTAAAGAGTAGCCGTCCTTGTTGGTTCGTCTTGATTTGATGACTGAGCTTACCCTTCCCAACACCTTACCCTTTATTGCATTCTGCTATCTCAACGTGCCCCGGGCGTTTTAAAAGTGCTTCGCTCCTCGCCTACAGCCTCAATTCCGCTCGCAAGACTTGCGAACTTGATCGTGAGTAGGAGTGTCTTTCCAACCCAACCCAACTCACACTTTGGTTGGATATCCAACTCCCAAAACTGTGGACGCAACCCATACTTCTCTTGTCTGCATTTATTTCCATTTGTAATGAACCAGCTTTGTCGGGCGAGGCCTTTCCTGCGTCTCTGGAAATTCATATCCGTGGCCTCCCCTTCGGCTCTTCGTGCTGGAACCTTATTTGAGAAGTACATATGTCTTATCATAGTGGTAGGTTGGAATGAACTCCTACCCTCAAACCCTCATGCTCTATGGCAGGGGTCTCCAAAGTACGGCCCGCGGGCCGCATCTGGCCCGCAAGATGATTTCTTAGTGCTCTTGTCGATTTTCATGCACAGATGTCGTTCATTGCGCAGAATTTCCATTCTTCTTTCGGGTAAGAAACATGTAGTGACGTAATTATAATTTCCACCATCTTAAAACAGATTGGAGTTTCGAAATAGATAAGTCTATATTTGAACCAGATTTATAATAGGTTACCCGTCCGTAGGCTGGGTTAGGATGAAATTTGTGCGGTTCCTAGCGTAACCCGAGAAACACCACTGGGGAGATTCTCATGAGATCGCTAGTGGGCATGTCTTTGAGTGTCCAAGTCTAACCTTCGATGCTTTTCATGCAAGGACTCTTTTACTCGCAAATAAGACATTCCTCTTGCTTTAGAAGATTTTTTCAAAATGTTACTCTTTTTTCTATCAGGCATGTTAATGGATTTATGTTTAAGTCCAAGGAGGGGAAACACAGCGGCGAGTGAGAGTCTAAAATTGGCAACTCGATGATTGAGGGAGTGTAAGTTAACTGCACTTTATTAGCTTTAAACATGTGTAAATATCTCGTAACGTTAATGGTATGGGAATTGGTCTAAAACACAGTTCACAATCGCAATTAGAGGCAGACGGTTACACTACGTGTCATGCATCTGTGTATTAAACAATAATAAACAACGCCATGTTTTTTTGTAGCAAGAGCGGCATTATTAACATTTCTATTCACTGTACGTAAATATTCTTGCACGTTTAATTCCTTTATGTGTATCGTTTACTACGTAAGTGTTCTCTCATATATATATATATATATATATATATATATATATATATATATATATATATATGCAGTGCCCCCATGAGAGCTACTTTGAGAATAGACTTTGAAGAGTATACGTACTTGTAAATATGCATTTAATTTATCGATAACTCCCTGAAGCAAACAATTATGGGGCCCTTGGGACTCTGGGCCCTTCTTATACAGATTTTCTTTCTACGTGCTATCATGAGCATGCAGGAAAACTTAAATACCGGAGGCATGAATGTCCTTTGAAAATAAAATCTCTTGTTGTCAAGGATAACGCTATTGTTGATTAAAGAGAGAAATGTGAGATTTTTCAGCAAATGACATGGTTTTCAGACAATTTCGAAGCATAAAAGAAAGTCGATTGAAAGAATTCGAAAATGCATTTATTCAGCCATCCGATAAAAAAATCCCAGCTCTCAATCTTTAGTGAAAGTAATTTTAAAAAGCAAAAAAATGAAACCACTGCACCGAACCCAATGCTTAGCATGGACCACCAGGGGCCACCAGGGAGGGCCTTTAGGGGCCCTGAGGGCTTTTTAATATAGCCTATGTTACACCCAGATAAATTTTCTCACTACATGCCAAATTTCAGCTCTATCGGTTCAGTAGTTTTTGCATGATTGAGCAACAGACAAACAGACACCATTCCATTTTTATTTATTAGTATGATGATGATAAGAAGATTTATTTGTGATTGTTGATTCAGAAAGCCTGACGTAGCCGGTAGAATAGCATGGCGAAACTGTTGCATAAAAAAGTAAGTATACCGCAGAAAACAAAGGGATATTTATTCAAAGCAACGTATTGATGTTTCAACTTTTGTTCACGCACGCTTTCATGAAATGCCTTTGTGTTATTACTTAAAGTTTATACTTAATTAAATGTTGAGGAGAGGGTTATAGATTAGGGAAGGAGATAAATTAATCCTAGGCGTTTGTAGTCTATGCTTGGTCTGCAATAATACCCCAATTACACGTGTCAGCAACGAGGAGACGGGGCAGGGGATGCCGCCCTTTGCACATTCACTCCCTTGTCTCCCGCTGCTGGCGCTCCGCATAGTGGCGCTATTATGCGGTGCGACACCTCGTGGTGGATTCTGGGATGTTGATTGGTGTCGTGCAGGCCATTCTGACCTACTCCATTCAGTTCCTCCTCATCCCTACGTCTCTAACCCTTCTGTTCCACCGCTAGGGGAACCCCACTCAGGGGCTTGCATTGTTGTCGGGAGTGCTTGTGTGTGGCTCTGCCGTGTACCCCTTGTAAATGCGCCGCGCTCATTAGCAAGGGTGAGACCGGATGTTGTCCCCCGTCCGTCCTCTTTTTCACCGACACCACCACCTTACCCTAAACCCCTTCGCTTCACCGCTCCCTGATATTTTAATTGATTCGTTTAAAAGGCGCGGCGGGGCGCTCTCGTATACGACGTCTCTCGACCCCTACCGCGCCGCGTGTTAACCTCCCTTGGCTTGGAAGGGGAGGATAGGAAGGGCCGGCGGAAAATGAGTATTCCAATTAATAGTTCCTCCTCTCGCTTAAAAATCTTAATTAACGAGAGGCCACGCTGGCAAGTTGGGTCCTTTTTCCCCGTCCCGGGCCGGTCGGACGACGGGCCCAATTTTGGTGGCCGGGTGGGGGGGGGATTACAAAAAAAAGAGGGATGAAGGGTAAGTAAGGGGTGGGGAATATTGTGATGACTGGAAAAGGAGAAAAGTGTCTCCTTTTGAATTGGGAAAAGAGCGCCTCCAGGACCCTCATTAACACGTGTGTGAGCCCGGAATGAATGAATAGAAGGATGGCGAATGAGCTTGAAGCGCCATCGCTTAAAAAGAGGGGGTTTATTGCGCTGGCCTCGTTTTAGACGGCGTCGGACGAAACACTGCCTTTACTCATAACTATATGTCTTCCAGTCAATAAAGGGAACGTTGAAATCACCACCGACTTCTTCGTCATGCTGAAACAACTAAGGGCCGTTTTATAGTCTTAACCTAGCAGTCCCCTTATCCATCCCCTACCCAGCATGCCCCATGAATTGTGCGTCCTATAGTCAAAATTAAGGGAGCTGCTAGGTGGGGGATGGTTGGGGGTTAGATCTGGTAACTAAGGACTACAAACTGCGGGAAATGGAATTCGCAGCTCAAATGTTTCAGTGGTGACCCTCGTCATGAACATGGATACGGATAAATAACGAGCCAGACGCAGCATGAAAACTGTTTAGATGGCCGCTCGATGTGCAAATAGCTTCAACGGTGTGGAGAAGAAGAATTTGCGTGACCTGGTGGAGAAGCATACAGATATAGTGGAAACCAAGAAAACGGACGCAGTTTCCTGCCACAAGAAGAAGAAATTGTGGGAAAAAATATGCTTCGAGTGTATATGAACATCCTTGGAATGAGTCTGGCGTTTCATCAGATATTTATCGATTAAGAGCTAATCTTACCGTTGTTTTATTAACACTAAATCTTCGAAATTATTAATTTAAGGCTATGCACGTTCATTAGAGTCAGTTTAGTTATATCTGTTGTGTTATTTTTTCGATAAGGGGGGACCCTGGTGGAGCATGCTTCTCCTGCCAGAATAAGGAGAGGCTAAGGGGGCTGCTGGGGGTGGAAATTTGACTATAAATACCGTTTTTGACGAAGGGGCTTGCTAGGGGCTGTGGGACTGCTGGGTAACGAGTATAAATTCGGCCCTAAATCATTGGGTACGATGGTATTTCTAATACAGAGGGTTTATAACCGTCAAACTACGATGTAATACTTCTTCATAACTCAATGACTTTAAATAGGTAGACATCGGGAAGGATGTCCATCGTTGGTGGAACCGGATTCCCTTAAAACTGAAAACAGAAAAGAGATATTTTGCCGAAATAAACATATTGCCTTAGATAACATCAACATGTACATTAGGGGTGATCGTCAAAAACTTTTTTTCGAATTTTGAGGGGCTTGGGGTCAGAAAAGTTGTGTATGGGGCTCAATATAATGCAGGAATTTTTTCAGAATTTTTGTCGAACGTCCTGAGGTTCCGCCAAGCGGTTAAAGTTTAACAATTTTATGCAATTTTGGTAAAAATTTGAAATTAGCAAAATAACGTGTCCTGCCTCATTTTTTTGTAAGAAACACGTACATAATGTCAGAAGGTTAGTGGAAAGGGGCTTGGAAGTAGTTAAAACCCCTAGAAACACTAAAACAAAATTATTAATAAAATTGAGGATATGCAACCCGCCAAGCACGCAATGATGGCCTGGTTGGGCGGAACGTGAACCTTGGCCGCGGGATTGCCGTGACTAGTTTTGAGCAGTGTGCAACGCCTACGTGGGGAAAAGGGAGATAACATTAATAGATTTACTGCTATATTGCTATACTTTGTGGAATTTTGAGATACATATTGTACATCTTGCGTATGAAACACATCGTAATTTCTTGCAGTTTAATACATTTTTCTCCATTGGAGTTCAACGGAACTTTGTCATTTTCTAGTAAACACCGTGGCAGTGAAAATATAGCATCATATCTACATCTACATCTACAAAATACCCTGCAAGCCACCTCAGGGGTGTGTGGCAGGGGGTGAGTAATCACCAACATGCATTACACTATACCCTAAAGTTAGTGTAACTACGACTAATTATGCATTAGCAGAAATCGCTAATGCTTGTCACGAGGCGAAGCCTCACAAGCATGCACCACTACACTACAGATGTCATATAAATGGAGAGTGACCTCAATATACATGCATTCTACAACTACACAGATGGACAGGGACACAAGACCCATGTAGAAAACATGCTAGGCGTGCTGTTAGTATGTGCTAGGTAACAGATAAGGATTCAAGTATTAGGAGTACTACTACTACTAAGAGCTACACTACCTAACGACAAACCTAGATAAAAGTCTCATGGCAGCTATTATGGTCCCTTGTCGTTCGTGGGAAAAATGACATCTTAAATCTATCCGTTCTGCAGTCTAGTTCCCTAATTTTACTCTCATGATCTGATCTACCGTAGTATGTCGGATTTCGTAAAATATTGTCAACGTCGTCAGAGAATAGACCGGTTTGGAACTTACATAATAGATTTAGTCTAAATTTTAATCGACGGTCTGAAAGCTTTTCCCATCCCAGTTGCTGCAAAAGGTCAGTAACACTAACGAGATTATCATAACGGCCTTTAACATATCTTGCCGATCTTCGCTGCACGCGTTCTAACTCAGTTTCCAAGCCTATCTCATAAGGATCCCAAATACTGGCGGCATATTCTAAGTGGGGTCTAACGATGGAGAAGTAGCTGATTTCCCTAACTTTATCGTCACACTTGCCAAGTACTCTTTTAACAAATCCCAATTTACGATTAGCTTGACCGGTAATTTCTCGAATATGTTTACTCCACGATAGATCATAATGTTTCGGGAAAATATCCTATACTATTCAAAATTGCAAAGTGTTTTATTTTTACAGTGTTCTTCCCTACAAGTCTGGATCACGCAATCGCGCGCGGAAAGAGGGGAGCATTCTCTTACTTTCTTCTATAAGCTAAAGTTCTAGAGGTAGTGTTTTCTCATGAAGAAATGAATTCAATGAGGAAGAGGACAAGAGAGTATTTGAGGTGTCCAATTTTTTGTCCACCTAAGGACATCTCATCGCTGCAGCTTCCTACCATTGAGGATGTCATCAGGTTTTACAACAGCATTCGGTATACCAAGAAATCAGAAATGAACGGTAAGGATCCTCCAATATCTAATATTTTAAAGCAGGTCGCTGAAAAAATACTGATGTAATGGCAAGCTGCAATTATCCCAACTGTAAGCAAAGGGAGAGTTGTAAATCTGATAAAAGTCCACCATCCAACATTAAAGAAAATCTTAAAATAACATGGTCTTAATGGATCCACCATATTCGAAAAGAAGAAAAATGAGGTGCTAAACGCTTTTTAAAACCTTTTTGAAATATGCTCTTGAAAATGTAAAAACAGAGAATATTGTGACTGCCCTCTTCAACGTAAAGTTCCTGACAAGAATGGACGTTCCTCTCTGATCAGCGTTGAGATCATCCTATGGTAATTTCTACCTTGGACAAGAAAACTACTGCTACTTTAAATAAACGTTTGTCGAGGAGAGTATGGAGGACCGTCATGCTTTGGCGAGTTCGGCACAAGAGGAAGTGAGTAAATTTTGACGGCAAGATAACGAAATTGAATCGAGTGAGAATGATTCCGAGAAAAATCATGAAACTAAAGAAGATGATCAGTCAGACAATGCTTTTGAGTATCGGCCATCAACCTCACAAAGAAAAGGGCTTAAGCGCAATTCAACAAAACTAACTGCGCTTGCAAGGGTATGCGACAGATTTGGAGTTCCATCAGCTACAGGATCAGCATTAGCAACGGCAGTATTAGAAGATTTTGATATTGTGAACAAGGAGGACTCATCCCAAGTCATAGACCGTATGAAACTTAAAAGACAGAGACTAAAATCAAGACTAGGAGTAGAAAAATCAGAACATAGTGGACCCGCAGTGGGGATATACTTTGATGGAAGAAAGGATCAGACAGTAATTCAAAATAAGAAGGGTGGAAATATTACAGAAGTATCTACCATTTTAGAAGAACATGTTGTGATTATATGCGAGCCTGACTCGAAATACATCACTCATGTGACTCCTGTTTCCGGTAGAGCTAGAGATATTTCAAGATCAATCATGCAATGCATGGGAGAGCATCCTGCGATACTCTCAAATATTTGCGCAGTCGGCTGCTATGGCACTGCTGTAAATATAGGAAAAAATTGTGGAATCATTAGGATTCTGGAAGAGCATTTAAATAAGCCATTGCAGTGGTGCATTTGTCTTCTCCATTTAAATGAACTCCCACTCCGACACCTTATTGCTCATTTAGATGGAATTACGGCTGGACCCAAGAGCTACACTAGCCCCATTGGGAAGCAGATCCAAAACTGTGAAGATTTACCTTTTGACGACTTTGAAACCATCCCAGCTTGTCACCCCGATGTATATATTGCTGACATAAATAGTGATCAGGCATACCTAGTAGATGTGTCAAGAGCAGTTGCGTCTGGAAAATGCCCGATGGGTTTAGCTGAGCGATCACCAGGAAAACTTTGCCGCGCCAGATGGGTTACAACAGCTGCTAGAATTTTACGTTCGTGGTTGTCAACGGAGAATTCTTCAGATGAACTGCTAATATTGGTCACTTATATACAGAAAGTATACATTAAGTTGTACTTCATGATTAAATGGAAACCTTACTGCGTTGATGGAGCTCGACACATGTTCGACTTGGTGCACTCCACAAGGTATTTAAGAGAAGATCTGCTGAAAGTTGTCGATCCAGTTATACAACGTGGTGCTTTCTGGTGTCATCCTGAAAACATGCTCATCTGTATGATGACGGATGAAAGTAAGAGAGCAAGCCGTAAAAAAATACTTCAAGCTAGATATACAAAAAACGAAAACAATATAGTGAGAAAATTTGAAGTGCCCGAATTACAATGGAAAGCAAAGACGTATCATCATTTGATAGCTTGGAAAAGCATTGTTGTGACTCAGCCTCCACTTCTAAAGAGTTTGACTGAGGAAGACATCATAAAATTGGCAACTAACGTAATAAGATCGGAATTGCCCAAATTCCTACAAGTTCCTGTCCACACTCAAAGTGTTGAGAGACATGTTCGTCTCGTGCAGGATGCGTCTGCAGCAGTCTATGGGAGACATAACAGAGATATGTTCATCAAAACTATCGTTGCGGAGAGAGCGCATGTGCCTGAATTCCGCCATGAAAGTCAGTACAAGGTCCACGATTCAAACTAAATGCTAAAAGTGCCTATTTTGGTTGGGAGGTTGGGTTGGGCACGGGTGGAACTCGATGCATAGCCACCTCCTCGTTGTGAGTTATGGGTTGTTACTGGAACGGTAGCAAGCGAAGAGCTACGAAGACATTAAAAGCGATATCCACTTCGCGTATGCCGGGTTGCCTATCCTCAATTTTATTAATACTTTTTTTTAGTGTTTCTAGGGGTTTTAACTACTTCCAAACCCCTTTTCACTTACCTTCTGACGATATCTAAGTGTTTCTTACAAAAAAATTAGGCGGGGCATGTTCTTTCATGCTAATTTCAAATTTTACCAAAATGACCTAAAATTGTTAAATTTCAACCGCTTGGCGGAACCTCAGGACGTTCGACAAAAATTCTGAAAAAATTCCTGAATTATATTGAGACCCATACACAACTTTTCTGACCCCAAGCCCCTCAAAATTCGAAAAAAAGTTTTTGACGATCACCCCTAATGTACTATCACTTTCAAAAGTCGGTCCACACGGTGAGCGCGACCATCTCCGTGTTCTGTTGAAATCGAGCTTCACGTATTGCATACGCTTTCCATGACTTCTGGGGGCCAATTTTACTGCTACGACAGGCACAACTTGAGTTTGTTTTGTACTCGCTGAGAGACCTCGCGTGCCCTTCTCCCTCCAACAACGAATAGCCAAAACAATCCCAACCCCCACTCCCATAAGAATTCGCCAGCCGAAGAACCCGTGAAGTGTTTTCGGATGAGACTTTCTTGTGGAAGGACTTCGGCTGGTATTTCTTGTGGGAGAAAGAAGACGATAATTTCCCGTACTCTCCTTATGACATGGGTCGTCAAGGCAAGAATCATTAGTCCTGCGCAAAAGGGACAGATAGTAGCCTCGTTTGCATGCAGGAAAACTAGTAATTTATTAAATTATAGTAAACACGTTGCCAAAATCCACTGTTGCAAAATCAGCTCGGAAACCTTTCCCGACAATGAGAAAAGAAAGATAATTTTAAGAGATCAGAATTATTATTTCGCACGTAGATATCAGGAGATATACGAGAGACAGCACAAATAAAACGTGGTGTTGCCTAAGGTGCTATAGATTGGATATAACTCAACGACGGGAAAGGGGATATTACGTCAAAGATCTACATTAGTGAAACATACGTGATGATGATAAATGTGCAACTTTATGTCCATAATTGCAAAATAAAATTGAAACGATATTGCACAGTAAATTAAAACGACACTGTGAGTAAAGTTTAAGAACAAAACAACTGATATAGCCTTCAAACTTATATCATTAATTAGTGTATCGGAACGAAAATTTGGAGGTTTTGGAAACCCTCTAGCACACACATTAATTACTGATGCAACGATTTTCCATTTTTAAACTGTAGCAAAATATATTACTTGGATACACAGACCGTTGAGAATTTCATAAACACCAATAGGGGAAAAATTAACGCCGAGTATTCACTTGGGATGAGTAACTGATGGGAGTCCGATCATTCTCTTGCAATCGAGAGTTGAGATTTATTCAATATTCACTCCAAATTTCCCTCAAGGTAATGACTAGTGATCGGACACTAGTTAATTAATTTTTGAAAGTAATCTGGGCATAATGAAAGGAAACAAACCAAGCCTGTAAACTTTAACTCTAAGCCTATTATTTGTGCCACGAAAATATCACAACATTTTTGTGACCGAAGTCAAGTGCACTGAATTTGGCATAGAGCTTTTAAGTACTCTCACAATGAGGCACACAATGTTTTTCACAGTATGGCATTGCTTTTACGAGATGGTATTCAAACTGAATATATTAATTGATTGCCTTGCGATTGGATATATTGATTTTTCAAACCAATCTATTTATGCTAAAGGATTGACAGATTTAAACAGTTTAGAGTCCCTGATATCTCCTCAGCAGCTCATTTTTCGTCAGTGCGCGTGAAAGAGTAGGTTGTGCGCTGTGCAGTGAAACACTCTCGTCCAAAGAAGCATAAAAATAGCTACCTAATTAAAATTACGTCGTGCGTTTGATACCTTGGATTTCACAAAAATTTCTTTAGCTAGCATCCCCCATTGCGTGAATGATAGATTCCATAGTCAGAGAGGTCAGTGGAGTTTTACGACATCTCCAGAATATGTTGCCACCATAGTGAACATAGTTTCTATAAATTAGAGGTTCGTTCAGGAACGGAGAGCTGAGTGATGGATATACTTGCAGTGAATGAATCTTTTTGTTTTGTATTAACTTCCTAAACACAGTCGCAGTGCATTTAATAGACCAATAAAAACAATGTAAGACGAATTACAGAATATAGAGCAAAATTAACATTGAAACATGCCTTCGGTGTAACGCCGCTCGAAGCTGATTTCTAAAAACGCAAAGCGAAGTCATACCTATTTCATCCAACACGTATCATTACTGAAAATTATACTTTAAGATATTACCTAAAAAAGGATAAAACCATAATTAGAATAAAATAAGTGCAAAAATATGGCGAATGAAGCTACAAATAGTGGATTGAAATTTATCATAAATGAATGCGGTCATTTTTGAATGAGTTTTGCTTCAGTGGAGATGTAAATTATTTGATTTCTCTCTCTCAGAGAAGACATGCACTCCATTTAAAAACGCCTACGATGAAAAACTGCTCATATACAAAAGATAAGATTTTTAAATAAGCAACATGAAAAATGTTCTCGGTATTTAGAATAGAATCGAACGAAATAGAAGTTGCGGTTTAAACTTAAATTTGGCGTTCATTTTGCAGCGAAAATTAATGGGAATGAGTCAAGATTTGATAAGGTTAGGAACAAAAGTGTACTAGATAATTTGGGATAGTCATTCTCAGTATATTACCTATGGTAACAGAAATCTAAAACAAAATGTTCATTTATCAGAGAACAACTTTAATATTTTGTAATATCGCCATTATTTTCAGTTGCAGATCGTAATCGTGACTGCATAGACCCAACCAAATGTTCTATTCCACAGGGACGTTGGCTTAAAGAATTCCAAACATCCCGTATGTAGACTTATAAAGTTTTACTCGGTTCTTTCTCAATCGTAATGCCACTCATTCACAATGTTACCCGACGCATTCTCAATAGCAGAAAGGTCCGGGGAGTTAGCTGTCCAGGGTGAAACGCTAAGTCGAGAATACACCTCAAAAAATTGCTTTGTGGAGGTCGGTTCGTCGATCTATTTCCTCGATTTATCAAGAATACAATTAAGCCCGCTACTCGTAAGAGTGAAAAACACCTAACGCCTTTCCCTTTTGCATTCTCCGCCTACCACTTGGAGTCGGGGGAGTTGGCTGGTCAGCGATAGCGGGAGAAGGTCATACGAGGGTCTCCATAGTGAGTGGAAATGAGTCAAGTTGGCTCTTAGTAGTCGCGGAATGCATAGGCAATACCCGAAGTTCGAATTCAGCGAAATGCGAAGTTGGCCGCGCTCACCGCGTGGACTGACTTTTGAAAGTGATAGTACATGCCTGCACGGGGAAGGTTAGCAAAACTGGCTAACATCCACGAATTAATATTTAGCAAGAGTTTCAACAAGCCAGAAAAGAATTTGACTAAACCTATGGTTTCCCATGGAGGACCATTGGAGGTCGAGGGATGACAAGGGGGATGAGAGGACCTTACCATCGACTTTAGCACCCTTTAAAACCTCCGTTGTCTCAGGCGTAACTTTTTGGAATTTGCTTAGCATATTGAATGAGTAGCAGTAACTTTGTAATTCCACATGTATTTATTGGAAACGACCTAGGTTTTCGAGGTATCACGTGATGATGACGTGCTACGTCGTAACCTAGGTCGTTTCCATTAAATACATGAGGAATTACAAAGTTACTACTTCTCATTCAATATCCTTTAAAACCTATTTTTCGACACTTCTGTTGCCCCAATTCGCTCTTCGTCACCCCTGTGACCTTGACTGTGCCCTTAAAGGGGTCACGGTTCGATTTCTGAAAGTGGTTACATCGTATTTCTCGTCCCCAAAAACCTTTGTATTAAATGTTTCGCAGAAAAATTCTGATTATATTTGTATCTTAACTTTTTTAACATTGAAAATCCATGAGGCAATAATTTGAGTTTGGGATTGGACCCCATACTGTGGTCTCCAGTTAAAATTTCAAACATTTTGCTTACTGTCAGCGAAATATGCGACCCTTTTCTACTGTGATACCAAATTTCATCAATGTGGCACTAACGGAAGTGTCCAATATTAGTGGTAAAAAATGGCATACGATCGATGGGACGCACTGTATATTCAACATACTCTGAGATGAGTGTAATGTTAAGACTCTGTGAAATGAAAACAAGCTGTTGAATCAAAATATTCTCTTAATGTTCTAATTTTGAATACATTCAAAGGAATAAGAATGATGAGACTAAATGGCGTGAGAATCAATACCACTTTGCGTCGTACAGATTCGACTGTAAAAGATAAATCTATAGAATTAACTGATAAGAAATATGCGAGATGTAACAACTTCAAGTAGCTGGGAGTGCTGGTGACAAAAAATAATGAAATGCAAGAAGAAATAAAAGCTAGGATTGCAGCAGGCAATAGGGCTTATCGAGCTTTGTTGAAGGTGCTCAAGACATGGAACCTCAGTCGGAACTTGAAAACGAAGGTTTATCGAACAGTGAATAGACCTGTGGTGTTATGTATGGTTCAGAAACATGGATCATGACTACTGCAGAAGAAGAGCTACTAAAACGATGGGAAAGGAAAGTGCTAAGAAAGGTTTTTAGTGCAGTGAAGGAAGACGGACAGTGGAGAATACGGAGGAATAGAGAACTGGAGGAACTCATCATCCTAACATAGTGGCAGAAATTAAGAGTAACAGGATAAGGTGGTTAGGGAATGTTGAGAGAATGCCTAAGGATAAGATGGTGAACAAGATATACCTTGGACATCCTAGTGGCAGAAGATTGAGTGGAAGACCTCGGAAAAGATGGTTGGATGATGTAGAAAATGATCTAAGAAAGATGAGAATAAGAAGATGGAGAACGAATGCAGGATATCGTGATGTCTGGGCGAACATTGTCAGAGAGGCCAAGGCTCTACAAGGGCTGTAGCGCCGAGGAGTAAGTAAGTAAGTCATACAGATTCTGTTGTACTAGAGAGAAGAAGAATACAGACATGGCCACGATCTTCAACCAGATCAGGAAACTCAAGACAATATGTCGGCTGCTGAACAGGCAGCAGAAACGTCCAACTCGTGCATGATCGTCACACCCGCTCTGCCACATCAAGATGGTATGGTGCAATCAGGGATGTGATCCTTAAAGGAACTTTACGCTAAGTGCTGCACCTGGGAGGCACCACGAACTCGAAGTGTCCGAGCCTAGGCGTCGAATGCGACCAAACCCTTCACCGCGGGTGGTTTTATGGAACCAACTTACCACTCACACAATAGTTTATAACTTCTAAAAGTTAAACATAAACCGCAAAATTATATTCGACTTTGTGTTGCACTAGTCACGCTGATGAAAATGGTTTTTTCATCGCAGTTATACGATATATATAAAACATTTTACGTAATTTTATGTACATTAAGTTGGTTCCACCGTCTAATGACTTAAATGTCATTTTATTCATATTCTACCTACTTGTAAAAAACCTTGTCCTCTATCTGATATGAACAACAAAATAATACCTTTCCACGCTATTTTATTCTATAATTGAAATTGAAATTACATTGTGTTCAATGGGGGAATGAGAGAAACACGGGGAAAAATAATATTTTTCCATAAAATATAAATGCCATTTTCGCGGAAAACTATTTATATGAAGGAAACAATCCAGAGAAATTGAATAAAAATGTAATACAGGCATCTTACCACCTTATTATTTTAGTTATTGAAGAATTAATCCCGCAATTGAAGTCAAAATGCGGTAATTCGTAGGAAATGGCGCTGCAGTCTGCTCTTATGGCTGGAAAAAAGTGCTCATTTAAAATACATTCGTGGAATAATCGGAATATATGTTGTAACTTACTTTTGGGTTTTTATAGGTAACGCATTTTATCAGCGAAAGCAGGATTTTTTTGACAAAATATAAAAAAATGTGTAATTTAGTATTTGTTTTGACTCACACAGTCGCGGCGGAACCTCCTTAAGCGAGCTTGGTTTTGCTAAAGCGCGTAAATTGGTGAATATATATATATATATATATATATATATATATATATATATATATATATATATATAAACACAAATATAAATATACTTTTCAAACACAGGCACACGAAAATTAAAAGGACACTCACAGAATAATTTGCGGACGTTTCGACGGGCAAGCCGCCATCGTCAACGACAAGAGACTAACTGTTAGTTTCTTGTCGTTGACGATGGCGGCTTGCCCGTCGAAACGTCCGCAAATTATTCTGTGAGTGTCCTTTTAATTTTCGTGTGCCTGTGTTTGAAAAGTATATTTATATTTGTGTTTTTATTCGCCGAGTGCGTTTTCTCAGAAGACATTATATATAATATATATATATATATATATATATATATATATATATATATATATATATATATCGTATAACTGCGATGAAAAAACCATTTTCATCAGCGTGACTAGTGCAACACAAAAACGAGCATAGTTTAGCAATTTATGTTAAACTTTAAGAAGTTATAAACTATAGTGTGACTGGTCAGTTAGTGCCATAAACCACCCATGCAACCGTGCAACACCATGTGTATCCCTCCGCCGACATCCAAGTTGGCGCGAAATTCTATCCTCCTCGTTTCAAAAAAATTAGTTCTGTTAGCTGTGGTGATTTAGGAAAAAGATTGACCTATCCGTTTTCGTGAAAGGAAGTAATTACCAGAATGGCGAGATCAAGAATGGTGGAGTGCAAATGGTTGTTGCCGTAATATTAGTCGTTATTGTAACTTATTTGTAACCCATCCAAATATAAGGTGGTTTATGCTTTCTATGGTTCTTTCTACACCAAAATCCATAGATATATATTACGCACATGAGTGAATAATCCGTAGATTTTGGTGTAGAAAGTTAGATTAGGTAGAGAAAAGAGTTATATATTTAGTAAATTTGATCACCGACAGTCAACATTTTGTTACTTCAGAAAAATAACGGTTTCCATGCCTCTTCTTTTTGCTGATTTCGTTAGAGATGTAGCTCGTATTATTTTTCGCAAGAGAGTTTTTCTGAAAACTCTTTGAATCTGTCGTTCGGAATCATGGCGTCAACGATTCTTTAAATGGACCGCGGTGGGCTTTGCTGCTCATTCTAATTGTGTTGAAAAAAATTGAAAAAAGAAAAAATGGTGGGTAAACTCAAAAATGTTGATATATTGAATTAATTTTTGTTGGAGTATTAAATTAATTATCAAAATCGTAATCTAAATGAAGAAAAAATTACAATGCAGTTGTAATGGAGGGCAGGTTTATTTACACAACACTTGGAATTCTCTCTTAAAACAGGCACCAACAAGATTTCTTAGTGATATAAGTTAATTAAAAAAAATAATAATCGATATGTGAGTTGAGTTAATTAGTTAACATAATAAAACAAACAAAACATTTATCAAAATGTAAAAAAAAACAATTTTAGCAGTCTGGGATGTATAGAAAAATAATTCGTGTTGTGCTCGTATTCTTATTACAATGTGATCGCCGTCTTGATTTTATTACCCTCGGAACAGCTGCATCTAAATGCGTTTTCGGAGAGGAAACTTTTGAAATGATGGCATTCAAATTCAACTGCTTTCTTTGACAAGAGACATATGTTCCAAGTTTCTTACAGTGTAAAGTATAGAATCAGGTAATGAAACAGTTTTTAAAAAATTCGTTTCAATCATTTATATGGGCTTTGCTTACAAACCTTCCTTCCCTTTCTAATTGTATATTCTCTTTTTCAACCATTTGTTCCATCTTTGACTCTCTCTTGCTCGTTCTTATTCTGAGAATGTACTTTTGTTTTTGGTTTATCCTCTGCTCGATCCTTCAGCTCCGCAATTTTCGTTCTGAAAACCTTTCTGTTTTCTATGTCCTCTTCCCTGATCACACATATTTTACATCCTGATGGGCTCCTTTCACCCATGGAACCTGTGGTTTTCTATTTTCCTGGAAGGCGAGGAACTTGTTTACTATCATTTCTGGTGCCATTATTCTGATGTGTCTATAGAAACCCATTCGTCTTTTCTTCACCGTGGTCAGGATCTTCTAAAATCTTCATATATCTTGGAAAATAATTTTTATTAGGATACTCGTTACGTTCAGTTTATATGTAGGAACGAGACGTATTAACCCGCCATTGGTCGCGCAATGAGATTTTCTCTCACACAAAATTTAAACTTGTGCTCACTTTGTAATCATGGGTTAGAATAAGTTCCCTTTCCTTCTAGCTGACTTTTTATTTCTTCCTATTGACCGACCGTCTCAAAAAGTATAAATGAAGCGTCCGCAGCTGTGTAATAATATGTCTGATACCGTCGGCTACAAGGTTTGAGACTTTTCCTCATCGCGCGACCACTGGTGTTAGTGTTTTTGTATCACTCAGTTGCGTTACACTCGCGCAGTATGCGGTCGAAGTTGATTCATTTCGTGGAGAGCAGATATACTAATGCAGGTTTATGAGTCTCGAGAAAGTTTGTCCTCATAAATAAATATTTCGTATTAAGAATGGTAATTTTCTTCATTTATACCCAATGATAACATCGCCAGTGAAATTAGCAATGATTACGTAATTGTATCAGTAGTTGTGTATATGTGGAAATCATTGTTTCAAATGAACAACTAGAGAAATATATTAAATCTAAATATAGTGTAATAATTTGACAATAAACGCTCTATGAAGGATAATCAACGATATATCTAAGTGTGAGAAAAAGTCTCACACGCGACCGCTCGCGTGATAAGTAGCTTTGCGACCACTCCCGGGTTAAAACTCTTTGATGACATTTTATGCCGAAACCATGGTCGGTAATACTAAAAGAGTGTGAAATATACAAAATATGAACTTATCCAAAATTATTATTATGTGACATTGTGACAAATTGATGAAAATAAAAATAAGAGGTGTCTGTAAATAGGGAAAAATATTGCGGTGGAACTGTGATTTTGTTTTTGAGAAAGGTGTGTTAGTGGCTGAAAACAAGTACAATTATGTTTTACCTTTATCCTCTCCCAATATGGGTTTATCACGATTTTTGCTTTTTACTTTATCGTGTAGGGGACCATGACAAATGTCCATTTGCAAATCTTATCTTAAAGATTCCAAAAATTGCCAGAGATATAGGAGACTAAAGTTGAATGGACGGGCAACCTTCCCATAACGGCCGTGACGTCATTTCATCCATCACTTCTTCCCGATCCATTCTAAAAGATCCCTTAAAAAGGGTTTTTGTGAAGATGTCCACTTCTGCCAGAAATACAGCAGTATAAAGATTTAGAACATGCTTTGAAAAAATATCCGTCTTTACCGGGAATCGAACCACGGGCCTTTGATCGATGGATGAAATGACGTCAGAGGTCGTTTAGCGGAATCAGAAAAAAATGCAATGCTCTACGATTAGTTATTTGGTTATTATAGGCCTTAATGTTTCGAAGCAACTACGTAAATCTGTATGAAAACCTTTGCAAATTTCATTTCAATGGCAATATCGAAAAAGCATTCGAATGTTAATTTCACATTGGGGGACACTCGAATGATAATCCCCCCAAACGCTAGGCTAAACCACTTGAAATATTAAAGTCACACGAGTTACAGGGTGACACCTTGGATATTATTGACCCCATCTCACGTCTTAAGTGCTGACAGAAACGACAAAATACGATAGACACATGAACAATATTATCTTAATTCCTAGTATTATGGAAATAGACGTTTGCACCAGTTTCATAGAAACTTAGATTATCCTTCGCATTACATACACATATTAGTAAATAAAAAGGCTGTATAGAGTCATGATGCCAAGCTGCCTGAAAATAGGCCAACAGTGCTCTGTTAGGTAAGAGTGAGACATGATCCTGATTGCACTTTTATTACAGAATAAATATATCCTTGGAGGCAGGGGCATGAATTCACAATTCGATTCCAGACATTAAGTGGCAGTGAAATAGGGAAACATAGATTTTTCGCAGGTAATACTGAGAAATCCGAGTTTTTACTTTACGGAACATGTAGGTAGGAGCAAGGACGAACAGTTACAGGTAGAACAATAACTTCTTCCCACGCACGATTGGTGAATACAAAAAAAAGCAGAGCTAGACTCAAAAGGCACTCCGTTAAAATATAATTTACCATCACCCTTCCATCATTTATTGTCTTATCCACATTCACCCCCTTCCCTCGTGTCCTAACATGAAAAAGTAAACACGGATGAAAAAGTGAAAGAGAGGTGCTATTTCGCACTTGTCCGGCCACACCTTGAATATGCAGCGAGCATATGGGATCCGGTGCAGAAAGACTTAATCCGGGAACTTAATAAAATACAAAAGAAAGCTCCGCGATTCGTCAAAAACTGCTACGGGCGTACAGACAGCGTTACACAGATGTTAAACGAATTAGGCTGGGAGCCGCTTGAGACTCGGAGGCTGCGCGCTAGGCTTAGATTACTTGAGCAATTGAGAATAGATATCTTTAAGAGCGACACGGAGAACATGATATTAGAACCCCACTATATTTCCAGGTCCGACAGAAACGATAAATTAAGAGAGATATTTAGCCGAACGGATAGGTATGGGAATTCGTTTTTCCCCCGAAAAATAAGGGACTTCGATAAATGCTAGGCGTAATTTCATTAGAGCATTTCCTATTTGATATGTAAACGGCTGGTGTCCTAACACCCCCCGCCACACGCCTATTGAGGTGGCTTGCGGGGTAGTATGTAGATGTAGATGAACATTCCCTGACACATGCACCTGTGGCGGATCACAGGGTAGTATTTAGATGTTAGTTCAAGCATCTGTGCTTGTGTTCTGGATAAGTGGGTTCGGACTGGGGTTTAGCGAGGCATTGGAATGAGAGGGTTTAGGAGTTGGAGGGCTTGTCTGGGTGAACAGGGAGAATCCAATCAGGGAGGGAAGAAACAGCGTGTGATTTTATTATGGAGGGGAAGAGGGAAGAAAGGCCCTCGCTTGTAAAATGACTTTGCCTCTTGTTGCAAAGAATTTATAATTGCTTGAGAGTGCCGAGTTCGGCGCCTTTTCTCTCCACAAGGAGAGTCAGTAAATTCACGTCAGTAAATGTTGAGTGTTAAATACTGATTTTTTAACAGTTTGTGCCGTAAGTGTGAGTGGAAGTGATTTTCATCGCCGTTTGAAATTTTGTTCGATTTACCGACACAAATGGCTTTTCAAAAGTCATTGGATAACCCCGGGACTCACAACATTTGCAATTTAAAAGTTTTTATAATGAAATGTGAGACCGTGATTAATTGGGTTTTTTTGGGGAATATTTAAACAAGTAAATGTTTCATGAAATTTCACATGTGATAACGTTCTTCAATATGCTTTGTTTATGTTTTTTTTGGCTTCGTAACTAAGACTTTACTTCCATTTTTCCAGTTTGTTTGGTCTCAAATACGATTCACGTACCTGTATGGAAATATGTGTCATCTTGGTTCATCTGTTTCATAAGCAGATTCAGCAACCTACTGCTACTTTTTTCCGTTAATGTTTCATTTCGCCAAAGAGTTTTTCCCTCATCAAGCCGTCCTGAATCTTCATATTTTTTATTCCCTTCTCTTTTGATAAAGAAGATATTTTGCCCCAATTGCTATTCATTTTTTTCCGCTATTCCATTCGCTACTCCTCCTATATACACACCTCAGAAATTACTGAAAGGGTAACTGTTGCAGAATGGAAGTGAAGAGAGGGAGAGAGAGACATGTTGTCTCTGGGGGAATCAGCGGGATGTTTAACTTCATTGGCACACAGTTCGTCAGCCAAGGGAGTAGTCTTGCGTCACTGAGAGTTTCTGGGAATTTTACATTGGCTGCAGAGTTCTAAGCCAATAAACGAAAATAATTGAGTGTGAAAAAGAGAAGCTGAAGGAAAACATAAAGCAACAAGGAGAGGTGCGAAAATTAGTCGATTCTTTCACCTACCTTGTGGTGGTTAGAGCGAGATAGTTCCCTAGTCATATTGGAAACCATATTCAAATTTTATTTTTTTATTTCAGCGTCTGTAAGAAGCATGAAATAAATATTGTAATATTAATGATTCAAAGATATAGTTATATATGACCAAAATTCTCAGT
The DNA here is from genome assembly GCA_963573305.1 of Pyrrhosoma nymphula. Lineage (NCBI taxonomy): Eukaryota > Metazoa > Arthropoda > Insecta > Odonata > Coenagrionidae > Pyrrhosoma > Pyrrhosoma nymphula. The sequence continues at coordinate 19,472,727 of OY754330.1, read as the reverse complement.
AATTAAATAAATAAAGCCATATAAGTCTCTAGCTTGACTCATATTTTCCCGCCGTACGGCTGAAAACCCTTCAAAACTGCAGGTTCTTTTTGCAATTCTGTAAAACTTACTGTGGTGAGTCATAAATTATTTTTTTATAAATTGTTGAGAAAATATGCAATCTACACACCGTTAGTTTATTGACGAAATCTAGGTGCTAGAAATTCCTAATTTTTTTAAATATTCTTCCTCTGGAGCGCACAGCCATAATCTATCCCATGTAAAACAGCTTATATTTTTAGGCAAATTGCTCGAAAAGTAGTTCGGCAAGGGGTTGATATTTTGATATCATTGGAAAGATGAGAGTTTCTTCTTTAAAATGAGGCCAAATTCATCAAATTCTAGGTGAAGCGATATCTCGCTCAAACTACCTTAAAAGCTGCATTTCATAGGTTGTAGGAAAATCATTTTAGTCATCAAACGAAGAATGGATCAATCCAGTATTGTATTCAAGGTTGAAAAATATACGATGTGACAAAAGAAAAAAAGAGTACCACTATGGGAATATTGCATAACAAACTCTTGTGGAGTGTTGCGTTGTAAGGCTCAGAGCTATGGAGCCTTTGAAAGCTGGAAGAGAAGAGAGTAGATGCTTTCGAAACCTAGTGAGTTGCAAGTGCATGCAGAAGACCTGATGGACGGATAGGATCAGAAACGAGAAAATGTATGGAAGGATAGAAGAGGAGAAAACCAGATGGAACATTATCAGCGTGTCAAAATCCAGATTAATATACACAATATACTTAAAAACGCCACAAAATATGGTGACAAAACGACGAAACTCAAGGCTAAATAAAACTACATCACTCATTGCTGAAAGACGAATAAAGTGTATTGATCGACAAAGTTTCAAGAAAAAAGGGCATGGTGAATTGTTAGATGAACACCATAAAACATTTTGGTCTTACCCAAGAGAGCTTCATGTAAATATTCAAATGTAGAGTCTTTAATGAGAAAATTGGCAAAACAGTCACTAAAAGAATTGGCATAGCCAACACATTAAACTACTTCTTTGAAAATGTTGATGCAGCAAAGTGATTAAAGTAAATTCATTCACTTTGTATATGATTTTAATGCAATATCTTTCATAAAAGCAGCGAGTCTTTTTTCTCTCTTATCACGCGCATAGAAACACGTCTACACTTTTTTAACAATCACAAACAACCAACTGTTCAATATACGATTTAAGTTTTTCCCGGTGAATAATATTTAGGTATTGTTCTCGGGCTCTGCACCAGGTATAATTGGTTTAATATTAGCCGACGTTTCGGAAAACGACTTGTTTTCCATTTTCAAGGCGTGTTACTCTCTCTCTGTGTAGGATTATACACTGAACTGAATTGACCGTTTGACGAGTCCAACAATTAAACTCAGGTGTCGTCTGATTGGCTGATGTTCCTTTGAAATCTTGTCTGTTCTTTCCTTATGTTTTTCATGCAATTATTGATAGGTGCCCAAGTATTGTTAAGATGAAAACCAGTATCCCGAATGAAATTTTTTGGATTAAGGCGGATTTCGATGGCTTCCTTGATTATGCGGTCCCAGTAGCGTTGTGAGCGGCAAAGAATACTGAGCAATACTTGGCCACCCATAATAAATTTCATGAAAAACATAAGGAAATAACAGAAAAGATTTCAAAGGAACATCAGCCAATCAGACGACACCTGAGCTTAATTGTTGGACTCGTCAAACGGTCAATTCAGTTCAGTGTATAATCCTACACAGAGAGAGAGTAACACGCCTTGAAAATGGAAAACAAGTCGTTTTCCGAAACGTCGGCTAATATTAAACCAATTATACCTGGTGCAGAGACCGAGAACAATACCTAAACCAACTGTTTACATGCAATTGTTTTCAATCCTTTCCTTTAATATTTAAGTTACGATTGTTTTTCTTTTGTATCGTAATTATATTTTGTCCATGTAAACACGAAGGCTAATGACGCAGATATCCTTCTCATTAAGGAACGGTTTATTACGCATCGCGATGGGGTAATTAAGTAACTTCGCTCGATTACATGTAAAAAGCCCCCAGGTTCAGAATAGATACCTGCACGCGTGGTCAAGGAGTTGACCCTACAATTCCCACCATGTCTAGAAATAATATTTGACAAGTCATTACCCGAAGGCAAAGTACCAACAAAGTGGGGAGGGGGGTAAATATAAAAAGGAGTCAAATGAAGTGAAACACCTTGGAGATACCTTTTGAATTCAGACAGAGGGTGGGGGAAAGACATCGAAACATGTGCAGGGCAGCATTGAAGAAACTAGGGGTAAAAGGTGAGCTTTCGTCTCGCACGGTTTACATTTTTTGTGAAAAATGTAGGAAACTGACGAAATTGAATGTGATATCTAGGAGTAGAGGAAGAATGCGCATTTGTAAAAATGTAAGAATCATACCCGTGTGACTAGTAGTTTTCGAGATATTAAAGTTTGAAAATGAGCAATTTAGCGATTTTTTCGTGAGATTTCGACGCCATATTTGGAGGTTTTACGAACAACCGGTAGGGGGATAGTGACTAATTAGTGACAAACTAGGATTTATCAAGTGAATAAGTAGGAAGGTTCTCAGATTTTAAAAGTGAAAGAAAGATGCTACTTTGCTCTGTTTAGATCACATCTCACGTACGCCGCGAGCACACGAAACCCTTCGAGGAGGGATCTCATTCGCGAAATAAATACAACACTGAGGAAATCCGCTAGTTTCTTTAAAAAAAATGCTTCGAGCGAACAAAAAACTGTCACTGTTGGAAGGATTAGGTTGGCAGCCTTTAGAGACCCGGAGGCTAGGGCGTCCCTTATATGGAATTGGAACGCAAAATGGGGAATTATTTAGTGCAACCTTTTTTAAATCTTTCCTTTTATACTACTTATTGTTTATATCACTTTAAAGCGTATTCGGATGATTTTTACCAGCACCACGGGGCAGGTTCAGTGGAGATACAGAACGACTTTAAAAAATAAAGGAAACTTTTGTTTAAAGTTTCTTTTAAATCAAAAAATGACTTTAAAACAATGTTTTTACGTGTTTGGAACTTAATGTATTTTTTTTTGCGTTGGCATTCTTTTTTTTCTTGGGGATTCTTTGGTGAATTTCTTGGTTTTCTTTCTTGTTTTATGAGCTGCAATTAGCAGATTTTGCAAATTTTCCTCAGCTTTCACGCTTTGAAGATAGCCCTGAGTAACACTGAGTAAGTGCTACTTTGCACTGAGCGACATCATTTACCTCATTCATGTGAGAAAAATACAAGCATGCTTTCATGTATTCATCACAAGAAACACAATTCTTGGTTCGTTTACTCAAAAACTTAAATTGTAGCCCAATCCGGTGAAGGCTACACGCCAGGCTTACATTACTTGAAAAAATCTGATCGTGGGTTTAGTGCGATACCGCGAATATAATTTTGACCCCTTGCTATATCCCTAGAACTGATTGCAGCGGCAAAATAGGAGGCATTGCCGAAAATTGATGTGTTCCAAAACTCCTTATTTCCAAGCACCATTAGTCATAATAACAAAAACAGCGTGAAACTAACATAAGACACATCGTTAACACACGATTCACCACTACTCCCCCCTCTCCTTTACCCTATTCCTGCCCCTTGCATAGCTGGGGGGTTATTTTGTGATCTCATATAAGTGAGATTTCGTCATAAAATACGGGAAATTACCACCCAGGCGGCGTGACCATCTTCAAATCTCAAGTGGGGATATGCAGAACTTTTCTTTGACTCACCCGCTCTTTCGACTCTTGATCCGTATCTTTCGACTCTTGATCCGTATATGTTGACTCTTGATCCGGATCTTTCGACTCTTGATCCGTTTCATTTGGCTCCGCATTTCATTTGTTCCATCTCACTTCTCATAAGGAACGTGAAATGGATCCACCATCGATCGTGAGCCGATCATTAAGAGAGCGAAACGGATCTCCCGCCTTCCCGCAAAGAGTCGATAAATAGGTGAGATTACAAAATAACCCTCCTGGTGTCCTGTCTCCCCTGCTACACGCCTATGCGGAAGGTAGTATGAAGATGTAGAATATGCCCCGATTTTAAAAACAACGAATCTGCTATAATCGTCAAAGAAGAGGAAGTCCCTCGAGGAAGACCGAGGGGCATAAACATAGGCCACCTTAAACGGGATATGAAACAGAGAAGCTACTGGAGGAATGAGTTATGAAGTAGTTGGCAGAAAACAGCGTAGAGAAATGGAGGGTTGCAGTCAACCATTCATATGATTGAATGATTGACGATGGTAATGACATGGTGTTCTGGTGCTCACCCGGTGAATGTTGCAAATGTATTATCCTGTGGTGGGCAGATACTCCTTCTTTGACGAGTCTGTGCATTCTATTATCTATTAATATTTTTTTTAGAACTCTATTGCGTATTTGGATGCAATGATGTGTTCGTAGGAGTATGCTTTTGCTTTTTCGGTTATTGTTTGATAAAGCTTACTTATTTAATCCATATTTGGTGCGTAATCGCTCTGCTATCTGCCGAAATGTCTCGTTGATGGAATTAATTTCATTCCTTGGACTTAATTTCATTCTTTGGTTACTTCTGACGATAACAGTGTCAGTCCCTCCCCTGAATAATAAGATAGACGAATGTCGAAGTGATGTTGGACGGTGTTGGAAAAGAAATTGTTGAGCCCTCGTTTCATTTAGGTCTCCCGGCATCGCCTTTTTATTTTCTCTTTTTCGAAATAATCGGTGCTTCAGAACAAGAGGATAGGTTACAGAATTGGAGTGAAAGGTAGTTCCCCGAATGTTCGACTGAAAAGTTCTTTATTCATTGATGCTACCCAGGTGTCCTTTTTCACCCTGATTTACAGAGGCTTTACAGACATAAAAAAGTTTATATTTAGTATTTTCCACACTACGTTTATTGTTGCCTCAAACGGTTTAGACGAACTCACGTCATTTTTAAGAGGAGGCCAAATGAGCAGTTTGCCTGACATATACGTATATGTTTGAGATGAGTAGGTGGGGTAAGTATAACGAAGGAGGCAAGAGGTGGGGACGAACTTTATGAGGTTCGGTGGTTACACTCAACTTAAGACAATTCGACGAAACTTGCTGGAAGCATTACTTATGTTGTCTTAAATCTACCTGTTTTTTTCAGTATTATTTACCGCAGATTACTTAAGATATTTGATCGAGAAGTGGACAAAAAATTACATGGGTTCTTACGAGAACGCAAGGTACGAGTAGCTTAATTTATCAAAAAGAACGTTTTTATAGTTAAGAATGAGAAAAACAAAAATAATAAAAATAAAGTATATAAAATGATTTTCATACATTATTCTATTGATGATTTAATTAATTTTTGTTTTTCTATTTCATAAGTAGAAAACGTTCTTTTCGATGAATAAAGCTAGTCGCACCTAGCGTTCCCATAAAAACCCATGTAATTTCATGCCCACTTCCAGATCAAATATCCTAAGAAATCTACGGTAAATAATTTTGAAAAAAATCAGGTAGCTTTAGAAAAACATAATTAATGCTTCCAGCAAGTTTCGTTGAATTTCCTTAAGTTGAGTGTAACCATCGAACCTCCTTAAGTTTAAGGAGCAAGGTCAGGGTTTTCATAAAGGTTTTGAGGGGGGGGGGTGAGAAAACCCGCACGGTTAGGAAATTATTAATATGAATTTCCTCCACGTAAGCTCGTCAGCGATTAATCTAATGTGGCTTTACAGGACCAGATAGATGAAGAGATAGGTAGTACGTTTAGAGGTACGTTTTCTGTGTAAATCATCATTAGGTAAAAGGTGCGACGTTCCAATAGCATCGGGTAAATTAACATAAGGCAGTACTGTATACCAACAGCGTCTCTAGGAGTCTTTGAATGTGCAAATATTATTCCCTTAAGTGATTTTCGTTAATTTAGTGCGGTGTTGGAAATGGTTGTTCGCGTGGCCGTTTGAGTTTATCTAACGCAACGTTCTCCTTTAGTCCTACATTGCCAACTAATTATGGGATGCTCTATACTTGCTCTTGCCAGAAACGAGCATACAATACGACTAAGTACACGTATCCTTGCGAATGGCACAACATGCCTCAATTAAAACCCTTTTAGAGGAATTAAAACACTTATTATTTCAACGGGCGTCCTCCAATACGGATATGAATGTGTAAAAATCACAGTTTTCGGAGTTGTTGGTCCGAATCCCGGTCGAGGTGAACGATTTTTTTCCTTTGTGAATTTTGCACATTCTTTTATCTTCATAGAGGATGACACCGTGAATATATAGTGCTTTGAGTTCGGCAGAAGAGAAGCCCGCCTCTGACATTAGCCAGCTCTTGTCGAATACGGAAAGTAGTTACAGTTGAACGTCCTATTTGACGGACGGAGTACTGTGCTTGAAGTTCTCTCCTCAAAGTACATTATTATTATTATTATTGCACAAATTGTTAAAAGTCGACCATTTAATCGGGTGGTAACATATAACAAGAAAATACTTAAAGAACAAAATACAAAATATAAAATACGAAAATACGAAATACAAGTTATCCATTTGGTCGGGTGGTTACATAAGACACAAAAGATATGAAGACCAAAACACAAAACATAAAATACTAAATACAAAAAAAATGGGAAAAGCCCTCAAAATTCAACTTTTTTCACCCTCGTCATAAATATACTAGTATTAGTTGGGAAGGGCTCCAAAATTTCCTCCGGCAAACCATTCCAATCCCCTATCCGCCGATGTAGAAAGGAAAATTTTAAAGTATTTGAGAGCTGCCTCGGAGGCTCAATCTTACAATAATGATCCTTCCTCGCCAGATAACTTGGTCCTTTTAACCGATTTGATAGGTCCCTCCACGCAGGATCACCGATAAATGCCTTGTAGATACACTTAATGCGTGCTTTCTTCCTCCTCGACTCTAATGATTTCCAGCTCAGCGTATTTAACATCTCCGTAACGCTTGCCTTCCTTTTAAAATTTCCCATTACAAATCTTGCTGCTAAACGCTGAACTTTATACTAAACTATGACTTTTTTTGTTAATAGAAATATTGTACATGAACTATAGATCTGCAAGAGGCAAATTGTGTAACGGGATAATTGTTAATGAGATAAATAATAAAATTGTGTGATTATATAAAAACTGGATATGTGAACCAGGTTGCTGGTAAGGAAATGCCCGGGTGGGTGGTGGTGGGTATGATGGTGGCAGGTGAATAAGGGTGTAGGTTTATGTTGCCCCGGCCTATCCACCACCCCAAGGGTATATACCAGACCTGATCTGTATTATGGGAGAGTGTACCATGCATTGTATCATTTGTTGAACCTAGAGTCCTTTGGACTAGGTTCTAATAAACACATTATTCTATTCTATTCTAACTTTTGTCAGTTGCTTGATCTCCCCATTCAGATGAGGATCCCAAACTGACGCCCTATATTCTAGGATAGGCCTAACAAACGTTTTATACGCGAATTCTTTTGTTTTTCTGCAGCTCCTTCCAAGGGTTCTCATAAAAAAATGTAATGCTCTTAAAGCTTTGGTCGTAGTTCTTTCGATGTGCGGTCCCCATTGCAAATCCCTGCTTAAAGTCACTCCTAGGTACTTACAACTTTTGGTTTCCGTCCAAGTGCAAGTCCATATGTGCAAGTAGGCATCGGATTACTATTGAAAATATTACACTATCACCTATGTTCGCTCCCGCGCCCTCCGATGAGAAAGCCAGTAATCTAGCCACCACAGCTGAACTGTCGCTATAACAGGAGTCCTTATTTACGCGGAAAAAAAATGGCTGGCCAACCTTTTCGACTTGGAGATTCTTCCAAAAGTGAGCGACGCTATTGAACAACCAAGAATACAGGACTTCTACAAAGGAGCATAAATCCGTCCTATGTAGTGTATAGTTGATTTAGCAGTACAAAAATGATAAAGTGCGCCTTTCATTCCTCAAAACTGAATTCTCCGAATATGGTAGTTTTGAAATATTGGTTGCTTCAGTCTTCACTCCTGATGGGAAGGTTGGGGGTCCGAGAGTCAATTGAATCCCTTCCGCGAGCGAGATCTATTAATTTTTCTTCTCTTCCACACGAATTGCACTAGGATCGTTTTGCTTTCTACAATGCATCGTCTCCACGTCTTCTCCTCTCATTCTGCCATGATAGTTTGCGAGCTGCTAATGAAGATGGCTGTCTCGACCCTCAGTAACATCGTCATCATTGGTGCATCTGTCCGCAGACAGGTTTCAACGGTAGCGTTGTCTCCACAGCATTCTGTCATGGACCTCTCTCTTCATCTCTGCATAACTCCTTCCTTCTTTTACATCCCTCAGCATTCCGTACCTCCTCCTTCCTCTTCCTCTCTTCCCTTCTATTTTCCCTTCTATTATTAATTTCTGTAGGCTGTTATTCCTTAAAATATGTCCTATCCATTTTGCCTTTCTCTTTTTAATTTCTCTCAGTATACTTCTTCCTTCTCCAATCCTCCTTAGCACTTCTTCATTCGTTATCTTATCTTTCCATCCAATCTTCTCCATTCGTCGCCATAGCCACATTTCAAAGCTTCCTAAGTGCTTTTCTTCTCTCTTCTTCAACGTCCACGTTTCGCATCCATACAACACAACGCTCCATATATAACATTTTGAAAATCTTTTCCTAAAACCCACCTTGATGTTCCTTGCTATCACCAGTTCCTTAATCTTGCTAAATGCTACTTTTCCTTGCCCAATTCTGCTTTTAATTTCTTCAGTACAGTTGCCACTCTGTGTAACTATACTTCCCACGTACTTGAAAGAGCTTACTTGTTTTAATTTTTCTTCCTCCAGCCATATATTTAAGTCTTCTGTCTTCGCTATTCTCATTACCTTAGTTTTATTGCTGTTTAGTTTTATTGCTCAGTAACATGGCTGTGATTAATGTGAAACGTCTCTGCAGGAATTGCTATTGAAAATCATGAAATGCCAGTAATATTATGAATCCATCACTATGAAAATGGATGACTGGAAAACACAATTGTGATTAAATGATGAATCACAGAAATGGCAATTTTCCACTAGATAAGATTTAATACGACCATGGTTTCGATGCACTGCATCATCATCAGGTCAGGGCCTATCGATGATGTAATGCATCTAAACCATGGTCGTATTATAGCTCTCTTCTATTAAACTCTATTTTATTCTATCAAATCTTATCTAGTGGAAAATTGCCATTTTTGTTATTCATAATGCTGAACTTCCACCGTATCACGCCTGATGCTTCTCTTTTTGCGATTGAATAAAGAATACTGATGCCTATATAAGGATCATTTCCATTTCTAAAAACCCTTTTAATATTATGGAAGGATTTTATGTTTAGAATTTCATCATGAAGAACATATCAAAATTACTACTAATGGTAATTGGAGGCTAAAACCCTCACATGATCCTTAGGTGTTTCCACTGTATTCGCCAAAACGAACCTGCTCTGTGATTAGACATTGAGCCTTTGTGATCTTTTGGAGAACTTGTTTGTCGCAGCCATTTCACTACACCGTAGCGTTCAAAGACGTCAGTATCATTCTGTTGCATTCACACTATAGACAGTCGACGTTGTCGGGTAATGTGGCCCTTGCTTCTTGTGCTCTGCAGACGAGAAAACGTTCCTTAAAAAATAATTAGCGTTATAAATTGATGCCCGTCCAACCGTTTAAGGACTTACCAGACTTTTTTACAGTATGGAATACAAACTTTTATGAATCTTGCCATTCTCTTAACGTTGCTTTAATCAATAATAATGGTTAGATTAAATGACATAATGTGAAATTATTTTAATGATTCTCATTATAATAAAATATAACACTTATCCGTCAATATAATACATTTATCATGAAAACATTGTGATACAACATGAATAGGTTACATTTAAAAGTAAAATATTTAATTAAAAAAGAGAAAAAACTCGTGTATTCTGGCTTAAGAAAAAAGCAGCCCTAAAAATTTCAACACTTGATCTTCTTTCATCGGTGTTAGAGGAAGAACATGAAAAGTAAATGTCTTTAACATTTTGAGAACTATTCAAATAATTCAATCAATAAAATTGTCAAGATGCTGATATAACCTAGTACCTAATTACTTCTTCGTCAGTTTAAAAAATAAAATTCCCAGCTACCTTGCTTAGACTTATGTTATGGTTACTTATTGATTATGCATGGAAATTAAGTGGACGGCACAAATCACATGAGTTGGTTATTAAATGCAAAACAATGATTCCAAAACCAAAACTCGGGCATAATGATAGTCAAAGTTAAGATTTGCAGAATTAATTTCTTATTTTCAAACTTTTCACTTTGAAATCTCAATTTTTACTGATAAAAGTGAGTCTGCACCAGAAAAGTTTACATCTGTTCAATATTCACTGCCTCTCAGACAATCCCTCTGGATATCACTATGAACATGCATGCAAACATTTCAAGATCCATTCGTTTCCTATGCCACTTAATAATATTAATTAATAATAATGCCAGAATTAATAATAAATATCTTAAACGCTTATGTGATGAAGGGAAATGTTTTACTGTAAATTGGTGGTCCAAATCTTAAGCTAATTCTAGTGACCACCTTCATTTCTTCGCCGGGTGCTTCAAATTAGAAATGACAAAATGAGCGTTCTTAAAATGAAAGTTTATGAATTGAAGGCAGTGACATCGTTTCGAGTAAATTTAAATTGGCTGAAATAGAGTCACAGTTTGTAATGTTGGATCTATAGGTTTTCCATTATTAGAAAGGCACTTAATCCACCTTGTACTACATTCTTACTGTAATTGACTTTTTAGACTCAAATTCAAGGATGTTCCCTCATAAAATGCCATCGCTAGCGATTGAACAATCTCTTCGTCACTTGAAAATAAAATGCTCTGTCAGCGACAATTTGGTGGAATGCGATCCAGTGAGGATGTGGAGAAGAAAGGATTCCGGAAGCCGCTCGGCCTGGTCGTGGCGACGCCGACTCTCCGCAGGCCCTTCTTCCTCTTCCGCCGCTTCCGCCACGCGGAGATGGGCCCTCTCTTGGCCTTGGCGCTCGCCCTCGCCCCCCTCTCGCCCCCATCTCGGCCACCGCCATCCCTGCTACCCGTCGTCACCGCCTCCGCGACGAGGGAGCGCCGCGACGGCGACCGCCGGCATTCAGACGGGGGCGGAGCCTCCGGACCAAGGCTCCTAGAGCGTTGAAATCTCCGAGTATCCGACTGTTGAAGTCTCCGGAAGGACGCCGTGTTTTGATCCGCTGGATTCGTCTTCAGGGGCACCTCCAGGCGATTCAAACCTCTGGTAACGGAGGCTAACATATAGCCTCCCTCTGAAGCTTCACCCGTTCTGGGGGTCTTCGATCTCCGACCTCCGGTGCTTCGGATGCTGGAAGGACTCGGTTTGCGCTGGTTAACGTCATCTTCCTTTCCCTCGTCTTCTACCTCCGCATGTCCGCCTGCCCCTTCATCCATCACCATGTCTTCCTCTGCGGAGACCGCGTAGCTGGAATCTCCGCCCCCCGGCTCCCAGTCGTATACAGCCCCGTCCTCCGCCTGCAGAGTTATGAGCACCCCACCACCGCCAATACTTCCTCCCCTGGCGACCGGGGACCTCTGCGTGTCCAGACCGTCCTCGGTCCCGGACTCCCACTGCTCCGTCCCGCCATCCGCCCAGCTGCCCCTCCTCCCGCGGCCGATCTCACCCTGCCCCCGGACGTACCTCCTCCCCTCCCCCGCCCAAGTCCTCCGCCTCCACGCTTCCCCCCTAGCACCCCACGAGTGGGGCGCGTCGGGGTGGAAGACGGCCCCCGCGGACGGAGGCGCGGACCTCTCCTTGGCGCGACCCTTCGGCTGCCCCCACGACGGCCTCAGCCTGTCCAGCATCCTCCTCGCCGCCCGCAGCCCCGTCTCCTGCATCAGGTGGAAGTTCATGGCGAGCAGGGCCATTCCCGTGAGGAGGTAGAGGGCGCAGAATGTGAGCTTCCCGTCGACCATCATCATGTCCTTGGTGGTGACGTAGTCGGAGAACACTCCGCCGAATGCCGGAGTGAGATCCTCTTCGGGTTGAGTTGTTACAGGGGCGGCGGTGGACACAATTTCCATGTACTCGTCGTATATGTCCACTGAAAATGAAAGGAAACGTGGAATAGTTTATCACTGTGTTTAAGCATGCAGTGCCAACAGCGGTGATGTGTAACGGAATTTATTCTGAAAAGGTTGGGAAAATTATTTTCCATAATTTCTATGTGGATGTTCCGGTCTCGCTTATCCAACACCGTAGAATAAGGTGTCGTGAACCTCCTCTGCAATATGAACTAATCACACCACCTCTCAAATCTGTGAATTTTCGGGTGGTTATATAACAATAAAATTATGTAATGAAAAAACCGTTTATCTGCACAAGAATTTGAACCCTGGGTTATAAACATTTCTTTCTAGCCAATATTTTTACCAATATATATATATATATTTCTGACTGCTGTGATGGAAGTCGAATATTCAATCTTGTCATGCATTTATTCTGAGTAAAATCAAGTCAACTGTAATTTAATAATAAAAATATATAAACTTTATAGTTGTTTATTGCCTCTTATGGCACGGACCAATGGGAAACTTTGATGGCATTAAAGATTTTATGAAAGCGATTGGGAAAGAAAATTAGTTCATGGAGTATCTTTTATAAAATATTAGACAGGACTCTCGGGAAGGTCATAGAGCTTCTGAAAGTTACAGAGGAGGGAAGATAGTAGGTCAATCAGTATTTATTCTTTGGCTTCCAATAATTCGACGGAGAAAATATTTCACTTCAACATTAAAAACATATGAAAAATAGTATCAACAATGTTTTTGCATGCGATTTAACCTTACTGTACAGCTTTAAAGAAAAAAAATCTTTATATCTCATGCAACAACTTAAACTTAGTTACCAAGATATGACGTGCCAACCTTTGTTTGGGACTGAGGATGAGAAAGAAGCATTGGAAGAATATATATTTGTATTTGCTGCAGATGAAACTTTTACTCCTGACTTACCAGTTTTAGTGAGTTAGAATATTTTGGATCATAATTACTTGGTGCATTACCCAAACACTTTGGGATATTTAAGCCAAGGAAATAGGACCAATAACGCAAAACACAATAAGAATTTGCGTTGATTATTCCTATTTCCGGGATCATAGGGACAATATTTTGCCGTCTGTTCCGCAGGCTTCCTCAGGTCCTTAGGAAGCCTACATGATAGCCGGCAAAATATTGTCCCTAAGATGGAACCACGCGGCGGAAATCAGAATAATCAACGTCTATCTACATCTACAAAATACCCTGCAAGCTACCTCAGGGGTGTGTGGCAGGGGGTGAGTAGTCACCAACATGCATTACACTATACCCTAAAGTTAGTGTAACTACGACTAATTATGCATCAGCATAAATCACTAACGCTTGTCACGAGGTGAAGCCTCACAAGCATTCACTACTACACTACAGATATGCTCACAATGGAGAGGGACCGTTAATATATATGTATTTTGCAACTACACAAATGGACATAGACTCAAGACTTGTGTAGAAAACATGCACGGCGTGCTGTTAGTACTAGGTTCAAGTATTTCAGAAAAGGATTCAAGTATTAGGGAGTACTACTACTACTAAGAGCTACACTACCTAACGACAAAACTAGATAGAAGTCTCATTGGCAGCTGTTATGGTCCCTTATCGTTCGTTCACGTCCCTCCAATCCCCGCGGAAACCTACGTCAGAATTGGGATGTGGATTTTTAAAGTGGTCAAGTACTGATCTTGCGCTCATGGATGACCTCTTTTCGAGGGAATGTGTCGGAAGGTTCACTCACTGTAATCATCCGTGCCTAGAAGCCTCCTGGCGGCGCCGGAAGCCACTTCGGCCGGGGCGTCTACCACCGGCACCGAGCTGAGGGCCTCCTTCGATCCCACACCCCCGGTGGTTCCCTCGGGTCCCTTGGGTGCCGCTGTGCCTCCCTCCGTCGTCTCGGCGCCCCGGAAGGCGTCTCCCGGCACCAGGTCACCGAAGCCCACGGTGACGAGGGAGACGACGCAGAAGTATGCGGCGTCGAGCAGCGGCCAGCCCTCCCAGGCGGAGAAGAGCGTAGCGCCGCCAGCCACGAAGCCGGCGATCACCGACAGGCACGCCCACACCGGGATCTGCTTCTCGGTCTTGGACGACGACCGGCCGCTGCCGCCGCGGCGCCGGACGACGCTCCGCACGCTGACGCCCTCCGACGCCTCCAGTCCCGCGTCGTAAGCCACCGAAGACGCATCCTGGAAATCGGAGTCGCTGTCGGAGGAGTCCAGGTGACTTCTCGCGCGGCGACTTCTGGATGCAGATCTCCTTGAGGACTTGCGCTTCCGACCGGAACCCCTTTTCCCGAGGAAAAAATGGAAGAAGACAGAAGAGACAGTGTGAGAACATCAGTCCTTGAGCATCAAGACCTGTACACACGATGCATCTACTGTCGGATGCAAAAGACTTCTCACAAAGTGAGTGGCACCACATACTGGCGGATGGAGAATTAAAATATCTTTTCTCTCTGTGTGGGGTTATTTGGTTTAAGAGGTAAATTCACAAAGGCACACTGGCGGTTCATGTTTTATTAATCTTGCGAAGCAATCACAGGCTGAAGACGGCCTATGACGCTTTCCCCGTGAATATACTTGCTAGTTTCATCACAGACTTGATAAATAAACCTAGTCTATCGAGGATAGATAGTTTGAATCCAATGAACGCTGTACTGCACGAATGAGGTATTGCGCAACCTTTACTGAAACTTCCGCGTTATCGACTAACATTAAATTCTTTGCTATCATTTGGCATGTAGAAATAATTTAAACAGAAATGAATTTTTCTTAGTAGTATACACCAGGATGTTAACTTATTTTAGAGCTTCAGAGGGCTCGTTAAAGGCGCATATACAGTCTTATTTGAGATTTTAAAGATAGAATTGCCAAGACAATCATTAAAATAGACATTGGAAACAATCACCAACTAAAGTAATGCTTACAAAGCTATGGGCTCATCCATTGCTGTTTAATCTCAAATCTGAAAAGATGAGTGCTATGGGTAAAATAATTGTTAAAGTTGTCCAGCGTCAGTTGTTATCAGCTGTACTAGGTATTACACTATGATAGGTAATGTATTTCATTTAATCCGTTCAGTTTAGGTGCAGATTCTGATTTGAAACCTGGTAACGATCGGTGGGAGATTTTCGTTTAAGCACCCATATTTCGAATTGTTGTTTCCACGGAAATCTATTGCAGTCCAACAGCCATACAGGCTCGTTGAATGATCATTCTGGCAACCATCAAAACGTATCTCGAGGTAAAATTTGAAATCGCATCTGGAAAAAAAAATGACTTCAACCGGGAAATAGGCGATATAATACGAATTCCTCGGAAGCGTATTCCTATACGCATTGGCATGGTAAGACGTAGGTCCGTAATCAGATTTCAGATTCAGTAATCTGATTTCTTAGATATGTTTTGACGCAAGTTAGTATTTTTAACCCTAACCGAATTACAATCTTACAGTTTTCACTGCACCTCAAGAGTTTATACTTTCGTTGAAATATAGAATTTGAATTTGCCTCGATGAGAAATTTTACTTTTAATAACTTAGCCATGTACGGTATTTAGAGTAACTCATTGGTTAATATATGGAGGTTTGGTCATGTCTTTTTTTAAAAAACTCAACTTCCTTTTTCCGCCGACGTTTCGCCATTTTATTAAAGCTTCTTCAGGGCTACAGTACAATGCAAGGAATGCAGTTAATAATAATTATAATACTACAAAGATAAAAAAGTTTTCAATCATGAATTTAGTGCCTTTAAAGGATTAACTTTCTTACTTCGACAATGGTAACACAAAAACAAACTCTTCCTCTTAGCAACAAAATCAACATAAAAAACAAAACCAAAATTGAAAACCAAGCTACAATTTTGTTTAAAAAATATAAGTGAAAATAAAAATATTTAAAATGAATAGTATAAAGCATGAAATTAACAATTAAAAATATCGTCACTTCAAATTTTGAATTTATTTTACATATTTTACGAATATAAAAAACATATTCGTATTGAAATTCTGCAGAACACTACATAATTTGATCTCACATAACTAAATTTTTCTTTTTATGTTTTATGTAGTGTTCCCCCGAATTTCAATACGAATATGTGTTTTATATTCGTAAAATATTTAATGTACATTTGAAATTTGAGTTACAATATCTGTAATAGCTAATTTCATGCTTTATGCTATTCATTTTAAATATTTTTATTTGCACTTATTATATTTTTTATACAAAATTTTAGCTTGTTTTTCCATTTTGGTTTTGTTTTTTTGTTGATTTTGTTACTAAGAGGAAGAGTTTGTTTTTTTGTTGCCATTGTTGCAGTAAGAAAGTTAATCCTTTAAAGGCACTAAATTCATGATTGAAAACTTTTTTAACTTTGTAGTATTATAATTATTACCAACTGTATTCCTTGCATTGTACTGAAGCTCTGAAGAATCCTCATTAATAAAAAGGCGAAACGTCGGCGGAAAAAGGAAGTTGAGTTTCTTAAGAAAGACATGACCAAAACTCCATAAATTAACCAATGCATTATTAAAGTGGTCAATAACTATTTAAAGAAGTTTAGAGTGACTACAAATAGTTTCTGCATGAGGCTTTCTGAGTTTATTTGGATTGGAGGACTTTAGGGTTCCGTAGTGTTGTTCCGTCTTTGTGGTGATGAGGTTTCGAGTTCATTTCAGGGTGCATTTTCATTTCAGGATCTGAAGATGAACCCTGAAATGAACTCGAAACCTCATCACCACAACTATGAAACAACACTACGGAACCCAGAAGTCCTCCAATCCAAAGTAACTGAAAATGGGTCGAAATTTTTCAAATATCAGTTTTTACGTGCTAATAAGCAAAATATGCTGTCATTTTAATCAGATGCTGTCCGTTATTTCTTCTTCGTCTAAAGAAGGAGAGAGAGAGAGAGCAATATAATGGAAGAGATGAACAGGACAGGTAAATCAGTGTAGCGTGGAAGAATGTGGGTTAGGATGCGTAAATAATGGGATTCCGGAATTTCCCATGTTCAGTAATCATCGCAATTGAATCTATTACCATTGCGATGGACATCTATCGTATGAACAAACAGGAGTGCTGACCCAAGGCAGGTGATTATTCCATTATGGAGCTTTGGCTGAAGGGAATTGAGCGACCGATGTTTAGATGATATTTCGAGGGCCATCGCTTCTGTCAATCGCATACTACACTGTGGACGAGGCTCATTCTCGTCCTGCTTATTAGAAAAGAGTACAAGTACCAAATTATGGAGTAAATTAGAATTGATTACCTTTTTGATGGCTTGAACCCTATCACAAATGCATTATTTAAGAATTCTTTGGCTCAAGTTGGTGTTTCCCGGCGTAACTTTATAGAACATGCTATACATTTTGAAAAAAAAAGATTAAACTTTGTTTTTTTCCGCATTAGATATTAATTATTACGAGTATGGTTTCGAAGGTTAACGTCCACCTGATGAATACGTTAACCGGTGAAAACATGGTCGTAAAAATTATAATCTAATGTGGAATAAACGAAGTTAGCCTTTTTATTCAAAATTCTCTGGCTCATTATTATACGCGGGAAAGTATTAAAGCCACCGTCAAACCGGGAGAAATCAACTTCAAGATTATATTTCTGAGAATATTTTCTGCTTTTTGGCAAAGAATGCTTGCAACTTATTTCTTCGCTCACCATTAATAATGTGTTGAATAACACGCAGTGCTTTAAAGTACCAAGACTCAAGTATTATATGTGGAATTAATGTCCCTCTCACATTTTATTATGTAAGACAAAATGTTCACCTCGAATAATTTTTAAAAAACTAAATGGGGGATGATTGATATGTATACGCTTAATAGCAACATCATTGTAATTGTTTTCTTTTATAAAATATTGATTTACTGAGAATTATATTTTGATCACTTATACTACAGAGTATTATAGAACATCAGATTTAGTCTTAGGTAAATTTTAGTTAAAGATATGAGATGTATCCATGCGTTCTCTTTCGTACGTCAAAATGGATAAAAGGTTTCCATCTAGTGATTCACCGAGCACTTTTTATGAGGGTTCGTAGAGCTGTATGCGTTATTTTATTTTTTTTGTGTGCGTTGAGTAATGTAATCTTCTCTATCCGGGAACTACTGCGTTTTTTCACCATATTTGGTAGTGCTTTTTTAAAGTATAATGTACAAATTCCGATGCCTACAAAGTACCGTATTACACCGTTGTTGTACCAGCGAGGATCAATGCGCAGACAATTCAGTTTTATTGGAATATATTCATCGATTCTTCTGCTTAGAATTTCCAATAAATATCCCCATGCTTCTTCGGTGTTCTTGTTTTTTTTTGTACTAGCTACGAATTCCGAGAATAAAACTTTCATCATCCTCCTAATTGTAAATAATCACATTTTTAGAATAAGTAAACCTTTTGTTTCGATTTTTTTCTATGAACTCTACTGTAGTTTTTAAAGACGATGATCACATAGACCGTCGATGATGTCGACCTATTTAATCATCGCAGGGCGACCTACAGCTAATAGATATAATTCTTTGTTTCCTCTCGTGAGTTTGTTAACTACGTAGTACATGGGTTTAGAGGGTGGTTGGAAAGTGCATTGAGTAATGCCTCGATGATGTCTTGGTTTCTTGATCTTGTTTCTACACTATAGGTTTCTCAGTTTATAGGCGGGAGGTTGAGATCTCCGTCGATGGTTATTATTCCATTCGCTGTATCTCGAGGTGAATGTCGATATTTGAGCTTCTAGTTGCTATATATCTTCTTTGTTAGAATCGGGAGGGCTATAAAGTGAACAAGCGTGTATGTTTCCAGTGTTCCGTTCTTTTATAGTGCACTAGACACACTCTATATCACTGTCGTTGAATAGGTGTGCGGTGCTATTTAAATGTGATGTCACTGCTACGAATACTCCGCCGCCAGCACTTTCAGGTAGATCACGTATACAGATTTTATACCGTGGTGGAAAAACTTCATACTAACGCTCATGCCCTCTGCAAGCCAGCACTCGGTTCCCAGGGCTATTTCTGCAATTCGGAATGTACGCTCAACATTGGCACCTTTGTTGTAAACACTACGACGACATACTAGTACTAGATTGCTATTGCCTTTGGCCTCGGCGTGAGTTGGTTGAGAGTCGGGTTTTTCATTTAGGTAATTGCTTATACAGTGTGTCCCATTAATTGTGTGTCATTTATAACCTATAATTTCAGACACTTTATTTCGTGCCACATGGATGAAATTTGGTACCTAGGTAGAAAAAGGTTGTAAGTTTTGTTGAGTGTAAGCGAAATTTTATAAATATGACCTTTTGACCCCATAAATAGGATCCAACCAAAAATCCAAATTTTGCCTTATGGGCTTTCAATGTTAAATTTTTCGAAATGCAAAAAAGACAGAATTTCTTTGCGAAACTTTCAATTTTTAGGTTTTTGGGCTCAAGAAACACGATGGAAGAACTTTCGAGTTCGAAATTGCAACCGTGACCCCTGAAAGGGCACAATCAAGATCATAGGAGTGACGAAAAGTGAATCGCCGCTACAAACCTGTCTAATCATAGGTTTAAAAATGTGCTAAGATCGATAGTAAGGTCTTCAGATCCCTCTTGTCATCCCTTGACCTTCAAGGGTCACTCAGAGGTCACCGGGGGAAAAAAATGAATCGGGGCTACAAACGTATCGAATCATAGGATTAAAAAGTACATATGTGTTTGTTTTTAGGTGTTCACTGGAGGTTTAACAAAAAAATCAGTCTCTTCCTCTGAAGGCAAATAGTAATCTTGACGGCATTTTCTGAATTTTCTCTCATTGATTCGGTTACATTTGCAAGTTTCTGTATCCCAAAAATGTTCATTATATTGGTGATTGAAGCTGTATTGGTAATCTCGGAAGCCTAACGTTACGAGATTGTCAATTTTACAGTTGGAAGTGAAACATGAGTAGGTTATAGTAAAACATATTAGTTAAGTAGGAAAATGCAGTCACTATGTAAGTAATGTGGCTTCAATATAATAATAACCGATGTCTGTTTTTTAATCTCCGTATACGGAAGTTGATGCATGCACCTTGTTAATTAGTGTCAGTATTCACCTGTGTGTAACTCGAAAGTAACTACGTCTTGTAAATTGGTTGCATTGAAGAAGTGAAAAAAAATCATGTTTTTTACGAACACATTATTCATCGACGCTTATTATTTCTATTATCTCTTCCATCGATGCGTCTTAGATTTTTTTGGTTGTTGTTGGTTTCGTTGGTCATGTACTCACCAGAAAAGTGTGTTGCTTCCATCATGTTGGACCTTTCTAAGCAACTCAACAATCCCCGTTGGTTACCATGTGGCTTTATTTAACGTTCTGGTTTTTGGCGTTATACATTTAATGTAATTAACAAAAATATAAATCGAAAAGACGAACCACCACAAATTTAATGACTTCTACTTATTATTTACCTTGAAGGGCCCATAAGCAGCTTTAAGCAAAATTTTATTTTTGTAGTCTATATCTAAGGTCTTCAGCAATAAGATGACATTGATATTATTTTCATGCAAAGCCGTTCAGTTTAACTTTTCAGTGTCTTTTTTGTCGATTTTTCATCTTAAAATGCAATATATTTTCTTATTAATAATCAATAATTACTTGGCTAGATTGATTCTGTCATATTTAAGCAATATATACCAAAATATATTGGTATCAGGGAAGATAATTAATTTTGCATATTGAAAATTGGTATCAAATTAGCTGCACTGCATACTTTTAAACACGGCTATCGTCGAACGGTCCAGTTCCGTGGCAGAAGGTAACAGAAAAGCTGTCATTTCAACATTGATTGAAAAACGCAGGTGAATACCTACCGACCTCTAGCATACATATTTAAGTGGCAAAAGTATTTTACTACCTAGCCCTAAACAGGAAAAACATAAATTTTAAAGTTTATTTTTTTACTTTTGACCACGATTTAGGTGTTTGGCCCTACTGTGCGACGCCCCTCCCCCATCACACCCTCCCCTCTCCCTCCCCTCTTTCCCTTTCGGCGTAAAGGTCGGATTTATCGTTTGCTCGTTCTCGATATATCCGATATATCGCACCTTCTTCCACCTCATCTATTCGCCTCCATCCTCTCAACGGACAATCTATCCACCTAATCTTTTTCACGCGTCTCCGTCGTGGGCCTTTTTCGGTTTATGATATCGCTATTCTTAAACCCATATGAATCTGTACAGCTCTTCCTATGTCCGCTTTACTGTCTTTCATTTCGTCGACTAACATTGAAAATTTATAGCTCCTTTAAATGATCTTATTCCTAATATCATCCCCCGTCGTTCAACCGCAAATCCAACTCAGAATCTTCATTCTTATTCAATAAATGATTCGATGATACCATTCTCGAATTTATGGAATCGTTTTTTATACGTTGCTTGTTTATTGAGCATCACTGGTATCATAATGACGCATGATTCCCTTCATCTGTCCCAATTTCAATAAAACTGAATCCACTCTTTATGTACGCACAGGTGCCCAGAACTATACCAAGCTCGACGAGTATGTAAACTCTATTTGCGCTCAGATGATGTAACTCTTTGTTCTGGGCTCCACGCTGCAATAATCGTTGCCTTGAGAACATTGCAGATATTGACCATACTTACTTTGAGGGTAAAACCAGCGTAAGCATTCTTATTACTAATGATCATCGATTGGCTTGATATCCTCTATGCCTGCACAATATTTTACGGCAAAGCATTGACGGTGGACATACTGTCCACCGTCACCGTCCTTTGTATGGCCTATGTGTGACATAATTTATCACCGGTTCGAAATGTTGTATTTCAATAATTTGTATCAGTGAAAATAATAATCATGAATTTCGAAACCGTTGAGCAATCAGCTTACGAACGCAGTTTCCGCTTCAGCCGCTTTGCTGAAAACAGTTCAAGGTGAGGCATTGATCTAATACTGGAATAAAAGTAAATATTCCCTATATATTATTACAGAAAGGTCTTTTTCTGTCATTCCGTATATGCTCTGTTAATACTGCACCTACAGTGATAAATGAGGTATCATTTTAAACGTTGAATCACCGGCTTCTGACGAAAAATACAATCTCAATCTCAAATTTCACTATTTACCCATTAATTTGACTTAAAAGTTTCGATAAACTCTCTTGCCTGTATTGCATTAATATGTTTTGTATATTTTTGCAAGAAAAAAAGTGTAAAGAAAGAACTTTATGATACACCTTCTTCTCTATCTAAAACCAAATTACACCATACTTATTCCCTGATAGCGTGAAAGTGCGAAATTTTCGCACGGGTTACCTAGTATATATATATATATATACATACAGAAAGGTCTTTTTCTGTCATTCCGTATATGCTCCGTTAATACTGCTCCTACAGTGATAAATGAGGTATCATTTTAAACGTTGAATCACCGGCTTCTGACGAAAAATACAATCTCAATCTCAAATTTCACTATTTACCCATTAAGTTGACTTAAAAGTTACGATAACCTCTCTTGCCTGTATTGTATTAATATGTTTTGTATATTTTTGCAAGAAAACAAGTGCAAAGAAAGTACTTTTTATGACACACCTTCTTCTCTATTTAAAACCAAATTACACCGTTTCCTTAACATAATTATTCCCTGATAGCGTGAAAGTGCGAAATTTGCGCACGGGTTACCTGGTTCCCTATATCTCTTGTAGAAGAGAGAGGATAGCATCATCGCATTGGCTTAGGTATTTCCTTTAATTATTTCTGCCATCAAGCAATGTTTTCTCCCGCAGGCAGTGACTAGGAAGGAAGATTTTGTTTTTGCATGGGCGTCGCGAATCGTGAAAAAAAATAATGCGGATTGAATTCTCTCCGCCGCCGTAATTGGATCCAGCAGTCTCCGTTGATCGATCTCTGCTCCCCAGAACGGATCGGATTTTGCGGAGACTTGCTGCGCTTTGCTGCCTGTAGACACCCTCCCTCTTTACGTCTTCGTTTTGTAGTGGAATTACGCGTCCGCTCTGCCTAGGTGTCCGCTCTGTAGCACTCTTTTTTTCTTCGTTTTTTTAAAATCCCTTATTCCCTTAAGGGAAGAATCGCGCGAAGTAAAAACGACGATGATAATGCTTTCCTTGGGTGTGCGCCTCGGCGACATGTTTTCCGTTCTCTTCGTGTGACGTCGTTTCATCGAGATATTAAGGGGTTGGGGGAAGAAACACCATCTAGTGGAATTATTCATAAGGGCGCCGGCGCGTTTTATGGCGTGGTGGATAAACAGTTTTTTTGATAAAGTTTTCATTCACACGACGTTCTTTCCATGTCCCACACCTTGTCTCTCCTCAGTGAAGAATTTTTCTGTAGTAGTCTTTTTATGAAGCGCGTGATATTTTTTTTCACTCGCGTAGCGGAGATGCAAATCCCTACCCGAGGAACAGAATGCCTTCGGGCCCTGCAATTTCTGGAACATTGCGAAAAAAAACCTACTATGAGTGTACCAAAGATAAGTGGAATCAGAGGACTGAGATACGTGCCTTTTGCATTAGGGGGGAGTTTATATTATTTTTTCATTAGGGTTTTATATGAAAAATATCTCGGGAGCACCCAATTTTTTGGGAACGGTTCGTCCTTCGCAGGTAAATTTTTACGGTACTGTAAAATAAAGTGTAGATGCATATTTTTGCCGACCCTTGCCATTTACAGAGTTCAAGATAGTTGGATAAGAATCGGGAGGAGCTCGGTTATTCGTCACAAGGGTTATTTATGAGTTCCTGAAAGTTTCAGGAAGCTGCGATAACTTCTTCTGGCTTTGCAGTGAAGACAGCTGAGTTGGTTGTATGTGGCTCGAAGTAAGATATAAATCGTCCCAATTTATAATGAACTGGAAGAGGGAATTAATGGACGGGCAAAGAAATAAAAGTCTTTTGCATTCGCAGCTTGAAAATTCCAAAATAAACAAAAAAATAGATAACTCATGTGTTTTTATGGGAAGACAAAGATTTTTGAGCTCACCCTGGGGGTTTATTTTGTAATCTCACCTTTTTAGTGACTCTTAGTGGAAAGGCGGGAGATCCGTTTCCCTCTCTTAATGATCAGCTCACGAACGGTTCGTGAATTGTCGAAGCTTCAATTATCTTATAACAAATAAAAGATGCCGAGACTAGCGAATACCCAGATTGCTCAACATCTTACGGAATATATCTTATACTGTACATACCACGAAAATCTAAATACAGTCAAAACTACAAGCGACATGTAAGCAATCACTCAATATTAAAAAAAAATTAAGTGCATCTAATTAGTGTTCGATTCACAAGCACGGGAATTATCTACCAAGAACGTAGATTTTAAGGCAATATTTGTTAAAATTATGAAATTATAGTATAAATAACTGAATTCCATTCTCCATACACTGGCGGATAGACACACGAAAACAAAGGTACCAGCAACATTGTTTGGGAAATATTGATACGAAATATATGCACAGATAATTCAAGCTAATAATAACATAAGCATTTCAAACAAAGCATACCTTCAAGTGCCCAATATATTGGAGTTGAAAATGCTGAAGTTCTTCACGTATAGCCAATGACAACAATATGATTTAAAATCGTTTGTATCTTTCGCGCCCTTGTTTATTTTCCAACTCAAGATTCAAGTGGAAACGATGGTGGCTCCATGTCACGTTCTTTATGACAGTTGAGATGGAACTAATGGCAGGCGGAGATAATGAAACGGATCAAGAGTCGTAAGATACGGATCAGAGCGGATGAATCGTCTAAAAGACCAGCACATGACCGGCAGTTCACCGATTGAGATCCGAAGATGGTCACGCCGCCGCCTGGGTGAGGGAGTTGAATTACGAAAAAGTGAGATTTTATGACGTATTCTCTCTAAAGTGAGATTACAAAATAACCCCCCAGTGCACCCTATCACAGAAGATGTACATCAAAGGGGATGATGAAATTCGCCATGAAAAATGAATTAACTTGACTGGGACTCTATAAATTTTGGTTTGCATCTTTGCATCCGTGCGCGTGACAGCGTTCCAGATCATTTGTGCTATCACAATGAATGGAAATATGAAAAAAACCCAAAGGTCAGAAACAAACTGACAATATTCGCGGAACCCACCGTTATCACTACTAAGCAGCAAAATACGAGTTCATGCGAAGGAAATGAAATTGGTTTAAGCGTTGTGAATGACAGTAATTAGCAGGTACTTAAAAAATACAAACGCATCAAAATTTTGACGAGTACCTACATACGTGTTGTGATTTGAACTGGAACGGCCTCTACGAACAAATTTCCGACCGGTAACGATTAGTGCGACGACATTCAAGTAAGAGGAGTCTAAATGTGTTATGGGTCTAAAAAGTTAAAAAACGAAAAGAGGTGTGTAGATAATGATTTTAAATAAATTTACCGAGTTTTTTAAAACCCATTTGCATTGCTTATGTCATCCTCACTAGTCCTTAAACCCTAAGGTTGACTGCAGCCATCCATTTTACCTTTTACCTTGCTAACTTCTTTATGCCTTTGTAGTTCTTTTGTTTCCTATACCGTTTTAGTTGGTCTATGTATTTGTGCATCGGTTTTCCCTGTGGGGGTTTCTCTTTCTTTTTCCGTTCTGTTATATTCCTTACTAATTCGAGGTGTCCTAAAGTGTAGTCTATTCGTCTGGTCTTTGTCTTCTTAATGGTGCTTAACATGGTGCTCCCCTTTATCATTCTTCTCGACACTTCCTCGTTTCTGATCTAATCCATCCATTTTGTCTTCAGCATCCTCGCACAGCACCAAGTTTCGAAAGCCTCTTTTCTATTCTCTTCTGTTTCTAGCTTTCTAAATAGTCCATGTCTCTGGGCGATATAGCGGATCACTCCACTTGATTTTTTTCAGGTACTTCATCCTTATTGGTAATTATCTTTTCTTTGAACATAACCGTTGTTTATTTTTTTTTATTTTATGGCCTTCATTGGGCCACTTAAGTCATCTTCTGGATTTTTTATTGTTTACTGTCAGCCAAGTATTTCTTCGTTCGCTCGGATCGTAGCTTTCTTTCTTCATCTGAGATTACCCTTCCTGTTCTCTGTTTGTTGATCTTGGTTTGTGCTCTGACCGTTGTTTATTTGATCATGAATACTTCATTGGCTTGGGTTACTATTAGCTTGATGTCCGCTGAACTTCTATCCACGTTATACAGCTTCCAAGTTAGGCGAAGGATTTCACTGATTCTAGACCCTCCCCTCGCATCTTACGTAATGCCTGCCTTCAAATTCTCTCTTTTACATATGTACTGTTATTTTTGTTTTTTTTGTCCCGTTAATCTTCATGCTGCAATTTTGTATTTCTCGATCCATGTTATTCTGGGATGCAGTAAGTTTCAACTCTTCTTCTTCACTACGACTGCAGTGTGTCCAGCAAAGCGAAGCAAGCTGATTTGAACGTCGTAAGTCTGAGACTTAGAGACGGAAAATATTTATTTTAGTTTAGAAACTGCTTATGTGTAGACCCTACCCTACAAGCAGCAACAGGTGTATGTGGCAGGGAATGTTAGGACACGAGGGAAGGGAGCGATTGTGGATAATATCATAAATGAGGGAAGGGTGATGGTAAATTGTATTTTTTTCAAAAGTGTCTTTTGAGTCTAGCTCTGCTATTTTGTAGGTGCCAATCGTGCGTGGGAAGAAGTTATTGTTTTACCTGTGTAATATTTTAACAATTAATTACCTATTATATAACGATAATCTTTCTATTCTACCGACAGTATAAATAACATTTTTTCCTTTCTTTATAACATATGAACTCTATTTATTCACAGTTGTATTTCGCTCCACATCAAAGGTTAGATATTTGTCCGTACAAGCTTATACGAAATACAACATCGCACTCAATAAAAACATATTATACATGACTAACAATATAAGGTGTATTTGGTACATTTGTCAGTATATCACATTGGTTTCTTCGCCCTTTGGGCCACAGCTATAATTCCCTTTTGGGAATTTCTATTTACCTTCACGGAACACTTCACTTTTTGTACACAAATGTATTCACTTGCAAATATAAATAACCTTTACCAATTAATTATGATTACATACATACATATATAATGACTTCTTTCATGGTTGTCGTCATGACACACGTGCTTTGCGCTGATCCCTCGACTCGCTAATGGAATCAGGCAGTTAACTACACCGCTGTCTCACTACAGGTACTCGGCCGCAAGGTTGACTGCTCCCTGGTTATGTCTCTGGTATTTTCCAGCTGACCTCGGCTTACTTCCTTTTACAGTACGGCTAATACTTCCCTCGTACCGGAAACCACTACTTCATAAATACTTCTTCAGTTTTCTATGGTCTCTTTGACGTAATTTCACCGCAGCGAGTGGCGTGGATTCGAACTTTATCTTGGTTGATTGTTTGAACTGCCAGCCTCCTATAACCTACCAACCTAAAACCACGGGCAATGGCAGGGCCCTCGGCCCTAAGAACAGAGCGCTGCAATGGTGCAACTTGAGTCCACCTCTTCAGCGATATTGTCTGTGTAAGTAACTCGCCTGTATATATATTCATTTTCTCCCTCCTTCTATTCGAATGTTTTCGAATGAATTTCCCCTCGTTTCCTTTCGTGTGCAGGTGTTCCTAACTTGAAACAATAGTGTTTTGCTGCTATCGGCTATTGTTTGGTTTCAGTTTGATCACGCGGTCAGGTCGTGGTCACCGTAGCGTACTTGTTGCTACCTCACATCTTTAACAGTGCAGAGTCTAAAAATAAAACTCACTGCACGTACGTGGTTGCTTCTTAAAATATTTAACGTCGAAATATTCAACATGGCTGGGATTACAATATGTTGCACCTGTAACTGTTCGACCTTGCTCCTACCTACATTCTCTGTAATGCAAAAACTCAGATTTCTCAGGATTACCTGCGAACAATGTATTTCTCCCTATTTCACTGCCACTATGGTGGTTTGAGCGAGATAGTTCCCTAGTCCAAATGAAGACCATATCAAAATTTTATTTTTTTATTTCAGCGTCTGTAAGAAGTATGAAATAAATATTGTAGTAATGGTGCAAAGATATAGTTATATATGACCAAAATACTCAGGAATTAAATAAGTAAAGCTACATAAAGTTCTAAATTGACTAATTTGTTCCCGCCGTACGGTTTAAAACCCTTCAAAACAGCAGGTTTGTTGCGATTCTGTAAAAATTATTGTGTTGAGTATTAGATTATTTTTTGTAAATAGTTGAGAAAACATGCAATATACACATCGTTAGTTTTTTGACGAAATATAGGTGCTAGAAGTTCTTAATTTTTTAATTATTCTCCCTCTGGAGCGCATAGCCGTAATCTATCTCATGTAAAACAGCTTACCTTTTCAGGCAAATTGCTCGAAAAGTAGTTCGGCAGGAGGTTGATATTTTGATATCCTTGGAAAGATGAGTTTTTTCTTTAAAATGAGGCCAAATTCATTAAATTCTGGATAAAGTGATTTTTCGCTCAAACTACCTTAATGTATGGAATCAAATTGTGCACCAGCCTCAAAGGATATAGTTATTCTGTAAAAAAGGGCAATCAGGATCATATCTCACTCTTACCTAACAGAGCACTGTAGGCCTATTTTCAGGCAGCTTGGCGTCATGGCTCTATACAGCCTTTTTATTTACAAATGTGTATGTAATGCGAAGGATAATCTAAGTTTATATAAAACTGGTGCAAACGTCCATCTCCATAATACTAGGAAGAAAGATAATATTGTTCATGTGTCTATCGTATTTTGTCGTTTCTGTCAGCACTTAAAGACATGAGGTGGGGTCAATAATATCCAAGGTGTCACCCTGTAACTCGTGTGGCTTTAATATTTCAAGTGGTTTAGCCTAGTGTATGGCCTCTCAAGTCTCCAGCACCACCCAAACAATACCAGGAGCTAAGAAATCCAGAATCGCCGTCGAACAGTCTTTAAGGAGAAGCAGTCTTAAGCGAAAGTGGTCGCTCGTTCCCCTCGCTTACCTGCACAGGAAGTTGAAGTACGCGTATCTGAAGGCGGAGGCCAGGATGTCACCGACGCTGGACATGTAGAGGAGCATGAGAGGGATCCCAGCCAGGGCGTAGGCCATCGTTGCCACTTTTCCCCAGAACGTCCGCGGAGTCAGGTGACCGTATCCTGCGGGGCAAAACATAATAATAATAACTCTATATTCACCAATTGAAAAATACATTTGTATAGGCTTCGTCATAGTAAATTAATAAAAGTCAGTTACCATTGAACTTCTTCATATTTTCGGGTCCTACTGCGTTAGTTGCTGTGGTGATTACAACAGTTTCACTGGAACTACTGCCAGCGTCTTCAGGTCGAAGATGCCGGTTCACCATATAATGATAACCAAAATTGTGAACCGGCATCTTCGACCTGAAGACGCTGGCAGTAGTTCCAGCGAAACTGTTGTCATCACCACAGCAACCAACGCGGAAGAACCCGAAAATATGAAGAAGTTCGTCGTAAACCACCGCGAAAATCTTCGTTCTTACATCAGTTACCATTATCACCAATAAACTCTGTGACTGAGTGATAACATTTCTGTCGTAAATATGTTTTCATTTCCAACTTGAAATTTCTGTCCATATTTCCTTCATCCTTTGAGAGTGCCTTTCCTTTTGTTCTTGCGTCCATTTTCTTCCATCCCTCGACTTATTTATTTCCGGAAATTTTGCTGTGTGAATTACTTCTCTAAAAACAGGTATGGACACTATTATTAGAAGTACTTACATAAATGATAGATAGGGGTTATGTCGATTTCAGGGGGACCACATGGCGGACGGACCCAGGTTAAAACTTCCGATATTTCGATGGAAAGTAGCTTCCATCTTTCTCTAGGTAGAGAGTAAGAATGAGGAAAGGGATAGAGATTGAGGTATGGGAGGGCAAAGAGGGGGAGACGAAGGTGTAGAGGGGAAGGAGGGGGAGAGGAAGGTGTAAGAGGGGAAGGAGGGGAAAGACGAAGAGCGGGGAGAGGGCGAGCGGAGGGGAGAGAGGAAAAAAGGGGAGCAAAAGGAAGAGGAGAGTGGAGGAAGCAGGGAGAGATGAGATGAGGGGGAGGGAGAAACTAGTGTGATTTATTGAGTCCAGGGGGCGAGAAAGCCTGGTGGATAAGAATTCAAGAAGATTCAAGATCTTTGAGCTGAAGGGGAGAGGAAGAAGGGGGAAGGGAAGCAAGTAGACCGACTTTAAAAGTGTTATTGAAAGTGGAGTTGTGGGAGGAGACGTGAATGGCGACAGGGAGAGAAACAGAGAGGGAGGGGCAATCGTTACAAGACGAGCGGTGCCCATTCATTCTAATATTGAGAGGAGTGGTGGATAAGCCAATATAGAAAGAAGGGCAGTATTGGCAGAGGAGGATGTAGACAATGTTAGGCGTGGTGCAGGAGGGTTAGAGGACAGAAGGGAGGGGAAAAGCGAGGAACTTGTCCGGCAAGGGCTGGGTGATCACCCAGCAAAAATGTATTTTGTTTTTCATATAAGATATAGGACTTGTTTTTCTATAAGTATCTAGAATATGAATGAAATGAAATTTATGTCCTATAACGGCGGAACCAGCTTAATCTATCGTGGCTGAATTTTACCCTTTTGCTGTAATTTTCCTTTATCGATTCTTGAACAGGTTATGGCATCTCTAATTTAACATGCATGTGGTATGATGAAAGTGACATTGTTTGAAGTATTTACCTTTAAAATCGGCGATGAAAGTTGAATGTGCCATACCGATTATCATCGTGTCTTGACAGTCGTCGTGCCTACTTAACCACGTTTACTTCACTTAGGT
The DNA here is from genome assembly GCA_963573305.1 of Pyrrhosoma nymphula. Taxonomy (NCBI): domain Eukaryota; kingdom Metazoa; phylum Arthropoda; class Insecta; order Odonata; family Coenagrionidae; genus Pyrrhosoma; species Pyrrhosoma nymphula. Next base: position 19,441,805 of record OY754330.1, on the reverse strand, counting down.
GCTTAGGCAGAGGTGTGTAATAAGGGTTGCGAGACGATATGGTAGCTTACCTCTTAGGAAAGCTAACATATCGTCTCGAAAGCTTACCGCTTAGGTATACCTTACATCTTAGGACTTAGTAACTTGTATCTAAATAGGGAGAACTTCAGTAAACACCTTGCGATTCTACTGATTATATTTTTTGTTTTCAGCTAGTTTCACTACTTCGCATCATCTTCACGAATTATTGGTTGGGTAAACCATTTATAATTAATTCCTGGGGGGAGGAGAATTAAATAAATCAGAGTAGAACGTCCTCTCAGGTTCAGTGCGGTCAAACATGTTATTACAATCGACCCTTTTTTGCTACAAACGATTCCATTGGTACATAGAGCGAAGTGTCAATTTCTAAGACAAAAATTTAAAAATTTCCATATTCTAAAACGAAACAGCAAGAAAATATACCCGTTGCGATAAAAAAAATTCCTTCAGTTAAATTGCATAGTTTTTATTTAAGTTTTCTTAATTTCAAAACGGAATTCAACAAAGTATTGGGTCCTCAACCATCTCTCATAGTTTGAAACTAGCTTTTTGTGTGACAAACCTATCAATCCAGTGAAAGTTTCATTCAATCGATTTCACGTTCTTTGAAATCGAAAGGTAAAACTCAAAATAATATGAAATATATCGTTTCTACGGATTATTTCTGAATGTTTTCTGTGAAGAAATGGAGAAATTTCGTCCTAGGATGACGTAAAATCGTTTGAAAAGAGATAGATGCTATATGTTTGAGACAAAAAGGGAATCCGGATAAAACCTTCCGCTTTTGAAAATAAAAAAATATCGGAGGGATTGTTTCTTCTTCGCGAGAGTAAGCGTGAGCGCCAGAAATGAATTATTTATTTCATCCAGTTCTCCTGTTTTATGGTTGGTGGATTGGAATTTTCGAAAAACGATTCGCCGTTTGTGGTAACCTATGCACGCGGAAGGAAAATTTCATCTGGTTTACAACCGTCAGATATGATCTGGGCAAACGAGTGGCATTGAGCGAAAATAATTTGTGGTCGGTCGCGAATTCATGGACGTTCCCTTTTGAGGTTCTATGAGTCTGGGCGAAATCCTGGTGTAATTATTTGATTAATAGTAATTTTGGTATTGATATAGGACGCGTGGCATATTTATTTAGCTGTTTGAGTTCACCGCAAAAATATGCCCGATGAAGAAGAAATACTTCTTGAAAAAGTATTAAAAAAAAAGGATTCCGGAAAACCCACTTGCACATTATTGAGCTCTATTTTAGAACGTCATATACTTCTTCAGATTGTCTCTTTATTAAATTCAAGGTATAGAAGATAGTTATTTTGGCAATCCTTGGATATATTTTCCACATTTGGTGAGATATATTTCTTCCTCCAATTCTTTAACACACTTTCGTTGGGTAACCACCTTCAAAGGGTGTAGAAGTGATGGAGGATTAGGTATATAGGTGAATACTAATCTGTTTATTAGTGGAAGAAAAGTATATGGAATCACTAATGAACCTTAAAACAATAAAATAACTTTAACGCAACTGTAGGAGATCGGGGGTGCGTTGGTAACCATTTACGCATTCGCGTTGTCATCCTCTTTGTGGTTGGTACTTTCCAGACATATTTAGTTTATCTGTGTCTTATTTACAAAAGCCCTTTCTTAAAGCTGCACATAAGGATAAGGTTTTTCTTGTGTTCATCTTGTAACATTTTAATAATTAATTACATATCATGTAACGATAATCTTTCTATTCTACCGATAATATAAATAACACTTTTTGCTTTCTTTATAACTTATGAACTCCATTGATTCACAGTTGTATTTCACTCCACATCAAAGGTTATATATTTTCCCGTACTAACTTATATGAAATACAACACGGCACTCAATAAAAACATATTATACATGAATCTCAATATCAGGTGTATTTGTTACATTTGTCAGTGTATCACATTGGTTTCTTCGCCCTCTGGGCCACAGCGATAATTCCCATTTGGGAATTTCTATTTGCTTTCACGACTCACTTCACTTTTTGCACACAAATGTATTCACTTGCACAAATAAATACCCTTTACCAATTAATTATGATTACATGCATACATATATAGTTACTTCTTTCATGGTTGGCGTCATGGCACACATGCTTTGCGCCGACCCCTCGACTGGTTAAGGAAATCACTTAGGTAACGTCCACCGCTGTCTCGCTACAGGTACTCGGCCGCAAGGTTGACTGCTCCCTGGTTATGTCTCGGGTATTTTCCAGCTGACCTCAGCTTACTTCCTTTTAAAGTACGGCTAACACTTCCCTCGTACCGGAAAACACTACTTTATAAATACTTCTTCAGTTTTCTATGGTCTCTATGACGTAATTTCACCGCAGCGTGTGACGTGGATTCGACCATTATCTTGGCTGATTGTTTAAATTGCTAGCCACGTTTAGAGTAACTCGCCTGTACATATACTCATTTTCTCCCTCCTTCTATTCGAATGTTCTCGAAGGAATTTCCCCTCGTTTCCCTTCTTGCGCAGGTGTTCATAACTTTAAACAATAGTGTTTTGCTGCTATCGGCTATTGTTTGGTTTCAGTTTGATCACGTGGTCAGGTCGTGGTCACCGTAGCGTACTTGTTGCTACCTCACACCTTTAACAGTGCAGAGTATAAAAATAAAACTCACTGCGCGTATGTGGTTGCTTCTTAAAATATTTAACGTCGAAATATTGAACATGGCTGGGATTCCAATATGTTACAATCTACATACATCTACATCGTGAGCCACCACGAGGACTCTCAGCTGGGGGAATTAGGATACTATCCATAATTTGGAAGGGATGGAAATTTAGAATAGTGAAGGCACGAAAAGTGCGATGTTTTTTGAAGAATGTGTTGACAAAATTGTGTTGTCCTGTTTTTGTCATAATACTTAATGTTGTTCTGAAAGAAAAAGTCTTGAACCTATTTGCTCGACTGAAATTTTCTAAATTTTCACACTTTCGTCTGCCCTATATATATAGTGCGAGGTTAAAAAAATCCGCTGTGTTCGCTCTAGGAAGGTTTTGACAAGTGTAATGTACGGATCGCAATTTATTGCTGTAGTAATGGATAGTTTTGGAATTCTTGCCTTTACGTTGATCTAACTTAAGCAGTTAAAAGAATCTGTAGAATGGATGTGCGGTGTCATGATATATTCCCTTTCGCATCTATGAATAGAGGAGAGACTGAATGTGGCTGTTGGATGGTTCGCGAGGCCCTAATTGGCTGCCGGCCGACTGCATTGTTGTGCGTGAATTGGGATTACGTACCATTGTTTGATCGAGCGTGCATGCTGCGCATGAAAGCTGCTCGTATATCTCCAAATAAATTAAATTCATGCCTGTAATCTCGATTTTGTTTTATGCATTTCATTCGAAAAGAAAGCGACTTCAATGGCACCTTGGCTGAAGGCTTCCTGGTAGCGTATGTTGGTAAACACTATTCTCCCCATAAGGTAGTTTTAGCCAACGAATCACTTCACCTAAAATTTGATGAATTTTGTCTAATTTTAAAGAAAAAACTCATCTTTCCAATGCCATCAAAATGTTAACCCTTTGCCGAACTACTTTTCGAGCAATTTGCCTCAAAATACAAGTTGTTTTATGCTGCGCCTTCAGTCACATAAAACTTGATGAATTCGACTTAATTTTAAATATAAAAAATCCCATATTTACAAATATATCATAATATAAATTCATTTACGAACTACTTTTCGAGCAATTTGCCTAAACATTTACGCTGTTTTTCGTAAGATAGTTTACGGCTCTGCGCTCCAGTAGGAGAATATTGAAAAAAAAATTGGAATTTCTAACACCTAGATTTCGTAAAAAACTAACGGTGTGTGGTTTATATTTTTTTAAAACTATTTATAAAATGTAATCAATTACCCCCCGAGTAATTATTACAGAATCGTAATAAAAACATATTTTGTGGAGGATTTTCACCGTACGGCGTGAAAAAATGAGTCAAATTAGAGTCTAACTGTGGAAAAATTTATTTAATTCCGGAGAGTTATTAACATATAAAACCATATTTATGCGTCGTTAATATAGCAATATTTTCTTAATACTTCTTACAGATACTTAAATAAAATAAAAAGAGATATAGTCTCCTTTGTGACTAGGGAAATATCTCCCTTTCAAGTGTGAGAGAAAAAGAAGCAGCATGTCCACTGCTGATTTATTGCAACAGAAAGAAGTTGCTGCAGACTTCTTCAGGGCCTTCTAGGTTAATTCACAAATTTGTTGCTTGAATTGTTCTGCCAAAGAAAGTGTATATCCACCAATATAGTATAATCTGAGGTTTTAGGCGTGATGTAGTGGAAACGGAACATAACTGCAATTAATGAAAAAAGAACAATTTCCACAAGTAGGACATTTATTGCACGACCGGTTTCGCTTTATACAGCATCTTCGGGTTCATGTATTAAGTGTGCTCAAGCTTATATAGGGAGGCGGGAAGGGGGGGTTTTATGACGGGGTGACGGAAGAAGGAGAGAAGGGTGGACAGTCTCATATTGCAGTCACCGATATATAGTATAATCAAGGGCTTTGTAATATTGTGTGTCGGGCATTATCAGTTTCAGTTTGGCTTTCGTTCCCGTTGCAAGTGTCCCCCTTCACTTTCGTTGCAATTGAATCAATTTCAGAATTTCGCCGTTCAAGTGAAAGTTCGCTGTAACGATTTCAAACAGCTTTTGAGCCGTGAAATCATTAATTGTTGCTTTATATAAATACAAAGATAACAGTGACATCAATTTAAAAAAAACAAACATTTATCACATTGTAAAACACTATTAAAAAGCATGTATAAAATTTATATTTAGGCCACGGGCTACCTCAATAAACATCCTTTGCCTATTGCCGCATGTAAAAAATTAAACTTTTACCGGATACTCGGATTTAGTAAATTTACAGCCGTTGGAAATACAGTAACTCCACACTATATGGAATACCCAATACCCCATTTTTTTTAACTGTCTCCAAAATTAAACTTTTGATAGTGTTTTATTATTCGGAAAAATCTGACGCAACTACTTGTGGCGGAATCCTATAAACGTTGCTTTTCGTTACTCTATTAGACGATGCAGCTCCAGCATTTCTTTTTATGCGTATTTGCACTGATGCCGTAAGCTTAAGGGGAGATTTTTATAATATCCTAGAATGATTGTAGCCTCATCTACACCAAATTGCGAAGCTGGGGTGATATTTCAGAAACTAAATACTCAAGAAACAACTGCATTTACATGTTACCTTTAAATTATTAGAAAAAAAACCATCTGGTCTGTTGCGTGAAGGGAGTTGGAATATTTTTAAAAGTTATTTTTATTTCAAAAAGCGTCATTGCCTGATTTTTATATTTAGGATCCCTTCTTTTGATTTATTGAGGTTTGGTAAATTTAAATTCCTTCATTTCTCTGTCAACGTTTCGACAAATGTATTGCCATCTTCAGGGCTAATTGAAAACCATTAAACAAAATTAACAACATATAAACAGGTGGAAACAGATAAAAATAACTATTGTTATAACAACTTTGGTGATAACTACACCTTACATTTTTTAAATAGGGTACACTAATTTAACAAATATAAACAAACCCGTGAAATTTTAATTACACTAATATGATGTCAACCATTCCAGTATACAGGGTAAATATAAACAGTTCCTTAGCAACAAGAGAACAAATCAGATTTCACCAAACATTAATTTTGAAAAATCATGAAAATTGCTTTGTATAACTACAAAGATAACAATAACATCAATTTAAAAAAAACAAACATTTAACACATTTTGTATATGTAAAACACTATTAAAAAGCATATATAAAATTTATATTTAGGCCACGGGCTAACTCAATATATATTATTTGCCTATTACCGCATGTAAAAAATTAAACTTTTTACCGGATACTCATATTTAGTAAATTTACAACCATTGGAGATTCAGTAACTCCACACTATATGGAATACCCAATGGTTCCACCTTCCTGTATGGAGATATGGTTCTGTAGCTATCTGTAACGTATGATATGAATTGTGTTGTTGATGCTGGGTTGCTGGGGAGTTGTTGATAAAAAGGAAAGGGGGATTGTTGGGGAGAATTGGATTTGGAGAGGATGCTGGATGCATCAAGAAAGATTGTATTGGAAAGAATAAAGAGTTTTGAAACGAAAATAAACGTCTGACGTTACATATCTGATAATATGAACTATGCATTCAAATTTCATCGAAAGTAGGAAGTCTACATTGGCTACATTTGGCTTGAAGCGTCCTTTTGAAAATCAGGAGATGGCCTTGGTTTAAACTACCTCTCTCTCTCTCTGCCAGTCCTGCGGATGGAAGTCACCAATTATGAAGCCAACGGCGTGGAAAATGAGTTTCGAGTTCAATCAAAGGGGGGAGTAACCCTGTAACCCTGTGCTACCTGTAAATTATTAGGCATATCGCGTACCCGGACAATCACGCGCATACAGGGTTTTGGTGGATGAGTTTGGAAATAGAATTTTTACATTTTACGCTTATGAAATGGGAGTTTTATTTTTAAACAAGTCGACATGCTAAGGATGCCTTCAGAAAAAATGACCCGTTGATAAAAACTCACATTACAGCATCATTGGCGTTCAATCGCCTTTCAGTCCTCACTTAGCATGTAACCACTTCCCTAATTTTTGCACAGTATTATTTCAGAACAACTGGACAAATGTTTACGTATTTTTTGTGAGGGTCGTAAGTTTTAGGGACCTAGTAGTGTACTTAACTCCTTCCTTTCACGAACGATAATTTACACCCATTGCTTCATTTTAAAAAATGTGCAAAAATCAATCACACGTGTATAAATTTATAAAAAGCGTTTAAATCAAGCATTTATTTTAACCTTTAAAATTGCATTAGTATGTTAAATAAGCTACTAAAAATATGTTATACTCTACGTAACTTTTTTTTTTAATTGATTGAAGGCAAAGGCTGATTGGTAACCGAAATAAGAGACACCATTGAGTCCAGGAAGTCCATGAAAAACTTGAAATAAAATTTGGCGTTGAATCAGATTTTGTGGAGTAAATAATTTTTTGTTCTCATAAACGAAGAGTAGTTTTGCTTAAGGTAGTTTTAGCAAAAAATCACTTCACCTAGAATTTGATGAACTTGGCCTAATTTTAAAGAAACAAATCTCATCTTTCCAATTACAGAAAAATATCAACCCCTTGCCGAACTACTTTTCGAGCAATTTGCCTGTAATTATAAGCTGTTTTACATGGGATAGAATATGGCTGAGCGCTCCAGAGGAAGAATATTAAACAAATTAGGAACTTCTAGCACCTAGATTTCGTCAAAAAAACTAACAGCGTGTAGATTGCATGTTTTCTCAACTATTTATAAAAAATAATCTATTACTCACCACAGTAACTTTTACAGAATCGCAAAAAAACCTGCTGTTTTGAAGGGTTTTTAGCCGTAAGGCGGGGAAAAAATGAGTCAAGTTAGATACTTACATAGCTTATATTTATTTAATTACTGAGAATATTCGTAAAATATAACTATGTATATGATTGCGCCATTAATATTACAATAATTATTTCGTACTTCTTACAGACGCTGAAATCAAAGATTAAATTTGAATATGGTCTCCACTATGACTAGGGATCTATCTCGCTCTCAACGACCTTAATTTTATTGCCATAAGTGTATTCCATTCAGATCATGCTGGGATTGTTTTTTGAAAAGCCGTCCATCCCTATTTCAATTGATATCTTCTTGATTGATATTTTTATTTGATCCAATTAATGATCATTCTTGTCCACTAAGAGTCCTCTCTATGAAGCTCTACATTCGTGCCTTCCTTACCTCTCTCCAGTTTTTCCTTGTCGTTTTTCATAGGTTTTGGGAAGTAGCCTATTGAAATTTATGCTTACTGCTCTGCAAACACGAGATGGCTTCTAGAATAATGTATTTTGCTTTAAATGGTTTAAATTTATTCCTATGAATCGATACGTCGTCATATAAAGATTTATGTTAATAATCTTATTTTCTTTCAATGAATTGAGAAAAAATTTAAAAATATTGAGTTGACTGTGTTAATTAATCATTTTAAATTTAATACCTAAAATTTAGTTCGAAAAAATTAAGTCTTGATTTTATGGATGTAAAGAGGTTCGGTGGTTTTACTCGACTTAAGAGAATTCGACAAAACTTGCTGGAAGCATTACTTATGTTGTCTTAAATCTACCTAATTTTTTTCAGAATTATTTACCGCAGATTACTTTAGCAATTTGATCGAGAAGTGGACAAAAAATTACATGGGTTCTTATGGGAACACAAGGTACGAGTAGCTTAATTCATCAAAAAGATCCTTTTTCTAGTGAAGAATAATAAAAACAAAAATAATAAAAATAAAGTATATCAAATGATTTTCATACATTATTCTATTGATGATTTAAATTATTTTTGTTTTTCTTCTTCTTAACTAAAAAACGTTCTGTACGATGAATAAAGCTAGTCGCACCTCGCGTTCCCATTAGAACCCATATGTAATTTCAGGCCCACTTCAACATCAAATATCCTAATAAATCTGCGGTAAATAATTTTGAAAAAAATCAGGTAGCTTTAGGAAAACATAATTAATGCTTTCAGCAAGTTTCGTTGAATTCCCTTAAGTTGAGTGAAACCACCGAACATCCTCAAATCAGTATGCTTCTTCATCACGATGTACTTTATGAAATACTTTGTTTTTTTTTCGACGTGACTTACTACCGACTAACATATCCTTGAAAAATATCTATTTAAAATAAATTATTACCACTAATTGTAAGACACTTAAGGTTACCTACCCTCTTAAAATGTGTTGTGAATGTTTTCCTTAATTTATGAGACCCTTTCCCAATGTCTGGTTGAACATGCACCACTAAGAAACACGCTGGGCACAAAAACTGAAAAAAAAACTCGGAGATAATCTGGAGTTACACAACTTGTCGGTTGGCAGTGCGCATGCGCTGTGATTTATTTCGAAGCGATCCAAAGGAGAGTGTGAGATGTTTGGTTTGAGAGAACTGGAGATGAAATGGGGAGAAGGGATGGATGGGCGAAGTTGTGGAGACGTTTGCGATCAAGGTGATTATAAGGTAAAGTTGCTTCAAGCGCTGGCGAGCAAAAGCTGTGACGTCACGACCGAGAGTTGCGGTTTGCAGTCGTGAGACGAAGGCGAAAGAAGCGAGTTGAAATTGTTATTCACTCGTATATTTTAACTCACAGGCGATTAAATAGTAATTTGTTTTTCTCAAGTGATTTGAAGATGCGTTGCACCGTGGCAACAAGTTCCAACAACTCGGAGAAAGCGAAAAAGAGTTGTAACGCTTCAAGAGCCGTCGCCGTTCGCGAGTTTTCAAGAGCCGTCGCCAAGGACGAAAATAAATAAACAGGACAACAGAGGAAAGGAAATAAGAGGAATCGGCAGTCTAGAATTAATCAGACGGAAAAGTATTAAGATTGAAAATAGTGAAAAGGTGTAACATGATAACTGAAAGTGAAAAATAAATTGTTATAAAGTTGAGTACAAATATAATTCCATATGTAAATAAACGTGGTCTTCCTTGTTTTGTTGTATCATCCATATCATATACTTTCCTTAAAATCATGTAAATCCCAAGGCGAGGGACAGATTAACATCGTCAGTTTTACGTATTTAATCTCCAGTTTAAATCATTGGGTGCTGTGAAAGCTAATTACAACTCCTTTGACGAGACACTAAATTAGCAATTGCCCTGTTGATAAACCTTCTATGGACTGAATGTTGCATTAATAGCTCATGTTTGGTGTACTATTTCCTTGTCTAGTTTTCCGAAGAATCCTAATATTAGGAAGGTGTGGATATTGAAATGCAAGAGAGACGAAAAGAGGAATCCGGACTAATGCCAAGTGTACTCGGATCACTTCACTCCCGATGAGTTTAAGCGAGATATGCATGCTGAATTTAAGGGATACCGTCCCACACGTAGGTTGCATGAAACTGCTGTTCCAAGCCTTAATTTGCCATCTGTGACCTGTAAAGCTATTCATCCGTCGGTTGCCAAGCAAAGGGCCAAAGAAAGACTCACTTCCTTCTACTCACCTTGCGTAGCGATTGGAATCGTTTCGCCCGGTGGCCGCGGCGGACTCTTTGAGGGCGCGAAAGGCTATCGTACTAGCACGGCTACACGCGGTATTCAGATAAGCTCACTTTCAAAATCAAATAACTTTTGATAAAATAGAGATATAAAAATATAAATGTTTCACTACATTAAAGCATTAACACTGAGGAGTATAGGAAAAATACGTAGTAATCTGTAATTGTGTATGTGAACCTGCCAAAAGTCTGCAAATCTACAAATTTTTATCGAATACGAAGAAAAACTGCTTTCAATTAGTTAAAAAATATTTTTAAAAAAATAATATGAATGTACATATTATAGTGTTTCAGACTAATCACAAACATTATTGTAATTTTTATGGCACCAAAAATGAAAAGTTTATTCAATGTAAATAATTTAAAAAAATCAAATTGAATAATTTATTTATCATGACAAATAGAACATATTAGATATCAGAACTGTATTCCGTTAAAAAAAGAATTACAATAGCATTATTTACGTTAAATAAATACAATAATATTTTTGATTAGTCTGAAACACTGTACATATGCATTCAAATTACTAAAAAAATATTTTTTTTCTAATTGAAATCAGTTTTTATTCGTATTCAATAAAAAGTTCTTTATTTGGAGAACTTTTTAAGGCTCGTATAAACAATTACAGATTTCTACGTATTTCTCCCATATTTCTCAGGGTTTATGCTTTAAAATGGTGAATATTCATCTCAATATTTATATTATTTTTCAAAAGTTCTTTATTTGATTTTGAAATTGAGATTACCTGGGGCCTTATTCAGTTAGGGCTCGTTACATTCGAACCTCTGAAAATCCGTGGATGATGTGACGTCAATGTCCCCGGAAAATTTGGACTCTTGGCCCAAGTTGAAATTTTCATCTCTGTGACATCAAAATTTCGTCACTTCCGAAACTCGGAAATTCCGAAGCCATACAGGGGCCTTATTCAGTAAGGACTCGACACGGACAAACCTCGGAAAATCCGTGGATTTGACGTCACAGCCCCCCCGACAAATCTCAACGTTTGAATGGCACTATTTGAAATTTTAGAGGCTGCGACGTCAAAATGTCGTCACTTTCGAAGCTCGGAAATTCCGAGAACATACAGTGTAGCCCCCCAGAATAGCCCCCCCTGAATATCCCACTGTGCGGCGCAGGGGGCGTGAGGCAGGAGGGACCGCCAGAGGCCTTGTTTTAACCCCGCCACTCTCCTCCGCCCCACCCTCTGGCTTTCGCCCTTAAATCACGATTACGATCGTAAAGGAGACCCTCGGCTCTCCAATGCGGGCATTCACGAATCTACGCATTACCCTGAAAGCGTGAGCGCAGGTATTATGGGGCAGCAGCCGTGAAAAGGGTGTTTTGGGGGGAGAGGACAATGAAGGAAACAGCGATGGCTAAGGGATGAAAATGGGATTGTGTTTAGATGCATCAATATTTTCATCTCTCTCGCCTCTCTCGCTGTGTTAGGGAATGATGATGGGAAATACGATTACCCGAGCGTAATCTCATCTACTACTTTGCTAATTTTGTTCATTTATTTCTCGACATGCAGATGACTTGAATGACACAAGAATTTCCTATTTTCCGATTCGGTGTCAGACGCAAAAATTGAAGGTCTTTCTAACAGCTTAATCTTGCTGGACAGGGAGGAGGCTTAAGGAGGTTCGGTGGTTTCAACCAACTTAAAGAGCATTCAATGAAACTTACTGAAAGTATTAATTATATTGTTCTAAAGCTACCTGCAAATTTTCAGAATTATTATTGCAGGTTTTAAAGATATTTGAACGAGAATAGGGCATGAAATTACACTGGTTCTTATGCCTTTTCTTCTGCATCCTGCAAGTTATGCATCCACATTCAAGCACTTTACTCATATGGTGCCAATTTCACACGATCTGCTACGCGCGCGAGGGATTTAATTCAAGCGCTCGGAGTAAAAATCTGTAACATATACATTTTTCTATCGATGATATAAATTATTACACATTGAATAATTAGAAAAAGGTTCTTTCTGATGAATAAAGCCTTGCGTTCCCATAACAACCCGTGTAATTTCATGCCCACTTCTCGTTCAAATATCTTAAGTAATCTGCGGCAAATAATTCTGGAAAAAAATCATGTAGCTTTAAGACAACCAAATTAATGTTTCCAGCAAGTTTCATCCAATTTTCTTAAGTTGAATAAAACCACCGAACCTCGTTAAAAACCTTGACGTTAACCTTGACCTATTCGAAGAAACGCGGGACTGTTCGAGCAGTAACCTTAACGTAGTCACACGCTGGTGATCACACTATTGCGTGAAATTCATGATGAAAAATAAATCATTCGCCTGTTTGTGGGTTGTGTTTCAAACGCTCGAGATAGTTCCAATCACGTAACTAAGGTGTCACGTGGTACAATAACGAAGGATTCGAGAGTTATGTGTATTTAAACAATTCGTGAAAATCTCAAGCATCTTTTCCGATCGGATTTTTTTTAAACCGAGTAATCGTTGATCGGAGTCGAATATCTCGATTAGAATCGCATCAATCAACATATCAAACGCTCAGTTTATCCATGGGAATGTTTCAAACATACCAAAATTTCGATCCTTTCGTTATTGTACCTCGTGACTCCTTAGTTACGTGATCTGGGGCCCGATTCTGATCTTCCACCAGTCATTGACTGGTGGAAAGTTCCACCATTCGTTCATTGAACGACTCTTGATCCGTTCAATGAACGGCTCAATGACCCCCTCTGGAGAGCCGAACGTCACAAACTTATGCCGATTTCCAACTTACCTCGAAAACGCGAACAAAACAATGTCTACCTTTCGCATGCTTACTTCATTCGGAAAGTTTCCACCACGACACTAGCGCTGTTCCACCAAGTGGATGACGGGTGGAAGGGAAGCTTGACTTGACATATGACACTTACCACCTTATTATTTTAGTTATTAGGGAATTACTGCCGTAATTGAAGTCAAAATGCGGTAATTCGTAGGAAATAGCGCTGAAGTCGGTTCCTATGGCTGGAAAAAAGTGCTCATTTAAAATACATTCTTGGAATAATCTGTATATGTTGTACCTTACTTCTGGGTTTCTATAGGGAACGCATTTCATCAGCGAAAGCAGGATTTTTTTGACAAAATATAAAAAATGTGGAATTTAGTATTTGTTTTGACTCGCACAGTCGCGGCGGAACCTCCTTAAATTAAATTAATCGGGAAATCTTGAAGTCGTGCATGCTTACATATACTTCTACAAATGCATACACGTAGTCTGGTGGGATTTATTTAGCAACTAGTGCACACTCGTGCGTTTAATTTATATTTACTTTGTCAGACCTTTCTCTCTGGACTTCATTATGGAACACGAGTGATTTGTCGCGCTCGTCACAATGAAGGGGTTTGGAGGAGAGGATGCGTGTTGAAATATGATGAGGATACTTAACCGTCTCTGGTGCGTGACTCCAGATTCCCTAGGAATCCGAATGGATGCCTCCTTTAATGCACCGTAAGAACCACCGTAATTCATTTGCCCTCCCTGATTCTCGCATCGCCTCTCTCCTGAAACAATGTTCCCTTTTTTATCGTTCGCCCAGGGTACGGTGGGCAGGGAAGCATTCTCCCTCTGACCCTAGGAATGTTCCCTGGGAATGCGGGGTCCGAGTGTGAATAACCTACGGACGGTGGAATGAAACTGAGTCATGTCTATGATTGCAATGTTTAACTAACACCAAATTGGTAATATTTGTAATTAGTACCCCCTCGGCCAAATTTCCAAAATCATCATCTTATGCTCTCATTTGCTCAGGACTCATTATGAAACGTGATAATTATACGTTAGCAGAAATAAAGACGCACGTAATAGTTTTGAAACTGAAGTCAGTACTTTTGTTTCGTGAACATCAAAGCTATTCCCAAATTGGCCGGCTTTATTTCAACGTATCGTCACTCTGCCATGCTCTTATACATATACACACACACACACACAAATATAAATATAGTTTTAAAAACAGAAATAAAAAGGACACACAAAACATATTTTACGGGACGTTTCGACGGTCAGGCCGTCATCGTCGGCGACAAGACACTAACTCCCTCTTGTCGCCGACGATGACGGCCTGACCGTCGAAACGTCCAGTAAAATATTTTGTGAGTGTCCTTTTTATTTCCATGTGCCTGTGTTTAAAAAAAAATATATTTATATTTGTGTTTTTATTCGCCGCGTGCGTTTTCTGAGATATTTATATAGAATGCTCAACGTTTCAGAATGTGCCAGAAGATACCTTCTTAAGGTGAAACCGGTCGCAGTTTTTAAATTAAGTGTGGAAAAGTACGAAGTTGTAAAAAATTAAAAATGGATATCTGTCACTTAACCACGAAGTCAAGACTGAAACAATCAAATTTATTTATTTCAACGGGTTGAACCGTTCCAATTCGTCGTGTGCTACGATTACCCAAGATTCCCCCCGTGAAAATCCCGGGAGCGGCGGTCGCACATTCGCATGTAAGCATAACACTCCCGCGGGGACAGGCCGATGATGGTTGGCGTGGGGCCACAGAAACAATTTATTGGTCGGATGGTTAATGTGCCTTCGGCTCGGCCGCCCTCTTCGGCCGCCCCTGCACGGCATGTGATGCACAGCATGGCCCTTGTGACCTCATCCGCACCGAATCGTGCGATTGGCCGACGGGCCGTGAGATGGGCGCAGGTTTGAAATCGGAGAAATGCAAAATTGCATTCTATGCTGTCACTGCATTCTGTCACGTGTGGACCAAATGTGCTGTGATCTCTGAAATTTACACCTCTGCATCAATTTTTTCTACGACATAGTTATGTTGTAGTATATATTTATCTAATTGTATGTGAAAATGCCTTGAATATATTTTTGTGGTAGTTCATAAAGTTAACCTAGATTATTGTAACATTTTCTCAGGAATTCCACCGGGTTAAATTTGTGAACAGCACCGACGTTTCAACGGACGACTCGTCCATCGTCATCGTTAATGTCATTGACTACAAACAACGTTAACTTTAATCGGGTACAAACCTAAATTATCTGGTGCACACACTGCATAAAGCCTGCTGCAACGGAATATTATTATTGAAGTATTGTATTATCGACCTCTTCATGGAATATAAGATTTTTATCTCGAGGATAGGTCAATAATTTACAAACTATAACTCCTTGCCAACGTTACGGTGTATAATTGATACCATCTTCAGGTCTACAATTTACGGTACAACAACATTATTAAAATGAAGTAACATAAAAGAATATCACAAGTTTCACCTTGCAAATCAAAGTATCATACACGTCATTACAATATACAAATAAGAATTACCTCGAATATAGCCAGGAACATCATGTTTCAACAATCTACATCTCCAAATAAAACTATATAATATTTTTCTGAATAAGGAGCTATCAGAACCATGTACCGGAAATTGTTGCCCTGAAGATGGTGTGTCAATTATACACCGAAACGTTGGCAAGGAGTTATAGTTTGAAAATTTTTGACCTATTCTCGAGATACAAATCTTACATTACAATATTATTATTTGCATATATATATCATAAAAACCATCAATCATATTATACTTTAAAAGGTCACATCCATAAGTTATTATTATTAGCTGCATACTGTTTGCCTATCTGGGGAATTTCTTCATAGGATTGAGAGGAGTAATTTCTTTTATTGAGACACTTCTCTGTAGTTTGTTCATTATTTCAAATTTAATATTAAAAAATAAACGAAATCTTCAAACGATAAGAATGAAATTTTCATTGCATTTCTTAAGGAAGTAGATGCGAATCGCCTGAAATTAAACCTAAGATTTCAAATGTGCAAAAAGTAGTTCATTATCTGCGGAGTGGTGACATTTGGTGATATGCCAAATTTAAAAGTAAATAGACTTCTGCTCCTTGAAAAAAAACTGAGCGTTGCAGAAAAATCGTTCCTTGAAAAAGTTACTGTTTTCGGCTTATCATTTTGAATACATTGGGATAAAACCTCTGGGAATAAGTGATTTATTAATTTTTTTTCTAATACTAAAAACTATAACTTTTTTGTTTAAACATTACATGTGCCTTTATTGCATTTAAAAGTCAGGTCCTTCTAAGCCACATGGCTTGTGAGAAGGTTCCATTGTATTCATACAAGCGGCACAGTAGAAAAATAATATTACAATATAAAACCAAAAAATCAAAACAAATGTCATTAAAAAAATCCACAAAATCTGTAACATGAATATATTTGCCATAGTATAACAATATATTGTAATTATATATGTCAAATGAGTACACAAGTGATTACATAAGTATAACAGATTCTTAATATAGTGCCTAATTGTAAGGGATTAGAAATTCTTAATTTCGTTAATTAACCATTCTTTGACCTTTGTCTTAATTTCTGCCATTCCTTTTAAATTCCGCAATTGATTAGGCATACAATTAAAGGTATTATTCAAGGTTAATAATCATAGGTTATTAACATCGGAGTATTTTTTTAGGCATACAGTGCGTATTCTTACAGGGAACTTTGTATTCTTTCTTAAAATAATTTTCCACTACGATTAACCATTTAAACACTTCTTGAAAAATGGTGTAAAAAGCCTAGATTTTTTTACAGTAACTTACGAATATATGTTTATCTTTGAAAATGCAGCTTCAAACATGTTATAATTTCAAGTTCTAGCGATGCTCATCAAAATTAGTCAGTTAATATTTTAGTGCAGCAGGGTTTTGTAAATTAATGTGCGCAAAACTGATAATTGACTGATCCGAGACTGATCTGCTCTCCTTGTGCCATTGTTGTGATGCTTTGAGGCACGGTGGATTACATTTTCAATGCGAACGGTGTTTCGAAGGGGAAATAAAAATCACCGATTATAGTTAGAAACTAGGTAACCCGTGCGAAAATTTCGCACTTTCACGCTATCAGAGAATAAGTATGTTAAGGAAACGGTGTAATTTGGTTTTAAATAGAGAAGAAGGTGTATCATAAAGTACTATCTTTATACTTGTTTTCTTGCAAAAATATACAAAACATATGAATACAATACAGGCAAGAGAGTTTGGTACCAGTAGGTACAATCATGACGTCTGTTACTGAATAATGGCACGCAGTTTACAAAACTTCTTTAAAGACAATATTAGAAGTAACAATGTTGTCGTCTGTAACTTTTTGGTTATGAGTTTCTTTAACACAAACATAAATATCACGGAGAGTGCGAAATCTAGAATATGCTACATACAACTGTCTTATCGAAAAGTTGGTCACGATGGAATCGGCATGGAAAAATCTAAATTTTCAAGTCAAATTAATGGGTAAATAGTGAAATTTGAGATTGAGATTGTATATTTCGTCAGAAGCCGGCGATTCAACGTTTAAAATGATACCTCATTTGTCACTGTAGGTGCAGTATTTATGGAGCATATACGGAATGACAGAAAAAGACCTTTCTGTAATAATATATATGATTAGCCAAAATGATTTCAGCTGTCTTTTACGCACTGTGCTAATCTTATTGTGTTAATTGCCCTTTTGTTCTTGAAATTAATTGAGGCAGGGAGCTCAAACGATCACTTGGCCCATCGCCTTTGTTTATCAAATCCTTGCGTGGACCTCTCGACAGAGTATCTTCTCGCGCGCGTCTTATGAGGACAAAATGATAAACACTTTAAAACAGGCGCCATACATGTGCCTCGAAAAGGAATTTTGGGAATTCTTGATGGATGTCTAAACAAATTAAATATCGTACTAGATTAACTTGGCTAGCATAAATATTCTTGCTTTTATTGGAATAAACAAATAGAATAGAATATAATTTTATTTTTCGAGGACTAGTGTCCTATGGAACAGGATTACAATTTAACCTTTTTGGTTTTGGTGCAGCAAATAGGCAATATACCAATCATTTGAATTTCATACATGCACATTATATGCCAATAGAAACATGCGTAGATATTCATACAAGAGAATACATATGTAAGCATAGACAAAATTCCAATTGCATGACAATGAAAACATGCATAGGTATTCATACAAGGTTATACACAAGGGAAAAAATACAAAATATAAATTATACATCTCTTCTGAAGCTACATACATACATATATATACATACATATACACTTATATATATGCACACTTTCTTATTATTTTGCTTTGGACAAGAAACCAAATCATTTTTCATTAGGTTTGCACAAAAGGTACGCACATACAAGAGTATACACATATAAACATAGACAAAATATAAATTATACACATATTCAGTAAATAAATAGTTACACATACACCTACATAATATATATACACTTAAGTGTATATATATGCATAATAATAATTATTATTATGCATTGGACAATTAACCAAATCGTTTTTCATTTAGGTTTGCAGAGAAAGTTTGATATAAGTGAGCTGTCATAAGCTTTTTAAATTGGTAAATGTTATTAACTTTAACAATGAAATCACGGATTATCATTCCATATTCTCATTGATGTATTTAGGGGGGATTGCAGGAACGAGTTTGTTCTGCATTTTGGTATTTTAAAACGTCTCCGCGCCCTAACAACCCTGTCACAATTGCTAATGTTGACCATTATTCTTTCATATAAATAATCAGGAGTTTTGCTTGACAATAAATTAAACATAAAAATAGAATACTGTAACTTTTTTCGTTCTTCAAGTTTTAGCCACTCGATCTTTAAGTAATAAGGCGTTATGTGTTCATGTAATGCCACATTAAATATAAATCTTACACCAGCATTTAACAATATCTGCATTTTATTGGACAATTCATTAGTTAAATCAGACATTACCAACGAGCAATACTGAATATGAGGAAGGTACAATGATTGAATCAACTTTTTGCGCAATTCAAGAGGTATTAAATGCTTAAAATGCTTAAGCTGTGCCAACGTTTATAACACTTATCTGAAATATGTGCTACTTGTTCCTCCCAAGTGAGTACATTGTTAAGAGTAACTCCTAAGTTTTTAATAGACTGAGAGTATTGAATTTCATAGCCATCAACACAAATTTTAGGTAAATGAGTATATGGATGAGTTGAATGAATAGTTATGATTATGAATGATGATTTTTTTAAAAGGAGAACAACAGAATAGAAGTCATTATTTGCTAGTTATTTATCCAGGTTTAATATTTTACTCGACCTCTTTTCTAAATTAATAAATCGTTTTCTCTTCGGGATAAGATAGGACTTGGAAAATGATAGATCTCTTTTACCTCAAGGCCAAAGTTTCGCAAATATATCTGCAATTCCTTCTTCAGGACCTAGGAGTATTTTTTCTAAATTAAGTGTCCTTATTTTTTTGGTTACTTCTTCCTATATTTTGTGTGGATTAATCGAAATATGGACTCAAAGCCGTGAAGAATGCAATGTATAACTGCGATGCTTTAGCGATTAGGTCATCACGTTTCAAATTAGTTATTTGCCAAGACTTATCTTCTCCTGAAGAAAAGAATGATTTATGATTATTATTATTTATTAATTCAGTAATTTACCAATACAATAAATACACTATTATGTCATTAATAAAATAAATGGAACTAGTAAATTACATGAATTTAGCATACCTCATGAACAATAACATGTTGTGTTGAGGTAACTGAAAAAAATTAAACATTTGGCAAACTTCGAAATAAAAAAAATTATTCTAAAAAGAAGAGCACGCCGTACAAATCATATTACGAAAGAAATCAATAGTTGACAATTTTTCATAAAAAAAGAAAAAAATATAAAATGAAACGAATACCTTTTGTGTTCATCATTACAACATTAAAGTTTACTATTTGAAAAAATAATCCACTGAATATTGCTGTAGTAGCCATTTCTTTATTTTTTTATCAATATGTGTTTGTTTGTTACAGAAGATATTTCTATTGGTACCAAACTAAAACATTTTGGGGCACAAAATTCGTATGAACGTTTGTAAAACTCCTTATAGGGTCGCGGCTTTGTAACTAAGTTTCTGGGCTTTAACCTATCAGAAATTACTTTTAGGTTCCCTAATATATAACCAGATCTTGCATAGAAAATACGCAAAACCCTAAAGATATACAGGTGTTTTAACGGTAAAATTTGCAGGGATTAAAATAATGGAAAATATGGTTGAAACCTAACTGTACTCCTTATGCATCTAATTATCTTTTCCTGAGCCACAGTACCTGGATTCAGTTTAGATTGGTAGGCACCACCCCAACAGCTTATACCATATTGCAACTTAGAATTAACAATCGAAAAATAAACTGTTCTCAATACTGGGAGTGGGCAGACATATTTCAATAGGTAAAAATTTCGTAATGCGGAAGTCGTATAGTTTTTCAGTTTTTCTAGATGATTATCCCAGCCGAGGAATTGGTCAATATGTATTCCTAAGTAAATGGTATCTACTTGCTCGATTATAAGACAATCCTTGCAATTTATATCTCGGTTAGAGATGCATGTATTACATTGAAAGTAAATTTTGTGTAAACTATCGGAAGGTGTTTTCAATGAAAAACGGATAATCTTCGACTTAGAGCCTAGGCACATTCAATTTACAGTAAACCATAATTTAAGCTGATCTAAGTCATGTTGCATGTTACTTGATAGAGTATGGACATCCTTCGAGGAGTAACTGAAAGCTGGATCATCAGCGAAGCACGTAAATTTGCCGTGAAATTTACCCAAACATAGATCATTAATGTAAACTAAAAATAGAATCGGTCCTAAAACCGATCCTTGTGCAACTCCACTTAATATTTTTAGCAAATGAGCTTTTTGAGTCTTTTATTCGAACACACTGTTTTCTGTTACTTAAATAGCTGGCAAAACACTTCCAGGGCACACCCCTTACTCAAGTATCCCAAAGCTTGGACAATAGAACTTCATGATCGACAGAATCGACTGCTTTAGTAATGTCTACGAATAATCCCGATGCAACATCCCTGGCGTTCAGACTATCAGCAATCTCAGTACAGAATTTTAACAGTGCATCTTTAGTGGACTTAAATTTTATAAAACCTAACTGATTATAACTAAAAATCGAATTCAGTACAAAGTAGTTAACCAACAGTTTTTTTACAATTTTCTGTAGAATTTTTGCAAATACACTGAGAAGAGAAATAGGTCTGTAATTGTTTTTTTCTTTGCAATCCCCCTTCTTGAAAATAGGAATCACCATGGCATTTTTCATACTTTCGGGAAATATTCTATTTTGTAGACTCAAATTAAATAAATATTCTAAAATTGGCACCATTTCCGCACTTACAGTTTTCAGAATATGGGCTGAGACACCATCAATGCCTGGCGATTTATTACAGTGCAGATTTTTTAACAGGAGTAATATTTCATCACAAGGCGTAGGTGCAAACAACATAGAACCTCATAGGATTTTCCTTGAAAAACACTTAGGGTAGTTATGGCAGTCCAATGGACTTGTTGGTGCTAGACTATTTTTAATGCAGTCTATTACATCAATGAAACATCTGTTAAACTCATTTGCTATTGCCGCTGAATCAGGTATAAGATTTTTTATAGATAGCGCCGAAATAGATAGCGTCTACACTTTTCTTCTTTTTATCCAGCCCAAGAATGTTATTAATCGTATTCCATTGCTTTTTAATGTCGTTTTTATTTATGGAAAATAGGTGAATGTAATAACTTTCCTTTTGGACTAACCTATCATGTTTTTGTTTCCCGGAAAGAGATGTAAAGTAACTCAGCAATCTGAAATTATCCGGATTTCTCTTAATTTTATTGTACAAATAATTCCTATTCTGCTGTTTCTTGAATAACTCTGTTGTCATCCATGGTTTCAGTAATTTAATTTTTTTTCCTAGTAGCAAAAACCTTGGGAGTTATTTACTAAATAATTAAATTTGTTTGAAAACAAGTCAAAGTCTGTATTTACATCTCTCTCCATGAAAACACTAGACCAATTCGTATTCTGTATCATGCTATTAAGCTTGCTTAAGTTGACTTTTTCCAGGGGTGAATTCTCAGCTTCGCAGTTGCTATGTTCCATTACAGTGTTTAGAGATTGAAGTACACAACTAATTGAATCGTGATCGCTTAAGCCCAGGGATATAACGTGACAAGTTATAAAAAGCTCCAATGGCCGTAATATTTGTTTGGTAATTTTAATGGCCGTTTGGTAATTTTATAACTTGTCACTTTTGAGGCCGTAGAGCTCACGTTTCCTAGTTCCAGGGACATAACGTTAGCTGATTTACTAGTTACAGCTATAACTGATTTACTAGTTACAACATTATTCATAGTAACTAAATGTGGTTTTATTTTCTCCTCCGTGCAGTTTTTAGAATTTTAATGCCATGCATTCTAACAAGTAATGCTCACTCTTTAAGATTCTCAAGTAATGCTCACTCTCTAAGGGGACTCGAACTTAATGTGAGCAAATGCTCTGCGGTAAATTTCTTACGGAGGTCGTCCAACTAACCCCATGTATATGCTGTGGATGGTGTTAACATAAAGGCGACAGATGAAGTGAAGTATCTGGGAGTTACGATAACCTCGAACCTATCGTGGGGAACACAATTAAGAAATATTTGTGGCAGAGCTCTGATGAAGCTAGGATTCGTCAAGCGTATTGTGGGAAGATTTTCGGATGAAAAATCAAAAGAGAGGTGCTATTTCGCACTCGTCCGGCCACACCTTGAATATGCAGCGAGCATATGGGATCCGGTGCAGAAAGACTTTATTTTATTATTATTATTGCATAAATTGTTACAAGTCGACCATTTGGTCGGGTGGTAACATATAACAAGAAAATACTCAAGAACCAAATATAAAATACGAAAATACAAAATACAAGTTATCCATTTGGTCGGGTGGTTACATAAGACACAAAATATATGAAGACCAAAATACAAAATAAAAAATACTAAATACAAAAAAAATAGGAAGATCCCTCAAAATTCGATTTTTTTCACCCTCGTCATAAATATCCTAGTATTAGTAGGGAAGGGCTCCAAAATTTCCTCCGGTAAACCATTCCAATCCCCTATCCCCCGATGTAGGAAGGAAAATTTTAAAGTATTTGAGAGCTGCCTCGGAGGCTCAATCTTACAATTATGATCCTTCCTCGCCAGATAACTTGGTCCTTTTAACCGGTTTGATAGGTCCCTCCACGCAGGATCACCGATAAATGCCTTATAGATACATTTAATGCGTGCTTTCTTCCTCCTCGACTCTAATGATTTCCAGCCCAGCGTTTTTAACATCTTCGTAACGCTTGCCTTCCTTTTAAAATTTCCCATTACAAATCTTGCTGCTAAACGCTGAACTTTTGTCAGTTGCTTGATTTCCCCATTCAGATGAGGATCCCAAACTGACGCCCCATATTCTAGGATAGGCCTAACAAACGTTTTATACGCGAATTCTTTAGTTTTCCTGCAGCTCCTTCCAAGGGTTCTCATCAAAAAATGTAATGCTCTAAAAGCTTTGGTCGTAGTTCTTTCGATGTGCGGTCCCCAATGCAAATCCCTGCTTAAAGTCACTCCAAGGTACTTACAACTTTTGGTTTCCGTCAGTAACTTACCCATGATGTAATAATCATTCAGTGTACCACTCCTACCTTTCCGAAATCTAATAAGTTTAGTTTTGCTTGCGTTTATTACCATTTTATTCTCGTTAGACCATTTATCCAATATATTGAGGTCATTTTGTAAGATAATACAATCATCTACTTTGTCTATTACCCTATAAATAATGCAATCATCTGCAAACATTCTAATATGACTCTTTATATTCCAACTTATATCATTTACGTAGATAATAAATATTAAAGGTCCTAGCACACTTCCTTGCGGCACCCCAGAAGTGGCAGAGAATTCATCGGAGAATATATCGCCGACTCTAACCCGTTGTGATCTACCTGAAATAAAGGAATTTATCCAGTTTACGACCCTACCATCCAAGCCAAGTGAGTTAATTTTTTTCATTAGAACTTCATGATCTACCCTGTCAAAGGCTTTTGAGAAATCAATCAGAACCCCATCGATTTGCTTGCCGCTGTCTAGCCCCTCCGCCAAATCCTGATAGAGAGACGCTAATTGACTTTCACAGGAGTAACCTTTTCGGAAACCATGTTGTCCTTCCCATAACCAGTTCTTTTTTCTTAAGACCTCCTTGATATAGTCCGCGACCAGATGTTCCATTATTTTACACACGATGCAAGTTAGACTAACTGGTCGATAGGAATCAACACTGTCACGAGGCCCTTTTTTATAGATGGGAACGATGTATGACTTTTTCCAATCATCGGGTAAATCACCATTGTTAATTATTACCGTGAATAAGTGTTTTAGAAAAGGAACCAGAACATTTCCCAGTCTTTTGATTAGTTCCCCCGGAAGACTGTCAGGGCCGCAAGACGCGTGACTTTTTATTTTGCTCAATCTATTTCTTATATCCCTGTCTTTGATTTCAAAAGGGTCAAACGAGACATCTTCCCCAACCTTCGGTGATACTACCCTTGTTTCACTATAAACTTTGGAAAAAAAATTCTTAAAAGCTGTGGCTTTTGAAAAATTGTCATTTACAATCCGATCTTCACACTTGAGAGAAATATTTTCCAGAGCATTATTCCCTTTTTGTCTCCTTCGAATATACTTATAAAGCCCACTCCAACCCTGTTCTTTTAGAGAGTTCCTCAAGAATTTATCCTTGGCCTTTAATTTTTCTGTATTTAGTTTCTTATAAGCATCTTTATAATTACTTAAGTACAGGCCACCTCGATTTCTTATCTTATGAAGCCTTCTCACTCGACGCTTTAGCCTTCTGATTTTTACGTTGTAATACTCGGGATCGGGGTTTGCTTTCAGTGTTTTGGAGGGAACGTATCGATCTGATCCTTCGATAAGTAAGCTTTTGAAGTTTTCCCATACTTTATTTACACAACTCCCTTTCCCTACCCATTCCGAGAATTTTTCTGTGAGAAAATTACTAAAGCCGACCATATCCATCCTATTATATTGCCTGCACCATTTTCCTTTTAAAACTTTCTTGGGCTTACCACTCGTGACACACAAGGAAACCGCCTTATGGTCGCTTATACCCTCAAGAACATCGGAACACTTAATCCGGGAACTTAATAAAATACAAAGGAAAGCTGCGCGATTCGTCAAAAACAGCTACGGGCGTACGGACAGCATTACACAGATGTTAAACGAAGTAGGCTGGGAGCAGCTAGAGACTCGGAGGCTGCGCGCTAGGCTTAGATTACTTGAGCAATTAAAAATAGGTCTTTAAGAGCGACACGGAGAACATCATATTAGAACCCCACTATATTTCCAGGTCCGACAGAAACGATAAATTAAGAGAGATATTTTGCTGAACGGATAGGTATGGGAATTGGTTTTTCCCCCGAACAATAAGGGACTTCAATAAATGCTAGGCGTAATTTCATTAGAGCATTTCCTTTTTATATGTTAACGGCTGGTGTCCTAACACCCCCCGCCACACGCCTATTGAGGCGGCTTGCGGGGTAGTATGTAGATGAAGTTGAGGTTCGTTGGTTAATTGATAATCTTGATATTTTCCGCTCTCTTCTCCTTATCAGAATTAGTTTCCAAAGTCGTCTGATACTGCCTGTTCTTGTTAAGACATAGTTTTTTCTATTTTTTAATTTCTGCAATGAATTATTTATATATGCTTTCTGTAAAATATTTGGATAAGTGGCCCAAATGTCGTCTTTCACCCCGAAATAGAAAATATGTTTCCTCATGAAGCATTGGGTTTCGGAGATACGACAACAAACTTGGAAAATAAACATGCAGTGGGAACGTAAAACGACATGTGGAACAAATATGGAGTTTTATCTGTTAAAAAGTATTCACGAGGGGCTGAAGATTGCGTCTACATCGGCAGCTTCCCCTGGTTTAATGTATTCATAAAATATAGAAACAGCGCTCATCGAGGGAAACTGCCGTATTTATTTTTTTTTAAGTGTATAGAGAGGCTATAAAATATATGCAGCCTGGAATGGGGATGGAAGAAATAGAGAAATAGGGAAATAGACATCTCATGCTGTGTCCCTCTCTGTTAGTTGTGGAATAAAGTGTTGTGGGAGCGAAACTGCTGCAGTCGCAACTGTTTCGGCCAGACAACTGTTTCAAATAACTGTTGCAAATAACACGTTAGCTTCGTGATCGTGCGACAGCCGCGTCGCGACGTGCGACAGACGCGTCGTTGCGCTCTGTGCTGTGCAGCGGCTACTGATAGCTGAAACTGACAGTTCCGTCTTCTATTTTGTTCCAGTTGCACTGCACGTGTGACTGCGTTGCTGTCATAAGCTACAATTTGTAGGATTTGAATCTGTTGCAGGCGGTTGCTGGTTCTTTCAGCCAACACATGTCCGTCTGTAGTTGCTGACAGAATTATAACTGTTAAGTACTTATCTTTCATGAATCCAAATGAAATTGTTACTTGATTTTAGTGAATGATATCTAATTACATATAATACGAAACTACCAGCCATGCATTAACAGCGCCAATCGATCGCGTGTGGTTTGGTGTGCCTCTAGCTGTTGTCTGCAGCAGGGTGTTTCGCGGAACTGTTTTGTTATGTAACTGTTTCGGTTGAGAAACAGTTGCAGTGAAATTGTTGTGTTCTTTTAATGCCGCCACTACTCTCTGTCGATGAATAAATTTGTTGAATTTGAAATTATCAATGATAATTTTTAGAGCTTAAATAAAACTACAGTAATTGTACTGTCCACTTACATTTTAATGTAAATATTACACTACACGTGTTTCGACGTTTCTTAGGGCGTCATCATCAGGTCTACACAAGTTAGGTCTCCAATGGGAATATTTATACATGAGCAAAGGAAAGAGGGGGAGGGATTCTTGACAAATGAAGGAGGTAGTAGTAAGGAAAGGGGGGGGAAAGATACAGTTGAAGGTGAAAAACAGGGGAGGGTTTTATTGCAGTTTTTATTGCAGTTTATTGCAATTACTGCAGTTTTATTTAATTACTAAAATGCTGTTCCACCATATAACGCCTAGAGACTGTCGAATTTATAATTTTTATGTTTATTTATAAAAATTACTAGGAGGGGCATATTACAGAGAGTGACCAAAATATATGAAATTGAAAATAATGTTTAAAATTAAATACGAGCCCCGATTGTATGATTCGCCGGAGTGGACATACGAGCGCGGAGAGGGATGTGGTGCAGGGCGCCCGCCGTGCCGGCACTCCATCGTTTTAACTGTAATTGGAACGGGTTAGATGGATGAATGGATTTCGTTCACAATGTGCAGAGCGTAGATGACACTTATCTGTGGGTCAATTTAACATTTTATCGATTTTATTGTTTCGAACGTCATAATTTGGGTTTATGTGCATATCGAAACCCCTAATGTAGCATGTCCATGGAGTCTGTTGATTGATTTATATGAAAACAGGTGAATAAACCAAAATATTTTGGATTTTTTCCTTCGTAAAATATTTTGGTAAACTTGGAAGTTATCAAATATGCCCTTTAGCTTCAATTAAGGGAATGTTTACAAATGCTTTCATGTAATGAAACTCATTTTAACCTTTTGCCCGAAAAAATCATGAATTCTCTAATTTTATGCACATTTACCTCATGAGTGCTAACTGACGAAACAACTCTAGTTGGCGAGAAACATAAACTTTATAAACAGACTAAATTATGAAAATATTTATTCTAATTTCCATTTTAATGCATAACATTAGGAAATTGGAACACTCACGAGATGAACTCCATTATTTGAATTGCGATGGGATTTTTTTATTAATAAAATTTAGACTTTTCGATCAATTATTTATACGAAATGAAATTGATAGCGGGATAGCGGTTGTAGGTAGTCCAAGGTGGTGAGTGACACTAAGAATGTATAATACGGTATTTTTTGTTTTCGCTAGAACCGTCATTGAAAGAGAAAAACCACTGCTGCTCAATTGCCATCAGTAAATAGGAAGAGGTAATATTTATGATTTAGAATGGATCATTGATCTTTAAGGAGTACATAATTGATGTGGAATGTTGTGAAAAACTATTAATTTTGTTGGATTATCAAATTAATCGATCGTGGCCTTTCTTTATTATTTAAGGCTAGCAATAGCAATTTTACCTTCTGTTTTCTCTTGTAAATGACGCTTTAGTTGTCGAAACAGGTCGACAGCAATGAAGTAATTAGTGGAATTTTGTACCGTGTTTTTTGTGACTTTGAATTCTTGGATTATGTTTTGGAAAGTGGACATAAGAGCGCGGAGAGGGATGTGGTGCAGGGCGCCGCGCCGCCTCTTCCTCCAGCACCCACTGCTGCTGCACACCCACGGCAAGCCAACCAACCTCTCTCTCTCTCTCTCCTCATCACACTTCCGCCTCTCTCTCTCTCTCTGTCTCGTGCCGGCCCTGACTCACATTGCTGTAACCGCCCCTGCTCACAATCTGCCTTCAATCTTCATCCGATATTCTCCCTCCCTCCCCCACTTCCCCTTCAGTCCTCGACGGAACCAGCTCAACTCGTGCAGCATCTCGCACATCTCCACTTCCTCCACCCCCCTTTGTCCCTCATCTCTATAAAAGACCCCCCTGTGTTCCCCTCTCTCTTTCTCAGCCCCTGCCCCCCTTGGACGCTGCTCACCCCATGATTGCAGCGATATGATTGGCCCGGGATGTTCACCAAAAACCTCATGCTGCTCTCTACGCAAGTTGGCGGAACCATTATTGTGAATTATTGTGAAACGGTATTGATTGTCAGGAATGTCAACACGGATATGGCATCGTACTCTACCCTTCGGATAAACCATCAGGGACTTTGTCTTAAATTAGTTAAGTAAATAGGTTACTGTGGATCTGATTTCTTTGCTGATTGTTTAATATGTAGTTCAGCTAGGAAGTGTAGAGGGTCGCACTCAACGAATCGTAGGGTTACCTGACTTATCATGATGTTGATTTTTATGGAACCAGCAAGTTACTATGGTGGTTTGAGCGAGATAGTTCCCTAGTCATAGTAAAGACCATATTCAAATTTTATTCTTTGAATTCAGCGTCAGTAAGAAGTACGAAATACATATTGTAATATTAATAGCGCAAATATATAGTTATATATGCCCAAAAATCTCAGTAATTAAATAAATAAAGTATATATATAAATAGGTCTCTAACTTGACTCATTTTTTCCCGCCGAACGGCTGAAAACCGTTCAAAATAGCAGGTTTTTCTTTTGCGATTTTGTAAAAGTTACTGTGGTGAGTTATAGATTATTTTTTTAAATTAGTTGAGAAAACATGCAATCTACACACCGTTAGTTTTTTGACAAAATATAGGTGCTAGTAGTTCCTAATTTCTTCAATATTCTCCCTCTGGAGCGCTCAGCCATAATCTATCCCATGTAAAACAGCTTATATTTTTAGGCAGATTGCTCGAAAAGTAGTTCGGCAAGGGGTTGATATTTTGAAATCATTGGGAAGATGAGAGTTGTTTCTTTAAAATAAGGCCTAATTCATCAAATTCTAGGAGAAGTGATTTTTCGCTCAAACTACCTTAATTAACGTTTCTCAGTGCATGGACTGGATATTGAGGATGCTATAGAAAAATAGTGGCTTATCTGATGAAATAAAGGCCCTTTCTCTGTTTTGATTACTCGGGAATACTCTGTTTCGATTTACTTATACCGGATCGCCTAGAAATGAATGCACGCTTTGGACAAATGAAGAGATTGTTTTCAGTTCCCGTTAAATTTTACGACGATCGGCATTTCGTTTAGTGGCGATATGTGGCGCTGACACTGTGAAAAAATTGAATGCTCCCTCAAAAAATGTTTTCTCCCGAAAATGTAACGAGGGCTTTTTATAGTCTCTTCTGAAATATACTTAATGTAGTGTGTTGATTTCCTTTCTGCTGTTTTTTTTAAAAGGGAGAAGATGTTTGTGAATTGTTATGCATTTATATTGTTATTTTTTACTCTTTTATGGGTTCAATTTACTTAAACAGTTTTTTTATCTAACCAGCGGATAGGTTAGTGGTATTTGGCAACAATCGCTATAGAAACGCAGTATTTTTTTTAAATCGTAATCGTATTCATTCCTCCCGTGCAACCCTCGATCCCTATCTCTCCTCTCCTCCACCCTAAACCCTCCCCTCACCCACCTCACCCCCTCCACGACCCCTCTCTCTCTCTCTCTTTCTCTCCCCCTTGTCAACCCTCTCCCACGTGACGGGACTGTTTCAAATGGACGTGAATCATCCGTCGCCAGGGTCACCCATTACGGAGTTCTCAGAACCTGTGGAGCGATGCTCGGCGCCTTCCGGTGTTGGAAAATTCCTTAGAAAATTCAACGGCCGTTTTCCCTAGAACGTTGAACTCCCGATTTCTCTATAAAATATATATCTCTAGGAAATAATTGCCCTATAAAATACATTTTCTCTGAGAAATGCTTTTTGAAAGCCGTTTTTTTAAAGGTAGTTTGAGCGAAAAATCAATTCACCTAGAATTTGATGAATTTGACCTCACTTTAAAGAAACGACTATCATCTTTCCAATGATATCAAAATATCAACCCCTTGCCGAACTACTTTTCTAGCTATTTTCCTGAAAATATAAACAGTTTTACATGGGATAGATTACGGCTGTGCGCTCCGGAGGGAGAATATTAAAAAAATTATGAACTTATAGCACCTAGATTTCGTCAAAAAACTAACGGTGTATAGATCGCATGTTTTCTCAACTATTTATAAAAAATAATATTTTACTCACCACAGTAATTTTGACAGAATCGCAAAAAAACGTGCTGTTTTGGAGGGTTTTCAGCCGTACGGTGGGAAAAAATGAGTCAAGTTAGAGACTTATGTAGTTTTATTTATTTAATTGCCGAGAATTGCCTTCATATATAACTATATATTTGCGCCATTAATATTACAATATATATTTCGTACTTCTTACAGAGGCTGAAATAAAAAAATAAAATTTAAATATGGTCTTTACTATGACTATGAGAAATATCTCACTCAAACCACCTCAACCCTCGGGAACGCGCAATCAAAAAGTTACATGGGAACGCGCAATGGACCCGAGAGGTCTTTTATGTACTTTTCAGCAAAAACTACTTTTTTATGCTTCGGGTATCGTAAATTTCAGTAAATATAGAATAAAGAATTGGTAAAAATTACTTAATAGTTCCAAACTGCGTAATTATTGATAAAATTAACATATTTTCATAAATCATTTTCAGAAAAAATACATTCGTTAAAATGACTTAAAATCACTAGGAACAATACTTAAGAAGTTATAAACGTTACTTTATAATTACAAAAGCATAGATATAATGCTTTTGCTTAAATACAATAATATTTTGTGCACAACATTTTAGAAGAATAAAATAAAAGTAATAACTACGTTAAATGACTTTGAAAAAATACTAGGAATGACTAGTAACGAAAACATACATAAATAAATTCTTATTTTTTGAATCAGTCTCCTAACATGAACTTCTTCATTTTTCCGGGTTCTATCGCTTTGGTTGCTGTGGTGATGACAACAGTTTGTCATCACCACAGCAACCAACGCGGTGGAACCCGGAAAAATTAAGAAGTTCATCGTAGACCACCGCGAAAATCTTCGTTCTTACATCAGTCTCATAACAGTTAATCTTTGGCACAAGAGTCACAAATGACACTGGAATGATCAACGTATTTTTGCACGCTTGCAAAGCATGCGCTTTTTCATCTTTACCCCAGCATTTACAGGATTTGAAGCGTTAGCTTCCGTCTCGTTTCTTCGTCGCAAATCATGTTCTAGGCTACTAGGTCCTCCTGAAGGCTCTTTTAGGTCGGCTCCATTTTCTCCTATTGCCTCAGTGCCTTGGCGACTTTCTCGTGGTTCTCGACTGATTACGGAGCTGTTGGGGGCATCGTCGGCTGTTGTGTGGGTTCGTTGGCAATAATTTTATAGGATGTTGAATTTTCCATTTTATTGGAGAGAGGCCATTTATTTTAAGCTGAAAGGGGTGGTTGGTACCTCTTGAGTTCATTGCTTGTCGAAATAGTTCGTCTTTCTCCAACCCATCACCATGTATCTTCAAAAATAAATGTCGTAACACAGATTTACATTGTTGCCAGCGTGGATAACCTGGGCGTTAATTCCAGCCATATTGAGCTTCGAATAAAATATGACCATATACCATCGTCCGGTGGTACGGTTGACGCTATAGGTTTCACTCATTTCGTCGTTATTGTCCACTCCACTCTTGTGTTTATTGTTATACGTGATGATATCTGGTTTTTTGTTATCACTCATAGTAAAGTCAATAGCATCGTCGTCCTGCATCGTTGATATGAGCATAACATTTTTTTGTCTCGGAACATATGAAATCAAAGTGCTTTTTTGGCGAAAACCAAAAATGCTAGATTTTACTGCATGGTCTGACAGATTCTTGACGGGCAAAGGAATTTGTAGTTCTGATGTCGAAGCGTTCATCAGGGTGGCGATCGTCAGAGAAAACCGGGAAAACCTGGAATTGTCAGGGAATTTTGAATTTCTGGAAAAGTCAGGGAATTTTCGTAACAGTCAGGGAGAAACTTGGGTAGGAAATTCTCATTATTTTCCACCATTACGTTTATCGGCCAGTCTTTTCCACCCTTTATTTCACCAAAACATTTCACCAACTAAAACTTATGTCCATCGCTGACGTGCATGGAATAAGTCCCATCAATTCGTGGCACATTCAGTTGTGAATCTTAGTTATTTAGTAGTGAATCAGACGTACAATATATCCCTTTTGCATATCCTTATTGCGATATTTGCCTAGTAATGTTAAAATTCATGATCACAATGTATTACGCTAATCACAAGGAATCCGAGGCTATGCTGTTCGGAAAATTTTACCTCGCATTTTGTTTTTAACTTTCGAGACTTAGCTTGAGAGGTAGCTGGAGCGGCTGGATCATACTAGCTAGTAGTAAATACATGCTTACAGTTCTAAAATTACGAGACGATAATTATTAAAATGGTTATGTACACGTAATACAAGTACGATGTCACGTGTAAACAAAATCTTACGCAAGATCATCTTCGATTCCCATATCCCCCTTCGTGAAACAGTAAGAAGAGCCCTCCTCCCCTCCCCACCTTTCACGCTCGACGTAATTGGTGAATAGCCCCCTTAGCTCCCTCTCGAAGCAATTTTGTCAGGTCAAAAGCCACCTCAAACATGATATTCCAGAATATGATGTTGCCGTTGCCAATTGCCTCCCGTCTTCGCTCGCAGTGGTGCGCTTACGTTTTGTTTGTTTATCCAAATAGTTTTACATCGCAATTGATAGCAATACTCTTGCAATCAAGGGGTTATAACCACGTTAATCAAATTGTTATTCGCTTCTGAAAGTCACTCGCGCTATCCGATTTTGATCCAGTCCAAAAACTTGGCTTTGGTTTGTATTTTTCGCGCACCCTAGTGATACCTTTGCCGGAGTCCGACAGTAAATTGGCCATTAACTTTCCCTTCGATGCGTTTTCTGTAATTCTCAGCTTCCCAGAACTACCGAGACACGACTATAATTTGGATGAGAGTTTAACTTATGAAGATAAGTTAAACTCTCTTCTTTAATATATTTTTTTTCATTAGGATGTACATGTAGCTTTTAATGTAATGATTTCAGCTTTTAACATTTTCTGAGTTTTGACGAAAATTTAATTCAGCAGAAATAAAATATTCCGACAATAGGTGACCTGTTGGCGAGCGGTCAGGGAAATTGTTAAATCCATCAGGGAATAGTCAGGGAAAAGTCAGGGAATTTAAAAATTTAATATCAGTAGCCACCCTGGTTCATATGTTATCAGAGAGTGGAAGCACTTCCTGCTCATCACCAATACAAAAATCTCAGCACCGGGGCCTTTTGTTGTCCCATAAATCTAGGGTGTTGAGACGGTGAGCTCGGAGTCGTCCAGCCAAATACTGCTGACCAATTGGAGCCTTGACCTCAGTTGGATCAGTAAAACGTGTATCCCTTTGTCGCTGATAATTTGCGCGCTGTTCGAGTTCAGTGAACTGATTTCTGTATTTCTCGATGAAATCGAGCAAACATAAAGATAAAACAAATTCTCCCATGCTTCTAAAGGTGTTCTTGCTGCGCGAGTAGAACCTAGAACAACCCCAATTTCACCATGTAACTTGTTTTTCCCCCTCTTTTCAAGCGCTAAGGGGTTTTCTTCCATTGCTAAAAGTCAACAACAGAGTTCTTCTTTTTCCTGAAAGCGAAAATGTAATGCTCGTTTTCGTCTCGTGGATTATTCAAACTGGAATCCTCGTGGTCATTATCAGGCTACTCCGTTTCTCAGTCCCCTTCGCGCATCTCAACTAACTCCTCCCCATCTTCACTAATCAGATCGTCACATGAATCAATGTCATCTTCGTCTTCATCAAATAGAGCACGACGAATTTTATCAATGTTATCATAAATGCTCAAATTGTAAATTTGACGTTGTGCAGCCATTTTTCCTGTGGAAAAAGGAAAACAGATGACTCCACCGAAACAGAAACGCCGTAAAACATACACGCCGAAACTCAGACACGCCGAAACACACACACGCTGCAATACTGACACGCCATACTATAGACATGCTAAGGGGTTTTCGGTGCCTGCACATTTAATTTTTTCTTGTGTGTACTGGAACCTCCATTTGCCACTTATTTTTTGTTTTCAATTATCTTCCACGCGAATATTGGCAAATTTGCGCATCACGCGGTTGATATAATTCAATGTGAAGAATACTCGTCACTACTGGTTACAGTAATTTCTGCCAATAACTGTAAAAAATTATTTTCCAAATCATTCAGTGAACTGTAACGAGTAATTGGAAGGCAGCTTTTTCATGCAGTTCAACTCTTGCATGCTGAAAGAGATTGTGTCTAAAGCTGCATTTACGCTGTGTATTGTACCAGTGCGGACCTTGTTTCTCAAAGCTACAAGTTATTTATGGACATGTGTTCACATATTCGCCATAGTTGGTGTGTTTCCACGATGTGATTTTGAAGGTTATGAAGGTCTCACATCAACTTGTGATTGAATATAATGTACAAGTATGGTATTTAAGAGAAATTTAGTTCTTGCATTAGCAAATTAAGGTTGGCAACAATGTTCTGTATTGATACTGTAAATGTATTTGTTCAAATTAAAATATGTTTAAGATATTTTGAATTTGTATTGCCAAGGTTTAAGTGTGCATTCTTAAGTTACTCGTGCTGATCGATCACTGATAACTAATTAACCACAGGAGAACTCAGAGGAAAATAGTTCAAATAGGAGTGATATAAGAACAGGACACTTTGTCTTCGTAGGTGGATGCTCTTGTATGTTAACTTGGTTAACGTATTTAAAATTTCAGTCACGTTTATTTAAAAGTATGCATTTGTGCAATGGTGAAATTGTTAGTAGCTTGATACATTATGATTTATTACACTGCATCAATGTCTGACCCTATCAAACACATCTAATGTTAACAAAATTTAAAATTTTAAGCAGTGCAGGGTAGTATTGAACTATACAGGGTAGTATACATGAAGCTTCACATAAAAAACTGCTTACGTGAAGCTTGATGTTTGAATTCCACAACCCACCCATTAAATACTTCAAATACTGTGTTCTTATGGAAGCAAAATGTCATACCTACTAATTTAAGTAGGTATTCAACAAATTTACAAGAAATTAGTGTTGTGAAATGTGTGAGGTATTTTAATAAAAATTCAGTTTAATCTCATTGTCATCCCATAAAAACTTTGTAAATGATAGTATTTACTGGGTGAGTGGTGACAATTTTTTTTAAAACTTAATATAAAATGGCCATTTACTGCTTCAAAACTGATAATTTGTAAACATTAAATATATTTGATTAGTTAAGGCACTAATTAGGTACTAATAAATCGCGATGACTATTCTGTTCGATTAATTTAACCGTATCACCTTTCTCAAGTGTCAAATGGTTTGGTAAAATATACGAAACAGGTTAATTTTTGTTCGATAAATTTAATCATACCCTTCAGAATACCAAGCAAGTTTGGTAAAATTAACCGAGAAGGCTAGTTTTTCTTGATAAATTTGATCGTACATTTTGATAATTTCATCAAATTTTTTTACCGAACAGTCTTCATAGAAAGAACTGAGAAATTCAATGTTCCATATGAACTGAACTTTTTGATGAAATTTATCAAAATATGATAATTTCAATCAATTTTTTTTCAGTGTGAAAGAAACAGTTTTGTAGCAAGGCATATGCGCTTCTCTTTTGTTTTAATGGAGCTGTTTTAAAACAGGAAGCTGTTTAACTAGCAGGAAAACTGCGAGTAGCTATTCCTATAAAGTTTAAATTCTATATTTTCAGTTTTATCCATCGTTTTAATTGTAATAGGAACGGGTTAGATGGATGAATGGATTTCGTTCACAATGTGCAGAGCGTAGATGACACTTATCTGTGGGTCAATTTAACATTTTATCGATTTAATTGTTTCGAACGTCATAATTTGGGTTTATGTGAATATCAAAACCGCCAATGCAGCATGTCTGTGGAGTCTGTTGATCGAGTTATATGAAAACAGGTGAATAAACCAAAATATTTTGGATTCTTTCCTTTGTAAAATATTTTGGTAAACTTGGAAGTTATCAAATATGCCCTTTAGCTTCAATTAAGGGAATGTTTACAAATGCTTTCATGTAATGAAACTCATTTTAACCTTTTGTCCGAAAAAATCATGAATTCTATAATTTTATGCACATTTACCTCATGAGTGCTAACTGACGAAACTCTAGTTGGCGAGAAACATCAACTTTATAAACAGACTAAATTATGAAAATATTTATTCTAATTTCCATTTTAATGCATAACATTAGGAAATTGGAACACTCACAAGATGAACTCCATTCTTTGAATTGCGATGGGATTTTTTTATTAATAAAATTTAGACTTTTCGATCAATTATTTATACGAAATGAAATTGATAGCGGGATAGCGGTTGTAGGTAGTCCAAGGTGGTGAGTGACACTAAGAATGTATAATACGGTAGTTAATTCGGTAATTAAAAGTATAGTTCGGTAGTATTTTTGCTAGAACCATCATTGAAAGAGAAAAACCACTGCTGCTCAATTGCCATCAGTAAATAGGAAGAGGTAATATTTCTGGTTCAGAATGGATCATTGATCTTTAAGGAGTACATAATGGATGTGGAATGTTTTTGAAATCTGTTAACCCGGGAGTGGTCGCTAAGCTACTTGTCACGCGAGCGGTCGCGTGTGACTTTTTCTCACACTCAGATGTATCATTGATCATCTATCATAGAGCGTTTATTGGCAATATATTACACTATATTTAGATTTAATTTATTTCTCTTAATGTACATTTGAAACAATGATTCCCACATATACACAATTACTGATACAATTAAGTAATTATTGCAACGTTTGCTGGCGATGATATCGTTGGGTATCAATGAAAGAAATTATCATTCTCAAGAAGAAATATTTATTTATGAGGACATACATTCTCATGACTCATAAATTCGCATTAACGTATATGCTCTCCACGAAATGAATCAACTTTGCCCGCATGTTGCGAAAGTGTAACGCAACTGAGTGATACAAAAACACTAACGTCAGTGGTCGCGCGATGAGAAAAAGTCTCACAACTTGTATCCGACGGTATCAGACATATTATTACACAGCTGCGGACGCTTCATTTATACTTTTTGAGACGGTCGGTCAATAGGAAGAGATAAAAAGTCAGCTATAAGGAACGGGAACTTATTCTAACTCATGATTACAAAGTGAGCATAAGTTTAAATTTGGCATGAGAGAAAATCTCATAGCGCGACTAATGGCGGGTTAATTTTCTTGGATTATATTTTGGGAATTTTATGATTTGATCTAAATGACGTATTTTCGAGTATTTTTTATTGACGTGTTGAATTCTCATCGCCCTTTACTGCAGGTTCACTTTTTTGCAATGTACTGATGAAGCACATATATGCATTGTAGTCCTTGAAGCCTTTAGATCTTCTATCTGCTTCTATATCGTGTACCGTAAGGTTTGTCCCTTCATCATCCTTTTCCCCGCTGAAGTAATTTTTTTTCGATCTACCAAAACTTCCACCCAAGAACTTCTCTCTGTTTTAGATTTCGTTTTATATCTTGCGTTATCTAACTCTGCGATAAGTCTTTCCAAGTCTTTCACTTCAACAAAAAAAACTTTCCAGTGTCAGTTGATCGAAATATATTAAGAGATATTTATTTATTTTATTGCTCACGTACAGAATTTCTGCCAATTTACAGTGACGCAGTGGCAAACGTTAAATAAAGACAACAACAATCAATCAAGGCCAAGGGTATAAGGTGAAAATAAGAAAAAAAACACAAATTAAACGTAGGTGGAAAGGGAGGTAAATGGGAGAGGTATTATTTATTCATAGGAAAATGGGACATGGTGTAATTGATCAGTGAGTCTGAAGAGAGAAAAAACGGATCAATATTATTAGGCAAAGAATTCAGCAGAGAGGAGAGGCGGTAAATCAAGTGAGCGCATGAAAAGGGATAGTCTAGGGATAGGATAATATGGAGCAAGGAATTGCGCACGTGTGGATCGACAAGGGACTCTGGAGGAAAGCGATGTGTGAGTTTAGAATATTTCGCATAAATTTTAAATAGTTAAAATTCTTTGATGACAGAGATCAGGGGTTGACAGAGAAGATAATATCGAAGAAGTAGGCATGTTGCGGAAGTGTGTAACCCTGTGTTATACAGTTCTGACTAAGAAGCTAAGAGATTTATGAGAGCTTAAGGTGGTTCCACCGTAAAATGACTTAAATGTCATTTTATTCATATTCTGTCTACTTGAAGAAAAAGTTATCCTCTATCTGATGTGAACAACAAAATAGTACCTTTCCACGCTATTTTATTCTATTATTGAACTTGGAATTACATGGTGTTCAATGGGGGAATGAGAGAAACACGGGGAAAAATAGTATTTTCCATAAAATATAAATACCATTTTTGCGGAAAACTATTTATTTGAAGGAAATAATCCAGATAAATCGAATAAAAATAAAATACAGGCATCTTACCACCTTATTTTTCTAGTTATTGATGAATGAATGCCGTAATTGAAGTCAAAATGAGGTAATTCGTAGGAAATGGCGCTATTTGTAGAAAAAGTTATCCTCTATCTGATATGAACAACAAAATAATACCTTTCCACGCTATTTTATTCTATAATTGAACTTGAAATTACATGGTGTTCAATGGGGGAATGAGAGAAACACCGGAAAAAATGGTATTTTTCCATAAAATATAAATGCCATTTTTGCGGAAAACTGTTTACAAGAAGGAAATAATCCAGAGAAATAGAATAACAGTAAAATATAGGCCTCTTACCACCTTATTATTTTAGTTAATAGGGAATTACTGCCGTAATCGAAGTCAAAATGCGGTATTTCGTAGGAAATGGCGCTGCAGTCGGCTCCTATAGCTGGAAAAACTGCTCATTTAAAATACATTTGTGGAATAATCTGTTTATATTTTGTACCTTACTTTTGGGTTTCTAATGGTAACGCATTGCATCAGTGAAAGCAGGACTTTTTTAACAAAATATAAAAAAATGTGGAATTTAGTATTTGTTTTGACTCACACAGTCGCGGCGGAACCTCCTTAAGAGAAGTGAGATTGGTTGGAACTGCGACGGACCATATTATGGGAGAGCAATATCCAGTGATTGGAAGGACAAATACGTGAAGTATGATAGCAGAGCTAGGGGATCAGTTATTTCCGTGTAGCGGTAGAGGAGACCTAATAGAGACATGGCTTTTCTCTTGATTGAATGAATGTGGTCCGATGTGATTCAGTTTACTGTCTCTTGAGACACCTTAATCCTTCACAGTCGAAACATGTTGAAGAGGCTCAGAATTAATGGAATAATCAAATTTAATGGGGTTTAATTTTTTAGAGATATTGAAATAGAATTGCATTTCCTGGAATTCAAGTTGAGCTTCCAGGTATTGTGCGGTCAAATATAGGGCATTCTGAAGGCCTTGGTAGTCCGAGGTAGCGTGAATTTCCTTAAAAAGTTTACAGTCGTCAGCATAGTGTAGAGTATTAGCTTGAGGATGAGAAACGAGGGAAGTCAGGTCGTCAAAGTAGATGTTAAATAGATATGGCCCCAAGACAATACCCTGAGGAACAACAGATGCTACCGGGGACAAATGAGAAGAGGTGCCTAAAATTATTGCAATATGCAATGTGTCAAAACAATAATTCCATATGATTATTCATCCTATTCATCCTAATAATTCCATAGATCGACAAGTCCTGCCTATTATTCATTTGGATCCTTTTTCGGGCCTAGCTAGTGACTGGAGTTAGCGAATTTCCTTCCAAAATTCAAT
The DNA here is from genome assembly GCA_963573305.1 of Pyrrhosoma nymphula. Taxonomy (NCBI): domain Eukaryota; kingdom Metazoa; phylum Arthropoda; class Insecta; order Odonata; family Coenagrionidae; genus Pyrrhosoma; species Pyrrhosoma nymphula. The sequence goes on along the minus strand of OY754330.1, from coordinate 19,401,218 downwards.
TCCTGAAGAGAAAATATTTTATGCATACGTCACATCTATGCAATTGGAGAACATTCGTCGGTCTGGGTTCAACTTCTAACTGGTTTGTATTTTTTTTCTTCTACATTTCAGATTCTTACTTTGGATTTTGATGAAACTGCAGTGGAATTAGCCACATGGTTGTACGAATCTCAACACAGAAGACCACCTTTCGTGGATAAGATGCTTCAGATTTCTCGCTCCGCCAATGCCCGCGAAGACAAATCGCTCGCGTGTCCTATAATGGGCGCGGGCTGCCTCAGCGGTCAGCGACAATGATATGACGCGATGCACTCGCAGCTCGCCGTCGGTCGCGGTGGTGGCAGCACTCTCGATGCCAGCGAGACGGTTTCTCCCGCGCGCATGCGCACAACGTGTTGATGACGTCACGGAGGAGAGATTATGTATTCGCGAACGGAGGAGGTGAGTGTTTGAGGGGGGGAAAGGGTTTCAAATCAGTGAGTGCTTACCTTTTGTTTCAGTGCGCTTTTCACTTCGCAACACGATATAGCAGTTGCTTTCCATTCGTTTCAAGGGGGTTATTTTGTAATCTCACATTTTGAATGACTCTATAGGCCGTTCGACGATGGACGTAAGTCTTAAACCGTAAGAGAGCCGAAAGGCCCTGTCGTAATCTCTTAAGCCGTGTTTACACGATGCATTTATCCTCGCACGTACTTGCGAGGATAAATGCATCGTACTTAGTACGTGGCTGGACAGATGCACGATCACGTACCTGAAGAGTGTTTACATGTGCCCTTTCGCTGACCAGATATATCAACCTCTCCACCTGATCCCTTGACCATGGCATTGTCTAAGGTCAATTCAAGGGTAGTTGGTGCAGTGGATGACTGTCTTGGAGGCCAAGAAACGTTCCGGTAGGAGTTGTGATGGTCGATTGTAGTATATTAAAGCCCAGGGAAACAAATAAATGAAGCAGCGATCCGTAAGAGTGGTCCATGAAGATCAGGGTTCAAACAGGTAGAATAGATGTCCAGACAAAGCTAGGGTCTAAATATAAAAAGCAGTAAGACGCACGTGAACACAACAAAGCACAAACGAAAAGCCGCCTCCAACTGAATGCAAACCACCAGTTGGCACTGCGTAACGACTGAAAATTGCTCGGATACATTCACCAAATTAGAACAGGGGCTATTTTCTGTCCACGCATTCACGCATTTGCGCAATTTACACGGTGCAATTTTGATGGTGAATGTGTTCACGCATCTACCCGCGCGGGCAAATGCATCGTGTAAACACGTCTTAACGGCTAGCCGTAAAGAAGATTTACCTTCGATATAACAAAATCTTTGGTACCAAATCTTATGACTGGAAGGAAGTGTCCTAGATTCATCACTAACTCAGTGTTTCAACCCGAAGGTTGGTCAGTGAGAGTAGAGATCACCCCGTACTAAGACATTGGCGTGTGAAATTCACGCATTCAGAGTATGGGGGGCCAGTTCCTATCCCTGGACCACCCGCGATTTTCCACGAAAGTTCTGACAAGAAGATAGCTTCGCACCGCGAGGATTTTCGGAGGGGGTGTCCAGAGAAGAAGTTCACCCGGATTTGTGCCCGGGACCCTACGGTTGGTAGCCTGGCGCTCTACCCACTAGGCTACCACGACCCCCAAATGATAGAATATATGAATTCTCATTTGCATTTTCAATTTATGGCGTTGTGTATTTCTTCTGGTTAGTGCTTGATGAAGTTTATCACGAGTTTCTGGCGAATGTTAGTGGTTGGGATAGGGTTTAAACCGGCTTTGGCTTTGACTTGCTTATATTATTTAATTTTAAATGCTGCTTATTGAACAAAATGAAATCTGCAATATGCTGATCTTGGGTCGGTAGCCCAGCGCTGTACCCACTAGACCACCACACCCCCCGTGATTAATATAGTAGTATACATAAACTATAGCCAACAGAACGATGCTTCCGTCTTTTGTAATAATAATGATAAACGTTTATTGTCACAGACACACAGGTCTTTTAGACATTCTGTATACATACACTTGGCATTATAATTTAGAATGAACATCATTGTAATAAAATTAGATTAAATTTCATCTTTTACATGCAGGAAAAAAAAGAAAAAGTAAAAAAAACGTAATAAGAGAATCGTTTACTTGGTATGATTACATCAAGTTGCTGTACTAGGCAAAAATATATAAGAATAATCACTGCAAATAATTTACTTACAAAAAGCATTGTGCATAACGTAGTGAAGTGCTCAAGTTAACATACCTGTATATCTTACGACAGAAAATTCCATTTTATGGGTAGTTGAAAAACATAATGAACGAGAAATAGTGTATTACCTTGAGATATAACAGAATATGTAAATGGTATTACAAGAAAAGATACATATTTTAGCGGAGGAATCATCTAGAGGACTCAGGAAACAACGATTGAAATAGGGAATCATCCAGAGCCTTGGCGACGGTGGTTATCGACGGGAGACAGGAATCAACAAGGGAAGATTCCGGAAGTGGTGTGTTTGTGTGTGACTTGAATCTACATCTACGAAGTACCGTGCAAGCCACCACCAGGGTGTGTGGCACGGGGTGATTCCACACCAGGCATGCAGCACTCGTCCCAGCACAAGTCAGAACCTCGCACGCTCCCCCTGGCGCTACATCTACATTTACATGTTACCCTGCGAGCCACCTCTAGGGTGTTTGGCAGGGGGGGACAAGTCACCAAAATGCAGCATGCAAGCGGACCGCCACATGCACACCGCACGGTCATGAATATTAAGGATACTAACCAATTCCATCATTAACTAAAAACCATCATGCAGCATGCAAGAGAATCCCCACATGCACGACACACATGTACGATGACACATAATATTCTACATACTACTTAAGAGGGCAATCTGCCTATGAAGCTAGAACATGCTGTTAGAAACACCATAAAACTCCGTAAACATGCTTTAAGAAATACATAATACGCTAGGCGCAGGCCAAAAAGCAGTCAGGAGAACAGTGCGCAGTCCAATCAGAAACTGGGAGAGTGATACGTTAATGAACATGCAAACATGCAGAACAATGCCATACACACAACTAGTGGTTAATATTACTGATGAATGAATTACTGTTAATTTATGAATACTACGAGATACTACTTCATGCAGAGAACAAAATAAAATAATGCCGGACAAATCGACCGGTGTGAAGTGTTAGTAATGATGTTGTGTTATTAAGCACAAGTGAAAATTCTACTCTACCTATTGAGGGTGGGAGTTTCATGTCATTGATCTATCGCAACTATTATGATCCCTTATTGTACGTGGGAAAAATGACATTTTAAATCTATCGAATCGGCAGTCAATTTCCTCTATCTTATTCCTGTGATCGCTTCTACCGTAGTACGTTGGCTCTAGCAGTATATGTTGAACCTCCTGCAAAAAACTGTTTGCTCCGAACTTGCACAAAAGATTTAACCTGTATTTCTCCCTTCGATCAGTTAGAGATTCCCACCCCAATTCCTTCAACAATTCGGTAACACTGCTGAGTCACTGAATGTTACGGTGTGTACAATTTTGGGGAAATAAATGTGTTTAGAGTGTTCCGAAAATAAGAATAGTTATTTTTGCACCCACGCACGTAACAATATTAAATGTAAAATAGTTTCGAAATTGGTACAAGATACAAATTCTGCACTTAGTAAATATGCTGCGTTCGGATGTTTCAAGAAGATTCATTACGTGTTAAACCATCCCTCCACAAAATCGTTCTTCCCATTTACGAGATAACTTTAGAATTGTTTAGACCACATACGTACATACATTCCTTTTGAACTTTTCCTTTCGAGTTCAGGAAGTCACAGCGGGAGTCTCCCGCACCATGGTGCTCACTACAATTTAAAATTTAACAACTACGTCATATAACAACAAATTAATATTTTCATCGTACTCCCGAGTAAGCAGTCAGCCAAAAAACCAACTGACCAGTCACACTATAGTTTATAACTTCTTAAAGTTAAACATAAATCACAAAGCTATGTTCGTATTTGTGTTGGACTAGTCACGCTGATGAAAATGGTTTTTTTATCGCAGTCATACGATAGATATTAACCAATTTACGTGCTTTAGTAATTTAATGTACATTAAACTGGCTTGGTTTACTAATGCACGTAAAATGCACGTATAACTGTGTTTAAAAAACCATTTTCATCAACGTGACTAGTGCAACACAAAGATGACCATAGCTTTGTGATTAACGTTTAAATTTAAGAAGTTATAAACTAGTGAATGGTCAGTTGGTGCTATAAACCACCCGCGGTGAAGGGTTGGGTCTCCTTCAACGCCGAGGCTCGGACTCTTTGAGTTCGGGTGCCTCCCAGGTACGGCACGAAACGTAACGTTCCCTTTCGGGTCACATCCCTGATTAAACGGGTGTAGCTTTTACAATTAACGTTATTGACATCAGTGAAGTGATGTGTTCGCAAAATTGTTTATTTTCATCGTAGAACGACGATTAAAAGATGTACTTACTCGTACAATTGTCGGGAGTACGATGGAAATATTAATTTGTTGTTATATGACGTAGTTGTTAAAGTCTAAATTGAAGTGAACACGGTTGGTTTTGGTGATGGAGCCTCCCGCTGTGTGGGTCGAGGCCGGCGTTGGGTCTCCGAGCTGGGAAAAGGGTTGCGGATTAGGACCCTCGCGAGCTTGGGGCCCCACCCATCTTGCGACTACCTGAACTCGGCCGCAGATAATCTAGTTTAACCTACATTCCTTTTAAACAGCGCTATGCATTTACATGCCTTCATTTGTATTTACCACTTAAAACCGACCTCTTCACTTTACTCTTTTCGTCCTCAACAGTTTGTGATAACAAAGAGAATAAAAAGCGAAAACGCCGATTGGTCTGCGTGAGTGTAGGCGTATACTATCATTCTGAGCTTCGGTCCATCGCAGCTTCCTTCAACACCCACTCATGCGCTGCTCATTCATTAATTCATTCATTCATTCCTACATACACCAACTCCCTTCTCTTCCCCCCCGCACTTCCCCCGCCAACAATGTACTGCAACTGGGAGAGGAGGCACCTTTATATTTATTTCCATCGCTTTGCGGGGGACCCCTCCTCGACCGCTAAAAAACCCCTTTTCTCTCCCTAACCACCCCTCTTCCCTCCTTTTAAAATCCCCGCCTACCTTTTGTTTTAAAAAACGTTAATAAATTACCGATTGAATAACTTCCGGATTGTCCGGATTAATTTCATAGCTAAAGCTGAAATCTGAATTTATCACGATTCGGGATGCGAGAGTGTTTTCTTTTATTTTATTTTACGTTCTTTTTTCTCTTTCCCCTTTGTTGCCCGTTGCGCGTAAATGGATGGCGCGAAAACAGGGTTTTCGGATGGAAATCCCCTTTTTACGCTCGCCCCTCTCTGCACACCCTTGGAATACCCTTTCTCCCTCCCCCAGCCCCCTCCCGCACTAACGTTTGCTTTTGGCCGTGTTTGCGTGGAAGTTTATGATTTAATGACTAGGAATGTTTATCGGTGTCTGTTTAGTATTATTTCTTTTTTCTTTTGTTTTCCCTTTTGTGGGCGCTCCAGTTGGAACAAGCGGAAATGAATTCAATTAGCAGTGAACCAAGCCCCTGGAATACAAACCGGGAGATGATGATAATAATAATTTCCATGAGGGCCGATAATAATACGGTTCCCCCCTCCCGAATACGAGGAGCTTGGGATCGTTTTGATGTTTTTTTTGTACGAGTTTGCCTTGGAAAATAGTTCAATGAAATGCAACCCGTCGAAACCAATCACAAGACTAATTAATGACAGGCGATTACTTCCTGTTGCCCTTACAAATTTTTCCGTGATTCATGACTGATTTTTACATCTCTTGTGGATTTTTTTAAAATTTTGGAATATGAAAACTAATGCTCTCGGTCACTTTTCGTTGATGACCTCATCGTCGGTTCCCATTACTTCGTAAAAACGTCACAAAGGGTACGCCATGAACGGATTTTCAGTTTTCTCAAATAACCATAGACGAAATGGGTTATTATATAAATTTATCGATACACGTTCTGTTTTATCCAATTGCAGAAATTTAAACCTCAGTTTTGTAAATTTGTATCTTTCGCGCCCTTGTTTATTTTCCAACTCAAGCTTCAAGTGGAAACGATGGTGGCTCCATGAGGTGTGTGTAATATTTAAGGAAAGCTGTTTGAAAATTAATTCAATAATCGGACATGATGGTGAAAAACATATCTACATTTGTCAATTATAAGGACTCGATAATACTCGGAAGTAGCATTCCCTTAAGGTAGAACCTCTACTACAATGACCATAGATAACATGCCCTGATATTTTTATGTATTGAAGAGAAATTATGCCTTAGTCGATCTGTGTAAAAGTAATTGGAGGTAATCGGCCATTTAGCGCTGATTTGATAGGATTTGAAAATCGTCATTTTCAGCCTCAAATTAATTTGCTCTTATGGCGGAATGGTTTCGTCCCTCACTTTAACATTGTATTTCTCGAGATTTTCCTCGACAAGGCTACCTCAAAAATGACCATATGGTGATTAAATAATCAACGGATACAATGATTTTTTTCAGATTACCTTATCGGCCATTTAATGCAGATATTTATGATTGAAAAGTCTTGATGAAGAGTCTTACTTTCGTTCCGTAGCCACCATATTGAAACAGACTTGGAAACTATGTCATAGGAGTAAACAAAAACATTGGAGTGAAACTATGCAAACAAACAAAGGTGCCGGACCGGAGTGAAACTATGATATGTTGACAGCTATACAGTGTTGTAGAGTTCATCGTCAGCAATTATATATAATACATTTGTTTTAATTACGCTTAAATTAAAAGAGAAAAAACACTCATTAGTTCTGTTGTTTTAATTAATCCCTATTTTTTTAATTATGCAGCTTCACTGCAGTTTCAGAGAAAGTTTTTAAATTCCTCTGAGACATGGCGTCAACAATATAAAAGCCATTCTTCATATGACAGGATTACTTCATTTTGAAGAAAACTCATGTACTGTACAGCCATGTTGATTGATTGAAAATTATTTTCAATTATTATTAATAACATTTTGAGCCATTTTATCTTGTTGCTGTCGAGTTTATCTATGTAATGAAAGCAGTACTTCGAAGCGCAGGTTCTATCTTAACTCAGGCGACGAACACAAAAATTTCCTCAGAATTGTATTTCCGTCTTTGGATGGAGAGAAGGATGGAGAGAAGGGGGTGCTGGGTGACGTATTTTGAAATGAAATACGAAAATGAGAGGCGTAAACACTATTTACGTACGTGCGCCTCATTTTGGCATCCGAAACGTTCCTCTTAAACTCGTTTCCTTTTTTTCCCAATCTGGGGGGTAATTTTGTAATCTCACCTTTTTAGTGACTCTTAGTGGAAAGGCGGGAGATCCGTTTCCCTCTCTTAATGATCGGCTCACGAACGGTTCGTGAATTGTCGAAGCTTCTATTACCTTATATCAAATAAAAGATTCCGAGACTGGCGAATACCCAGATTGCTCAACATCTTACGGAAGATATCTTACACTGTGCATACCACGAAAATCTAAATACAGTCAAAACTACAAGCGACATGCAAGCGATCACTCAATATTTAAAAAAATTAAGTGCATATAATTAGTGTTTGATTCACCAGCACGGGAAATATCTACCAAGAACGTATATTTTAAGGCAATATTTGTTAAAATTATGAAATTATGGTTTTAATAACAGAACTCCATTCTCCATACACTGGCGGATAGGCACACGAAAACAAAGGTATCAGCAACATTGTTTGGAAAATATTGATACGAAATATATACACAGATAATTCAAGCTAATAATAACATAAGCATTTCAAACAAAGCATACCTTCAAGTGCCCAATATATTGGAGTTGAAAATGCTGAATTTCTTCACGTATAGCGAATTAGAACAATACGATTTAAAATCGTTTGTATCTTTCGCGCCCTTGTTTATTTTCCAACTCAAGCTTCAAGTGGAAACGATGGTGGCTCCATGTCACGTTCTTTATGACAGGTGAGATGGAACTAATGGCAGGCGGAGATAGTGAAACGGATCAAAAGTCGAAAGATACGGATCAGAGCGTATGAATCGTCTAAAAGACCAGCACATGACCGGCAGTTCACCGCTTCAGATCCGAAGATGGTCACGTCGCCTGGGTGGCGGAGTTGAACTACGAAAAAGTGACATTTTATGACGTATTCTCACTAAAGTGAGATTACAAAATAACCCCCCAGGTGGAGACAACCATTGCCCGCTTAGCACATTGTTTTCGATCGTCGCACACACATTGAAGTCCATTTCCGTGCACTTTTGGTGCCATCTCCTACGGTCGTCATTCATTAGTGTGATTGAGGCACGTTTCACATTTATGCTCGAGAGCCACAATACCCCGTTGATCGCGAATAATTCTGATGATGGTGCAAAGCGTTATCAATCCCATCGATCGATTCCCAATGATTCCTCGGACTGATGTGGAGGTGGATGAAACGGAGGCATTTGATTGGCATTTCCCATATTCCTGACCGCTGCATTAATTCGCGTAAATTATTCAACTCGGCACGTCGAAAGTATTGATCTCCAGTCAGAGAGACATAACACCCTAGCCCCACTCTGACTGACTGAAACCATAAAAATGGCAATGGCTTATTTCATTCCAGCAAGCGCTGTATGCTTCTCTGGATTAGCGTTACTCAAACAGCAGCTTTTTCCATGAATTTTCCCTTCTCCATTCCCTAACGATATGATGCGCTACCAATGCTTAAATTAAAACGGTATAGCGGCTGGGAATAAACGTACTCAGTTTATGAAATGGGCACTCCATGGATATTAGCAGATCAACTTTATCTCAGAAATCTATTTCCGTTCGCTAAAATATGCTACTGATTGAAACCCTGAGGTCGCTATTATGAAAGCAATTCTTTGTTATAAGGTTCAGTTTTGCTCTGTCCTACTCAGTCCAGAACTAACTTCCTTTAAATGAATAACATTCACAGTGACAGGCTCTGTATTAGAATTAGTTCTCACATTTTGTAGAAAAGTACTAAGTTTTTCTTAATCGCGAATTTCTTTAAATGGTTTGCGCAATGCTAAAAAAACGATGCTTATTCGTACAAATGCGACCTGATTACTGGTTTTCCCTCTGATAATATACAATGACCTGCGAGGTATAAGATAATTGATACACAGAATTGAGTTTTTACATTCTTTTTATCATTGAATTTTATTTATTTAACGTCAGCAATAAACCCGTGAATACGAGTACAGAGTGTCCCATTGATCGTGTGTCATTTCTAACCAATAATTTCAGACACTTTCTTTCGTGCCACATGGATGAAATTTTGTAGCTGGGTAGAAAAAGGTCGTAAGTTTTGTTTAGTATAAGCGCAATTTTAAAAGTATGAACTTTTGACCCTATAAATAGGGTTCAACCAAAATTCCAAATATTACCTTATGGGCTTTCAGCGTTAAATTTTTCGAAATGCAATAAGGACAGAATTTCTTTGCGAAACTTTCAATTTTTAGGTTTTTGGGCACAAGAAACACGATGAAAGAACTTTCGAGTTCGAAATTGTAACCGTGACCCCTGAAAGGGCACAATCATGGTCATAGGAGTGACGAAAAGTGAATCGCCGCTACAAACCTGTCGAATCATAGGTTTAAAAAAGTGCCAAGATCGATGGTAAAGTCTTCAGATCCCTCTTGTCATCCCTTGACCTTCAAGGGTCACTCAGAGGTCACCGAGGGGAAAAATGAATCGGGGCTACAAACTTATCGAATCATTGGATTAAAAAAGTTCCAAGATCGATGTTTAGGTCTTCTTAAGGATTGTATATATTAAATCTATTTGAAGGCTTTCGCAGAGTATTTCATTAGAAAGGTCTGGTCTTTCGGTTCGGGCGAATGTCCATATTTTTTTGGGATAATAGTTTTTCCGGCGTTGAATTCGGCGTCTTCAGGTCAATTGTGAATAAAAAATACGGGTCAACTCATATTGAATCGGCCCGCAACCGTTTTAAAATCACAATTAAAAATTAATCACCAGCGAAAATAGTCACTTTCCTCGCCTGATAATAGAAGCCATTTAAATTAACAAAAATCTTAACAATTTCAAAATGGTAGATGGTTGTATACTTTTAAGGTGGTTCCACCGTAAAATGACTTAAATGTCATTTTATTCATATTCTGTCCACTTGTAAAAAAAACTTATCCTCTATCTGATATGAACAACAAAATAATACCTTTCCACGCTATTTTATTCTATAATTGAACTTGAAATCACATGGTGTTCAATGGGGGAATGAGAGAAACACGGGGAAAAATAGTATTTTTCCACAAAATATAAATGCTATTTTTGCGGATAACTATTAATGAGAAGGAAATAATCCAGAGAAATTGAATAAAAATAAAATATAGGCATCTTACCACCTTATGTTTTTAGTTATTGAAGAATTAATGCCGTAATTGAAGTCAAAATGCGGTAATTCGTAGGAAATGACGCTGCAGTCGGGTCCTATGGCTGGAAAAAGTACTCATTTAAAATACATTCGTGGAATAATCTGTATATGTTGTACCTTACTTTTGGTTTTCTATAGCTAGTGCATTTCATCAGTGAAAGGAGGATTTTTTGGACAAAATATAAAAATGTGTAATTTAGTATTTGTTTTGACTCACACAGTCGCGCCGGAACCTTCTTAAACGTTAGGAAACGTCTTTTTTTTACAACAATGGGATTTCAAACAATCACTGCGCAGCTGGCTCTAACGGTTGATGTACATATCGTGTATGATACATAAAACCTGCATTTTGAATTCTCAGTTGACTGAAGACTCCTGCTGTAATGCCGGCGAAACTGATGTTCCAAAAATATTAGCGTTTGCGGTTAAATACCCTAAAGAGCAGATCTTTCTAAGAGTGTATATTGGCCAATGGAGCTTGCCGAATACATTTTAAGGAACAACCCCGACTCCCTTAGCCGTGTCAAATCCTTTTTGAAGGAAACGTGTTATTTAATCAACTATTATGTAATACATACATTTAAGACTGTACAGTAAAAATATAAAAAAATAACTAATCTCTTTTTACCATAAATATTAATCCGAGCAATGAGTCTGATCGAACATTGTGGTAAATGATCTCTGCAGTCGGCGCACCCGAAATACAAATCTACTTCTACTACAAGCTTCCCGATAATCACATTGCTTCTATTAAATTTCGTAAACTCGCTATCAATCTATCTTCAGCTATCGCTAAGATGACAATAGAATTACGGCTGTGCTATTTGCGTTTCTTTAAGTACCTGTAAGGTGTGTACAAAGTTTAAAATCTCTGTACACTGCCGTGAGTGAATTTTTTAGCATTAAGAATTTTTAGTTTTTTTAATTCTTAAAAAAAATTCTGTTTCCTGGATTAAAGTAACTCTATGCTCAAAATTTCTTTTTCCGGTAAATTAGAGTGACGTAGTCTAGGCTTTTTGGAATTTTAGGAGTTTTGATAGCTGTTTAGTAGATTAAAACTTTAGAAGGAAGCTGATAATAGTGATCTTGATTAAGGATTTAAAGAAGAGGCAGGTGAAGAGTTTTATGTGAAGTGCAGAGTTGTATGGGGCAGAAACGTGAACTCTGAATAAAGAATACGACAATGGGCTGTAGGCGTTCGAGATATTGATGGGGAGGAGAATAGAGAAACGGAAGGTGGATGGAAAGGAAGACAAACGACGAAGTGCTTGGTATGGTTGGTGGGGAAAGGAAACTTCTGCATGAGATTAGGATAAGAGCAAGCTAGATGGTTAGAAGGGGGAATGAGGGGCGATGGGTTGCTTAAGGCTGTGAGAGAGGGAGTATGTTGGGTAAGCGGGGAAGAGGAAGAAAGAGAATAGTTTTTATGGACGTGATGAACAAGGGTAGGTCGTATGCTGAAATAAAGAAAGAAATACTGATAGATAGGGCCCTGCACACGTAAAAATCTAGAGGATTTTTATTCACTTCCATTCATACCTACCTCAACCGGTGGATTCATTTTAATTCAAGTATTCTACCAGCTGATTGGTAGGTTCTTGAACAGTCCCCATTCAGCATCCCAACCTCATAGACATGGTCTCGCTTTCCCTCCTAAGGATGGCCCGCTATTAGATCCCTCTTCAATTCTTCATATCTTCTACCTCCTCTTATTTCGTCCAGAATTCCTATCCTCCTCCTTCCTCTTCCACGCTTCACCAGTGTTCTCCTCTCCATCACTCTCTTCAACATGCCCTCTCCTCTCAAAACCTCCTCCATCCATCTCTTCTGTCTTCTCCGAACCTCTGCCACAAGCTCAAGCTTTACGTCTCGTCTCAGACCCCCCCTCATCAATTCCCTTCTCTTCGAAAATGCTTCTTTAGCGAGCGCAATTCTGCATCTGATGTCCTTACCACTAAACCCATTCTCCTCCAAAATACTACCCCGATACGTAAACTGCTCGACCTGCTCTATCTTCTGCCCTCCCACCCTTATATTCAGCCCTGCCTTCTTACTTATAGAAAATCTCATTACTTTCGTTTTCATGTGGTTGATCTTCATCCCATACTTTTCGCACTGCACCTCTAACGCATTCACCATTGACTGTAAACCCTTGGTAGACTGACTAACCAATGCTTGATTATCTGAAAATCTCACTGATTTTATCAGCTCCTCTCCCACCTTTATTCCTACCTCCTCCTCCCCCTCCCCCTCCCCTTACCATTTCTTCTGAATACACGTTAAAAAGCAACGGCGATAGTGGGTACCCCTGCCGCACTCCCCGTCCTATCGTGGCCCATCCCGATTCTCCATTGGCTACCCTAACCTGCGCCGTCTGGTTCATACACAAATTCCGAATCAGACACCTGTCCCTCCAATCGACCCCTAATTTCTTCAACACTCCCATTAATTTCGTCCATTCCACCCGATCAAACGCCTTCTCTAAATCTACGAAGAATGCAAAAACATCCTGCCCATGCTCTAGGTTTCTTTCTACTATCGTCCTCATCATCGCTATAGCGTCTCGCGTTCCCGTCTCTCTCCTAAACCCAAACTAGTCGTCACCCAGCTATTCATTTGCCTTCTTCTCTAGCCTTCTGTTTATAATTCCCAGAACTACTTTGGCCGTGTGGGATATTAAGCTTATTGTCCTATAGTCTTCGCACGTTTTTGCCTTAATCTTCTTTGGTATTGGAATTAGTACAGTCTTCGCGAAGTTTTACGGCCACACTCCTTCCTCATAATTTCTACGAATAAGCGCAAAAAGTTTTCCTCTTCCGTTCTTCCCCAAGCTCTTTAAAAACTCTGCAGGTATGTCATATATTCCCATCGCCTTATTGCTTTTCATGTCTCGTAGAGCTCTTTCGATTTCACTTTCTAGGATACCTGGTCCGACGCTATCTCTGTCGATATCGTGTTCCCTTTCTATATCTAACCTATTAGGCCTTATTTCTTTACCATACAGCTCTTAAACATGCTCCTTACACCTCTCCTGGATCTCTTTCTGCTCTACGATCACCTTTCCCGTCTTGTCTGTTATCGTTGTACTTCCCCTTCCCTTATTACCACCCGTCAGTTTCTTTACTGTCCTATACAATGTATCTGCTTTTCCCTCTTTTTGAAATTTCTCTAACGAGTCGATTTGTTCTCTCCACCACGCCTCTCTCGCTTTCTTTTTTTCTCTTCTGAGCCTGTTATTTAGTTCTCGGTATTTTCTCTTACCTAGCTCTGAGTTTACGCTCTTCCATTTCCTTCTTTCCTCCATCTCCCTTATCATCTCCTCCGTGATCCACAGTTTTCTAATTTTAGTTGCACTCACTATGCCTACCGTTGCTTTCGCCGCTTCTACAATTCCATTTTTCAAACTTCCCCATTAATCTTCCACTGATCTAACTCAATGATCCTCACCCATTATCTCATCAACCTTCTCCCGATACTTCTTCTTCATAGCCCCAGTTAATGCCTCCGTATTCCACTTTCGTACCCTCCTTCCCATTCTTCTCTATTTCAGTTTTACTCGACATTTCATGACTAATAAGTTGTGGTCTGTGTCTACATCAGCTCCTGGATAAGTATGCGAGTTTTTAACACTAATCCTGTATCTTTGACGAACCATTATATAATCTATCTGGAACCTATCTCTGTCTCCCGGCTTCTTTCAAGTGTACCTACGTCGACGATGATGTGTGAACCATGTATTTGTAATTACTAGGTTATTTCCACGCAAAAACTCCACAGCTTTTTCGCCCCGGTCGTTTCTTCTTCCTAGCCCGTAATCGCCCACCTCCCGCCCATCTCTTCCTTCGCCCACCACTGCGTTCCAATGGTTCCACTGATTTCCAATGGTTCCAATGGAATGCGCCCACCACTGCGTTCCTACCAAGTGCTTACTTCCTGGTATCCTACCAATTATTTCCTATAGCTTATCGTATACCCCATCTACCTCCTCCTCTTTATGATTAGAGGTAGGCGTATAAACCTGGATTATAACTAAATTCGTTGGATCTGTCTTTAGTTCCACGACTATTATCCTATCACTCACCTGTTCTGCATACACTTCTTTTCTACCAAGTTTCCTATTCATGACGAATGCAACGAAAGCCATGTAATAAAATATTGAATAAAAAATGACCTATAATGATCGATTTAAATGACCTATAATTGAGACGGATCGTCGAAAATCTGTTTTTGTTATAAAAATGTTTTCATATATACGTCCCCCTTTGAACCAGTGGGTAGAATATTTTGGTACGCCGATTTAATATTTGTTGCAAACACTAGACTTTAGATCAGATCTTTGTTAGGTGATTCAATGTTGTCGACGATTCCTCAAAATTGCACTTGTGGTATCCGAAGGAATTCAACATTGGTTTTTACTTTTGCACGAGCTTGTCCACCAGTTAACTTGAAAAGTTGCGACTGCAAAAGTAATGTAACTTGATCTGATTTCTCCCATTGCATCACGGTATTTGATTGATCCACGTTCTGTTAATGTTTAGGCATTCGGCATTTAATAATGGCTGTACGAAAGATACAAAAATGTAGCATTCCTGCTGCTTATACATACAGTTTACTGTTTTATCCTTGATTGCATAGCATGAGAATGCACCCAGTCTGCTAGTTTGGAGAACGTTTGCTTACATTTGCGCATATTTTGTTATATTATAAGTTTTTTTTTAATTTCTGCCACAATTATTTAAATGTGCATGGTATGGTGTGTGTGTATATTCCAGCGATATTAATATACGTAGGTATGTAGACCTATGATAAACAGATTTGAAATTACGACCGTGCTTTTACCTTCACGTTGAAATTCAGCGCCATCAATCATTTTCTGCGAGCTATTTTATGGTGCACCCATATTTTGATCTCAACTCAAACATCAGTGCGTTTTATTCTGCGGCCGCAATATTCCACGCGGTAAATTATTATATTATTCACTCTGTAATTAATTAAAATGCTCGCTGGAGAGAGCGCTAGGGCGTGTGGAGAAATTTCCAAACGCTTTCAAATACACAGCCCGTGCAGGACGTGATTCACAGTAAATCATCGCCAGTGATTGCCAAAATATAAATGTAATTCGCTGGTTTCTGTGCAATCAGTGCGAACAGTCGACAATTTATGGTAAAATATGCAAAAGTGGGAAAGCATTTAAAGGGGAAAAAAAATATTACGCGCGGAAAGCGGGACATTTATCAAATGGAGGGTGACGAGGAACATGCAATTGATGACCCTGTATAAAATTCATTCCATCCTCCTCCGTTCCTGACTTCTGAACGGACGGCAGATGGCGCGGGAACGAACTATAAATCCATGCAAGTACGATTCCATTTCAATAACGTGCAATTTTGACGCGCAAAATACACGAATCCAATTCATTATTATGTGCATTCCGTCAACGACCGTATGAAATCGGTTGATATCGGTTTCATTGTACATACACAAATTTGATCCTCTCTCCACTATTGGTGGATCTGTTCTTTCATTATTTCATTGGGTGATAATTGAGGTGGCTTTTTGGGGGACAGACGAGTTTTATCGAATGGCCAATTATTTTCCGATTTTCACCAAATTTAGGATTTAGCACTTATTTCACATTCTAAACAATACTAGGTGAGGAAAAGATGGTTCCGATAAAAAATAAAATATGATAAATATGGTACTTATCTTGATTTGGGAAGGGTAACATTTACGTTACGGGAACCATCACAGACGACAAAAGACAATCGAAATCAACATGCTGCTAGGTGACAATAACCTTACAAGAACTTCTATTTACCATTTCGAAGTCTAACTTACCATTCTATTCGAGGGATATCACGGAAAGGCAAGGAAGAAAATAAAAATCGGGAAAATTTGATATTTTCACCCCAGGTCAACAAGGTTACTGTGGAGTGAAACAGGGGTGCTGGGGTGGCACGGTACGCGGCCTCGAAAAGGCCATTTCCGTACGGAAAAATAGGTTATTTGGCGAATAGTTACGTTTTATTTTCACGAATACCCTTTTAAACCAACGGTGTGGCCCTGCGGGCCGCCCCGTTGGTGATTACACGACCCACCCCAATGGTGATTGGTTTGCGTAATGTAGGAGAAGCGGGCATGTACAACCGCATATTTTCTAGAATATTATGTAATGGAATATTATTGTCGCCTAGCAGCTTGTTGATTTCGATTGTCTTTTGTCGTCTGTGATGGTTCCCGTAACGTAAATGTTACCCTTCCCAAATCAAGATAAGTACCGTATTTATCATATTTAAATTTTTATCGGAACCATCTTTTCCTCACCTAGTATTGTTTAGAATGCGAAATAAGTGCTAAATCCTAAATTTGGTGAAAATCGGACAACAATTGGCCATTCGAAAAAACTCGTCTGTTACCGCTTTTTGTTGCCATCATCAGTGGTGATTTCAACGCGACTCAACGTCATTTAAAAAGCAACACAGCTTGAAAAAAAAAGAAAACAAGAGATTTTATAAATGATTCGTTTGGATTATATGAGAATGATGCTGAGTTTCCGCGATCGTATAAGTGAGCTTTGTTTTAAAACTCCGACCAAACTAATTAATAAAATAAGAGAAAGGAACACTGAAGTCTTTAGGATTATTCATTTAACTTTCACCCTTGCGGATTTGAATCATTAATGCGACAGTATAAACGTTGTTAATAGCTCTTGCGTCTGAAAAGTACAGCTTCAAGGCCGCCACACACCGAATGCTATGCTAAGCGAGAGAATTGTTCACGCAACGGACGTCCGCTATGTGCACGAACACACCAGAAGCTAACCGTACCGTGCTATGTAGCAAGATGGCGGAAGGTTTAGGAATAGTGAAATTTCACTTTTTTCCAATATGGCAGAAAGCGTAAAACGCACTTCTCAGGTTTGACTATTCCGGTAATATTGACACAATTGAGATGGTGTTAACATAAAGGCGACAGATGAAGTGAAGTATCTAGGAGTTACGATAACTTCGAACCTATCGTGGGGAACACATATAAGAAATATTTGTGGCAGAGCTCTGAAGAAGCTAGGATTCGTCAAGCGTATTGTGGGAAGATTTTCGGATGAAAAAGTAAAAGAGTAAACTATTTCGCACTCGTCCGGCCACACCTTGAATATGCAGCGAGTATATGGGATCCGGTGCAGAAAGACTTAATCCGGGAACTTAATAAAATACGAAGGAAAGCTGCGCGATTCGTCAAAAACTGCTACGGGCGTACATACAGCGTTACACAGAACGAATTAGGCTGGGAGCCGCTAGAGACTCGGAGGCTGCGGGCTAGCAATTGAGATTGCTTGAGCAACTGAGAATAGATATCTTTCAGAGCGACACGGAGAACATCATATTGGAACCCCACTATATTTCCAGGTCCGACAGAAACGATAAATTAAGAGAGATATTTTGCCGAACGGATAGGTATGGGAATTCGTTTTCCCTCCGAACAATAAGGGACTTTAATAAATGCTAGGCGTAATTTTATTAGAGCGTATCCTTTTTATATGTAAACGGCTGGTGTCCTATCACCCCCCGCCACACTCATATTGAGGCGGCTTGCGGGGTAGTATGTAGATGTAATTGCAATTATGAAAATGTTTTTACAATGCGAATAGTGTGCAGAACTAATGTAAGAAATTTAGTTGAAATTGCTCTGTTGTAAGTGGGTTACAAATGAATTTCGGCTGGCGGGACGAAAGCGGTCATTTACCGCAATATATACTGCGCATGCGCCGTGAAAGCTAAGCGAAGAGGAAATTGCCGGCCGAGCGTTGCCCTGCGACATAGCGCTCGGGAAGTTCGCATCGGTTCGTATATCTCGCATTTGGTGTGAACGGGCAGTGGGAAATCGCTATACGGGATCTTAAGACACGTGGCGAAAGCTGGTAACGCGCTTAGCATACCATTCGGTGTGTGGAGGCCTTCAAAGAAGGTAATTAATAGGATGAGGATTATTGAATACGATAATTACACTTATAAAAAATTATAATATTAGAAGATATGTATCGTAGTTAAAGTCTCAGTGGGGTTTCTATGCTTCTTCAGCATTTAGAAAGCATTCGATATAGTAGTGTGGTAAACATTTGTCATCTAAATGCCACCACAACAGCTATCAAGATGATAGTTGTTTTCGCGGCAACTAGATGACCCTGACAAACATTAGAGGGTGTTGTGCTTGATGGTAGATTATACGCCCTTCGTTTTACTTTCTTCCTACCGTTGTTTTAAATGCTGGTGATTTATACCCGAATTCGCTCCTGTCTTTAATCACCATGGTGCAACCGGTATTTAATTTCTTTATCGTGCACCACGTGCTTTCCATCACCTACCGGTCTCTTGAAGATGATTACTATTGATCGCATCGTTATTGTAACTGAAATGTATTCGAATGGTAGGGAACAACTATTGATAACTATGGCTGGTCTATCCGGGTAGAAATATAATCTAGGGTGTCAGGCGTGATGGAGTGGAGACGGAACATAACTGCACTTAATCAAACGGAGCAACGCAACGAAATGAGCAACTTAATGTAATTGAGCGTAGTGAAGATTCCGTCAAAATGGAAACCGGTCGTGTAATAAATGTGGAAGTTGCTCAGTTTCATTAAGTGCAGTCTGGGTAGAAATAGTTACCCTGGTCGGTGCCAACCGGGTGTTTACATTACTAATTCTTACCCTTACATTGTTGGCACGAGATAAGCATGAAAATCTCAACGCCACACAGTTGGGCAAAACCCCAATTTTGGCGGACAAAAGTCCAAAAATGAAAGTTTGAATTAGGGTTTAGGAAATAGTAAGTTAGGTAACCTGATGTTTGAACTACGTAACGGTGTATTTCACAGGTTTGGTAAGTTTGCACCTGCGCGTAGAAATGAGTGTCAAAGTGAGAGCAAAGCGGAGCACTGGTCCCACGGACGAAGACGCCGAATTGGACGGTCGATTTGAAACAATTAGTACAGCATACTGGTGTCCTCTATTTCATTTTTTAAACTTTCAATCTATTGAAATAAGCAAGTAGAGTGTGAATATGATTTGAAAATTTATTTGTTTAAGAAAATACGCGTTGAGTAATTTATCACGATTGAAAATTTATTGATTTTTCATAATTTTCCAAAATAAAAAAAAAGTTTTAATTACTTAGAGAAAAGTTATATAATCGGACGGAATCGTATCGTAATTTTGAGATACATTATTCATTTGAATATGAGCTAGAGATTGTAAAAGAAATCAACTGCCATTGAGTTTCAAAAGGACTGTTACGATGTAAAAGTTATTATGCACGAGAGGCGGATAGGAAATTCATCCGGCCGCTATGGCCGCATGGCAACAGGTAAACTATAATACAAACAATTTCAATCATGGAAAGCAAATGCAAGTACCGTAAATAATATCTGTTTATGAAGTTATTACTAGTTTGTAATAAGTCAAATTTGGATGCTATATGTATTATGTCCACTCTTAGGTACAAGTGATGATGTTTGTTACACCAGGGCTGAGATTTTTGAAATCTCAGCCATGTGAAACTTCTGTGCAAATCGTATCATTTTTTCTATGAAACATGAAAATATTTTGCAAAGGTGATAGCAAAACAATTTCGTAAATTTTATAGCAGATTCATTTTCGACGACCATCCCAATTTACGTGAACATTTTTTATTTGATTCGTTCAGATTATTCTACTGAAAAATACTTTTACTGTCAAAAATTGTAAAAATAATAAAATTTGCAAAAATATCATAAAATACAATAAATATTGCAAATTTGATATCAGCTTTCATTTAAACAATCTCAAAAACATACACATGCCTGTTTTGGAGTTGATTTTAAAAGTTTTCGACTTATGTCCGTCTAAAGTGGGGTTTGGCCCCACTGTGCGCGCCATATAGCATGCATTTATAAGGAGTGTTGTATCCCTGATTTTTTCTTGGGAATTCCAGAAGCCTCGGTGATCTTCAACCTCCACCCCATTCCTCCTGGCATCCGCCCCATCCTCTTGCCATCATCTCCGCGACGTGACGTTTCTCATCCCATCCCCCCACCCTCTCCTCTTGCCCTTCTCTTCTCTCCCAATAGTCCACCCTCCCTGCTATTCGCCCAACTTACCGGCTCTCCCCCCTCAACCTCTTCTATTCCCCCCCACTCTTACCCTCCCAAAAAGGTTGACAATACCTCGACACGAGCTCCAGAAAGACCTTAATCATCTCTCCTTCCATCTTTTTTTTATTACTTTCTCTCTTTTGAAACGCCTGTAATATACCGTAGGGTGGATGCCCGAAGTTATTTTTTTTCCATCGCATGTTTTTTTATTCGGGAGGGATCGGGATAAGGAAAGTAAATATTTTGATCCCGTGTCCATTTGAGCTCGCCTCGTTTCCCTTCGTTTAACGTCCTTAATTTGAGGAGACTGTATCATCGAGCGCTCATTTATTTTTTTTTCTGGATGACTCTTCCGGCAATCCCCATCATGGGTGAGGGGGGAGGGGGAGTTTAATTTTGCTGGTGAATTAACTTAAAGGAGTGTTTTGTTATATCTCGATACTCCTGAACGGAATTGAGAGGAAATAAGCACGAAAGCCATAATTTATGAGTCTGTTGAGCTTCATTTTTATCCTTGTAGAGACGATAGTCGGCTCTAGGCCAACAGGGGTTTTCTGTAACTCGATAGTAAGTCTTGTCGACGTTGCTACGTCGATAACTTACCAAAAATCCAAACTATACGATAATTGTTTTTCTCGAAGCAATTTTTATCGAAGTTTGTCGATAGCATTAACGAAAACTGTCGGTAAGATATCGGGTTATTCAGAACCAGCCGATAAGCTTATCCTCGCCCGAATTTTGTTGTGGATACGAATTTGTTTAAGTTTGAAAGGCACAAACATGGCACGACGAGAATTTTCAATATTTCCTTAATTAAGGTAAATGAGTGTTATAGAAGCTATTTCCAAATTTCGTTATATTGACTTCGTTAAGGTAATTTTTGTTAAAATTGATAGTATGTTTGTAATGAAATATTGTAGTCTAAATAGCTACAGTGAATCTAAGGCAAATACCTTATATTATTCAATCAACATGAAGTACGAACGCAGTTGATATCATGTCACACTAATATTTAATGGAATCGGGTATCACGTTTATGCTGGCGAATTATTAGCATTCATATTTTAAATATAGCAATAAGTTCAATGACACAAACTACCAAAAATACTTACTAATTAGTTTTCTCTGTGCTGCCCATCACTTCAAAAACTTGATTCAATCAATCATGATTATTGTACGAAGTTTTTTCTTCTGATTCTGATTCCTGATTGATTGAGAATCCTGGTTGATTGAATCAAGTTTTTGAAGCTCCGCTCCGCCGTGCTCCGCTCCGGCCGGAGCGGAGCGGAACTGACGGAGCGTTGTCGGAGCGGAGCGGTCCGTGGAGCGGGACCCCGGAGCGGGCCGGAGCGGAGCGATTTAGCGTGTAATAACTGCTCCGCTCCGACAGTTTCCTCACCGAAGTAAAATTTGCTCACCGTATTCGTCAGCTACTCGGAGTGCCGATTTCTCATTTCCATGGCTTAAAATTGATCGTATTGAAACATTTTGGAGGAAAACTTTGCGTGTGTGCTCGCAATGAGAGTTTGAATACCGATTTACATCATGATATTAAGGATTTCACTCACTTTACGTGGTTTCACTCAACTTAAGAGAATTCGACGAAACTTGCTGGAAGTATTACTTATGTTGTCCTAAATCTACCTGATTTTTTTCAGAATTATTTACCCCAGATTTCTTAGGATATTTGATGTGGAAGTGGACATGTAATTACATGGGTTCTTATGGGAACGCGATGTGCGACTAGCTTAATTCATCAAAAAGAACTTTTTTATAGCTAAGAATAAGAAAAACAAAAATAAGAAAAGTAAAGTACATCAAATGATTTCCATACATTATTCTATTGATGTTTTAAATTATTTTTGTTTTACTTATTCTTACCTAGAAAACGTTCTTTTCGATGAATAAAGCTAGTCGCACATCGCGTTCCCATAAGAACCCATGTAATTTCATGCCCACACTCCCACATCAAATATCCTAAGAAATCTGCGGTACATAATTTTGAAAAAAATCAGGTAGCTTTAGGAAAACATAATTAATGGTTTCAGCAAGTTTCGTTGAATTCCATCAAGTTGAGCGAAACCAACGAACGTCCTCAATGATTGGTGAGTCTTATCGTATTTTAAAAAGTCAATACTGGAATCTGAACACGGAAGATCGCACATGGAGGGTGCATAAAAATGCATTAAGATATCTATAATCCATATAATCACAACCTATAACGAAAGCCTCGAGGTGAATAAAAATTGACTGTTGTATTACTGTCCACTTTGTTTCTCAACTACAACACGTGTTTCGGTGAATTACATCGCTCTCTTTCTCTCTGTCTTTCATCACATCTGGCTAGATATGGTTGACTTCATTCGAAAACATTAACTCTATAATCTCACTAGAAGTATCTCTATGCCCCGCAAGAATCATGTGGAATCGTGAACAAATGTGTGATTTTCAACGAGCTTGGGGTCAAATAAAAAATTAATAATATATGTAACTTTTTCAAATTTTGACTCAAATTTTTCTCATAGTTTATCAAAATATGTTTTTAAGCAATTATTTTTTCAAGCAATAAATTTTGGAGATGATCTTCACGTTACATCACTTAAGGCAAGTTCTGCCTTTTCAATTCCATGAAGATGGTCCCGTATTAAAATCTTGTATTAAATACTTTGATAGCTAAAGGTTTTCCAAATTCTATAAGGTATCGCCGCAAAAAAATAGCGTGCGTTAGATGCTCCGCATATTGTAAGCTCTAATATTGAGCATTGCATGATGTAATATTGCATTGCGAATGATACAGAATATCGTTTGGAATCTCGTGATTTCTCATATCGAATATTATTATCGCTTATCGAGTAACATATTATTGTATATCTTGATATCGATTATCACATTTCACCGCATAACATCTCGTTGCATCACGTAATATCGCGTTTGATCGTGTAGGAACGCGAAATATCGCATACTGAATTGGCAGTGTCCCATATAGCATAATGCAATATCGGATCACGTATGATTCAGCATAATATAGCATCACATGTTCTAACTAGTATATTCATATATCGAACACCGCATGATCGCGACTACCAACGTGGGCGATATAAATTTATTTCTAATTTCAATTTCGCATGGACTAAAATCTTTTAATACCAAAACATCAGATAAATAGCTTATTGTATTCTTTACTTGCGAATATTGCACCAAATAATATAGTTAGTGAAAGAATTAGTGTGAAAGTATGTTACTCTTGTTATTGGCAGATTCTTTTGTTTTGTTTGTCAGAATGAAAGTTGAAATGAAAGAAAGAAAATTACACTATGTACATAACATTAATTAATCGAAATCATTAGTATAGATGCCTAACCTATGAAAGATTGGTCGATGGTAACTAATATTTTCTGCTTTCCAATGTTAATTTTGTATTTCTTGTGTTATTAACGTCTAACTCACGTTCTCAGCTCTCCGTAGACACCTCCATCACTAAAATCGACCAACTCGTTCCGGAGATACAAGTGAACTGAGCGCGCGCCGTGCCCACACGAGCCCAAATTTAGACCCCCACGCGCATGCGCTGTGACGTCACCTCTCAACCCCCCCTCCGCTCGCAACAAACCATTTCCGGTAGTCGACGAAACGGGCTATCCAGCCATAGTTTTAGATATTCTGTAATCCTTATATTTTTTGCACACGAGTCTCTCGAAAGTACACAATTATTGGTCGCGGCAAAACCCTACATGACACCGCGAACGAATCATAATATGTTCATTCGTATGCACATAAAAATTCAAAAATACCCTGGGAAAACCGGAAATAAACAGCGAAAATTGGAAAATTAATTTCTCGGTGCAAACATTACGAGTTTAGGTCAATTGATATATATATATCAATCTTGAAGGGGTATTCTTTGTTATAAGCGCCAGCCGAAATCACGGTAAATCTAAGTGTCCTGGTAGCTCAACTGGTAGAGCAATCGGCGCGAAATCGGGAGGTTCCGGGTTCGAGTCCCGGACACGGCACATTTTTACCCTCTGATTTCTCGGCTTTACCATCTTCCACAACACCAGTGTCTTCGTCCAATTTTAGTTACATGTTTCCTATCTCTTTCTTTCACCTTCTGTTCAAATTATTATATATTTATTCGCCTAAAGGCGGTGTGTGAGTGAGTGAACGAAATAAATATATATCGACGTTTCGGACCTTTATTGATCCAAATTCAGGGCTATAAACAAATGATACATGATGTTAAAAACACATACAACTTTTTAACGAAGAAATGGATCCAAGCAACCAAATTAAATTTGTTTATAAAAACAGCACCAAACTTTAAAGGTAACAATCTTGAATACGTCTATGCATTTTTATATTTAATGTGTGTAAATTAACCATTATCTAATCAGAAAATAATTGTAAAACATTTTCAACATCATGTATCATTTGTTTATAGCCCTGAAGATGGATCAATTAAGGTCCGAAACGTCGGCAAAAGTTTGAAGGTGTATATAATTGACCTAAACTCGTGATGTTTGCGCCGTGTATTTGAAGAGATTGGAGAGAATAAATACCATTAAAATTAATTTCTGTAACCGAGTGTCCTATCCGATTTTGTAACTTCTTCCACGCTTCCACGTCCTTGGTTCGCGCGTGACATGGTTGTACACCGCCCTTCGTACAGAATGTCTCATTCCCCTCGATTCTCCCAATATTACCTCTCTTGCGAATAATTTCCCCTGCAGACTATATTGGATCCACCAATTGCTCTCTAGCGCCGCGCCGAGTTTTTTTATTTAACCCGGGAGTGGTCGCTAAGATACCTATCACGCGAGCGGTCGCGTGTGAGACTTTTTCTCACACTCAGATGTACCATTGATTATCTATCATAGAGCGTTTATTGGCAATATATTACACTATATTTAGATTTAATTTATTTCATTTAATGTTCATTTGAAACAATGATTTCCACATATACACAATTACTGATACAATTACGTAATCATTGCTAATTTTACTGGCGATGATACCACTGGGTATTAATGAAGAAAATTACCATTCTCAGGAAGAAATATTTATTTATGAGGACATACATTCTCATGACTCATAAATATGCATCAACATATCTGCTCTCCACGAAATGAATGAACTTTGCCCGCATGTTGCGAAAGTGTAACGCAACTGAGTGATACAAAAACAATAACGTCAGTGGTCGCGCGATGAGGAAAAGTCTCAAACCTTGTAGCCGACAGTATTAGACATATCATTACACAGCTGCGGACGCTTCATTTATATTTTATGAGATGGTCGGTCAATAGGAAGAGATAAAAAGTCAGCTAGAAGGAAAGGAAACTTATTCTAACTCATGATAACAAAGTGAGCACAAGTTTAAATTTGGTGTGATAGAACATCTCATAGCGCGACCAATGGCCGGTTAAGAAATCCTTCGATGTTTTGATTTGCATATTTTCTCTCTAAAATGACGAAACCATCGACGGCTACTGTTCTCACGCCTGTCCGTAAACGGAACATTGCAGAAATGTTCTTTCACATCTGCGTCATCACCCTTTTTAAAACACCTCTCTTATACTTGGCATGCTCCCACGCTTAGATATACTGTTTCAAAGTTATTTACTCAATTATCCTCGAGTTGGCGGTGCATACACTATAATTGGAAGGATACAGAGAAGATTTACCTGTCCTGAATTGGAGTAGCATTTCCAGAATTCATTCACCACTTGGACGTTCTCTGTTTATAATATTAAATTTTATAGTAACAGCTCCTAATAATGTCAAAGCCTGGGACTGTTATGTGAGTGGCAATATCAATTGTGCCGGTACATTTATCTCTCATGCCGCCCTCGGCCAAAACGGCTTTTGCTTTTCTATGAGCATTTTAATCCTGGTTGATTCCTCGCTGTTGAGACTTATTTTATGTACGTGTTGGCCTTTTATCCTTCCTTCATGATTTCCCCATTCTGGCTCTCAGTGATGTGTTTTCGTGACTTATATGGCAGTGCGTACAATGCTCGATATTTACGCGGGGATTTTCTGGGATATATTCGTTTAAGCCTCTCGCCCTGGAAGGTCTTACGGTTTTCGTGAAATGAAAAGAAACGTAAATAAAGGAATTCGTGGAAGGCGTGAGAGGAGTGCCCTCCTCATCACCTACCCCTGTCCCCACCCCATCCCTCGAATATCATCTTCCCTCCCCCATTCCACCCTCTTGCGCTTGTATTTCTCCTCCCTGCCAACCCCATGTTCCCCATGCCTCCACTCCATTACCTGTAGGGTAAGTCCGGGATAGATGGCCCCTCGGGAGAGATGGACTGATTGCATAGTTCGGACTGTAGCCACTCTAGTGCGCCACTGTTCTCATGCTGGTGTCATGGCCGACTACGTGGCCACGTATTGTTGTTTATAGCCGCTTTGACCTGCTTATTTGATAGTTATTCAAAGAAAAAGATATCAGGCGAGTAAAATATTTTTCATAGTTAACGTTTTTTAGTTGTAGTGTGTTTAATTGTACATATAATTGAGTTTCATGTCTATACTTGATGAAAACAATGTGTAACGGTTCACTATACACCGCTGCGGCGCCTTTGGCATTGGGGAAAGCAGAAAAATGGCCTGGTCCATCTCTCCCATACAATCGGGAGGGATGGACCAGTTCGAGTTGGGATAGATGGACCACACTTTTCACACTATAAGTTAAAGCTGACAATTTAGATTTGCTTTATCAAAGGGCTGAAATGTTAAAAAACAAATACAGTCGTACCAATAATTAAGGAAATTGTAGTTAGTAGTAATTCCAATATTAAAACTTGGCCTTTTCATTACATTTTATTTTGTTATGGGCCGCTTAATCCTTTTGGTTAGGTTCTTGTGTCTTATATGTTCTAATTTTGCAAATTTATAGTTTGGTAACATTGTTAGTAACCATAGAGTGTTATTAAAATATTCTTTTGTACAGAGAAATTGTTTTTCAAGTTAATTTAATGCCTTTTAGTTATGGTCCATCTCTCCCTATATCATTGGTCCATCTCACCCATAGCATATGGGTGGGATGGACCAATGAGAAAAAAATATATTGATTTTTTAAAGGTATTTTCCATTTACATTTCACTTATTTCTTATGAAACACTAATAACGTTATCTATGATATTATAGGACAACAAAAGATTGAACCGATTTTACCATAATTAACAAAAATATGGTCACTTAAAAAAAGTGGGGCCGGACTTACCCTATCCGTATCTTTTGAGGGACGGTAGATAATCGGAAAGTGTCTGAACTGATTCAAATTCAGCCTATATTCTTGTCCTTGGCATCTATTGTCTCAAACATCTGCATTTGTTTATAGTAATTCTTCAACTCGCACGAAGAAATGGTTTGTAATATTGACCATAGCAACGTAGAAATTACGTCCAATGTTGAAAACAGCCGTGAAAATTGAAATTTCTTTGCATAAATATGTAAAAGTAGCAAGACAAGCATACATTGTGTAACTATTCCCGATTTTTATCACATACCTTGACCAATACAAGCTGTTTCAATCTGCACAGCAGTTTTTTTAATACGTTTATGCCCTAAATCGCCAATAATGTTGTATTTGGAGTTGAGTCAGGCTAGTGCCGAAAGTGACACTTTTTGAGATCAGATCCTCAGAGGATTTTTTGTTTGTTCAGTGACTTCTCATTTACCTCAAATAGTTTTTTATCATAATGATTTACCATGATTTATGATAAATAATATTGGTGTATGTTTACAACCTTATATGGGCCCCTTAATGAGGGGGATGGGGTTTTACGCGAAATTAGTTCATAACTTAATATGAATAAAAAAAATTTGCACTACTTTGACTATGAAATCGATTCTGGGGAAGTTGGTCGGACTCAATTCAGGTATAATATGTAAATAAATACGTCGTAATACCCAAGTGAATGCATATGTAAGGGCGTTGATAATTTTTTTCCATTTTTATGACCAGTGAAAATACTTTTTTTATAATTTTTTCTCTGTTTATGTATCACTCTAATTCATCTCTAACTTTGGTGCGTTGCTTATGTTTGAACCATTGTTCTAGATCAATTGTTTATTTTAATGCTATTTCTAAAACCTCTCAAATACCGCTATCCTATTACCTGGGCCACCTGGCGTAATAACTTCGTTCTAAGCCCGCCATTGGTCGCGCTATGAGATTTTCTCTAACACCAAATTTAAACTTGTGCTCACTTTGTAATCTTGAGTTAGAATAGGTTTCCTTTCCTTCTAGCTGACTTTTAATCTCTTCCTATAGACCGACCGTCTCAAAAAGTATAAATCAAGCGTCCGCAGCTGTGTAATGATATGTCTGATACAAGGTGTGAGACTTTTCCTCTTCGCGCGACAACTGACGTTATTGTTTTGGTATCACTCAGTTACGTTACACTTTCGCAACATGCAGGAAAAGTTCATTCATTTCGTGGAGAGCAGATATCTTAATGCAAATTTATGAGTCATGAGAAAGTATGTCCTCATAAATAAATATTTCTTCTTGAGAATGGTAATTTTCTTCACTAATACTCAATGGTATCATCGCCAGTAAAATTAGCAATAATTACGTAATTGTATCAGTTATTGTGGATACGTGGAAATCATTGTTTCAAATGAACATTTAGAGAAATGAATTAAATCTAATTATAGTGTAATATACGCTCTATGATAGATAATCAATGGTACATCTGAGTGTGAGAAAATGTCTCACACGCGACCACTCGAGTGATCGGTAGCTTAGCGACCACTCCCGGGTTAATAGGTCGTCTTTGTTGTTGAGGGTGAAACGTAGTATGTTCGGGTACAAAGTTTTCCATGTAAGCATGGATACGATGCATATCTCATGTTTCTTCGGTCTCGATTTTTATTCTTCTGTGCTTCTCCGTAATTCAGGCCTTGCTGCATTCGTATGGAAAATGGTGATTTTTTAGCACGACTTCATCTGTAATGGCTAGGCCGAATCATTTCGTGGGCATGGTCCAAGGATTCAAAATTCAGGGTAGGCACTCAATGCTCCTGGTGGTATTTCAATCATTGCTAGCCGTGATAGCTTTGTGTGTTATATCATGCAAGCATAAGCACGATTCATTCGTCACCGCTGGTAAGGTTATCGTGGAATGTATTTGGTTTGTCTCTTCTTTTTTCCTTGTTTATTGACTTTCACATTCTGCGATTTCTCTCCATCAGGCAGTTTAAATCTAATGAATGGCTTATCCAGTTTAATACACCAGTTAAGTGTACTTTTCTGTCATTTCCATCGGTTTAATAGAGCAGTAATATTTAAGTGATTTAAATTAATATGGTTTAATTAAATATTGTTTATACGTAAGATTTAAGTCTTTCCCGGCGAATGCTTAGGATGCATTGTTCTCGGGTTTCAGGCCGGGTAATGGTGTTGAACTGCACCGACATTTCAATGGCGTTAATGAGGTTTCAATGGGGTTAACCCTGAAGTTGATGGCAGACTACGCCATTGAACGTCGGTGCAGTTTAACCCCATTACCCGGCTTGAAACCCGAGAACTATTCATCCATTGTTTACATGGCTCATTAATCGTGAGTTGATGCCTTTTACTACAGCTGAAACTATTTGTATATTTATAAAAGTTTTCAGTGCCCACACTAGAAAACAATTTTTAAGGAATCAATCAACTTAGAATGAACAAAAGCGGCATTTTTCTACCAATTACCTTAGCCATATGATTTCCTCTGTCCTCTTCTCACGTACCTTAAGCACCGTTTTACGTTCTAAGCATGTCGTGGATACTAAATATACCAACATTCTTTTTCTCTATAACATTTTTTAGGGAATATCAATGTAGTTCTTATTAGCTTAAAGATTGTTAAAGACATAATATCAGTGTGAGAGATTAATTTAACACCTACCGTATACTTACTTGGAGGTGCTTCGCACCTTGGTGGGTATTTTTTTCATCAAATTAAAATTAAAACATTTTATTGCTCTAAGTAGGGAAAGAAATACTTATGAATTTGCTGTTTTTCAATGGAGGAGGAGGAATACTTAATGTTCTGAGAATCACACCATCATCTTGCTGGTATACTCCATTTAACTTCACCAAGAGGAGTAAATTATAGTGGTCTATACTTGCATCGTCTAATTTTTCCCGTGAAATATCATCGAGAATGAAATAGTAACCTTCAGTTTCTCGCCGCAGGATTTGCATCATTACTAAAGTAAACTACTCTAACTATTTCCGGTAATTCAAGAGAACCCGTCAAAGTCAGAGTAAGTGTAAGACAGGGTGATGCACCATCAAAACTGTTGTTTAATGTTGTATTAGAAGCTGCAGTCAGAAAATAGACTTAACGGGCCGTTGGACTATCTTGTAGAATAGTCAAAGTAGCAGTATATACTGACGATATAATAATTATAAGAAGAACTGAAAAAGTTGTTGAAGAAATATTATAAGAGATGGAAAATGTGACCTGCAAAATGGGATCAATTG
The DNA here is from genome assembly GCA_963573305.1 of Pyrrhosoma nymphula. Classification (NCBI taxonomy): domain Eukaryota; kingdom Metazoa; phylum Arthropoda; class Insecta; order Odonata; family Coenagrionidae; genus Pyrrhosoma; species Pyrrhosoma nymphula. The sequence continues at coordinate 19,370,102 of OY754330.1, read as the reverse complement.
TAAATATGTAGATGGTTTTCATCATGATAAATATAGGGAATTTATAATACTAAACAATAGGGAATTTGAAAATGAGAGTGCTTTTAGATATCTCGGGTCAACGCTTATTGTAAATAATGCAATCTCAGGGGAAATAACTCGAGAATATCTGCAGGTAACAGATGTCTTTATACCCTTAAGAAAATACTAAGTCGTAATGTTCTACACAAGCAATCCAATCTTAGAATCCAAAACAGACACAATTGCAGTTGTGAAAAACAGTTGCGAAATTTGGACGTTAAAACAGAAAAACAAAGAAATTTCTTCGAAAGAAAAGTATTTGGAAGAATATTTGGACCAACTGTGAAGGGAGGTAGTAAATATAGAATTAAGAGAAATGCAGAATGAAATGAGCTGATAAAAAAAGAAAAAAAACAGTGCGCTTCATAAAATCATAAAAAATCCGACGGTTAGGTTACATTACACACATGTCAGAGACGAGACGGACAAAATATTTGTGAATGAACACCACCAGATAGAAATAGGCCCAGGGGAAGACCTAGGGAAAAGGTGGATAGATGATGTCACAGAGGATTTATTAAACATGAATATTTCCAACTGGAATGAGCCAGTAAAAGTAGAAGATGATGGGCGTTAACTGTTGAAAAGGTCTAAACCCGTGGAGGGTTGTAGCGCCCAATGGAGAAGAAGAAATTTATCAGAAAAAATTAGATAATAAATTTGCTTGTATGATGAACAATTATTGCTACTTAAGGTGGTTCCACAGTAAAATGACTTAAATGTAATTTTATTCATATTCTCACTACTACTTGTAGAAAAAGTTATCCTCTATCTGATATGAACAACAAAATAATACCTTTCCACGCTATTTTATTCTATAATTGAACTTGAAATTACATAGTGTTCAATGGGGGAATGAGAGAAACATGAGAAAATGAGAAAAATAGTATTTTTTACATAAAATATAAATGCCATTTTTGCGGAAAAATATTTATATGAAGGAAATAAGCCAGAGAAATTGAATAAAAATAAAATATAGGCCTCTTATCACCTTATTGTTTTAGTTATTAGGGAATTACTGCCGTAATTGAAGTAAAGATGCGGTAATTCGTGGGAAATGGCGCTGCAGTAGGCTCCTATGGCTGAAAAAAAGTGCTCATTTAAAATACATTCGTGGAAAAATCTGAAAATTTTTGTTCCTTACTTTTGGATTTCTATTCGTAACGCATTTCATCAGTGAAAGCAGGATTTTTTGGACAAAATATAAAAAATGTGAAATTCATTATTTTTTTTTACTCACATAGTCCCGGCGGAACCTCCTTAATTAAATGTACACATTCATATATCCAGCACAATTCATTAAGGCAAGAGTAGTTTCGACGCATCGGATTCATTATCTGGTACAGATTTTGAAGTCGAGGTCGATGGTATATGTAATACACAATATGTGAGGAGGGTGGAGGATAGAGGGGGCTATGGGGTAGGAATTGGGGGGAGGTCGTTTTTTGAGGGAGATGTGTGAGAGAAGGAGGTCAGTGAAGGTGCTGGGGTAATGCTCAGGATTGGTGGTCCAGAATATACATATTTCCTTTTATGAGAAGGAATCCTCAAGCAGTTGAGAATGCTCTGCAAACCCAAATGTCATTATGAATCTGGGGCCTTATTCAGTAATTCAAGTTCAGGCCGTTCAAGTATTACGTAGGACGTTTTATGCCATTTTTTCCCCCTCCTCTCCACATACGTAAGACAGTGTAAGATTTTTCTGACCAGCCCCCCCCCCTCCCCCGCTCCATCTCTGGGCCGAATTTATAGTCGTTACCCAGCAGTCCTACAGCCCCTAGCAGGCCCCTTCGTCAAAAACTGTATTTATAGTCAAATTTCCACCCCCATCAGCCCACTTAGCCTCTCCTAATTCTGGCAGGAGATGCATGCTCCACCAGGAACGTGCATAATGAACGTGCATAGCATTAAATTAATAATTTCGAAGATTTGGTGTTAATAAAACAACGGTAATATTTGCTCTTAATCGATAAATATCTGATGTGACGCCAGACTCATTCCAAGGATGTTCATATGCACTCGCAGCATATTTTTTCCCACAATTTCTTCTTCTTGTGGCAGGAAACTGCGTCCGTTTGCTTACTTTCCACTATGCTTCTCCACCGGGTCACACAAAATCTTCTTCTCCACACCGTTGAAGCTATTTGCACGTCGAACGGCCATCTTAACAGTTTTCATGCTGCGTCTGGCTCTTTATTTATCCGTATCCATGTTGACCACGAGCGTCACCACTGAAACATTTGAGCTGCGAATTCCATTTCCCGCCGTTTGTAGTCCTTAGTTACCAGATCTAACCCCCAACTATCCCCTACCTAGCAGATCCCTTAATTTTGACTATAGGACGCACAATTCAAGGGGCCTGCTGGGTAGGGGATGGATAAGGGGACTGCTAGGTAACGACTATAAATACGGCCCTCAGTCTTACGTAAGACGTTAAATATTTGTATCTACTCTTCGTAAAATGCTCGCTTTCTGCAGTTTTATCTGTCCATAGAAGCCATCGTATAGCTTTGAGCACTTGATGCGATGATTGCAGTGTTGGAGTACCACATTCATTGATAATGGAGGTAATGTAGTTAGCCAGTCAGGCGACAGAATAGGAGCATTGGTGTAGCGGTGAGATTACGGAAAATACGCCATTAACGAGCGGATGCTCCATATCACTGCTAAATTTCATTCGAAACGATACAGCGTTTCAAGACTGACAAAAATCTTACATAACATTGTTCCAGACCCTCTGCCCCCCCCCCCTAGATAAGACAATGTAAGATGATCCCAACACCCCCACCCCCAAAAACGTCTTACGTAATACTTGTATGGCCCCTTAGCAGCAGAGATATTTATTAACATTTGTAAATATGAAAGAGTACCTATCTAAATATCGTATTTATTAGAGTTTTCTGTGTCAGAGTACTTAGTGAATAAATTGAAATGGTAAATATTCATCAAATTAGTTAATTAATTCCCAGAAGTCAGACAATTGTATCCCGCGTGAAGGTGTAACTTTTGAGACTATTTTAAAAGCATTCCAGACACTGGGCTACAGATAACATTAAAAACTTGTAAACGTACTACCGCCTGAATTAATGCTAAGGTAATCTTTAAAAGTAAGATTTTTCGTTCGACGATAGTTTAATAAGTTGATATAAATAAGATCTCGGAAGTAAATTAAATTTTATGTAAATTTTTTCGTAGATTTTCGCAGTTCATTTTAATTTTGGTAAGTTTTTTTTGGATTTATGCGATTAAACTAAACTTTTTTTAGCAAAAGTTTCGCCGTGATATTCTGCCAGCTTCGTCAGGCATTCTAAATCAACAATGAAAAATAAATAAACAAACTTAAGCTGTTATTTTGTACAGCATGAATAATTAATACTTTAGTTTTTCAATATTCTTTTCCACGTATAAGGAAGTTTGTAGCAACCTTCTCTGTTTATCATCAGGGAATCCATTGAAATAGAAAAAAGACCTAACAACCTAAATAGAAAAGATGGCTAAGAAATTCCTTGTACGTGGAAAAGACTTTTGAAAAACTAAAGTATTAATTAATCATGCTGTGAATAATAACCGCTTAAGTGTGTTTATTTATTTTTCATTGTTGATTTAGAATGCCTGACGAAGCCGGCAGAACAGCACGGCGAAACTGTTGCTAAAAAAGTTTAATTTAATCGCAGAAATCCAAAAGAAACTTACCAAAATTAAATCGTATGTAAGTTTGTCTCAGACCCCCCCCCCCTACGTAGGACAACGCAAGAAATGCCTAACTCCCCTCCCCCCAAATCGTATTACGTAATACTTAAAAATGGCCCCTAAGGACTCGACATGGTCGAACCTCGGAAAATTCATGGATTTGACGTCACAACCCTCGAAAAATCTCAAATTTTGAATGGGACTATTTGAAATATTCGAGGCTGTGACTTGAAAATTAAGTGAATTCCGAGGGTTGGTAATTCCGAGACCATGCAGTCTTCTTATGCATAGCTCTTCCAACTTGACAATCTTACACTCTTTCCCAGTAAGACGCCAAGTTTCCGAGGTGAATTGAGTGGCATGTCCCTCCTTCAGGATTTAAATAAATATCGAAAAGTGATGAAAATTTCCCCCATTCTACGGTACAAAAACTGCTCCTATCTTGCCTTCCGTCGGAAAAATCTGTTGGCTGGATTATCGATCGATCGATTCTATTGCATACTTAGGTTTGACATATTTTTTACGTACGTTTTTTACGTACGTTTTAGCGCTTTGAAATTAATATTAGAATAAAAAATGCGCAAGGAAACTGCGCAACTCAGAAAGTGATAAATCCTAATCGCTGTACTTCATGTGGCGGATGAGGATAATGCATTTATTAGATTTTTGAATTTGAATTAAGAAAAAAGCCAAAAGGGGAACCGGCTGGGAAGCACATTTTGAGTGGGCATAGGAACGGAACTATTGGAATCCCTGACCACTTTTATGAATCCTTTTTTCTTTCCATCGTCGATCGCAAACTGACCAACTTTTTTTGCGATGATTCAATCTTTTTTTTTCAGTGATATTTTTTACGATTTCGTTGATTTCATTGATTGAGAAAAATGAAATTTTCGATTTAAAAAATATCCAAATCTCCCAATTTGTACATCCTCAGCATTCGTGGGAAGTTGTCGTGAACAACGTAATTTCAATTCCGCCCTCGGACTTGGCTCTCTCCAATCGATTGAAATGCATTTAGTGTGGAAATCCTGTTTGCCGCGAGGAAAGGCATAGATGCTGCTAGTTGCATTTCCTCGATACGTAAATGTGAACGGAATACGATTGCCCGCTCGTTGAATCATTCAATGCACGCGAAAGCTTAGCACGTTATTTGCGTCGCGGCATAGTATAAATGGGCTTGATTTATTCGCCGACCTTTTCTGTGAACCAACTAGTTGCTCCATGTTGATAAATCCATCCACTGTGATTGGTCGCTCAAATCATCTGCGTATTCGTCGCCGTAGGGCGATGAGGACCAATGAGTCGATATATATTAGATATAAAACTCTATTTTACTCGATCCAGTTTACTCGGGAGTGAGTTATGAGCGATTTTCGACTGTTTTTTTTTTAACGAAGTTCAGCTTCTATGAGAGAGACTGGTTTTGAGGGAATGATTGACTTTCACGTTGGAGATAATTTCTTTTTTTTTCTTCATTTAACTGTTTTACGCGCTGAACGATTTCTGTTTAGAGTGGATGTGAGTTGCCTCTGGGAATATTTGAGATGTTTTTTACTAGCCTTAAGAGTCTTATGAACGGGTATATAAAAATCTCAGGTTGCTCGTGATAACATGTGAAAACGAGTACTCGAACACCTGAGTAAAATATTTTGGTCTCCTTACAGAGAATTTGAGTTTGAATAGGACTTGCTGTCATCGTTAGCGTGCTTTTTCGAGTGCTGAGACAGATTCCAGGAATGTTTTCTTATCAATTACACAATACTCATTTTCTTGGGTATCTCATGGCTCTGCATAACAGTTGGCATAAAAAATTCAATGGTAATCGCAAAATCCCCTCCATCTTTGGAGGTAAATTGGTACGGGAATATTAATTCTTTATCTTTTTAATTTAAATCTTACTCCTTCCGCTTTATCTCTGAGTATATATGACTCAATTATCGAGATTACAGCCCAGTTTAAGATTTCTCTTACTTACTTACTCTTACTCCCATGGCCATTTATACCCTAGATGGTATTTGGCCTCGCCAACTGTCTGCCTCCAATTCTTCCGATCTTTTGCATCTACCTCGCTGACTTTCATTTTCTCCATATCAATGGTCACCTCATCCTTCCACCTTTTTTTCGGTCTTCCCGGAGGCTGCCTTCCATCAGGGTTTTCTGTCCAGACTTATTTAATATATGGTATCTCGTCTCATAACGTGCCCTGCCCATCGCAATCCCCGGCTCTTGGCCTCAGCTACAACGTCCGGTGAGTTAAAAAGATCCCTGATTTCCTTATTGTGTTTTATTCTACAAGTTCCATTTTCTCTTGTGGGTCCAAAAACTTTCCTTAACACCTTATTTTCGAAGGTAATTAACTTTTTTTCCGTCCTTTTGTCGATAACCCATGATTCATCTCCATAGAGAAGAATTAGTCTTATTATGGTTTTATAAAGTTTAAGTTTGGTTCTGATGGATAAAAGTTTGGATGTCAGCAGTTTATTTTGGGCAAATATGCTTCTATTGGCTGAATTTATTCCGCTTTGGATTTCCTGTGATTCACTATTGTTAGCGCTGATTATAGTACCAAGGTATTTAAATTAATTTACTCTTTCAAAATTGTGATCCTCAATAGTTATGTTTCTGGAGTTATCAGGGTTTCGACCAAAGGACATAAATTTGGTCTTATCCTCATTGATTTTCAGTCCTACTCCTTGAGTTTCTTTTATCAGAATTTCTGTCATGCTTTTTAAAATCTTCCTTATTTTCCGCTGGCAATACTAAGTCATCTGCAAAGGCGAGCACTGATATATTTTTCCCTATCCTTATTCCTAAGCCTGTCTTTCTGATTTCTTTGAGTGCTTTTTCCAGTGCCAAATTAAAAAGTATAGGTGATAGGCCATATCCTTGTATCACACCAGTCTTTACTTCAAAACTTGTGGAGTATTCATTTTCAATTTTTAATTTACATTTGCTATTTTTGACACTGAGCATTGCTAGCCTAATTAATTTTAAGATTTCTCTAGATACCATTTCCTTAGAAAAAAAGTATTTTTGGAGTTAAAAATAGTATTGAATTACCGAAATTCGTCTCGGATTTTCCGCCGGGTTTTGATGTCCAAGCTTTCGAACGTTTCGATATTCGACTCGGGAGTTATCTTCAGGACAGTTAACCACTCTGAAGATGTTTCTCGATTGGGACAACCAAGCGTTGACCAGCATGGTAACTCTAAACAATGGGATGTTTGGATGAAATTTGCTGGGAAAGGACCAGACATTACAAATAGTGAATTATGTTACGTATAATGTTATAATTCTTTGACTAGTTATTGACCACTTTAATAATACATTGGTTAATTTATGGAGGTTTGGGGTCATGTCTTTCTTAAGAAACTCAACTTCCTTTTTCCGCCGACGTTTCGTCTTTTTATTAATGAGGCTTCTTCAGGGCTAGAGTACAATGCAAGGAATACAGTTAATAACGATTATAATACTACAAAGATAAAAAAATTTTCAATCATAAATGTAGTACCTCAATGGTTTAACTTTCTTACTACGACAATGGTAACACAAAAACAAACTCTTCCTCTTAGTAACAAAAACAACATTAAAAAACAAAACAAACAAATTCCTTTTTATGAAATAATTTCGCAAATTGTATGTTCCTGCTGCATCAAAGTAGCTCAAATTTCATTCATGAAATTTCCATGGTAACAGATCTTGTGCCAATAATTATAACCACTGTATATATTTCGCGTATCGTATGAGGAAGCAAAAGTCTTTTTGAACCCAAATTTTGCTGCCGATCGCTCCGCCATTTGTAAACACTTTCAGCGCTGACCCGTTCCAATCGTCTGCTTCAATGTGCGCTATTGTGTTTCAATCTATTGTGATGTGAGCTGTAAACGAGAGTATGTACATACCCTCAGAAATAATGTATAAATAGATGACATGCAACATTTTGAATGTTTATTGCTGCAGCCATTAATTTATTTCGATATAGATGACATTTTAAGCTTGTTGAATGTATATTTATAATGCAATAAAGCATGTTTTCGTTTTGAAAAAAAAAACGCGGAGCGATTGGAAAGTCCTTGATCTCAAGTTCATAGCACCACAGCAAAGACAAAATTTGGCCAATATGAATGCTTCTAAAAACATATATATTTGAAAACGTTGGGAGTGCTTTTTGCCACTTCGACCGGCTGCTAATGTTTAAAAAAATAAATAAATAAATAAAAAACGCGGCATTGCCCGAAAAAAAATCGTCCTTCACTGTTTTTTATTTGTTTTCCTTAACTAGTTATTCCGTGCACTTTCCATTCCCTTTCTCTCTCTTCAACCTTGCCTCCACTACCCCCTTTTCCTTCCTGTCCACATCACGGGCCGACAAGGGCCGCCCTCTGCACCTTTATCTGCCCCGGCTCTGTCATGCGGACGTCCTCTCTCTGCCCTTCCTTCCCCTTCTTCCACCCTCCCATCATTTACGCCCGTATGCCGACCATCCTCCTATTTTCCCACAATTCCCTCTTTCTCTCTCTCACATACATACAAACCACCCCCCCCCATACTCATTCCGGCGGTCCATTCATGTTAAATGTCGGGCGAAAGATTTGTGCTTGCATATGCTCCCATCTCTTCTTCTTTTTGTCTGTGTGTATAATCCTACCTTTTATTTCATCATATGACGTTATGATTCCGTTTGCATAGGTAATTCTTCTGCATCCAGGAATTTCCACATCTCGGTTTTTGGGCATAAAAATCACATTTGCGGAGCATAAGAGAGAGTGAGGGGAAATAAATGTGGATATTTTGAAGAGAAAAAAAGAAGGTTTTGGTTGGATATAGGCAGACGGAAAGGTAATCCCGGGGAGGAAAAAAAACTAAAACGGGAATACTTATCATTCTCCTTGCCTCCTTCCTTTCGTTTTCATGTACTACTACCCCTCCCAGCCGACCACGTGCGCAATGATGGAACCCTCCCGTCCGGAAGAGTGAATCGTACGCTACGCGTGCGTCTTGTTTATTGCAGCGCTTAGCATTTGTTTCAAAGCTTTCTATTTTTTTATTTTAACATTTCGGGACGTACTTCTAGCATTTGACGTGGGTGACCATTTTGGGTGTGAGTGAAATTTGCCATGCTGTCCATTACAATTGTGCTGTGCTATTGCGATAATTGATAATTTTTATTTCAATCAGGTATTGCAATGAAACAGCAATTAGGTAATCCCTAATGTCTGTTGCTCACGGTAAAATTTTCCATAAAACAGTTTTATAAAATTTTTTAGTGAAAGTTTTATGAACCGTACGTAAAACGTACTTGCTTGCTCACGGCAAAACTGTTCATAAAACCGCAATGTCCTGCCACCTATGAGACGCTTTGCGAACACGTTAAGTGATAAATGCACTCACTTTTGGATGACTGTTATGTTAAAAACTATACGTATTGTTTATTTACTAACTTTCTGATCACACTTAACGGTGATAAGGCTCTAATACATTCTTCTAACAAGAAGGATACTGCCTCAACGTTCCATGAACTTCCAGCCATATTTGTTTACGTTTTCCTTGTTTGGCTTCCCATGGATACGAAATTATTATCAACGCTATGAGCGGAACGTCTCATTGGTTGTTGCATAAAACGGTTTTAGGAAACCTGTCCTATTCCATAAAACGTTTTATAAAACAAGGTTTTATAAAAGTTTTATCGTTAGCAAGCACATTTTTATAAAATTAGTGGATTTTATAAAACGTTTTACGGAAAATTTTACCGTGAGCAACAGGCGTAAGGATAATCCATAAAGTTTTATTTTTCTTAACTAATCAAATCAACTCTCAGACACCGATTAATATAAAAAGTAATTTAATTCGTATCACTAACAAATCTTGCTAGTTCGTTTCAAAAATAAACTTGGTTATATTCCACACTGTATTTATTAATACTCTACCGGTTTCGACCTTTTCAGATCATGTTCAAGAGGTGACAAAGAGGTTTGTTACCTCTTGAAAATGACCTGAGAAGGTTGAAATCGGTTTAGTTTTAAGAAATACAGTGTGAAATATAACAAAGTTTATTTTTGAAACAATCATGTCTCAATTCCACGAAGTAAACTCGCGTACCATTGTTCTGAAATCTTGTTAGTGTCTGGTTTTTGCGAGATTTTCAATTGTTATGTAAACAAACTTGCCCTCCATGAACACTCTATTGTTTTTCAAATATTAATTTATATTAACATTATGTAATAATTTAGTACTTCAACATAATTCTGTAGTGGAGCTACTATAGGGTAGGTAATACGTACAAAACAATAGTAACAAACAAAACATAATTAAAATTTTGCAATAAAATATTTGTACAATCCCCAGTGAAGAATTTGGACATTATATGTCAATATTACTGCGTGCTGATTTATCTGCTAAACTAAATATCTCATGTAGGTCTATCTATTTAAGAAAACATTGTAACTTTAAGCAGTATTTGATGATGACAAATCCGAAATGAGTAATGGCAATTGAAGTAAAACATTTAAGCCCGTACTAACCGAAAAGCCCTGAGGAAATTCAAGGAAAAGAACTTAATTTGAAAGGGCTTCTATTTAGTTTTCAATTAGCACCACTATGTCCAATGCGCAAAGTGTCAGACGGCGTCGTAAGATATAATTTATGATGTCTTAGCCTACACCACTCAAGTTTCTTTTCGAGTTAAGAGTTTTATCGTTTAAAATTCATTTTCCCGCTAGTTTAAGTTATATTTCACAGAAAATTAGTCGTTACCTCAGCAGCTGCAATAGATTTAATATTTAGCGTCTAAAACATTTCCTGGCCCATATACATTTATAATTGATGGTGTTTTAGTCGATATATTTGGCAGTCATTTGTAAATAATGCGTTATGCTGCAATGAACTTGTATGCTTGATGACTCGAGCATTAGTCAAGAGAGAAAACCTAAGAAACGATCGTGTATTGAACATTTTAGCCATCGTCACATCTATGCTTTAACTGTAACTTTTTGAAGATGTTTTCCACATGGTGTAAAAAAAATGGTGGCTTATGTTATCAATGACTACTTCGGATGGTTTGTATATTGCAATTATATTGAGATCAACCATTTGTAAAATTTAATAACATTTGCGTTGGGTCAAGGTTAACAATTTATTTATTATGACTTAAAACCGTGTTTAAAAGGTAATTTATGTTGAGTATTAGCAACACATTCATTTGTCATGTATTGTGTTATGTGTTGATATGTTACTAAGGTACTGTTTGTTTACTGTTGTTTGATATTTGAGGAAGAAATAACAAGTATCATATAATAATTAAGTGTGTGCTGGAAAGAGCAATTGATAAAGTTCATGTTAAAATACCAAAAGTGGTTTAATTTAAACAAGCTACAAACGTTCATCATAGTTTTCATCACTTTAGTGTGAAAATTCGCGCAGTCACGTATAATAACAGGGAGTGGAGTACATCGAAGAGACAGAACTATACCTTATCGTAATGAAGTTATTGTCCGTAGGAATGCAATAATGGAGGATCGCTAACTTCGCTCAGGAATAAAGCAATGTCAAAGCGTGTCGTATATACCTCATAATTGAGTGTAAGGTACCCACTTTGCTCCGTGTTTGACTTTGACAACGACTGAGCCAATTTATTGAAAACGTACCGCAACCAATGGCTTATTTCTTCAATCGAGATTGGTCTCTTTCTGCTGAGCGTTTTGAATCCACACTGATATATATATATATATATATATATATATATATATATATATATATATATATATATATATATATATATATATATATATATACGAGTTCGTGGAAAATCACACACGCGATAATATAAATAAACTATGCCACAGGTGGGGCGGAATTAAATATAAACACATAAAAAAGAACACTCACACTATAAGTTGATATTTCGGTTGCTCTAGAACCTTTCTCAAAGATAGACGGATACAGAATCATTCTGTATCCGTCTATCTTTGAGAAAGGTTCTAGAGCAACCGAAATATCAACTTATAGTGTGAGTGTTCTTTTTTATGTGTTTATATTTAATTCCGCCCCACCTGTGGCATAGTTTATTTATATATATATATATATATATATATATATATATATATATATATATGAATAGCAATATTATTCTAGTTGTATTTTACGTAGTATGTGCAGCATAATTCGTTTCGCAGATATTCGGTGGGTGTGAATCGAAAAAATTGAATTGAGCTAGTTTCCGTGATTGCCTCCGCTATATTTTCAGTCGGTCGAAGCATTTTTTTTTCATGCGGTTTTTTTTCAGTTACGGGAAGGAGAGATTTTTTTACGTTCCATCATCTGCAACTATATGATGCAATGAACTGAAAAAAACTGGGTCATGAGAAATGAAACTCATGCTTTCAGTTTTAATTTTTCTATGAATATTGAATAGATCGCGAGAGAGATCTAGTGATAAAGCATGAGAACTGAGAATGAAGTTGTAGAAAAGTGTTGGTTCTGAAGGGATGGGAAGTTTCTTTTTTTTTAAATTATTCCTTTCTCTCGTCGCCCATTATTAGCCCGCGGCAAATGGCCGCATCTTTTAGTTTCTGAGCTCTCCATTTGGTACCGTTTGTATTTAATGTCTGTGTCTCCAGGAATTCAATTTTCATGATAGGAGGGAGTATTTCCGATATCCAGATCAATTATCCACTGGACGCTTCAGTAGCTGTGTGACATCGAAGAGAGTTTGACGTTTGAATAAACATATAAAAGAAATTTTAGGAAAATATAAGAACAAGGAACCGGTTTCTGAAGCACCTGAACCAGTAATATGCCATGTTTGCAGGTGGCATCAGGTCAACAATTGTGTACCAGTGATGTAAAAATAATGTATGTAGGAGGCACTGTCGTCAGGAGACAACATGTATGAGACGGGAAGATGAACAGGACCTAGATATTAACTAAGATGTGATGTGATAAACAATATTTAAAACATGTATCGATAGTTATCGAGCCAAAATTATTGATATTTTGATATATCGATAATTTTGCCAAAACAAGTGGTTCCTTAAAGTTTCAACAAAATATATAACAACTGTTGAAGTAAAATTGGTAAAATTATGGACATATAGAAGTAATAAAAAATCGTTTATTTCTTTATTTTTACAATCAATTTTAATCAATCAAACCAGTATTTGTCTGATATTGACATCAGAAGAACTCTCTGTTTTACATGTTCCCCCGTTAATCTACTCCTGTTGTCCGGTACCACCAAGTTAACTGCAGAAGCCACTCTTTCGGATGGAACAGATGAGGCTTGGCATATTAAGTACTTCATCGCGATTTCCGAAAGAACCGGTGTGAAGTGTCGGGAGTTCACCCAAAACTTTATTGGATCTGATTTCCTCTCCAGTAGTGGTTGGTCCAGATACTGCTTCAGCTCATTAGGGACAGAGCCAGAGCTAGGAACCTTTTGCGTAGTAGTGCTAAGAGATAATAGGTGTTCATGTCTGGACCAAATTGAACTTCTATCAGCGTTTTCTCGTTGTTTGTGCAGATCGTACTTCTGGAGAACGTTGTCCCATTCGCATATGTTCTAAGCGAATATCATCGCTTATTTTCGTTATAGCACTAGACACCGCAGCTGGAGAAACAACTTTACAATTGTGACGTGCTAAACAAATATATCGAATTTGATACTCGGAAAAAAAATCAATTATTGATCAATCGACATGAAAAACATCGACGATAATTATCGATAGATAAAAAAATATATCGAGTTTCTGATATCTCGATATTTTTTGCCCAAGCCTATTGTACCGTAAATTGTAGCCCTGAAGATGGGTTCAATTATAAACCGAAACGTTGGCAAGGAGTTATAGTTTGAAAACTTTTGACCTATCCTCGAGATACAAATCTTAACAGTTCACGAGATAATCAAAGGAGTACACGGGAGAGGAAGGAACCCTAGCTTACATTAGCTGGGGGCTATTCTGTATGCTCTCGGAATTTCCGAGCCTCGAAATTGACGACGTAATTTCGACGTCACAGCCTCTAAAATGTCAAATAGGGCAATTCAAAAGTTTAAATTTTTCGAAGGCGGTGACGTCAAATCCACGGAATTCCCGAGGTTCAACCGTGTCGAGTCCTTACTGAATTAAGGCCCTGGGTCAACACGGAGCAGGAGCGACGTCGAGGCGAATCCGCAAGCCACCAACTATCCACCTACCGCGGCTAGAACCCTAAAATCTCCCAGAATTCACTGCACCGCTCTTTATACAGCGCAGGCGATGCATTTTACAGGGGGAGTAAAAAGGACTCCCCCCGTTCTACATGATTCCCCGCCGCTATCCTCTGCCCCATTAGAAGCAAGTAGGGGGAGGGATCCCCCGGGTTGGGCTGCTCGGATATTTACTTTGACTGCACTCTGCCTAAGTCGTACCGCGGTCCGTAGCATGCACGGCTTGTTTTCCAAATATGTACCAATTTTTGGTTCAATGTTTTAGGTACACATATATATTTTACATAGTTAGATATTTTTATTCCAAATGTGAAATATTTCGTATTTGTTTTCTACAGTGTACTGATGTTGGCATTATATATATTGTTACAGAAAGGTCTTTTTCTGTCAATCCGTATATGCTCCGTTAATACTGCACATACAGTGTTAAATGAGGTATCATTTTAAACGTTGAATCACCGGCTTCTGACGAAAAATACAATCTTAATCAAAAATTTCACTATTTACCCATTAATTTTACTTAAAAGTTTCGATAAACTCTCTTACCTGTATTGTATTCATATGTTTTGTATATTTTTGCAAGAAAACAGTTATAAAGAAAGTGCTTTGTGATACAACTTCTTCTCTATTTAAAACCCAATTACACCGTTTCCTTAACATACTTATTCCCTGATAGCGTGAAAGTGCGACATTTTTCACGGGTTACCTAGTGTTGGCACAACATAAGGTCGATAACCGTCTCCCTCGAATAAATTGATGTTGGACCAAAGGCGAATGAGTGGCTGGACTAACTTTTCAAAGCCGTCCAGCGATAAATGGAACTCATTATTTCTCGGATGATAAGCACCTAATTTGAAGATTTTGGATGATTTTAAGGATTTATATATTTAGGTATGTTATGCGTTTGCTCGACGCATGGTGATTTTACTTTTTTCCGGTGATCTAAATCTACATCTACAATACTACCCCGCAATCCGCCTCAATAGGCGTGTGGCTGGGGGTGTTAGGACACCAGCCGTTTAAATATAAAAAGGAAACGCTCTAATGAAATTACGCCTAGCATTTATTATAGTCCCTTATTGTTCGGGGGAAAAACGGATTCCCATACCTATCCGTTCGGCAAAATATCTCTCTTAATTTATCGTTTCTGTCGGACCTGGAAATATAGTGGGGTTCTAATATGATGTTCTCCGTGTCGCTCTGAAAGATATCTATTCTCAATTGCTCAAGTAATCTAAGCCTAGCGCGCAGCCTCCGAGTCTCTAGCGGCTCCCAGCCTAATTAGTTTAACATCTGTGTAACGCTGTCTGTACACCCGTAGCAGTTTTTGACGAATCGCTCAGCTTTCCTTTGTATTTAATTAAGTTCCCGGATTAAGTCTTTCTGTACCGGATCCCATATGCTCGCTGCATATCAAGGTGTGGCCGGACGAGTGCGAGATAGCACCTTTCTTTTTACTTTTTTATCCGAAAATCTTCCCACAATACGCTTGACGAATCCTAGCTTCTTCTGAGCTCTGCCACAAATATTTCTTATGAATGCTCCCCACGATAGGTTCGAGGTTATCGTAACTCCCAGATACTTCACTTCATTTGTCGCCTTTATGTGAACACCATCCACAGCATATACATGGGGATAGTTGGACGACCTCCGCAAGAAATGTATAAGGTGTTCTAGAAATGTTCCGCAAGAAATGTTCTAAGGTGAGAATAGGGAATCTAAGAAAGAGAAAAAAAATGCCTTAGCCTGGTATGTCCCGCATGATGAAAGAGCTTAAAGTAAATAGCTTTGGAATAACACTAGATTTATCATTCCTTTATTTCGACATACACGATGGTAGGGAAGGGAAATGGAGTAGAATTTGATATTTTCCATTTCAGAGATGAGATGATGCGTCTTGCTGGGAGTTGAGAATAAATGTTGTAATCCTTGAACGTAATGGATCAAATACTTCCAGGAAGTAACTGGAAAATCAATATTTATAAATATTTGTGTGCGGAAGATAGATAAAGGTAAAAAGTGTAACATCGCGAGGAAGTAAAGTGGAACGATTCGAAACCATTTCATGTCTAAAATGCATCCTAGGATAACAGTGGAAAATCATTGCGTAGAATATCAGAACCGAGTATCTCTTGGTAAGAAAGCGTTCTGGATGTAGAGACACATACAGAATAAATACAAACTTTGTAAATTTCACAATGAATTTTTTTTTAATACGACCGATTTCATAGCATATGCGACATCTTCAGGTGTTCTCCCTAAAGATGTCGCTTCAGTGATGAAACCGGTCGTATTAAATAAAATTCAGGGTGAAGTTTACAAAGTTTGTATTTATTCTGTAAATTTGGATTTTCAAAAAGTTTCCGTCGTCGCGAAGATGGATCGACGCGGAGGATATCCAGTAAAAACTATCTGCGTCGTGGAACAATTATTTTTCCGACGATGGAATACCATCTAGAAAATGAAGGCAGAGTTTTTTTTAAAGCGATTTAGTCCACCACGCCCTGTGGCACAATCACGGTTCTCCATAACGCTTGCGCTAACGTTATCGTCATTTTTCAATCACGCACATGAGAGCGAAAACGAGATAACCATTTTTCCAAAATTTTGTCAGGTGCTTTTTAAATCAGCATTTTTAATTGACTTTTGAGCATTCTTAAGAAGGCAGCTGTGAGAATTGCCCATCTTAGAGTGGTTTGCGTTATAATTACCTACAACGACAACGTGAAAGAAGGAACCGCGATCCCACCTCTGGCTCTTGTAAGAATTTGAAAAGTGAATCAAGTCGATGATTTTTAGCTTTTTCAATTCTTGGTAATACACCACTTACCCTGTGTTGAGAGATCGAACATGGGATGTCGGGTGAAATCTTTTCCTCGTTCTTCCTTATCCTCGCCGCGGAGAGAAGAAGACGCGCCACGTCACTCTTCCTTGGTGATTTTGAAACCACGTCGATCAGGGAGGAGGAGGAGGAGGAGGGTGTGGGCCTCACACTGTGGGGGTAGGGGTAGGGGGAGATAAATCTTTCCACAACCTATTTTTTTTTCTTTTTCTCAAAGTCTCCCTTCCCTTCTCCCGCCAAACCCTAGGGTACAGCCTCCACATCCCCTCCCCCAATACCCGTACTCCCCCACATCGCCACCGCGTCGCATAGCGATCAGTCAAACGCAGACAGAAGGATAATGTGGAGAGAGGGAGAGAAGGAAGAGAGATTAAGTCTTGTTTGTCTACCCCCCTTGGCTCCCTTTTTTTGTCTCTCTCTCTTCTCAACCACATCATCCCTTTCCAACACCCTCCCCCTCCACCCCGGACCCCCCATCACTATCCTACACACCCTCCGATTAGTATGCATAATAGCTCTATAGTGGGAAAGTATGGACAAAGTAACCAAAACTGACCTATCCAGTACTTAGGGTAAATAGTGACTAAGCATAACGAGATTAACCAGATAACAAAATTTTCCACTGGCCGTAAAAATATGTGGTTGTATTAATAACTTGGCAGCCTCGGTAGAGTCACTTCAGCTCTGCGAAGGATCCCAGGCTATAACCCAGGAATCCTTAGTGGGGGTCCCATTAGCCTGGCAAAGGATTCAATTTGGGTTGTGTGTGTGTGTGTGTGTGTCTGTGTTGGTCCCTGGCGAGGAAATAACTTTCCCGTAAACGACCACAGGAGGGTATTTTGGTGGAGAGGCTGTGGTTGGTCCTTGTTGCGGAGTCCTCATTCCCGCCAAACCAATACAGTAAGTGTTTGATTTTTGACTAGTGGTGCCTATAATTTATGGCCATTGGAGAATTTTTTATCTGGTTAATCTATAGAAGCCGTAGAGCTCAACTGCCTTGATTTAAGCATAACCAGGATTTAAGGTTTTCCCGGCGAATTATGTTCGCAAAGGTTTCTCGAGTTTGATACCGGGTAAGGTTATTGAAATACATCAACGTTTCGATGGTTGACTCAGCCATCGTCATCAGGATAATGAGTCGAGCGAGGATGCTGGCGGATATATACATAGTCGCAGATGCCCCATGAATTTTGTGGGGGCCGTTACGATTCTTTTGAATTTCGTCAATTACCGGTTTCCAAGTCTCACTTAAGTTGAAGCCGCTGTCTCTATTGATGTTATCTTGTTCCACCTGTATCAATATGGCTTCTCTTTACATTCTTTCCCAATATTTGGACGCCCGGTAAAGTAGCGTGGAATTAGAGAAATTGACAGGATGACCAAGGGTAAGGCTATGGCTCTGCTAATGCAGACTTTTCCGGTTGGAATGGATGCTTATGCTTTCCAGCCTTATGCTCTTTCATGCTCTTTGATTCTTTTCTCGATGGTCCGTCCTGTCTCGCCAATATACGTCCTACCACATTCGCATGGTATACGGTATACTCCGGTTGTTTTCATTATCTTGATGGTGACTGCTGAGTCAACTATCGAAACGTTGATGAATTTCAATAATCTTACCCGGTATCAAACCCGAGTTTACCTTTACGAAGTGAATAAGCATGTTTCTACGAGAAAAAAACTTATTTCCGAGCATTTTAGCGAGTTTGTGCCATGTATGATGTCATCAATCGTGATGTTTTATGTAAAACTAAAACGTTGTAATACCTTATATTGTCCTTATTTGCTTCGGTTGTCGGCATCGGTCAAAGACAGACGCTGTCGGAACTTTTCTAATATAGAGATTTAATTATGCCCCATTCTTAACACCACCTACTTACCATTGTATTCCATGGAAATATAAAATGAACAATTGTTAATATTTAAGGTATTTATAGTGAGATATCATTTAACATGAAATTCAGTAAATTAAGCATCTTTACAACGAAAAAGATTTCATACCAAATAATACACTATGTAGTTTTCCACATAATTTTTTAAATGGTACAACGCGTTTCGCCGATATACCGAATCATCAGGTACAAATTCATAGTTTATGGTATTCAGGCTTTGGGTTCTGCGATTAAATTATTTAATATTATGCAACAGTTTCGCCGTGGTATGCTGCCAGCTTCGTCGGGCTTTTAAGAACAACAATGGTCTTTTTTCAAAAAGTAAATAAACAATTCCAGCAGTTGATGATTTTGAGAATTAAAAAACTTAATTTCGAATAAGTCTCTTCCAGGTATAAGGGAGTTTATAACTATCCTCTCTATTGATGTTATTTGGTCTTTTTTCTATTTCAATCGCCTCCCTTATGAGCCGCGGAAAGTAACTGCTTCCTTTGTGTAGTACTCTTGCCGTCTCGATGTCAATGGCGTGACCTTCCTCTAACGTAGTGTGCTCAGCCACGGCAGAGTGATACCAGTCTTTCTTCCGGATTGCACGTTCATGTTCCTTTAATCGGCATCCAAAATTCATAGTGTGTTTTGTTTATTGACCGTTGTTTGTTGTCGTAGTTACGGGGTTGATTTGAGAGAGGGAAGGAGGGGGTTAAACCTTATGCTTGGAAGTGAGGGCGCGGACAGGTGGCGTAAATGGTTGGTTGATTTTTCTTAAGGTTAGTTTCTCGGAAAGGAGTGAGGAGGGTTGCAGGAACAATAGCTCATTACAAAGGGTCGTGTTAGGGTTGTACCAAGTGCCTTCTTATCTCCATTTACACGAGAGCATCCATTTTTAATACCTTGAAGAGGATGTATAGTAATTCTGGATCAAAATCACTTATGTGGTTGCAATTCCAGGAGGTGCTTAGCAAAGAGAGGGAGCTGGAATCCTTATTTTTGTGACACCGAACATGTTTCTTGGAGCGTATCAAGATGTTTCTACTTGTCTGCCCAACATATGAAGTGCTACAACTATTGCAATTATGTTTAAAAGTGCCTGACTTGAGAAGTCTTTCTTGTTTGTCTTTACCGTTAACGAGGAGCTTGGAAAGGGTTAAGGGTGGGTAAAAGGCTGCTTTAAGTGAGGTAGTCAGGCGATTGGAAATCTAACACGAGATGTCTACATCTACACACTACCCCGCAAGCCGCCTCAATAAGCGTGTGGCGGGGGGTGTTAGGACACCAGCCGTTTACACATAAAAAGGAAACGCTCT
Source organism: Pyrrhosoma nymphula (assembly GCA_963573305.1). Taxonomy (NCBI): domain Eukaryota; kingdom Metazoa; phylum Arthropoda; class Insecta; order Odonata; family Coenagrionidae; genus Pyrrhosoma; species Pyrrhosoma nymphula. Next base: position 19,350,113 of record OY754330.1, on the reverse strand, counting down.
AATGATATTACGCCTAGCATTTATTAAAGTCCGTTAATGTTCGGTGGAAAAACGAATTCCCATACCTATCCGTTCGGCGCAATAGCTCTCTTAATTTATCGCTTCTCTCGGACCTGGAAATCTAGTGGGGTTCTAATATGATGTTCTCCGTGTCGCTCTTAAAGATATCTATTCTTAATTGCTCAAGTAATCTAAGCCTAGCGCGCAGCCTCCGAGTCTCTAGCGGCTCCCAGCCTAATTAGTTTAACATCTGTGTAACGCTGTCTGTACGCCCGTAGCTGTTTATGACGAATCGCGCAGCTTTCCTTTGTATTTTATTAAGTTCCCGGATTAAGTCTTTCTGTACCGGATCCCATATGCTCGCTGCATATCAAGGTGTGGCCGGACGAGTGCGAGATAGCACCTTTCTTTTGATTTTTCATCCGAAAATCTTCCCACAATACGATTGACGAATCCTAGCTTCTTCAGAGGTCTGCCACAAATATTTCTTATGTGTGCTCCCCACGATAGGTTCGAGGTTATCGTAACTCCTAGATACTTCACTTCTTCTGTCGCCTTTATGTTAACATCATCCACATCATATACATGGGGATAGTTGGACGACCTCCGCAAGAAATGTACCGCCGTGCATTTGCTCAGATTAAGTTCGAGTCCCCACTCTTGGCTCCACACATGAACGTTGTTTAAATCCGATGATAGAATTTCAAAGTCAGAGTGATCAATAATTTCGCGATAGATGACAGCGTCGTCAGCAAATAAACGTATTTTACTGCTAATTCGGGAGCATAGGTCATTTATGTATATAATGAACAAAAGGTGCCGATTACGCTTCCTTGTGGGACACCTGATGTTACTTTAACTACATCAGAGCTAATTCCGTCAAGAACTACCTTTTGCTTACGATCACTTGGAAAGTCGCGTATCCAGTTTACTACTGTTTCGTTTAGCCCGCATGACTGTAATTTGTATAAAAGTTTGTTGTGAGGTACCGTGTCGAAAGCTTTCTTAAAATCTAGAAATAATGCGTCCACTTGACTTTTCGATTCACCAGATTTGAGAACGTCATGAAGAAAGTCTCCCAGCAATGGAAGAGAGCACCGTTTTACCGTTTAATGAAGTCTGCGGAAAAGTACAAGGTTTATTATTTAGTATGGATACAAAATACTTCCACGTCGTTAAGCTTGAAACTATAGAGTGTAAAAAGGTTTTATCTTTCTACACTCTATTGTTCACTTTCTAATGACATAAAAATATCAGCCTACTTCTCCTGATATTTGCCGCTCATCATTAAAAAGTGCGATATTCCACAGTGGAAAAATCGTTCACCTTGACCGGGATGATTTTTCCTCTGGCGCGAGTCAAATGAATATTTACTTTGCGGAATATCGCACTTATGTGCACTTGTGACTCCGTAAAGGTAAATACCGTGGCAAGTCCCGGGATCCTCAAAATTAGTCACTAATAATCCTTCGATCCTCGGATCCTTTGAAATGATGGACGGTGGTGCTGTGGGCGCGCCATTCGTTTGCTTCATTGTATTGTATGCCCGGCATTCGTTAACTTCAATCTCTTTTAAAGTCCTAAAAAAATGAATGTGAACGAGGGATCGTCTCAGTAGACAAACTGACTAAAAGATTCAAGGAACTAGATATTCTCAGGCGTTACTTTGTAAAATTCCATATTGGCAGAATCAATACAAACTTTGTAAATTTTTAAAATGGATTTTATTCAACACTACCGGTTTCATCGCAGAAGCAACATCTTCAGGTACATTTCGTTCGCTTATAACTTATTCTACCAAGATGAAAAAGTAGTAATGCGAATGGAACTCGTACATTTTTCTTGTTTAAGGGCCGAATTTATAGTCGTTACCCAGCAGTCCCACAGCCCCTAGCAGGCCCCTTCGTCAAACACGGTATTTATAGTCAAATTTCCACCCCCAGCAGCCCCCTTAGCCTATCCTAATTCTGGCAGGAGATGCATGCTCCACCAGGGGCCCCCTTATCGAAAAAATAACACAACAGATATAATTAAACTGACTCTTATGAACGTGCATAGCCTTAAATTGATAATTTCGAAGATTTGGTGTTAATGAAACAACGGTGAGATTTGCTCTTCATCGATAAACATCTGATGTGACGCCAGACTCATTCCTAGGATGTTCATATACACTCGTAGCATATTTTTTCCCACTATTTATTCTTCTTGTGGCAGGAAAGTGCGTTCGTTTGCTTACTTTCCACTATGCTTCTCCACCGGGTCATACAAAATCTTCTTCTCCTCACCGTTGAAGCTATTTGCACGTCGAGCGGCCATCTTAAAGTTTTCATGCTGCGTCTGGCTCTTTATTTATCCGTATCCATGTTGATCACGAGCGTCACCATTGAAAAATTTGAGCTGCGAATTCCATTTCCCGCCGTTTGTAATCCTTAGTTACCAGATCTAACCCAAAACCATCCCCTACCTAGCAGCTCCCTTAATTTTGACTATAGGACGCACAATTCAAGGGGCCTACTGGGTAGGGGATGGATAAGGAGACTGCTAGGTAACGACTATAAATACGGCCCTAAAACTCCTCCTCCCTCCTCCTCCATCAGCCGTCACCCAATCCACATCGAAGCCTCTTCTCCCTAACCTTTCTTGCGACTTCTTTCGGATCATCTTCTTCTTCTCCTCCACGCACCCTACCTTCCTTTCACTCAACTTTCGTCTCTTCCCCCTCCCTCCCTTCATCCCTACCTCCCCTCCCCCTCATTCCATTTAAATTTTCCTCTCCCTTGGAGGAGTGGCAGTCTAAAGGAGGCCTCCTTCTTGACATCCCGTCCCCATGAGGATGAAAGGGGAAATCAAGGAAACCCTTTCGCGGTCCCTCCATGATGATTTATCGCCGAATTCCGCGCCTCCACGCGCGCAAACCATCAACCTCCCTTCCCTCCCCTCCCTCCCTCTCTTCCCCCCTTCCTATACCACTACTCTGGAATCTCATTCCATCTGGACGCATTAGCTGGACGGTTAATCTTTCACCACTGCTAACAGCTTCGTCGACTTCTTTTGAACGTAAAGGCCTTTTCCCGTTTTTTTTTTCCTTTCGCCAACTTTTGGGGCGATCACGTCTTGATTCAAAAGCTATTCAGATGGATGACGGATTAATTGTGCTCAGAACTTTCGGTTCTTCCCCATTCAATGTTGGTCGCGGTTTTTTCTCCCCCTTTCAAAACGAAATGCTTTCCTTTTGCCAAGCGACCGCAGAGTGCTTGATGACTTCCTCGTTGGAACTGAGTAAAAAGTAAGCTTATGGGTTGCTCATGTGTGTCGCCAATTTAAAAATCTATCGTAATATTTTGCGGTGGCAGCGGTACCAAAATCTTAATTTAATTTGCAGACAAAGCTGGAATGCTTAACTTAAACTTAAATTTTCTTAAACTCCTATTTTTCACTCCGCATCCCAGCCCGCATCACTCGCAATGTGAGTCTGTTAAACACACACCCAAATTCCGTCTCTCCATTTCCCAACGATCACTATTCTACCGCCTACCTTCATCTTTCAATGCCCTAACTAATAGTCGCCCCACCCTTGACCTTTTCTCCTCACGCAACGTCTTTTTCTCACAACTGAAACGTAATGCGTAATATTCATGTCATCTTCGCCTCATTCTTGCCTTGTTTATATTTTGAATATTTCTGTTTTGTTTCTACTAATATTGTTGTTTTTTAATTTATTCTGTTTATTGAACCCAATGTAAAGGCCTTAGTTGCTGTTTTTGGAGTTTTTGATAAATAAATAAATAAATTTCTAGTTTTTGGTGTAATAATATTTAATACAATTTATCTTCATTATCTCACGTGGCTGTATGTTATTTAGCCATGTAAGTAGTGACATGCTTGTTCACACGATACATATTATTACGCGAGTAGTCTCACAATTGAGACAACGAATGCTCAGAATTGCAACGGGCTGTTTTGTGGAATTGATTGCGCAAATTTGTCCAAGTTGTCATGTGCATACGATGCCATTTTGGTGCAGCATCTGTTCATGCATCTTATCATGCAGGGCGCACATCGTGTAAACATGCATTAAAATAAAATTCACAGCTTCAGTCTCTACTTTATAGAAACTTTTGATATTCAATATAATAAGCTTTGATAGTTTTCTACACCTTTCATTTTTTTTATTTTTTTTAAACACACTACAAGTTTCACCAATTTTATGATGTCGTCAGTGTGGTTATTTTGTAATCTCACTTTAGTGAAAATACGTCATAAAATGTCACTTTTTCGTAGTTCATATTGAGTGATTGCTTACATGTCGCTTGTAGTTTCGAATGTATTTAGATTTTCGTGGTATGTACAAGTGTAAGATATTTTCCGTGAGATATTGAGCATTCTGGGTATTCGCTAGTCTCGGCATCTTTTATTTGATATATAAGGTAATTGAAGCTTCGACAGTTCACGAACCGTTCGTGAGCCGATCATTAAGAGAGGGAAACGGATCTCCCTTCTTTTCCACTAAGAGTCACTAAAAAGCTGAGATTACAAAATAACCCCCCAGGTGTAGTAGTTTGTTTACTGTTTAGTAGTATATTATATTGTTGTCGTTTTTAGGTACTGATCATTATGTTTGATTTTAAATAAAAGTTTACACTAAAAAACTTCAAAAAGGAAATGAAACAAAAATGAAAAGGAGGGTAAAAAAAATATTAGCATGAAAGTAACAACTAAAAAAATGTACGTACGTACGTGAAAAAAACATGAAAATGATAAGAACATAAATTTACATACAATGCTTTGCAAAAACAGTGAAATCAAAGGAGTGGTGGTGGTATGAGAAAGGTCAACGTTTTTTAACGAAAATTTTCCAGAAAGTAGTGGGGAGGTATGTGTAAAAAAAATAAAAACTAGAAAAGTACCAAACTTTATTATAATGAATGCATTAAAAAGTTCAGATAGCCTGAAGAATGTATTTGTCTGAACCACATGGAAACGACGAATTTTAAAATCCAGCCTTCTTCCTTGAGTGTCATATGTTGAAGCCAAGGTCAAGGCCGGTCAATGTTGCATCAATTGTGACAACGGCTCGGGGACATTTTATTTACAAAAGTGGAACGATAATACCATTCCTAGCCATTTCATAAGCAAGTTCCCATCTGGGATTTAGGAATTAAGATTTTTATCTCGATGATAGGTCAAAAATCTTATTAACTATAACTCCTTGCCAACGTTTCGGTGTATAATTGACACCATCTTCAGGGATAAAATATTACGGTACAACAACATTATTAATGAAGTAACAGAAAAAATATCAAAAGTTTCGCATTACAAATCAAAGTATCACACACGTCATAAGATCGGTTGTAGTATTAGTAATTTCAGTTTGCTGGAATATTTTATGGCTGTGTACATAGATGTCACTTTTTAAATTTTGTTCGTCAATTGTTTTAAAAGATCATTGTGGTTATGGAATTGGTACCCATAGTGATATATGGTCACAATATAGTAATGTACCATTCCATAAAATGGTTCTGATAGTTCCTTATCCGGAAAAATATTATACAGTTTTATTTTGAGATGTGGATTGTTGAAACACGATGTTCCTGGCTGAAGCCGAGGTAATTAATATTTGTATATTGTAATAACTTGTATGATACTTTGATTTGTAAGGTGAAACTTGTGATATTTTTTATGTTACTTCATTAATAATTTTGTTGTACCTGAAATATTAGCCCTTGAAGATGTCGTGGTCAATTATACACCGAAACGTTGGCAAGGACTTATAGTTTGTAAATTTTTGACCTATCCTCGAGATACTAATCTTATATTCCATGAAGAGGTCGATAATGCAATACTTCAATTTAGGAATTAACCCATTAATTGTCTGGTTCACTATCATCCACGAAATGTTCTCTGAATATTCTGTTTTTAAGTGGCAAACTTGAGAAATTTCGTCACCGCAATCACTCAATTAGGCGATAACCGGGAGAGCTTTGCGGTTATCTTCGTGACGAACGAATCGTCCAAATAAATCTAATGGGCTTCGTAGGGGAGCAAGAGAGAGGAAGTGATATATACACAGAGAGAGAGAGGGAGGAGATTGCTGTGGTAGGTGGAGTGTGTAGATGACTCATCGCTAATGAAAGTTTGGAGGCGTATCTTTATAATGTTTTCTGTAGGTACACCGATAAAAATTTTTAATTCGATGTGAGGTCGGTAAGGAACGAATCAAGGACGATTTTATTAATTTCATTCTTTCACGTGTTCCTTGTTTGTGTTCTCAAATTTGCAAGGTTTCGTTTATAGGTAAGGCATGTGTTTTTTAAGGGTCTCTAGTACTGTCTATAGAACGTGGCGCTATATGGATCGGAAACTTGGTCATTGCGAAGGGAGGATGTGCGTAGACTTGAGGCGTTTGAGATGTGGGTTTGGAGAAGGATGGAGAGGGTGAGCTGGGTGTAGAGGAAGACGAACGAGGAGGTATTGGATATGGTCGGAGAGGAGAAGAAGCTTGTGGCAGAGGTGCGGAGAAGGCAGAAGACATGGATGGAGGAGTTTTTGAGAGGAGAGGGCATGTTGAAGAGAGTGATAGAGGGGAGAACACTGGGGAAGCGTGGAAGAGGAAGGAAGAGGAAAGGAATTCTGGACGAAATAGGAGGAGTTAGAAGATATGAAGAATTGAAGAGGGATCTAATGGCGGGACATCCTTAGGAGGGAAAGCGAGACAATGTCTATGCGTTTGGGATGCAGAATGGGGACTGTCCAAGAACCTGCCAATCAGCTGGTAGAATACTTAAATGAATGAATGAGTACTGTCTTGTTTTTTATAATCTTGAAGATTTCCCGGCGTTTCTGAGTGTCTTCATCCATATGTACGTTGGTGGAATAGAACAGAGGAAAGATGAGGAAAGGAAGCTGAAAAGTTATTCAAGATCTGACCATAAAGTATACCAATCAGTCACATGTTGTTTATGGTGACATTAACGATAAGGAGATGACTTTGATTGAATATATCACAATCGCATCTCACGATGTATCGTGTGGAAGCGTTGGCTGTGAAGACTGGGAATATGCATGAGGAAAACTGTTCAAAAGGATCGCCTTTTTATGTAACGCAAGATATTTGTAATTTTATATTGCCAAAAGAAACTCGAAACTGCATTTATGACAATGAATAGTAGAATTTTAAAAATCTGTGAGGGTATTCAATGACCCAATTTACACTTTACATTTAGCCTTGATGTTCTGTGCCCGTGTTAAAACTGATGCCGTCCTCTTGTGTCTTCTTTTCTACGGCTTGTGAACGCCAGTGGCAGCGGTAGGATCTCGTGTAATGCCAACAGCGGAGGACGTACCCCTTGACGAAGGTAAGTGTCGAGCACGACGTTCCCCCTCCGATGTACAAATAATAATCGCATGGGCTCTTTGCTCTTTGTTGGTCCATCCTACGGTTACGGGTTGGTTAGTTATTTGGGGAAGGTGACCGACAACTAAAGCCATTAGCACCTTTAAGACTGGTTAGAATTTTGGAAATGGAAATGTAAACTTGGGAAAAGGAATTAGGGTAAAGAGAAAGCCGGTGTTTGCATTAGCCTACATCTACAAAATACCCTGAAAGCCACCTCAAGGGTGTGTGGCAGGGGGTGATTAGTCAACAACATGCATTAAACTATACCCTAAAGTTGGTGTCACTACAACTAATTATGCATTAGCATAAATCGCAAATGCTTGTCAGAAGGCGAAGCCTCACAAGCATGCACTACTACACTTAGGATATGCTACCAATGCTCGAGGGACCGTTTGTATTTATGTATTTTGCAACTACATAAATGGACAGAGATTCAAGAGCCATGCTAAAAACATGCAAAGCCTTAGGTAATTACTAGGTAATAGATAAGGATACGAGTTATAGGGAGCACTACTACCACTAAGAGCTACACTACCTGTCGACGAACCTGGTAAAAAGTGTCATTGGCCGCTGTTAAGGTCCCTAATAGTTCGTGTGAAAAATGACATTTTAAATCTGTCCGTTCTGCAGTCTAGTTCCCTAATTTTATTCTCATGATCTGATCTACCGTAGTATGTTGGATTTCGTAAAATATTATCAACGTCGTCAGAGGATAGACCGGTTTGGAACTTGCATAATAGATTGAGTCTAAATTGTAATCGACGGCCTGAAAGCGTTTCCCATCCCAGTTGCTGCAAAAGGTCAGAAACACTAACGAGATTATCATTTCGGCCTTTAACGTATCTTACCGACCTTTGTTGCACGCGATCTAACTCGTTAATCTCATAAGGATCCTAAATACTGGCAGCGCATTCCAAGTGGGGTCTAACAATGGATGATCCGGTGCTTTCCTGGTGAATCTGTTGAATTACGGCTTCTCGGGTTTCCAGCCGTGTGAGATGGTACATTGTCTCCAACGTTTTGAGGTCCGAAACGGCCCTGGAAACGCTGGAGACTATGGACCATTTCACCCGGCTGGAAACCCGAGAAGCCCTAATTCAACGAGTCTAACAATATTTATCAATATATTTCCATCAATATATATTCAGATATAACTGGTTTCGACACAAAACGATAGCGCTTTTTAACGACATCGAGCCTACACTCAACGAAAGGCAAAAAAGTGTCCCAATGAAAAATTTCCATCACAGGTGTTCATCGATCCCAGACTCATCGGAATACAAAGCCAGTACTCCAATCTCAAACCATTTTAAAATAACGGGATAGGTGGTAGAGGCATTGGTATTGATATATTTAGCATAGCACTAGCTCTTTAGTACTTCCACCTGGCGTTAGACACTAAAGCTGCTGTTTTACATTGGAGCAGGCATCTCATCTTACATCTTCCTCTTGATACAATTGGAATAAGTGAATCTTACTTGAAACAATCATTATGTTTATATCGAGAGAACAAACTTTGTACTTCTCTGAAGAAAATATTTTTCTGGCAAGACACAACGTGACACTGTGACAGAGTCATGTGCATTTCAAAGGTTCGTTGGGTGGGAATATATGGGCAGCGTTTGAGGTGAGGAAGGGTGGAGGGGTTCAGTTGAGTTTAAACCTGTGTCAAAACTCGTTAGGCATTAGAGAACATGTCTTTAGGTATCAAATTCTTTAGGTATATTAGCCACCTAATAGGCAGGGAGCTTGAATTTGGACACCTTTCCCAGTAGTGCTTCCACCTAAGGATCTCGAAACAACTATAGCACTAGCGAAATGCGATCAAATTGAACAAATTAAACTCAATGTGCGACGATCCGGCAAAGTGATTCATCCGTTTCAGCGGCTAACTCAGCCATCGTCACCGGGACTTAACTTCGATGACAATGGCTAAGTAAGCTGTTTAATCGTTGTTTCCTAATAATCTTACCCTAAGTGAAACCATTGAAATATACGTTCAATGCGAACTGTTGATTGAAAATCACCACCAAAACAAATGTGGCCCTATCGTGGCCAATAAAACATGAAGGCCTAAATGATGGAAATTAAAGCGTCAGATCGTTCGATGGGAACTAGGTCAATGATATTTTTTGAGGTCATATTTAAAGTCGTACCTATTGCACAAGATGGTAAACAGTTGCTTTAGTTTAACAATGTTAATCAATAAAGATTTTTGTCGCCTTACATATTTATTGGCTGACAAGAATTACTCATCGGTTTATTCTATTTTCGAATAACCAAGAGAGTCAGTTGCAAGAATTTTTCAACGTAATGCTTTGCGAGTCTGGATTAAATTTCGTGGCATTATCCAAAAACTCGATGCGCGGAGGGCTCTCGCGTAAGTGATGTCCGCGCACTTGACGAGGCAGTTGTGATAGGAGTTGAGTGGCGGGAATGGGACCTAGTGGAGAAGGGACAAAGGGCCCTGAAGCACTTTTTGTGTCGGATTGATACTTAAAAAAAAGGCTGAGGTTTTGCCGGGGTCACACGTCCCCAACCCACTCCCTCTCCCTCCCTGCCCCGCCCCCCCCTGGCGGCCTGGAAAGTGAGGAGTTAATCGCGTGGTCCCGGGAAATATAAAAGAATAATTTACCGCTTTCCCGGACGGGCAGTTGTTACGTTCACCCCTCCCGTTTTCATCGCCTACTCTCTCACTCTCTCTCCCTCCAATCCCGTCACTAGGGCACCCCCCTCCTTCTCGTCACCCTAGAAACAGCAGTCCCCTACCTCTTCCCCCAGCGGTTCACCCCCTCCCTCCCCTTAACACCGCATCCACCCACCCCTGCCCTCTCTTTGTCTCTCATTAACGAGCGCATGGCTGGGCGCACCCGATCCTGTTAACCCCGGGTAATAAGGTCGCGGTTTTGAATTTTGAAAGAGAGAGTGCTGTGTGGGAGTGGTGGGAGTTTCCATGACACCATAGGCCGCGGAATGGACAGAGGGAAAGGGGGGGAGAAATTTGGAAGGGTGTGAGTGTATTTATATAATGCATCTATATTATTATGTATAATAGATAGGTATATATATATCGACACACTTGAAAAACAGAAACACGCAAAAAGGAGCCTTACAAAAAAAAACTTGGACGTTTCGACGGTCCAGCAGTCGTCTTTCCAGTGATTCTTAGACGACTTGGTAGCACTTGGTAAAGAGATAAAATAATGTAAGACAAACAATTGCATTTTTCCTTGAACAATTGTTTCTCTTACATTATGAAGAACTTCCACGATATCTCGCCTGAATCTGTTGAATTTGAAAGAGATAAAGATAAAGAATTCGTTCTTATGGGAACGTTTCGGACCGGTTGGTTCACTTCTGGAGCTCCTCTGGAGCACTTCTAATTCTGACGAAGGACCAACCGGTCCGAAACGTTCCTGTACGAACGAATTCTTTATCTTTATCTCTTTCTCCTACCTCCTGTAAGTTTTAATTTATATATTTGCGGCGAAAACTTCAAAAGAATATATATATATATATATATAATGTGGGGAGGGAGGGGGTGAACCGCTGGGGGAAGAGGTAGGGGACTGCTGTTTCTAGGGTGACGAGAAGGAGGGGCGTGCCCTAGTGACGGGATATATATATTACAAAGAAAAATTTGTTTCTATATTTTTATCGGCCACCCTCTTTGCATATTATATATTTATCACCCGAGTGATTCTCCAAGAAGTTATATATATATGTGTATATATATATATGTGTGTGTGTGTGTGTGTGTGTATATATATATATATATATATATATATATATATATATATATATATATATATATATATATATATATATATATATATATACTCATATACACATACATACATAAAATCCGACTGCATTATTGGATTGTTTTTTCAGTTTCATTTTTAATACTTTTTGAGCGCCCTATAGTGCCGGAGCCCGCCGTCGTCGTCTACGCGTGATTTCGTTCCCTCAGCGACGAATGCATTGTTGCCCGAAATGTCAGCTTGTGTCGCAGTTGATGGGAGACATGTGTTATTCAAAACCCTATGTGAAGGGAGCGGTGTGAGATTAGTGGGACGTAAAGGACGAAGGGGACATTTTCGTTCAAAAAAGCAATCTCCGACATGATGATGGTTAGGATAGGCGTGCGCGAAATTGCGGCCTATAAAGAAAGCGAGCGAGTTGTTAGCAAAAATTAATGTTTCAAACGGAAGAAAAGATAATGCCTCTATAAACCTTTTTCGTAGATTTTTCCAGTTCATTTTAATTTTGGTAAGTTTCTTTTTGAATTTCTGTGATTAAACTAAACTTTTTTAGCAATAGTTTCGCCGTGCTATTCTGCCGGCTTCGTCAGGAATTCTAAATCAACAATGAAAAATAAATAAACAAACTTAAGCGGTTATTATGTACAGCATGATTAATTAATGGCTGTCAGGTATTTTTTCTATTTCAATGGCTTCCTTGATGATCTGTGGATAGTACCTAATTTCTTTACATAAACCTTTCGCCCTTTTGATGTCAATACTGTGACTTTATATTAAAAGTGTGTGCTAAAAACGTTTAGTTTAATCGCAGAAATCCAAAAAGAAACTTACCAAAAATAATGTCTCTATGTACACCGGAAATTTTCCGTTGAATCTGTCAATTTTGGTTTCGCTTCCCGATGAATATTAGTTTGCCGTCCACAAGCTGTCGGCTCAGCGTATTATGCTGAAGTAATCCATTCAAAATATGGACACCTTCTCAGAGTTTATTCACGGATTGATTAGGAAAATGTCTCGCCTCTAGCTTTATTAGAAATTCTCAGGAATTTGGTTCAAAGAGACCTTATGATATCTGATATTTTTCCGTGTGGTGTCGCTTGTCGCTTACGAGAAGATGGTTTTAAGTCTCATCAATTGAATGTGTTCACAGCGGGAAATATAGCGAGTGTAAAACGCATAACGACAGTGAAGAAGTTCAACTTCAATATGTTGGAATGCTTCCTGATTCGTGTAAAATCATCCGATCGAGCAGAGAGCGTTGCATAGCTTTTTAGAGGGATTAGGACAGGAACAGTTGAAAGACGCTAAATATTGATTAGAGCGAGATAGTACCCTAGTCATAATGAAAGCCATATTCAAATTTTATTTTTTTACTTCAGCGTCTGTAAGAAGTATGAAATAAATATTGTAATATTAATGGCGCAAAGATATATTTATATACGACCAAAATACTCAGTAATTAAATAAATTAAGCTACACAAGTCTCTAACTTGACTCATTTTTTCCCACCGTACGGCTAAAAACCCTTCAAAACAGCAGGTTTTTTTGCGATTCTGTAAACATTACTGTGTTGAGTAATGGATTAATGTTCATAAATAGTTGAGAAAACATACATTTACACACCGTTAGTTTTTTGACGGAATATAGGTGTTAAAAATTCCTATTTCCTTCAATATTCTCCCTCTGGAGCGCACAGCATTAATCTATCCCATGTAAAACAGTTTATATTTTCAGGCAAATTGCTCGAAAAGTAGTTGGGCTACTGGTAGATATTTTGATATCATTGGAAAGGTGGGAGTTTTTTCTTTTAAATGAGGCCAAATTCATCAAAATCTAGGTGAATTGATTTTTCGCTCAAACTATCTTAAATTACTGGAAATATTCAGATCCTTTAAGCTTCAGACTGACGCGGGGACAAGATTAAATATCCCAACTAAATTTGCGCATCAGATAAAGAGCGAAGAAATATGTGAGGCTATCGAACATCTCGGCACCAGGATGGGTTATTCCTTCGCACCGAACATGACTACAGCACTAAAGAGAAATGCCTTATCAACAAAACATGGTTCCATTTTTCATCCCCTTAATGATTTCGTCTTTCTAACCTCTTCCCATTTATATTGGTCTGCGCTGCCACACGCCTTGGTGTTGATTTCTAGTGCGAAACTTCATTCCACACATTTCTCTGAGGACTTGCTATTTGCGAGGAATGTACAGTGTGATTAAAAAAGAATGCGTCGGTTTCAATGATCATTCTTTTTTAAATGGTACGAGCTACAGAGCTTCGCAACCTCTTGACCGGTATATTTTCTAGTTTTGTTGAGACAAAAACATCAAAAATGTTCAATATGTCGTCCTTGAGTAACCCGAACAATGTCAAGTCGATATTCAAATTCCTCCCACACTCTGTGTAGCATGTCGGCGTAACTGTCTTCACAGCCAAAGTTATGCATGCTTTCAATTCCGCGCTGTTAGTAGGCAATGACGGCACAAAGACTTGACCCTTGACATATCCCCACAAGAAAATCACATGGTGTGAGATCAGGTGACCTCGGAGGCCACAGATGAAGGGCGAAGTCTTGCCTTGCAAATCGACTAATCTATCTTTGTGGGTAGGTCTCATTTAGATGAGCACGAACTGAAAGGTGCCAATGGAGGGAGCCCCGTCTTGCTGAAACACAAAATCATTGGAATCTGCTTCCAGTAGAGGAAAAACCAATCTTAATCAATGCCTACTAACAGCGAGGAGTTGAAAGCACGCATAAATTTGGCTGTGAAGACAGTAACTGCTGACATGCTACACAGAGTGTGGGAGGAATTTGAATATCGACTTGATATTGTTGGGGTTACTCAAGGAGGACATATTGAACATTTGTAATTTTATTTTTTTCAACAAAACTAGAGAATATATCGGTCATTTTAAGAGGTCGCGCAGCTCTGTAGCTCGTACCAATTGAAAAATACACATCTGTGAAACCGACGCATTCTTTTGTAATCACCCTGCATATTTTAAGAACTTTTTGAGTAAAAATTATTTAACATGTGGATATGCTGTAGCATGTAATTATTTTAGGAGGGAACGAGTGCTTTCAATGGGTGGTTGTTTTATTTTGTAGAACATTCCGTGTTATAGTCTAATGGCGTGTTGAGGATAAGAGAATGTATTTTTCTGAATATTAAAATATATACGTCATATACAACACTTGGAAAACGTTAACTCAGTCTAAATGTTTAGCTTTAGAATGAGTACCTGGAAATTTCCGGAAAGAAGTTACGTACAGTTGTCTCACGGATTCTATCCTAGTCCAAAATTTCTCTAAAAATACCACTTGTATGACTTTTTTTGCGTTAAAAAATTAAAAGTTAAATAATTCAAATTCTCTAATCATTTTGTCCACCTGTTACTATGGTACAAACAGTGGCCATGGGGTATTTATTCATGGGTAACAAGGGGGTGCACTTGCACCCCTCTGCCTCTTGCAAAATTTGAATACGTTCGAAAAATGTTAAGGGGGGGTCAAGTATTTACACTCAAATTATCGATTTTTTAAAAAGAAAATTAGCATGGCATAAAGATATTTTTCGCGCGTTTTGTTGGGAATGAACTATTTTGTGAAACCTCTTTTATGTTGACCACGAGCCGTCACTGAATGCACCCCTCTGTGAATTTTTCTGCCGGCGCCCATGTAATTTATTACTTAAATCGATCTCCAACTTGTGAAAACATTGGTCCTATTTTCAGTGCTATGGAGTGGAATCAGTCGGTTTTTACAAAGACGGAGAGCTAGGCAACTGTAGCCTCGGGTGGTCTTCTCAATGGAACCAAATAATTTGTGCATCTTATTGCATACCTCCCAGGTGTGCTGTGACAAGCCAAAGGCATTTCTCCCGGTGGAAATGCCAGGTGGAAGCAGTTTCTCGTATGGAGTGGTAAATAAAATGCCCGTTGCCAGGAATAAAGAGCGCATGTCGCTGTAATTAGTTTTAAGGAATTCCAGGGAAATTTCTTGGAACCCTAAACTTGTCTCCTGAATTTTGCGACGCGAAATTAGTTGGATTTTGAAACGGGTACAGAATATTTGCGCAACGGGCGTAAAATGACATTGAGGAAAGCTGTGGTGAAGACCTTAACAGTTGCGCGCATAATAACGACATACGTTGCTACAGGAGTGTCTAAAATGAAACCTTCGTTTAATAGATGAAATGATTTTACTTCGTAATGTATAGCAAGGGGACTTACTTTAAGCGAAATTCCTCCGAGACGAAACCTTCAGGGAAATACGCAATGCGTGTTATGTCATGGTCCCATTATGAGCAATTTAATTAATTAATTATAACTCTCTCCTCTTCTGCTCCGATTCAAGCGACGCCATTCGAAATAATCATGATCTGCATCTGCAAAATACCCTGCAAGCCACCTCATGGGTGTGTGGCAGGGGGTGAGTAGTCACCAGCATGCATTACACTACACCCTATTAAAGTTAGTCTAACTACGTTTGTTGATACATTAGTATAAATCGCTAATGGTTGTCACGATGCAAAGGCTCACAAGCATGCACTACACTATAGATATGGTACCAATGTTAGAGGAACCGTTAGTATTTATGTATTGTCCAACTACATAAACGGACAGGGATTCAAGAGCTATGCTGAAAACATGCACGGCGTGCTGTAAGTACTTGGTAGCAGATTAGGGAACAAGTATAAGGAAGTACTACTCAGTAGCTTAAAGCAACACTACCTATCGGAAAATCTAGTTAAAAGTCTCATTGGCAGCTGTTATGGTCTCTTAATTATGGTAATGATCTGCCTTTCAAAGTTATAATCCCTCAGGGACACCTGCCAAAATCATTTTTCCTGAGACCAAAGTCTTCTCATCTGAATTTAATGTCGTTTCCATTTTTATAAATTGATAGAACAGTTAATGTAGCCACACATATATGTTGCAAAAGTCTTCTTGTGCAACCTATGAGCAATACACGAGGTCGAATGGAACGGAAATGGTTAGATTTGGCCACTTTCGTTATCTTCACACCGATGGGGATTGTATTTGAATTCAATATGTGTCAGTAGTAAATATTTGAATGATCTCAAATAACCTTTTGGTGAGGTGCGCTAGAACGTTCCCCTAATTTCCAATGAACTTTTATTATTCGCTTTCAGCAAGAGGTGCAAACGCCTGTATAAGACATTCAAAGGACACCATTGCCTTGAATAAAACATTTTATGAAACTTTCGTGTCCTCCTCTGGATAAATAACAATATCCTAGTCGTTGGAAACAATTACTGAAGCGCTTCGGGCCACTATTATCTTCTCCCGATAATTTTCGAGAAAGCCATTCCTCCCCCCTTTCTTAAAAAAACAGACCTCTTATTACGTGACTCGGAAGTGCCTGCCTTGGGTGCAGCGCGTGCTAAATGGATCCTAATACCTACTACGCTCTCTTCGTCCGCCGATGTCTCCAATATCGGCGCTCAAGGAGCAATAAACGGAAGGCAAGCCACCACCGACCTTTTCGCCGACGTGGCCATTCCAAAGTATTTCGACGATATTCTTGGAGGAGTCTGCGCTGCACAAGTGACATTCGAATAGCGGGCTTGCCTTTCTCGGTTATCCGTGCACCGAGCGCCCTCAATGTACAACGTGAGGAAAGATAGAACGGGCTGCTAACATTTCAATTATATCACATAGTTCTCTTAAAGTTTTCGTACCGGTGATCTTTGCTTGAGTTCCTGAGGTATTCATACATATTAGTGCAGACGCATTTAAAGAAAACGTTTTTTTTCTCTCTTTTTATAATTAAGCTCGCGTTATTGATCGAGTGCCGTTGATGTGTTGCTACCGGAGTAATATACTTATGTACAATGTTCATATTGAAACAATCACTTGGTAAAAAAATCCACGCTTTAATAATAAAACCGACCCAGGTTTCGGCAACTCAGTGCCATTTTCAAGGCACTGATTTGCCTTGAAAATCACAATGAGTTGCCTTGAAAATGCCTCTGAGTTGCCAAAACCTGGGTCGGTTTTATTATTTAAGTGTGGATTTTTTTACCAAGTGAGTGCTTCAATATAAATATTATAAATTTACACAAAGTTACGCCGGAAACGTTTTCTCATATGTACAATGTTTATTTATCCTTGTTCAGTGGATGAGTTGTTCTCGGGTTTCGTACCGGGTTAGGCTCTCCATGATCGCCTATGTTTCACCAGAAGAATTTCCTGCCATTATCAATAGTCGAGCCTTTTTTATAATGGCAGGAAAATGCCTGCCTGCCATTAGTTAAGCCTGCTTATCCTTTTACCTCTGCTTACGATAAAGCAAGGAGATTTTCGTCCGAGAATTGCAGCTTCAGGTCAGGACACGCATTAGGCCACGCATCAGGCCTGAATCTGGTGTCTTTCCCTGCTTTCCCCGTCATTGCGTGGGTTACTCCATTCACCCTCTCACAAAAACTGTCTGCCTGCCAGGAAATTTCCTGCCATTATATCAAGGCTCTTCCTTGCTCGAGCCTTGATATAATGACAGGAAAGTCTTCCGCCGAAACGTAGGCGATCATGGAGAGCCGTGGGAAACCCGAGAAGAACTCATCAGCATCATTTGCCGGGAAAGCCTGAAATTTTGTTAAGTGGAGTTTCAGGCTTGTTTGGTTGTAAAATTTAATTTGTTCAATTTGAATCCCAAGATCTTGAAAATGAACTTGATAGTTACACTAAATGCCAAACCGCAGGTAAATGTTGGGGAAAAAAGCGCAAAAAACGCAAAAATTGAACAGTGGAAGTCAATTTTATTTCTAACGAATGTCACACGCGGACTGTATCGAGCAGGCAAACAAAATAATTCCGTTTGCGCATAAATGGAGATATTGAAAAAGATAAGGTTGGTCTGCTATGGAGAAGCAATTTCTCATTTCGGTGGTCACTTTATGTTGTTGGTCTTGATATTGATGTCTATTTTAAGCTCTGTAGTCACATCTGTGATAATAAAAATTTACTTTATGTGCATGGGTACAGAGTATGCACTGGAATGTGAAGTATAGGACTAATTATTATTAATTGACGACGATTGTGAACTCGATATTATATATTTTACTCATTACTATTTATTATTACTATTTTAATCACTTCCTTGTGTTGGCCAATTATGGAATAGCTTGACTCAAGAATTATAATACATTAATGCTAAAACTATGTGTGTTATTTTTCCGCACGTATTGGGGGACGTAGCATCTTTTTATATCTTTCATATATATGGTTATGAAACTAAAGTTGATGAATTACTAACTTTTGTAATGTCTCATAGGTTAACCACAAATACTGTCGTGCCGTGATGGGCTAAATTATTTATCTTGTAGGAAGAATAATATCTCTAAACGCTAGATAATTGCCTTGTTGGCTGTTTTTTCAAAACGTGCAAGATAAAAAAAAGTTGAATAAAATCAGCGTTCAATGCCATGGGATGGATGGCGAGGGAAGTATTGACGTACTTTGAGCTGCAAGTGAGCCAAATGCATTTAATGCTTGGTATACGAAAACGCGAAATAACGTGATGACCAGATGAGATCCGTAAATATCGGGAGGACAACTCGAGTACGTGGGTACACACGGTTTACTCAACCAATACTTGTTTGTCTGAATGAGTACTTCCGGAACGATATGGTGTTCAGAACTTTTTCTTAATGGACTGCTTGTAACTTTGAAGTATGCGATATTCGGTGTACCTTACAAATATTTTTGTCATGATAATACATGTTTAGCACTGCCGTACATCCTTTCTGTCTAAAAATATTTTCGCAATTAATCCACCACTATTGATTTTTCGTTCATCAGTGTTCTTCTTTTCCCCGGAAAATGAAACTGGATGTAATGTCGCTAGTAATTAACCTTGAGTTGGTTCCACCGTAAAATGACTTAAATGCCATTTTATTCATTTTCTGTCCACTTGTAAAAAAACTTGTCCTCTATCTGATATGAACAACAAAGTAATACCTTTCCATGCTATTTCATTCTATAATTGAACTTGAAATTACATTGTGTTCAATGGGGGAATGAGAGAAACACGGGGGAAAATAGTATTTTTCCATAAAATATAAATGCCATTTTCGCGGAAAACTATTTATATGAAGGAAATAATCCAGAGAAATTGAATAAAAATTAAAATACAGGTATCTTACCACCTTATTTTTCTAGTTATTGAAGAATTAATGCCGTAATTGAAGTCAAAATGCGGTCATTCGTAGGAAACGGCGCTGCAGTCGGCTTATATGGCTGGAAAAATGTGCTCATTTAAAATACATTCGTGGAATAATCTGCATTTTTTCTACTTTACTTTTGGTTTTCTGTAGATTACGCATTTCATCAGCTAAAGCTGGATTTTTTGGACAAAATATAAAAAATGTGGAATTTAATATTTGTTTTGACTCACACAGTATCGGTGGAACCTCCTTAATCGTAGATGTAGTACTGGTTTGATTTACTAGCATTGAGTACAGGTTGATTTAGTGGTGATTCCTGAGGGACTAAAATACTGATACTTCTTCACAAAACTGCAATTTTTTATTTCGAGGTCTTTTCAGAGGTCTATCAAGGCAAGTACATATTATGTCTCTTACAACAAAGCAAGCCCGTATACAATTAATCTAAAATCGTCAGAACCTTGTTGTCGCTCTGGGGGTCATTGCGTTCAAGTTGGAACATCTGCCGGGCTTTCTGTTTGCCGTGTTCCCCGGGGGAGTCGGGTTTAAATTTTCGAGAAACCAATGCTCTCTTACCCTCACGGAACGCTAATTTACGACGTCACGGACGATATAAGCAATCACGGAAGTCATTTTAAAACGAGGGGATCGCTTGTACATACGTACGTGGTTCTTTTTCCCCGTGGACGCGTTGAGTGTAATTGAGTGGGATAACAAGGGAATGGCCTGCTGGGATGGAGAGAGACCATTCAATTCGTTAGCAGTCATTGGCACCCTTAGGGCGTCCCCCAGCTTCGTATTGGAATTTTTTGGAGGTATTAAAAAAATAAACAGCGCGATGATTCGCTCATCGGGAGTCTATCAGTGCGAGAGGAAGGATAATGAAGCATGCTTATTGCGATAGAGGGTTTTTAACCCTTTCGCTAACCTATTGGAGAGATCTGTCAATTGGTGTTTTATAACTATGTTAAATTATCTGATAATATTATAATAATACACATGTGTGAATTTAAAGGTACAATGATCCTTGTAAATAAACTCATAAAATATGATATTAAAATATTAGAATTCTAATACTACAACATGTACGAGTCTTTGTAATAAATGTCTGAATTCAAATATTTGTAACTTGCCGCTCTGTAAGTAAATAAGGAACCTTCTGATAAGCCATGTGGCTTCGAAGGACCATAGTATGTAATATGACTTAAAGGCACTTTTAATAAACTTCAATAATTTAAATCATTTTAAAAAAATACGTCGGAAATATGCGACAGTAGATTTACTGATCAGGAAGACGAACGTCGAATATATTCGACGGAGATTTTCCTACGCAAACGAACGAACGTATTTTCGACACTATGCTTGCCCCCCCTAAAGGCCGCCACACCCAGAATGCTATGCTAAGCGCGCTACCAGATTTCGCGACGTCACACCAAATGCGAGCCACGCGAACCGATGCGAACATCCATAGCGCTATATCGCAGGGGATCGCTCGGCCGGCGATTTCCTCTTCGCTTAGCTTCCGTGGCGCATGCGCAGTATCTATTGCGGTAAATGAGCACTTTCGTCCCGCCAGCCCAAATTATTTTTTTACCTACTTACAACGGAGCTATTTCAACTAAATTACGTATATCAGTTCTGCACACTATACACATTGTATAAAATCATTCATCATTGCAATTAAGTCAATATTAACGGAATAGTCAAGTGTCAAATCTGAGAAGTGCGTTTTACGCCGTCCGCCATCTTGCTACATAGCACGGCATGGTTAGTTTCTGGTGTGTGCGCGCACATAGCGGACGTCCGTTGCGAGAATAGTTCTCACGCTTAGCATAGTATTCGGTGTGTGGCGGCCTTAACAGGCACTCGCAGGTACACAGCTTCTAAGTTTCAGGACCCAACGCAGCGCAGGGGGTCTGGCCTTTCCCTTTGGAATTCGGGAAGCAGGTACTTGGGCCCTTCCTCGCATTAGCACCCTCTTTGCTGCAAGGGTCCGCGTTCATATGTTTGTTCAGTGATGTTGCTAAATAAATATTTGTTGTTTTGGCAAAAAATATAAAATCAGAATTGAACTCCTTGTTTTATGGTGAGTGTTTATAATTTTTTTAGCGTAATTCTACCATAAATATTAACTGGTATCTTGATTACAAGATATGAGTCAAGATGTTTTGCATTGAAATTGGTTTATGCTAAAAATCCGTTAATATTGATGATAGAATATCGTTTAAAATTTGTAAATGCACAGTAAAAAAACGAGAAATTCATTTCCGAAGTCTACAATTTGAGAGCGAGCGACAAATATACACATAGTAAAACCAATGAATTAATAACTAGTTGACCGCAATCCCATGCCGTTGGGACGGTTGTATAACTGCGAAGGGTGGGGCATAAGTGCCCCCGGAGTCTGAGATAATGACGAGGTCCCCGCTAAGAGTTAAGCCCCGCTAAGAGGGCCTGCAAATTATAGATAAAGGTAGGAGCTGAGTGTGTGTAAAACTGCGTGAACTTTCTCCACGGATGCCGTACAAAAATGGTTCCGTACAGAGAGGAACGAAGAGTCTCTTGGTAGTGGTACTCAGTTCAGAAGTGAAAATTAAGGAGGTTCCGCCGCGACTGTGTGAGTCAAAACAAATACTAAATTCCACATTTTTTATATTTTGTCCAAAAAATCCAGCTTTCCCAGATGAAATGCGTTACCTACAGAAACCATAAGTAAAGTAGAAAAAATGCATATTATTCCACGAATGTATTTTAAATGAGCACTTTTTTCCAGCCATTGGAACCGACTGCAACGCCATTTCCTACGAATTACCGCATTTTGACTTCAATTACGGCAGTAGTTCCTTAATAACTAGAAAAAATAAGGTGGTAAGATGCCTATATTTTATTTTTATTCAGTTTCTTTGGATTATTTCCTTCATATACATAGTTTTCCGAGAAAATGGCTATTATATTTTATGTAAAAATACTATTTTTCCCCGTGTTTCTCTTATTCCCCCATTGAACACCATGTAATTTCAAGTTCTACTATAGAATAACATAGCGTGGAAAGGTATTATTTTGTTGTGCATATCAGATAGAGGACAATTTTCTTTTTACAAGTAGACAGAATATGAATAAAATGGCATTTAAATCATTTTACGGTGGAACCACCTTAAGTGAGGGAGAGAATTACGCCGTCTCGAAAGTGCTTCACTTCACTGCCACTGCCGCCAATCGCTGGTCGGTCGTAATGCGCGGCTGAATCTCTTAGCTTTCCTACACACCCTCTGGTCGTCCACCTCAGCGGTCAACCTCTTCTCCTTCCTATCGCATTAGTGGTCTGTGCGGACGGCTGCGGAAGTTCTATCGGGACAGCCTCGCGATAGAATAAATGGAGTGTTCAGATCGCGTCACCGCTCTGACGTCCACTGTACGTATCCCTTAGGCATCGGAACAGGTTGGTAGTTGGAATGTTGAGCAATGTGGACATACATACATTGTTTGTTTACGTCTCTTTGAGGGGTAGCATTTATAGAATATACCCACGATTTTAGGTGCCAATATCAATGTCCGACTGACATGACATCGTCCAAACCTAAAAATTTCTATGTACAGTGTTTATTTGTAATACAAGACTCGGGAACTCTTATTTCAAGTGAATAAAACAGCATATTAAAAATAATATAGAAAATATACCTCGTTTAATGTATTCACTACTTGAAAAACCGAATGCAAACGCAGGAAACTCACACTCCACATTTAGGTACGCATCAAAATGGATCTAATATAGATTTTTGTAGATATTTTGCGAAAAGACTTAAAATATTCTAGATAAGTTATCAAATGGTGACATTTTAATTGCATTGGGGAACATGCGGAAATTGGAAGATCTTGAAGCTTTTTCTCCCGAGCATAAGATGTGCAAGTGTGACAGACAACGGGATTAGTGGTTGTATTCTTAGCAATTATGTCTCATGGATACTGCCCCGCTCAGATATTCAATAGCAATATTTAGGAAGTGTCTGGTGTAGGTACTACAAAAGGAACCATATATCCGCGAACAAAATGTAAAAAAACATGATTTTTCACGCTAGTTTAACCTAGAGTATGTTCATGTACCCTTATCGTGTGGATCTCCTAGGAAAAGAGATTACTCCTCGAATTGCGGAGAATTAAATAAGGTATCACAAAAAAGTAAATGGTTTTAATTTTCGCGCTTTAAAATTCCATGATAATCGAAAGGATTGCAAGCTGTAGTAGATGCACTGGAAATGCAGGGTGAGAAATACGGAATTCAGATTAATCATTAGAAAACAAAACTAATGAGATCGTCTAGGGCAAAGAAAGCGAGGCTAATCATAAAAGTAGGGGGACACAAACTGGAGCAAGTTGGACAATTTAATTACTTGGGTAGTACGCTGGAAGAAACAGGACATAGTAGCAGTGAAATTAGGAGGAGAATAGCGCTAGAGAAGGAAGCGTTCAATAATAGAAGGGATCTGATGACGGGGACCTTATGTTAGGATGTAAAAAAGAGGCTGGTGATGAGCTTGATAGTGTGGCGTTGTATGGGGCAGAAACGTGGACCTTGAGAAAGGAAGACGAAAATAGGCTTTCGAGATGTGGGCGTGGAGGAGGATGGAGAAGGAAGACAAATGAGGAAGTGCTTTGCACGGTGGGTGAGGAGAGGAGACTTGTGAATGAGATTAGGGGAAGGCAGGGTAAGTGGCTGGAAGGGGTAATGAGGGGCTGCTGAAGGCCGTGATAGAGGGTAGGATGCTGGGCAAGCGGGGAAGGGGAAGAAGGGTAATAGGTTTAATGTACGGCATGAAGAAAGGTAGGTCTAACCCTGAGATGAAGAAAGAAATACTAGAGGTATAATATATATGTAGATAGGGAACTGCACGTGTAAGGGTCGGTTGGATTTTCTCTGACTTTCATCATAACCTTATCTTTAACCGGTAGATTACTCTAATGATGATGATGAAAGTGCAATATTCAAACTACACAGATGGCTTAGCACCCTCTGCCACATGCATTTTTCGTCTCTCTCGGATTTAGGTTTATACTGTATGTGCGTGAATCTGCTGGTGGAGTGGTCGTGGCTTGCCTAGTCGAGGGATGAAGGACTTGTGCACCCCGCGGAGAAGAGGTAAAGGGTTGCTGGTGGTTTGCGCCTGTTACATGCGATGGAAATCCCGTGGCCATTATGCGACGGTGGGATAGGAAGGGGTGGGGGTGGTTTGCCCCTCCCCTTTGGTGGGGTCTTCGTGTCTCGGCATCGAAGAGTTGTCTCGTGCACACACACACGCACGCCGATCCACCGAAATTCAATCGCAGTCCAAAACCGCCCAGAGGTGCGATTCCCTCCAGCGCGTTAGGATCTGATTCGATCGGATTCCGTCCATCCGATCCCCTTGTCACTTGCCACCCCTGCCTGTGGTCGCGTTCGCGGCGCTCCGACTGTGCTGTTGCGTCGATCATGAAGGCGCCAGCCACGTGGGATCGGGAGCGAATTCGTCGACTCAGGTATTCCAACCCTAATCGGTTGGACCCCATCTTGTGGTCCATGTAAAACCACATGTCAAAGGTTCCCGACATAAACTGCCTGGTTGAAACAGAAAGTTATTCTCACGAACATTGTGATGGCGGTGAGCTGAGAGATTGTGGCAGAAGAAAACGTAGAAAAAATAAAATAATGTTATGAAACTAAGGCGTAGCTATGTTGTTCGTGAGTTTGATGTGAATCCGTCTGCGTAATTAGGTAATATTTAGCGTTTATCAAGGTGCTTCCTATGTCGTTTACGGTCAGCGCCGAACACTGGTGCCTAGCGGACTTTCCGTGAACATTTTTAACTTTCCAAAGGCAATTTTCGACCAAATGAGACATAATGTTTTGTTTAATATGTGAGAATAGTTTTGTAAAAAAAACTCCTTGAGGTCATATTTAATTTTTTCCATAATCTCGAAATAGGTCATCATCGCTTTAAATATGATTTGCATACATGTGTCAATCCCCTAGTATTTATCAGTAGGAGTGTAGTCATACATAAGTGTGTATGTAAATATTCATCTGTAATTACAGTATACGAAATATTTAGTCATGCATTTGGATTCGAAGCGATATATCCTGCATATACGTCATGTTCCGTACCGATTATACGAGGGAGAAAGACAGAGGAAATAAGTCTGATACTTTCCTCTTTTTTTCTCCCATTATTACTATACAATCTACAGTTATAGATTTGTATCCATAAACAATCACCCTGTTTTTATTTTATTTATTATTTATTTTTAATTTTGTGACCTTCATTGGACCACTTAAGTCATCTTCTGGATTTCTTCTGTTTTCTGTCTGCCCAGTATTTCTTCATTCGCTCGGATCGTAGCTTTCTTTCTTCATCTGAGATTACCCTTCCAATTCTCTGTTCGTTGATCTTGGTTTGTAGTCTGATCTGTTTGTCCTTGAGTTCCACGATAGCATCTGTCTTTTCTTTCAAATCTCCTTTTTTAATGTGCAATTCACTCATATCTTTCTTAAATTCTTCTATCCATCATGCATTAGTCATACTGTTCCATAATTTTTCTATAATCTTTTTGCTTATTCTGTTTTTCTGATTAGGTGTCCAAAGAATGAGATTCGTTTCTTTCTCAATTCAGGTTCTATTTCTCTGTAGGCTGTTTCATTGGAAGCTAATCTCCAGTGCCCTTTTTTTTTGGTATTTTTTATTTATGCAAGTTCTGACTATTCTCCTTTCTATCTTGAGTAAATTATCTATTGCTCTTGTGTTAGTTGTTTTGAAGATGGTTTCACTTGCTTAAGTTATTTCCGGTTGTATAACTGTTTCATAATGTCTTAATTTTGAGGCTATTGAGAGGAATTTTATGCTATATGTGTTCATGGTGATATATTGTATATCACCTTGTATATTAGTACATATCTGCATAAATATTTCTTATGCATATACATTCATGTATTTATATGTTTTTGTGAATGTATCTTTTCAAATTTATTGGTGTCAGTCATTAAATGCGTATGCACACACTTATATATGACTACATTCCTCCTGATAAATACTAGGGGATTGACACATGCATATAAATCATGTTTGAGATGATTATGCCCTATTTTGACAACACAGAAAATCGAGATTCGTTATCGAGAAATCTCTCAGAAAATTGTACCTACGTCTTAAAAAAAGAAATGCCTCATTTGGTCAAAAATTGCCTTTTGGGAAGTCTAAATGTCCACGGAAAGTAAGTTTGGCGGCAGTGTTCGCCGCTTTGACTTTTCGACGTTTCCGGTGACGTTTGACCTGTTTGCACCACGGGCTTAGTGGTTGCTGAATACTGATCAATGGATAATTAGGAGTCATTACCAAGGAGACGCGTCCACATGCCTTTCCTCTGAGCATAGGCCAACATCCGAAATAGTATATGCAATCGCAATGTTGTAATTATTCATTGTAATTATGTAATTGTATACTATATATATTATGTAATATATTGTAATTATGAATTGTAGCCAACAAATGTTGCGGGATGTCAGTTTATTTTGCTTGAGGTGGCTGAAAATTGACTCTGTGAGTCAAAACAAATACTGAATCACACATTTTCATGGTTTAAAAAATCCTGATTTTACTGATATAATGGGTTACCTATTTTTAACCAAAATTCAGTTACAAAATATGCAGATTATTCCACAAATACATTTTTAATGACCGTATTTGTCCAGCTATAGGTGCCGATTGCAGTGTCATTTGTATGAATATGCCGCATTTTGACTTCAATTACGGCAGTAACTCGCTAATAACTTAAAGAAAGAGGTGGTGAGATTCCTATAGTTTATTTTTACTCAATTTCCCAGGACTTTTCGCTTCCTATACACAGTCTTGATTTAAAGATAATACATGCTCTCTCACGTTCGAATTGACGTTTTTCGGCTGAAATATGGGTAATCTCCATTTAAGAACTCATGCGAAAATCTCAATTTTTAGGCTGAATTACGATAAAATTAACCAGGAAACTCTATTTTTTCATCTCAGTTTATTAAACGCACTTCAAAGTAGGGATTGGAAAATCGATTTCGATTTAAATCGAAATTCGATTATCACACTTCGATTTTCGATTTAATCGAAGTCGACTTTTTGTTTTGGAAAACCGATCAAAATCGATTCTAGCCGATCGATCATCGATTTTTAGCTTGCTACAGCGTTCGAATTTTGCCAATCGAGCTGCGCCAGTTCGTAAACCGCCCTCCAGTCGACCGCAAGTCCAACTCTAATCCACTACAAGCTTGGAAGGAGATTGAGGGAGAATATCCCCACGTATTATACAAACCAGCCAGCAGGATTTTTACCTATAGTTGCCTCTACCGTGCCGTGTGAGCGATTATTTTCTCACGCCGGGTTGATTGCAACTCAGTTGCAAAATCAATTATCCGGAGAACATTAAAATATGTCAGTTTCCTTAATGTCCATCACTGAGGAACACTGGTTCCACGGCTTTGCAAACAAGAAATAAATAAAATTCTGTTTTTCATTTTGTGGCATGCCCACTTTTCAATATACAATTCTTATTGCTACTAAACTATATGTAATTTGCTTGTTATATTACCTATGTGTTTATAAGTATCTGTTATGGATTATTACTTTTCTGTATATCTTATTAATATCTTTAAAATAATACATTGTATTAAAAAATTCAACTGCATTCTGTTCTTATCCCTAGTGCTTCCATTAACCCATATTTTGCATTTTGCTAAAACAGCACATCCGTATTTCAACAGACAATTACTTTACTATGTAAATATCGATTACGATTTCGAGTTATCGATTATTTATGGCAAAAAATCGAATTTTTATAAAATCGATTTTAAAAACCAAAATCGAAAGTCGATTAATCGAAAATCGATTCTGGATCTAAATTTCCAATCCCTACTTCAAAGATGCTATATTTAAGTTTTCAGAATTTCTTGAATAAAGTGACCCTGAGTCCAGAGCTACCTCAACTCTTACATTCTCATTCTTCTCCCCTTTCCGAAGCCATCAACCTTGACTCTTTTAACGAGTTTTTCAACAGCTTGAAATGTGCATATCGCTACGAAAATAAATCCTTTCTAAGGAGGCTTTACACGTGGAGGTAACTTCTGTAGCATAGTACAGGTCGATTGCAAGTAGTACTTCGATATAAAAGCCCGGGATTCTATGGTAGTAAGGGTCAATGATGGTTGTAATCTGTGTTCAACTGAGAACGGTTTCTGTGGAAAATAGACAGCTTTCTAATTTTCCTGCTATTAGCATTTGTACTCTACGATAAAATCCAATTGCAACCGGACGAGCGAGGATTAACAATTTTAACAACAAATTAATTAAGGAAGTCATCTCGGGTTTTCTTCCGGGATAACCTTTTTAGCACTTCCTACGTTTCGGGAGTCCGACTATTCGACTTCATTCTTAAGGCGAATGGAGTAAGAGTCGGAATCCGAAACGTCGGCTGTGCTAAATAGCTTATCTCGGAGGAAAACCCGAGAAGACTTACTTAATATAATTCGCCAGGAAAAAAACTAAATCTTACTTAACAAATTAATTAGCTGGTGGAGGCGCTATTATTACGATTGTAAATATTATTTTGACCTGTAAATATTTTTTTCGTTAGAGGTTAATTGAAATTAAGACTGTTATGACTTTGGATCGCAAAACGCCTAAGTTGAGTCTATACTTATAAGCCGCTTCAAGTTAACGGTCGCCGTCTGTGGTCGCCTACTAGGGTGATAGAAGCCCAACTGGAAATTGAATGCAGCGCTGACAAAAATGGAGTGGGGAACGATTATCCTTGGGTGGGGATGGAAAAGGTCTACTCCGTTCTCAATGCAGGCTTGAACGCTTAACATTGCTATAGGCTTTAATGCAGGCTTGAACGCTTAACATTGCTATAGCCTTAATACGAAAACAGAATCAATGGTTGTTAACTTTTTGCGTACATGAAAAACGATTCTTTGATTTAAGTGGGCTGAAAATCTTTATTTCGGAATATAGCCTTCGCAACGTGCCCCGGAATATTACCAAAAAGTTAGTTAAAACCAAAGTTTTGATATTTTTTATCAAAAAACACAACCACTTCATGATAAAGTTACTCCACTTAAATCAACAAATGACTCTTCACCTACAGAATACAAAGATTGCAAGTCTCCTGCTGCCACGGCAAAGCCGTTACTGGGTTAGAGGGAAACGTCTGAAACGAGCTTCTTAGCCCCGGTTTAGTAGAACCTTAATTACGGTGTAAGCAGAATGATGTTCTGCAAGAAGTGACTTCCATAGAAGTTTACTACAGTGTGCTAAGCCGACTTTAACTATTTTCTCCTCTATACTGTTCCGGTAACCTCCTCAGTGAATCGAAAACTTTTGAGAGTAATCCCTGTTGCTCTTCACATAATAGTCGATACCCTTTGAGCTTCCCTCTATGCCTTTTTCATCGAATCTGATTAATTCCGATTCCCAGAAGGTTGCCTAATGGGCGTGCCATGAACATATGTTAAAGCTGTCAATATCCCATGCCTTCGACATGAGCTGCCAAAACTGGTTCACTTTTACATTTCTTATCATCATAATCGCATTCATCCGTGGAAAAATCGGGCAGGTTGTGATGACAGGTGTCTCTGAGTAGCTATTTGAGGAGTTCAGGGTTTTTACCATTCATTTTCCCCAAGATATGGGTAAAAGTCCAAGTAACCGGGAATTGTGGAGACGTCTATTAGTGATATAGTATCGTTATTCGAGAAATTAAATTTCGCTTCAAAGAAGAAACATTGTACATCGTAGAAACCGAATAGTCATAATGTGGCTTGCTTTTTTATTTGCCTTCGTAGAGACTGCTGCAGAAAGTTATGATATTCTACAATATTAGAATGTGCTTCTCTTTCACCTTATGTAAATACTGTACCTCCATATGCACGTTCTCAAGCAGATGGATTTACATTTTGCAAAATAGCGGAAATGATTTGCCTTCTTCTCTTATCGTTCTCGTTTATACTACACATTGTCATCATCCAAAGTTGAAATCTATTTCTTTTCACAAGACTTCTCATCAGCCGGGCACAAAGTGGCCTCTAAATATGCATATGAGAAATATGCGTCTGTGAGATTAGGTATGTACTGTTAGTTATTTAAAAAATGTATCAATAATTGGAAAATTTCGATTCCGCCTTATTAATGTTATTATAGAAAAAAACTCTTAAGTTTAATTTGAGGAATTGGGTGGAGCATGAGATCTTTTTAGAGGGCCTGTTTTGATGATAAAATAATCATTATAGAGTATTTTCACAATTTTTGAAAACTACGTTAAATGTTGCTTTGATGGCACAAAACAGTACTCTTTGTAGTAGCCATAAATCCAAAATTTTACAGTCATAACTATCCTTCTTTTTTTTTAAACAATAAGCGATTTAAAATCATATTTCGAACCTTGCGCACAAACGGATCGCGGCCATATTGAATCTGCTGTGACGTAATCGCCCTCACTCCACAATCGCTGTCGGGTTTGTTTACATTCTGCTCTGTGTTGTATTTACTGCCTCGTGTGGTAAATATCAAGTTTAACAGGCTAAATAGAGCCAAAAATCGCCATGCAGATGCCTGATGATATCCATGGTAAAATTATTGCGAAAAAGAAGAGCTACAAAGAGTACTGTTTTGTGCCATTATGCAAAGGTACGAGGATATCAACTCCAGATAAAGTATTCGTCAACGTGTCATGGAACCCTTCATTGCGAAAGAAGTGGCTCGGAGCTCGGAGGGACTTGAAGAAGATGTCTATAACTACATCACCCATTCACGCTGCTGTGCCGACTATTTCAACGTAAATAAATTGAACATTTTGTTCCACTCGATAGTAAACCTCCAAATTTATGACCTACGTAGGTGAATATGAAGGTGGTATGATCATATATGAGTACTCTCTCTTGAATATTACGATTAATTAACTGGTGCTTTCAAGACTACAAATAATTTCAGAGTTATATTACGTTCTAAGTGGAAACATATTTTAATGTAAACGTTCGATTTGTAGAAATAGTATTTACCTAAATGTGATCAGGAGGAGTGATGAGTTGAAATTTTATAGTTCACACGGTATGGGCCCCATTATTAACTGTTCCACATGGTATTTAACTGTAGATATTGCTGCCGATTCACTAATTGACGCACGAAGAATAATTAATAATAAATTAAAAACATAATTAAGAAAATATTATTGAATAATAGGTATTTAATAGGTAATACGAATAACGCACCAGAACTATCGGTTTTACATACTGATATGAATAAGCTACCTATTTTTTTGTATTTTTGCATCAATGTTTTGAAATTCCTTCCAGTTAGAAGAGGATGCAGAAAATTACATGTAGGTACTGTAAAATGATGGGAGGCCCTTTTTTAAGGATAAAAAAATTAGTTATTCCTCATATTTTTCAATGCCAGTCGAGGAATATTCCTGCTACTTGTGACCGATCCGTAATAAAGAAGAGTTAGATTTTAGAATTGCAGACATCGCAATGGCTTTGTGGCCCGGCCGTTTCTCTCTGTGTAAGCATAATATACTGCCTGGAAACTTAGAAATATTGGCTACTATTGGTGAAGGCCTTTGCGTTGTTATGCACTGTTTTATTAAAGTATTGGAATGTTCACCGATGGCATTTTTCGTGATTTAATTCGCTAAAAAGCACAAGAAAAGTTGTAAAAATAACATAACTTTCCGTGACAGCTTCACACCTCGCTGTTCATATCCAACGTAGTCGGGATTGTCACTTAGACAATTACCGATCATTATAGTGTCCACAACGGGGAGATCGTTGACGAATCCAGCTTCCATTATTCACACAATCCCTACCTGAACACAAATAATATGTAGCTTCAAAACGGCGAATAATTACTGGGTCTGCTACAGCATAGTGTTCTTTCAATTATGGTCTGGCAGATGACGTCACGCAAGGAAGAGCCAATGGGTGCGCGTTTCGGCCTATGCATTATCGATGCTAAAACAATGAACATTAAAAGTTAATTATAAAAATAAGTACGCCAAATATTGTGGTGGTAATTTAACATTGGCATTATGAACACAAACATCGTGCATTGGCATTATGAACACTCTTATAGATTTCAAGGAAATTCCTCACCTGTGCAAATACTCTATTCAGTATTGATTGGGAAAGATTAGGGCCAGTTGCCAAAAAAATAAATATTCATCACATTACCCCGTACAGCGTGTGTTTTTCATCCATCAGAATTGCTGCTAGTTGAGGTGGTTATTCGGCTGACATTGCCTCGGTACCTGCACTTCTGTGGTTCTCATAGATATGCTTTTGAGTAATACTCGACAGCTGCCTTTTCATATTCGAAGCAACGCTACTAGACTCTTACTTAGTTACAAGACTCTATCTTTTGAGTCGTAATACGTGAATGAATTCGCTTCTTTATAAGGTGCACCTTTCAGATAAATGGTGAATATTTGGTGATAAATGGTCCTATTCGTAGTCTATTCAATTTACTGAGGATTTTTCGGTGGTCCAGGTCACTGCGTTGTCTCGATTTAGAGCGTATTTCCAAAATTGAGGGCAGTTCGCTAAAGTGGGGCGCCGGAAGCAAGGTGCCTAGACTATGCGCCCTTTATGTGTAGAATGCCATCTGCCGAAGAATATGGTGACTCTGACAACATGTGATCACTTTAGATTTATGAAAACCAAAATTAATGGCTGGATCCAATGAGTTAGAACCTGTTGTCGCTACTCATCTGGGTATGTAAAGGAAGTTACTTTTTATCCAGTCCAATGTCAGGTGAGATATCGCTCACTCATTAACGAGACCGTGGTATCCTTTGAAAATATCGAACAGCTTGTATTTGATATTAAACTGTGGCCGATGTTTGTTTTTTGTACTTCTATCTTTCATTATTTATTTACTTACTCGGCTCAAGTGCATCGTGCAAATATTTTCGCAATATGTAACATGGGTAACCAGTGAAATTCTTCCTCTCGAATTGATTTCACACTCACATATATATATGAGTTTTTAACTAGCATTAAAATAAAATATTTTTTTTTAATTTTTTGTTACAAATGTCGATTCAAATTTGAACACTTTTATACCAATTAAGCAGAGTGCCTTGTCAATATTTCGTTTTACTAGAAATGGAGGCCTGAAAGCTAAGAGGTGTAATTTGTACGAATCCCTAGGGTAAATGTGTTCGCTCAGTGCCTATGCGTTGATTTTGGGAATGCATTTGAAAGAGTGGTTTGAATCCCCTCCCTCCCCTCCACTTCCGCCCTCCTCCCTCCCTCCCCCAGGTGGCGCTTGCAGCGCTCCATTCATTTCCGGCCCGACGGCGATAAAATACTCTTCGGCACTGCAGTTCAATGCTCTCGATTCCCCATCTATTAAAAAAAACACACGCTCCGGGGTTTTTTTTTAAATCGCCCAATCTGGGGCTCGAAAATTTTCCATAATCGCCCGCAAAAACCACACTCTCTCTCTCTATCTCTTTATTGATGATTCATGGGTATTCCAGCCAATTATAAAATATTTCCTCCTTTCGTATAATAAATCGTCGTCCTACTAAATTTCTCATCAGGTTTCTGGTGTCTGGCCAAATATTGATGATGAACGTTTAAATGTTTGGAACGCTATTTTTCGCTCGACATAATGACTTCTTAAATACGTCGAAATACTTTAACATTGACATCGAACAAGTCTAATTTTATTTCCCTCGTAAATTTTTGTAATACTCTCCAATAAATTGCTGATAAGGCAGTATATTTGTCCAAAAAGAGGGCATAGTCCTAATGGTTATCCTATTTTAAGTGTGGTATCTTTGCATCATCATTAATCAACCATGGATTACGCGAGTACATCTTCATTATGAGAATATAAAGATATATTTTTATTACTTTTCTGGAACATGTGTCAGGAATTTTGCTCTCGAATAGCATGTAAAATTTTCCAACCGATGGTCATTTGTCTATCCATTTTCCATCCCGTCTACCTCCTGTGATTTTGTGTTTCGTGTCGAGTACACGTCTGGTGCTTGAGATTTAGCGTTGTAGAAAAAGAAAGAATCCTCTCTTCTAGATGATAAATCTTCTGTTTCAGCTGTCTGCTCTCACTTAATTAAAAATGAATCTTACCCGTGGGCAAATGGCTAGGATCCCAGCCTATTTCTTTTGAAGATTGATCAATCCATCTTTTGCTAGTTGAATCTTAATACTATATCGTCGTTGTACAATCAGATTTGTGACACCATCGCTTCCACAGGCGTAGTCTTTTCCATTACTTCGAATGGGGTATATCCTATTGTAGTGAGAATTATGGGAATACCATCTCTACCAAATCAGAGCTTTAGTGGTTCATGTCATCCATTCACGGGCGGAAATTGGAATCAAAACATATGCGACAGTAATATGTGTCCTGATAAATAGTTTAGCGCGGGTATATTCGTAATACGTCATGCAATCGACAAACAAATGGTAACCATTCTTGTGCTATTTTACTTTACAAACGCTTTTGGCCTAGTAAACCATGCTCTGCTCCTTCAAAAAATGAAAGATCTCAATTTTTCTTGTTCCTCCCTAAACTGGTTCCACTCATATTAAAACAACCGAAAAAGGTAGTGAAAGATTCAAATGACAATACATTGAACTGGAATAATGTTCACTGCGGAGTTCCGCAGGGCTCAGTGCTCGGCCCATTGTTATTTTCTATATACTCTTCAGTCAGTCAGTCAAAATAGTTAATCAACGTTATCGATAAAGTAAACCAAGATGTCAACGCTATCAATTCATAGGCCATTAACAACAATTTTGTACTCAATTGCAATGAAACGGGCAACGGCCTGCCACGATGGAAACACCGGTTCCCGATCAGTCACCGAAGTTAAGCATCGTTGGGCTCGGCTCGAGTTTGGAGGGGTGATCCTCCAATTTGTCCGAGTGATGTTGCCCCTGTCTGCACGTGGCAGACAGCATTTGCGAAATGACCTTAGCCGTCGAGGCACGTTAAAAACAAAAATACTACTACTACTGCAATAAAACTAAGGCTATTCTCCTCGGTATTTATAGAATACTCAGGATTATTGATGTTAACAATTTACCGAAGATAGCAGTTGTTAAAGCTGAGACAACTCCAAGGTTGTTAAAAATCTTGGGATTACCATAATGTGTAACTTATCTTGCAAAGACCATGTACTAGCCAAGTGCTGTAAGGTTATTACGATCCTTTACCAGCTCAAAATTCACAAAAACCTTTTACCATTTCACACACGTAAGTAACTTATTTCCTCACTTGTTCTCCCCCATTTCGATTATTGTTGTCTGGTATATAAATATCTCACTGATGAACAAAATACAAAACTTCAACGATCGTTAAAAATGTGTGTAAGATTCATCCTCAACTTAAAAAAAAGATGATCATATTTCCCCTTACCTTACTCGGCTTGCATGGCTGAAGGTCAAATCGAGGAGAAAAAACCTGCTCGGTTCGTTTCTGTAAGGTCTCTTTAAAAACCTTGAACCTGCATATTTGAAGCGTTTGTTCCCTAATAGTGATAAAAAAGCCAATGTTACGACCAGAATGGGTCATGGTTATCTTATACCCCTGCAACATAGGCTTACCACCTACCAAAAATCTTTTTGTGCTGCTGGGATAAGGGCATGGAACAGTATTCCCCGTGTAATCAGAGATTCCACTTCATCATTTACTTAAAAAAAAGGTATTTTCGTTACCTCTTAGCCCTGGAAGGTAAATAATCTATGTTTTATTTCACACGGAGTGCATTGTTATTTTTCGTTTGTAAAATATGTATCAGCCCTTCTTATACTTTTTCAGCATGTACTGTTTTGAGCTCTAGGTTCAATGTACAGGGTGATTACAAAAGAATGTGTCGGTTTCAAAGATCTGTATTTTTCAAATGATACGATCTACAGAGCTGCATGACCTCTTAAAATGCCCGATATATTCTCTAGTTTTGTTGAAAAAAATAGCATTAAAAATGTTCAATATCTCTTCCTTGAGTTACCCCAACAATATCAAGTCGATATTCAAACTCCTCCCACACTCTGTGTAGCATGTCAGCAGTTACTGTCTTCACAGCCAAATTTATGTGTGCTTTCAATTCCTCGCTGTTAGTAGGCATTGATTAAGATTGGCTTTTTCCTCTACTGGAAGCAGATTCAAATGATTTTGTGTTTCAGCAAGACGGGGCTCCCTCCATTGGCACCTCTCAGTTCGTGCTCATCTTAATGAGACCTGCCTACGAAGATGGATTGGTCGATTTGCAAGGAAAAACCTCGCCCTTCATCTGTGGCCTCCGAGGTCACCTGATCTCACACCATGTGATTTCTTTTTGTGGGGAGATGTCAAAGGTCAAGTTTTTGTGCCGTTATTGCCTACTAACAGCGCGGAATTGAAAGCATGCATAACTTTGGCTGTGAAGACAGTAACTGCTGACATGCTTCACAGAGTGAGGGAGGAATTTGAATATCGACTTGATATTGTTCGGGTTACTCAAGGCGGACATATTGAACAT
The DNA here is from genome assembly GCA_963573305.1 of Pyrrhosoma nymphula. Classification (NCBI taxonomy): domain Eukaryota; kingdom Metazoa; phylum Arthropoda; class Insecta; order Odonata; family Coenagrionidae; genus Pyrrhosoma; species Pyrrhosoma nymphula. The sequence continues at coordinate 19,313,204 of OY754330.1, read as the reverse complement.
TTGTTAAGTTATTTTTTTCAACAAAACTAGAGAATGTACCGGTCATTTTAAGAGGTCGTGCAGCTTTGTAGCTCGTTCCATATGAAAAATACAGATCTTTGAAACCGACGCATTCTTTTGTAATCACCTTGCATTAATTGTTTTGTTCTCAGTGGACACTGTAAGTCCAAGAAAAATAAATTCTTTTCTTTCTTTCTTTCTTTCTAATAATAACAACGTAAAACTGATGGCACTTATCGAGACTACCTATCTTGTTAGCAGAAGTGAATAGACCCATTAGTGCCAGTGGCTATTATGGCCATCTTTTATATGCTTGGCGATGCGAGAAACTCGTATAAAATATTATGCACCAATCGAAAGGCCGTTGGTTAATATTATTTTTTTAGCCGCCCTGGTGGAAGTCTGTGAAAGCGATGAATGCGGAATATAAAAATCTCTATTTATCATGGACTCGATACGATCCTATCCTAAATGCTCTGAAAGCCGCTTGTTGAGGAGGCCTTAAGGCATCCTGAGCACACCTGACCTAGATAACTTGCTTCAAGCATTTGGCGTTTAAATCCCTTTTTAAGGGCTTAATCCTTTGCAGGAAAGTTTTTTACCTTCATTCATTCTGAATCAATACATCTCGCACCAAAATTGTTTTTATTTACTTCGTGGCTAATGGAAATAAATAGGATTATATATATTTGTACCCTGAAGACAATTTAATCACTATATCCCTCGTTTGAAATCCCAAGTTAATATTTTGAGCAGAATATTTTAGATTCCGGTACAATCTGTCTGAAAAACCACAATGCTTTTATCATATAAATGTGTATCTTAGAGTTTTTCTGGGCTACTAAAAATATCTCAGCCGCATATATCAGCATTATCTTAAGCCGATTATTATAAAGTTTATTTTCAAAGTATGTGCTGCCTTTGCTAACGTTCCTGTTAAGCATTAATTTAAGGGATACGTATAAATTTCGCTCATAACTGTTCGGCTTGGTGTGTATTTAAAAACATATAACGACTAGTAAAAGGCGTATAGCTGGAAAATAACCGAAAAGCGTCGTTACCATCGTTGAATCTTTAGCTTATCACGTATTAAAAAAACTAAATGTATATTTCCATGGCAGAGAAGTACGTTTTGGCAGTTGTGTGGATGTTTCCTTAGTAAAAAGCTTCAGTGGCGTATTGTTTACTGATGTATAAAGTTTAATTGAAGTACGTTGCGGGTAATTTCCCGGTATACAAATTTAGAAGCCATAATACCTTGTAAGTATAACACATTTGAATTCACGTGAATACATTTCCAATAAGCAATTTTTACCGACATAATGTTCTGGCCGTACAAAAATGTCTACCTCGATAATGTTGCTAACTTAATAATTATATTTTAACCCGGGAGTGGTTGCTAAGCTACTTATCACGCGAGCGGTCGCGTGTGAGACTTTTTCTCACACGCAGATGTACCATTGATTATCTATCATAGAGCGTTTATTGCCAATATATTACACTATATTTAGATTTAATTTATTTCTCTTAATGTACATTTGAAACAATGATTTCCACATATACACAATTACTGATTCAATTACGTAATCATTGCTAATTTTACTGGCGATGATATCATTGGGTATTAATGAAGAAAATTACCAATCTCAAGAAGAAATATTAATTTATGAGGACATACTTTCTCATGACTCATAAAATTGCATCAACGTATCTGTGCTCCACGAAATGAATCAACTTTGCCCGCATGTTGCGAGAGTATAACGCAACTTAGTAATACAAAAACATTAACGTCAGAGGTCGCGCGATGAGGAAAACTCTCACACCTTGTAGCCGACTGTATCAGACATATTATTACACAGCTGCGGAGGCTTCATTTATACTTTTTGAGACGGTCGGTCTATAGGAAGAGATAGGAAGTCAGCTAGAAGGAAAGGGAACTTATTCTAACTCATGATTACAAAGTGAGCACAAGTTTAAATTTGGTGTGAGAGAAAATCTCATAGCGCGACCAATGGCGGGTTCAGGTCTTCGTACGCCTCACGCTGTCAAGAGCGGATTTTTCCCGAAGAGATCCATTTAAAATTGAAACATTTAGTGACTAATAGCAAAACATTTGCTTGCTTGACCTTGCTTGCTTGGTCATTTTTACAATTGAAAAATTTTCCACACTTGATATTGACGCTCGGAAACGTTATTTCTATCGTACTCATATATTTGACGTGCACTGTAATTGTGAATACTTTAATTCCCGTTAGCGTACATTCTTTATAGCTCCCCGACTTAATTTGACGTTCGAAGACCGGCGTGCGATGTCCCCCCTAGAACTGTATACGCATTCTCAGCCATTAAGACCACAATAAGAAAAGTAAAGATGAGAAGAGGTGGATGTCGATGATGTGATGGCGTAAATGCATCTTTAAAATTAGACTGACGGAGTAGAACTATGTCGGAAATGACGAAGTTACGTTTCAGGGTGATCCTTTCCGACACTGTAACTTCTTGACTAATTGCACAATTGAAATAACTGTGATGCTTTCGGGTACATAAAACTACGTTGTGAGCATGACATAGGTTGTGGTGAAAGTCAGAGAATATACAACGAATTCTTACACGTGTCGTGCCCTATCTAACTCTAGTATTTCTTTCTTCATCTCAGCATAAGGCCTACCTTTCTTCATCCCGTCCTTAAAACCGATTCTCTTCCTTTCCCTTCTCCGCTTGCCCAACATCCTTCCCTCTATCACGACCTTCAGCAAATCATCGCCCCTCATTACCCCTTCCAGCCACCTACCCTGTCTTCCCCTAATCTCATCTATAAGTTTCCTCTCCTCGCCCACTATGTCAAGCACTTCCTCATTTGTCTTCTTTTCCGTCCAACGCACCTTCTCCACACCCACATCTCAAAAGCCTTCAGCCTATTTTCGTCTTCCTTTCTCAATGTCCTCGTTTCTGCCCCATACAACGCCACACTCCATATCAAGCTCTTCACCAGCCTTTTTTTTACATCCTTACTTAAGGTCCCCGTCATCAGCTCCCTTCTATTATTGAACGCTTCCTTCGCTAGCGCTTTTCTTCTCCTAATGTCACTGCTACTATGTCCTGTTTCTTCCAGCGTACTACCCAAGTAATTAAATTGTTGCACTTGCTCAAGTTTGTGTCCCCCTACTCTTATCACCAGCTTCGCTTTCTTTGTCCTAAAGAATCTCATTACTTTTGATTTCTTATTATTAATCTTCATTCCGTATTTCTCGCACTGCTTTTCCAGTGCATCTACTAAAGTTTTCAATCCTTTCGATGACCGACTGACCAACGCCTGTGAAACGTAAAATATCGTCAAAATCTGTCTTCTGAAGCCGAAAAAAAACTTGGAGTCATATTTACTGGTGACGAGTGAGAAATAAATCATGAAATCTTGTGTATAATGTTAGATGTTGCCTCATTCTCAGCCAAAACCCTGGAGGAAATAAAATAGGACCCATATCATCGGAGAGGGAGTGTAATTGGCCATTGATAAGTACTTAAATGTTTGGAGACGTTTGGAGATAAGTACTTAAATGTTTGGGGTGACATGGCTTCGAGAACGTGGGAAAATCGACGTGGCCACAAACATCTGCGCAAGCATCTCGATGACTGCTATTAATATTACCCGCAAACACGGACGTGATATTCACTTTTGATCCCCCAACACAGCCGCTTCCGACCTGTTATCGGTGCTGACAGTGGACCCTGTCATCGAAACTAACCACAGAATGCCATCTCATCGATTTCTACTGATTACACAATTGTTTGAACTATTGGTTGAAATTATTGGATTCCTTCACGCCTGCTGGTGGTTTGTCGTCACGCACGAACATAAACAAGGGTTTTTTTAGTAATTATAAATACTTATATATTTGTATTACTCAGCGCGCATATTGTCAACTCTTCATCAAACTAGTTACTGGAGAAGAATTTAGGAAACTTCTACAAATTAAATATGCACTGGAAAGCACATTAATTACGGCAACATTATTTTAATCTGTAAGTACAAGTTAAAGACTGCAATACCGTTTACTCACGAATTGGTAAATACATACAATCGATATTGTTGAATTTCCTGTGATGTCCCTGGACTCCAAAATTAGGATAATTACTATGATGTTGTTTTTGTTATCAAAAATAATACTTTAATGCAAATGAGTGTGCTTAAGTATATCTAACGTTATGGCAATGTCGTCATATGTGATCTTTTTTAGCTTTGCGATTATTGGCCTTAGATCCGAGTATGGGCTAAGAAGTGAGTACATTTGGGAACACGCTTAATGACACAGTTCTGTCTATTCCAAGCGTAGTGACGTGTTTGTTCTTCGACAGTGAGTAAGTAGTGTATCTAGGCTAGAGTAATCGACCATTTAATACCTTTTTTCTAGGGGGAATATCCAATGCATAGAATCAATACAATTTTTACAAAGCATACCGTGTAAAAATCTATTTTTGAGGTTTCCGCGGGTTCTGCTTCTAATATTCCATTGTAAACTTCGACCTGAAGACGCCTATTGGAATACGGGCGAAATTGTTGTCTCTCAAGAAGTAACGTACGCGGTGGAAATCCGGAAATGGAAAACAATTCTTCTGTTTCTAATTTCTGTTCTATTTTCGGGAGACTCCATCGCGTTTGTTCTTTGGAGACAGCTTTTCAACTGGCATCCAGTAGACGTGTTCAGGTCTTCATTACATTGTCCTACGGATATAAAGGCCTCACTGTAATATAATAATTTAGTTTGTGGTATAATTATGATGTAAAGAAATTAATTGTTTCAGGCGTAACTTCATAGAAAATCTTCGCTTCTAAAAGAATTATTAAAATGAAAAACGTTATCAATTACACATTTATAGACTTTGAATACGGCCTAGGTTCCGTCGCTGAGTGACATCATCAGGTAAAGTACAGAAGGGTTAACAAACAATATGTATACACTCTAGAGGCATGGGGGTGGAAAAGGTGGAAACAGGAGGGAGGCACCTTTTCCACCCCCTCTATGCCTCTAGAGTGTATACATATATTGTGTGTTAAACCTTCTGTACTTTACCTGATGATGTCACTCAGCGACGGAACCTAGACCGTATTCAAAGTCTATAAATGTGTAATTGATAACGTTTTTCATTTCAATTACGATGTAAAGAGTAAGCTCAAACAGTAAATATGACCTACGTAGGAATCTTATAAGGTGGTGTTAGCTAATACAAAGCATCGTCTTGGAGTTCTTGTTCAAACAATGGTAAACATGGACTTCACTTCGGTATGACAGGAAAAGAATATATGTAAGCCTTATAGATGCGGATTTGATACAAAAGCAACGGCCTGCCACGATGGAAACACCGGTTCCCGATCGGTCACCGATGTAAACCATCGTTGGGCTCGGCTCAAGTTTGGAAGGGTGATCCTCCGGTTCGTCTAAGCGCTGTAAAACTTGGTGCTTTCCTGGCGCACGATGTGAATGAATTCTTCACGGGATTCCCACCAGGTGAGATGTTCAGCCAAAGCCGACGTTTCAATGGGTTACTCTGCCATCGTCCTCAGGGCGTTGAGTGCTTGGTCAAAATTTTTCTGGGTTTATGCATCTTCCGGCCATGCGTCAGGTCGTTTCTGATTGGCCGTAATCGATCCTGTGGTTTTTTCGTGCCGTCTTAATTATCCTGAGAACTGGTTTCCATGAATGGCTGATCGTGTATCCCGTATCACGGTTGAAGTTTTAATCCGCCAACCTTATCTCAATAGCCTCTTTTTTCAACCGGTCCCTGTCTGCTTGACCTGCGAAGAAGTTTTGCGTCGTCGAATACGATTCGATGGTCCCGGTTGAGACTATGTTCCGCGACGGCTGACTTCTGGGGGTGGACCAGTATCGAGACCCGGATTAAGGAGCACAAGACATGCATCAGACTGGCCCACCCCCTGAAGTCAGCCGTCGCGGAACGTATTCTCAACCGGAACAATCGAATCGTATTCGACGACGCAAAACTTCTTTGCAGATCAAGTGGATACTGGGACCGGTTGACAAAAGGGGCTATTGAGATAAGGTTGGCGGATAAAAACATCAACCGCGATACGGGATACGCGATCAGCCATGCATGGAAACCAGTTCTCAGGATAATTAAGACGGCCCGAAAATACAACCACAGGATCGACGACGGCCAATCAGAAACGACCTGACGCACGGCCGGAAGATTTAAAAACCCAGAAAAATTTTGATCCGGCACTCAACGCCCTGAGGACGATGGCAGAGTTAGCCATTGAAACGTCGGCTCTGGCTGAACAGCTCACGTGGTGGGAAACCCGTGAAGAATTCATTCACGTCCAAGTGCTGTTGCCCCTGGCTGCATGTGGTAGACAGTATGTGCGAAATGACCTTAGCCGTGGAAGCACGTTCAACAAAAATACTGCAAAGTACCACTACTACTTCTAAGAGTCGATACAAGTAAAGTGGACAGATTTGACGGAAACGAGTAGGTATTGAGAAGCTAAATAAAGGAAGGACACTAATCAACGCAATTGACTGACTGAAAATAAACTGATACAACTCGTGCATTGGAGAAAGAGTTCACGGGAGGATGTATTTGGAGGGATGATGTGAATGCGAGTGGTGTAGGAAGGAGAATGGTTGGAAATCAGAGATGGCTTCATGATTGGAGAAGGGTGAAAGGTTGATAAGTAGAGCAAGGGGAGTAAGGGAGAATAACTGCGCATTGAGGGTGAAATGACAGTGTTTGAGAGGTTTGTAGCGAGGACTGAAGGGGTCACTTGAGTGGGACGTGGGTTGTATTCGCCTTGCAGGAAGTCACCGCGGTGAGAGGGAGGTGGAGAGGGGGTGGGAAGGAGAGAGGGAGTGCGGTTGATTCGAGAAAGGACGTCGACGGATGTTGAGAAATAAAAGAGCGCCGAGTCGCGGAGATAGCTCTCGAGACATGTCCGGCCTCTTGACCCTCTCGGAAGTGATCTTCAACGAGGACATTTGGTCGGAGGCACAGTGCCTGCCTCCTCTTCGGGGAATGCCCAGATCTATGCCTTTAAGGTAGTTTGAGCGAGATAGTTCCCTAGTCATAATGACAACCATATGCGAATTTTATTTTTTAATTCAGCGTCTGTAAGAAGTGTGAAATAAATTTATTCACGCTGTACGGCTAAAATGGCTTCAAAACAGTAAGTATTTTGTGATTCTGTAAACATTACTGCGGTGAGTAATGGATTAATATTTATAAACAATGATACCCTTAGTGTTAGGGCTATATCTCTTGATTTAATTGAGTTGAAAATCTCAAAAAAAATTGTTTTAATTGTTGAAAGTTGATGTATCTACGTCCTTTTACGGTGGAACCACCTTAAGACATTCTACCCTAGAGCCGTTTGCATCCTCGCAAGATGATGAAGTAAACAGGAACGTAAAGTATCGCCTCATAGAATTTCAAACTGCATTGGTGAATTCAATTTAAAATGGAAGTACACATTTTCACTACTCCAGTAATCGGCCTTTTAACAATAGTGATGTTTATTTAGAAGATGAGATTTTGTCTACGCAATGGATATACCGTATTTCTCCGAATATAATCCGCACTCGAATATAAGCCGCACCCCGTTTTTTGGGGTCTAAAACAGGGAAACTAGTTAATACGCGAATTTAAGCCGCACCCTTTTTAGTGCATCCCGTACCAACTACAGTATTAGGAATTAGAATTTTATATCTGTTTTTACATTACCTATGTAACTGTGACACAATATTACCTATATTATCCTTTTATATATGAATAAATTGTGCACCAACTTGACCTTTTTCTGCGTTATTTCTTACTTTCCCCGTGGCTTAGACGAGTTTAGCTGGGGCGTCCGCGTGAATCCGAATGGCTGGTTTGCTCAAATCGGTCATTTTTACGATTTTATGAGAAAGTTCTCGAATTTAAGCCGCACCTCGAATATAAGCCGCACCTCGATTTTGAGGCCCCGAAATCAGAAAAAATGTGCGTCTTATATTCGGAGAAATACGGTATATCCCCATGCTTTCAGTAAACCTTATTGTAAGGAAACTTGAGGAGCATGAATTCGACTTGAACTTCTTAAGACAAGATTGAGTGCAAACAAGCTTTTTTTTTTTCAATCTTATTGTGATTCGTTTCATTCAGGTATGCGACCTAGCGCGCCTGAGTTCAAATGATGTCCATGAGAGTGGATGCTGCTGAAAGAGTGTTTAAGGATGCACTGATGCTGGACCGAATTACGAAAATACCAACCGGCGGGAAGGTGGAAGCTAAAGCTCCACAGTTTCAAATTAGTGAAATGTCATCTGATTGAAATGAGTTGAAGAATGTTACTATCATCGCAAAATTGGATGTATGAAGAGAATGCAGGGCAAAGAGAAATGAAAGTTGATAGGGACTATGAATGTGACAAAAGCTGCGAAGTTATGAAAACGATTTTCCTCTAGGAATAGCTTTTGGATTCTGTTCCTCTCGGAGTCAGGGACGAAAATAGGAATGGGAACGAAATGTTTGAGGTAGTTACGGAGGAGAGACTGGATGGTATGCGGAAGCCATGTAAATATATCTCAAGAGCTTGAATTGTGGGAAGGTTTGTTGACTAATAGGACGCGTTCGAAAATTGGCTAAAACTAATCGATTAATCAGCGAATTTATTACTTGATATTTGTACAATTTACATAATTTTAATAATAATACATAATTTTACATAATTTTTTTACATAATTTTATTTATTACATATTTATACAATTCTTTTAATGGTAACAAACTTTGATTATCATATAATTCTTTTAATTTTTCATCGTACTCAACAATTAACAATTTGCATGAGGTCAAAGTTGCACAAATTTCGCAAAAATGGTCTACGCTCAATTTTCCTCCGAAATCTTCAAAATAAAGCCCTTGCTAAACCTTAATGGGTAAAATGTTGGAGTGAAATGTGATGTAATTAAATGAATTAGTTTTTAATCTTTGTTTTAATGTAGTCTACTTACTATTATTTATTAATGACATTCATGTAATTGAAGATTTCATAACACTTGAATAAGCTAAGCAACCCACTACGATATTAGTGCTATGATTCTTGGAAATTCATTATATTTTTACTTTGGTGAGGGAAACATTATTCGTATTAATTCACTGACCCGACTAATAAATTTTATGATCGAATAGAGGAGGGAAATATATTAGTGAGTGTATTATATTCTTTAGCGATTATTGTATGACGAGTATTGGGAGGGAATTAAAGGAAAGACAGGCAATATCAGAAACTGAATATAAACAAGAGAACGAGTATAAACCAGTTGTACGAACAGCTGTTGGCGAAAAGTACTTATTTTAGCATTAGATTTTTTTTAAATATAGAAATGTTTATTTTCCCAAAAAAATTACAAATTACACACTTAACATCGTAAAATATATTATCTTATCCCTTTTTAAAATAATTAATGACACAAAAGAAGGTAATAAAAAGTACATCATCATATACAAAATAGTATTAGTTCCGTGATATTTTTTTAATAATAATGGAACATGAAATTTTAAACAAGGAACATCAATGTATAAAAAATAGAATTGGATAGCAGTTTTAGTGTAGCATAATAGCCTTCCATCATTAATGAATAAATGTTGGAGAAAAATATAGTTTAGTTGAGTTCCTGCTAAGCAAAAGCGGCTTATCAGCAGGTGCCTTTAGTTAAAGATATTTTATTTTTGCTGTGTAGCGTTTTGGACAATAAAGAACTTAACAATGTTAACCTATCAGCCACCCTTTTACTGATTTTTTAAGAACAGATATGCTATGAATATCATGCATTGACATAGGTAATTCGTTTAACAACCCAGGGACTACACGTGCCAAAGACCTCTTGCCATGGAGGTTAAAATACTTAGGTACAGACAACCTTTTTATTCGACGCAGTTGAATGTCAGTATTGATCACACGTTGCTTTATTAATTTGCTGTCAAAGAAGTTGTCACAAATTAAAACATATTTATACAATTCTTTTAATGGTAACAAAAATTCTTATATACTTCTCTCACATTGTTTTCCTTGACCATCAAAAACGCAAACATTTTATTTTGGAAAGTAATAACCTTATTCAGCAAGGTGGAGTTTGTGCTACCCCATATCGTCAAACCGTAACGCATTACGACCTCAGCTAAGCCATTGGAATTGAAATTAATTGGAAAGCCATTGGAATTGAAATTAATGAATGTATACATGGCAATTAGAACAATATATATTCAATGTTGTGGGAGAGTGATGCGTTACCTCCTCTTGCTCTAATATTATTCATTGCTGTGAATTGATAGTTTTTTATGGAGGGGAGCCAGTAAACACCATTTACTGTGATGTGGAGTTATGAATTTTAAGATGTAAATTGAACGCCTTCAGCATAATCTACCATGATGATGTCGAATACTCTCATGACTGCCGGATGGGTACGTCACCCAAAAGGACCAAAGTTCGCTGGGAAAACGTTTTGTCTTCAAAGGAATGGAAATATTTTTTCTTGGGTATGGACCCCGGTACGCTGGAGAACAGAGGTAACACATTTACTTGACGAAATTATCGTGAGACCCTTGTCGGAGCGTCTCCCGGGGAATGGAGGAGAATTTATGTGATTGCATCATGGCCCTGTCAGAATTCCTTACCGCGACGAGTTACTGTGACTAATTCCGTTATTATTCGCGTCCATGTCCGAGCCTTCTGGAGATTTTCTGCTCTCCTTAGTAGCTTGGGAATCCTTTGTATTATTCTCTTACGGCAAAACAGCTCAGTGTCGCTTCGATACGGTAAAACAGCTTATTTTCACCCCGGCGCACAGTGGACTGAAATCGAAAAAAGCTGGCCAAAAGTCAAAAAGTGATTTTTTCAAGCCAGGAAGCTGAAACATTGCAAAAATATTTTAAAAAAACCTGTGCATGCGATGACGCGAGTAATTATTCTTCGTACTCAACAATTAACAATTTGCATGAGGTCAAATTTGCACAAATTTCGCAAAAATGGTCTACACCCAATTTTCTCACGAAATATTCAAAATAAAGCCCTTGCTCAACTTTTATGGGTAAAGTGTTGGAATAAAAAGTGATGTAATGGAAGGAAATAGTTTTTCAACTTTGTTTTAATGTAGCCTAATTACTTTTTTGTAATTATTTCCCAAAGATATTAAACAAAATGGTGGACCCTCAATATTGGCCATTATTTTAATATATTTAGAGAAATAGTTATTTGCATCGCCGAGCATCGCGAAGTAACTTATATGGGGAAACTCTACAAAGCTTCCACAGTGCGAATCCGATGAGTTATGCTGCGACCGTTTGCGACTCCGAATTTCACATCAGTTTTTCGATCGCGAGGTCGAGTCTGGCCCAACCCGTCTGCAACGGGGATTCAGGTGGCGCGGCAAGTGTGTTGAATGGATTGTAGCCACATCCACTCCGATATGGAGATTTTCAACATATAATCATTGAAAAGAACCTCCATATATTTTATTTAGGAGAAATCGCGGAAAAAATTACCCATTTTATCTCATGGGTAGAGGTCTAGGAGGTACTGAAAGAGTGCTTTCTTCGGGTGCTCCGCGGGCATTTCTCTTTTTAGCAACTTGACATCGCCTACTGACGAACACGTACACTTTTAACGGAGACAGCATGCATACCACACTGGATTATTGTCTCTTCGAGGCCACCAACCAACAGCTGGTGTCGCACGGCTGCAACTCCCCCGCCCCCTTGCACTGCGGTTGGGCGTACGGCGAAGGGTCGCTTTATGGCACCGCAGAACGTTTTCGGTGAGTCTGGGGGGTAACGATCCCGATGTTTAATTATTTTGTACATTTAAAATGTCAGAGTCATTTTTTAATCAGTGTTAGGGAGAAATACCGTGAAGGGAAATTAATTTTCTGTGCCTTTTTACATCATGATTACGTAAATTTACTTTTTCTTAAAATGTAACAAAATATGCACTAAGAATTAATTTTTTGGTTGTATTTCCACTATTAGCTCCCTGAATATTCACTATCATCACTCTCTGAATAAAATAAGTATTTTTCTGTTTTACTCAATAATGGTATCTCTTTGGCAAGCCTGTGGAGTTCTTAGGAAAAACTTGAGTGTAGCTGGAAATTAGAGGATCCGATGTAAGAAGGAGTCTCTGAAATAAATCCTGATTGGTGGCCACTCTGGATGTTTTTCTGGAGAAATGCTCACGAAAGTTTCTTATGTCTTTATTTTGCGCTTCTATTGCCTCTTTAGATAATTGCTCCAAGGGTAGTATGGACTCCTTTGCAATATCGGCTCCGTGAATCAAAACTTTGTGTACCGTGGGCGGCATATGATACCACGGGTACAATTGCACGTATAATTCTGCAGTTTCCCAGCAGTACCGCCTAAACTCTATCTCTTTAAGTGGCATGCCACTCGATATTGCCTTTAATATTATTTCGGACCTCTTAATCAAGTTTATGTCGATTCCAGTAATGACAATAGAAATTTGTTAGAATAAATCAAAGGCGGCCAAAAGCAAATAAATTTCGATGTAGCATCAGCAGGTGGAATTAAAGAATTCAAAAAATTATTTTTCCTTCACACCTGTTATTGTTGAAGATAGTGAGTGATTATCAAAGAATCGCCTGGAGGTATTTCCGTCATTTTTCGTACCATATCTAGGTACATCCACATTTAGTCCCATCTTTTCTTTGAATGTCTTTTGCAGTTGAATCTCCCTATCTTTAAGCATTTGTCTGTGTTTTCCACGCGCCTATTGGAAGGTGCCGAGGGTGAGTTTCGCAATAAAATATTTTTGAATGAGAAAGTAATTTTTCGTTCACCGTTTTTAACTACCTGCCAGAGATTAAATTCCATCCGATAAGATACATGCAACAGTCATTAAAAAAATCTTATGTTACAATGCAATGTAGCCAGAACTGTAAGTATCCTTATTCACTGTTCTTTGGGCCAATTCCTTAAGTTTATTCATACTTGAAAATTTTGCCCCACAAATATAGCATTTCATGCTACCACTCTCCGTCAATGCGTTGCATACCTAATTTGGAAGTTTTTTTTTAGTTTACACATTAAAATAAAATAATGGCGTTATTATGACAATTTTAAACGTTTTACCTTTCCGTTTTTTAATGGTGAGAACCAGAGAGAAAGTAATGGAGTAGTTTTTCCATTTAAATACATTCAAAGTAACATTTTGCCTCCTTATGTACAATTCCTCTGCCTTCACCACGTCTTTCGTCTCTTTGATCCATTGAAGGTGTATGGGGCGGCAGAATCTTGTTGACGATGGCCTAGGGTTCATCCAAATAATTGCAACTAAATTTTAAAGAAATGTCTTTAAATATCACGAAATGTTATGAGTGATAATTAAATGTTTTTTCAAGAGATTATGGAAAACATCGATTATTCTTTGTCATTGTTACCTGTTTCGTCAGTTACTAAACGAAGTGGCACCAGGGAGCTGATGAACAAGAATTCATCCGACATCTGTTCTCGATGCCATCTTTGCTTATACTGTGAACTTCCGTCAAAGCCATATTTACAAATTAATGTACAATTTATATTATGCGCAGTTGTTGAATCTCTGGAAATGCTTTCCAAGATACGCGATGCTGAATGATCTAGTAGAATTTGAAGTTTAAATTCACATGAGTCCTCTAAAATAGTAACTTTACCTGGATAAGTGGCACTTTTAGCCATTCGTATTCTTTCGTAATTAGGATATTATTTATCTGTGGAAGCTTTGTAGAGTTTCCCCATACAAGTTACTTTGCGATGCTCGGTGATGCAAATAACTATTTATCTACATGTGTTAAAATAATGACCAAAATTGAGGGTCCGCCATTTTGTTTAATATCTTTGGTAAATAATTACAAAAAAGTAAGTAGAGTACTTTAAAACAAAGATGAAAAACTATTTCATTTAATTACATCACTTTTTATCCCAACTCTTTACCCACAAAGGTTTAGCAAGGGCTTTATTTTAAAGATTTCCTGAGAAACTGAGTTTAGACAATTTTTGCGAAATTTGTGCAGAAGTATCTCTGCTAGCAAGATCCAGGATTCAGGATTTTATGGTTGCTGAAGTTTGGTGGGTAACAAAAAATAGCTCATGAAAAAGGCACTTTTCCACCCATACCATGGAGATATGGGTTTTATCTGCAGTTTTGCTCAGTGGTTTATGTGAACCCTTCCTTAATCAAGCTTAGGTATGTGAAATAGCCTACGGATATAGCAGTTTCTGTGAGACATCAAATGATCGGAAAAGTTTAGATTCAAGGTATTTCCTGCTCATCTTTCTCGGAGATTATGTTGTCTACGCGAATACCTCAGGCGTGTCTATCACTATCATACCTGGAGTGGTTATTTTCTATTTATATGGATAACTGCACTGCGCTAATTTTTGTATTTTTTCCATTGTTTAACTTTATATTTACATTGCGCTTCGTAAAACAGCCACTTTCATTCATTTAAGACGCAGTCTGTTCTATTATTATGCAACCCTACTTTTTGACTCCACTTAAATATAACATGTACTACCGTCGCTTTCCTTTTCCTGTCGGTATATCCTTAATATTATTGACTGTATTCGTGGTTTATCATGATTTCACCCTTTCATCAGCTCTTTCTATAGCGTCGCGTAAGAGAACCAGTATTTCTAATGATTATAACTTCGACCGGCTTTTTTTTTCAACCAACGCGATCGAAGAGGGCTCGAGTAGAGATCTACATCTACATACTACCCCGCAAGCCGCCTCAATAGGCGTGTGGTGGGGGGTGTTAGGACACCAGCCGTTTACATATAAAAAGGAAACGCTCTAATGAAATTACGTCTTGCATTTATTAAAGTCCCTTATTGTTCGGGGGAAAAACGAATTCCCATAACTATCCGTTCGGCAAAATATCTCTCTTAATTTATCGTTTCTGTCGGAGATGGACCACTTTGAAAATTACCTCTGTAATTTTCGTAAATTACGTCGGCCCTTGAAAATTACCGTAATTATCTTGATAATTCACCTATGTTAAAAATAATTTTTCATTTAAAAGATAAATTCCCAACATGTTCTTTTAAGCCAAGTTCACATTTCCTACGTGTTTAATAATAAATTGAGGCATGTACTACTCATTTTTGGAATATTTTACTTAAATTATAACATTACAGAGTAATTCATTAGAATATTCTTCTTGAAAATTTCTCATACTTTGACAAAAGAAAGCCAGATTGCGTGTTGCTGCCGTAGTTCTTTTTACAATTTAAAAAATTTCTAACAGATTAATGTTGTATTAGGTATGGTTAAAAAATCGTTATTCCCTTCCTATTGCTATTGGTTGCCATATTTAACTATATATTTGCCCTTAAATGCTTGAAACTAAAAAATACATGAACATTACTGTAATTTTCGAAAATTACCGTAATTTACCGTGGTAATTTACCTCAGATGAAAATTACGATAATTTTCCCATATTTAGGCACGAGTTATCAGAGGAGTTGATTATTTCATGTGAGTTAATTTACAATGCCAGACACAATCTGTTTGGTTTTCCGTTAGACTTGGGAACGGAAATCGCTTTGCCGTGATGAAAAGCATTCCTGGAACAAATTTCAAACCGTCATAGGATTTGGTTCTGATAACATTCAATTTATCCACAGATGTGCGCTTGTATGTTGGCCGATAGTTGTAATCGCGGCAGGCGAAGTGTATCAACAGCCAATAAAGTGCGAGCCGGAATGTTTATTGTAGTAAGGATGAATGGGAATTATTCTGAGACGTGCTCTTGACAACTGTATGTTTTTTTGTTTTCGAATAGTTTTTGGCTGGTCCATTGTATATTAGTGGATAACGGTTTACACCCAGTATAAAATATATGTTCATTTTAAATAACTACGATGGGACTATGTCTTTGTAATACATATTAAACTATGTTATTTCAGTTGCTATTCTACGGTTAAAATGGCTATATTAATGCATAATAAACAGTAGATTTATGATTTTTTTATTGATTCAAGGCCGAATTTATAGTCGTTACCCAGCAGTCCCACAGCACCTAGCAGGCCCCTTCGTCAAACACGGTATTTATAGTCAAATTTCCACCCCCAGCAGCCCCCTTAGCCTCTCCTAATTCTGGCAGGAGATGCATGCTCCACCAGGGGCCCCCTTATCGAAAAAATAAATCAACAGATACAACTAAACTGACTCTAATGAACGTGCATAGTCTTAAATTAATAATTTCGTAGATTTGGTGTTAATGAAACAACGGTGAGATTTGCTCTTAATCGATAAATATCTGATTTGACGCCAGACTCATTCCAAGGATGTTCATATACACTCGAAGCATATTTTTTCCCACAATTTCTTCTTCTTGTGGCAGGAAACTGCGTCCATTTTCTTACTTTCCACTATATCTTTATGCTTCTACACCAGGTCACACAAAATCTTCTTCTCCACACCGTTGAAGCTATTTGCACGTCGAGCGGCCATCTTAACAGTTTTCATGCTGCGTCTGGTTCTTTATTTATCCGTATCCATGTTGATCACGAGCGTCACCACTGAAACATTTGAGCTGCGAATTCCATTTCCCGCCGTTTGTAGTCCTTAGTTACCAAATCTAACCCCCAACCATCCCCTACCTAGCAGCTCCCTTAATTTTGACTATTGGACGCACAATTCAAGGGGTCTGCTGGGTAGGGGATGGATAAGGGGACTGCTAGGTAACGACTATAAATACGGCCCTCAGTCTTAACATCGTGGAAGCGATAGATATCCATTTTTCATATCATATCATATTCAGTTTCTGGTGTGACTGCGCACTGTTCTCCTGACTGCTTTTTGGCCTGCGCCTAGCGGAAGGGGGAGCGTGCGGGGTTCTGATTTGTGCTGGGATGAGTGCTGCATGTCTGGTGTGGAATCACCCCGTGCCACACACCCTAGTGGTGGCTTGCACGGTACTTCGTAGATGTAGATGAAGGTGAAACCGGTCGCAGTTTTTTAATCAAGTGTGGAAAAGTACAAATTTTTTTAATTCAAAATGGATAGTAGATTTATGATTGAAAAATGTTCTCTGCAATGGATATGGAACTTTTTTTTAACAATTGTAAATACCTCTGCAGCAGAATTACTTGGAAGCTTATTTAATTATGGAAGTCATAAATAACATTTCATATCTTCTTTGTATTCGAATTAGGCCTTCTGTGGACCGCGGGATACAGCTGGCTTGCTTGATTGATTTCCTTATATATTCATCAACCGTCCTTCGAAAAAGCTCTTTATCGCAGATATCTTTGGAGTAGATACCAACTTCCTCAATGGTATCCTTTTTTTTGTTTGCTCTACCTATTTCTTTATCGTTTTTAAATTGGCGATACAGCTGATTATTTTCTTTGTCAGTCTACGTTCACTCATTTTGAAGATAAAGCCATAAATTTTCAGTCATCTCTGGCGCATTTAATCAGTTTTTCTCATTATTTATCGTTTTTCTTTCTATATCCTTTGTTGGTAGGCATTTTAACAGATAATGAGAGGCGTTAACTGACATTTTCCTTTATTTACTGACATGCTGAATTAACCGTAGGTGTTGCTCAGGATCACACTTCCTTCATAACACATCATATAAGAGGAGAATGGGTGTAGTTAGTAGTAATTGTCAAAACACACTACAGCGTTATTAATTATTTTTATTTATTTAACACTCTGTGACCTATGGGCGTAATATTACGCCACGTCGAATCCTTCGATTTTTGCTACGGACGTAATATTACGCCATCCGTCTTTTGAAAAATCGTATTTCTGCTGCAGTCGTCCCAGGGACTCCAAACTTTCTCCTGACCTTGAACAGGGTTTTTAGTAGCTACCTCCTTCTGTTCTCTAGATGGCATACAACTTCAGGTTCTCGAATTTTTTTGGTTAGTGTGGAAAAATGCAAACCTATCCTTGTGGTTGTTCCGAGTCAGTGTGCCACGTGAGTTTCATCGAGGATTGACTCTGTTTCGTGCTTTCAACACTCGTGGCTCGTAAACGTATGACCGCTGCGGATATTGCAGATGTTCTTCAGGAATATGACAGCGAGAGGAGTTATTCTGATGATTCGGAGTTGGATTTGGATTTTGAAGTACAGAGTTCGAGTGATTCAGGTATGAGCCATTACTTTTTGCGACATTTTACTTCTTATTCTTATAGACGCTTGATTAAATCCTGTAGTATACATTGTAATTTCTTCTCTTACCACTTACAAAAAATAACATGATAGTGAAGATGGTGCTAGCAGCAGTGAAGACTAGGCCAGAAGGAACCAGCCGAAATAATTCGCTGAAAGCGCAGTTTTTAGTGAAATACGATGCGTGAAGGAAAATCGATTGAAGAAAATGAGAAAATTCATTCTTTCGGGTATCTGATAAAATAATTCCTAACTCTCAATCTTGAGTGAAAGTATTTTTTAAAAGCAAAATAATAAACCACTGCACGAAACCCAGCGCCAAGCATTCCTGAAATGAATTTCAAATGCGTTAAAGAACAAAATGTGGTTGTCAAAGAAAAATCCTATTGTTGATTTCAGAGAAAAGTGCGTGATGCTGCAGCTAAAAACGTGATATTTAGGCAAATACGAATTGGAAAAGGTAATTGATTGAAAGAATTAAAGACTTTATACTTTCAGCCTTTTCATAAGAAAATTTCAATCCTCTATCTTGAGCGAAAGTAATTTAAAAAAGCAAAAAATGAAACTACTGCACAAAAACCAATACGTAGCGTAGACCACCAAAGTGCCCATTTTTGTGACTTTTTGGGGCCCTGATCTCTTTTTTTAAATAGCTTACTATTTGTCTCGTGTCTTGAGCTATTAGTTAGTCTGTAAAATTTCTTCACGATAGGAGTAAACTTTGTAGGTTTGCATAATAGAGACAGACAAACAAGCATTATTTTTTAGCAGAGAGTTGTATAACAAGGGGACCCTTATTATATTTTACTATAAATAATCAAAAAAAAATATTTCAAGATTCTTTGTGATTCACAATGTTTTTACACTTCTTAAGCTACTGTTCCAATTTTAAAATTTTGCGTTTTAATTTTAATCCTATTGCGCAATTAAAAAAAAAACTCCATAGTCCCTTTTTATACAACTAGTCGTATAAAATGGGGTACCCATAAAAACCATGAAAAACATACGTATTTTCAAAACTTTTCTTTAATTACAAAGCAAAGAACAAACATTTGAAAAAATTGAGTGAAAAAATTGAGACTAAACACGAATGAACGATAAAATATAAATTGCTTCTTATAGCACATTTAGCCTACAAGTCCACAATAGTCACAAATAAATGAGTCGTCTTCTTCTTCAACATTGGAGCAAGCTTCATGAGCCCAGCCTCTGCATCCAGAACACTGGATCCATCCTTCCTTTCCTTTTGAACTTACATAGAGTTCATTGCAAAAAATGCAGGCTGCATCAGCGTCTTCGTCTGATGATGATAATAATACATCCTTGTAGTCAGTTGTAGTGGCGATACGCGGAGTATCGCCACACGTTAAAACCGGTAATGGTAATATGTGAAACACCTCTAACTCTCTACAAAAGAAGTGTCAAGTAACGTGTAGTGGCAGTATGTATAGCCATTTTGGCACTGGATAAGCTCAAAATGTCTTGAGACTAGTGAAAAAAATTCTAGCTTTAAAACCCTTATGCGGTGTACAAAACGGGGATGTCCCCGTTTTAGACTACCTTCATTGTCCCCATTTTATCCGCCAGTGCAGCTTACGAATAAAAATGGCGTCCCTTAAACTGTGTGTGAGGTATCTCTACAACTAAAACATTAAAATGTTGCCTAAATGCTAGTAAATAAAACTGCAAACTTATAAAATGCTATTATAGATCAATTACGGACTTAAACTAGTTGTTATTACATGACAAAATTGTAAAAAAAATTCAAAAAGACTTACTTGACTCATGACAGCGCAAGAAACAACCTACCGCAGGCACAACTAGACTCAAACTGCCGTTATACTTGCTGTGGATATTAGTACTGTGGTTTGCCGTGAGTAGCAGCACAAGTCAGGGAAAACACAATAGAGTATTTGCACACTTTTGGGAAGTGACATCTAAAATATCTATCGATACTTCAGACACTACATTTTCATTCTGACGCTCGAGAGGCTTTTCGTTAATTTTTTATTAGCTAATAAAATCTAATAAATTATTATTGCGCCGAAACACTGGTCCGCCATGTTTTGTAGGCTCTGACGTCATCTCCCATAGTCGACCATTTGTTGATTTGGAGATTGTGTGACTGTGTAGTCTTAGCGTGCGGACGAAACTTTAGCTATTAGCAAATATCGAAATAACTTCGAAAAGGCAAATACTATTTCACTCTCAACGCACAGCTAGGCTATTTCGCTTCTGCTAATATGGGAGATGACGTCACACTACGAAGAACCAATGGTTGGTCGTTTAGACCTAGGCAATTTCGATGCCAAAACAATGCATGTTAAAAGCTATTTATTAAATTAATTAATTGGAATTATACCTTGGTATTTCGTACGTGGTATTTCGAAACCAAACAATACTCGCTATAATAAATTTCAACAAAATACCTCACGCAAATACTCTATTGTCCCCATTTTAGCCGCCGTCCCCGTTTTGGACGTCCGTCCCCTATGTATATATATATATGTTTGGATTGGACTCGTCAATGAATACCAATTAATTAAAGTAGAGTCTTAAGATTTTTTGGAGTTTTTTTTTCTTTTTGCTGAAATATCCTGTGAACTGCGATGACTAAATAATAATAAATTATATCACATTATTACTCCCGACAACGTTTCGAAAATTTATCTTTTCATTAGCAAGGTTACAAAAGATCTGAGATGAGATTTGTCTAAATCATAATAATGCGTTTTTTTTGCCCCGTTGAGTTTCTGCGCTCCGCTCTCGTGAACGTCAATCATTCCTCTTCTTTTCTCATCTTTTGGCTCTCGAGTAGGTATGCTTCATCGCAAAATGCACGCAGGTATTTATTTTTTAATATTTACGTACCAGGAATAAAGCATTATAAAACTGACGTACGATAAGAGGTCCAACTCGAGAAGACCCTTCGTTGAAAAAGCATCTTATTTATAAAATACGGCCAAATAAATCACGGCGATGTGAATTTTCCCATCTTGATATGGGAATAAAGAAAAATTGTATGCATTGAGATACATTGCAAAAGAAACTTGCCCGATATGATCACCTTGGAGAATAAATATCTTTAATGGAGATCAATGACGCGGGGAAACCATTTTCTCCAAGGAGAGATAAAATATTTTTCTTTTTTTTTATATTTCGAGGGCTTCTCTGACCTCTATATTCTCCATTGCCAGCCCCTTGTTCTCATATCTCTCCATCCTCATCCTCCACCCCTCCATATTCCTTTCATTATGTGTAATTTAGGGGCCTTATTCAGTAAGGACGCGAACACGGTCGAATCTCGGAAAATCCGTGGATGTGACGTCAAGGCCCCCGACAAATCTCAACTATTTAATGTCCCTATTTGAAATTTTAGAGGCTGTGATGTCAAAATTTCGTCACTTTCGACGCTCGGAAATTCCGAGAACATACAGAATAGCCCACCAGAGAGCGTTCGGTGCATCTGTTCGAGTGCGAATATGGCATGCCATGGAGGAATGGATGAGCGTCCTTGCCTCTGCTTCTGCCTACGGCAGTCAATAACATTTTAGGCCAGGTTAGTTTTTAGTATGCATAATTCGTTCCATTTCCTCTAAGGGGGTTCCACTTGGATGCCATAGCTCAGCAATCAGTCCGTGGGTTGAGATATTTAACCAACGAACAGTTGGAAACATTCCTCACGTAAGTTTAGCCAGAGAACGAAACTATGGGAACGAGGGGGAAATTCAGTCGAGCAAAGGAAATTGGCCGTGCTGCGTGGATAGTTTAAGGAGGTTCCACAGCGACTGTGTGAGTCAAAACAAATACTGAATTCCACATTTTTTATATTTTGTACAAAAAATCCTGATTTCGCTGATGGAATGCGTTACCTATGGAAAACCAAAAGTAAGGTTGTAAACATTAAGATTATCCGACGAATGTATTTTAAATGAGCACTTTTTCCCAGTCATAGGAGCCGACTGCAGCGCCATTTTTAACGAATTACCGCATTTTGACTTCAATTACGGCATTAATTCCCCAATAACTATGACAATATGGTGGTAAGATGCCTATACTTTATTTTTATTCAATTTCTCTGGATTATTTCCTCCTTATAAACAATTTTCCGCGAAAATGACATTTATATTTTATGGAAAAATACTACTTTTCTCCGTGTTTCCCTCATTCTCCCATTGAACACCATGTAGTTTCAAGTTCAGTTAGAGAATAAAATACCGTGGAAAGGTAACATTTTGTTGCTCAAATCAGATAGAGGACAAGTTTTTCTATAAGTAGACAGAACATGAATAACATGCCATTTAAGCGATTATACGGTGGAAGCACCTTAAGCGATTTAATCGCCGTAATCAGAGGTAACACTAGAAAAATAAGTTGTTTTACAAGCTTCTACCCATGATTCCCTTTCTTTCAATCTTCTCATCATTCTCTATCTCAAAATAACTCCGCTACTTATTATTCCTCGTTAGTATTACTTGTTCAGTTACAAAATTTATTGAATTTATTTTTAAAAATTCCATTCTTGCCTGCTTGATGCACACATTTCGGTGTGTTATTGCCCTTTGTCATTCTTGATAGCATTACTTCTCTCCTCTATAAGCATAATAACTCATTTTGCCTCATTTCATTATGACCTTTTCATTGAATGCTTTCATATTGGTATCCGATACGCGCTTGTCTATGGAGTAGATACTCAAGTGCGTTTTTTTTAGCTTACTCTTTCAATCTATTGTACTCCAGTAAATATATTTATTGAAGTTTTAGTATTTTTCATCGTGCTTGCACTGCGGCTATTGCTCTATTGCCTCAACACTCGATCATAGCTGTTTAAAGTGTACCATGAGCAACAGCTCCATTCATAATATCCTTCCACGCCTTGCGAACACTTCTTCTGATGAAACATTGTAGGAATGGGAAGTATTAATATGTGATCGCTGAAAAAAGTTCCAATTTATTTTTTTAAATGTTTCTTTGTGCTTCAATTTCATCTTAAAATTAAAATCGTATAGTAGTTCATTTTGTTTCTTGTTTATTTTTTTGAATTGGGTGATACAACTTTGTTGGAAAGGTTTAGGTGTTCCTGAAAAAAATTATGCATTGACAGAACTGCTCCTCGTTTAACTGAATTAAAAGATAAGTAAATTGACGCTTATTGGACATAATTGATTCGTGAAAAGTGGTCCATCGTTATAGGAAGGAAAACTACTTTCCCATCCAATCCTTTTTCCACCCAAAGAGAGTGTTAAAAAACATATTTTTATCCCGATTTCGACCTAGCTTATAAAAAATTGAAAATTCCTTTAGTGTGTACGATTCTTTTTTATGATAGTGATGCCGTCAGTGTAATCTCTTTTTAAAACGTTGCTATTCGGTATACTGTTTACGGAAATAGGAACGGTAGTAACCTAATTATATTCTTCAAAATGCACTTTAGTAGAATTTCTCCCAGGGAATGACTCCAAGAGGTTCCATTGAGCTGACTTTTTTTTTTTTTTCTGACAAAACACGAACCTAGGTTATTTTCGTGAGTCGGCGTTGACATTGATTGAAGCTAGGTATGTGGATTGAATTTCTCTTAGGATCTGCATGACTCGTTTATATCCAATTCACGAGGTGACCTAAAAAAATAACTTGCTCCCTTGTATTGGTTACTAAAAAATTTACATTTCCAGGGTATATCTTATCCCGTTGAAATGAATCCCTGACATATCGTTCTCCGATTCTATCTTAAAATATTTGGAAACTTGATTTCTTGAGTAAATAAATTTATCCGCGAGATTGATGCACCGTTCCCCGAATCTTTTTAAAACGTGATATCAATTTTGATATTAACTCTCTTCAAAGACAACTGTATAAGACTTTCCAGTCCTTCAATAACAACTTCTCAAGAAGGTTTTCAGTTGTTTAAACATTGAAGCGAATCTCTAATTACTCCTAAAATATGAATTTTCAATCTAGAGTTATTTTTGGTCTTAGTCATGTTATGTGTGTGATAAAGAAAAAATAAAATAGGATCCAAAATGTGTAAAACAGTTGCTTTTGGGATTTATCGCGTCTGAATTTTTTATGGCAAACGCTTCTTCTCCTTCTGCTGGAGACCTCGTAAGGGCTAATGATTCTCGCCTTGGTTGCTCGTCAATATATATTATAATTATGATAGGGAAGTGGGGGTTGGTATATAGAACATTCCGGGCCGTGTTTCTCTTGCTGGAACGTACTTGTAACCATGCGTCACTAATTCTCTGCGCTTGGTCTCTATTGAAGTTGTTTTTGTGTTTCTTTATCTCTAGGGCTTCTCTAAAGATCCTTGATTTGAAATGTGTTCCTCTTGCGAGATTAGTGGGATTGTAGACGTCTATGGAGTGGCCTTGGGCGGTGTGTTCAGCCCCACACCCCTGTCATAATTAGACTATATATTGATGAACAACCAAGGCGAGAATCATTACCCCTGACGAGGTCTCCGGCAGAATGAGATGCAAAGCTGGCCATTTTAAATTCAGACGCGGGAAATCCCATAAGTAACTGTTTTAAACACATGACTACCAACCTTGAGGGTTTTAATAATTCAAAGAGAGGTCAGTTTACACACTATTTTCATATTTAAAGGCATGATTTATATATTCTAAGGTATTGAAGCCGAGGTACAAGCAGAGCAATGTTAATACTGAAAGAACGAATAAAGACATTCATGACTGCCGCATATAAGGCGAAGAAAAGTAACGTAGAAGTTGCCATGCAGTAAAAATTGGAGCTGGGCCGATAATCAAACCACGGGTTGCCGGTCCACTCCAAGTAAAATCCACTCCCTTTGTATTCTCCTCAATCGTTCGGATTTATTCAAAGTTTTCTCAATATGCCGCGAACATTAAAAAAATATTTTATCACTTCTTTAAAAGTTGGTAACGTCGATTCGTTTAATGTCTACGAGACACCGACCAAGGGATATTTTTCCTCACTACGCATCCTTTTATTGGCATTTTCCAAGTCCTAATTATCGCACAGTAAATAATTCAAATCACTAAGGGATTTGACTTGAAGAGCGGCGCACTTATATTCAATATTCTCACCGAAAATGACTTCCACAGCACTGATCAACAGGGAGAACGCGTAGAGAAAAGCACGACTTCACTGAATGCCTAGTAGCGAACTGCAGGCACTGTATAAACTCACTGAAATAGGAAGGTGCAATTTTTCACTAAATGAAATTAGTTAATTAATTATTGTATGGCTTTTGGTTCTGCGATTAATTATTTAGTCTTATGCAACAGTTTCGACGTGCTATGCTGCCGGCTTCGTGGGGCTTTTAAGAACAACTTAAAAGCCCGACGAAGCCGGCAGCATAGCACGGTGAAACTGTTGCCTAATACTAAATAATTAATCGCAGAACCAAAAGCCATACAATAAACAATGAGCTGCGAAAATCTACAAAAAAATAGTTAATTAATTGTTATTAATTAGCTATTCTTGTTATTCCATGGAAATTATTTTTAATTATCTAATATTAGTTAGACCAACGACGTAAGACGCATGCATGATGAGTTTTGCTGCGTTCGCGGAGAGCGGGCAGGAGGCGCGAGCGGCCTGCTGACCGTTGAGCCGCGACGCAGCGTGGGCGTTGCATAATTACGCGCGACAGCGCACTCAAAATAGACAATTTGTGGCTTAACGGTTGCAGATACGTCCAAATGGACGAAAATGTTGCCCAAGAGGATTCCAACTCGTCAAAACCTATGGGGAACCGCTGTAAAAACATGACTTTTTTCATTATTAGCCCCCCTACCCATAAATGGCCACGGCGCGAAGGTCTAGACCATAGGTTCCCAACCTTTTTTGAGTCAGCGCCCACTTTTTCAGTCAATAATTTGATATCATCCCCCTTTGGTTAACTACATTGTACATTAGGGTGGGCCGAAAAACACTAAAGTGTCCGAATCGAATCGTAATATCGCGGAAAAGTTGCTACTCGTCCCCCTGATCACAAAGAAAGAAAAATCTTTGAAATCGGATCACATCTTCCGGTCGCCCATCTCGTTCGAAGTGTCGAAAATCCGTAAAAAATATGACATTTTTCGGGATTTTTTAAAATGAGTTACAGTGATTTAATTGCGGCCAAGAGAACGGGCTATTCGGAAGAAAGATTGGTGTATCACTCTGCCGTGGCTGAGCACACGCTTTTAGAAGGTCACAGTATTGACATCAAAAAGGCGAAAGTTTTATGTAAAGAAATTAGCTACTATCCACGGATCATCAGGGAAGCCATTGAAATAGAAAAAAGACCTAACAACCTAAACAGAGAAGATGGCTACAAACTTCCTTATGCGTGGGAAAGACTTTTGAAAAACTAAAGTATTAATTAATCATGCTGTACATAATAACCGATTAGGTTTGTTTATTTATTTTTCATTGTTGATTTAGAATACATGACGAAGCCGGCAGAATAGCACGGCGAAACTGTTGCTAAAAAAGTTTAGTTTAATCGCAGGAATATCCAAAATAAACTTAAGAAAACAAATATGAACTGCGAAAATCTACGAAAAAAAACCTTATCATTGTTTCATTATAAATATAGTTTTTAATGTATAATGGATTCTAAAGTAAGCATGTAATCTTGTAATGACATCAATCAGATTTTTATTTACATATTTTAAAGTTTAGAATTTAGACCCGAGTTCAGAACCTCAGATTATGCGTATTGTCAGTTTCACACGTGTGAATTATAGTGCGCGTCATTGTTCTCTTTTGATTTCATGAAGAGGTCATAAATTAATGAAAAGATCATTTAGCAAATCTTCAATCCCGTTTTGATCCAACATAAATATGCCAATTAAGGAGTGTAAAAATCCACACCTCACACCTAGTAAAACTGTGCTTCAAGACCTTATTCCGAAAGGAATCTGCAAAGTTTTCAGAATCTGTCAGTAATTTTCAAAGAAAAAAAATCAACTTGTGTGCTCTGCTGTGAAAGAAAAATTGAACTGAGTGCTGTAATTATTGTTGAAAGAAAATGAAACCCGTCATTTTTTTTAATTCCAGGTGAGGTTAAGTGTAACTCCCTTGCGCTAAACGTAATCCTCTCGTGATTATATGATTTCCATGCAGGGATAAATGCACCCAAAAAATAACCATCTCTTTAAAAGTTTATTTATTTTTGTATTACGCTCCGAGAAATTTCTTGAGCGTTTCGAGTGAAAATGATCATTTTCGAGAGGTGGCGGTTTTATTCCAAAACGATGGACATGTCATAGAGTTACGCGTCATTAGTTTGAGTTCATACACCCTGAGGCCCTTACGCTTTCACGACACCAGGCAGCGACGTCCAATAAGCTTTCATGTCCCTCTAGATACCGTCCCCTCCCTCTTCTCACCCCCCCGTATAAACCGCACCCTCTTAATCCTTCGCCTCTTTTCGCCCTTAACCCCTCCACTCCTCTTTTTCATCCCCCGGATATCATCCCTCCCCTCCCTCAAAGCAATATATCCATACCCCACACCAGTTGCCTTCATTCCATACATTTCACAAACACGTCCCCGACGTTCAAGTCCCCGTAATGCGGAGAGAGAAGGACAGAGCTTTTCCTCTCACTTTCCAACATTAGGCACCTCCGTCATCGTTCCCTACCCCATGATGCACCCCTCCCTCTACCTCTCCAATCTTCCCTCCTTCCCTGTTCCCCTTCAATATAATTATATACACATACAAGCAGTGCCCGACATGCGTTGCTATACCTCTTTTTCTTTCTACTTAGGCACACATACACAAAGCAGACACATTTATATATGCACAAAGTAAATGAAAGACAACAATTTTTTGTGTATTGAATTAAAATTGGAAAATTTCAGAGTGGCAACTGTACTGAAGAAATTAAAAGCAGAATTGGGCAAGGTGAAAGTAGCATTTAGCAAGATTAAGGAACTGGTGACAGCAAGGAACATCAATATGGATATTTGGAAAAGATTTGCAAAATGCTTTATATGGAGCATTGTGTTGTATGGATGCGAAACGTGGACGTTGAAGAAGAGAGAAGAAAAGTACTTAGAAATCTTTGAAATGTGGCTATGGCGAAGAATGGAGAAGATTGGATGGAAAGATAAAATCACGAATGAAGAAGTGCTAAGGAGGATTGCAGAAGAAAGGAAAGAAGTATACTGGGAGAAATTATAAGCATACGAGACGAGACGAGAATTCCGAGATTTTACGCTTCGTTTTTTATTTTTATTTTTTATTTATTTAATTTTTTTTTATTATTCCCTCCCGAGGAATACGTGCCCCAGCACCTCCGGGGTTTATAATCAAGGTTTTTGAGAGCATGTCCTTCGTGCTGGAATGGCTGGCTGACGGCTGTGGGTGGGAGGGATTTTGGAAAAAAAAGCTAAAAAACTCTCGCTCGGTTTCCCAATCCGTTACTGCGGCAACGCCCCCCCACCCGGTGGCTCGCATGAGTCGAAAGTGTCAATTTCGTCGTCCAGGCGTCCGGTGAGAGTGCGTCCAGCCGAGCGAGTTCGGACGGGCTTCGGACAGTTGGGGGCGATTAGTCGTCTGGCGACAGCGATCGACCGTGTGATTGTTGCTCCAACCCCTCCTACTCCCATCAGGGAATGACCTTCGATTGGTTGACACAACCTCCCCCCCCCCGCTTCCTTATCGCTTCCCCCCCCCACCCTCCACTCTTCATCATCTATATCTCTCTTCCTCTTTTCTTCTCGCTGATTTATCGCCCACAACACCCCCTATCCGCTGACTCCATATTCTATTCCCTGTCATAAATTTGTGCAATCTCCAAGAATCAGCAGGATAAGTTTGACAGCGTTGGGCAAACGGCTGTTTAAACGATTTTTTAAAGTAAAAATATTTTATTTCACACGCCGAATTGTATAATATTATCCATCACACAATGGTGTTAGTGAAATTAGGCACCCCTCCCACATATATATTATATTATATTAACTAATAGATGTGATAATGATAGTCAAAATGTGACTTCCTATTTTTTGCAAGCCAGGTGCTATATTGATGAGAAGTTGAGGATGGAATGAAGATTTCTTAGTTGCATGCTCCTCAGGCTTCCTAAAACTTCATACAGCATAAAAATATTCTCCTATTATGTTGCATAAGAGATTACTTTGGATTCATGTAAAAATTGAGTTTAAAAAAATTGAAATTTTGCCAGGCATTATTTGCATTGGGATTTGAAGGTTGGTTGGTTATTTTGGGGAGTAGGGTTAGTGTTGTGGCAATGGTACTGGTTTCCCACTTTGAGGGCCCAGGTTCAAATCCTAGCAGTGGTGGAGATTTGACATTGGAACTAAGATTGCGCATTGGGTGTTATGTGGAGAAGTAGATCTACTAAGGCTTGTGCGATGAGTCGATTAATCGAAGTCATCGACGATGATTTTAGTCATCGCGGTGCGATGACTGTAATCGATGATGATGAATGTCATCGACTACCGATGTCGATGAGTCGATGAGAATGATCGATGCCGATGAGTCGATGCGAATCATCGATGTCGATGAGAATCATCGATCCCGATGAGTTGATGCGAATCAGTGATGTCGATGAGAACCATCCTTGAGGATGATCGATATCCTTATATCACTAATTTTTCTTATTTTTTCCATTCATTTGAACGCCTTAGATCTAAAATGTATGTATAAAGTATAAGCACCCTAGCTATTGCGCCTTGAGGAAGATGGCAGGGCCACAGTGGGATGTTTGGAATTCATGTTTTTCCTCAAGTTTGTGGTAGACGATACAGAAGTAGCGATCACGTTCAATCACAGTCAATACGCAGTAGCAGTGGTAGCATTGTATTCGTTGGTTGCACTGGTGCAGTTGGTAACAGCGGTAGCAGCCTGAGCTAAATCGGCTAAATTCACCGAATTCACAGTCACAGTGATTTCGATTATTTAGTCACAGGCTGTGAGATTGCTACTTTTCAGTATCGGTGATTCAATCACAGCGATATATCGCTCATCACTACTGCACAGTTCATCGAGAGTCATCGATCGTCGTAATTCATCGATCATCGGCATTCATCGATCATCGTGTACACTCTATACGATGATCGATGACAGCCATCGTTATCGAAACATTTCGATGAAATTTTTTCATCGAAAATCGATCATCGCACGAGCCTAGATCTACTGGTGTATTCCGTCTGTAAGATGCCGTCGGGATAAAGAGCTAGCATATAATTCTATACCCTATTATAACCAAATTTAGGTTTATAAAGTGGATAAAAATACACACTGGCTGATTATTCTCACGACATTAATAGAAAGGTATGTTGTGGAGAACTCTTGGTGAAGAGTCATTGTGCAACCAGGTAACCCGAAGTTATAGGTTTTCAAAGGAGAAATGTGTTAAGTTAGTTAAAGACGGCACTCACTTTCTTCGACACTATAATGGTTTTGGTTATCCAAGGTTTGTGTAAATGATCGTTTTTAAAGTATTTTCTTGATAGGAGTATCTTGACAGATTCAAGGGAAAAACTGAAAAATTAAAACATTATATACCGAGCAGATCCAGAATTCTGTTTCAAATATATGATGAAGATAAGTGACAAGAAAAAGAAACATGTATGGGGGTGCATGGCTAGGTACTACTGCATGAGGTCATTAGTAATCACATTTGGAAATCTGATCTTGCGTGAGTGGTACTTACCTAAATTTTAGAAGTGGTACTGGGTGAAAAATCGCAAATGCATAATATTTATATGCAAAGAGAAGGTGTTACCAAATTGTTCACCCAAAATTGTGACACCCATAGCCATAACACTAGAAGTCAAAACCTAATTCATATAAATCAGCACAGAGTTAACAAAAGTATTACAGGGATAGACCATCAAGGGATACTTTTATAGAATAAATTGCCAAATGATATTAAGAATATTAAAAGTGCATCTAAGTTTAAATGCACTGTTAAAAAACTACTGTCAAACAAATTATTCTATAGTGTAGAGGAATTTTTCATGTAAATTAATTTGGCGATGTAGATTGAAATGGAAATTTTATGAAATATAATTGATATTGTATGTAATGGAAATTAATATTTGAAATGTAAAAAGTATGTATCAGAAAAATTAATTGATATGTTTCATACTATTATTATAAGAAGTGTACCACTATTCCTTGACGAAGCCATGCATTATATTGCACATGCTTATGGTGAATAAATAATAATAATAATTTGACGATTTAGGCACACACTTAAAAGAGTTAGAAAACTGGAGCTTGCTTAGATGTGATATTAAAAGAGTCGGTTATTTCTGAAGCCAGTCTTTAAGCTGTTTTCCGAGCTCTTTTGTGGTCTGGGAGAATTTCTATCTGAACAGATATTGCTGTATTTCATAGCTTCGCAAATTGGAATTATAATGCATGAAAACTGCTCCCATTGTGTGATTTTCATACTCCGTTGGAAGTATCGCGTGGCGAGCTCCTATCTCAAATGTCAAACTTACCTTTGACTGTGGATTTACTCAAGAGTGATGTGCATCTAAGTTCATCTCATACATGAGGACAATAGGGCTGTGGACAAATATATGCATACTGAAAAAAACGCTGATGTACTCCCTTATTTAAACAACGTTATTATGTATTCTTAAGTGTATGCTTAAGTATAATGAATAACGCGTTTAAAGGTCAATGAACGCGACGCAGCACTGTGTACTGTTTTTTTATTGTGATTAATATTAAATATATGTTATTACGTATCTATATTACAACCGTGCTTTATCCACTTACGTGTGAGTCACTTGTTGGAGCAGGGGGGTCATTTTGTAATCTCACCTTTTTAATGACTCTTAATGGTGGGAGAATCGTTTCGCTCACTTAATGATCGGCTCACGATCGGCAAATGTCCGATGGTGGCTCTATTTCACGCTCCTAACGACAGGTGAGATAGAACTAATGGAATGCGAAGCTAAATGAAACGGATAAAGAGTCGAAAGATACGGATCAAGAACCGGAAGAGCGGATGAATCAAATAAATAGACCGGCAGTTCACCGCTTGAGATCCGAAGATGGTCACGCCGCCTGGGTGGCGGATTTGAACTACTAAAAGTGACGTAATTTTCCACATTTTATGACGTAATCTCACCTTTTTAGTGACTCTTAGTGGAAAAGAAGGGAGATTCGTTTCCCTCTCTTAATGATCGGCTCACGAACGGTTCGTGTATTGCCGAAGCTTCAATTACCTTATATCAAATAAAAGATGTCGAGACTAGCGGATACCCAAATTGCTCAACATCTTATGGAAGATATCTTACACTGTACATACCACGAAAATCTAAATACAGTCAAAACTACAAGCGACATGTAAGCGATCACGCAATATTAAAAAATAAGTGCATCTAACTAATGTTCGATTCACAAGCACGGGAAATATCTACCAAGAACGTAGATTTTAAGGCAATATTTGTTAAAATTATGAAATTATGGTATAAATAACTGAATTCCATTCTCCATACACTGGCGGATAGGCACACGAAAACAAAGGTATCAGCAACATTGTTTGGGAAATATTGATACGAAATATATACACAGATAATTCAAGCTAATAATAAAATAAGCATTTCAAACAAAGCATACCTTCAAGTGCCCAATATATTGGAGTTGAAAATGCTGAAGTTCTTCACGTTGAGCAAATTACAACAATACGATTTAAAATCGTTTGCATCTTTCGCGCCCTTGTTTATTTTCCAACTCAAGCTTCAAGTGGAAACGATGGTGGCTCCATGTCACGTTCTTTATGACAGATGAGATGGAACTAATGGCAGGCGGAGATAATGAAACGGATCAAGAGTCGAAAGATACGGATCAGAGCGGATGAATCGTCTTAAAGACCAGCACATGACCTGCAGTTCACAGATTGAGATCCGAAGATGGTCACGCCGCCTGGGTGAGGGATTTGAACTACGAAAAAGTGAGATTTTATGACGCATTCTCACTTAAGTGAGATTTCAAAATAACCCCCCAGATCGGTAATTTTACAATAGGATGGAAAGCTGACATTTTCCTTGCACATGAGGGTTGCCACTATTGTTGAAAACTCCTGGAGAAACAAAGAAGAGTAGGTAGGGGAGAAAGTGTTACCTGGCGAGAAACTTCTTCCTTGAATTGTCAATTCCATCGAATTGCTAATCTGCCACAGCAGAGCTTCTCTTAACGTCCACCCGGAATAGGTTGACTTGGGAATGATGTGGTGGCTTGGAGATGTTCGGAGGAGGAATTTGCCTTGAGCCGCTCTCTGCCCAAATCTTTATACAACGTGACCCTCAGACTGTTTTCATCAGTTTTTTATACCGCCCTAACTAATAACCAACCGGTGCTCTAATATTATGTTATTTTTCTATAAATTACTTCGCTTTTCCTAACAGCTCGTTCTAGGTTACCTGCTGTAGCGTTCGATAATTTGTCGTTATGTTTTTGAGCTTTTTATTATTGCTTTTATTGTGTTCTTGTTGATTCAACTACTACCATTGTTTTGTTAATTGATGCTATGTTTTGTTTGGCTGGTTCGTTGTGAGGGGTTGGTAGATGAAGTAAGGAATTCCATTTGTTAGCCCGGCAATGATTTTTTGCCTAAATTGTGAATAGTTCAATGACTAGGCTGAACATGAATTTAATGAAGCAATGGAGTAATTTTCATTCCGCAATACGTTGATTTTATTAATTATATTACACCTGAAGAAAATAGATGAAGTTTTAAATTTTATTTATTGAAGATAAGTATAATTTTAAATTTACTTGGGAATAAATAGTTATTTTAAGGAGATTTTCTTAAGGAAGAAGTTTTTAAAGAAAACAAGACCCACTCAATAGATTTAACAGTCATAATTGTTTACTTGGGAAATTTCATCAGAAGAATAGTAACTCTATTAATTAAAAAATATAGTTTTGGATAAAATATTTAAAAAATGCACAGAAAATGTCGTATAAAAAGCCATACTACGTCCACCCTATGCCTTTTAATACCCTTCTAACATATATTTATATGCTCCTCTAATATAAAATGACATAACCACGTTAGAATAGAAATGTGTTAACGAATTTGAATGCGAAACTTGAGATGTGAAGGAATAGGTTGAGAATAGATAGAATATATTTTCTTGAAATGGAAAAAAATTAAAAGTTTGATGCATCGGAGGAATCGGTTATTGTTAGCCAAGCACATCACATAATTAATTAGAGGAGGTGAGAGAGGCTAGAAGGTGAAAGAGGCTCACAAAGGAATGGACTAATAAATGGATGAACTCAGAAGCTGAGTGAAAATATACACCAAAGACGGTGTAATTCGCCCTGAAAATAATCATTCGACTTTACTGGGATTCGAACCTGGATCTCCCAATTACCTGTCAGGTGTGTTAGCCAGTTACACCACTAAGATATCTTAATTCAAGGCGAATTTCAGCGAAGAGGGTTTATAAGAACAAGATGTTCTCTTTCCCAGTGTACATTGTAGCACAGGAGACGTTGTCGTACATGATATGCCATGGTCGCGGAGAACAAACCCAACATTGTCGCTTTAGAACGACTAAATTGACAATTTTTCCAATCGTTGCGATTGCACAAATGATGTGGTACGCAGTCCCGCGCACTGGTGCGAAGATATATGTACTCCAAAGACGGTGAAATTCGCGATGAAAAAATCATTTGACTGCGTACACCACATCATTTGTTTGATGGCAATGATTGGAAAAACTGAGTGATTTTAGTTTATAAGTATTGGGATAAGGACAAAATAGGGATGGTTAATGTTACCAGAGCAATTCATTGACATTAAGTTTAAGTAAATGATATGTCTCTTTGAATTTGTATTTCGATAAAGTTGCCTTGTTATTTACTTCAAACGATATTGTAAAACAGGTGTAAACAAACTTTTTTTCCATAGGTTTGCCCCCTCGACAGCCCATTCCCCTCAACAGTGCACCATGTGGACAAAAGGTTTACGTAAGTTGCATTTTTTCTATTAATTAAACCCTTTTCTATATATTTTTAAACATTTTTACCCTAACCCATAATCGCAAAACAACGTAATCCCGAATGCACTCGTACCTCAGTTTAAAGAGCGCTTATACTCTATACGGTTCAGTACAATGTTGACTTTAAGGATTCCAGGGCGTTAGAACCTGGCGTTTTTTTTCCACTCCTTTGGTACGCCTTCAGAACACCGTCGTAAAGTGTTTAGGAGCGTCTCGCAAACTTCCTCGTAACCCCTGTGAAGGTGCTTTGATGGTGACGTTGTGAACGCTAAAGGTGTTTTAGAAAGCGCTTTGCAAGGCCGTTGTAAGGCGCTCGGAGAGTGCTGAAAAGCACTGTCCATAGCGTAGCGCAGCGCTCCTGAAGGCGCCGCGCTGACCTACAGCGCTGTCGCAACACCTTGGAGCGCCGTGCACGGTTCCCTACTCTCTCAAAATAAAAAAATGGTTATATACAGTTAATTATTATAAATATAGTATTACGCGATATCATACTATATTTTATTAAGTTGTCATACCTAGTTTCGATCTTTCGACATTGTACGACCCTACGCGCATATTCTCACACCCGACATCGAAATCTCGGCGTCAAGAAAGTCTAATATATATACGACGACTTCCGTGCGTTAATGTGACTTCAAAAACTATTTATAAAATGGCTATTCCGTGATAGTTTGAGGAAATACCATCACATTGCGATAACAGTTTTTTTCCATTAATTGATTGAAACGTATATTGCTAAATAGTATGAATATGAATGCAATATTACTGAGAATAAACAAGAGTTTTCCAATTACCTTTCCAATTCCAAGATGTTTTGGAACAAAGACTTATTACATTTAAGCGCTCTGATAACTGTCTTTTGCTAGGTGTAAGTCAGATTTGTGAACTAAGTCCAAATGAGACAGAGTTCCTTAAGATAAATGGCCTTCAACCATCAAGGTGTATTTTCTATCACCGCATGCTATTCAAGGGTATAAGAATAACAAATTCTCAGTATTCTACGGGGAAGAGAAATGATGATTCAATTGTGTACTCTGATTTTGGTAAAATAGTGCCGGTATTAGCTGCTTGTTTGTCTGCATCCTATAGTGTGCAATTGCTGGTTGAAAATATTGTGCTCTCAGATAATGCCGTTCTTTCTACTGAAGATGATATCATTCAACACATTCAAAAAGTAGAAAATATCGAGGGCTTAGAAATTATGCAGCCTGAAGTCATACGCGGGCAGTGTATTTTGATGGACACAACTACAGACATGTTTGTGAGTAAAATACTTCAACGATGAGATGTTGACTAAAAAGTTCCCGCTTGTAATATTATTAGTGAAAGTCTTCCGATTACTTGGATAAAAACAGTACCAAAACGCATGTCTCATCTGGTGGCAAAGAAATATTTTGGATCGATAAATTTGTTGAATTTAGAAAAAAAGGTTTCCTTATTATCCCACTGGATGTGTAAAACAAGAAATATATGGGATTTAGCCCTTATTTATGCGCTGTAGCGCTTTGAAGTACCCCTCTTAGAGAGCGTGTAACAACGCCTTCGAAGATCTTAGGCTTTCCCGGCGAATAATATTAGTAAAAGCGTCTCCAATTTGCCACAGGGTAAGGCTTTTAAAGGCCAACGTTTCGACAAGGGACTCCCTCATCGTCATCAGGGCTGAGACTAATTGCCTCCCTAATGAGTGGAGAGACTGCACGCACGGTGGAAACCAGAATTAAGGAACACAAGAGGCATATGAGACTATTTCAACCCGAAAAATCGGCCCTGTCTAGAGCATAGTCTAGATAATGCGCACTCCATCAATTTTAACGGCACCAAAATCCTTTGCCGTTGAAATGGATACTGGTATGGTTTGATGAAAGAGGCTATCGAGATAAGTTTGGAGGAGAAGTAGTTAAATAGAGACTCTGGGCAGTACATCAGCCAAATATGGAGACCGCTACTCTATAAAATTAAACGGTCGCGGTTACAATTCAAATTCAAACCGCCTTGAACGAGCCGGTCAACAATGGGTTTTCAACCGCCCTTGGCCAGCTATAAAAACTCCTGCATTGACCAACTCGGCAATCAGTCTCAGCCCTGATGACGATGAGGGAGTCACTCGTCGAAACGTTCGAACATCGTGACAACACCCTTTAAGGAAACCCAAAAATTCTTCGATGGCGCTTTGAATCGCTCTCTTCGTGAGGGCGATCTGAAGCACCTTTGAACTGAAACATAACACCTCAAAAGGTGTAGTCCAAAATCGTTGCAATAGCGCTCCGGAACGCCTCTGCTCACAGTGCACCACAACACCTTGTATGCGAAGCGTCTTGAGAACGGTGATGTCAAGACGCTTCGGTGGTGGTTAGGAGCGCCTCCGCCCGAAAGGGTGAATCAACATCTTGCGATCACCTTGGAAATGTCTGGCCAAGGGTGTTTACAAGGTGCTTCGGCGGTGCTAGGGAGCGCCGTCCGCTGGACAGCGTAACAGAACACCTCGCCAGCGCCGTGACAACGCCTTATGAGCACCTCAAACGCCTTTTAAACACCTTGAAAAGTGTTGAGAAAATCGCCAGGGGATCTGTTGATATCTCCAATGTGTTTTGGGGTTTTCACAGCGTGATATAATTTATGTATATAATGACCACTTACAAATACTTATTTCTTTTTTGAGTTTTGGCCAATTTAAAAGTCATCATTTCACCGCCGTTTCTACAAATGTATTGTGACCCTTGGCGCTAATTTAAATAAATTATGAAACGAAATCAACGACAGGAACAGGTATTGATAAAAATTTAGGAGTAATAACTTAGGAGTTAATTACACTGAATATTTTTTTCTCTATCAGGCACACAATGCTTACAAATTACAATAAACCTGTGAAATTCAAACTAAGTATATTAACAACATGGATAAAAATATGTCAACCATTTCAATGTATATAGGTTAGATGCAAACAGTCTCTTGACTACAAGTAATCACACCAAATTACACAAAAATTATTAACCAATTAATTTAGAAAATATAATGAAAAACGCATAATATAAATTCAAAGATAATTAGTTGGTGACGATA
Source organism: Pyrrhosoma nymphula (assembly GCA_963573305.1). NCBI lineage: Eukaryota > Metazoa > Arthropoda > Insecta > Odonata > Coenagrionidae > Pyrrhosoma > Pyrrhosoma nymphula. Next base: position 19,274,996 of record OY754330.1, on the reverse strand, counting down.
GTTTTGCTGGTATTCGAACTAGAACTCGACCTGAGGACGCTGTTTGTTATACCAACGAAACTGTCGTCACCAACAAAGTTATAATGCGCTGTAAAACCCAGCAAAAATGGAGGTTCAGTATAATGTTTCATTAATTATGGTGGCTTAACTTTTGGGTATAGTTTGGTAAGATAAGTTCCTTCTATGATGGTGATCTGTCTGAATTTAAATATCACGTAACCTTCAATGTGAGGGTACTTATCCCTTCAATCTGCCTAGTCCTCTAAGAGTAACCGCGTGGCTGACTTCTAAGCCAACCATCCACTCATGTGCATGCGGGGACATGGAGCTATTATTTTTTTATTCCTGGATCGCATTTTGATTTGATTTTTTTCCTCTCGCAACCTCCCCTCCCCCTCCCTTCTCCTCCCACTTTCTCCTTCCCCCCCCGCTCGCCTCTCCCCCCTGGGCATTGTTCCGATAGCGGGGAATCTTCTATCTTCCTGATCCCCTTCGCGATTAACTGCGATCCTCGGGGCTTAGAACCCTTGCCCGGCACATTACAACCCTGCACAGAATCCCCACTGCCGGCTTCCTGCTTCTTTTTTTATGTTCCCCCTCTCCTCGGTGAATTAAGGCTATATCTCCCCCTGGATGGGAATGGGGAAGAATGGGGTTGAGAACAAGGGTGGCTGGGATGGGGGTGGGAAGAATGGATTCCGAGCGAAAAAAACCCTTTTCCGCTAAAGCTTGCTTCCATTCCGTGAGACTCGCGAGTTTTGAAATCTGAGATTTGTGTGGCTGGAAAGTTTCCATTCACGCTTATTGTTTTTCTTTATCGCAATTTCATATCCAACCGTTTGTGTTTAAAACTCGGAAAAAGTAGCATTCTGATTCATTAGAATTTGCTGTTCAATCATTCACCAGTAGTAACCCGTGCCATACAAACTAAAATATGTCGGTTTTCCAATCATTGCGATAGAACAAATGATATGGTACACTGTCACGCGCACGGGTACTAAGTTACACACCAAAGACTGTGAAATTAGCCATGAAAAATATCATTTGACTTGACCGGGATTCGAACCCGGATCTCCCAATATGCAGGTCGGGAGTGTTAGCCTGTTAATTACACCACCAAGTCATCTTAAGGTGGTTTGAGTGAGATGGTTCTCTAGTCATAATGGAGACCATATTAAAATTTTATTTTTTTATTTCAGCGTATGTAAGAAGTATGAAAAAAATATTGTAATATTAATGGCGCAAAGATATAGTTATATATTACTTAAATTCTCAGTAATTAAATAAATAAAGCTACATAAGTCTCTAACTTGACTCATTTTTTCCCGGCGTGCTTCTGAAAACCCTTCAAAACAACAGGTTTTTTTGCGATTCTTCAAAAATTACCGTGGTGAGTAATAGATAATTTTATACAAATTGTTGAGAAAACATGCAATCTACCAGTAGTCAGTAGTCAGTTAGTTTTAGGACGAAATCTAGGTGTTATAAATTCCTAATTTTTTCAATATTCTCCCTCTGGAGCGCTCAGCCATAATCTATCCCATGTAAAACAGCTTATATTTTTAGGCAAATAGCTCGAAAAGTAGTTCGACAAGGGGTTGATATTTTGATATCATTCGAAAGATGGGAGTTTTTTCTTTAAAATGAGGCAAAAATTCATCAATATCTAGGTGAAGTGATTTTTCGCTCAAACTACCTTAATTGAAGACGAATTTCAGCAGAGGTTTATACAAACCAACAATTAAGCTCAGGTGTCGTCTGATTGGCTGATGTTCCTTTGAAATCTCTTCTGTTCTTTCCTTATGTTTTTCATGCAATTTATTATAGGTGCCCAAGTATTGCTCAGATGAAAACCAGTATCCCGATTGAATTTATTTTGATTAAGGCGGATTTCGATGGCTTCCTTGATTATGCGGTCCCAGTAGCGTTGTGAGCGGCAAAGAATTTTTGCATCTCCCATCGAATGGCATGATATCTTGATTGATGCTATGCTCCGCCACTGCCGACTTCTCTGGTTGCGCTAATCTAAAATGCCTTCGGCGCTCTCTCAGCCTCGTCTCAACCGTTCGGCCTGTCTCCGCCACGTATATTTTTCCGCAGTCGCATGGAATCTTTTATGGAACCAGCTACTGGGACGGCATAATCAAGGAAGCCATCGAAATCCGCCTTAATCCAAAAAATTTCAATCGGGATACTGGCTTTCATCTGAGCAATACTAGGGCACCTATAATAAATTGCATGAAAAACATAAGGAAAGAACAGAAGAGATTTTAAAGGAACATCAGCCAATCAGACGACACCTGAGCTTAATTGTTGGACTCGTCAAACGGTCAATTCAGTTCAGTGTATAATCCTACACAGAGAGAGTAACGTCGGCCAATATGAAGACAATTAAGCCTGACCTGGTGCAGAGCCCGAGAAAAATTCCTAAGTACGTTTTACTTACAATTCATAAAACTTTCAATAAAAATGTTTATAAAACTATTTTATGGAAAATTTTACCGTGAGCAACAGGCATTAGATCACATCGTTTTTAACACGCTTTTTTATTATCTTCACCTGTATGTTTGTTTGTAACCGACTCCTTTGGACTCGATTTTGACCCACTTTGAACGATCAGATTTCCTTTAAACTTTGTAGACTCATCAAGGACCGATGACAATACAATAATTTGATAAGATTTTCTCAATATTCTAATTTGGATCGACAGGATTAATAATTATCTTCAATTGAATAGTTCCTTTGCGTGAGAATTACACGGATAGAGTAAGCGCCATCAGTGTTTTGTTCGCGGCTCAATGGAGGACGGTTATTTGTTGTCTTTAATTTGATCGTTTAACGGCCAGTTATAATTTAATTTTAATTGCAGCAAGCTTAGACGGGAGAAGAGTTTTTTATCGTCGTATTCGCTTTTCGTATTTGCTAAATTTGTTTGTCTGTTCGTTTGTAACCGACTCCTTAACACTCAACTCCGAAATAATTCTTAACGATTTCACTCCGAAACTAAAAAACACTCTTTAATGATAACTCAAACTAAAAAGTGAAAAATAAATATAGTTTAAAAAACTAAAAAACACGCTTTAATGATAATTCAAACTAAAAAGTTAAAAATATTTTTTATATAGAAATAAAAAAATAAATGAAAAATATTAATATTATCGTGAAAAAAGCGTGGGGTGCTCGGTATATCAATTCTTGAAAATATTCAATCAGTACGATTAGTAGAAAAATGGTACTAAGAATATGGCTCAAAGCATAATCTTTTCCCGCATTTTCCATTCAGTAATTTGGGTAAACAATTACAAAAGGCATATCAAATTAACTAAGCAACGGAGAACCCCACGCTTTTTTCACGATAATATTAATATTTTTCATTTATTTTTTTATTTCTATATTAAGAATTATTTTTCACTTTTTAGTTTGAGTTATGATTAAAGCGTGTTTTTTAGTTTTTTTTAACTATATTTATTTAATATCTATCCGTGAGTAATATCAATCCGAAATGTTTTTCGTAACAGCTGATTGCAAATCTTTTTGAGGTAGTTGGCGCGATTGCCACTGATCTCAATCGTCTTCATTTGCCTTGACTGATCCGAGTTCGTAGTTCATCAGTGCTTTCTTAATTCATTTGCTTAAGGTAGTACTTCGGAAAGAGATACATTGTGTTCCGCCTTTGACCGGGATAAGCAAGAATCCCCTTGTGGGAATTCAGTGGATTACCTTTTTATTGAAGATTCTCTCTCCCTTGCTTCCTTATCGCATTCGGCCGTTGTGGAGGCGAGGCTGCTGTGAGGTGTTTCATAATTCATGAAGGGTCCGTACCGGGGCCATAACATTCTCTTGAAAAAAAAAACAAGCACACCACGACGGCCGCGCTCCCTATAGATTTTGTGCGCTGGAGAAATTCGAGTGGCGAACGGATAACCAGGGCATGAACGATGGTGGAAAATGGTGGACGAAATCACCGGCATTTTTTTCTGAGACCAACCTTGGGTTAGTATCACGTGTTAGACCACGATCGGACTTTGTCCCAGGAGATTTTATTACTCGACAAAATGTGGTACGCAGATTAAGCAGCTGTGGTTTCATCGATGAGAAGTATCAAAATGAAGACTGTTGTGTTGTGTATTTGATTTATGGTTATTAATTGTTAATTATGTTGGTATAAGTTGTTCTATAATATTTAAGTTAAGTTGGATCCACGGTAAAATGACTTAAATGTCATTTTATTTATATTCTGTCTACTTGTAGAAAACGTTGTCCTCTATCTGATATGAACAACAAAATAATACCTTTCCACGCTATTTTATTCTATAATTGAACTTGAAATTACGTGGTGTTCAATGGGAGTATGAGAGAAAAACGGGGAAAAATAGTATTTTTCCATAAAAAACAAATGCCATTTTCGTGGAAAACTGTCTCTAAGAGGAAATAATCCAGAGAAATTGAATACAAATAAAATACAGGCATCTTACCACCATATTTTTCTAGTTATTGAACAATTAATGCCGTAATTGAAGTCAAAATGCGGTAATTCGTAGGAAATAGCGCTGCAGTCGGCTCCTATGGCTGGAAAAATGTATTCATTTAAAATACATTCGTGAAATAATCTGTATATGTTGTACCTTACTTTTTGGTTTCTATAGGTAACGCATTTCATCCGCGAAAGCAGGATTTTTTGAACAAAATATAAAAAATGTGGAATTTAGTATTTTTTTTGACTCACACAGTCGCGGCGGAACCTCCTTAATATGGTTTATTTTATTTTCCTTATTTATTTGTTTATTGAATTTGGATGCATTGTTGTGTGTTGTGGAGATGGACGAGAGGGCATTGTTGAAGAAGTGAGCTGAGAGGAAAGTCACTCAAGCCTATTTTTTTAAAATGAACATGGTGGCAGCGGTAAAACAGTAATATTTCCTATGAGAAAGAAAAATGGAAATGCAGTGTCTGACGTTAACACCAAATTAACTTAAATATTACGAAACAACTTAAACCAACTAAATTAACAATTGATAATCATAAATCAAATACATAACAGGCTGTTTTAATTTAAATTTTCTTAAAGTTCAAGGCAAAATTAGTGGATTAAGTTATAAGGTGTTGAAATTAATTTTTTTAGTGAGAGAGAAAAATATGTTTTATTTCTCCTCCATTCCTTACTCCCTTTATTCCTCCTCACCTGGCAATGATGGGCATAAATAAATAAACAACGAACTTTGCACAAGATTACAACTTTGCGTCGAAACTAGTTGTGTCTTGTAACACCTTTAATTAAAAATTAGTGAATCATGTAAATGGGTTTAACTTGATAGGGAAAATATTAACGATAAATGTTATCTAATAGGATCATTTTAAGCAAAAAATGATGTCCGCCATACCCGTTAGCTTCGATGAAAATTTACCTTAGAACAAGGAGAGATTTAGGAAATAAATAAATCCTTTTAATTGAATTTTTGTTTTCTAGGGCGTCATATACTCATGGGGAATTTTTTTCTGAAGTATAGATCCAAAACCTTATAGTCTATTGATTTAGCCATTAAGGTAATCTATTACTCGTATAAATAATTTAGCAAGTAGGAGCATTTCATTACGAATGCTCTGCCATGTACCTACTGCTAAAGTACGAAATTTAAATCAAATTAATCTTGTTGGGATACTTTGTGGAAATTGAAGATAGAATTCATTGTTACAGAAACACGGTACAAAATTTAAGGTTCCGAAGAATCCTTAGGAAACTATGTATATCTACTCAACAAAGTCAAATGCAACTTTCGGATGACGTGATAATATTTGAGTTGCGGAATTAATCGGAGGTTTGTAAATGATCTTGAGTTATTTATACATTACAGATTCATTCACTTCTTGAAACATTTTAGAAAAATAATGTGAAGAAACATGTGAGTCATAAAAAACATTCAGGTTTCAGATGATTAGTCTGATGGCATGAGCGTTCAATGGACAAACAATAGCAGGGGTAGAAATCTCGAAATCCAACAATTTCCCGTAATTTGATTTTCTGGAGTTTGGTTCATGGATTGGGAGGGCAATGGAATATTCGAAATGGGATATTCAAAGCATCGTTCAGGAATTATGATTGACCGTCCGTCATCATGGTGGTATATAGAGCCGGGGGTTATTTTGTAATCTCACTTTAGTGAGAATACGTCATAAAATCTCACTTTTTCGTAGTTCAACTCCCTCACCCAGGCGGCGTGACCATCTTCGGATCTTAAGCAGTGAACTGCCGGTCATGTGCTGGTCTTTTAGACGATTCATCCGCTCTGATCCGTATCTTTTGAATCTTTGATCCGTTTCATTATCTCCGCCTGCCATTAGTTCCATCTCACCTGTCATAAAGAACGTGACATGGATCCACCATCGTTTCCATTTGAAGCTTGAGTTGGAAAATAAACAAGGGCGCGAAAGAAACAAACGATTTTAAATCGTATTGTTGTAATTTGCTAAACGTGAAGAACTTCAGCATTTTCAACTCCAATATATTGGACACTTGAAGGTATGCTTTGTTTGAAATGCTTATGTTATTATTAGCTTGAATTATCAGTGTATATATTTCTTATCAATATTTCCCAAACAATGTTGCCGATACCTTTTTTTCCGTGTGCCTATCTGCCAGTGTATGGAGAATGGAATTCAGTTATTTGTTCCATAATTTCATAATTTTAACAAATATTGCCTTAAAATCTACGTTCTTGGTAGATATTTCCCGTGCTTGTGAATCGAACACTAATTAGATGCACTCAATTTTTTTAAATATTGAGTGATCGCTTACATGTCGCTTGTAGTTTTGACTGTATTTAGATTTTCATGGTATTTACAGTGTAAGATATCTTCCGTAAGATGTTGATCAATCTGGGTATTCGCTAGTCTTGGCATCTTTTATTTGATATAAGGTAATTGAAGCTTCGACAATTCACGAACCGTTTGTGAGCCGATCATTAAGAGACGAAAACGGAACTCTCGCCTTTCCACTAAGAATGTCAGGAAAGAATAAAACTTTGCTAGTTCAACATCATCTGGCCGGTATCGAAACCGGTCGCGAGTGACTAAATTAATGTGGAACTAGCAAAGTTTTATTCTTTCCTGACAGTCATGAAGGAATTCCATCAAATTACGCCTGAAACCATTGAATTTCCACTAAGAGTCACTAAAAAGGTGAGATTACAATATAACCCCCATGGACAATAATTGTGCGGTCTTTGTTATAAATTAAGTCAAAATTTTAACCCACGGACATAGAAGGAAGTTGTCTAACACTAGGAAGTTCATTATTGCCCTTTTGGCGTGTTCGAATTAGTGTAAATATAAACTTAAGACACTATGATATTTATGTCATCGTGGTATATGATAGCTCTTGATGAGTTGTAAGAATAAGTTGCAATTTGTACTGTTTAGATAATAAAAAAATCCTTTTAGACCATTCACCGAACGATGAATATGTTGTTATTTTCGGGGTTATGAGGATGGGAGATAATTAGATAACCTTTTATTAAGAAGAACGTTTTTACTTTTAGGAAGACATATATCAACAACCAACAATGGATAAGGAGGAGTCAAGCGCAACAGGAATAAACAAACAAAAGAACACCGATTACATCGCATTTAAACTGTGGAGGGTATGAGAAATTACTCAGTTCAACAGAATATCATCAAAACGATAGTTAATTTGAAAGTTTAGTTCTCATGATTTCTTCTGAAAACATTTTACTGATGTTAATCTCCATTAATAAAAAATTCTTCTTTCTTTAATAATAAAAAAAATCTTTATTCTTCTATTGTTATTGCGATTGAATGTCAGAACAAATATGAACCGATTTTAACCCGGGAGTGGTCGCTAAGCTACTTATCACGCGAGCGGTCGCGTGTGAGACTTTTTCTCACACTCAGATGTACCATTGTTCATCTATCACAGAGCGTTTATTGGCATTATGTTACACTATATTTATATTTAATTTATTTCTCTAAATGTTCATTTGAAACGATGATTATGTGAAATTCACAGTGAAAAAATCATTCGCCTGGACTGGGATTCGAACCCAGACCCCCACGTATACACAATTACTGATGCAATTACGTAATCATTGCTTATTTTACTGGCGATTATGCTATTGGGTATTAATGAAGAAAATTACCATTCTCAAGAAGAAATATTTATTTATGACTTTCTCATGAATCATAAATTTGCATTATCGTATCTGCTCTCCATGAAATGAATCAACTTTGCGAAAGTGTAACGCAACTGAGTGATGCAAAAACACTAACGTCAGAGGTCGCGCGATGAGGAAAAGTCTCACACCTTGTAGGCGACGGTATCCGACATATCATTACACAGCTGCGGACGCTTCATTTATACTTTTTAAACAGTCGGTCAATAGTAAGAGATAAAAAGTCAGCTAGAAGGAAAGGGAACTTATTCTAACTCATGATTACAAAGTGAGCACAAGTTTAAATTTGGCTTGAGAGAAAATCTCAAAGCGCGACCAATGGTGGGTTAATGGTTTTGATAAAATTACCCGATTTCGTCTGACTGACTATTGCTGATGCTTACACAGCGGATGCTAACGCCTTCCTGTCAGATTTGTCGCTATATCCATTCGCTGATTAGTATTCCAGGTGCTATTGAGATGATGGAAACACCGAATGTGTCGTCAAATAAAACGCAAACATCACTTTGTGACGGATACACTCCAAATTGCCTCAACGTTGAGGCTTTGGTTTGTTGCTGAAATCGCTTGTGGATTTTGTTGGAAGCTTCAGGAACTCAGGAAATGTGGATGCATTAAAATGACCGCATACATTCGACAATTTAGAAGAGAGATTCGACTCGAGTACTTGATACGCGAGAGCGGCTGTGATTTTATTGGTACTGTAGCGGAAAACACTACCTTTTTCATGAAATTTTATCTCTCGATTGGGATAACAATGAAATTTTTTTTAAAGCGATCTGCGAAGTAGAATTTTTTTACGGTCAGTCAACAGCCAGAAACAAACTACTACACCTGGGGGTTTATTTTGTAATCTCACCTTTTTAGTGACTCTTAGTGGAAAGGCGGGAGATCCGTTTCCCTCTCTTTATGATCGGCTCACCAACGGTTCGTGAATTGTCGAAGCTTCAATTACCTTATATCAAATAAAAGATGCCGAGACTAGCGAATACCCAGATTGCTCAACATCTTACGGAAGATATCTTACACTGTACATACCACGAAAATCTAAATACAGTCAAAACTACAAGCGACATATAAGCGATCACTCAATATTTAAAAATATTAAGTGCATCTAATTAGTGTTCGATTCACAAGCACGTGAAATATCTATCAAGAACGTAGATTTTAAGGTAATATTTGTTAAAATTATGAAATTATGGTTTTAATAACAGAAATCCATTCTCCATACACTGGCGGATAGGCACACTAATGCAAAGGTATCAGCAACATTGTTTGGGAAATATTGATACGAAATATATACAAAGATAATTCAAGATAATAATAACATAAGCTTTTCAAACAATGCATACCTTCAAGTGCCAAATATATTGGAGTTGAAAATGCTGAAGTTCTTCACTTTTAGCAAATTACAACAATACGATTTAAAATCGTTTGTATCTTTCGCCCCCTTGTTTATTTTCCAACTCAAGCTTCAAGTGGAAACGATGGTGTCTCCATGTCACGTTCTTTATGACAGGCGAGATGGAACTAATGGCAGGCGGAGATAATGAAAAGGATCAAAGATTCGAAAGATACGGATCAGAGCAAATGAATCGTCTAAAATACCAGCACATGACCGGCAGTTCACCGATTGAGATCCGAAGTTGGTCACGCCGCCTGGGTGGCGGAGTTGAACTACGAAAAAGTGACATTTTATGACGTATTCTCACTAAAGTGAGATTACAAAATAACCCCCCTGAGTATAAATACTCGGTTATGCCTAAGCGATTGTTTCAGTGCTGTGAGACAGATCATGATTTGCATGCCATATGCCCGTTGTCTTCTAAAAATAAATTATGTAGAACTTGGGGTGTGAAACTCTTAATTTGCTGTAAATAAGGATGTAGGGCGCGAGGTTGATATTAAGATTTTTAAATGTAAAAGGAGGAAGCTCACTAAATATGCATGTGTATGATCGTACAGGGTGGGGGAGAATGGACTCTCTGATTTGACGGGTGAATTGTAAAAAAACAAACAAAGATAGTTTTAAAACGTTTTTATTTCCCAAAACTACATTTAATGCCATTTTATTTTCATTTGGATTTGAAAATTAGTTCATCGAGGTGACGACCTTGGCGAGCGATGCACATATTGAGTCGTTCAAAAAAGTTTTCGAAAACTCTTCTCAGCATATCTTCTGATATTCCAGCGATGACATCTGTAATTGCCTCCTTAAGAGCTTCCAAGGTCCTCGGTCGAACTTTGTAAACTTTGAGATATCCCCAAAGAAAAAAATCGCATGGACTCAAATCCGGGGAGCGAGGGGGCCATGGAACATCGCCTCGTAAGGAGATCAGGCGGCCGGGAAACTGTCTTTGCAGGATTTGGCGTGAACGAAGGGCGGTATGAGCCGTGGCACCGTCCTGTTGAAACCAAAAGGCTTGTGTGTCATATTGTTGACCATACTCTTCCATTTTAGGTTGGAAAAAGTTCTCCAGCATGTCACAATAACGCTCAGAGGTAACAGTAGCAGTTAAACCTCGAGATTCAAAAACGTAAGGCCCAATAATGCCTATGGAGGACACGGCGCACCAAACTGTCACTTTGGGGCTATGAAGAGGTCTTTGGTGAAGTTCACGAGGATTTTCAATCGCCCAGTACCGAAAATGTTGCTTATTAACTGTGCCGGAGAGGTGAAAATGCGCTTCATCGCTAGACCACAGAATAGCGTCGGGTTGCACAGAGGTTAAAATTGCATTGCAAGCATCTGTACGTTTCACCCAGTCTTGTGGACTCAATTCTTGAACGACCATCATGTTGCAGGGGTGTAAGTGAAGGTCAGTGAGTAAAATTCGCCTCACCGTTCTGGGCGATATTCCAAGGGCAGCAGCATGTTTCCGCGCAGAGCGCGATGGAGACTGTTCAATGGACGCTCTCACTGCCACGATGTTTCCAGGTGTCCTCGCAATTTTAGGTCGCCCAGCTGGGTTTCTAGGAAGTGCAGATCCTGTCGCCCGTACACTAGTAATCCATTTCCTAATGGTTTTAGCATCAGGAACCTTGTCATGACGAGCCAAACCAAACTGCCTACGAAAAGCCCTCTGCGTCGTCACCACACTATCATTGTTTTTAAAGAACGTTTCTATGACAAGGCCTCGATGCTCACCAGACCACTTCATGGCGACTACTGAAAATGGCGTCGCAAACCCACCTGCGCGCTCTACAGTGATTGTCTGAAAGTAGGTAGTCCATTCTGCCCCACTTTGTATAAGTATATTTCGAGTACATGCGTCATGAAATGTAGTTTCACTAAAAAGATACCAGGAAGCCTTATAACAACTAGCTTTCCATTCAGTGTACCCTTGATGCTCGTATCATAGGTCCTTTTTTTGCCTTGCATTTAGGATCCTTCAATTTACCGCTCTGAGCCTTGCTTAACCTTTGTGGTGTTCCTAAATTCTCTCTCACATTACCTGTTAAGCCTGTACGAGTATGATGCAATAATGCAATGCAAAAGTATCAAATTTAAACCGTACGCAGTGACAATTACTATTGAAATAGCAAAGGTTGATAGATGGTCACCTCGTCTCTCCAGTTCTCTTGAGCCGTCTTCTGAGTGATTAACAGCTTCATCGCTTCCCTTGTGTACATAAATATATTTGCATTCAATGATTTAATTGAGTTGCGCAATTCAACGTTGATATGTGCGTTGAGTATCTTAATCAGGATTGGATAATAGGGTACAATCCAGCGGTTGACAACGTCAAAATGAGCATTTTCAGCAGCAGCCATGTTTATTTGTCCTATGAATCCTTCATTACCCGGACTGCGCCTTCGGCATAAAGGGTAGCCATAATTATTGGTTTCGGTTGCTAAATAAAAAATCTATGGTCATTATTAGTGCATTTGCCGATTTTCATGCACGAATGGCGTTCATTTTGCAGAATTTCCGCTCTACTTTCGGGTGAGAAGCATGTAGTGACGTCATTATTGTTTCCGCCATCTTAAAAGAGAGTAAAGTTTCGAAACAAATGGATCTATATTTGAACCGGATTTATTAGCTAGCTACCCGACCGTAGGTTGGGTTGGGATGAAATTTGTGCGGTTCTTAGCATAACCCGAGAAAAACCACGGGGAGATACTCATGCGATCGCTGATGGACATGTCTTTGAGCATCCAAGTATAACCTTAGTCGTTTTTCATACAAGGACTCAGTTACTCGCCAAGAAGACATTCCTCTTGCTTTAGAAGATTCTTTCGAAAAGTTACCCTTTATTCTGTTAGGCATGTTGATAGATATATTTTCAAGTCCAAGGAGGGTAAACACAGCGGCGAGTGAGAGACTGGAATAGGCAACTCGATGATTGAGTGAATGTAAGTTAACTGGACTTTAACACTTTTAAACATATATAAATATTTTGTAACGTTTATGATGTGGGAATTGGCCTAAAAACAGTTCACAATCGTAGTGATAGGCAGGCGGTTCCACTACGTGTAATAAATCTGAGTATTAAACGATAACAAACAAAGCTGTGTTTGTTGTAGCAAGAGAGGCATTATTACCATTACTATTCGCTGCACGTAAATATTCTTGCACATTTAATTGTTTGCGTAGCCTCTTTAATTACTTTATGTGTATCGTTTACTACGTAAGTGTTCTCTCATATACATGCAGTGCCCCTATGAGAGCTACTTTGAGAATAGACTTTGAAGAGTAAACTTGTTGTAAATGTGCATTGAATTATCGATTACCCCACGAAGCAATCTATCATGGGGCCCTTGGGACTCTGGGTCCTTCTTATACAGATTTGCTTTCTACGTGTTATGATGGGCCTGCAGGAAAACATGATGCTAAATGCTAGAGGCATGAATATCCTATGAAATCACATCTCTGGTTGTCAATGAAATTAGCTATTGCTGATTTTAGAGAAAAAATGAGATTTTTCAGCTAAAAAAATAAATTTCAGACAAATATGAAGCCTAAAAAATCAAGAGAAAGAAACTTTATTTATTCAGCCATCCGATCAAAAAAATCACGGCTCTCTATCTTGAGTGAAAGTACTTTTAAAATACAAAAAATGAAACAACTGCACCGAACCCAAAGCTTAGCATGGACCACCAGGGGGTCCTTTGGGGGCCACGAGGGCTTTTCAATACAGCCTATGTTACAGCTAGATACCTATATTTTCTATCTACATTACAAATTTAAGCTCAATCGGTTCAGTAGTTTTTGAGTGATGGAGCAACAGACAGACAGACGGACATACAGACACCGTCCAATTTTTATATATGTATAGCTGAATTACCCCTGCGAAGCTCGGGGTAACACTTTCTTTATAAATTATCATATAAGAGGAGAATCGATTGAAGAAAATGAAAAAAAAAAATTTCTTTTGGGTATCCGATAAAATAATATTTTTTAACTCTCTATCTTGAGTGAAAGTATTTTTTAAAAGCAAAAACCTTTAACCGTTACACAAAACCCAATGCTTTGAATTCCTATTCAGGTTAACTGAGCAAAATGAATTTCAAATGCGTTAAAGACCACATCTAGTTATCAAAGAAATATGCTGTTGTTGATTTCTTAGAAAAAATAAAGCACTGCATGAAACCCAATGCTTAGCATTCCTAATCAGCTTAACTTTGTTAAATCAATTTTAATTGCGTTAAAGAACAAAATAAAGGAAATATGCTATTGTTGATTTCTGAGAAAAATTTGCGTTTTTGCAGCTTAAAACGCGATTTTTTAGACAAATATGAATAGAAAAAGACAATCGATTGAAATAATTATAAACTTCATTCTCTCAGCCGTTTGATTATAGAAATCCCAACACTCTATCTTGAGTAAACTTAATTTTAAAAAGCAAAAAATGTATCCACCGCACAAAACCCAACACGTAGCGTAGACCACCAAAGGGCCCCTTTTTGGGCCCCGAGATCTTTTTAAAGTAGCTTACAATTTTCCTCCTGACTTGAACTATTAGTCTGCAAAATTTCCTCCTGATCGAAGTAAAAGTGTAGATTTGTATTAAAACCAAACTCACTGTCAATCATTCTTTATTATGTACATAGATGTCACCCACCGATGGATTATTGTAAAGCGCTTGATAGGAAAGTACGGTCAACTTTGCGCATCTAGCCATCGTAGGCCTTTCTTTACATGAGAGAGATAGGGACTAAACATGTTTTCACGAGATAAAAATGAATTAACTATATTTCATCGAATTTGAGCCATGATAACTTGTGAATGATTAAATTGCCTATAATACCACAACATTATCATATCAAGTTTATCCTCCAAAATGCGGGAGTCGGCCTGTTTAATACGAGCCCAGCAGACGACTCAAACGGCAGCAGACGGCGTCGTCTTCAATATAAGTGGAACGTCGCGATATTTTCCCCGCTCGTGAAGTGACTTATCGTTGATAACAGGCGGAATGGCATTTAAAAATGTTATAATACTACCTAAATATTAGCTTACTTGTCAATTAGGTATCAAAATCGACTAGGTATAGAATATTTCTCTGCAATAGAAGTAAAACGTCAAGTCTATTCCTCGACCATGAAGTGAATCCTCATAGAGAACAGACGGTGACCAACCTTGTATTGTCACTGGAATCTTAATCATTGTGCATAATGGTCAGTGCCTCAGTTAAACATGGAGTGCTGATCGTGGAAATCCTGTCAAAATGCTCACTTGACTTGACAATGACAATGCAGAACATAAATTAGATAGTAGATCGTATTAATACGATCGTATTAAAATACCATTCCGCCAGTTATCAACGATAAGTCATTTTACGAGCGGGGAAAATATCGCGACGTTCCACTCATATTGCAGACGACGTCATCTGCTGCCGTTTGAGGCGCCTACTGGCTCGTATTAAACAGGTCGACTCCCGCATTTTGGAGGATAAACTTGATATGAAAATGATGTGGTATTATAGGCAATGTAATGATTCACAAGTTATCATGGCTCAAATTCGATGAAATATAGTTAATTAATTTTTATCTCGTGAAAACATGTTTAGTCCCTATCTCTCCCATGTAAAGAAAGGCCTACGATGGCTAGATGCGCAAGGAACATGTAAGGAACCAATCAGAAGCCTCGATTGTTGGCATTTGCCGAGATCAAACGTTGACCGTACTTTTCTATCAAGAGCTTTAGATTATTGGCGTACAACTTCCGCTTGCGGTGTAGAAGTATGCAAGCGTCCTGGTCATATAAAGGAGCGTAAGTGCTTTTATTCAACCTCAACTGCACTCAGAGCCCCCATAGTGGGGGTTAGAAGGGTTTTTATCGGCTTGGATATCATATTTCGTTACGGATATTGATAGGAAGCTGTTGCATGGGGTTGTAGTTTTTCAGCCTCATGTGGAGTCGTTAACTCACGTGATGGATAGCCATGTGTTCTCGGTGACCTCATTATTAAGTATAATATATACTACTTTCAAAGATGCATCGTAGGGACTTATGAATTGCTAAAATAACACCTGAAACATACCAGGATTGACGCCGTTTGTAATGAAAATATACTACGTCATTCCCTACTCATTAGCCCGAGAAATGTATGTAAGTTCCTACAATATTATAATACATTCTGTATTTTGCTGCAGGAGCGATATTTATTAAGAATGCCGTTCAAATACTCTGGAAACACTCATTTTTCCCCCCCGGTGACCTCTGAGTGACCCTTGAAGGTCAAGGGATGACAAGAGGGATCTGAAGACTTTACCATAGATCTTGGCACATTTTTACACCTATGATTTGACAGGTTTTTAGCGGCGATTCGCTTTTCGTCACCCTTATGACCTTGACTGTGCCCTTTCTGGGGTCACGGTAGCGATTTCGAACTCGAAAGTTCTTTCATCGTGTTTCTTGTGCCCAAAAACCTAAAAGTTGAAAGTTTCGCAAAGAAATTCTGTCTTTTTTGTATTTAGAAAAATTTAACTTTGAAAGCCCATAAGGCAAAATTTGGATTTTTGGTTGAACCCTATTTATGGGGTCAAAAGTTCATATTTATAAAAATTCGCTTCCACTCAACAAAACTTACGAACTTTTTCTACCTAGGTACCAAATTTCATCGATGTGGCACGAAAGAAAGTGTCTGAAATTATAGGTTAGAAATGACATACGATCATTGGGACACAGTGTATAAACTCAGATTTTAGGTGATGTAGCAACTTTAAAGTCATTATTAAGCTTGGAAATGTTATTTGTTCAATTTAAGCCAAGTTCCTAACCGCATGAATAGGCTCAAATAATGCGAAGCTTTTCACGTGAATCCGATTTCTTCGGATGGTTAAGCAGTAATCCTTATATACACCATTTAGCATCTTAGCCCGGAAGTCCGCCAAGAATATTATCAGACTATTTGAACTAAATCTATGAAATGTAAGCAGGTGCGTGACTGCCTACCAAACCCGAACGTAGCTGGCTAAAGTTCCTTAATTTGGATTCCTTAATCACATAAACAGAAATTTGAGTTGCTATGTGAATTCGTAAGTTATTGAAATATTATTTTTTCTGTTGCTAGTCTTGTCAATCACCTCACACGCATGCTGTTTACAGAATCATTTAATATTTTTTTAAAGAATGTCGAAGGTATGTGTAAAGTATAATGTTTGTATTTTGACTAAAATCATTATAAATTGATTGTAATTGATTGATTGTTGGTTGATTGAAAATGAGAAAAAAATATATGTAATTATAAATTGTTGTAATACTTCTAACTTGGTTCTGTCAATGTTTTAGCCCTGATAATGTCAATAAAAGTTGACTAAACGTTGGCAGATACGCTGTGATCATTATAATTGACCAAAACCTCAAAAAATTTATCATTAACTTGGAATTTCAGAGATAAAATCACGGTCAAGGAGGGTGATATGCTTCCATGGCGAATTTCCAACAGTGGTGTAATACCTTACGAGTATGCTGTAGCAATGTATTTGCGAACTACTCTGTCTCCATGAGAGGAAGGTGGAAAGTCACCGTCAACACAGAATCAGGAAAAATATTCTCTTTATCCGCGCCAATGTTTTCCTCTATGTTCTGTTCCCTTTTTTTTAAATCTTCTGCATCGAGTGAGTGTACACTCACTTCTGGGAGTACATATGGACACGCATGTGAGCGCCTGAACATATATATTTAGAGGAGGGAAAATGAGATGAGAGATTATTGGCACATTTTTACATGTATGGAAGCAATCGTTTCCGCCTTCGTCTTCGGGACAAGGAGGGAGATCGACCTGGAAGAGGAAGAAGGAGGAGGAGGCGAAGTGCTCTTGAGTTTGGTATTTGGGGGGGGGGGGTTGAGGAGGGAAGGTTTTTTTTAGAGAGGCTGATGAAGGCGGGGCTGTCGGGCTTTTTTTGTTGCCAATGTAGGAGGAGGAAGGTGGCGTATTCTATATCTCTTCTCTCGCCCCCCCCCCCCGCCCCCCCTGCCCCCCCTGAAAGTCCTCTCCCGCCTCCTGCTTGCCCGATTGATTTATGTCTCCTCGGGAGAGTCCTTGCAGTGCCGCCCAACACTCACCCTTGCGTTGCATGTGTGTGGGTGATGTGGAGGGACGAGTACGGGGGGTTGGAGAGTAGGAGGAGGAGGGCGTCGAATGCTTCTTTGAATGGAGTTTGGCGGATGTGACGTGGAAAATGGAGCGAAGAAAACTGGTGGGGTATAGGAAGGGGTGGGGTTTTGGGGGGGGGGGGTGAAAGAATATAAAAAGGTGGGTGGTTGGGTTTGCGAGAGCGCTGGATGGAATGGATTGGAGTGATAGGAGGGTGGGGGAGAATTTTCTCTCCCCCTGGTGGGAGAGGGGTGTACCGGGGGCAGTGTTGCGGAACTAGGTTATAAGGGGGAGTGAGAATTTTGAGTGGCTTTGGGGTGGGAGATGGGGGAGAGGTGCTGAGCGCTTTTTCTACATCCTTGCTTAAATGGAATCGGGGATGTGTGCGCGGATTTTTATTCTCAGCTTCCACTCACCCTTCCGTGCGTAGGTATATTTTGTTGTTTGAGAATCGGTTAACTTGCTGAACGAGTGTGGTACGTTTTCCGGTCTATCGTGAAGCCATGATCGGGAGGACACCTTGTCTTTCTGTTTTTTTTTTCGATAGGTCTTCTAAGATTTTATTGAGTGTAGCCTGGGAATGTAATCTATTTATTTATTGAAATTTAAATTGCAAGTAGGCAAATACCTGGTGGCAGAGGAAGGAGACATGCTCATAAAATAACCTGATCAAACAATTACATGAAAAGAAAGAAAAAAATAAAAAATAATAAGGGTGGATTAACATAAGTTAGAATATGAAAATTAATTTTATCTTAAATATTTTAAAGATTTGCTTCTAAATGATTTTAAGGTTTTTGTTTAGGGCTCAAAAGGTTCATCAGACACCCGGTTCCAATCATATGTACCTACCCCTATTTAAAAACGAGTACTTCCCCGCGTTAGTTTTTTGTTTCCTTAATTTTATTTTATATGGGTGTCTGCCTGTATAAATTGGTCTCTCCGTAGTTCCATTTAATATATATATGTTCCATTGTATAAGCGTTGGAGTTCTTTGAGTCTGGTTTCAGTGTGTACTTTTTTTTGTATAAACACACTATTTTAATAGCATTTCCTATGGTACAAGGAATTACGGTAGAGATTTCGATATTTTTTTAACTCATGACTTCGCTTTACCTTTCGACTTTGCGTCGGATTCCAGCTCAGAATACAGATTAATCCAGGTTTTGCATTTGCGTAAAAATTAATAATTTTTTTATCATTCCTGCCGATACTTTGTAGATCATATAAAGCATACAGCATTGATATTTTTTTTTACTTTCTTGCTGGCAAAAGTTAATATTTATATTCGCGAGATAGCCTCATTTTCTTAATATTGTGCTCTTACTTTTGGACCACTGTGGATTGGAGAAGTTATTTTTTTGCTGTATGAAACGGAATTCCACAAAATTACACCGAACCGTATTTCACTCATTTTCTCCATTTTAGTTATACGTATGTAATGCATTTATCCAGATGACAGTTTGCTGAATTATTGCGGACAATGATTTCACTGCACGTGTTTTTTTCTTTCCAAGTGGAACCATGGCTTAAACCTTAATGTGGTGTGATCGAGATAGTTCCCTAGTCATAATGGAGACCATATTAAAATTTTATTTTTTGATTTCAGCGTCTGTAATAAGTATGCAATAAATATTGTAATATTAACGGCTCAAAGATATGGAAATATATGACCAAAATTCTCACTAATTAAATAAATAATGGTAGATAAGTCTCTCACTTGACTCATTTTTTCCCGCCGTTCGGCTGAAAACCCTTCAAAACGGCAGGTTTTTTGCGATTATGTAAAAATGACTGAGGTGAGTAATAGATTTATTTTATAAATAGTTGAGAAAATATGCAATCCACACACCGTTAGTTTTTTGACGAAATCTAGGTGCGATAAGTTCCTGATTTATTTAATATTTTCCCTCTGGAGCACACAGCCATTTTCTATCCCATGTAAAACAGCTTACCTTTTTAGGCAAATTGCTCGAAAAGTAGTTTGGCAAGAGGTTGATATTTTGATATCATTGGAAAGATGGGAGTTTTTTCTTTAAAATGAGGCCAAATTTATCAAATTCTAGGTGAAGTGATTTTTCGCTCAAACTACCTTAAAACGTAGAATAACTTACTGTTTAATTTGATATCTGCACTCCTGCAGCGATATCTCATACACCATGTCGTTCTGGGAACACGCCATTACTTACCAGTGCACGGCATGATATTCTTATTCTGGGAGTGTTTTGCAGTCGTGGCTTCTTATCACCTCTACTTCATCACTTGCTTCATCCAATTGCTTCGGTTTTAAGCTTCATTGACGAAATATTTACCCGTTTAAATCCGATGACATCACACAAAAAGACCGTTTCATTAATTACCAGGATGTCTCCTTTGTTGTGAAATATTCTGGGATAGAGAAGTCGTGCGTCACGTAAGGTATTTTGAGCGAAAAATCACTTCACCTAGAATTTGACGAATTTGGCCTAATTTTAAAGAAAAAACTCTCATCTGTCCAATGATATCAATAAATACCAACCCCTTGCCGAACTACTTTTCGAGCAATTTGCTTAAAAATTTAAGCTATTTTACATGGGATAGATTACGGCTGTGCGCTCCAGAGGGAGAATATTAAACAAATTAGGAACTTCTAGCACCTAGATTTCGTCAAAAAACTAACGGTGTGTAGATTGCATGTTTTCTCAACTATTTGAAAAAAATTATCTATTACTCACCGCAGTAATAATTACAGAATCGCAAAAAAAACCTGCTGTTTTGAAGGGTTTTCGGCCGTACGGCGGGAAAAATGAGTCAAGTTAGAGACTTACGTAGCTTTATTTATTTAATTACTGAGAATTTTGATTATGTATAACTATATCTTTGCGCCATTAATATTACGATAGTTATTTCATACTTCTTACAGACGCTGAAATAAAAAAAATAAAATTTGAATATGGTCTCCATTATGACTAGGGAACTATCTCGCTCAAATCACATTAAGAACTTAAGAGAGAAAGAGACATTAGTAAAGATGATCAATAGATGAGTATGAGATAGCGTCTTAGTTGAAAAAAACAGAAATCACAACTACCTTTTAAATCCATCATTGAAAAGGTTCATGAAGACTAGTGTTCCGAAAACTTTGACATATGCAAAATAATAATGAATTTCGCCTAGTTTGGTTGCAATATAAATTCTCTTATCTATTCTTTGGTTAAGGGAATGGACATGATGGGTGATAGTTATTGCTTTAAGATGAGAGTAGAGTGTAGAGCTGTCTCAATGTGATCAGTGCTTTAATTGCAATTAGCTCCCCATATTGGGAATGGAAGACATAAAAGTAGTAGAAGTTATATAGAAATGAGCTTGAGAGTAATGATGAGATCAAAGTGTAGCGTGATTTTTAAAAAGTATATTAAGAAGAATTAGCCTTTTTTTAGATTGTTTGTAGTCATATATTTTTAGAAAGCTCGTCAATTTTTATTGGACATCAAAATTGATTATGAATACACCGAAGAGGGTGAAATTTGCCTCGAAAAAATCGTTTGACTTGGTCGGGATTCGAACACGGGTCTCCCAATTACCGGTAAGGTGTGTGTTAGCCAGCTACACAGTTGTGCTGTATAACACACTAGATTGGCAGTTGGAATAACTGGGTTCGCATCCCGGGCAAGTCAAATGAGTTTTTTCATGGCGAATTTCACCCTCTTTGGTGCATATCTTTGCTCCCGTGCGCGTGACTGCGTACCACGTCATTTGTGCACTCGCATTGATTGGAAAAATTGATTATGTAAATGAAAACTGTATATCCAATTACTGATTGCTTTGAAGAGTATGGAGCTCATGTTTCCATTTCCAGGCCTAAAGATGTAAAGTTTAAGGTTTACTTGTTATTGTGTTTGCGTGTAACTTTTTAATTTTTTCCGAATGATCCCCAAGTTATTAAAATTTATATCCCTTTGTGTGTACATGGATGAACTCATGCACTTCATTTTAACGAGTAAGTAATTACGTAACTTTCCTCGTAGTTTCATGAAAAAATACTTTTTCATTATTGAAGTATTTCCACAGAGTTGAAATTTGTAATTGTGTGAATTGAAATTTTCTTTGTGTGGTTGTTGTTGAAATTGAGGCAACTTAACAAAGATTTGCAACTTAACATATGCGACTTTCCGATTGCGCAAACAGAAATATCATAGGTCTTTTGTTTTTTTGTACGATCTTTAAATTGTATTTTTGGTATATAATTATTTAAGGAAGGAAGACCTAACTTTTGAAATTAAAAGGATTAAAAAGTCCGAAGGACTTTAATAGTTGTTAACGTCTGCAAAAGATTTTTCCGGCATTTTGTCTTCGATTATCTAGTTGACTCTATTTTTTTGCCTCAATACAACGTGCTTTGAGCCGTAAAAGTCGGTACTCTACCATACTCATTCTTCGCTACTTCGGCTCCGCCTCAGGTACCGTTCAGGTAGTCGATATATAACGATATTTTTCTCTAATCACAATAGATTCCAAATTCGACTTCAATTTTAAAATCCAAGCATTTGTAAGAAGCATGAAGCAAATATGTTAACCTCGAATGGTGCAAAATATTTTTTTTGTGTCCAAACTTCTCGATGAATCATTAAATATGCATAATTGAGTCTTCAACTTTACTTATTTTATTCATACCACACGTTGTAACCTTCCACAAACTAAGATTGTTTGCCATTTAATTTTACATTATTACGGTGAGCAATAAATATTTGTAAAAATAATTGAGAAATCTAAACAGCTATGCGTAGTTGCATAATAATACCGTACCCCTTGAAAAATGTTTTCTATATTTTGGGAAATATCTCGATAGGTAGGGAAATAAGTGGCTGATATTTTGATATCCTTCGGAAAGTGACATCGTTTAATTTTTAAAAATGAGGTAACATTCATTGAATTTTATGTTCAGTGATATCTTGCCAGTAGTTCCTGAATATGGTGAGCTTAGTCGAAGAATGCACTTCCCGTACACATCCATTCTCATTGGTTATCTACATTTAAGTGCTAGGGGAGGGATATGAAACGGTGGTATTTTGTGTTGACGGAGGGGAGGATGTGTCTGTTGGCCTTCTTGGGTGTCTGAAGGGAGTGGGTGTGCCGAGTTGGGAGTTGGGGATTCAAAGGCATCAGGCAAAGCGTAGTGGAAATATTACGTACTACGGTAGAAGCGATCACAGGAATATGATAAAGGAAATTGACTGCCGAACCGATAGATTTAAAATGTCTTTTTTCCACGTAAAATAAGGGATCATAATAGTTGCGATAGATCAATCATGTGAAACTCCCACCCTCAATAGGTAGAGTAGAATCTTCACTTGTGCTTGATAACACAACATCATTACTAACACTTCACACCGGTCGATTTGTCGGGCATTATTTTATTTTGTTCCCTGCATGAAGTAGCATCTCGTAGAATTCATAAATTAACAGCATTATTAATATTAACCACTAGATATGTCTGTAGCTCTGTTCTGCAAGTTTGCATGTTCATTTACGTATCAATCTCTCAGTTTCCGGTTGGACTGCGCACTGTTCTCCTGACTGCTTTTTGGTCTCTGCGCCTAGCGCCAGGGGGAGCGTGAGAGGTTCTGACTTGTGCTGGGACGAGTGCTGCATGCCTGGTGTGGAATCACTCCGTGCCACACACCCTAGTGGTGGCTTGCACGGTACTTCGTAGTTGTAGATGAACATTCAATGTAAAGATGAAAAAAAGACACATTTGTGATTTAACTCCTTACAATTATTACTTTATTTACTAAGTGCAATAACGTCGTAGCGTCATCATCAGGTTGGATGACTTCTTTTACTTTCGTCTTTAGTTTGGGCACTGTGCCTGCTTCTACTTGATCATATTTACCTCTCAGCCGATGGTGAAACTGTCTCTACGTCTGTTTTTGTTGTCTTCAAATGCTTCTTTTTCCCAAATGGTGATTATTCTCGTGCTGCTTATGCAATGATATGGTCATGCATTCGACTTATGGGATCGTTCCACTCTATTTTTCGGTGTAACACACTCACTGCTTGATGTTTCCCACCTTGCATAATCGTCGTACATATATATTCGTACCTTTTTTTGTCAAATGACGTTTCCGCACCTTATCTCCGTATTTTTTATTCTATTGGGCTCGCCACTGTGAGAATGAAACGAGAATGTCGAAATCGGTAGGGGTTAGTATTTTAATAAATTGTGTGAAGATATACATCGTCTTAAGTTTTTTTTTCAGGAGGACGGAGGGCTTGAGGAAGTGGGGTTGTCATGGAGTGGAGTTTTTTTTCTCTCTCTATCGTGGCTGGTTGCGTATTTTTCTGGGATGAGGGACCGTTCACTGCCTCTCTGACACCATAACCCCTTAACCCTATTCTCCTTCCACCCCCTCCCTCCCCTGCAGGAGGAAGGGATGAAGGAGTGGTTGGGGGGGAGGAAGCTCTTCGAAGCGGAAAGAGATAGCGGGCGAGAATACGCGTCTCAACCCCCAGAGAGCAACGGGGCGGCGGTCGCTAGTAATGTCCCCGGCCTTTTATTTTGTTGCTCTCCGTACAATGAACTCTCCGCTCTCTCCATCTTAGAGGCCTAAGAAGATTTTTATTGCGCTCGTAAGTACGGTTTGGGGGTCTCTCGAAATTTGTGAGAGATCCAAGTTTAGCCAATAAATGATTCAGGAAAACTTGAAGTCCCGAGAAAGGAGGTTTGTGGAGAACGGGAGGAAAAATAATATTAGGGCTGTTAAAATCAGATTTATGGTTCTGCGAGCGAGGCTAGGGGGGGGAGGGGGGGGACGGGGATGGAATAAGGGAAGGCAGGAAGGGAGGGTGAATAAGGGAAGGAGGATTGTTATTCCTCCGTACCTAAAGAAATAGAAGTGCAGTTTCAAGCTTTTGAAAGCTACATGACTCGGTTGACAAAAAAAAGACGTTTTTCGCCATACAACCATCTGAGCGGCTATAAATTGTTGGAAGAAAGCTGTGGACATAGCGCTTTACACACACCGCGCAATAAACATTTACATTGTTCAATATATTGCTTTGGCCGAAAATACCTCGGATTTGGCGGCGATACCTTTTTCGTATGTTTTTATGACGTTGTTTGCGGTGCGGGGCGAATTGGTTAACGTTTTTAAGGGCCCAGCGTGCACCGCGTCTGTTTTGTATTTTTCGTGACTAAGTTCTTTTGCATGCAGGCTTATACTATTAAAGCCCCACCCTTTGCATTTCGTTTAAAGTCTTTTCAATTTTAATGTCTTGAAATGAGATGAAGCTCCACGGCTCCTTAGAGAAGACGTGTCCTTTAATAATAAAGAGGAACTTTGGCCGAAATAGGGCATGCGATTCTTTTAAATGGGAAGAAATAGAGAGCTAGCTATCTTTGTGAGTTTAAAAATATAATTTATATGCATTAATAAAAATATATTCGTTGCATGCTTGATGAAAAGGCTAGGTGAATAGTGACTTGGCCTCTTTGAATGGTGAGAAAAATAATTCATAGTGGTAAGAATAGTATATTAAAAAATTTACGTCATGCCTCAAGGATCGTAAATATTTACATGATACACTTCTGTAATAGTATTGCGTAGAAGAATTTGAGCGCTTACTTCAAACTGGTGAGCCAACAATCTTTATTTTTTTTAAATTTGCAACAGAAATTATAATTTTTGTGCACATGATTTCGACGTAGGTACTGCCGTTAAATTTGGTACTTTAATTATCTAAATTAAAATTTAAAAAAATTAAAATTAGTCCCATGCTAAAACGCATTCTTCCATCTCCTTGTCTTCCTTCAATCTCGTTCTGTTGTAGCGTCGGACGATATTTACAAATTATTTAAACTTATTTTCTACTTTCTTTATTCTATAATTCTTTTCACTCGCGCAGAGCAGCTTCCAGTCCTGCTCTCCTCCTTGCTTAACAACCCCTCTCTCCTCCCAAACAAAACCTTAGCAACCAAAACTTTTTAACAAACACATTTTTTCACTAAAATAAATGAAAACATTTAAACAAAAATAATGCCAAATTATAACAAATTAAAAAACAAATACTGAGGTATGGTTCAAAAGTTACACTGTCATAAGTGATCGAGCCTGCTTTTTATGAGTATCTCATCCGAAGTTTCTTTTCAAAATACATTCCGCATATGTTAAAAAAAGTATCCCCTTAAAGCACAAGTAGTGTCTTGGACTGCAACTGTATACACATGACTTCCTTATCTTCCACTATTTCCTGTGCGAGGATAATCAAATATCTCCAATGAAATCTCCCTCCTAGTTCAAAAAGTGCCTGAATCATTCATTGGCTTATGAAGATTCCACTTTTTATATTTAACTTAAGTGAATATTTTTTGCTAGTTTATTTCATCAAATGCAATTGACTCCTTTTAAAGAAGTACTTTTAGACCAATGATTTAAACCTTTCTATTTCCTAGAGATATGTGAAGCTAACATAAGGTGGCACTGGTCTCAGGTGCACTTATTCTTGAAATTCTTAAACATAAACGTACCGACTTTGAAATGCGTTTTATATACTGAAATAAAAAATAGGGTTTCTAGGCTAGTTTTACTGTAGTTCAGCCTTTAAAGTGGAGTTTTTTTACATGTGCTCTAATGGAGATTGCTCGGATTACCTACGGAAGAAAAACGTCAATTTGAACTAGAAAGCGTGTATAAGGTTTTAATTAAAACTATATAAACAGCGAAAATTCCTGGGAAATTGAATAAAAATAAAATTTAGGAATCCATTTTTAATAAAAAAACTTTGTACTTTTCCACACTTTATTTCAAAACTGCGACCGGTTTCACCAAAATATGGCATCTTCTGGCCAGAAGATGCCTTAATAAGGTGAAACCGGTCGCAGTTTTGAAATAAAGTGTGGAAAAGTACAAAGTTTTTTATTAAAAATGGATATCTATCACTTCCACGAAGTCAAGCCTGAAAAAATTAAATTTAGGAATCTTACCATCTATAACTTAAAGTAAATAGCGAATTACTGCGGTAATTGAAGTCGAAATGTGGTAGTTACATACAACTGGCGCTTCTGTCGGCTTCTATGGCTGGACAAATGTGGCCATTAAAAATATATTAGTGGAATAATCTGCGTATTTTGTACCTGAATTTGGTCTTCAATGGGTAACCCATTTCATCAGCAAAAGCAGGATTTTTTTAAACCATAAAAAATGTGTGATTTAGTATTTGTTTTGACTGACAGTGAGTGGGTCCGGCCCCCACTTTACACGTATTAATGTGCATTCAAATGAGATTTAAATTTGTATGCAAAAGCAATTATCATGCAAGCATCTATGCATCAATAGTTACCAAAAACCAATCCGAATGCGTGTTAATTTACGTCATTGCGTTGTACTGTTTTACGGAAAAGTGCCTATTTAGGCCTTCCTATCCGTGCATAGTGTAGAGCATAATACCTTTGTTTTGTTTTTGGCTTGTAGATTTTTCGCTACAACAATGAATTCACCTATCTTTGCATTTGAATTTGCGCTTCATTAAATAAATCATCACAATTCGCTATGCATTTATCCCTGCATTACTCCCTGGTATACAGACTTTGAAAAATGCGTCTTGTGGTTCCACCGTAAAATGACTTAAATGTCATTTTATTAATACTCTGTCTACTTGTAGAAAAAGTTGTCCTCTATCTGATATGAACAGCAAAATAATACCTTTCCACGCTATATTACTCTCTAATAGAACTTGAAATTACATAATGTTCAATGGGAGTATGAGAGAAACACGAGGAAAAATAGTATTTTTCCATAAAATATAAACGCAATTTTTGCGGAAAACTATTTATAAGTAGGAAATAATCCAGAGAAATTGAATTAAAATGTAATATAGGCATCTTACCACCTTATTTTTCTAGTTATTGAAGAATTAATGCCGTAATTGAAGTCAAAATGCGGTAAGTCGTAGGAAATGGCGCTGCAGTCGGCTCCTCTGGCTGGAAAAAAAGTGCTCATTTAAAATACATTCGTGGAATAATCTGCAAATTTTGTTCCTTAATATTGGGTTCCTATAGGTAACGCATTTTATCAGTGAAAGCAGGATTTTTGGGACAAAATATAAAAAATGTGGAATTTAGTATTTGTTTTGACTCACACAGTCGCGGCGGAACTTCCTTAAATGTGTTAACTTACGTGCTGAAGGAAGCATAGTCCACGTTCCCTGGATTGATTGTTGTTTGGCTAGTTTAGGGCTTCCATGAAAGTAGGTTAAAATATTAATAACGCGTTTAAAAAAGTATCGTTGGGCAGTGTAATAGCCTTGATATTAGATGAAAAATAGGCAAATAATATTTCACGAATAGATTAGCATTGGTTCGAACCGCACCCTGTTCCAGCTTTTGTTGTTCGTGGAGCATCTAGATCAATATCCTGTTTTGTTTTTCTCATTTTTTTTTCCTGGGATTCTCTGGAGCACGGCAGGAAATTAATTAGTCGCACTTCAGCCCAAAGTTATCGACGTTCCAAATGACAGAATAATGTGCTTGAAGCTTCTTGTCTGCGCTCACATTTCATTCGTAATCCTTAGGGTTGCCTTTTTTTGTGTCTTCATCTCTGTGTCATTCGTTGTCATCCTTCTTTTTACGACCTGAAACGAGCCTTGCTGTTATGTTTATGCTTTTGCTACCCAAGAACGAATATAGCCGAACGATTTGCTCAACTAAAGTCATGCTATTTCTGAGAGTAGGTGCTTGAAGAGGAAAATATAAAATTACCTTCGTAGCGAAGATGACCTCTGCGTAATTACCGTCAGTCACCCAATGTAAAATACACCCCGGCAACGGAATAGTTCTCTTCTTAGAGCTGACCTCTGAGATAGTCTGAGCGAGATATTTCCCTAGTAATAACGGAGACCATTTTCGAACTTTTTATTTTTATTTCAACATATGTGAGAAGTATTAATTATATATTTCAATGTTAATGATTCAAAAATATAGTTATACATGACAAATTCTCAGTAATTAAGTGAATGTAACCACATAAGTATCTAACTTGACTCATTTTTTCACGCCGTACGGTGAAATCGCCTTCACAATAGAAAGTTTTTTCCGATTCTTTAAAAAAACTTCGGTGAGTAATTGACTAATTTTTATAAATAGTTGAGAAAACATAAAATGCACTCACCGTTAGTTTTTTGACGACATATAGGTGTTATAAGTCCTAATGTTTTCTATATTCTCCCTCTGGTGCGTACAGCCGTAATCTTTGCCATGTAAATCAGCTTATCAGGCAGATTTCTTGAAAAGTAGTTTGGCAAGGGATTTATATTTTGATATCAGTGAAAGGATGAGAGTTTTTTCTTTAAATGAGGACAAATTCTTCAAGTACCAGGTGAAGTCATATTTCGCTCAAACTGCCTTAGAACATTTCGCAATCGGACGAGTAACAGACGTGCACCCAGCACTCTGTAGGTTCCTGGGTCACTCACAGAGGGCACCAATCCCCGTTTCACACATGTCATGTTATGTTTGTTTATTTTGTGTATTGGTTTATCACGACTTCACAGTGAGCCATTGAGATACCTTTTGCTCCAACTGGACGCTCTCGACTTAAGCTCCTTACGAATCGGAAATATTGATTCCCCACAGAATGTCAGGGAACAAATTTTCTATCTTTTTTTCCTATGTGTCGCGCGACGGTCAAAGCTTCTCAGCTACTCTGCCGTTGCTTATTCAGCTTAATCAGTCGTTTTCACGAAACAGCTGCGGGCTTAAGTTCAAAGCGCGCGTGTATTTCCTCCTTTTTGACTCCATATTCTCCTCATTGCAAATCGGAAATTTATGTAATGTGAAAGGCGAAAGAAAACCCTTCTTATCCAAGACTAAATGCCTACATATTTTAGCTATTTTATAAATTATGAAGGATGTTGCGATTGGACATTTTAAAATCTGTGCTTAGAACGTGATGTGTCCTGAAGGCCATATCTTTGTCATTTTCTTCATATGTTCCTAATCTCAAAGCTTCTTATGTTAAAGAATTCATATTTTTCTCGTGGTTGGATGGGAAAACTTTCCTGGGTACCAAGCATCTTATTGGGGAATTCCATGCGAAGTATTATCCCTTTCATCGGTTAAAATTTTAAAATATCGCATTTATATCCATCCATAACCTTGGTGTTCGATTGTTAAGATTCTGGCGGTTATATTAATGATCCACGTCTGAAACTCCGGTGTGAATGTAAGTGGTGTCCATGTACCAATGCTGGCCTTTCTGTATTAAGGCATTCCTGTAAGCATATAAGCCGAGAAAGCCAATAGCCCCAGTCTTCGGTGAATTGGCTGCCGTTTGTGTGAAACATGAAAATATTCGATTTACCGTTGCCCCAAATTTTATTAATTGGCCAGTGCCAGCTCTCACATTTCTTCCTCCATTCAACAAATCCCTCTTGATCTTGAACATTAAAAAAAGGCTATGCCAAAATAAGAATCTTACCTCCGAGCGTCTGAAGGAAAGGATGAAGGCTGGGCCCTTTCTATTCCGCCTTCAGTAATGCAAAACTTAATCGTGGTCTTTTAAGTAAAACCTCCATAAACTCCCGCGTGGCTAACTAAGTAATGCATAGTCATGTCCCACACTGGGAGCATGGATCGTTGGAAGATTGTGAAACGCGGTAGGAAAATAAATGTGAGGATTTCTTATCCCACGTTGCATTTACAATGCACGCTATTATTGTTGAAGAAAATATCTAGCTGAGTTAAATATTTTTGAATTCAAGGAATGATTTTCTAAAACTGTGTAGCTATAGAAATACTCCAGTGAAGTTTGGCATAGTTTCTGGGAGACAAGAAATATTAGAAACGTTATCAAATTGAGTAGCTCTGGATAAAGACTTCGAAAGGTCGTGCAACAAAGAACGTGTCAAATTGAGCACGGCATGATTTATAGTGTACGTTTTTACAGAGTGTAAAATCTGGGAAAATTGAAGGGTAGGTTATGCATGATAGGCCGAGGTACAAAATCTGAGGAGGCCGAATTTACATTTCGCGTAAAAAATGACGTTTACAGGGGGGGGGGGGTATTTTAACTCTGGATAGGGAGAGAGGGAGGTTTACTCTAGAAAGGAAACAGTTGGTGACATTAGAGATTTCACTCGTTCCCTTAGTGATTCGGAGTAGGACATTTCATCTGCATCTACAAAATACCCTGCAAGCCACCTCAGGGGTGTGTGGCAGGGGGTGATTTTTCACCAACATGCATTAAACTATACCCTAAAGTTAGTGTAACTACAACTAATTATGCATTAGCATAAATCGCTAATGCTTGTCACGAGACGAAGCCTCACAAGCATGCTCTACACTACAGATATTATCACAGTGGAGAAGGACCGTTAATATATATGTATTTTGCAGCTACACAGATGGACAGAGACTCAAGACTTATGTGGAAAACATGCACGACGTGCTTCTAGTACTAGGTAACAGATAAGGATTCAAGTATTAGGGAGTACTACTACTACTAAGAGCTACACTACCTATCGACAAACCTAGATAAAAGTCTCATTGGCCGCTGTTATGGTCCCGTGGGAAAAATGACATTTTAAATCTGTCCGTTCTGCAGTCTAGTTCCCTAATTGTATTCTCATGATCTGATCTACCGCTGGATGTCGGATTTCGTAATATATTATCAACGTTGTCAGATAATATTTCGCCAAAGAGAGGCTCTTAATAGAAATATTTTTTATGGATTTAATTAATTAACTGGAAATCCTCCGATATTCCATTATGATGCAAAGGTATGCATCACTAGTGGTTAAAAACCTGTCGCTATCGACAACTGGCAATAAAGGACGAATACTATGGGAAAGTTTCGTTGCCGGAAAAGAATAAACTCTTATGAAACTCCTTTAGGAATTTCCTTGACCCCTCATGCTGAGATGAAGGTTCGTGAACAGACTCCCGCTGATTTTGTTCTCCTGGATGCCTACCATCCTGGTTTGAAGTAATAAATTTTCACCGTGACAAACCGAGCAGTATTTTCCTCATCCTTCACACTGATTTCATCCCATGTCTGAATTTATGTCCATCCCATGCATGAACCCATTCGTGTTTCCGGAACTCATAACCATATTATAAGGTTTTAATGACCGTAAAAAGCCTGAACATGGAGAAGAGAAACCGGAAAGGAAACCTAATTGTCATATTATACTTCATCCTAATTGAAGGACGATAAGCGTATTTTAATTACACTTGATGATCATGATTCAACATCCACACATAATTATCGGTAGCAATTCGCGATCCTCCTCCTTCCTGTCATATAATTATATTTCCGTCGACCGGCTGTCGCGTCGAACATGTCCCTTCCGCCTGACATTGTGATGACGCAACCCCCATTCATCCCTCCTCCTTCCTGGACACCGCTCATTGGAAAGCGGCGCGAACAAACACCATTTGAATTTTTCACCCCCCCCTTCCCGTCTTTCATCTCTTATAAATGTATAAATTTGATTGTTTCAGGCTTGACTTCGTGGAAATCATAGATATCCATTTTGAATAAAAAAATCGTACTTCTCCACACTTTTATTTAAATATTGCGACCTCTTTCCCATTAATAAAGCATCTTATGGCCAAAAGAAGATGGCTTATTAAGGTGAAACCGGTCGCAGTTTTTAAATAAAGTGTGGAAAAGTACAAAGTTTTTTTTATTAAAAATGGATCTCTCATAAATGTGCTCTAGAAAAGCGTTTGTAAACGAACTCACCTCTCGGCCAACTCGTCATTATTATCTTCCTATGGTGTTTTGAGCCCTAGTATTGGTAGAAGATTGGATTGATGTGGTGACTTGAGGGTTGTATTCCTATCCCGAGTCCCCTGTAGTAGCTGATACTTTTCAGTAGAATCCTGATTCCTACTAGGATGACATGTAGAGAACACTTCAAGTTCAGTATTCGGTCCGTCGAATAGGACGTGAAAACTGCGGACCCCGTGGCGTCTGTTGTTAATCCTGGGTTAATGGGTCAGATTTAACTTCATCCTACCTTCACTTCCCAGATAATCCTTTCTAACTGTTCTTCTCACCGATCACTATTAGCGCTGATATCTTCAGCAATCGGTTGCCTTCTCCAAAAAGCAACCGATCGACATAGTATTGGTTTACTGCAGCACTCGATTCTTCACTATTCCCCCGTAGACTATTCTTTTTAAAAAGCTTATCTCCTATGGCCCTCTCTTTCTTATGGGACCCTTGCTTCATTTATCCTTTCGTCTCTTCAGTGGCATCCTCCCATCCACATGTATTTTATCACGCTTATTTTAACTTGCCCTGTTTGTTTGTTGTTTTTAAAGAAAAGTATTTTTTTATATTACTCCTTTACGATCCTATTCACTCAGTTGCCTCTCGACGTGCGTCCAATTCACACGATTCTCATTTCACGTGTCGGGCTTAAAAAATACCTCTCCTTTTTTTAACGTAGCGTTTATTTATTCATATTTTTATTAGCCTACTTTATCTTCACCATCCACCTCCGGTACCAGATATCTGAGGCTTTTGAACTTCTTTGGCTGATAGGAGCCAAACATTGGGTGTGCTTAGGACCACACGCTGGAAGTGAAAACTTCTTTTCGACCGATTTATATTCCCAAATAAATCTAAATAAAAAATGAGAATAAGGTACAATAATTTTTTAAAATGAATATTCCATTTTTGTAAATTTTATTTTTTGTTGAGAAAATAGGTATTTATCTGAAAAATAGGTACATATTATATATAGGTCTGAATAATATAACACTCATTTATATCTCTTATGTTAACTATGTTTCTATTCTAATTATTCTAATTAACAATTCTCATCAGGAAGGGGTCTTCCTCTGCAATTTTTACCCTAAATGTTTCCTTCAATTATTCTTATAATTTGAGCATCGTGGCGTTGTAAATGTTCAATAAGTTTAGCTCTTCTTTCCTTAATGATTCTTATTATACTTCTTCTTTCCTCTGGAGCTATTTCAAAGATTTCTTTATTTGTTTCCTTTCTGTCCAGCTTACTTTCAGCATCCTTCTGTCACACCATGCTTCAAAGGATAACAGTTTTTTTTTTCATTTCACTTTCCCCTACAGTCCATAATAGAATATGCATATGGGCCCATGACAATAAAATTTTTATTAATCCATTGAAAACTAATGCGATTATTATAGGTAGCTCGAAATACATGAATAACTTGAGACACATAGGCCCGAATATTAGGGTGCAAAACTGCAAAATTGAATTTTCCAAGTCAGTGCTTGATTTGGGAATGAAGATAGATGACACGCTCTCTTGGAAAGAACATGTTAACGAAATATGTAATAAGACGTTCAGAACGCTATCCAGATTGAAAAGAAACCGAAAGAGCCTACCCCCAAAAATCCGACTTCAATTGGTCACCTCACTGGTGTTACCTTACTTTGACTATTGCTGCGTAGTATACAACGACATAATTGAAGAGTTGGACCTTAAGCTACAGAGGACAATGAATGCTTGTGTCAGATTCATATACAATGTCCCTAAATACGACCATATAAGCTCATATTACAGGAAGGCAAAACTCCTTACTACCAAACAGAGAAGGACTTACTTCATCATAAATCTAACACGGAAAATTTTAACTACCAAAACACCAGAATACTTGTTTAACCTCTTTCAATTTTCTCGAGAAATAAAGCAAAGAGTAACCCGAGCACCACTAGAACAATTGTACACACCTAGCCACAGATCTACAATGTACAGCAACTCCTTCGCAGTACAGGCAGCAAGGTGTTGGAATGCGGTACCCATTGAAATTAGGAACGCATCCGAAAGTGTATTCAAAACTAAAATATTTAACTACGTCTATAAATTAAAGGGATTTTACCCTTTTTCAGAATAATATAATTACAAAGCATATGGTCAATATCAATATCCGGACATGTAAATTGGATGGAGCTGTAACCCGGGGGTGGGGGTTGGTACGGTTGTGGCAGGCGATGAGTGATGTAGGTATTTGTTGCCCCGGCCAACCCGCCACCCTCTGAATGCATATCATCCGCAGTTTATTTTTAGGAAGAAGAGAAAATCATACTAAAATATGACTCTTTTTTGTTAATAGAAATATTGTAATATTGTACATCTAAAGATCTGAATGAGGCAAATTGTGTAACAGGATAATTGTTATTGAGATAAATAATAAAATTGTGTGATTATATAAAAACTGGATATGTGAACCAGGTTTATGGTAACGAAATGCCCGGGTGGGTGGAGGTGGGTATGATGGTGGCAGGTGAAGAAGGGTGTAGGTTTATGTTGCCCCGGCCTATCCACCACCCCATGGGTATATACCAGACCTGATCTGTATTATGGGAGAGTGTACCATTAATTGTATCATTTTGTTGAACCTAGAGTCCTTTGGACTAGGTTCTAATAAACTTATTATTCTATTCTATTATTCTATTCTATTCTATTCTAGTCCACGATTCGCTTCCATATAGCGTGACACTCCATACGTAGGTCTTCATTAAGTTTTTCCTTATCTCAAAACTAATATCTTTTGACGTAAATATAGTTTTCTTTTTATTGAATGCTAGTGTTGCTTGGTTGATTCTGCATTTTATATCTCTTGTGCTTCTTCCGTTCCACATTATTTTACTTCCCAAATAGTTAAATTCTTTCACTTGTTTAAGTGTAACATTTTCCAATTTTGAATTATCTATTTTATTTTTATTTTTAACGGAGATTAAAATCTTTGTCTTAAGTTTGTTTATTTTAATGTTGTAATCATTTCTCATAACCATGTTCATTACATTCCATATTTTTTCGCAGATCTTTTTCACTTTCTTCTAACGCAGTCTTATCATCCGCGAATCTTAGCATATACACTCTCTTCCCGTTTACTTTTATTTCAACTTCTGTCTCTTCTAACTCTTCTTTTATTCCGTCTATAGCGTCTTGTACATAAAAATTGAGTAAATATGGACATAAGGAACACCCTTGTCTAACACCCTTACTAATTCCTGCTTCCTTATCCTTCGAGCCACATCTAACTTCTCCTTCCTCATTTTTATAGAAACTATAAATAAGTTCTCTCTCTCTCTCTGTAAATTTAATTCCATTTTTCTTTAAGATGTCAAATAGTGTATTCCATTTAACATTATCGAAAGCCTTTTCCAGATCAAACTGGACTTAAAAATTGCGTATGTGATTAGTTAACAGATTTTGATCTGTTTTGAGTTTGGTATTCGAGAGAGAAGGACGAGCTTCGTCAGAGAGTTTTGAGAGGCCTAGTTTTGGAGAAGGATGGAATAAATTAGATGCACCGAAAGTTGATGAATAAAGAGGCGTTTACAATAGTGTAGAACGTGTGGAAGATGGGGAAGATACGAAGTGGTAGTAAAACTGTTATCTGCTTAAATATCTTATTAGGCACGTGGTTACATGGAGTATTGGGATTTAGCTTGAAATAGGTGATTGTTAACTTTTTATTGTTCACATTTATTTAAAGTTGCATTTTTTGTATCCTGGTAAGGTTTTTTCTGGCTACAAAAAATAAACTTATCCAATTTTTCACCTGTATGTTTAACCTCTTGTTATTTTTGTAAACTTTTCATGCTTTTGTTTAAACTTCAGGCCTGATGGTGACATTTATCGATGTAAAGTAGTCCTAACAGGAATTTCAAACACTGTACTTAGCTGCTAGATCGGATATAGGAATCGGATATTTTTGGAACCTTGTTTGAAGGATGCGTACATGCGAGTCTAAAAAATATACCTAAACAGGCTGAACATAAGTTTTCCCATTTTTCCCTAATAATAAGACTACTCCAGCAACCCTCGTAAGATTGTCACCCTACGAGCCAAGATTCCTTCCGTTATTACCGCTTGACTCCGGGCGCATAATATTTCGTCTCTGGCCTTAGAAGTCAAGCAATGCCTGTGTCATATGCAAGCGGGGACGACGGTAAAAAAGGACTAGCTATACCAGGGTTGTCCAACTTGCAAGGCCTCAAAGGCCACAACTTAGCCTTTAATATGGTTGCGGGCCATATAGAATAGAGTAGAATTTTTATTTCAATCTATTATTACAAAAACAGTAATTGGGTAACCCCTAAGGAATACACCTGTATTGTGGCTAATATCATGTTATCCATGCAAAACTGCTAACAAAATTAAATAAGTAGAATTGTACACAAACACATATTTATAGAATCCTGTTAAAATTATGACAATAATATGGGAATTGACACAACGATTAAACACGACAACTGTGGTTATGAGTTAGATGGATACATACATGATTATCTGTTCTAGAACATTAACAAAAACACTAACAAAATCATTTCAGAAGCTTTCATTTTTTTACAATTAATTCAGTATTTATTACATGAATATTACAGAAAAAGACCTCTATACTTTTTTATAAGAAGTAGCCAGGATTTTATTTCATTTAGAAACTTTCGGATGTTTTTTTCTTCCTTGATGTATGTCGGAAGGACATTAAATATTTTTCTTGAAATATATAAAAAACATCTTTGGTACACCGTTAGATTGACTTTTGGTAAAGAAACATCATTTCTTTGACGCAAACTGATGATGTGTGACTTAGATAACAAGTTTGCTTCGTCACCACTTCTTAAATAAAAGGTTTTTAATACTTAATAAAAAAACAAGTATCTGAGAGGCAATATTTTCAGTTCCAAGAACAATGCGAATGCATGGGAGAAACGGTTTTTGTGCATTATGACACATACTATCCTCTTTTGCAGAAATAGTACAGGGTTTCTTGCATTTTTAAAGGCTCCTCTTCAGCAATTTAAACCATAGCTTAGTTTAGATTGTACAAGTGCCAAATAGATGCTTTTTAGGAAATTCAATGGACATTTGTTCCGTAAGAAAGAAAACTTTGAGAGGCAGAGCCGAAGTGTTGTAGATGGGCAATTGATGTGATGTTTCCATTTTAGTTTATTGTCTACGATTATTATTTTTAAGTAATATTAAGAAACAAACTAAGGTCACTCACTCAGCGATTCAACCCGAAGGTTGGTTTGGATAGTTGAGGGTAGAGTTCAACCCGGACTAAGCCACAGGCGTGTGGATTTCACACATTCAGGGTAGGGGGGCCAGTTCCTTTCCCTGGGCCACCTCGCACTCCGAGGATTTTTGTTCGGGGGCGTTCAAAGGCTTCACCCGGATTTGAACCCGGGACCCTTAGATCGGTAGCCAAGTAGTGGGTAGCCAAGCGCTCTACCCACTAGGCCACCACGCTCCCCCCACACAAACTAAGGTATGAAAATAAAAATAAATTTCTGAATTTTTGTCTAATAACTTTCGCGGATCACAATAAGTGTGCCACTTATTGTGATCCGCGAAAGTTATTAGACAAAAATTTGGGCGGGCCGCCAGGTGGACAACCCTGAGCTATACCATAATTCGAGCATCTTACGAAAGGTGACAGTGGCTGTACGAGAGGCCATATTTTCTTCTCGAAGGGAGAACAGAGAAGAGACGACCAGTGAGGGGAATGGGAATTGTGGGAACTAAATGTCTCCATGAAATTTTGAATTTAACAAGAGTGAGAGAGCAAGAGAGACTTAGACCGTGAGTGCTATTAATCAGCGAGAAGTCGCGGAACCCACACTAGAGCTCTTCAATCGCGGGGACCGAACAAAAGAAGGGTAGACTGCAAACGTGATGCGGGTATGCTTTAAGAACGGTCTCTTATATTTTCCCCGTCCCCATCGTTAAAAGATCAGGAGAAACGATGTCGCTTTTCACGGAAAACGCTTCTCTCTAAAAAAATTCGAAATGCAGTAAAGACTAATGACAGAAAAAAGAAGGAAAGTAAGCTGCCCTAATGGTAGCTCACTGATAATAATTAATCGTTGGTGTTCATCACTTTCGAAATGAACGTGATTATGCGCACTGAAAATTTTACAATGGATAATAAATTGCTTCAGCAATTAGTACCCTTTCATCGTTTTCCTCTTTCCCGATGATGTTCCTCCAGAAATCATCACACCACCGCCCTGAATAACGCAAATAATGATGTCCAAAACAAATAACCTCTTTGAAGGAATGGGAGGATAGTGCATCCAAGAGATCCACTGCGTTGACCTGGAAAATTAATTACATAGCTTCATATTAGGATGTTTTCACAGGCTGAAAAATGCTACTCGTATGTTAATACTATTAGGTGGGATTGATGATGAAATTGCGATTGATGAAAATTTGACAGTAGCATTTATCAGCCTAATTTATAAAATACAAAGGTTTTAAAAGACTTAATAAATAGCACAAATATTTTTTAATTAAGATATTTTGTAAATTTTCAGTCAATTGCTGTAATAAGAGCGGCTGATATGGTCCAGGACACCCTCCAAAAAGGATAAATTATGTAGGAATTTATATCCATCAACTTTCCTTGACGAAAAAACGACGACGCGAAACTCAATGCCAATATTTAACTTTTCATGCCGACATTTTTATCTCAGAATGAAAATATACCTACTAACGCTTTCGAAAAATATGGGGTTATTCAGTGCTGTTATAAGTAAATTAAGTGTCCCTTCCTTAAATTGAAAATTTTCGCCGATTCTTGTGATTACGGATGGAAGTTACTGGTCATAGAATCTCTTTAATGCACGATTGCTCCTTTAGATCCCAAGGGATTCATTCTGGCACTCAATCGACGAGTGATGTGCTCCACGGCTCATAATGGCCGCGCGCACTGATATCGGTCCTTGGGACTCTAATCTTTTTTGCTCAAAACTCGATGGACTAACTGGCGGTAATTTCGGGAGCAGCGATTTCATTTCAGTTCCCGGAGCAGGAATGTTAATGCCCCCTGAGGCCTGTGGTAAACCCCTTTTTGGCCCATTACTCTGACCTCCCGATTGGAGAAGAGGGCCCTGGGTCCTTCCCATCTTACCTCTCCCCCCCCGAAGAATAGTGAATAAGAGGTGACTGCCAACCTTCTCCACCTTGAGGTGACTGCCAACCACTCCCGAGATAATTTCGGAAAGGTATGTTTAGTCATTAATTTGAATAAAAGTCGCGCGAATCCTTAAAATTGAAATTCCATTTCGCCAGTGTGGGAAGTGGAGCGAGGAAGAGACCAAACACAAAACCGCTTGGCTCACGAGTGATTCCTTTATCTCCCCGGCCTCTCTTTCTTCCTCCTCGACCACATGCTAGGGTGCATGGGGGTCCTCTCGGCATTCCACGGCACGTAAGGGAAGGCTTTAGTTTTTCAAAAGGCGTGGGTATCTACCCTGGCACCCTAGTGGGAATCCCCGACTTTCCAAATCCTTTTATTATTCTTGCCTTCCTCCCCACCAAATCACCCCACGTGCCTTTACCCTCTTGTACATAACTTCCCTCCAAATCCCTTCTATTATCCACCTAAGGATATATATATATGCATTCGAACTGATTCCTACGGTAATTTAGCACTCTTCCAATTCGCGTGCACCGAATTCCACGGGGTGTGTGTACCTATAGGTGCATGGCTAAAAGTAGGTCAATTCTCTCCAACCTCCTGCATTGGGCAACCCATTGGGCACCCAACGCCCCCAAAGATCATATCGAAGAGATGCAATCCATGGATGTGGGTCGATACCACATCCAACACACACGTGCCACTAACCCCACACATTTAAGGACATGTTGGCATTCGTATACTTCCCTTTCTCCCAACATTCACACTCCAACTTCATGAGCCTCCCGAAAGCTCCCACCCCCTCCCGAAAAACCACTGAGAATTTTAGTTGGTTTGAGCGAGATATTTTCTATAATGTTAAAGTGAAGTCATAGTCATATTGGAGACCATATTTGAATTTTAATTTTTTATTTAAGCGCCTGTAAGAATTATGAAGTAAATATTGTGATATTAATGACACAAACATATGGTTATATATTGACCAAAATTCTTAGTAATAAAATAAATATAACCACATAATTCTCTAACTTGACTCCTTTTTTCACGTACCGAAAAAATAAAACTGTATATTCCACACAAATGTTTAATGGTATACATCCCGACCAGTTTCAGCACTTTCGTGTCATTATCAAAGGAAAATGCGAAAATATTTGGTATTACAAATAAGTAATAGGTAAGTTGTTTATTCTTCCATCAAATAATGTACACAACTACATTAACATCGAATATGAAAGATTTAGGTAGTCTTTATGGTTATTCCTGAGGTAAGACTACCTTCAAAAAGAAGGCATGCGTTACACAGACAAAAAATTGAACAAAACACTATGCGTACATGACAGTATATAATACAGTCTCTAATGGACAGCAACATAAGACAAAAATACCACTATGCGTATAGCAGATTATATATAATAATCTCTAATAAACAGAAGCAGTCAATTTTTAATTCTTAGAATAGAGTATCAATGTTTTTTTAGTGTAAACAGCAAAGTTTTAACTAAACGAAGAAACTTGTGAAAACATTTTCTCTTTCTATAATTTCAGGCAGTGCATTGAAAACCTTTGCACCCATGTACAGAAAAGACCTTTTATACTATGTTAAATTAGGTTTACAGACATACACATTACATTATGCCTTTAAAAATGACACGGAAGTGTTGAAACCGGTCGGGGTTTATACCATTAGAAAATTTGTGTGGAATATACAAAGTTTATTTTTTCATTATGAACTCGAAGTTCAGCAAAGTTCACTCCCGAACCATGGAAGACCATTTTTTCACGCCGTACGGCTAAAAAGCCTTCAAAACGGAAGGTTATTTTTGCAATTCTCTAACTGGTAGTTTCAGGCGTTACTTGGTGGAACTTATTCATAGTATAGATGAAAAACTTTAACGTTGTGGTTCCACAGTAATACTTTTATTAGAACGACCCGGGTTTCGGCGTACTATAACGAGACCTGAAGAAGACGTTATAGTACATACGTCGAAAGGTCGTGATCATGGTCGTGCTAATAAAATATCATTGTTGAACCACAAATTAAAAGTTTTGCAATTCTCTAAAAATTACTGCGTTTAGTAGTTGATTATTTATTATAAATAGTAGAGAAAACATACAAACTACTATGTCGAAATCTAGGTGTTATAAGTTCCTAATTTTTTCATTATTATCCCTCTGGAGCGAACAAGTGTAGTCTTTCCCACGTAAAGCAGCTAGTATTTTTTGGAAAATTGCTCGAAAAGTAGTTCGGCAAGGGGTAAATACATATATTGGTATGATTGGAAAGATGCGAGTTCTTTCTTTAAAATGAGGTCAAATTCAACCAATTCTTGGTGAAGTGATACATCGCTCTCGAGTTACCTTAAGCGTGTGTGTCGTGAAGGCGTGAGTGTTTCATTCGCCGGAAAACCGCACGGCCGGTCCCTCCCTTTCGCCCCACCCTCCCCCTTTCATCCGTTGCCACCGAACAGCACCTCGTAGTACGTGAAGGAGAGGAGAAGACGGAGTGAGGGGTGGGGGGGAACGGAGCAGCACCAGATGCAATTAACTGATCACCTTCCATCTCTCAACACGGTCCATCTATCCCCCACTCTCATTATCCCACATATTTCACGCACAGGCACTGAATTGAGAGGATAAGAAGATGACCCTGGGAAGCCCAGGAAAAACCCTGCCCCTGGGATTGGAAGATAATGATAAAATAAATAAATGGTACTACCATCTTCCTACCTGCATCATCCATTTTACATTTTATCCAATTAAAGTAAAATCCCTAAATGTCGTGACAAGGATGGATCCCTATTATCTCTATGGACCCCAAATCCGTTCCACAATCTATCAGAAATCTGTCACAGTTGTAGGATAATATATCTGGGACAACCTACTTAAAAATATCAAAGACTCTCCATCTTCGAACATATTTAGGAGAAAGCTTTTCAATCTCCTAAAATATAAATCTCTTAGTTTGTAATAATTTGATTGATATCTCCTTGTTACTGTTACATACTACTTAATGATGTCTCTGAATTATGTGATATCTATTTTCTTGTCTTTAGTTTCACGTTATCTTGTTTTTTGTATATATTGTTTTCTACTTTAGTTTCCCTGCTGATGTTATTATTAGTACAATACTTCAAAAAAATGTTATATTGTAACCAATATCTTTGTAAATGTCCCCTTGAACCTTTACTTTTTTAATATGATTATAATCTACTGTTTAAAAGGCGTTTGAAGGTGATCTTAAGGCGTTTCTAGGCGTTGTCACGGCGCTGGCAAGGTGCTCCGTTACGCTCTTGAGCGGAAGGCGCTCCCTAGCACCCCCGAAGCACTTTGTAAACACCCTTGGCCAGACATTTCCAAGGTGATTGCAAGGTGTTGATTCACACTTTCGGGCGGAGGCGCTCCTAACCACCCCCGAAGCTCCTTAACATCACCGTTCTCAAGACTCTTCGCTTCGCATACAAGGTGTTGTGGTGCACTGTGAGCAGAGGCGTTCCGGAGCGCTATTGTAGCGCCTTTGGACTACGCCTTAGGAGGTGTTGTGCTTCAGTTCAAAGGCGCTTCAGATCGCCATCACGAAGAGAGCGATTCAAAGCGTCATCGAAGTATTTTTGGGTTTCCTTAAAGGGCGTTGTCACAATGTTCGAAGGCGTTGTTACACGCTCTCTAAGAGGGGCACTTCGAAGTGCTACAGCGCGGAAATAAGCGCTAAAGCCCATAAATTTCATGTTTTACACATTCGGTTTGCCTAAATTCAACAAATTTGTCGATCCAAGAGATTTCTTTGCCACCACATGAGACATACGTTTTGGTACTGTTTCTATTCAAGTAATCGGAAGACTTTCAGCATAAATAATATAAGCGGTAACTTTCTAGTCACCATCAAATCGTTGAAATATCTTACTAACAAACATGTCTGTAGTTGTGTCCATCCAAATACACTGCCCGCGTATGACTTCAGGCTGCATAATTTGTGAGCCATCGATATTTTTTACTTTTTGAATGTGTTGAATGATAACATCTTCAGTGACAAGGTATAAAAATCTCCAATGGCCGTAATAAATTGGCACCACTCGTCAAAATTACACCACAATTGCTGTGTTGGTTTGCGGGAAAAAAGGGGTAAATCCACGCCAGTGACCAACCACAACCTCTCGACCAGAAAACCCTCCTGTGGTGGTTTACGAGAATGTTAATTCCTCGCCAGTGACAACCACAGACACACGTACTCTACCCAAATAGGGATCCTGCGC
Organism: Pyrrhosoma nymphula; assembly: GCA_963573305.1. Taxonomy (NCBI): domain Eukaryota; kingdom Metazoa; phylum Arthropoda; class Insecta; order Odonata; family Coenagrionidae; genus Pyrrhosoma; species Pyrrhosoma nymphula. The sequence goes on along the minus strand of OY754330.1, from coordinate 19,231,114 downwards.
TGGGCTAATAGGACCCCGCTAAGGATGCCTGGGTTATGAACATAGAACACACTGACAAGCACTCAAGAAATCACTCACACACTCAAATGGGGTCTACTTCTGGGAGAATCTATCTCAAACGAGCATTGTCAAAAAACGGCACAAAAACAAGAAAAGACGAGGGTGAGACAGTTATCAGAGTTCTTAAATGTAATAAGTCATTGGTCCGAAACATCTTGGAATTGGCAAGGGACTTGTTTATTCTCAGTAATACTGCATTTATATTCATACTATGTGGCAATATACGAGGGGAGACTTAAAAGTTAGGTCTCCAATTTTTTTTGTCATAGAAAATGACATTTATTTACATTGTTGGATACATCGTTGGAAAGGTCATGGCTTCAGCTATTTGTCTATGTAGTCACCCTGGCGCTCGATGATTTTCCTCATCTGCATGATGAACTTTTGAATACCGTCGTCATACCAGCTTCCGTCCGCGTTGCGAAGGCGTTGACCTCCTCTTGCACCTTGTCGTCCGTCGCGATATTCATCCCTCCTAGGTGTTTCTTCAGGGTGAGGATTATTGATGGTGGATTTCATGCCCCGGGGAACCACTATCAATAAGGAAAGATACTGCCACACATTACAAAAGCTTCGGCGCGCCATCAAGAACAAACGTTCAGGAATGCTGACGAAGGGGATCTCATTTCATCACGACAACGCGCGACCGCATACGGCTAGTCAGACGCAGGAACAGATCTCGAAGTTTGGGTGGAAAGTGATCAGGCATCCTCCGTACAGCCTCGACATCGCACCAAGTGATTTCCACATGTTCCTCACCCTGAAGAAACACCTAGGAGGGATGAAGATCGCGACGGACGACAAGGTGCAAGAGGAGGTCAACGCCTTCGCAACGCGGACGGAAGCTGGTATGACGACGCTATTCAAAAGTTCATCATGCGGATGAGGAAAATCATCGAGCGCCAGGGTGACTACATCGAAAAATAGCTGAAGCCATGACCTTTCCAAAGATGTATCCAACAATGTAAATAAATGTCATTTTCCATGACAAAAAAAATTGGAGACCTTACTTTTAAGTCTACCCTCGTAGGTTTCAATCAATTAATGCCAAAAAACTCTTATCGCTATGGAATGGTATTTCCTCAAATTATCACGATATAGCCATCCAATAATTAGTTCTCGAATTCACATTAACACACGGAAGTGGCCGTATATATAAGACGTTCTAGACGCATAGATTTCGATGTCGGGTGTGAGAATATGCGCGTAAGGCCGTTCAATGTCGTTGTATCGAAACTAGGTAGGATAATTTAATAACTTATTGTATGGTATCTGTAGTAGTACATTCATAATAATTTACTGTATATAATAATTTTTTTTATTTTGAGAGAGCAGGAAACCGTGCACGGCGCTCCAAGGCGTTGCGACAACGCTGTAGTCATCCGTTCAAGGTCAGCGCGGGGTCTTCAAGAGCGCTGCGCAACGCTATGGACGGTGCTTTTCAACACTCTCAGAGCGCCTTACAACGCCTTGTAAGGCGCTTCCAAAACAACTTAAGCGTTCCCAACTTCACCATCGAAGCGCCATCACAGGCGTTACGAGGGAGTTTGCGAGACGCTCCGAAACGCTTTACGACGGCGTTCTGAAGGCGTACCAAAGGAGTGGAAAAAAACGCCAGGGTAGTAAATATTGAGCAGGTGGGGGAGATGGAAAACAAGTTGTAGAAATAAAACCATGCCGAACGAAATTCGTATTGGTACAGGTGTACATGCCTACAAATAACCATAGAGATGATAAGGCATATGGGGTATACGAGAGAGAATTAGAGAAATCCAGGACAAGATATACCTGATAATGTTGGAAGACTGGAATGCAGTGGTGGGGAGTAGGGTGGGGTGGATTTGAAGTGGGAGGGAATAGGGTAGGGGCAATAGATCACCGCGGTGAGATCGCTGTTGATTTTTGTTGGTGAAATATATTAGTAGTAACAAACAATTGGTTTAAAAATAACCCCAGACGTAGCGTAGAGTTTTGAGCGATGTATTCTGAAGGTTTTAGGGCGTCTGAATAGATTGATATCTCTGAGTGAGTAATCCGAGTTTACTAGATGCGTAAAGGAACGGTTTCACGGCTAAAGTGACTCCTCCACCGCTTCACCGACTTCTTCCGTCTTTCAATTGGTGTTGTTGTCGGGATATATCTCTCTCTTTCTCTCGAGTGGTGAAGCTGGCTGGACGGGCGGACAGGAGGGGAAAACATTAGCTGAAAGGGAGAAATGGCGGCAGCTCTTTACTGGTCCAACTGAAAGACGGCTTTGAACGACGGAGGTCAAACGGAAGCACGTCCGCTGAGGAGGAGGAAGCCACCAGTGACGATCGCCTTCTTACCCTTCACCACGTTCCCGCGTCGAGTGAAAATCCACCTTTCGCACGAAAGCGGAATCGCTCGCTTCGTAGAAGTCATTCGTTTTTCCTTCAGAAGTTCGCCCCAAAAGAATGATTCGCTAAACAGCTGCGTCGACTGAGCAAGGTCGCTATACCTCAGGTCATGACACGCACTTGACTATTCAATCCGCCATCTTGGATCTATATCGCAGTGGGAATTAAAATTTTCCATGCAAATGAATGGCTGACAACGGTTAAAAGAACCACGGATATATCTCACTTAACACGCAAGATAATACAATGACATTTACAAAAACAATAGGCAATTACATACTACTTGGAATTATGTTTAGCCGTCCTAGCTGAGATTTTCCGTTCGACTCCGTTTCGTTCGAATTTTTGAAATTACCTCAGACTCCGAACTTCTCGCTAGGTAACACAGAAAACATATGCATAAAGAACCACTAATATCTCACTTAATACGCAAGACAAAACAGTGAAATTGCAAGACCAATAAGCAATTACATGCTACTTGGGAATATGTTTAGATGTCGGGGCTGAAGTCTTGAAGAATGTAGAAGGACCTTGGACCAGGCGATGGAATGTGTTAATGGGAGATCCTGGTAGCCTGGTAGATCCAGTTATTAAGTAGTTCTCAATTAAAAATAATGAATATCTATACTTTGTTTGCTCATAATTTGCATTTTTTTCTACATAGTTTAAAGAGTTTAAAGTATTTTATGATAATCGTTTATTCTCCGCTGTCATGCTTGTTATGTTAAGAGTCTAGTTTATATACATGACCTACCACATTATTTTACTATTTTAAAATTTCATATGTAATGACTTCACTGTCTCCTGGGACAAATCCCCAAATCTCTTTGGTAAATGCGGTTTCCAATCTCCGACCTATGCCTCCTCCGTAGCTACCTTCACCGTCGCTCCTTCTGCGTCGCAGAAGCAGGCACTCTCTCCTCCATGCGGCCCGCTGAGGCGGGCGTGCCGCAGGGCTCCCTCTTTAGTCCTTTACTGTTTACCCTCTTTGTCAACGACTTCCCTTCACATCCTCAAACCCAACTTCACATGTATGCCGACGATACTGCCGTCGCGGCTACATCCTTCACGGGCGACGCCAATATCAACAAACTGAACAGAAACCTTCGTCTGATTTACACCTGGACATCTACTTGGAAAATCCAGATCAATGCCACCAAAAGTACCCACATCCATTTCACCCGCCGTCGAAAATACCAACCGCAAATTCCTCCAACTTTAAACGGCCAAAGACTACCAAAGGCTGATTATCACCGTTTTCTTGGCATCATACTCAACAAATCACTCACCTATTCCGATCACCTCCGCACATGCAAAGCGAAAGCCTTAGCGGCGCGTATGGCGTTACACCATCTCTCCACTCCTAAATCACCGCTCTCCCACCGCACTCGCGTCCGTCTCTACGCCTCCGTCGTTCGTCCCATATTGCTTTACGGGTGCGAGATTTTCGCCAATACTCCCGCCAGTCGTCGGCATTTGGAGATTTTTCAAAACAAATCCCTCCGTCAAATCCTCCGCATTAGTAAACTGACCAATATGCGGGATGTACGCAGGGTGCATAACCTCCCCTCTGTCCAGGAATTCATCACTAAGCATGTTACTAAGTTCTAACGCAGTCTGCGTTACTTCTAACACACTCCTTACAAACATTTAGGATTATGATCCTAACATCGCAACCACATGCAGACTGCCTCACCAGATCACTCTCCTATGAGTCTATCCTATGTCTTTACTCTCAAATTTCTTCTTATGTTAATTCTTAGTGTATGATTTTCTTTTAAATGAAAAAATAGTGTAATGACTAATTATTGTTCTTCTAAATAGTTGCATGCCTCACCCTCTTGTTTTGTTTTGTAGTGAGGCTGCCCTATATATTGTTCATTGTCATATCATGTAATCTATTAGCCTCTAATTCATATTCTGCTGTGTATTTACAATGTTACTTATTTATTAAGTTTCCTCTTTCACACATACACGACATTACACTCTTCCCATGTCAAGTGCGCCACTTGTCAATTGACCGGTAGGGGTGAGTGTCGCACTCACCGGAACGGTATTATCTACGCGCCTTCGGCGCGATCAGAACTGCTGTTGTGGGACAAATCCCAATTCTGGGATCCAAAATCAATTTTCACTGTAAAACTTCACGAAAGAATCATTTGAAGGAATAGATTATCACTCCTTCCCCGTCCTACCGCAAGTGTATTATTTTGAGATTGATCGTAGAAGATTCCCAGGTGGTCTAATACTGGGTCGTAAATGAAATCATTAGACTAAAAGCCCATCCATTTTCTGGCATTGGCGTGGTTGATTCCGGCTCAGGTGTGGGGCATTCTGGGTCCATCTCTTACACTCTGCAATTACAGGCAATAAAGGACGTTTGCAGCGGCGCGGAACGGGTAGACGGGAACTTGACTTAAAACGGACGCCCGACCTCTTCCGCTCCATAGTGCAGGTACCTACGTACGATATCCGTCCGACGGCCACCACCGCGCCACCGGTCCCAACTTACGAGCAACGCTTCGTTGGGCAGTCTCCTGAAATTAAGCCAGCGCAGAGGTGCCACGAATAATCTCAGGCATTTCATCTTATACCTACCATTTGGCTTTCTGAATTTCGCATTTTTCCACTGACTGAATCTAACCTAGGGTTCCCATTCGTCCCGTTTTCCCCGGGACAGTCCCGTTTTTTTTAAAATTGAATGTCCTGGAATCCCGACGTTTTTTTCCAAATGTACCGCTTTTTCCTTTTCTAAGTATCATTCCTAAAAGCAGTGCATTAGACTTTCCATTTTAAATATTCATCGCTCCTGGTGTCGAATTCAGGAAACTTTGATGAGGTATATTAAGGTAGTTTGAGCGAAAAATCACTTCGCATAGAATTTGATTAATTTGGCCTCATTTTAAAGAAAAAACTCTCGAATTTCCAATGATATCAAAATATCAATCCCTTGCCGAACTACTTTTCGAGCAATTTGCCTAAAAATATAAACTGTTTTACATGGCATAGAATACGGCTGTGCGCTCCAGAGGGAGAATATTAAAAAAATTAGGAACTTCTAGCACCTAGATTTCGTCAAAAAACTAACGGTGTGTAGTTTTCATGTTTTCTCAACTATTTATAAAAAAATATATTACTCACCACAGTAATTTTAACGGAATCGCAAAAAACCTGCTGTTTTGAATGGTTTTCGACCGCACGGCGGGAAAAAATGAATCGTTTCAGACTTATGTAGCTTTATTTATTTAATGACTGAGAATTTTGGTCATGTATAACTATATCTTTGCGCCATTAATATTACAATATTTATTTCATACTTCTTACAGTCGCTGAAATTTAAAAAAATTTGAATATGATATCCATTATGACTAGGGAACTATCTCGCTTAAACCACCTTAAGAAGTTGGTAATTGCAATAACGATGCTCTTTTTTCCCCATACTTCTGTTGGCAGTAATACATATACACGGTTCCCGGTTGCATATGACATGACGTCAGTTCAGTTCCGGCATTGCTAGATTGTAAATTGGTTGCTACTCTGTGTTGCACATAGTTTGTATGTTGTACAGAGTTTGTATCATGCCGTAACGTACGTGCTTATTTAACGATAGTATTAGAGGAGAATTTACCTTCATGAAAAGAAACAGTACAAGCTTTAATCATTGTAAAGGCTTATTTTAAGGATTTGTTCTGTTTTGACTTCCATGCCCAAATATCCAAGGAAAAGAAACTTCTTGGTCGATTTCATAATTGTAATAAATACTCTAATGTATTGTGTAAACATGAAATTTAATCAGGCATATTGTGAAATTCTGTTCTTCTAATCGTAGTAAGTGCGATTGTGATTCATAATGCAGAATTTAATTCTAGAAACATTCGGAATTAGAAACGAGAAAAATAGAATTTAATTCTGTTTCTCGTTTCTAATGTGCCCGCTTTTTTAGAAAATGTCTCAGTATTTTAAAAGTGAAAAATTTATATGTCCCGTTTTTTCCAAAAATAGATTATGGGAACACTAATCAAACCGTCAATTGAACGTTTCATATCTTTTGTTACAGTGTGTAAACGCCATTCTATTATGCATGAACATTTTAAGAAAAACCTAATTCTGTAATGGAACACCTACGTAGCATGAAAGGAAAAGTAATCCCTATTAGAGAGAAATGCTATGAAAGTATTTATCTGCTCAATGAATAGCCAACCTCTCCCATTCCGAATAAAAGAAGCACTAATAACATGTTGCTATGCTATGTAAAGCGACATTTTCTCTGATAACTCGAAAAAATTCTCCTGAATGAGGAAATGATGGTCGAACTATTCTTTTTTTTTACAAAAGCTCACTGTGAGTTTGTTAGCTTATTGTTTAAGTTCTACTAGTTTTGCCAAAAATAACAGCATCCTTAAACCTGGAGTTTCACTTCAGGAATTATATTTCCTGAAAAACTGACAATATCAGGTCTCACGTCGTGGAAATGATGGATATCCACGCTGAGGAAAACCAACTTTGTAATTTCCACAAACTTTTTTCCGCTGGCACGACGCGTGTTTCACCACACTGTGGCACATGACTATGCCACATGGTGGTGAGCCGCGCGTCGCGCCAGCGAAATTAAGTTTAAGGAAATTATATAGTTGGTTTTTATCAACATGGATGTATTTAATGTTGGTTGAAGGCGTAACTTTGTGGAACATAGTGACATACCTACATGACGAAAAACATATGTTATTGTTAGTATATTCAAAACTAAAACTTTTTTGCCGACCTAGGTTAAGACTGCAAAGCAATCATTATATAACCTTGATAATGATTGCTGTGCAGTTGAAACCTGGGTCGGCGATCAACATTTTTAAATTGGAATACACTGAGATATTTGTTTTTCGTCATCTACATCTACGCAGTATCGTGCAAGCCACCACTAGGGCATGTGGAAGGGGTGATTCCACACCAGGCATGCAGCACTCGTCCCAGCACAAATCAGAACCTCGCACGCTCCCCCTGGCGCTAGACGCAGGCCAAAAAGCAGTCAGAAGAACAGTGCGAAGTCCAACCGGAAACTGGGAGAGTGATACGTAAATGAACATGCAAACATGTAGAACAATGCTATGCACACATCTAGTGGTTAATATTACTGATACTGTTAATTTAAGAATGCTACGAGATGCTGCTTCATGCAGAGAACAAAATCAAACAATGCCGGACAAATCGACCGGTGTGAAGTGTTAGTAATCATGTTGTGTTATTAAGCAAAAGTGAAGATTCTACTCTAACTGTTGAGGGTGGGAGTTTCATGTGATTGATCTATCACAACTATTGTGATCCCTTATTGTGCTTGGGAAAAATGGCATTTTAAATCTATCGATTTTGCAGTCAATTTCCTTTATTTTATTCCTGTGACCGCTTCTACCATAGTACGATGGCTCTAGCAGTATATGTTGAACGTCCGGCAAAAACCTGTCTGCTCCGAACTTGTGCAAAAGATGTAACATGTATTTCTCCCTTCGATCAGTTAGAGATGTCATGTATGGATATATTTACTGTGTTGACGTCGGTTGGTGCTCTCACATTTATAAACACGCACGCTAATTTAACAGTGCCTTTTATTTTAAAGAGGTAGATGTCGCCGTTCAAACTGGAAATGAAGCTTTTCCTCTTTTCGAAAGGGCACTTATTATCTCGAACTGAGCGTGGCCATGCGCAAGTGGTTAGAGCCGGACGAATTTCCGAATCGTTCGAAATGCTGTTTACGTGAAATGAAACATGCGGGTGCTGGCGGAGAGAAGCACTTTTAAACGGAGATCATGCGAAACATGCGGAACTGCTCTCTCTCTTCGGGGCTCCCGTTCGAAATTGGGGACGCGAGAAGTTTCCGTCGGAATACACGGAGAAGAGGGGTTTTCCATCCTCGCACTCATCTCAATTGCAGATTAATCGCTTTCAAATTCGCATTCGCTCCTTGAATCATCTACTTCTCGAAACCGTATTGCGAACTCCGCGAGGTGCGGCGGTGGACGCGGAGTTGCGCGGGTGCGCCTTCTTCTGTTCCATCGAAGCTGATACGTCCCGAGGGAGTCGGGGGTCGAAGGGGCCCCTCTCCACCTCGCCAACTTCATTAAATGTCTCCCAAAGGACGCTTTTATCGCTTTTGAGCCTCACAGTTCGCGTGAGCGAGTCGCGAATTTCACTTTTGTTTCTCTAGTTTCCCCTCCGTGGTTTTTTTTAAGAATGCTTCCCGCTAAACATTACTTGAACTCTTTCATCTCACTACCACAGAGAGTCAGATACTCCAGGCGCCATGAGTTAGATAAAAAAATAACGTTTTAGAATCTGACTGGCTGGTCTCTGTGCCCTCTCAAGCGACGGTGAGTGTGCCTTAAAGGGTTATCAGGCCTCCTTTCTTACTCCATCTCCGGCTTCAACTAGGGCTTCAAAGGGTTTCCTTCGTTTAATATTCTCAAGTGTTGTCATGAATAATTTAGCATTATCCTTTTAACTGCAGATTGGAAGCGCTTCTTTAAATCATCCGCCACTTTGTCGTGAAAGAGTGACTAATGGGTGTACTAATTGCTACAGTTTTTAAACGGAAAAAATTCAAGTTGACGCAATTACTCTTCACGTTAAAAGGATCTTCTAACTTGATCCCTTCCAACTTTCAACATGATCATCTCACACACTTATTTCTCGAAGGATTCCAGCCGAAGATTCTCTTATCAGCAAATTTCAGTTCAATCCTTCTCATTACAGCAACATGAATGATTTTTTTTCGTGGATTTAAATTCATACTTGTTCAAACAAGCGCGTTAATACAGTGAAAATACGCTGTAGTAAAGGTAGAGAACTACTTTCCTTTTCTTTGAGCTCTTACCTTAAAATCATCCGGTTATACTTTCACGATAAAGAAAACTATTAAAATTTTTACGTAACATTTAAAACTATTAATACTAAGACAGTTCTCATTTAAGATAGGGCTTTATTCTCATGTTTATGCCTACCATGAATGAATGCTGATGATTATGACTGTGCCACTAAGCATTTCTGTCTGATCCTCAACCGTCTGATCATTCCGGTTTTTCCTCTGGATCCAGACTTACCTATTCGCATTTTACTTTGTATTTCCAGCATTTATTCAGTTTGATTTTATTATATTTTAGTTAATAGGTGACATAACGATCAATTTTAGGGAAACATACTACCTGCCTCATGAATTTTAGCTTCCACAGCTCTAATGTTGATTTGTATAAAGATTAGTGCTTGACTATCGATACTATTTATTCGGAGAGGAATTAGATTTACATTCAACTGGTTCAAATTGACAACAAAATGAACTTCGAACGTGCGTGACTAATTTATTGAAATCCAGTCGCCGAAGAATGTTGCAATGAGGTTGGTTCTTATTTTTCTAACTCTAATTTCCGTAATGTAACCACTGTTGTGACATCGGGAAAAGGCAGTGAAAGACATTCATTGCCTCCTACTAGGCCTTTTTTGGCCTTATCATATTTGTTACTTTTATATGGTTTTATTTATCCCTTGAGAATGGAAAAGGGATAGGAATTGGAGGACAGGAGATAAAAACCATGAGATTCACTGATGACATGGTGATCTTAGCCGATGACAATCAGGCACTTCAAGGAATTATAAAAAGTTTAGAGGAAGGAATGAAAGACTATGGAATGAAAATAAATGTTGGGAAAACGAAAGTTATGAGTGTGCATGATGGAGGAAATGTGAATGTTATGACAAACGAGGGAATAATAGAGTAGGTTTGAAGGTATAGATATCTGGGGAACATGCTGATGTAAGTTTGAAAGGGTGAGGTGGAGATCAAGTCAAGAATAGCTATGAGAAATTAAGGTTTTAATAAGAAGAGAAATGTGTTATGCAGCGGTATGGACCTAGAACTGAGGAAGAGACTAGTGAAATATTATGTGTGGAGTTTTATGTTGTATGGATGCGAAACGTGGACATTGGGAAGAAAAGAGAAGGATAGGATCAATGCTTTTGAGATGTGGGTGTGGAGGAAGCTAAAGAGAGTGAATTGAGTGGATAGAGTAAGGAAATGAGGGGTGCTGGGAAGAGTTAGGGAGGAAAGAACACTACTAAAAACATTACAGAAGAGAAAGGGAAACTGGATCGGACATATTTAGAGAGGGAAGGGAATTTTAAATACAGAAGTCGAGGGAACAGTGGATAGAGTAAAAATAAGAGGAAGAAGAAGGCTGAAAATGACAGACGAAGTAAAGATAAGAATAAGGTACAAGTAAACTAAGGAAGAGGCCCGGGACAGGACGAATTGGAGAAAGCTTTGGTGTTTCGGACCTGCCAGTAGGCAGAATACCAGTTGATGATGATGTTGATTTAACTTGAGTTTCTATCATTCCGGTTGGAATCTGTTAAACGACTTTTTAACCCACTTATTCTTATCATATCTCCTTCAAATTTTGCTCGCAAATGTAACTTCGATGACAATACAATATTACAATATAAGTGTCACGGCTTTTTCTCCCAGAGGTCCGGGTTCGCTTCATTAAATTGGTTGCTATAATGGTTGTTTACATTATTGTTGGCTATCAAAAAGGTTAATCGTGATTTTGTGTGCTCTGTGAATTTTTACTAAAAAATATAAAAAATTGTACAAAAAATGAGGCGCATCCCGTTGTTAAAAGCCCCGTCGCCTCCACATGGACCATGGCAGCAAGATTTTTGTTTCACTTACGTTTGTATATTTAATTAAACCATGTGGGTAACTTAAAAAAGGTTTTTTATAACACTTAATACTTATTTTCGATTATCGCCAACAATGGTGCATATGGAATTTTTCATCGGGGTGTTTATCATACAACAACGGATGAACACACACCCCAGGAGATGAAAAATCCACCCGAGCTTGATTCGAACCCAAGACCTCTGGGTTAGCAGGCAAGGACTTCACCCCACCACCACCAAAACCGACAAATATATCTATCCTCCCTTTTTAATATACCCTTTGAACATTGAGAGTAATGCGCAGATATATTTGCAATTTGGATGGCATTGGCCTTCGAGTCACAACTGTTTTGCACCATAGTGAGGGTGAGGTAAAACAAATGGTTGAGAAAACCTTTGAACTAAGTGATGCAACGGTGGCTATCAATGCTATTTAATAATATGTAAGATATGTAGTATCTCGAGGATAGGTCAAAAATTTAAAAAACTATAACTCCTTGCCAACGTTTCGGTGTATAATTGACACACCATCTTCAGGGCTAAATTTTGTATTTATTCTTATTTGTATATTGTATGATACTTTGATTTGCAAGGTGAAACTTGTGATATTTTTATGTTACTTCATTAATAATGTTGTTTATCGGAAATTGTAGCCCTGAAGATGGTGTGTCAATTATACACCGAAACGTTGGCAAGAAGTTATTGTTTTTAAATTTTTTGACCTATCCTCGAGATACCAATCTTACATATTATTAAATAGCATTGATAGCCGCCGTTGCATCACATAGTTCAAAGTTTTTTTCAACCATTTGTGAACTCACCCTCACCTATCCTTACATTCCATTCCTTACATAAGATACAAATCTTACATTCCATGAAGAGGTCGATAATACAATACTTTAATTATTTGATAATAATAATAATGTCCCTATGGGTTAGCAGTCGAAGCCAATTACTATCCATTTTATATGTAAACGAACACACACAAGCCCTGGGAGGTGAAAATTCTAACCAGGCGGGATTCGAACCCGCGACCTTTGGTTCAACAGGCGAGAACTTGGCGCTGCCGCCACCAGGGCCGGCGCCCCAAAGTCACAATGTTTGCTATAACATCTTTCTACACTAGAGGTTCACTGACCATTTAATAGTCATATTGGTTTTAGTGAATTTGTTCTGTTTAAAAAAATGTAATTATCTATTGTAGGTTTTTCCTGTTCGGTGCCTAATTCGAAGTGGAAAACTGTATCAAAAATGAGACACCAAAGTACCTCTGACGTCGGAGTGAATATATCTTCCGCACAGGAATGAACGGTGGTAGGTAAGTACTGTCTTCGTTTCTTGTTTTTTATTTTATCTTTGTGTGAAGGAGAACCATATGAACTTTCCCTCCATCTTTGGTGCTTGAATTCGACCTCACCTTTGGTGGTGGATGTGAGCAGTAGCGTCTAAAACGCTGGTGGAAATCTCTCGTTAAGAACTTTGAATCTAATCGTTGTGCTATCTCGCATCTAACAATTGTATTCCACCTGATAAGAGCTATTTGTAGCAATGATCTAATGCTCTTACGTGTATTTACTTGATCAATGGCTTTAACTGAGAGCAGCATTAATTTTAAGCATTAATTAACGAATTTAAAAATTATTTCACTTTGAAAAAAGTTCACACTACTTTTATTTATTATGACCCTGGTTTCGACTGTAAAGTGAACAATGTCATTTTTAAGGGAAAAATGGCTTAACATGAGACCCTTACAAACAGAGTCGTGTGGGTGTCGGAGGAAGGGAAGAAGAATATGGGGGAAGTAACCAGCAGGAGGAAAATTGGTTGTATAAAGTGGTGTAAATAATGTATGCCAAATTTTAAAATCTACATTTTCAGCAGTCTACATTGGTCAAACGAGACGTTCTTTCCGTACTCAGGTTTTGGAACCTATGAATTGTCTGATTAAAGGTGATTTAACCTCCCAATTATCCTAATATCTCATGGAAGAAGACCACCGAAGTGATTTAACACCAAAAGTCCTTCACACACAGTGCAAAGAGCACAAGTTGGGCTATCTTGAACGGCTAGAAATAATTTTTTAGTCTAAAGGAAAGAAATTAAATGTTTTGAATGAAATGTTCCCTTCCAATTCTCCTCTTCTGAACTTACCATATCATCCTCCCCCTCCGTGATGCAATTCTCTCGTAACAATGTGCAAACCTACCCTCCCTATTGCGGACCAGCCATACTCCCTCCTGTTGATTCCTTCCCCATCCTTTTTATCCCCTCCTTCTACACCCTTGCGACTCTGTATATAAGGGGCTCATGGTGAGCTGTTGTCACCTTGAAAATGATTGTGTGAAGATGAAACCAGGGTCGGAATAAGTAATATTGTGGAATTTTTGCAAAGTGGAATTATTATCAAATCACGATGAGGTGCCATTAAGTCAGGCGTGATAATTTGATATACCTATATTTCTATAGCGCCCAATGAACATTACATTAGGTTTATCTTTTCAATTGTTACTCATCTGAGGTATCATGTCTTCTTGATGCGCGACAAAGGATGAACACGGTTCGGGAGCATCTGGCTTGAATTTATCCTCAACGGAAATTATCCGTGCATTGTGATGGTTTGGTGTCGTGACTTACTGCGTCTCTTGACAATGATGATTGGACGATACCAATGATAACGTGGCCTTTTGATCAAAACCATGGAGATGCCTGCTTATGCTGTTTGTTTTGCTCGCGGATCGCGTGTTTAGCGTGAATGCTACGCTAATAATCCTCTTTGATGGCTGGAGAGAACTGGTACTGGTAGTTCCATTACGTTCTTCAAGGAAGTGAACTATAGCTTAATATTATTCTCAAGGGTCTAAGCATTCATTGCCCTCCGTTGTAACGAAAAGGTGCATCTCATTGTTCATTTTTAAAATAATTTTTTAATCTTTGTGTGGGATATTCTCAATGGCCTAGCAGATTTTCGTCTCAATATTGATTTATAACTCCTCATGCGTGACTGTTATCACCATCTCCTCATTATTAACACAAAATGAAATCGGTTTTTAATAATTTTCATGAAAGAAATCTACATACATTTTCCTTTCATCTACACCTTGTGTAGTGAAGGCAAGTTTCTTGAAAGTGGACTCACATATTCATCTAGCGTGTGCTTCCGCCATGAAAAGTCTGACGTGAGAGCATCTTGAAGTAGGTTTTTGACGTTTTCCTGGATTATGTGTACAAAAGACCCCGGTATGCTTTTATTTCCCCCTTACCTTTGAAAATAAACCAGTCGTCGCTTATTAACGTAGGAACTATTTCAGCGACGAGAGTACCTCGTTAGTCATCGGCGTTGACTACACGACGGAAGCCCGGCGGGTGCCTTATTCAAACTCGCTCTCTCGGAGATTGAGCCATCTTAAGACAGCGACCTTTTCGCGGATGGAATTCTGGAGTTGAGTCGTAGGTTGCAGTTGGGAAGACTGAATTACGCAACTACAAGCTCTCCGGTAATCCAAAAGTGATTTTTTAAAAAGAACATGGGGAAAGAACCAAGTGTCGAACCAGAACCCGTGAATGTCTCATTGAAGAAAACTTTAAGTCTGTGTGTGTAGGATATTTCTTTAAGAAGATCACAATGATGCATCGTGTATTGCTGTGGAATAAATTTCGTACTAGCTAAGAAAAAAACCAAGGAAGCCACGTTGATGTAATTAATTATTATTTAGCTTTTTGGGAAAGAATGGGAATCATGCAACATTTATTAGCACCCCTTTCATGTGTAAGGTTTTTTATTTCAATTTCCACTGAGGTCAAATCCACTTAAAATAATCGGAGAAATTATTCAGACCTATTAATTTCTCCTCGTATATCATCGTTAATGAGGTTTTCAGATTTGAATGTTTTAGTGGCTCATTCAATTAATACTCCCAAGGATTTCTTGCCAATGATCCGTATATCACGATCAACTCCGAAGAATTATTTTTAATTGCTTACATAAACCTAATTAATTTCTCATAGGGGGAAATAAGGTGATAAAACCCTAATTATTTGTCAGTTACGGGGGGCAAGGCTCTCCGTAGCTGAACTATCATCTTCTGCTGTGTGCTTAAATTCCTCTGTTGGGTCTGAGAAGAGACGTAAAGAAGAGGCTGGTCAAAACTTTAATATGGAGCGTGGCGCTATATAGGTCGGAAACTAGGTCATTGCGAAGGGAGGATGTGCGTAGACTTGAGGCGTTTGAGATGTGGGTTTGGAGAAGGATGGAGAAGGTTAGCTGGATGGCGAGAAAGACGAACAAGGAGGTATTGGATATGGTCGGAGAGGAGAGGAAGCTTGTGGCAGAGGTTCGAAGAAGGCAGAAGAGATGGATGGAGGAGGTTTTGAGAGGAGAGGGAATGTTGAAGAGAGTGATAGAGGGGAGAAAATTGGGGAAGCGTGGAAGAGGAAGGAAGAGGATAGGAATTCTGGACGAAATAAGAGGAGTTAGAAGATATGAAGTATTGAAGAGGGATCTAATAACGGGCCATCATTAGGAGGGAAAGCGAGACAATGTCTATGAGGTTGGGATGCAGAATGGGGACTGTCCAAGAACCTACCAGTCAGCTGGTAGAATACTTGAATGAAATTAAATGAAAGTATTATTTTTAGTGATATTTATCCTTTACCTCATACTGGAGGTTTAGATTCTTATACTTCACTGTCCATATAACATCTACAGTCTTGTCGACAGCATTTACTCGTTTGCTCGGTATACCAGTCCTTTGACAACATTTACTTTTATGGGTGATGCGATTCTTATAGATTACAAGTGACTCAAATAGTGAACCTCATTCCTTTGATATCGTCTTGAATATCCCACATACCTTTTATTTTGTCACCCGATCATTTCTCTACCCAGCCGTTCTTATGTTCGTGGCAATTCATGCTCGCGATAGTCATTCAGAAATCTTTATTGAGTTTCAGGTGACTATGGGCTACAAAACCTTAGTGCAAACTCAGAAGACATTTCAACGGGGAAGTTTTACGAAATAAAATTGCGTCAAATAATTATACTGTGCTTTTTGATTAACTTAAGGAGGGATTTCTCAGTGATTAGAGATTCCTTTGGTTTTACACTTTTGCTGATTTTACTTATCATGCTCAATTGTTTTGTGGCCAATTTAAGTGGAATTTGTTTTATGGGCTTCAGAGCATCCTAGAACCCCTGGATAATTAAAAAAAATATCCCATATGTTAAACATGTGATTTCATGATGACTGAAACAAGATCATTATGGTTACTATCACAAATATGCATAGTATTGCCTGTATATTCCCTATCTTTTGAAAAGTGCATATAGCTTGTTATTCTGCACTCATCATGACCTATTTATTATCAGTGTTTGAGTGAAAAGCTCTGACATTTTATTTAAATGTACTTTGAATTGAAATAATTGAAATATACTTACATAAAGGACCTAGGACTATAAGTGAAATAGGGATTGATATAATATTAATTTTTGGTCACTTTTAATTACATGAAAGTGCAAAACGTGTACTCCTGAAGGGGTGCAAACCAAATACCAACTAGTTACCCCATGTTTAATCTAATTTAAACTAGCTTGTCATTAGGGCACGCTCCTGATCTGTGTCATTTGCTTTAGGCACTTAGTATCATTATACTTAAAATATCTTCCGTTTCGGACATAATTTCCTCCGCTCACCGGGGATAAGGGATCTTTTCCCTACGTATTTATTTGCTTTATTTCGGTGGTGCCCCCCGGTGTTTGCTCCCGCCCCCCTGTGGGAAGAAGTGCTCCCTCTGCCCCCTGCACACCCTCTCTATCCACATCCAGTCTCACTCCCCACTCTTCGGCTGTCCTCTATTCAGAGCTACAACTTTCCTCATCTCTCTCAAGTGCGTTTCGTATGGTTGGCCGTATTACTCAGCCGTCATATTTCTCCTTAATCTACCATCACATATTTCCATCTACACTTTGTCAATCATGATACTTCTGAAGATGACGTTGAACGTCGAAAACGGGGTCGTTTCTTGATAAAATAATGTGAAATCACAAATTTACAGTTTTTTTTCTAAAATGAATCCATTTCATCAAGTTATACGCCTTAAAATAGGATACAAAAATATAATTTATCTCACCCAAAAAAATATATACATTTAAACAAATGAAAGGGAGCGTGGTGGCCTAGTGGGTAGAGCGCTTGGCTACTGATCGAAGGGTCCCGGGTTCAAATACGGGACTTTGAACCCTTTGGACGCCCCCGAACAAAAAATTCTCTGAGTGCGAGGTGGCCCAGGGAAAGGAACTGGCCCCCCTTACCCTGAATGTGTGAAATCCACACGCCTGTGGCTTAGTCCGGGGTGAGCTCAGCCCTCAACTATCAAAAACCAACCTTCGGGTTGAATCACTGAGTGAGTGAACAAATAAAAAATGGGGGGAAATTAAGCACCCTAGAAGAAATAATTTCTTGTTGTTGGGGTTGCCACTCCTTGAGTAAATTGGCCGTAGTTCAGCAGCTAGCATCCACAAAAATAATTACATATAAAATAAATTCTGGCTTTTATATAACATAAATGTGTTCCACAATTATAGTTTTGAGTGGGAATTAAAATAAAGTACAAGAATCACGCAGTACAATAAAATAAAAACACATGCCATCCCAAGTATGGAAGGCTAAAAGATCTTTAAGCTCATCCTCTTTTTCCACGTCTAAGTTAGCAATAGGTCTGTGGCGTTTCAAAGCCGCGATGAGTATGTATCCTTCCTGTGTCCGTGTCCATCTTCCTTGTTTCCCGTTTGATTTCCCTTCACTCTTACTTCTTCTTCTATTTATACTTAATGGCAATGGAATAATAGCGTGTTTTTCTTTCACACTCCATTTTAGTGCGTTTTTTACTTCTTTACTTTTGATCTTTTATGCCGACTCTCTCTTAGCATTGAGCACTACAATTCTGGTTTTGATAACCATTATTATTTCCTTGGGGATTTAAAGAGATGTTTTCCAAGCTGAATGATAAATATCTTTTCTTGAGCCATTTAAGCTAAAATATTGGTCAAATATTCTCCTCGTAGAAGAAATTGGAATCCTAATACATCATCCAACTTTACCAATCGCTTTATCTCCATGTTTTTGTTATTATTCTTAAATCATTAGGGGTAGCATTATCGTGTCATAAAAGGTATTATAATGCTTTTTGAATTGCAGAACTGAGTGAAACGTATCCACTCTTTGCAATACTCTCTCAAAAAATGTCATTGTATCACCTGCAATGTATGTCTAGAGACCAGCGAAGGTGTTTTTTTAGAATTAATTTCGGGACAAGGGAAATGAAATATCGATGCGTCAATTTCAATCCCATGTGGTTACACTTGCGTTAAGTGGCACGCAAACGTTGAGAAAGTGGATAGGGAAGATGTTCATTCGTTCCCGCAGATTCATTTACATCTACGGACGTACAAGTCGCGTCTGAGGTATGTGTCTTGGGATGAATATTTTCCACCAATCCGTTGTGCTAAAATATAGAGAAGGAGCAGGATGCACTGCTAAGATAAATCCGTATTAATGGTTTCAGCACTAATTTAAATGCTTTAAGATATTGTATTCAACGCGTATGGAGACATTTTTACAAAAAATACAGACATTTGAGACGATCTGGTATGAATGACAATGCTTGAATTCACTTTACGGAAGCTCTTAATATCTATCTTGAAAAAGAGGAAAAGAAGAACACTGGCTCACTTCCACGCTTTTATTTAAATAACCGATCGTTGCTCACCGTTGCCACGACCTCACGTTGAAGAATGCCATCGAGCAAACAACTTTACTTTCAGTTGATCATGTAAAACCCGAACGATGGGTGGCTCTACCTTTTATTGGACATGCTATCTTAAAACTTACGAAGCGTATTTTCAGGTGGTGAGGTCGGGGTGGTATTTTATAATCCTGTGACTATTGGTCAAATACTTTTTAATTCAAAAGACAATTTTTGATAACTTTGACACAAGTAGTGTGTACAGATTTGTTTGTGATGACTGTGGAATTCAGTAGATATTTAGGACAAACTGGTCGGAGTATCCAAGTTTGAGTGAAAGAACACAGAGTTATATTAATAACAATGACAATTCATGTTTTTCTGAGCATTTTTCTTGTTTTTTTCATCACCTTAGCAATTTCGTGGCAAAACACCTACATTCTACGGACAAGGGGCATAAATTATACTTTCTCGAGCAATTTGAGATTGTTAGTTATTAATTCCAAACTATGTTATGGCCTAATTGTCAACCATTCACCTCTATGCAAGTTCAAGTTACCTGGATCGCAAAACCTTCCTTCCTCTCTAACTCACTAATTGGTCAAATCCACCCTACTCCTCCAACATTCATTCACGTTGACTGATCCTCGAAAGTTTTGCTGACCTCAGATAATTATTAGCTGACGTCAACTAACGATGAACGGTTACCTTCCCCTTCCAAAAACACCCTCCACCATTGGATAATTGGATAAATATCAGGGGAAGACAAGTTTGAATGTTACCCTGATTATGGCATAAAGTGCCGAAACCATGGTCGGTTTTTTAATAAATATTTGTAAAGTGTACCTGTGCTATTTCTCTTTTCCTCTTTTGAAGATGGACGATCTGCTATTTTTGATCAGTGTGTTGAAAGATGATGTTAAAATTTAGATGTTACAAACTAGGCTTACTCATATAGTGCATTCATGGCATCTATCCTGGTTGGTTCCTTCATCTGCGGAAAAGAGAGACATTTTAAAACTCCTCCAGTCTTTTCTCCAGGCTTTCTCTCTAATATCATGTGTAAAATCAAATGTATTGCGTGCTTTTGGATGTAGTGTAATGTATTTTCGGAGCAAATTTCGCCTACTCCCCTGCGAACCGACCTCATCGCACGTGTTCTTCTTCCCTCCCCGTGAGAGGAGGACATAAAACAGGGACCGCCATTTGTCTCGTCCGGTCTGGCCCGCGTGGCGATGCCCCCGCGCGCGCTGTCGGCGCGAACTCCGTGTCTATATATATATATATATATGAATCCCTGAAGTGCGGCTGAGTGTGAGAGGAGTGGTTGCCGCGAGATAAGGAGGATGTATCTGCTCCGGAGAGGGCGAGGCCGAGAGGAAGCGAGGAGGAGATTTATGCGAATGAAGTAGGGGGTGATGGTGAAGCAGACTGGAGGCGGCAGGGAGGCACGCAATAAATAGGTAGGCTGTGTAATAAATAGTCCGCGGTGGCCGTGAGAGGTAGTACGCTTGACGGTAGAGAGATGGGGGTGATTGTGATGCAAGGAAGTTGGTAGTGGTGGCTCTAAAAGAACACAAAAGTTTCCCTGCAACTGCTTCTATGCTCATAATGAAAAAATATTTGACTTGACCGGTATTCGAACCAGAATCTCCCAATTGCCGGTAAGGTGTGTTAGCCAGTTACACTACTTTGCTTTATAACACATGAATAAACATATATGGATCCTAAACTTGCCCCCAGTGGGTGTTGCCAAACATTCCGCATGCACCGAAAAATCAGGACCAAGCAGATTGTAGCGCCACCACTCGAGATAAGGTGGTTCTAATAAGGAAAGGCCGTGATTCAAATGGAGATACTGGAAATTAAGGACATAGAATTGGCCTCCCAATTGAACCGGGCATTTTTGACACACAAAAGCGGAACCATGCCGAAGGAAAGGCCGTGATTCAAATAGAGATACTGGAAATAAAGGTACCGGAATTGTCCTCCGTATTAACACCGGCCATTTTTGAGTGACAGAAGCGGAACCATGCCGACTGCAGTGCGGCCTATCTTTTGCGGAAAAGTAGGCAACTCCTTTGCCCATACAGTGGAGCCGAAGATTTAGATCCATATGTATATTCATGGTATAACACCTGGGGGGTTATTTTGTAATCTCACCTTTTAAATGACTCTCTGCGGGAAGGCGGGAGATCCGTTTCGCTCTCTTAATGATTGGCTCACGATCGCCCAAGGTTCGATGGTGGCTCCATTTCACGTTCCTAACGACAGGTGAGATGGAACTAATGAAATGCGGAGCCAAATGAAACGGATCAAGAGTAGAAAGAAACAGATCAAGAGTCGAAAGATACGGATCAAGAGTCGAAAGATACGGATCAAGAGTCGTATGAGCGGATAAATCAAATAAATAGACCGGCAGTTCACCACTCGAGAGCCAAAGATGGTCACGCCGCACAGTGGGTCAGAGAGCCGGTTTAGCGCGCCAGAAGTCGGAATTCGATTGTTGAGGTATTGTGAGGAAGTGCTTGTTGAGAAATGAGCTGATTAAATTTCCATAAGTACTTTTTACGTTATAATAATAACATTGCAATGTTTCATCATCACCAATCCCCAATCCGAAGATTGTTTTGCTGGGGAACTCTGATCCACTCTCCTCTCAGCTTACCCTTTCATTCCCATTTAAGTTTTCACCGTGAAGATCCTCACAACTTTCCTGATAAATTTCACCCTATATCGTCCTTGTTCATTCCCTATCATCGTTTTTCCTTCCATTTTTTCAGGGACTATTTGGTCGCAAACGTTTTTTAACAAGTTTTTCACTCTTCAGAGTTTTTATCCTCTCTCTCCAACTCTTCGTTGAATTCCTTCATTGGTGATTCAGTCTGGCTGTATTATCTTTATCCTTTTTCTGACGCCTTTTTATTCACACCAATTAACTACTTTGAAAAAATAGATTCGTATATTTGATTCGTCATTCAAGTAGATTTTATTCATTTTCAATCATTGATTGG
Organism: Pyrrhosoma nymphula; assembly: GCA_963573305.1. Classification (NCBI taxonomy): domain Eukaryota; kingdom Metazoa; phylum Arthropoda; class Insecta; order Odonata; family Coenagrionidae; genus Pyrrhosoma; species Pyrrhosoma nymphula. The sequence continues at coordinate 19,209,219 of OY754330.1, read as the reverse complement.
ACGTTCCTAAAAGGAAGTAATTTCTTTCAGTTCTCTTAATAGCTTCAACTTTTCCCTAGGAGAGACGGTCTTTCAGCTCGATTCATAGTTTTTTCATCCTCTCTAACCATGCCTCCCTTGCTTGATGTCCGATCATATTTCTAATAATTTTAAATATCTGCTGCTTTTGTATTCGAGTTTTTTTACCATATTCCATCACCTATTAAATTCCGAATATCTATGTTTTTGTTTAAATATGTTTAACCAGTTCAAAATTCAGTATCACTTGAATCCCAATCGAATTCCTGCTCTGATAGGTAAATATTTGGTTGCTTGAGCAAGTTCACCACAGATCTATTAATCACACCTGATTTCTTTACCGGAAGCTTACGTAAGGATGTAATTACAGGGTCGGAGGATATTAGGCACATATGCAGCAAATCCTCATTACAGTCTCTTCGAGATATTTTCCTGGTGTTAAATGTCCTAATATATTTGCAGTCTTTGTGCCGTGCTTCCTGCGCATCTCCAGATAGCATACCTATAGGGAGGGGTGAAGCTTTAATTATGTCAGCACCGTGAATAAGAATCTTGTGCACTGCAGGGGGCCTGGTGTACCAAGGGTAAATGTGTATGCACTTTTGAGCTGTTTCCAGTGTATATTCCCTAAAATGGTCAACCTTTTCCTTATTAGTTTTGTGCCAAACGTCTCGCAGCATGAGATAAATCTCCAAGCCTTTCATTGTGCTTTTTCGATGTGCAACCGTTTGCTAGAAATTTCCACTACTAAAAATAGAGAAGTATGTACCTTCTAGAAACTAATTTTCGTGAACCGAAGGCTCCAATTCAAATTTCTTGTATGGCTTTCCGAGGGAAAATTAACGATTGGAGCTTGCGTTTCAGTTATATCCAAATGTTAATTATTTTGGTTGACAATTGATATAAACAACGGTTGCTACCACTACAATATTATTAGTAAAACGCTAATATCGCTGATTTTCGCTTTGTACTACGGTCAACATCGTAGCGCCACCCTCTGTGTAATCGCGAACTAATTTCAGTGTAGATATTTATTAATCTTCATATAAAATGAAAGTTCGCGGCTAGTCGCGGCTAATTTTTTTGGTGCAAAATCAAGAAGCAATATTATACCAATTACAAGCAAACAGAAAGCTGTGTCACGTGGTGGTTTTTTTGTAGCTCATCTTTATTGGCGTATTTAAATTATGGCGGGGTGTGTGTGAATATAAGGTCATAGCTCTCAAAATATATTGTCTATTAGGCAGAAATGTGCTAAAATGCAAGAATATAAGTCTTGATAAACAGTGAGAACAATTTAAAATGATTAAAATGATTTTCGGATGAGAAGTGAAAAAATATTACAGGAGGTCCAACTTCATTCGAAAATCTGCTATGGAAATCCGCAAAAACAAAAGTGTCATAATTGTTTTAAATCAGTCTTTTAGTCTAAAAATCATATTTCATGTTATAGCAGGGACCCTTACCTTTGCATCAACTCTAAATTTGCATGATTTTACGATATTTGAAAAATCGACTTTTGGCGCGCTAAACCGGCACTCTGACCCACTGTGCGCCGCCTGGGTGGCGGAGTCAAACTATGAAACATGACGTAATTTTCCGCATTTTATGACGTATTCTCACTTAAGTGTGATGCCAAAATAACCCCCCTGACCGACAATTGGGAGATCTTTAATTCCAATTACCGATTCCTTTGAAGAGTATGGAGCTCATGTTCCCATTTGCAGGCCTAAAGCTGCAAAGTTAAAGGATTACTTGTCATTATTTTTACGTGTAATTTATTTGAATTTTTCCGTATGGTCCCTTGTTATTAAAGTATAGATATTTTTGTATGTCCCTGGATAAACTTATGCACTTAGTTTTAATGAATAAGCGATTCCGTAACTTTCCTCGTAGTTTCACAAAAAAAAAACATTTTAATTAATGAAACATTTCCACAGAGATGAGCGTGTAAAATTTGCTTTGTGTGGTCGTCAATAGTGATGGAAATAAAAGAGCGCAACAGTTTCATTGCAACTGTTTCGCAACCGAAACAGTTTCAAAACGAAACAGTTACGTAAGACACCCTCATGCGGACAACGGCTTGATGCACACCAAACAACAGGCGATCGATCGGCGATGTTACAACATGGCTGGTAGTTCTGTGTCATATGAAATATTTAACTTAAATTATGTAACAATTTCATTTCACGCGAGGATGTGTGTGAAAGACTTCGCTGATAGCTTGGATCTGAGACAAACATTTCATCTAATATACTTTATCATCAGGAGAAAAAGAGAGACGCGTTTTCTATTTAATTTATTCACTTCTAACCCTTTTCAGACCTCTCCTGTTTCCAATACAGTCATAACGAACAGCGTGCGGAATGTTATAATGTTTTTTTTTCTATTTTTTTTTCTAAAAATTACCATGCCACGGTAAAATTTTCCAGAAAAGAGTTTTATAAAAATTTTTATTGAAAGTTTTATGAATCGCAAGTAAAACGTACTTGCTTGCTGACTGTAAAGCTATTCATTAAACTGCAATGTCCTGCCATCTATGAGACGCTTTGCGAACACGTGAAGTGATAAATGCACTCTCTTTTGGATGAATGTTAGGTTAAAAATTATATGTATTGTATACGTACTTACATTCTGATCTTACTCAACGGTGATAAGGCCCTAATGCATTCTTCTAACAACAAGAAGGATACTGCCTCAACGTTCCATGAACTTCCAGCCATGTTTGTCTACGTTTTCCTTGTTTGGCTTCCCATGGATACGAGATTATTATCAACGCGATGAGCGGAACGTCTCATTGGTTGTTGCATAAAAAGGTTTTATGGAAATATGGAAACCTGTCCTATTCCGTAAAACGTTTTATAAAACTAGGGTTTATAAAACGGTTTTTATCGTTAGCAAGTTCATTTTTATAAAATTAGTCGATTTTATAAAACGTTTTACCGAAAGTTTTACCGTGAGCAACAGGCATAAGAATGATGTGATTATTGAAATCGCAATGTCCTGTTTACATATGAGAAACCTTTGACTTGGTTCACAAGGACTGCGAAAAGTATACCACCAAGGTGAAAAAGGGTCATCCGACGCCATTGCCGAAAGTTTTATCGGCAGCCACCTGTACGTCCCGGTTGTTGTGGATGTGGAGAAAAGGAAGGAGGGAAAGACAGAACGGATAAGAAAAGGGGTGCCTTGTGTGTACAAGAAATAGGATTGGGCTACGTAAAGGTGTGAGTGAGTTAGTCGCCCCATAAAGCATAGGGGATAGGAGAAGTAGGGGGAAGGGGGTGATAAGTACATTTATAAGGCGGGAGAATAAATGCCATTGTGTCTGGGGCTGGGGAGGAGGCTGTTTATAAGCTCTTAACACATCCTGCTCTGATCCTCGTAAGCAGGAAAGGGAATATAGGGGATGGGTGCTTTGGGGAGTCGCCTGCGAAGGTGTGTGAGGGTCGGTTAGGGGTTGTTTGGCTCCGAGGGGGTGGGATGGGTTGGGGAGGTGGGCCGTTGCCGTGGAAATGGGGATGGGGAGGGGGGGACGGGGAGGGGGGGAGGCGGAAAGTAGGGAGGGAGGTTAGGTTGAATGCGGAAAAAGGCGACTCGCGCAATAACCCTCCATGTGTAGGGGTGGGCGCGTCGTTTGTCGGGTGTTTTAGCGGCGGTTGGGCTCATCAACAGATTCTCCCCTTTCACCTTCTTCCGTCCGTAATCCATCCCTACAAGCGAAAACACTTCGCTCGAAGATGAGTGGTGATCGATCCTGAGAATAGGGAAACCCGGCGAGTGTTTGGAAGCGCTGACTGTAACAATATCTTGGATCGGCTTGCCTTTCAGTGCCACGCCACAACAGAAAAGATTGGTGTAAGATCTACTGATGATTTTCCAATCATTGCGATTGCACAAATGATATAGTTCGCAGTCGCGCGCACGGGTGCGAAGATATATACACGAAAGACGGTGAAATTCACCATGAATAAATCATTTGACTTGACCGGGATTACCGGGTTCGTATCCCGGTCAAGTCAAATGATAAGTCAAGTCTAAAGCGACAATGTTGGATTTATTCTTCCCGACTGTGGCATGTCATGCACGACAACGTCTCATGTGCCCTACAATGTAGACTGGAGACGAGAACAACTTGGTCGTATAAACCCCCGCTGAAATTCACCTTGAATTAAGATAGCTTTGTGGTGTAACTGGCTAACACACACCTGACCGGCAATTCGGAGATCCGGGCTCGTATCCCGGTCAAGTAAAATGATTATTTCATGTCGAATTTCACCGTCTTTGGTGTATATATTCTGATGAATTTTTCTCGGGCTTCCCACCGGGTTACGTACTCCATATTGGCCGACGTTTCGCCAGGAGACTTGCCTGTCATTTACAGCCTTGAAGATAATAGGATAGTCTCTTGTCGAAATGTCGGCTAACATGGAGAACCTAACCCGGTGGGAAGAATTCATCAGTGTAATTCGCCGGGAAAGCCTTAAATCTTACGTCACCATCCTCTATGGTGTAATATCTGCATAAGTCTCGAGTCTCTGTCCATTTGTGTAGTTGCAAAATACATATATATTAACGGTCCTTCTCCATTGTGATAATATCTGCAGTGTAGTGCATGCTTTTGAGGCTTCGCCTCGTGACAAGCATTAGCGATTTATGCTAATGCATAATTAGTCGTTGTTACACTAACTTTAGGGTATAGTGTAATGGATGTTGGTGAATACTCACCCCCTGCCACACACCCTAGAGGTGGCTTGCAGGGTATTTTGTAGTTGTGGATCTGTTGGGGCTGCTCCTTCCCTTTCGTGAGACATTTCGCTGGGAAATAAGGCGATACTACAATGAATGTTCACAGTCTTATATTTCCCTACATTTAATTTCAACCGTTAACTGATAATCCTTCTGTGCTTTGTGAATGAAAAGGACTGGCAATTTTCCACAAGAGTAAATATTCTTGTGGAAAATTGCCAGTCCTTTTCATTCATGATGTTATTCCACAAAATCAAGCCTGAAACAACAAATTTTACTCCTGTGCTTTTATCAAAAGCGGGATATAGAAAATAATTATTATACCTAATTTTGAAACTGAGGAATATATTTTGCATCGTCCTTTAAAGACTTTTTTTAGTTTTAGATACTGCTTTAAGCCTTCGGTATGAAAACCGATTCGTTTGAAACATGCTGGAATAAGTAAATTTTTAGAAAAAAGTTTTTTACCTCGTGTGCAGGACTTTAACTCCAGGGTAAATTCAATGTGTCACTGTTAGTGAAATTATTTAATTCACATGTTATGACCGACTCTCATTGACACCACAAGACAGTCCTCTTCATGAGCGCGTAAATAACGGCAGGGACGGGTAAGTCGATGACATCTTAAAGAGTAGAAAAGGAATAATTTGAAAAGGTGTTATATCGTTCACTGCACTATTGTTTCCCTTGATAATAATGTGACATTTGCGTGGAGAGAGAATTGAACTCTTGACCTTTTGTATTTGGCATTTTATCTCTCTCTCCTCCCCTTAGAATTTTCTGCCCTGCCTATTTCAATCGAAAAGGCATTTAGCTAACCAAGCAAATTTATGATAAAATTTTCATATAACGTCAGGTCCTCCTCTCCTGCAAGACTCTCTGCTCTGATTGAATTTATGTAATTTGAGACATTATTTCCCTTTTTTCCATTTTCACAAATTTGACCGTTTTTTTCCCAGTTTAATCTTATTTTTTCCTTTTGTCTAATTATTCCGAGAAAAGCACCGATTTGCTGTAAGAGTATTCAACATTGAGGCCTAACGAAAGAGGAAAAATAAACTTGATACTGTTTCGTGTCGCTTTGCGAGAGACTTATCCACCCAACGGAGACGAAGAGAACCAATTAAGAGTCCCCCGGGTATTTATTAACTTTTATCAGTTTTCGACTTCTGCGTCATACTTTCTGAGATTGAACGCAAGTTATGTTTTCGGAGAAATCAATACGAGTGAGAATGTTTTCAGTTATTTTCAATGTCCTCAGAAACAGCACAATTGGCCTTTTTACATCGATAAGTATGTATAAAAAAGATGGATAAGTTGTCTCAACCATGTCCTGGGTGGTGAAAAATCACCCAGGCGGTACTCGAACCCGCAACCCTGGGTTAGCAGGCAAAGACTTTACCCTAACGCCACCGGGGTCGATTAAGTGAAAGCAATGACGTGTTTATAGTTTTCTTTTTTAAATTACAATATCATTTGCCCTACTTCATTATTTTTTCCAATTATTAAATTTAAATGTCATCAATAAAACGCCTCATATTGTACCAATTTGATTCCCCGAGGCTATGCTTAACGTATTTGTGGCATCAAAGTACAAAACACGCTTTTGCTTATTTTTTAGTGCCTGGACCCGGGTGCTCCTTTTATCTGTTTTTCTTTACAATTGGTTTGAAACTCAATTCCTTTTGTCTTCGTCGCATGGAAGTCTTCGGTGTAATATGAATTTGTTTTATATTAGTTCCCAAAAAAAACTTTTTTCACCTCGCTGACCAGCTATTTCTTGGTAAATTCTTCTATCCTTGGCTGCTCATTTTACCTTATAGTCTGTTTTGGAGTCGATATTTGCACATCTTCTACGATCATTGAAATGGCATTTCTCTTTCCGTTAAGGGTTTTATTAGTTAATCTTATGCATTTAAAATTGAGGTTAGTCAAAATCATTTCTTAATCAGGTTTGCCAGTGCAGTGTATGCTTTCTTTCAAAGAAATATTTTTAAAATCATTTCTTAATTTTGTTGACAGTTAATGTCTATCCACACTTAAGCTGAATTCATCACGTGAGGATTGAGCTAGAAATATTGCATCCCTAACTTGATTCGTGGGAGACCTAATTACGTCTATATAGTCTTTTCTTTTCCCGGGAACATTTTGTATCAGAGGGTGCCCCTTCAATTTTTAACTCACATAATTGAGGGCTGGGTCTATCTTTGGGGCGATGACAGCTCAACCGGTTGACCGAGTGGAACTCCCATTCCTCGACTCATTTCAATTTTCTCCTTATCTTCCGATAACCATCCACTCATTGACGCGATGTGGGTAGTATAACAGTGAGGGTGATAGTCGAGTATTTTTATTATTATTATTGCATAAGTTGTTACAGGTCGACCATTTAGTCGGGTTGTAACAAGAAAATACGAAAAGAACAAAATACAAAATATAAAATACGAAATACAAGTTATCCATTTGGTCGGGTGGTTACATAAGACACAAAATATATGAAGACCAAAATACAAAACATAAAATACTAAATAAAAAATTCTAAAGCCCTCAAAATTCAATTTTTTTCACCCTCGTCATAAATATCCTAGTATTAGTTGGGAAGGGCTCCAAAATTTCCTCCGGTAAACCATTCCAATCCCCTATCCGCCGATGTAGAAAGAAAAATTTTGAAGTATTTGAGAGCTGCCTCGGAGGATCAATCTTACAATAATGATCCTTCCTCGCCAGATAACTTGGTCCTTTTAACCGGTTTTATAGGTCCCTCCACGCAGGATCACCGATAAATACCTTATAGATACACTTAACGCGTGCTTTCTTCCTCCTCGACTCTAATGATTTCCAGCCCAGCGTATTTAACATCTCCGTAACGCTTGCCTTCCTTTTAAAATTTCCCATTACAACTCTTGCTGCTAAACGCTGAACTTTTGTAAGTTGCTTGATCTCCCCATTCAGACGAGGATCCCAAACTGACGCCCCATGTTCTAGGATAGGCCTAACAAACGTTTTATACGCGAATTCTTTAGTTTTTCTGCAGCTCCTTCCAAGGGTTCTCATCAAAAAATGTAATGCTCTAAAAGCTTTGGTCGTAGTTCTTTCTATGTGCGGTCCCCATTGAAAATCCCTGCTTAAAGTCACTCCTAGGTACTTACAACTTTTGGTTTCCGTCAGTAACTTACCCATGATGTAATAATCATTCAGTGTACCACTCCTACCTTTCCGAATTTATGAATTTTATGAATGACTGCCAACTAGGCATTTACACTCACTACTTAACATTACTTGGGGTTGGAGGATTTTGGAATGGAAATAATGGCATTTTTCAAATGCTTACAGCTGGAAAAATCCTATTATTTGTAAAATATGCAAAAAATATATTTAGAAATGGTGAAAAAACACCTAAAATTTATGGATTAAGACTACTGCCTCTCTACGTCATGATTTCCAAATATCGGACCAATTCAATCTATCCAACATGGCTAGGTAGTATGAGCGTCCATTACAAAATATTTATATTCTATCTTATATTGTGCATTTCTTATATTTTAATTTATATATTTAGTTTATCTCATACCTTTTGTGGAGGTTTGACATAAATAAAAAAGGATAGGCATGAACCCGTTTTGTTAACTAATTAATTTTAGAATGTCTGTTTTTATTGGAGACGGATTGCCCAATTAGCCTACAAAAGACGCTACTATCGCGTCCATAGTTTTTGCGGCCTTTATTTTCCGATTTTTTAGGCACAGTAAGTGTACAGGTACAGTTTCTTTATACGTTAGTATCAAAACGGTGGTATTCATAATTTATTTTGATTAATGCAATCGCACGGTAAGCCCATCCTCATAGTTTCTTGAGGCAGAGGAATATAGCGCTTTAAATATCCTCTCCATCTTACAGTAACGAAAAGGAAACTAATAAATTGCTGCGATGATTCGTTATATTTTTTTGGTGAGGCAGGTGAATATATGCATAAAAAATGTCTCCAATTACTAAAAAACCAAAACACCATTGGAATGATTTGAATATAATTAGCTGAAATAGCAAATCAGTACAGATGCAGCTTATTTCAAAGACCAACATAGCCACAGCCATTTAGAATAAGTTTGTTGGCTAGTGGTTTTTAACAGCTAATGGAATACATTATAAGTACAATAATTTTTCCAATAATTTGCGATTGCATAAATGATGTGGTACGCAGTCACCTGAACGGGTGCGAAGATGTACACCAAAGAGGATGAAATTCACTATGAAAAAATAATTTGACTTGACTGGAATTCGAACCCGGATCTCCCAATTGCCGGTCAGGTTTTTTAAGCCAGTTACTCTATGTAGTGAGCTGCACTGTGTGTGACTGGCCAACACACCTGACCAGCAATTGGTAGATCCGGGTTCGAATCCCAGTCAAGTCAAATGATTTTTTCATGTCGTATTTCACCCTCTTTCGTGTGCAAGGACAAAACATTGAAGTTTTAAAACAAGAAAAAAAATCGAGAGGCATGCATTTGACAGTGACGCCACTAGACTATAATTATCGCCGGAACGATAGCCGAAGTTTGACAGACGTTGGTTGACTGTCTCTGGCGTAATATTGTGGTAATATTTCATGCTAAGAAAGGAAGTTACAAATCATAACTATAGGTAATTAATGACTGAATTAATCACGACTAACGACATTGCAGAACGTACAGGTTATTCACGAAGCCATGGTTGTTATTATAAATTAATTAAACACTAATGAAAATGTATAGGAAATTGATGTTAAAATGCTCAACATTTTTCCGATAACCAAGCAAGATCGGTACGATAAACAGAAGAAAAAAAGAAAATGAAAAAGAAAATTCAGTGCCTATCAGATGAAGTATACAGGGTGGTTTTATACAATACTTTTACAAGTTTTTCATTTAGCCAATTATACCTTCTCTACCGCGAAGCCAAATTTATCAAGGGAATGGAGAAAAAAACCTGTTGAATTCTGAAAAAAGTTGCCAAGGGTAGATAAAATACGCTAATGGTTACCAGAATTGATTAACGCATATCGGAATACATATATAATCACCAATATTTATGGGAAAAATTTAAACGAATTGGAAAAATTAAAAGAAAAAATATTTTGGTATCACTTACTTCATTTGTGGTATGTGACCTAAGGAAGTTTCTTGGAAAAACCATTCAATCATTGATATTCGGAATAAGTGTGCCAATATTCTCTGGTAAAGCGTATTATTCGTAATATATGTGTGAATTTTCCTCTCTCTCTCAGTTAACCTTCTGAAGAGATGGAAACAGAAAGTTTTCAGTTATTTTTCCGAATAGTTGTCCTGAATTTGCTTTCACACATGAATAATTCATTAAGTTTGCGCCCATACTCAGTCAATGATTTAATAACTAGATTTTCAAAGATCGATGTATTGGAATTTGAGGCCCTGCGAATGATCTGTCGGATTCTTATCACGGTGTTTTATCAATACTTTCTTAAGTTTTGATGTGAATGCGCTTCGTTATATATGTATGTTGTAAAATGAAAACTTTTCTGTTATCTCCTTTGCTTAAAATATGAAAAAATTACCCGTAATACTCCTTACCCGTATGAAAAGGGACAAACAAAATTCATTGAGAATGTACAAAGAAAGGCAGCAAGGTATATAATGGGGAAGCATAAAAAGACCGAGAGTGTCACTAAAACGCTGCAAGTATTGGGATGGGACTCACTAGCTCGGAGAAGAAAAATAAATAGGCTTTGCGCACTCGTCCGCACACTTGAGGAGGAAAAAGCATGGGGAGGGAACTGCGACATACGATAGAAAACCCCAACTATATTGGTAGGAATGATCACCAATACAAGATGAATGTCGGTCACAAAGGACCAACGTAAAAAAGTTTTCTTATCTTAACAGGACGATTGATGATTGGAATAGACTCCTTGCAGAACTGTTTCAGCCCTTTCCTAGCAACTTAAAGATTTTTAAGAATAGGTGCAAAAAATTTATTTTGGAAAACTAATTTCAATGTTAATTTTAAATTTTCGATTTGAGTGATTTAGTTTTTACTTTGGTGATACACTTTCATTCTTTAACTGTTACCACCTGGCAAATAGCCAACTTGTAACGATTTGTATAATAATAATAATAATAAAAATATTATTCCGTATATAATGGGAATCTGAAAATGTAAATGCTTATTTACTATATTCTTCAGGCATGTGCTTAACTAAATTTACTGTTTTTTGTAGCGTCTGAAATCTAAATTTGTCCGAAAATAATTCTTTCCATTGTGCAGTACAGTCTCATATCTCTCTCATGGTAAGCTTCCATTTTTGTAATCTATCGTGTATGATCAGTCGTGAACGTATTTTCTTAAAATCCTATTATTTTCTTTTGGGGTATAAATTAAAATAAACCACATTGACTCATTTTCCGGGATCAAAGTTGATTCATTGGGATGGAAAAGACTATACGAATATAATTAATATTTCTAACCTCGATGAGAAAGGAAGAAGGACATGTGCAGTTAATGGTACTCGCCTGGACTATAAGACAAGCTTGTGCTGGGGACGTGTAAATTACTCCTGGTAGATGAGATGCTTTCTTGAACCCGTGGTGGAATATTGGGCAAGAAAGTGGGAATGGGATGGTGTTATAACTGAAATGGATAGTGGCGTTCAGTTTTCCGTCGTCTTCCGCCAAGGAGGAACGTGCAATTACAATTAACGATAATCTCAGCACCGATTGTTTGTCGTTTTTGTCAACAGGGCTGTAAACAGTTTCGAATATACTGGTTATATATATAGCCATCATATTATATATATAAGGAAAGAAAATAAATATAAAAGTATAAGCTAGCAACAAGGCGTTGAGGTTGGGGAAGGATAGGAAAGTAAATCAGTGGACACTCACTGGCAGATGATCCATGAAGACACCGGTGTCCAATGCTTAGGGGTAGCTTTCGGGCTAAGGACCCTTCTTCAGCTGGAGGAGATTCACTAATAAGGAGTGTCACACTGGAGTTAGGAGTTTAGGGTATGTCTTGGTACGGGGTTGGTTGTTGGGGTATATATATATATATATATATATATATATATATATATTGAAGGTCCGTGGTTCAATTCCCGGTCTAGACGAATTTTTTTCACTTGGAATCGGCCATCATTCCATCTTCACATCACCATTGTGTTGTCAAATTTTATATGTTTCCTATCCTCTTTCTTTCACCACCTGTTTGAACGAAATATTTATTATTTACGCCTGTGAGCGGTTTGAGTGAATGAATGAATGGTTGTATGGCCGGAATGGCTCATTTCTACTTCTTGGGCTCTGCGTGCCCCGAAACGCCTGTTCTGTATCTTTACCACTGTCTGTGTGCCTGATTCAAACTTTGCTTTCCTCTTCTGTGAACGTAATTTCTTCTCTGCCGGTGAGTGAAAATACCCAGCGCCACCTCTGGGCGACTTTTACGGGCTAATCTTGGGGGTGTTTGATTCATATAAACCCCCCGCCGATTCCAGTGTTTCTTTAGTAGTCTAGATAGCTTAGTGGTCAGAGCAGCCGGCGCGACATCGGAAGGTCCGTGGTTCAATTCCCGGTCTAGACGAATTTTTTTCACTTGGAATCGGCCATCATTCCATCTTCACATCACCATTGTGTTGTCAAATTTTATATGTTTCCTATCCTCTTTCTTTCACCACCTGTTTGAACGAAATATTTATTATTTACGCCTGTGAGCGGTTTGAGTGAATGAATGAATGGTTGTATGGCCGGAATGGCTCATTTCTACTTCTTGGGCTCTGCGTGCCCCGAAACGCCTGTTCTGTATCTTTACCACTGTCTGTGTGCCTGATTCAAACTTTGCTTTCCTCTTCTGTGAACGTAATTTCTTCTCTGCCGGTGAGTGAAAATACCCAGCGCCACCTCTGGGCGACTTTTACGGGCTAATCTTGGGGGTGTTTGATTCATATAAACCCCCCGCCGATTCCAGTGTTTCTTTAGTAGTCTAGATAGCTTAGTGGTCAGAGCAGCCGGCGCGACATCGGAAGGTCCGTGGTTCAATTCCCGGTCTAGACGAATTTTTTTCACTTGGAATCGGCCATCATTCCATCTTCACATCACCATTGTGTTGTCAAATTTTATATGTTTCCTATCCTCTTTCTTTCACCACCTGTTTGAACGAAATATTTATTATATATATATATATATATATATTAAAATAATAAAAAATACACTGTACAGGGGGTGGGGAAAGAAAAGTAAAAAGAGAAGACTTACAGGGAACGTTTCGGGCATGTAAGCCCTTCGTCAGCTGGAGAAAAAGTCATACAATATGCTGAGCTAATATATAAGCTGAGGAAGGACCAACCGGTACGAAACTTTCTGTAATAACGTTGGCAAATATTTGCACATTGGCCACAAATATATAAAATAAACTTACAGGAGGTGAGAGAAAGAGATATAGATATAAAAAGAATTTGTTTTTGCAGAACGTTTCTGACCGGTTGGTTCATCCTCGTCTTTAGAAGCTTATATATATATCCTGGGTAAGGTGAAATTTTTTCTGTCTGGATTCGACACATTTTCATCTTCCCCACCAAACCCTGTGTTCGTCCTTTTATGTGTTCCTATCCCTTTCCATTTCCTATGATTGTATGAATTTATTCGCGCCTTTGAGCGTCTGATTTTCGAATGGATGAGTATATATATATACATATATACATATATATATATATATATATATATATATATATATATTAAAATAATTATAAATACTCCGTAAAAATGATGACAAATAATGCTTCAAGAATGTTAATTGTGTTTAAATACAAACCTAAAAAGTAATTTGGATATATTAGTAGAGTAACTTAAATAATATTTAGCAAATATTGAACGGAATATCTCCTCTGATTGGCCGCCCGTAACGCACTGTGACGGAAAAGTTATACTCTGACAAGGTTTTCCCATTATCCATCACGACACTCTCAAAGTTTGGCTATCGTAATAGGCTCCTCCACATCACAATCTTGAAACTCCTCGAACGCCACCGTCCGCCTCCGTCACGTGAGAAATCCCGCCCTTAGACGTAGAAAAGGTTTGCCCATCGTCCGTTGACGTCGCCGGCCGTCGCATTATTGGATCTCCACAACAACACGATCACAAATATTCGCGAATGCCACATTCCGTTTCCGTCACGTCAGGATACGTCGATCGTTATCTCGATCTAAGACTTTGGCAAGGTTCGCTCATCGTCCGTTGACGGTGTCGTCAAAGTCCGGCCGTCGTTATATTGGATCTACACAACATCATGATCGCAAATATTCGCGATTGACACCTTCCGTTTCCGTCACGTCAGGAAACGTCGATCGTTATGTCGCTGTTATACTTTGGAAAGGTTCGCTCAACATCCGTTGACGGTGCCGTCAACGTCCGGACGTCGTATTACTGGATCTCCACAACATCACTATCACAAATATTCGCGAATGCCACTTTCCGTTTCCGTCACGTCAGGATACGTCGATCGTTATCTTGCTCTTAGACTTTGGCAAGGTTCGCTCAACGTCCGCTGTCAGTGCCGTCAACTTCCGGCCGTCATATTATTGGATCTCCTTAGCATCACGATAACAAATATTCGCGATTGTCACTTTCCGTTTCTGTCACTTAAGGAAACGTCCATCGTAATCCCACTCTCACTCAGTTCTTGAGCATCGACCGCACTCGACAATTTCGTGTCGGAAAATAGATATCGGTTGCTAAGGCGTGGGAATAATGGCGAGCGTCGTCGGAGCCAGAGAGGGAATTGAATGAATACTTGGTCTGGATGACTTCCGCTCCAATATTGGTTCTTAAGGAAAGAGGTACAGGTGAAGGAGAGTAAGGGGTCGAGGCTTGGTCACTCAGGAGAACGGAATGGCCACCCTCAAGACTCTTTTAGTTCAAAGATAGCACAAAGAGGTTTTACATTCCGACCGATAGAATGGCTTCAATCAATTCGGGTAGAATTTCAAACCGCTGCACAGTGGGGCCAAATCGAAAATCGCCGGACAAAAGTCCAAAATTGCTTTTTTTGAGATATCGACTTGAAACTTGGCTTATTTACACACAAATGATTGTCAATTATGGAATGATAAAACATTTCTCATATGTCATACCCGTTACTTAGATACAGAGGCTCAAACACGACCAAATTTCCAAAAAAGCGCCCGCTCTCATTTTTCTTCGAAAATCTTAAAAGTTGAGCAGATATAGGAGTAATGAAAGGATTTTTATGAAATAAAAAACATTAATATTTGTAAACAGGGTACTTCACCTATGCTATGCATAACTTTCAGACATATTTGCCCATATTTGAGTGCTTTTACGTCACAAAATGGCGGAAAGAAGGGAATCCCAAATGTTGCTTTCTTATGGAAAACTTGTATGGCACCCCGAGAATCCGCATTCTTTCTCAAGAGTTGAAAGACGTTCATAATTTGCAGCATGATTCCGAAAATTATCCAAAGAAAAATAAATGTGTCGCAGTTACGCGTGCACTGATCCATTCTCTCGATTCAATATCCTCGCAAAATCTTCAGTTTGGAATCTTTAGATATTAGTGACAACATGCATAGCCTGAAAAAGTTGAATTCGAGGAGTAAATGTCCACACAAATTGCACAATCCAACGGGGAACACTGTATTTCCAGGTCCCGCTGCGCGGAGCCGGGCCACGACGCGCGATCGAAAAATCGAGTTTATTCTCGGCGTCGCAATGTTTTTTCGAATATTTTTACGGAATAATCTAGAAATATGTTTAATTTATACTCTGATGAAGTATCCCAGAGACCATTTTCCGAATAAGGAGTATATTGTCTATTTTATGTCAAATATTGCCTAAAAAAAGGGTCCGCCATTTTGTGACGTAAAAGCACTCAAATATGGGCAAATATGTCTGAAAGTTATGCATAGCATAGGTGAAGTACCCTGTTTACAAATATTAATGTTTTTTATTTCATAAAAATCCTTTCATTACTCCTATATCTGCTCAACTTTTAAGATTTTCGAAGAAAAATGAGAGCGGGCGCTTTTTTGGAAAGTTGGTCGTGTTTGAGCCTCTGTATCTAAGTAACGGGTAAGACCTATGAGAAATGTTTTATTATTCCATAATTGACAATCATTTGTGTGTAAATACGCCAATTTTCAAGTCGATATCTCAAAAAAAGCAATTTTGGACTTTTGTCCGGCGATTTTCGATTTGGCCCCACTGTGCGCTGGTGCCCTCCGCGGCGTTATTGCTACTAGAAGTCGGAATCCTTTTACTCTCATCTCATACCTTCATAATCCACCTCAAATCGCGGATAATTTACTTTCTGAGAAAGAGGATATGTGAAAAAATCATAGTTTACCTAGGGCCAGTTTTCTAATTTCTCGCTGACGTTAACTGTAGTTTTTACCATGGATATTTATTTAACGCGATAGCTTCTTATAGTCAGCGTTTCAAAAAGCGCATAAGATTGATTGATGTGGGCATTGGTTACGGAAGATTGTATTCAGCAGGTCTTTCATACCAAGAAAATGTTTCACCAGAGATTATATAACTGAGCCTTAATATCTTGTGAAGATTACAAATACCTCTATACTGAGCATTGTTTTACAATCTCTTGCTGCCAAAGCAACAGCTCAGTTAGACTGTTCAGAACTGGTATTTTTTCATTAATTGAAAAAATTCTATTATAAGGATATTGGTTTCCATTATAGATTTTATCAGGAATTCATTTAATCAGAAATATATTATTTAAATAGTATATTTGTCACTGCGTATCTTTTTTAATCCTAAGTTTCCACCGTCAAATGCGTTTTAGATATAGTATAAAATTAAAAAAACAGTAAAACCAAAGTGATAGTGGTGAGTTAAGACAGCAAAAGAGCTGACCTAACCCTTGGAGGTCAGGCACTAGAAAGTGAGGAAGAGTTTCAGTAGCTGGGAAGTAAAATAACATCTGATGGTCGCAGCCAAAAAGATCTAAGGAGCCGAATAAACCAGGCTAATGTAGCTTTTTGCAAGAAATCCAAACTCCTCACCTCCGGCATCATCAATGTAGAATTAAGAAAACAACTAGTAAAAAGCTTTTCATGGAGTATTAAGCTGTATGAAAGTGAGACCTGGACACTCGGAGTAGATGAGAAGAGAAGAGTAGAAGCGTTTGAATTATGGTGCTATCGCAGGATGTTAAAAATATCCTGGGTGGACCGAGTAAAAAATGAAGAGGTGATGCAGAGAGGGAGAGAAATAAGTGCCTACTCGATACGATGAAGAAACGGAAAGCAAATCTTATCGGACATATTTAAAGGCAATAAGGCTTTGTAAAGAACATCTTGGAGGGGTCAGTTGAGGTAAAAAACAGCAGAGGAAGGCTTAGACTGTCCTATGTGGAGCAGGTCGTGGAAGAGCTACTGTCTGTTTCAAAAGCAAATGTACCCGAGTTTAAAGTAACGTCTCATAACATAACGTCTCGTCCTATTACTATGTAGTTTACTTCAAAATGTAGCGTGTTTTAATCTGCGTTGAGCCTGCACAATGAATAGTTCTTATTCTATTTTTAAAGGTATGTTATTGAAGCGTGAAGAGAAAAAGTACCCGTTTTTCGGCGCTCTCAGCGAAATCACTGAATAGACGGCCTTCTAAAACCAAAACGAATAATTATAGCAACGTCGTCATCATAACCACGTCTAGATCGTACCTTTGTAAATGCGATTTACTAAAGTTTTATTCTATAACTTCATTTTAACATGAGTCGTTCTTAATTTTGTGAAGTAACTTTTTCTCAGCAACGAAAGATACGAGAAACACGCGAGTCGCACCATCGTCTTTGTCTTGGCGTTCTCAGTATGATGTTGCTTTGCTTTTGATAGTAGAAAAAGTAGTTTATTTTATATCGATTTTAGATTAACGTCAAAATTTAGTTCGAGTTGCTACCGGCCATCGAGAGGCGACAGCCTGCTTTGCTGGTTGTCGTTACAGTGCAGAGTTGAAGAGGCTGGCTCAGGACCGAAAACAAATGGAGGACTGCTGCAAAGTAAACCTAGGATTGTAACCGAGAGATAAGTTTTTGCAGAGGGTAAATTGTGAGAAAATCTTTTTACACTCCAGAGAAAATTCATACCAATAGTGCGAATGAGTAACGTGGCAGTCTCTCCATAAAGTATCACCTGCTTTTCAAAATTATTAATATTTTCGTGTTTAAATTGAAAATATCTCTTTCTGTCTTCCCCCTGCTCTCAACGCCGGAGAGTGTCTCGCGTGGGAGAAGTTTTGCAGGGAATAAGAGGGTTGGTGGCGGAATAGGACAGTTGAGACGCGTGGGGGAGATTTAGGACCTTTTGGAGGCGGGATTGGTTGGGGTGGGCAGCGATGGGCGTTGGGGGAAGGAGGGAAGAGAGTGGGAAAGGTGGGAAGGGTGTGGTTGGGGAGAGAGGGAGACTTCAACCCCCCTTTCCATTCCGGTTTAGGGAGGGTGAGAAAGTGAAGAGGGGAGAGAAGGGGGTGAAGAGGGGGTTTTGCGGTGAACTTGGAAAGAAAGAAGAAAGCGCCGACTCCTCTTCATAATCCGCTGATCTCGTTCTTCGCCTCCCCTCCACCCCTCTCAAGAGTCCTCCTCCTCCCTCTGCTCCCCCCCGCTACACATCTCCCTGCCCCCTTTTCCATTTTTTTCCTCAACATCCCACGCTCCGTCCGATGGAAATTTATCGGCGCCAGCACCCGAACCAACTTTCGGTAGCAATAAAACATCGGAATTTAGCAGGCGGGAATTTGTTGAGTGGGAGACGACCCAGACACCTCCCCCTTCCCCTTTCCACCTCATTCCCCCCTTCCCCTCTTCCCCCTTTTCCTCCTCCTGCCACGCCCCTCCTGGTGTCTCCAAGGGAAACATCTCCAAGGTGCGAGAGGGAAGCGACAATTATTATTGTTCATTTTTTAACACGCTTTTATTAGCTTCACCTGTATGTTTGTTTGTTTGTAACCGACTCCTTTGGACTCAATTTTGACCCACTTTGTACGATCAGATTTCCTTTAAACTTTGCAGACTCATCAAGGACCGATTACAATACAATAATTTGGTAAGATTTCTTCAATATTCTTATCAGGATTGCCAGGATTAATAATGTTCTTCAATTGAACAGATCCTTTGCGTGAGAATTAGAGGGATAGAGTAAGCGCCATTTGTGTGTTAATCGGATGGTGTAGTGGTTAGCTTCGTCAACTGTCGTCGAGATGGGTCAGAGTTCGTGTCTTAATGTTTGACTTTTTTTTGTTGTCTTTAATTTGATCGTTTAACGGCCAGTTATAATTTAATTTTAATTGCAGCAAGCTTAGACGGGAGAAGAATTTTTTATCGTCGTATTCGCTTTTCGTATTTGCTATAAAAACACTTTTTAATGATAACTCAAACTAAAAAGTGAAAAATAATTCTTTATATAGAAATAAAAAAATAAATGAAAAATATTAATATTATCGTGAAAAAAGCGTGGGGTGCTCGATATATCAATTCTTGAAAATATTCAATCGGTACGATTAGTAGAAAAATGGTACTAAAAATATGGCTCAAAGCATAATCTTTTCCCGCATTTTCCATTCAGTAATTTGGGTAAACAATTACAAAAGGCATATAAAATAAACTAAGCAACGGGGCACCCCACGCTTTTTTCACGATAATATTAATATTTTTCATTTATTTTTTTATTTCTATATTAAGAATTATTTATTCTTATTTTCCGTGTGAGACATACTAAATCGGGCCTCCGATGTCGATGTTGAGCATGAAACAGGGACGTTGGAGGATGAAGCGGAGTAAGGCGGAGCTCATTCAGCGAGTTGAACATTTAATAATTATTTAAATAAAATATAAATTAATAAAAATTCGTTTTTCAAACGGGTCAAAAAGTATTTAATAATTTCTCCTAGTCCCACACGCAATTATATCTCCGCACAGATTCAGAAAATCATACAGATTGTCCTGAAAATTTATGATTGAGAATTTGAATAGCTATGAATATATTAATAATAATATATTTATTTATCCGTGGAATCAAAATTACATGCATATTTTACATTTCAAGTAAATAAGGATAAATTTGGTATCCCTTTTACGCATTGACTGTATTGGGATAGCTTAAGACAAAGTACAATGCGAATAATTGAAAAAATAAATAATTGAGACCAGATACGAAACATTAATAAATGCATTAATAGATAACAATTTGTTGTTTAATCTCAACCTGTCGTGCATACAAAATATAGTGAGTATTAACCGTACTATTAACAAAAAAAATACATCTGGATTTTCTAGATTAAGCAACCATTTTTTTACTCTTTTCAAAAAGGATATTAAACTATTGGAACCTCTTATATCATCTGACAATCTAGGAAATAATTTTGGCCCTACATAGATAAATGAGCGTTTGAACAGGGCCAAATTTGGCTTGGGCAAAATATACATTTTTGAAGATCTTAGGTTGTATACATTGGTTTTTGGTTCTTCCTTAGGTTTATTACCACTTCTGAGGTAGAACAATTTCAATACTTTGTAAACGTAAATATGACGAAAAGGGAGTCACTGTAAATCCACAAATATGGGGACGAACGGTTCAATTTGACATTTTCTAGCAATCAGTCTCACTATTGCTTTATGAAGAATCAGCATCGGTTTGGTGAATTTTTATAGACGCATAGTAATTTTTATATACTTGTAAGATAGAAAACGAAAAACGTGGGGTGCATGAATTAGATAGTTGATGCATGAATAGTTCAACTAAGTCACTAACAAATTTATTGCACTGCAAATGATATGACCTGTTATGTGAGTTTTCTCAATGACAGCTACTCCCTAAAATCCTAACTATTATCTACAGCATATGCGCCCCATGTATTTCGTTTTCAATCTTACAAATAATGTCATAGCTATTAAAATTCACAATCACAAATTTCCAGGACAATCTGTATGTGGCTATGAATCCAAATGGGGATATAATTGCGTGTGGGGCTAGGAGATTTTATTTTATACTTTAAGGTCCGTTTTAAAAACTTCAAAGGCGATCACTGGATGAGCATTCAACGTTATTATTGTTGCATGGGAAACTTCAATATCATTTATAATTGAAATTCAGTGGACCTAATTTAAAGAATTCAATTTTAAGGACAGAAATTATAAGCATCATGGTTGGTTAACCGTCAAGACGCGCCATGTAGTCCATGTTTTTGTCTGAGTCCCTCAAAAAGTCATGGGTTGACACTCGTTTTGCTAAAATTAGGCTCTCTCTTTGCTATCGACAGTTTTTTCTTCGTTCTCGCTGCAAGAATGGCTATTCAGGTGTATGTGTAGAAAGTGCATTTTCCTTTACATACCGAAATGAAGAATGTGGGATCGCAATTGAGGCCTGACGCGATGAGTAGTAAAAATCATTGCACGAAACCCAGGTCCATGATTTGAGACTATTTCAAGTTAAATGCGTTTATTTTCTTTG
The DNA here is from genome assembly GCA_963573305.1 of Pyrrhosoma nymphula. NCBI lineage: Eukaryota > Metazoa > Arthropoda > Insecta > Odonata > Coenagrionidae > Pyrrhosoma > Pyrrhosoma nymphula. The sequence goes on along the minus strand of OY754330.1, from coordinate 19,187,972 downwards.
GATGAAAGCTGATGGATTTAGAGCTCCGAATTTCCAAAGGATGGATTTTACCGCTGAAGAACGTTGATACTTACGGACGGAAAGGTAGTAGTCGTGTTTTTTTTCGGTTGCGTCGACTACTGCGGTCATTTTGCACCACTTTCATTTTTAAGGTGGTTCCACCGCAAAATGACTTAAATATCATTTTATTCTTATTATGTCTACTTGTAAAAAAACTTATCCTCATTCTAAAATGAACAAAAAATAATACCTTTCCACGCTATTTTATTCTATAATTGAACTTGAAATTACATGGTGTTCAGTGCGGGAATGAGAGAAACACGGGGAAAAATAGTATTTTTACATAAAATATAAATGCCATTTTTGCGGAAAACTATTTATAAGAAGGAAATAATCCAGAGAAATTGAATAAAAATAAAATATAGGCATATTACCACCTTATGTTTTTAGTTATTAGGGAATTACTGCCGTAATTGAAGTCAAAATGTGGTACTTCTTAGGTAATGGCGCTGCAGTCGGTTCCAATGGCTGGAAAAAAGTGCTGATTTAAAATACATTTGTGGAATATTCTGCATTTTTTCTACTTTCCTTTTGGTTTTCTGTAGGTTACGCATTTCATCAGCGAAAGCAGGATTTTTTGGACAAAATATAAAAAATGTGGAATTTAGTATTTGTTTTGACTCACACAGTCGCGGCGGATCCTCCTTGAGTGAATAAAATGTAAGTGATATAAGACAAATTTTTCCAGTTACCTTGGGAATAATCAACTAGGATAACTTCTAATGCCTGTTGCTCACGGTAAAATTTTCTATAGAACGTTTTATAAAATCGACTAATTTTATAAAAATGAGCTTGCTAACGATGAAACCGTTTTATAAAACGTTTTACAGAATAGGACAGGTTCTATTGCCAAAAAATCGTTTTATGCAACAACCAATGAGGCGTTCCGCTCATCGCGTTGATAATAATCTCGTATCCATGGGAAGCCAAACAAGGAAAACGTAAACAAACATGGCTGGTAGTTCATGGAACGTTGAGGCAGTATCCTTCTTGTTAGAAGAATGTGTTTAGAGCCATATAGCACCGTTGAGTGTGATCAGAAAGTAAGTAAATAAACAATACATATAGTTTTAACCTAACAGTCATCCAAAAGAGAGTGCATTTATCACGTCACGTGTTCGCAAAGCGTCTCATAGATGGCAGGACATTGCGGTTTTATGAACAGTTTTACCGTGAGGAAGCAAGTACGTTTTACGTACGATTCATAAAACTTTCGATAAAAATTTATATAAAACTCTTTTATGGAAAATTTTACCGTGAGCAACAGCCATAAAGTCCCGTTAACCTTGTATTTATCACACTCTGTCAGGATGTGTCACACACTCAGAGGGGAGTCGCAACCATCGCAACGAGGGCGTGCCTTCTCTTCTGTGAAGAGGTATATGACTGGGCCCGGGCTGTATGTCTTATTCTTAGACGAGTGATTGCGATATCTTCCCTCCGGGTACTCCTCACAAAAGAAGGCCACGCTCATACTACCGGTTTCACAGCCCGAAGTTTGTTATTATTTATCCTCTGCCACCATTCCTGCCACGTCATATTATTATGTTCCGAAACATAGATGTTAGGTCGCCTGCAGTTAACATGTTCGATGAAACTTATGGCATGTCCGGAGCTTTCTTCGCTGCCTTATCCGTGCGTTCAATACTTTCTTTTCCCACGTGTCCAGATGAAAAGATATGAATTTTATTGACGCTTATATTACTCCACTAATAAAGTTTTAAGCAGTTATTTATAGACGTTAATTAAGACGTTAACATTTTATGAAATAGTTTTCGCGAAAGCTTGCCTTAGAATTGGTGCTTCTATTAAAATGGCTTGGGGAACTATTATTTGTATTCAATGGAGGCAGTGCCTTTCTGTTTTTTTCCTATAGAAAACCTACGTCAAACGTTAAAAAAAACTTGTTTAAAACAAAAGATACGTATTCCATTTTGGAAGAATCATGGACAATTTTTCTTCTTAGACAGTGTAATACGTAACTCCAAAATTCCAGTCGCATTTCAGTTGTGAACAAAAGTTATCTTGATAAAGAAATGATTCTTATTGATTGAGTGAAATTTCAAAAATAAAAATAAAATCTTTGCCCTCCTGTTTCAGGATTCAATTCACTGCTTTCAAACTGATGGAGTTAGCCTTTTGGTATAAAATCGTACAAAATGCTAATTACGATTGTATTTTTTATGTTTCTTCATTCATTGCTGTGCGGCATTGTTGGAAGTTCTAAAAGTTTCCAAGTGGTGGCGCATGGGCCGGAAGTAGGTCAAGAGAAGGCGGTTGGAGCTAAAATGATTGGAATTCTGCGTTTTTCAGACTTCCCAATTTTTTTCCATAGACGCCTGAAGAATTGCAAACTCTTTCTGTTCTACCGATGTATAACCAGCAAAGTGCTCAAATATATTTTGGACTACTAAACGAATGCTTTCAATTTGAAAGCGAGAGGAGTTATATTGTATTTTAAATATAGGGCTAAAACTGCGTGCTTTTGAAAGTCATGCAAATTCGCGTCGAGAAAATGAAATGCCCATAAAGATAATATTAACAAACAGGTTGATAGGGAAATTTGCTTGCAAAGAAAATAATTACTGAATCCTTAACTTGAATGATAGGTCCATGAAGCGTATTTTATACTTTTTTCACTCTATATTCGACTACGAGATGCGAAATTTAGGCATTTCCTCTGCAACTATTATACCATTTCAGCAACATCAACCACATACATGATCAAAATATTTAATGCCTTTTGGTACGTATGTGATAACCAGTGATACCTATTCAATGAACTGTGAAACTGGCCGCGCAGTAACTTTAACGGAGTCACCCGCTAATGGTCACACAATTGTGAGAAATTCACAGTGAATAAACCATCATACTTAGGCATTGTATGCACGGTACCTGTGAAGACATCTCGCTCCTTAAAGCCTCCATGAAATTCACAGTGATAGATGACGCTTGGGTAGCTTAACTGGTAGAGCACTCGGCGCGTAATCGGGGGGTTCTGGGCTCGAATCCCAGTCCAGGTGAAATTTTATGGAGACTTTAAGGAGCGAGATGTCTTCACAGGTACCGTGCATACAATGCCAAAGTATGATGATTTTTTCACTGTGTATTTCACACATCAGTCATACCTATATTTATATTTTAAATACTTATTTCAACTATTAACATAATTTAAAATGTAGCATTTTAAATAAACTCAAAAACGAACGTGTTACTGCGCAAAAGTTCTCATAATTCAAAAGTAAAGAGGAAATAAAAATATTTACCAAAAACGTCTGTTGAGCAGCACTCAGTTCACGGACCTAAAACACTATAATAAAATACTATACTAAAATAGTATGAATACCGACTCAAAAAAAATAATTCTTAAGCCACATTTTATTTTAGCAATCTGTTTATACGGTGGAAATCACCGTTAATGCAGTAATGTAAATGATGCAAGAAATATTCTTAAAAATCTTCGCCTTATTAAATATAATGAAAGCATTTTTATGGCATAGGTTTTAGGTGCGGAATTAAACATTTAGGCAGGAATAATATCTAAATACGCTTTCTTTCTTGATATTTTGTAATCAATCATTGCAATAAAATGAAACGTATTATTTCGTTTTCCGATCATTGCAATTGCACAAATCATTTGGTACGCAGTCACCCGCACGGGTGCAAAGTTATACACCAATCACCATCTTGGTGTATGTATTATTTCATGTTTAGGAGAAAATGTGTTCATATGTAATCGAGTTATTTAAAAACGTATCTCATGTGCCATAAGGCCACGTGTTGAAATAGTATTGAATTGCCAACAAACCATATCGGTAACATGCCATTTTTTCACTTTCATCTATAAATATAACTAATAAGGACACGTATGTAAACATTCACGCAAATCTTTACACAAACAAAAATCGCGCATAATGCCTCAATTGGTCTGCATTTGTCTTGGACAAATAAGTAAGACGATATACGCCATTTTTGACCCCCCACCCCTATGTAAGAAAACGTAAGATTTTCCCAACCCCCCCCCCCCTCTCCCTCCCTCTCTACATTACGTAAGACGTAAGATATTTGTATCTACTCTTCGATTAATTCTCGCTTTATGAAGTTCCATCTTTCCATAGAATCCCTCGTACAGCTTTGAGCACTGGATATCGTAAAATTATCCAGTGTTGGAGTACTACACTCATTGAGCATGGAGGTAATGTAGTTAGCCAGTCAGGCGACAGAGAAGGAGCATTGGCGTAGCGGTGAGATTACGGATAATTCGCCATTAACGAGCGAATGCTCCACATCAATGCTAAACTTTGAAAAAAATGCGGAAACGATGCAACCGATACAACGTTTCAAGATGGTCAAAAATCTTACGTAAATTGGTTCCAGACCCCCTACCTCCCATAGATAAGACAATGTAAGAAGATCCCAACCGCCAATCTCCCCGAAAACGTCTAACAGCTCTCGCGAAAGCTTATGGCGTTCGGATGCGTGGCGTTTGTGTTGTCCGCGTCATAAAAATTCAATTTTTTTTAAAATACACTCATGCATGGCATAAACGCCATGTTTCGTTTTCCCCTACGTCCATTTTCAATACCCCTTCCACCAAACTTTACCCCTCCACGACGTCTTCTTCTGCGTATCCGGACGCCATAAGCTTTCGCGAGAGCTGAACGTAATACGTGAATGGCCCCTTATAACCATAGCTATCTATGCTTGCGACCGCCGAGTTTCGAGCAGTTCCTTCAGTAAGTCCGGGCGGACAATTGAATGCAGATAAGCCGTCACCCCTCTGTGGTAGTGCGTTTCACGTGTCTCTTCACTGTGGTTCCTCGCGGGGAGTCAAACGGGTCACTCTGAGCCTTTGAAGGGATTGGGGGATTGGGAGTTTTGACTGGCGCCCGCGCCCGGGGAGCCCTCCGGGCAATGCCACGCGATTCCCGCCCCTCTCATTTCCTCTATCCGGAAGTTCCCTCCTCACATTAGCCAATCACATTCGACCCTTGTCCTGAACCTTTGGAAGTTTTTGGCGCATATCGTGGTTCGCGGTCATTCTCGCGCAGTGATTCTTAAACGTCGGGAGGCTCGCTTGAGTTCCAACCCGTGTATCGAGTGACCGCTTCTTTCAGTCAGCCATGACTAGGATCCTGCAGGAGGACGGGAACCTGTTTATTATTACCTCGACGCTAGAGCTCACGTTTCGGTGAAAAGTTAAAAGAGTGTCGACCCCTGAGTGCATCACCTAAAGTTTTATCGCTTTCTCTGTGTTTAAAAAGTGTGGTTGCGAGTGAGTACTTCGATTATTTTGGACAAATGAATGCGTGATATCCATCCAGCTAACGTGGAGACGGTGAAGAAAATATACTCCGTTTTAATTTGGTACGAGCAATTGCGATCTTCAAAATTGCAGTGCTATGCTCTGGGTTCCTTCCAAGTACTCGACGACTAGAAGCGAGACAAGCTGTGGGAGTCGACGCCTGGATTGTTGAGAGAAGAGGAAGGCTTCAACTACAGCACCGTAAGTGAATTTAGAACTACGTTAATCTCAGCTCACACCAAACCCTCCTCCCTCCTCTAGTAAATATCCCTCGAGTCTGCCCTTGGAGACTCGAAATTAATCTGTCTCTGCCATCTATTTTTCTTTTTTTGCTTTGCCAGACCAATTTGGTTTGAAGTGATTCATTTTTTATTCCTGCTGGAAAAGTCATGTTAAGTTGGAACACACTGAAGAGGGAAGTCAAACATTTGGAGACATTGATCAGGGAGAAAGCCTTCATTCGTCGCATGCCTCTAGACCCATTTGTTTATCGTTTCCTACTCAAGCGCCTTCGAACCTCAGTCATAATGTGTTATGCCATGACCATCAACTAGGCAAAAAGTTAGAATGTGAAGTTAGCAGGTGTGGATTTGGGAAATGACCGTTTACATCATGGGCAGGCATAAGTCGCCTGATTCCCAGGTCAGTTCACTTGTTATCCGAGTTATTCTCTAACCAGAAGGCCCCAGGAGTCAATGTTGTCTATTAAAAAATACTTTAATGGATTTAATAAGTAATATTTTTGCTAATTTTTATAATATTTTCGGGATAATATTAAAAAAAACCTACGTTTACCCTCCAATTCCGGAGGCTTCTTCTAAGGGGTGATATTTGGTTTTAGGTGGGTTTCTTGATATTCTTACCATGGCATGGGAGGAGAGGGGGAATTGGAGTGCGTGGGGTGGTTTGAATTTTTTTTTAAAAGGCTGGATTCGATGTGACTTTGATCTTCTGTTATTGTTCAGGGTTCAAGTTATTGGGGTGGTTGCGTATTTCGATGGCCTCTCTGTTAAGCCGATTTCTGAACAATATTTCTTTCGCCAGAATCCTTATGTTCTCTATGCCAATTATGTGTCCTTAGGCGGCGTGCTCCGCGATTTCGGGCCGTTCAAGGTCTCCCATTCTAAAGACACTCTTATGCCGTCCAATCGATTGCATGTAAAACAAGAATCCCGATACACGAATTCACTTTCCAGAGGAACCTTTCTTCTTTGGGGTTCCTTACCAAGTCTCATACTCATAGTTTCGGTTTAAATGTGGTCGTGTAGAGGTATTTATTTAACCCGCCATTGGTCCTGCTATGAGAATTTCTCTGACACCAAATTTAAAATTGTACTCACTTTGTTATCATGAGTTAGAATAAGTTCCCTTTCCTTCTAGCTGACTTTTTATCTCTTCCTATTGACCGACCGTCTCAAAAAGTATAAATGAAGCGTCCGCAGCTGTGTAATGATATGTCTGATACCATCGGCTACAAGGTGTGAGACTTTTCCTCATCGCGCGACCACTTACGTTAGTGTTTTTTGTATCACTCAGTTGCGTTAAACTTTGGCAACATGCGGGAAAAGTTGATTAATTTCTTAGAGAGCAGATACGTTATTGCAGATTTATGAATCATGAGAAAGTATGTCCTCACAAATAAATATTTCTTCTTGAGAATGGTAATTTTCTTCATTAATATCCAATAGTATCATCACCAGTAAAAATTAGCAATTATTGCGTAATTGTATACGTAATTGTGTATATGTGGAAATCATTGTTTCAAATTAAAATTTAGATAAATAAATTAAATCTAAATATTGTGTAATATATAATTGCCAATAAACGCTCCATGATAGATAATCAATGATACATCTGAGAGTGAGAAAAAGTCTCACACGCGACCGCTCGCGTAATAGGTAACTTAGCGACCACTCCCGGGTTAAAACTCGCGATATTCTATCCGTGGTGCTTTTCATGAACGGTAGGACTGCTCACTTTCTAACTGCTTAATTTTGGTGGACATTATTTCCCCCTGTACCTTGATGCTACTTCCTTATTTATTTTATAATATTCCGCTCAATGTCTTTGCTTGTGTATCCATTGCTAGGGAGGATTTTATGCAGTTTTGCCATTTCTCCCACCCAGTGTTTTTTATCCGAAAAAAGTAATGATCAATAGATATTAAAGAGTGGAGAATGCCGTTGAATTGCCGTGGGTGATGATGTGATTTTGCTTGTAACTGTGTTGGTGGGTTACCTTTATATGTTGTACCAACTTTCCATCGTCTCTCTAGATGATTCAAATGTCAAGGAAGGACATTGTAATAATAAACATTTTATTCTTACATTTCTTTTTCATGAAAGTCACGATGTCCCGCTAAAAATCTTTTTCTTTGACTTATCTCAGCAAACAATGCTATTGTTTGTGTATGAAGGAAACATTTATGGGCCTGTCATTCGTATCCAATTTTCCTTTCCACTTCGGAAGTATAACTGTTCTGCCGGTACCTAACTAAAGTTAAAACTTGTTTTCTCGAATATATGTTCTTTCCTTGGAACAGCAAAGGAATTATAATTCACGTGATAGTTATTTTTAATTTACCTACAGGCGTTCTTAAAAAAGAGAGTTAAGTTCGCTTTTTGAATTTTAGCGCTCAATATCACAATGTAAATGGGTTGTTTTTATTTCATATTTGCTAACTTTTACTCCATTAAAGAAAGTATTGAATCCGATGCAGGTATATTTTATTTTTTTATACGACTTGCCCTCAAAATACAAGGTTGAAATTTAATATACTTCATGGCTGAAAGAATGAAGGTTTTAATATATTTATTTTCATATAAATACACTTTGTTATGCCTAACAACAATATTTTACAATAATGGTAAAACATTTCTGGATTTTTGGTCAACTAAAATAATAACAGCGTATCTGCCTACGTTTCTTCAACTTTAATTGACATCATCAGGGCTAAAAACATAAAAGAAACATAAATAAAAGTTGAAGAAACGTAGTCAGATAGGCTGTTATTATTTTAATTAACCAAAACTCCAGAAATATTTTATCATCATTCACAAAGTGATCAAGATCCAAAATATTTTGACACTCAAAATCATCTATTTCCACCATTTTAACAGACATTTTTTATAATCCTTCATAATTACCTATTAGCCTTCCAATCGGAATTTAACCCTTGGGGCCTGCAAGGCTTAGGTTAAAGAACCAATGTTAGAATTACAAGGAGATTTTTAGTCGTGTTTTTTTATTCACCCCAACCTCTCCTTTCGCAGTTGACTTGGCATATACTTTTCACCTCAAATTGGAATGTTAATTACAATTATATTAAACAATTTAATTTTTTATTCTTCCCATTAATTTTAAACGGGCATCTTCTCATCTTCTTCTTCTTAAGTCATCAACCCAAAGGTTAGTTGGCGGCAGTTCTCCATACGCTTCGATCCTGTGCCATTCTTTTCAACTGCACATAAGTGGAGCAGCCTAACTCCTTAATTATTTGCCCCATAAATTCCAACCTAGGCCTGCCCCGGCAGTTGGTTCCCTGTACAGTTCCTTCTAAGATGGTGGCCAGCAATGTTTCGTGCCTTAGTTGATGCCCGATCCAGATATTTCTTCTATTTTTCAGTAGTTTCAGCAGGCAAGGTGACTCCCCCACACGTTTGAGAACCTCCTCGTTACTGATTTTGTCCACCCAGGGAATCTTTAACATCCTCCTGAAACACCACATCTGGAATGCTTCCACCCTCCTCTCTTCTGCCTTGCCCAACGTCCAGGTCTCACTGCCATATAAAAATATGCTCCACACATAAGTTTGAAGAAGGCGTTTTCTTAGGTTTCTTCTTCTTCTCATAGATGCTTTTAAATTCAAGAATATTTTGTTGTTGCGGCTTTATGATGTTGAGGTTATATACTTTGTGAAATAAGGCTTAGAATCTTCATATATGTTTTTTGGCCAATTGAGACTTCTGCGTAAACAAAACGGTGCACTTTATAGACTGTAGTCTCATACAAGGTAGTACTCTTCAAAGCGTTTGTGAAAGGTTAAGGAGCGTCATGGAGGGAAAGTGGTTGAATGAGTAGGGACAGGTGGCAGAAGGAACGGATTTTGAGACGGAGAGATAGATGGCAATAGATAAGGAAGGGGATGCTAGTCGGAAGTTGAAAATATTCGGAACATTATTGGCTTAGGATAGAACGATGATTTCAGGTCTGGAAGCTAGGCAGGATCTTTCAAAGAATGTGCTACCTTCGGTAGAACGTCAATGATGATGAATACTGTTCAAAACGAACTGTGAAGGCGTGCGCAGATAAGGTAACGAAGATTAAGGCATGCCCTTAAGTCAAGAATTATAATTATAAATGGTATGGTGAAGCATTAGCTTCAGAACTTTGGCTTCAACATCAGGAGGGGGGGGGGACTCGTGATTACCCCATTAAACTGTGAGCTGGTATGGAATTTCAAAATGGGTGCAGTTCCTGTTGCCTTATCACCGATAAATTATGTTAAGTCATACCTAATAATTATGCACTTCGCCGTTGTAAGACAGCTGGTGCTTAGCAAAGCTCGACTTGGACGAAACACTCTCCATGCCTGAAACATTTTGGAGGTAGATGAGAAATCATAGTCCCTGGGATGCCTCACTGTTGACTGACCTGAGGTGGTGGCCGAAATGAGCATTTCTGGACGTGCTTGGTCTTTTTTCAGAACCTTTCAATATGCCGTCGCCTTTACCGTATGATACATGTCTTATTTTGTTGTAATCTCAGTAACTGATACAATCACTTTTGATATTTGGTCTCTGTAGCACAAATAAGGCAATCTGGTTGCTATGGTGTCTAGAGCACTGACTTCCCATGCATAATGCCTGTTGCTCCCGGTAAAATTTTCGGTAAAACGTTTTATAAAAGCGACTAATTTTATAAAAATGAGCTTGCTAACGATAAAAACCGTTTTATAAACCCTAGTTTTATAAAACGGTTTACGGAATAGGACGGGTTCTATTTCCATAAAACCGTTTTATGCAACAACCAATGAGACGTTCCGCTCATCGCGTTGATAATAATCTCGTATCCATGGGACGCCAAACAAGGAAAACGTAAACAAACATGGCTGGAAGTTCATGGAACGTGGAGGCAGTATCCTTCTTTTTAGAAGAATGCGTTAGAGACTTAGCACCGTTGAGTGAGATCAGAAAGTATGTAAATTAACAATACATAAAGTTTTTAACCTAACAGTCATCCAAAAGATAGTGCATTTATCACTTCACGTGTTCGCAAAGCGTCTCATAGATGGCAGGACATTGCGGTTTTATGTAAAGTTTTACCTTGAGCGAGCAAATTCGTTTTACGTACGATTCATAAAACTTTCAATTAAAATTTTTATAAAACTCTTTTATGGAAAATTTTACCGTGAGCAACAGGCATAAGGCCCGGATTCCGAACCCGACTGTGGAGGAAATTCTTTTCCATAGAATCCTGGTACATACTTGGTGTAATGTGGAGAACACCTGAAGCACTCTAGTAGTAGTCCGTCCGTCAAATGGGCCGTTAAAGGGTTGACCCCTTGGCGTCGTTGGTCCTGAGTGGGCTATTGCCGACGCCAGGTTTCTCTCCAACCTTCCTCCATTCCTTTAAAATCCTTCCCACGCCAAACTAAGCGTAATGACTCATACTACCTCATCTGCCGGTCACCTGTCATGCTGCAATTGCATATTTATATTTATCGGGCTTTTTCTTATTTCTTCAACATTCGTAGACATGGTTTAAGCATCCTAATTGTGTATTTAGGAATCCGAATTAGAAGTTTTCCGCTTTTATCATTTTACTTCTATCATCAAGATTATTACTAGAGAATTGGTGATTGGTTGAAGGGTAAAAGAAATTGACTTAAACTCTATATCAAAATTCATCATATCATTCATTATTGGCACCTTTTAAGCCTCATCATTCTTGTTTTTATTTAATCCGATAGTGCTTATAATATCATTAACCCAGCATTAATGACATTGACGTCCACCTTAACATTATGCCATTAGTATGTTTGAATATAGCTCATCACCTTATCTTTTTGGTGTTTAGATAGCTATTCGGAGGAATGTATTTTAGCTTTGTAGATTTTCTTACTAGAATAACCTGTAGTATTTTGTTTACATCTCAAAGGAAAATTTTAAAAGGTAAAACTTGATGATACTTTTCAGAAACCTTTTTTGCTTTGAACGGCCCAAGGAGGTTCATTTATGTTCAAATAATGACAAGGCCAACTATGTTTAAATCCACAGAGTATTTTTTTGATACAACTATTTTCAACGCTACGGCGTCATCATCAGGTCCCTTCCCAGTACCTGACGATGACGCCGTAGCGTTGAAACTAGTTGTACCAATAAAATACTCTGTGGATTTAAACATAGTTGGCCTTGACATTATTTGAAAATGGACTTCCACAAAGTTGCGCCAGAAAGGATTGAATTCACTTCATTTATGTTCATTTTGTCATATATTCAGCCAGTCATATCTTAAGATCGGATTCATAGGAATTCCAGGCCAACTTTGTTTGAAATCACTAGCATGAAATTCTCATCTAGCAAATGAAAATGCCAGGAAGGGAATATCCGAAAACAACCCTTGTCGAAGTTTTTTTTTACATATTGTTTGCTATACATGAGCTTTATAAAAATTCGTCGCGTAAACTTAAAAGATGTAGCAGGAGAATTGAATTGCATATTTTATTGCGCTTCCGGTATGGAGTGGAATGCAAAAGTGACTCGAAATATCTGAAGGATTGGAATCTTAGGATTTTTGTTGAACATGTGATCAGTTGCAATTTACATTACTTATTAAGCTACTGTAGCCTTTCGTGTAACTGAATAAGCTTGTAGATGTAAACCAAGAGTGCTCTGGAATTTGGGGAACATCCGAAATATCAGAGACGAATTTTTCTGTTTAATTTTTGATACTTTATGTTGTAAATGAAAATGGTGACCTTGTTATTCCGCATAAATTTATCACAAGACGGCGTAATTTTCCACGATCCCATCATCATCATCAGGTGGGTCCCCCCTCCCCCCAGTGATTCTTGGAATCGTTCACGTGACCGGTTTTTTAACCAGCTTAGATTTTTTTGTCAGTTCAATCAGTCCACGCTTGCTTTTGAATTATTATTGGGTTGTTTTACTGACGCTGTGTGACTTGCAATATTATTATTACATTGGTTTATTTATGGAGGGGTGGCCATGTTTTTTTCAAGAAACTTAATTTCCTTTTTGCGCCGACTTTTCGCCTTTTTATTAAGTCTTCTTCAGGGCTAAAAGGATTAACTTTCTTACTGTGACAATGGTCGCAGTAAGAAAATTAATCCTTTGAGCCCTGAAGAAGCCTCATTAATAAAAAGGCAAAACGTCGGCGGAAAAAGAAGGTTTAGTTTCTTGAAAAAGACATGACCACCCCTTCATAAATTAACCAATGTATTATTAAAGTGGTAAATAAATATTCAAAGAAGTCTAATATTATTCACTACAGTTAAGTGCATAGTGAAAATCTGATAGAGACAGGCAATAGTTGTTTCGCTACTTTTGCGCGTTGCTATTTATTGAGTTAAAAACTGTGTCGGCGTAGTACCTACTTAATTAAATGTACTCTAGTCGTCCAAATGTGTCCCTAAGGACCGTATGCAAAGAACTCCATACCATGGAATCCGTAGAGAAAATATGCTAAGCTTGCAAAAGCTGTCAGTGCCAGTAAGCGGCCTACGCATTTCTTTTGGCAAATGGCGGCCGAAAAGGATCTTCTGTATTCTTTGAAGCGCGAAAAACTCTTTCCGGCTCTCACAAAGTCTCTTTTGATTGGAGGATCGCTGGGGGAACGAAGGGGAATCCGCGCCGTCTACCGATATGCGCGCGCGTTAGAGAAAGAAGAGGAAAAAAAATGTATGGGCTGTGAGATGGAGCTTCCCGTTTCCCCAATACCTCGATATACGGAGATGCACTTGGAGGGATTTATTTATCCGTCTCTCTCGCAGTGCCTTAGATCCTCCTCAGAAGCACGAGGAGGGAGCGCCGCCGCCGGCGTACCATCTTTGCATGCAGACGGGTCAGGGGGGGAAGGAGCTGGGATGAGGCGGATCGGGGAAGGGAGTGGGTTTCTTTCCTCGGCGGCGGAATGTGGAAAGAACGATATAATAAAATAAAGGCACCCTAGGGTCTCTTTGAAGCGCCTCGCGGGGGTACTCCTCAAGGATAATGATGCGGGTATGCACTGCTGCGGAGTAATGCTATGCAACTAACTGCACACCTTATACCCCAGCGGAGATTTTCAAATAATGGGATGATATGGCATAAATTTTGTGTATTGTCAGTTTACAGTGCGTGATATAAGTGTCAGCGTTCTTGGAGTTGGCGCGTTGTAAGTTTATAAATTTTAGATGGAGAAATAAACAGTGCAATTTTCCATATGTATGTTTTACTTTCGACCCGGGTTCCATTGCTTACAAATCATCTTCAGGTGAACCTTAAGATGATTTGTAAGCATTAATTCCCGGGTTCAAAGTAAATTATATACTTTTTGCGTAAAATTGCACGGTTCATCTTACACGAATTCCAATCAATTTCGCATGAATCTTCGGATTGTGTATTATTATAAAATGTTGTTATTTAAATGGATAAAACATCTACGATTCTTGAAAGGTTGAGGGAGAGGAATGTTGTTAATCCATGTTGCTCGCGAAAAAATATTTAAAACTCCTTTTTGAAAACTAAACTGTTGAAATTCAATAGCTCTGAACTGGCCAACACCTGAATCACGCCAGGCGACGCGCGTTTGAATCATGGTTATAGTAAAATGATATATTTTTTAATCGCGAATTCACTTCAGTTCGATACATGTGTGCAGATGTGTTGAAATTCTGAACTTTGATTGAAAAGCTCCCACTATATTTCATTTGAGAATGCATTTTGATACGGCCAACATCAATTCATTAACTGAAGAGGGATTTTATCAGTTTTTAACGATGCACTTATTCGAGTAAAAAAGCTGTGTGAAGAGTTGTATGATAGTAATATGTATTTAATACGATGGGCGATGCCGGGCGGTGATGGGCAGGGACAGGAGTGAATACATGTTTACATATATATTTAAAAAAAGGGACTAACCAAGGGAATCTTCACGTGGTGGCTTTCGCGATAACTTCCGAGTTGTGTCATTTTTCTGATGTCAGTTTCGCGGGCGTTCCAGCTCGCTTCTTCAGGTCTGAAGTGCTGAAGATGCATTTTGGCCGCGATATTATTAGCTAGGCTGTGGGACAGGTGCGATTTTTCTTCCCGCATTTTTTTTTTGGAAAACTCGTTACCAAGTGGTTGAAAGCGTGTAACCATTTTCTCTGTGGACATTATTTTGGTTTTTGGTGATTCCAGTGGATTCCCTTATTAATCTGAGGAAGTACCGAGTCTCCTTCGCGATATTGTTTGCCTCCTCCAGATCAATGTTATGGGAGTCGGAAAGGGGATATGTGTTCCGCGTTGGCTGACCGGTTAGATTTTTGAAGTGAGAACTTCTTTTGGCCCGTTGGGGGCACTTTTGGCATGGGGGAGCAAAAAGAGCAAACCCGCGTGACGTACCGTACCGCACTTTTTGCTTCGGCGACGTAGTTCCAACGACGTCAGACGGCAGCACCGCTGTCCTAACAGTGCGCACAACTGCCACCAGATGGTAGGACAAGCGGTAAGCGGAAAAAAATGCACCGTTTAAATCGCGTACCATATTTCCCTGTTCGTATTCTTTACCGAATCTTGAAATTCAAAGGTTATTAGTTACTTTAGTTATCATAAGCCAATAGTTTCTTTCCTGGAATTTTGTACAAATAGTAATGAAATAAGTCAAATTATTCATGAGAATAATGAAAATAACATGCGAGAAAATGATGAAAATGAGGAAACGGTGATTAAAGATGTAACCAATGATGATGAGAATTGTTAATTAGAATAGAAATATAATAATATAAGAAATATAAATGAGTGTTATATTATTCAGACGCATGTACAATACCTATTTTTCAGATAAATACCTATTTTGTCAACAAAAAATAAAATTTACATAAATGGAATATTCATTTTAAAAAAATTATTGTACCTTATTCTCCTTTTTTATTCAGATTTATTTGGGAATATAAATCGGTCAAAAAGAAGTTTTCACTTCCAGCGTGTGGTCCTAAGCACACCCAATTTTTTTCTTTTTTTTAATGTCTCTCTCTGGTGTTCTGAGATGCGACATTTCAGACCTGAAGAAGCGAGCTGGGACGCTCGCAAAACTGTCGTTAGGAAAATGACACAACGCGGTAGTTATCCCGAATGCCACCATGTGATGAAACCACTACGCGGAAGCTTTCACCAAAACTTAACCATGGGAGTGTCAGTTATTCAGCCATGTCAATATTCATTAGAAAAAAATTAGAGAAAGTATAAAATATACAGAGATGGAGCGTAATTTCAAAGTGAGTCAGTTCAGTGTATCGCGTTCAGTGTTTGATGTCCTCATATGAGGGGTGCCAAACCATAACGTTTTAAGTGCCAGGATATTTAGTTTTCAGGAGAGACTTAAAACTGTATTAATAAGTTAATAATTGATAAATTCACTATTTCAATATTTAGTATTTTAACTTTAAATCTTCTGTGAGGTATTACAATCACTCAGTGAGCAACCAACCAATCTTAGAGAGTGGAAATATTTATTTAAAGAAAACAAAAAGGACAAGACGTTTTAAGTGCCTTCATTAGTGCGAGTCATAACGTTTTATGTACCACTTTACTTGCTCAACGGTATGATGAGTGGAATGTTTCGTAAAAATAAATTAAGGTATGCATCTGTGTCAGAAAATGTCCAATAAAGTAATACAATTATTGTTTTAATTCAATATAATAATATTATACATATGAGAACATAACAAAAAGCATTAAAAAAAATTACTTTATAAGATTTTCATAAAATATTCGGGTCTCCCCAGATAAATACGGCAGATATATCCTTCTTTTTATCCTCAGATAGATATATATCGGTGTTAGCTTCATTGAAACATCAAAGTTCTGGAAACTTGACTTGCTGATTCCTGGGGCCTGATTCTGATGCTTTCCCGATGTTCAACTTTTCCACCAAAACGTCATTAGTTTCCACCAAAACGTCACGACTTTCCGACACTACGTCATCATGTTCCACCTTCCACCATAGAATCGTTCACTACATCGTTCATCGTTCAATGACTGGTGGAAAGTCAAGCTTCCCTTCCACCCGTCATCCACTTGGTGGAACAGCGCTAGTGTCGTGGTGGAAACTTTCCGACGGAAGTAAGCGTGCGGAAGGTAGACATTTTTTTTGTTCGCGGTTTCGAGGTAAGTTGGAAATCGGCATAAGTTTGTGATGTTCGGCTCTCCCGAGGGGGTCATTGAGCCGTTCAAATAACGGATCAAGAGTCGTTCAATGAACGAATGGTCGAACTTTCCACCAGTCTTCCACTAGTGGAAGATCAGAATCGGGCCCCTGACTTCAACACTGAAGTAGTAAAAACGTTATGACTTGCTACTGCTGATTATTACCGCTAGGAGGTGGCATTTCAAAATAATTTGAAAGGTGCATGTAAAGGCCGGCACATACACCACAAATCACGAATGAAATGTATTTAAGCCTGTGTGGCACTTACAACGTTATGGTTTGGCACCCCTCATATATTCGCCCGGAACTCCGTGTGACACACCGCCGTTGGTGAATGGGAAAGCACCTCGGACTTAGCATGCACCGTGGGGAGAGACCATGCAGAAGACATTCATGAACTAATTCAAAAGTACTCCACCACTGATTTATCTTGAGCATGCGGCCATAGAACGTTCATTGAATGTTCAAGTGTGAACTATTCATTTGAGACTGTTCATAGATCGTTCATGGAATGTTCACGTATGAACTATTCATTTGAGATTGTTCATACATCGTTCATTTCCAGTCTACGAAGTATTTTTCAAAAATGCTTCTTGGTTGAACATTTAAAGAACATCTTAAAACCTTTCAAACAAACCTTGTCAAGTTCAAAATCTTGTATAATCACAGTAATATTGCATTTTAATTCGTACTTTGTGGCATTATAGGTTTCAATTAATTAATCCCAAATAACTGTTATCGAGATGTGATGGTTTTTCCTCAAACTATCAAGGAATTGCAATTTAATAATTATAGTTCTCGAAGTTACATTTATCCGCGGAAATGACTAGGTATATACGACTTACTATACGTCGATACTTCAATATCGGGGGGTAGAAAATGCGCGAAGAGTCGTAGGGTGTCTAATAATGCGACATGGGAACATTGACGTGAGGAAGATACAAGATAAGATGTTATAACGTACTATGTTATAACGTAATTGCACATTCATAGTGATTAATTGAAAATTATCATTTTTGTATTGGAGAGCAGGAAAGTCAGTGGAGAGGTAATACGATATGAATCGAGAGTCATTTCACGAGAACCATTTTTTTTAAACAATCCTTCATAGTTTATATGTTATTAATTCTAAAACAGTTCAGCCGAAATTCATCTACCTTGAACATCCTTTGAACATTATATGAAGTAATCTAATGAATGTTCTTTCCACAATCTGTGAGTGCCAATTGAGCGTTCATTGAATGTACTTCTTGAATGATCTTTGAACGTTTGAATAGTCTTCACTGAACGTTCTTTGAACATCTTTTGGACAATTTATTCCCCACTGGGTGTCGCACGCTGGCAAATATTTACCTTTCGAAGAAGGCGGGGAGGGTTCTTCTGCGTCGGTAATAAATACACTTGATTCTCTGAAATTACCGGTGTTGACCTACAAGTAAAAGGACCTGTCGATTACTGGAGGCGACGAATGAAATCAATGTTCGAAAGGGGAGAGACTTTTAACTGGATTAAAGTCCGGATTTCCTCGAGGCAAATTAAGGTCAAGGCCAAAAAGGAAAGTTAGTCCTTAACCATAATCGCATTCTACCGTATTGATTAGCTTCCATCAGGTTCACAATATTTGATACGTTGGTGAAGTGTGTCCATCCGATTTATGCTGTAGATGCATTTGAAATAAAGCATTCGAGATTAAGGGAAACATGCAAAGAGCAAGTAGATATTAGGAAAGGAAAGGTTGGAGAATATTTATACCCGATAAAATATTATTGCAATTGGGGCTACGAAGTTTGGTAGTGGAACATACATCTCGAGGAATCTTTCTGTTAAATAATTTCTTGTTGGAATCTCAAACGGGGTCTGGGACTCAATGACCGAGTCCTGGGGGGCTATTCTGTATGTTCTCGGAATTTCCAAGGCTCGAAAGTGACGGAATTTTCACGTCACAATCTCTAAAATTTCAAATAGGACCATTCAAAACTTGAGATATTGTCGGGGGAAGTGACGTCACATTCACGGATTTTCTGAGGTTCGACCATGGGCCTTATTCAGTAAGGACTCGACGCGGTCGAACCTCGGAAAATCCGTGAATGTGACGTCACTTTCCCCGACAAATCTCAACCTTTGAATGGCCCGATTTGAAATTTTCATTGCTGTGACGTCAAAATTTCGTCAGAGTTGAGACTCGGAAATTCCGAGGCCATACAGAATAGCCCCCCTTACTGAATAAGGCCCCTGATGGCGGTGTACGAGACTTGCTTCCATTTTTCGGTGACTATTGATCTATTTTCCCGATAATGATCCCGAAAAGAACTTAAAAGATGTCATACGCAGAAAAGTATAGTATCATTCAAAGGTTTCCATCAGTGTTTTACAATTCCTTGATTATAAAACGCAGCTGGGAGGCTTTTTTTATTTCAACGCTGGAGAAGTTACTGAGAAAATAATGAAAACTTCATTAAATTGAATCAGATTATCAACATATTTAAGGAGATGTTATAACTTTGTTTATGCAAGAATATAAATCCCCTTTACCCGCCAACTAATGTAATCCAGCCAGACGTCTATTGTGGGCCCTCGAACGTATGTGTCGAATATGACGGCGCCGTATTCAAACTTGGTGATTACTATCGATCGTGAAACTATCTCTTGGAACCACTGTTTCCCACCCATAAATCCCCAGCACTTCGTCTTCGGGGAACAATGCTCATTTTCAGAATGGATCCCTTCATCATTTGTTCCTCTTTGCTACTTAATGCACAGCGTGCAGTGCGCGGCTGGCATAAGGGGAATCCGAGGAAAGGTGCTTTCAGCTAGAATCGAGAACGTGGGATAGAGGTTTGTTTAGTCGAAAGCCTGAATCTGTAACCTTTGTAGTTTGTTTAGTTCGCGTGTAAATATAATCGTAAGCCCTCCTTCCTTTTCATCTCATTACTCTGCCGAACGCGTTTCTTCGATTAGGTGAGCTGGAAAACTCTTTGTCTTACGTGAAATGCGCCCGGCGTGCTTTGATGTGCGCTACCTTTGCGAGAATTGGAAGGGTAAAATTATTGATAGCACCAAATGGAATGCATCCAAAAATGAATTTATATCTGACGGAAAAGTAGAAAGGCCGACATTATCGGGAAGTGGTGTGATGTTAATCGTGGAATAAAATATACGTACAGTAGAAATTGATTTTCACGTATTTTCACGTTAATGTGTAAAGTAAACTTCGACCTGTGTTACAGCTTTTAGAATAGGTTTAATTCGGGTCAGCGAAGGCTTGGTTTAATACGTTACTCTGCGCTACCTAGAGCTCTGGTTAGGATATTTAGAAATGTATTCATAGAAGAGAGAAGCATTGAACCTAACGCTACTTGCAAAACGTATTTAATTTGAACTTTTTGTTGAAAAAATGGGCCCATTTTAATTTTAGTTAGGGATAATATTTTATTCTAATGTGCACTTTAAGACAATCTGTGTTCTGTTCGTTTTTAATGACGGGTATTCTATGCAAAAGCATCGCTTAGGATAGAGCATAGATAATAAGAGGCATGTAAATTAAAACAAAAAATTATGTTATTTCTCACTCCCGTTAGTAAAAGCAAGGCGTATTGACGTACAAATAACTTTTTAAAAGGAATTGCAATTTAAAAACACGAGGTCTTGCCCAGATAAATGTTTTTCCTTCCAGATCCATTTACAAATGTATTATGCTCTAATGAATATGCATTTGATCGATAAAGTGTACTGATTGAAGTGTTATGCTAGGGGTGTGCAATAATAATTAGTTCGGAAGAAAGCTTTCCTTTTAGAATTGAATGGTGTTAACCGTTTATATGCTCTGGCATTGAGTTTGGAGAATAATCGAACGGTTCCATAAAACTTCTTTACTTGAACTTTTTTCTTAGATAAGAGCAGTACATTTTAATTTATGCTACCTTACATCGCGGGAACAACATATCGCATAGGTAAAATCATGAAGAAGCATAACATCATTAAAAGATTTAACACCACCTCCAAAGTTTATGATCATCTTAGAGGAGCTAAAGATCCATTATCTCCCACAATGTTCGAAGGCATATACGAAATTTTCTGTAGTTGCGGAAAATCATATGTTGGCTAGACAAAGAGAGATATAGGATGCAGACTGAAGGAGCACGAAGGGGCTATTGGGAAGAAAGATTGGTGTATCACTCTGCCGTGGCTGAGCACACACTTTTAGAAGGTCAAAGAATTGACATCAAAAGGGCGAAAGTTTTATGCAAAGAAATTAGCTACTATCCACGGATCATCAGAGAAGCCATTGAAATAGAAAAAAGACCTAACAACCTAAACAGAGAGGATGGCTACAAACTTCCTTATACGTGGGAAAGACTTTTGAAAAACTAAAGTATTAATTAATCATGCTATGTATAATAACCGCTTAAGTTTGTTTATTTATTTTTCATTGTTGATTTAAAACTCCTGACGAAGTCGGCAGAATAGCACGGCGAAACTGTTTCTAAAAAAGTTTAGTTTAATCGCAGAAATCCAAAAGAAACTTGCCAAAACCTCTTTACTTGCTTCGGAAATACTTAATACTGCTTAGTCCCTATCTCAGGTGAATTTGGACTATTAAAGATATCATAATAGAACAATACAGGGTCAAAAATACAAAGAATCGTATTCCCTTCTAAACTTAGATTTTCAAGTTATTTTTAAAGCCCGATAGCCGAGTAAATTGAATGAATATGATTGGTTCATCTTACCACTATCACTTATGTCTTTTACACTATTACTCATTTTTCCGAATTCACATCACCATGCCTGAAATAATTTGTACCTAAGTTCATTCTAATCGCATTAAAACAGTTTTAATGCTAAATACTAAATTAGAGAGATATTTAGTGTGTATTAAACGTTGAGGAAGAAGCGGAAAGATGGTATAAAATTGGGGAAAGACGAGCTTTCTGAACGAGAAAGTGAAAGCATTTAATTTTTGGAAAAAGCTAATTCCACTTTAAGAGACTCAACAAGTAATTAATTGACTGAAGCAAAATTGATTGAGATAAAGTAAAAGATATGCTTGAAAATGTTTTGTGGTAAATAGATTTACACAGTTAACTAAAAAATATAGTAAGGGAAGGCTAGATATGTAAAATATCCGGAAATTCTGAAGGCTAGAATAAAAATGTTTTATTTCAATTATTTTTCCCGGAAAAATTGAAAATGTTTGGAGAAATACTCCCAAAACTCTCGGAAGAAATAATTATAGTCCCGCTTGTGTATTAATGATAAAAAAATCCATAATTCGGCAGGAATACCAGGGGGGTTATTTTGTAATTTCACCTCACGGCACATGATGTCACGGATCGCTCCTTATA
The DNA here is from genome assembly GCA_963573305.1 of Pyrrhosoma nymphula. Classification (NCBI taxonomy): domain Eukaryota; kingdom Metazoa; phylum Arthropoda; class Insecta; order Odonata; family Coenagrionidae; genus Pyrrhosoma; species Pyrrhosoma nymphula. The sequence continues at coordinate 19,165,850 of OY754330.1, read as the reverse complement.
TGGAGAATATTACCGAAAGTCCAGTTGTAAACCGTGTACGCCAGATGGCGACACTATCGACTCGTTCATTTCGGCCGACAATGGTTCATTATCAGTTCTTCCGGTCGTGGAATTGAGCTTCCAAATCGCCTGCTAAATGTTAGGCGGTTTGGCGATGCTGTCGTTACTGAATTTGCATAACCATGCAACCTCTGTAACTTAATACATTTTCTACTTTAACCATGTTCCATGATTGTCTTTTTAAGTCAACCGTGACGCCGCCATGGGTAGTGGCAGCACTAACTTCCGTGAGTACTTCGAGAGCGGAGTAGCTCAAATGGATCATTCATTTGTGTTGGTGCTCTTCCGGAAGAGCTATTTCGGAAGTGGGTTTACAAAATAACCCTCCTCAGAGCAGATGCAAGTACTTCAAACAATGTTCTGTTCATGCAGACGAGACTTGCGAGTAATTCTGCGTTCCGAGCATTTTCAGCTCAACGTTTCTCTCGCGTCACAGCGGACGTCTTCAGAAGTGATTGTTGCTGTAAATCGTCGTCTTATGCCTGTTGCTTAAGGTAAAATTTTCGGTAAAACGTTTTATAAAATCAACAAATTTTATAAAAATGAGCTTGCTAACGATAAAACCGTTTTATAAAACTAAGTTTTATAAAACTTTTTACGGAATAGGACAGGTTCTATTTCCATAAAACCGTTTTATGCAACAAGCAATGAGATGTTCCGCTCACCGCGTTGATAATAATCTCGTATCCATGGGAAGCCAAACAAGGAAAACGTAAACAAACATGGCTGGAAGTTCATGGAATGTTGAGGCAGTATCCTTCTTGTTGTTAGAAGAATGCGTTAGAGCCTTAGCACCGTTGAGTGTGATCAGAAAGTAAGTAAATAAACAATACATATAGTTTTTAATCTAACAGTCTTCCAAAAGAGAGTGCATTGATCACTTCATGATTTCGCAAAGCGTCTCATAGATGGCAGGACATTGCGGTTTTATGAATAGTTTTACCGTGAGCAAGCAACTACATTTTACGTACGATTCATAAAACATTCAATAAAAATTTTAATAAACCTTTTTATGGAAAATTTTACCGTGAGCAACAGGCATTATATATGGGAAAGTAGCGGAGGTTGGATATCTATGATACTATTGTCAATGGTTGTGGTGTTTAGTTTTGCGTTGCCCGCTGTTTTCTATTTGTTCGTCACGGTTGGTCCCGACGGGAGTCCGCTGCGTCAAGTTGTCCGGCCAGGAGAGGCGTTTCCTAGAGTAGGAAAGTTGACACCAATCGTCATGATTAAAAGCATTAGACCGTTTTGCGATATTTATAGACTCGCCAACGAAGCGGGGCAGGTAATATTCTTTTCTGTCTAAAGGCCTGGTTACACGGTACATTAGAATGTACAAGAAAATGTGTGAATGTCTGAATGTCAGAATTAACGTGAAAATTCTCCGTGTAACCACACGAAAATTTACGATTGTATGAATGTCTGAACAGAAAATAGAACCGGTTCTAATTTCGTTCAGACAATCGTACAAGTTGACCTCATTACAGAGACACCTGGTGGCAGACGACGCAAATGACACATTCACAATTTCACAAGCCAATTGACAAGTAAATGTGTCGTATCCATGGCGGTAAAATTGGTTTAAATAACGCGCCTACGGTTTAAAATGAGGAAAAACAAACGAAAACTCATAATGCGCATCTAAAAATGTACGAAAATCTGTCCGAAAAAATGTACCGTGTAGCCACCTAATCATTGATCTTGTCCATGAGAATGTACAAGAATCTGTACATGAAACCATTCACAAAAATGTACAGAAACTTGTACATTCTCATGTACCGTGTAACCAGGCCTAAACACCTTTTTGGTTTCTCGATTTCTATTAAATGTCCGGATTCCGGCATAAAGTGTTCGGTACCTAGTGGCTGATTTTAGCCTGCACTGCCTGTCTCTCACGTCTCTTCTACTGCATGTTTTTGAAACCTCGTTTGAATTGGGCGGCAGGTTTGCCCAATATAACTGCCACCGCAACTACTAGGTATCTCGTGCACTCCTTCCGACTGCAATGGGAATTTTTAGTCTTCCGTGGAATGAAATATTTCCTTGAGTTTCTTAAGGGTACCAAAGCGCATTGCGATGCTTTATTTTTTTAAGACTCGGGCTCATGAATTTAAATATGGATCTAAATCTTCGGCATCACTGTATGGGCAAAGGAGTTGCCTAGCTTTCCGCAAAAGATAGGTCGCGCTGCAGTAGTCATGGTTCCGCTTGTGTGTGTCAAATATGGCCGGTTTAATTGGGAGGCCAATTCCGCGACCTTTATTTCCAGTATCTCCATTTGAATCACGGTCCTTCCTTGTTAGAACCACCTTCTCTGGATTGGTGGCGCTACAATCTGCTTGGTCCTGATTTTTCGGTGCATGCGGAATGTTTGGCAACATCCGCTGGGGGCAAGTTTAGGATCCATATGCATATTCATGCTCGGGCTGTTCGTTCTGTTGTCACCCTTAATGTATGGTAATATGGGGAATGCTTTTTTTTTCTTCATCCTGCCGTTTGTGCTTTTATGATTTTTCTATGAATCCCTCTTTGTATTCGTTATTTTTAAAGGATTGGAGAAAATGATTTATTTCTGCTGAGAGGGATTCTGCGTTAGACACCTTCTCAGGACGTGAGTTCAATGTCTTTTGATGATAGGTGCCTTTCGTTGTGGACGGTGGTACGAGGCCGCTTGAAGATGACGATCAGCGTGTGTATGCTTTCGATACACTGAGTGGCTGAGCGTTTCATTGTTTTCCTTCTTCACAAGAACATCAAGGAAGGGGAGGCACCCATCTTTCTCGATTTTCCCATTTTGGTCGGTTGGTATACTTACACATTCCGCACGAAGAAATAATTAAAATAGTAACTATTGAAGTAATTGTTACTTCATATGGAATGGGGAAACACACCAACGAACAGAAGGAGCTCTTAATGAGATTCCCCCTCTCCATGCTATCGCCAACATATTCAGGGATGCGTTCGAGAAGAGGGCCATCTCCAACCTGAAATTTGACTCCTCGAAGTGAATTGACCACGCTATCACGTTCGTAATCTGATCACATGGCGAGGAAACACTCGAAGAAATCCTCTGGGAATAAAACAACGGGAACCATGCCATACCATTCACAAAAGAAATCGAATCGAAAAAAAATATTCGAAAATAGACAATCGGACTCTTACCTTGGTGCACATGAGGAGAGTATTTCATGTACACTGATCCGTCAGTCGGATGTGACGTATGACCTCGGTTTTCCAGCTTTTTTTCTTTAATAGCATGTTAATGCCATTTCCGACTTTCAATCCTCCCTTCTTTTCTCAGTGTCTAATACTATGTAGTTTTCGCACTTATCGTTTTTATATTAAAAAGCAAATTCAAAGAACTGTGGAATTGGCCGCGCAGTAACTTTAACGGAGTCACCCACTGATGGTCACACGATTGTGTGATATTCACAGTGAAAAAATCATTCGCCTCTACTGGGATTCGAACCCAGACCCCCCCGATTTTGCGCCGAGTTCTCTAACTTGTTAAGCTACCCAGGCTTCCTCTCTCACTTTGGATTTCATTTTAAAAATTTTAGTCAATATTTTCATCATGTAAAACCATTCATTATAGCCCCAAAGATGGATATTTAATAATCCGAAACGTTGGCATCCGAAGTTTTGCATTTTTATTTGACCTTAAACTCCTGAAATTTATATCGTATAGTAAAAGAGGTCGAGAAATCACGCGCAATACATAATTTTACATATGCATATTGCATATATATATGTATTTCCGATTATGTTCGAGTTGTCGCCTCGGGAGGATAGTGATTTGAGGAAGGACGAAGGAAGAAACAAAGGTCAGGAATAGGATGCGAGATGCGTAATGAAAGGGTCGTGTTGGAGTGAAATCCTTCCTTGGTACCCTTTTTCTCCACCGCTGCACATCCGGAGGGCGATCTGTGAGCAGATCTACTCTAGGAGGGGGAGGGGGGCAGGGGGGGTTAGTGTGTGGGTGTGTTTGAGGGCAAGGGGAGGAGAGAGAGGGGGAGAGGGCATTCGTTTCAATTTCACATCGCACGAGTAGTCCAATTACACGTCAGAGTTAGCCGTCCCCTTTTACGTTCCACTCTATTCCTCGCCTTTCTTCTCCGTGTCCCTGCTACATGACCGTTGGCAGGGGGGAGGGAGAGGCGGGGGGAGAGGTGGAGAGTGGGATAGGGGGGTGGGGGGTACTGAAAAGAGGGATTTGGGGAAAAAGAAAGAGGCTTAAAGGTGGCTCGGATGCTGTGTGAAAGTCCGAGCGGGGAAGAATTTCCGGGAGCACTATACGTATATATCGCCTTCACCTCTCTTCCCCTCCCGTCCTTCTCCCCCACCCCCCTCTCCCCCCCTCCCGTCACATTTACCCTTTCAACCCCTGGACACACGCTCACGCATGTTTATCCGTAAGTTAATCCCTTCCCCCTACCCCCCTTCCCCCTCCTCTCCCACCTACAGCTCCATTCCGCGCGAAACCCTCTTAAAAGGACACATCATCACCCCCCACGTGAAATCTGACCTCATAAAATGAGGGAAGGTGAAGTCCTCGGGTCAGGGTACAAGTGTAGGGGATGGACCGGGGGGGGGGGCAAGGATTGGGGGGCAAGGGGGGGGTACAAAAGTACCCGCCATAAAACGTTTCGGTTGCGTATGAGATGCAAATGGGTGACAACAGATGGCACCGCTATTCACCATTGTACATTTTAAATTCGCCATTGAAAATTTTGAATTCGCCACTGATCATTTTAAATTCGCCGTTAAAGAATTTTAAAAAACTCCGCTGAAAATGTTTAATTCGCCACTCAACATTTTTGACTCGCCTCTGAAAATTTTAAATTCGCCATTGAAAATTTAAATTCACGTCTCACCCTAAGATAGTAATCCAGAAGTTCTCTATCCTTATGGCGAAGCTGTCCTCCACGCTGTAGCCTCACCTGATAATTTGCCTCTTAGGTTCTTTTATCGAGTAGCGAGGCAAGGATACGAAGAAAGAACCTTTGATTTTTACTTGACCATGCCTATAATACCTGTGGGTGATGAAATTCATGGTGGATGAAAACAGAGAAATTAGAATAAAACGGATTTATTGGTACATCAACAAAAATATGCTTGTAATCGTAAAATTTCTACGAGTGGTCAAAAGGTTAAGATTCCTCGAAGGAGGAGATTTTCTACTTCATAAATAAAAATGTAAAAAAAATGTGGAACCTTCGGGAAGCCTTCAAGATATCAAAGCACCCGCAGAATTTCAACCGGGAGGACAGGTCTCATCTGCAGTACTTCGAAGACACTTTTCCGCGCAGAAACTGTCAGCATGGACAATTCCCACCCCACATGGAATACGTCATAAATCTCACTTTTTCGTAGTTCAACTCCCTCAACCAGGCGGCGTGACCATCTTCGGATCTCAAGCGGTGAACTGACGGTCATGTGCTGGTCTTTTAGACGATTCATCCGCTCTGATCCGTATCTTTCGACTCTTGATCCGTTTCATTATCTCCGCCTGCCATTAGTTCCATCTCACCTGTCATAAAGAACGTGACATGGAGCCACCGTCGTTTCCCCTTGAAGCTTGGAAAATAAACAAGGGCGCGAAAGATACAAACGAGTTTAAATCATATTGTTGTAATTTGCTAAACGTGAATAATTTCAGCATTTTCTACTCCAATATATTGCGCACTTGAAGGTATGCTTTGTTTGAAATGTTTATGTTATTATTAGCTTGAATTATCTTTGTATATATTTCGTATCAATATTTCCCAAACAATGTTGCTGATACCTTAGTTTTCGTGTGCCTATCCGTCAGTGTACGGAGAATGGAATTCAGTTATTTATACCATAATTTCATAATTTTAACAAATATTGTCTTAAAATCTACGTACTTGGTTGATATTTCCCGTGCTTGTGAATCGAACACTAAGTGTATATTGTAATGTATTCTCACTTCAGTGATATTACAAAATAATCCCCCTGAAGTCGTCTGCTGGAACGCAGGCGACAATGTTGTCTTGCAACGAATCGGTGAGACACTCGAAAGAATGCAGCCTTCGTGCATAAAAATAGCAGGATTTATCTACAGTTAGCAAGCTGTGGTGTTATTTCCGTCAATTGTGAAGTCTACTTTAAATGGTTGGTGAGGTCAAGGCCGAACTCCAGCCTTCCTTTTCTTTTTTTTATGCAATATTTCAGGGTCATGAAAAATATTTATGCCGTGGCTCGAGTGTACATGCATGTTTACTCGAGTGCGTCTACGTGCATGTTGATGGAGTTGCCTATGCATTTTTAAACCGAAATACATTCTGAAAGTCGATACTGCTCTTAGGAAGAGAAATATCTCTTTCCAAAGGCGGAGCCTTTTCATATAATGGCTATACTCTCCTTCTCTTTATAAACCAGAACAGTGATCCAACTTCCCAATACAGTAATAACCCAAATAAGCAAAAAATAAAGAAACAACTGAATTGACCACTGTGAGTTCAACCCTCACAGTACGCGTAAAAATCTTGGTATAAAAGACTTAGGCCGAAGTATTAAAATTATATTGAAATTAATTATATTGAAAACTAGGCCTAAACTCCTAGGCAGCTTCCCAGTTACTGAAAATTTCCACTGAGTTTACGGATAACTATTGCATCGCTAAAATTGAAAAAAAATTTTAAGCACCTAGGTTTTGTTTCAAGAACCTTTAATCACCAAAGCACCAAAAATGTTTTAAGAACCTTTAATCACCATTTTCAGTCCTAGTGACTAAAAATTTCCACTAAGTTCACGGATAACTAAGGCATCGCTAAAATTGCGGAAACTTTCAGTCCTAGGGACTGAAAATTAAGCTCCACTAAGTTCACTAAACTCCACTAAGTTCACGAATAACTATAGCGTCGCTGAAATTGCAAAGATGTTTTAAGCACCAATATCAAATTACCTCGCATACGTTGGCTTAAACCAGTCAAATTCATATGTACTAACTGAAAAAGCAATAATGTTAAACGAGAAGGAGAAAGAAAATAACCCATATCCGTGCGTTCTTCCGACCTTCATCATTATGGGTGCATGATTTGTCTCCATCGAGGAAACTAATTAAAATGCACGGCTCACTCTTCTCATGCCTTCCCAATTAAGCGAAAGTGGCGTTGTTGTAGGACCCCTGCGTGCGCTTTCTTAAAGACGGAGCGGCGGGGACTTGCCAGTTGTCGACACCGACTGGATGCATTGCGACGACGGCTCCCCAACCCTTCGCCCCCCACTTAACCCTTGAGATTGCCACCCCTGACTGGTGCAGACGTGCATTTCGCTTCCTCACTGAATTTAATTTCCTCACCTTCCTCACTCAAGCTCATTAAGTTCAACCTTGGTGTGTCATTTTCTTTCTGCGACATCGATAGAGCGGGAAAGCGCAGTTCTTATCAGAAACATTTTCCTCAAGATCATTAGTGTATCGATAGGTACGTAACTATTCTGAACGCTACTTCAGTGGACGACCAATGAAAGGTGCCGAGAAAATTGGATTGTTAAACGACGTTCGGTTGGTTTCACTCAAGGGAATTGGAAACTTTCTGGAAGCATTATTTATATTTTCCTAGGGATACTTGAATTTTTTCCAAATTATTTACCGCAGATTTCTTAGGATATTTGATGTGAAAGTGGGTATGAAATTACATATGGGTTCTTATGGGATCGCGAGGTCCGACTAGCTTTATTCATTGGAAAGAACGTTTTCTACTTAAGAATAAGAAGAACAAAAATAATTCAAATCATCAATAGAATAATGTATGAAAATCATTTGATATACTGTATTTTTATTATTTTTGTTTTTCTTATTCTTAACTATAAAAAGGTTCTTTTTGATGAATAAAGCTACTCGTACCTTGTGTTCCCATAAGAACCCATGTAATTTTATGTCCACTTCTCGATCAATTATCTTAAGTAATCTTTGATATATAATTCTGAAAAAAATCAGGTAGATTTAAGACAACATAAGTAATGTTCCAGCAAGTTTCGTCAAATTCTCTTAAGTTGAGTGAAACCACCGAACCTTCTTAAAGAAGTTTGAGTGACATCCACTTTGAATAAAAAACCTTGTACTTTTGCACACTTTATTTAAAACTTGCGACCGGTTTCACCTTAATAAGACATCTTCTGGCCTAGTACGAAGTTTTTTAAAAACTCAAAATGGATAATTATCAATTCCACGAAGTCAAGCCTGAAAACAATGAAATTTATAGTTTGGGGGAGATATTTCCGTATTCATAATGGGGAAAATGTTTCTGCGTCGAGTTTTGAATCTTCTATGACGAATTGTGACGGTTGATTTAGTCAAGTAAGGAAAGTATGAGAAAATATTTGACCTTATTTCGTCATTCCTGTGACTATCTAGAGAAAAGCAATATGCAGATTAAGATAGAGCCAACGTATTCAGGATATATGTATTAGTAATGCGGGTCGGGAAGGCCTTTCCGAGAATGTCTCATATTTCTCCGAGAGGTATTAAATGTGCCCGCTCGAATACCCTTGAGGTAGTTTGAGCGAAATAGTTCCCTAGTCATAATAGACTCCATATTCAATTTTTTTAATGCCAGCGTCTGTAAGAAGTGTGAAGTAAATATTGTAATATTAATCACGCAAAAATATAACTGTGTATGAAAAACAATTCTCAGTAATTAAATAAATATAACCACATAAATCTCTAATTTGACTCATTTTTTCGCGCCATAGAGTGAAATTGCTTTCACAAAAGTTTGTTACTGCGAATCTGTAAAAAGTACTTGGTTAAGTAATTGATTAATTTCTATGGATAGTCGAGGAAACCTAAAAACTACACACCGTTAGTTTTTGACAAAATCTAGGCGTTATAAATATCTATTTTTCTATATTCTCCCTATGGAGCGTACAGCTGTAATCTATCCTATGTAAAACAGCTTGTATTTTTACGCAAATTGCTCGAAAAGTAGTTCGGCAGGGAGTTAATATTTCGGCTTTGTTGTAAAGAGTTTTTTCCTTAAAATGAGTTCAAATTCATCAAATTCTGGGTGTAGTGATATCTCGCTCCAACTACCTTAAGGGAAAGTTGCATCATCGATTAAACTAGAGCGAAGTTTTAGTTTGTTTACATGAGTCGAAAACCATTACCATGCGTCACATAAGGAGAATGTTTCCTACTCTTTATCTTGATTATATATTAATTATTATATTGTTTTGGTAACTTTGTGAAGCACTAAAATAATTTCCGAAACTTTTCTGGAGATAGGTGCCAGATGATCTTGCTGTCGATGCACCCAATCCTATCATACTCACGTATTCTGTTCGTTCTTTTTGAGTCGAGAAACCGTTTTTTATTCGAAATACTCACCAAGGCCGCCCGACCTAACTGAAAACGCCGTATACATTTGATAATAGTGAACTCTTTCGTATAAATGGATTGCAGCTCTCCAAAAAGCTGGATCCAGACGGATGATATGCAAAAGCGCTGCAGGATATATTAACTTTACTGTCAAGTACAACCTAGAGAAACTGTGGGTGGAATGGGATATGAAAGGAAAATCAATACCGGTAATGCTCAATTAAATTGGTTAGTAAATACGCATATTTCTCATCGAGGAAAAGTTAATAGTGCATGAAAAGTGTGATACAAAACGGTTTTATATTTTCACTAATTTTATTTTTAAAATTAAAAAAACACTATTTACAATATTCTAATAACAGAATTTTTCTTTTAACTCCACTCTTTATTTTAACTTCCACTTTAGACTCCTCTGGCACGACACCCGACTCATATGACATTGATTAATATCCTCATAGGAAAGACATTTAGCACCATGTTCATTTTCCTCATTCTCATTCCATTCGGCAATGTTCATTTTGATTCTGTAGAAATTCCAGTGTTGTTCTTGGTGATTTGTAAAATTCTATATCCCGTTCTTCCTCACCTTTTTTTATTTTACTGGATTAGTCTTGCTAAAAAATATCATAGAATTACTGATAATTACACTTTTCTAAACTTACATAGCAGTTTTTGGCATTTTATGTGATGTTAATTAGTTTATATTGGGTAGGTGTTTATCGAAATTTGCAAATGCACTTGCAGAAAGAGAAAAAAGTTACTCGTTGAAATAGTTCAACGAATTTCCCCAATTTTCCAGTACCATCCAATAAATAAAATAAGCATTATCTCGTTCCACCCAGAGTTATCCTATTTCACCCCCGAACTCTCCATCAGCCCCCAAAGTCAATCATTTTGACCCCGTATTCTGATTAGCTTAAATTTTAATAGTTAAAATATTTATTGACCACGTATAAATAATCTCTTTTTTTTGTTTATTGAAGTTTGGTAAATTTAAATTCCTTTATTACACTGGCAACGTTTCGGCAAATGTATTGCCATTCTCCAGGGCTAATTGAAAACCATAAAACAAAATTAACAACATAAACAGGTATAAACAGAAAAATAACAATTGTTATAAAAACTTTGGTGGTAACTACACCGTACATTTTTTATATCGGTTACACTTATTTAACAAATATCAACAAACCTGTGAAATTTTAATTACACTTAAATGACATCAACCATTCCAATTTATTATGGTAAATATAAACAGTTTCTTGGCAACAAGAGAACACACCAGGCGCCTGATTCTGATGCTTTCCCGATGTTCAACTTTTCCACCAAAACTTCATGACTTTCCGATACTACGTCATCATGTTCCACCTTCCACCATAGAATCGTTCAATGACTGGTGGAAAGTCAACCTCTCCTTCCACCCGTCATCCACTTGGTGGAACAGCGCTAGTATAGTGTCGTGGTGGAAACTTTCCGACGGAAGTAAGCGTGCGGAAGGTAGACATTTTTTGTTCGCAGTTACGAGGTAGGTTGGAAATCGGCATAAGTTTGTGACGTTCGGCTCTCCAGAGGGGGTCATTTAGCCGCTCATTGAACGGATCAAGAGTCGTTCAATGAACGAATGGTGGAACTTTCCACCAGTCAATTACTGGTGGAAGATCAGAATCGGGCCCTAGATCACGTAACTAAGGAGTTACGAGGTACAATAACGAAAGGATCGAAATTTTGGTATGTTTGAAACATTCGCATGGATAAACTGAGCGTTTGATATGTTGATTTTGCGATTCTAATCGAGATATTCGACTCCGATCAACGATTACTCGGTTTAAAAAAAATCCGATCGGAAAAGATGCTTGAGATTTTCACGAATTGTTTAAATACACATAACTCTCGAATCCTTCGTTATTGTACCACGTGACTCCTTAGTTACGTGATTGGAACTATCTCGAGCGTTTGAAACACAACCCACAAACAGGCAAATGATTTATTTTTCATCATGAATTTCACGCAATAGTGTGATCATCAGCGCGTGACTCCGTTAAGGTTACTACTCGAACAGTCCCGCGTTTCTTCGAATAGGTCAAGGTTTTTAAGGAGGTATGGTGGTTTTACTCGAGTAAAGAGAATTCGATGAAACTTGCTGGAAACATTAATTTGGCTGTCTTAAAGCTACCTGATTTTTTGCAGAATTATTTGCCGCAGATTTCTTAAGATATTTGAATGAAAAGTGGGCATGAAATTACACGGGTTGTTATGGGAACGCAAGGCTTTATTCATCAGAAAGAACCTTTTATAATTATTCAATGTATAATAATTTATACCATCGATAGAAAAATGTATATGTTCCAGATTTTCACTCCGAGCGCTTGAATAAATCCCTCGCGCGCGTTGCAGATCGTGTGAAATTGGCACCGTATGGGTAAGGTGCTTGAAAGTGGATGCATTACTTGCAGGATGCATAAGAAAAGGCATATGAACTAGTGTACTTTCATGCCCAATTCCCAATTCAATTTATTATGTTAAATATAAACAGTTTCTTGGCAACAAGAGAACACACTAGATTACACCAAACGTTAATTCAGAAATAATCATGAAAATCATTTCAGTTGACCAAACCAAAGTTGACAAAAAAATAAATTATAAGAAGAGATTAAATTTTAATTTTAATTATTCTGGCATCTACAAGGAATGAGGTAAGCGATGTCTACGTAATTATGGATGGCTTTTCATAGTTTTGAACTATCCGATCGTGCGAGTATGTGCGACCTACTTCTCTTCTTCTTCTTGCCCAACTTCAAGCGTTGCTTGGTTCCATTTCCACGAGGGGGGTGTTTCGAGAATCTGCAGAGCGGCCCTTGTCGGGTTCCACCCACCGTCACCGCCATCATCATCATCACTGACCTTCTTCGCTCAACTACTCCGTATGCATTATCCTCCTAATAGGGTGTTTCCCGGGCGACAGGGAGGGGAAGGGGTAAGGACGCACTGTCGTTAGATGCACGCGTGCACCGTGAGGAAGTTGGGTTCGGTGGGGATGTAGAGCAGGGATTAGGATGGTGCTGCGTAGAAGGGCAAGTAGGGAGGGACAAAATAGCCAGCAGGCACCGTGGGGTTTAAGGGAGTTGGAGCGAGATAGTTAGTTTCCTAGTCATAATGGAGACCATATTAAAATTTTATTTTTTTTTAATATCAGCGTCCGTAAGAAGCATGGAATAAATATTTTTCACATTAATGGTGCAAAGATATAGTTATATATGATCAAAATCCGCAGTAATTAAATAAAAAAAGCTACATAAGTCTCTAACTTGACTCATTTTTTCCCGCCGTATGGCTGAAAACCCTTCAAAACAGCAGGTTTATTTGCGATTCTGTAAAAACTACTGTGGTGTGTAATAGATTATTTTTTATAAATAGTTGGTAAAACATTTTTAGTTAGTTAGTTTTTTGACGAAATGTATGTGTTATAAATTCCTATTTCCTTCAATATTCTCCCTCTGGAGCGCACAGCAGTCATCTATCCCATGTAAAACAGCTTATATTTGTAGCGCACAGCAGTCATCTATCCCATGTAAAACAGCTTATATTTGTAGGCAAATTGCTCGAATAGTAGTTCGGCAGCGGGTTGATATTTTGATATCATTGGAAAGATGAGAGTTTTTTCTTTAAAATGAGTCCAAATTCATCAAATTCTTGGTGAAGTGATATTTCGCTCAAACCACCTTAAGGTAGTTTGAGAAAGATAGTTTCCTAGTCATAATGGAGACCATATTCGAATTTTATTATTTTTTAATATCAGCGTCTGTAAGATGTATGGAGTACATATTATAAATTTAATCGCGCAAAAAATAGTTATATATGACAAAAGTTCTTATTAATCAAATATATATGTTTACTTAAGAATCTAATTTGACTCATTTTTTCAGGACGCGCGGCTAAAAAGCCTTCAAGACAGCAGGTTTTTTTTTGCGGTTCCGTAAAAAATACTGTGGTGAGTAATACATTAGTTTTTATAAACAGCTGAGAAAACATACAAAATACACACCGTTTTAGTTTTTTGACGAAATCTATGTTTGTAAATTCCTATTTTTTTTAATATTCTCCCTCTGGAGCGCACAGCCGTAATCTATCCCATGTAAAACAGCTTATATTTTTAGGCAAATTGCTCGAAAAGTAGTCCGGCAAGGGGTTAATATTTTGATATAATTGGAAATATGGGAGTTCTTTTTCTTGATAATGAGGCCAAATCCATAAAATTCCAGGTGGAATGATTTTTCGCTCAAACTGCCTTTTAATGGGCTGTTGCGAATGGAGGCTTTTTACGCAGAAGGGGAATGAGAAGGCATTGCCTTGTTTTTTTTAGCGTCACTCCGCGTTGAAAGAATAAATGAGATTTGAAAAGAGCCGAAGGGTAATTAAGGGAAGCAGGAGTGTAGGTGGTGGTGTCAGGGTGGTCACTTTGCGTGCGCCGCGGACCCCTTCCTTGCTTCCATGGAGACGCAGCGCAAGCCAAAAGACGGAGTCCAAAACACACAAGCGTACAAGCGACTGTTGTGAAGGACAAAGGTTGGTCAGGGACAAAGGAACAGGTGACCACCACCCTGGGACCTCACCCATCCCATCCCCTTTTCTATTCCCACACGTGCCCCTAACTCGCCAACCCCCACCCCTTGGTTACTCCATCCAGTTGTGGTGGTTACGGCTTTTTTCCCCCTCCCTCCACTTCCCTACCCTGGAGAAATACATTACGCCTAATTTACTGGAATAGTTATTGACCACTTTAATAATACACTGGTTAATTAATGGAGGTTTGGTCATGTCTTTTTCAAGAAACTAACTTCCTTTTTCCGCCGACGTTTCGCCTTTTTATCAATGAGGCTTCTTCAGGGCTACAGTACAATGCAAGGAATACAGTTAATAATAATTATAATACTACAAAGGTTAAAAAAATAAAAATTTAATGATATTTATTTCATTTTAAATATTTTTATTTTCACTTTATAAATAATAACAAACAAAACATAAAATTAAACAAAATAAACAAAACAAAACAATAATAAAAAATAAACAAAACAAAAAATAAAAAAAAACAATAAAAAAAATAAACAAACAAAACAAAACAAAAACAAACAAAATTGATATTTCTGTTGATATTTTTTATACAAAATTTTAGCTTGTTTTTCCATTTTGGTTTTGTTTTTGGTGTTGATTTTGTTACTAAGAGGAAGAGTTTGTTTTTGTGTTAACATTGTCGCAGTAAGAAAGTTAATCCTTTGAGGTACTAAATGTATGATTGAAATCTTTTTTATCTTTGTAGTATTATAATTATTACCAACTGTATTCCTTGCATTGTACTCTAGCCCTAAAGAAGCCTCATTAATAAAAAGGCGAAACGTCGGCGGAAAAAGGAAGTTGAGTTTCTTAAAAGAAGACATGACTCCAAACCTCCATAAATTAACCAATGTCTTACGCCTAATCATCCAGTGGAAGCCGGGATCTTTACAGAGCATTAATTATCAAAGTATGATTTACTATGCGGTAAGGAATTAATGTTCTATAGCCGACCGCGGTTTCCAGTAACTTGGTCTAATTTAATGCGTCAAACGCCTTTGGCGGTATTCTAAGTTCCTATCTCGGAACGTACGCGAAACTTAAATAGCATACAACGTTCCCTTAGCTCTTCAAGGTAGTTTGAGGGAAAAATCACTTCACCTAGAATTTGATGAATTTGACTTAATTTTAAAGATAAAACTCCCATCTTTCCAATGATGTCAAAATTATTGACCCCTTGTCGAACTTCTTTTCAAGCGATTTGCCTGAAAATATAAGCTGTTTAAGATGGGATAGATGATGGCTGTGTGCTCCAGAAGGAGAATATTAAACAAATTAGGAACTTTTAGCTCCTAGATTTCGTCAAAAAACTAACGGTGTGTAGTTTGCATGTTTTCTCAACTATTTATAAAAAATAATGTATTAATCACCATAGTAATTTTTACAAAAGCGCATCAAAAAAACCTGCCGGTTTGAAGGGTTTTCAGCCGTACGGCGGGAAAAAATGTGTCAAGTTAGAGACTTATATAGCTTTATTTATTTTATTAGTGCGAATTTTGGTCATTTATATCTATATATTTGCGTCATTAATATTACAATATTTATTTCATACTTCTTACGGACGCTGAAATTAAAAATTACAATTTGAATATGGTCTCCATTATGACTAGGGAACTACTATCTCGCTGAAACCACCTTAAATCCCTAACTGGTCGTCCCTAGCGTAGCCGTTTGCCCCACTCTCTCTGGTATTCTAGTTGTAATTAAGAGAACTGCCTTGGCCGAGCGTGGAATCTAACTTAATAGTGCAACCATTCTTGTATTCTTGTGTTTAATGTATCTTCAGGATATGATTCTGGACTGACTTCAGGCGATAATTCTTCTTCGTTTACCTTGCGGAAAAGATCATATAATTTACTCCTTTTGTTTTTTCCTGTCGATGACTTGTGGAGGTATGTTATTAATTCTCACGGCCATGTTCCTTTTTCATTTCCTCGAGTGGTCTTTACAAATCAATCTTTACTATTTCAAGGTCCATCCTATTCTTTTCCATCATATCCTTATCCAAATTTTATGCATGTTCCATACTTAGTGTATTAGGCCTTCTCTTCCTTCCGTAGATATCCCCAAATTGACTATTACCACCTTTCCCGGATGTCCGTCCCTACTATCTGAAGGAACGTTTTAAATATTTCTAAAGTATTCTCTCTCTCTGTAAGAATCGATCATAACATACTTCGCATCTTTACTTATCTCCTCTACTGCCGTCGTTCTGTTGATATAATATTTTGATGGAGTCTTGTAAAATATAAATTCTGGTTACGAAAGCTTGAATTGTCTTCTCTCTTTATCGCTACTTTGTTTTCAAAAACTTGCATGAATAAATTTGAAAATGAAACTGAACTTGGTTTATTAATTTACCTCGACGTCATCGAGATATCGATAATAATGACTTATATGAAGATGCCCTTCAGTTGATAAGAAAATAGTGACATCTCCGAGCTCGAATCTAAGGACTGTATTCATAAATTAATCTTGGGCCTGAGGTCTGAGTCACGTCTCTTTTATTAAGTCAGCAAACATGTCGTCTTTTATTCCAGAAAAGCGTTTTTCGTGGCATAATTTGTCCGAAGACAGGTAAACCCATGGCATGCTTAGTATACCGTGAAAGGTTTAATACACTGCAAAGCAAATAACTTTTAGTCTGAGGGACGCCCCACGATGTTGAAATGATTGATGAAAATGTTTTTATCACATCTTATGCTCCCATGAAAACAAATTGCCCCCTCATCGAAGAAGAAGTATTGCAGAAAAAGTGCATCGGAAAAAATAACTTTTTTTATCAAGTGTGATCAAGGAGGTTACCAACAAAGAAATTCTCAGCCCCCAACATCAGTTAGATAAAAATGATTTAATTATTTGTAGCATAGTTGTGATTCATTGGCGAATTATTTTCCATTGTCCGTTCATATGCACTTCATCAGATTACGACAGGAATCTTACGCCCAGTAGGTATGGGTACGGATGCGTCACTAGGGGAAACAATGTCTCATTTCCGTATACAAATATCGTATTTCTCCGAATATAAGCCGCACTTTTTCTCCCGATTTTGGGTCATCAAAATCGGGGAGCGTCTTATATTCGAGATATTCGAGGTGCGGCTTAAATTCAAGAACTTTCTAAAACAAATCGTAAAAATGACCGATTTAAGTAAACCATCCATACAGATTCACGCGGACGCCAGCAAAACTCGCTTAAGCCACGGGAAAAGAAAGAAATAACGCTGAAAAAAGTCAAATTGGTGCTCCATTTATTCATATATTAAAGGACAATATAGGTAACATTGTGTCACAGTTACATAGATAATGTAAAAACAGATATAAAATTCTAATTCCTAATACTGTAGGTAGCACGGGATGCACTAAAAAAGGTGCGGCTTCAATTCGCGTAATAATTTTTTCCCTGTTTGAGACCCCAAAGAACGGGGTGCGGCTTATATTCGAGTGCGGCTTATAATCGGAGAAATACGGTACTTACTATTCTTACATTGAGTTATTCTTATTTATAAGTACACGTGTCGGTATTGATTTAAGTTAGTGAGTAAATATGCGAGTATTTTATGTAACACATGGAACATATCTCGTTGTTTTCTTGACTTAAAAACCTGAATAATTATTTTTTACCTTAGGAGTTCTTCTTTTCGTTGACTAGATAATTGTTACTTGTATCTTTCAACATGCTTCAACACATAGTTCAACAATTTCATCTGAATTGTCGCAGTTTATTCGTATCCCATAACATGAAAAGCAATTCAGAAACAAACCCTTAAAACTGTGAAACATATCTTCATGTTCGTTGGCTTATTGGTGAAATAGTTGACCAATATATTCATCAAAAATATGTTTTTGTTTAATATTTAGCAATGGAAACTTAAAATAAAATAATTAATGCTTTCTTTCAGTACATGATTGTCATTTTTATCCACAATAAATAGTTAATTATTATACTCTTCTCTTTGTAATATTCACATTAATGCCGTTGGCCGTGAATATATGCTCAGTTATTTTTTAAAGCTATCCAGCCACCCTATATGCCAAGTGTACTACGCAAGGGAAATTATAACCAGTGAGAAAAGTTTGCTGTAGTGCATAATGATTTTTTTTCCAATTTTTGTGTTCAAATCCGAACAAGATGAAGTGGAAGTAGATTTATATCTTTCTTCGAAGCAAGGAGCTAACTTCCGTCTTTTGGTGTGAATACGCCAGAGCAAGGCTAGAACTTATTTTGGTGGAAAAATGGACGGAAAAGTAATTATCTTGACTAAATCGCCCAACGTCGACGCTCAATCCTCTTCGGAATAACTATATAGTAAAACTTAATTAATGTATTTATCGATCACGTATAAATAATCTCTTCTTTTGAATTTATTGAGGTTTGGTAAATTAAAATTCCTTTATTTCACTGCCAACATTTTGGCAAATTTATTGCCATCCTCCAGGGCTAATTGAAAACCATAAAACAAAATTAACAACATAAACAGGTATAAACAGAATAAAAACAATTGTTGTAACAACTTTGGTGATAGCTACATCGTACATTTTTTTTATCGGGTACACTATTTTAACAAATATCAACAAATCTGTGAAATTTTAATTACACTTAAATTATATCAACCATTCCAATTTATTATGGTAAATATAAACAGTTTCTTGGCAACAAGAGAACTCACCCACCAAACATTAATTTAGAAAAAAATCATGAAAATTGCTTCATATAAATACAAAGATGATAATAATAACATCATTTAAAAAAAACAAACATCGCATTTTGTTTTTCGTAAAACACTATTAAAAAGCATGTATTAAATTATAAATAATACCTTTAGATTTATTGTATTAGACTTATGTAAATTCTGCTTAATTTATATATATCTGTTCTCAAATTGCATATATTTGGGTGTTTCATGATATGTAACATTTCTTTAAAAAGTCTTTCGTGTAAATTTGATTAATAATCTATAATTTTGGTTTTATTATTAAAATCGAAACTATGGCTAAACCTGAGGATTGCAATACAATTGCCGAAACTTTGACAGTGAAATAAAGGAATTTTAAATGATCAAACTTGTATTAATTAAAAGAAGAGCAAAACTTAATGCTCAGGAACTAAGGAATAAAAAATATCGCGTATGTTTAATGTCGTGTGAATAGCTTGTCTTTAAGTCGACTCTCGGCGTTGCTGAAAGAATGGAACTTTTATATTTGCAGTATATATTCATTTATTTAACCAGTTACATTACATTGGGAATTTTACTGGTGGTATAGGTCCGTGAATCACTTACAATGCTCAATTCACAAAAAAATAAGCAATATTTGTCACATAAAAATAATGAATTGGTTCGCTTAAATTTTGCGAGGCAAAGACTCTTCTTGAACTTCTTCTAACATTTTGGGAAAGGATTTTACACTTCTACATTTAAGGCATTCCACTCCTCTATCGTCCTCTTAACGAAGGAAAGTTTTCCTGTGTCGGTTTTCTGCTGTCGTCCCCTTATTTTAAAACTATGGTCATTTCTACCGATTCTGCTTGGTTCGAGCCAAGAGTATTGTGAAAAGTATGGAGGCTGATGTGTCAAAGAATGTAGATACACAATTGATGCGTTTCACCGATAAAGGTTCATCATTAGAGTAATCTACTGGTTAGGGGTAGGTTATGCTGAAAGCCAGAGAATATCCAGCAGACTCTAAAACGTGCCGTGCCCTATCTACCTCTGGTATTTCTTTCTTCGTCCTAGCCTAAGTCCTACCTTTCTTCATCCCGTCCATAAAACCTATTCTCTTTCTCCCCCTTCCCCGCTTGCCCAACATCCTTCCCTCTATCACGGCCTTCAGCAAACCATCGCCCCTCATTACCCCTTCCAGCCACCTACCCTGCATTCCCCTAATCTCATCTATAAGTTTCCTCTCCTCGCCCACCATGTCAAGCACTTCCTCATTTGTCTTCTTTTCCGTCCAACGCACCTTCTCCATCCTCCTCCACACCCACATCTCGAAAGCCTTCAGCCTATTTTCGTCTTCCTTTCTCAAAGTCCACGTTTCTGCCCCATACAACGCCACACTCCATATCAAGCTCTTCACTAGCCTCTTTTTTTTTACATCCTTATGCCTGTTGCTCACGGTAAAATTTTCCATAAAACAGTTTTATAAAAATTTTTATTGAAAGTTTTATGAATCGTACGTAAAACGTACTTGCTTGCTCACGGTAAAAGTGTTCATAAAACCGCAATGTCCTGTCATCTATGGGACGCTTTGCGAACACGTGAAGTGATAAATGCACTCTCTTTGGATGACTGTTAGGTTAAAAACTATATGTATTATTTATTTACTTACTTTCTGATCACACTCAACGGTGCTACGGCTCTAATTCATTCTTCTAACATGAAGGATACTGCCTCAACGTTCCATGAACTTCCTGCCATGTTGTTTACGTTTTCCTTGTTTGGCTTCCCATGGATACGAGATTATTGGTAAAGGTGAGCTTTCGTCTCGCACTTTCAAAATTTGTTTTTGAGAAACGTAGGAAACTGACGAAATTGAATGTGATACTTGGGAGTAGAGGAAGAATGCGGATTTATAAAAATGTAATAATCATACTGGTGTGACTAGTAGTTTTTGGGATATAGACATTTAAAAATGACTAATTTTTCGATGTTTTCGACGCCATATTTGGAGGTTTTCACGAACAACCGGTAGAGGGATAACACTAATTTCACCTCTATAATATGCCTTTACCACACCCCCCCAACAAGCTTACGGGCCTACCATGCATATGCTAGAGAAACACTGCTCGATCGCTGCGCCACGTACAGTGGATAAGAGGAAACGACATTTTTTCACAAGATGGCGGAGAGGAAAAAACGCACTTCTCAGGTTTGGAAGTTTCCCATTTCTAAAGTAGTCGATGAATTGTTGTGCTGAAAGTGTTAAACAAATTTGCAATGTTTGCATAATAAGTGAGGTGAATTTGGTTCCGATATCTCTGTTTAAAGTGGGCGAAAAACTGCGGAAACAAGTGCGAGACGAAAGCTCACCTTCGCGATGAGCGGGACATCTCATTGGTTGTTGCATAAAACGGTTTTATGGAAATAGAACCTGTCCTATTCCGTAAAACGTTTTATAAAACGGTTTTATCGTTAGCAAGCTCATTTTTATAAAATTAGTCGGTTTTATAAAACGTTTTACCGAAAATTTTACCGTGAGCAACAGGCATTACTTCAGGTGACCGTCATCAGCTCCCTTCTATTAGTGAACGCTTCCTTCGCTAGCGCTATCCTCCTTTTAATGTCTTTGCTATTATGTCATGTTTCTTCTAGCGTACTACCCAAGTAATTAAATTGTTCTACTTGCTTCAGTTAGTGACTTCCTACTCTTATGACCAGCCTCGGTTTCTTTGTCCTATAGAATCTCATTACTTTTGTCTTCTTTTGATTAATCTTCATCCCGTATTTCTCACGCTGCTTTTCCAATGCTACTACTAAGGTTGTGGGGTTGATAAATTATCGACTCGTGATGGTTGAGGGGAGCGATATTTCGTAGGAGAGTTGATTATGAATGTAAAAGGTGGGTGTTTCATATAGTTAGTAGTAAAGGTTTGGACGGGAGGTAAAATGGGGAAGGTCGTTGACTGAAGGGGCTTGTTAGGACTCCTCCTCATTATTTCGTCACGGTGACTGGCAGCACCACCGCCGCCGCAGAGCATCATGGGTCCCAAAGGCAATCGTCTTTGAACAGAAGGAGTGCATCCTGAGTCTCCACGGAGCACTCACGCGCGATTAATGATGATTTAAGTTCGACCGTGACTGCTTCCTCGGCGTCAGGCTAGACAAATGAAAATTCAGCTAACGACATGCTCTAGGTCGCCTTGGAAACGCGTAATAGGCCGTCCTCATCCCATCTCCCACCCCCCCGTCCTTTTTCTTTTTCGTTCCACCAGGCGGCGTGGCTTTCGTGAAATGTATTGACTCTCGCGGTGAAAAAAAAGGAAAACTTGTTTTCTCTCATTTCATCGAATTGCAGAGGACGCCGACCTCGTCTCTACCTCTTGCCAAGCAGTTTTTCTTCCGAAGGAATTTTCCCTTGACGTTTGAAGGAGAATTCCTTCGTTTTCCTGTTGCTTCGCGCTATTTGGGCGGAGAGTTGTCGTTTGTCGAATGTTTTCGCGCGGCTCATTCCGTCCTATAGAGGGGGCGCTCTTTAGGGAGCGGAGGCAGAGGATATCATTCCAATGAGAGGTTGCTTGCCCTCCCCCTCCCTCCCTCCCCCTCCCGCCCCCTCCCACCCTCTCCCCCCTCCCTCCCCCTCCCCTGACTCGGCAATGCGGGAGGTAGGGCGATGATTTCACTGAGACCGAGGCAATTTTACTTTTTTGAATTGGCCTCATGGGAAGAAACGAATATATCCATGCCTTCAAGGAACACGGATGAGACATCTCCTGGAATAACAGACGCATAACGCCTAATTTCATATACATAAAGTTTTATGGGTTTAACTTAGTCCCCGTGTAAGGATTCCAATGGGGCTATAGGTTGTATTTCACTTCGAATTAACTTTAAACTTTCAATTCTAACTCAAGGGTGGCTTATGTTTCACGTAATTCGATCAAATTTCCGTGGAAATGATACATTTCGGGGATTATGCATCACAGAATTACTTAAAATTTAATCACTGTATCACTTATATAATAATGTAACTGATAAGCAAGAATTAGCGCCGGCTCTACCATTGTAAAAGTATTCGTGATGGGAGCCCCGAAACAGGTATTCTTCTGGGGGAAAAAAGTGCTCATTTAAAATACATTCGACGAATAATCTGCATTTTTTCTACTTTACTTTTGGGTTTCTGTAGGTAACGCATCTAATCAGTGAAAGCAGGATTTTTTTGACAAAATATCAAAAATGTGGAATTTAGTATTTGTTTTGACTCACACAGTCGCGGCGGAACCTCCTTCACTCGATGATTCTTTACTCTAAATTAGATATTAAACTGATAATATTTTATATGATAATTCGAAATTTTATTTTTTCTATTAAATGGTAAAATGTTTTGTAAATTTCATCGAAATATTTGACGTAGTACGCAGTCACACGTAGTGTAGATTTTTTTCTTTCCCGTTGATATTCAGCGGGCGCCTTCGCTGGTGACATTATAATGTATTTGGTCTTTTCTTTGTTGACTTTGAGATCCATTATTTTATCAATTTATTCCATGGTGGTATACATTTCCCTAAGGTCTTTCACATTTCGCGCTATCAAAGATGTAGCATCTGCGTATTGTAACGAATCCGTGCTCCCGAGACCCGCCCGGATGAGTCCCGAAGGCACAAACCGACATACATTAAAAAATTTGAAAAAAAATAAAGATTTTGGGGGGTTCCCCGACTCGTGTTCAGCTAGTCAAAAAGGAAAACGTAATTCAATCTAGGAGGAAGTGGGCTCGGCATCAGGCATGAGAACGAGTAAGCACAATTACTCAAAGACTTTCATTTAAACAATATATTGTTCGATTTAAATTACAACACAAAAAAACACTAATAAGTTGCCCTAGTGGGGGGAGCTTCTCTTCGTACGGACCATCTAGGACCACTGATCACTTGGAGGGGGGGAGGGGGGAGAATGGCAGTGGGTGAATCTGGCCGCCGCGGACCCTGGTCGCCTTTCCTGCGTCCCGCGGGTCCTCGTCAGATTCGCCGTTTCTCTCCTCCGTCCTGGCGATCAGATCACTTGGAGGTGGGGGGAGAATGGCAGTGGGTGAATCTGGCCGCCGCAGATCCTGGTCGCCTTTCCTGGATGCCGCGGATCCTCCCAGATTCCCCGTTTCTCTCCTCCGTCCTGGTGATCTGCCCAGCTCCGCCTCCCGTCTTCTCGTGCACAGAGTCCCTGGCTTCGTCTCCCCTTGCGCAGTACAGTGACGGCGAGTAGTCTTAGCTCCTACTCCGTCACGCGCCAGTATCAAGATAGTCCTCCCGTTCTTCACCTCGGGCCTTTTTATACCCGGGTGAAGAGGGGAGGGGGGGGTCACACAATTTGACGGTCGACTGGGATGTAGCGGCGGCACTTAACTGAGGTCGCCGATACCTCCTTAGGTCCCACTCGACTCTGCGACTTTCGAATAACACTACTCCCTTGCACTCACACATACACGCACACATTGAGCCGTCGTCGAACTCATGCCTGATGTGGAGGCCAACAAAGGGAAATACACAAAAAAAAACTGCGATGGCCGCAGACCATCACAGTATGGAACTCCTTTGGATTTGAGAACTGTAGTTTCAATTCCGTCACTGCTTTGTGTATAACCAAGTTGAATAATGTAGCTGATAGTTAATCCCCTCGTTTTACCCCAAATGTAACCTTGAAGGCTCCACTTAACTCCCAGCAAATATTTACGCTGGTATTCCTTCAGTGTCATTTCAACCAATCTATCAGATTTTCGGGAAAACTGCAACCTCTCAATGCTTGGAACATCTTTTTTCCTGTTCACACCGTCAAGGGATTGTCGGAAGTCAATGAGGAGTACATGCAAATCAATGTTGTATCCGTAGAACTTCTCCATTGTTTTCCATACTGTGAATGTCTGATCAATGATGCTTCTACCAGATCTGAAGCCACACTGATATTCTTCAAGAATGTCTTCGGCAAGGGTGTGACTCTCACACTACTCCAATGGTTATACATTTCACCCAGAGCACTCTAGAGGTCAGGCGCTAACTATAAGCGCGACAGGTATACTCTTTAGTTGAATATCTGACAGATTTAAGTTGGAAATCACCTATTCATTTCTCAGAGGAAACTTAAAAAGGTAATTCTATAATCAATTCTGCATCCTGAAAAATTCTCATGACGTTTTCGCAGTGTACTTCCTCGGCCATCTTATTTGTTTACTTACGGTTGCGATGGCGATGTCACGTGTAGTCCCAGGCGTATTTTAAATGTACGCTGATAAACGTGTTACAACAAAAAGAATAATTACTGCATTTTTTCACAAAAAATAAATGATTTACAGCAAAAACAAACAATCTTTATGTTTTTCACGCATACGTAGTTTTCCATTTGCGCCTGAAACAATTGGCGCTAGTAGTAATCCATACGAGATATCGCAATTCCGTCCCTTGACATTCGATATCCACCACATCAGAGCTAACCACAGCCTCCCCTTTTGAGATAGTTAACGTTGTGAGGTTCCAACTTTCCTTGAAGTTTTGGAGCCATCCATTGGATATCACGATGTGCTCCATGTCTAATTTCATGGCTTCCATTCTCGACTGATCATGTAGGATCCGACCCGATTCATTCCGACCCTTGGTCTTCGGCGCACATATTTAATCGTTTCGGGAGAATATTGGTGAAAACTTTGTAAGCCAACATTCAATAACGAGATGCCTCCGTTTTTACAGTGAAGTTTGTCACCTATATTAAGTATTGGGAAAATCAAACCTGTCTTTCATTGATATGAAACTTATCAGAGACTCCCAAATACTACAAACTAGCAAGTGTAATGCTGTAATTAGATCTTGGCCTCCATTTTAATCTGTCCCGCTGTTATACCATCTTCCATTGGTGCTCTCCCATTTCTTTGCTTTTCCAAACTTTAATTTACCTCCTCTATAGGTTTTGAAGGGTCACGTCCTGATCTACTGTTTGAAGTTGCATTTGATCTTCTATTCCCCGGAGCTACTTCCGTACTGAGCAATACATTAAAATATTCAGAAAACACCAAATATGATATATGAAAATCTAGCTCACATTTCATTAACTTTACTACGTATGTGGAGATGGGTAAGTGAGAAGATCTCCACGTTTATCGAACCAATTTATTAGAGCTTTCATGCAATGCCCCTTACAACCTCAGTCCGTTACTTAGTTACATAAACATAAACAAATCAGCAAGGTCTCCTTGGCAACAATATAAAAGATGATGGCACCAGTTACGGTCGCCACATTAACCCCCTACGTAGTTGAGTCGTCTATGGTTTGTAAAAATCGGGAAATCGAACTCTTCTTCCGGATTTTGTCGCCTGTTGGTGCTGAGCCCTCAGGTGCAGCCTTGTCTTCCGTAGCTTCAGGGGTGAATTGGGTTTGTTTTTCGGCCCCAAGAACATATGCTGGTTTAACCCGGTCGATTGAAACCTTCATCTCTTCTTCTTTGATCTTCAATGTCATTTCATGTGGACCCGAATAGGGTGGCTGCGACGATTTACGAATAGAACCCTCACGTAGAAATGCATGGCTGCAACTCGACAAATCTTTGAAAATAAATTCCTCCGATTTTGAGTGTCTAGAAGCAGGAGCTGGACGCAACTGAGACATTACCTCGCCAGACGTATTATACATTTTATTGCAGAATTGGTCTGGCGCAATCGTTTTTGTCTGCTAAGTTTATAAAAAATCTGTACAATATCCCAGGATATCAAATATATTTCACAACGAAAGACTTAAACTTGGCAAACATTTCCCTCGCACCTCAACTTCATTCTTGATCAACTTAAACATGTTATTCTTCATACTTGGTATATTAGCGTGTAAAGGAATATTTTTTTTATTTTTAACTTGATTTCATAATTGTTAGAATCTATCTTATTCAGACGATTTTCCAGTCATTTAATTAAGGGTGTAGTTTCTGCTTACCAGCCGAAAACATTTACATTTCAAATACCCTTCCATCGGTGGTACATTTTTGGGTTTCTTCTCTATCTGTAACCAGGTGATGCTGGTGAAGCTTAACTTTCGGTATTTCAAAATATGCGCGTGCTCGAAAGCGAGGAAGGAATTAAATTTCTCCACCATTGCTCAAGTTTGAGGATAACTTGGGAACTCGCCCCCACGGGAGGGGGGGTTGGGGGGATGAATGCGGGGGGGAGAGGCCCCCCGAGGACTTTACCCCTTTGATGAAATTTCCCACGCACTTGCAAGCCCAGATCACACACCTAGCTAGGCAAAGGAAGGAGCAGTCGTAACCGTGGAAACGGGAACTTTGTGCGTCGCCGAAATTCACGGGATGACGTGTTAAAGACAGGAAAATAAATAAGTGAGAGAGCCTTTTAGGTGAGAAATTTGAAGGCATAGTTGGAATTGCGCGAGAGGCGGCTGGCGAGAGAAATATCGAGGGCTTAATTACGTGCACACGATTTATGTGAATCCTCTCCCTCACTGTAGTACGTCTCTTCCATTTCTTTCTCTCTCTCTCTCTCTCTCTCTGTCTCTTCCTTCTTTGTCTCTTTCTCACAAGCGGTCCCGGGCTTCCCTCCCAAGGTGGCTGTCCCGGGCAATAACGTTTTCGACAGAATTGTTCATTTGTCCTCGCCCCGCCTACGGAAACGGTTCGCCCCTTCGTTTGGTCCCGAAAAGGACCTTAAAGGGTGGAGAGGGTAGTGTAGGAGAGGGAAGGAGGTGAGCTTGGATCGGCGGCGACATGTCTCTCCTTCCTTCTTCAAAAGGTTCGTCTCCAATTTCGTTCGTATTCCGACCGACACTCCAAAGAGTCGGACGCACAAACACGCATTAAGGAGGAGGTGGGCAAGGCAATACCCACACGTAGTCGGCGGCGATGCGGCTCCAAGGTACAACCCATTTAACCTCGGGAGGCAAGAGAGCACGAATAGGATGGGGGAAGGGTGGGGGAGGGAAGGAAACCCCGTAGTTGGAGGCGGGGTGGAAGGGGAAAGGCTGGAGGCCAATTCCTTTAGTCGTAATGCAATGGCTCCTTCTTTTTATCGGCACTTTCACGGCCATAATCGTCCTTCGTACCCCTCCTGCCGAGTGACCCCCGACCGCATTCCCTTCTTCCTGCTTCATCCTCTTAAATCCTTCATTTCCTTTCCTTCCTGCTTTCGCCTTCTTGAGCCTTCCTCTTATTATACCTTTCCGTTCCCCTCCGTCACAACCCTTCCTTGTTCGCCGATCATCTGAGGGCTTCCCTCCGAAGATGGGAAGGGCATAGCACAATATATCTCTCCACCGAAGGAAAACATTAACAGTACATATTTTTACAATATTGAGAAGAAATTTAAAATGAATTTTATTGCCTTTTTCAAAGTAAAGTTTACCTGCAAATAGGAATTTATTTTTATTATTATTATTATTTATTTATTGTTCTTGGACTTGTCCATTAAGAACATAATGGGGTTGAACAATACAATAGAGCTCATAATAGACAAATAATAAAAATTTATATGGGGAAAATATAGGGATGGGCGGATAAATTATATTAAAAATAACATGAGAATATAAAAGAGAAGAAATAACAACAGAAGTTATTCATTTTCGAGAGTTTGTATAAATTGCGAAAAAATCTTTGCTTAAAAACAGACAAAGAGACAGAATCCTTCACATCCTTTGGTAGTAAGTAAGTTTGGAAGTTTTTTTTAATATAGGCCACTGGGGTCTTGAAATTCGCAATATACCAAGCAGTATGTAGTCCAAGTATAGCTTCCACGTGCACATTCTCTTAAACCAACGATGTATAAATTTTAGGTAAGGCTGGACTTTCTGGAGATACTACATAGGCCTCATTATTGGTGGCACTGAAGTAACACAACCGTTTCTTTGAAACTGTTTCGCAGACGAAACAGTTTCAAAACGAAACATTTCTGTGAAACACCCTGTTGGGGAAAACAGCTAGAGGGACACCAAACAACAGGCGATCGAAAAGCGCTGTTAAAACATGGCTGGTAGTTTTGTATTATATGCAATGAGACTTCTTTCACTCAAATAAAGTAACGATTTCATTTGGATTCATGAATGTTACTTCACAGTTCAAATTCTATCTGCAAAGATGGGCGGACATGTGATGGCTAAATAAACTAGCAACAGATTCAAATCCAACAGATTGTAGCTTATAACCGGAACGCAGCCACACGTGCAGTGCAACTGGAACATAACAGATGGCAAAACAGCTTCAGCTATCAGTAGCTGCTGCACAGCACAGAGCGCAACGGCGCGGCTGCAGCACGATCACGAAACTAACATGTTGTTTGCAACAGCTATTTGAAGCAGTTGTCTGATCAAAACAGTTACGGCTGCAACCGTTTCACTCCAACAACACTTAATTTCATCACTATTTCCAACGGATATATTTTTTTTGAGTTTTCCAAAACTTTCTCAACGAGGATCTCACATCCATGGCTTTCAAATTTATTTGAGTTTCGCAGGAAAAAAGAAATGATAAGTAGAACATGGTTAACGGGCAATTCTAATATAGCTTACGGCATTCGAACAAATTATTTATTCAACATACTAACCCTCTTCTAATGTACACTGTTCTGTCAAGTTAATGTCAGAGCAACACTTTTCCATAATATCTTCTGTGAACACCGCTGATTTCTATCTCTAACGACGCAGGTACTCATTATCATTATAAAAGAACCATGAGCATATACATACACAGGGACAGCTAAATTCGCCATGATAAAATCATTTGAATATACCGGGATCAAATGATTTTTTCATGGCGAATTTCACCCTCTTTGGTGTACATCTTTTCACCCTTGTGCGTGACTACATACCACATAATTTGTGCAATCGCAATGGTTGGAAAAATAATCATGTGCTATTTTTGGTAAGTTTATTTTGGATTTATGCGAATAAACTAAACTTTTTTAGCAACAGTTTCGCCGTGCTATTCTTTCGGCTTCGTCAGGCATTCTAAATCAACAATTAAAAATAAATAAACAAAGTTAAGCGGTTATTATGTACAGCATGATTAATTAATACTTAAGTTTTTCAAAAGTCTTTTCCACGTATAAGGAAGTTTTTAGCCATATTCTCTGTTTAGGTTGTTAGGTCTTTTTTCTATTTCAATGATTTCCCTGATGATCCGTGGATTGTAGCTAATTTCTTTGCATAAAACTTTCGCCCTTTTGATGTCAATACTGTGACCTTCTAAAAGTGTGTGCTCAGCCACGGCAGAGTGATACACCAATCTTTCTTCCGAATAGCCCGTTCGTGTTCCTTCAGTCTGCATCCTATGGCTCTCTTTGTCTGGCCAACATATGATTTCCGCAACTACAGAAAATTTCGTATATGCCTTCGTACATTGTGGGAGATCATGGATCTTTAGCTCCTCTAAGATGATCATAAACTTTGGAGGTGGTGTTAAATCTTGTAATGATGTTATGCTTCTTCATGATTTTACCTATGCGATATGTTGTTCCCGCGATGTAAGGTAGCATAACATGATTTGTTGCTAAAAAAGTTTAGTTTAATCGCAAAAAACCAAAAGAGACATACCAAAATTAAAATGAACTGCAAAAATCTACGAAAAAGATTAATCATATGCTAGTTACAACAATGATAGTGCTAAAATTACCAGAGGGAAGGGGTGGGTTTTTGAGAATTACATTCTTAAATGTAAATGAAGAGGTGCCAATGAGAAAGGATATATTAGGAATTTCAGTAGCAAAGAGTTAACGAAACAATGCATGGATGTTAAATCAGTGAAAGTTGGCAAGGGTAGGTAATACATCAAGGAGAACGTGTTAAAAAAACAATCAAATACGCCTAAGAACGTTAACTAGACGTTTCGCGGTGCCTATTAATTACACGAAGAACAATTATTAATATGCACATTGCATTTGTAACTCTTTCTTTAGAGAAAACTGCACTTCTAGACAGGTGAAGTTTTTTCTTATCAGATGTTCACTTGGGTTGAATGATTTAGCCAAAAAAGAAGCAACAAATCTGCATCTCTCATATTATAACGTAACTATAACTTTATGATTAAACATACCATCACTTCGGAAAAGCGTTTCGATAGGAGATAATTTTTATAAAAATCCATATATGCTTCGGAATATTATTTTACAGCGTAACGCAATTATCACCCCACTTTACAGCGTTTATTCGAGACCTTATTTTTTTGTGTCAATCAAAATTAATTTTTTCGATGTTTCTCATTACTCGCAGTCGTAAAAATTCATTCATTTCAAAGTCTCATTTTGTAGAACAACATTATTACCATTAATTTG
Organism: Pyrrhosoma nymphula; assembly: GCA_963573305.1. NCBI lineage: Eukaryota > Metazoa > Arthropoda > Insecta > Odonata > Coenagrionidae > Pyrrhosoma > Pyrrhosoma nymphula. The sequence goes on along the minus strand of OY754330.1, from coordinate 19,134,880 downwards.
GGTAATACTCACTGCAACGGACTGAACCAGCGAGTGTTTACCGTTTTCAAAGCAAATTATTATCCAAACAAGCAACAAGAGGCCTCCAACCATTCATATCACCATCGTAAAAAACAACTGAAAAACACACTGCTGGCCGCATTAAAGCTCATGGAAAATTATAAGTATTCCATTCATAATTGCGAATAAGCCGAATTGCAGCATTGAATTAATTGGTAAATTGATCACACATACAGACGTAATAACAAGAGACAGAAATACCCAAATAAATACGGGAAATTCTGTGATCCTTGGTAAACCGGCGCTAATGGGTAAATGACAAAGAGTAATTATAGAATACAATTTTCCCATTTTTGAATGCAAAATATCTGCGCTAACTCGACCCCTCTATCCACTCTAAACCAGTCTTTCTTTCCTTTAATTAAATTCTCCATCATTTATAAAACTAAAACGATGCATTTCTAGCAACAAATTCAGTTTATTAGATGCGTTATTTTACATCTATGTACAGTGATAAGTCTTCCACTTAAAACCTTAGAAATAAGCTTACCTTACCATAAATATGTGCATATAAGTATACATCAAAATAAATATTTAGGCACATAAATAAATACCGAAAAAGGACTAATAATTAGCAACTTATGTTGGACTTAAATGGTATTTTAAGGAAAATTATTTTTAAAATGTGATAAGTCATGTGTACTAATGACAAGGCGTATTACATAGTACTACGGTGAATACGTAGTCTCCTTACGAAAGCACTAGGATAAAAGAAACCTATAGATATTTATTGTATTTAGACGATGAATTGTGAAGGATAATACTACCAAACATCATTTAATTGGGGAATATGTATTCTACATTACGAAATGTGAAGCTAATGAACACGCACCACACTTTTCCAAGACAATTCGTCGTGGTACGATCACAGGAAATAGCCCACGAAACAGAATATTCGACGACATCGAAATAAAAGCTCGATTGTCGGAATATCTTACAACTGTGGCGAGGTTTTCTCTAAGGCTCGGGTCCAATCGACATTCCCAATAGGTTCAACTTCAACATCGTTAAAAAGTTCTTACGAATTGCAACAAAGGAAGGACTGCCCCTTCGAACTATGGGGTGAACACGGAGTTTCGTTTTTCGGGGAAAGTCTCCGGAAAGACAAACTTGTGGAGGTCAAATACAAGAGTTTGAGTCAAGGATCATCTTGAGAACCTTGATCTAAAGGAGTGGCTGAGGGTTTCGCTAGAGGTTGATAAAGTGATCTTAGGCGGTTGATTTCGTAAAAATAAAGGAAGCGAAAGTTCAACGGGGAGCAGCAAAGTTGAATAACCCTAATTACCCAAAATTACTCGAGTTAATAAAATCGATGGTCGGCAAGTTTACAGCATTCCCCAAAAATCGATGCTTTGTATCATATAAGTCAACCTTCACCCTAAAAAACTGGTTTGTACATTGCAAAGATAAAGTGGACTCTATGTGCAAAAGTGGTATTTATGAACTGTCATGCAACGACTGTGAAAGTGTCTACGTGGGGCAGACTTCGAGAAGTTTCCAGAAAAGAACAAAAGAACATTATAGTGCTTTTAAAAATGACCATGAAGAAAAGAGCAATTTTGCCAAACACCTTTTAACCCGTGACCATAAAAGTGATTTTAAAGTTAAAGTACTGCATTTTACTAATAACGGACGTGAGCTAAATGCATTTGAACAGCTCGAAATTTTAAAACGAAATGTTGACGCAGATGTTAATCTTTTAAATGAATACTTGCTGCCCGCCAACTCCCCCATCCTTTTCTCTATTGTTGTCCATTCCCGTCCTCCTCCCCCCCCTCAACCCACTACCCCACCCCCAACTGACTGAAGGTATATAAGGGATTGCTGTACACTTTTGTTCGCCTGATGATGACGCTTAGCCGTTGAAACCCGGGTTGAGTTTATTTTTTATGTGGTTTGTAAAAGTTTCCTCGCTGTAATAAATTGTTGTGATGGAATACCACAAAGTTTCTGAAGACTACGTTTTAAACTAAGGAACAAGTCATACAGGTACTTGGGCGATTTGTTTTTAAATAGAACAAACAAAAGGATCCCAGAAGGTATTCTCTACGGGATTTGACGTTGAGCCATCTTAGTTGTTTATAATATGGTGTGATGTGGACGTCCCTACGAAGGTCAAAAATGAACCTAAGGCAGGAGTTTAAGGCCCGGTGAAGTTTGAGATTATTTTCTTCGTTGAGGTCGTTATAAACAAGACAGCAATAATCTATTACAGAGAAAATAAGCGACGATATAAGTGTTTTTCTAGTATTAAAAGGAAGTAAGTTTCTGTGAACTTTTAACTGGTAAAGTATCGAATGAATTTTGTTAGAAATATTATTTACATGACAATCCCATGATAAGTTAGCAGTCAACGTAATCCCTAGGTTATGTACATTACTGGAGTATGGAATAGGGATACCATTAACCACGATACTGGAAGTCGTAATGTGGCTAATGTTACGTAGCATCCTGGAACTACCGATAATAATAGCCTTAGTTTTACTTGAGTTTAGGATGAAGTCGTGACGCGTGGCCCACTCGGTTATCCTATAAATGTCTTCATTAATTTTTGATACTGCCTCGTCAATTTCATATGGCCAACAGCTGCGATAAATTTGGAGGTCGTCGGCATAGAGCATGTAACTGGTGTGCTTTAGACGTTTAGGAAGGTCGAGTATGTACAGGGGGAATAATAATTTACAGGTCATTATCTCCTGATGATGACATGTAAAGGTTGAAATCGGTCGAGTGAAAATAAATTTGAGGAATCTATCAAGTATTTATGTATTACTACTATCACTCGTGTTTTTTCTCGAAAAGTTAAAGCCATGAAAAATACTTTGAACTCATTAACAACCCTTTCAAAAGTGGTGAACTCCTCTCTGGCTAATTTCTATGATGAGAAAAATGCTAAGTGGTCATTGGTAAAGGTAATGTGTTACAGGTACACGTAGGAAAACATTATGTGCGTTAAATTTTAGAAAGCTTACTCAACTTCAAGAAAGGGTTCAATTCAGCGTACGTGAATATATGATCTCACACGAGAGGAAGGTGTCTTTTTAGTCACTATCTCAACTACAACTGGCTAGCTCGAGGTTAAATGGTGCTACTACAACATTCTAAGGCAAGGAAACGGTTCCTGAAACTTTATGTTTCTTAGAAAAAGAAAATAATCCACCTAGCTGGCATTCATTTAAGGAGCTAAGCACGCTAACGTGAATGATGAAATTCAAACATACTGTTGTCTTTAATGTCGATAGTATGGCTGATTTCGTGTGTGGGAAGGTTAATATTTCCACATTTAAATGTAATAAGTCCGGAATAACAATACGGGAAAGTGTTCATAGAAATCCAGTTGACGGGGTGTTTTATGAGGAATTTGCGAAACTTACGCAAGTGATAAGGGATGTAATTTCAAACAAGCTTCATATCACTTCATTCGGTATAGGTCATCATTATTCGGCGTATTCATGGGAACTGCTAAGTCTTCTGAATAAAATGTGAGTGTTGTCAGAACTGCGTAAATATGGAGTTGCAACCTTGAGTTCATGTGAAAAAAATTGAATGCCTGGAATCGCATCTCCGATCACCTCCAGTAACTTTCCTGATTTCTCCTGAAACATCCAATTTCTGAACTCATTTGTTCAATTGAGTGCCGTCCAATTTCTTTCAATTTTCGATTGATCTGTGAAGAAATAATTTTCATTCGTCTGATCCTCTATCATTTCCATTTGTACAGTAAGATTGTGCTCCATTAGACGTACAAACTGGCATTCGCAAAGTATGTATTAATATATATTTTTATTTAGGTAAGGGCAATTGTGAATGAAAAAGTGATGCTTTCTTTTTCCACATAAATTTAATGTAGTACGACCATGGTTTCGACTTAACCCGGGAGTGGTCGCTAAGCTACTTATCACGCGAGCGGTCGCGTGTGAGACTTTATCTCACACACAGATGTACCGCTGATTATCTATCATAGAGCGTTTATTGGCAATATATTACACTATATTTAGATTTAATTTATTTCTCTAAATGTTCATTTGAAACAATTATTTTCAAAGATACACAATTACTGATACAATTACGTAATTATTGCTAATTTTACTGGCGATGATACCATTGGGTATAAATGAAGAAAATTATCATTCTCACGAAGAAATATACATTTCTGAGGACATACATTCTTATGACTCATAAATTTGCATTAAAATATCTGCTCTTTACGAAATGAATCAACTTTGCTCGCATGCTGCGAGAGTGTAACGCTACTGAGTGATAAAAAAACACTAACGTCAGTGGTCGCGCGATGAGGAAAAGTCTCACACTCTGTAGCCGACGGTATCGGACATGTCATTACACTGCTGCGGACGCTTCATTTATACTTTTTGTGACGGTCGGTCAATAGGAAGAGATGAAAAATCAGCTAAAAGGAAAGGGAACTTACTCATGATAACCAAGTGAGTACAAGTTTAAATTTGGTGTGAGAGAAAACCTCATTGCGCGACCAATGGCGGGTTAACGTCACCTTTAGGTCGAAACCATAGTCGAACTATATTAATTTTGTTATAATTATATTCCATCTAACATTCAATACAATAAAAAATTATTGTATTGAATAAAATGCACTGTGAAATGTACAAAGTTTGTATTGATTCTGTCAATATGAATTTTCACAAAGTTACGCCTAAGAATATCAAGTACTTTATTAAATTTATGTGGATGAACAAGGCATTACTTTTTCATTCACAATGATCAGTAAATTCCACGAAGTCACGCCGGAGAGTCCACCAACTTTTCTCTATGAGCAATTTCTTCCCGACTGCGTTTGATGTTATTTTTTTCGTTATTTGTGTGATTAAGACTCTTTTAAGGGAGTGTGGTGGCCTAGTGGGTAGAACGCTTGGCTACTGATCGAAGGGTGGAGCCTTTGAACGCCCCCGAGCGAAAAATCCTCGGAGTGCGACGTGGCCCAGGGAAAGGAACTGGCCCCCCTACCCTGAATGTGTGAAATTCACACGCCTGTGGCTTAATCCGGGGTGAGCTCTACCCTCAACTAACCAAACCAACCTTCGGGTTGAATCACTGAGTGAGTGAAGACCATTTTTATGCTCCTGCATTCTATTAACTGACGTCTTGTCGCACTTCTACTTTCTTTGAATGATCCGATGCTAGTTTCACATCTAGCCAAGTAATCCTTTATCCACCCCCTATATATAACCCTCCCATATCTACCTATTTCCTCCCCCCCACTCCCTCTTTCTCAAAACCTTTCCTCGTGTGTCTTGGGACCTTCTTCTCTCTTCCTCTCTCTCTGTCTCCCTTTCCCTCCCACATTCATTTCCCCCTTCATTTAATTGCTCTGAGAAAGAACACTCCTCTGTCCCTCTCGCCTTTCACAATCCCCGCCTCAGCCACTGCTGCCGCCCCCATTGGGACGGTAGGCGTTCAAATTACCACTCTCGCCCCTGCTAGCCCCGCCCCCACTATCCCTGCCCCCTCCTCTTGCCCCTCACGTGCCCCACACCTTACGAATTGAAGAAGAGACGGAGCAAAATTGTGCATTGCGTAGAGTTCAAAGGGTAAAAATAGCATAATAAGAAGCAATATTATCGTAAGAAGGCCATATATATGAAAAGGCACCCTTTTCCTGTTTCTCGGGTAGATTAAGGACTTTCGGTAGATTCACTCAACTCAAGGGAATTCGTAGAAACTTGCTGGAAGCATTAATTATGTTTTCCTAGAGCTACCTGAATTTTTTCAAAATTATTTACCGCAGATTTCTTAGGATATTTGATGTGGAAGTGGGCATGAAATTACACGGGTTCTTATGGGAACGCGAGGTGCGACTAGCTTTATCCATCGAAAAGAACGTTTTCTAGTTAAGAATATGAAAAACAAAAATAAATTAAATCATCAATAGAATAATGTATGAAAATCATTTTATATACTTTGTTTTTATTATTTTTGTTTTTCTTGTTTTTATCTAGAAAAAGATTCTTTTTGATGAATTAAGCTACTCGTACCTTGCGTTCCCATAAGAACCCATGTAATTTTTTGTCCACTTCTCGATCAAATATCTTAAGTAATCTGCGGTAAATAATTCTAAAAAAAATCAGGTAGAAAAATTGTGCATTGCGTAGAGTTCAAAGGGTAAAAAGTGCATAATAAGAAGCAATATTATCGTAAGAAGGCCATATATATGAAAAGGCAACCTTTTCCTGTTTCTCGGGTTGATTAAGTACGTTCGCTGGTTTCACTCAGCTCAAGGGAATTCGACGAAACTTGCTGGAAGCATTAATTATGTTTTCCTAAAGCTACCTGAATTTTTACAAAATTATTTACCGCAGATTTCTTAGGATATTTGATGTGGAAGTGGGCATTAAATTACATATGGGTTCTTATGGGAACGCGAGGTGCGACTAGCTTTATTCATCGGAAAAGAACGTTTTCTAGTTAAGAATAAGAAAAACAAAAACAATTTAAATCATCAATAGAATAATGTTCGAAAATTATTTGATATACTTTATTTTTATTATTTTTGTTTTTCTTGTTCTTATCTGGAAAAAGGTTCTTTTTGATGAATTAAGCTACTCGTACCTTGTGTTCCCAACATAACCCATGTAATTTTTGTCCAGTTCTCGATGAAACATTTTAAGTAATCTGCGGTAAATAATTCTCAAAAAAATCAGGTAGATTTAAGACAACATAAGTAATGCTTCCAGCAAGTTTCGTCGAATTCTCTTAAGTTGAGTGAAACCACCGAACCTCCTAAATAAACCACATAAATCCATCCTCTCCATCGGGGGTTGTGTTGGAAATGCTCGAGATGTTTCCGATGGCGTAACCAAGGAGTCACGTGGTGCAATCACGTAGGGTTCGAGATTTTGAAGTATTTAAACAATTCGTAAAAATCTCACGCAGCCTTTCCGATCTGCTTTTTTAACCAAGATATCGTTGATAGAGTCAAATATATTGATTAGAATCGCAATAATCAACATATCAGACGCTAAAGTTATCCTTCCGTCTGATTCAAACACGCCAAAATCGCGAAACTTTCGTTATTTTATCACGTGACTCCTTAGTTACGTGATCGAAATTATTTCGAGCGGTTCATACACAACCCCCCCAGGAGTCGCTTAGTTAATAGTCGCACGAGATCCGAACCACCATGCACAGCTAACATGTTACTTTACAGTTTCAGGCGCCCTCTACTGAATTATGAGCGGAATGGGCGAATTTGCCAACCACTGATTGGTACGATACAACCAACGATTATCTCCGGTACCATATTCATTATTCTAAATCGAAGATTTTTTCAAAAACCAATTTCCTGATAAAATCGAAATGAATGCATGCATATCAGGTTAAAATAATTATCGATATAGTAGGGATTCCCAACCTTTCAGCAACTGCGTACCACATGAAATATTTAGAAATTTTAGCGTACCAACAATCCTATATATTTTAGAAACATATTTTCTGTCGGAAAAGTGCCCAATGGCCCAATGGTTTTATTTTAATTAATTTGCTGAGAAAACTTCATTTTTAATTATTAGTGTACTTGTATTTCGTTTTATGTCAACCCTTTATAAAGACAACAGTAAATATTTATGTAGATATTTTGCAATTTTTTCTTGCTAATGTTTATTTAATGATACATAGAGATATATGTATATTAATAACATTTTTATTATAAAGGAAAAATTTGAACTATTATTGCAAATTACAGTTTTATTTATTACTCGTAGGTCTAAAAACATACATTTTTATATAATTAGTGCAAACTAAGCAAAAAAACCATCAGCATCATTAAAAATCAACTTTTAGTGCGAAACTTGTTGATGTGTGCCTGTGATTAAAATATCAACATCAGGAGTAATGGAACTTAACTTCACTCTCAAGTCCACTTCTTTGCCATTTTGGTTGTGTGAGAATAATAAATAAATAAATCAACACTTCTGTTTCTATGTTTATTTTTTATGTGCAGAAGTTCAGAAAATTCACTCTCACACAATTAACTTAAACAATTGGCATCAAAAATGGCAGAGCTTGCTGGAAGATCATTGAGTAGTCGGTTTTACATCCGATACAGAAATGAATTAAAGATTTCTCTTTAAAACTGTCTTTCATGGAACTACCTTCTGTTTGATTGATTAATCTTTCTTTTAATTTCAACTCATTTGGTGAGGTTTCCGAAACCATACCCTCCAGTTATTGTTACTTGATGCATCAATATAGTGGTCTCACTTAGGTACCTGTCGTATTACCTAAATGCTTTATCCAAACATGTGTGGGTAATGAAAATTACTGTGTCAAAACACTTCCAGTATTATTCAACGCTACTGGAAAAATTACTCTGGATTGCCCCATCGGCAAGATTACTTTTATAAATGAGCAGGATGAAATGGTTACACTTTAAGTTGGTGATTCCAAAGGGTGTTCATTGTAATCTCGAGCTAAAGATGACGTTTGAAGTCGTAACCCTGGTCGTGTTTTAAGATAAAACGAAACGGAATTTCCAAGTGTAAGTGTTTCATTTCAAGTACAAATGGGTTCCACCAACTGACGCCTTAGACCACAAATTACAAAAAAAAGCAGGCTTCTTATTCTAGTCAAGAAGCCAACTTCTTTCAGTCATTCCGTCCCCCCCCCCCCCTGACACCCGGGAAAACCTTCGTAAACCACCCGCTGCGGATACTCATCCTTATCTTACGCATATCGCACTCTTTGCCCCAAAATCATTCTCTCTCCTCATCCGATAGACATTCATTTATTAGAGCACTCTACCGGTTAGAGGTAGGTTGTGATGAAAGTCAGAGAATATCCAACGAACTCTTACACGTGCCGTGCCCTTTCTACCTCCAGTATTTCTTTCTTCATCTCAGCATAAGTCCTACCTTTCTTCATCCCGTCCATAAAACCTATTCTCTTCCTTCCCCTTCCCCGCTTGCCCAACATCCTTCCCTCTATCACGGCCTTCAGCAAACCATCGTCCCTCATTACCCCTTCCAGCCACCTACCCTGTCTTCCCCTAATCTCATCCACAAGTTTCCTCTCCTCGCCCACCATGTCAAGCACTTACTCATTTGTCTTCCTTTCCGTCCAACGCACATTCGCCATCCTCATCCACACTCACATCTCGAAAGCCTTCAGCCTATTTTCGTCTTCCTTTCTCAAGGTCCACATGGGATCAGATCAGTACCTACCGTGGTTTCATTATTTTCATCCCCCGTCAACAAACCCGTTTTCGGTGGTATAGAATACGAACTGACATCACGAGCTCTTATTTCGTGACTATGGTAAGAGAATTTCATGTCTATTTCAGGATTTGGTTTCGTCGGATGACAACTATGAAATAAAAATGTCGACCCCTTGAAGAACTTAAGTGAGATAGGGCTGATTCTGACTACCTGCGCCAGGTAAACTATTTTCTATTAAAAAAGTTTTCAATAATTTTTCATGTCTGGACTACCTTCATTGATGCAAGGACTTCTTTTATTTTCCACTCATTCAATCTTAAGTGAACCAATTCAAATCCTGAAGCACTCCAAAGAGACGAATATTTGACGGGACATCATTAAACTCATATTAACCAGCCATTGGTCGCGCTATCAGATTTTCTCTCACAGCAAATTTAAACTTGTGCTCACTTTGTCATCATGTAGATGCAGCTACTGCTGGGGGTATAACCACAGGCGGTTCCTGTCGTTAGACTTAACCCGTGGGTTTCTGCGGAGGCTGGATAGGTAAAAGGTTACGGGAAAAGAGGTAATATAAAAATTTGTCATCATGTGTTAGAATAAGTTCCCTTTCCTTCTAGCTGACTTTTTATCTCTTCCTATTGACCGACCGTCTCAAAAAGTATAAATAAAGCGTCCGCAGCTGTGTAATGATTTGTCTGCTACCTTCGGCTACAAGGTGTGAGACTTTTTCTCATCGCGCGACCACTGACGTTAGTGTTTTTTGCATCGCTCAGTTGCGTTACACTTTCGCAGCATGCGGGCAAAGTTGATTAATTTCGTGGAGAGCAGATATTTAATGCAGATTTATGAGTCATGAGAAAGTATGTCCTCATAAATAAATATTTCTTTTTGAGAATAGTAATTTTCTTCATTTATGCCCAATGATAACATCGCCACTAAAATTAGCATTGATTACGTAATTGTATCAGTAATTGTGTATATGTGAAAATCATTGTTTCAAATGAACATTTAGAGAAATAAATTAAATCTAAAAAAAGTGTAATATATTACCAATAAACGCTCTATGATAGATAATCAATGGTACACCTGAGTGTGAGAAAAAGTCTCACACGCGACCACTCGCGTGATAAGTAGCTTAGCGACCACTCCTGGGTTAAATATATACATCTCTTCACACACATATATTCTAATGAATTTTGGTAAGCGTCAAGATGTGGCCGCTGGTACTTACTCATATCTAAGGGAATGGGAAGCAGTAGATCTGAAGAATACTACCGAGTAGACTTGCAGTATGTACTCACCTGTAAGTGAAGAGCAAGAATTAGTCAAAAAGTTAACAGATGAGATATTAAGGTTTCATAAATAGTGAGAATATTAAAAAATAGGCAATACAATTAATAACATGTTTGCAGTAACATTACACTCATATAATAAATTTTTACCCATTAAAAGCTAACTTCCTTGAGTGTGGTGGCCGTAAATTAAAGAAAATGTTGAGTTTCCCTTCTAGGTCTATTGGTTTCAGTCCACTCATATTTCTCTCCTTGAAGCATCTTTCTCGAACGGTCAGTTTTGCAGACACACAAAAATAAGGATCTTTTTGACGTGATAGAAACCTTAAGTGTAGAAATATTTAGTTTTTTTTTAACGTAGCTTCTACAGGGTAGCCAACGTTATTTAGGATTAAGCCATGAAGTTTTGAAGGCCAGTTGAAGGCATGCTTATTCATTATCCGAATCTCAAAGCGAACATTGGTTTATTTGCCAACAATGAACTGCTGTTCTATTGGAAGACCCGGAAAGATTTTTAGGAGGATTTGGCAATGCTTATATCCAGTAGTGGCAACCGACTTGCGGGTTTCTGCATTTTTAGAGGAAATTCATAAGCCAAATAAATAAGAAACTCCTAATAATCATCTGTATGTACCAAACTACATTGTAATAAGTACATTTTCCAGTTTCGATCACATTCATCTTAAGCTTCGTTCACTTTAAGCGTTAGAAACGGTTCCTATAGTGATCACAAGGAGTTCCCTCCTTGATAGGTGCCTTATCGCTGCTGAAATGAAAACATATCCACTCATTATCCAAGACCTATCAGTTTTTTCTTTAGAATATAATTCTTTGTGTGCTCTGTCCATTATTTTGTGTATGATGCACTTTGAAGGAATATTTCTTCTTTCTTGGAATATTACACAATTCGGTTTATCTTTTATTCATTTGTAATTAGTCTGTACCTCGTGTGCAAAAATAAATTCTTTGTATTAGTATCTACTGTGCCATTTTCGGTATCTTCAAGCAAACAAATGACATAAGAAAAATTGCCTTCTCGAAGAAAAATTCATTGCTTGTCACGATGGAAAATATTATGGGTGAGTACCTGTGGTCCTGTGGGACACTCACCTAGGTCATAGCCCCTGCCATACTCATCGCCTTGCGTGGTACCACGTGTGAGCATATAGAATTTGAAACTGTTTAAGTGCTTAAATCCTCAGATATGACTTCACAAAGGACTTTCTATTTTTTAAGTGAAGTTTTATTGTGAATATCAGCAAGGTTTCCTATTAAGAATCTTGTTGATAGTAACTTTACTTTCACCCATTTTGTTTTACGTGGTAATATAAAGTATGATAATGTTCTTGCATAGAAAATAAAAACAAGGGTTTCCTCTTAGAATTTCTGCTCAAAAGGGATTTTATACAATTTAATTATGATAATACGATGTTTTATCATTTGGGAATAGGTTTGGGTGAATTTAACAGAATTTCAAATCTGTGTCGTGCCATAAAACACCGTTTCATTCATGTGTAAGTGATTCAATGGCTACATTTACAGTTTTAGGTGACATGTTCTGGAAAAACAAGTGTATTAAAAGAATTTTTTTGCTCACGTCATGTTATTTGATACGATATGCGCAAAGCGTTTCGATGTGATTTCAATGTGATTGATCAGGTGTTTCAATATTCAGTGTCGCAGTATCAAGACACATAATAATGTTTTGAAATCACATTGAAACGCGTTGTGCGTATCGTATGAAACAAAAATCTGTGGAAAATTACACCTGACTCACAATATCATTCATTCAATGGCTATCTTGAGCCAGCAACATGTTCAACACTCGAAGGACCGGGGTTGTATGGCTACCTAGAAGGACCATTACCCGTCATTTTGACGGGTAGTAATTATTTTAAATATTTCTTCGTTTGTGTTCATATTACTTGATAACTTCATTAAATATAACCTTTTTCTTTATTTATCAATACAACTGAGTAATTTTTTTACAAATAATTTCGAGGAAGAAGCACTGCTCCCGTAAGCCTTGCGAAAGCTACTGAAGCACACTCATATATGCGCTGTAAGGCCACCCACGCACGATACAACCCTTCTCTGCCTTTTCTTTCCCTAACCCTTTCATTCCTGCCGCTCACACGACACAAGGAATCGCCGTAGTACAAGGGATTGTACCCATGTCCCACTCTTTGGGTTTTTCCAAATGGGGATTCTTTTTCTCCAAGTGGTAACGGTACCCTGGGCTGGCCTAGGGCACCGAACTCCTGCGCCCCGCTCCTTCCATAACCCTTTTATCCCTTCCGCCCAAGGGAGACTAGGGATCCCCCAACTGTAAGGGATTAGAGAGTTTACTCATTTATGGTTTTCCCTTATAAAATATGTCCTTTTTCTCGTGGTAGCGGTTACCGATGATGTCGCTCCTGCTCCACTGCTCTGACCTACCACACGTCACTCGGTATGGCAGATATGCTGCTTATTTCCATTCAAAATGTAATAAGGAGTGTAAAATGCATAAATATGCTAACTAAAACATCAAAATGGTCAGACGTAATATAGTGTAGTGATTTCCTGGATAAAACACGCGTTACCGTTACAAATAAAATAGAAACGCTTCACCCGTCATTTTGACGGGTGTAGGTCTTTTAAGGTAGACAGGTGGCATAACTCCATTTCTATGTAAAAAAATTAAATTAAATTTTACCAGAATACGTACCATACAAAATAAATAAAAGTCAGAAAAAATTAAGACGACAGAAAAAAAATTGTAGGCAATATGATTAAGTAGGTAGAGGTTACCCGTCAAAATGACGGGTCTGGTCCTTCTAGTGTTAAATTGAAAGAATTATTTGCTTCTCTGAAATCTTCAAAAAAATCATACCACTACGTTCTGAAATTCTCCTTTGTCGGCTCTTTTATACCTCATGTTTGCAGTTTCTTTCATCCGGCTTGTCTCACTCTTTCTAAAGGCCGTTTTACACGGTGAATGATCTTGCGCATGATCATTCGAGCATTAATTCGCGAATTAATTTCAATGATGACCAGAAAATTTACCGTTTTACAGGGTGAATTAATTCCGTGAATTTTCTGCGCAGACTGAATGCGCAGTATTAGATCTATCGATTGTATATATCGATTACGGGAGATTTCCGACCAACACAGCTGTATCGACAGACTGATTGTGTTTGTTTTGATTGTTGTTTACATGAATCACAGATTTTAGCATTCCACGTCTACCAAAGCGTGTGCATTGCATCCTGCCAACAGAGTTATTTATTTCCAAATACATTGTTGTGGCTTTCCTTTCCCTCATTATATGTTATTATGATTTAGCATTAGCGAAGTGAGGTAAATTCAATATCCAAACAACCAAGATGGACGTCGTGCGCTCGTATCATGCGATCATTCACGGGATCATGCGAGCAAAAATAGAACATGTTCTAATTTTGATCGCATGATCATGCGCATGACCAAGAATTCGCCGAATTTTCCGTATTACACGAGGCATTAACGTCATGCAAATGATCATTCGAATGATCATGCGCAAGATCATTCACCGTGTAAAACGGCCTTAACGAGAGACATTTTGGATCAGGCAATGCAAGATATTTTTCTCTACTGCAGTGGACGCCTGAGAGTGCGTCAGAACTTGCCAGTAGAGATATCATTTCTTTGCCGGGAATCGGAGTAACTAGTTCCTACAATCCCACGAAACATATGTAAATCCTGGGTAGTGTAGCGGCCTAAATAGCTAAAGGTTCATGTTCCAGGAAAACGTTTTACTGAGGCAATTTCAACGTACTTTGAACTGTTATTGAATTTTTGCAATCAAAACAAATTAACTTAGGTGAATCATAGCATTGTATTATCATCGTGTCACCCCTCATGTTCATTCAGAGATTGCGGTCTCTCTAATAACTGATATCTCATGCGTCTAGCCCTAAAATTTAGCTTCGTCTCTCTTTCATACATTCATAAGGACCTAAGAGACACTTGCATCTTGCATAGCGTTAAAACTTGCGTTGCTACTATTTGAAAGAGGGCTATGCTTTTCATTTATCCTATTCTGACGGAGAATATTTCATCTTGGTTTCTGAATCTACTATGTGCATTTATTTTCTCAGTATATGTTCCTCCGTTTTTCTTTTACCTCTCTTCTCCTTCATGGATTAAGAGGCTCGTGAGCGTCATTACAGTTAGAGTTATAGCTTTAACGTCACCAACGAAGCCGAATGCTGTATTTTAAATGCTAAGGGCATATTTATCGCAATTTTGTTTCACTTTTGATCGGCTTGTTTATTTGCTGTTGTTATGGAAGACCTGTTCCTCTCCTGAACTCTTCGATAATGTTTACGGAATCCCGTGGACTCGTCCGATCGCTCGTGAAAAAGCAAATAATTGATCTAACGGCTTAGTAAAACATTCTCCGAGGGTAATCTCTGTTTAGCTCTTTACGCATGTTTTTATTTGAAGTCTTCTCATTGTTTTAACAGCTGTAATCTAGGCTTACTGGTGACATCCTGGGGTTAAAACTAAGCCTGAAATTGAAGTGGTTAACTGTGGGAAATACTAATTTACAGTTTTAAGTAATGGTTTGTCTCTGCAAGGCGAAGGCTGGTTCTGTTGTTAATGAAGAATGTATAATACGAGATGTTTCCCCTCTCCATTAGAAATAATGATTCCCAAGGCGCTCAAGTTGGTTTATGAGGCAACAAATTCATAGTAATGTGACTATAAACCTTCATGGCGTATCATTCACTAAATATTTACGGTGAAGTTTAGGATTCGGACGTTTTCAGGGTGAAAATCTTATTTAGTCTTTCACCATCATATGGTTTCATTGTTAACGGGGTTGGAAGACCCGACGCATAATTTAATGCTCGGCGTTTATGCAACATGCAAATTCACGCGAGCGTAACGCTATTCCTTTAAATTAAGTGCATCGTTCAAGACGAAAGACATGAGCGTAATGAGCGCGGAGCAGCGGGAATTTTACTCCAGCGAATTCTACCTTCACAGTCATGTTTTATCACGCCCGTTTAAATTCTCGGCGTTCATTTGTTTTCCAGAGTGAAAGTTCATCGTACGTGAGGTTCTTGCTGCCCCGGTCTCCGCCCCATGGTTCCCACCACTAACTCACCTCCCCCTCCTCTATATCTTCCCCCCCCCGTCTTCAACTTAAGTGTGTTGAGTTAACCCTTAAGGATATATATCTCATATATATAAGGAATAAATCTCATCTTTCCAATGATATCAAAATATCAACCCCATGCCAAACTACTTTTCGAGCAATTTCCCTAAATATATAAGCTGTTTTACATGTTGTCAATGGAGGCAGGCGATACTTTGTGGAATTTAGTTGCACTGAACATGTTAAATAAAAGACTTTGTACTATTCCACAATATGATGTATATTTTTTCCCAATCGATTTCGACGTCTTAGCGTCATTGTCAAGGTATTCATACATCTGCCACAGTTCGGGTTCTTTGACCGAAAAATATACATCATATTGTGGAATAGTACAAAGTCTTTCATTTAACATGTTCAGTGTTTTACATGGGATAGACTGTGCGCTCCAGAGGGAGAATATTAAACAAATTAGGGAACTTTTAGCACCTAGATTTCGTCAAAAAACTAACGGTGCATAGTTTGCATGTTTTCTCAACTATTTATAAAAGAATAAGCAATTACTCAACACAGTAATGTTTGCAGAATCGTAAAAAAACCTGCTGTTTTGAAGGGTTTTCGGCCGTACGGCGGTAAAAAATGAGTCAAGTTAGAGAGTCATGTAGATTTTTTTATATAATTACTGAGAATTTTGGTCATATATAACTATATCTTACCGCCATTAATATTACAATATTTATTTCATGCTTCTTACAGACGCTGAAATTAAAAATTAAAATTTGAATATGGTCTCCATTATGACTAGGGAACTATCTCGATAAAACCACCTTAATATAATTATATCTCCTTTCTCTCGCCCCTCGAAACAGTTAGGGCCTTCGAAAAGTGATGGAATGACTGTGATGGCTCTTTGAGTGCTTGCTCACTATAAAATACATTCTCTCATAACTTTGTGGTATTCCATATTACATATATAAGAAAATAAGCTTTTAAAAGTCAAATTTTATGTAGTTTGTATAAGTTTATTTTATTAAATACTTGCTTAACATCCCGAGGGCACGGGTTCAATTCTTGGCCTGAATCCCAATCTGTGCAAATCGAATAATGCTTCGAGTTTAACATGATTTCCGTCGGATAGGACGTTAAACTGTGGACCCCAAGTAGCCGTTCTCTTAAAGTGGACTAATGTCGACTGTGTTAATCTCCAACATTCCTAGATTGCCAAAAATATATCCCTATCTCCTCCACCTTCTTACCCGCCTGTCTTAAGTCGTGCAAGTGTCCTTTGTTTACGGTCACTATCCCAGATAGCCAACCTCCCCTGTCTGTATAGGGGTAGCGAAACTTTGTGGCACTCGCCTGTGAAGAGCATGACGCAAAGGACAGGAATGCATACAGGAGATGTGGGATAAAGTTACGGAGTCTTCCTTCCCTAAAAAATTAAAATTTATGTTTTATCTCCGTAATGATTAAAAACTCTCGCTCCCTTAAAACAAATTTGTAGGAACTCCTCCTCCGCAAACTCCCTTAAAACAGATTTGTTGGAAAATTCAGACCTCGCCGTCAGTGTGAGTTTGAGATATACATGTGACTATCATTGCAACATGTATTCAGAAAGGGAAGATCTTACGAAACTCTATTATCACTTTTTGTTAACAATATCTGAGTCTCGGGTGAAGATGACGTTCCAGTGGATGCTATTTTATTGACATAAAAAAGACATTCAACAATGTATCCCATACGACGATATTCATAAAATTAAAATTTAACGAGAGTCCTTTGGTACCTTTGTCCGCTCATTAACGCTGGATTCGCCCTCAGTGTCCTATCCGCTGGTGAAAGCCACCAAGTTTTACTACTACTAGTATGGACCCCAAATCCGATCCACGACCTATCTGATATTTGTCACAGTTGTAGGATCGTATATCGGGAAGAACTTAACTAAATATTTTTCAAAGACTCTGTTAATTTTTAATTTTGTTGCTTGGTTTTATTTCTTTGTTGAAAAATTATGTTTCATTTATTAAATTATGGTAAATTTTACTTACAATTAGATAAAAAATGTCTGTTCTAATACTGTAACGTTTTTGTTTCTGGATATATGGAACATTACTTTGAATAATCTTTCATATAAATTTTGTTCCGAGTCTAAAATTTTGGCTTCTTCGAAATTAAATGAGTGACTATTGGTAATTTTATGATTTGCTAAGACATAAAGTTGAACTTTAGTGGTAATTGATGTTTTGTGTTGCGAAATCTTATTATTTTTTTATTATTGGGATCTTATTCCTATATAGCTACTGTCACAGTCTTTACATAGAATGGAATAAATTTGCGAATGACCTTAGTCGTCGAAGCACCCAAATCACCCAAATACTACTGGAATAAATTATATTGCTTCTTAGCTGTATAGGGGTTTCTGACTTCAGTTCCATTTACAATGTTCATTGTGGATGTAATTCCATGAGCATTAATAAACATTATCTATTATTTTTTGTTACACTGTGTGCAACCTTCTAAAAGTCCCCCTCTCAACCCTGTCCAACCAATTCAATGCTTCAAAATCCTCTAATTCTCCTCGTGATAGCTTTTCGTGGCTGCCTTATATCTAGCATTCCTCCTCCCGGCCCTTTTCTTATTTCCCCTCCCGCCCCAGGGGCTTGTGGGTCGGTCACTGTTCCATTCTCCCCTTCTACCTTCCCTTCAATTCCCACCCGCTTCCTTCCTTGCAATCTATATCCCCTTAGACCCTCCTCCTTCCCATGCCATCCTCGATCAACAGTCAATACCCTTCCTTGCGATGTTCCTTTTTCCTCATCCGTCGAGCCCACAAGACACACAGGCACACCTAACTCATTCCCGCACCCTCTTTCCCCCCCGCCCCCGCCAGTGCCCGTACCTTCGTCGTACGGTTGCCCCGGGAGAAACGAAAGCACCCTCTTTTTCCCTCTCATCTCTCTCTCTCTCTCTCTATCCTTTTCCTATCCTCTCGCCTCGTAATCTCGTTTGTCAGTTTTGTTTTCATTTGCGGCGAAAAGAGTTTTCCGACCGAAAGGGAAACGCAGGAGCTGGCCCCTGACCCTTGCTCACTTCGCCACTTATGCCGTATCTAATCAATTCAGGGCCCGTCGAACGGCTCAATGATCCTTCGTATCCTTGTGACGACTTTTATGATACTGCTATGCATCAACGTTTGTTGGCGTGTTAAGGGAAATTCTCTTTGGGGCATCCTCCGAGACTTTTTTATATTGATACCTTAGGGTTTTTGGGGTTTTTATACTTGGTAAATTATTAAAAGTGACGTTGAATATCATAAATTTCCCATAGGTTTATGGAAATACCCTTTCCTTGAGCTACAATCTTGACGTGGTGGAAGGGCTTGAGCGTTCCAATAACCCTTAGAGACTGTCTTGAGCAATTGTGTAGTAAAAATGGAAAAGGTTGTAAACGCCAGAAACTAATATTTTCAGTATTCAATAAAATAAGTCCTTCTTTCTCCTACGGCCTACGGCCAAATATGTCTTCCAACTGCTCTACAAACTAGGGAAACATTTTCTGACACTTACTAATTTGTCTATCTTATTACGCCTGGCTTGTACTTCGCTTTTCACCGAAAAAGTCATTTTTTAATTTTTTGGCACTTACATACTTTTCCATTTTTACCACACAATTACTATTGCTCCTGGTTGGGTCACCCATAGGTCAAAGAGTAGGAGCAAGATTAAAGGTAAATGAATTCTTCTAGGGTGTCCAACCATGTTCGAATCTCCGTTATTGCTGACGTTTCGATGCATCGTCATCAGGGCTGTAGATTGAAAGGTAGTTCACGTAATGGTGTAACGTAAGAATTGCCGTTGGAAGTGGGGGTGGGAAGCCCTCACAACTGTCAATTATCCATAGTATGAAAGTCGATAATTGATAATTAAATCCTAGCAACTATGGGACGCCGCTTATTAGGGCGGGTGTCGTACCCGGCAGCGAGAGAGGCGAGATCTCTGTGGTCGTCATATCAGGAAATTATTCCACATCATCGTCAGAAGAGTATAAAATGAACAAGAGAGAAAAAACGAAGAAAAATGGGAGGAGGAATGTAGCAGTAAAAAGTCGAACTTGGAACGTAAGAACAATGATGAGGGTTGGGAAGCAGGAAAATATTAATCAGGAAATGGAGAAGGGGAAAAGAGGTGCAATGGGGCCTTGCGAAGTAAGATGGAGGGACATGGGTAACTATTGGAGTGATAGTTAAAGGGCTATCTACAGTGGGGGATATGAGAGTAAACGTGGGATAGCTATGGTCCTGATTGCAACATTAAGGAAGGGGGGAGTAAACTTTAAACTGGTAAGCGACAGGATACTAGTGGTAGAAAAAGCAAACCCGACGCATTTCTTGTTGGAACAATTTCAGTTGCCCACAGATTACCTTAGGGGGAAAGAGGTGGATGGGGTATACAAGAAACTAGAAAAGATAATCAGAGTATTCCCGGGCAAAAAAAATACAGATACTGGTGGGCGACTTAAATGTAGTGTTGGGGGAAGAGAGTAATGGATTTGAAGTGGGAGGAAATGGGTTAGGGACAAAGAATGACCGCGGTGATAAGAAAGTTGATTTCTTAGAAGAAATAAATTAGTAGTAACAAACACGTGGCTTAAACATCGTCCCAGGCCTATGGTACACATGTATAATGCCGGGTGATTGCGGAAGATTTAAAATTGATTACATTATGATAAGGTAGATGTTTCGGAAAAGTTACAAAAATTCACGAAGCTATCCGGGGGCGGATGTGGACTCAGATCATTATCTAGTCGTGGAGAACTGTGAAGTTAGATTCAAAAGGTTTTGTAAAGGTAGAAAGATAAAGAGGTGGAACCTGGAAGCATTGAAAGGGTCGAAAAGGAGGGAACACAAGGAGAAAATGGAAAAGAGCATAGGTGAGGCAAAGAAAATAGAAGCAATCGAGGGAACATGGGAGGTTATAAAATCAGGCATAGTACTAGTGGGAAATAAAGTAATAAGGTCGGTGGAAAATAAAGTCGAAGAGAGTAAAGGAAAGGCAGGTTACGGAGGAAATTATGATGAAAATAAAAGCGAGAAGAATGTGGTAAAATGTCAACACCGTCCTACGAGCGAGGAAGTACAAGGAATTAAGCAGTAAACTCCGTTGAATGGCCAAACAGGTGAATGAAAAATTGGTAGAAAGGGCAATTCAAAATAATGGAAAAGATGCAGGAAGAGGGGGAGGTTGGCGCACTATGGGCTAAAGTAAAAATTAATTCGGGCGGTATAAGTGGTTAAACTATCCAAAGGTTAAAGACAAAGCAGGGAAGATATTTATCGAACAGGAAGATATCTTAGATAGGTGAAAGGATAAAGTATCTGGAGGAGCTATATTACAGTTAAAACAGACATTTGAGTCTAGATATAGATAATGAAAGAACAGTAGATAAGAATAACCTTGGACTGGAGACACTCGGAGGCGAAATAGAGAGATAATTACGAGAGATGAAGGCTAAATAAGCCGTGGGAGGAAATAACATACCTTCGGAGTGACAAAAAAATGTAGGCAATAAGGGAAGACGAACTTTTTCGAAGTTATTCGTAGGATCTACGAGGAAGGAGTATGGCTAGAGGACTTTGTGAAAACAGTATTAATTCATATTCCGAAGAGAAAGAAAGCGTCAGAATGACAATTAGTTTAATTTCTCTCTCGGCAAAACTTTGCTTAGAGTAATTAAAAGAAGGCTGGACACCAGAGAAAATTACCACTTGGGCAGTGACCAGTTTGTTTTTAGGAAGGGGAGGGCTCATCTCGATGTTTTTCAGTGTTTTAACAACTCATTTCATTGAAGGGTTAGGTATGATTGTAAATTTGCTTTGAAAATACCCTAGCTTGATAACCACTCATCGCAGGGAGGAGATAAAACCCTTGGCGGGCTCTGTACTTGAAGTGTTCATTGGCGATGACTTTACGGACTCTTTGGTGAACAAGAATTAATATGCATGGTTAATTTTGCCTCCCTACCTGAATTTTTAGCCTTTCAACTCAATGAATTTCCCATCAAAATATTCAGCAACACGTCATCCGAGGGAAAAGGAGACTGATACCTGCATGGGCAAAGCCCTACCGAGTTAAATTCCCTTATCGAGCCTTAACTTTCGTGAAAGGCTGTCCTTTTTTTCTCGCCTTGTTCCAAAATGATATAAAGTTTAAGGCTAGCCGGTATAGGGTATTTTAAGCAAGTACCCCTTGATACCCCAATTACAAGTTATCCTACGATGATGACTTACCAGCTTGTTTTGCAACATTATTTCACTTTTTTTCAACTCTCTTACCGAAGCGTGGAATCTTTGATCGGGCAATTCTCAGTATAATATTTAGGGTACGCATTCGATTCAGTGCGAAGTTAATTAATTCCGGGAAACATGATAACCGGAGTGCTCTGTATCTTAATTAAATTTTGGGCACTCGAAGATGTTTATTTCCGCGCGGATGTTTCCATCGACTCGGGAGCACTTGAAACGCGAATTCTAATGCATTGACGCGGAAGGTCGAGAACAAGAGGGGAGGGAGCATGTGCTACTGGTGTTCGCTCAAAAACAACAACCGAATTTAGTTTCAAATCGTGCACCGTGGCAAGAAACCGCCTGACCTCCATTTTCCCTTCACCCCCCACCGCTTCCAGCCCAAGCACTTTCCATCTCAATCTCACGAAAACACTTCATTCTGCGTCAACCCCATCGCCTTCTTGCCTTATTTTTGTGTGTTTATGTATTTCATTTTCGGAATTGCCTACGTCCTCATCTTCGTCCTCTCACCTCTTCCGGCCCTTCTCTTATCCTCTCCCTCTCTATTTTCTCTCCTTTATCCAATTATCCCCTCAGTATCCCAGCAGGCAATCCTGCGGCTTTCCGTCCGATAAATAATAATCTACTCCTATCGTTGCAATATTTCACCCGTATCCCACATCATAATCTCCTCCTCCTCCGCTATCTGCCTCAGACGATGTTACACCGCGATGCCTTCGCAGTTGAATGGCAAACAGAACCAGAATGAAAAAAACAGGGTTGAAAAAGAAAAGCATTCGAAAAAGAAATAAAAGTGGCTGCACACGTACGACCAATGTGCATTATTATCTCTTTACTCGCTCACACGTTTTCGAGATCGTAAGGGAAGGAGTTAGGGAAGCCTGTGGGGGGGGGGGGGAAGGGTTGTTTGGTGAGTACGTTGCAAAAGGGGAAGGAATTTTAATGCAGTGGGAAGAGTGGCTTGAAAACAACGATGGCTACTCCGTGAATGACTTTTTATACTATGAAGGGAATGGGAGGTACGGAAAATTGTATCTGCGTTTGGGTGTATGTAGTAGGTGTTCTTGCGTGTGAATGTGACGGCATGGGAGTCAGATATTTGTTTTCGGGCGTAATGGCGTGTTAGAGGGAGAGAGAGAGACAGAGAGGAAGGAGAAGGAGAGAAAGAATGGAAGCGAACGAAAGGGGAAATGGCTGCTTGGGAAATGGCTCACTCACTTCGTGCGACGTGCGTGGAATAATAATCGCTCGGAGGCCCAGGCCTCGTAGGCCGGGAAGAAGCGTGCGAAAGGCCTTTATTATTTTTGCATTATTAGCGCGTGGCTCCTCGGGTGATCATCTCCTCCCTTAGAATCAAGCACCCTTTAGGCGAAGATATAATGCGAGTGTTAATAAAAACAGAAAGGTGTAAAGTACAACGCTCAGAAAACGGATACTGCTGAATATGGGTACGTGGATACGTTATCGTCCGAATATCCTTCTCGGACGTGGATGTCCGTCGGGTTTCATCTACATCCACAAAATACCCTGCAAGCCACCTCAAGGGAGTGTGGCAGGGGGTGAGTACTCACCAACATAATATTAATAATAATTTATAGCCCCTTGATGTGATCAAGAATTTGATAATCACATGACAAAACTAGTTTACAGGAGCTTTAGTTGACCCCTAGAGCATTTGACTGTTTTTGGGGGCACCTGCAGGACAAAGAAGCAATACATATGACAAAATAATCACTACTTTTGTAGCAGTATGAAATTCAATATGGAAAAATATTTTAAATATGAGATTTTCGAAAGAGATTACAACGATTTGCTAAAGTGTTTGCACTGATTTATTTGAAGTCAACAACCAGAGCTTAACCAGCTTAAGAAAGATTTAATATAATCTTTAGACTTAACTTGGTTGTGGCAAACAATTTACACAAACTGGAGATATAACAGTTTAGAAATTATTTCGAGATTTTTATTTATAAATACAAGGTTTCCCAAAAGGTGGTAAGAACGATTTCTAGACATTTTCATTTACTAAATTGTTTGAAGTAACAGCCAAAGCTTAAACTGCGTAAGAAAAGATTTGCTATGCTTTGTAGCTTTAATTGTTTGAAGCAGTCATTTAAAAAGTTTGGGCCCCTTATAGATAAAACATCGTGTACTCAATGTTAGGTTTGGCTTTGGCGAAACACATAACAGGATGGACCGTAAGCCAGGCATTACAGTATCCCCTATTAAAGTTAGTGTAACTATGACTATTAATGCAACAGCATAAATCGTTAGTGCTTGTCAGGAGGCGAAGCCTTACAAGAACGCAATACACTATAGGTATACTATCAATGCTGGAGGGACAGTTTGTATTTATGTATTTTGCAACTACATAAATGTACAGAGATAAAAGAGCTATGCTGAAAACATTCACGGTGTTCTGTTAGTACTAGCTAGTGGATAAAGATACAAGTAGTAGGGAGTAAATCATCTATCTATCTGCATTAGCTATCGTAAAACATAGGTAATAGTCTCTGGTTTCTTCTTATCGCCAAAATGTTTCTCGGATTATAAGTGACAGCGACCGTTGGTTTTAGAGTGAGCTCTAGGAATGTACGGCTACGCTTACGATTATCATGATAACCGATTATTTTGCCCGATTAATTAAAAAATGTGTATATATTATTCAAGGACTGACTTCCTGCACAATCCATTATTCAGACCTAATATTCTAACTGATTATCTCTTCCAAATAATTATAGAATTGCATAAATAATCAGGGCGGTTATCACCTTTCTAATGCAGATTGTTCTGCTGATTACGTAGCGCTTCGGACTTAACTGTAGAAGTGGACCTTGGGGCTGCTTCAAAGGTTTGATCTCTCCTCTGTCGCTGACCTCGCTTTCGTGGCGTGGTGATGCGTACGATTGGGGAAAACTGGCAAAGGTGAGTCCAGTGGGGCTATTCTCTATGTTCTCGGAATTTCCGAGCCTCGAAAGGGACGACATTTTGACGTCACAGCCTCCAAATTTTCAATTAGGGACATTCAATATAGTTGAGATTTGTCGGGGGGGAAGTTACGTTTTCCGAGGTTCGACCTTGTCGAGTCCTTACTGAATAAGGCCCTTGCATTCATCCTCGGGGACGGAAAAGAAGACCAATGTCCGTTTAATTTGTTTCTTACCTTACATAATAGTGCGCTTGCGTTTAAATTCTGCATTGTTACCACCAAAGAAAATCGAGAGTGAATTAAAGGTGTAATTATTATTCGAGGATAATTCTCGGAAACATGACCTAGAGCGTGGTTTATATTTTAAAGAAATTTGTTGGTATATTAATGCATTATATCTTCTCGTTTATACCGTTCAATAAATTACCGATTAATTGATAATTCTTCCAATAATCGTCCATTCCACTGGGCACTAGTACATTACTTGTTGGAAAAGTAATTGAGGCATATTACATTGCCTATTTCAGTTTTGTATACTCTAGAGAATGAATTATATGACCTCCCTATTACGGTCATACTAATGTGCTACTCTCAGGCAATATGTCACTCTTCGAACTATCTCGTTATTTTATTTATTTATTTATTTTCAATAACCACCGAATACAGCACTCATTGTTGGAGTCATCAGCAACTCATCCTCCCCAGGCGGGATTCGAACCCGCGACCTTTTGGTTAGCAGGCGAGGACGTTACCCCGCCGCCACCGAGGCCGGCAAAATGATTATAATATAATGTTATGATGATAATACCAAATACCACGTCTCAGTACTCCCATCACTACACCTGTTGTGAGCTTTGAGAGTTCACGTTATCAAGGCCGTAGATGATAATGAGGGGCTGGTTAATTAAAAAAGAATGTAACTTCATAAACCTAATTTTTTAGCCGGAAGGTTGTTGTAAATTTCAAATATGCATCAAGTTTGATGTTGTGCAGAAACCATGTTGAGGTAGTCCACTTCCGGTACTCTTGAGATCGAGTCCAATTCTCTCTGGAATTTTTTTTTCTTCCTGCATATTCCTTCTCCTTGCATGGCCTATCTTCCCTTTCGCCGTTTAAAATCACTCGATCTCGTGCGGTTTTAAGCTTTAGGTGATTTATCTGATCATAATTTCAATCTAATCTAATCTAATGCTTATCCAGATATACCTTTATTTCGCAACAAGAAGATTCTGCTTACAGCTGCAAATACAAGCGTGGAAGTGTGGAAACATTTCATTTAATTTTAGAACATACATCTGGAGCATTCTACTATATGGCAGCGAAGCATGGACAATAACAGCAGCAGAGAAGTCAATGTTGGAAGCATTTGAAATGTGGTGCTACCGAAGAATGATGAAGATGAAATGGATCAACCGAGTGACAAATGAAGAAGTCTTAAGAAGAGTGAGAGGAGGAAAGAGATATCTACTGATAACCTTAAAAAGGAGACGGGATAACTTAGTAGGCCTTAATCTTAAGACACGACGGCCTGATGAAGACAGTCGTCGAGGGAAAAGTGAACGGGAAGAATGGAAAAGACAGCCCTCGCATGAGATATATATGGAGCAAGTTGTGAAGGATGTTAATGAGAGGAGTTATGTCAATATGAAGAGGTTGGCATATAGAAGAATTGAGTGGAGGGCTGCGTCAAACCAATCCTAGGGTTGTTGACCGATTATGACGATGATTTACATTTTCTCGTTTTAGTCATGTTTATTTCTTCATCTATATTTTGTATTTTTCCTGTAAAATTCGTTGTGCTTAAATATAAACAAGTTTTAAAAGTAGCTTAAAAGTCGACTCTTTGACTGATATTAATTTTTTTTAAAAGAACACATTATTTTATACCTAGGCCACTTTTTTTCCATTAGTCAAGATAGATTACTCACTATACCGATTAAAATGCAATACCAACGAGAGCAGTGATTGACACCAGCAGTAGGTCTGCAATCAATCGGTAATTGTGATTGAAATGAAGTTAATTAAGAAGACAATGATTCATTCAGTATTAGTTGGCATCATAATAATGCGCCATAAATTTGTGAACCAGTTCATCAACATTAATTTCTGATAAAAGCCTCGTCATTCGATTATTATATATCCCGCCGAGCGGATGTGTAACGAATGATTGTTATCCTGTATGAATAAGGTTTCCAATTTTAATGCTGAAATGGCGTCTGAATGGAATTTTTTCGATAGATGGCGCGGCTAGTGGTGCATGGCACCATCTGATTGCAGTTGGAGGAATAAAAGAATGTATAATTGGAGAAGTGTGGGATTTCGGCATCATTCGTGGTGACAAGTAATCTGCCGGGTTTGAGCTTTGGAATGGATTTAGAGAGGTTTGGGTTGTGCTTGATTATTTCCTCGAATTATCGAGACAGTTAAATTCAGCTGGAAAATGTATGGAATGGTCAGTGGAAGATATAACCTTAGAAAGAAAGGTGGTACCTATTTAAAAATTGGGCACGATCATACTCCTGAGTTTGCACTTGCATGACACTTGCATGCTTAACGTTAGCAGCAGAATAGAATACTTGGGGCTACCTAAGGATATTTTTGTTTTCTATCTTACATCTTGAAATTGACGTCCTCTCCCCCGTTGTTCTAATTCTCTGGTGCTATTTCGACCTAATTTTCATTACAAAAGAAAACTTGGACGTTTCGATGGTCAAGCCGTCATCATCGGCGGTAGAAGAATTAAGAGTCTGCTCTGTTCCCTTGGGTAGGAAAGGGCAGAGAGGGAGGAGAAGGGTAAGTGCGGATGGGTAGTGGAGGGGAGAGAGGTTGCTATTGAGCTATTATTTTCAATGGGCTAGGTTTAGCCCTGGCTTTTCAAATGCCCTTGTTACCCAAGTATGGGCGTACTCACGAATTTTCACTTCAACATTACCGTTGGATTAGGGAAGGGCTTCTATAATTTCTAGCGTTGATATATATATATATATATATATATATATATATATATATATATATATATATATATATATATATATATATATATATATATATATATATATATATGCAATACGTCCACGAAATGACCCATGCTCAACTGAATCTAACAATGGTCTAAAATTTTAAGTCATTATAAGAAACAAAAATTTCGAATAAGTGGTCGAGGAGTATTTGACACTGAACTGTGTCTTGAAAATGAACAGAATTAGAGCTGGTTGAAAGGGCGCCGGTGTAAAAACTTTTGCGACTTTTGCAGTATCCAGTTGAGGAAGAAAGATGTTATCGAAGAAGAACCGGGCTATGTTTATCATGTAATTATTTTGCACGAGATGAATCTCCTTTCAGTGCGGAAGCCATTAATTTGAAGTTAGGTTGTGGCTCTTGTTTGATTGAATGGAGGTTAAGAGTAGGTATCATGTGGAAACACTCTTGGAGGGTCGATGGGTTTAGCGATAACTGTCAGAGTTCGACCATAAGTGAGTGGCTCTGATGTGTACTGTGATATCTCATCAGCTGTGACCATGTATGTTGATGTAAAAATCCAGAGGGACCAAGGTTTAGCCCATTTTGAAAGAGGGGGTTGTTTTAACACTGGAAGATGAGCAGCGAACATGAAGTTGAAGTTAGTGGGTGACAGACGCAAAAACGGGTTCTGTTTGGGATTTGCGAGATAAAGCAATAAGTCCCGCGGGATTATCGGACAAGTGGATTTATGGAATTATGTAGAGGTTAGGGGTAAGGGGTAGGGTAAGAAGGAGAAATGTCAGAGTTGAATAAACCCTCTGGTGAGCTTTAGCATTTCGAGGAATTAACATGTTTCTCGAAGTTTCGGATGGGTCCGGTGGGGATGGAATTGTTTAGTGGAGGTGTCAGAATTGTTAGTTATCCGGTGGCTTGGTAAACGTTATTAAAGGTGAATCCTCGCTTCATGTTATAGTACAAGTACTGGTGCTCATAATAAATTTTCGAGGAGACCAAATCCAGGCTAATAAACACTGTTTTTGCCTCGAAGACTTCGCGTACGGCGTGAAGATTATGGATATTAGTTGGTTATTTAAAATCTCAGGCGGGTGATTTGACTCATGAACATAATTATAAGCTCGTTAAACCTTAAACTAAATGTAGTATGTTAGATAAGGGTTTTGATATTGGCTGTGTTTGGAGAGAGCATTGTGCCTTCTACTTCATACTATCATGCACGTCGGCAGTAAGCCGGTACACGTTAAGAATCGAGGATGGTTTTACTGCGATGGAGTGGTTAGATATTGAAATTTTTTTTAATAATTCGTTATGCTTACTAAGAACGATTGAACAACGAGTGTTTTTAGAGAAAACTCATTTTTTCTTTTTTACACCTTTAAATAATTCCAAAATTATTGTTGTTTTTAATTTTTTGTTCTATCTACGTCATGTTTCGTTGGAATATTGCCGTTCTTCTTCAAAAACCTTTTTTATTACACCATATCTTCGATATGCTCAGCCTACTCTCTGTATACTCAATTCCATCCAGCATAGCTTTCTTTCTTCTCCTCTACTACGATTACGTAACAGGCTTTCCTTATCACGCTATTCAAAATTTAATTGAGTGTGCGTGCTTTTTGTCCGCCTACACGATCTGCTTATTTTCTCTTGCTTTTTTCATTCTCCCATACCTTGCGTAATAATATACTTTCTTGTCCATACTTCTCCAAATCTACTTCTCAGATTTCTTCAATATATTCTCCTTCTCTTACAAAGTTTCATTATTTCCAATGAAACGATCCATGCCAAACTCCTCTTTACACTTCTACTCAAGGCTCCCGTCAAAATCTACATTTGTGTTAATGCAAGCACCTCTTTCGTTGCCGAAATTATTCCGATCAATTTTTAGAATGCATTTTTTCATCCGATCTACATCTACAAAATACCTTGCAAGCCACCTCAGGGGTGTGTGGCAGGGGGTGTGTATTCACCAACATGCATTACACTATACCCTAAAGTTAGTGTAACTACGACTAATTATGCATCAGCATAAATCGCTAATGCTTGTCACGAGGCAAAGCCTCACAAACCTTCACTACTACACTACAGATATTATCACAATGGAGAGGGACAGTTAATATATATGTATTTTTTAAACTACACACATGGTCAGAGACTCAACACTTATGTAGAAAACATGCACGGCGTGCTGCTAGTACTAGGTAACAGATAAGGATTCAAGTATTAGGGAGTACTACTACTACTAAGAGCTACACTACCTATCGACAAACCTAGATAAAAGTCTCATTGCCCTCTGTTATGGTCCATTACAGTTCGTGGGAAAAAATGACATTTTAAATCTGTCCGTTCTGCAGTCTAGTTCCTTAAATTTATTCTCATGATCTGATCTACCGTAGTACGTTGGATTTCGTGAAATATTATCAACGTCGTCAGAAAATAGATCCTATGTGCTGCCCTTGCCCAGCAATCACTCAAATTTATGTAGTGAACTTGAGTGGACAGAAAGACTTAGGATATTATTTATTAACCCTTCAAGCCCTGAGGAGATACAAGTGAATCCAATCTCGTTGGTCGGAGGAGATTTAAATTGAATCGCCGCAACGCAGTCACTACGTCGCTCGACGGCATGTGACGGCAAGTTCGTGCCCAACGTAGTGACTGCGTCGCTAGTCGTTGAAGGATAAAGAAAAATATATTTGTTGACTTTCGTTTCCGCGTGCATTAGCCTCAAAGCAGCTTTGGCTTGCGGAACGAATGTAATTGCCAAATGTTGATGAATAAGTACGTTATTCTTCAATGGATTGCTTGACGAGTGGACCCCGTATCACTCAGGCGCTGTGGAAAGAGGTTTTATTGGTGACGTGAAGAATTTTTGCACATTTTTGAGACAGATTTTTCTCTGCAATAGGTTTTTGTAAGCGCTCGTCACCGTTGGCTGTGGAATTTAGAACTGGCGCAGTGCGGCTTTCCGTTTGATATCTCCCCCCCCTCCCCCCCTTCCCTCCTAATTTTCTGGAATATAATTTGCTTTGCATTATTTCTCTTTGGGCCTTAGATTGAGGCGAAAGTTGTACGAACTTTTATTTTCGTACGGAATTCATTCACGTGTTACGTTTATTTAACCCACTCAACTGAAGGGAACGTTTGCTGCTGCATTATTACGAACGCATATATACTTTCGAAGAAACCACCGTTTTGGCAATCGACGTGACCATCCGAATCGAAAGTTTCAAGCATAGTACAGAAGAATAATTCGGGAATTATTCAACCGACGATATATTCCAAATATTGTTTCTATCGTTCATGGGCGGTGATGCCCTCTTTGCCCTTTGAGGTTTACGCTCGTAGTAGAACCAGCATTTAGCCCGGCCGGTTTTTATTAACGTGCACATTTAGATGCAGGAAAAATAATTTCACACATATTTATTTCGTCCGTCGGCGGATGTGGGCTTTCCTTGTATTATACGTGAAGTACAAACGCATGTATATTTGGTGTGCGTTTGTGCCTTTGATCTTCCCTTTCTACTGAGAATTGTTTATTTCTCCTGGTTCTTTTTCACCCGAGGCACGCAGGCCAGCGGACGAATTAAGCTCCCTCAAACACGTGCACAAAAGGTTCCTCGTGTCTCTCTTTGTATCCATCCCGCTTCCTTTTTCTTCTCGTTTCGATTCCCTCCTCCCCATCTCCCAGAGTCTTAATCTTTCATTATTTTTTTCTTCGTTCGCTTTACTTCGCCCCACCTCCTCTTCTTCTTGCATACGTATATATATATATATATATATATATATATATATATATATATATATATATATATATATATATATATATATATATATAAACTATGCCACAGGTGGGGTGGAATTAAATATAGACACATAAAAAAAGAACACTCACACTATACGTTGATATTTCGGTTACTATAGAACCTTTCTCAAAGATAGAAGGATACATACTTATATATATATATATATATATATATATATATATATATATATATATATATATATATATATATATATATATACACCGTCCTCGGTATATTGGTATACCTTCTCCCTCTGGCGCTGAATTTAATATTGGCGTCCAATCCCGACTGTGCTGCGCCTCTGTATCTTCCTCCCTCCCTCCCTCCCCCCTCTCCTTCCAAAGATGACCACCGCAGCCTCTCCCATTCGTCATTTTTTTCGTACCACTCTTTGACTTACGTCTCGTTTCCTCTCTCTCTCCCTTTATCGCTCTATTCCACATCCTTTCCTTCTTTCTCAAACGGCCGAAAGTCTTTTCTTTCATCCCACCGTTCTGCCTCGTCTTTGCTCTCCGAGCGAGTTTCGCTTTCTTAGAAAATGTTGCCGTACCTGCGCCATGAAAGTCGCGCGTAAACAAATATCGCCCTTCTTAAAAGAGAACTGTCCTCAGCATAGTGGATCCAATGAATCGAGTCTTACAACTATAAACAGATACGCAAAGTCGTCAGAGAATGTCTGTAAACATTTGAGAAATTTGATTTAAAAAAAATACATTCGTTTACAACCGACGCACGGCTCACTGGAATTTAGTAGGGGAGGGGTAATAATAAGAAAGAATTTATGAATTTATCTTGAATGCGCACCCACCAATAGGGTTTAACTACATCTTAACATTTTGGTCACCTAAGAGAAGGAAAAGGAAATTAACATCTACTGTTTTGAACTTCTTATTTTTGGGTTCTACCGCGTTGGTTGCTGTGGTGATAACAACAGTTTCGCTGGCACTACTCCCAGCGTCTTCAGGTCGAAGATGCGGGTTCACAATTTTGGTCCTCATTATATGGAGCTTCTTTCTCGCTAATTCTCGCTGCTGCCCTCCCATTGGTTCGTTTCAGAATTCTACTCCAAGTGTAGTCCAGGTGGTATCCCTCGTCTCGGTTAAAATTGTCCGTCCGGGCTATCTCAATTGATTCCCTGATTAATCTAGGGTAATATCTGCCCTCTCTCACTATCACCTTGGCTTCGTCAAATTTTACGCCGTGTCCCGGGGTCCAGGTGTGCTCATAGTAGAACCCAAAAATATGAAGAAGTTCATCGTAAACCACCGCGAAAATCTTCGTTCTTACATCTACTGTTTATAAAATTAGTATCTTGGATCATGCTGGTGATGGAAATCTAAATAAAATTCTCCGCGATTAACGTGAGGAGGGGAGTGGGTTAGTCTGAATTTTAAAATTGGGCAACAAAAGAATACCTAAAGTCAGTAAACGAAGGTACCGGTCGGAAGCGGTCGAGAAAAGGCGGGAATATCTAACGAGAGGATCACTAGAGCGCCACCTGAACACAACGGAAACGTTTAAACACGATCATTCGGAAGCCTTGGGCTAAAAGCTTTAAAGTAGTAAAGGAAATGAAAGAAGTCAAATGCAATATATCGTGGAAACTAATAGGAAAGTAGCAAAATAATGAACAGAGGCGAGAGACTTAATGTTTTAGATGTTATTTTTTTCGAAATAATGTTTCAGAACGCTTAAAAGGTGGGTAGAGCTTTACACTGGTACAAAAAATTGCTTTGTGAAAGAGAAATTGGCGCTCAATGCATAAAATGCAACATTTTGGTTGGAGGAAGGAAGGGAAGAAGCGGTGGAATCAGAGATGAGATGGTAAGGTAAGACGGTAAGACAAGACAAGGCCGGATATATATTCAGTTGAAGAGCTCTTTATGTAGGAAGTGGTTCAGAATCTCTTAGGAACCGATTTGGAACTACAAATATGTGAGGTAACTTGCTGACTGGATATTAATAAGTGAATCAGGTGGAGTTTTAAGAGATTTGCACACCCAA
This sequence comes from Pyrrhosoma nymphula, assembly GCA_963573305.1. NCBI lineage: Eukaryota > Metazoa > Arthropoda > Insecta > Odonata > Coenagrionidae > Pyrrhosoma > Pyrrhosoma nymphula. Next base: position 19,101,196 of record OY754330.1, on the reverse strand, counting down.
TTAGTGTAAATAAGTCATACATCCAAGTAATTGATGGATAAACAGGGAAAAAAAGGTGAAAAGTACATTTGTACACCGCAAATATTTAGAGAGGATCTTAGCCAGGAGAATTCGCTTAGGATGTTTTTTTTTCCCCTTTAAGGAACAGAGAAAATTACGATAATTTGAGTAACGTAGAACAGTGAGTTCTGTACCGTTCTCAGCGAAGGTAATTATAAAAACCATTAACATGTAGTGCGAGAAGCGAGTGCTAGTATTTAAGTGAAGGTAAGTGTGGGGGCTAGGAAGAAAACAGGAACATTGAACTTTTGGAATGATGAACATTCATTATTTAGAATTAATTTATTCCATTTGATTGCTTCATATATTTACAAATTAGGGTAGGGTAGGAAAAAAATAAAGTAGGCATTGAAAATAAGTCGATTGATGGGGTGGATCGATGGATAATAGACAAGCAATTCGAAATTTGCTTTTGACTTGAGCCATTCAATCAAGATACGAGAAACGTGTAAAACGAAGGAGTGACCCAAAGTTATCCCTAAACGCCGTAGTTAAGGAGGTTCCGCCGCGACTATGTGAGTCAAAATAAATACTAAATGCCACTTTTTTGTGATAAATAACTGTCTTCTCGAGAAAAACATAAGATTAACGGGACCTTAGAAACTATCCTAGGTGATTCTTCCGATAGTCTCCCCCGAGTAATTACTCTTTTAAAAGATATAAACGTTTTTAATAAATTATAAATTCCTTTGTTTTAGACGACGGCTTGTACACTTTATCTCTTATAAGTAACTGGGAAAATTTGTCTAATATCACTCACATTTTATTCACTCAAGGAGGTTCCGCCGCGACTGTGTGAGTCAAAACAAATACTAAATTCCACATTTTTGATATTTTGTCCAAAAAATCCCTCTTTCGCTTATGAAATGCGTTACCTACAGAAAACCAAAAGTAAAGTAGAAAAAATGTACATTATTTGACGAATGTATATTAAATTAGCACTTTTTTCTAGCCATAGGAGCCGACTGCAGTGCCATTTCCTACGAATTACCGCATTTTGACTTCAATTACGGTATTAATTCTTCAATAGTTAGAAAAATAAGGTGGTAAGATGCCTGTATTTTATTTTTATTCAATTTCTCTGGATTATTTCCTTCTTATAAATAGTTTTCCGCAAAAATGACATTTATATTTTATGGAAGAATACTATTTTTCCTCTTGTTTCTCTCATTGAATGAATACAATGTAATTTAAAGTTCAGTTATAGAATAAAATGGCGTGGAAAGGTATTATTTTGTTGTTCAAATCAGATAGAGAAATATTTTTTTTACAAGTAGACAAAGTAGGAATAGAATGACAATTAAGTCATTTCACGGTGGAACCACCTTACATTTATCAGATACGTGAAGGAAATAACAAGGGAGTAGTTGAATCATCTTGGGATAGCAATGAAATTGGCATGAAACATTACTCTTTTAAAGAGTGCCAGAGTGAGAGGCATGTGGTGAAAATCACACGCAATGAAAATGTCTAGAAGATTTATGGTTAGGTTGATTATCGATGCAGGGGATCGGCGAATTTATTTAAGTGAGGTTGTAGACAGGGGTAATTTTGGGCCATTAGCATTTGACTCCAAACTTGAGTTCATATAAAAAATCTTTGCTGAGACTCTGAGTAACTCTGGATTTTTCCAGAAACAGTGCCCTTTGATAAACCTCATTCCGACAGGAAAGGAACTGGCCTCTCGTATTTTGTTATTGCGTTGTTGAGACACTCACGTAGAACTTACAAGAACCGTTAAGCCCTCGTGCAAGGTCTTGGCATATGAGTAGTGGACATTTTTCTGTCCTTCCGAAAAAAAAGTGTCTGGGGGTGAATTGGTGGTAGATGTTTGCCTTTGATTACTTTTTGCTATCATGCTAGCAACGCGCTGGCCATTTTAATTGTATTGAACATTAAATTTTGAGAAGTAAAGAAAGACCTTTTGAATATAGGACACTGTCTCTGGCGTTACTCGGTGGAACTCATTCATAATGAACGAAAAAACAAGTATATACTTGGTTATGATTCCACATATTATTTGAAGCAACACGACCTATGTTTCGGCATATCATGCTATCATTAGAATTAAGATGGCCTGATGTGCCGAAACACACCTTTCTCCCCTCTGATGATGGTATGATATGCCAAAACCTAGGTCGTGTTACCTCAAATGAAGTGTGGAATCATAACCGAAGTGCCTGTTTTTTCATTCATGGAAGACCTTTCCACTTACATTCATCACATTCTTCTCCATCCCCTCTCACAACTTATTTCTCTGTTCCTTTGTCTAAGAATAGGAGTTCTGCGCATCCGTCTGCCATCAGATTTTGCTACACATGTCCTCTCACCTATTAATCCAAACTCTTTTGTTGAAGCCTCATGTAAGATAAAATTCTTCCCGCTCTCTCATTTTCTGTCTTTCGGATGAATGAGAAATGGAGAGAGAAAAGAGACTTCACGGAGGAACAACTCCCTTTTGTTTCTCCTCTCATGTTTCTTCACTCTCCCTCCCACCCCTCTGCTTCCCCTTACTCCCTCCCCACTCCCCCCCCTTCTTCCTCCTTCGCCCTTGGAAGCTCCTCCCCCACTTAGTCCACATCTGCATCTAGATTGAAGCCTTAATTTATGTGCTTAAAGCCGCACGCCAAGTTATAAGGAGGCGCACCCCAAGATGTATATTCTTAAAAAAATACACACCTGATATCCACGATTCTTTGACCGTTAGAAAGTACATATATTAGTTTCTTGATAGTTTGGATACTCATCAGTTAGACACTCCCAGGAATTTGATGTTCTTGTGAGATAGTTGCAGCGTGTGGTGTTTCTCTCTATAGTTTAGTGGTGGAATAATGTGTGATATCGGAGCAAAACGGCTGCAGCCGCAACTGTTTCGGTCAGACAACTGTTTCAAATAACTGTTGCAAACAACAGGTTAGCTTCGTGATCGTGCCGCAGCCGCTCTTTGCTGTGCAGCGGCAACTGATTGCTGAAGCTGACTGTTTCGTCTTCTATTCTGTTCCAGTTGCACTGCACGTGTGGCTGCGTTGCGATTATAAGCTACAATCTTTGTGATTTGAATCTGTTGCAGGCGGTTGCTGTACGTCAACCCATCTTTGTAGATAGAGTGAGAACTGTGAAGTACCTATCTTTCATGAATTCAAATGAAATTGTTTCTTTATTTAAGTGAAAGATTTCTTATTATGTAGAGTACAGAACTAATAGCCATGTTGTAACAGGGCCGATCGATCGCCTGTTGATTGGTGTGCCTCTAGCTGTTGTCAGCAACAGGATTTTTCACAGAACTGTTTCGTTTTGAAACTGTTTAGGTTGCAAAACAGTTGCAATGAAAATGTTGCGTTCTTTTAATAATAATAATATAGTTTATTGTTCACAGATTTACATCCGATCTGAACAATTTTCATGGATCATATTGGAGCTCAAAAATACATTTAAATTTAGTGTGCAAAGCATCAATTTAAGAAGAAAAGTATTACAATTTTATTAAACAATAAGAAAAAAACAACATGCCAAATGAATGGAATAAAAATCATGAACAAAATCGAATATAGAATATGGGATACGAAGCAAGTTCACACAATGAATTAAATATGGACAGTATTAAATGTTTTGGTACAATAATTTGAAAAGAATAACAATGGAAAAATAAACCAAAATAGTGCAGCCTATACATGATTAAAGCATTTGAATGAATAAAAACAGCTTATGTTGGGCAAGTTAGGAAAGAATATGATTTATTTTTGAATTGGGGCAGCGATGAGGAATCTGTAATTGATTTAGGTAGGAAGTTCTAATTTTGAGAGGCGGCAACGGTTAATGATTTCTGAAGTGTAGAACACCGTTAATGTGATACATGTAGGTAGTAGTTAGGGTCGGCTCTAGTAACTATATTTGGCAATATGGTTCTCTTGGGATAAAAGTCAGTTATGTACTGTGGGTCATCGTGTTTGAGAAGGGAATACATGAAACAGGCTAATTTAAATTTCCTTCTTGTTTTTATGTCCATCCAGGAGAGTTTGTTAAAATATGGGGTTATGTGCTCATCTTTCCGCAAGTCATAAATGAATCTGACAGAGGAATTTACTAGGCGCTGAAGCTTAGTATTAAGTTCTGCTGTGAGATCATAAAATACAAGACAGCAGTAATCAAAATTAGGAAAAATTAAGGTGGAGACAAGTTGCTTTCTTACATGGATAGGCAGCAATTTTTTATGGATTTTCAGTTGATGTAAGATACCATTAACTTTATTTGAAACATACAAAATATGTTCTTTCCGAGATAGAGTATTGCTGAAGATGACCCCTAAGTCTTTGGCCGTCTTGGAATAAGGTATATAATTTCCCTGGACCTCAACCATAGGCAGTTCAGCCATATTAAGTCTAGACATGACCCTATGTTTTTCTTTTAGTGGCACCACTAATATAGTTCGAACTCTTAAGCTTTCTATCCTAGTATTTTGACAGTTGTAAGACTTAGAATGCCCTCGAGGGTGGTGTAGGCCGTTTGCGACGTAGTGCCTGGCACTCCATAAGGGGATGGGGAAGGGGGGGGGGGAGGAGTCAATAGAAGGCCGGGGAGGTTGGAAAGGACAAGAAGTTCCTGCCAACTTGATGAGGAGAATATCCCAACTTGGACTAGCTCTTATAAAACTCTGCTTGATTTAACTTTAGGGAAGGTGTAATTATCAATTTCCGAACTAATTAGCCCTGGTGATGATAAGCGATACGCGTGTCGAAATAAAATGGAAATATTAACCCGGTGTGCAACCCCAGAAGAGTTTACTTACGGTAACTGTAAAAAAAAAACTTAGAACAAAAACAATACGGAAAGGAATACTACTGTCCAAACAAAGCTGTTATTCATTAAAATAAATATGAATTATTCTTAATATTTAATGCTTCTGATTGTGCCCATTGATTGAAAGATAAATTCTATTTCAATGAAGCCTAATTGATTCAAATTATTACCAGGATGTTTTTTGGAGACTTGGTCCTGAATTAATTATGTCACTCTTGCCAAAGTTTCGAAAATTTATCTTTTCATCATGAAGGCTTAAGGTGGAATACTTAGATTAATAATTGATAGTGTTTTATATATATTGACAGTTGTTATGGTAACAGTAATACAATTCAATTCATCAATTAATGGCAAAGAATAAAGTAACTATTTTCAACGTTATTGATTGTAACCACTTTAACTTTCTATTTCAGTTCACAATAAAATTTCATTTTTTTAAAACTGAAATTCAATTTTCACTGTATTTATAGTAGTTCAGCACTTGCGTTAAGGCGACCGTTTTACTCGTTTGTAGGGTATCCAAATATTGAGAGTGTGCTGTGCCAGGATGCGTTGTGTTAGTTAATGTCGCAGTTGAATATTGACTTGATGGACTCTTGCAGCATATTGCTATTATTATATATCCTACATTATTGAACACATAAGCAGCAAAATATTGCAGCATATGTGTATGAATATAATGCATATCCTGCTGTAAGAAGTAGCATATGTACTATGGTGCATGCCATTACCAGAAGTTGATAACAACTCGTGAATCCAGGAGAAATTAAATCAGATAATTTTGCCTTAGTGCCTAGTTCTCGTATTTTGCGTCACTTAGCGCAGTGTTTTGTATCACCACGCGATTCTCTTTTGTCATCCACTTATTGTTTGTGCTTGAGACCTCCAATATGTAATATATTTCTTAATTTCTGTTTTAAATAAAAAAAAAAATGTCGAGTATAAATTTTTTCCTTAGGTATATATTATGAAATTTTACCTCCTGCCGCACGCCTAGCAGAATTTGGTAAATATGTCCTTTAACTGCCATTTATTGGATAAATAAATATAGTTTATCTGTAATTAGCGTCCTGAGGGTTGAGAGTTGACATTCTTGGCTAATTTGTTTTCAAGGAATAGAAAATAGGAATGTTTAGATAACAAATTTGATGCCTGTATTTGAAACTGCAGACGTGCCTCGTTCAACGGAACCGGATGCCACTCACTTCGAAATCACTTCCTCAAGCGCACTTGGGCGAAGGAGGCGCCCTCACGAGGCTCCTCTACGAACTACAATATCGTATTCCCTCGCGGATTTGAGATTCTTGCATGCGTCGTAGTCGTCGATTCGCCGAATTCAGAGAGTACAATTACATTGACTGCTGTCGTTGTGTAATAACTTCTCGAAAACGTTCAGCCCAATTAAGACGTTTAATACAGCATCACAATCATGAGTAGCAATATTTTAAATATCCTCAAGCCTCAACCAAACATCGCAGAAGATTCATGAGGGATTAAATTTGCAACGAGAATTTAAATTATTCTTCAAAGTAATATTTCAGTTGGAGATTTTTAGCTAAGACAATTTTGCGTGTATTATGTACCTCACGTAGGGAGGCGTTACAGCACAAATTGGACAATATTCTTGGACAAATTGGGCAATATCGACATTCTCATTCGAGAAACTACTCATTCTGTACTACGTCTATAATTACTGCTCACCATTTTATAAAGGTGTGTCTTTTGGTGGTTATTTTTACGATGTGGTGATGGATGGAATCTGAAGCATGAATTTTAATGTCAAGAGAATAGTATTTTTGTTTTTAACGTGCTTCGACGGCTGAGGTCATTTTGCACTTACTGTCTGCCACGCCCAGACAGGGGCAACAGCACTCGGACGAATCGGATGGATCACCCCTCCAAACTCGAGCCGAGCCCAACGATGCTTAACTTCGGTGACTGATCGGGAACCGGTGTTTCTATCGTGGTAGGCCGTTGCCCGTCAAGAGAAGAGTTCAGCGATATAATTTCAGGGATGAGTTTTTGCAATAAAAACGATCTTGTATTAAAAAAATCCTTGTCATTGCTTCTATCCATAGTGTCCGATATAGCATTTCATTTTTCAGTGTTGAGAAGTTATAATAATAATTCCTCCAAAGCTTCCATTATTTAGTTTTTTGTATTTACTCTTTTATTTATCATAAATGTAAATTAAGTCTTAATTACATTATCCCAAAATCTTTTTTTTTATTAATATAAAAGGATTTACTTTCACATACTCCTTTATTATTTACTCCATTGCCTCAACGATACAAATTACCATTAAGGTGGTTCCACCGTGAAATGACTTGGATGTCATTTTATTCATATTCTGTCTACTTGTAGGAAAAGTTGTCCTCTATCTGATATGAACAAAAAAATAATACCTTTCCACGCTATTTTATTCTAAAATTGAACTTGAATTTACATGGTGTTCAATGGAGGAATGAGAGAAACACGAGGAAAAGTAGTATTTTTCCATCAAATATAAATGCCATTTTTGCGGAAAACTATTTATAAGAAGGAAATAATCCATAGAAATTGAATAAAATGTAATTTATTGATAAGTCTTTAAGAAATGTCTTCAAAACCCGGAGATGGAGGTAGTATGTAAAAAAAATCTCGGTATTTGGAGCACATAAAAACTTAAGTCTACTTCTATTGCGGGAGACATTCATATTCCATAGGAAAGTTTACATTTTGTCGCACTCGTTTAAGAAGCAACACGACGCCTTGTACGTGCTTTGATGTGGCCTATCCCGGAAGTTCTCGCCGGTGGGAATTTCAGTAAATCAATTATATCTTTCCGTCGTTGTTCGTTTCCAGGCCTTTTGGAAAACCGGTGATGAAATTGCAAGGCCCGATCTTTGAAAGAGAAATGTAAAAGGGAATTTATCATTGTCGTGTTATCGTCCAACAATTTACTTATCTGAGAGTTAAAAAAAAGGTTATATGCATTCCGTACCGAGTGGTACCCGGTGTGCGAATTGTATTTATATTTATCATTTGAAATAGCACAATTTGGAGTTTCCCGTATTTTTTTGTAATTTTTGACAAAAAATTATATCATGAGGAAATTTTGGGATGAGTTTAGTATCTCTAGATGATTCAATTTCATGACCTCTTTTATTTATTATGTATTTCAATTTCCAACTCACAAAAATAATAGATTCAGAATCTAACTTATGCAAAAGATTATTAAAAGAAATGGTGCACATTAAAAAAAAACAAAACGTCCTGCAATACAATAACAGGCATCGCCAAATTAAGTAAAGTTTATTATAATCTGATAAGCTTTTCATCAACACTGAATTATATTTTGATTTTTGAAACAACCTAAATCTACAACAATTGAAACAAACAATAAATATCAACGAAGGTATAACCAAGCAATTAACTTGGAAGGAACTTTCTCTGAGGTAAATTTTGAGGAAACCGGGACTAGCCACGGTAGTAACCTTTACGGAGTCACCTGCAAGTGCTATCCCGGTCAAGGCGAATGATTTTTCCTCTGTGGAAGATCGCACTCTCTGTGGTAAATTGAAAAATCAAATTTTTAAAACTTTTTAACATAAACATGTATACAAAATTATAAACTATATTCCATTGAAATAAAACGCCCCACATTTTCATTTTAGCCCGGATGAAGCATATATAAAAATGCGAAACGTTGGAAAAGGATAATAAACATTTTTTATCAACTTAATTGACCTATATTCCTGAAAGAGGAAGAAAATACATGATAATTTTTCTTGTTCAATGTGAAATAAGACTTTATTTGAAATCCCAATGTTGTTCCTAAATTCGGCCGATACAGAGGGCCACCTCGCCCCGAATTTCATTGAGTTAATGAATTCATGTGGTGGAGGAGAGGCTATATACGTGTGGGAAGTGTGGAAGGCGGAATTAAAGGCGGCCAGTCGGTTTGGAAGGGAGGCTATTTTCTCTAGGGTTTGGGACAGAAGGATGGGGATTTGGGATGGCGGCCGTCCCGTAGAATACGGGATAATCCCACACAACTTTTTTGCCTGACACCTTCGTCGTGCCGTATCCGTACGTAGAGGACAAAGGGATCCTCATCATACATATGCAGATTATAAAGAAACGTATAGAATTCTCCCATATTTGCGAATGTTATTTCATTTTGCCTGATATTTGGGTTTTATGATTCAGTCAGCAACTTAATCACACAAAATTTTAGCCCTTGAAATTAACTCCCCTTTCAGTACCTCCTCACTCTTCAGATAAAGTAAGTGTTTTTTGTTTCATTGTTCCAAGAAACTTGGTATTTAACTCCAATGGTAACGGCGTTCACAGAGAATTTGTTACTGTATCCATTAAAATATCGTGATAAATCACTGGTTACACAATTTCATGTGTATTCTTTTGCTTAAAATTATCTGTTTTTCATTGCTTTTCTTTTTGTTAGCTCGTTATTATATTCATAATCATTTTCTTTGTTGGAAATCTGTAACAAGAAGGGCATTATACCAGTTCATTGAGAGAGGTCACTACGGAATATCTATGGTCGTGACTCAATGAATTTCGTTTGCACCTGCCCCCTTACTAGCATGCCATTTCTTGTTGAAGATTAAGGTGGTTGGAGCGAGATAGTTCCCTAGTCATAATGGAGACCATATTCAAATTTTATTCTATGATTTCAGCGTCTGTAAGAAGTATAAAATAAATATTGTAATATTAATGGCGCAAAGATATAGTTATATATAACCAACATTCTCAGTAATTAAATAAATAAAGCTACATAAGCCTCTAACCTGACTCATTTTTTTCCGCCGTGCGGCTGAAAACCCTTCAAAACAGCAGGTGTTTTTGCGATTCTGTAAAAATGGCTGTGGTGAATAATAGATTATTTTTTATAAATAGTTGAGAAAATATGCAATCTACACACCGTTAGTTTTTTGACAAAATCTAGGTAAGTAATACAAGTTTCTAATTTTTTAAAAATATTCTCCCTCTGGAGCGCATAGCCGTAATCTATCCCATGGAAAACAGCTTATATTTTTGGGCAAATTGCTCGAAAAGTAGTTCGGCAAGGGGTTGATATTTTGATATTATTGGAAAGATGAGAGTTTTTTCTTTAAAATGGGGTGAAATTCATCAAATTGTAGGTGAAGTAATTTTTCGGTCTTCCTACCTTAAGGACTCTTTCCGTCTCAAACATGTTGAGTTTCTACCTGCGCTATCACTTGCTTTCCATTTCTTGTGGCTACTTCTACATACCTTCTGTCTCGTACATCAAATATGTTTTGGTTATTGATGTCATTGTTACATTTTCATGCTGATTATCAAGAGTGTTTTTTTAGGGTCATAATCAGCAATTTTTCAACTCTTGTAAACTATACATGTCATTATCTCTTTGCCTATGTAATTTTTTACAGAATAACTCCATTCCGTGTGCAAAATTCATCAATAATTGTACTTAACCCATTGATGCTCAGTGGCAACTTTAGTTTCCAAACATTTTGGCCAAGTTCAAAAATTAATTTCTCCTCCTGGCTGGCTGGCCTCTAATTTTTTCGGATTTAGAGCCCTTTCCCTTTCCCTTGTAAAGGTAGGACATGGGATTAACGCTACCATAAAAACCTAACGCTTTCTAAAATACAAATCCGTGTCTGTCGTGAACCACTCGTCATTTCCGCGCTTGACATAGTTTTCATGTTTGCTTATGATGTCAGCTTTCGCATATCTTATGGTGGTTTTGTGAGAGATACTTTCAGAAAGTATAAGCCATATCGTGTAATTTAGTACATCCTTCTACTTATTCGCATGGGCGTGAGGAATTCCGATGGCAACTAAAGTTGCCACCACAGGGCATTTGCGGGGGGTCTCTTGACGAGGGCACTCCATTTTCGTATAGACAATCATCTATGTCAATGCTTTGAGTTCTTGGCTATGTAAGTATCCTTTTTTCGTACAATGACAGTGATAGATAATACTTTGAGTGTTTATACTTAAATCATTACCATTTATGTTACACGTTATGACTGCCAATACGTGTTCTGTGAATGAGCTCATGGAGCTCTTGGAAAATTCCGATAAGTTGCTGGCCCAACAGACGGTTATATTTACACCTTCTTTAGAAGGCTTACCAGAGGTAACTGATGAAGATTCTGATGTGTTAGAGAGCGAGGTGACCTGACCCATTTTCCGAAGGCTGTTCTTGCTGTGGAGGCGATCACTACGTGTTTTTATTGATGAAGTCGTTCAGTTATACTTCAACAGTCATCCATATATTCTGGCTCAAAGAGTTGCCATATCTTCAACTTAGTTTTAGAGGAAACGTACTCTACTATTTTTCTATTAACGGGATATCATTCTTTACCCAATAGAATGCTCTGCTGAACTGCCGATGACGATTGCGAAATGTGAAAATTGTTCAAGATGTACGTACTAGAAATAGATTTGAAACAATTTTGAGGTATCTTCACGTAGCTGATAACACCAATATTGACGCTACAGATCGACTATTTAAAATAAGACCTCATTTTGAAATTCGCAACAAATATTTCATAGCTGTGCTTCCCGCTTCCCGGGGGCAAGTGCTCAAATGATGAATCAATGATGCCGTACTAAGGTGGTCACGGGGCCGCCAAACAATTTATACACGGAAAGCCGATTAGAATTGGATGTCAATTGTAGTCTTTGGCAGATTTTTCAGGATATGTTTGTCATTTGGAGCATATCTGCTGGATCTCACACAGACCTGCCGAAAACAAATCTCGGCCAAGGCTTGGGGGTTGTTCTAAGACTGTGCAATAAAGAAGGTCTGATTTAAGGGTCTAAATTGTAATTTGATAAATTTTTCACCTCTGAAAATATGTTTAATATTTTATCAGAAAACGGTTTGGGTGGAACAGAAACGCGTCGCAAAAAAAGGGTAACACGTCTTTGTCGGCTGACCGGAAAAAATATTTTCAGCAAATAGAATTGGGGGTGAATCTGAATAGCTTTCAAATGGCTCAGAGTTTTGAAAGCTGATCCATTTGAATAGCTTTCAAATGGCTCAGCTTTCAAATGATTTATAGTGAATCAAGTTATTCCCTCCACTCGAGATAACTGTTGTCTTTAAAGCGCTTGGAGGCATTACTCCCTTAGTCTCTCGAATATCCAACTACCTGCATCCCCTCAGCCAATCAGCGCAGCGCAACAGACGTGCCGTGCACATCGAGAACGGCGCATCGGTTACCTGCTGATCGCCTTGCCGCCGCTACCGTTTCTGCTGCAGCGGAAAGGTTTCGGAATATCGCTCTTCCTTCTTTTTTTTCAATTTCCCCTTCCCCCTCCGCCTCTTTGTCCTTCCTTGAAGTGTAAGACGGTGAGGGAGCCGGTTACAGATCGAGTCCACGAGGGTTGGCATTGAGAAATAATGAAAGCGCACCATTTCGAGAAAGGTACATACCACTTATGTAACAAAGGAATTTTCTGCTAAGCCGATTCTAGCCGCCCCGGAATCCAGCTTTCTTCATCTTCGTAAATAAATGATTCCCTCAGCAGCTCTCTCGCCTTCCTCCCTTACCCTCCCCCTACCCCACTTACCCTCCTGCCCTGAATCCCTTTACCCTAGACAATGACTCCAAACCCACCCCTGGAGTGACGAGGAGGTGAAAACATTGAATATCTTGTGCACAACGACGTTTATAGCCTTTGCATCAATCTGTCTGGAAGGAGAACTCTTTTTCACACATTCACTTCCATCGTCTGTATGGCGTAATTTCACGGGTGAAATATAAATCGAAATGATAATTAGGGCGAATAACAAGCACACTTGGTTATGATTCCACACTATGTTTGATACAACACGACCTAGGTTTCGGCATATCATGCCATCATCAGGTTCATTCCAGTCACTCATCTATTTTAAGTTTCTCTTACCTGGGGTACTTCTTTCATTATGTCTTCTAGTAGCTCATACGCCCCATCAACCTCTTCCTCCCCCCACGTATACCTTTGGGCGTGTATGCCTGGTTCACTAAAAAAATTGTTGGGTGAGCTTTTATTTCAACCACTTTTAGTATCCTGCTGCTCCACTGTTTATGTTTACTACCATATTTCCTAATTTTTAATTCAGGGAAGATGGAATGATATGCCAAAACTTCGTCGTGTCGTGTTGTTTCAAATGTAGTGTGGCGTCATAACCAAGTGTGCTTGTTTTTTATTCATTATGATGGAGTTCCTCCGAGTAACACCAGAGACAGTGTCCTATATTGAAAATTAAGGTCTTCCCACTCTGCCTCCACTATCTACCAAATTGTAAATCTACACCACATTTAGAAAAAGTGTTTGTCAGCCATTTGGAGTAAGATAAGGGTAATTTCAATGAGGCGTATGGATAAATTCGGCGATTCAAAATGGTGGAACTGGAATAGGTGATACAAAATAATTTAAACCTTCATGTCCTTCAATTTGGCGACTAGCCATCTATGAAGACCCTAGATTAATTGTAAAATATTTTACTAGCGAGCAAATCTTGTGAGTTTTTATCGGGGCTGTGAATATCCGAAAGAACAAAGAGAAATAAACTTGAGTACTAACATAAAGAGAATTAATAAGCTAAAAAATTTAATTTTATTAAATTCATTCATTCATCGATTTATTCATCGATTACTGAGAACAAGACGTTTTGAGTTTTTTAGGCATTACAGTTATATTGTCATCAAAGTAAGTGTTTTTATGATTTGATAATAGCTTTCAGTGTAGGTAATTATCCTCATTTTTATCTGGAAATACTGTTCAGTGTACTCAGAGTTTGATTCTATCTATTAAAGCTTCGTTTTTTACTACTTTTGGCTGGTATATATGCATGCAAATATTTTATTGACTGTTTTAGAAACAGAACCGGTATTCAGGCTAATATTTGATGTAAAACACAGGTAGTTTACGTCTGGCACTGATGCTGTTGCTTGCTTCTAGGTAAAATATCTCGGTGTTTCTGCTTTGCGGATTCCAAATGAGATTGAAATAATTTTAGAGTAACTTTTTTCTAAATACAGTAACGACAATCATAAATTTTTAAGTTGTGATTATTCAGCGAAAGGAAACAAAAGTTTTTTTTTTAATCTTTCGTTCCACGGAATCTTTTTTTTGAAATGGAAAGCACACGTTTTTCTCAAATGGGGAGGAAATTACATTTGGCTGTTTGGAACTCCAAATGATCTGATTTCAGGAGCCCTTTCGGCGCTGTCGATGAGTTGATTGACCTGATGGATTCAATCAAAATTTTAAGGCCTCTCTCCAAATTGATTTTCGGAGTGAACCTTGCTTCACTTATATCCACCCCAACCGTTCCCCACTACCACTGCTTCGTAAATATTTCAGTTGGAGTGCAAAACTCGACGCGAGTTCACAGGGATCGTGTATTTACTGTGAAAAGAATGTCGCGCGGCCATTTATATTCCATTCTCTGCAGGAATGTAGGCATCGTTAACGGAGCATGCAGTCTGGGCGAGTAGAATTTATCAAGCTTCGGAGCCACGATCCACTTCCAAGGTGACGGTGAACCATTCTCATTCGTCCTAACAACAATGGGGGGAAGATTGCAGAGCGATATATATGCGGATCCAATCCGGATAATCTCTTGAGCCTGCGAGGCGAACAGTTTCGAGCAATCATGCGTGTCAAATGTTCGCTCCCCTTCCCTCAATGTGATATCCCACACCTTTCGCTCAATCTGCTCCCATGAGATCACGTGTCGACGCAGTCGTGAAAGTGGATTACTAAATATGAGGACGCTTCCTATATGCGGAGGAATTATTTTAAATGTCACGTTGAATCTCCTGCATATTATAGCATATACGGTGTGTTTTTTTAATATCCGCCATCATTCAGGCAGCAGAAAAGAGTAGTTGAAAATGAATGAATGTGTTGGAAATTTATAATAAAAAATAAAGAAACGTGTACGGCAATGTTGTGCTTTGTCACCAACTCAAAATCACACACTGCAAGCCACAAAGACTCTACGATACCGAATATATGCTCTCAGTGAAATCAGGAAAAGTAAAAAATGTAAGAGAAGGAAATGAATATTCCTTGGATCACTGTAAACGGAGAAAAACCAGTTTGGGTACAGGGAAGAATGAAGACCTCTACAATTACGAAGAAAGCAAAAAAGTGTTATCTACGATTGGGAAAAAAAGGAGTGTTGCGCATTTTGCAGTTTTGCGAAACTGCAAAATGCAGTTTCTCGTTATCTTTCAAATTGAAAAATATTATCATGGCCTAATTTGTTACTTATGACGCATGTGCCAATCGTATTAGAGATTTTCGAGTAAGATAAATCAAGAGCTATTATTCTTGTTGGATATCGATTTCAGTATTTCAAAAATGCCGATAATTATGCTTGTTTTTTTTCTAACATACTTGATGTTCTTTTTTTTGTTAATTCTCTCCGTCTACTCTCTGAGTACATTGTCACTTGTAATTGCCATGCTTGTTTGAATATACGTGTTCGTTGTGATAGGTTTGCGGGATTTCTACTGCGTGTGTCCATTGTGTAGAAAACAGTTTCGCCCAACATGCAGTGGGCTTCTTCAGGTCCGAAGTGTGTTATGCAGATTTTGACCGTCTATTTATACACTGCCTTGTCATCTTTGATTCGTTCTGATTGGTCTTTATATCGAGCGTTGTTATTGGCTGATTTTTGGAAGAAGCGCTTCCAAGTGCTTGAGAGCGTGTAACTTTCCTCTCTGTTGAAGTTTTGTTTTTTCTTTGTTGTCTCAATGGCCTCGCGAATTAGTCTCGGGAAGTATCTTTTCTCGTTCTTGATAATTCTTGCCCCGTCGAAGTTGATGTTATGGGACGGGCCTTCCCAGAAGTGTTCTGCGGTACTTCGGACCTGAAGAATCCCACTGCATGTTGGGTGAAACTGTTGTCAACACAATGGACACACGCGGTAGAAATCCCGCACACCTATCACAAGTTAATCACCGCAAAAGCCTGAACAGGAACTCAGACGTGTTCGTTATTCTAACCGTTTCATTTTTATTCACTGTCTCTACCCATGCTAAGAGGTTGCGACTCTAATTACAACAATTCTGAGCGCTAAAAACAATATTGTTTACATACGATAAATAAATTATAAGTTGACTAGAGATTAAGAACTATTGAAGTTGTTGAAGTAATCATTGGGGCTTTCAGGGAGAATAATATCTTATTTTCAAAGAGAAAAGATTAATGATCATAGCGCTAGTGGAATTTCATCTCGAATGGCGCTTTTTTATATATCTTCCGCGTTCATAAGAAACTATAACGGAACGTCGAGTCCGATAAAACGTTTAACAAATACCCTGAGAGTGGTTTACTTGCAGACTTGCTTCTGTCTCTAGTACCGTATTTCTCCGAATATAAGCCGCACTCGAATATAAGCCGCACCCCGTTTTTTGGGGTTTCAAACAGGGAAAAATAATTAATACTCGAATATAAGTCGCACCCTTTTTAGTGCATCCCATACTACCTACAGCATTAGGCATTAGAATTTTATATCTGTTTTTACTTTACCTATGTAACTGTGACACCATATTACCTATATAATCCTTTAAGGTGGCTCTATACCGGGGCTAAGAAGCTCGTTTCAGACGTTTCCCTCTAACCCAGTTACGGCTTTGCCGTGACAGCTGGAGACTTGTAATTTTTGTATTCTGTAGATGAAGAGTTATTTGTTGATTTAACTGAAGTAACTTTATCATGAAGTGGTTGTGTTTTTTTTCTTAAAGAATAGCAAAACTTTAGTTTTTACGAAATGTTTTGGAAATATTCCGGGGCAGGTTGCGAAAGGTAGATTCCGAAATGAAGATTTTCAGCCCACTTAAATCAAAGAATCATCATTCATATACGCAAAAATCAACAACCATTGATGCTGTTTTCGTATAAAGGCTATAACAATGTTAAGCGTTCAACGGAGTAAGCATTGACAACGGAGTAGACCTTTTCCATCCCCACCCAAGGATTATCGTTCCCCACTCCATTTTTGTCAGCGCCGCCTTTACAGTTTCCCATTGGGCTTCTACCACCCCCGTAGGCAACCACAGGCGGCGACTGTTAACTTGAGTTGGCTTGGAAGTATAGACCCACCTTACAATATAAATAAATTGTGTACCAATTTGACATTTTTCTGCTTAATTTCTTACTTTTTCCGTGGCTTAGGCGAGTTTAGCTGGGGCAGCCACGTGAATCCGAATAGCTGGTTTGCTCAAATCGGTCATTTTTACGATTTTACGAGAAAGTTCTCGAATTTAAGCCGCTCCTCGAATATAAGCCGCACCCCGATTTTGGGGCCCCAAAATCGGGAAAAAAAGTGCGTCTTATATTCGGAGAAATACGGTATTTCCCAATACTTTCAGTAAACTTTATTGTAAGGAAACTTAAGGAGCATGAAGTCGACCTGAGATTCTTAAGACAAGATTGAGTGCACACAAGCTTTTTCTCAGTCTTGTTGTGATTCGTTTCATTCAGGTATGCGACCTAGCGCGCCTGAGTTCAAATGATGTCCATGAGAGTGGATACTGCCGAAAGAGTTTCAAGGATGCATTGATGCTGGACCGAATTATGAAACAACCAACCAGCGGGAAGGTGGAAGCTAAAGCTCCACAGTTTCAAATTATATTTAAATACGGTATATAGGGTGTCCTCTGATTGATTTTGAAGTTTAAGGGCGTTCGGTGGTTTCACTCAACTTGAGGGAATTCGACGAAACTTGCTGGAAGCATTAATTATGTTTTCCTAAAGCTACCTGAATTTTTTCAAAATTATTTACCGCAGATTTCTTATGATATTTGATGTGGAAGTGTGGGCATGAAATTACATGGGTTCTTATGGGAACGCGAGGTGCGACTAGCTTTATTCATCAAAAAGAACGTTTTCTAGTTAAGAATAAGAAAAACAAAAATAATTTAAATCATCAATAGAATAATGTATGAGAATCATTTGATAAACTTTATTTTTATTATTTTTGTTTTTCTTATTCTTAACTATAAAAAGGTTCTTTTTGATGAATTAAGCTACTCGTACCTTGTGTTCCCATAAGAACCCATGTAATTTTTTGTCCACTTCTCGATCAAATATCTTAAGTAATCTGCGGTAGATAATTCTGAAAAAATCAGGTAGATTTAAGACAACATAAGTAATGCTTCCAGCAAGTTTCGTCGAATTCTCTTAAGTTGAGTGAAACCACCGAACCTCCTAAAGAAGTACATCGAAGGTAGCCTGGAAGATATTAACCAAGGAAAGAGGGAAGTGAGGCATTGAAGATGGCAAGATTTTTTTTCGTAATTCACGAGGTTGCAGAAATGACGGAATGAAAGTCGAAGTGACTCAAATGAGCGCGTGGGAAGAAAGAAATAAAAAGAAGGGGAAAAGACGCGATTCGACGCGAGATGAACCAACTTTGGCAATCGTGGAACTGAGTGGGTTGAGGCATTGGAGGGGGAGGGGTATTTGGGTAGGGGCGTAAAGGAAGGAGGTGGAAGGGTTTAGTGTGTGTGTGGAGAAAAAGAGCTTCAAATTCTCATTCGTCAAAGGGAACGGGAGTCTTTTTATTTCTTTTTTTAAATCGAAACGGAATTCATGAGGGAATCCTCGTTAACTTGAGAGCTTATTGTATGCTTCTTAACAAAACTCTTGCCACTCTTACCGCGTCTCTCTCCTCTCTTTCCTCAGCCCTAATTCCCACTTCCTCGATTCTTATTTATTTTTTCTCTCTCCCTCTACCTCACCCTTTTCAAAACGAAGCTTTCTTGGAGGAAAACGAGTGGAAAAATGTGGGCATTTTTAATATCCGCTGAAAATTAAAAATTTTCCACGCCCTGGTCCCATTCTCCCTCCATAATATTTTTATTCATCTTCCTTCCTTCCTTCCTTTCTCCTTCCCTCCCTCTCTCCTCCCCCCCTTCCCCCTTTCAAATTGCTTTACAACTTTTCTCCATTGACTCTCCTCCCACTTCCACGCGGCGCTAAAGGAAGGTTCCACCGCGACTGTGTGAGTCAAAACAAATACTGAATTCCAAATAAATTTTAGTTTATTCGGTTTAAAAATCCTGATTTCGATGATGAAATGCGTTACCTACAGAACACCAAAAGTAAGGTACAAAATATGCAGATTATTCCACGAATATATTTTAAATGAGCACTTTTTTCCAGCCAAGGGAGCCGACTGCAACGCCATTTCTAACGGATTACCGAATTTTTATTTCAATTACGGCATTAATGATACTTGACTGCTGAAGTCTTTACTTCGTAGAAGTTACTATGTAGTACTCATAATTAATACAGCTTAGTAGTTTTCTACAACTTTTTATTATTGCACGACGCGTTTCGCTGCTTTACGGCATCGTCAGGTTTACAAAATATAATATAAATATGTTTGTCATTTCAGTTTTTTATTGTTGTTGTAGTTACCGAGGAAGAGGGGGGGAAACAAGATATTGGGGCAGGGTTGAGGGGAGGAAAAATTAAAGACACGATGATTAACGGCCGCCACACACCGAATGCTATGCTAAGCGCGCTACCAGACTTCGCCACGTGTCTTAGGATCCCGCGAGCCATGCGAACCGATACGAACTTCCCTAGCGCTTTATCGCAAAGAATCGCTCGACCGGCAATTTCCTCTTCGCTTAGCTTTCATGGCACATGCGCAGTATCTATTGCGGTTAATGAGCGCTTTCGTCCCGCCAGCTCAAATACATTTTTAACCTACTTACAACAGAGAAATTTCATCTAAATAACGTACCTTAGTTCTGCACACAATGCGCATTGTACAAAATCATTTATCATTGCAATGACGTCAATATTAACGGAATAGTCAAGTGTCAAACCTGAGAAGTGCGTTTTACGCTGTCCGCCATCTTGCTACATAGCACGGCATGGTTAGTTTCTGGTGTGTGCGCGCACATAGCGGACGTCCGTTGCGAGAACAGTTCTCACGCTTAGCATTGCATTCGGTTTGTGGCGGCCTTGAGGGCTGGTGAACTGGGGAAGATTATTTTTTGTCGAAAGGATTGTGGAGGGATGTGGAAATAATAATTCGTTACAAAGGTTATTGGATTGTCTGATAATTCCTAATTATTCAAGAGCGTCCATTTTTCAGGCCTTTGGGAAGAACGTGTAATATTTCATGTATGAACTCGCTCGTGTGATTGTTTTCAAGTATGTGTTTAGCAAATGGTGATGTGGAATCCATATTGCTGTAACTTCTTGCGTGTTCTTTGATACACGTGTAATTAAACTTATAGTAGTCTGACCAACGTATGCCTTGTTGCTGCTTTTGCATTTAATTTTATGAATACCACAGTTTAGGAGTCTATCCTGTCTGTCTTTGCTGTTGACTAAAAGTTTTGAAAGGGTTAGGGGAGTGTAAAAAGCTGCTCTAAGGGAGCTTGGTAGGCGGTTTGAAATTCTATAAGAAATATTACCAATGAATGGGAGAGAGTACCACTTGAATTTAATAGGTCTTTTTGTTAAATCGGTACAAATTTGTTTTAAAGCTAGGGATGTTTGTTTTTTTCCGAAGGATTCTGTGAACTAAATTTGGGTTGTAACCATTATTATTTCCACATCCCTCCCCCCTCCTTTCAGATAAAATTAATCTTTCCCGCCTCACCAGCCCTTAATCATCGTGTCTTTCATTTTTCCTCCCCTCAACCCTGCCCCAATATCTGGTTTCCCCCACCCCCTCTTCCTCCGTAACTACAACAACAAAAAGCAAACTGAAATAACAAACTTCTGTGTATTATATTTTGTAAACCTGACGATTGCGTAAAGTGGCGAAACAAGTCGTGATATAACAAAAAGTTGTAGAAAAGCACTAAGCTGTATTAATTATGAGTGCGGCATTAATTCCCCAATAACTAATAAAAGTGAAGTATTATATTATCGACCTCTCCATGGAATGTAAGATTAGTATCTCGAGGATAGGTCAAACATTTACAAACTATTACTCGTTGCCAAAGTTTCGGTGTATAATGGACACCATCTTTAGGGATACTATATTATGGTCCAACAACATTATTAATGAAGTAACATAAAAAATATCACAAGTTTCACCTTACAAATCAAAGTATCATACACGTCATTACAATATACAAATAAGAATGAGTTGGAGATGTGGAATGTTTAAAGATGATGTTCCATGGCTAAATCCGAGGTAATATTTATTTATGTATATTGTAATGACGTGTATGATACTTTGATTTTTAAGGTGAAACTTGTGATATTTTTTATGTTACTTCATTAATAATGTTGTTGTACCGTAAATTTTAGCCCTGAAGATGGTGTCAATTATAAACCGAAACGTTGGCAAGGAGTTATAGTTTGTAAATTTTTGACCTTTCTTCGAGTTACAAATCTTACATAAAAAAATAGGGTGGTAATTATTTTTGTTCAATTTTTTCTCTGGATTATTTCCTTCTTAAAAAACTGTTTTCTTTAAAAATTTCTGTTAAAAAAACGGTGGTAATATGCCTATATTTTATTCTTGTTCAATTTCTCTGAATTATTATTTCCTTCTTTTAAAACGCAACTTCTTCTTGAGTTTTTCGCGAAAATGGCATTAATATTTTATGGAAACATACTATTTTTCCTCTGTTTCTTTCATTATCCCATTGAACGCAATGTAATTTTAAGTTAACTTAGTGAACGAAATAGCGTGGAAACGTGACATTTTCTTATTCGCTTCAGATAGAGAACTAGTATTTCAACAAGTAGACGGAATGTGAATGAAATGACATTTGAGTGATTTTACGGTGGCACCACCTTATAGGGACTCTCGATCTGTTGTTGGGCAAACGAAACAGAATTCAGACCACTTTTTCACTTAAATCCTAATTTCACTTCTCTCAAACCCTACCTTCCTATTCCCTAAGAGGTACTTTTTACTGTCTTTTCTTGTTAAAATGTCATGGAACATTGTCTTTTTACGATCCTCTTCGAATGAATTAACGTGCCCAAAATATCACTTCAGCTTATCTTTTTATTCCTATCTGCCATCGATGTACTAAGCTAACATTGTTACACCATTAACAAAACCAGTCTATTAGTTATTCTGGAGGTGCACTATTTAGAGTTCTAGTGCATAGTAAATCTGTCTGAATCAATTTTAACGTAGTGATGGTTCTGATAAGCTGCAGCCTCAACTGTTTTGGTCAGACAGCTGTTTCAAATAACTGTTGCAAGCAACAGGATATCTTCATGATCGTTCCGCAGTCGCGGCGCTGTGAATCGGCCACTGAAGAAGCTGAAGCTGAAACTGTTTCGTCCTCAATTCCGCTCCAGTTGCACTGCACGTGTGGCTGAGTTGAGGTTATCAACTGCCATTGTTGAATTTGAATCTGTTGCAAGGGGTTGCTAGTTTATTCAGCCAAAATATACCCGCCCATCGTTGCAAATAGAATAAGAACTGTGAAGTGACTATCTTGAATGTATCCAAATGAAATTGTTACCTTATTTAAGTGAAATATTTCTTATTACATAGAATAAAGAACTACCAGCCATTTTGTAACAGTACCGATCGATCGCCTGTTGTTTGGCGTGCCTCTCGTTTTTGTTCGTAACAGGGTATTTCGCGGAACTGTTTCGTTTTGAAACTGTTGTGCCACCACTACAACGTAATCATAAAAGGAGAAATAGTTGATGCTATACTTGAACCAGATAACTAATGGTGCGTTTTGATTTATATATTTATAACTCTTAAGAATGACACAGTTTTGGTAAAGAATAGACAAATCTTGACAAACTGAAACATCGCTTAAATGTCTTAGAGTCACCCTCAGTGGTTGTATTTTTGCCTTACCTCTTCTTTAATTACTTTGGAAAGGTTTAATCTTTGTCAATCCTCATTTCCTGTTTGCTAAAAATATCGTTTCCCGTATTTAAATGATGATGTTTAAGTTAGTAAAAACATCCATTCTTTATTCAAAGGAAGCTTTTTTTTGACAAATTTTAAAACCTTGAATGATTTTTTCATGTTTTATGGAATCATTTTTATCTTTCCTGTGTCTGTCAGATTTGGACGATATAATTTACTTTATTAGTTTAATTTGTTTATAATCTACAATTTCGATTCAAATTGTTTTCATTTGCGTCTTCTCTATAGTGAACTTCACCTGTTTCTGTAATACACGCCAAGGAAATAATAGTATATATTTGTGTTTTTATATTCATTCAAGTATACTACCAGCTGATTGGTAGGTTCTTGGACAGTCCCCATTCTGCATCCCAACCTCATAGGCATTGTCTTGCTTTCCCTCCTAAGGATGGCGCGCAATTAGATCCCTCTTCAATTCTTCATATCTTCTACCTCCTCTTATTTCGTCAAGAATTCCTATCCTCTTCCTTCCTCTTCCACGCTTCCCCAGTGTTCTCCCCTCGATCACTCTCTTCAACATGCACTCTCCTCTCAAAACCTCCTCCATCCATCTCTTCTACCTTCTCCGAACCTCTGCCACAAGATTCCTCTCCTCTCCGACCATATCCAATACCTCCTCGTTCGTCTTTCTCGCCATCCAGCTAACCTTCTCCATCCTTCTCCAAACCCACATCTCAAACGCCTCAAGTCTACGCACATCCTCCCTTCGCAATGACCAAGTTTCCGACCCATATAGCGCCAGGCTCCATATTTTCACCAGCCTCTTCTTTACGTCTCTTCTCAGACCCCCCCCCCTCATCAATTCCCTTCTCTTCGAAAATGCTTCTTTAGGGAGCGCAATTCTGCATTTGATGTCCTTGTGTTTTTATATAAATAATGACAAATGAGAATACTTATATCTTTTTAAATTGCGACTTACTTTCCTTTTTTCCCTTCCTCTGTCCCTTTTTGTCGTTATTGGATCAATTGTCCCCTTCCTTGTGCAGAAACAGTCGCGTCGCTGTCTCAGATTTATCTCCATCTATTATTACCAGAATTCCTGATAGTATGCAGCGCTTTGATGCATTACTGTATTGGTGTAGCATACGATCCCGGGTAAGGAACTTCCATCGCGGCCTCCCTAATCTAGATGCCGACTGGGTACATTTCCATGTTATTTGTATGGGTACCGTGACCCCATTTTATAATGTAATTTGGAAATTTGACGGTGTAAACATGCATTACGGTGTGTGAATTCATTTTCGCCGTTGGGAGAATCATGTGTTGCCGCCCCAAAGGGATACGTGCGTCTGTGTTGCATGCATTCCCAAGAAGTAGTCACGGATCAGCCCTGAAATGTATTCACCAGTGAGGTAATAACGATTATTTTAGGCACTCCGCTCCCTCAATTTCTTTCATATCCTGCCATAATTCATCTACATCTACATACTACCCCGCAAGCCGCCTCAATAGACGTATGGCGGGGGATGTTAGGACACCAGCCGTTTACATATAAAAAGGAAACGCTCTAATGAAATTACGCCTAGCATTTATTGAAGTCCTTTATTGTTCGGGGGAAAAACGAATTCCCATACCTTCGGCAAAATATCTCTCTTAATTTATCGTTTCTGTCGGACCTGGAAATATAGTGGGGTTCTAATATGATGTTCTCCGTGTCGCTCTTAAAGATATCTATTCTCAATTTCTCAAGTAATCTAAGTCTAGCGCGCAGCCTCCGAGTCTCTAGCGGCTCCCAGCCTAATTCGTTTAACATCTGTGTAACGCTCTCTGTACGCCCGTTGCAGTTTTTGAAGAATCGCGCAGCTTTCCTTTGTATTTTATTAAGTTCCCGGATTAAGGCTTTCTGCACCGGATCCCATATGCTCGCTGCATATTCAAGGTGTGGCCGAACGAGTACGAAATAGATTCTGAAGATAAATATAAGATTAGATGCATCGTCAAATGGAATGAAACCTGGGGCCTCACCGTGGGAGACGGGATCACATTCCAACTGATTATTCCATTTAATCCTCAGATTAAATGGAATTCTGTAAAATTGGAATGTTTAGAGGCTATTGTCTATAACTTTTACTCCAGCAGATGATGAATTAGCTATCCTTGCATTGTGGTGAAATACGATAACACCGTTTTACTATCGAAATGGGAGAAAAAAAGCGTAGCAGGTGAAAATGTATGCGTTTTTTACCCATTTACAAATAGTTTGATGTAGAAAGTCTGAATACTTTCATGTTGATATACTTTTTGATCTTGTCGTAATTCAAATAATTTTACGTTTGGATACATCCTTTTCATTGCATTGCGGAGTAAACTGCTGAAGGCATATTTTATAAGCATATAAATAGCATCATCATGCCAGCGGAGCAGGGTAAATATATTTCAGAGTGTATTGTGACTGGAGTCATAGTTGCTTAGTGAAAAAATTATCCCAGGAATCTCAAAAAATTTGTTTGTTATTTAATGAAATTATTTTATTTGGACATTACGGTGAATGGGTTGCCATAATATTCCTCATAGTATTTGGGAAAACTCGTTAATTTAATAAAAAATAACAGTCGTAGTGGTATGCGTGGAATGGAGAAAGGTTTTTAAAGTCGATTGCTTCTTCATTTTGTAACTGGTGAAAAAACATTAAATTATGTATGATAACGAGAGAAAATAACTTCACCGATGTATAAACGTGGGAGAGAGCGTGGAGACTAATTTTTAATCGAATAAAAAACGCTGGACATGTAAAAGTGAGGATTATAGATAAACGTAAAAGTTAGATATTTACATAAAAAATACAGTTTCCGGCGTAATTCGGTGGAAATCTTTGATATTAAGCATAATGAAATCACTTGTGTATTTCCTCACTGTTTTATTTCAACCGACCATGATTTCGGCACGTAGTTCCATTTTCAACCTTGCCGAAACCATGTTTGGTTAAAATAAAACAGTGTGGAAATAGACTAGTGATTTCATTACGTTTAGATATTTACGCTGAAATGCACCTCACAAGGAATGTTCCACATGCTATTTAACGGAGAATTCGAAAAAAAACTGAAAGAAATCAATGCATGGTGAATGGCGAAATTTCTTTTGCGCTGTGTATCGCAGTTATATCGCAGAGAATGAAAAAGATTGACTGAAGATCTTGAAGGCAGTGAAGTAAATGCGAAGGAAACGGATATAAGAAAGGGATAACACGAAAACAACGTGTGTAGTGTGAAAAAAGAGATTGGCTGAAGGGAGACGTTTTGCGCTTCAAGCAGTGAAACTACTGGAATGATTCGCCAGCGTCGGAAACAGTGCATCATGGGACGGAGGAGGCACGGCTGGCATCAGCTTGGAATAGCTCAAGCCATGAACGTGCCTTCTCTGATGTAGTGACAACAAATATGCCTGCCCCGAGAAGATACGGTTGTAGACAAGAAATCATTCTGAGTAAACTCACTCGGATCTTGTGCGATACGCCGTATAGGAGAGAACCTTGAAAATCCCGACTGGAGAAGAAAAGACGTCTTGAGACTTAGCCGAGTGCTCTGCATTAAACTGATTTATCGAAAAAATATAAATTACTCGGAAATAAGAAAGAATAGTTACGCCAACCTCGGTGGCGGCGGAGTAAAGTACTCTACCGCCAAACTGAATCCCGCCTGGGTAGGAAATTAACACCCCCCCGGGGAATGGATGTGCATGTGTGCATTCGACCATATAATAAATGCTTCTTTGAATAGTTATTAACCACTTCAATAATACATTGGTTAATATATGAAGGTTTGGTCATGTCTTTTTTAAGAAACTCAACTTCCTTTTTCCGCCGACGTTTCGCCTTTTTATTGAGGCTTCTTCAGGGCTAGAATACAATGCAAGGAATACAGTTAGTAATAATTATAATACTACAAACATAAAAAAGCTTTCAACCATAAATTTAGTACCTTTAAAGGATTAACTTTCTTACTGCGACAATGGTAACACAAAAACAAACTCTTCCCCTTAGTAACAAAATCAACATAAAAAAACAAAACCAAAATGGAAAGCAAAGCTAAAAGTTTGTTTAAAAAATATAATCAGTGAAAGTAAAAATATTTAAAATGAATAGTATAAAGCATGAGATTAACAATTACAAATATCGTAACTTCAAATTTCGAATGTACATTACATATTTTACGATTATAAAAAACATATTCGTATTGAAATTCTGGAGAACACTACATAATACATAGAAAAATACTTTAGTTATAGGAGATCAAATTATGATAGATTTTGCTTAAATTCTGTATA
This sequence comes from Pyrrhosoma nymphula, assembly GCA_963573305.1. Classification (NCBI taxonomy): domain Eukaryota; kingdom Metazoa; phylum Arthropoda; class Insecta; order Odonata; family Coenagrionidae; genus Pyrrhosoma; species Pyrrhosoma nymphula. Next base: position 19,074,186 of record OY754330.1, on the reverse strand, counting down.
TCCGATCCATGGTTACAAACTGAAGGAGTGTTTCTGATGTGGACCATTTCTTTGAATAACCTCTTCTGAAGGTTCGATTCAAAATCTATAGGTTTCGATTCCTTAAAGCTGAAATTGTGATTATTTTCTAGAGCATGGTTAGCCAAAGAACAGGTCCCGGAATTTGTTTTAATTGAAGATTTATGATTGCTAATTCTATTTTTAAGATACTGTGAAGTTTGTCCTATGTATATTTTTTCGCATTCAAGGTAAGAAATGGAATAAATAATGTTGCTTTTTAAATCGTTGGGGGTTTGGCTCTTGAATTTTGAATAAAGTGTCCTGTTTTGTGTTTCTTGTGCTTTAAATTTTATTATGAAATTGGAATTTTTAAAATTTTTGGATAGTTGTTCAGATGATCCCTGAACGTAGACAATGCTCCTATAGTTGTTTCTTAAAAAAGACGTGACCAAACCGCCATAAATTAACCAATGTTTAATAAATACCTAGTAATTGGCTTCGGCTGTTAGGAACACAGAGCTTATAATTACTATAAAAAGAAAAAGGCTCCCATTCATGACTTCGCAAAAAGAAAAAACCGGACGCTATTGCTATAATTTCAAGAAATCAAGTATAAATTTGAATTGATAAGCAATAATTAACGTAGGTTCCCAAAGAAAAACGTTTGCTGCACTAGAACTTGGTTTCGTTGATGTAGAACATAATGAGGCTCCATTTGATAATTTTTGTGCAGAAACTAAACGTAGATCGTGAAAGTAAAGTTCCATATGGATAGACTGAAGTTGTTTCTTGTTCATAATTATATGAAAGACTTACACTTAGTTACGCCGGTAACAATTGAGTTTAGTTTGAGCATAGCAGAATGAGGAACAGATGGAAAACCCCGATGAGGAAGACAAAGATTGTTAATTACGTGGTCAAATGAAGACGCCCTTGTTCATATACTCAAAGTGACGCCTGGAGAGAATAGTAATCAGAGAGCCAGTATGGCATCCTATTTTGAGATAGAAAAAGCGGTAAAAGTGTAGTTTCTGTTGACAGAACGTTAGATAAATATACTTATGAGCGTTTTAATGAAGCTAGAAGTTTTACTGCTTGAATTCCGAATTAGGGAATTAAATAGAAATTTTGTTGCAATTTTTTTTTAGCATTCTTTGAAAATGGTGAGGTCATTAAAGCACGCTTTCCCGGGGGAAATTTGAACTGTGTAATTTAGAATGAAGAACATGAAGATGGATATTAGGAAAATATTTTCAAAATGCTTTATATGGAGCATTGTGTTTTATGGATGCGAAACGTGGACGTCAAAGAAGAGAGAAGAAAAGTACTTTGAAAGCTTTAAAATATGGCTATGGCGACAAATGGAGAAGATTGGATGGAAAGATTAGATTACGAATGAAGAAGTGCTAAGGAGGATTGGAGAAGAAAGAAGTATACTGAGAGAAATTAAAAAGAGAAAGGCAAAATGGATAGGACATATTTTAAGGAATAACTGCCTACAGAAAATAATAATAGAGGGAAAATAGAAGGGAAGAGAGGAAGAGGAAGGAGGAGGCACGGAATGCTAAGGAATATAAAAGGAAGGAATGAGTTCTGCACAGATGAAGAGAGAGGCCCAGGACAGAATGCTGTGGAGACAACGCTACCGTTGAAACCTGTCTGCGGACAGATGCACCAATGATGATTATGATGATGATGAACTTAGAATGACAATGGACGAAGAATGATTGAAGCCATTGACGATGACGAACTAGCCGTTCATCGAAACGTTGGCAGATATGTAGCCTATTACTGGGTGCATACACGTGAAAAATATATACAGCAGACTCACCGGGAAAATCTTAGTTCATTTCATAGACAAAGATTGTAACGCAGCAAAGCAATTTTTTTGTATAGTTACATCCACTTTGTAAAGTTCTATTCTGTAGAAGAGACGTTCCACCTCCGTATAACCTAGGCTCGTCTATTTAATATTTGACACAGTTTCCCAGGCATAACACATCCACTGTGCTCTTCCCTCTGCCGGAAATCTCACCCTCCAACTGTCCATCCCTCCCCTTCATCGACATTCCCTTCCAACCCCACCCCCTTTCCAAGGTCACTCCCACTCCTCTCTATCTTCCTCGTTGCGAGTTGATTAATGTCACCTTTGAGCGAACGCCGCACCCACTGCTGCCGCTACCACATCTACCTGCCCAACTCTACCCCCCTACCACCCCACGATCCTCCTACACGGCTTCTACTTTTAATAAACTATAATTCCTCAAAGCCTCATGTATGTGTGTGTGTGTGAGTAGTTTAGTGCGTGAAGGATCACTTCCCTCCGTCCTAATTGCGCCTCTTCTCCCACCCCCCCTCTACACTACTTCCTACAACAAAGACCGCCCTCATGCCGGACACTGTTCGCTCTTTTAGTTTCGTCTTAATTTCCTCTCCTACCCCCCTGTTCGTATCTTTCACCTAATACCCGCCCCTCCCTTCTGCCTATTCCTCAACCCTTTCCCCTCCCCACTCCCGACAACACACTGCCTTCCCCCCCTGATTAACGTGCACTCAAATTCCTCGAAACTCCCTCTCCATCCCTTGTTATCATCCACCCCTCTTCGCCTCTTCCCTCGCCGCGGCCAATTTGATTTCCGCCTGCCTGGTCCCACCCTCTGCTCTCCCCCCCCCATCCGCTATTAATTTGACCCCCCCACCACTGCCCAATAGCCACCTCTCTCTCCCAACCCCTTCCCACTCGCACTTACCCCCCTCCCTCCTTCCTCTTTGCCATTTCCTCCCCAAGGGAACAGAGCAGATTCTTCATTCTTCTACCGCCGATGATGACGGCTTGACAGTCGAAACGTCCAAGTTTTCATTTGTAAGTGTTCTTTTTGCGTGTTTCTGTGTTTGTTTAGTGTATCGCTGTTCTATTTATGCATGTGCATCGTCGCCGAGAGCGATTTTCTACCAAGGCATTATATATATATATATATATATATATATATATATATATATATATATATATATATATATATATATATATAAAATACACATGCCAGGGGGTGGGGAAAGATAAGTAAAAAGAGAGAAGACTTACAGGGAACGTTTCAGGCATGTAAGCCCTTCCTCAGCTAGAGAAAAAGTCCTTTCGTTGTTCGACAACCGTTCGTTGTTGTTTCGTTTCTTATGTATATATATATATATATATATATATATATATACATTTGGCTAGAAGTAGGGCGGAATTAAATATAGACACATAAGAAGGAACACTCACACAATAATTTCTGATATTTTGGACGCTGAATGCGGCCTTTCTCACAGATGGAAGGATACAAAATGAACTAACTATATATATATATATATATAACTTCTTGAAGAATCACTCGATCGATAAATATAAAATATGCCGAGAGGGTGGCCGATAAAAATATAGAACCAAGCGAGAAAGAGACTTACAAATTAAAACTTCCAATATTTTGGCTAACACTACCGAAACATTGAAAGTTTTAATTTGTGTCTTTTGCTTGTTTCTATATTTTTATCGGCCACCCTCTTGGCATATTTTATATATGTATATATATATTTCTGAATTTGAGAGTTTGAATGATATACCTGAGTTAGAAAATGATTTTCTGGATGATTCCCTCACGGAACAAAACCACGTTCGCTCCGTTACCTCATGGAACTAGGTCACGATGTCCGCTACTTCCAGTATACGTGTGTGTGTGTGGCGTGGAGGCACTCTGAAAGGTGACGACTGATTGGCTTTGGGTTTCTGTGACGCGAGGTGGACGAGGAGGAGACCTTCACCTCGCCAAGGAAGAGATAAACGCGATATTTTCTTCCATTTTTGAGGCAGGGGATATTTTTTCCACTTCACTAACCTTGATCTCGAACCTCCGGATGAACTCTCAAAATAAAATTTAAGCTATAAATGTGGATTCCTCTTCGTATAGCGGGTGCCATCGTTCCTCTCTAATTTTCAATGACGTTTACACAGATTTTCTCCTGTTTATGATTATATTTTTCTGTGAAATATTGCTTAACTCTATGCAAGCACTGTGGGCAATATTCGCGATGTCGTAATTTTATAACGCGTGTACATTTTTTTCGAGCAGTATTATTTTTTACCGCATGGTATACGTTCGTGTGTCTTGCATCGAAGTTGGAAATGTCTTCAGAAATCATTTGGTGTAAATAATCTTAATTCCGCTTGATAGAGCGGTTGTATATTTCATGAATTTAGGGATGTGAGAAGTACTAAGTTATGTTTAAAAGTATCGCTCTGTATGTCAAAATATTTTATTTCGTTATGTTCATGTCAAAAGATATATGAAGTGATACTCTCGTATTTATAATTTTCTTAGGATATACTGCTCCATTGATATTCTCATATCCGTAGATATGCTTCAGTTTTTTGCTTTATTATTTTTTGTAACCGATAAAGTTAGTCTCCTTTTAGTTCAATTCAGGGCCGTAGCCAGGGGGACGCCGCCCCTCCTGGAATTTCTTTTGCCCACCTAGCTTTAAGAGTCTTTTATGTGGATTTCGAAGAAAAAATTCAAATTTCAGTCGTTACTAAGCGCCATGGTGTGTATATATATATATATATATATATATATATATATATATATATATATATATATATATATATATATATATATATATATATATAAATAAACTATGCCACAGGTGGGACGGAATTAAATATAGACACATAAAAAAAGAACACTCACACTATACGTTGATATTTCGGTTACTATAGAACCTTTCTCAAAGATAGAAGGATATATATATATATATATATATATATATATATATATATATATACATAAAACTTCTTGGAGAATCACTCGGGTGATAAATATATAATATGCCAAGAGGATGGCCGATAAAAATATGGAAACAGAAAAAAAGGACACAAATTTAAACTTCCGATATTTCGGTGGGATCGTGACCATCTTTCTCAGGGTAGAGACTCTCCACCCTGAGAAAGGTGGTCGCGATCCCACAGAAATATCGGAAGTTTAAATTTGAGAGTGTCCTTTTTTTCTGTTTCTATATTTTTATCGGCCACCCTCTTGGCATATTATATATATATATATATATATATATATATATATATATATATATATATATATATATATATATATATATATATATCCTTCTATCTTTGAGAAAGGTTCTATAGTAACCGAAATATCAACGTATAGTGTGAGTGTTCTTTTTTTATGTGTCTATATTTAATTCCGTCCCACCTGTGGCATAGTTTATATATATATATATATATATATATATATATATATATATATATATATATATATATATATATATATATATATACTCTTTCATTCAAAAACAAGACGCTCAAAGGCGCGAATAAATTCATACAATCAGAGGGAATGGTGGGAAAGATGAAAATGTAAAATTTCACCTGACCCGGGATTCGAACCCGGATCTCCCGATTTCCGGCCAGGTATGCTACCAGATACACCAGCAAAGCTACTCAATTATACATACATACGTATATATGTAACGTTTTTGTAAACACGATAACTGCCTCTATTTTGTAGTAATGACTTCCAGATTTATACATAAAATATAGGGGTGCCAAATCTCGGTCAAATTCGTTATTGAGCAAAATCGGGCCAAAGGAGTGGAAATGGGGAGGTTTTATTTTTAAATTATAAAAATTCCCTTTCTCCCTTAGTTTACAACAACATGAATTTTTAAAAGTTACATTATAAGTCCTATAATAATTGCAAATGACTTTTGTTGTGAACGTTTTTTGATTACACAAACAATTAGCTCAAGAGATGGAAAAAATAGGGGTTAAAGGACTAAAATTCATAACCCCCGTATTATTTACAGTACAAAATCCGTTAAAAGTTTTATGAAATTGTCGAAATAACATTACAACTTTTGTGGCAAACATTATTTTGTACGTCCAGCCGTTATTGCAAGGGGTGACAATGTTATCTATTTGTATTTTATGGGTTGAAGGACAAAAAAAATCGTAACTCCCTTATTATTTACTGTACAAAATCCGTTCAAAGTTATGTGAAAATATCAAAGCCAAGGGCCTCCCAAACCAAGGGACTCCCATCACTCCTGCCTACAGTTAAATCGCTCCCGCAAAAATGTCACTAGACCTAAATATAAGATCGCGAAATATATCTTAGACCGATGCTTTTCACTTGTCTTTTAAAAATTTGAGACAATTTATTGAAACATTATCCATTACTATGTTCGTGGGTTAGGAAACTTGAAATGTCCTTTTCCATCAATACTAATTTGTTTATAACGGAATCTCATTTTAAAAACTTAAAGAATTCTTTAAAGAAAATGTTTTGCATTTATTCATCACCTTTCTTCCCTATGTATGCATTTCTTAAATACATATCCTATTTTTGTAATAGTTCCATTCAAGTAACTCTGTATCGCAACTGCACTGAATAGTTTAACGTATAAATTTAAAGGAAAATGATGCAAACATTTGTGAATGTTCTTCGTGTTTAAATAGAAGGCTAACTGAACAATAAAAAAAGCTATCTCGACTGATGTGAAAATATTGCCGACCTTAGGAGATCCGAGACCACATGAACATGTGAGAGTAGCTTAGTTTACTATTTATCGATGAAAACTTATTCTCTTATTTTTTTAATGAATAATATGCTTGGAAAGCGAAAGGCAGAAGGAAATATATTACGCCATCGATTCGCAGAGAGTTTGCGAAATTAAGTTAGGAGAGGAGACGTCATGGGAAAGAGATTGACTTCCTGACGTCCCGTGCTTCAACTCGTAACTGTAAATACGTTATATGGAAGTCCTTTAAAACTTTTCGAGGGCTTATGAATCAGACGATTTGGTCGCTCGCGGGAGATGGGGGAAGGGGGAGGAATATGCGTCGGAGGGGGCATCTCGTGATTCTGGAGGAAAGGGGAGGGCTTATGGTGCAGGAAGAAGGAGGGAAGGAAGTAATGCCGGTTGCAAGTTAGGGGTCGTGCATAAACTACGTTACCAACTTGGTGGGAGGGGAGGTGGCCGCCTAAAAACCTACGGTGGGTAACGAGGGAGAAAAGAGTAGTGTCACTCAAAGTAACGTATCTGTTACAATGTGCCTTCTTACACGTCAACATCGCGTCGACAATACTACAGAGTTTAGCGCGATGAAGGGCGCGCGGGGTGTTTCATACACCCCACTTGCTTCTACTTTAACTCAATGTAACTGAACCATTGCCTCTAATATGTTGCAAGTCTGTTAACATAAAGGCGAAAGATGAAGTGAAGCATCTATGAGTTACGATAACTTCGAACCTATCGTGGGGAACACATATAAGAAATATTTGTGGCAGAGCTCTGAAGAAGCTAGGATTCGTCAAGCGTATTGTGGGAAGATTTTCGGATGATAAAGTAAAAGAGAGGTGCTATTTCGCACTCGTCCGGCCACACCTTGAATATGCAGCGAGCATATGGGATCCAGTGCAGAAAGACTTAATCCGGGAACTTAATAAAATACAAAGGAAAGCTGCACGATTCGTAAAAAACTGCCACGGGCGTACATACAGCGTTGTTACACAGATGTTTAAACGAATTAGGCTGGGAGCCGCTAGAGACTCGGAGGCTGCGCGCTAGGCTTAGATTGCTTGAAAAATTGAGAATAGATATCTTTCAGAGCGACACGGAGAACATCATATTAGAACCCCACTATATTTCCAGATCCGAAAGAAACGATAAATTAAGAGAGATATTTTTCTGAATGGATAGGTATGGGAATTCGTTTTTCCCCCGAACAATAAGGGACTTTAATAAATGCTAGGCGTAATTTCATTAGAAAGTTTCCTTTTTATATGAAAACGGCTGGTGTCCTAACACCTCCGCCACACGCCTATTGAGGCGGCTTGCAGGGTAGTATGTAGATGTAGAAGTCTTCAAACCATCAAAATTATTGCAGTTTAACCTTCTCGCGGAGTAAACCTCGTGACAACACTTTTCAAGGCAGCAGTCAGAAATGTGGGGAGGGGAGAGAACAAAGTAGATGAGCACAGTGCCTTGCGCCGTGATTCATGGTTGATTTTTAGAATCTAAAAATGAGTATTACTTGTTCCAATTGATATTAGATAGTTCTATTATATATCTCGTTCGGCTACTTGATTTTTCTTATTTCAACCTATCTCTAAAAATAAACTTGCTCAATATTTGAGGAAATATTTTTGAACTGAAAGTTTCATTTTTAGAGACAACGTTACTCGTCGTGGGGGGAGGGGGGGGGAAGGTGGTAGGGGTAGGGGTTGGGAAAAATACTACGGTTGTCAACGAAGTGGGGGGAAAGGGTGAAAAAAATCACCGAAAACGGTAACATAGTTTATGCTCGACCCCTTACCCCACTCCGTTGATTGTGCTCAAATCAACGAATCAATCTATCAACTATCCTCCCCTCGTTTCTCTCCTCTGCCACAGCCTTCAGCGCTCCACCTCACGAATAGGTATATAGCGAAACTTGGTGGCACTCACCAGCGTAGATTCAGAGATCACTGAGGGTAAATCAGGCGTTGAAGAGCGGGCAAAATTACCGAAGGACTCTCGGGAGTGACATCTGGAGGGAGACTCGACCACTTTATCTCTCATAATTTGTATGCTTTCCTCTCCCTTGCGTCATTTTATTTACAAGCGAGTGCCACCAAGTTTCGCTACACCTATACGTGCACTCTCGGGAGTGACATCTGGAGGGAGACTCGACCACTTTATCTCTCATAATTTGTATGCTTTCCTCTCCCTTGCGTCATTTTATTTACAAGCGAGTGCCACCAAGTTTCGCTACACCTATACGTGCACGCTCCCGTACTCACCGCCTTGACACACTTCCGCTCCCCTCCCTTCCCCCTCCCTTCTCCCTCCCCTCCACCGACTCCACACTCTCCAACTCTCGCTCCACTAACTTCTCATTACAACGACATCTCCCAATGAATATCTCTCCAACCGCCTCCTCCTGCTGCTCCTCCTTCACAAAGGTCTTCTTCTTCATCTTCCCTTGTTCGCCCTTGCTCATCCCTTTCCCCCTTATCCCACTCCCTTCACCCCTCCCACCCCTCTCTTCAAACTTCCTTCCCCTCCCTTCGAGACTCTTCCTCCCTCCCCTAACCCTCCCTCCCTCACCCTAACCCTAAAAAAACTATCCTCTTCCCTATTGAATCTATCCCATTTCCCTTAAGGTAGTTGGAGCGAGATATTTCCCTAGTCATAATGGAGACCATATTCGAATTTTATTTATTTTTTTATATCAACGTCTGTAAGAAGTATGAAGTGAATATTGTAACATTTAATGGCGCAAAATTATTGTTATGCATGACAAATATTCTCAGTAATTAAATAAATATATCTTTTTACTTAAATCTCTAACTTTCTCACTTTACTAGGCCTTAACTAGGTTTTCGCAGGTTTTTTCCCACAATTATACACATCGTTTTACACTTATTTCTGAAACTTTATTATGTCGCGTTAATATTCTATTTCTATTGTTTTTCGTATTATTTATTTGATTTATACGTTGCGGTCTTTGTCGTGTATTCATATACTGACGAGGGGTTAGATAGAAGAAGTGACTTTTAAAGTCTCAATTTTGCTCTAATAAAGACGTTTATCTATCTTTTTAACTTAACTCATTTTTTCACGCCGTACGGCTAATAAGCCTTTAAAACAGAAGGTTTTTTCTTGGCGATTCTGTAAACATTACTGCGTTGAGCAATGGATTAATGTTTATAAATAGTAAAAAAGACACAAACTACACACCGTTAGTTTTTTGACGACATCTAGGCGTTATAAATTCCTAATTATTTTCTATATTCTCCCTCTGTCTAACCTTATTATATAAATAATATCATGTATGTTATAAATTTTACGTTTAAGCTACAGCAGTAATCTAGTTACTTATTTTCACTTTAATGTCACAGTTACTTAAGGAGTACGTAATTAAATCCTTCTTTATAATACATCTTTTATTACGTTTTTATTTTTGTTTTTACTTAATATAAATTCACAATGTCATGTAAATATATTTTTGCTGCTTGGAACTGGACTGGACTGTGGAACCTTCAAGTAGAAATTTTATAGTTACCTGTTACAGCAGTAATCAAACCATCCATTTTTTACTCTAATGTTTCTGCTATTTTTGAGCATGTAATTAATTCCTGTTTCCATGTAAATTTTGTATTACGTTTTCCATGTAAATTTTGAACTATTCAAAATGTCATTTACGTTACGTATTTGTTGCTTTTAGGGGTATGTACCCAGAGCATTGAATAAATCTCTTATCTTATCTGGAGCACGCAGCCATAATCGATCGCATGTATAAAAAAAAGCTTGTATTATTGGGCAAATTACTCGAAAAGTAGTTTGGTAAGGGGTTAGTATTTTGATTTCATGAGAAATATTAGAGTTTGTTTCTTTAAAATGAGGCCAAATTCATCAAATTCTAGGTGAAGTGATATATTTCGCTCATACTACCTTTAAAGGTTCCACCCTCCCCATCTCATCTCTCCGCATTCCTTCCCCTTATCCCTGGCGCGTCTCCTTCCACATCCATCCCATCTCCGTCTTCCTCGCAACCATTCTTCCAATCTCCCTCCTTCTCGTTTTCCCGAGTCTTCGCGACTCATGGTTTATTCTCACCTAAATTTTCTTCTTTTTTCCCGCAGTACCTCGACACAATTGATTAGTGTGTCCCTATATGATATTTTGTCTCGCTCACTTTAAAATAAAAAAAAACTCAAAACGTATGCGGGTGATGGACTTTGATGTAAGTTGTCCATAAGTTTCATGCAGCAATACCCGAATCAAATGGAGTGGTTATAATGAAGAGACTCTCTTCGTCCAAGCAAGGGACGAGGATTCAGCTGTAGTTGCAGGCAGGAGTAACAGGATCCTCAAATAAAATATTTCCGAGAGGACCCCTTCCTACAAGTTAGGACATCATATGTTTACGGAAAGCATGCTAACTTAGCCATTTTAAATTTGTTTTCAACACAATGATTTTGCTTTCTCGTTAGTTTTCAATCGATTGTGTCGGGAGTAGTTAGCAAAATATTTCGCGCATAGAAAGTGGGACTCAATGGTAAATTTCTCTGCAAACATCAATTTAACAGAACAAATAACAATTGTTGTTAACATTTATAGTTAATAATATATTTTTATCTCATATAGCCACGACGTTGAGCAATTAGGAAATTTTTAGGCTTGCATCGCGTGTCTGCTGCATGTATTCCAAATGGGGAAGCCGACGGGCCGCGCGAGAGAAAATTGTAAATGTTTAAATATTTATAAAAAACGCATTTATGAATTGCCATTAACTTTGATTTTTGGAATAGTTAGCTAGGTATGTTTACATAACGAAAACAAAGTTTCGGCCTATTCTGAGACGGAGTATTTGAGAAACGTTTATTAACATTTCTTTGAACATTAGTAATTAACAACAATAGGGCATATAAGAAAATAATTTTTTATTAAGATATTTACATCCAATAAAGATTTAGCTTTAATAAGATCTATTAATCATTGTTGTATGGCAAGTACAAGCGGAGATATAAGTGATAATATGATTTAAGGCTCGGATTTTTGCCAAAAATGCGAAAAAATTAAAATATGCATAATTCGCTCAAACATTTTTTTTTCACAAAACAGTTTGAGGGTATTCAGTTTGAGTTGGTATTGTACCCATAAACCAATTTTTATAAAAATCTGAGACCCTAAGGGACAAACGTTTGTTGAATTGAGGTGGAATGACCCATATTACATTTTCGCAAACGTTTGATACTGGAACCTATATCTACTATTTTCTTCACCCCTTTTTCTTGATTTTCTTTTATTTCCACAGAACCTCGACAAAATTTATCAATGTATCCTTTTATGATGCTTATCTCGCTTACTTTGAAATTTAAAAAAAAATCCAAACTGTATGTGAATTACTGAATTTGGTATAAGTTTTTCATATTTTATATTCGCAGTGAAAAATATTTAATGCTGGAACCTATTCAATTTTCCTCACCCCTTGTTCTTGACGATATACTGTGCCGTAATCCCGGTTACCTGGAGCATTAATGAGTCAATTGCAGAAATTAATAACCCGTAGGTTAATTTTTTCTCTATATTTTTCCAAAATAAGGTGTTCCACAAAGTATAATTTTATGCATTCATTAGCTACATTGATGCATTCATTAGCTACATACTCGTTAATTAGGAGATGTAGGCAATGTTTTGGAACAAGTTATCATAGATGCTGCTTGGTTTGAAAACTTTTCCTCGAAGTTTGTGTTATGATATCAATTAAGTAAACCATGCTTTGCAGTGATCCTTTTCGAGAATTATGAATTTTCTCGTTGAAATGTAATTACTATAATTGCGCGGCATCTAACGACTGCAGGGGTGAGAGATGAAAAGGCGGATAAAATTATAGAAATAAATAAATATATATATATAACTTCTAGGAGAATCACTCGGGTGATAAATATGCAATATGCCAAGAGGGTGGACAATAAAAATACAGAAACGGAAAAAAGGTTGTGAGTGTTCTTTTTTCCGTTTCTGTATTTTTATTGGCCACCCTCTTGGCATATTGCATATATATATTTATATACACAAAACGAAAATTTCGCCAATAGGCCACAACAATAAAAACACTTGACAGGGGGTGGGGAAAGAAAAGTAAAAAGAGAGAGAGGACTTACTGGGACGTTTCGGGCATGTAGGCCCTTCTTCAGCTGTAGAAAATTGAGAGAAATAAATAAATATATATATATATATATATATATATACGAGTTCGTGGAAAATCACACACGCGATAATTCAAATAAAAATAAACTTTGCCACAGGTGGGGCGGAAATAAATATAGAAACACAAAAAAGAAGAACACTCACACACTATACGTTCTGATATTTCGGCAGCCGAGCTGCCTTTCTCACAGAATTGATGCCTTTCTCACAGATCTCTCTGATTCTGTATCCTTCCTTCTGTGAGAAAGGCAGCTCGGCTGCCGAAATATCAGAACGTATAGTGTGTGAGTGTTCTTCTTTTTTGTGTTTCTATATTTATTTCCGCCCCACCTGTGGCAAAGTTTATTTTTATTTATATATATATATATATATATATATATATATATATATATATATATATATATTGCAACATGAGAGTACCATGTTCATTTGATGCATACTTCAAAGTGTAGGCTTCATTGAAAATTATGAATTCAAAGGGAAGAGGAGATGTAAGTATTATAATTGGAAGGGAGATGTGTTTGTTACTGATGATCGGATCCTGCATTTGACTTTCTCCCTCATAGGGTCGCCAACATTAATTTTCTTTCCGAATCAAACATTTGAACCGTATCGTATCCAGCCTACATCCCTCTCTAGTCGTCGTCGTCTCGTTTGGTGCGTTGTTTTTCCATTAGTTGGGAATAGGGATCGTGTTGAGGCGGTGGATCCGGTAGCAATTTCCCATCCCAAGGCCCAAGGGTTACGAATGCAGATGGTGGCGAAGATTTTTCATTGGAATTCCGATCCGTGTGAAGTCATACTTCAAATGCAGTACCTACTTCGTCCTTCGGTTGGAATGTTAAACCGTGGACCCCTATCAGAGTAATAGGCTAATGCCCACTCCTGCTTTCCCTCAACCCTTTCTCTATTTACCAAATATTACCTTACCTAACCAACCTACCTAAGTGGTGCAAATGACCTCACCTGTCTGTCACCTACTTTGACAACCATGCATGAAAATGTCCTACCAAATTAAGGAGCCCGTATTTTTCTCCACATACGGATTCAGTGGTAATGTATTCCTTTTTTATTACAACCATACGTATCACTTCTCTTAAATATGGACAGATATGCTTAAAAGATTGGGATTTGGATGTATATTAGGGACGTTACTAGCGCTCATCAATTCAAATACCGTAAATCCATCTTGCGTTCTCTCATCCACAGCATTGGGAAAGGTTTGTTGGGCAAGGAATTCTTGGATAACTTAACGGAGAAGGAGTAATAAAGGAAAGAACAGGACGGGAAGGGTTCAAAGGTTTCATGCGGTAAATGAGAAGTGCTCTAGTTATCCCTGTCTTCAATTGAGACCTAATAATGTGTATATACGGGTAAATTTACTTCTATAGTTTTATCAAATAGACATGTGCTTCCTTGCAGGTGATGAGACTTGAAAGGAGATGAACATTTTGCAATAAAAGTCTCTCCCCTTTCCTTAGGAAACCGAAGTTGAGTATTTTATTACGCGCCGCAGGCTGGTGAGAAAGGGCGAGAATCATGTGAGCGAAAGTTGGAGAGTTTCCTTTTGAACAAAGGGCGTCCGTTTCTCAAGTTAGTTGTCTCGAGAACTTCCCGAGATGAGGAACCCAGCCATTGGACTTGGGGGTGCATTTGGAGAATTGTTCAGAATGGTATGCAGCGTAGACAAGGAAATGTCATACCAAATAGTCATTTTCATTTATGTATTGGCTTGAATGTAATGCTTTTTAGGGTAAACATTATTTATCTCCATTGCTCCTCAGGCATTGCTTCCTCCTTGCTGAGTCAAGAGAATACATTGGACTTTGACGAGTTTAAACAAGGATTAGGATGACGGAGGTGCATTAAATAACCTTGTATGCATTTGAAACTTTCCATTGAACTCTATCGTACGGCTCAACCGAAACCGGTTAATGATAAATACTTTTCCTTAGCAAAACTGCGTCGGTGTCTATTCAGATTAATATAGGTATTCAGATTGTGCATAGTGATAGCATTGTTCATGTACATTGAAAAACATCTTAACGTTCAAAAACACAAAAAAATTACAAACAGTGAAAGAATGATTCCTATCTTCATGTTACCGATTGTATTTATAGGTTCTCTGTCAAGCAGTTTCCTCTCAAATCCTCGTCTGACTTGATATTTATGCATTTATCGGAGTTCTCCTCTTTTCTCAATTCACAATGTGGTCATTCGTTGCAAGAGTTTGGAAAATTCAAAAAGAGACAAGAGATAGCGTGGATGCGAAGTTGCTTGGACTCGCTTATACTCATTCGCTGCCCCAACGCTTCCTTACTGAGTATTGTATAGGCCTGTGCGATTGTTCGATTAATTGAATTATCGATTAAATTATTTTAACAATTGATCAATTATTTCAGCGCATCGATCCCGATGTGGTAATCGACTCGATTGTCAATTTTTTTCAAGTGTCAATTGTTGTTCAACAGTCAATTGTTATTCAATTCACAATTATTGTTAGGTAATCGATTAATTTACGATTATTTACGGTGATGATGGCCACCCCTCTACCCCTCCCCCCCTGAAGTTAGCAAGAAGAGATCTAGCTCTATACCGGCAACTAGCACTGCGTCCGAGAGGTTGTTCAGTCTCGGTGGGAACATTGTCATCGACACACGCCAGTGTCTGTCGGATGAACACGCTGAGGATCTCATCTGCCTGTCTTTTAATAGCGATCTATTCCTTTAATTAATTAATGAAAGCTAATTGATTGAATTATTATTATTTTTTTTTTTCAAATTAGTTTATTCATTCTTCTCATTGTCAAAGGAAAGCCCTTGAAAAGCACGACCCAATTGAGTCCTGTCAATTAATTCGTTGATATCAATTAATTGATTGATGTCAATTAATAGGTCGATGTCAATTAATTGGTTGATGTCAATTAATTGGTTGATGTCAATTAATTGAGCAATTTCTATTAATTGACACCAATTTCGGTGTCAATTAATTGGCCTTTGTCAGTTAATTGAATGACTTCAATGAATTGTCATTTCTTCCATTCCCGATAATTGAATCGATCACATTTACAATTATTCCAATAATAGATCGATATCGATATTTTTCGATAATCGCACGGGCTTAGTATTGCATGAGTTGGATAATGGTTCCGGCCACAGGCAAGTGGTGGACGGTAGGGGTTGAGACAGCGGATGGATAGGGGTGAATTATGATGGGGGTTTGTGATTGGCCTTGGGAAACCCTACCCTTGTGACGATTCGGTGTAGGGGAGGGGATGAGGGAGAAATGTGATTAAGGGGCGGTCGAGAAGGGTAAGAGAGGGGTGGAGGATGGCCTTTGTGGAATGTAGTGAAGCGGAATGGGGTTGAATCAACGACCGGCTGAACGGACCATCTTGGCTTTAATCTTGTGTCTGCGTGAAAAGATCATTGCAAAACTTTAAATGCTTTTCCACTTGCTCCTTTTTTCCCCCACAGATCGTCTCAAGAGATTGTGACAAGGCGTATTAGGTTAAGGTAGTTTGCACGATAAATAAATTCACCTAAAATCTGATGTTTTTTACTTAATTTTCAAGCAAACGTGCCATCTTTCCAATGATATCAAATATTAACCCCTAGCCGAACTACCTTTCGAACAATATGCCTGAAAATAAAAGCTGTTTTACGTGGGATAGATTTAAGACTCTTTGCTCCAGAGGGAGAATATTGAAAAAATTAGCAACCTCTAACACCTATATTTTGTAAAAAAAACTATGTGTATTTTGTGTGTATTTTTAGCTATTTATAAAAATCAATCAATTACCTACGAAAATACATTTTACAGAATCGCAATAAAACCCTCTATTGTGAATGCGATTTCACCGTAGGGTAAGGCGTTAAAAAAATAGTGAAGTTAGTGACTTATGCGGTTATATTTATTAAATTACTGAGAATTTTTGTCGCACATAACTATATTTTTGCACCTTTTATATCAAAATATTTACTTCATACTTACTAAAGACCCTTAAATTAACAAAATGAAATTCGACTATGACCTCTATTATGACTAGGGAAATTTCTCGCTTAAACTACCTTTACAAACATGAAACAGAAGATAGGAATCATTTAAAACAGTAATGCATGTGATGTTTTTGATATGATTGCGTTTATCCCTGTTTTTTATGGTGGCTATTAGTTGTTCGTGGAAAAAAAATGTCGGAACATTTATGTTGGACTTTCTGGGTGGATTAAAAGGATTGCTGTTTTCCACAAATTGAAACAATTTAATTATGACCTAGGTTTTAATGTATTTATCATCATCCGGAGCATGATGATGATATAATATCTTTAAACCTAGGTCTTCATTAAACTCGTATTTATTTGTTAAAAAATTGTGCATAATTTATTAAACTATTATATTTAGACTCCACGCAATATCACCTGAATTTGTTTTTTGTTGGGCATTCTCCCCTATTTCGGTGTTTTTTTTTAACTTGATGATTTTTCAAGAGGGAGTGGCTCAGAAGTATATTCTTAAAGACGGCCAAGAACTCCTTTAATTGGTGTATTGCTAGTGATGTAAGTCAAGTATGCAACCTATACGTTTCTGGTATCCCCATTTACGGTTTTTTACATGAACTTTGTCATTTGTTATTAGTTCGTTGGAGTTTGTCACGAAATGCTGGAGTTTTATTCAAATTTTATTCAAAGGACACGTAAAAATACATGTATGTACGTCTTGCAATAAATAATTTGGGTGTTCTCGCCACGAGACGTTAGCCGTGCGGAGTAATATTTTTTGTGCACTTTATCGTCAGAGATACCTCTCTAGATTCGCTCAATCACACCCCTGTTATGTATTTAAACGCAGCGCTTTTGATATTTTTCCAAGATAGGCACGAAGTGATTGTGACGCCCACGTATTTACTTGGGTTCACCCGCTACAATTTCGTAATGAGTGCTACACCGTACGCTACTTCTATTTATTTGAGCCTCTACTCATTGCTCCTGAAGTTAAATTCCCGTAGATATAATACCCTCAAAATCCAGTTCTGTAGTAACTTATCAGAATGCTAGACATCGTTGACTGCAGGAAATCATGAAATTAAAAACGTAGATGAAAATAAGGAATGGAATGAGTGAAGTCATTCATGTCTGTCGCAAATACAGCGACGATGATACATTGCCTAGGGAATGAGGGAGTCTGGGTAGCGTAGTGGTCTGTATATTGGCCCAACAAGCTTAAGATCCGTGGTTCGGATGAATGATCTGATGCTTTCCCGGCGTATAATGTTGGTGGAGACTATTCGGGTTCTCCACCGGATCACACTATGCATTTCTGCCGACGTTTCGGTGTACGATTCGTCCATCATCACTAGGGAATCAATGCTGGTCGTTCCCGAAACAGGCTGATTTTATATCGGGTCAATTTCTAAGGAATGGAATGAGGCTGGGACCATTTAATATTTACATTATTCATTAGAGTAATCTACCGGTTAGAGGTAGGTTGTGATGAAAGTCAGAAATATCCAACGGACTCTTACACGTGCCGTGCCCTTTCTACCTCTAGTATTTCTTTCTTCATCTCAGCATAAGTCCTACCTTTCTTCATCCCGTCCATAAAACCTATTCTCTTCCTTCCCCTTCCCCGCTTGCCCAACATCCTTCCCTCTATCACGGCCTTCAGAAAACCATCGTCCCTCATTACCCCTTCCAGCCACCTACCCTGCCTTCCCCTAATCTCATCTATAAGTTTCCTCTCCTCGCCCACCATGTCAAGCACTTACTCATTTGTCTTCCTTTCCGTCCAACGCACCTTCTCCATCCTCCTCCACACCCACATCTCGAAATCCTTCAGCCTATTTTCGTCTTCCTTTCTCAAGATCCACGTTTCTGCCCCATACAACGCCACACTCCATATCAAGCTCTTCACCAGCCTCTTTTTTACATCCTTACTTAAGGTCCCCGTCATCAGCTTCCTTCTATTATTGAACGCTTCCTTCGCTAGCGCTATTCTCCTCCTAATGTCTTTGCTACTATGTCCTGTTTATTCTAGCGTACTACCCAAGTAATTAAATTGTTCTACTTGCTCATTACATCAACCTGTTAAAAATCCAGTTGAAACTTTGGGTACATAAATACATCAAAATTCAATTTTTATCTCTGATATCAGCTTTAACTAGTAGTTTTTCGTATTGTTGTGAAAGTGAGAGTCAAAAATGTAGGATATTACATTGAGGTAGTAATTTAAAACTAGATAACCCGTGCGAAAATTTCGCACTTTCACGCTATCAAAGAATAAGTATGTCAAGGAAACGGTGTGATTGAGTTTTAAATGGAGAAGAAGGTGTATCATAAAGTACTTACTAGTCTTTATACTTGTTTTCTTGCAATAATATACAAAACATATGAATGCAATACAGGCAAGAGAGTTTGGTACCAGTAGGAACAATCATGACGTCTATTACTGAATAATGGCACGCAATTTACAAAACTTCTTGAAAGACAATATTAGAAGTAACAATGTTGTCGTTTGTAACTTTTTGGTTATGAGTTTCTTTAACACAAACATAAATATCACGGAAAGTTCGAACTCTAGAATATGGTACATACAACTGTCTTATCGAAAAGTTGGTCACGATGGAATCGACATGGAAAAATCGAAACTGTTAAGTCCAATTAATGGGTAAATAGCGAAATTTGAGATTGAGATTATATTTTTCGTCAGAAGCCGGTGATTCAACGTTTAAAATGATACCTCATTTATCACTGTAGGTGCAGTATTAACGGAGCATATACGGAATGACAGAAAAAGACCTTTCTGTAATAATATATATGATTCTGATTTTGCAGACCTCGATCTCTTTTCGCCCAAAAAAGCCCCCTGCTGAGTCGCTGGATATTCAATAAGTTGGAGATAATTTTGTGATGCTTTATGGAAATCGTATGGATTCGGCGCAAAAAACGACTAATGAATTTTCTACGCGTATTTCTTTACGAGTAGGCCAATGCATATGATTGGCTTCTTTCCTCTGACGACCTACATAAACCCTTGCAAGCTTCGATTAAAAATTCATGAAAGTTTGAGCGAATACGGTTTGATTACAAGTTTGGAACAAGACAAAATCTCTGGAAAATGTTTATGGAAAGAACTTATTTACGTAGATTACTAGAACAGAGAAGAAGGGAGACGTAGTGGCGTTACGTGAAGAAACCTTAATTTTGAATCGGGAAAGTTCTGTCATGAAAATTCCATTGTTGGTTGGGGGACTGTGACCTCCCCTTCCAAAATTTAGCTTCTAATGTTTACATATGATTATTTTGTGAAAGCTTCGATTTTGATTCAAAATGGTTTCCTCACTGTAGCCAAAACTAGGTACACATCGGAAGTTTATTTTTTCCCCGTTCTTTATTTTGTGGTATACTTAAGGTACTTGAAATTTTCAGTGTGCCTAGCCGTAATGCCTGTTATTAATGTGCTGATTAGAAGGACAATCGAATGCGCGATCACAGCCGCATTTTCAAACAATGCATTGCCTTCTATTACACGCGGGTCATGTATCATAATCTCCGTATCTGTGTATCTCATTAAAGATGAGGTCTACCTGCACTGCGTTTAGACAATGGGATACTCTGCTTGCCAACCAATCGGTTGAGCTCTGATAAGATAATGTTCCGACGAGGCCGTCGGGTCGAGAACGGTGAATCAGATTATGTTTTGGAAATTCATGGGCATTGACATACAAATTTATCGATTTTAATAGTTTTACTTTTCTTTGAAATTATCTTATCACTAATTATCACAGTTTTGTAGTCCTGTGGTAAATCATAACATTTTCATTTTTTATGCCATGATGGTTTCCTTCATTTTGCCATTTTGTATTTTTTTTCTCTAAAAGTATGTAGTTTCGGAACTTTTAGTGGAAACAACCTCTGGTAAATACATAAACCCTAGTTGACAACACAATAAATGACTGAAAATCTGTAGTAAGTGAGCAAAAAAGCGAAAATATTATTTTGTATAGAAGTAGGAGGCTATAGGTAATTTTTGTGGCAAATATTTTAGTGATGTGTAACTTTCCCAAACTCGTTTTAGAAATAATTATTCGGATCACGTGAACAAGGATTCTTAGGTGGGTAGGAAGAGGCGTTAGAAAGAAGTGTTATGAAAAACTCTGAAAGTAGGTGAAATTTATATTGAATCGGAATAATTTTTTAATTTAATATGCATACTCAGTTCAATAAACGTCGTAACGTTTATCAAATGCCTTTGTTTGCTTTAAAATCTCAAACTTCGTCCAGATGGTTCCTCTTGAGAAAAAAGCGAATGAGTTGAAACATTTAGAAGTTTTGTTAAAAAAATGGAGTGAGAAATGTTAGGTAAAAAATTCGATCGACCGCAATAATTTCTTAACGACGTAACTTTACAAGAATGATGGTATCAGGGAAAGGGAGTAAAGACAATTTGGGACTATCACAGCGGATGAGGAGGTAGTAGGTGAAGAGCAAGCGGGAAAATAAATAATTATGAATACAGAATAAACAGGTTAACACGTAGTAACGAAATATTAATATCGAGAAGCTAAATCGGATCAATTATGAGGCTGATGATGTGTGTTAGTAAGGGTTTACAATCGTCTGACAATCACGTTGATTATTTAAAGAATCGATTCAGACAATCCAGCCAGTGTTGTGTAATACTCCTCTTTAAATTTTGCTATCAACTCCCGTAGATTTGTCTTGAATTGTTTTCCTTTTTCCCACACATTTGATTATCTCACCCTGCATCTTCTCAAAACATTATTAATTCGATGGAGATCGTTTTACACAGAGTATAGGTACCTGGATTCATCACTTGTAGTTGAGCTTATTGGTTACGGAGATAGCGATGGATGGCCATCACCTATTCTGCTGTTTGATCAGGTTACAAAAAAGCAAGGTCTTTGCCCCTCTATTATGCACTACAAAAACGACGGCGAGAGTGGTTTAAAAGGATGAGAAAACCTCCAGCTTCCGGCTTTTTTCCGGTTCGGATGTCCGGAGGAAGTGGAGGGCGCAGGCTTCTGGCTTATCATTTGACGGAACGGGGTCAGATGGAGGGAGAAAGGGTATAAGAGTTAGGAGACAAGGAAAGTGACAAGGGACGAAGAAAAAGATACAGTTTAGAAGGAGTCCGAGAGGGAGTGATGGAGGGGAAGGGTGATGTTAATCAGTCTCCCAAGGATGGAGGTGGAAGTGAGGAGATTAGGTGGGAGGGTATGAATGGGAGTAGAATGGTAGGGGTGGTTTTTGGGAATTAAGAGTGTAGGAGAAGGGAGGGTGTGTTTGTGGGGGAAAGATAGGCTTTGTGTGCATGTGTGAGTATGGGTGTGTGAGCTGGTGGAGGGAGGGAGAGAGAGAGAGGGAGCATCAAAACGGAGGCTGTCTCCATCCCCTTCCTTCCTTCCCCGTTCCCGTAGACTTCGCCTCAGGGGTTCGTGGGATAGTCGGGGGGTGAATGAGGGATTATTTGATGGCGGAAGCGAATGGGGGCTAGGAGAGAGAGGGGTAATGGTGGGGCGTGAGGGGGGTTGCGGGCTTTTAAAGGGTCTAAGAAGAAAGGGTTAGTGTGGGATAGATAGACAGAGGAGAGAGAGAGGAGCAGACGAGACGGTAGGAAGGGAGAGACACGGAGAGGGTTCCTGGGGCATAAAGTCTTCTTGGTGGTTCGGCTTGAGACGGTGCGGGGGTTGGTGGGTGGGTGAATGGGAGGCGAGGGGGGTGGCGTAATGGTTGGGAGTAACTCCGTGGAGGGGTGGTGGAAGGATTGTGCAAATAGAGTGCGGATGTTGAGCGGGTGGCAATGGAAATGAGGCTCGAACTTCGATTCCGCCAACTCTCCCCGTTTTATACTCCCACCACCTCCTTCCCTCTTCCTTTAGAGCTTCCATGTACACTCACTGTTCAAGTTTCATCTCTCCTCTCTGCTCATCGGCACCTTCTTGCATGACACCGTGACTCGTGGGCAGGTTGTGAAGGGAGATGCAGTGAAAGGGAGGGAAGGGAGTGCTAATGTGAAGGTATATGAAGCGGTTTGATATCTATATACATTAAAAAAGAATGTTTGTCTGTTTGTTTTTTGTACAAATCTACATATTTACTCAGATCGTGATGAAAGTTTGCAGACTAATATTTCAAGACAGGAAAAATATCATAGGCTATTTTTAAAATTCTCAGGGCCCCAAAAGGTCTCAAAAATGGGGCCCCGGGCCTTCGGTACGCTTCGTATTGGGTTTTATGCAGTGGTTTCATTTTTTTGCTTTTTTAAATGACTTTCGCTCAAGATAGTGGGTTGGCATTTTGTTTTATCAAATGGTTGAATATAAATCTTGTAATTCATTCAATCAATTATCTTTTCCTATTCGTATTTGTCTGAAAATTCCGTTTTTTATCTGCAAAAAGGCACATTTTTCTCTGAAATCAACAACCCTCCCTTCATCTAACCACTCGTACCCATTTCGGAGATCACCGCACAGTGCGTGCCTGTCTTCCCTTCAAGGTGGTTTCAGCGATGTTTTCCTTTAGTCATAATGGACACATTTTGAAAATGTACTTTTAAATGAATCGTGGTATGTACAGTGTAAGATATCTTCCTTAAGATGTTGAGCAATCTGGGTATTCGCTAGTTTCGGCATCTTTTATTTGATATAAGGTAATTAATTGAAGCTTCGACAATTCACGAGCCGTTCGTGAGCCGATCATTAAGAGAGGGAAACGGATCTCCCGCCTTTCCACTAAGAGTCACTAAAAAGGTGAGATTACAAAATAACCCTCCTGGCTTCCCTTCAAGGTGGTTTCAGCGAAGTTTTCCTTTAGTCATAATGGACACATTTTCGAAATGTACTTTAAAATGAAAGCGGGAACATGAAGCATGGAGTAAATATAAAGATATGAAAAACGCAGACACTTTGTTTCACGTGATTGAACTTCTCAGGATTTAGCCATTTCATGTCCGGTGTGCCGAACTCTGATTAATACTCTGGCATCATCTGGTCCCATTTACCAAGGCTCGATGAGCTGTATAGGGCACTGTCACTCACTCAGTGATTCAACCTGAAGGTTGAGGGCAGAGCTCACCCTCCTAGCCTAGAGAAGGCTTTTGATAGTTGAGGGTAGAGCTCACCCCGGACTAAGCCAGAGGCGTGTGAATTTCACACATTCAGGATAGTTCCTTTTCCTGGGCCACCTTGCACTCCGAGGATTTTTGTTCGGGGGCGTTCAAAGGATTTGAACCCGGGACCCTTCGGTCAGTAACCAAGCGCTCTACCCAATAGGCCACCACGCTCCCCATTTTGCTTAGTTAAGCCTTATTGGTAAGCTAAGCTTTGTGATTTGTGCAGTGGTTTATATTTTGCTTTTTGAAACTAATTTCACTCGAGATAGAGAGTTCAATGTTTTCAATCGATTCTCTTCTTATATGATGAGTTACGAAGGAAGTGTGATCCCGAGGACCATAGGGTAATTCAGCTAGTATAATATAATAATAAAAATAATTTATTACTTCCGAAAACAACCTTCACCAAAAAACAATGATTTCGTACACACATTTTTGGAAGCTTTAGTTAGTCTCTAGGAATAACTGAGCTGAGGCTACCTTCACAGTCATGCACAGCTGCATGCGGCCATAAAGAACAATTTAAATTGTTAATTTAAAAATTATAAGAACTAATAATCAATACAGTACAAATTTCCAATGAGCCAAATATGATGACTATAATTATTACAAGAACTTCACACAATATTATAAAATGAATAATCCACATTGGGCTGAGTAAATAGTCATTCCAATGCCATTTGAAGGAATTTTGTTTTAATATTAACTTTTTTTATTAATCGGTATCAAATTATACACTTTAGGTCCCAAATACAAAAAAACATCTTTTAAAGAAAGTTTAAATAGGTTTAATTTCACGGGACATGGGATTTATTTCTTAAATTATAAAGCGTTCTTCGCAAAGGTTTATTTCCACTTCTCAAATAAAATAAAATGAGTACTTTAGAAATAAATGTCTTAATGGTGACAATTTTAAAAATTTTATGTCAGAAAGAGAGAGAGAGAGAGACTTAGAAGGGTGGCAGTGGGTGATATGGTAGTATGCACGTACACACTTAGACATTCTATTCTCCGTCTACCTGCGGGGGGACTTGGGTTTCTTCGGAGTTGCCAGTCCTTGGCCACTGTCAATCCAGGAAAAAAAAACCATCCAACCTAGAGCAATGTTGCTTTTACTAAAAAGACGATGGCTTTGGGTAAGCATGGTTTAAGGTATTTTGAGTGAGATATTTTCCTAGTCATAATGGAGACCAAATTCGAATTTTATTTTTTAATTTCAGCGTCTGTAAGTAGTGTGAAGTAAATACTATAGTTTTAATGGCGCAAACATATAGTTATATATGTAAAACATTTTCAGTAGTTAAGTATATCCTCATAAGTATCTAACTTGACTCACTTTTTCACTCCATGCGGTTAAAGCGGCTTCACAACAGATGTTTTTTTGCGAAATTTCTGTAAAAGTTACTGCGGTGAGTAATTGATTAATTTTTAAAAATAGTTGAGAAAACATAAAAACTACGCACCGTTAGTTTTTTGACGAATTATAGATGCTTGAAATTCCTAATGTTTTCAATATTCTTCTTTAGAGCACACAGCATTTGTCTATTTCATGTAAAACACCTTATGTTTTAGGCAAATTGATTGACAGAAATTGGCAAAGGGTTATTATTTTGATATCATTGGAAAGATGAGTTTTTGCTTTAAAACGAGGTCAATTTCAACAAGTTCTACGTGAAGTGATAATTCGCTCTAACTACATTAAAGAAAACTGGAATTTTACGGTCATTCTGGTGAATTTGATATCCAAAAGTATTGCAGTATTTATATTTTCTTATCATCATAATTTTATTTTATTTTCTGCTGATCATCTGTCGAAATTTACTGTCGTATCTTAGCCGAGACTTAAGAAATTTTCCATGCCACTATTCTTTTAAATCCAATCTTCATATTGCCATTGTTACTCGAAAATCTTCGTATACGAAGCGTGTCTTATTCACTACTCGCTGAAATTTCTCTGCCTAGTATCTTCGAGTGTACGGAATCTCCTCATTTGCTTCTGATGGTCACATTCGGGAATAAAGGAAAGTAGGCGATAGTCATAAATAAAAGTGCAAAGGCGAATTTTCATTCATGCAGTAGCACGTGCCATTGTAGAACTGGCGCATTTCACTGAATTTATTTTCTCATTTAATCCGTCACCAGTTTAATGGTGTTTACTACTCGCGGAACCCTGCAGTGATGGATGTTATATGCAGTGAATAAATCTGAAACTGGAAATGTTTAGAGCTCTTTGATTTTTAACAATCCTACAACTTCGTATTAAAATATGGCTTGTGACAACAGGTTCAAAACTGTTGTTTATTCTGGATTCAATGGAAACAATGACTTTAAGTTTACAAAAAAATTCGAATCATTTCATTCTTGTTACCTTTCTCATTATCCTCTTGACTTTAAACGATTTGTATCTGCCTCGACAGTTATGTATTAATTTCTTTTTCAAAAGCATTGGTACAAAGTTTTTTTAAATAACAATTTCTCTACCTACTCGGATTACGAATTAATATTTCACACGTGCTCTGATTCATACCGTAAATCGTCCTCTCCCACAATAGTTATCACATTAAAATCAAATATCAAATAAATGGCATGAGGGCCTATTTACTGAGGAGTAAATACATAATTCCTCCAATACTTGGCCATTTATTGATCGTCAGAAATGAACAGTCGTTACCATTTACTAAAAATCTCATAAATCATCAATCTCCAGTTCACTATAAGGAATCTGAAAGTAAATTACGTCGTTGAGGAATAATATTCGCGGGAAACCTTTGGCATAAATAAACGATTAGAGTTCGGTATAATTTTAATCATATCGCCAAGAAGACTTACTAAGTCTCATAGATAATTGAACGTTCTACGGCCGTTAAACAGTTGAAAGAAAATAAATTCCCCAAGGCCGTACTCTTTACTATGGTATTTATCTATGTATCTATTTATCTATGTATGGTATCTTATTTTATGGTATGGTACTTATGGTAAAGAGTACGGCCTTGGGGAATTTATTTTCTTTCAATTACTAAGTCTCTCTTTGGGTCTTAGAATTTCATGGAGCGTAGTTGATATCTTTTTTCACGGGCTTCACCTTCTTCATCACCAGAGGGCAAAGTTGACAGTTGAGTTGTATCCCGCACAAGGATGGACCGAAAGTTAATTTTTTTGAAATGATTGGTCTTTGGGAAAAGGGATAAATATACATTAGTCGGATCAGGTGGCAAAAATAAATTAATTATCGGGACCCCGAGCGAGAGTAGAAATGCCTCCCGAGTGATGGCGAGAGCTTTTATAGGGCCCGCGATGAGCACATCGCTTGTTTGACGAGGGATGACGTTTTGAAAGGCGTTTCGGGAAGAGTGAGTGCATGATCGGGATAAGAAAATGGGAGGGGTTTTTGAAAAAGAGTTGAATTTCAAGAGTATGAGGTAATAAGTGAGAAAATTCGCGACAGCGAAGGGTGATTGTCGTTCGCTTTCTGGCATTTTTCCTTAAAAAAAATAAATAAATGTGATCGTTCGAAGATAATGTGTGCGTTTGTCTTCTGCGATTATCGTTCTCTTTACTTGTTCAGAATCTCCTGAGGTTTACATGCTTTCACCTCAATAGCTCACTCACTCAGCGATTCAACCCGAAGGTTGGCTTGGATAGTTGAGGATAGAGCTCATCCCAGACTAAGCTACAGGCGTGTGAATTTCACGCATTCAGGGTAGGGGGGCCAGTTCCTTTCCCTGTGGACTCGGAGGATTTTTTTTGTTCAGGGGTGTCCAAAGTCTTCACACGGATTTGAGCCCGGCACCCTTCGATCAGTAGCCAAGCACTCTACCTACTAGGCCACCACGCTCCCTCCCAGTGGCTCAATAGCTAGTGGAGGAATAAAGTGTTTTCGGAGCGAAACTGATTCGGTCAGACAGCTGTTGTAAATAACAGGTTAGTTTCGTGATCGTGCCGCAGCCCTTGGATCGTTGCGCTCTGTGCTGTGCAGCGGCAACTGATAGCTGATGCTGACTGTTTTGTCTTCTATTCCGTTCCAGTTGCACTGTATCTGTGGCTGCGTTGCGGTTATAATCTGTTGGATTCGAATCTGTTGCAGGCGGTTGCTGGTTTATTCAGCCAAAACATGCCCGCCCATCGTTGCAGATAGAATTAGAACTGTGAATGACCTATTTTTCATGAATCTAAATGAAATTTTTACTTTAAGTGAAATATGTCTCATTAAATTGAATGCAGAACTACTAGCCATGTTCTAACAGCGCCGATCGATCGCCTGTTGTTTGGTGTGCCTCTTGCTGTCGTCCGCAACAAAGTGTTCCGCGGAACTGTTTCGTTTTGATACTATTTCTGTTGCGAAAAAGTTGCACTAACACTTTTATGTACTTTTAGTGCTACCACTAGCCATAACTCGACATGGTGGTAGAACACAATCGCCGGTGATTTTTGGATCTTTCTTCTGGAGGCTCTGGACAAATTGTAGTGAAAGAATATAAGGTGAAGGAAATGAAAGGTGTTCGTCCCAGAGAGTGATGTGTGTACCCTGTAGTCTGATGGCTGTAGTCCAATTGTTTCAGATCCACTGTAAATTAAGCTTTCGTAAGAAGGCTCATTGGACGTAGATGCGTAATTATGTATGGTCAAGCACTCCTAGCCAATGAGAAGTGGCATGTTGAACCCAGTGTTTCACCGTAGCTGTCATCCGTCAGGAGATGCAGGAGGGAAAATTCCTCGACGAGGACAGGGGAATTCCATTTGACCCTCTCATACCTCTTAGCCGAAGAAATGACGCCACCACGCTGCGATGGGTGTAACTCTCCCGAGTATGTGCGACACCTCCTGGTAGAGTGAGTCGAATTCCGGGATGTACGCGACAGGGTAGGAATCGGGGGAGAGTTGAGAATCAGGGTGGACCAAAGGGTGCTATTTGTACATCGGCTAAACAATGTATTGGGGCATATAAGGCTGAATGTTTTTAGTTACGGCGGCAACAGGAATTGGACTGTGTATTGCTGCATCTGTGGGTCGATTTGCTAAAAAAATAGGGGAACCAAGTTTTTTCTCAGAAATAAGTATTGAAATTCTAAACATTTTTAATATTTTTGGGAAAAAATACTCATTTATCTGCCTTTTAACAACATATTCCGCGTTCTTTAAAGTAATCCTTAGGTAATATATTTGTTACGTGGGAGATACTTGAGAATAAAAAGTAATTCAAGGGTTAGTTAGAGGTTAAACGGTTAGTTAATAGCACCATATCTATCTATTATTTATTGACATTGAAATATGCAGTATGAGGGCATACTAAAGCAATCACGTAATGATGTTGCATGCTGTACGTGAGGTTTTCATCAAATTTGCTTGTTTTAGATATTACGCCTTTCCCACCATAAGAGTGAATTTTTAGTGAAATGCTCAAACAAATCAAAATTATACCTACATGCGGGGAAATTACCCATTTTTGGCAATTGCGCTCTTCCCCAAGCATATATCGATTACTGTCTGATAACTTTAGGGATCCACCTTTTATTTTTATTATAAGACGTCAGACGAAGAATTAGTGAACATAAAAATCTCAGAACCATATGAGCCCACACAAGATTATTCATGAATACCTACCCACTCCATTTTTTAAACATCTCGCGATGGTTAAAGATTGTTCCCCAACGCTAAGATGAAGCTAACGTTTCGGTTTTGAACCCCATCTCTCAATTTGTGCCGAACACCATCCAAACTGGACTAATTTCCCCTTTTGGATAATTTTTGGATTTGACCATTTTTTATGAATTTTTGGATTTTGAATAATTTGGATAATTTTCCCTTTTGGAAATTCCCCATTCCAATTGGATAAGTGAGTACAGGAGCAATTTCTTGCAGTGTGCTCCGTTGAATTCAGCCTTAGTATCTAAGTATTTCAGTGCGATGTATATTCACTTGTGTGTTCTTGCGGGTGACTCCGCAAAGGTAATACCGTGGCTTAATCAGTACTTTTGATTTGACACATGTAAAAAATATTTCTAGAAAAGTACTGAAAACCTCAACTACGAAAGATTGCATTGGATAAAATATACCTTTTATTAAACCCTTATACGGGCCTAAAAATACCCCACGTGCTTACTTAAGGTGGTTTGAGCGAGATAGTTCCCTAGTCATAATGGAGACCATATTCAAATTTTATTTTTTTATTTCAACGTCATGAAGAAGTATGAAATAAATATTGTAATACTAATGGCGCAATAATATAGTTATATATGACGAAATTCACAGTAATTAAATAAATAAATCTACATAAGTGTCTAACTTGTCTCATTTTTTCCTGCCGTACGACTGAAAACCCTTCAAAAAAGCAGGTTTTTTGCGATTCTGTAAAAGTTATTGTGGTGAGTAATAGATTAATTTTTATAAATAGTGAAAAACATACAAAAAGTAAAAATAGTAAAACATACAAACTACACACCGTTAGTTTTTTGACGAAATCCAGGTGTTTTACATTCCTATTTCCTTAAATATTCTCCCTCTAGAGCGCACAGTCATAATCTATCCTATGTAAAACAGTTTATATTTGTAGGCAGATAGCTCAAAAAGCAGTTTGGCAACGGGTTGATATTTTGATATCTTTGGAAAGATGAGAGTTTTTTCTTTAAAATTAGGCCAAATTCATCAAATGCTAGGTGAAGTGATTTTTCGCTCAAACTACCTTGAGATTTAAGGCTGAATTAGCTGTAAGAATATAATAAATGTACATTATTATTATACAAGGGTTACAATGTATACAAACGGGTGATAAGGGGCTCGCAAGTTTAAAAAAACCGCTGATCTGAACTCAATTTTTCCTGCATTACTTCTGCCGCTTCCGTGAGTAGTTCCAGAGAGGCTTAGGGAGGGATGGCCACCGCTTTTATTCATGTCATCGTATTGGCCGGGGTGGGCAGGGCGCGAGGCGCGGGGTGATACAGAGCTCCTCCCTGGCGGCTGCCGCCACATGTCTTCCCATCTCCCTCCCCGACCCAACAACTCCCCTCTGCCCGTTCATACTTCAAACAGACGCTCTCGGGCCTCATTCCAAAAGTCTGAATTTTTTTGTTTCTTTCTTTCCGCTCTTTGTTATGTAAACAATGTGACGCGTCTGACTTTCGCCCTCAAAGCGGTTTCGCACAATAAATTCGTTTGGTACCCGTCGCGCTTACTCAGGCTGAATACGCGATTTCACAGTTTGAATTTTGTTTTTAAACAGTAGGTTGGCGTGTATTGACGACGATGATATTCACGATACGTACGATATTGAAGGGGGAAAACAAACAAAAGAGTTACCGCTGGTGCCTGCGTGGTTTACGACTATCGATGAATCCTTTACCTTGAGAATATTCTTCTCCCAGCGTTGTTTGTTCCATCTTCTTTCTCTTTGTTTCTCTCAAATACGTGTCGTTATAGTTAGTGGCTCTGCGTTGCGATATCACATTTCTTTTCAACTAGCGGAAGATACCCGTTGAAATTCAACGGGTGTGAAAAACATTGGACTTATTTTATAAGAAAACCACAAAGCCTGAAGAACACTGTTAGCATGATCATTTGAGGAGTTCGTAACCTATCTTGTATGTTGTGATCGTTGTAATTCGTTCGTTTTCTAGGTGCACGGAGAGTTGAGTGACTGTTTGTCCCCTTTAATGGACGGGAAACCCAAAAATGGGCCACGCAGACTCATTTCTACTTAAATAACACCCAGGTTGATAGATGGTCACCTCGTCCCTCTGGTTCTCTTGAGCCGTCTTCTGAGTGATTAACAGCTTCATCACTTCCCTTGTGTACATAAATATATTTGCATTCAATGACTTAATTGAGTTCCGCAATTCAACGTTGATATGTGCGTTGAGTATCTTAATCAGGTACAAAAATAGATCATTGATTAAGATCTATTAGAAGCGTGAACAGGGACACGTTTTTCTTAAAGCATATTTGTAATTAAACTCGAGAAATAACAGCATTCCTTCCATTATGTATTTTTTTAAACATTCAATAGGCACTAATGTGTCAACAAAGTGGCGTTAAAACTAACATAACGTTGTGTCTTCCGTATTGTTTTATAGAAAGTGATTGCATCCGAAAGTTCCTGTCGAGCTTTCTACTTCATATGCATGAGAATAAAATGAGCAGATCCCATTTTGTTGGAAGGGATTCTGCTTATTTCTGCTGTTAGAAATTATAGCAGTATTTTCACACCTGAAATTATTACGGTCTCATGCGTATAAATCGAAAGTAGGCACACATTTTGATCCAAATTTCCGGAAGTTAGTGATCAATTATGAATAAAGACCTACCTAACTTATCCCTCCTAGAGGACGGGATTTGCACTGTTCTTGAAATTCTCGCACCTACAATGTGATATATTTTTTGACATTATTTGAATAACCGTTGGGAGGTATTCCTAACTCATGATGATTTTTTAAAAAAAGGGACTTTTGCATAAGTAACGTTTCACTTTCTACCTTTTCACTGAAGGATTCGGGAAAAAAACGATGGCCACTTTGAATTTCCAAATTTACATAAATTTTTGAAGCTTTTTTTTCTAGTTTTCATGGTTGAAGGTTACTTTTAATTAAAAAAGTGACTAGAATACGACACGAAAGATACATTATTATGATAAAAGATCTTAGGCTTTCCCGGCGAATAATAATAGTAAAATCTTCTCGGGTTTGCAACCGGGTATGGCTTTTAAAGGCCAACGTTTCGACGAGTGACTCCCTCAATGTCATCAGGATTTTAACGGCACCAAAATCCTTTGCCGTTGAGTTGGATACTGGGATCGTTTGATGAAAGAGGCTATCGAGATAAGTTTGGAGGAGAAGAAGTTAAATCGAGACTCTGGGCAGTACATCAGCCAAATATGGAGACCGCTACTCAATAAAATTAAACGGTCGCGGTTACAATTCAAATTCAAACCGCCTTGAACGAGCCGGTCAACAATGGGTTTTCAACCGCCCTTGGTCAACTATAAAATCCCCTGCATGGACCAACTCGGCAATCAGTCTCAGTCCTGATGACGATGAGGGAGTCACTCGTCGAAGCGTTGGCCTTTAAAAGCCTTACCCGGTGGCAAAACCCGAGAAGATTTTACTTACATTATTATGAATCACTCGATAAAAAATCAATAAATTTGAGCCCGTGCACGGCAGGAGGCAAAAAATAGGAACAGCGGTTTTGTATATTTGATCAAGTTCTCGTACAATCTTGTTCAACCCGTGGTTGATTACATTTTTTGGGGAGTGCTTCGCCCTGCAGCCGGTGATTCACTTCGCCTGATTGAACACGTGCGCGAAATCGAATGTCGGCAGCGTTGTGTGTTACGTGAGAGAAAAGTGGGGAAGTGTGGATATTGAGGGATACCTTTTTTTCAAGACGCGAAAAGAGCGTTTGAGATTGGCCCACGTTACGTCTTAGCGATTGCGATTCTCCAATCGACTCCTCGTCTGCGCTCCATTTCGCTTTGTTGTTCATTCTTCGAGACTTTTCTTCTTCCCCGAGTTCCTCCTCTCTAGGAATCCCTTCAAGGATCTACTTCTTGGTACGGGGTAGTTAGTTAAGTTAGTTTGAGCGAAAAATCACTTCACCTCGAATTTGATAAATTTGGCCTCATTTTATTGAAAAAAACCTCATCTTACCAATGATATCTAAATATAAACCCCTTGTCGAACTACTTTTCGAGCAATTTTCCTGAAAATATAAGCTGTTTTACATGGGATAGCTTATGGCTGTGCGCTCAAGAGGGAGAATTTTAAAAAATTAGGAACTTCTAGCTTTAACATTTCGTCAAAAAACTAACAGTGTGAAGATTGCATGTTTTCTCAACTATTTATAGAAAATAATCTATTACTCGCCACAGTAATTTTTACAGAGTCGCAAAATAAACCTGCTGTTTTGAAGGGTTTTCAGCCGTACGGCGGGAAAAAATGAGTCAAGTTAGAGGATTATATAGCTTTATTTATTTAATTACTGAGAATTTTGGTCATATATAACTATGTCTTTGCGCCATTAATATTACAATATTTATACCATACCCACTTCTTACAGATGCTAAAATTAAGAAATAAAATTTTAATATAGTCTCCATTATGACTAGGAAACTATCTCGCTGAAACCACCTTAACATAGAATGCAACCTTCTTTGTGGAGGGTTAGGTCATGCTGGAGCATTCAAAAAATGCATTTCCGCTCCATCTTTAGGGTACACACTATTCATCTCCTTCGAAATTGAAAGATACTGGGACGGTGCCAATCCGGTGTCTTCTGATGGAACTTGCTCCATCATTGAGGAAACAGTTTTTCCGCTTTAAGGTGGTTCCATCGTAAAATGTCATTTTATTCATATTCCGTCTACTTGTAGAAAAGGCTGTCCTCTATCTGATATGAACAAAAAAATAATACCTTTCCACGCCATTTTATTCTATAATTGAACTTGAAATTACATGGTGTTCAATGGAGGAATGAGAGATACACGGAGAAAATAGTATTTTTCCATAAAATATAAATGCCATTTTTGCGGAAAACTATTTATAAGAAGGAAATAATCCAGAGGATTTGAATAAAAATAAAATATAGGCATCTTACCACCTTATTTTTCTAGTTATTAGGGAATTACTGCCGTAATTGAAGTCAAAATTCGGTAAATCGTAGGAAATGGCGCTGCAGTCGGCTCCTATGGCTGGAATAAAAAGTTCTTGTAAAATATATTCGTGGAATAATCTTCATTTTTTCTACCTTACTCGTGGGTTTCTAATGGTAACGCATTTCATCAGTGGAAGCAGGATTTTTTGGACAAAATATAAAAAATGTGGAATTTAGTATTTGTTTTGACTCACACAGTCGCGGCGGAACCTCCTTCATGCCTGCCTGAACGCGACCTTGTTTGTTGCCTTGTCGCTCGACACGTCGCACATTCCTTCGTCTCACATTTGTACCCTTTCCCCATTTCTGACACTCGACATCGGTTCAATTACCTACCACTCTGTTTTCTTAACCGCTCTCTCAACGTAGTTGGTTCGAGATTTTTCTCTAATTCATACGTAATAGAGGCTATGTACGACATTTATTTTAAAATTGTATACAGTAATAATACGCTTGAAGTATAGATAGAGAAATAATTTATTTGCACTGGGACATTGTCTCTTAAGTACAACAATACACTACGTAGAATATTTATTTTTTTCAAACATAAAAGCTGGCGTATTAAACTTAAAAAAATTACTATTTTAAACGTAATATACGAAAATTTTTCAAAAATACAAGCTGACATAAAATCTGGGCGATATGTGTACATTCATGGATAAAAGTAAGGAAACTTATTTGCCTAATAACTTATTATAAATATGTTTTTTTAATTGGTTCAGGGACTGCAGTTTCTTTAATTCATCAGTTAGGGAGTTCCAGAGTTTTGCAACGACAACTTGAAATGACTTTTGGAAGGTTACGGTGCGGTGTCTTGGGTAGTACAGATATTGGGATGAGGATCTTGTGACTATTGTTAAAGTGTATGGTGTGACTGGGAAGAGGTTTAGGAGGTATTCAGCTTGCTTATTATGGAAAAGGGAGTAGAGGAATTTGTCCAGTAGTTACATTCGGAAGGAATTTGTAGAAAGCCATCCAAGCTGCTGGAGATACGGGGAGATATGTTCTATGGGGGAAAAAAGTTTCCCAACAAACGGAGCGTCACCACTATCGCTCTCGGGGGAAATACGTTTTCCTTTCTGATGGCATATTATTCTTAGGTCTCGGCCACGAGGAAGGAAATTCAAACACAGTAAGGTGATGGACTAATCGTCCGAATCGGTGATGGATTCCCGGCTGCTCGCATGACGCGAGTGGGTTTCGCGCTGGCCCCAAGAACGGAGGTTCATTAGATAACCTTGAATGCATTTGAAACGTTTCTTTGAATTCTCTCGTACGGCTCAACTAAAACCAGGTAGTGATAAAGGTAAGACCACAGGAAGCTTATCGCTAAAAGACGAATGGTAGTTGATCGGTAGGTTATGTGGAATGTGGATTTGAAAGCATTTGCTTTTGAAGACACTATTTCTCTGTGATAACTTCCAGGGATATTCAAAACATTCCATTAAGTTCAGGAGAGAGGAGATAAATCGATGAGACAGTTGAGGTAGTCTCAACTTCGCTCAAATATCGAGGGCAATGGATTGGAATAGAAAGACAGTATATTGCTGGCTAAAATGCTAGAGGGAGGGGATGAGATGATGACAATACGACAAAGAAGCGAAGACCAAGATGCACGTCTCGAGATGATGATGGCAGCGTTCGTTAGCATCCTACTGACAACTCTCTTACTATTGGCGGGGTGGCCGTGATAAAGAGGACATTAAACTTAAAAGCACCTGTATGATTAAAAACCGCCTCCATGAAGCCGGTATGAGAAGTTCCAGTCCAGTAATAAAGCCAGAAATTAGCGAAACTAATTAAATGGCGAGGTTAGAATTCGGTCATTCGTAACGGGATCATATTAGAATATCGTAACTTTCATCAATTATTAAACATTAGAAGTGTTTATTATGGACATTTAGCTATTGAGAACTTGCAATTGTTGGTAAATATAACTTTATTAATTGATAGTACTTTTTAGAACATTTACTTATTTAGAAAAAAAGTTATATTTCTCCTGTTTGTCACGTATCACCCAAAAAACAACTAGGAAAAATAGATCTGGGCATAAATGTCTGCGTTTTTGGAGATCTATTTCTGCAGTCGGGCCTGGATTGCTGTTGAGAACACCACCTAGAGTGACGTCTAAGGATTACCTACGCCCGAATCTTTCGTATTTTCATCACTTCCTTACATAAACGACGTAGTACCATAATGCGAAGAAATAATATATGTTCAGGACACCTGTCCCATCCACAGTGCGCGAAACTCAGGAGATTTTTCGAGGAGTATTCGCACAGTACAGCGTAACCCTTCCCTCCAAACTCACAGCACCTGAATCCAATACAAAATGTTTGCGACTTAATGGTCAAGGAATGGCAGAATTGCAAAGGGAAGAACCAAGAGACACTGAAAGATCACGTCTGGGAGGTATGGGCATCTTTGGGTCAATTTCATAGGGTCAATGAGTCAAAGACTTCAAGGAGTCATTGATTGTGATGGGGTTAAATTAAATACTGTTTAATAGTAAAGTATGAGTTGAACCGTTCGTCTGCTATGTATCTCCATTTTGAGTGGCCGGAAAATTTGTTTCCTTTGCATTTCTTTATGAAGTTGACAGATAATTTGACCAACAGTGCATCTACCAAGAGTTTATTTATTCTCTTTGCGTTTATTTAAAATGAGTTACTTTAAAATACTGTAAAAATATTAATTTACGAATACTATGATATTAAAAAAATCTTCGATCTTGAATAAATTCCTTAAATATTTTTTTTGATATGCTGGAATTTAATATGATAACTCCAGTTACATAATCTAAAGTGGTTTCGTACTCCATCTAGAAGCTTAAATAGTTCAACATTTCAAAAAGGCAATCAATCATAAGCATAATGCAATATCTATCTTACTTACTGTTTTTTGTCTTTTTATCTACATCTGCATACTACCCCGCAAGCCGCCTCAATAGGCGTGTGGCGGGGGGTGTTAGGACACCAGCCGTTTACATATAAAAAGGATACGCTCTTATGAAAATACGCCTAGCATTTATTTAAGTCCCTTATTGTTCGGGGGAAAAACGAATTCCCATACCTATCCGTTCGAAAAAATATCTCTCTTAATTTATCGTTTCTGTCGGACCTGGAAATATAGTGGGGTTCTAATATGATGTTCTCCGTGTCGCTCTTAAAGATATCTATTCTTAATTGCTCAAGTAATCTAAGCCTAGCGCGCAGCCTCCGAGTCTCTCCTAGTCTCCGAGTCTAGTTTATTTGTGTATTTATTAATTCATTAATACATATTTGCGCATAAAAAGCTTATTTATTTGCCTATTCATTGAAAATCTACCGCCATGCTTGAAATGCGCATTGAAAATACGTTTGTATTCTCGATTAAAAGAAGAAACTCTTATTCAATGCGGTGTTCTTTAAATATCGCAGGTTGTAAGGATAGTAGACAGCGGGTGAATCCCAGGACTTTGCTATAGTGCGAGAATTGGAGCGAAGCCAAGAAGAAAAGGAGAGGAAAGGTAAAGAATGCAGAGGAAGCTATGGCGATAACGAGAGCGTTCAATGGGTTCAATGATACGTTTGAAATGCATACGTGGCTGTCTAATGCGCCTCCATTTGGAAGCCAGCGCGAATAACACTCGGGGAAGGCAAGTGGCCAGTAATCCGTCACTGGCTTCGACGATGAGTCCATCACATTACTGTGTTCGAATTTCCCTCGTCGTTGCCTTGGAATAGTATGCCATAAGAGAGAAGGCCTATTTTTCTCCAGAGCGCTAGTGGCGACGCTCCGTTTGTTGGGAAACTTTTTTCCCCCATAGTTCATCCCGCCGAAGATTGAATATAAATCTTAAACGTGAATTTAATGATCCCTGTAATTTTACATTCTGTTCAACAGTAAGGTCGTTAAATACTAATGAGCAGTAATCAAGATTATTAATGAGAAACATATCATGATTTTTATGAAGCAGAAGATTTGATTTAATGACTGAACTCCTCATTAAGTAAGAATACATGTTTGAGGCTTGAACTTAACTTATTTGCTTTTCTCCGCACGCCGTAAACGCCGTCTTACTAGAAGGTTTTTTGGTTTTTTTTCGAAATGTATCACGGCGAGCAGTATGATTATTTTTTAAAAATATTTAATAAAGCATATCAAATGTAAGCAATTGTGTTTATGACGAAATGTTTGCGCCAGACCTTTCTCTTATTTTAAATAATGTGTTTTTGGAGTGTGAAGTCGTCGAACCGGATCCCATAGAAAACGACAATTACTTTGATAATGTCTCGAACAGAAATTTAGTAAATGGGTGACAATTTGGTATCATTAGGAATATGAAACGGTTTTCATTATAATGAGGCCTAATTATGGAAAGTTTTTGGTGTGTCGCTATAATAACCTCACTGAAAAGAGATAATTTTAGTAAGAGGTATCGTCATAATCGTTTTAAGGCTAAAAAATGTTTGTGAATTTTTCTTTGGTGAGTCTAATCTCAACTATGAAAGGGCATGCCAATTTTATTTTCTAATATTTCTCCTCAAATGTACATTTGCCATCTTTGTTCTTCGTTAAATGTCTTGAAGGGGATCGAGTTGGCTGGTTTACCGACTCCCTACACCGAAGGACTGGGTTTCAATCCCAGATATGGAGGGAAGTTCTATAATATTGTTCCGACCCGACTTGGGTGCCGGGTGAAGAACACTTTGAGTACCGCTGCCCCCATATTGGGAGGGACGTAAACTGTGAACCCCTTGGCGCCTCTCGTAAACAGTATGTTAATGTCTCACCTAGTTTCCATCCACTTATCCTCCATTCTCTAAAGAACCTTTCCCTTGCCAACGAACCCATCTGCCTCTAAAGGTGTAAATACCCTCAGTTGTCCGTCGCGCCTCCAAATAACCTATATGTAAAATTTGAATGAATTCCTCTCGGGTTTCCAACTGGGTTAAGGTCTGCATGATGTACGCCGACGTTTCGTTGGCAGACTTTCCCAACATCTTCAGGGCTGATGATGCCGATGTCAGTAGTGTTCCGATATATATACACCTCTTCCTAACTAATTAGGGACCACCTAGGTGAAGGAGGAGGTGTATATATATATATATATATATATCGGAACACTACTGACATCGGCATCATCAGCCCTGAAGATGTTGGGAAAGTCTACCAACGAAACGTCGGCGTACATCATGCAG
Organism: Pyrrhosoma nymphula; assembly: GCA_963573305.1. Classification (NCBI taxonomy): domain Eukaryota; kingdom Metazoa; phylum Arthropoda; class Insecta; order Odonata; family Coenagrionidae; genus Pyrrhosoma; species Pyrrhosoma nymphula. The sequence goes on along the minus strand of OY754330.1, from coordinate 19,034,479 downwards.
AACTTAACCCGGTTGGAAACCCGAGAGGAATTCATTCAAGTAATTTACCGGGAAAAACTTAGATTCTTATGTGTAAAATTTCTTTCCTACCGCGGTAGTGACGTTTATTGTGCACTGGATTGGTTCGGTCTTTTGGGCTAAAAAGATGGGGTTCAAATCTCTCAGCGGGGCGTAAGTGTTGAGTTTTTCCAAGGGTCAAGGTCTCAGTTTTTGATGCTGCGGTATATCTTGAATAGTTGTATAACTTTGAAAATTATGTTTTTTGGCCCTTATTATTCCTATTATACCATCCCAAAATGTCTAAAATACAAATTTTTTTCATTTTATTTTACTCTCTCCTTTTTTTAGGATACAGCATCCGTCAATACGTGATCACGGAGCCACGTCTTTAGTCTTTTTTTTTAATTCTTCCCAGTTATCTCCAAATACACATTATCCGATGGCTACTCTTCCTAATTCCTCACTTTCGTGTTGTGCTAAATGTCATTCCCAAACATCTAATTTTTAAATGATTTTATGTATTTATTTTTAAAAATTTATTTTTATGTTTTTTTTAAATTTTATATTATATGTCCGTTCTCTTTCTGGATTTCTTTATGCATGAGATTTGAACAAGGAACGGTGGAATAGCGATTTTATTCCTGGAATCAATATTGTGGATGATTTGCAACCGATATGGTGATGATGAATTTCTTTAGTGCAGGAATAATGGGCGGTATAAGTTTCTGATGTCATCAGTAATCAGAAATAATATAGGTCAGAGTTGCAAATGGAAGATATTGCATTAATCCTTGCTGCTAAAGAGTGGTCGACAACTATTATTAATTCAATTTCTCTGCCGTTAAGTGAATGTTTTCTCCTACCCAATGAGCCTTCTCTTTTCTGTATTGCCCTTTAAATAAAAATGTTAACTAAACTGACTGCATAAAGGTGAAAAAATAATATTTACATTTTTTTACTAGGAAGTACACATTGTCTTTGATGGTTAAACCCAATTTATGGACAGGGGAAAACACAATTTTCACTCTAAGTTTGCCAAATGCCTATTGAGAGGGAAGGAATAAGTGTAGGTGGTGAGGTTTCTTCTCAGGACGTGTCTTTTGCTTCTGTGGCGACGATATTATCCCGCAATCAAAGTGCATTCTATTGGCGGTCAATTGGAACTCCTCTTCTCTTCAGATATCACCAGTTTTTGCCCGTTCACAACCCCTCACCACGAATATCCTCATTGTTTTACTTCCAGCCAATCTGTTCTGGGCTTGTTCCATCATTCGCACCCGTCACTTTGATCGACGTGGACATTCGTTCAAGGCCTTAGATCATGTACAGACTAGATACCCCCTCCGTGGAAAAAGTGTTCTCTACATCAGCTCCAAGGCGCATAAAATCAAACAGGAAAAGGTAGCCAATAGAGCTTATGTTTAAATTCCGTTGTCCAAAAATCTAAATTGATTCATGTCCTCGCTTATTTTATGCAATTTGATAAGGATGTTTGGGAGCAGAAAAAACTGATTGATATCCATACCCTTGTCATTGATTTATTGCAGTGAAGTGAGAAACAGCCTTGAAAATCTTTATTGCTAGGTTACAATCTTATGAAGACGTTCCCTAATACACAAAATGCATACACCCAGAGCTTCCATCACTGGCAAGTAATCCAACTTCCCCGAGACGAATTCCTCTTCAATTTCTCAAATAAATATAATTAAAGATGATTCGGGAATCGTATGATACTGGCTCCTGAAGATTGTTTTATGCAGGCAACAGGTGCAAAGTTCCAACGCACTCCAAGGAGCGAACGCGAGATACTAAAGTACGGCAGGTCTCATTCAATTATAATAAGATTAATTTCTGTCACTAAGAATACCTAAGAGTTTTATCGGAAGACATTTAGCAATACATGAAATCGAGATTGGCAAATCACCTCAGCAAAAGGTGGATAGTTCCTCATTATATGCGGATGAGTAAAGCGGCCCTATATAATTGCTTTTCACCACAATACCTAAACCCTGAGTGTATTAAAAAAACATATTTCACGAGGTAAGTGGGCTTCATCAAGTTAGCGCTGTAAATTTGGTCATTTCTGACGTGGGCTTGCTTTGGCCCCGGAGCCAATACAAATGCACAGATTTCGCGCACGCCCACTATTATTGCGTACATGCTCGAATGTAGAGGCCCACTATCTCTGCTGCTGTCTCACAAGTTCGTTCCTCAAATTCTCTTGACTTGTTTTCTTTCTCTTTTCTCGCAATCCAAATTTGTTTTCTCGCGATATGACCAAGCTGATGAGTTTAATTTTCTTCTCTAAACTGTTTCGTTTGCGAAACCGTTGCAACTGTTATGTTCTTTTAGTGTCGCCACTAGAGGATATGGTCAGAGGGAAAGTGGAAGTGACTGAGGGGATGAATACCTCCCTTGGCAGGGCCGGGTGTGGAAGGGGTGGAATTGCCAGGGGAAGGTCCGGAGAGAGGAGTGACGAGGACTAGAGGGAGGAGAGGTGAGAAGGGTCGGGGATGAGGTTTGTTGGGAGGGGAAGGGGTGAGGAAGAGTGAAGAAAGAGTGAGATGGACTGGGCTAAGGGTGAGAACCGCTCGTAGAATGGGGAAGTGTCGTGAGTAAGATAGTTGGTTATTTTTGGGGAAGCGACCGACAACTGAGGTTACACATCAGCCTGCTCTTAACGAAAGTCACCATTGGTACCACAGTTTAACGTCCCATCCGACGGACGGAGTGCTGTACGTCTTCTTCCACTGCTATACAGCCCGGTGTGGGCCTTGGCTTCTTCCTCAGTTATATGCCCCCATTCGGCTCTCCTTCTTGCTTTCTCTCTCCATCTTCCAATCCCCATCGTCATCAGGTCCTCTTCAACATCTTTCAGCCATCTTTTGCGTGGTCTTCCTCTCCTCCTATTCCCTTCCATCTTGCTATTAATTCACAATTTGAGCATTCTGTACTCTTCCATCCTCTCAACATGGCCCAACCATGACAGTCGCAATGACTTGGAGAACCTAACTATATCCTTGTCTTCCAATATTTCATTTATTTCACAGTTCATTCTTATTCTCCACGTTTTTCTTTTCTTTAACTGGGCCATAGATTCTCCGTATTATTTTCCTTTCAAATCTTATTAGTGTTTCTTCATCTTGTTTGGATAGGACCCATGTCTCAGCTCCATCTGTAACTACTAGTCTCATTAATGTTTTATAAATGTTCAATTTGGTGCTGTACTTGAAGTGTTCTACATACTGCACTTTAGTAGAGATCGCCTTTCCACCGAGAAAAGTCGGGGGTTCGAACCCAGGTGTTCAGGATGAGATGCCAGTACTGTAGCCGCCACACCAATCCGATCCCGTGAGGTGGGGTGAGGAGGACTGAGAGAAGGGGTGACTAAGGATGAGGGAGAGGGGAAGAGAAGTGACCGGGAGTGGTGATGAGGACTACTGTCGGTGCAAAAATTATGAAGACTCGAGTTTGAGCACCGATTAAAAATGAACCATAATACGTACACGAGTAAAAATTATGACAAATGTTACATAATTTTATTTTGCGTTTGACCATACGTACTGACAATCTTAATAACACACCTCTGATCTTTTATGGCGATGACAACCAAAAAAAGTACCGATTTTTTGGCGTTTTCTAAGGGACGATGCTCTCTTCGACCTCTCATAAGGCAACAAGTTTGCGTTTAATCGTTAAGAAATTTTAATTCAGTGAGGAAAAAGTCTTTCTCAATGTTAATCTCAAATTTCAGATCTTTTTAATTTGCCACAAAAAAGTTGTTATAAATTTTATAAAACAACTTTTTCTTGGTTTACGAATTGTCCCGTTGTAGGATTCGGGCTTGAGAAAGAACTTAAGGGGTAAGGTGGGTTTATAACGGGGTTAGGGAAGGGCGTGGCGTGTGAGATAAAGGCTTTTGAAGAAGGGGTTGGGCTGTCTGCGGTTCGGCCCATGTGACCTCTCCCGTCCCCAGGGGAGAGTGGGGGAAGGGTGTGGGAGGAAGGGAGGGGAAGGGGGTGGCTGCCCCCTTTGTCGGGGGTTCGAGTTGCGGGGACTCGAGGGCATCCCGGCTTTGCTCCGATGCTCCCTGTAATTGAGTTTCCACTGGAATCATCAGACGCTTCTTCTGCCTCCCCCTCTCCTCCCCCGCCCACCTTCATCCCCCCAACCGTGGATCGAGACCAAACCAACCCCCTCTGTTGGGACACTCCCTCATCCCGCGCCCAACCACACCTCGCATTCCTCCCCTCACGACAGACTCATCATTCTCTCTAGTTACCCGAAATTTCTGGAACTTCATCCCCTTCCCAAACATTCCCTCAACTCCTCCCACCCTTCACGTACAACTCACCCTGTTTCCTCCGCCTTCTCTCACTCTCTGCTCCAGTCCCCTTCACCCACTCCCGACGATCATAACATTTCCTTGCCCTGCCCCTGGCATGTACGACTTACATAAGCATTTAACCCTTTAATTTATTAAGTATTTAATTTAACAAATGACACATAACTTTTCAACAAATAAATTGATCCAAGCAACCAAAATAAAATTGTAAATAAAAACAGCAACAAACTTGATTGGTAACAATCTTGAATATTTCCATGTATTTTCTTTTTAATGACTGTAAATTATATACCTATTTTAACCATTTTGTAATAAAAAAAGATGGTAAAAAATATATATCACGATCATGTATCAATCTATTTATACCCCTGAAATGGATCATTAAAAGTCCGAAACGTTGGTAGAAGTTTGAAAAAGAAATACATTATTTGACCTAAAATCTCCTGATATTTGCAACAAATAGTATCAGAAGTCGAGAAATAAATACCATTTGAATAAGTATTTAAATTTCGTGACAATGTTTTAATGCAATATCTGTTTTCAATCAATATTTCACGAAAACACCTTGTGGATAGTCGTAAATTCCTTTGCGATTTTGATCACCATCATTCATGGAGCAGAATGTATGCATTTATCTGCTTGCTTAACTTCTTAACTTATAGTCACCATTTAAGTGGATTCAGTAATTTCTACAAGTCGTTGATAGCTGATTAGATTCTGTGCTAATGTTTTATGAAACCTTTTCCTAAAATAAGTCTTTAGAGGTTAAGATTTTTTTCTTTTCACTGAAAGCTCCTTTAGCCTGAGCAATTCTACTTCGTATATCTGCTTTACCATTTCCATCTCGTATTTCTGCTTACCGATGTAAAATGTGTACGTGTACTGATTTTTATTTAGAGTGTAGGCTTTCGCAGCTGTTGTCATATTCTGATGAGACTTTCGAGTTTTGCTGCGGTCCGAGCATTACTAAGAAAGTTAAGGAAGCTTCTTCGCCCCTGAAGACGCTCGCTGCTACGCGAGTGAAATCTTGAGCCAAAAAATCTTCGGACCGCAGCAATATTCAAGAGTCTTATCAGATTTTTATTTATCTTTTGCTTAGGAACATGGTTATTTTATGCGCAATCCTCAGAAAAATTAACGAAGCGTTTAGTTTTGCTGCCTGTTTGGTGTATTAGCGATCGTTTCAATTGCACCAAAGAAACTCTCGGCTCTCCAATTATGAATCATGATGGTCAAAAACACATGCATGCGAGATAGCCAAATGTTTTGCTTTTAGTAGTGTTTTTGGAATGGTAGGAGTTTGTCTGGAAAATAAAGAACAAAAGTGTCAAATAGTAATGTAAATAACCCTTCAATGTTCTATGCAACTCTTCTTTTTTAATTTTATCGGTGGTTCTTTTATGACGGATAGTTTCAGTCAACGCCTAGGCTCTTCTTAATGTGTGCGTAGGTAGGAGAACAATCAGAGTTATTTGGAAATATGTCGCCTCTAGCTCTGTTTCAATTTGGCTTAAGTAAGGTATAGCTACGAGTGTCCACAAGTGTTTATCGCTCATTCATGCACCCGTAACTCCGCTGTATGTACCAATTAGGTCCTAAACCAGCGTCTTTGGTGAATATGTTTGATTTTATATCAATTTTGCTTGCTCTGCACAATTTAATCGTTGGATTTCTTTCATTCTGTTACCAGTTTAACCAAGGGACATCTATTTTGCCCTGTTTTCAAACTCATGAGAAGAGAAAGGATATTATTTTATCGTCGATATTGGGTATAACTGATTCATTCTTCATAAAAATAACCTTTACAAAGTGCAAGTGTCATAATGAAATTAAAAGATTTCAACTTGAGCAATACAAATAGCATTTTAAATATCTCATGAAAATATAAAGTACCCTACGGCGTTGAATGAATTATAACTAAACGATGTATTAGAACTGTTGTATTTTCTATTTACAGAGTCATTGATTTCAAACTGCATTGTAATTATAAACAACATCCTTTTTTTGCAGAAACTTTGTAGATGCCCTACTTCCACGGACTGACTGAGTGGTTCCGGGGTTACTATGTTTGAGGATGCTTCTACCACACATCCTTTTTGTGCTGCTGGTATGTAATTTTCGGAAAACTATGTCTTCCTGTCCTTCCTTAATGGAGCCTTTTTCCAAAGTAGAAAGACTATGTTGGCTCACTATGATTTGTCTTTTACCGTGCCAATTTATCTGAAAAACAGCTATTTAACTTGTACATCTGGTATTTTGGCATTAATAATGGCAGTGGTAAATGTGATATTTCAGAACAAAGTTGTGGGTTACTTCTAAACTAAAACTGTTCTAAGTTGCGGGTTAAATGTATAAAGGTAAACGTTTTTGATTAAAATATAACGGTCTAGTAGCGCCTCGCAGTTCTGCAGGATGAGCCCTTATCCTTAAATAGTTCTGAGTTGTGTGATTTGTGTAAACTCCTTTGATCCTTGCGAAAACTATCATTGAATTGTAATATTTTATGCCGCTTTTCAGCAAGTCATACATTTAATTAATGTTCTATGGCGTGAGATAAGGTTCTCTAAGACAACGCATGATTCTCGCATAGGTAAAAACATTTTTATTTGAAACTGAGCATACCTCATTTTTAGTTTTTAGAATTTCCTTGACTAATTGTAAACGCTTTCCTTACGTTAACCACAAGATGATATAGCTCTAACGTTAACTTGGTGTCTAGTGAGAGTGGAGGTTTCATATAATAAATCAGACTGTTGGTTAGGTGACGTGGGCCTAATTTATGGAAATACAAAATAGCAACGGTTATCATATCGTGGAAATACTAAACCAGTAGATTACGGTACCGGGCCTCAGTAATGTTCCATGGTGTGGGTTGAGTTGGTGTATGACGTCTGCTTCTCAACTTGGTGAAAAAAATGTATTTGAGTATCTTATTTGTGCACAATTGTGCGTTATTCAACATAAACTCCCGAAGGATTATAAAAAAAAACTTTTAGAGTTTCATAAACAATTTATCGTTGATTTATATTTGAGTCATGCGGGAAGGTTGACGTAACCTTCAAGTGAACTTGATGTTTATTGTACTACGTCGGACAGTCTGCTAATTTACGTGAGAATTATCGGTGGTGGATCGTACTATCATCGGATTTCATTCCGATGAAGTATTGAGTTAAAATTAAAAAAAAACGGACCGTAGTGTGCTCTGACGAGGAGTTGGATGTGGACGAATACTTGTGAAGCCTCATTATCGCATCGATAGAATTGAAGATGCTAATTATCTTTACTCTTTCCTTCTGTAGTTCTACTCTTTTACAACTCCGTCAGATTCCTCTCAAGTTCTCTCACGTTTGTACCTGCCTTTCCTTCTTTCCCATCCCTCGCTTTCTTTATGTCATTCTCAGCCTCGCCTTCCTTCCTCTCTAGTGCCTCCCCCGTGCTTTGCCACCCCCTTCTTCTGCCCGACGAATCAAAGTTGCTCCACCAAGCGCCGGGATCGCGTCTTTTGCGGCATCGCCCGCCCTGAGGATAATTTATCTCCACTCCACCACCTCCACCCCTGAACTCCTCCACCAACCCCACCCGCTGCTCGCCTCACCTCCTCCTCCTCCTCCACCCCCAGTCTCCTCCTTTCCAAGAATCTCATTTATTCCTTTTGCTCTCCGCCTTCTTCTTTCCCTCTTTCAATGTCACACTCCGTCTCGTCTCCTCTTGAAGAGTGCCGCGGTCCAAATCAAAATCTCCTCGCTCTTTTCGGATGTTAGAGAGAGAGAGAAATGTTTCTCTAGCCATGATAGAATAGAATAGAAAAAAACATTTATTGACCTAGGAGCGAATGCTCCTATGGGGCAGGTGTTACATAACGATATAATTTTCTTGCAAGGAACAACAACAATCTTAAAATATTAACATATTAGATACCATACATTTTAAAACAATCATACCTTAAACCTAAACATAATATATGTAAAAAAAGAAACCTGTCAACCTAAACATACCAAATCATAACATAACATCCAGACAAATATACAAGTGATTAGGAATATTTTTAAAATTTTTGGTTATTAAACCATTTTCAATTTTCAATATTCAATTTGTTATAAGTAAAATGTATCATACATAATGGTTGCTTGTGTCTAATTCCTATTCTATTGTATGTTTTCATATTCAATTTCTTTTACATAATTAAATAGCAGGTTTTTGAATGCATTGATTGAGGTTGTGTTTTTTATATTGTCTGGTAATCTATTCCAAAACTGACACGATTTTACTATGAATGATTTCTGGAAAATTGTTGTATGGTGCGAAGGTATATGTAGATTTTCGGTTATTCTCGTAGTTCTCACTTTACATTTTTATTTTGAATCATATTGCTATAGAGGTAGGTTGGTTGCCCAGTTTCCAGAAGTTTGTGTATGAAAAGTCCCAATTGATAGAGTCTACGAGATTCGACTTTTAGAATACCTATTTAATCTCGTGAAATATGGCGTTACGTGCTCCCGGTGCCCAATATTACCAATGTATCTAATACCTTCCTTTTTGTATTTTTTGCAGTTTTATAAGTTGATCTTTATTTAAATCTGTAAACGCTAAAGGGCAATAGTCAATATGAGGCATCAGGAGTGAGTAGAACATTTTTTGTCTTATCGAAATAGGCATCATGCTCCTAAAATATTTCATTTGGTAGATTGTTTTATATATTTTATTGGAAATAAATGCAATATGATATATACATATTCGAATTTTATTTTTAAAAGTTTAAGCAATTTCATAAGAGAATGTCAGGAGAGGAGATGCCAAAACGGATGGTTAAAGGGAGGCTATTCAACAGAAGAAGGCAGGGGGAAGACCTAAGAGCAGATGGATGGACCAAGTACTGTGTGACCTGGGCAAGATGGGATTGAGAGGCTGACGGGAAAAAACAGCCAGTAGGACAAAATGGAGAGCAATAGTGCAGCAGGCCAAGGCCCACACTGGGCTCTAGTGCCACTTAGAAGAAAAAAAGCAATTTCATAAAGCATGATATGCATAGAACGATACTTATGACGAGAAAACTTTGTTATTTTCCAATGAACTTCTCAGTTATTCACAAAGTATGCATATTCTAGGCTTTTACTTATTTTTTTCATGTCGTTCCCAGAAGAACAGAAGGTTTTTTTTAATATCATAAAAAGTATTATGGCGATGAATACATTAATTTGTAAAAATAATTGACAAAACACTCCACACACCGTCATATCTCTGACGTGACCTGTACGTCAAAATGTCCTCATCTTTTGATAATGTCCTACTATGGAGAAAGAATAGTGGCTTCTATTTTTTATGCAAGTATCTCAATAAGCAGTGCAATAAGTGTCTGATATAATTTGGTATGATTAGAAAGATCAGATTGTTTTCCCTATAATGCGGCCAGGTTCGTTAAATTATATGGTTATAGACATCTCGTCTAAACTACATTTTACGCTCCCGTCTCGTTGCGAATACCTTTAGAAAATAACGTAACATTTGCTCGAGCTTCAAACTCCCGGATTTTCAAACAAATCTGTGAATAAACCTTTCCCTTATTTATATATTTTGAAAAAACCGCAGACGAGCCGCGGTGTGACCTTTTTACGGCATCACCCGCTAGGGCACATATGTGTAAAAGTTCCACAGAGAAAAGAAATCCACCATCTTGACGGGACTCAAACCCAGGTTACTCGAGATAATAATAAGTAAGTAAATAATAATAAGTAAGTTTATTAATCCATACACAAAATACATTTCAATAGCAAATTTCGAGTAACTTTATGTAGCCTTGTAGGAGAACCTGTTTTAAGGCTACCATCAAATAATAACACGTTATGCTTACACTTAAAAATACATATAGCTCATGTAGTGAGGCCAAGACAATTACTTAACAATGTAAGTACGTACCTTAAGAAGCTACTTACCAACAGTTTATGGAGTTATTTATAAAACATTTACTTCAACATTTCCTCCTCATTCTCTTTGGCTCGAAGCCAAGACTGTACAGTTTTCGATAGTATTTTTATTTGTAGTATTTTCCGATAGTATATCACACCCAGCGAATTTTCCTCTTTGTCTTATTCTTCCCTGTAGTTCACCAAAAGGATTTATATATTTATTGGTTCAGAATGGTTCCAATTTTGAAAATACTGTGTATTCTATTCTGTGATGTGGTCGCTATCAAACCATGTTATTTAGAAGCGAATACATCCTGATTAATTTTTTTCACTTTTAAATTTCACACTCTTTGCTGGTGGCTCATACCTAACCGATAAGGTTGCTACCGAATAGTTAACATAAGAAATCAGGCTTCCTCATTACTGGCCCAACTTAAGAATTAAAGAAGAGGTATGTTACGCTCTAAGGTGCGTATTAGTATATTTGGTACTAGAGTGCGCCGACGGCTACGGATCTTTCAAATATATTTCAGGGCAAGTTACTAACGCTCGTTGTGAGCCATGTTGTCAAAGTACGTAATAAAACCTATATAATTCATTTTCTCAGGTAAAATCGTATTCAGTTACGCATTAATGTCTTAGTGGTATATCCAAACCAGCCGTCCGAGAGGGAATTCAGACACCTATGTGGTCTTCAAGACTTAAGGGGATTATTTGAAGAAGAGAATAGAGAAAAGAGATCTAGAATAGGTAGATTATACAGATTAAGCGCGACATTTAGGACGATAGTACATTGGAATATCGAAGCCATTAAAATGCGCTATTATAGGTCATATGGAATGGATCTGTTCGACAGATAATGCACCCAAAGCATAGTCATTAGTAGTGGAATTTTTAGCGGAACCATAATGATTTATCTTTAGACATTTCGAATGGAAATAATTTACTACAACCATCGAATAACTTAAATTTTACGAAGGAATAGCGTGCCATAGCCAAATTAGATATATTATTATTATTTGCAATAAAAAAATAGGATTAACTTTCAATCGTAAAAAAACATCTTTTTTTAAATACCTATGTTTGAAGTAGTTGTCGGAGGTGTTCAGGGGATGAATGCCGTGCGTAAATGCGAGTCCTTGATTGGTGGGTTTGCGTGTTTGCCTTTTTAAGAGATCAGCCATGTGTTCGCCCTCCGCATCCTCTTGTCACCAACTCCCATTACGCATGCATATATATTTTTTTCTAAATGATTTCCCCATCCCCATATCTGCCTCTCATCTTAAACCTCGTCTTCCCTTTCTACTTGCTCACTCGCCAACTACCCATTCCAGTTTCTTCCTCCTGCGGTAAAGAAAAAAAATAAAATAAAAAAATAAAGCGTTCAAATTATTCCGCCGTGCCTTTCCTCATTAAGGGAGCAGACCGAAAGGACGATGAGTCTACCCGTGTTTCCCTTAGTACAGAATTAATCATATTTTTAAATATATTTTTTAAAAATTTCATCAATTTATTTTTCGCCACCATTTTTATCTTCCCATCTAAGGAGTCAGTGTATTTTTTTTATAAAGCCAGAGCAATTTAAAAAATAATCTCGGAATGGCGGAGTGTTTTCGCAGGAGGGGGAAGGCGTAGGGGAGGAAGCGTAGGGGGTGAAGGGATGGAGGGAGGGGGTGGCGAAGTAGGGAGGGAGGTAGTGGAAGGGAAGTGGAACGGAGATGGCGCGGTCGCTTTGAAATAAGACTTAAGGTGGCTGGAGCGATTTTTGTTTATGTACAGATTTACGTGAAACTTTGCATAAGTGTCCTTGTTAGTAATATCTATCGATAAAAGTAAAAAAAACTGCATGTTACAGATTTGGTTTCCTGGAAATTCAATGATATTTTAACAAGTATTCTTATGACACACGGCATATATTTTGAAAAAATTCTATTACTAACGCACATTTTCTCCTAAATGCGAAATAGTAAGTTTCATATTATTTTAATAGCTGCTAACAAATATCAAGGTATCAAGCCGAGTAAGAAAAGCGTATTCCGATATGATTTTCGCGTAAATTTCGAATTTCGCGCCGAAAATCCAAGTCAAAACAATGCTTTAATTAAGGCGAAAATTTGAAATATAACTCTTGCATCATACACATTACTGCATGCATGGTGTTTTCTAACGTATAGGTGTACTTGAGTGAAATGTGGTCCAAGAATATTTTTTTTCAACTTACTTCAAAAGTTATTAGAATGTGCCTTCAACGACTCACGATTACCGCTCCAGCCACCTTAAGCAAGTGCAGCTTGTTATATGCTGTACCTTGATGTCGATTGTTTCTGATAAGGTCAACTGTATTCTGCGAGGCGTGGTGGGACAGCATCTTATGAATAAAGACAACAAGTGGCACTGCCCTCTGTATCTCTTTATTTACGACGCTTTACGATGCGTCTGCGTCATCTTCAGGCGCGCACTGATAAATTTAAAGAACAAGTAAATTCGACAGTCTCGGGCGATATATGGTGGAACAGCATTTTAGTACTTAAATAAAACTACAGTAATTGTACTGCCCACTTGAATTGTAATGTAAAATATTACACTACACTTGTTTCGACGTTCCTTAGGGCGTCATCATCAGGTCTACGTGATGATGACGCCGTTAGGAACGTCGAAACACGTGTAGTGTAATATTTTACATTACAATTTAAGTGGGCAGTACAATTACTGTAGTTTTATTTAAGTACTAAAGGAACAAGGCTTTACATAAATAACCCAGAGAGGATGGGGGAAGAGTAAAGTGGATTCATATTGTTTCTGATTTATGCCAGAATTAATTCCTTGCTTAATGCGAAATTTGGGCAAACAAACGATGGAAATATACGTGGACAATAAAAGATAATTGAGAAATAACAGATTAATTATACAGAGAACCAGATGAAGAGGCATAAGCCAAAAGTATGACACTGAAATGGGCAGGATATGCCATCAGATATCTGGAAGGAAGGTGCATGATTAAAGTAATCTGGGATACAAACTTGGATGAGAGAAATCCCTTAGGAAAGTAAAGAAAACGATGGAAAAACCGGGTTGAGTTGGACATGAGCAGGATTTGAGGTTAATCGTGGATGATGCAAAAGATCGATGGAAATGGAGGCAGCGTGTCTATGAGGCCATAGCCCTCCTCGAGTGTAACTGGACAGGAGAGTAAGTTCATTAATGCAAGGCTCTAGTTAAAAGTAAAATTTTTTTCGCGTATACCATGCACGCATTGTATCCTTATATTTGTACTTAAGGTAACTCATACTTAGACAGTTATGTTCTATTGTTACATCAAAGCCAGTTCATTAACCTGTTCGAAGAATATTAATTGATAAGGATACTTCCCGATATTATTGTCGAAGAAAAATTGTGAAAAGGAAAGAAATATCTTACTGAGGTTTCTTGTTTGATAATCCTGTATCACCGCACAATTTGCAGCCAGGGTGGAGTTTTGTATTGAATGAATCAAAACAAACTTTGTAAATTTTACAATGGATTTAATTCAATACGACCGGTTTCATCGCATAGGTGACATCTTCAGGTTTTTGGAATTTGGACAGGTCTGGAGTTTTGTATGCCGCCAGCCATGATTAAGTAGGTGGGAGTGATTAATATGAATCGTGAGTACGTAAATTTTACTTCTACCACTTTTCCCTCTCTTATACTATGGTTGTTTAGAGGAGGAAAATTAGGGCGTCAATCTTATCTTTTCCTATCCAATTGCTTCTCTTTTCGAAGCTTGAACTTTATATCTTCCAATAAAGCAGCTAATACTATTTCCGTTGACTAGTGTACCTTGATAGCCAGCAGCGCTACTGGTTTACTCGAAAATGATGGAAAATAATCTTCAAGAGTCTATCATTTATTCCATCTGTTGGGCGCTGATCACATGAATTTTAAATTGTGAGATTAACCTGCAGTAGCAATTTTGGTGGTCTTTGTCCTAGATTTAAAAAAAATGAGTTCGAAGGTATTGCGTAGCAGAAAAAGAAACTTTTAGAGAAGATATTTTTGAATTAAAATTCACTATGAGGGTTGTTCAATTTGTTTCAGGGATTCTAATCCATATAATGTATCAAGGAACTGTTAAGAACAACAGCAGCAATATATTCTGCATTACACTCCTGGAGCGTGAAAATCACATTATGGAATTAATTGCTGGGCCAAACGCTGGTGCTCTTCATGTTGACCTAAAAAGATGGCTTGGCCCTTTGTCTAATTGCAGGGAATCGCTATGCTAACTCCTTTCATCAGGCTTTGGCGTGAAAAATTAATGACGAAAGTAAAGACATAAAAAATTAATAATGATAGTTTTGAAAATTTCCGCATTTTTGCTACCCATGCATTTATACACTACTCTCCTACGATCCAAAGGCATTCGTGGAATTTATTTGCATCTATTGAGCGTAAAACATTTTATAATAATTTTATAACTCATTATTCAAGGCAAGAACAGTCAAAAGTTTTCTTTTTACTAATCTTTCGCGACTACAAACATCTCTATTCAACCCAAGGATTTACGTTTCTGACTTTAACGTCCCCTCGCAAATTAATTTGCAGTTTCGATTTATATTCTCCGCTCGCGACCATATGGTCAGTATTTCACCGAATTTTATGCAATATTAACGCAGAGAGGAGATGCAAAATATAAGTATAATGGAATGTATAATTTTTATCTCGAGGATAGGTCAAAAATTTTCAAACTATAACTCCTTGCCAACGTTTCGGTGTATAATTGACGCGATCTACAGGGCTACAATTTACGGTACAATAACATTATTAATGAGGCAACATAAAAAAAATCACAAGTTTCACCTTACAAATCAAAGTATCATACATGTCATTACAATATACAAATAAGAATTCTTATTTGTATTTGATTTGAAAGGTAATTCTTATTTGTATATTGTAATGAAGTGTATGATACTTTGATTTGTAAGGTGAAACTTGTGATATTTTTTATGTTACTTCATTAATAATGTTGATGTACCGTAATATTGTAGCCCTGAAGATGGTGTCATTATTATACACCGAAACGTTGGCAAGGAGTTATTGTTTGTAAATTTTTGTCTTATCCTCGAGATAAAAATCTTACATTCCATGAAGAGGGCGATAATACAATACTTCAATTATTATGGAATGCCGATTTATTCGTGGAATTGCGAGCCGTGGTCAAACGCGTACCGATTACTTTCCACACCTACTCCTGTGGGTACGAAGTCTGAGAATACACATTGAAGGGCAAACTGCAATTAACTTAATGACTGTGAGTATTTCTACCTCCTCTTAAGGTGCTTTGAGCGAGATAGTTCCCTAGTCATAATGGAGACTATATTCAAATTTAATTTTTTTATTTTAGTGTCTGCAAGAAGTATGAGAAAAATATTGAAATATTAATGGCACAAAGATAAAGTTATATATTACCAAAATTCTCAGTAATTAAATAAATAAAGATATATAAGTCTCTAACTTGACTCATTTTTTCCCGCCGTACGGCTGAAAATCCTTCAAAACAGCAGGTTTTTTTTTGCGATTCTGTCAAAATTACTGTGGTGAGAAATAAATTATATTTTATAAATAGTTGAGAAAACATGTAATCTACACACTTAGTTTTTTGACGAAATTTAGGTGCTAGAAGTTCCCAATTTTATTAATATTCTCCCTCTGGAGCGCACAGCCATAATCTATTCCATGTAAAACAGCTTATATTTTGAGACAAATTGCTCGAAAAGTATTTCGGCAAGTGGCTGATATTTTTATGTTATTGGAAAGATGAGAGTTTTTTCTATAAAATGCAGGTCAAATTCATCAAATTCTTGGTGAATTGATTTTTCGCTCAAACTATCTTAATACAACGATGAAATGCGTAGAAATGTCCTCCTCCGTACGGAGATAATCTCGGCACAACATTTATCCTCGCCATTAGTGTCCTTTTCCCTCAAGCACGATCTGTGATCGACTTGTAAGGGCTGAAAACCTAGTTATTAGTACCCTAAAGTCCTCTCAATATTACGTAAGAACTCGGAAAGCCTGGGTACTATAGTGGTATACGCATTGGCCCGAGAAGCCAAAATTCCGCGGTTCGATTCCCCGTACAGATAAATGCTTCCACTATTCAATTTATACGACCCAACGAACTACTGCTATATCAGTCAACTCCCATGTCGTAAGATGCCTTTTCATTAATTGCCATTAAGGATATATTTGCATTTGATTCGGCTTCATGCAAATCACTCTCATAAATTTTATTCTTGTTTATCCTTCTTTTGTTTATGAAGAATGGATTCTATGGTATAATCTGAAGTTCATAAAATTGATAGTACAAAACAATTTCAAATTCGCTTTCACCGGGCGAATTAAGGCTACTTGATTCCCATAGTCTAGGCTATGGAGCAGTTCTGCATGATTTTTCACTCTACTTCTGGGCTGTCAAACTCATACTGATCACGAAAAATAGCAATCTTCCTTTCCTTGAAAAGTAAACTAGGAATTGCAATTAAATGATTCGACTTGAATTTTTTGCGAGTTTTTCCCAATTCGCAAGTTATGCTAATTATTCCAAATTTTTTGCAACAAAATGCGATTACGGAAGTCTTCTCGAGTCTTCCACCGGGATAAGCTTTTTACTGCCAGTAAAAAGCTAATCTCGGTGGAATGCCCAAGGAGACCTCTTCCTTAATATAATTCGCCGGGAAAAAAACTAAATCTTACTTCAAGAAATTGGAATCTTGTACTTGTCACTTTTAAGGATTTTACCCGAGTCTGTTATATCCACAGATACACTTTTGGATTTCTTTCTCTTGGTTATAAATGATAGAACCAGGAGATTTTATTGAAATTGCTTTCTTATTCCGGTTCATTTGAAAGAGGGCTCTTCACGTCTCTGAACTACCAGGGACTGGTTTTTTGAGGATGATCCATAGGATTTTGAAATGTCCAATAATTTGGCGGGCTGTCTACATTTTTTTGCTCATCATAACAACCTATTCCTTTACTACCACTTCGATTGCAGATCTGTTTTAATGTGCGTGTACGTTAAAGTGCATATGGCTTATTTGTGTTTATTTTTATTTTTCTATTTCTGTTATTTAAATAGCGCATCATTTCATACTTATGTTACGTTTTATAATCAATTATTTCTGCATTAATTATTTTATCATATTTCTAGATTTGGATTTTTGGCCCCTTTTATGTAAACATTCTCAAAAACTAAGGAATTTAGATTTCATTGATTTGTTTCGATTCTTAGCTAATAGTTAAATAATTTGCACTGCGTTTTCTAAAATCTACGGATCTTTAATATCAAAGAAATATTTTGAAAATG
Organism: Pyrrhosoma nymphula; assembly: GCA_963573305.1. Lineage (NCBI taxonomy): Eukaryota > Metazoa > Arthropoda > Insecta > Odonata > Coenagrionidae > Pyrrhosoma > Pyrrhosoma nymphula. The sequence goes on along the minus strand of OY754330.1, from coordinate 19,016,883 downwards.
ATTTATCGTTTTCATGCCATGTTTTTCTATGTTACGTACGGTTATTGAAACCACGGACTTCACAAGTACAGTGTGCGAATCCTTTAGCCTTATTGTTTATTAGTAGAAACAAAAATAAACACCTGGTAATCAGGTTAAGATACGACCGTAAATAGTTAGTGTGTAGAAATGCATACTGTGTCGCGTTTTGAACGCTAAAAAAGACTCTCAAAAAAAGTTTTCTATCTGAAATCCTATGAGGAGTGGGATCCATCGAAGTTATATATTTTACACGGCATTGAGATGGCGTTACTAGGGGCGGATTGGTCGAACGCTGTTTGCCCGTTGCGAGGAATCGACGTCTATACATCATCTACTGCGACAATGCAACCTGTCATCATCCCAATAACTAGACCCATTACTTACCTATTAGGCATCTTTCTCCTCTTTCCCCACTATCCTCATAGATATCTTGGAATTCTGCATCCAATAATCCTTTTATTTTCTTCTGAATCAGCTTACACTGTCTACTAAGAATGGTATGCAGCAAATTCATCCCTCATTGGACTTTATCCAGCCTTATCCACATTAACATCTAATAAGACTCAAATCTAACCTGATCCCCAGGGAACAGATTCTTGCAGCATATTCATAAATGTATCCTCCATATTTATACATAAATGTATCCTCCATAACCTCTTTCAAATTAACCCTCTACTATACCTATTTTTCTTTAAGATACATACAGTGGCAGTTGACAGCTTCATAAAAGGTATCACGCCGATGTTAGGAGCCTGCTATCTTTAAATTCTAGTACTCATGTATTTGGGTATGTCTTGCACAACAATGACAAACGTGCTATTTCGCACTCGTCCGGCCACACCTTGAATATGCAGCGAGCATATGGGATCCGGTGCAGAAAGACTTAATCCGGAAACTTAATAAAATACAAAGGAAAGCTGCCCGATTCGTTCAAAACTGCTACGGGCGTACAGACAGCGTTACACAGATGTTAAACGAATTAGGCTGGGAGCCGATAGAGACTCGGAGGCTGCGCGCTAGGCTTAGATTGCTTGAGAAATTGAGAATAGATATCTTTAAGAGCGACACGGATAACATCATATTAGAACCCCACTATATTTCCAGGTCCGACAGAAACGATAAATTAAGAGAGATATTTAGCCGAACGGATAGGTATGGGAATTCGTTTTTCCCCCGAACAATAAGGGACTTTAATAAATGCTAGGCGTAATTTCATTAGAAGTTTCCTATTTGATATGTAAACGGCTGGTATCCTAACACCCCCCGCCACGCGCCTATTGAGGCGGCTTGCGGGGTAGTATGTAGATGTAGATTATATTCTGTGAAAACGTTCAGTAAGTGCAGCTAAAAAAAATGAGCCCCAATTATTTGCTTTCGTAATTATGGTCGTAGTGTTGCAGTTGCTTGGAGATACCGGTTCGTCACGACCGTGGCTCTGCCCAACAATGTGTGAGTTGAGCGAACCACGTAGCCACCTGCGCGTCCGGAATGAAGATGAAGTACTTCCCAGCACCTGGGTTGGGACGCATGTGGACGTGCACCATCTCCAAGGTGAGCGATTGTTGCATTGCGTGCCATGCGGCATGGGCCTGCAGCCTACTCTCCTCATTTGCAGGACACATTTAGCTCGTGCTAAACTCGGTTGCGTAGCTGATCTAACTTCCCTTGGAATGGCAATTCGCTCACCAATGCTATGGGAATTCTTAAGTCAAGGTTTATACAATGCCAGCTGAATTACCCGTAGGCGTTGCTCAGGAGTTGCCGTTGTTGGCTTGCACGGTACTTCGTAGATGTAGATGAAGGTGCAACCGGTCGCAGTTTTTGAATGAAGTGTGGAAAAGTACAAAGTTTTTAAAATTCAAAATGTATAGTAGATTTATGATTGAAAAATGTACTCGGCGATGGATATGAAACTTTTTTTTAACAATTGGAAATACCTCTGCAGCAGAATCACTTGGAAGATAATTTAATAATGGAAGTCATAATCAACATTTAATATCTTCTTTGTATTCGAATTAGGCCTTCTGTGGAGCGCGGGAAACAGCTGCCTTGCTTGATTGATTTCCTTATATATTCATCAACCTTCCTTCGAAAAACCTCTTTATCACAGATATCTTCGGAGTGGATACCAACTTCCTCAATAATATCCTTTTTTTGTATGCTCCACCTATTTCTTTATCGTTTTTAAATTGGCGGTACAGCTGAATATTTTCTTTGTCAGTCTACATTCACTCGTTTTGAAGATAAACCCATAAAATTTCAGTCATCTCTGGCGCATTGTATCAGTTTATCTCATTATTTATCATTTTTCTTTCTCTATCCTTTGTTGTTAGGCATTTTAACAGACATTGAGAGGCGTTAACTGACATTTTCCTTTATTTACTGACTAGCTGAATTAACAGTAGGCGTTGCTCAGGATTACACTTCCTTCATAACACATCATATAAGAGGAGAATGGGTTTAGTTAGTAGTAGTTGTCAAAACACACTACAGTGATATTAATTATTTTATTGATTCAAATAATTTGTTGAAAGCGCGGTGTTTAGACAAAATACGATGCGGAAAAGACAAAATGAGATAATTCATTCTTTCGGGAACCTGATAAAATAAATTTCTACTCACTATCTTGAGTGAGAGTAGTTTTTAAAAACAAATAAAACCACTACACAGAACCCAATGCCTAGCATTTCTAATCAGCTTAATTAAGCAAAATGAATTTTAAATGCGTTTAAAATAACAAAATCTGGTTGTCAAGGAAATATGCTACTGTTGATTTCTGATAAAAATGTACGTTTTTTCAGCTAAAAACGCAATTTTTTGAGAAATTTCGGAAAAAGATATTTGATTGAAAGAATTATGAATGTAATTCTTTCAGGCAGTTGATTAAAAAATCCCAACCCTCTATCTTGATCGAAAGTGATTTTAAAAATCAAAAAAATGAGACCACTTCACATAACCCAATAGGTATACTTAACGTAGGCCACCAAAGATCCTACAGTTTTCCTCCTGTATTTTATTATTAGCCTGCAAAATGTCAGCAAGATCGGAGTTAAACTGCAGGTATATATAAAAGACAGGCAGACGAACAGACATACATTCTTTTTTATGCATGTACTATATAGATGTTGTCAAAGTTTTATCGGCAATCGTCCTTGGTATCCTTGCTCAGTTCTATAGATTCATAAAATATCTGCGACTTACGTTTTACATGATGGGTGATCGAACTACGTGTATGACACGACTTCTATTCACTCTTAAGCTATCTCTTATAACATCTTACTTGCCTTTTGGCACTTGGTGATTCCCTGGGATTTCCATCTTTTAACTTGGATGGTAACATGACAATCTAGTGGATTATTTTAGAACTGTATGATGCCATAAGTTGTAGTAGCCACCAAAGTCACTGTGGTGTGAAAAAAATTGAAAAAAATAGAAGCTGAAAAAATAGTATTAACACTTCATGATTAAGAAATAAAATATTTGTGAAAAACTCCGATTAATATTTTTAAATTCCTCTGCAATTATATTTTGGGAAAGCAAGTGCCTAACTAAACCCACCCGTCAGTAAGGCTAAAGATGCATAGCACTACCCTTTTGAAACTTATTACGCTGCTGCTTGGTTCAGCTTATATGCAACTATTGTGTTCGTATTTGAATCTGCTGTATAAGTACATTTTTTTTTAAATTTTCCTTGCTTTTGAAGAAAAGGGAAAATTAAAAAATCTGGTCCTGCAATAGGCGTGAACACCGCTAAAGAGGCTCTGTTACATCCAGGGATTATTTGCCGTGTTTTCACCATGAACAGTGCACGAGAAATGTCGTGCATGAAGCAATCTTAGGCTATCCAGTACCGTTCCCACGCCAAACTCCCTAGTTCTGTCGAAAAATGTTACCCTGTTAAGTAAATATTTACCAAGTTGCTTTGACATAATTGTTGCACTGGAAACCATAGCATGTGGAGAAGAAAGTTACCAATTCTAATCGACGGATATTTCTGTGTAATGACCGCCTTACTTCAGAAAAAATGTAGTTGAATGTTCGAATTATATTGTCCGAGGGTGTTGAAATATCTGAACTTGAATACAACGTTTCCGCAGATAACATTTTTGGACTATCCGAAATACCCGAAAAGCATAAAATTTTAACGTAGGCTAATGAAAGGAGTAGGGTTACGTCTTTTCTCTTTTCACTTCAATCAATGAGCTGTTGCTTAAAAATCGACAAGGAATTTTTGGTTAGAGCGGTGATAAAAAATGACTGTCATAATGAGGACTGGCACTTTATTATATGAAATTGAAGGCCGTTGCACCTGAGTGTCTCGTTCGTGTAATGTAATTGGGAAATGCAGGAGGTTGAGAATTATTCGGGCATCAATATTCTGAATTCGCTTAATTAAGGTAGCTTGTGCGAATAATCTTTTCGCCTAGAATATGATGAATTTGACCTCATTTTTAAAAGGAAAAACTCCCCTTTTTTACAATGATATCAAAATATAAACCCCTTACCGAACTACATTTCGAGCAATTTTCAAGAAAATACAAGCAGTTTTACATGGGATATATTACGACTCTGCGCTCCAGAGTGAAAATATTGGAAAATGTAGGGATTTACAACACCTAGATTTCGAAAAAAAAACTGTGTGAGTTTGTATATTTTCACAAATAGTTATAAAAATTAATCAATGACTCATCGCATTAACTTTTACCGAATTGCAAAAAAAACAACTGTTTTAGAAGGCTTTTCAGCCGCATGGCATGAAAAGTTGAGTCAAGTTAGAGACTTAAGTCGATAAATTTTATTAATTACCGAGTATTTTTGACATATTTCACTATATTTTTGCGTCAATAATGCTAAAATATTTACTTCGTACTTCTTACAGACGCCGAAAAAAAAACAAAATTCGAATATAATCTCCATTATGATTAGGGGATTTTTATCCCGCTCTAACTACCTTTTAAAGTGAAGGTTCGTCAAATGAAAAAAGGAAGAGAGGTGGTTTACGGCGGCCCTATGGGGGTAATGCAGGGGTAGTAAGAGAGCGTGCTGGGACGACGTTTAATATTAAATCAATCAATTTCGGGAATCCGTCGACTGATAAGGTTTTAGGTAGATTGGGTGCGCCATGTGGGGTTGCCTTGTCTTCTTCGCCTCGTCATCGTATCTCACTCTCCGCTGCGTGCACGCGAGATTCTGGCTCCCAATGAGCAACCCACTCACTTCCTCCTACCCCCCCTCCCTCCGCCAGTCCTAAATCACAAGCCCTAAAACCCCTTTTTCTAGGACAACAGTAGGACAACACCCCTCCCCCCGTCCCTTGCCCATAACGCCTAATGGAACCCTAGAGCTGAGCCACTTTCTAATATCAATCTCGCATTACGGTACGACGAGCGTTACGTAGCAGAAGACGTAGTGTATCGCAATGCATTGCATAAATCGCATAATATCCCTTTGCATTTACCCACCATTGGTCGCGCAATGAGATGTTTTCTCTCATCAAATTTAAACCAACCTCAAAAACGAATACCAACGAAACATATGTTCCAATCCGAATAAAAACTTAACATTAAAAAAAAGCGAATATTCTGCGAAACTCATAAATGTCACCTTTTTCGACGAACAACATTCCATTGAAATGATAATTGACGGGTGTAAAATGAAGTTATCTTTCCGTACTACGTCGTATGTTGTGTCACGTAGATGTCACCTTTATATAATCCTTAACCCGCCATTGGTCCCGCTGTGAGATTTTTTCTCACATCAAATTTAAACTTGTGCTCACTTTATAATCATGAGTTAGAATAAGTTTCCTGTCCTTCTAGCTGACATTTTATCTCTTCCTATTGACCCAACGTCTCATAAAAGTATAAATGAAGCGTCCGCAGCTGTGTAATGATATGTCTGATACCGTCGCGTCGGCTACAAGGTGTGAGACTTTTCCTCATCGCGCGACCACTGACGTTAGTGTTTTTGTATCACTCAGTTGCGTTACACTTTCGCAACATGCGGGCAAAGTTGATTAATTTCGTGGAGAGCAGATATGTTGATGCATATTTATGAGTCATGAGAATGTATGTCCTCATAAATAAATATTTCTTCATGAGAAGGGTAATTTTCTCCATTTATACCCAATGACATCATCGCCAGTAAACGTTGCAATGATTACGTAATTGTATCAGTAATTGTGTATATTTGGGAATCAATGTTTCAAATGAACATTAAGAGAAATAAATTAAATCTAAATATAGTGTAATATATTGCCAATAAACGCTCTATGATAGATAATCAATGAGAATACACCCAGTGTTAGAAAAAGTCTCACACGCGACCGCTCGCGTGATAAGTAGCTTAGCGACCACTCCCGGGTTAAATATCTTATTAGATATGGGTTCGTGCATAAACTACGTTACCGTTTTCGGTGATTTTTTTACCGGCTCCCCCCCATCGTTGACAACCGTAGTATTTTCCCCAACCCTTCTCCCCCAACGTGTAACGTTGTCTCTACAAATAAAACTTTCAATTCAAAACTATATTCTCGATTATTGAGTTAGTGTATTTTTATGGATAGTTTCAAATAAAACAAATAAAGTATCCATTTTGAATTATAAACTTAGTACTGTTCCACACTTTATTTAAAAAAACTTCGAACGGTTTCACCTTAATGAGGCATCTCCTGGTACATTCTGATGTTTAGGGCATTCTATATATACCCAGAGAAAGTTTAAAACATTGTTGGGGGTTGGTTTGAAATGGGGGAGAGAGGAGGAGGTCGGTTTAGGACATATCTACATCTACATCTACATATTACCCCGCAAGCCGCCTCAATAGGCGTGTGGCGGGGGGTGTTAGGACACCAGCCGTTTAAAGATAAAAAGGAAACGTTCTAATGAAATTAAGTTTTGAATTTATTAAAGTCCCTTATTGTTCGGGGGAAAAACGAATTCCCATACCTATCCGTTCGGCAAAATATCTCTCTTAATTTATCGTTTCTGTCGGACCTGGAAATATAGTGGGGTTCTAATATGATGTTCTCCGTGTCGCTCTGAAAGATATCTATTCTCAATTGTTCAAGCAATCTAAGCCTAGCGCGTAGCCTAAATATCAAGAGTGAGGACAAAACAGGGATCTATCCCCCATTTAAAAACATCCCCCACCAATTTTTTGAACTTTCTCTGGGTATATATAAAATGCCCTAAACATCAGAATGCACCAGGAGATGCCTTATTTAGGTGAAACCGGTCGCTGTTTTTAAATGAAGTGTAGAAAAGTACTAAGTTTTTTATTCAAAATGGATATCTATCACTTCCACGAAGACAAGCCTCAAACAACCAAATTTACAAACAAAGTAGCCGAACTAGATATAATAGGGCCATCTAATCTCAATTGGAACAATAATATTAATTTTTAAATTCTAAAAATCAACCATGAATCACGGCGCTAGTAGGTGCTGTGCTCATCTACTTTTATGTTCTCTTCCCCCTCCCCACATATCTGACTGCTGCCTTGAAAAGTGTTGTCACGAGGTCGCTATTCAACCTGCGAGAAGGTTAAAATGTAATTGATGCTATGCAGACTTGCAACATTGTAGAGGCAATGGTTCAGTTACATTGAGTTAAAGTAGAAGCTTGGGGTGTAAGACACACCCCGCGCGCCCTTCCTCATGTTGTGGTATTGTCGACGCGATGTTGACGAATTAAAAACGTAAACAGGCGCATTGTAACAGCTGCGTTACTTTGGTGGAACTCCACTCCTTCCCCTCTTTACCGGCCGTAGGTTTTAAGGCGACACCCTTCCTCCCTTAAGGGTGAAGGGTGTCGCCTTAAACCCCCTTACCCTAAGTTGGTAATATAGTTTATGCACGACTTCATTAACCGAATTCTATCCATTTGCATGGGATATCTTATTAGATAGGCTTCCATTTATCTACATCTACAAAATACCCTGCAAGCCACCTCAGGGGTGTGTGGCAGGGGGTGAGTAATCACCAACATGCATTACACTATACCCTAGAGTTAGTGTAACTACGACTAATTATGCATTAGCATAAATCGCTAATGCTTGTCACGAGGCGAAGCCTCACAAGCATGCACTACTACACTACAGATGTTATCACAATGGAGAGGGACCGTCAATATACATGCATTCTACAACTACACAGATGGACAGAGAATCAAGACCCATTTAGAAAACATGCAAGGCGTGCTGTTAGTATGTACTAAGGAGGAAGTGGGAGGAAGCATTTGTGGGAGGTACATTTGTGGGAGGAAGCACTGCACATGCCAGAAATCTTATCGAAAATGGTAACTGCAGACGACCTAAGATCTATGTTTCGAGACATTGCAATAGGCAGATGGCAGGAATGGTGGCAGGAGATAAATAATAACAGACCTCGGGCTGTGAAACCGGTAGTATCAGCGTAGCCCTCTTTTGTGATGAGTACCCGGAGGGAAGAAGTCGCAATCACTCGTCTAAGAATAGGGCATACTGCCCTGACTCACTCATATACCTCTTCACAGAAGAGAAGGCACGCCCTCGGTGCGATGGTTGCGACTGTCTTCTTCTTCGACTTGCACCTGTCTTCTCGAGATAAACCATGGCCGACTTCATACAGGCCATGACATGCAATTGTGGCAACACTGCATGGGGGTCCTACCGCTGCCTATCGCTACGTTGTGAATACATGGTTTATTTACTTGTGGTGTTGATCGTGGACAATCGTGGTGACCAAAAACTTATTTTTAAATAGTTTTCTTTGAATAAACCGTGAAAACAATGATACTCAGACGTGGCTAAATATATGTAGAATCATTTGGTATGGTTATTATTATCATAAATTGAAAAATGCGTTATATTTCTCCATCTGTAATATTGCAAATCGACCATGTGTTCGTGCTGAATGTGAAGGTGATGTAATATTCAATGCTGGGCCCAGGAAATAGTTATTAGTCGAATTGTTTATTCAATAAGGTGTATTTCACACAATGAGTAGTAATGACTATCAATTCCGTCCATGTTTTCATAATTTGCATGCATTGCAAGAATGGTAATTTGGCCGTAATCGCTTGCTTTTTCAAACATAATTTGCCTTCAATGTTTCCTGGGGTATTAAGAAATGCGTACCTACTTTTCTTGCTCTTAGGCGTCCCGATACTAGAAGTTCACCGGATGGGGTCAAATGACTAAAACTTCGGTTAATTATATCGCACCGTTGAATTTACTCCTGTAAGCGCCCCCAAATACTATTTAAAATGTGGGATTCACATGCAGGTTAAACTTATTACGTTAAATCACTATACATTGACAGTAACCTACGTAGACAGCGGACGGGACGCTGTGATAATAATTCTTTACTGCATTTACGCTGTTTCCTTCGCTACGGGATTTTTTTTCAGTTGTCAGTCACTATATATAAAGAGACCTATCAACAATTTAGTTCCAAAGACAAAGGGCTGAATGAAAAAAAAATCAGATTTATGTTGTTTTAAAGTTATTCTACAAAAACACGGCAGCAGACAGCCACAGAACCCCCGTAGGACCCCTGACGTCACGTATAGTGCGATTGCCAAATTGTATATCATGCCTGTATGAAGTCGGCCATGGTTAACGAGATCTTATCCTAGGCGATTATCAGGATAGTCTCATCCGATTAATTGTTTTTTTAAATATATAAACGTTTTTAATAATAGTATTTATCTAACCTGGAATAAAAATCATTATTATATTATTATTAATTGATTGTATATAAATTATAATTATTTTGTTATATACTTCAGTGTACATTTTATCTCATAAAAACGTAATTGGAAAAATTATCTTTTATTTCTTATATTTTGTTTACTTGGATGAGAGTGGTGAAAAATGCCCGCTTTAGTCTACGCACCCGAAAATTATAATACTATTATTACTAGATGGGTAACTCATGGTAACGGAGCGCTTACAGTAACAATAATAATGTCTCTATGGGTAACAGCAGAAGCCAATTACTACCAATTTGATATGTTGACGAACTCACACATATCCAAGCCGTGGGAGGTGAAAATCCTACTCAGGCGGGGTTCGAATCCGCGACCTTTGGATCGGCAGGCGAGGACTTTACCGCGCCGCCACCGGGGCCGGCAAAATACATACCACACAATACATTGAATTTCGAATTGCATTGCATTATCACGAATATCGCATTATATCGCGCGTAGTAATTGCGTCATTCTCTGAGAAATAGCGGAATTTTTTTTAGGGAACTGCCCTAGAAAAATTTCACAGGGATATAGAGATCTTTCCATAGGGTAGTTATCCCCATAGATAGATAGATTGTTATTGGGGGGGCCGTCGTCAGGAGCCCGGGCACTTAGACCTTTCTTGGCCATTGTGCCAACCCCATGCCTGTCTGCCACTTGCAGACAGGGGACAAGAGCACCTCGGTAGAGGTATGGAGGATTGGCCTCACCCCAGTACCAGGTATAGAGGATGTCCTCCCTCCAACCGGCCCTGTCTGGGTCTCCCTCCGGCCTCCCGGTATAGGTATGGAGGGAGTATCACCTCTCCATCCATGCCTGGTCGAGGTATGTAGGAGGGTCACCCATCCAACCACCGCCCTACGTTGCTTAACTTCGGTGTTCAGACGGGAACCGGTGTTTCAACGTGGCTAGGCCCTTGCCCCTAGTCATCCCCATACTATCCAATCGAAATTGGTTAGGATATGAAAAACCATGCCATACAATTCATGACAACATTCTGGTATTTTATGAATAAGAGAGTGAAAATATCGGGATGAATGCAAGAGCAAAGACATGCAACGAGTACTGCTAGGCGAGAGACGCCTTTATTTTCTACCAGTTTACTTTAGGTTCCTTGCCTGTGCGTGCGCGTCTTGTTCAGCAATTAGATGAACTCGAGGAATTGGAGGAAAAAAAGATGTAACCCAGTTCCTAAAGGAATCCTGATGTGTCAATTTAAAGTAGCGTCAATCTTTTCATGAAGGAGCACTGTGAAAAATGAAATTTGTTCTACTTTACATTTACATCTACAAAATACCCTGTAAGCCACCTCAGGGGTGTGGCCGGGGGTGAATATTCACCAACATGCATTACACTATACCCTAAAGTTAGTGTAACTACGACTAATTATGCATTAGCATAAATCGCTAATATTTGTCACGAGACGAAGCCTCACAAGCATGCACTACACTACAGATATTATCACAATGGAGAGGTACCATTAATGTATATTTATTTTACAACTACACAAATGACCTTAAAGTCTCCTAGCATTTTACAACTATGCCATTGCGATGTTTCACAAATCGTCTGCTGATTATTATCGCGACGCGATGTCGCCGATATATTTCCCATCACAGTTGATACATCGCTTGGCCCTCCTTTTGTCCCACCATCCCCTCTTATGTGCACCATCCCACCCCGGCAACTTCAGTGTTCCGCCACCGCGCGGAGTGATGGCGCGCTCGTCCATACATCACCCAAGTGAGATTAACCTCATCTGCGTCCTCCAGAGCCTCCCCCCCCTCATTCCATCCCAATCCTTTTAACCCCTCCACCCCCTCACTTTCATCCCTCCACTATCTCTTCTCCACATATCTCCCCCATCACTTCTTTACTCATAATGTCGATACGAATAATGAACTATAAGGGACCATAACAGCGGCCATTGAGACTTTTATCTAGGTTTGTCGATAGGTAGTGTAGCTCTTAGAAGTAATAGCACTCCGTAATACTTGAATCCTTATCTGTTACCTAGTATTAACAGCACGCCGTGCATGTTTCCTACATAAGTCTTGAGTCTCTGTCCATTTGTTTAGTTGAAAAATGCATATACATTAATGGTACCTCTCCATTGTGATAATATCTGTAGTGTAGTGCATGATTGTGAGGCTTCGCTTCGTGATAAGCATTAGCGGTTTATGCTAATGCATAGTTAGTCGTAGTTACACTAACTTTGAGGTATAGTGTAATGCATGTTGGTGAATACTCACCCCCTGCCACACACCCCTGAGGTGGCTTGCAGGGTATTTTGTAGATGTAGATGAATATCGTTTTACACGAGGCATTTTATTGCGCAATCTGATGTACGTATTTATGTACATGGAAAATTGCTTTGTTTAAAGTGGTGAATTGATAGAATTCATGGGCAAATGCATGAACGAGATCTGGGAAAATAGCCCCTGCTCTAAATACGAACCTGCATTCTCACGTTGCGTTGGTTAAACAGGTGCTACCTCAAACTGTACAATTAAGTGCCTCGTGAAAACGGCTTTTAGATCAAGTTTTAGTTATAGTAAGCGTACTTATCAGACATAGTTTTTTTCGCTGACGCCTTTCCGTAAAGAAGCTTTTTTCGTATCACACGACATTGTAATTGGAAGACCGCAAGTCTATTGATACGAAAATAAATTTATCAGATCCTTTTAATTGGAGCCTTAGTTATCTTAACTTAATCTTCATTTATGTTTTTCGGCTGCATATGACCGGTTTCCTCATTGAATCCTACTCCACTCAACTCTTCTCTCAGTCAGGCGCTTTGTGTCCGCGTACCTTCCGCCTATTTTGATGTTGCCTAGCATTTGCTTCCTTCCCCTTCCCCGCTTTCCTTCCACCATTCCTCCAATACCCGTCGTCAGCAGACAATGTCTTCTCAGGGAATATCCAATCCAATTCCTCTTTCTCCTTCTAATCGTTTCCATCAAGAATCCTTTACTCACCTACTCTCCTCATTACCTCCTCGTTTCTCACTTTATCCCTCCAACTCACATTTTCCATATTCCTCCATCTCTAGGGCTTCCAGTCTTTTTTCACCTTCCTTCGTAACTGCGCAAGTTTCCGCTCATACAGTGCCACACTCCATACATAGCACTTTACTAGTCTCTTCCTTAATTCTTTGTTCTAAGCCCCCCAGAGTAGCTTCCATTTCCTTTGTAATCCTTAACTTTATATAACATTAACAAGACTTAATTGAACCTAAACATATTTATACCCTGCTGAATCACCTACCCATGGATATTGGTTTACTTTATACAACACTTTTATATTATATTTGTTATTACGACTAAATGGGTGCACCTATTAAATTTCAATGGGGTAATTTAATGTCCAACTTAGTATCCAACGATAAATTACTGGAATGTTGAACATGAATTCTTCGCATTCATAATATAAAAATTTTAGTAAGCTAGAACAGTAACATTATAATTTTAAGAAAATAATATAAATATTTTCGATTTCAGATTTTCCTATATCTTTCCTCTGTTTCACGAAGGAAAGATAACTATTGAGAGGACGTTGGACAAGCCAGGAATTGGAACTCATGGAGACCGGTAATGTACAAAAACTTCCACTCTATAGGATTCCGTTCGATACTGATGATTACTCAAGTTTCTACATTACCTCAACTTATCGAGAGTTAATGTTTAATTACAATTACGGCTAAATGCCTTTTTTTTGTCAAATGTCACATTCCCTCTTGTAAATTAACTTGTTTTTATTTTTTTAAATTCTGCATTGATACACCTGCATCTTGGTGAATGCTTAGCTAATTTTTACGTCGGAACCAGTTGGTTAATTAACCAGATGATGAAATGGACAAACCTAACCATTTGCTTCCCCATTTTATTCACTGTAAAAACTTTGATTTTTTTCTTTGGCAAGTTCATTCACGTTTGCAGATTAAGGGCTGCGTCCAAGAGTTAAAACTAATCGCATTCGTAAATATTTCGTAAATGCACCTCCGGATTTTTTCTCTAAATATTCAATGCATTCGACGCCGTCAGTATTCTTCTGTATTGCAAAGTAATGAAATAGGTTTATTGTCAACTGTGCTCATATTTCAAATTTAGCTTTGTATAATAATAATAACATCGTATTTACGTTTCTGTTGGCGCCGTAGCTTGTGTTACATGTCTCAATACCTTTCACTTCTCTAACGTTCCGAAATGCTAAACCATTCCGAGGAATTGTTTACCTGAAGATGCATAAGTTTGTGTACTGAATATGACTATTTGCATTTGGTTACGAATTATAAAAATCTGATAACCGACTACTATCTACTAACTATGAATTTCTCACGGAGGTGAGATGGTGTGTCTTTAGGGCGGATATGAAATCAAACAGGAACAAAACGAAAACATATAATTGATTGTTCTGTTAATAGTTTAACGCTCGATATTAATGCGAAGTGAGAAACATTTTACCACCCATATTACTGTAACGTAAGCAACTATTAGTATATAATAGGAAGGAATTTTCCAATAAATATTCCATAGTGCGCATGAGTAAGCGTATAAAAGTATCTCGTAGCATTCATAAATTGATAGTATTAGTAATATTGACCTCTTGACGTCTCTTTAGCAGTGTACTGCATGTTCGCATGTTCATTTACGTATCACTCTCCCAGTTTCTGGTTTGACTGCGCACTGTTCACCTGACTGCTTTTTGGTCTGCGCCTAGTGGCCGGGGGAACGTGCGAGGTCGCTATTTGAACTTGGACGGAGTGCTGCATGCCTGGTTTGGAATCACCCCGTGCAACACACCGTAGTGGTGGCTTGCACAGTGGTGGCTTGTAGATGTAGATGTAGAAAAGTTGGAGAGAGAAATTCCATGCGTTGGAAGCAGTCTGCTACCGTAAGATAAAATAGAACATGTTGAAGTATTAATGTTTTCATTGACTGATTGAGCGTTGCCATGAAAGTGCACTCCACACCAAAAATATGTGAGAGTCTAATTTTCCGCACAAAATAGTGCCATACGGCTTCGCAGAGACCCTTTTATACGAAATACTGCATAATGAGCACTATATTCCTTCAATGGGGGTTTATCACGATTTTTGCTTTTTACTTTATCGTGTAGGGGACCATGACAAATGTCCTTTAGCAAATCATCTCTTAAATATTCCAAAAAATTGCCAGAGATATTAGGAGTCCAAAGTTGAATGGAACTTCCCATAGCGGCCGTGACGTCATTTCATCCATCGCTTCTTCACTCTTTTTCCCGATACATGCTCTAAGATGCCTTAAAAAGGCTTCCGTGATGATGTCCACTTCTGCCATATATATAACAGTTTTAAGATTTAGAAAATCCTTTGGAAAAATATCCTTCTTCACCGGGAATCGAACAACGGGCCTTTGATCGGCGGATGAAATGATTTCAGAGGACGTTTTGTGGTGACAGAAAATAATAAAACTTTCTACGATTAGTAATTTGGTTATTAGGCCTGAATGATTCGAAGCAACTCCGTAAATCTATATGAAAACATTTGCAAATTGTATTTTAACGGTAATATCGAAAAAGCATTCGAATGATAATCCTCCATTGAAAGTTTCTAAACTTTGATGTTACCCAATTATCAGGGGAAGGGTGCTGATAAATTGGTTGCTAATTTTTTGGAACCACCATCCCATAATGAGTAATGAATTCGGTGTAATGTTATTCGAACTTTGAGAGAGATGCATCCGAACACAAATTCTGCAAAAACACCTGGTTTCACCGTGTTGCTCCTCACTGGGTATTCCTTCTGAGCAGTGGTGGAGAGCCTTTTGGATTTGCTACCACTTGGAGCTAGTTGCCTGGAATTCACCGCCAATTCAGGCAACAGAAAGGGGAATAAAGGCGTAATTTTAAGTCGTAAAACTTCCTTAATGACTTCCTCTAAGTAACGAAAACTAATCTCTAAGTCGTATCTTAGCGTTCTTAAGCAATGCTAACTTTCATTTGCCTCGTCGTTTGGTGTTTTATCGCCCCCCTTGAAAACGCCGCACCTGTTAACAATCTGTTGCCACCCCCCACTGTGCTCCCTCCCAACGCCACTCATCTTCTCCACATCTCCCTCTGCAGCCCTTTGTAATCGATTCTCTCATCTGCTTTTCCCTTTCACCATCCCCCTTTCTCTCTCCCTTTCCCTTATTCCTCCTTGCCTCCTACATTTCCCCTCTACCTCCCCTTTCGTTCCCTATCTCCTCAACTCCACCCCCTTCGACAGGCACTTTCACCCTTCCTTCAATGTCACCCTTAACAGCACCTCAAACACGCTTCCAACCGCTGCTCCTCGCTTTCCCGATCAATCCGAAATCTCTATCTTCCTTTCTCTTTCTCTCTCTCTGTCTGTCTGGTCTCTCCTCTTCCCTCCTACAACCATTCCAAAACCATTCACTGCAACGTTTGTAACTTACTTTACTTTTAGTTTTGATTTTGTGTTAATTTGACATAATTTTTGTTTAAATGCCTTTTACTTATTTTACTGTGGACATTTTTGATTGATTGTTAACCCTTAGGCTGCGGGAAACGTACATGTACGTGTGTACCGACATATGCGGGAAATACATTCTTGTACGTTTGACCATTTCTGTCTACCTGCTCCCTCAGCCCTTTCATGTTTTTATGGCGACTCTTTCTTTCCAGCGGTGGACATTTGGGAATCCACCCTTTTTACCCAAACCACTCCCTTCCCACGCTCTTTAGGGATCGCATACCACCGCAATGAGGAACGACCCTTTCTCCCGATTGCTCGCTCATTGAGTTATGGTCGTCTCAAAAGTTAGTTGTCTTATGTTCGCGCCCGGCTCAATTATCAACGGATTTCTTTGGTGTTTGGTATCAAAATAAACAGAAAATTGCTTGAGTAAAATACTTTCATATTTTTGTTTAACAATTACGCCTATAAACAAATTTTCAAAATGTGTTCAAAGTCCCACTGATCCCTCAACAAGTTCCGGTGCCCACCCCCTGGAATCCCGAGAAAAGGGTCGGGAGGGGATTACATGGGACATATAACTGCCCGGCCACGGCCAGTGGGAAGGAGGGACAGGCTCTGTCCGAATAGATATTTCCCGCACAGGGTGGACGACATGCACTCTACCTGCAGCATCTTAAGGATTAAAATGTTTTAGGTTGTTTGGGGGTTGTTGACAAAAAAGAGGATGGTTAGATGAGAAAGGAAAAAAGGACTGGATGCTGCCTTGTACCAGATAGAAGTATTTACTAATAAAAAGTGAAAATAAGTTTTGTTGATGAGTAAACACAGTCCGACGTTACACCACCCTGCATTTCTTCCCATGGCTTCCATTCCCTCCTTCCATGGCACATTTTATATTTTTTAAGGATCTGGATGGTCAGGTCGTTAGAATCCTGACTTCACATTTTAAGGCTCAAGGTTAAAAACCGTAGTGGCGGCTGTGTATTTGCAGTTGAATCCTCAGCTCTACTTGGATGCTTTGTGTGTGGTCTTAGAAGTGTAGTTATTTATTTTTCAAAGACGAGGTTTTTCATTTCCGAAGGTCTTATGATGGTTTATATATTTTTGAGGGTCACCAAAACATGAGGAACTGTATTAAATGGGTCGCTGCATTTGAAAGGTTGAGAACCGCTGGTTTACAGCTTTTATTCGAAATTCTATGTTTAATATTAAGTTATCTAGAATAAGAGACTAATTTGCGCTTAAATCGCGCGTACCATTTTCCCCAGTTCCTGTCGTCAAAAAGGGGCACTGGAGCTCAAATACGAGTTCTCTGCTTCCGGACGCCTTCTACACTTGGATTACAAACGATCCATCCCTTCACCTCCGCCCTACCCTCTTGTCGAGCGTTCCGTGCCTTCAGATTTTTAACATGAATGTTGCGAATGAGATAATTTATTTATTATTTTGGCTTCGTTCACCATGCACGTTCTTGCATTCATTTATTGGTCGGGGATTTGATCCGCTGGCTGTCATTAACTTTATCACTGCAGATTATTGACCGTCATTTACAGTGTAAACGTCAATTAAACATTTGCAGCTCTACAATGTGTACTAGGGAAGTCTTTTCATTGGACGCTAGCTCTGATTTGATCCTCAAACGACCCGAGTTTGCGTTTGAATAATATTTCTAGTAGCGTAACGAGTTCTTAATTTTTTAACATACCAACTCTTAATCATTCAGCTCTAGGGTATGAATGAAAGACGAAAAAAAGGAAGTTAAATCCCATGTCAAATTGAAAGGATACTGCTTTCTGACGTAGGTTTTCGCGTCGTTCAGGTTTGCGGTTTAGCAGGTTTTCGGGTTTTGTCCGCGTTGACATCATTCTTGATGGCATAGGTAAAATAAAAAAAATACTTATGCTATCAAGGATATTGCTTGGTGGAATTAATTACATTAGAAGGATGATGCTCTGTGTAGCTCTGGTAAACACCCTCTAAGGTTTATAGGCATAGTCGTTGCTCTGTTCATTTGAACACTTAATTAGTTTAGTCATGTGATCATTCTTCTCTAATTAAGGTGGCTGGTCGGGTAATCGTTAGTCATTTAGAAATTTAGTTACTTGAATTTTAATGCTCGTTTAAAATTTAAATAATAGGTCGTAGTTATACTATATTCAGTAGGAATGACTTATGTCTTAAGTACATTCTGAAATATTGTCCTTTAAATTTACACATTGCCATGAAAATTTGCTTAAATGCAGACTTCATTCATTTCGTAAGTCATTCTTGCGAAATTAATTTTCCGAAAACAGTTCACACCCGTGGCCATAGAATTCAAAATAAGTATTTTAATGAAGATGTATTGTCACTCGAATGCGAACTAGTATTAAAATATGTTTCTATACATTATTTTATCTTTCGTTTTTAATCCGGGAACAGCGTCCATTTTGCAACACGCTGCAACACGTGTCTCTGCTTAGCATGGCCCGTACTTTTATGTGCCACGTGGCCAACTTTACACCACATAGCCGCGCGCGACATTTGAAATTCTCGCATACATATTTTTAAATCGTATTTACGAAAAATTTCAGTCGATAGTAATAAATGATTTTTTTCAGAATAGATTTTAATTTATTAGAGCTACATTATATCAGTTTTTGGTTAAAATCTGTTCAGTAGGAATGGAGAAAGTGCGTAATTTATCCTATTGGAGTGGAGAGCGCCATAAGGCTCCATGTTAAAAAAATCTAAATTATCGCAAAAAGTAAGTCGATGATCCCCCGTTTTTTCTTCGATATTCTATAGAATATCCAAAAAGGAACAAATTTGGAAATTTTTAAGAAAATCTGTTCACTTTGGTTTTTTAGACCAGCCACCTTGAAGGCCCTCATTTATTTGTTATTGTTCCTTTTTTATTTCAAATGTTATTCGTTTCATGGATTGGTAATCGTTATTAAGGATCGACCACAGACTTGCCTAGAGGTGATTCGAGGAATGCTCGAGGTGACAAGTACTTCGTTGAAGAAATATTTTTAGATTAAATAAATCTAAATAATGTTTTGCATTTTTGGAGATTCTGCGAGTGAGGTGTCATGCGAGAATATACGGCTGCATCAGAGGCTGATCCAACGCCAAGGTTGCATTTGTTTCTTTCGGATCCACTCTTCTCATCCCCGCAATTACCGCTCGCGCGAATCCAATGAATGCTTTCACCGCTCTGAGGCACGGGTAGAGGGAAGCGTGTGTCTCTCTCCCATCCCTCCAGATGTCCAGCGGAAGTCCGCCGATTTTGGTTGGAATAAAGGCTGCAGTCAAAATGGCCAGTCCTCCCTCTCTCTGCCTCCGGATTCTGTGGCGTGGCAGACGCGGGAGTAGCAGGCATTTATTTCAGAGGGAAAGGCGAGGCTGGCAGGCTTCAGCGTCAGTGGCGCGGCTGTTTTAATTCCGTCCAACGACCTTTTATATAGCCCGCCCCTTGAGAACCGCAGTTGTAGGGGGGGTGGGGTGGGTGCCTTCGGGGACGTGTTCAGTACTTTCTCTTTCCTCCACTCCCCTTCTCCAATCACGTGACGTGACGACGTGAAGTGTTTGCTCTTGTGTTCCGAGCTGGAAGGAGCAGTAGAGTACATACGTCAAGTCTGAAAATCAGTTGCAACATACCCGCCAAAAATCTTCGTGTCGCATCCACTGAAAGGCTTCCCCGTATCTTCTCTCTGCAAACTATTTACTGTGAAACGCAAAGACTCATAAATTACGTTAAAGGTATAAAAAAGTGCGTCAAAAATAATGAAAAGGGCTCATCTCGGAAATATTTGAAAATGGACGTTTCCCTCTTTTCTCACGTACGCGTAAAGAACGATATTTTATGAGCGAGAAGGGTTCATATCCCCTTTTTCATGAAGCTTTTAGAAAAAGTTTCGGGAAAAGAACTGCGCTCTTAATTGCTTTATTGTATGACAGAAATTCAGATTTTTTTGTGTCTCCTAAAAAAGTTTGAAAAAATCCGAGATGAACTAGCCCTTTTCGAAATTCGTGATTCAATTAGCATGCTACGAAGAAAACGCCTTCATAAATTTGTTAGGAAAATTTTCGCTTCTCATTCGTTCTTCGTCTGAATTCCATGAGATATTGATGTGTCCATTTCGGGCACAAAGGTCGGCTTTGCTGTCGTATTTCGTACCTCACCACCCCTGACCATCGAGTTAAACAGCTTAGTTCAGTGTCATAATGACAACTTGGGTTTAATCAATTGCGTTCTAGTATTTTATTTATGGATGATTTTCACCGAAATCCAAAACTCCATTCCATTGTAATCATTCATAGAAATGCACACAAATAAAGTAGTCTTCAAATCTAGTCTAGTCCATCACTAATTCATCTTAATCTAGTTCAGAAGTCTAGTCCATCACTTTAAAATATTTCTTAAAAACCTATCGTCTGTCAAGCAGGTGTACTTTGTTATAGCAGGCGGATTAGTTATTATTGGCGTTTATCTCATAATATAAATATCAATTTCAATTGAAGCCTTTTCGTACGTATTTCTCGAATGATGGATATTCGTAGCATTTAAATTATGATGTAGGAGCTTATCAGTATCTATTTCTTAGGTGGGCGATGTGTATAAATTTTATCTTGACATATGCAGCCAACATTCACATGTAAGCATACATTTTTTATGATTGAAACATTTTTCAATTTTTCTCTACATCTTTCGACAGCGGCGCTCCTCAATTTTGTTGCCTTTCTCCTTACATTACCCTTAAAAATAACTTGTGAAAACACTCTTGAACTTTTTAGCAGTCGCTTTGAAAAAGTTATATTCTTACTAGCATTCTTAGCAACAAGAAAAGTTACTCTCTCACCTCTCATAAAATGGAAAACTTCGGTAAAGATCTCCGGAACGATTTGAAGTGTATTATTAAAGATTATCTTCGTGCTAGATGAATGGATTTTTTTCCTCCCACGAAAGAAGGAATGTGAGAGAGCTCAGTTGTTTCAATTCCAATTGAATGAGCTAGACCATCACAATGCATTCATAGCCATGTGCAGCCCAATCCTAATGATATGTATTTTTCCCTCTTCCCCGCCCCTTCTCTATTCCGCCAAACCATCCTTTTACCTCGCATCCTAATCTTCCTTCCATTTGCTCGAATGTTTATGTCGCCTTCACTGTATAGGATGTCCACCATGGCCAGATAGCCGCCGGAATTAGGTGGTCAGCGGCTGGTGGGTGCGAATCCTGTGCCAAGGTCCTTGAGACCAGCTGTGCACCTGTTCTACCAGGCGAATGCATGCATATATTAGGAATCATTTTGGATATACATACATGCTATTGCACAGTAATCGTTTCAAGATCTTGTTTCAAGTAGAACCCGCTGGGGGACACTTTAATTACTCACCTTACTCGGAGAAATTCATTAATTATGTTTTAGACGCTTTGAAGTGAGGTGTTGAGACTGTCCCTTCAACATAAATAACAACGGCCTGTTATATTTGCTTTATTGAGTTAGAAAAACGTTGTAGTGAATGAGGAAGTTTTTAATTTATCATTTTTTCTTCCTTCTAATTTTAGTTTAATATGGATGGTCATTTTATGCGGAGTAATGTTCGGTTTTAGACAGCATTTTACTGTGAGAAATAAATTAAAGTGCTCTTATATCTTCTTGAAAAGCCTTTAGTGCCTTGTTTTATAAATTCCGTGAGTGGCTTCTCTTATTCATCTACATCTACAAGATACCCTGCAAGCCACCTCATGGGTGATTGGCAGGGGGTGAGTATTCACCAACATGCATTAGACTATACCCTAAAGTTAGTGTAACTACGACTAATTATGCATTAGCATAAATCCCTAATGCTTGTCACGAGGCGAAGCCTCACAAGCATGCACTACTACACTACAGATATTATCACAATGGAGAGGCACCGTTAATATATATGTATTTTGCAACTACACAAATGGACAGAGACTCAAGACTTATGTAGAAAACATGCACGGCGTGCTGTTAGCACTAGGTAACAGAATAGAATTCAAGTATTACGGAGTACTACTACTACTAAGAGCTACACTACCTAACGACAAACCTAGATAAAAGTCTCATTGGCAGCTGTTATGGTCCCTTATCGTTCGCGGGAAAAATGACATTTTTAAATCTGTCCGTTCTGCAGTCTAGTTCCCTAATTTTATTCTCATGATCTGATCTACCATAGTATGTCGGATTTCGTAAAATAATATCAACGTTGTCAGAGAATAGACCGGTTTGGAACTTACATTGCAGATTGAGTCTAAATTTTAATCGACGGTCTGAAAGCGTTTCCCATCCCAGATGCTGCAAATGGTCAGTAACACTAACGAGATTGTCATAACGGCCTTTGACGTAAGATTGCCGGCTTACTTAACTTTAAAGTGAAATGTTATGCCAATCTAGAGCTACCAATCGTCAGATTGAGGATTGCTGATGATGTTTAATATATGAATAACTAAAAGTGACAACCTTTTCTGTGTGCATGCTTGATGTATGCTCTAGTACGCTTATGGTATATGTTTGAGAAATGTTCTTATATCTTTTGCGCAAACAAGTTTTTCCACCCCACAATTTATAAATAAAAATATTTTTAATGCCTCTATTCTCTGCACTAGCTCGTGAGTTTGACTGAGAGTAAAATTTTTCTTTGTACTGCGCTGATCATTCATTAATGGGACGCTCAATGTGTGCGAAGCTTCCTCACCTACCCAACGCTGCGCCATCTAAACCAAAGTTACCGGTGGTTGTCGATAATATATATAACAAGGAGAACCATTGTACCCTTCAAAATGATCTAGACAACTTGTCCTCATGGATAACAGTAAATAAAATGGAAGTTGACATGAATAAATGCAAACAAATAACATTCACGAGAAAGAAAAATAAAGAAAATAGGTCATATATTCTGCTCGGAGAAAATATTGACAATTGTAACGATTGTAAATACCTGGGTGTTAATTTTACGTCAAAACTCGATTGGGGAATACATAATCGATAAGGTTGTAAGGAAAGCTTTTAAATCTCTGCACTGGGTGATGAGAAATATTAAGGAGAGTAATAAAGAAACCAAAGAAATGGCCTACAGGACTTTGGTTCGTCCGGTATTAGAATATGCAACGGTAGTGTGGGATCCTCATACCAGAACAGATATTTTCAAGCTGGAGAAAGTACAAATGAAGTCAGCCAGCTATGTTTTACGCAGGCACAAAAGATGTGATAGTGTCACAGCCATTCAGCCATACTCGGAAATTCCGAGAACATACAGAATAGCCGCCCAGGGGGGCTATTCTGTATGTTCTAGGAATTTCCGTGCCACGAAAGTGACGAAAGTTTGACGTCACAGCCTCTAAAATTTCAAATAGGGCCATTTAGGGTGCGGTCCAGAGAACGCACCAAACGCTCCGGAGCTTTAGTAGCTAGGTTCCAAGCGGTCCGTGAGTCGCTCCGGAGCGCTACGGTTTATCCCATGACGTCAAGAAAGACGTCATCATATTCCCTCCCACCTCGCTCCAGGGGGGTTATTTTGTAATCTCACTTTGTTGAGAATACGTCATGAAATGTCACTTTTTCGTAGTTCAACTCCGCCACCCAGGCGGCGTGACCATCTTCGGATCTCAATCGGTGAACTGCCGGTCTAGTGCTGGTCTTTTAGACGATTCATCCGCTCTGATCCGTATCTTTCGACTCTTGATCCGTTTCATTATCTCCGCCAGCCATTAGTTCCATGTCACCTGTCATAAAGAACGTGACATGGAGCCACCATCGTTTCCACTTGATGCTTGAGTTGGAAAATAAACAAGGGCGCGAGAGATACATACGATTTTAAATCGTATTGTTGTAATTTGCTAAACGTGAAGAACTTCAGCATTTTTAACTTCAATATATTGGGCACTTGAAGGTATGCTTTGTTTGAAATGCTTATGTTATAATTAGCTTGAATTATCTGTGTATATATTTCGTATCAATATTTCCCAAACAATGTTGCTGATACCTTTGTTTTCGTGTGCCTATCCGCCAGTGTATCGAGAATGGAAATCAGTTATTTATACCATAATTTCATAATTTTAACAAATATTGCCTTAAAATCTACGTTCTCGGTAGATATTTCCCGTGCTTGTGAATCTAACACTAATTGGATGCACTTTATTTTTTTTAAATATTGAGTGATCGCTGACATCTCACTTGTAGTTTTGACTGTATTTAGATTTTCGTGGTATGTACAGTGTAAGATATATTCCGTAAGATGTTGAGCAATCTGGGAATTCGCTAGTCTCGGCATCTTTTATTTGATATAAGGTAATTAAAGCTTCAACAATTCACGAACCGTTCGTGAGCCGATCATTAAGAGAGGGAAACGGATCTCCCGCCTTTCCACTAAGAGTCACTAAAAAGGTGAGATTACAAAATAACCCCCCAGACGCTCACGGTAGTAACCAGGGGCGATCGGAGCGATTCATGGTTTCATGGCGGGATTTCAAAGATGACAGGTCGGAACATTACTCGTGGATGCATGCGAGGTTAAGTCTACTCAATATCTTTAGTGCTTTGACTATTTGAAATAGTCATCAGCTAACCAGAATATTAGATATTTCTGAATCCTGTTAATTGGAATAAATTTTACATTAATATGAGGTTGAGAAGCTCTACGTCCCCAAATGTAGGAACAAGACAAATATTTCCTTCAATGGCCGTTGGAGTAAAACATGTCTAGTGTTCTTTATTTATACATTTAAATTATTAATTATTTATAAATACTTGTATATATATATTATATTTGTTTATGCTCTAAATTTATGTACGCAAGTGAATTATTAATTATATATTTTTATTTACACGACCGTTGGAGTAAAACATTTTTCGTGTTCTTAAATTTCAATAGAGTGAGAATAGGTTTTCGTGCGTATATACAAACACCTTACTTCATGAAGAGGCCGTGTGAAAGTCGAATTATTCCAGACCAATAATATTCCTTGAATCTTTTGACATGGATATAATTCTGAGCTTTTTCTCAAGTATTATGAGCCAAAGTTTCGGGTCTATTGTTTATCATTATAGGTACGGTTATGAACTCTTATTGCAGAAAACCATCACATTATTAGCATACTTCGGGAAAGTTAAGAAATGAGTGCATGGTTTTAAGTTATAGTTAATTTAAAAGTAATGTAGGTGCAAGTTGTTAATAGATAGCCAAATCTATGACTTCCATTGGGAAAACTTGAGTACCAATGGTCGATTGAAAGCAGTGCCTCAGCGATTTTATCTCCTAGTTATCATAAAAATAGTAGCCATCGTCTCCGTCATTACTCTCAAAATTACCAGGGGCCTGATTCTGATGCTTTCCCGATGTTCAACTTTTCCACCAAAACGTCATTAGTTTCCACCAAAACGTCATGACTTTCCGACACTACGTCACATGTTCCACCTTCCACCATAGAATCGTTCACTACATCGTTCATCGTTCAATGACTGGTGGAAAGTCAAGCTTCCCTTCCACCCGTCATCCACTTGGTGGAACAGCGCTTGTGTCGTGGTGGAAACTTTCCGACGGAAGTAAGCGTGCGGAAGGTAGACATTTTTTTGTTCGCGGTTTCGAGGTAAGTTGGAAATCGGCATAATTTTGTGATTTTCGGCTCTCCAGAGGGGGTCATTGAGCCGTTCATTGAACGGATTAAGAGTCGTTCAATGAACGAATTGTGGAACTGGTGGAAGATCAGAATCGGGCCCCAGAAATCCGACCTGACCATTAACAGATTAATTAATCATCTTAGGAAACGATAATTTGTCTGAAAAGCTGGTATATTCCAATGCAAATAGCAGATGATTCCTTCTTTCCGAACAACAATAACAAACGGCGGCCATGACACTTTGCCACAAACGCTTCGAAACCGGTCCACTGGCAGAAAGTTGGGAGCGTTCTGTAGCGACTGGTAGCGACCGTGGACCGCTGTTCGGAAGCGTTTGGAGCGTGAGCGTTTGTAGCACTCCGTAGCGTTCACTGGACCGCACCCTTAGTAGTTGAGATTTGTCGGGGGAAGTGACGTCACATTCACGGATTTTTCGAGGTTCGACCGTGTCGAGTCCTTACTGAATAAGGCCTCAGAAATCGATCGGCGCAGCTGGTATTTTTACGTTAAAATATCGTTTCGTATTGTGTCACTCTAAACCACGAATGTGTTGGCGCCAGCATAGCCGCCGCGAGGCAGTTTCTCGAGCGATTCACCGGGATAATATCTCTGCACGTGTATGTACGACTCATACCTACTTCTCGGTGACTGCACGGAGTAGTGCAGTAGTGCAAGCCTTTCCCGGGATTACGTATTCATTCCGGATATGCGGGGATTCTCTTACGCCTGAAGCCGAGAGAGGAGAGTGTGTTAAGTTGTTACGGAGAAGTCCCTTCAGCTTCGCTCCTTCGAAGTGGAAGCCGAGACAGAGAAGATAAGGAGACACGCATTTTCAATTAGCGGTCCTTCCCTCCAACACACACCGTATGATCGTCATCTCCTACAAAGTCACAAATTTGTCCGGGGAAAAAGGAGGTCAATTGTCATTTTTACGACTTTCTGGCCGTTTTCTTATTTGCACAAAAATATCATACTAAGCATTCACCGTTGCTAAAAGCAATACATTTTCCATTAAGAATATAATGAAGGTGAGTCAGTAAATCTAATTTTAACGATCGCATACCCTGGTTTTTGTTCTTCTGCCAGTGTCGTCTTTTTATTTTAACTTTTAAGTTTACTTATTAGCCGTTTCTCTTATCCCGATATCTTTTACCTGATATTTAATTTCAGTGGGCTTATATCAAATACCTTTGGCACCATGTACAGAAAGGAACATTCATATAATGTTAATCTTGGTCCTTTTGTTACAATTTTGGACTCTTTCATTTATATTGAAGGTATCCTGTCAGAGTATGGAGTCCAATCGTTGGCTGATAAATTGAGCGCTATCTTCTCAACAAGCTATTGTGACCTCACATGCTGACCATTGGCATGGACGTATTTGATAGTAGCCAGATACAACCGAGAGTCAGCTATCTCAAACTAGAGTGACCCACGCTGAGTGCATTAAGGGAATTAGTGGTATTGTTGGCTTTACTCGAGTCTTGTTCCTTGTTACAGGGACGAGGGATTTGACCCAATGCTTGGACCTCAACCTCTCCCAATAGTTAATATCCTTCTTATCCAATGACTACGCTTCTCCGTAAGGGTGGTCTTCAGGATCTTATTACACCGTAGTTGGACTGAAGTGTTTTTGCTGTTTCTCAGGAAAGACTGGCCTAAGTACATCATTAAAATGAAATGTATATACTTTTAAATTTAATTCACAACGCCCACCGACGTTTTGCATAATTTTAAAGCTCTAAGGTATCGACGCTAATCGTGAAAAAATACAAAAAATTGAGTTTTGCCATGTCATCATTCCTCGTGATGCAGTTATGCCACATCAAGCCGGAAACAACAAATATATATGATCAACCCATAAAACCGTCAGAAAAATACCAGATCTAAATTAAACTCTTTTACACATTTTTTCAATCATTAGTGGTAGACATATACTTGTATTTTTATAATCTGCTACGGCTATAAAATATGATTTCCTGGGGTGTCGATTGAGTTGGAGTTGATTGGCTTGATTAGATTGGGGAACCCACCTAAATATAAGGATACATTGGACACAGTACAATTACTTTTCTTTCTTCCACCTATTCTATTCACTCTATCTCATGTTCTTGGGACATAAAATACATTTCTTTAGTTATCAGTTGTAGTCGCTGAGAAATATTTTCTTATTTTTATGCCTGGAAGGTATTATATGAGGGATTATAGAACCTCTCCGGAAGTGGAACACGTGAACAATGGCATAATTCAGAATTCCCTGCCGAGGTCCCCGACTCCCGGTGCCTGCAGTCTTCTGGTGAGGATAATCTTAACGCTGGCAAGCGCGAATCTTAATCCGCGTCTCGAATCTCAGCCCACTAAGGAGATTCCGAGCTTCTCTATTTCGCCGCGGGGGGGCGCTCTTCCATCTCCCCCCCCCCCCCCCGCTTACCCTTCACACTCAGCAGGGGTACAGTTTGCCCCACCACCCTCCCCACTGTATAAGTGTGAGAGATGTATGGGGGGGGGGGGCGGGGAAGGGGAGGAGGATAGATTATAAACGGGGTGGCGAATCGTGCGAGAAGTTGACATTTCAATGTGGAGCGGAGAAATGCTTTTGAAGCGCCAGTTCACCTCTCTTACCCAGGACATTCCCAACGAAAATTCTCCTTTTTACTGTATGGTTTTATATATAACTTTAGTTCTGTCTGATTTGATGGAATCTGTTAAGGTAGTTTTAGCGAAAAATCACTTCACCTAGAATTTGATGAATTTGGCCTCATTTTAAAGAAAAAATGCTGACCTTTCCAATGATATCAAAATATCAACCCCTTGCCGAACTACTTTTCCAGCAATTTGCCTAAAAATATAAGCTGTTTAACATGGGATAGATTACGGCTGTGCGCTCCAGAGGGAGAATATTTAATAAATTAGGAACTTCTAGAACCTAGATTTTGTAAAAAACTAACGGTGTGTAGATTTCATATTTTCTCAACTATTTAAAAAAAATAATCTATTACTCACCACAGTAATTTTTACAGAATCGCAAAAAAAACCTTCTGTTTTGAAGGGTTTTCAGCCGTACGGTGGGAAATAATGAGTCAAGTTAGAGACTTATGTAGCTTTATTTATTTAATTTCTGAGAGTTTTGGTCATTTATAATTATATATTTGTGACATTAATATTACAATATTTATTTCATTCTTCTTACAGACGCTGAAATCAAAAAATTAAATTTGAATATGGTCTCCATTATGACTACAGGGAACTATCTCGCTCAAACCTCTTTAAATGACTTTTCACCCACTTACAATCGTCAGATCTCCTTCAAATGTTTTACACATGTGTACCTTCGATGACAATACAGTATGAGTGTCACGGCTTTCTCTCCCATAGGCCCGGGTTTGCTTCATGAAACTGGTTGCTATATTGGTTATTTACTTTTAATTGTTGGCTATCGAAAAGGTTACTCGAGTTTTGGTGTGCTCGGCTATTTTTTACTTATAAATGAAAATAATGGAACCAAGAATATTGGTACATCCTCTGGGAACCAAGTGCACCCCGTTTTAAAAAGCCTCTCGCCTCCACATGGACCATGGCAGTAAAAGTTTTATTTCACTTATGTTTTTATATTTAATAAAACCGTGTAACTTTAAAAAAAGTTATTTATAACACTTATTATGCCATCAACTAGCTGTATATCTAAATACGGAGGTATCAGGCGTGATGTTGTTGAATTTCAACATAATGTGGAAATTTAAAAATGCAATTTTCCACAGATAAAGATTAAATCGACCCGGGTTTTGATTCACTGCAATATCATCAGGTAAATTAATTTGCAAATCAAGTTATATAAACAAGAGAAGGTGGGGGGGAGGTTAGGAAAGGAGAGGGAGGGAGTGAGTTTGAGATTAAACTTAGCCTGTATTGCCATGCTAGCATAACGCACAAACTCCACTCCCTCCCTTTACTTTCCTAACCTCCCTCACCCACCTTCTCTTGTACATATACACCTTGATTTGAAAATTAATGTACCCGATGATGATGCGTTGCATCGAAACCCGGGTCGATTTAATCTTTATCTGTGGAAAATTGCATTTCTAAATTTCTACATTAGCTGTGATATACTTGGAAAAGGGAGGATATATGTTCTTCAAAGTAAAGGAAACTTTATAAGACATTAGTGGTAGCTGTTCTTTCGTTTTACAGGAATTTTAACCCAAGATTGAAGGGTTAAAACAACGCAAGATGAAGCGGGCTGCATAAAAATATATATTTATTGGGAATGATACTAAAAGGAATCGTTGGCTAATATACGTTCAATTCGAGGTCCAGCTATTGGATTTTCATCCTAAGCTAAACGAACACGTAGAAAATTAAGGTGGTTCTGTCGTAAAAGCACACAAGTGTCATTTCATTTATTTTCTGTATATATACTTATAGAAAAACAAGTCCTCTATCTGATGTGACAAACAGAAGAATAACTTTCCACGGTATTTCTCTCGCAAATTGGACTTGAAATTACATAATGTTAAGTGGGAGAATAGGGGGAGAATAGGAGAAACATAGGGATTAATAGTATTTTTATATCTAATATAAATGCCATTTTCGCGGAAAACTATTTATAAGAAGCGAGAAATCCCGGGAAATTGATTAAAAATAAAACAGATGCGTCCTATCGCCTTATATTTTGAGTTATCAGCTAATTACTGCTATAATTGAAGTCAAAATGTGATACTCCCATAGAAATGGAAATGAAATCGGCGTCTATGGCTTTAAGAAAGTGTTCATTAAAAATATACTCGTGGAATAATCTGCGTATTCTGTACCTCAATTTTATTTTTCAATAGATTACGCTAGTCATTGGCAAAAGCAGGATTTTTTAAAACCAAATAATCAAAGAGTTGGCATTCAGTATTTTTTTTGACTCACACAGTCGCTGTGGAACCACCTTAAAAAGCAGAAACAGAAAAACTCCTTTGCGGAGATCGTCTTATAAAGGGATCGGGTTGGTGTGGTGGCTAGAGAGCCGGCCTCCTTAATCCCGAGGAAACGGGTTCCAATTCCAGTTCGAATTCTACATAATTCGTTGTAACACCGGATCCTTCTTGGAGTGCCATGTGGAAATGTCTTCAAGGTGTAGCACTCTGTCTGTCGATTGGGAATTTAAGCTGTCGATGTCTTGGCGCCTTTCCTAATGATTCAGGGTCCCACTTAGGGTCTCTTACATTGCCCACTTAGAGTTTCTCTCCGCCCTTTCTCCAATGCCCAATTTATCCTTCCACTACCAGCCGATCAAATCGTCCTTAATAACGCAGGTGACGTCAGTTACCTATCGCCTGTTCAAACAATCAATCATTCGTCTTATAAGGCAAACAATGTCGTCTTGTGGCAATTTAAACAAACAAATACCTGCATGAATACTGTTGAACAGTATTTACTCAGGGAGGTGACATACAACTGAGGTAATTTATGCCAGCTAGTATAGATGGGTAAGGTAGGTAATGTAAGGATTATTTTGGAAATCGAGGAAGGATAGAGAGAAACATAGCGTTGAAATTAGCTTAATCTTTTACCAGAAGCGCTAAGGGTTCATAACTTTATATCCCACCAGACTGAAGTTTATCGACACATGAAGTTCCCTCGACATGGAACCCAAGAAGGGATCATTACTCTTCTACAGAAATGTCCGTCACTGCTACGAAACTTGTGTACTGGAAATAGGAAACTTGTTTCATTGACGTCTCCCTTACCCAATACTCTTAAAATATTGATTTTAAATAATTTGATGTCTCGTTAGAGTACCTTTTCAAGAGCACAATGCTATTGTTGCAATATCTTATTGTTTGTTAGGGAGTGGAGCGTTCTCACAAATCATCTAGAGCGCAATGCTATAGTTGCAATATATTCTCTAGAGCAGAATGCTATTGTTGGAATATCTTCTTGTTTGTTGGGGAGTAGAGCGTTCTTATTTACCTGGGGGAAATGGTCTGTAACATAGTTCAGTCTTATGCCGGTCTCACTGCGAAATAGGGAAGGATATAATATCATTAATCTTAATCGGCTATGACCTTAAGTCATCGATCCAAAGATTGGTCCGCTGCGCTTCTCTTCTTCATTCCTCTCTCATCTGATAGTTTTATTCCTTTACAAGTAACTTTAACTTTAACACCTATCACAATATGCCTGGTGCATTCCATCCTCTGATTTTCCCAATGAAGCTTACCATTCATTTCTACTTCCGTTAGCATTTACAAGAGGCTCTTATTTTGCAGAAATAGTCCAAAAAATTGGTTTATATTTCTCCTCTAAGAGTTTTTTCAACAAGCATTTTTCCTTCGCAATTCTTCGTCTATACTGGAGTGATTGATTCTTTCTCACATCTCTCCTTACGGGGGAGTACGACTAAGAACTCTTTCTTCATGTGTGTATGTGATAAATGGCTCGAAGAATGAGGATAATTGGTTCGTTAGCCCCCGTCAGTCCAAGCGGACAGCGTTCAGGCGTGTTAAGATTCCTTCTTCACAGATGAAGTTCGAAGGGGTGAAAGTAGTCTGGGCTAATCCTCTAATTACTTCTGAGTTCTTCTCCCTGGGCTCGCTCGAATTTTTCCTGTCTCCAGGATACAACTTCTCCAGGGGATAAAGCGAAGAGACGAGAAAAAGGTTGTGTGGGGGAGAAAGGGTCACGAGGTTCAGGATTAAGATCTTTCCACGTTCCTAGTGAGCCCGGAAAGGGCGGATCCCCGATCCCTTGACCGCCATCCCTCCCACCACCATCCCAGTTCTATAGCCTATCTCTCTTTCTCTTTCCCCGTCCCTTCTCGTTTACTTTCATTTCGGGTGTGAGAAATGTGAAGGGAGGAGAGAAACGGTGAGAAGTTGAAGGCGACGCGATGATGATGTAAGAAGGAGGCGTGGCTAATTTTCCGGGATTTCCTCCGCGTCGATACATCTTCGTGTGAAAGTTATAGGTATAGCGAAACTTGGTGGCACTCACCAGCTGAGAATCAGAGATCACTGTGGGAAAATAAAGCGTTGATAAGCAGGCAAAGTTACCGAAGGACTCCCGAAGTGACATCTGGAGGAAGACTCGGCCACTTTATCCCACATCTCATGCATGCTTTCCTCTCCCTTGCGTCATACTCTCAACAACCGAGTGCCACCAAGTTTAGCTACGCCTATACATCCAGCGTTTCAACAGGCGTCTTCCGGTATGAAGTGTCGATGCAGGTTCATGCCCGTTCTATGAAGGCCTTGGTTTTTTTTCCTGCGCTGCGTTCTGATTTGCCGGACGGTGAAAGAGTCGCTTCCAGGCGTTTGAGAGTGGATAGCCGTCCTCCCTGTTGAATGTAGGCATTTATGCTATTTCGATGGCCTCTCGAATGAGTCTTGGATGGTTCTTCTTAATTTTAGCAATGAGTTTAGCATTCTAGTCGAAGTTGGGCGTAGGCCCTTTCCATGCGTGTTTGGCGATAGCAGATGGGCAAAACTGCGTGTTCTTGGTGGCTCTCTGGTACTTCTTGATTCGGTATTTCATGATTCTTGATGTTTGGCCGATGTACGATTCTCCACAACAGTACTTGAATTCGTAGATGTCGCCTTATATTTCGATGCGTATGCGGTCTTTGGCCTTGCAGAGGAGGTCAGCTGTCTTCGTGACAGAGTTGAACCGTGTCACTATGCTGTGTTTTTATTTTGTTCATGATGTAATAAGGAGGTAGAGGAGGCGGAGGAGCAAGTTGACTGAAGATCTTTAACCGCTGAGGTTATGTCGGCCGGTCTAATTTTAGATGAGACGTCAAACTGTGGACTCCTAGGCACCTTTCGTAATAGTAAACTATTGCCCACTCCGGGTCTATCTACGCCCTTCATCCATTGCTCGAATTATCTATACCTTAACCACCCAATGTTAGTGAAAAGTGTTAAAGTTCGCAAAAGATTTATTCATCGCTACTGAAATTAGTATCTATGTTAATTCAAATATTCATTAAAATACTTAAAGGTATTGTAAGCAATATATTGAGTGATGTTTTGAGAATAAATGTGTTTACTGTATATTCCGCACATTATTTGTTACACTCAACCGGTTTCGACCTTTTTAGGTCATCAAGAGTTAGATTTTTATCAAGGTTAACTATTGATAATGACCTGAACAGGTCAAAACTGGTCGAGTGTAATAAATACTATGTTGAATATAACCAAGTTTATTCCTAAAACATCATGTCTTTAATCCACCAAGTAAACTCGCCAACCACTGTTTAGAAATAAAATGAATATTCGTGATCCACTAAACTTAATGAAGAGGGGATAAACGTCTGTAGGAACCCTCAAATAAACGAAAAATATTTTCATAGACATCAGCTGAAAATTATTTTAGCTTCATTTTCAGTGTTATTATATACAAATTTTTTCTGGTTCATATACAAATGGTATATGAACCAGACGGCGCAGGTTAGGGTAGCCAATGGAGAATCGGGATGGGCCACGATAGGACGGGGAGTGCGGCAAGGGTGCCCACTATCGCCATTGCTTTTTAACGTGTAATCAGAAGAAATGGTAAGGGAGGAAAAGGTGGAGGAGGAGGTAGGAACAAAGGTAGGAGGTGAGCTGATAAAATCAGTGAAATTTTCAGATGATCAAGCATTGGTTATTCAGTCGGCCAAGGGGTTGCAGTCAATGGTGAATGCATTAGAGGTGTAGTGCGATAAGTATGGGATGAATATCAACCACATGAAAACGAAAGTTATGAGATTTTCTAGAAATAAGAAGGCGGGGCTGAATATAAGCGTGGGAGGGCAGAAGATAGAGCAGGTCGAGCAGTTTACGTATCTGGGTAGTATTTTGGAGGAGAATGGGTTTATTGGTAAGGGCATCAGATGCAGAATTGCGCTAGCTAAAGAAGCATTTTCGAAGAGAAGGGAATTGATGAGGGAGGTCTGAGAAGAGACTTAAAGAAGAGGCTGGTGAAAACTTTAATATGGAGCGTGGCGCTATATGGGTCGGAAACTTGATCATTTCGAAGGGAGGATGTGCGTAGACATGAGGCGTTTGAGATGTGGGTTTGGAGAAGGATGGATAGGGTTAGCTGGATGGCGAGGAAGACGAACGAGGAGGTATTGGATATGGTTTGAGAGGAGAGGAAGCTTGTGGCAGAGGTTCGGAGAAGGCAGAAGAGATGGATGGAGGAGGTTTGGAGAGGAGAGGGCATACTGAAGAGAGTGATAGAGGGGAGAACACTGGGGAAGCGTGAAAGAGGAAGCAGGAGGATAGGAATTCTGGATGAAATAAGAGGAGGTAGAAGATATGAAGAATTGAAGAGAGATCTAATAACGGGCCATCCTTAGGAGGAAAAGCGAGACAATGTCTATGAGGTTGAAATTCAGAATGAAGACTGTCCAAGAACCTACCAATCAGCTGGTAGAATACTTGAATAAATGAATTCAGTGTTATTGTTATGAAAAGTGTTAAAGTTCGGAAATTATTTAGTGATCAAAACTCAACCTAACGTTGTTGTCTAACCTTGGACCTCAATCCTAACACAAAACCAATATCAATGTCTGATGACATGAATATATTCAGTTCGTTTTCCCGATGTGCTCTATGAACCGGATCTTGCTGCATCACAACATCATTAGATGTGATGATTTATGGTTATCATGATGACGATGATGCTATCAAAAATACCCGAGTCATACGGAATAAACTTAGAGAAAAAATCAGTTGATTATATGAAATTCACTACATATTAATCTTTCGCCTGTACTCAGATACGAATCCAGATCCCTCTTTTTTATACCGGCGGCCCTGACCAATTGAGGTACCCCGGCGTCCTCTTCACCTGCAAATTTTATCGAGGCTTTGAAAAACATAAGGCGTTCTTTCGAGGAACCGTGCTAATGATTCTATTAATTAGGTACTGTTATTTGTGCGCATGGCGTCAGAGGAGAAGTGAACGATATTCCCTGTGAATTTAGCATATTACTCCATAGCGGATGCCTCCCGTTACAGTTTAATACTTTAAATTCAAGTTATAATAGTTTGGTCATAACGAAGAGCTACCTCAACGTTAAAGCAGAAAAATTTGACTACATCAATGACTAAGACTGAATTCGATAACTAAACCATTGGGTCGGAGGTGGGTCATCAACATTAGTGTCCTTTGATGAACTCTATATTCTCAGGCGTTACTTTGTAAAATTCCATATTGACAGAATCAAAACAAACTTTGTAAATTTTACAATGGATTTTATTGAATACGACCGGTTTCGTCGCATAAGCAACATCTTCACCTGAAGATGTTGCTAATGCGATGAAACCGGCCGTATTAAATAAAATCCATTGTAAAATTTACAAAGTTTGTTTTGATTCTGTCAATTAGTGTCCTTTTTCGGAAGTATTAAATATTGCCAAACTTCATGAGCTTCCTGGTTATAACATCACATCCTTAACGTATTGCAACTTCGGTGTGCCATTGTCTTAATATTTTCGGGATTGTGACGACGAATCTTCGTCATAGTCGACGATCAACAATTTACCGAATAACATCTGAAAAACGCCCTCGGTTTTATCGGTTGACAGAAGAGATGGAAAAGGGGTGTGGATAAGTTGACGTGACGGCCTCAACCCCCTGCACATGATAGGAAAGGAAGGGATTCAAGTACCCTGCTCAGAATGATTTCATACGCGAATGACACAATAAAAACAAAGGAAAGACGAACATTTTCTTAAAAACAATTACGGACAAAAGGGGAGTATTACATTGTTGGGAGCGGCTGGAGACTCGGATTCTACACACGAGTCTAATGCCTGTTGCTCACGGTAAAATGTTAGGTAAAACGTTTTATAAAAGCGACTAATTTTATAAAAATGAGCTTGATAACGATAAAACCGTTTTATAAAAACTAGATTTATAAAACTTTTTACGGAATAGGACAGGTTCTATTTCCATAAAACCGTTTTATGCAACAACCAATGAGACGTTCCGCTCATCGCGTTGATAATAATCTCGTATCCATGGGAAGACAAACAAGGAAAACGTAAACAAACATGGCTGGAAGTTCATGGAACGTTGAGGCAATATCCTTCTTGTTGTTAGAAGAATGCGTTAAAGCCTTAGCACCGTTGAGTGTGATCAGAAAGTAAGTAAATAAACAATACATATAATTTTTAACCTAACAGTCATCCAAAAGAGAGTGCATTTATCACTTCACGTGTTCGCAAAGCGTCTCATAGATGGCAGGACATTGTGGTTTTATGAATAGTTTTACCTTGCTCAGCTCAGCTCAGGGATACATTGAATCCATGAATATGCACAAGCGGTGATCTTAAGGAGGTTCCGCCGCGACTGTGTGAGTCAAAACAAATACTAAATTCCATATTTTTGATATTTTGTCCAAAAAATCCTGCTTTCGCTGATTAAGTTCGTTACCTATAGAAACCCAAAAGTAAGGTACGAAATATCCAGATTATTCCACGAATGTGTTTTAAATTAGCACTTTTTTCCAGCCATAGGAGTCGACCGCAGCGCTATTTCCTACGAATTACCGCATTTTGACTTCAATTACGGCATCAATTTCCAAATAACCAGAAAAATAATGTAGTAAGATGCCTATATTACATTTTTATTCAATTTCTATGATTATTTCCTTCTTATAGATGGTTTCCCGCAAAAATGGCATTTATATTTTATGGACAAATACTATTTTTCCCCGTGTTTCTCTCATTCCCGCACTGAACACCATGTAATTTCAAGTTCAATTATATAATAAAATAGCGTGGAAAGGTATTATTTTGTTGTTCTTATCAGATATAGGACAACGTTTTCTACAAGTAGACAGAATATGAATAAAATGACATTTAAGTAATTTTACGGTGGAACCATTTTAAATGGATCAGTTCGGAAGTTATTACGACGAAAACATAGTTTTTAGTAGCGGAATTATCGTCATGAAAACACTGCGTTATGCATAGAATATGTGGACAAATTTTACGCGATAGTCATTGTTGGTGGATCATTTTCCTAAAAAAAAAACGAGCATTACTTTTGTGCGTTAAGTCGCCGTCTGCTCCCTTCCTTTACCTATGGCATCCGCAGTGAAGTTGGAGGGGATATGAGTGGTTTAGTCTTGCTGTGTTTTGGGACGGGGGGGGAGGGATTTTGCTTCTCCTCCCATTTTATCCCTCTTGAGCCTACAGTCTTACATGCGAGCACATCTCTCGCTTTCAATCCGTTTTTTCTCCTCCTCTAAACCCTAGCCCCCCCTGCCCTTACCCCCTCACCCCCCCCCGTACCCACCCTCCCTTCATCTAACCCTTCGCACCCATTTCGCAGAAATCACCCCACAGTGCCTGCCTGGGGGGTTATTTTGTAATCTCACTTTTGTGAGAATACGTCATAAAATGTCACTTTTTCGTAGTTCAACTCCGCCACCCAGGCGGCGTGACCATCTTCGGATCTCAACCGGTGAACTGCCGGTCAGGTGCTGGTCTTTTAGACGATTCATCCGCTCTGTTCCGTAGCTTTCGACTCTTGATCCGTTTCATTATCTCCGCCTGCCATTAGTTCCATCTCACCTGTCATAAACAACGTGGCATGGAGCCACCATCGTTTCCACTTGAAGCTTGAGTTGGAAAATAAACAAGGTCGCGAAAGATACAAACGATTTTAAATCGTATTGTTGTAATTTGCTAAACGTGAAGAACTTCAGCATTTTCAACAACTCCAATATATTGGGCACTTGAAGGCATGCTTTGTTTGAAATGGTTATGTTATTATTAGCTTGAATTATCTGTGTAATTATTTCGTATCAATATTTCCCAAACAACGTTGCTGATATAAGGTACTGTTGGGGAGGGGGGTTCCTTTTTCTGGGCCACCTGCGATTTTCCACGAGGTTCTGACAATTGCAGGGACTTTCATTCTAAGTCGCACCGCGAGGATTTTCGGAAGGGGTGTTTCTAGAGAGGCTTCGTCAGGATATGAACGGGGTACCCTCAGGTCGGTAGCCCAGCGTTATACATACTGGGCCACCACGACCCCTGTGTTACTATAGTATCCACCATTTACTGATAAAAAGGAAAAATACCTTTGTCAATAATAAAATTTTTTGATCCCTAAAGAGTATACTAAATGTGCATATTTGAGACTATGAATTAACTAATTTCTCTCACAACGTACATTGCAATTCACTTACTACCGAATTTTGTTGCAATTTCTTGAAAAGTATGACGGTGAGTAATATATTTATTTTTAAAGGTAACTAATAAATCACGTCCTGCACACAGTTGTATTTCTTACGCGGTCTGTTCGCCAGAGTCCTATTATTTTTAAGAACGTATCTCCGGTGCGCAATGCCGTACCGAATCCCTTGGAAGATTGGCTTCTGTTATTTTGGAAATTATCTCGAAAAGTAGTGCATTAAGTGGCTGATATTGTTGTGCCATTACACAGATGAGATTTTTGTTATAATGAGGCCGATTTATTTGAATTATACGTATAGTGTTATTTAGTTCATACTAAGTTAATTCGTTTCTCCCTTTAATCTCTTGTAATTATTCTCCATACTCATCGCTCTTGAGTCTTCATCTGTCTCCTCAGTCAGCGCCGTTAGATCCATGTCGTCCCATCTGTAACGACGTGCCATGACCAAATAAAAAAGCGATCGCATTGATTTTGTTTAAAATAGAGGCTTATTTATTATTAGCTGTTCTTCATTATGTTTATGTTTGTTTCGTTTATTTTAGTTATAATTCTATTGATGTTTTAAAAGAAATGCTGTTTTGGTAAGTTTCTATTGGATTTCTGCGATTAAACTAAACTTTTTTAGCAACAGTTTCGCCGTCCTATTCTGCCGACTTCGTCAGGCATTCTAAATCAACAATGGAAAATAAATAAACAAACTTAATTGGTTATTATGTATAGCATGATTAATTAATACTTTAGTTTTTCAAAAGTCTTTTCCACGTATAAGGAAGTTTGTAGCCATCTTCTCTGTTTAGGTTGTTAGGTCTTACATCGCGGGAACAACAGATCGCATGGGTAAAATCATGAAGAAGCATAACATAATTACAAGATTTAACACCACCTCCAAAGTTTATGATCATCTTAGAGGAGCTAAAGATACATCATCTCCCGCAATGTTCGAAGGAA
The DNA here is from genome assembly GCA_963573305.1 of Pyrrhosoma nymphula. Classification (NCBI taxonomy): domain Eukaryota; kingdom Metazoa; phylum Arthropoda; class Insecta; order Odonata; family Coenagrionidae; genus Pyrrhosoma; species Pyrrhosoma nymphula. The sequence continues at coordinate 18,976,913 of OY754330.1, read as the reverse complement.
TATACGAAATTTTCTGTAGTTGCGGAAAATCATATGTTGCCCAGACAAAGAGAGCCATAGGATGCAGACTGAAGGAACACGAACGGGCTATTCGGAAGAAAGATTGGTGTATCACTCTGCCGTGGCTGAGCACACTTTTAGAAGGTCACAGTATTGACATTAAAAGGGCGAAAGTTTTATGCAAAGATATTAGCTACTATCCACGGATCATAAGGGAAGCCATTGAAATAGAAAAAAGACCTAACAACCTAAACAGAGAAGATGGCTACAAAATTCCTTATACGTGGAAAAGACTTTTGAAAAACTAAAGTATTAATTAATCATGCTGTACATAATAACCAATTAAGTTTGTTTATTTATTTTTCATTGTTGATTTAGAATGCCTGAAGAAGCCGGCAGAATAGCACGGCGAAACTGTTGCTAAAAAAAGTTTAGTTTAATCGCAGAAATATCCAAAAGAAACTTACCAAAATTAAAATGTACTGCGAAAATCTACGAAGAAATGCTGTTTTGTTAATTGTTTTTTGTTTATTTTTTGGAAAGTGTTGTTAAGATGTTGTTTATTAGAGAAAGAGGGATTGTTATGAGAGAGATTGCAGTTAGAGGATCGATGATGTATCGTGGTCTTAAAGAAAGAAGGGTCTGGAATTTTGGTACGTGAATAATATCACTCGTGTTATGCGATGGTCCTCATTCAGGACCGACAGGACCACATAATAATAATGAAAATGACGTTGACCGCACGGTATCTTTTGTTTTATTTAAGTTTAAGATTTTTTGAATTGTGTGTGACCAACGCAGCTCTTTGAACCCGCCCTGAATGTACATTTGGGTTTTACCTTGCAAGCAGCCACAAGGGTGTTTGGTAAGTTTCAGTTATAAAAAGTGTAAATAAGATAAAAAGGAACGACCGAAAAAATTTATGCATGGTTCAATGTGCTCTTTTGATTTATTGCTTCCTTCTGTTCGATTTGTTGTCGTCAATGTTGCATTAGATGAGCAGATTCATACCTACCATTTTTCGTCTTTCCCTACCGTAGCTCGACTTATCCGGTCAATTTACTGTCTCTTTCCTCGCTCAGCCAATTTTTCTAATATTGTAATGTAGTGCATGGTTAAAATTTATTCCCCAAATGAAAGCCTCTTATTCGCACGACTATAATTTCCTTTTGAAAAATCCTTTTGCATCTTACTGGTCTTCCTTCCAAGTCTTCGCTAGCTCCCATTCCAGCTCCTTCAATAGTCGTTTTAATATCTCTTGTTCGTTCCTTAAGGATTTTTCTCAAGCCTTGCGTGGCTGAGATTTGTATTTCATTCAAATCACGAATTATATACTCGTATTTCTGTCATGGGTCATAAGCACTTTCAGCCTATTTACGTAGAGTTCTTGCACGAACGAAATAACGTACCTTTCAACTCATCGCTGGAGGGCCACCTACGATTAGCTCGGTGTTTCTTACCTTATACTCTATAATTCCATTTAGATTTTGAATTGTTTAAAAATTTACGAGACTAAAGGTACTTTCCAATGGATTGAAACCATTTTGTGATGTAGATAATTTTCTAAAAACGTTTGTGTCGGCTCTGTAGTTTTAACTATTCCTTCAGGTAGCCCTACCCACAAAGTACTAAAAATTGTACTTTAAAGAGAAGTAACAGGAAAAAAAAGCAATGTTGCTTCCGTTACTGAGTTTGGTGGCTGCAACAGCTTCTGGCTGCTGTCGGGAGACCATTTGTTGCCTTTCCTGAGAGTTAATTCATAAGTTAACGGGAAATCATATTATATTTCTTCTCGAGTGACAATTGACACGATGAGCGGAGTTTAATTTATCCAGGGCCGCCGTTGGGACTCAGCTCACTGGGGAAATATTTCAGCTGACCAGCGAAGAGACAAGACATCCTCATTCGCCACCACACGATATCCTTGCAGGGCCGCGTGAAGCAACAGGAGCGGAAAGGAAGGCACAGAAGAGACCCGCAACTGTAAGAACAGGGACACGGGACGTTAGGATGATATAGCAGTGAGGAATGTTAAAAAACACTTCAAACAAATAATGCAGGGGTTGAGGAATATGCTTCTAACTACCCTCATGAGTGAGATGGGAAGACAGCGGGGACATATAAAGTTTAAATGAGAAAGAAATTGTTCAATTTTTGGAGAGATTGATTAGAAATAACCATTAAATTGGATTTAAAAGGTTAAGCAGTTAGTTAACTTAGTACAAGGTATTGATACAACGTTATTACTTACACAAAAAAGGAATGAAAAATTTAAAGATTTCATATCAGATTTATACGCTTCCTTCAAAATCGTTTTGAATAGTTACATTCACATGCAGGTGTGGGTGTACAATGCATAAATAGATGGAGGAATACATATGAGTTTGACAGGGTATTATGATTAAAATAAACTACATGTAATTGTTGCAACAGTTTGTTTAATAACACAGTTTTTTGTTAAGGAACGGTATTTTTTACTACATGTAATCCATACATGTAATAGTCTTAGATATGAATGACACATGTCAGGTAGTATATGCGGACTGGTGCATCAAATATGCAAACTTTAGATCTTGAAATTGCAGAGATGAGCATAGGTGGATCGAAATATGAACTGTGTGTCGCAACCAGTCGCGAAATCTTGAATAAAATTACTGAGAAAGAGGTTGCAATATGCAAATTCATATGGTTAAATTTTACTAAAAAATAAAGATCTATGTATCATATGAAAGAATTTACTATTGAAATGAGCAGATTAAAACAGAAAAAGATCATTAAGAATAATTCACATGCCCTTCCGAAGTATTCTTAGGAATCGTAAATATTTAAATAATTTGAATCCCTTGGGTTACAAGAAACAGACAGAAGAAGACAATCGAAGAACGTTAATGAGGAGTTGGATGGATTCGTTTTTAAAGGAGGTTTAACGATCGTAGTAATGCCTGTTAAAGGCATTTCATTGGGATGAAAAAGATTGAGATAAGGTAGAATGAATACACCTACATGGGGGAAAAATTCATGCAAAGTAATGATATAGTGAACTTGACTTCAAACAATACTGCCATGTAAACAACGATAGGTTCGCTTCCAAGGATACAAAAAAGAGCGGGAAAAAATGTTATTTTCAAGAGACCATGCTAATGAAGCTCCTGGCACATGCAGGAAGTTGGTGATTGGATTGCTTGTTGGTGATTGGATATGGAAGCGCAGCTACTTGACCACGGAAATGGGCAGAAAACTATATAGGGAATCGTTGCTTGAATCTCGATTTATGGGGCAATTTTCTCTGTGTTAATGTCATGGATACTGAAGGATAACAGACTCCTAACTTCGGAGTGATACCTTTTTTGAAGCTGCCAACCACGGCGCCACTGTCGTACTGGATAAATGGAATGATCCCTATCAACCCAATGTAAACAAACACGGTATTTACCTACTTTTTTATTTCGTACTGTGGAAAATAATGGCTGGTTAGGAGGCAACTATTGGTTATTTCCGTCAATTAATAATGTTAACCACATAATTGAATACCACAACACATAACCACAGAATTGAATAACAGAAAACCCCTACATTACCTATCATGGATCATTCGAGAGTACCTACCAACGATCTACGGCAGCCGTGCGACTGAGATGATGTCGTAACCAGATCTAAGATTCAAATTTTTCATCATACGGGTTCAACAGATGAAAATAAATCCTTTGAAAATGATGGGCGTTGAGAAATATGTTTATATACTATAAGGTGACCATCCGTCCTCCTTTAGGGAGGACAGTCCTTCTTTTGTAAATTCTGTCCTCCCTCGAAAAGTGTCCTCCAACATGTCCTCCTTATCGATATTTGAAGACTAATCTGTAAATCTCTGAATTTGATCGATGCCAAGCCAAGCCAATGTTACACGTGATGTGACGTATATGTACTTTATATGACGATTCGTCAAGGCTCGGTATGTACAGTGCGGCGAGACGCAATCAACATGTTGAAATGAACAGGTTGAATGGGAAAATCAACATGTTGAAACTGATAAAAGATCGGTGGAAATATTAAGCCATTTCAAACATAATCATATTTCATGTGAACATTTATTTGTTCTTGTTCAATTTACGTTGTGCTGCCCTGGAACTAATGCAGCAGTTGAAAGAGTTTTTTTTAAATTGCTAATGAGTTTTTGGCAAGTGAAAAATCGAAATTGAATGTTGATACTCAAGCTGTAGCTCTTGCCGTGAAATTCAATATGAAAGATAATTTGTGTTCAGATACTTCCAATATATTGTTAGAAGATAATACATTGATTAAAAACATTCATTCATTGAAAAAGTACTCATTTAAATAATAATTAATATGTATGTAAGCATAATCACAATATAAACGGTCACAAATGTTTTTATTATGCATTTATCATATTATATGTAGTGTATTATTGTTGCAATGAATGAAATATTTCTTTTATTTACGATATTTGTATATTTTTATTTGCGTCCTTCTTTTCATTGTAAAAAAATAATTTTTGTCCTTTTAATTGTGAAAAAGTTGGTCACCTTAAATTATACAGAACGCCTACAAAACAAAATCATTATCGTCGGTATGGATAATGAGCGTAATTCACGAGTACTTGAATTCGCTAATACATACATACTATCAATGATCACATCAAAGAAGTTTAATTCACATTGAGGAAAAAAACCAATGCTGACAAAATAATAAAAGTTCTGCAATGGATCCATAGGTAATCACCATCATTGACCATACCTTGCTATACGGTAACGTGAAGAATAAAAAAGAGTACTTACATTAGCCTTAACAAAGCTTTTATTCTTCACACCGAAATTTTTTTCTATTTAAAGGTATGGAATACCTTGTGAAGCATCTAGGAACAAAGCAAGATCTTTTACCCTTTTTCAGTGGAGCAATCAATCTTATTCTATACCAACAATCGGAATTCCCAATCAAGCCACTATTTGTCAACTAAGTGACAATATGCATGCATCCGAGCCCTCACTAAGCCACCTATCGTACGGCTTCAAAAAATTAAACAAAAAAACAATGAAAACGCACTGAATTTGGCGATGCTTATTAATATTTAAACACACTCACAAAGACTTGCTTTGAGAATGTTAATGTTCTCGTTTAAGAAATGAGTATCGAAAAATGGGAGGGAATACTGTTGAGCTCGACATGTCATTGGTTTAGCTGCTGATTAAAGGAAAGACTGAAATGGCAACTATCGCCGCAAAAAAGGTAGAACGCTGGAATTTAAGCCTCTATTAGCCGAGGCAACCTGGACACTCCACCGGACGTTCCACCGATGGAGTGTCTGGTTGCTCGGATTTACTCCGCCCAGGTCACCGGTGGCGCCACCAGTATCGGTTCAAAAATTACCCAGCACACAGCAGTAGTTAAAATGGTGTTGTCTGTCAATTTTGATAATTCTTTCGATAAATCTCTAGGTTTACTCGGTTGCCCTTTATTACAGTTCTTTAGTAAGTTTTCCTTTCTTTGCGTTACGTCACTTGGACAAGCGACACCTTCACCTTCTTGCAAATTGCGATCACCATCTTCATTCACCACCTCCCCCGGCGAAAAAATATTAACACACAGAAATTCAATTCACAAGAGCGAACAACTCACCACTAGTTTGGACTGTGAACTGAGATTGTGTGTCTGCCTGGAGCGACGTGGTCAGGGCAGTATGATGCGCGCGCATGCAATATTCAGTCACCGGTAGCGCGTCTGGTCGCCTCGGCTAATAGGCTACATATACTCCAATGCCCCGGAACCTTGCTGAGCAACCCAAAGTAGAAGGCGCGGTTGCGGGGCTCAGTCGACTGGTTTCGTTGGAAAGTCTGGTGGCGCGTCTGGTTGCCACGGATAATAGGACTCATTTGATTCTATGCCCCACGACTGACAAGTTCCACCGGTGAAAGGCTCGGTGGCGCGTCTGGTTGCCTCGGCTAATAGAGGCATGAGCATTCGTACGAAATTCCGACGGAGCTCCAAAGAGCCGTGAATATTCAGCAAAATACTGTTTGTTTATGTGTTAGAAGTTTATTGATTCTATGGATATTATTGTTGCCACGAACTGAATTAATGTGTGTAATTTCGGGGACTGAATTAAATATCTAATTACGAAATATTCAATATAAATCCATCCACATAAAGTTAAAAGAATATATAACACCTAGAGCCTTTCCCATTCCTTGTCCAATCAGCGCTGGACAGATGTCTCTCTAGAGGAGTCTTGGCAATGAGATTTGAGTCACGCGCGGCCAGGAGTATCACCATTACCAACTGAGCAAAAAGCTAGTGGGCATTGCCGCGGGGCGATTTTCTTCTTTGTCGTTTATTTTAAGTAAGGGGAAGAATATAAAAATTTCCTTACATGAGAACTTTTGCAATATTTTTTCCATAAATAATACGTAATTTCGATATTCATATACTTTTCCACACCTCGGAAATTGAAATCTAGCTTTCGGCCATTTAAAAAATCAAATAATGGGTAAAATAAAATTTTAAAATAATATTTGTAATGCGAAGATGTCGTCCTCTTTGTAGAAAAATAATGAAGTGAACCAATGAAATATTTTGGCCGTGACGACAATTAAGAAGACGAACGTTTCGCCGTTCTCCTAGTTTTTCGCGTGTTTTTCTTCACTCTTTTGACCGTAGGAGCTAAAATTTTACACTTACACACTATTCAATTGATGCATTTTGTAGTCAAATAAACAAGGAGTAAAACGATATATTACATGGCTTTTTGGAGCTCCGTCGGAATTTCGTACGAATGCTTAAATTCCAGCATTCTACCTTTTTTGCGGCAATAGTAGCTCTTGAAGTAAACACAGTTCATGTTTATTTGAAAAGTTATACTCTTTAATGTGAAATTTGGATTCAGAAAAACCGTCACACTGTGATCACACTGGAGAAATAAGCGTGAAAGCATTATGATCTCAAGTAAATACGATTAATTGAATGGAAGATAAGATATTCACAAGAACCATTTCTTGAAACCGAATATTAAGGCATCGTTATGGAGGAAGTGTCGGTGTTAACATGTTAGTGCACGAAGGTACGGTTTATACATGAAAATTAAATAGTAAGACCTACCAACGTCATGGACGCAGGCAACATTAAGAATGGGATTTGGTGACTGAATCTTTATCTGCGAGTGTGAGCTTTGTATAGTCTATTAACACACCACAAATAAAATATTAGTGTGGCACCGTTAACGTTCCTAATGGATAGAAAATTCACCTCCATTGAAGTTGTTTCGCAATCGTCCATATAAGTATACTATATTTGCGTTCTGTGACAACATTTTAGTATCTCCTCACTGGCTTCAGTAATCTCTCGGCTCACAGCGTAACTCAGGTTAATAATGCATAATAATAACTAATGTCGAGGTGGCAGCATATTCATAAGACCTGCTTAAAGCGTAGATTGTGGACATCACGTAAATGCGTGTGTATGAACAGCTGGTTTGAACCAGCATGGTATATTTGATATCCCTCGGTGAGGATTAGATACTGAGTTATCTCAACTGCAATAATTTTGACGACATCCGTCGTATTTAATCCCCCTCGGTGCAGTGTAATGAATGAGGTTTCATCACGGCTGTGTGAGTCAAAAAGTAATTCTGAATTAAACCTTTCCTTTTGCATTGCTTAAAGAAAAATACTGCCTTCGCTGATGAAAATGACTTGCAAAGAGAAGGTTATTTTCTCTCAAGGAGGTTCGGTGGTTTCACTCAACTTAAAAGAATTCGACGAAACTTGCTGGAATCTACCTGATTTTTTTCAGAATTATTTACCGCAGATTACTTTAGATATTTGATCGAGAATTGGATAAAAAATTACATGGGTTCTTATGGGAACACAAGGTACGAGTAGCTTAATTCATCAAAAAGAACCTTTTTATAGTTAATAATAAGAAAAACAAAAAATAATAAAATTAAGTATATAAAATGATTTTCATGCATTATTCTATTGATGATTTAAATTATTTTTGTTTTTCTTAACTAGAAAACTTTCTTTTCCGATGAAAAAAGATAGTCGCACCTCGCGTTCTCATAAGAACCCATGTAATTTCATGCCCACTTTCACATCAAATATCCTAAGAAATCTGCGGTAAATAATTTTGAAAAATTCAGGTAGCTTTAGGAGTACATAATTAATACTTCCAGCAAGTTTCGTCGAATTCCCTTGCGAAGTTGAGTGAAACCACCGAAGGTCTTTAAGTCCAGTGTGTCTCTTTTGAGGACACAACTAATGGTTTTACAGGAATTCTTCTACGTTTGCGGGTGGTGATGAGGGAACGTCGAGGTGTTATCGCCGTTGTTTACGGCGAACGTCGCGCCGCGTTGAAATACAGACATTTACGAAGACGCCTCTACTATTCTGCTTAGGGCATAGTGATACCAATGCATTGAAAAGTCAGATGTCCTTTCCGACTAGATAAATTTCTTGTATTCTTCCTCTTGACCTTTCATTGAGTTTGGGCCGTCACCAGACATTTTACTAGAAATGACTTGTTTTTTTGTGATATATAACCTACAAAAATTGTACTAATGCCTGTCGCTCGTGGTAAAATTCTCCATAAAAGAATTTTATAAACATTTTTATTGCAAATTTTATGATTCGTACGTTAAACGAACTGGCTTACTCACGGTAAAACAATTCATGAAACGGCAATGCCCTGCCATCTACGAGACTCTTTACGAAAACTTGAAGTGATAAATGCACTCTCTTTTGGATGACTGTTAGGTTAAAAAATATATATGTATTGTTTATTTACTTACTTTCTGATCACACTCAACGGTGCTAAGGCTCTAACGCATTCTTCTAACAAGAAGGATACTGCTTCAACGTTCCATGAACTTCCAGTCATGTTTGTTTACGTTTTCCTTGTTTGGCGTCCCATGGATACGAGATTATTATCAACGCGATGAGCGGAACGTCTCATTGGTTGTTGCATAAAACGGTTTTATGGAAATAGAACCTGTCCTATACCGTAAAACGTTTTATAAAACAAGGTTTTATAAAACGGTTTAATCGTTAGCAAGTTAATTTTTATAAAATTAGTCGATTTTATAAAACGTTTTACCGAAAATTTTACCGTGAGTAACAGGCATGAGTTATTTTTTCGTTAAAATAGATGGTCGTCAAATTTTGTTTGACACCAGTGTTGACGCGCTATCACATCCGACTCGCCAGCTAAGCCGTGAAAAATATTCCGTCCACGCCATAATAGGATGTCATGCACCACGGACTACTACATGCGCCGCCAATATTTTGGGCGCCTACTAAAGATTATTCCCGATCACACTGTACCAATTTCATTTCCATTATATAATTAGTCAAGAAGTTATTTTACCGAAATGGATTGCCCTACCGGCGTTGCAGCTCCGTTCTTCTGCAGGTACCCCATCTTCGGTCTAATTTCACTGACGTATTCTCGGCATAAGATAAACTTTTTGGAACTAGGGCGCACCACTTGCGAAGTTACTACTTTGCGCGGAATTGACTTCGTTTAGTAACTATGAACGTAGAAACCATATATGGATGTGCAAACTTGGATACATAAAGTAGAAATCCATGAAGTGACTACAAGATGTTTAGCTTTCGGCCGAAAATGTCATGTGTAATTTGTGAAAGAATTAATTTTTTCGCAGAAATTATTCTAATTTCATAATTTGTTTTCCTGTTCACGACGTTACTTAAGATGGTTCCACCGTGAAATGACTTAAATCTCAATTTATTCAAAACTGTATACTTGTAAAAAAAACTTGTCCTCTATGTGATATGAACAACAAAATAATACCTTTCCACGCTATTTTATTCTATAATTGAACTTGAAATTACATGGTGTTCAATGGGGGAATGAGAGAAACACGGGGAAAAATAGTATTTTTCCATAAAACATAATTTCAGTTTTTGCGAAATACTATTTATAAGAAGGAAATAATCCAGAGAAATTGAATGAAAATAAAAATAGGCATCTTACCACCTTATTTTTTTAGTTATTGAAGACAATGCCGTAATTGAAGGGGCATCTTGGGTTTCTATAGGTAACGCATTTCATCAGCGAAAGCAGGATTTTTTTTGGACAAAATATAAAAAATGTGGAATTTAGAATTTCTTTTGACTCACACAGTCAAGATGGGAAGGGAAGAAGATACATTAACTCGTTATCCCAGTGCTGCAAACGTTGTGTCATGGTTACGATAATCGTCAGTCAATTAATTTACCTATAATTGATAGTACAGTAAAAAAATCTAACCCTCATTGCTGAAGATAGCTGAACAATACCTTTACACATTTTGTGACGATTCAGACGATCTGTATTGCGAGTGATACGTAATGGGTGAGCCCACGGAATTGCAGTTTCACACTTGATTTAAATTTTTACGGAGTAGTACACCTGAAGATAATTATCTGTATAAATTTATGCTATTCTACGTGCTCGGGTATGATTCATCGTCAGTATTGCAACACCGGTCTCATTTATGAATTAGGGTGGTGGAAGTTGGTTTATGACCTCAAGGACATGTATTAGAATTCCATGTGCATATTCTGACACTTTTTACGTGAAATACGTCTCAAGAACAAGGGAATCAGCTACTTCAGAATAAGCAATCTGCAGCATTTTGATGGAATTTTAGAAAAATGCATTAGCGTATCACAAAAAAAACAGCCCAAACAAATGAACAACTGATTTAATTTTTCTTTTCAGCACCATCAACTTAGCTTAGAACACACTTTAATTCCTTGTGACAAAATATTTGTTGACCAGTGTAATTTATTGCACCGAGACCTTGGGCGTATTAAACTATTTGAACTACAAAGTTGTAATTTCGTTGTTTCATTCATCGATGTATTTACGGTTCAAATTACTCGCTGTTGACTTATCAATAGGTAATGCGCCTACTTGCGGCAGACTTTTTAAATGAAAATAATTATATTTCAACTCTGTGCTCTTTCTCCAATCCGTCTTACGCCTAAAAATGCTTAATTAATAGTTCTGTAGGAATTCCTAGTCGGTAGGATTCCATAGTATCGACTGAAAGTCAGCATCGCTGTGTTTGGTAATGGCAACATTAATACGGGCCCACGGAGCGCTAAACAGTTATTGAGTGAAATTCCTTGAGTAATTCAAGTTATTTATGAAGGCCAGGGTTTAAATTAAAGTCGCTTTTTATAGAAAATGCTCACCTGCATTGCGAAATTAGAATCCGAACATGCCAGTCACTTCTCCGTTCGAAATCAGGTGGGCTTTATCTCTGGCAGCAGGCGTATGCTGGCGTTTATAAAACAAATAGTCCCAGTAATCAACCTATAACCTTCCATGCAGATTTTATTTACCTCATTGCATTCGGGTCTAATTCTTCTATTTCAAATATTTAATAAAACATGTGGATGCGATCATATATAGTGTACCGTGTGCAGGAAAGGGCCAGGGCCCCAATGAGTTTGGTCTGGGGGATTGGTGATGAACACACGATGATGTTGTACGATAAAGGGGAGATATACTCCATAAAATAAGTCTAGGTCAGTGGTTTTCAAATATTTTTGACTCACGGAGCCATTATGAGTGTTCAAATTCTATTGAACCTTTTCTCAAAAAAAATTAATACTCACAAAGATTATTGTGTGTATTTGAAAATCATATTTCAATTTTCATATTCTTTTAAAACGTCTAATTAGTGACTAATATAAAGTAATATGAACAAAAGTTCGTGGAACCATTTGCAAGCTTACGAGGAACTCCAGAGTTTCGTAGAACACAGCTTAAATACCGCTGGTGAAGGCAAATATTTGGAGGAGACTTAGATGTTTTAAAATCATTGCACTGATACGCATTTCTTTGGGCAATTGTGATGCAATTCCCATGTATGCAATGGAGTGTAGATTCCTTTTCCTCATGGACTATTTAAATAATATCTTTTCCGAACGGAGAACCACTTTCCTTAGCGTTAATATTTCTAATGCTTTCTTCTTACTGCATATGGCTACGTGCATATATATCAAGGTGTAATGTAATGACATACATACGGTGTCGCACCCCGCGTAATCTCCAACTCACGAGGAAAAACGTGCTACTCTCTGAAAGTTTAAGAATTTAGGACCATATGTGACATACTTCAGCTAACGTTTTCTGGTGGAAAAATTTGTTTTTTTTTTCCATTGCTATTATTGAAGATATTGGAAGCATGTGATAGCTACTCACACATTAAATGACGCCATTTTGGAAAAAAACATCTGATCATGTCTGATCGAAATTCCGGAAAACTTTCTCATTAATTGCTGAGAGTTCTGTCATTAATATTATCGATATTGAAATATAAATATTGCTCTGAGAGATGTAATAAACGAACACAGTGAAAGAGTGGGTTTTTATTGAATTCCCGTTCCCTGCTATTTACCCTATGATCCCTGGAAGAGAGAATTAACAGCTCTTTCGTTAATTTTATTTATCTTTTTAATTCATATTATCTCTTCTACATGAACGTAAACACCAATGAAACTCAATACTATGAAGTATCCTATAGTTGAAATTTAGAGGATGAATTGAAATTAAAACGAATCAACTATCAAGACAATTGTTTTTATATCATATCTCCGCTTTTAATTAGCACTAAACAAACATTGATGTTGGAAATCGTATGATTATTTCCTAAAATTAAAGGCATTCAGGTTTCTATTGTTGATTTGGTTGCTGGGTTCCATTCAACAGGAATAATCATAACGTTTCACTAAATTTTTTAATTGCATCAATCATTGTTGTTCACGGCATGAAATTACTTCTTATTCAGGCCAATATTTGGTACACATTAACAAAAATGATTTAAGCACTTCCGTACGCTGAATTGGAGGAGACCGATCCTTTATATATTTCATTTCACGTCCTCGTTGACCCGTTGTGTAATTTGATGTTTGCAATGTTTCAAATTCACCGTCCGTGAAAATTGTCTGAGGGCGAAAAATATAATAAACATATTCAGTTGAAATTTATGCCGTGTGTGGTAAATATTTACATTTAAAGAGATTATATATAGCCATTTTGTTACCTATTTACATTCAATTGGAAGTGCTTTTCATGGATGCAATTTTTGGTATGATCTTTCTCTGCACGTAGGTAAATAACATGTAATCTCTCTCTCTCTCTTGGAGCTCTGTAAAATTTTCCCATCCTTTTGCTCGAATCTATAAAGGGATATATCAAAGAGTAAACATTGTGCTCATTTTAGTGTGTTTTAATCAGAAAACCTTAGAACGAAGTTGCGTTAGGCACCCTGGCACTTGAGGATTGTATACGATATAATGTTGGCCAAACATTGTCCTCGAATCTTCCAATCAGCAGCCCTTGAATACTTCCTGCTTCAATTTATGTATTTTTGGAGAATTTTCCAGTGTACGGAAAGTGTTTATTTTCTATGACCACGTTTCTTCAAAGATCTGAATTGGTAAGGACGTCTTAGGAGAAGCATTTTAGTACCGTTCCCCGATATTATGGAATATTTTTATTTTTATTTTTAATGTGAAAGATTGTATTTTAATTTAGTTCAGCACCAATAGGATCTTTCGACCAGGAGGGAAATGTAAGAGGTTGATAATGATGAAAGGCAAGGTTGAAGTCACCAGAGCCATCACCCGGAGTTCAATTTAGTATTTTTCAAACGGTTGTCTTTACATGCACTACTTCATGGTATTTCATGAATCATCGTATTTAATGTGACACGTCTTATTACATAATGCACCGCCTTAGCCTTTTAAGCCATGTAATTTATGTCAGCAATTTTATCAAATTTCCACCCACAACATAGATGGGACTTATCCATTTCGACATATCCGCACATAACTTTATGGGTGATTAATACTACAATACGATATTGATAGATGATTCATTACAAATTGTCCCATGTTAATTTAATGCTACGTTCCTAAATATTATCTTCAGATTCCTTGTGTAGGCTTCCGCGGGTTGATGATTATGAAGATACATTTCTTCCGGGTATTACACAGCGTAGGTCCATTGTTCTGGGACGACAGTTTCGCCGGAGTTGCAGTCGGCAATTTCAGGTCAGTGCACATACTGCATCTGCACCTCACTGACCTGAAGAAGCCGACTGCAACGCCGGGGAAACTGTCGTCCCAGAACAATGGACCTACGCGGTGTAATACCCGGAAGAAGTGTATCTTCATTATCTTCAGATTCTTGTAGAGCATTAGCTTTTGTGGTTGATTGAATCAGAATGACATTTATTTCGTTTCATTGCTTTACTAGGAGCATGTTGTCAAAGAACCGGTATGATATCTCGGTGTCTATATATTTTATCCTCGCGTACCAACTCTAAACGATTCAAATTTTTATTTTAATATCGCCAAAACATCGTTCGATATAGCGTCGATCGCCATTGGTGGAAGACCAAATAGTCTCAGTGTAAGGTGTTGCACCCTTTCATGATACATTTAGATTGAGCGCAAATGGAGGTTTGCTACCCCACAAATTTTGAAATGCTTGCCAGAATAATTATCTCTCGTAAGGGAGAGTTACACTCATAGAATAGAGAAGGCGCGTTGAATTAAATAGAGTATGGATTAGACTTTTCCGTTTAGAAATTATCTACCATGAGAGACCACTTGGAAGCCGGTTTTGAACATGGCGTCTTATCTGGCATTTTAAACTAATCAGTTCTATTTGTTTGTATATTTTTTGTCGGTCTCAGAGTTTCCTTAGCTTTAATTTTATTTTTTGTTTAAATTCTAAATTCAGCGTGCTACATTTTGATGAACTTTCATCTCTCTCAGAGACATGACCACTTCGTCATTTGTGTGATGAGTTGTTCGTGTGAGGTTGATGATTGAGTTCTGTAGGGCTTAGTTTCCCTTTGGACGGGGAGTGGCATGGAGAGAGCTCTCTCTGTATGCTGTTTTTGTCAATCGCTTTGAAGAAGAGGGGGAAATATCTGTTGAAGTGAGCTTGAGAAGGTTTGAATATCCAGACGCCCAGGTTATTAACAAATTTTATTTCCATTTCCCTAGATTATCTCGGAGGTATGTATGGTGCATAAATTATAATATTTCCTCTTTTTTGAGGTCCCACAATGGCAGATTATTTCCGCCATTTATTATGGATTCTCCTGAGGTAGCTTTGGCTGTCCAATTTATTCAAAGAAAATGAACGGAATAAGTTGATTAAAAAATGAAATCATATGGAAGGTTCTGGAGATTTAAAAGAATATGGTGAATTTCTCATATTTTCTCTATAAGCTGTCGTTGAATAGCTGCTGCATTAACTTTAATCCAGTATTAATAACTTATCGAGGGTAGGTAAAAAAATAAACTATTCCGTGACAACGTTTTGGAATATAATAATAACCATCTTAAGGGCTATAATTACGACACTGAAGGTCATCAAAACCAAAACATCAAAAATCACCAATGGAAGTAAAATATATGTATTTCTACCATCAATATTACCTCTGAAATATAAAAAAAACTATTCCTTATTTGGTGTATGTTCTTGTCTCCGCTGTTACAAAATACATTTCATCTACATCTACATACTACCCCGCAAGCCGCCTCAATAGGCGTGTGGCGGGGGGTGTTAGGACACCAACCGTTTACATATAAACATGGAAACGATCCAATAAAATTACGCCTAGCATTTATTAAAGTCCCTTATTGTTCGGGGGAAAAACGAATTCCCATACCTATCCGTTCGGAAAAATATTTCTCTTAATTTATCGTTTCTGTCGGACCTGGAAATATAGTGGGGTTCTAATATGATGTTCTCCGTGTCGCTCTTAAAGATATCTATTCTCAATTGCTCAAGTAATCTAAGCCTAGCGCGCAGCCTCCGAGTCTCTAGCGGCTCCCAGCCTAATTTGTTTAACATCTGTGTAACGCTGTTTGTACGACCGTAGCAGTTTTTGACGAATCGCGCAGCTTTCCTTTGTATTTTATTAAGTTCCCGGATTAAGTCTTTCTGCACCGGATCCCATATGCTCGCTGCATATTCAAGGTGTGGCCGGACGAGTGCGAAATAGCACCTCTCTTTTACTTTTTCATCTTAAAATCTTCCCACAATACGCTTGATATGAACTGTTGCCATGAATATGGCTAACAAAAACATGTATATAGTCACCTTGACAGTTACACTCAAGTAGGTGTAACAGAGAACTCTACGTGCACCTAGAAAAATAACATAACACTTTCATCCATTGACAGTGGATTGAAAAGATTTATTAAAAGGAAGGAGAAATAATACAGAAAGTGCTGAATTTTTTTTTAATTTTATTTTTTACATGGAACGGTATCAGGTTAGCTAAGGCCAGAAAGAATCAATGATACTCATCAGTCACCCGACTCCTCATCTTATAAGTTTTCTATCTCCTTTCGAATGTCCCCATTATTATCGTCTTCTTTCAATCCCTGTACCTCAATGGGAACTATGATCAATCCCCTCTCCTATTCCTCCCTCCCCACCAATCCCAGCCTTCCGCGTGTCTAACGTGCCCCCCTCCCCACCCGACAAGACACTCCCCTCCTCTCTCTCTTCCCAAAAAGGTACACTTTCCTCTCGCTCGCTTCCCCCTTTCCTTCCTCCCCCCCCTCCTCCTCTTCCCGACCCTTATTCTTCCACCTCGTAATCCTCTCCTTTGATCCTCTCGCGTCTTCCTCCTTTGCCTTCTTCTTCACCCACTAAACCCCCTCCTCGTCTTCTCCCGAACTAACTCCCACCGGAGAACAGAGAGCTTATCTCCTATCCCCGCCATGGGGGGGAAAAGCATTCCCCATTGCGTAGCGCCATATTGGCATCGACGTCAAGCAGGTTGCATAGCTACCGGACCACCACTGGTCTTATTACTAGTGAACCTACTTTCTGCCGGAGAAATAGCGGCGAAAATATTCATTTTTAAATGCTTCTGTTGCTGTATTCTTGTTCTTTGAACAGTTATTGAGAACTTTAATAATATATTGGTAAATCTATGGAGGCTTGGTCTTGTTTTTTTCTAGGAAACTCAACTTCCTTTTTCCGCCGACCTTTCGCCTTTTTATTAAGGCTTCTTCAGAAGAGGCTATTCAAAGAAATGGTCCACATCATAAAAACACCTTCAGTTTGTAACCATACATCGGATATACAGAATTTAAGCAAAATCTATCATAATTTGATCTCCTATAACTAAAGTATTTTTCTATGTATTATGTAGTGTTCTCCAGAATTTCAACACGAATGTGTTTTTTTTTTATACTCGTAAAATATGTAATATATACATTCGAAATTTGAAGTTACGATATATGTAATTGTTAATTTCATGCTTTATGCTATTCATTTTAAATATTTTAATTTTCAATTATTATTTTTTTAAACAAAATTTTAGCTTGTTTTTCCATTTTGGTTTTGTTTTTTAATGTTGATTTTGTTACTAAGAGGAAGAGTTTGTTTTGTGTTACCATTGTCGCAGTAAGAAAGTTAATCCATTGAGGTACTAAATTTATGATTGAAAGCTTTTTTATGTTTTTAGTATTATGATCATTACTAACTGTATTCCTTGCATTGCACTGTAGCCCTGAAGAAGCCTCATTAATAAAAAGGCGAAACGTCGGCGGAAAAGGGAAGTTGTGTTTCTTAAAAAATACATGAACAAACCTCCATAAATAGACCAATGTGTGTTCTTGTTGTTGGGGAGTACCCCGGAGTACTTATTCAGGTGTGTTGTAACCCGACGCATCGTGGCCGTTGCTGGGCACTTTACCTAAGGGAATGTGACATCTATCGAGTTGGGGGGTTTATATAATGGTCCATGGAGGGAAGAGAATGGGAAGGGAAGGGGTGGAAGGAGTAGTCGATGAATGTTTTACATCTATAAGAAATTCAATGACTACTTCTTCCACCCCTTCCCTTCCCATCCTCTTTATTATGTCGCGTTCATATTCTATTTCTACTGTTCTTAGTACTTTTTTAAAATTTACACATTGAATGGTTTGTCATGTTCACAATATTCATGTACTGATGAGGGGTTAGGTGTAATAAGGGAGTTTTAAAGTCTCAATCTTGCCCCAATAAAGACGTTTATCCGTCTATCTTCCATCTATGAACCATTATATAAACCCCCCAACTCGACATATGCCTCATTCCCTGAGTTAAAGTGACCAGCAACGGCCACGATGCGTCGGGTAACACACCTGTATAAGTACTCTGTGTACACACAAACAACAAACATACAGCTAGGATGAACCGCGAAAGATTCAACCAAGAATTAATGCTTCTTTTGTCTGTAACCAAGGACTGGGAAGAGGACATAGGATAATCACTTCCTGGAATGCGCCGTACTTGAAAGTTAATTATTCGATATCGTAAAAAAGTACTGTAAAAATTACAAGCACATGTTTTCTTGTGCTTGGCACAAGAAAACATGTGCTTGTAATTTTTACAGTACTTTTTTTACAGTAATTTTTTACAGTACAGTAAATTTCCTTGGCATGTCCAAACCTTTCTATCTTTTTTTACACGTTCCCGGCACAGTAGATCATAATGTTGCTGGGGGCAGTCACCCACGGCTTATATACGTTGGGTCCCCCGCATCTAATTGTAAGTCCTTGCCCCTGGCATTTATGACATTGTTTTACGACGCAACCCGCACGACATTGATGCAAGTATGGCGCCACACAATGGGGCATGCCTTGAGCGTGATGTCAGCTCTGGTTTTACTCCCCCATCCCCCGGGTAAAGTACCAGAGCCTTGCGACACTCCTTTCTTCCCCTACTTCAACTCCCCTGCCCCACCCCCCTTGTGCACGCACCCTCATAATCCCTTCCAATCCGCCTTAACCCCCTATCACTCCTTCTCCTCCTCTTCCTGCTCCTTCTCTTCACCCATCTCTTGTTTCAGTATCCGCTCAAGCACATGAACAAAACGACGTCTGCCGTCTTATTCCCAGCAGTTACTTCAAATTTTCGTCGCCGTTTTTACTTTCATTACTAGCGTTACACACTGGGGAACTGGTTGCACATTTTTCTTTTCCTTATTTTTAACGACATCAGGCAGTCAAATTTCTTTATAACACAAAGTTATTTTTACCTTCAAAACCTTTTGCATGGATTAATTACCCTGCTGATTGAGATCTTTGATTCGATGCTCACTAAGTGTGATTTTTCAATTTGTCTCCGTGTATTTGTCCGTGTTTTACTAATAGTATTAACGGTTGTAGGCGTAACTTTGTGGAACTTAGTCACAGACATGACGGAAATAATACCCTAGTATATTCCAGACTAAAAATGTATAATGCCGACCTAGGTTTCTATTGCACAGCAAACATTATAAAGGTTCCTTGGATATCGTAGCATATTCCACAATATAAAATTGAAATTTTATTTGAAAAAATAACTTAGTATATTCCAAAATTATTTAAATAAAAAAATAACTTAGGAATATCCTAGAAATTTTATTTAAATTATTGATACAAAATTATTTAAATTATAAAATAATAAAAATTATTATAAACATTTTTATTGTGTAATATACTAAGATATTATTTTCGTTATTTCGATGTTTTACTATTTGGAATTATCAATCTCCGCAAATTCCATTCAAGCTTGTGCACAGCATGACTTGCGTAAGCT
This sequence comes from Pyrrhosoma nymphula, assembly GCA_963573305.1. NCBI lineage: Eukaryota > Metazoa > Arthropoda > Insecta > Odonata > Coenagrionidae > Pyrrhosoma > Pyrrhosoma nymphula. The sequence continues at coordinate 18,957,287 of OY754330.1, read as the reverse complement.
GCATAAGTTCTTGATTTTCGTGCAACTTACATACTTTTGTATTCAAGAGATTGGATAAACTTACTAAAAATATGGATTTGTGGAAAAATGGTTGAATTCCATGTTTTGGAGTTAAAATTAGAGGAGTGAGGTAGAGTTAAAAGAGCATGAAATGATTGGAAGTCTGAGAGAGAGAGAGATGTTCCGTGATGTTACTGACATTACTGGTTGAGACGGATGGGAAGATTTTCCCGGAGGTGGGCCCTGAGGGGTTATTTCCTAACTTTCAGACAGATCGTATCGTGGTTAAAAACTGAGATCTACGTCACAGCCAGACGGAATTCCCGTACCTTGCACTTCTGTTAATCTGTATGGGTAAATTGCTTATTTTTGTTGAGAGAAGTTGGCTAAACTCGGTCAGTTTTACGTATGTATTTGTAAGGTTGACATGTAAACATTTACTTGGTTACACATGTTACTTTGGTTGTGAAAAAATAAATAAAAACGTTATTATTCCGTTGTTTATGTATTGAACATGATATCATATTTATTCTCCTTCACGATAGAACCAGTCAATTAATTAAGAATAAGACAAGTAATAACTGGAAATAACCAAGATTCTAACAATTTTTTCCGCTTGATTCTTTGAAATCCTATTCGTCAGCAACCGAATCTATTTTTCGAGTCAGATCTAGAGTGATGCAAAATAACCCTCCCAGTAAAAGACTGGTATAATGGACTGTAGAAGGAGGAAAGGGTATTATCAGTTAATTTATAAATGAGTTCAATTTGGAAAATTCCACACAAAAGTTTTATTTCTTCCGACCCCGGGTTACGACTATCACTCAGTCATTATCAAGGTGACAACGGTTCACCACAAGCCCCTGATATACAAGAGTGTCCCATTGATCGTGTGTCATTTCTAACCTATAATTTCAGACACTTTCTTTCGTGCCACATAGATGAAATTTGGTACCTAGGTAGAAAGAGGTCGTACGTTTTGTTGAGTGTAAGCGAAATTTTATAAATATGAACTTTTGACCCCATAAATAGGGTCCAACCAAAAATCCAAATTTTGCCTTATGGGCTTTCAATGTTAAATTTTTCGAAATACAAAAAATTTCTTTGCGAAACTTTCAATTTTTTAAATAAAATTGAAAGTGAACGGGTCACTTACGATCGAACGTAAGCCAAGTTACACAATCCCCTTGACTTACCAGCTCATTCCCGTAACTCACTGGCTCTTTCGACTCTTGATCCGTATCTTTTGACTCTTGATCCGTATATTTCGACTCTTGATCAGTTTCATTTGCCTCCGCCTTTCACTAGTTCCAATCCCACGTGTCATAAGGAACGTGAACTGGAGCCATCGTCGTTTCCGCGAGCGTTGGGTGATCAAAACCCGATCATTTGGATAGCGAGACAGATCTGCCGCTTTCCCGCAAAGAGTTAAAGTTGAGTTTACACAATAACCCCCATAATCTGACCCTACTCATGAACCCTATGATCCGTTCTCAAATTATTCGGAATATTATTTTCTCCCTCCGTGACAACATTCCCTTCACTACGCGCTTTTTCTCCCTTCTTTTGTTCATAATGGCGTCTGATAATGTCAACCACTCTATTTCCCCCATTATCAATGTCATCTTTCCCTCCTAAACTACATCCTGGGTAATCCGTGTCCTGGATTTGTCTCTTAGTGGTCAGATTTGCACCGCTTTACTTACCCTGAGACCTTGCAACGTAAGCTGTCAAAACGTGGAGGGGTCGATCTCTGTGTATTATGTTTATCATAATGCCACTGCGAATAAATTCAACTAGATGGTGGTACGTCCAATTTATTCGTGGTAGTTAGGAGTTGTCTCCCCTTTAAATGCACTGGTACTTTGTGGAATACACCCTTCATATAATGAAGTAAATCACATTCTAAAGCTCCACTTTGAGACTAATTGGTTTCAACCCTAGATTCAGCATGTTGTGAAAAGGAGAGGTAAAGAAACACGAGGATAAGCAAAAATAAAATAGGTTGTGAAATGCTGTAGAACTATGAGGGATTAGTTGAGCGAGAAAAGAGACAGTTTCTAAGACGACCAATCTGACTGTGGACGCCGACTGAAGAATCCCTATCGTGGGCTGGAGCAGCTGCATTTTCGGCGGCTGGGGTGAGGCGGCGGCTAATGTGAGGGTTGGACTGTGATGGGTATGGGCTAGCGATAACGATTGAGAAGACTATTTTGGATGAAGGAATGGAAAGGGGATTTCCAGGCCACTTCGGGAGCACCGCTATCCCAACTCCTCCAAATTCAGGCGGGATTAAATCTCTAAATCGTAGCCTCCGAATGCCTTTCTCCCCTTGCGCGAGAACGGCCCATGCATCCAGCCGCCGTTGCAGATACCCTTTTCCCTTCCGTACGTCATCATGCCTCGCGGAGGAAAAGAACCAGTGGGCGCAAATGCATGAGCAAATAGCATAGAGGGAAAGACCCCCCCGAGGTCAGCTCCGAACCAGAATAAAGCGCAGCTCACGAGGTTCTTTAGCCGTATAATGCCTGCGGGCAGTGAAATCACATACTGTTTTACGTCGTTGCTTGTTCCTTTCTTAGAGTCCGAATTCTAATCCTGACTATGGCGGTTTTTATTCAGGAGGTTCCGCCGCGACTCCGTGAGTCAAAACAAATACTAAATTCCACAATATTTATATTTTTGTCCAAAAAATCCTGCTTTCGCTGATGAAATGCGTTACCTATAGAAACCCTAAAGTAAGGAACAAAATTTGCAGATTATTAACACGAATGAATTTTAAATGAGAACTTTTTACCAGCCATTGGAGCCGACTGCAGCGCCATTTCCAAAGAATTGCCGCATTTTGACTTCAATTACGGCAGTAATTCACTAATAACAAAAAAAAAATTGAATAAAAATATTACATTTTTATTCAATTTATCTGGATTAAGTCCTTATAAATAGTTTTCCGCCAAAATGGCATTTATATTTTATGGAAAAATACTATTTTCCCCATGTTTCTCTCATACTCCCGTTGAACACCATGCGATTTCAAGTTCAATTAGAGACATAACAAAATGAGACGCCCTTATTCAAGTAAACCTTTGTCATACTAAATTTGCATATTTAAATGCATACTGCAAAACATTTTATGACGGTACAGCAGTTTCGATTTAATTTCAATTAGAGAGTAATATAGCGTGGAAAGGTATTATTTTGTTGTTCATATCAGATAGAGTACAACTTGTTCTACAAGTAGACAGAATATTAATAAAATGACATTTAAGTCATTTTACGGTGGAACCACCTTAAGCAAGTGTTAGTTATATGTGGAGAGCGGATCAAAATAAAAACTTCATCCATCGTAACATGAGTTTTATTATTTTTTGTTTAATTGAGCTGTTTTGGGGGTTTGGGAATGTTTTAATATTTGAATTTTTTGGTGGCTTTTGATACTTAAAATATTTTGGATCAAATACTTATAAATTCGAAATTGTTTATGCATTTGAACACATTTTTATTTTTAATATGCCTGAAGAATAGTTAATCTCTTTTTTAGTTTACTGCTTTTGATTACTATAATTTAAATTATTGGATTGAAATGTTTAGAATATGAAAGTATTATTTGGAAAAAAAATAATTAGTCCTCCTCTGTCCAGAGGATACAACCTGTTAGTGCAAGTGATAACATTTTTTTTAATCTGCTGATTATGAAAGAGATTATTTAAACTTTAAATTTAGGGTGTGATATCCAGATATTTAAAGCTGATAAATGCTGTTGCACTTGACAGTAGTGACACCTGTTAGCTAAGCTTGATTTATAGAATTTAGGAACGTCATATAACTAGGTAACGGTGTTGGTATTACCGTGCAAAAAATCAATCAGAAATTCTCACTCTTAACTCTGCCCGAGGCCTGAGTCCTGGAAATCCCTGAAATAGGCTCCAGTCACAACTTGAAGTTAATGTAGATATTTTTCAAAGCTTTCTCTTTTCAGCATTATTTATAACAAATATAAGGTAAAATTTAATGTAATTCTAGACAACATCGGCAGGAAACCATGAAATTCATTAGCATAAATAACTTTCTTGAACCAGTCTTGTCTTAGGAAAGTGTTAATGCTCTTTTTAAATTAAATTGTAAATTAATCTTATAGCTCAGGAGAGGGATAAGCTACCTTTCTTAATCATGGAGTTTTTTCAAACAGACTTTAATTCTTCACCATCGGAAGTTACAAAATGAGACGCGCTTATTCAAGTAAACCTTTGTCATACTAAATTCGCGTATTTAAATACATACTGCAAAACATTGTATGACGGTACAGCAGCTGTATAAAAAAAAGACAAGGACTAGTGGTAAAAATATATTTACTGGGATAGATTGATGAAAAACTTTGGTAAAGAGGTGTGAAACAATTTAAATGTAACATAACAAATATATACAGATATACAGACAGCCCCCCACAGCATAGAAAAGTTTAATCGAAGGTCAAAATTTCCCAATTGATGTAACGCATACCAGGTGACAGATGTGGTTGCAGATTTCTATCAACACCTAATCGTGATAAAACTTTATTAAACAGATATTATTGAATATTTATTCAACGAAGCGAAAACCCATCTTGTTTTATCTTTATAGAGCTATTTTTTTAGTCGTGTTTAATAATTTTATTATTTTAATTATTTTTTATCGAAATATTATGTAGCCTATGACTTTACCAGTAACATAGTGGTTCAAATAAGTGTTGGTGATCTAAATCGGTACAGTCGTTTAGTTAATACGTTAGAACATACTTACCCAGCCGCTGAAAACATAACACTCCGTTATTATGGGCAGTCGAGTAAAATGAATACTAATACTACTGGTAAAAATACATTTACTACGATGGATTGATGAAAAACTTAAGGCGAAGCGGCGTGATACAATTTTCCTGCAAATATTACTCAAATGATGCTGATTTTTATCACGTGCATGGGTGCAAGTTCTGATTTCAAGGAATTGAAATTCGACATAAGAAATAATTCGACTTGGCCGATAATCCATTCTCGAACCACTTCATCGTCGGTACCGAATGTTAGCCAGTTATTCAATGCATATGGTTGATTTTAGCAACCAGTGTTAGTTTTGATAGGTTGCCGCATCTAGCGGCAATGCCTTTTTATCCTCAGACCACTGGCTTTTGAAGATCCTGTGCTCCTGCGCTTCAGTGAAGAACTATTCGTTGTCAACTAGTTTGCTTTTGTCCCCTCAGAAATGCACCTTGAATAAAGGAGGTTCGTTGGTCTCACTCAAATTAAGAGAGTTCGACGAAACCTGCTGGAAGCATTACCTATGCTTTCTTAAATCTACCTGATTTTTTTCAGAATTATTTTCCGCAGATTACTTAAGATATTTGATCGAGAAGTGGACAAAAAATTAAATGGGTTCTTATGGGAACACAAGGTACGCGTGGCTTAATTCATCAAAAAGAACTTTTTTATAGTTAAGAATAAGAAAAATAAAGTATATCAAATGATTTTCATACATTATTCTATTGATGTTTTATATTATTTTTCTTTTTCTTATTCTTAACTAGAAAAAGTTCTTTTCAATGAATAAAGCTAGTCGCACCTCGCGTTCCCATAAGAACCCATGTAATTTCATGCCCACACTTCCACATCAAATATCCTAAGAAATCTGCGGTTAATAATTTTGAAAAAATTCAGGTCGCTCTAGGAAAACATAATTAATGCTTCCAGCAAGTTTCGTCAAATTCCCTTAAGTTGAGTGAAACCACCGATCGTCCTTGAGATGTCATTCAAGAGTTACTGGCTAATACACATGTAGAATTTGTACTGAAGTACTTCCATAACCAATGTATACGTAACATCCGTGCGTTGCATGATTCAAGCTAACGTAAATGTTAGTTGTAGCTAAGAGTAAGAACTAAATGAATATCGCAAAAGATCTATATTTTGCCCCCTCATGTTGCCTACAGTTCATTATTCAGAATAAGAGAATAGAATTGCTTAAGGTAGTTCGATCGAAAAATCACTTCACCTAGAATTTGATGAGTTTGACCTCATTTTATATAAAAAAAACTCCCATCATTCCAATTATATCAAAATATCAACCCCTTGCCGAACTACTTTTCGAGCGATTTTCCTGTAAATATAATCAGTTTTACATGGGATACATTACGGCAGTGCGCTCCAGAGGGAGAATATTGAAGGAAATAGGAATTTATAACACCTAGATTTTGTCAAAATACTGTTTGTAGATTGCATGTTTTATCAACTATTTTTTAAAATAATCTATTACTCACCACAGTAATTTTTACAGCATCGCAAAAACACCTGCTGTTCTGAAGGGTTTTCAGGCGTACGGCGGTAAACAATGAGTCAAATTAGAGACTTATGTAGCTTTATTTATTTAATTACTGAGAATTGTGGTCATATATAGCTATATATTTGTGCCCTTAATATTAAATATATTTATTCCATGCTTCTTACAGTCGTTGAAATTAAAAAATTAAATTTTAATATGGTCTCCATTATGACTAGAGAACCATCTCACTCAAACCACCTTAGTTCTACGCCATAAAATATTTCTCTCACAAATAATGCTATGAAATCATCAACATTTTAACCCCGTAACATTTATTAAATATTGTTTGGGTCAACTAAAATCGAACCCAGCCAAAGGCATATCGAAATCGAAAATTAAGACGTGAGTATTATGCTTTATGCACATTTTTGAGCAAATAACGGTCTGAGAAATTTATATTCAAAATATTATAAATATGAGCTTTAAAATCCAATAAAAACATTTAGGTAAGCTTTAAAACCTGAAGAAACTGCAAAAGTAGCGAATTTAAAAAAAAGTACAATAAAACTCAACAAACCAATTTTTGCCGGGTTTTATTGTATTTTTTTTGGAAACCCAGGTGGGTTTTTTTGCTTTTTTAAACTAGAACAACCCTAATCATATGAGATGTTAAATTGCCTGACTGCTTAATGCCATTCGTCCACAGGATGTAAGTTCTCTCTTGGGCCTAACTCCTCTCCGCGTCTTAATCTCAAAATTCGTGTAATATTCAAATATACTGCAGCTCGTGATAACATAATTCCCTCCACTGTCGTCTGCCGCCGAATAAATGAATGCAAAATACCATCTCTTGTGTTGTCTACTCTCTTAGCTACACGATGATCGTTTCTGTGCTTTCACTGGGTTTCGGATGATGGGTAATCCTCTGAATATACGAGTAATACGGCAAACTTGGGAAATTGAACTAGTGGAATAACCGAGTAGAATAGAACAGAATGGAATGTATTTCACCCAAATAAATATACACAATTTTCAAAAATTCATAATGGGGTGAAACCAGGCACCCCAGAAGAAATAATTTCTTGTTTTGGGGTCTCCAGTTCAGTAGCAAGCACTAAAAAAATAATGATGAAATAAATTCTGGCTTTTATGTAACATAAATGTGTTCTATTATGATAGTTTTGAGTTGTAATTAAATTAAAGTACTAGGTTAACATTATACTATAAAATAAATACTCATACCACACATACCATTCCATACAAGAATAACACCAAGGTTTTTAGCAAATATTACACATGATTTTTTTTTAGCAGCTAAGTTTTCAATTTTGCTGAGGAAAGTAGCTTTATTCCTGATTAATGAAATCTCATTTGGAATTTTTGATAAATTTAAAGGGCAATGAAATCAAAGAAATATTTGTAGACTTCAATATTGGGATTAGGTATAGTATGATAATGAACACCTCTTAAATCTAATACCGTAAGGACACGGTTTACAATTTAGACGTCCTCGGTCATAAAAGATTCATAACACTTCATAAAAATAGAGATGAAAAAGAGGCAATACTTTTAATTTTTTATGTAAAGTAAATGAGGATTCTCTGGTGATAGTTCACCAAAATGACACGTAGCATTTTATTTTGTTCAATAAGTAAGTAATTTTGAGTAAGTAGTTTTGGTGATGAGGTGGCCGGGATATGAATAAGTTGGCGACTATCTTTGGAAAAATAAACTGGTGAATATTACGATATACAAAATAAGGAATAGGAGATGAAACGAATGAGAAGAGTTACGGAGGAAGACTAAGGATTGAAAAGAAATTATGAGAGGATTTTAATATATATAGGTTTTCGCATGAGGAGAATATAATAAAAAGTTTGCGGAAAATAGAAGTGGAGTGGAGTGCTGCTGAACCTATCTTTGGGTTGAAGACTTCTTTGTGAAGATGAAATGAAAACAAATAGAGAAGAAGGATCCGTTTCTTCTTCCAAGGAGCGACGACTAATTAGTCCTCGACCAATATCGAAGTGTTTGCCGGTTCTCATCCATTCTACAGAATTGTTTAGATGATTTTGGTGAAGAGGACGGACTGAAAATTCAAGAATCTACTCGAGGAAAAACATTAAGACTTTCGTGAAAGCAAGGCCACATAATAAGCTGATTTAGCTTTTAAGCTACTCAAAGACAAGTGGCTGGAAACAGAAAGAAGAACTTTCACCGAAATTACTAATTCATGGAAAGCGTTGAATAATTTAATTTGTTAAAAAATGTTTACCATTCAGAAGAATATAACAGTGGCTTATAATGCGATAGGAAATAATATAATTTGGGCTTCTCAATGGAAGAACAAGTATGTGATAATTAAACCAGTTGTTTTCTACGCTTCCACCGGTGAGGCATGAAGTGAGTCATTCAGTACTTCTCAAATGAATAACGATTGATTTAATCCACTGGATAGTAGATAGCAAATAAAATAATTGGAAATGCAATGAAAAAAGGTCGAAGGAAGTGTGTGTAGAGAAATTTTGAATAAAAAGGCGAAAATTAAAAAAATAAGAAAAACAAAGATTATGTCCCAACATTTTTTTGTACTCTACCAGCTGATTGGTAGGATTTTGGACAGTCCCTATCCTACATATCAATTTCTAAAATATTGTCTCGTATTCCCTCCTATAGATTTCCCGCCGTTTGAACCTTCTTAAATTTCTCATATCTTTTACCTCCTCTTATTTCGTCCAGAATCCCTATCCTCTTCCTTCCTCTTCCACGCTTCCCCAGTGTTCTCCCCTCCATCGCCCTCTCCAACATGCCTTCTCCTTATGGGATGATTTTAGAATTAGCTGAGCTGTATACATCGTAAATTTTTCGTTTGTGGCCTTAGCCCAATGGGAGAAGCTATTCAAATACATCTCTTTTTGAGAGAAGCTGTATCTCTTTTTGCTAACACAATAATGCTTTGCTATGGCTATACTAGTCGCTCAGTTTGTTAACTCGATGGTTGGAGAAGTAACTTTGTGGAATGTCGACCTTATGGAATGAAGAATCACTTGATAATTAATTTCCACTCGTTTATTTAGTCAACTGACCGGTTTCGATGTTTACTACATTATCATCAGAGACTGTACTGTAAATCTGTAATTTACTAGGGTTGCGTAAAAATTAAGGTTCTCAAATTTTTTTCAGGTGTAAGGCATTTTTTCTTTGAACTGAAAAATACATCATTGGAAAGGTTAATTTCTTAGCTATTTTTCAACATAATCACCAGATTTTTCAATGCATTTTTGTTCACGAGTAATCCACTTTTGGAATCCAGCTTCAAAGAATTCCGCCGCCAGTCCGTGGAGGAATTTGGTGACCGCTTCCTGCACTCTTTCATCAGTCTTGAAACGTTGTCCACCCAAGTGTTGCTTTTATTTTGGAAACAAGAAGTCTTTCGGTGCGAGATCAGGACTGTAGGGAACATGTTCAACGAGATTCCAGCCAAAATTGTCGATTAAATCCTTGGTTTGGCTAGAGACGTGCGGGCGCGCATTTTCGTGGTGCAGTCTAACGCCTTTCGTCAGTCTTCCTCTCCGGCGATTTTGGATGGCTCTACTGAGTTTTTTCAAGGTCTCGCAATAATTTTCCGAATTTATTGTGGTCCCTCGAGGCATAAACTCAACAAGCAGGACGCTTTTACAGTCCCCAATACTCAGAAGAGCCATCCAAAAACGCCGGAGAGGAAGACTGACGAAAGGCGTTAGACTGCACCACGAAAATGCGCGCCCGCACGTCTCTCGCCAAACCAAGGATTTAATCGACAATTTTGGCTGGGATCTCGTTGAACATGCTCCCTACAGCCCTGCTCTTGCACCGAATGACTTCTTGTTCCCAAAACTAAAGCAACACTTGGGTGGACAACGTTTCGAGACTGATGAAGGAGTGCAGGAAGCGGTCACCAAATTCCTCCACGGACTGGCGGCGGACTTCTTTGAAGCTGGATTCCATAAGTGGATTAGTCGTCAACAAAAATGCATTGAAAAATCTAATGATTATGTTGAAAAATAGCTAAGAAATTAACCTTTCCAATGATGTATTTTTCAGTTCAAATAAAAAATGCCTTACACCTGAAAAAAATTAGAGAACCTTATTTTTTACACAACCCTCGTAAGATCATTGCACTGTACTGACTACTATAAATGTGGCCATATCTCTAATTATGATGTAGTAAACATTTAAATCAGTTGACTCAATGAACGTGTGGACATTACCAAGTGATTCTTCATTCCGTAAGCTCAGTTTGTTGCTTTTAGAAAAAGCTTGGATGTCATACATCCCTTGACAAATAGAAAATTCGTGTGAAATTGAGGTTGCTTTCGCACATAGTTTTTTTTGCCATCGTCGCTGAGAACCTTAAAATCGTTTGGATAAACAGTCTCATCCCGTGAGAACGACGTATAACCTTTTTTCCTCTCTCTCGCCGGAATCAAATTTTCAAGGATACTCTGGTGCTATTTCAACCGCAGTATCCTCGAGGCCCCGTTTCTATTCCGTTCCATCATGCTGCCAAACTTGCGCCCAATTCGTTTATCTCCAGATCGGCAATTTACTCGCGGTGATTGAATCAGGGCCTGTAAGCATTTGTCGACTTTCTCCCAACTCTTCGGAGACTTTGTTGGTAACCTTTCTCGCCTCGGAGCGCATCCCACCTTCTGAGACGCCAAAAGAAAGCTTAACGGGGCAGGAGAAGCTTGAGGAAAGCGAATAGTGATTTGAGGATAAACGACTTTCTCATTTGTTTTCTTCTATTTATATTCTTTCGAAAACCTAGTAAAAAAAGATATTTTAAGAATAAATCCACTTTACTCGTAGAATATGCGCTATTCACTTCATGAAACTTCGATACCAGGAATCTACAGAATTTTTCTTATTCCATTTCTTTATCTAATCCTACGAAGTACCGTGCAAGCCACCACTAGGGTGTGTGGCACGGGGTGATTCCACACCAGGCATGCAACACTCGTCCCAGCACAAATCGGAACCTCGCCCGCTCCCGCCGGCCGCTAGGCGCAGACACCAAAAAGCAGTCAGGAGAACAGTGCGCAGTCAAACCAGAAACTGGGAGAGTGATACGGAAATGAACATGAAAGCATGCAGAACAATGCTGAAGAGACATATAGTGGTTAATATTACATTTACTTTCAATTTATGAATGCTACGAGATACTACTTCATGCAGAGAACTAAGTAATGCCGGAGAGATCAAGCGGTGTGAAGTGTTAGTAATGGTGCTATGTTATTAAACACAAGTGAAAATTCTACTCTACCTGGTGAGGGTGGGAGTTTCATATGATTGATCTGTCGCAACTATTATGCTCACTTATTGTACGTGGAAAAAGTGACATTTTAAACATCGGTTCTGCATATCTACTTCCTTTATCTTATTCCTGTGATCGCTTCTACCGTAGTACGTTGGCTTTAGCAATATTGAACTTCCGGCAAATATTGTCTGCTTCGAACTTGCGCTAAAGATTTCACATGTATTTCGAATTTCGATCAGTTAGCGATTCCCACCCTAATTCCTTCAACAATGCGGTAACACTACTAAGTTTATCGTGACATTTGTGATATATCTGTGATGTTTAGTATAATAATTTTATACTCTGCCTAAGGAATGTTGCCGCTTTTATCACAGAAAATTGATAAACTATGTTTTATTGGAGTACATTATTAGTAGTTATTATAATTGATGGGGAAAAAATGAAAAAAGAAGTGCTTTGGGTGGTGGATGTGGAAAGGGAGTTGCTGGAAGCAATTAAGAGGAGTTGGATGCTGAAGACCGTGATAGAGTGAAGGATATTGGGTTGGCGAGAAAGAGGGAGGAATAGAATGGGCTCTTTAGATGACATAAAGGATGATTGGACGATTTTCTTCCAGAACTGAAGAAACAAGTGGTGCCAGGAGATTTTCCTTGCTCTTAAAATATTTATGTACGTATATTCATATTACCTATCTTCATTTAAGCCTGCTTTGATCGAAGGAAACACATCTAATAACAATGTTAACTGCAGTAAATTTTAGGTATTCAAATTAATTTTTTTTAAATCTGAAAGCTTAGATGGCGACTAGCAAATAAATGACATGCCTTCAGAAGAGGGTAGGGTAGTTGATTTTCTGCTATTTTTTGCGAACTTGTGGACGAAATTCCTTTGTTGCCAAATAATTTATTTATTTATTTGCATGAACCACCTAAAACAGCTCATATTGGCCTTTATATCGGGGTATTAACATATAACAATGGACGACAACACAAAATCATACCCTGGAGGTGAAAAATCCTACCCAGGCGGAATTCGAACCCGCGACCTTTAGGTTAGCAGGCGAGGACGTTACCCCCCCGCCACCGAGGCCGGCCAAAATAAGCATTTAATGGCAATGACTTGGCAAACAATTAATCCTGTACATTTATTATACGGCTCCCGTGATAATTTCGACTATTCAAATTCTCTGTATTGAACCTGCACAGATTTTAACTTACTTAATAACTCTTTAAGTTTTTGTAAGAAATACGCAGGGAATTTCTTCATTATCCGTTCATAAATTATTGTAGGCGTAATGAATAGTTAAAGTGATTAAGCAAACTTGACGTATTCATCGTCATCCATTTTAAAGATTTCCACGTTCTTATTTTATAGTATTGGGATTTGTCCTCGCCAAAGGCTGAAAACTAAAGTAGCGATGAGAATTTTTTAATATGCTTGGAATGTGAGGGAATTGTTGCAGTTGCTAATTCACCTATTCGGTAATACTTGGTCGTTTGAAGAATTTTACTCATTCAGTCAGATCATTCAAGACGCATTAGGAGTTCGTGATTTGCGAACCCTGTGGCATTTTGGGCTAATTTTGCATGTGCGATTTATCACGCATAAAATATAAATAAAGTTTTAAAATGTTATATTAAAAAAATATTGAAATGAAACTACAATTTTTACCAAACGAAACATTAACGTGCAATAAGGAAGTAATATGCGTAAAATGAAATAATGACAAAATATAAATTTTAAATGATTGATTGATCAATTTGTTCTTTGTCATTAAACTTACCAGACCCTTTGACATCTATGAAAGTAAAACATGGTGTGACAGTGTTCTCCTGCTAATATATGAGTCATTCCACCTCAATTCAACCAACGTTTGTCCCTTAGGGTCTCAGATTTTGGTAAAAATTGGTGTATGGGTACAATATCAACTCAAATTGAATACCTTCAAACCGTTTTGTGAAAAAAAAATATTTAAGTGAATTATGCATATTTCAATTTTTTCGCATTTTTAGCAAAAATCCGAGCCTTAAATCATATTACCACTTATATCTCCACTTTTAATTGTCATACTGCAATGATTAATAGCTCTTATTAAAGCTAAATCTTTATTGAATGCAAATATATCAATAAAAATTATTTTATTCTCTACCCTATTGTTGTTAATTACTAATGTTTAAACAATTTTTAATAAACTTTTCTCAAATACTCCATCTCAGAATCGGCCGAAACTTTTTTTCCGTAATCTAAACATACCCAGCTAACTATTCCAAAATATATGAGTTCAGAATTTTCTGCTATTCCTATACATTTTCAACAGCACGTATTGATTAAAATACAGTGAATAAGTGCAGTGGTTGCCGATTTTGATCCGTTATGTGGTCAGTGTGGTGGCCTTTCCTTTCCATCTCAATATGCCTCATTGTTTTAGTAGCCGTTTGTGGTGGAGAAATGCGTGTTAAATAGCTTTCACCCAATTGCCGTTAATTGAATGACCCTCCTTGCCCCTGAACCAATCGTGGGCTTTAATGAGAATGACTACAAACGAATCCAGGTCTGAGGTAACCCGCCTGGGGGCACTGTTTTAAGTGCGTTCCTAATTCATTTGCCCGCCCGGAGCAAACTGCGGTATTTCGGTGTCAGGTGCTCCACTCGCCGTTATCGGACCGTGAGGCAATCTTACGGCGGCTTGGTCGAGGAAATCATGCCTGGAGTCCGTTTCCCTCTTCCAATTCAAGGGGTCGCTCATCTATTGAAACCAGTGACACCATTCCCTCCCGTTTCGTTACTCCGTCGTTAGATGTCGGGTCCTCAATTTATCGCGCGGTTCCACTCCTAATGACATCTTCCCGTTCCCATTTGACGATTTCTGACTCGTAAAATTCGTTCAAGTCGCTCATCGCCCTCTCTGGAGTGATGTAGGGCGGGAGATCTGTATCCATTACATATATTTTTAAGCGGCGTTCGTCTCCATTCTTACACTCTTAATTATTTCTTTTCATTCAATAACTTTGGATGATAATCCGTCTGTGTAAGAAAAGGCACTTGTCACTCACTCACTGACTCAGGAACGCTGTAAGATGAAGCCACAGTCACTTAGGTTTTTTTTTAAATTCAGTTATTAGATGGAGCTACAGTCACTAAAAATTTGAAATTCCATTATAAGATGGAGCCAATGTAACTTAAATTTTAAAATGCCGTAATTCAACTGCTTGCAAGAAATTTCATAAAAGCGAGAATATATTTCTGTTTTGGCTGCGACTGAAACAACGCTCCCTTTCATCTTGCGACGACGACAGTTTCCAGTAGGCTTGGGCAAAAAATATCGATATATCAAAAATTCGATGTATTTTTTTAAATCTATCGATAGTTACCGTCGATATTTTTCATGTCGATATATCAAAAATTGATTTTTTTCTGAGCATCAAATTAGATATATTTGTTTAGCACGTCACCGTTGTAAAGTTGTTTCTCCAGCTCTAGTGCTATAACGAAGTGCCAGAAGTCTAGTGCTATAACGAAAATAGGTGATGATATTCGCTTAGAACATAGGCGAATGGGACAACGTTCTCCAGAAGTACGATCTGCTCAAACAGAACGAGAAAACGCTGATAGAAGTTCAATTTGGTCCAGTCATGAACACCTATTATCTCTTAGCACTACTACGCAAGAGGTTACTAGCTCTGGCTCTGTCCCTAATGAGCTGAAGCAGTATCTGGACCAACCACTACTGGAGAGGAAATCAGATCCAATAAAATTTTGGGTGAACTCCCGACACTTCACACCGGTTCTTTCGGAAATCGCGCTGAAGTACTTAATATGCCAAGCCTCATCTGTTCCATCCGAAAGAGTGGCTTCTGCAGTTAACTTCGTGGTACCGGACAACAGGAGTAGATTAACGGGGGAACATGTAAAACAGAGAGTTCTTCTGATGTCAATATCAGACAAATACTGGTTTGATTGATTAAATTTGATTGTAAAAATAAAAAAATAAAAGATTTTTTTATTACTTCTACGTATCCATAATTTTCCAAATTTTACTTCAACATTTTTTATATATTTTGGTGAAACTTTAAGAAACCACTTGTTTTGGCAAAATTATCGATATATCAAAATATCGATATTTTTGGCTCGATAACTATCGATACATGTTTTAAATATTGATACGATATCTATCGATATATTTTTTTTACTTGCCCATCCCTAGTTTCCAGCGATTTCGGCATAATATGCGATTACAATCAACAAGTCACATGGTCAGTCGTTTGAACACGTTAGACTTCAACTCAAAAAAAGCAGTATTCTCACACGGACGACTGTACATACGTTGCTCTCTCTCTCGCAAATTTACGGAAAGATTGTCATTATTTTATTGTTGGGAATAAACTCATGATATCAAGTGTCATTTAATTACAATATCCTCCTTGAATAAGTGTATGCCTCGGGTGCCTTTTAAAACCCAGCTTTTAATATGAAGGCGAAGGTATTAATGCCGTAAAGAGAATCGAAAGTGACCGTAACATCGTCATGAAATTATTTAGTTACACTAATGCAGTCACTACACTATTTCACATATATGTGCGTACCAATGTGCGTATTGTACTTATATGTGTGTCATTGACGATATTTATGCGTCATGAATGAAAGAATATTTCATTTTCGAAGTTATAAAAATAATGCGAAATTATTTTCAATCAGAGTGTGCTGAACTTTATCACATTCAAAATGTTTTACCTTTTGATTGTAGAAATTATTAAAATTATAATCGCTTTTTTTATGAATATAAAAAAATGGAATATGAATTGAACACAAAGTGAATTAAAATCCGTCAGCCTTCTGGCGAATAAGGGTGTGTTTGTTTTAGAGACCTCAGTCTACAGGCAGTTCAAAACGATACCTTCATTTTATATTTTCATTGAATCATTTTGTGATAAAACTGGCGGAGGGTGGGGCTTAAATTTAATTAAATTTGTCAATGAACAAGAGTGCTCGTGCGTTGCCCGAAATTGCCGGCGGAGGGAGGGGGGGGGTAGAGGCTGCTATAATTTGAACCTTCTTCAAGCCTCGAATGTTTTGCCATGGCTCCGTTGATTGTCTGTGTATTCCTCAACTGACGCAGTAAGGGGTCGTGCTTAAACAACTACGTTAACAACTTAGTTATTGAGAAAATTAATAATTTTTATGTTTAAAAATCATTGTTTTTCATGGCGTCGTTTCTCCGTTAATTCTGGACCTTTCCCATCCATTTTTTTATGCATTACATACGTTAATGTTAGATTTATATTGTTGTTACATATCTCTGCGCTATTGTTGTTAATAGGGAAGTTATAACAGTTTTAGCGCATGCGCGCATTCTCCTTTCGTCATTGCCACTGAAATTTCGGAAGTTATGCTACATTTAGGACAGCTTGGCACAAGCACTATGGGATACGGGGGTGGGGGGGAGGGGTTCACTAAAAGTAACGTAGCAGTTACAATGCGCCTGTTTACGTTTCTTACCCGCCAACATCGCGTCGACAATATTACAGAGTTTAACGCGAGGAAGGGCGCGCGGGGTTTTTCTTACACCCCAAGCTTCTACTTTAACTCAATATAACTGAACCATTACCTGTACAATGTTGCAAGTCTTCATACCATCAAATTTTAACCTTATCGCGGGTGAAATCTTGTGACAACACTTTTCAAGGCAGCAGTCAGAAATGTGGGTAGGGGAAGAAAACTTGAAGTAGATGAGCACAGCACCTACTAGCGCCGTGATTCATGGTGGATTTTTAGAATTAAAAAATGAAAATTACTTGTTCCAATCGAGATTAGATAGTTCTATCATATCTAGTTCGGCTATTTTATGTGTCTTATTTTATAAACGTATCCTTAAAAATAAACTCACTCAATAATTGAGAAAATATTTTTGAATTGAAATTTTCATTCGTAGAGACAACGTTACGTGTCGGATGTGGAGGGTGGAGGAGTTGGAAAAAATACTACGGTTGTCAACGAAGGGAGAGGAGGGTGTAACGTAATCACCGAAAACTTTGACGTAGTTTATGCACGACCCCCTAAGTGGTGTACCATTTTCAGTTCTGGGAAAGATGTGGCGTTGACTCAAACTTAAAAAAGGAGCTTCCGAGTTTGCTCCTTCTCGTGACGTTCGGCGAAGATACTTGATGAACTACTTTGCTCTGTTCTCATCTGTTAAAATAATTTGAACGTATTTGACTGAAATTTAACTCTAAAAAGTTCGATTTACTGTGAAAATTGACTTTAATGTGATGCGCAGATAAGGGAATTATCCATTTCTGCGACTTTGGCTGGAAAATATTGATAACGAGAATTAAATATAATATGGTTTTGAATATTTTATTATAAAATTTTTATTTGTAGAATGAAATATTATTGTTCGCGTGCGCCTTATTTTGGAGCTCTAATAAGTTGTTATGTCGCTTAAAGTAAACGGTTCATTCAATAAACCTAGACTTAGGTATTGAAGCAGGTGTCACTCAAAACATCTAGCCTCATTACTATACCACTAGTACCATTATTTCCAACTAGTGAGGGAATTACGGGGATATGAAGTCTATGGAGCACGAAAGAAGAATTACAATTACACCAGAAGAACGTCCGGAGGGAATAGGTTGCGTTAGGGGAACTTGTGTACTTTGTCTTGATTCAGTACGACTCTAAGTTACAGGGAGGAGTACAAAACACGTAAGAGAGGGACGTTTGGCTTGCTACCAAAGGATTAACCGAGGAAGACCTAAAAAAATTAGCATTTCGGAATAAAAATTGGCAACGGCGAGGCAAGTCTCGAATTATTTCATTGCTTTAAAATAGCCCGAGTCGTACCTCTTGGTATTCGTGGTGATAGGTTATGGATTTTACGCGCGCGCTCTGCCGGTAGCCGGAAAAGAAAAACGTCTTGTCTCCACATTCATTCCTCCTTCACGTATTGCATAGTCTGTCACTTCCATCATCGGAAGGCGAATGACTTCGTTCAAATTCGAGGAGTCTTTATATGTGTCCTAATTCATAGTAGTAGTAGTATTTTTGTTTAACGTGCTTCGACGGCTAAGGTCATTTCGCACATACTGTCTGCCACGCGCAGACAGGGAAGGGTCAGATGGATCACCCCTCCAAACTCGAGCCGAGCCCAACGATGCTTAACTTCGGTGACTGATTGGGAACCGGTGTTTCCATCGTGGCTGGCTGTTGCCCTCCTAATTAATTGAGGCATGAATGTATTATTCATCATCGGTACTTACTAATTCTTAGATTACGTAAACATTGATATGAATTATTTCTGAAATGGATCTGTAGCGACAACTGTCAATTATAGATATCACATATACATGTTTTCCTCGATGAATGTCAGTCATATAAGTCACATTCACATATGGCTGGTGTATTACGTCGTCCGAGTTTATTTCAATCTTCTTCTAATATTTGGCATGCGCACTTAGGACCCTGCCCAAAAATAATTTAGTACGAGAAATAAATGAAACACAAAAGAAAGCAGCATGATTTGTTAAAATTTTCTTCGAGCGAACAGTGAAAGTTACTCAGCTGATGAATCGGCTAGGTTAGGAACGCTAGAGGCTAGAAAACTATGAACTAACCTAAGTTCTTTTGAAAAATTCAGAGAGCGCGAGTTTCAGGACTATACACAGATTATTATTTTAACCACTCACTATATCTCAAGAACCGATTGAAGCGACATAATAAGAGACATACACATTAGATCTTTCAGGTACCAACATTAATTATTACCACGCGCTATTGGTGACTATAACAAAAACAGGATGAAATTAAGACTCTCCATTAACATAGGGTACAACTTCGTCCTTTACCTCTTTCTACTTCTTTTAACTAATTCATCCCATTTTCGTGGCTGGTGTCCTAACACCCCCTGCCACACTTAGGGGAGCTTTCAGGGTGTTAAGTAGATACAGTATATATATTTTTGATTAATATTTGCTCAGATTTTACCGTATTTTTGCCCTTGATTATCATCAAAAGCAGTCATCCATTCGAGGATTAGTTTTTTTTACAGCTCTCCACTCCGTTTTCTCATCTCCTAACCATTTTACTCCGTCATTTATTTGTTGTTAAACAAAATAAGTTACATTTTGAACCACGAACACGAAGATGGCGTCGCAGAGTGTTACCTTCAATTTTAACTTTTTAGTTTATGGTAACAATAGATGAGTTAAGTCGACGGCTAAATATTGATACCCATCGTATTCGGTCATTCCGCAAGATGTCTACCAATAAAGCACTTAAGGTAGAACCTCTACTACAAGTAACTTCGATCACATGCCCTGATATTTTCATATATTGCAGAAAAATTATGCCTTAGTCGATCTATGAAAAAATAATTGGGGATAATCGGCCATTTAGCGCTGATAACTGGATTTAGAAATCGTAATTTTCAGCCTCAAATTACATTGCTCTTATGGCGGAATGATGTCGTCTCTCACTTCAACATTTTATTTCTCGAGATTTTCCTCGACAAGGCTACCTCAAAAACGACCATATGGTTACTAAAAAATCAACGGATACAATGATTTTTTTTCAGGTCACCTTCTCGGCCATTTAATGCAGATGTTTATGATTGAAAAGCGATGAAGAGTCTTAAGGCTGGGACACAATCAACGTTAACGTGTGACGCGAGCCGTTGACGGGAATACGTGTAGAGATGGCTAACGGGAAAGTACCGGGGACGGACACAGCCAACGTGTCCCGGGAGTACGTGTACGTGAGAGATGGGCAACTTTCATCTCTCCACGTTTCCCGTACACGGAGAACCAATCAGGACCACAGAAGTCAGAAGACACAAATTGAGAAAATGGCGGACGTCCAGTCCATATTTAGCTTTTATTTGAAGCTTTCAAAATATTTCGCGAGTTTCTCCAGCCATCTTCTTAACCAAGAGTCAGTGCCACGCTGCTTAGTGTCTATAAATGCGTGAATACAAGATAAACGGTATTTTTGGCTCACAGTTTACCTTAAAATATCCCGAATTCGCCGTTGCGCTTACGACAGTCAATTTTCAAGGGAGGTGCACCGTGACGTCGATTGTGTCCGGTGGTTGAAATTTCCCGTCCCACGTAATACGGTTCACGGTTCCCGTCACACGCTAACTTTGATTGTGTCCCAGCCTTTACTTTCGTTCCGTAGCTTCCATATTGAAACAGACTTGGCAACTATGTTCGAGGAGTAAACAAAAACATTGGAGTGAAACTATGCAAACAAACAAAGGTGCCGGACCGGAGTGAAACTATCATATGTTGACCAGCTATACAGTGTTGTAGAGTTAATCGTCAGCAATTATATAAAAATAATTTTGTTTTAATTATGTTTACATTAAAAGAGGAAAAGCACTCACTACTATCGCCGCAAAAAAGGTAGAACGCTGAACTTTAAGCATTCGTACGAAATTCCACCGGAGCTCCAAAGAGCCGTGTAATATATCGTTTTACTCCTTGTTTATTTGACTACAAAATGCATTCATTTAATAGTGTGTAAGTGTAAATGTTTAGCTCCTACGGTCGAAAGAGTGAAGAAAAACACGCGAAAAACTAGGAGAACGGCGAAACGGTAGCCTTCTTCATCTCGTCACGGCCAAAATATTTAATTCGTTCACTTCATTATTTTTTTACGAAGAGGACGACATCTCCGCATTACAAACATTCTTTTAAAATTTTATTTTACCTCTTCTTTGATTTTTTAAATGGCCGAAAGCTAGATTTCAATTTCCGAGGTGTGGAAAAGTATTAGAATATCGAAATTACGTATGCTTTATAGAAAAAATATTGCAAAACTTTTCATGTAAGGAAATTTTTATATTCTTCCCCTTACTTAATATAAACGACAAAGAAAAAAATCGCCCCGCGGCAATGCTCACTACCATTTTGCTCAGTTGGCAATGGTGATACTTTTGGCCGCGCGTGACTCAAATCTCATTGCCAAGACCCCTCTAGTGAGACCTCTGTCCAGCGCTGATTGGACAAGGAACGGGAAAGGCTGTAGGTGTTTTATATTCTTTTAACATTATGTGGATGGATTTATATTGAATATTTCGTAATTAGATATAAAATTCAGTCTCAGAAATTACACACTTTAATTCAGTTCGTGGCAACAATACAATCCATAGAATCAATAAACTTCTAACACATAAACAAACAGTATTTTGCTGAATCACGGGCACGGGCTTGCCTTTTTCAGAGGGTGCGGGGAAACCCGCCTATTTCCCGAAATTGCCTATAACTTAGTACTAATGTAAATGTCTTGAAATCATTAGCCATTTTGTGGATTAATTTCCTTCTTTCCGTGAAATATGCTTAAAATATGGTACACTATCAAAAAGGGAATGCAAAGTTTGGGGGGGGAGGGGCAACTTTCGTTTGCACAGGACCCCTCAATCCTTTTGGGACAACCCTGTGAGCAAGTGAAGTGTCTAACGCCAGCATACAGCCTGGATTATTTATCTAGTTAGATTGAGACTGACTCTTGGACGGATTGGAACGGAATATGCAGAGGGAAGATGCACAGACATCTGAAGAAAATAGAAATAATAGTGTGAAATTCACAGTGAAAAAATCATTCCTCCAGACTGGGATTCGAACCCAGACCCCTCAATTTCGCGCCGAGTGCTATAACCTCTTAAGCTACCCAGGTGGTTTGAGGGAGATGGTTCCCTAGTCATAATGGAGGCTTTATTAAAATTTTATTTTTTGATTTCTGCGTCTGTAAGAAGTATGAAATAAATATTGTAATATTAATAACGCAAAGATATAGTTATATATGACCAAAATTATCAGTAATTAAATAAATAAAGCTACATAAGTCTCTAACTTGACTAATTTTTCCAGCCGTACGGCGGAAAACCCTTCAAAACAGCAGGTTTTTTTGCGATTCTGTAAAACTAACTGTGGTGAGTAATAGGTTATTTTAATAAATAGTTGAGAAAACATGCAATCTACACACCGTTAGTTTCTTGACGAAGTCTAGGTGCTAGAAGTTCCTAATTTGTGTAATATTCTCCCTCTGGAACCCACAGCCATAATCTATCCCATGTAAAACAGCTTGTATTTTCAGGGAAATTGCTCGAAAATTAGTCTGACAGGAGATGATATTTTGATATAATTTGAAAGATGAGAGTTCTTTCTTTAAAATGAGGCAAAATTCATCAAATTTTTGTGGAAGTGAATTTTCGCTTAAACTACCTTAAGGAACAAGTAGTCGTCACAGGTACCGTGAATACAATGGCATGGAGTACCCGTGCGCGAGCGCTAAGCGATACTGTCCACGACGTAATGCCCAACTTTAAACGCAAAAGTGTTTACTTAGACAAATTTCAAAGAGCTGCGGAACTAGCCGCGCAGTAACTTTAACGGAGTCACCCGCTAATTGTCACAAGATGATGTGAAATTCACAGTGAAAAAATCATTGCATTGTATGCACGTTACCTGTGAAGACAACTCGTTCCTTAAACCTTCCATGAAATTCACAATGAGAGAGGACGTCTTGGGTAGTTAAGAGCACTCGGTACGAAATCGAGGGGCCTAGAGGTTCGAATCCCAGTCCAGGCGAATTTTTTTTTCACTGTGAATGTCACTCAATTGCGTGACATTTTAACGTGTGTCTTCGTTCAAATTACTGCGCGGCCAAGTCCGCAGTTCTTTGAAAGAATAATAAATAACGAAATAAACAGATAAATGAACGAAATGAACAGATAAATGAACGAAAAATCTATTTCCATTGTGTGCAGACAACGTTTTCTATCGGAGCACGTGACTCTTGTGTTTCGGATGGGGATCGTCTTGAGAGGGTCTCAAGCACTCCTCTTCCTCGTCCCTTCTGCTTCTTAAGCCCTTTTCAGATCTCTCTCTCTCTCCGTCTCTTTCTGCATCCCTGATTTCACCGGCAACCTCCCTCCCTCCTACCTCCCTCCCTCCTTACTCCTTCACCCCCCCCCCGTTCCACCATTTTAATGACTTCCGCTCTTCTTCCTCTCCCCCTGCCCTGTCCCTCTCTTTTGCTATTTCCGTCTCCCCTTATTTTTTTTATTCCCCTCCCTCCCCCTTATCATTCAGACTCCATTCCCCACATCCCCTTCCTCCCCTCTCCTTCTCTCCTACCCCCCTTTTCCATTCACCCCTCTCCCCCTACTTCTCTCATCTCCTCCACCCCTCTCCTCTCCCTATTTCCGTCTCCAGTGACTCCTCCCTGCTGCAACATTCCCCCTCTCTCCCCTTCCTCCTCCTTCCCCCCCCCTACCCAACCCCCGCCTACCCCCCCCCACCCCCTTTTACCCACTCCCCTTTAAGCCACGCGCATCTCAAAGGGGTGATGCTGTTTCGTCGATGTGCAGGGAGAGGGGGAGGGATCTTTACGACGCCCCTGTCTTACGAAACATGCACTCAAGAGAAGGAAGGCGAAGAGAGAGAGAGAGGAGAAAGTCTCTTTTGCACTCACACTCACGCACGCATTCGAGAATATGAATCAACGCTTTATTGGTCCTCTGGAACCTCAAAGTCTCCGCTTTCTAATCACACGCACGCACGCATTCGAGAAGATGAGCACGCACCCAAACGTATAGCTGTAGCAAATCTTGGTGGCACTCGCTTGTACAGAGAATGAAGTAAGGGAGAGGAGATCATGCAAGAGAGGAGGAATGAAGATGTTTAGGTTCTCTCTAAAGGTCCCATACCTGAGCCCTGCGGCACCTCTGCCCGCTCTTCAACGCTTTATTGGTCCCCTGGAACCTCAATGTCTCCGCTTTCTACTCACACACACACGCACGCATTCGAGAAGATGAGCACGCACCCACACGTATAGGTGTAGCGAATCTTGGTGGCACTCGCTTGTACAGAGAATGACGTCAGGGAGAGGAGATCATGCAAGAGAGGAGGAATGAAGATGTTTAGGTTCTCTCTAAAGGTCCCATACCTGAGCCCTGCGGTACCTTTGCCCCGCTCTTCAACACTTTATTGGTCCTCTGGAACCTCAAAGTCTCCGCTTTCTAATCACACGCACGCACGCATTCGAGAAGATGAGCACGCACTCACACGTATAGCTGTAGCAAATCTTGGTGGCACTCGCTTGTACAGAGAATGACGTCAGGGAGAGGAGGAGGGAAGATGTTTAGGTTCTCTCTATAGGTCCCATAACTGAGCCCTGCGGTACCTCTGCTCGCTCTTCAACGCTTTATTGGTCCTCTGGAACCTCAAAGTCTCCGCTGTGGAGTGCCATCATGTTTCGCTATACCTATACACAAACGCACGTTTGCTCCGCCTATTCGGAGGACAATGTCCAGATGCGTTTCGTGTTTCATTGGGCTATAAGGGACGTTTTCCTTATTCCCCTTTGAGTTGAATCCGTATTCCATTCGGTTGTCACTCAATTGAGTGGAACGGACCACGATAGGGTTTTTTCATCGATCAATTATTATGAGAGACGCTTATCACTTACTGACTGACTCTGTAACACTGTAAGATGGAGCAATAGTCACGAAAACGCACTTAAGCCCTGTGAACTGCTTGTTCCTTCAAGGAAGCGGTAGATCGGTGGTAAGGTGGTGCAATGTGGAGTGGAAGAAATGGAGTTCGATGCCCTGGCGTTGAAAATATATTTTTCTTTTTTATAGTTTTTTTTTCGCTTATATTTTTCGATTTTGTGCTTTCTTCATGGTTACTTATATTAAAAATATTTTCACGCAATTCTTACTCTCTAAAGTGATAAACTTATAAATTCCGGGGAACAAAGTGAGTTATATGGAGTCGCCAATCAAAGTGTTTGTTGTATTCATCATCATCATTCAGTGGGCGCCTTAGTCGCCTTAAAACTTACTAGTTATTAGAGAGATAAGACGAAGTCATTTAAGCATTTAATCCATGGGAAGCATGTTTCCTCAATCAGATCCGAAAGGCTGCACGGACCTCTTTTGTTGGGGCCGGTCCATCCCGGTCCGCCGGTCATTGGGCCCGGCCGGACCCAGACCCAATTCACATTGTGAAAAATTACACACAACGTACAACATTATTTCAGGATAAAAAACTTTTCAGCATTGTCATCCTAGCAAAATATGAACTCCAATGAACTATGCTCAAGAGTTGGACCGCCTCGCAGCCTTCGAATAAGTTCTAAAATCTTGACCCTACCACCGACGGGCTGATGTTTGTGGGTCAATCCGTTACCAACCGTCCTTCTAGTCAAATGTTAACAATCCTCCACGAAGCTTACAATTAGGATCTAGTCATTACAGGAATCCGCTCCGCTCTGTGTTACAGTCTTGTTTATTTGTTAAGACTTTCCTTTTTCAACTAAACTCCATATACGTAGATTGGCTTTATGACTTCACTATCCCTCCTCAAAGAGGACGTATAGGACCACCCAAGTAAATCTTGGGGGCAATATTTAATAGTAATAATGGCTTAAGATGCTAGAATTTTAGCGTTTGATCGTTTTTTTTGGGAATATTAGTGGCTGATATCTAGGACTTCACTACATTGATTATATATTTTTGGGAAATTTAGTCCTGAACGACTTTAAAGCTCATTATAAATCAGCCACAGTCAGCCCTGAAGTGTGCACTCAATGTTACACTGATCTGGCAGTAGGTACTGAAATGATAACGAATTTTAAATTCACAGATCTTCGAGTAGAGCCTACTAGCAGTTGAAATCGGAATACCGCTGGAAAATCTGTCTCACCCGGGGTTCGAAACAGGGCCCTCAATATGCAATAAAAAAAGAAGTATGGGCACCTCGCCAGACCTTATCCCCTCCGTTTTTGGACGAGCCCTGTTTGTTCGTAATTCAATTCAATTAATTTACTATCGGAATTGGAATATTGTAATTTGAACCTAGGACTTCAGTTCAACATCCCAAAGCTGTTCCCACTAATTTGTCTCATTTCCGTCAAACAGGTTGAATTTATTGTGCAATTTATTATGCTCGTGATATCGCAAGACCCTTAAATATGGATCCGGATGCAGAAACACTCCCTCTCTCTGCTTGCTAACGTGTTCTAATGCCTGTTTCTCGCGGTAAAATATTCCATAAAACAGTTTTATAAATATTTTTATTGAAAGTTTTATGAATCGTACGTAAAACGTACATGCTTGCTCACGGTAAAACTGTTCATAAAACCGCAATGTACTGCCATCTATGAGACGCTTTGCGAACACGTGAAGTGATAAATGCACTCTCTTTTGGATGACTGTTAGGTTAAAAACTATATGTATAGTTAAATTACTTACTTTCTGATCACACTCAACGGTGATCAGTCTCTAACGCATTCTTCTAAAAAGAAGGATACTGCCTCAACGTTCCATGAACTTCCAGCCATGTTTGTTTACTTTTTCCTCGTTTGGCGTCCCATGGATACGAGATAATTATCAACGCGATGAGCGGAACGTCTCAATGGTTGTTGCATAAAATGGTTGCATGGAAATATAACCTGTCCTATTCCATAAAACGTTTTATATAACATGGTTTTATAAAACGGTTTTATCGTTATCAAGCTCATTTTTATAAAATTATTCAATTTTATAAAACGTTTTACCGACATCTACGTACAATACATAACTTGAGATGCAATTTTCTTGGAAATAATTGTGCGATGGATTCTCTTTATTCTCACGATTCTCTCATTTCCGTCGCCTTCTTACTTGCCGTTCGCAGTTTAGATAGGGAATGACTTAGTTAAGGCCAGACAGTGAATGCGGCAGTGGCTCCTCCTGACGACGACGGCAGAAAGCGAGGTTCGGGAGAAGAGTGAAATTATTCTCTCAAATATAAAAGGCGGCGTTGTTGTGTATCCTTTCGTCGCTGCGACACTTTCGAGGCTTTCACAATTGAAATGGAAAGTACAAACAAAAGAAAGAAGAACATAACCGTCGCGCGGCATTTTCTAAATCTCGTCGGTGCGTTTGAGAGTCTCCCTTCCTCCACAATCTCTTTGGATCGCTCCTGATTTTTTTATAATGACGAAACTCTGTATTTTTTCCTCGCTTTTGAAATTTTCTTTTTGGAAAAATAAAACGCCAACAGGAAAGGAAGGGAGAAAGCTGAAGGTGAGCTGATTTCCAGATTCGATTATACTGACCTTTGCTGACGTTGTCATGCTTTTGCTCAGCTCTCTCAATTCGTAGGTAGGTAGGATTTGATTAATGGGTGCGTCGACAGCTGTAGTCATGTCGCACCACGTACAATTCTGTATTAATCGTATTAGTTTTTACATAGTGAGCATTTTGAACCTATGTATTAAATTATTATATCTAAAATGTTCTAAATTTTATCTAATAGGGTGGTTTGGCGTAAAAATTATATTAGCTTCTTTACATTCGCTGGGCTGTTACCAAGAACCTGCTGCATTGTACTAGGAATGCCTAGTTTTTCGCGTGCAACCCGGTATTTAACAAATTCCGTTAGTATGTGATGCACACTGAGAGGAGAGTCGCAGTCATCACACCTCGGTGAGATTTTCTCTTCAG
This sequence comes from Pyrrhosoma nymphula, assembly GCA_963573305.1. NCBI lineage: Eukaryota > Metazoa > Arthropoda > Insecta > Odonata > Coenagrionidae > Pyrrhosoma > Pyrrhosoma nymphula. The sequence goes on along the minus strand of OY754330.1, from coordinate 18,929,208 downwards.
TGAAGAGATATGAGTGCGTCAAGGCGCAGTGGCCTATCCTCAGGCGGGCGATGGCGACCTCTTCTTTCCAATTACTTCTGACAGAAGTGGCCCACGCTGATGTCGTAGGTTTAACAGCCCGGAGTTTATTATTTGATAGCTCTGCCCAGGTATTTTCCCATGTTTTTAGGGCTACATTTCGGAGTTTTACCTTGAGGTCTTCCACGGTTACCAAAGGAGTTGTGATATTTGCTTTTTTCAAAGCATCCGTTGCTGCTGAATCGACCTTTTAATTTCCCGTACTGCCAACGTGTCCAGGAACCCATATCAATGATATTCTTATTCCCTTGGTGTTAAGGGAGAAAAGGGCCGTTTGTATTTCCTGGGCAAGAGGATTGCTAGGGGAGAAACGAGAAATTGCATGGAGTGCGCTACAGGAGTCCGAGCATATCAGGAATGCACCCCGGTTGCATTTTATTTCGGTAACAGCCATTTTAATGGCATACAGTTCAGCTGTGAATACCGAACAGGACGGGTCCAGTTTGGCTCTAACGACTCCATGAAACCACAGAGCACCTACAAGAATTCTCCGACTTTGATCCATCTGTGTAGACGGGGGTGAAGTCGCGGAACTTTTCTAGTATCTCTCAATTCGTTCTATCCCTTCTGTTCGAATACAATTACTTAAGTTACTCCGACATTCTTATATATATCTCATGTATCTACATCTACAAAATACCCTGCAAGCCACCTCAGGGGTGTGTGGCAGGGGGTGAGTATTCACCAACATGCATTACACTATACCCTAAAGTTAGTGCAACGACGACTAATTATGCATTAGGACAAATCGCTAATGCTTGTCACTAGGCGAAGTCTCACAAGCATGCACTGCTACACTACAGATTTTATCACAATGGAGAGGGACCATTAATATACATGTATTTTGCAACTACACAAATGGACAGAGACTCAAGGCTTATGTAGAAAACATGCACGGCGTGCTGTTAGTACTAGGTAACAGATAAGGATTCAAGTACTGCTACACTACAGATTTTATCACAATGGAGAGGGACCATTAATATACATGTATTTTGCAACTACACAAATGGACAGAGACTCAAGGCTTATGTAGAAAACATGCACGGCGTGCTGTTAGTACTATGTAACAGATAAGGATTCAAGTATTAGGGAGTACTACTACTACTAAAAGCTACACTATCTAACGACAAACCTAAATTAAAGTCTCATTGGCAGCTGTTATGGTCCCTTATCGTTCGTGGGAAAAATGACGTCATAAATCTGTCCATTCTGCAGTCTAGTTCCCTAATTTTATTCTCATGATCTGATCTACCGTAGAATGTCGGATTTCGTAAAATATTATCAACGACGTCAGAGAATAGACCGGTTTGAAACTTACATAATAGATTGAGTCTAAATTTTAATCGACGGTCTGAAAGCGTTTCCCATCCCAGTTGCTGCAACCAAACTTATCCCAGAAATACGCGCAATGAAATCATTGCCAACAGATAATCACATTGTTAGCTGAGGTTGAAGAGTTAAAGAACAATTTCCCACAGATAAAAGTTAAAAAAAAAGAATTTATTACAACCTAGGCTTCGATGTTTTGCACGCCATCTTCAGGACCTCAAGATGATGTGTAAAACATCGAAACCTTGGTCGTAATATAGTCCTTTGTAAAAAACCTTTATGTGTGGGAAATTATTTTAAACTTTCAACCTTATCATGTTGAAATTCCACGCCATATTGCCTGAATCTTCGGAACGCACATCGTTAGAGCTCCAGGTCCGGAATTCAAAAATAAAAAGTAATTTATTTCGGGAATTTAAGCAATTGTCATAGATTTACTCCTTTCTATTGATTGTTCTACTCTCATTTATTTCCAGCGTTGGTATCCTAAATGGTCATTCAATCTACAATGTGCTGATGGAATCATGTTGAAACAACAGAATTATTACAAAATTCGTGTATGTGTAAATTCAGGTACCTAAAAATTCTTGGGATTGAATGATTTCCGAAAAAGAATAGATGTTGGACTATCATGGACATTTTTGCTTGTAAAAGGAACGAATCGTCTCCGACATCTCATACTCCGGCCTATCCGTCAATAATCCCTCAATCTACGAGATATATCCACGGTTTATAAAATTTACGGCAATAAATTATTACAGTCTTGCATCATACTACACTAGCACTATGATCACTGATATTAATCGTGGTTTGTGTTTGCTATTTTGTCAAGCTATGCTGTAAGCAAGGTGAGAGAGAGGGCTAAGTGTAATATTTCAGGCGATAATTTTGTAAATATGCTTACTTAATAGTTTTCACCTTTGGTACGGCTCATTTAGTCCCTAATAAAAAATAAACTAATTAACTCATATTTTATTTCTATTAAAGAATTTCCATTTTTACTTTCAATGATCAGCATATACAGTGTACTCGGCTTGCATTATTACTGCGACCTTGTTCCTTTCACATGTTTGTTGAGAGGAACTCAACCATTTTTAAAATTCGTCATTATGCAGCAGCTTCCCGCTTACGGATTTATTAAGTCAACTCATAGATTAATAACATACCTCCAACCTTGCATATTGTTATTTTTTCCAGTGTCACTCCCTGATCACGTTATAAAACAGTTATTTGGAAGTTTAGGTTGTTATTTTGAAGAACGAGTTAGGTTTACACCGCTCTACAGATTTGAACCATGGGAGACGACTAAATGGAGTGCACACTTAAGTGGTCTACGTAATACCTTTTTAGCTCGTATGCTTTCGCGGGTATAGTGTTGACTGTTTAATCTTTCGGGATTCATTCCGCGATGTTTAAAATTGCAAAAAACAATATTTCACTGGTCCTCCTGCCAGCTTCATCAGGTTAACTGAACTGATTCTTGAATACCCAAGATTAATCAGGGAGGCTATAGAAATTGCGAAGAGACCGGAGAACGTCAACCGAGAAGACGGTTACACGTATAGTAGAAAGCTCAAACTAATTTTTCAAATTTAAATTCCGGCAACAATGGGAGTCCTCACTCATATATATATATATATATATGGAATTCCTGAATAATAATTATAATGGAATTAATGGAATTCCTAAATAATATACGGAATATAAATTCCTGGAAGTTTTATATATATATATATATATAAGCAAGCAACACAACCTCAACGCCTTGTTGCTTGCTTATACTTTTATATTTATTTCCTTTCCTTTTATATATATATATATATATATATATATATATATTCTTCCTTTACCTCTCGCTGAAGAAGGTGGTGGTGACCACCGAAATATTCAAAACCCGTGTGAGTTCTTTTTTAAGTGTTTTTTTTCTTTTAGTCACCCTAGTGACGAAGTTTTTATATATAGATATTCACTATAGATATATATATATATATATATATATTTATATAGTGAATCTCCTCTAGCTGAAGAAGGGTCCTTAGCCCGAAAGCTACCCCTAAGAAGTGTTACCGGTGTCGTCATGGATCATCTGCCAGTGAGTGTCCACTGATTTACTTTCTTATCCTTCACCAACCTCAACGCCTTGTCGCTAGCTTATACTTTTATATTTATTTCCTTTCTTTATATATATATATAAAGACGAGCGAGACTAAAGAAACAGTTCAGTTAACCTGATGAAGCTGGTAGGAGGACCAGCGAAATATTGTTTTTTTTGCAATTTTAAACATCGCGGAATGAATCCCGAAAGATTAAACAGTATTCCCTTTTTGTTCATTCCTAAAGAATGTATTCAAGAATTAGTGATAAAAACCCTGTTCTTTCAAAAGTGAAAATTTCAAACACCAAAATAATTGTCTAAACGGTATTATGGAATAAAAATGCTTGAAAAGCACGAAGGATAATCATCAGTTCCCACCTCTATTTGAAATTGGCTAAGCATGCTTCTAATCTATATTTGTTAACTCGATATCTCACCAGTGCCTTCAAATTTTGTATACGCTGCTTTTTATGCAAAAAACATCCAACAGTAAAGAGTCGAAAAAGAAACAAGGATTGAGAGCCTTTAATTTCACGCTAGGAGTATTTTCGGGTGGTATGACTGATTTTTTTTCATTATTCTTCAGATTTTATTTTGATTTTCAGTAACCAGTTTGAAACCCCAAGCTTATACCTCTTTCTCTCAGAGCCCTGGTTTCCATTCACATGAGTAGAAATACAGAAATACTCTTAAAATATACAAATCGTCTCGTACAAGTTGATGGTTGTCCATTAGAAAATGAATTTGTCGCTTAATCTACAGAGTTGTCATAAATGCTGTAATTATACAGGATTTAAAAAACCAAACCTTTATTTTGCTTCAGCATTCTTGAGAAGAGAATGTTTTGCCTGTATATGAAAGGCGCTTCAACTGTTACGATTATCTATATCTCCCGGTTTGGCGTAAAAACTTAATCCTAATACAAATTCAGAATCCATGCCTTAGGCAGGAATCAAACACCAGCCCATTTTGGTTGCCAGACTGGTGCGTTACCAGCCTCAGTCAGCTCTGTGCTGTTGCTAAGCAACGGAGAGATGATAGAAAAAGGAACCTACTCAGTGCTCAGCGGAGAGGAAATCGTGGGTGGTTGTGGGAAGGGAACTTGTGGAGATGGCGATCAAATCCGAGGAACCGGCGGCTGTCTGGCGTAAAATCTTTTGGACATTCTGAGGAGAATACAGGAGGACGGAGGAGGAGGGGTATAAGAGCAGGTGTCCATGTGCACTGGTTGGCGATGGTCGGCGAGGCGTTTGAGGGAGGGAGGGGGGGCAAGTGACAGGCCATGGGCCGAACTGGAGGAATTGGTGGGAGGATTCTCCGTCGAAATTGCTGGGAACGAATGGTTAGCCGACGAATTTGTGACCGAGGAACGACGAACGAAAGACTGGAATATGTAATTCTCTATCCAAAAGCTTCTTTGAAAGCCCATGCGACTTGAGACGGGACTTACGGGAATGGGATAGCATCCGTCTTCTACCCAAAGGTCTCTTTGATAGGTGTTGGAAGTGCATCATACGCAGTCGAACATAAACCCGTTTGATACTCACGTTTTCAGAGTACGGAGGCCATCATCCTCTTTCCCCTTAGTCAACCGATGGATCTGGCTTCCAGATAGCTTTCTCGATCTTGGATTTAGCTAAATTCGTAGGATGAGTTATCTCCAGAATGCGAACGCGAGACTTCCGTTCCTTAGCCTCTACGCTTTACTCTATGATCCTCTACTCCTTAGGCGTTTTATATTTGAATATACACTATTACACGGCAGCTAACTATTGGATCTTATGATGTACCTGCAAAATGTCCAGCGTGCTTACTAATTTAGTATTGAAAATAATAAAAAAAATACTCGAATATAAAAGAAAATAAGTACCTATTACTGAAACGCGAATCGTGAGATTGAATAATTTCTACATTAGGAAAACACTTGATGTACGTATGTTAAGAAAAGGGTGGCGAAGAATTTAGTATGGAGTATTGCGTTGTGAGAAAAAAACCTGGATTTTGAGATAAAAAGGAGAAGGAAAAAAACTCTGCTATTCCACATAAAATATTTTACTTCACGACCCAGGGTTCGCTGCTGTAGAGAATTTTCGGGCGAAGAGGAAGCATCTCCATCCACCTGAAGATGCTTAACAGCGGCGAAACCTGGGACTGTGAAGTAAAATATTTTATGTGGAATAGTAGAGTCAAGAAACAGAATAACAATCAAGTGTCAACTCATTGGTTACTGTACTGTGAAACTACAACTATCGAAACTCACGCTATCGATAGGCCTAATCAATCAATTTTAACATCGAATTTATCAGTGGTGCGCTGTGATTAGTCAGAAATTTTGTGTCTTGGTTCGCCTTCGAAGAGAGAATAAGCGAAGTTAAACCAAGTTAAAGTAGTTTGAGCGGGATATTTCCCTAGTCATAATAGAGACCATATTCGAGGTTTATTTTTTAATTTCACCGTCTGTAAGACTTATGAAGTAAATATTGTAAAATTAATGGCACAAAAATATACCTAGATATATATGGCAAATATCATAAATAATTAATAAAATATATAGACTTATAAGTCTCTAACTTGACTCATTTTTTTCACGCCGTACGGCTGAAAAGCCTTAAAAACAGCAGGTTTTTTCTGCGATTCTGTAAAAATTACTGCGGTGAGTAATAGATTAATTTTTATAAATAGTCTATAAAATATACAAAACTACACATCGCACAGTGGTCTGAAATCGAAAATCGCCGGACAAAAGTCCAAAATAGCTTTTTTTGCGATAGAAACTTGAAACTTTGCACAAGTACTCACAAATGTTTGTGCATGATGAAATGGCAAGTAATTTTATATAGGTTGCACCCGTTTCTTAGATACTAAGGCTTAAACACGATCAAATTTCCAAAATAGCTCTCGCTTTAGTTTTTCTTCGAAAATCTTCAAAGTTAAACATATGCCGTTGAAGTAGATGGATTTCAATGAAATAAAAAACGTTACAATCTGTTAATGTTGTATTTTTCCTGTGCCTTGCATGAATTTAAGGGATTTTTGTCGATATTTGTGTGCTATTACGTCACAAAATGGCGGACGCTTTTTTCACTCAAAATTTGACATAAAGCAGTCAATAACTTTTTTTAAACAAAAATGTAACTCGAGATATTTGCACAGAGTGTTAGTCAAACTCATTTTTAAGAGTATTATGCAAACATCTTAGAAAAAAGTTTGCGATCTTTGAAGTAATAGCGATATTTCGATCGCGCGCCGCGACCTGTCTCTGCGCGGCGGGGCTCGGAAATACCGTGGCTCCGTTGAACTTCATCGGTTCTGTGGACCTCAAATGTTTGAATTGTACGTTTCTAAGCTAAACACGTTGTGGCTGATATCCAAATGTTGTACACTGAAGATATTTCGAGGGTGCGGTAACGAGCGAATGGATCAGTAAACGTGTAACTGGTAAATTTGTCGTTTCTTTTTCTTCTGTACACTTTTGTACACGTATCAAGCTGAAAATTATGAACGTCTTTCACCTCTTGAGTGCGTATGCATATTCCGCAGGTACCCAATATGGTTTAGAGAGAAGGCTGTCTATAGAATTCTTTCTTTGCCTTCCGTCCCTTCCGAGGTACTCGCCCTCCCTCACTCCACGAGGGTCCCGCGAAAAAGGGCCGTTTTATGACGCGCTCTGTCTATAACGGTATTTAACGGGTATTTCCACTAGGATTTTGCCTTTCCCTTTCAGAAATGCATGTTTTCATGCAGTTCTAGTCTGGAATTGGTGAAGGAGTGAAGTGCTTTCCTCTGGTGACATTCTGAAAGTCCTGGATATCGTGTGATTTTGTTCTGGAAATATAGAAATAATTTCCGGTATTATTTCCTCTTGCCGTACAACGGTGGTTTCCATTTACCCAATAGTCCTCTTTTATTTCAAGGTAAGCGATGTCATTTCGATTTTTCTTTTTATCTAGTTATTTCCCCGCATTTATGCGTCGCAGGGTCCTCATGTGTCTTTTACTGTATTTTGTTAAATATTTTCTGTGTTACTTAAACCGCAAGTATTATTTGGTAATTGTGATGAGAAAGTATGCTCATATCTTCTTTAAAAATCGTCTCCTTATTAGGTATCTTTTTTGTCCTTCGTTGAAATGCCTTTCAATCGTGTCAGGCGTCTTGAGCTCCATGAAAAAATGATGGAGATTAAGGGAAAATCTTTATCCGACAAAAAAACTTATTTAGTGGATTTTTTTCTCGAAATATAATACATATTGAAGACGCTGTAAAAAGCCTCCGCGAATTCATTACGATAAAATTTTTAGTGCCTTATCTCAAGAGGTGGGCAAAGTGTTCCCGAGGTGACAAGAGATTTTTGAAGGAAAATTATGCATGGCTCGCTGATTCAATCGATTTTCCTGAAACTATTCGTCAGTATTTACCAAGTACTTCTACAGCGATTGGTATGTGTTCTCCGATAATGTTCTTTTGTGGTCATGATTTGTTGTAAGTGCATACATTTGTTAAATTTTGGGCTATAAATGTGTAAACTTTTACTATATCAGGTACAATGGGAAGGCCAGAAAAAGAGTTTAGTACAGCATCTGACAGGTCAAAAAGAAGAAAAGTCCAAAATATTAAGACTTCTTCCTCAGCCTCTGAGCTCGCATTGGCAAACTCTCTTATTTTAAGGGAAGAAGGTGATATTGCAGCTGATCAGTTAATAACAGAAGTAACAACAACCACTCCTAGGAGGGCTAGGAGAGTTCTCTCGAAATGGAGGAAAGCTGAAAATTTCCAGACAGAGATGTCGCCTGAGGACGGTCTGTCTTTAATCATCTCTACGGGGTTGACTAAGAGTCAGTATAATACTCTACGAACCTCCGCACTTAGTTACGGACATGAGCTCTATCCCAGTTATGACAGAGTATTAAAAGCAAAAGGCGTGGCATATCCAGAAGGGATAATCATTACGGAGAATACGTGTGAAGTGAATCTTCAAACTCTACTAAATCATACGGTGTCGCGGGTACTGGCATCCGTTTCCACTGCACAAGCATCAAACAATGACGTACAATGCACATTTATATGCAAGTACGGATTTGATGGGAGCTCGGGCCATGCCCAATACAAGCAGAAGTGGGAAAAAGCGGAATCATCTGATGAATTCTTATTCATGAGCTCCCTCGTGCCACTTCGTTTGTTAAATGACGCTACAGGTGAGAGATTTAAGTGCATCTAGTTTGTCTTTGGCTATTGAAATAAGAATAAGGATGGGAAATAATAATAATAACACCAATTCAGGTGAGATTATCTGGGCAAATCCTCGTCCGTCACCTACAAGATTTTGTCGGCCCATCCGCCTTCAATGGCTCAAAGAAACCAAGGAGGTTGCTAAGGCGGAAAGAGACCACATTCAAAGGCAGATTGATGCATTAGAGAAATGCAATTTTGGGAGCTATTCTGTCACCTTCAGTTTGCTTCTCACAATGATAAATGGAAAAGTAAGTCTGAAAGTATGCTTATGATAAGAAAAATTGAATTTAATTTGGCTTTGGAAAGGAATTAATGTGACTTTACAAACTTATGGCAAACGATACTTATAGGTATCCAATGCATTGACCGATGGTGCCAGTATGAGGTGCTATATCTGCGGAGCAAAAACATCGGAGATGAATGATTTAAAAGCCATGAAAGGTAAACCGGCAAATGTGGAAAACTATTCATTTGGTATATCTACGTTGCATTGTTATATAAGGGACTTTGAGCGCCTTTTGCATATATCTTATCGATTGGAGTTTAAGCAATGGCAGGTGAGTAAACATCAAAACTGAAAAATTTGATTGGTTACAACCGGCGAAATGACGTAGAGAGATACACAACTTTGGAATATTTTTGTAGGCTCGTGGTTGTCTAAAAACCCAACTTTCCAAGAAAAAGGCAATGATACAGAGAGCCTTCAGGGAAAGAATGGGGTTAATCGTTGATGTACCCAGGCCTGGCTCTGGAAATACCAATGACGGAAATAGGTGAAAGACGTTCATAATTTTCAACTTGATCCGTGTACAAAAGTGTACAGAAGAAAAAGAAACGACAAATTTACCAGTTACACGTTTACTGATCCATTCGCTCGTTACCGCACCCTCGAAATATCTTCAGTGTACAACATTTGGATATCAGCCACAACGTGTTTAGCTTAGAAACGTACAATTCAAACATTTGAGGTCCACAGAACCGATGAAGTTCAACGGAGCCACGGTATTTCCGAGCCCCGCCGCGCAGAGACAGGTCGGGGCGCGCGATCGAAATATCGCTATTACTTCAAAGATCGCAAACTTTTTTCTAAGATGTTTGCATAATACTCTTAAAAATGAGTTTGACTAACACTCTGTGCAAATATCTCGAGTTACATTTTTGTTTAAAAAAAGTTATTGACTGCTTTATGTCAAATTTTGAGTGAAAAAAGCGTCCGCCATTTTGTGACGTAATAGCACACAAATATCGACAAAAATCCCTTAAATTCATGCAAGGCACAGGAAAAATACAACATTAACAGATTGTAACGTTTTTTATTTCATTGAAATCCATCTACTTCAACGGCATATGTTTAACTTTGAAGATTTTCGAAGAAAAACTAAAGCGAGAGCTATTTTGGAAATTTGATCGTGTTTAAGCCTTAGTATCTAAGAAACGGGTGCAACCTATATAAAATTACTTGCCATTTCATCATGCACAAACATTTGTGAGTACTTGTGCAAAGTTTCAAGTTTCTATCGCAAAAAAAGCTATTTTGGACTTTTGTCCGGCGATTTTCGATTTCAGACCACTGTGCATCGTTTACTATTTGTCGAAATCTAGGTATTTTAACTTCCTATTTTTTTCAATATTCTCCCTCTGGAGCGCACAGCCATAATCTATCCCACGTGAAACAGCTTATATTTTCAGGAAAATTGCTCAAAACGTAGTTCGGCAAGGGGTTAATAGTTTGAAAAAATAAAAAAGATGGAAGTTTTTTTTTCTTTAAAATAAGCTCAAATTCATCAAATTCTTGTTGAAGTGATTTTTCGCTCAATTTACCTTAAGAAGGTTCCGCCGCGACTGTGTTAGTAAAATAAATACTGAATTCCCTATTGTTGTTTAAATGGTTAAAACATTTCTGCTTTCGGTTATTACCTGCGTTGCAAATTGAGACCAAAGTTAAGGTGCAAAAATATGCAGATTATTCCTCGAATACATTTTAAATGAGCACTTTTTTCCAGCCATAGGAGCCGACTGCAGTGCCATTTCTTTCCCGCATTTTAACTTTAATTATAGCAGTAACTTGCTAATAACTAAAAGAACAAGGTGGTAAGGTTCCTATATTTTATTTTTATTCGATTTCTTGGGAGTTGTCCCTTCTTAAGTATAGTTTTTCGCGAAAATGGCATTTATATTATATGAAAAAATATTATTTTTCTCCGTGTTTCTCCCAATCTTCCATTTAAAAACCATGTAATTCAAAGTTAGATTTGCGAGAAAAGTTGTGTGGAAAGGTATCATTTTTCTGTTCATATCAGATAGTGGACACGTTTTTCTATGAGTGGCCAGACTGGGAATTAAATGACATTTAAGGAGGTTCCGCCGCGGCTGTGTGAGTCAAAACAAATACTAAATTCCACATTTTTTATATTTTGTCCAAAAATTCCTGCTTTCAATGAGGAAATGCGTTATCTATAGAAACCCAAAAGTAAGGAACAAAATTTGCAGATTTTTCCACGAATGTATTTTAAATGAGCACTTTTTTCCAGCTCTAGGAGCCCACTGCAACGCCATTTCATACGAAATACCGCATTTTGACTTCAATTACGGCAGTAATTCCCCAATAACTAAAATTATAAGGTGGTAAGATTCTTATATTACATTTTTATTAAATTTCTCTGGATTATTTCCTTCTTATAAATAGTAATCCACGAAACAGCCATTTATATTTTAAGGCAGAATACTATTTTTACCCGTGTTTCTCTCATTCCCACATTGAACACAATGTAAATAGTTCAATTAGAGAGTAATATAGCGTGTAAAGGTATTGTTTTGTTGTTAATATCAGATAGAGGAGTAGGCAGAGGTACTTTTTTAGGTACTTTTTCTACAAGTAGGCAGAATATTAATAAAATGACATTTAAGTCATTTTACGGTGGAACCACTTGAAGTCATTTTATTCATATTCTCTCTACTTGTAGAAAAAGTTGTCCTCTATCTGATATGAACAACAAAATAATACCTTTCCACGCTGTTTTATTCTATAATTGAACTTAAAATTACATGGTGTTCAATGGGGGAAGGAGAGAACACGGGGAAAAATTATATTTTTTCATAAAATACAAATACCATTTTCGTGGAAAACTATTTATAAGAAGGGAATAATCCAGAGAAATGGAATAAAAATAAAATACGGGCATCTTACTACCTTCTTTTTCTAGTTATTGAAGAATTAATGCCGTAATATATGTCATAATGCGGTAATTCGTAGGAAATGGCGCTGTTGGTAACGCATTGCATCAGCGAAAGCAGGATTTTTTGGACAAAATATAAAAATTGTGGAATTTAGTATTTGTTTTGACACACATAGTCGCGGTGGGACCACCTTCAGTTATTAGTGCACGAGCCGTTAATCAGCCGCGGGTGGATTTGCTGCGAAGGTGAACGGTGGCACAGATGAAGATCCGAACTCCCATTCCCCTTCGTCCCCCTCGGCACCACTTTGGAGAACTCACTCTGTGCATCTGCCACCGCCGCCCGCAATGGAGATCACGCGGGACTCCTCCTGTCTGGAAGTTTGTTCTGGTGCAATTCGTCACGCCTTCTCTGAAATGAAGTGGGGCGTCCGTCCATCCGTTCCGTCTCTCGTTCACGTAAACTGGATTTCCTCTCCTTCTCTCGGGTCTCGTCTTGCCTCTCCCATCCAAAATCCCTATCCCTTTTAACGTTATCCGACGCATGCAAGTAATACCGATGCACTCGCTCGCCGCCACAGCTGTTGCTCTCATTATTTCGGACAAACGGGAAGAATATTCGGTCGTGGGAGACTTGGCTCCGCATAGGAAGTAATTTCGTATTCCGGGAGTAAAATGGCTAGAGGCGGGAGCGAGACATGTTATTGATGAAACAGCTGCGTTAAAGCTCCCTCCACCCCTACCCTTCTTACCTTTCCATTCTCCCCCCTCCCAACCCTTCCTAGCTCGCGAATAACTCTCTTAAGTCTCGCAGCTTGAGCCTCCGCGGATGATATCGAAACGTTTACGGCCGAACGTGCGATGGACAACTTAAGGGCTATCCATGAAGTGCTGCTCGAATTCGTGACATGCCTAAGGTAGTTCAAGCGATTGATCAATTGACCTCGAATTTGATGAAATCGACCTCATTTTAAAGATAAAAATCCCATCTTTCCTATGATACCAAAATATTAACCCCTTGCCGAACTCTTTTTCGAGCAATTTGCCTAAAAATACAAGCAGTTTTACACGGGATAGATTACGGCTGTGCGCTCTAGAGGGAGAATATTGAAATAATTAGGAATTCATAACACCTATATTTCGTCAAAAAACTAACAGTGAGTAGTTTTTATGTTTTCTCAACTGTTTAAAAAAAATAATCAATTACTCACCGCAGTAGTTTTTACAGAATCGGATAAAACCTTCTATTTTTAAGGCGATTTCACCGTGAAAAAATGAAATCGAGTGAGAGAATTATGTGGTTATATTTATTTAATTGCTGAGAATTTTTGTCATATTTAGCTATATTTTTGCACCACAAATATTACAATATTTAATTCAAACTTTTTACAGACGCTTAAATTAAAAGATAGAATTCTATTATGGTCTTCATTACGACTAGGGAATTATCTCATTGAAATTAACTTAATGCTCGGCAATTCATGGTCCTTGTCATCTCCCTCCCTCTTTGAGATTTCATGGGTTTTTAAAGTGTTTGAGCACAATACGAAATAATCCTTCTTGTAGGCCCTTTCATCTTTAATATTTCAGTCTTCAAGCTTTCAGTCATCTCAAATTTACATTGAAAATGCAACAAATAAGGCAAACGAAAGTTTATTGTAAGTAATACAAAAATTTGCGATAAAAATCAGCATGCTACCCTTTGCTGATTACACAGCAATTCTGCCAGAGAAGAAATAATCTGGCGTGAATGCTGAAATGCATTGACAAAACTGTCGAGAAATAATACATGTAGATTAATGTTATGAAATCCAAAATTATGGTTTGCGGAACAAATCAAGAAGGCAATATCACCGTCAAACTTGGCAGTAAAAATTTCCCTAAAGGGATGATTTCTATGGCAGTGGGACCTGGACAATGATATCTGCAGAGCAAAAGAAAGTGGAATCAATGGAGATGTGGTGCAATCGAAGAATTGTTAAGGTCAGATGGACGGAGAGATTTACCAACGAAGAAGCCTACGAAGATTAGGAGAGGAAAGAAATAGAATAAAATCTCTAAAAAGAAAAAGTGGCAAACTTATTGGTCAAAGTTTACGAAAAAACGGTGCATTGAAAACAAAAACCGAAGGAGAAATGAATGGAAAAAATTACGAAGGAAGATCATGAATGGAATATATTTCCGGATTGACAAGTTATGAAGAATGTCAAAAGTGAAGAACTATATGGGAATGAAGTTGTTAGCTTTGAGAAAAGTGGAGTACAGCTTCCACTAACCAATCCTCGAATTGACGACGGCTGATGGTGATCATGGCATGATTTATCCAGATTTAATGTAATCCTTTTTCTGGTCCCAATTTAAAAGAACTAATGAGAAATAAATACTGTTAAAATTTGAATGGATTTTTCAACGCTTCGGAGAAAATTTCTCATACCTACATTGACTGCTGCAATGGCCCATTAACTGCCTCTTCAACATTTGTAAGCCGACAGTAACTTGAGGGTTTTTTAAATTTCCTTTCTGTATCCTGCACTGGTGATTTAATGGCTGAGTTCTCGGAAGCGGGTATAATTTGTAGGAAGTACGACTGTATATTACGACTGTGTAGCGTTTCTATTTTGTTTATATTTATATATCAGCTAGGTATACCGGGCAGATTAAAAAGATTAACTATTTTAGGTACTGATGATTATCGTTGATTAGATGACTTTGTTATGTGCCAGTAGGATATCTTAGTAGTGGATGGTGCGCCGGTTACAGTCCATGTTGGTTTTGACACTTGGAGATTTATGAACTTGTCCATAATCATCAAATGGACAAGACCACCCCTTAAATTTGTTGGAAATATAGGGTAGCATACCGCTCAGCTTAAATAGGATAAATCGAACGTAGGAAGTGGGGAACACGTTTGATTACCTTCTTCGCCGGCCTCTGATGGCATTCGACGTTTTGGGCTTCCTTTGTAAGCGAAATGGAAGATTGACTGGGAGAGATAAAAGAAGACCTCCCTGGATCAACGTTCCTCTGTGGTCAGCGACATCACAGAGTACCCTGATGTCGGGGGAAGTAGGGTGTGCGACAAGGGCGACGGCCGGGAAGTGGAGACGCAAAGCATGATGGGAACCAGAAGGCACAAAAACCAGGAAACGGGAACCCCAGGCCTCCCGAACGATAGAGCGTTCGAAAGCCACCTTCTTCCCCGTCCCCAGTATCCGTTGACAGAAACCAACTCCTCTGCGTGGTAATTTTTCCCTCCATTACCCTCCTCTCCTCTCTCACTTTCCCAGACCATCGAAGAGAGCTCTACACGCTCACGCAAGCCAGATAGATCTCTCTCCTTCTATCTCTCTTGCCGTGAAGCTTTGAAGGGTCAAGCCTCCTTCCCTCACCGTCTCATCCCCCACTTCGCTTCCTCCACGTGAAGACGGAGGTGTATATATGTGTTCGGCGGCGCGAGATGGAACGAGCGGACGCCGGCCGGCGCGGTCCAGCGGTCAATATAAAGCGCCTTTAGCCGCGGGTGTGGGGTAGGTGGACGGGGGGTGGAGGAGTGATGCGGGACGGTTGGTGCTGTAAGGGAGGGAGCCGTTGTCCACTGGAGGAAAGATGGAGTAGCAAGCGGCAAAGAGAGAGCTTTGCTCTTCTGAAACGGAAGGTTGGGGAACGGGGGTTTGAAGATATTGGTGGAAAGGCGGGTTTGCGCGAGGGAGGTTTTCATCCACCCTCTTGCGCCCCTCTCCCTCCTGCCCTCTGGTGTGGGTGGGGGGGGGGGGCAGTTGAGGGAAGGATCAGACAGGGCTGCCAATACAAATCCGTGAAGCGAGGGATATCCCAGGAGTTAAAAGTGGAACGAGTTGGAGGAGGGGTGGGTGAGGGGAGAAGGAGCCCTCCCCCCCCAAGGGTTTTTTATTCCCCTCTTCACTCCCCGCCTACTCCTCCTTCGTTCCTCCCCTTCCCGTCTCCCTCTGCAACTTCCATCGCATCTAGAGTCGTTCGCACGCACGTTCTTATTTATTCGCGCACGCACTCAACGCTGATGCAAGTGGAAATCAACGCACTGATGCAATTGGAAATGAAATGGCTGCGAAACGCACGAATGCTCTATGTACGCAGTTGCGCACACGGATGCTATTCCCAGTCGAGTCGGATAATTTTTTCATGGCGTGTATTTAATCCATTTCATTACGAGACATTAGAAACGTTTTGAACAGTAGGTAAAGCTACGACAATAGAAACAATGACGAAATATAAAAGTTTGAAATAGACGTCATCTACATCTACATACTACCCCGCAAGCCGCCTCAATAGGCATGTGGCGGGGGGTGTTAGGACACCAGCCGTTTACATATAAAAAGGAAACGCTCTAATGAAATTACGCCTAGCATTTATTATAGTCCCTTATTGTTCGGGGGAAAAACAAATTCCCATAACTATCCGTTCGGAAAAATATCTCTCTCTCTCTCAAAGATTTTGGATTTTCTTCGAGTAATTCACCGAGTACTTTTTTCTTGAAATTTCCCAATGCAGTACGCATTGATTTCTTGGTGTTTGAGCGTTGCGCAGCGTAACTTTCTTTTGCCTCAAGTTCCTTCGATTTGTCACCTACCGTAGTAGACTTTTTGAGCAAGTTGTACAGTTTTCTCTGTCTCTCAAGGTCCCTCCTAACATCGTTGTTATACCAGCGAAACTACTTGGGAAAGTGAGTGATTAGCAAGAGTGTTGAGTAAGATCTCGCTGATTTCCCTATTCCTATCATTCGGTTTTACAGTGTAAGAATCCCAATTTATAGATGGTAGATTATAATCTCCCCAAATAATTATTACACTTTTACTGTCTCTCACAGTAAATGCGGATATTTTTGATTTTATAATTGGTAAATAACATCAACTTTGGAGTTTGGAGGTCTATAAAAAGAGCAAACATGTATACTCCTTTTGTTTCGTTGTTTTGTTCCATTTGGTGTGAAGGAAACGGTTGTGGGCTTCATTTTGTGGAAGTTATCAATCACGGAAGAATTGTAATAACTCATTTAACTCCACTTTTAATATTTATTAACACGACCCGGGTTTCAACGCTTTGTGTTACCTGAAGATATGACCGAAAGTGTTGAGACCCTAGTCGTGATAATAAATAATTAAGTGGAGTTAACTCCGTTGTCTCAGGCGTAACTTTATGGAATTTGCATTTAGCATATTGAATTAGAAGCAGTCAATTTGTAATTTTACATGTATTTATTGGAAACGACCTAGGTTTTTGACGTAGCACGTCATCATCAGGTGTATTGCATTCGACGTAGCACGTAATCATCAGGTGCAGGTCAAAATAGCATTTTTAAATTTTTACATTATTTTGTCACGGGATGATGACGTGCTACGTCGATACCTAGGTCGTTTCCAATAAATACATGTGGAATTACAAAGTTACTACTTCTCAATCAAATAGTGGAGTACGCTACGTTATTTAAATTCTTCCATTTGTTGAAACTAAAACAGTTCATGTTTCATAATGTAGAAATTTAAAAATGCAATTTTCCACGGATAACAAAGATACATTCGGCCCGGGTTTCGATGCACTAAATCATCATCAGGTCTCTTTATCTGTAGAAAATTGCATTTTTAAATTTCTACATTATTTTGTCACCTGATGATCGTAACCCAGGTCGAATAAATATTTATCTGTGGAAAATTGCATTTTTAAATTTCAACATTATCTATGATCTGGTGCTATCCCGGCATAGCTGATGCATGAATTTTTCTCGGGTTTCCAACCAGGTTAGAATCTCCATTATGGCCGACGTCTCGACTCGTACATTGTCATCAGGGCTGTAACTCATCAATCTAGAGCCCTGATGACGATACACGAGTCGGGCATCGAAACGTCGGCTATAATGGAGATCCTAGCCCGGTTGGAAACCCGAGAAGAATTCATTCTACGTTATTAAAGAAAAAGACTGGCAATTTTCCACCGGAATAAGGTTTTTACTCGACCGGTTTCGGTCTACAACACCATCATCAGGTATTCGGTGTACAACACTATCATAACCTGATAATGGTTTGTACACCGAAACCGGTCGAATAAAAACCTTATTCTGGTGGAAAATTGCCAGTCTTTTTCTTTCATTATGATATTCCACCAAATGAAGCCTTAAACAACTACTTTTATTCATTCTACATTATGTTGAAATTCCACAACGTTACGCCTGATACTTCCCTTTTTGTGGTTATTATTTCGTTCAAATCAATTATGATGAAATATACTTTGATGTTTTGTGTCTGAAATTGGCGTTTACCTACGCGGTTTCCGTAATTTGCCTCGCTGAGCTTGTAAGAAGGATACAATATGAGAAGCCAGTCAAATTATTCTCCTCTCTCGAAAACCTGATCAGGCGTGAGGGTCCTGGACTAATGATAAAGCTGGCCTTGAATTGGGAAGCCTTCAGTGATTGCCACAGATGTGTATATTGAACGAGGAATTCAAGTAGAATACTAGGGACAAATGTTAAGTTTAGAGGAGGACATATACGCGTGGATTGGCTCATCCTTTCAGTTCAACTTCAGGCCTAATGCTTTCCCTAACGTCTTTTGCCTCCCTAGTAATACGGAATGGCTTTTCGGAGGTCAATATTTTTAGAATTGCTACATGGTGTGACGAGTCCACGGAGCAATTTTTGATCTAGGTAAAGAATGAATTGATACAAAAGTTGGATTACACAGATAAAAAATTCTCCAATGGCCATAAAATATATGCACCACTCGTCCAAACAAAAATCAAACACTTACTGTGTTGGTTTGCGGGAATGGGGACTCCGATACAGGGACCAACCACAGCCTCTCCACCAGAATACCCTCCTGTGGTGGTTTACGGGAAAGTAATTTCCTCGCCAGGGACCACCACTGACACACGCACACAACCCAATTGGAATCCTTTGTAAGGCTAATGGAACCCCGCTAAGGATTCCTGGGTTATAACCTGGGATCCTTCGTAGAGCTGAAGTGACTCTACGAAGGATGCCAAGTTTTTAACACAACCACACGCAATCACACAAAAAACTCGCTCACGCACACAGTAGGGCCCCAATTTCTGGGAGAACAGCTCAAAAAGAGGGTGGTCAAGTGGAACAGAACAACAAACAGGGAACGAGGGTTGGTCCCTGTTGCGGAGTCCCCATTCCCGCAAACCAACACAGTAAGTGTTTGATTTTTGTTTGGGCGAGTGATGCATATCTTTTACGGCCATTGTAGAATTTTTTATCTGTGTAATCTATAGAGGCCGTAGAGCTCAACTGCCTTGATACAAAAGTTGGAGTTGAAAAACCTGATATGTAACACCATTTATTTACATAAGTTCTACGTTATACTTAGTATGAAATTTAATGTTTGGATCTCTCGCGCCTCTTGTTGGCGCTGGTGACTCTTTGGGGGAGGGGATGGAACAGGAGGAGGTGGAGAGTTGGGGAGAGCAGTTCCGATCGAGACATGCGGGCCAGCGGGTGAGTTGTTTCCGAGTTGTGTTTTGTTCCGTGGTCACATCACATTCTGTGATGTGAATAAATTAAAATGCAGTCTACTATTTCTACCTTATGAGTATTTATTTGATCACCTATCTTCATATAAGTACCCAACGCTTTACCCAACATTTAATATAGCCTTAAATTTATTATATTCCCTCGTAGTGGATAATATATATTTTAGGGAATGCGAGTTGCATTGAGTGTTATGAGCGATAAGTTTCATCATAATTTATAATGCCAAAAATGGGGAAGTAAAGTGTGCTTTAATGTTGTGCATAAAACGTTACCAATGCCTTGATATTAGAACTTAGTAGTGCAGACCACATCAATCTCAAATGGCTTTCACCTCAAAGTGAAAGAGAATTCCTTTGCTTAGCCACCTGGGAATTTTAGATCCGGGTCGGAGAATCACTGATGCAATTCTATTTCTGGGAGAATCGCTCTGTAAGCAGGTCGAGCAATGCAAGGATTCGTTGCATTTCACGTATCCCTGCCAGGAGAAGCCTCTCGATTTGAGGTGTCCTGTGCGTTTGGCATCGTGCATTCATATTACTGCTTGCCTAATTAATTCTGCCTCTCCACTGTAATGATAGAGTCCCGAAATAGCTTAGACTCCATTTCTGGCAAAAATCATTTTATTCCAAACGGTTCTCTTATCAAAGTGAACCAGTGACGGACGGCTCTGGTGTGAGGGAGACGAATTAACTCTCTGAATTAGCTTAAATGCCCGTTATAATATTTGAAGTATGTTTCTTAGCTGGATTGTATCCCCCCTGAAAATGATCCAATGTTTTCGCAATTTATAATTTATTTTGTAGAAAAAAATAAAAATTGGATTTATTAATTTATATACCCATCACGCTCTACCTTTTTTTCCGGTAAACTCAGTCAAGTAGCTTAGTTATTGATGTTAGGCCTTGGAAATCGGCTCTCTTTAAATATGTATTATCCTCCGTAACGCCCTATTCTTGCGTACTTATTTCGCTTACATTGCATTCATGCCCTAACTCGACCTACCCCATCCTTTCACACCATTCGCTCTCCTATCGTAAATGTGTTTTTTAAAATCTCATTCATTTTCTCTCATTCATTCATTCTCAAAGAAGCGCACTCCTTTCACATAAGTCCGCCATTTGAGCATCCAACCCACATTCTTTCATAACTCTCTCATTCATATCCCTATCCCACCATTTTTTTCCGCTAAGTCAAAGTAGAACGATCCACAATATGTCTATTACACGATCATTTTTAAAATAGTTTCTATGTTCCAATGATTATATGCTTGTCTGAATGCGGTGGATGTGTGTTAGGTTACTTCCAATTATAATAATTGTATAGTGAAAGTAAAGGAATGAGTTAGTCAAGAATGAATTTGGCTTTAATGCTTCGGTTATAGACTTTTATGAAAGGGGAGCGGTTCTGTACGTTGGTGTTAGCTGTAAACTCGGGCTAAATGTGATACGTTTGCTGAGGTTTCATCTCACTTTCTATCTTAGGAATATTATCATGAAGCGAACAGAGCATACATGCCCGGAGCAATATTCGATCCGTCAACCTTTCTGTTGATAGGCCTTCACGTCCCCAACCTCGGAATGGTTTTAAGATACCGACTATTAAGTAAAGGCGTCAATGGGCCAATATTAGAACGTCCCATCCGACGGACGGAGTGTTGCACTTGAAGTGATCTCCACAGAACACCCAATCACGAATTGAAAAACTCTTTCACACTCGGCTTTCGGACCCAGGGGTGCTTTGCCGTGGGAAGGACTGGCCTCCGAATTAACTCGAATGTATTCTACCGTGTCGTAAGTCAACCAATGTTCTTCATGCGTATCCAACTAAAATTCATGCTAGAATTGAGTTGGGTGATCCAGGCAGTGACTAGTTTTACAGTTCATAATCGGCGAGGGTATAGCATATTTTACTCAAAAACCCTGTCGTGCCGCGAAAACTGCTGATCGACTCGTCTGTTCTGAATCGCAATAACAAGGATATACTTCCAAATGGAAATGAATAACTTCGCGCATTTTACTATTAATCATCACCATGAAATGTCTGATTATCAAATTCTCGTTGTGACAGTGAAATCATGTAGCTTGATGTCGTCCGAAGGATTTGAAATGATCATTTTATCGGAATCCGATTAAAATGGCCAGTTAACGGAAATGAATCGCTTGTTACTCAATTTGGAATGACAGTGTTCACGTGTGATTAATAAATACGATGTGTATTTATCTCGATGTATCCCTAATCCTAAGGCACGACGTCGGTGCATGGTACTTTTGAGTTGCACACTCAAGATATGGACAAAATCATTGCCTGTGGACATTCTCTGATACACAAATTTTATAATTAGATATTTATTACTCGCCCAGAAATATGTTGTTGCTTTATTATTAGAGGAGTTCTTCGGATTGAGATAGATTTAATATGGATACAAGCTTTCCGCCAGTAATCGTACAAATAACCGGAAGACCCTGTTCTATTCCACAAATTTCTTGTTCAACACTAAATACGCCCTTCATCTCTTCATCCCATCTATAAACCTCGTTCTCTGTATTAAACTTGCCTGCTAACCCAAATCCTCACCTCTGCCTCGGCCTTCAAGCATCCCTTCCCCCTTATTATCTGTTCCATCCATCTACTCTGCGTTCTCTTAATTTCCTCCAGTTCACATCCGTGGTTTAATGTACGTCTTTGTTAGTTTTCTTTTCGGTCTATTGTACCTTCACCATTCTCTTCCACAGCCTCAAACTCCTTCGATCCCAGAATCCTGGTTTTCCCACCATTCAACGCCACACTTAAACATTAATCTCCTCGCCAGTCTTTTCTTTGCATTATTACAGAAGATTTTCTTCTGTTGCTTTCTGTCTTCGGTTCTCCCTCCTATTAAACAACCCAGTAGCAGAGCACAGTTTCAAAACGTTTTAGCAACGTTGCAATGGGAAAACCAATATGTTGTCACAATGTTTCCTGAAATTGCCACAATGTTTCATAATGTTGCGTACACATATTGTCACAACGTTAAAGTTCCCGACAATCAACATTGGAACAATTTTGTCACAATATTGTCTTAACGTTGTCGAAATGTTGCAGTACCATTATATGCACATTACCACAAACTTGCTTAGTAAAATTTGAAAACATTTCTCTAGCAGAACTATTTCTTGATGGCATTATATAGTGCTACATTGTATTATCCTTCCTTGTATCTACCTAACGATATTATACCTATCTCACAATGTTATGTATTCCTACGGCTCTAAGCGCATATTCTCGCATCCGAAATTAAAACTCTCGCGTCGTGGAAGTCGTATATACATGTCCACTCCCGTGGGTTAAAGTAACTTCGAGAACTAATTTTTAAGTAACAATTCCATGATATTTTGAGGAATTACCATCCAATCACGCTAACAGTTATCAGGCGTTTATTAATTGAAACCTATATTGCCACACAGTATGAATATATATGCAATATTACTGAGAATATACAAGTTGTTTTCCAATTCCCACACGTTTGTTCACATTCACGTTCACAAGCAGACAACCAACCAGCCCCTGCCTGTTGAGAGTCTGATTCGATTAAAAATGCGTAAACATATGTCGGTGACACATATCCGAGTCCGAATAATTTATGCCAGAAATAAACGTTTTACCCTCACAGGGCATGTGACACTGTAGATCAGGGATGGGAACAATTTTTAGACGGAAAAACAACTTCATAGCAACTCTGGCAAACCTACTCCTAAGAAGAGTAAAATAAATTATTGAAAACATTAAATATATATAATTATACGCGAAGACAATGTTCAAGTGCACGAATCCAAAGAGCCACAGTTTGCCAACCCCTGCGGTATAATTATATATAATATAATACATATGTCCTGAAATAGTATATATTATGGGAACTCGAAATCTAAACAGCATATAATAACGTTGCTAGATGTTTCCACTACGTTGTAAAGTAACGTTACAGGTTAACGTGCACAAAACGTTGCGGTCACGTTAACATTACAATGTAACATTTGGAACGTTGTTAAAACGTTGTGGCAACTTTTTCTGCTGCTGGGGAAACGTTTCTTCCACTAAACTCATTCCCATCCAAATAAACCTGCGTCCATACCCATTTTCTTCCAGGATACTACTCAACTATCGTATTGATTTTTGAATGCACTTAAATTTTCAACATTTAACAAACAAACAATAAATAGCAACGAAGGTATTATCAGACAATAAATTCAGAAGGGACTCTCTCTGAGGTAACTAGTAAAATCATATGTATACATACTTTTTAACACTATGTACCAAACTTGTAAACCATATTCAATTGATGTACAACACGCCCAATAATTTTCATTGCAGCCCTGAAGAAGTATAAAAATATGAGACGCCGGTAAAGAGAAATAAAATGATTTAAAAATGAATGTACCTGTATCTCTCGAAAGAAGGAAAAAAATAATTGATGTGTAATAGTTAATCCAATTTGTGCTCTTTAATGTTAATGAACTTTAAACAGAAGCCATCATTTTTTCTGTCCTATTTATTTGTTGTTTTAATGGGTAGATAATGGAAATATTACATCGCGTAGGGTGCACTAGTCTGTCTTAGGTAGGCATTTTTTTTAGTAGGTATCTCTCCACCGTTCCGTCTTTTGAGTAGGCCAACGCTCTCTTCCTCTCGTCCCCCCCCTGCCCTCCCCCCACCCCCGCACCCTCCCAACCGTTTCCCTTGACGACCTCTGTCAACTGCGCGAACAGATTCTGCGAGGGTGCCAAATAGTTGGCCCAGGAGTCCAAATAGGAATTCCAGGAGTGGGGAGGAAGAAGGTTGGGTGGAGGTCGATGACGTGGAAAGTGTACCAGGAGGAGAGGAGAGAGGCCATTCATAGAAATGTCCTCTATAAATCACTTCCCACTTTGCTTCAGATAGGAGACTGTGAAAGGGACGCCCATTACAAGAAGGTATCCGCGTGGTGTTTGTCCTTCGACGAAAGGAAAATATCCTGTGGTTTCAGTGACAACAACAAGATCATAATACGGCGAAACCTTAGTTGAGGCCACCATTCAACGAGAAACACGATTTTTCGCAGTATTTCGCTTTGATGAGACTGACGTTTATGTACTCACCTTGTTCTGTTTCTTCTGGCAAGTTTATTGAGCATTGAAAATTTTACGTCTTTTTGACCGTATAAGTCGACCAACTCGTATCGTACATTAGCAGTTTTTTATTATGAAAATTTACTTCACATGAAAGAATCTAAAGGTAACCTATACTATCAAGTCGGAAGAAAATTCTTCTTTTCTGTATTCTTATATTTTCTGTTAGAATCTGTTTTCCTTGTCAATGAGATAGAGTGGATGAAGAAATACCTTGAATGGTGAAGAAAGACCCCAGTCGAAATGACAGTGTAATGATGAATGGAAAACTTGTTCTTGGCAACCTCTTTTAACATCCATATAATATCTCAAAAGACATCCTCGGGGCGAATTCCAGTGGATATGTTTACTTTTACCCTTAATGCATATAATGAACATACAAACAAATAGGTCTATCACTTATTTTAAATACCATTCTGATCTCATGCATGACTCTGCTACTTGGAGAAACATAAGGATCGATTCTATCTTTTAGCGAAGATAGGAAGGACGATCGATAAGTTTACTTTCGCTACGAACAATGCCCTGGAAAATTGAATCGTGGTATCAAGAAAAACGGCGTTTAATTTCTATTAACTAATTGCTGAGGTGGTTTCTTAAAAACTTTTAATGGGGCTCTGCTATTTTACCCCAAAACTGTTGTCTGCCCCAAACGATAGAAATTAGAATATCTTCAGCATTAAAAAAATACTTACACTTTTTTATTAGATTTCAAGTAGCTATTGGCTTCTATCAAATATTTCCGATTGTCCTCGTTATATTTGACAGATAATCATTTCTATATTTCGCGTCATGTTCATTGCAGATATTGTATCTCTCCCTTTTTGTATTTGGACTTCATAATCTCCCCCTTTAATTTAGATTGGGTCATGATGTAGAAAGAAAGAGGATCAGTTACTGCGAAATTCCATGAAACTTTTCGGGAATCATTTATAGGTCTTCGCACCACAAAGAAAAAAAACTTGGTCTCGTTTTACCTCGTTTCCAGCTGTGATTAGGATATTGAAAAGCCTATTAACTACGAAGCCATTAATTTATCATGGTGGCAATTCAATTAACAAATTTTAAATTCCCTTCTCATATTACTCAAACGAATAATTCATTCTGAAATGCATTGATCATCGGTTTTTAGGTTCTGCAGTTTATTTCCTAAATTTTTCATTCTTGCCCTTTCTTACCCAGCTTTAAGTCGTCTCAAGGATATAGAAGTGCGAGGGATGGTGTTACAATCTGGGACCGATATTTTTCTGAATTGTAAAGTGAAACGTATGCCTTCGTTTCTCTTCCTTCTTTACTGTTCCTATATCGAATCCAAAATTAAATGCGGTTTGTTTCATCCACAAACTCTTGAGTTACTCCCGTAGCATCTCAAGTTTTGATATTTATAATACGTGCTTTATTACATGAGTAACGGATTCTCTGAATTCTAATTCCTTCATTTGTGAGACATACCATTTGCTGTTAAAGCGTGATTCTTATATTTGTTTTTCACCACAACAATTATTTTATGCATGGATGTCACTCACGGTAGCTAAAAAATGGAGGCATATGGTATCTAAAATGAGAAATACGTTACACTCTTTTGCAAATATTGCTCTGGTGAAGCCAGTGAAAAGCATAATGCAGTGATTTTACGTGGACTTTTAAGAAAATGGACTGGTGCTTAAGTAACAAATATTCACGTTATTCATGCTTGGCATGACTTTAAGAATTGATGGAGGTAGTTCAGGTTTAATATAAGAATACATAAAGATTTGATTACAATTTTTTCTTCATTTAAATGAAATTAAATTGGCCTCACATATATTAAATTAAAAAAATGCTTTTGTATTTTTAAAAGAAAAACGATGAGCAAGCATGTATACCGTCGAAATATAACAACTGTATGTTTTGCTGTAGGGTAATTCAAACTGCATGGCAGAATTTGTAGTTGTCTAGGGTATATTAAAAAAAGCACATTATTCTTCTTCTTTGGTCTCTCATAAATCTCTTGGTGGGGTGATCCTCCGATTCGTCCAAATGTGCTATTGCCCCTGTCTGCACGTGGCAGGCAGTAAGTGCGAAATGACCTTGGCCGTCGAAGCGCGTTAAACAAAAATACTACTACTTAATCTCGTTTTCGGTTCGCGCTACTCCAATTACTCCAGATACCTACTTGACTTTTTCAGCAGCCACAGCCTAGACTTATTTATGAAATATCCCTAGTTGCTGATTAGGCGACGTTAAGCCATTTACTCGAGTTATACCTCGGGGATCAGTGGCGCAAATGACGGAATATCGTCCAGTGTTACTTTTCATGTTCTTAACCCGGGAGTGGTCGCTAAGCTACTTAACACGCGAGCGGTCGCGTGTGAGACTTTTTCTCACACTCAGATGTACCACTGATTATCTATCATAGAGCGTTAACTGGCAATATATTACACCATATTTAGATTTAATTAATTTCACTTAATGTTCATTTGAAACAATGATTTCCAAATGTACACAATTACTGATACAATTACGTAATGGTTGCTAATTTTAATGGCGATGAAACTATTGGGTATTAATGAAGACAATTACTATTTTCAAGAAGAAATATTTATGAGGACATACTTTCTCATGACTCATAAATTTGATTAACGTTTCTGCTCTCCACGAAATGAATCAACTTTGCCCGCAAGTTGCGAAAGTGTAACGCAACTGAGTGATACAAAAACACTAACGTCAGTGGTCGCGCGATGAGAAAAAATCTCACATCTTGTAGCCGACGGTATCAGACATATCATTAAACAGCTGCGGGCGCTTCATTTATACTTTTTGAGACGGTCGGTCAATAGGAAGAGATAAAAAGTCAGCTAGAAGGAAAGGGAACGTATTCTAACTCATGATTACATAGTGAGCACAAGTTTACATTTGGTGTGAGAGAAAATCTCATAGCGCGACCAAATAGCGGGTTAACAGCCATGGGCGGAGATGTCATACTCCCGCTCATTCGGGGCTTGCTGCGCGGATGGTTGCGTTCATTTGTCACGCTGGCCATCTTCTCGCTCGTAAAAAGATTTCTCAGGGCGGTCGCTAATAAGAGGGGAGTGTGTCTGTGCGTGAAACATGGCGAGGAAGGACGGTGATCCGCAAGTAGCGGTGATCCCCCGATTTGGGTGGTCTCCTCCGTAGGGAGGGAGGGTGGTCCAGGGGGTGGGGGTGGGTTGAGGGAGGGGTTGTGGGGAGGTAGGCGATGGCGTGGATTTCGGGTTCGCTCAAGGACTGACCGAGAGGGACGAACTGACAGCTTCCTCTCGCGGAAAAATAATTCACGTCGAGTTTAGGCATGTTGGCGGAAAAATTTAGCTCGGACGTTTTTTCTTAGAGACGATAAGACACCCTTTGAAAAAAACTAATCGAAGCGCCAAAGAATTCTCGTATTTTCAATTATTATGATTCAAGATTTCCAAGTCAATGTTTTTATTTTTTCCTTTTGGATATTGGCATACAAATGTTTATAGTACTCCACCAAACAAACTCATTAATCAATTTAAAAATCATTTCTCCCGAGTGATTTTCTCAAATGAATCTTTCTTTCTATAATTTATTTATTAATTTATTTAAAACACTGTTCACATACAGCAGTAGCGCCAATTTACAGTGAAACATTTAACAATAAACATCACAGCGGACAAAAATACAATAACAACAAAAATCAACAACGCTGAGCCGAACATTGAAAGGTGAAATATTTAATTGGTTGACAGGTCTGGGACATAGCTTTGGTGGTGAAATGGTTACATGATAAAAAGAAAAAAATCAACAGTGTGAGGAAGTGAATTAAGAAGGGAGGAGAGGCGAAATAAAGGTGAGCGCTGGGTGAGTTATGTCCTAGGAATAGGCAGGTGGAGTAGTGAATGCGTGCGGGTGGATCGAGTTTGTATCCTAAAGTTGAAGAGAGAAAGCAGTTCAGGGCAGTCAATTGTCGAGTTAAGGGTGTTGTGGAGGAGTTTGAAATCAGTTTTAAGTCTGTTATATAATTTTTCCTCCGTTTTTTTTATTTTAACTCTGGGTTTTACTCATTTACACATTGAATTCTGTGATACTGTATTCGTTATTCTGTTTTGATTTAATGTAGCCACACGTATATAATTAATGCTTCTGCAGTCTAGTCGGTGAGAGCTGAGAGAGGAACATTTTCTTGGGTTGAAGCTGAGAAGAATGAATAGAATATGCTGACCTGAAGGTACTCACTAGGATTTGTACTCGAGATATGTTACATATATTAGAGAAAGGAGAAGTCACAAGAAACATTTTCTAATGGTAATGGGAGTAAAAATGGTGATGAAGTAAATTTATCAAGTTCGGGTTGGAAGGAAGAAAGTTTGGTAAACGTGTAAAACAAAAAAACTGGGCGAGTAGATGTTTTGAATGAAGGAAACAGTTTTTAAAATAAGAGGCAGGAGGGCTTACCCGCCAGGATTCAAGTTTTATTTAGGTGATAGGGAGATTTCAGAAATCGAGGAAATTCAGGTGGTGTCCTTTGCTGGTTGAGAAAGTAAATATCATATATATTATTACAGAAAGGTCTTTTTCTGTCATTCCGTATATTCTCCGTTATACTGCACCTACAGTGATAAATGAGGTATCATTTTAAATGTTGAATCACCGGCTTTTGACGAAAAATGCAATCTCAATCTCAAATTTCACTATTTACCCATTGATTTGACTTAAACGTTTCGATAAACTCTCTTGCCTGTATTGAATTCATATGTTTTGTATATTTTTGCAAGAAAACAAGAATAGAGAAAGTACTTTATGATACACCTTCTTCTCTATTTAAAATGCAATTACACCGTTTCATTAACATACTTATTTCTTGATAGCGTGAAAGTGCGAAATTTTCGCACGTGCGCAAAAGACTAATCGATACAAATGACGAAGTTATTTTTATTCTTTCGGTTGAGAACTCTCACCTTACCCCAAATGACTAGGTCATGTGTCTTTGCTTAAGAAAAGTGTCGAGTAGCGATGTATAGAGAGACTGCTCGTTTCTTTTATTTTATATTTCGGGATTTTTTTTTGTTTTGCCCTTCCTTCTTGGGCTGACTTCTTCGACAATCTTAGCCTACTCATTAGTAAGGGAAATGAAGGTTTGTTCCCAAGAGGTCTGTCCTTCCATGATTTGGCGTGCTGCTAATGTGAATAACGCTATCTTATACTAGCTGGTGGTTTCATGTAATTCATGAACTTGGACTGCTTTCATCTGACTTGACTGGATTGTATTGAAGCAATTCTCTCGAAACGATGAAACCTCAGTAAACATCATCCTAAGAAAGTCACCAAAGTATTTCTCACCTCGTATTGCATGGCCTTGCATGATTTCTGCCCCATGGAGCGACTCAGGGCATTCTTGAGTGCCTGTGCAAGGTCACTTTCAGGCGACCCCTCCTCTTCGTCTCAGCTAGAAGTCATATCAAGATGAATTCGCAAAATAATATTTCTATCATCAGTAAATATTAAGGCCGGTTTACGATTGGGGTCAGCGTGAACTTGAAATTTAACCTCAATTTGGTGTTGGCGGAGGTGTTTATAATCGCGTGAAAGCGTCACCCAAGAACGCTAACCGTCAACTTCAGTGTTCCACCAGTCTCAACTTTCACGTTCACGGTTGACGGCAATGCAAACATAGTGCTTGCTTTGAATTTAGTTATTCATTTATCAGCCTTGTCTCCTTAAATTTATTGCGTTCCACGGCTGGTAAGACAGTTGATATTATAATACTGTTATTCCATTCATCTTTATTATATTCACTCATGTTGCTGTTTTCTATTCCGTGAGTGCAAATGTCGATAGGCGGCATATTTTGCTGGCAGTGGTCATTTACCTTTACGGATGTAATCTGTGATGACTTGCTGAACACGCTTTGAAAGTAGGAATTTAATAAGTTGGCTTTGTCCGAAATGCTTGTTAATAATTCGCCCTTTTCGTTTCGTAGTGGAATAACTGTTGATCTATTGCCTTGAACTTCCCTTACGGATAACCAAAATGCTTATGGGTTGTCCTTTAACTGTTCTACTAATGTTCTTCTTTTAAAAGCCATGAATGGATTCCGAAATGCTTCCTTTGTAGTGGCTTTAGAGAATTTGTATTTTTCAATTATTAAATTTTGATCACCAGTGGACAAAACTCTACGGGGTTTTTTCATCTTGGCGTGGCATACTCTCTGACGTCTTAACGATTTTCTCACTTCTGCATTGTACCATCTTGGTTCGCTGCCCTCTTTTTTTACTTTACTTGGAATACATTTTCTGATCCCCGAATGTACGATCGAAAGAAAAGATTTCCAACTACCCTCCGTGTCTAACTTTACGCTTGATACTTGTAAGTCTTAAGTCTCATAAGTAAGGGAAGAGAATTCTTTAGATGACTCTTGAACGCATTGAAATTGGCTTTTTTTTTAATGTAGGACTTCCTTCTTTGTTTAAAACTTTTGATTATATTCAAAGAGAACTTTGCGGTAACTACTCTATGGTCACTAATGCCCTCAATAGTGTTTACCATAATTACTTGTTGCGGTACATTTGTTGCCAATAAATCAAGAATGCTGTCCCCTCTGTTAGGCGTCGTAGCTATCTGATATAGGGCATTTGATGAGAACGTGTGCAGCAGGGACTCGCACTCATCTTTGTCTCTTCCCCCTGATATGTAACTGTAGGTCCTCCAATCTATAGAGGGCGTATTGAAATCTCCACCTATGATTTAATTTCTCTCGGTGTTCCTGGATGTGATTTTCTTTATTTGTTTTTCGAGGTCTAAAATTGAGGTGACGTCGGTGTTAGGTGGCCTGTAGCACCAGATTTCGCACCAGACGCCGTCTGGTGTCCCGGGGCGCATGCGCACAACCCATCTTGGCACCCACCGCCGTCTTGGCCCGTGCCCCAGAAAGCCCGAGCGAATAATAGAGCCATGTGCTTTCTTTCTTCGGCGGAGTCGGCTCCACCAATGAAGAGAGATGTAAACAAACAAAGTGAGTGGTCGATGCGTTTTCCCCTTCAAATGTGACGCATTTAATCGGGGTACTATGTTAGTGTTGCGGTTTATTCGCGAGCCGCCCGACGTCATCGGTCGTTAGCGCCGGTGTGTGTTCCTAAGAAGTGAAAAACATTTAGATGCCTACGAAGTGTCTTGTAAAAAGGTGGTGATTCTCTTTAAAAAAGCAGTTTGAGCGAGATCGTTCCCTAATCATAATGGAGACCATATACGAATTTTATTTTATTTAGTTTTGAGCGTCTGTAAGAAGTATGAAGTAAACCTTAAATCCTCGATTTGAAATTCACAGTGAGAGAGGACGCCTAGGTAGGTTAACTGGTGAGAGCACTCGGCGCGAAATCCAGGGGTCTGGGTTCGAATCCCAGTCCAGGCGGATGATCTTATCATTGTGAATTTCACACGAATATGTTAAAATATAATTTCACGCAAATATATTAATGGAGCAAAATATAGTTATACATTAAGGTGGCTCCACCGTAAAATGACTTAAATGTCTTTTATTCATATTCTGTCTACTTGTAGAAAACGTTGTCCTCTATCTGATATGAACAACAAATAATACCTTTCCACGCTATTTTATTCTATAATTGAACTTTTAATTACATGGTGTTCAATGGGAGAATGAGATAAACACGGGGAATAATAGTATTCTTCCATAAAATATATATGCCATTTTTGCGGAAAACTATTTATAAGAAGTAAATAATCCAGAGAAATTGAATACAAATGTAATATAGGAATCTTACCACCTTATTTTTTTAGTTATTAGGGAATTACTGTTGTAATTAAAGTCAAAATGCGGTAATTCGTAGGAATTGGCGCTGCACTCGGCTCCTATGGCTGGAAAAAAGTGCTCATTTAAAATACATTCGTGGAATAATCTTCATTTTTGCCACCTTACTTTTGGGTTTCTATAGGTAACGCATTTCATCAGCGAAATCAGGTTTTTTTGGACAAAATATAAAAAATGTGGAATTTAGTATTTGTTTTGACTCACACAGTCGCGGCGGAACCTCCTTAAGAAATTCTCAGTAATCAAATAAATATATCTACATAAGTCTCTAAGTTGACTCATTTTTTCCCGCCGTACGGTGAAATCGCCTTCGTAATAGAGGGTTTATTTTGCTATTCTGTAAACATTTCTGTGGTGAGTCATTGATTAATTTTAGTAAATAGTTGGGAAAACACCCGAACTAAACACCGTTAGTTTTTTGACGAAATAAAGGTGTTGTAAATACCTAATTCTTCCTCTGGAGTGCACAGCCGTAATCTATCCCATGTAAAACAGCTTGTATTTTCAGGCAAATTGCTCGATACGTAGTTCGGCAAGGGGTTTATATTTGGATATCATGGAAAATATGGGAGTTTTATTTTTAAAATTACGTCAAATTCATAAAATTCTAGGTGAATTGATATATCGCTCAAGCTACATTAAACATTTAAAGCTTATGCTTCGATTGAGAACACATGTGTTTTGACTGCTCATTATAAGGAATAGTTAGGCCACCTGTAGCTTCCGAATACTAATAACATAGTACTCTGCACTACTGCACTCAAGGGCATTAAGTTTGCAGCACTTCATGGGATTCATCGCGGCCAGGTTGTGTTACCTATAAAGTTGTTTTAAAACAGCACTACGAATCGGAATCCTATTATTCTCTGCACTTTTATGCAATCATGCAAAAATCAGTATTTCTTTGCCAAAGTATTCTGATAACCACCAAAGGGTTCATTTGGGGTATTATTTGGCAAACCTCTGTGTATTGCTGCAATAATATTAGTCTTAAATGCTAGCAAAATGGTATTTAATGTATAATCTACATGTAATCATGTCACCAAGAGCATATCCCAACTCTAAATTTTCTTTTGGTTCCTTGCAGTAAGAAATCCGAATCGGTGAAATGATTTCTAGGAGAGGATCTGGTGGAGGTTGATGGATTTTCGAGACTTTAAGGTATGTATGAATTAATTCTCCTAAAATTATGGAGTTGCCAACACTTTTATCTGAAACATATCGCAATATGAGATACGATGAAACATTTTTCCATGGATAATAACGTTCCCGTGGGTAATAACGACGGTGAGCCCGGATATCGGGTTGTAAGTTAAAATTCCGGGGCAAGCTGACAATAACCTATTTGATTCATTGGTTAGAAGCACATTTCAAAGACATTTCAAAATTCTAAGTCAATAAGTAAATATGTACTGATTCGAGAAATCAATCTAGATACGATTTCGGCGACACTTCTGCCACAGAATCAGGTATCAATATGTTATATTCATGTGCTCTTTCATAACAGTGAATGGCTTGCCATTTAAGTAATGCCATGAATTGATTCCACGCATTTTTCTGGTAAAAACTCTTTTTTATCACCATCCTCTGTCTTAATTTTGTCCGAGTGTAGGTAATTTTTCACTCGTGCCGGAGTTCATGAGTGCTTTCACATTTAGTTTCCCTCAAAACTTAAGAAACCACAATAAAAGTTTCCTTTTGGCAAAAAAAAGAATTTGGTGAGATGACTGATGAATTTGGATGCGGAAAGTGGACTAGGAGAGCTGTCCTAGTACCATCATATCTCATCTCTATAGTATCTCAAATGTCGTTCTCATTTTACCAATCTGTGGTAAATGAAGCAACTGTTTCATTAACTATTGCGCGTTTTAAGTAGTACTTATTGATAGACTAAGTTTACCAGCGCTCAATCGTCTCATTCTCCACGTATACAGTTGGAAATTTCATGTGCAATGAAAAAGGTGTCGTGAATAACAGTTAAGTTTAGGGTTATTGATCGTGAAATTATGCCTCCAATCAAATGGAATGCTTGCGGTTTTACCTTATTTTAAGATGAAAAGGATATAACAATTATTTGAGTATCGACGCCAATGATAAAAAATATGCT
Organism: Pyrrhosoma nymphula; assembly: GCA_963573305.1. NCBI lineage: Eukaryota > Metazoa > Arthropoda > Insecta > Odonata > Coenagrionidae > Pyrrhosoma > Pyrrhosoma nymphula. Next base: position 18,894,718 of record OY754330.1, on the reverse strand, counting down.
ACATATATATGTAACTTATTCCATTATTCATCGTCATCAGATATGGAATACGTATTGTAGTGATTTTTTGTAGTACCCTAAGTTGTTTCTAATCCATACGGTCCCAATCTTTTTCTCACACTGATAATTATTATTAAATCCATGATTAGTGTACCTTTGATCGTCTTCAACAGCACTTCCCCTTCATTTCGATATTCAGACAAATATTGTCTCCATTTTTGTAGATTTCTTGCGTTTGTCTGATTTTTGCATACCTCGACTATATTGCTGCAATTATGTGAAAACAGTGTTTCCTATTTGTTCTGGATTACGCCTAAAAATTATTTTTGTTCTCATTTTGTAATTACTACGCTTAATTTGCTATTTTCCAATAATTTAATTGTCACTTGAGCGTATCACAAGGCAATTGCATAAAATATTGGAATCCTAATCGTGATCAACAACATGAATATTTTTGTGCATTTCGTGCGCAAATAATGCACTATTTGGATTGGTTAAAAATACTAATGCTTTTTATTCTTTCATTTGCGAGATACGCTTCGAGATTCATTCACAATGAGCGTGCTTGCTTAACTATAATGCTTCCGTGTTTTCCATAAGTATATCTAAAACTATATTTATATCTCGTCATTGTTTCGATCGTCGTAGCTTTACCTACTGTTCAAAACGTTGCTAATGTCACGTTAGTGAATTATAGTCCCTCATTAGTTTCAGCAATAAGGCTTTTTTTCATGAAAGGACTGCTTACCCTTGACGAGCTGAAATCTTTTGCTGCTGGTGAAACTTGAAGATGCGTAATATTAGCATACACCGTTTTCTTGGTGAACGTGCTTTCGCACAGGTGTAGCTGTTCGGAATGTTTGAAACTCAATTATCACCAAACCACTCGCCCCATCGTTCCAACGAATCAGAAGATACTCGATAGAAGATATTCATGCCTGCCGATAATATACGGCGATGAAATAACGTAGAAATACCCACAGGAAAAAATCGGGAATCGAACCTGGACCGGGAATCGAATCACGGTCACTGCAATGGGAAAAACTACTTGTTAAAGATGATATCATAGATAAAAATTGAATTTCGATCAAGTTAAGTAAAGTTCCAACTGGATCTTCAACAGATAGATTTGATTGTTTTAGGCTTGACTTCGTGGAAATGATAGATATCAATTTTTAATAAAAAACTTTGTACCTTTCCACACTTTATTTAAAAACTGCGACCGGTTTCACCATAATATGGCATCTTCTGGCACATTCCGAAGCTTAGGTCATACAATATATACCCAGATAAAGTTAAAAATGGTGGGGGTTGGCTTGAAATGGGGGAGAGAGGAGCATGGCATGGAGCATGGCAGAGTGAGAAGGGGTAGTGGAAAAAACGAGAGGAAAGGAAGGAAAGTGAATCGGGGGAAGACAGTGGGAGGAGTAGAAGATCACCAAGTTACACTGTTTTCTATTTTTTTTTAAAAGGAAGATTGGTTAAAGCCCCAGCCCAAACATCTGTGACTGAAGGGCAGGGAAAGTAGGCTAAGATCTGCCGAAACAATGATTCAAAAAAAGGCCGCGAAGTGAGGAGCTGCAAAGAAAGGACCCCAGAGGAAACCTCGGATGGGTTTATGAATTGGGCAACAGACGGAGGGTTGTAAGGGGAGGGGTTTGGAAGGGCTCCTAGCAACCGTAAGTGGGGAGAGGGAGAAGGGGAGTGGAATGGCCGGAGAGTGAATAGGATGTGGGGGAGTGACAGTTACTTTTGCAATCATTGAAATATCGAAAACAACGGAGAGGAATGCATAAGTACATGGTCATTACACAGATTAACGTTTTGGTTTTTCGCTAGCACACAAATGTAGATCTTCAACAGGTTGACGTAAATATATTATATGGTCCCGGCCTCATTCCATTCCTTAGAAATTAACAGGAGAAAAAAATCGGCCTGGACGGGGAACGTCTTGCATTGATGCCCAGATGGACATCGAAGCTAAGGTAGAAGAAATGCATAGTGTGACCCGATGGAGAACCCAAATAGTCTCCACCAACATAATACGCCGGAAAGCATCAAATCATTCATCCGAACCACGGATCTTTTGCATGTCGGACCTATTCGCAGGCCCCCCACGCTACCAAGGCTTCCTAGATTCCGTGGCAATTTTTCGGAGGATACAAGTGATGACCAGTCCTTGCGGTCCATCATAGATGGCAATGCAAGGGAGCAATGGACTTAAAGGAAGCGACAACCCAAGTGGTCGCATGCTATATCAGCACGTATGCCGTGCTAGCCTACGAATGAATATATTCAATGCTTGGCGCTAAATACGGCGATAAAATAAAGTAGAAATTTCCAAAGGAAAAAATCTAAACATTTACTGAAATTTTAAAACAAAACAACAAAAATTTAAAATCCAGTCAACTTGTACCTTCCTGAATTGCCACGGGAATTTGGAAGCTTGGGTAGCGTAGTGGTCTGCGCAAGACAAAGGTCCGTGGTTCGATAACCGGTCCAGTGGGGGGTTGTGTTTGAAACGCTCGAGATGATTTCGATCACCTGACTAACATGTCACGTGATCGAAATCATCTCAATATCGACACAATATCGAACGGTTCGAGATTTTTGTGTATTTGAGTCTGTCGGATGGATAACTTAAGCGATATGTTGTTTATTGCGTCTCTAATCAGGATTTTTTTAAACTTGATCAACGGTATTCCGGTGATGTAATTTCGACAGGGAAGTTAGCGTGAGATTTTAAGAGTGGTTCAAATACTTAAATCTAGAACTGTTCGTGATTGAAACACATTCGTTGCGTGATCGAAATTATCTCGAACGGTTCCAACACAACCTCCACTGGAACGGAAATCGGAGAGCGGAGCTTTGGCTTGCGCAGACCACTACGCTACCCTAGTTTCTCTTTTATTCCACGCTAACTAGGGGTTTTTGTTTGTAACGATCGAGATAATTTCGTTCGCGTAACTAAGGAGTCACGTGGAACAACAACGAACTGTTCGTGATTTATGTGTGTTCGAAACCTTTCGGATGGATGACTTAAGCGCCTGCTATGTTGATTATTGGTGCTTTTCACTTACGCACGGCGATAGTCGATTATTGAACGCTATTGCCGTCGATCGCCAGGATGCAAATGAAATAAAATACAGCTGGCAGCGGCTTTTCGCGCATGCGCAGTCAGTTCATAGATATGGAAACAAATATAAAAGGTGCCAGCGAAGGGAATCGCCCAGTGAACTTCTAATCAGCCAGATAATTCCCCAAATTCGCACAGTACAAGGTATTAGGATTGATTTTATTTATATTTTTAAGTATATGAGTGAAATATAACAGCAGTATTTTTTTTGTTCCTGATCGTCAAATTCCGTAGATTACCTTGCCCGTATTTGCGAGTTAAGAAAAAAAATAATCTTGATGTAAATCACACTTCATTATCCAATTCGGAAAATGTATCCTTTGGGTTCGTTATTGGATGTCATAAAATCTTCTTAAATAACCTTCATTTGTTGATCCAGTGTGTCACGTGACATCATATTACGCCAACAGCTTTTCATTTGTTCAACTCACTTCGGAGCAGAGAGCCACCGATAACCGGCGATAGACGGTTATTTCATTAAATGGAAAGCACCTCGACGTGGCGGGGACTGTCAATCGCCGCAAATCGAAAACACCATATTGCGACTCTAACAGAGATATTTGACTTTCATCAACGATATGCCGGTGAAAAATACACAATCGGAAAGGATGCGGGACATTATTGCGAATGGTTTGAGGTAGAAACTGAGCTTCGAAGTACTGCTTTCATTACATAGATAAACTAGACAGCAACAATACAAAATGGCTCAAAATGTTATTAATAACAATTGAAAATAATTTTAAATCAATCAACATGGCTGTAGAGTACATGATTTTTCTTCAAAATGAAGTAATCCTGTCATATGAAGAATTGCTTTAATATTGACGCCATGTCTCAGAGGAATTTAAAAACTTTCTTTGGAAATGCAGTAAAGACGCATAATTAAAAAATTAGGGATGAATTTAAACAACAGAACTATTGAGTGCTTTTTCTCTTTTAATGTAAGCGTAAATAAAACAAATGTACTATTTATAATTTCTGACGATGAACTCGACAACACTGTATAGCTGTCAACATTATCATAGTTTCACTCCGGTCCGGCACCTTTGTTTGTTTGCATAGTTTCACTCCAATGTTTTTGTTTACTCCTCGAACATAGTTGCCAAGTCTGTTTCAATATGGCGGCTACGGAACGAAAGTAAGACTCTTCATCGCTTTTCAATCATAAATACCTGCATTAAATGGCCGATGAGGTAATCTGAAAAAAAAATTCATTGTATCCGTTGATTATTTAATCACCATATGGTCGTTTTTGAGGTAGCGTTGTCGAGGAAAATCTCGAGAAATAAAATGTTGAATTGAGGGACGACACCATTCCGCCATAAGAGCAATGTAATTTGAGGCTGAAAATGACCTTTCTCAAATCGTGTTATCAGCGCTAAATGGCCGATTACCTCCAGTTACTTTTTCACAGATCGACTAAGGCATGATTTCTCTTCAATATATGAAAATATCAAGGCTTGTTATCGAAGGTCCTTGAAGTAGAGGTTCTGTCTTAAATACACCAATTTCTATAACCCATCGTGATTGTATGTACCACGTGAGTACTTAGTTACGCGAACAGAATAACCTCGATCGTTCCAATCTCAGCTCCCCAGGCCGAGTTTGTCCTGTGGCATTTTCCTAAGTTGTCTGTAGGTTGGATTCCGAGGGGGGAGGGGTCTCCCGGATGAGAGACCACGTGGGAAGGAAGGGGGCGGCGCCGACAAATGAGAAACGAAATGCGTGGTGATCACTCACCGATGGTGGTGTAGACGGTGAGCGCGTACATGAGCGCCGCGGCGAACGTCCACTGCGGCCTGCCGCCGGCGGGTCCCTCCGCCGCCCCGAGCAGCGCCCACTCCGCGGCCGAGTCTCGCCTCACCTCCGCCACCAGAGCCTCCTGGTGGGAGAGTATCCTCTGGGCGACGCCGGCACGCCACCTCGACTCCTCGAGCACGTTGTGCTTGGCGGTGAGGGCCCAGAGGGCGTCGGCCACGAGGCGCCGGCGCCTCGCCGCCCTCTGGACGGCCGCCGTCGCCGCGTCCGACGCCGGGCCGCCCTCTACGCGCAGGAAGAGCGCGGCGCCGAAGAGGGTGTAGGCGAGGATCAAAGCACAGACGCCGGCGTGGGAGAAGAGGAAGGCCAGGGCCCGACGGACGGCCTCGCAGGTGCGGCGGAGGAGGGAGGCCCGCGGTCGGCGGGCCGCTCCGACGGTGGCGGACGAGGCTGCCGCTCCTCCCCCCCAGGCCCCGCTTCTCTCCTCTGCCGCCAGGTCCATGAATGAGTGCGGCGAGCTGGGGCGCGGCTGCTCCCACGCCCGCCTCACGTATGAAGTGTGCATCTCGAGGGGGGCGTGGTGGGGGGAGGAGGGGACGAGAGAGGGGTGGGTGCTGGAGTGAGTGGGATTGGGTGAGTAAGGGAGAAGGGTAGGGGGTTGCCACCCACGTGCTGGTGGGGGGGAGAAGAAGGGGCAGACGGGGTGAGGACGGAGGGGAGATGACTGGAGCGCTGCTGGAGTGGAGAGAAAAAGAGAGAAAAAGAGAGAAAAAAGAGATACATTATACATATGGACGTACACATGTCTGCGTGTATATATTTCGGTGATTCGGGCCAATGTCACGAGCGAAAGGAATAAGGGGGAGATTAAGATAGAGATACAAGGGACTGGGGCGGTAGGTGTTGGTAGGGCGGGGAAGGAGTTGGTTTATCCGGAGCCAAAATGGGAAAGATAAAAGACGGATACTCTGGAATCGTAAAACTGGAGAGGCATGAAAAAAGAATAGGGGGAGAGTTTAAAATTTAAAATATAGAAGATATGGTTTCAGATAATGCTTCACTATTCACTGCAGGTGTTGTATCGTATTCTTATCTGAAGATCCTCCTATGTATTAGCTAAAACAGTGGTCGTGCATAAGGTGTATAGGTATTTATTTTCAGTTCAATACTCGTCCCCAGTGTTTATTGAGCGTTACGGACACCGTTCATTTGTTCAATATCTTTTAAATTATATGTAGACTAGTATTTGTGATTGTTGAGGCGCTTGTTCATGTTCGAGTGCGCGTGCAATTGTTCCTCCAAAAAGCATTGTGTGAATTGCAAACGTATGTCAGTAAAATGATACCTGTTCAGAGTCTGAGCATGTTCTCTCGTAGCTACCACCAAGGTTACACTCGACGTGAAAACAATACTTCCGACGAGGGAACCGTGAGATGTATAAAAAATAGCTGGCGTAAATAGATATGCAGATGATCCAACACATTCTTATTGTGGGCAACGATTGATATGTATATGTGAGGCCTAAAGTTTTCCTGTGATCCATGCGTTAATGTAGAGGGAAGCAACACTTCATTATGTGGCGCTATCTAAATGTCGTAATAGTATTCTCCTCCCATATGACCATTAAAAATCTTGAGTTTGAACTGAATTTCTAAATATGAATACGTGCTACATTAGTGGCGGAAGAATCTTTTGGAATACATACTTGATTGGGGCACAGGATATCACCTATGCTATAAAAATCTTAAAGAATGATTACATATACGTGTTGCTCACGGTAAAATTTCGGTGAAACGTTTTATAAAATCGACTAGTTTCATAAAAATGAGCTTGCTAACGATAAAACCGTTTTATAAAACTTAGTTTTATAAAACGTTTTACGGAATAGGACAGGTTCTATTTCATAAAACCGTTTTATGCAAAAACAAATGAGATGTTCCGCTCATCGCGTTGATAACCTCGTATCCATGGGAAGCCAAACAAGGAAAACATAAACAAACATGGCTTGAAGTTCATGGAACGTAAGCATATTAAGCACAATAAGAGCGGAGACGTAGAAAAAAAGCCTTATGCCTGTTGCTCACGGTAACATTTTCCATAAAACAGTTTTATAAAAATTTTGATTGAAAGTTTTAATCAATCGTACGTAAAACGTACTTGCTTGCTCACGGTAAAACTTTTCATAAAACCGCAATGTCCTGCCATCCAAGAGACGCTTTGCGAACACGTGAAGTGATAAAATGCACTCACTTTTGAATGACTGTAAGGTTAAAAACTATATGTATTGTTTCTTTACTCACTTTCTGATCACATTCAACGGTGCTTAGGCTCTCTAATGCATTCTTCTAACAACAAGAAGGATACTGCCTCAACGTTCGATGAACTTCTAGCCATGTTTGTTTACGTTTTTCTTGTTTGGCTTCCTATGGATACGAGATTATCAACAACGCGATGAGGGGAACGTCTCATTGGTTGTTGCATTAACGGTTTTATGGATATAGAACCTGTCCTTCTCCATAAAACGTTTTATAAAACTTGGTTTTATAAAACGGTTTTATCGTTATCAAGCTCAATTTTATAAAATTAGGCGATTTTATAAAAATTTTTACCGAAAATTTTTCCGTGAGCAACAGGCATTAGCACCGTTGAGGGTGATCAGAAAGTAAGTAAATAAACAATACACATAGTTTTAACCAAACAGTCGTCCAAAAGAGTGCATTTATCACTTCACGTGTTCGCAAAGCGTATCATAGATGGCAGGACATTGCGGTTTTATGAAAAGTTTTACCGTGAGTAAGCAAGTACGTTTTACGTACGATTCATTAAAACTTTCAATCAAAATTTTTATAAAACTGTTTTATGGAAAATTTTACCGTGAGAAACAGGCATTAGTCTTATATTCCATTTAGAGCCGGGTAGACGAGTAAGGAAGCATGCATTGTTGGTATACATTTGCTCCGAATTGTAGATATCGCTACAGCATTTGTTATTATTTCATGTCCTTAATAAATTTTGAATAGTTTATTGAAAATGGGGAGCCAATATTATTGAAAGGAAAAGTAAAGGGATCTGTGGCGGTGGCGTAACATATGACCTTTTCGACAGTCCTGAGCGATTGGAGCGAACGGAGGAAATTAAAAAAGGAAAGGCGATCTTCTGTGGGAGAGAGAGTCGACACAAATCAACGCGGGGAAAGACGCTGGTTGAAGTTTCGGGGAGATAGATGGGGAGATGGTGTGAGGAAGTGAGAAATGATTGGAGCATTGGAGAGATAGGAGTGTCTGCGTCGGACGGAAAGGGGAAGAAGCCCTTTTGGGATGTGTTGAAATAGGCGAATATGAAGGGAGGTGATGGAAACGGGGAAAAATTTAAGCCGAAGATGTGCGAAGAACTGTGGAAATAGGAGAAGAATCAATCGAGGCCGACGTAACCGTATGGAATTTGCTCATGACGAGGATAAAGAGTGCATTGCATTTAACATCATTATCAAAGGTACTGTTAGTACATGAAATAGACTAATAAAGCCTTCGATGGTGTTTTAAAACATCGAAACAGGTTAAGGTGGCTCCACCGTAAACTGACTTAAATGTCATTTTATTCATATTCTGTCTACTTTTAGAAAAACTTGTCCTCTATCTGATGTGAAAAACAAAATAATACCTTTCCACGCTATTTTATTCTATAATTGAACTAGAAATCACATGGTGTTCAATTGGAGTATGAGAGAAACACGGAGAAAGTAGTATTTTTCCATTAAATATAAATGCCATTTTTTCGGAAATCTATTTATAAGAAGGAAATAATCCAGAGAAATTGAATAAAAATGTAAGGCTTCTTACCACTTTATTTTTTTTAGTTATTAGGGAATTACTGCCGTAATTTAAGTCAAAATGCGGTAATTCGTAGGAAATGGTGCTGCAGTCGGCTCCTATGGCTGGAAAAAAGTGCTCATTTAAAATACATTCGTGGATTAATCTGCATATTTCGTACCTTACTTTTGGGGTTTCTATAGGTAACGCATTTCATCAGTGAAAGCAGGATTTTTTGGACAAAATTAAAAAAAATGTGGAATTTAGTTTTTTTTTGACTCACACAGTCGTGGCGGAACCTCCTTAAGCACCGACGACAATAGCGTTGAAAACAACTAACAATAAGTGTCCTTGTCCTTATCCTCAGCGTAAAGTAAAAGGTTTATTTAGCACGGGTAGGCAACTGTCAACAGTAGGAAGAGAAAGAAGATATTCTCATATTTGCAATTTGCTTAACCTGTTAATTTTTATTATCACGCGAGCCTATTCTGTTGATTTGCGAATAACGGGGTGAGCCGAGGTGAACAGTAATTTACGCGACCATTGAATTTTACTTTGTGTATTACGGTGATATAGTAGTAGTTGAATATTATTGTATACTACTCTTATTTACTCCCAGGGCCATCTATATGTTAGGCGATATTTGGCCGCATCAACAAATCCCCTCCACCTGGATCGATCTTCTGCCTCTCTTTCTGTTGCTCCAATTCTTTGCATATCCGTTCTCACTTGGTCCCGTCATCTTAGCCGTCGTCTTCTTCGGGGCCTTCTTCCTTCAGGAATCCCATTTAGTACCTCCTTCAGCAGACATCCCTCCTCTTTCCTTAGAATATGTCCAGCCCACCTGATTCTTCTTGCCTTTATTTCACTTGTTATGTCTGGATGTTTATATAGGTTCCTGATTTCTCTGTTGTGTTTTTTCTCCATTGTCCTTCTTCTTATGTCCTTCGTGGACCCATAGATTTATTGCAATATCTTATTCTCGAACACTATTAGTTTTTTCTCATCCTTCTTCGACAGCCTCCACGTTTCGGATACGTAGGGTAGTACTGGGGATATTATTGTTTTATAAAGTCTAATTTTGGTTTTTTTGCGACAGAGCTTTTAGAAGATAGAATTCGGTTGCATGCATGTAGACATCTGTTGGCGAGGTTTAACCTGCAATATTATTGTATAGTTGCCAATTATTGTTGAATTATGAATGGAGTACGACACGAATGCGAGGGGAAGATAGGAACTTCAGGTAAGAAGAGTGTCCCATGAAACAGTTCGCGTCGACATTACCTGAGAATGATTTATGACTAGGGAATATGACATACCACACCACCAATCCACCAGCCAATGAAGAGTGACCATGCAAATTTCTTCCGTCTAGAATGAATAGAAAACCTGTGGGCATAGAAACAAAGTATACTTTCTACGATTCTATACCAATTTAAGGTATTTTGAAGGAAGAATCACTTCACCAAGAATTGAGATGAATTTGACCTCGTTTTAAAGAAAAAAAATCTCATATTTCCCATGACATAAAAATAATAACCCCTTGCTGAACTACTTTTCGAGCAATTTTCCAGAAAAAATAAAAGCTGTTTTACGTGGGATAGATTACGGAAAGTCCGCTCCAGTAGGAGAATATTGAAAAAAATTCGGAATTTCCAATACCTAGACTTCGTCAAAAAACTGTGTGTTTTCTCACTATTTATAAAACATAATCAATTACTCACAGCAGTAATTTTTACAGCATCGCAAAAAAAATCTTCTCTTTTGAAGGCTTTTCAGCCTTACGGCGTGAAAAAATGAGTGAAGCTCGAGACTTAAGTAGATATATTTATTTGATTACTGAGAAATTTGGTCATTTACACATATCACTATATTTTAGCATTATTAATTTTACAATATTTACTTCACAATTCTTGCAGATGCTGAAATAAATTAAAGTACCTATAGAATTCGAATATGGTCTCCATTATTAATAGGGAAATATGTCGCTAAAATACCTTAATTGACCAATTGAGTTCAAGACTAGACTTAATTTTCTTAGGCGTCATTTCGTGGTACTCCATTACTAGGTGGGTAAAAGAACTTTATTAAATCCACTTTTTATTTATTTTTGCCAACCAAGGTTTCGACTAACACAGTCATTATCAAGGACTGTGTAAGTCGAAATCTTGAAAGTCGGCAAAATTAAATAAAAAGTTTACCATACAAAGTTTCTCTTCTGCCGGAGTTCAAAACGTCTATTTCGCCATTATCCAGGTAAACTGTTCAGTAAAATTGGTGTGGAATTTCTCTGTGCGTTTTTTTCTCATGGTCGAGATCGTTCGCTCCCTCAGAATAACCTCAATTGTATTCGGCGAAACGTGGTGGAACAGCATCTTATGTATGGAGACTACAAGTTGTACTGCCCTCTGAATCAATTTAAATAAATAAATTGATTCCGTGGGTAGTACAACATGTGGTCTTTATTTTTCCTCGGAAAAACGCTTGATTCTATCAATTTAACAATCATTTGGGAGAGCTAAAAACTTCTATGTTGGTCTAGATACTTGGGTTAAAAGACTTCAAAGATGCTTAAACACCTGACTAGAATAGGAATACAAAGGAAAGCTGTGTGATTCGTCAAAAACTGCCACGGGCGTACAGACAGCGTTACACAGATGTTAAAAGAATTAGACTGGGAGCCGCTTGAGACTCGGAGGCTGCTCGCTAGGCTTAGATTGCTTGAGCAATTGAGAATATATATCTTTAAGTGCGACACGGAGAACATCATATTAGAACTCCACTATATTTCCAGGGCCGACAGAAACGATAAATTAAGAGAGATACTATTTTGCCGAACGGATAGGTATGGGAATTCGTTTTTCCCCCGAACAATAAGGGACTTTAATAAATGCTAGGCGTAATTTTATTAGAGCGTTTCCTTTTTATATGTAAACGGGTGGTCTCCTAACACCCCCCACCACACACCTATTGAGGCGGTTTGCGGGGTAGTATGTAGATGTAGATGAATAGCGTGTGCTGAATGTACAGGCTGTTGTAAAGAAGGGTGGATTTATTTCGATCTTTTGGTAGGAACGCGGGGATCGGCGCTGACGGGCAGCGGAGCGTGTGGCAAAGAGAAGGATGGATAGAGAAAGAAAGAGAGGGAAAAAGATCGTTCTGAATCGGCTGTTGCGGTCGTGGGCGACTGCGAACCGGGGACTGGCTCTCCTTACATCGGGACTGATGGACCGATAAAACGAATATATATTTCGATGGAATTTAAACCGCTTTATGCGGGTCGAGAGGGAGAATGTTGGAAGGGGTTGTTGGGAGGATAAGGGGCAGAACGAGAGGGGGAGTGGAGTGATTGAGAGGCAGAGAATGAAGTCGGTTTAGGGATATATATTAGATTTTGGGCTTACCTGCCTCCCTCGATCCCTTTTTATTTAAAGAGGAGGTTGTTCGGGGGGAATGGATTGAATCTCCGTGGCAACGGGTTAAGGGCTCAGCTGTGGCGGGAAGGAGGGTAACGAAACTAAAAGGGAATAGAAGAAGGCTTCGGTACGAAAAGCAGGATATCTATAGGAAGAGGATGAAGGAAGGGTAAGCGAATAGAATAGAATAAATCTTTATTATACACTGAGACAGGTCGCCTAGAGCAGCAATAAGATACAATGAAATAACAGCGAGATAATTAACATATTAAGAAATGATTTTGTTCAAATCAGAAAATAAATGGATCTAAATAACAAATAAAAAGAAAGACTAAGGGCCAGTTTTGTAATGTCTGGTTAACGCTAACCAGAAGATGATAGACCCTTTAACTTTACCTGCAGGTGGCTGAAAGTACTAGATACCTATCAGTCTGTTCTTATACTGAAAATAACCAGAACTTTCAGCCACCTCTAGGTAAAGTTAAAGGCTGTATTATCATCTGGTTAGCGTTAACAAGACATCATAAAACCGGCCCTAAAACAACTACCACCCTCCATGAAAAACAATAACCGTACTTATGATACAAATTAATACAATGGTAGGTATTGATATGATACAAGATGATCGAAAGATAAAAATCCTTAAGGTTTTTTAATAAACATTTTAAACAGTTAAAACAAAAAAACATGAATGGATCATGAAAAAATACTTATTTTTAACTAGAAAAAAAATGAGTTAAGATAATTTAATGCTGAACAGGATAAACTATTCAGGAAAATATTCTTTAAATAAACTTCCATACAATTCCACCATTCAAAATCGTTTTAAACAGTTAAAACAAATAACATGAATGGGTCATGAAAAAAGACTTTTTTATCTAGAAAAAAAAATGAGTAAAGATAATTTAATGCTGAACAGGCTAAACTATGAAGGAAAACATTCTTTAAATAAAATTCCATGCATTTTAGATTGAAAAATTGCCAAGGAACGAGATTTTCTCAAAACAATTGGTCTAGAATTCCAGAGTTGTGAGGCGGCCACGACAAAGGACTTAACGTGAAAAGTAGTGTGGTTCGGTGGGTCGGCAAGTAGAAGGTTACTAGGTTCTGTTCTAGTAACCATTGCATGATTAGTAGTTCTTGTAGGAAACATATCAATAAGGTAGTAAGGTTCGTTATTGGCAACAAATAGGGATATTTTCCGCTCGAAGGAGGGAGTGGGAAGGCAAGGGGTAAATGGGCTTAAAACGGAGGATTGGAAAAAGGAGGGAGGGAGAGAGAGGAAGGGGAAGCTGGAAGGAGCGCAATGCAGAAGGTTTGGTTATGGTAGTTTTAGTGAGATAGAGCTCTATATTCATAATGGAGACCATATTCGAATTTAATTTTTTTAATTTCAGCGTCTGTATGTAGTAAATATTATAATATTAATGGCGAAAAAATGTAGCTATTTATGACAAAAGTCGTCAGTAATTAAATAAATATATCCACCTCTCTATGTCCTCTAACTTGACTCATTTTTTACGCCGTACTGCGAAAACGCCTTCCTAACAGATAGATTTTTGAGATTATGTAAAAATTACTGCGGTGAGTAATTGATTCTATTTTATAAATATTTGTGAATACATACAAACTATACACAATTATCTGTAGAAATCAACGTGTTATAAATTCCTAATTTTTTCAATGCTCCCCCCATGGAGCGCACCGCCGTAATCTATCCCATATGCAAAACAGCTAATATGTTTAGACAAATTGCTCAAAAAGCAGTTCAGCAAGAGATTCCATGGTCATTCCACATCAATTCAACAAACGTTTGTCCCTTAGGGTCTCAGATTTTTATAAAAATTGGTGTATGGGTACAATATTAACTCAAACTGAATACCCTCAAACCGTTTTGTGAAAAAAAATATTTTTGAGCGAATTATGCATATTTTAATTTTTTCGCATTTTTAGCAAACATCCGAGCCTTGAATCGTATTATCACTTATATCTCCGCAAATAATTGTCATACAGCAATGATTAATAACTTTTAATAAAGAAAAATATTTATTGAATGCAAATATATCAATTAAAATTATTTTCTTCTATACCCTATTGTTGTTAATTACTAATTTTTAAAACATTGTTAATAAACTTTTCTCAAATACTCCGTCTCAGAATAGGCCGAAACTTTGTTTTCGTAATGTAAACATACCTAGCTAACTATTCCAAAAATAAAAGTTAATGGCAATTCATAAATGCGTTTTTTATAAATATTTAAACATTTACAATTTTCTCTCGCGCGGCCCGTCGGCTATTTGGAATACACGCGACGCAGATCTCAAATACTCAATCTCAGAATCTGCCGAAACATTTTTTCCGTGATTTAAACATACCCAGCTAACTATTTCAAAAATAAAATGTAGTGGAAATTCATAAATGCGTTTTTTATAAATATTTAAGCATTTACGATTTTCTCTCGCGCGGCCCGTCAGCTCCACTATTTGAAATACATGCAGCAGACACGCGATGCAAGCCTAAAAATGTCCTAATTGCTCAATGTCGTGGCTACATGAGATAAAATATATTATAAACTATAAATGTTAACAAGAATTGTTGTTTGTTCTGTTAAATGGATGATTGCAGAGAAATTTACCATTGAGTCCCACTTTCTATGCGCGAAACATTTTTCTAGCGGCTCGGTGTTATCCCCTAGATTTAGCGGCGACAACCTTGCACCGAAAATCATTAATTTAACATTTTGATGCACCAGACACACGCATACGGTATGCTCCGGCAAGGACGCCATGCTTAGGTCTGAGCTCTGCAAATTTTGAAAATGAAACAGTATCTCCGGGATAGTTTTCCTTAAATTTACAAAATATCTATTTCAAATTTCCTAAAATTAGTCTCTTCTGTCTATGTGTCCGTTTTCCATTGTTATTAACGCTGACGTAATCTTTAACTCCAGGTATTTCTCTGCTTACACCAGGGTCATGGAAAAATGATATCACTCTGCTTACTGTCTCTTGAGGTAGTGGTTTTCCTCGCTTAGGATTGCCAGTGCATAAAATACCCCGTTCCTTTACTAGTTCTTTCACTTTTTGAGCTAAATATTGAGTTGATCCAAATTCCTCTTGAATCTTTGCCACGCTTCAGCTTTTAGGCAGTGTAGACAGGACTAAATTTTTATCACTGTAGGAATTAGCTTCAGCATATTTTTCCTTGAGTTGACTTAGCATTTCACACCCTACTAACTCTAATGGGCCGAAGTAAGTTTTTGCTTTTCCCCATACTTTCCCGATCGCTCTTCGATAAGCAGAAGTAATTTTATGAATTTTTTCTTCAGAGTACTTTCTACTTCTAAAATGTTTTCTAACTACTGGTGATGTACCGATTTCGGATAAACTGAGGTTGGTTTTTTCTAGTACAGCTTGACGAGGGGAATAAGGTGCACCATTGCTCTCTCCTTGTGAGTCACTGTCATTGCTGGAGCTGTTTGAAGGTAGGAATACATGAGCCTCCGCAAATTGCAAACCAGAAGACCCCGGTCGTGACAGTACTGCTTCTGCAGCCACAAGCTGTTCAGGAACGTCTTCTTGATGACTGATGGGAGACCTTGGTGTGTCACCTTTTGCGACTCTCTTATTGAGAAACACTCTACACTGACGACACAATTTTCTGCCCTCGACCAAAGACATCGCTCTAGTGCTGAAAATTTTCGATTTTTAATTTGAAGTAATTTTATATAAATTAGAACTACGGATATTGCAGTGCAGTTTCAGTGGATTACAACACTGTTTTTGACGCTTTGAATAGAAAGCAAGAAACGATTTCTCATAGTTAACGCACACAGTTTCCACTTTGACACCACTTCTATCCTCGATGAGCTGCAGATCTCTCGCAGAGTAATCTTCGACACATTTAAAGACACTGAACACTCTCGCGAACACTTTCCTCCACTCACTGCTCCGATGGAGCAAATTTTGACACACGACATTTTCATATGCAGGTATCGGTGAAATTTCCGAAATTAGTTTAAAAAACTACGTGCGAGAAAAAAATAGAAGGCCGACAGCTCTCGAATAAGGAGATGCACACGCGGTGACAGACCAAAACAAACTGAGACTTCTCCGGTGAATAAACGCGGATGTCAACAAAAACTTCTAGATAGTCTTCCATCAAGCTTTTAGGCACATACCGCAACGGGCAGATTTGGCCACCAAGAGGGTCATAAAAATAGGGTTCTGAAAGGAAGTGGAAAGGTTTTTACCCGCTTGCCCTAATCCCTAGGTGCCATAAAACATTTCTTTTTAGAGAGCGCTCCGGTTACGGAAAACGTCTCAATGCACGAGAAGTCACAGCTGCAGGCTCTCAACTCGAATTGAAAATGAAATGTTTTTGCATGGATAATAAATATTTTGACACTAAAATCGGAGTTTGCTGTAAATTTGTCTATAGAGATAAAAAGAGTGAGATTGCAAAAACGAAGAAATTTTTCTGCTAGAACAAATGATGCAAAATTTCCATAGTTGCTATTTATTTTCATTTCATTTCATCAATGAATTATACTTGAAGATTCTTAAAAAGTATTTTCATATTAATTGTCACAGATATTTTGCTCAAATAGAAGTTAATCCACCTGGAAACTTAAGTGGGGCTCAATGGTAAATTTCTCTGCAAACATCCTTTTCATTCATTACAGTAATCTACCGGTTAGAGGTAGGTTGTGATGAAAGTCAGAGAATATCCAACGAACTCTTACACGTGCTGTGCCCTTTCTACCTATTGTTGTTAACATTTATGGTTTATAATATATTTTTATGTCATAAAGCCACGACCTTGAGCAATTAGGAAATTTTTAGGCTTACATTGCTTGTCTGCTGCATGTATTTCAAATGGTGGAGCCGACGCGACGGGCCGCGCGAGAGAGAATTGTAAATGTTTAAATATTTATAAAAAACGCATTTATGAATTGCCACTAAATTTTATTTTTGAAACAGTTAGCTGGAAATGTTTAGATTACGGAAAAAAATTTCAGCCGATTCTGAGATGGAGTATTTGAGAAAAGTTTATTAAAAATGTTTTAAACATTAGTAATTAACAACAATAGGGTATAGAATAAAATAATTTTTATTGATATATTTGCATTCAATAAATATTTAGCTAGAGCTATTAACCATTGCTGTATAAAAATAATAAGCGGATATATAAGTGATAATATGATTTAAGGATCGGATTTTTTGCTAAAAATGCGAAAAAATTAAAATATGCATAATTCGCTCAAAAATATTTTTTTAACAAAACAGATTGAGTGTATTCAGTTTGAGTTAATATTGAACCCATACACCAATTTATGTAAAAATCTGAGACCCTAAGGGACAAACGTTTGTTGAATTGAGGTGGAATGACCCATGTGTATTTCGATATAATTGGATAGATGTGAGTTTTGCCTTTAAAATGAGGTAAAATTCAGGAAAAGTCTTGGTGAAGTAATATTTCGTTCAAATTACCTTAAATATTATTTGAATTGATAAGTGGATGTGGGTTGCAGGATTGAGTTCATGCGACATATATGTTTGTGAGTCAGTGAACTTTTGAGGAGGGTATATGATATGGGCGAGGGGATTACTGTAGGAAGGGGGGAATTGGATAACTGGCGAACTGGCGTAACGTATTGACCAATCGGATGGGAGGATTAGCGAGATTGTGTACGCCAAAGTTATTGGGTACAAAGAGAAATTACATTGTAGTGAAAGAATGGTAAAGACGAATGCATTTAGTCTTTCTGTTAATACATAAATTGTAATTTGTTACACCCACAAATCTGCGGCCAAAACTATGGATTCTCCTAACGGTTTTCAGAGATGTCCTTAAACGAGATTTAATGCACTTTGCCTCATCATAAAGAAAATAGATCCCAGCATTCAAATGATACTAATATATAAAGTTACTTTCCTCATTAATTAAAGTGATATTTGCAAAAATAATAGCAATTGTTTTCCATGGGATTTGGTACGGCTATTAACATTTTTAAACAAAATAAAGCAGTTTATACCACAGATTGCACCAGAAATAAAAAAAAAACATGTTGTTCTCAGCTATTTATATTTCACTCAATGCAATTCAATTTATGCCGTAATAATATGTACATATAATTTGTTAATTACTTAGAATTTCAGTCTATGATACGTATAAAGGTCACGCGTCATTCTTATTCCTAAGGCCTCTATTAGCCGAGGCAACTTGGACACTCCACCGGACGTTCCACCGGTGGAGTGTCTGGTTGCTCGGGTTTACTCCGCCCAGGTCACCGGTGGCCACCGGTGGCCACCGGTGGCCACCAGTATCCGTTCAAAAATTACCCAGCACACAGCAGTAGTTAAAATGGTGTTGTCTATCAATTTTGATAATTCTTTCGATAAATCTCTAGGTTTACTCGGTTGCCCTTTATTACTTTTCTTTAGTAAGTTTTCCTTTCTTTGCGTTACGTCACTTGGACAAGCGACACCTTCACCTTCTTGCAAATTGCGATCACCATCTTCATTCACCACCGCCCCCGGCGAAAACATATTAACACAGAAATTCAATTCACAAGAGCGAACAACTCACCACTAGTTTGGACTGTGAACTGAGATTGTGTGTCTGCCTGGAGCGTCGTAGTCAGGGCAGTATGAGGCGCGCGCATGCAATATTCAGTCACCGGTGGCGCGTCTGGTCGCCTCGGCTAGTAGGCTACATATACTCCAATGCCCCGGAACCTTGCTGAGCAACCCAAAGTGGAAGGCGCGGTTGCAGAGCTCAGTCGACTGATTTCGGTGGAAAGTTTGGTGGCGCGTCTGGTTGCCACGGATAATAGGACTCATTTGATTCTATGCCCCACGACTGACAAGTTCCACCGGTGGAACGTCCGGTGGCGTGTCTGGTTGCCTCGGCTAATAGGCCTCTAAGTCCGTACTAGTTTTGTGTATTTAAAATAAAACTAGAATGTGTTGCCTTGTGAATCATTTGTGAAATATCTCGTGCAATGTATCTGAACTTAAGCTCTTCTCTTCATTTTTTGAAGTTTGGTCAATTTACATTCCTTTATTTCACTGCCAAAGTTTCGGCAAATTTATTGCCATCCTCCAGGGATAATTGAAAACCATAAAACACAATTAACAACATGAACAGGTATAAAGAGAAAAATAACAATTGTTGTAACAACTTTGGTGATAACTACACCGTACATTTTTTTTTAAATCGGGTACACTAATTTAACAAATATCAACAAACCTGTGAAATTTTAATTACACTAACATGATGTCAACTATTCCAATTTACAGGGAAAATATAAACAGTTCCTTAGCAACAAGAGAACACACCAGATTACACCAAAAATTAATTTAGAAAAATCATGAATTTTTGCTTCATATAAATACAAAGGTGACATTTCTTTAAAAACTCTTTTGTGTAAATTTAATTCATAATCTATAATGTTGGTTTTATTAAAATCGAAACTATGGCTATTAGTTATGGCATGATCAGCAAGGGCACACGTCTGTTTTGATAATTTCATTGATGTTTTGTGTTGGTTCAGCCTATCTTTTAAATATTGTGACGTCTGTCCAATATAAATCTTGTCACAATCTTCACAGGGAATGGAATTAACAATATTGCTTTTTACATTTGTAGGAATTTTTGATTTAAGAGGGGTGTATAAAAACTTTATATTGAGAAAAATTAATATTTTTGAAAGCAATTTTAAAGTTAGTGTTTTTGAACTTAGTTTGAAATTAAGTTTATAACCGCATCAGTATTGGGGTGAGTCTTGTAGCGGGCGCATGATAGTTGTATACTTCTAAGCAATTGTATCTGCGACGATGAATACCATATCCAAACCCCAATTCTCCATCCCCATGATTACTTGCAGGCATGAGTATCAGAACGACCGCTATATTTGTCGGGCGAAAGAACTTTGAGAGGAGTATTATTTAAAGATCTGCGTGTTTAAGCACTGGGGAGGAGGATGAGAGGTCGGGCAATTTCGGGGAAGGGGTTGGTGGTCGGTTGAGTGTGGGAGTATGTTTGGGGTGGGGGTGGAGCCGCAGTGTAGCCGAGTGCTGGAATTTCCTCGGCGGACGGACTGCAGCAAACTCACTGGAGGAGATTTTGATGTGGAGAGAGTACGCCGTCTTGGATTTGTCAACTTTTGTTACCCTTAAGTGGTCTTTCCATCTTCGAACATAATTTTTATCATAAAACAATATGCAATACCTAACTGTCATTTATCAAAAAATCAGCAGAAATTCCGAAAATTCGTCCTTCACAGAACAGTCTCCCATGTCACGCCGGAAATCTCATGAGATCATCGTTGACGGCAGTATTTTTCTTCGTCATTTAGCTTCAGAATACAACGGGATTGAATTTCATGGATTACTAAGCAATATCAAATCAATATCTACAATATAATTATGGTCCGATTGGACACATAGGGTTGCGTAACTCATTAAAAGGATCGCATGTCTTGGTAGCAGAAAGGAGAATCAATAAGAGCACTCACAAAGATCTTAAATACTTCATTTCTTATACATGAATGCGCTGGCTTACATTGCAAAAAACGGAGTCGGTTCAGGTGACCTGTGGGGTTATTTTGTAATCTCACTTTAGTGAGAATACGTCATAAAATGTCACTTTTTCGTAGTTCAACTCAGACTTCCAGGCAGCGTGACCATCTTCGGATCTTAAGCAGTGAACTGCCGGTCATGTGCTGGTCTTTAAGACCATTCATCCGCTCTTATCCGTATCTTTCGACTCTTGATCCCTTTCATTACTCTCCGCCTGCCATTAATTCCATCTTACCTGTCATAAAGAACGTGACATGGAGCCACCATCGTTTCCACGTGAAGCTTGACTTGGAAAATAAACAAGGGCGCGAGAGATACAAACGATTCTAAATCGTATTCTTGTAATTTGCTAAACGTGAAGAACTTCAGCATTTTCAACTCCAATATATTGGGCACCTGAAGGTATACTTTGTTTGAAATGCTTATGTTATTATTAGCTTGAATTATCTGTGTATACATTTCGTATCAATATTTCCCAAACATTGTTGCTAATACCTTTGTTTTCGTGTGCCTATCCGCCAGTGTATGGAGATTGGAATTCAGTTATTTATACCATAATTTCATAATTTTAACAAATGTTGCCTTAAAATCTACGTTCTTGGTAGATATTTCCCGTGCTTGTGAATCGAACACTAATTAGATGCACTTAATTTATTTTAAATATTTAGTGATCGCTTACATGCCGCTTGTAGTTTTGACTGTATTTAGATTTTCGTGGTATGTACAGTGTAAGATATCTTCCGTAAGATGTTGAGGAATCTGGGTATTCGCTAGTCTCGGCATCTTTTATTTGATATAAGGTAATTGAAGCTTCGACAATTCACGAACCGTTCGTGAGCCGATCATTAAGAGGTGGAAACGGATCTCCCGATCTTTCCACTAAGAGTCACTAAAAAGGTGAGATTACAAAATAACCCCCCTGTAGGGGTCTACGGGTGACGATGCTGGTCACAGCAGAGGGTCAACAGGTAGCGGGCGTTGGCCGTGTTGGTGAGCGTTCTTCGGAGTACTTAGTGGCGTAGCGTCTCGGAGTATACAAGTGAATCAAGTGACCGCCTAAGCGCGGCCGCGAGTTTATATAGGGAATGCCCCCCCGCCGCTCTCCATAACAAAATAATGAGATACTTTGGGGATCTGCTTATTTGCGCTGGTCTAAAACTGGTAGTGCTTAATGTCTAATTTTGATGTTTTGCTTTTTTTTAGAAAGTTTATTTATTTTTTGAGGGTATATACAATTTTGTAACAACTCTTCATTGTCCTTTTTGAAGGTTTTCATTTTACACGCATAAATTTGTAGAATTTTACATTGGGTACGGTTCTTTAGGGTTTTTTAACATACGTTTCATATTTCAAAATAATCACAATTATGAATTCGGAAATGAGTAAAAGCACATTTTTACATTTAGAAATCCCATTACTAGGTTAAAATTTTTTGCATTATAACAATTATCTTTCATTTAATATTTGCATGTATGTAATTTTAAAATTTATCATACATCATAGGTTTTTAAAAACACGTTTCGTATATCAAAAGTATCACAATGTAGAATTGTAAAATATGTTATGGTAGTTCTCATTATCTTATCAAGAAGTTATTGTTCGTATTATTACTACAGTTATCTACCATTTTCATATTTTCAGATACTTTTAAAAGTTTTAGTATTCTCATAAATTCACATTTACAAAGACAAAGACGCGAAGATGTAAATTCACATTTACAAAGACAAAGATTTTTTGCTTAGAGGCCAAGAGACGGTAAGTGACAGGGTGTTGAGGTTGGCCTACGCGTTTTTGGGATTGCCCCAAAAAACCGAGTGGGTCCATACCGCCAAATAAGGAGATCGTGAGAGGTGACAACCGTGAGAACTAACTTGTTGACGCACATCGTTGGTTTGTACGTCATTTTCCGTGGGGGAGGGGAGACCACATCCCGTTGTTCCCTAGGCCACTCACTCTAGGACGTTGCATGAGTGTATTGCATACGCTCATGCATCGATTCACGCAGGAAGATGGTGCAAAAAAGTGAAAAAACAAGGCCTTAATCACTGCCTGGGTTAAGAAACCAGGGGGTCAGGGGCCAGGGACGCAACAATATTTTAATTTTTAACATTATTTCACACTTATATTTCTCCGTGTATTGAATGGTTCTATTGACTTTGAAACCCATTGCGATTTCAATATTTTGATGAAAGTGGGCGTGTTATTTCAGATTCACCTGTTGTATGGCGATTTCTGAGGCAAGCCGATGCTCATGAAGCGCTCGTATTTCTCATCTCTCATATCCTCCTAAAGTTCTACGTTCCTCTTCTTGCTTCTGCTGCTGTTCTTTACTGAGGCATCGTCCTCCCGTATGTAATGTTTCAGTCGCGGTGTTAGGTTTTATTGTGGTATCTCGCCCGCGAATGTTCTATTGGTGCTATGTTCACCCCAACCATGGGCTGGGTCCCATGTTTGCCGAGATTTCATGTTCTCTCTCATTCGACAATTCCATTACAAGCAAAATATGGACCATTAGCTTTCGTTGCTTTTGTCTTTGGATTTTTTATATTTTTTTTCTGCATAGAGTTTTAATGAAAACACTACCAGTTGAATGTCTGCTCCGCTGGGGTAATACGCCTCATTTTGACAGCTGCATCTATGAGATACACACTTTGTTTCGTGCCTATTAGGTACCTACCTTTTCGTCTAGCTTCTACACTATAGCAGAGAGGATCTTACTTGGAACGATTGCAATTTAGATTGTAATTAATGCTTATTTTTTCACTCCAGTGAGAGAGAATCTAGTGTAATTTTAATGCAAAAATGATTACTCTTTACTATCAATACCATCTGAGTAATCTACCGATTAAAGGTATTGTAACATACTCGTACTCACATATAAGCAAACTCGCACATAGAAAAACATTCGTGTATATTTTTGAAACTCCGGCAGACAAATTGTACAGAAGGTGACGCAGATTATTCTATTACATTAACTTTGCATAATTATAACGCCAATATTTCAATTTCAGACCTATTTATTCATATTGAAAGAGTTAAAATATTGCGCATTCCTCCATATGGAACACCAAGTGGCGGGATTTAACGACGGCGTGAAAATTACAACTATAGGTAAGAACCGGAACCACGCTAGTTTTTAGAACATTCCAGATAAACGGAAGTACGCCAGTAGCGAAGCTTCTAGAAGGACGACAATGCATCAGCGATCAGCTATATAAGCCGATATACGTTAACAGTCGGGGCTGTCTAAAAAATCCAGGTGCTGCCGGTCCTAATTCTGGAGAGTGGACTCACATTAATACTGTACGATTTTCACGACCAAACGGGATCCCAACTAAGCCCATGCGGTTAAAAAAGAAGTTTACCTTACGTAATTGGTGCGAAATAAAGTCGGAGGGAGTTAATAATATTGTGAAACGTGAGAAGTGAGATCCGGAAGTTCGAGCCTTGACGTGACCAGCCAGGAGACTCCGAGGTTATTACCGCTAGAGAGACGCGGGAGTGGAAGAAACCAAGCGTTGGGGCGAGCCGGTAGAACCCGAGGTTATTACCTCTAGAGAGACGTGGTAAAGGAAGGAACCAAGCGTTGGATGTGGTTTTGGGGATAAAGACGAGACCACACATCTTACGACACCTGAAGCGAGGTACTTTGAAGGGAGAAATTATCCCGATATTGTAAAGGATTTGATTTATGTTGTGTTATGCCCGTATTGAGTGTTTTTATGTGTTGGGAAAGTGATTGATTCATGAGTGAAGAGCATACGCAAGGAAGTTGCAACGCTAGCCACTGAAACTTGACGTCGCGAGTGAATTGACTGCGATTGGTGGGTGGAAACGAGACAAAAATAATAACAACCGTAGCTAGTTTGATTAACATCTAGTAACAGCATTTATATAACCACAATTATTACAATAAAAAACAAGCCCACAGGCTAAATACCGTTAACTGTGTCTATACAAGACGGTCACAAGTGGCACCAACCAGATACGTCCTTCTCCGGCCGCGGTCAGGTTCTTGCGGAGGTCGTCCAACTATTCCCATGTATATGCTGTGGATGGTGTTAACATAAAGGCGACAGATGAAGTGAAGTATCTTGGAGTTACGATAACCTCGAACCTATCGTGGGGAACACACATAAGAAGTATTTGTCCCTGAGCCCAGAGCCCTGAAGAAGCTAGGATTCGTCAAGCGTATTGTGAGAAGATTTTCGGATGAAAAAGTAAAAGAGAGGTGCTATTTCGCACTCGTCCGGCCACACCTTGAATATGCAGCGAGCACATGGGATCCGGTGCAGAAAGACTTAATCCGGGAACTTAATACAATACTAAGGAAAGCTGCGCGATTCGTCAAAAACTGCTACGGGCGTGCAGACAGCGTTACACAGATGTTAAACGAATTAAGCTGGGAGCCGCTAGAGACTCGGAGGCTGCGCGCTAGGCTTAGATTGCTTGATCAATTGAGAATAGATATCATTCAGAGCGACACGGAGAACATCCTATTAGAACCCCACTATATTTCCAGGTACGACAGGATTTTCGAGTCTCGAGGTTTCGAGGTAGAAAAATTGGCACAAAGTTAATATATGTAGGTGAGGAGTGATTTATATGTGTTATTTGTGGCGATAACTACCTTGAGAGGCTTTAACATATTTTTAAAAAAATATTCCACCTTATTTTATTCATTGAAAACAACGAAGTTATTAATAATTAAATTTTCAGGAAATTTTCCCTTTCCTTGCAGTTCAGCTTTTAAAA
This sequence comes from Pyrrhosoma nymphula, assembly GCA_963573305.1. Taxonomy (NCBI): domain Eukaryota; kingdom Metazoa; phylum Arthropoda; class Insecta; order Odonata; family Coenagrionidae; genus Pyrrhosoma; species Pyrrhosoma nymphula. The sequence goes on along the minus strand of OY754330.1, from coordinate 18,869,259 downwards.
ATTTTGGTTTGAACCACGGTGTCTGGCTGAGTGTGTGCCCTGAAGACAATAATCGAAGAATTTATAAACCTTTTTGTGCTGTATGTGTAGGTGATACCAATATATGGGCGAATGAAATCGAAATGAGTTAAATTATATTGTGATTGTGGTGATATAACCTTAAAAAAAATCAAAAGTGTGAGAATTGAATCTTTGTCGAATGCCATGCTCACTTTATCCACCCCAATTTTTATACCGTATTAGGTGAATGAAATTTCTTCATTCGTCACAGAATATCGGGTACCTACGCGGCCCAATGAGAGCAAATAAGCATTTAACTTTTCATGCAAAGCCTTGGCATTCAAGTGCCGAAATAGTTCTTAGCGAAAGTAAAATCTATAAAGAAACTTGCCATTGCGTTCATAAAGCTGTATGAAATTGTTTTATTTTATGGCAAATATTTAGTCCTCTATTTGGTCCTCATGTTACTTCTATTTTCCTGCGGCTGTATGCTTACCTCTGAGCCAATTTTCCTTAATTTTACGTATCGATGGAGTCTAGTAACGAAACCTTCCTACCCTTAAGAAATCGTCATCATCAAATGGAACTTCTGAATGAAGCGTCTTTGGCGAAACCTGTAGCGTTTGCCTTCTCGAAAATGGAAGCGTTCGGTTGCCAACTCAGCCATTTCAATAAAAGAAAGAAACTTGCCCTACGTCTGTCTCTATGGGGAAGCTGTGAATTGGTTCCGTCTGTCTCAAGGGCAGCCGACGTCTTTTCCTCTTGCTGCTGTATCTATACCGATATAATACCACCAGCGCCCGACCATAGTGGTGGCGGCACTCAGAACTATATTCCATTTACACTTCATAGTCACAAGTAGTGTTAGCGGTATGCTGCAGCACAAAAAGGTGCCATGGTGGTAAAATTCCCAGCATCAGTTTTCTACTAAATTTAAATGAGTCGTTTGCTTTACAGCACCAATGTTTAACTAAAATACTGAAACTGCGGTATAGAATCTCAGAAGAAACACTTAGCATGTTTGATTCTTTGGTCTAATGAGTAATTACATTGGGTAAATCCGAATTTATTTTTACACGGCGTACTTGTATCCCCTGAACCCCTACTTGAACCTGAACCCTCCTGAACCCCTACTTGAGGCTTGACTTGGTAATCACCGTGAATGTTTTCTGAGGCTTTGAATTTTTTCTGGAAAAAAAATATGCATGCATAATATTTACTAACTCTCTTTATCCTTGCGATACACAGTGATCGATCTCATGGTTTAATCACGGGACAAAAGGCTAATATTGTACGCTGTAACAATATAAGTACGCTGCATGTATGCGTAGTTGAAGTTTATATGTAGCTAGTGAACGAATGAGCCATACGGGATAAAAACTCTGCCGAAAATATTCGTCTTTTTGGCGGTGGTGAGACAATGTATTGGAAGAATTAAAAATTCTGAGCCATCAGCCGAACGTCGTGGTTGCAGGTCAACAGTCATGTGCGGTTTGCATATCGGACTTCGTGGCTTTTTTGAAAACTTCCTCGCCAAATGTAGAGGAGTGCTTGCTGTGACTATTCACGTATTAATTTTTTAAATAAAATACAGGATTAGGTGCGATAATTATCACTGAATGTGTCATAAAAAATAGTATTTATTTTTCGCACAAAGCGTTTTTTATGAGGCTTCATGTTAAAAACCTCTCCTCCTTTGGTTTTGTTTTTTATGTTGATTTTGTAACTAAGAGGAAGAGTTTGTTTTTGTGTTCCCATTTTCACAGTAAGAAAGTTAATCCTTAGAGATCCTAAATTTATGACTGAAAACTTTTTTTATCTTTGTAGTATTATAATTATTACTAACTGTATTCCTTGTATTGTAATGTAGCCCTGAAGAAGCCTCATTAATAAAAAGGCGAAACGTCGGCGGAAAAAGGAAGTTGAGTTTCTTATAAAAGACATGACCATTAATTAATCAATTCTGTAGTAGTATTATTGCTTTTTAAAAACTCATAAAAAAATATTGGTACTGTTTTTAAGTGCCGCCCCATGCCTAGTTTTTGGGCTTGTTCCCAGAGCAGCGGCGGCAAAGAGTGCTGAGATATCCACGCCCACCGTTGCCAATGGTTTCGGACGAAAACACACAAGGGTGCGTGGCTGGACGGACGGAGTAAAGGCAAACACGGATAGGCGAGCCACCCGAGCTCTTGGGAAACGGTGGGACTCTGGAGAATTGCTTCATGTTTACCTCCACCCAAGAAGGGGTGTAAGGGGGTGGAGACATTAGAACTGGGTACAAAAAGAGAAATAAATAGAAAAGGGCGGAGAGGAGAGGTGTATTGTTCGCAGTCTCCGTGGAAGGAGTAGAGGGAAGGAAATCCTCCTCCTCATCACTCGCGATTCAAAGCCACGTTGAACTGCTCCGATCGGTTTATTCCGCTCCCTGGATTAAAAATAAATGAGGGACGGTGATGAAATGGTTCGCGGGAGTGATCGACTTCGGACATCACGTCGTGCGCATCCTGTTGGCGGGAAGGAGAAGCTGAAGGGAGAGAGAGCAGCATTGTTGCGTGGTGTACGATGCTTCTCAACCAGTCCTCCTTTTTTAACTTCCTCCTGCCTCCAATCCTCCTTCCTCCGCCTTTTCATCTCAATTCCCAGAGTTTCAAATTCGTTCAGGCGATTGATTGAAGGAAGAGCTTTCATGCGGTATATAGAGGCTCTTATTCTTCCTTTATTTTTAAATTCACCTTAACAAATGGGCTGCGTACGAGAGAGAATATTCTCTAAATATCTAGAATAGATATAGGCAAGGGTCTGACGGATTTGCGATTTCTCGTATGGATTACTACAAGCGCCAATTGTTTCAGGCGCAAATGGAAAAATACGCATGCGCGAAAAAGATACAGATTGTATGATTTTGCCATAAATCTTTTATTTCTTGTGAAAAAATGCTGTAATTATTCCTTTTGTTGTAAGACGTTTATCAGCTTCCATTTAAAATACGCCTGGGACCACACGAGACATCGCCATCGCAACCGTAAGTAAACAAAGAAGATGGCTGAGAAAGTACACTGCGAACACGTCATGAGAAGGACTGGACGGAATTATTGCGCTGCAATCTGGTTCCAGAATTTTTCAGGATGCAGAATTGACTGAACAGTTACCTTTTTAAGTTTCCCATGAGATAAATAGGTAAATTCCTAATTAAATCTGCAAGATATTCAATTAAAGAGTACCTGTCGCGCTGTTGCGCTGATAGTTAGCGCCTGACCGCTAGAGTGCTCTGGGTGAAATGTATAACCATTGGTGTAATGTGAGAGTCACACCCTTGGATATAGATATAGAAATGTGACATCAAAACAAAATATTTGAACATCTGACGTCTGCCAAACAAATGTATTTCAATGTAGAGATAAACCACCTTATAAACAACTCTAATTCATTGAAAAATAATCAAAAGTAAGGATAAAAATACATCCACCACGAAGTTTCAGCGAAATTGATGAAGGTTTAATGGCAAGATTTTAACTCAGATTTTGGATTAAACTCACCAATAATCAATAATTAGATTTCGTGGAAGCGTTAGTTAGTTGAGTGGAGTACTTTAGATAACATATATTTTTTTAGAGGAAGTCATTCTCAGCCGTCAGTTAACTATCTGTCCTGCGACTTATACCTCGTAACTTCTTCCTCAACGCATGAACCGACTGGAAGCGATGAGAAAAAGATTAAGGAACAGCCTGTTGGACTGACCCGTGCTGGCCCTGCTACGCTGCTAGCGAATTCGTCACACCACGCCTCCCTGATACCTATAATACGTAAGGTGACCAACTTTTTCACAATGAAAAGGAGGACAGAAATTATTTTTTTTACAATGAAAAGGATGAAGCAAATAAAAAAATACAAATATCGTAAATAAAAGAAATATTTCATTCATTTCAACAATAATACACTACATATAATATGATAAATGCATAACAAAAACATTTGTGACCGTTTAAACTGTGACTATGCTTACATACATATTAATTATTATTTAATGAGTACTTTTTCAATGAATGAATATTTTTAATCAATGTATTACCTTCTAACAATATATTGGAAATATCTGAGCACAAATTATCTTTCATATCGAATTTTACGGCAAGAGCTACAGCTAGAGTATCAACATTCAATTTCGATTTTTCACTTGCCCAAAAACTCATTAGCAATTTCAAAAAACTCTTTCAACTGCTGCATTAGCTCCGGGGAAGCACAATGTAAATTGAACAAGAGCAAATAAATGTAATAATTTCAACATGTTGAATGCGTCTCGCCGCACTGTATATACCGAGCCTTGACGAATCGTCATATAAAGTACATATTCGTCACATCACGTGTAACATTGGCTTGGCTTGGCATCGATCAAATTCAGAGATTTACAGATTAGTCTTCAAATATCGAAAAGGAGGACATGTAGGAGGACACTTATCGAGGGAGGACAGAATTTACAAAAGAAGGACTGTCCTCCCTAAAGGAGGACGGATGGTCACCTTATTTATTAATAGGGATTTAAGGGATAGGGTCTGTGTGGGGGACAGATTACTGGATTCTCGTAATAGCCCCGGCAGTGACATTAATCAGTGGTATATACCGATCGCTTCACTTGTGTCACTTGGATGGGATTTCATGTGCTAAATTCGTCTGATGTGTTGTACGTTTATCTGTGGACCCCATGGCGTCTTTCGATATGTCAAATTTACCGTTCAGACCATTATTAGCATGCTATACCTATGCGCTTGTAGGTAAAAACAGTGCCAAATTTTTTTTGAAAAAGTAGTTCATACATTTTTTTTGGAGTGGAACTTCTATACAGTCGTTAAGTGTTTTACCCTCGCTGTAAACACGTTTTAATGAGGAGTAAAACCATCCAATGAACGACAAGTGACTACGACACGGAAAAACGTCAAATTACATCAGCTCACTTTGATACCAATACCAAAGAATTATTAATGGAGCTGGAGGGATGAAAATTTACTTGATATGAGTTTCTTTTATTGACCACTATTTTATATTATTATGTTTTATGGAGAATTGGTCATGAAAAAATGTCTCTTATCTTCTCTTGCCAACGTTTCGAAACTTTATTGTTTCATCTTCAGTGCTAACAACAGTAGCATTGTGTTTTTTTACGCAAATTATTGAAAAAAATATATGTAAGCATAGCAATACCTTGAGGCAAGAGAAGAAAAGTAACATTTTTTCATGACCAATTCTCCATAAAACATCGTAATATGAAATTTTACTGGAATGTTCCAAATCACCAAATAAGTCAGGAAAATTTGCGAAATTCTCCGTATATCGAGCACAGACAGAAATTCGTTTTTTAAGGTACCTAGTTAAAGCGAAAAATCACTTCCCCGAGAATTTGATCACCCAGAATTTGATTTGATGGGTGGATTTTTCTCCATCCAAGACATGGATGTTTGTGTTCGTCTACTATTAATGTTATCACCCGATCTAAGAGGCCATTACGAGCTGTTTTCGGGGTAGTTGAAATAAATAAAATAAAAAAATAAAAATAGATAACAAACATTTTGTTTGTAAGGTTTTTTAGCTGTACGGCGTTAAAAAATGAGTCAAGTAATGCTAACCCAGCGACTTGTTGATTGTAATCGCATTTATGCCGAAATCGCTGGATATTGTCGTCGTCGCAAGATGAAAGTGAGCGTTGTTTCATTCGGGGCGGAATCTTAAATGATTCTCGCTTTTATAATATTTCTTGCAAGCGGTTAAATATCGGCATTTTAAAATTTAGGTGACTGTGGCTCCATCTAATAACGAAATTTTAACATTTAAGTGACTGTGGCTCCATCTAATTACGTCATATTGAAACTTTAGCGGCTGTAGCTCCATCTAACAACGGCATTTTAAAACTTATGTGACTGTGGCTCCATCTTACAGCGTTCCTGAGTCTGTGAGTGAGTGACAAGGACTTTTCTTAAATGGATGAAGGGTCATCTTCCCACCTGATTTCTGATCTCGATTCGCCATCGTTTCTCCATCCAGCTGGCGTGGAAGGGTGAGTGAACAACCTTGAGATTAATCTGTGAAAGGGATTTATATGATTTGACTGCAAATAACGATCCGATTCTGCTCAATAACACTGGAAAGCTTGTGAACCGTTTTGACTCTCCAGCTTTTTAATTTATTCGACTTTCCCCTACCGAGTAGATGTCAACATCTTCCCGAAAACAAATCTTAAGCTGAGTGAGAAAAAAGCTTAACCTCCATCACCATTTTGGAATTTTCCAATTCCAGCATTTTGTTTTTCTCGCGCACAACAGTTCAATCTCAAAATTTTATTCCTATGGACGCCATAACTAACTATAGAATAAATGAAAATGAATGAAGCTGTACGGCCTTAGTATATCAGTAATGAGAATAAAACACCAAGATGCCATAATATTTTTGTCTTCCCCTCAATTAAATTCTCATGCAAAGCAAAAATCAATAGCAAACTTACATTTATAGATTTATTAATTACAAAGACGAAAGGACTATCTTACAATATTTATGGAAAACCACACACACGTCAAACTACATTATTATCGATTCCTTTATTCACTATAGCGAGAAAATAGCAGTATTACATTCACCGGTCCACAAATTTGTAAATGATCCCCTAAGTAAAAGTGATTATTGTGACGAATTCAATTAAGATTAAAGATATTGCAGAGAGCAAAGTGGCTTCAAAGAATGATTAGTGAACAACATAGTCTAAAAACATAATAAGAAAATAATCGCAAATTCTACCACCCATTTTAAGGAAGAAACATCCCGATACATGATTTCTCCTTTTGATCCTCAATTGACTAGAGGCCTTGATCAAATAGACAGTGGGGAAAAAAGTTGCTTACAGCAAAATGAACAATCTGAAATATTTCCTAGGAAACACGGAAGACAAAATTGCCGCACAAACAAATCAGGCATTTACAGAATAACCTCCGGCTCTTGTGGAAAGGCATGCATCGGACAGACGCGCAGAAATATCTCAACCATGAGGTTTGTGTTTAGATCGATGGAGATAATTTAGATCACATAACTAGGGAGTTACGTGACACAATGGTTCGAAATTTTGTTGTGTTTGAAACATTCAAATGGATAAGTTGAGCGTCTGATATGTTGATTATTGTGGCTCAAATCGAAATATTTGACACCATCAACGATATACCGCTGAAAATCTTGATCGGAAAGGTTGCTTGAGATATTTACTAATGGTTTAAATATACCAAATCCTTGAACCCTTCGTGATTGTACCACGTGACTCCATAGTTACGTGACCGGGATTATCTCAATCGTTTAAAATACAGCAAGGTACAAAGAACATCACTTAACTCAGGACAACTTGCAATTTATAAAACAAACATAAAACGATCTACTCTACGCATACGAAAGCACCCACATACACAAAAACAGAAGTAACCTTATTAACAGCAGTAATGGCTCCGTCGCATTCTCTTCATTGTTCTCACTCTTAGAGCAACATTTAGCCAAGGAAATGTTCGCTATTCCTCTACCACCCAGGCCTCCCCCTGTCCCCCCCCCCCTCTCCTCCACTCCTTGCACCAGGGGCCTTATTCAGTAAGGACACGAAACGGTCGAACCTAGGATAATCCGTGGGTTTGACGTCACAGCCCCCCCGACAAATCTCAACTATATAATGACCCTATTTGAAATTGGGCTGTGACGTCAAAATTTCGTCACTTTCGAGACTCGGAAATTTCGTGAACATACAGAATAGCCCCCCAGCTCAAACGTTTGTTATTACCTCCCACTTCCCCACCCCTCCGTCAACGGTCAAATAGTTCTAAACCTCTCCCACACCCCTTCCAACTCCTTGTTTACAAACATCCATATATACTGACGGATTGTTCCTTTTCTTCCGCTTTAAGCAACTTCAGTGCACTGAATAGAGAGCCACCTTGTGGTCGAAATACGCGTATTCGCTTCTCAACGCACGTCCTCCTCACTTTCATTTCATAATCACAATTCACAATGACATAAGGGTTACCTTCGATCAAAAGTTGATGTCCCATGAACATATTTCTGGTATTTCTAAAAAGGCAATGTCGATAGTGGGAATTCTCTATCGGCTCAAAGAAATAAAACGGACCCATTTGCCCTAAAATATGTGTTTCTTGGATGTGTACTACCCATCCTAGAATATTGCTCTCCCATCTGGTCAACTGCGTCCCCCAACCACTCTTAAATTACTCAACCGCCCCCTTAAAGAAGTTCCGCCGCGACTGTGTGAGTCAAAACAAATACTAAATTCCACATTTTTTATATTTTGTCCAAAAAATCCTACTTTCACTGATGAAATGAGTTACCTATAGAAACCCAAAAGTAAGGTACGAAATATGCAGATTATTCCACAAATGTATTTTAAATGAGCACTTTTTTCCAGCCATAGGAGCCGACAGCAGCGCCATTTCCTACGAATTACCGTATTTTGATTTCAATTACGGGATTAATTCCCTAATAACTAATAAAATAAGGTGGTAAGATGCCTATATTACATTTTTATCCAATTTTCTGGATTATTTCCTTCTTATAAATAGTTTTCCGCAAAAATGGCATTTGTATTTCATGGAAAAATACTATTTTTCCCCGTGTTTCTCTCATACTCCCATTGAACACAAGTTTTCTACAAGTAGACAGAATATAAATGAAATGAAATTAAGTCATTTTACGGTGGAACCAACTTAACTTCTTTTTAGCCATAGTCCATCACCGCGTGCCCTCCCTTAGACATAGCTAATGTTAAGAAATCCTATCATATCTTGGCCTATCACACCCGGCTGACTTCGGACCTTAAATTCCTGCACTCCATCATGAATGGGTCCTTCCGCTCTGATCTTCTTCTTTCCTATTATTTTTCACTCCGCATCCCAGCCCGCATCACTCGCAATGTGAGTCTGTTACACACACCCAAATTCCGTCTCTCCATTTCCCAACGATCGCGATTCTACCGCCTACCTTCATCTTTCAATGCCCTAACTAATAGTCACCCCACTACCCTTGACCTTTTCTCCTCATGCAACGTATTTTTCTCCCAACTGAAACGTAATGCGTAACATTCATGTCATCTTCACCTCATTCTTGCCTTGTTTATATTTTAAATATTTGTTTTGTTTCTACTATTATTGTCGTTTTTCTTAATTTTTTCTGTTAATTTAACCCAATGTTTAGGCCTTAGTTGCTGTTTTTGGAGTTTTTGATTAATAAATAAATAACATCGGACTTAGCTCGCAGTTTTTTACTTCGCTCTTTCGAGTTCGTTTAAGTGTGACATCCCGATGTTGGATATAGTCGACCCCTTCGTGGAAGTTAATTCTTGCGAAAAAGTGAGTGAATGTTTCGAGTGATTGTGTGTTCCCGGTAGTGCCTCATCTTTTCCTGAGTCCCCAACAGCTCCGCCAAATAACCACTGGGAAGAGAGCCTGTCGTCTGCAGGTGCCCCTGGCACGGAATAACTTCCTGTAAACGCCTTCGAGTGTATGAATGTGAGTACCCTTCTATAGTGGTTCATAGCCTGGGCCCTGAATCGACTTGTAGGACTTTGTTACTATAGGGTGTGTGAGTGTCGTCTGTGATTGTGCCTGACTTGGAAGAAATTCCCATAAACAAACAAAAAAGGGTATGGTTGAGTATCCAATATTGGCATTACTGAACGTGGCCCATTCTACCGTGCAAAGAAACCAATTTTGGGGATTGCACTTGTGACTGTGCATGTTTAAGAATGTGATTACATGTAATGTGCTGGTGACCGGCTATGTTTAGTACAAAAATATTACCGCCTCTTGGTGTTGCATTCTTACTATTGAGAAACTATAGAACAATTAATACTCCATGTGAGCAGGAAAAATATTTCTCAGAACACTCCTCAGGCACGCGGTTTTGTTTATAATTTATGCTTTATCAGACCACAAAAAAAACTATTTAAAATAATTCAATATATCTTACCATATTTCTCGCTGCGGCATACTTCCGGGCCACCGTATATTTGGAATACTCGGTCCCAAAAACTGTACTATTATCCATTGATCTTTTCATAAAATGACAATAAAGACCATATTGTTCTGAGATGTAGTCTTTTCTTCTGAAAGGGTGCCACTAAGATAATTCCAATGACTTGCCATTAGGAGTGGACTTATTGAACAACACATTTGGGTAGCCAAGATTATCTACTGATGTTATCGAAAGCAAAGTGATAACTAACCCCCTTGCCTTTAAACTATTTTCAGTTACCCATTCCAGCCCAAATGTAGCTTATCTATGATTGGTGCATAGGCAAACCGATGTGAAGTCATTTTTTTCTGGCGCCAAAGTTCCTCGCACATTTCCTTCCCAGTTAAGCCTCTCCAAGTAATTTCGAAAATTAGTATTCGTATTCATAAATGTCGACTAAGAAGCATATATTTCCTCAAATGACTAAGTGATTTTAGCTTTGGCTAACTAATTTTTTAACTTTAACCATGTGATCTATATCATTAAACACATAGGCATGGAGCGAATAAGTAAGCCATAGCAGAAGTTGTATGCATTTTATTCTTAGCACACTCGGAGGATATATCGCACTAGTATACATAAGTATACTAATATAGGACGAGGTGGTCTACGAACGCTTAGATTGTCAAATGCGGCGAATCGAATGGTCGAGGCAAGTATCATATATATTATTTCTCAAGGGCTTTTTTTTTGTCGGTACGCCATAACTTCCTTAATACTTCATCAATTTTCATTAATGAAGGATCGTTTTAAAGATTTTCTTAACCACTATACCGGAAAAATATATAAATTACTCACATTTCAGTTGTTTTTCGAAAACTTATAATGAAAAAAAAACGGTTTTTTGAAATCCCGCCCTCGACCTATCGATCCTCTATCGAGAATATCGAGATATATCGAAATGAAACCGAATTCAATTTCATGCATCTATTATCTCAATCCACATTTAATTTCGACTTAAAATATTGATTTAAGGTATTCGATCTGCTGATCTAGGTATTTATAAAATTAACTAAATTAATCAAAACTTGAATTTATATTTACTTCCCCAAACCGCTCGCAGTCGTTTGTTTTTACTTAGTCCATGGCGACCAACTTACTTCGTCTCTGCTCTCTACGATAAACAAACCCGGCGATCAAATCAGATTATTCAATTTAAAGAAATCTACACAAGTTCAACTCAAAAGTAAGTACCGTATGGATTATGACGCACTAACTACACGGTACTAACTATACGGTGTGCACTTCAATTAAGTGGGATTTGAGGAAGTTACAGTGCGAATGCTTCGCACGGGTCGACTAGTATTACAGATTCTTGAATTATTACTCACTAGCTATGCCTCTAGAGATCGCAGTAATATCTTCTAACGATGTAAGTAAGCCGCAAACTACGAAATCCAGAACATTTACAACGATGATGAACAGATTAGTAGCTTATTACTCAAACACCTCCTCACACAGCTGCCCCTTAAATTCACACTCGTGGTATCAGCGTTTGTGTCATTGGGTGAGAAATTTAATGTTGGTTTGGAGAGTAAAGCATTTGTAAAATCTATCATAACCTTATTAATGTTGGAAATTCCCTATGTAGTTACCTACTTGGGGGTCGTGCATAAACTGCGTTACCGTAGTTTTTTCTCAACCCCCCCCCCTCCCCGCCCCCGACATGTAACGTTGTCTCTACAAATGAAACTTTCAATTCAAAAATATTTTCTCAGAGGCTTTTATTAGCTTCACCTGTATGTTTGTTTGTTTCTTTGTAACCGACTCCTTTGGACTCGATTTTGACCCACTTTGAACGATCAGATTTCCTTTACACTTTGTAGACTCATCAAGGACCGATGACAATACAATAATTTTATAAGATTTTCTCAATATTCTAATCAGGATCGCCAGGATTAATAATTTTCTTCAATTGAACAGATCCTTTGCGTTAGAATTAGAGGGATAGAGTAAGCACCATCAGTGTGTTGGCAGGATGGTGTAGTGGATAGGGTCGTCAACTCTCACCTAGTGGGCCAGAGATCGCGGCTCAACGATGGACGTTTTTTTTGTTGTCTTTAATTTGATGGTTTAACGGCCAGTTATAATTTAATTTTAATTGCAGCCAGCTTAGAGGGGAGAAGAAGAGTCTTATTCGCTTTTCGTATTTGCTAAATTTGTTTGTCTGTTCGTTTGTAACCGACTCCTTAACACTCAACTCCGAAATAATTCTTAACGATTTCACTCCTAGACTAAAAAACACTCTTTAATGATAACTCAAACTAAAAAGTGAAAAATAATTCTTAATATAGAAATATAAAAATAAATGAAAAATATTAATATTATCGTGAAAAAAAGCGTGGGGTGCTCGATGTATCAGTTCTTGAAAATATTCAATCGGAACGATTAGTAGAAAAATGGTACTAAAAATATGGCTCAAAGCATAATCTTTTCCCGCATTTTCCATTCAGTAATTTGGGTAAACAAGTACAAAAGGCATGTCAAATTAACTAAGCAACGGAACACCCCACGCTTTTTTCACGATAATATTAATATTTTTCATTTATTTTTTTATTTCTATTTTAAGTATTATTTTTCACTTTTTAATTTGAGTTATCATTAAAGCGTGTTTTTTAGTTTTTTTAACTATATTTATTTTTAGGGATACGTTTATGAAATAAGACACATAAAATAGCCGAACTGGATATATAATAGAACTATCTAATCTCAATTGGAACAAGTAATATTCATTTTTAAATTCTAAAAATCAACCATGAATCACTGCGCTAGGTGCTGTGCTCATCTACTTTGTTCTCTCCCCTTCCAACATCTCTTACTGCTGCCTTGAAAAGTGTTGTCACGAGGTCGCTATTTAACTTGCGAGAAGGTTAAAACGTTTAGCAAATTGATGGTATGAAGACTTGCAACATTGTAGAGCCAATGGTTCAGTTACATTAAGTTAAAGTAGAAGCTTGGGGTGTAAGAAACACCCCAAGCGCCCTTACTTATGTTAAACTCTGTATTATTGTCGACGCGATATTGTCGAGTACGAAACGTAAACAGGAGCATTGCAAAGGACTATTTTATTCATAGCTGTTCACCGCTCTCTCACGAGAATTTTTGTACTCTCGTCGCGATGGTCTCGTCGCGTCTCGCCATTAGCGATATATTGTCCCGATTTTCGTCTTGAGTATCCGACCGCGATCTCGTCTCGAGTCTTCGTGGCAACATTAAATGAGCTTATTTTTAAGGTGACCAACTTTTTTACAATGAAGGAGGACGCAAATCAAAAATACATATATCGTACATAAAAGAAACATTTCATATATTGCAACAATAATACACTACATATAATATGATAAATGCCTAATAAAAACATTTGTGATCGTTTATATAGTGATTATGCTTACATAAATATTAATTATTATTTAAATGAGTACTTTTCCATTGAATGAATATTTTTCATTTATGTATTACCATATAACAATATATTGGAAATATCTGAACAAAAATTATCTTTCATATTGAATTTTACGTCAAGAGCTACAGCTAGAGTATCAATATCAATTTTCCACTTGCCAAAAACTCATTAGCAGTTGAAAAAAACTCTTTCAACTGCTACATTAGTTCCAGCACAACGTAAATTGAATAAGAAAAAATGAATGTTCACATGAAATATGATTATGTTTGAAATGGCTGAATATTTCCACACATCTTTTATCAATTTCAGCATGTTGATATTCCCATTCAACCTGTTCATTTCAACATGTTGACTGCGTCTCGCCGCACTGTACCTACCGAGCCTTGACGAATCGTCATATCAAAGTGCATATACGTCACATCACGTGTAACGGACCGGCTTGGCATCGATCAAATACAGTGATTTACAGATTAGTCTTCAAATATCGAAAAGGAGGACATGTAGGAGGACACATTTCGAGGGAGGACAGAACTTACAAAAGAAGGACTGTCCTCCCTAAAGGAGGACGGATATTCACCTTATAATATTTTGGAATATTATAAAGTCAAAAGGCATAAAAAACGTTGCATTTTCTCCTTTCATACCACTTTGTGCTCAAGCATAATTCGAAGAGGAATGCACCTATCTGTCAAGGACATAATTTGAGAAAGCTTCATGCGAAATTTTACGTTGCTGATATTTCCAATTCCAGTAATGGGTGTGTTGATTCAGCTGCCAATATTTTGGAAGGGCAGGTCTCTCAAAGTAGGATTTGAATAGGTCATTCAGTCGTCCTTCTCCTTTTGAGGATATTTCTCCTTTTTATTGCTTCTCCATAGCCTTCATGTTGTTCGTTTTATTGTAACGGCCCTGTTCGAATATTGCTCCTTTTCGGTTTACCTTTCACTCAATATCGGTGAGAACGGCATGGTAGCAGTCCTTTTCACTGAGCTGAAATCACTCTGCCTAGTATAATGGCGACCTTTTCTATGATCTCGAATTTACGGTTTTAATTATGGACATTACGAAAACACCCTTCGTAGCGCACTACTTTTATCGTGTACTCATACTGTATTACATGAAATGTTCCCCGCGGAGGGTGATTACATTCTTAATCAAAACTCCATGTGAACCTAAAATATAGTTTTATCCTCATTATATTTAACTCTTGTATTTACCTATTGGTAGTTTTCTGAGTCATCGGTTCCCTTTCTTTGTTTTGGAGAGGGCCAAGAGTTTTGGTTTTCTGAGCTCGTTAAACGGAGCAGTAGCACTGCTTAAAACTGGCGGACCGCTCTTCCTGCGCTTGATAAGTGGTTTTATTTTAAATTAATCAATAATAATGGAACTTATCTACTTATATCAATGACAAAAAGAGTATTTTTGTTTGATTTCACTCTTGCAATGAGACTTAGTGGCTCTTGCATATGCTTAATTGTGAACTATGGTTTCATGGAGTCCCTTCAAAGGCCACTTAAACCCAATATGTTTAGTATAGGGTGTCAGTCATAAACCACTTTGAATGTTAGCATCTTAACAAAATCATTTTAAAGTACAGGGTGATTACAAAATAATGCGTTGGATTCAAAGATCTGTATTTTTCAAATGGTACGAGCTACAGACCTGAGCGACCTCTTAAAATGACCGATACATTCTCTAGTTTTGTAAAAAAAATAACATTACAAATGTTCAATATGTTCTCTTTGAGTAACCCGAACAATGTCAAGTCGATATTCAATTCCTCCCACACTCTGTGAATCATGTCAGCAGTTACAGTCTCCACAGCCAAAGTTATGCGTGCCTTCAATTCCTCGCTGTTAGTAGGCAATGGCGGCACAAAGACTTTACCCTTGACTTATCCCCACAAAATAATCACATGGTGTGAGATCAGGTGACCTCGGAGGCCACAGATGAAGGGCGAAGTCTTGCCTTGCAAATCGACTAATCTATCTTTGTGGGTAGGTCTCATTTAGATGAGCACGAACTGAGAGGTGCCAATGGGGGAAGAGCCCCGTCTTGCTGAAACACAAAATCATTGGAATGTGCTTCCAGTAGAGGAAAAAGCCAATCCTAACCAATGCCTACTTACAGCGAGGAATTGAAAGCACGCATAACTTTGGCTGTGAAGACTGTGACTGCTGACATGCTTCACAGCTTGTGGGAGGAATTTGAATATCGACTTGATATTGTTCAGGTTACTCAAGGAGGACATATTGCACATTTGTAATGTTATTTTTTTCAACAAAACTAGAGAATGTACCGGTCATTTTAAGAGGTCGCACAGCTCTGTAGCTCACCATTTGAAAAATACAGATCTTTGAAACCGACGCATTCTTTTGTAACCACCCTGTACTTGAAGATTTAATTTACGGTTTTTTTGTGGGGAGTCACTCGATATCGAAGGCGCAGGATAAAGCGAAAAGAATTCTGCACATTGAAAACTCCTGCAACCACTGCATTTCAATTACTGACCACATATATCTAAGATATCACGTGAAGCGCTTCCGTTAGCAAACATCTAAGTTTTGGATTGATAATAGCAAAAATTGCATCAAAAGAAGTTTGCTTATAGACAAGCCGTTGTCGTCAATTTTGGATTTAAATTTCTTCTCCATCACTGAAAATTCGTGGTTATCAATTTATAGGAAGAATTGAATATCTCTTAAGCATCTGTCATCACTTAAATATTGATTACGTTATTGATTGTGACTTCCTATAGCTTCGCGGACAAAATTCATTTATGCGTCATTATCAACCAGTTGTTCCTGACCCGATTAAAGAAATCATTACTAATCATCCCTCCAAATCCGCTATTTTTATCGCAAGCTGATTTCACTCGATAAATATTTTGCGATTTCACAATGCTGTTACATTTTGAAATTCAAGAGAAACTTCAATAAAAATCTTTTCTACAACATTTTGAATGAATGGATTCAACCTCGAGTAGTAAACTCAATGTTTCCCTGAAATTGCGTTGGTCACTGGAAGAAAGGTAAAAACAAGAACAGAATAGAAGCCTTAGGCTCATTCAAAAACACAAAACAATCGAGAAGCTAGGTCCTCTTGTTCGATCGAGCGTATGTTTATACCTAGGAAAGGGTGTAGAGATAGTAAGTTATTAAAGAAGAGAACAATGGCTCTTCTTGCGAGGAGATGACGAGGGGAGGAGAGGTATATTTCGCCTGTGGAGGACGAGAGGAGAAAAGGACAAGGGGAAGGTTTTTTTTATCTTCCCTTTTCTCCCTTCGGATTCTTCGCCTGGGAAAGACGATCTTGAGAGACCTTTTGGTTTGACAGGAGTTGGAGGGTGGGAGTGGATTAAGGGGGTGGGGGGCAGGGAGATAACCCTGAGGTACTCCGTGAATCGGTGGGAGACAAGTTTTACGAGAGGGCCGATCGTATAGGGAGAAGGCATAGTAGTGGTCTCCAAGGTGAGAGGTGGAAGAGGGAGGGAGGGGGGCAATGGAGGGGAGAGGTGAATAGGATGATGGGGGAGGGGTTGATGACTGCGTAAGGGCGAATGGTACCGGGGGCATCTCACTATTCCGCATAGCCCTTCCCCACCCCTTCCCCACCCTTCCCATCTTCCCATTTCTTCCCAAAAAAATCCCACCCAATGGAATTTATCGTTCTCTTAGGCTGTGTAAACGCCCCGCCCCTCGAATTTCTGCATGATGTGAGTATTCACGTGGATATTTCCTCTCTCTCTACATACTCCTCTTAACCTCGTTCTTCTCCTCCTCCCTCCCACCCCGCCCCCTCGTTATTTTTTATCCTTGTACCGAGAAGAGGGATTGGAGAGTTGTAAAGAGGCTCAGCTATTCAGAGACCTTAAGCAGTTTTTCGTGAAACGGGCCGTAATTAAGTTGACCCTTACAGTGTGCATACCCTTTTCCTTCTCTATGTTTTACTAGGTAACCCGTGCGAAAAGTTCGCACTTTCACGCTATTAGGGAATAAGTATGTTAAGGAAACGGTGTAATTAGGTTTTAAATAGAGAAGAAGGTGTATCATATATTACTTTATTTATATTTGTTTTCTTGCGAAAATATACAAAACATATGAATACAACACAGGCAAGAGAGTTTATCGAAATTTTTAAGTCAAATTAATGTGTAAATAGTGAAATTTGAGATTGAGATTGTATTTTTTGTCAGAAGCCGGTGATTCAACGTTTAAAATGATACCTCATTTATCACTGTAGGTGCAGTATTAACAGAGCATATACGGAATGACAGAAAAAGACCTTTCTGTCTAAAAATATATGATTATGTTTTGTTTTCCCTATCGCCGCAACGCTGTAAATCTTTTCGTGCATCATACGTTGGTGGTTATGCTACAAATATCTCCCCCTTCCGTTTCGGCCTACCCTTTATGTGTCATTTATTTGCCTATCTTTCCTTAAGTGGGGAGTACAATCTGGATTATTAACCGTAGAAAATTCTAAAAATTCCTTCTCTAAACTTCCCTCTATATCCTCAAACACGATATAATAATATACGTGTTTCCATTTTTTCCGTTGCCGGTATAAGACGGTTTAACCAACCGAAAACTAGTGTCAATATTTTTTGTCTCTTTATACTTGCATGTACCCGTTTATCATCCATCAAAATATTATGTATGTCACCAAATGATTGCTACCGCCCATTTAATAATGCCATCTCTCATAAACCGATCTCCAACCAATTCAAAAACTTAACTTCAAGGGATTTAATAAGTAGTAATCTCCAACATCAGAGAAATGGTTTGTAGCTGAAAAAATTCTCAAAGCATTGGACAGCGGTGTGTTCACGTGCAATAATGGTGCTGACAATTGACTACTTATTAGTTGATTGTGTTTATTGTATTGTTTATCTTTAAAAGGTTCTGTTATTCCAACGCGTTGGAAGAGGACGATAATAGTTACATTGTATAAAGGGAAGGGTGGGAAGATGGAATGTAAAAATTATCTAGCAATTAGTTTATTGAGTATTCCAGGAAAAGTGCTCAGTAACATATTGATCAAAAGAGTGAGGAAGATTATTGTTGACAGAATCTGAGGTTTAGAGTGTGGGTTAATTCCTAGAAGGTTATGTAGTGATCAGCTGCTTGCACATCAGTAAGTGATAGAGAAATGTATGTACGTCCGGAAGAGAGTATATTTTGGATTAATAGTAGAAATATGACGCGGAAAATACAAATAATCTATGGAGGGTTTGGAGGAATATGAAGTGAATAAGCGGCTATCGAATGCTATGAAGGCGGTGCATGATAATAGTAAGCCAAGTGTCGGAGTTAATGGTGTCTTGAGTGACTAGTTTAACATAAAATAGGACGTGAAACAGGTGTGCGTAATGTCCCCATGGCTTTCCTACATTTTTATGGATAAATATGTAATGGGAAATGGAGGCGTGTAGGTATAAAATCGGTGTATTGGCCGGAGATTTAAATGTGCGAGTTCTATAGTACGCATGTAATGCTATATTGCTGTATGTTGCTATATTGCCACACACCGAATGCTATGCTAAGCGCGTTATCAGCTTTCGCCACGTGTCTTAAGATCCCGTAAAGCGTTTTCCCGCTGTACGTTCATACCAAATGCGAGCCATACGAACCGATGCGAACTTCCCTAGCGCTATATCGCAAGAGATCGCTCGGCCGGCAATTTCCTCTTCGCTTAGCTTTCATGGCGCATGCGCAGTATCTATTGTGGTTGATGAGCGCTTTCGTCCCGCCAGCTCAAATAAATTTTTAACCTACTTACAACAGAGCAATTTCAACTAAATTACGTACATAAGTTCTGCACACTATGCGCATTGTATAAATTTATCATCATTGCAATTACGTCAATATTAACGGAATAATCAAGTGTCAAACCTGAGAAGTGCGTTTTACGCTGTCCGCCATCTTGCTACATAGCACGGAATGGTTTGTTTCTGGTGTGTGCGCGCACATAGCGGACGTCCGTTGCGAGAACAGTTCTCACGCTTAGCATAGCATTCTGTGTGTGGAGGCCTTTAGAGCCCATAGGAACTACAGGGGCTCCTGGATAACTTTTATGAAGCAACAATGAGAATGGATTTGATGGTAAATGGGTCATAGACCAAAGTAGTTGTTTCAGATGGAAAGAGTGTTAATAATGACTGTAAGGTGATGGTAAATGATAAAATAACTGAACAAGTGGACGAGTTTATGTATCTTGGCCAAATGCTTTGCGAAAGACAGAAGGATAGATGAAGAGAGATACAAGGGCGTGCTAATGCTGGTAGGAAAGTCGTAGGTGGCATGTGCAGTATATTCGGGAATGATTGATTGTCTAGGGAAGCAAAAATCGCAATATACAAAAGCGTTCTCCCGACGTTATTTTATGGCAGCGAAACCAGGGTCTATCAGGATAAGGATAAGAGCAGGGCTAAGTGAAGTCGAAGTGTGAGGTACCCGAGAATTGTTTGCAGCAAAATTAGATGGAATGCATGAAATATGAACCTAGTTCGCAGGACTAGGGAATTACGAAATAATAAGCGATTCACTACAATTCATTACTAATTAGTTACAATTTCTAACAACGGACTGTTTATTTAAGGAGATTCCACCGTGACTGTGTGAGTCAAAACAAATACTAAATTCCACATTTTTGATATTTTTTCCAAAAAATCCTGATTTCGCTGTAGGAATGCGTTACCTATAGAAAAGCAAAAGTAAGGTAGTAAAAATTCAGGTTATTCCACGAATGTATTTTAAATGATCACTTTTTCCCAGCCACAGGAGCCGATTGCTGCGCCATTTTTAACGAATTACCGCATTTTGACTTCAATTAGGGCATTAATTCCCCAATAACTATAAAACTAAGGTGGTACGATGCATATATTTTATTTTTATGCAATTTCTCAGGATTATTTCCATCTTATAAATAGTTTTCCGCAAAAATAGCATTTATATTTTATGGAAAAAAACTATTTTTCCCCGTGTTTCTCTCATTCCCCCATTGAACACCATGTAATTTCAAGTTCATTTGAGAATATATTTGCGTAGAAAGGTAACATTTTGTTGCTCACATCAGATAGAGGACAAGTTTTTCTATGAGTAGACAGAAAATGAATAAAAAGACATTTAAGGAGGAACCTGCGCTTTGAAGTACTGTATTCATAAGAAGAATAAAATATCACCTGATGGGGGAATTTAGGATTCATATTTCATTTCATAATTTTTCGAAGAAATCCAAATACTCGATTGGGTTATGCTGCTCAGAAAATATACTTAAGTATGAATGTTAAGAACCCCATGTAAGTCAGTGGTTGTGTTTCATCTAGCGGTTGCTGTTATTTCGACGTAATATGATTATTAGATTAAATTTGTGTCTGTAAAGAAGAATCATTAATTTAATAATATAAAACCTCGAAAAGTCTATAAAAATTATATAATATTGCTGTTTTATTCTTATTGTTATGCATAATAACATCAATAGTTTACACATGGCAACACTGAGACAGACTGTAAACAAATAAGTGCTTCTCTGCCCATGCCTGATGGTGTCTGGTCTCCTGAGATCTGTGACTGCGAATCCGAAGTGTTAGAAATCGGTTGATTTTTTCACTAATTCATTAATTTCTTTATTATATTTTCGTTTACATTCATCGTAATTCCTTTTTCTTCAGTTTCAAAATTTCTCTGTTACGTATTCTTTTACTTTCTTCATAATTCGTTTCAGCATCTGTTTATCGCTTTCTATTCCACTTTTTCTTTTTTCTGTTCATCATTTTTCCTTTAATTTACGCATCACGTCCACTCATTAATCACCTACATTTTTTTCGATTTTGGTGCATCATGTCAAAAGATATTTCCGTGTGTTCTTTTCCTGCAATGGGTAAAGTGTATGCCTAATGAGTTGTTATCCCTGTGCATCCTTTCTGACCATTTATTATTGACCACTGTCACATCAAAGTCCTTTCTGGTGATGTGGTGTATATGGTAATTACTTACTAGGTAGGATAATTTAAATTACTAAAGTATGCCATCACTTAATAATAGCAACATAGTATTTAAAATGTAAATTTTTCATTTGAGAGGGCAGGGAAGTTTAAGTGCATAGAGCGTTTTAGTGTAGTGAGGAAGGAAGTGCCAGCTCATTACGTAGTTACAAGAGTGTATGGATTATGTGCCAGTGCAGTTTGCAAGGCATTTTGTTGCACTGCTTCTCTACTCATGCCGCCCCACTTCCAAACTCCCTTGGTTTTGTTTCAATTTAAAGACAGTTTCAGCAGAGAAGCAAGTTAGTGTAATTTAAGGATGTTTCAGTTAGTTTAAAGGGAGATATTTTTACCTGAGATTGCAGTATTAATCTAGCAACAACATTGCGATTCTAACGTTGTAATAACCTGGTAGAAATAATGTTGTTACAACATCAGGATTTTACCTGCCAATTGCATTGAAGAACTAACCTTGCAATAACATAGCAGTATAAACCTTCCAACAACGTTGCGATTTTAACCTTATCACAACATTGTGATGTTAGTTTCCTTTTTTCACTAAGGGCAAGGGTAAATCCATGGTTCGGGTGGTTCGTGGCTTTCTTCCAGGAAATGTATACTACCTTGTTTTTTCCACTATCTGAGACCCGATTTTCTTTTGATTCTCCGAGTTCTATCAAATATTTATTATCTGGTTTCATGTTCCTAAAGCCCTTTCTTAGTATCGTAATCTAGACGAAATGTTATGTACACGCTTATGTGTATGAGTATCTGGAATAACATTACCGCTAATGTGATCGAGAAAAGCTTTGCCGTGGAGCCATTGATTGATCGTGCAAATAGTTTTTTTAATGAAATTATCCATCTACAAAGAATAGTTTAAAAATTCAAAATAAATACGTTTGAACATTTTGAAATTACGTAGTTTAAAGGCTTTAATAATGTTACGTACTTAGTAGTAAGCACAGGCATAAATTTAACCAAAGTCGTTGACAAAGATAATTACTGAGAACCCCCTTACATATATGCTCTCGTTGATATTTATATTGAAAAATGCGTACTAGAATTCAGTGCTGCCAAGCAGCATGATTTGAAAATGCGTAATTCAATTTATAAAAACGCCATAAGGATTAAAATATATTCAGTCAACTTGAGTACTACGCCGTATTTCACATTTTACCTCCAAGCAATTTCCAACGTTGCCGCATTGTTCGCAGCATTTCGGCTGCTTGCTCGAGGAAAAACCGGAAGTATGTTTTTAAAACTTTAATGCTGACACTAAATTGCCGATGACCTAATCTGAAAAAAATATATTGTGTGACTTGATTTCTTTTGCACGTTATATTAGTTTTTTAATGATTTTTTTCGGGCCAAATTTGAGATAAAAAATGTTATATGAAGGGAGGTCATCGTTCTGCCATTAAGACAATGAATTTCAACGTAAAATTCCATCATTTTCAAATCCATATATCTTCATTAAATGCCCGATGACATAGTAATATTTTTACACCAATCGATAGGAGAAATCATGGACAGTAATATATGTCAAAATCAGGGCAGGTTTTCGGATATGCCTAAAATGATGGTTCCTCCTTAAGTGATTATACGGTGGAACCACCTAATGGCGTGGTGTATTTCTTAATAACTTTTTTTATAAATTGTACATTTCCTTTTTCTTTATTTTCCCCGGATTTGAACCCGTGTACCCTTCGGTCGATAGCCCAGCGCTCTACCTTCTAGGCTACCACGACCCTAAAATGAATGATTCTATGAATTCTCGTTAGTAGTTTCAGTTAATTGCGTTGTGTATTTCTTCTGGTTAGTGCTTGACGAAGTTTTTCACGAGTACCTGACGAACATTAGTGGTTGGGACATCAGATAGGGGACAATGTTTTCTATTAGTAGACAGAATATGAATAAAATGACATTTAAGTGACTATACGGTGGAACCACCTTAACATCTCCATAGTAGCCACAACTATCACACAGGCTTGACTCTTGGCCAGCGGTCCGCCAATGAGAGAGCTTTATTAAAAAAAATTACTGACAGGGTTAGGAATGAGTGCGTGATGAAAGAATGTGGATTGGATGCTCCAGTATTAAATATATATATGAAAGGGGTGTACTTCGTTGTTTAGGCCATATAAAGAGAATAGAAGAGAGTCGAATAACAAAGCAGGGTTTTGATAGTTGAGTGAATGGTGTGAGAAAAAGGGGTAGACCTCGAAAGCCATGGATGAATTTTGTGGAAGAGACTGTTAACCCGGGAGTGGTCGCTAAGCTACCTATCACGCGAGCGGTCGCGTGTGAGACTTTTTCTCACACTCAGATGTACCATTGATTATCTATCATAGAGCGTTTATTGGCAATATATTACACTATATTTATATTTAATTTATTTCTCTAAATGTATATTTGGAACAATGATTTCCAAAGGTACAAAATTACTGATTCAATTACGTAATCATTGATAATTTACTGGCGATTTATCATTGGGCATAAATGTAGAAAATTACCATTCTCATGAAAAAATATTTATATATAAGGACATATTTTCTCATGACTCATAAATTTGCATCAAGATATCTGCTCTCCACGAAATTAATCAACTTTCATCGCATGTTGCGAGAGTGTAACGCAACTGAGTAATACAAAAACAATAACC
Organism: Pyrrhosoma nymphula; assembly: GCA_963573305.1. Taxonomy (NCBI): domain Eukaryota; kingdom Metazoa; phylum Arthropoda; class Insecta; order Odonata; family Coenagrionidae; genus Pyrrhosoma; species Pyrrhosoma nymphula. Next base: position 18,845,169 of record OY754330.1, on the reverse strand, counting down.
TCAGTGGTCGCGCGATGAGAAAAAGTCTCACACTCTGTAGCCGACGGTATCAGAAATATCATTACACAGCTGCGGACGCTTCATTTATACTTTTTAAACAATCGGTCAATAGGAAGAGATAAAAAGTCAGCTAGAAGGAAAGGAAACTTATTCCAACTCATGATTACAAAGTGAGAACAAGTTTAAATTTGATGTGAGAGAAAATCTCACTGTGCGACCAATGGCGGGTTAAAGAGGAGAGCAATATTAGGATTATTAAGAGTAGGAGAGCGTGTATGAAGCATTGCACGAGTGTAAGAGAAGCGAAAGAGTTTGGCAAGAATATGGCACTATGGAGGATATTATTAAGGTAGTTTGAGCGAGATATTTCCCTAGTCATAATGGAGACCATATTCTAATTTTATTTTTTTATTTCAGCGTCTGTTAGAAGTATGGATTAAAAATTGTTATAATAATGTCGGAAAAATATATTTATATTTATGACAAAAATTCTCAGTAATAAAAAAATATATCCTCTTAAGTCTCCAACTTGACCCTTTTTTTCACGCCGTAAGCCTTCACAATAGGAGATTTTTTTGCAATTCTGTAAAAATTTTTGCAGTGAGTAATTGATTAATTTTTATTCATAGTTGAGAAACATACTACACACAGTATTTTGACGAAATCTAGGTGTTATAAATTCCTAATTTTTTTCAATATTCTCCCTCTGGAGCGCACGGCCGTAATCTATCCCATGTAAAACAGCTTATATTTTCAGGCACATTGCTCGAAAAGTAGTTCGGCAAGGGGTTGATATTTTGATATAATCATTGGTAAGATGGGTGTTTTTATCTTTAAAATTAGGTGAAATTCATCAAATTCTAGGTGAGGTGATTTTTTGCTCAAACTACCTTCAAAAAGAGAGCCAGTTCTTATAGGCTTATCATCGATAAATAAGTTTTTGAATTTCCCCGCACCGATAGGAAAAGACATGACGTGCATGAATGTATGATTTAACTAGTCGACCCGTACGAAGCATTCGCTTAATTGAAGTGCACACCGTATAGTTAGTACCGTGTAGTTAGTGCGTCATTGATGTAGGTTTGGGTTGAGGTAAGGAATAGATGTGTGTTTAAATTATATATTTTTTGAAACATAAGGTTAAGGTATTTACATATTTACATCATATTTACATGTTTACAGGACCTCTTTGAACACTATGTTTGAAGTGATGATATGGTCATCTGTGATTGTTTGTTGGTGGGTCTGTTTTACACAGACATAGATGTCACTGAAAGAGCGCACCCTGGAAAACGCCACATACCGTGTGAAAAAACAGGGTCAGGCAAGTACAATCCTGCCTTTGTTAGCGTCTGTCCCTGTGCCTTATTTATAGTAATGGCAAAGGCAACTTTTATGGGAAATTGCTTCCTAGTCAGTTTGAAAGGCACGGTAGGATCAGAAGGGGTGAGGTTAATGCGTGGTATGACGACAGTTTGACCGGAGTCAATCAATTTCGCTGTGATAGTGTAGTTGCAAAAGTGAGTTACAACTAATTTGGCGCCATTAATTAAGCCCTGCTTAGCATTTAGGTTTCTAATCAACTTGATAAAAGCGTTCTTTTTTTGTATGAGTTTATGAGTTGGCAAACCTGAAGGGCTTAATGAGTTCAGAAATTCTAATCAAACGGTTTGGGGAAATAAATATAAATTCAAGTTTTGATTAATTTAATTCATTTTATAAATAGATCAGCAGATCGAATACCTTAAATCAATATTTTAAGTCGAAATCAAATGCGGAATGAAATAGTAGATGCATGAAATCGAAATCGGTTTCATTTCGATAAATCTCGATATTCTCGATAGAGGATCGATAGGTCGAGGGCGGGATTTCAAAAAACCGTTTTTTTTTTCAATTGTAATTTTTCGAAAAAAACTCAAATGTGAGTAATTTTTATACTTTTCCGGTGTAGCGGTTATGAAAATCTTTAAAATGATGCCTCATTTATGAAAATTGATGAAGTATTAAGGAAGTTATAGCGTACCGACAAAAAAAGGCCCTTGAGATATAATATATATATGATTATTTGATCATTTCTGTGTTAATGTATTTACTGTGTTCGTAGGCCAAATAAAAATTTGTGTATACGTAAGAGGGCGCTGAACACGCCCTTCGTGTATGCATTTTCTGCCGTTACTGACTCGGGATTACACAATGGAGGAAGGAATTGTGTATCGAGGCGCCCATAACAATAACAGTCACGGGCAGATGATGATGAGCAGAAATGCCATGCTTTCCCCCACTCTCTCTTCCAACTTCCCCAATAACCACCACCACTCCTCGCTCTCGTAAATCCTCGGATTTATTTCGATCACGTGGATGAAGAGCTAAACCTCCCTCCTCCCCCTTCCCTCCCTCCCTTCCCCTCCTCCTCCCTATTTCCCCTCCATTTACCCTTCCCCTACCCGCTCCACACAAACCCTCTCTCCCTCCTTGGATTCCAGAACTCCTCCCGTTAGGTGTGGCTGTTGGTGTGGAATTGGGGATGGAGGTGCGTGGCACAAAAGGGACACTATCTCTTTTTACTGCACACTACACCCTCTTCCGAAAACTCCGTCGTCTAATTTTTACTTTTATTTATTTAGAAAGTCTCCAAAAACGGCACAAAGGCTTCTTAAATTGGTCGACTAGCAAACAAATAAATAGATATTTTAACAAAATATACCCTAAAATGTAAAACATAACAGATAAATAGAAAAATACATAGGAGAGAAAGCTTTGAATTGGGATTTTTGGACAAAGAGATGGGATAGATGGAGTCCAATCGGCAATATGTTTTCTGAGGACTGATTTGAAAACGGAGGGTGTGGAGAGGAGAGGTCAGGGGATGGTAACTGCGAGACTAGGGAGTTGAAAGTTTTCGGGATACGGTAGAATAGGGAGCGCTGGGACATTGAGAGTCTGAATTTTTATGTATTTTATGGAGGGTTAATGTTTAAAAAAATATTTCAATTTCCATTTGCTAACGCTTCGCTATTTAGTATTAGCATCATCATAGCACTATAACAACACTATATAAGGAAACAGCTATTATATGTTATAATTATATAAATATAAAAAGTTTTATACCCTTGCATAATTTAGTAGAAAAAGGTGATAATAAGAGCAATGAAAATGTATTTCTTGTAATGGATAATGGAAATGGTAACTAAGTTTTTTTCGTAGTAGCAAAACATCAATATCAACAAAAAAAAGCCAAAATGGAAACACTATGTTAGACATTTGATTATAAATAATAATAATACAAAATGAATACTAATTCTAATTTTTCACTCAAAATTCCATCGTTTATTCCATGTAAAAGGGTTTTTGGAGTGGTAAGGGTTGGAAGACGATTTAGGGCGTTCAAGAGCAATGTGGATCTTTTGAAAACAGGCATGCTAATTCGATAATTTCATTTCGTCATACTGATGGGGATAAGGGTAATGTTTTGGGTGCCAGACGAAGTTTGAATATTACATGAAAGATGTATAAAAAGTCTGGAATATATAAAACCAGGAAATATGTCATTTTATGCACTACTACCCTGCGACCCTACTTAGTATTTTAGACCCTACGGGCACGGAACTACGGCCACGGAACGGCCACGGAAGCGTCTATCCGGGGTGTTAGTCGCCAGCTACGAAAGGGAGTCCCTTTAACCTAACCACTCCATTTCGTGCCTGGTAACTATAAGTAATAAAAGGGTTGCTGTCTAACAAAACCATTTTATAAGTAATCGTTTCATGCTTAACTTTGTGGAAGTTGGTAACATCCATGATAGAACAACTTGGTTCTAATCCACACAATTTATTTCAGACGACCCGGGTTTCAGCAACTTACATTTTATTACACCTGATGATGGCACAAAATGTAAGTTGCTGAAACCCGGGTCGTCTGAAATAAAAAAATTGTGTGGATTAAAACCAAGTTGTTCTATCATGGATGAAAACCATTTTACAACTTATTTTAATTGGAAAACTATTAATCACTCATAATAATTAAAAATAGAATTCCTTTAAGTGCCAAAGGGCAGTTAATGAAAATACGACTAATCAAATTGGGAAATATATACATAATTAATGAGTGAGATGTGGAGGTGTAGTTCACCGTAGGCTTTTCCACCACAGAATTTACCTTTCATTAATAGTTGATGACTTCAGCGATTGAATGAAGTTTATCCTTCAACTCACCTCTCAGAATTGCTTTCGCTTTTTCTTTGAAGAAGACGTTGAGCGGACTGATGGCTTCGTGGCTGAAGAGACAACTCCGCGCATGGATCCTCCTCCCCCTTCTTCCTCCTTCTTTTTCTTCTTTCTCCCCGCTTCCCTCTCCCCCTCCCTCCCAACGCCCAAACTCTTCCCTCTTCTGCAAACTCCTTCACTTTCGCAAACACACAAACGCTTACTCGCTGTCACGGCAATCCAAACTTATTCCGTCCAACACTTGGCGACAGCAGATGATCGTTGCGTGCCTCTCGAGATGATCGTTTTTCCGATCCTTGGGAATTCCCAGAAAGTCACAACCGAGCACCAATGCTTCGCCTGATGTGTCACCTCAACACCATGTTCCCTGCAGTAGCTCGAGGCTTCTTAGCAACTGCTGGTGAATCGGAATTATAATCCAACTACAGGATTAGTTGACAATAAGCGCAGCTGTTAGCAGGTGCATGGCCGGAAACATCCTTACTGAAGCTCCTCGTTGCTGTTTCTTAGCAACCGGGGGGAGAATCAAGATGAATCCAAGGCCAGTTAGGGGATTAGTAGACAATAAGCGCAACTGCTAGCAGATGCATGGCCTGAAGCATCCTTGCCTAAGCTCGACATCGCTGTTTCTTAGGAACCGGGGGGAGAACAAGATGAATCCAAGGACCAGACCAGGGGATTATGAGGAAGCGATGCAATATTTTTCTCCGCACTCGCTGAGTGCAATGACCTCGGTCCACTCCCGATCACTGCCTATTCCTCCTCCACTTTACTCCTTCCACGCTACACATTTTTCTGACCTCCTCTGACCCACTTGCTATAGGTCATAGCGCACAATAAACGGACAAAACACAAACTTCGGCCACCACAGCAGTGTGCACTGTGATTTGCTCAAACGAAGTCCATCCGATGAGAAACCAGCTGCGATTCCGCCGCCAGGGAACTGCGAGAGACGCCGGAGGTGCGTCCTTTCCTTCGGCGAGGAAGATCGCGAGTGTCTGTGACAAACTGTGTTAGTTGGAGAGGAGTTAGAACGCGCACGTGCGCATTCCGAGGAGGAATGCTGTGTTATGAGTTAAGTGCGCGCGTATTTTTGTGCTCCAGGGGAAAGAAAAGATGATCCCGTTCCTCTTGAATGCCACTCCCCGCTCTTCTCACTCCCTTGTGTCCCTCCACTGGCAGCCACACATCAGACTCTCTCTCCAACCCCGAACACCAACCTCCTCCTCCTCTTCACACCATTTTCCCACTCTTGTGACTCGACGGCTGCGGCTGTGGACCCACAATGCATCTGCGGCGTTTTGGACCCAATTCCCTTCTCTCCCTCCCTCTCTTTCTCCTCTATCTCTCATACTTATTTCTCCTCGCTAACACCTCCCACATCCTCCAATGCCCTTCTCCTTCTCGCCACCTCAACCTCAGGACTGCTTCGAAATGGAAGAACAAGGTGGGGCCTCTTGTCTTGTATTCCCATCCTCCCTGCCCTCCCGTATATCCTCCCCCTCGCCCAACCCAACATCGGCAACCCTAAACCTCCCCATAGTCCTCACTCCTCTTCCGCCTCTTCTTCTCCCACTTACCCGCTATTCATCACCGCCCCCGCCCCATCCCACCCCACAAGACCCCTGCTGCCGTCTTCCCAAATTATCCCTCCCCAACATCCCCTTCACCCCCCTCACTTCCCTTCCGAGAAACCTAGGGGTCTCCCTTCAATCCTTCCTTTTTTTCTTCTATTTATTTATTTCCCCCCAGGGGAGAATCCGCCTTCCACTTATTTCGCTTTTACTCCTTTTTGATGGCGATGATGTTGTTATGGCGACGGAAATGGAGGCTATCAGGGATATACATAGAGGCATATCCCCAACCAACCAAATATATATATGCTGGTTTGTAGTGCCTATTCATGTTGGTCGATTGGTTATTTCGGGAAGGTGACCGGTTACCGATATCACTTGAGCACAATCCAACGCGGGTAGCTAGCGCATGATTTTTCTTCTATGGAACATCGCACTATTTTGCACTTGATGGTGACTTCGTAAAATGTTATACCGTGGCTAGTCCCGGCATCCACACAATTTGACGTGTAGTTAGGTTGGCAAGGGATGAATGATGTAGAGATTATCGTAAGGGAGGTAGAAAACCCGGCGTCGGAAAGACTCCCACTCTCGTTGAAATACGCCAAAGTGTTCATAGCTTATAGTCCCATCCGACTGGAAGATTAGGCACAGTGATTTTCTCTCGACGTAGCGCCTAAATTGGGTAATTTCCACCATTTCCGGTAGTTGAACCCGGCCCCTCGCGATGAAAATCCAGTACTTTAGTCACGGTACCAAACCAATGTTCGTAAAGGTTTCTCGGGCTTGAGACCGGGTAAGGTTATCAAGGTAAAAATGTGTTCTCTTTTTCCTTTTTCATCGAGCGAAAACCATTGCGGACTCCAACAGCCTTGATGCCGAATTAATACACCTTAAGGTAGCTTGAGCGAAATATCACTTCACCTTGAATTTGACGAACTTGGCCTCATTTTTAAGAATAAGCTCTCATCTTTCCAATGATTTCAAAATATAAACCCCTTGCATAACTTCTTTTCGAGCAATTTGCCTAAAAATATAAGCTGTTTAACATGGGATAGATTATGGCTGTGCGCTCCAGAGGGAGAATATGAAACAAATCAGGAGTTTCTAGCGCCTAGATTTCGTCAAAAAAATAACGGTGTATAGATTGCTTGTTTTCTCAACTATTTATTAAAAAATAATCTATTACTCACCTCAGTAATTTTTACAGAATCGCATTAAAAAAACCTGCTGTTTTGAAGGGTTTTCAGATGCACGGCGGGAAAACATTAGTCAAGTTAGAGACTTATGTAGCTTTATTTATTTATTTACTGAGAGTGTTGGTCATATTTAAATATATCTTTGCGCCATTAATATTACAATATTTATTTCATAGTTCTTACAGACGCTGAAATCAAAATAATAAAATTTGAATATGGTCTCCATTATGACTAGGGATCAATATCGCTCAAAGCACCTTAAAGACACCTTCCATGTGAATGGCTATAGCCTACGAGAAATAAATGTTGCCTTAAAAAGAACTTTCACCGCCAATGGAACGGAGATGTTGGAAGAGAAGAAAAAACCCATCGCTAAGGTTTACCTTCCTTATATATTATCTATATATAACAAGATATCGAGGATATTGAAAGGACACGGAGTGGAAACGCATTAACCGCATGCTAATTGTAAGCTAAAACATTTTCCTGGTAACCTCCAAGGACAACCTCGGTCTGAAAACAACCAGAGTATACCGCATACCATGCGAATGTGGTAGAGCGTATGTTGGCAAGACAGGATGGACCATCGAGAAAAGAATCAAAGAGCATGAAAGAAGCATAAGGCTTTTGCAACCGGAAAATTCTGAATTAGCAGAGCCATAGCCTTACCCTAAGTCATCCTGTCGATTTCCCTAATTCTACGCTACTTTCCCGGGCGTCCAAATATTGGGAAAAAATAACAAAAGAATCCATATTGATACAGGTGAAACAAAATAACATCAATAGAGACAGCGGCTTCAAATTAAGCAGGACTTGGCGCCCAATAACTGACGAAATTCAAAGAATTCCTAACGGCTCCCACAACAATGGGGCATCTGCGAACATATATAACCGCCAGCATCTTCGCTCGACTCATTATCCTGATGAATATGGCTGAGTCAACCATCGAAACGTCGATGTGTTTCAAATATCTGACCCGGTGTCAAACCCGAGAAACCTTTACGAATATTATTCGCCGGGAAAACCTTAAATCCTATAAGTTAGTATGAGCGAGATAGTTCCCTAGTCATAATCGAGACCACATTCCGAATTTTATTCTCAAATTTCAGCGTCCGAAATAAATATGAAGTAAATATTGTGACATTAATGGCGCTAAAATATAGTTATGTAAAACAAATATACTCTGTAATAAAATAAATTTTTCCACATAAGTCTCTAACTTGACTCATTTTTCCACTCCGTGCGGAGAAAACGTCTTCACAATAGATTTTTTTCGATTCTATAGAAATTACTGCGGTGATTAGTGGATTATTTTTTATAGATAGTTGAGAAAACATACAAAACTACACACCGTTAATTTTTTGACGAAATCTAGGTGTTATAAATTCCTAATTTTTTTCAATATTCTCCCTCTGGAGCACACAGCCGTGATCAATCCCATGTGAAACAGTTTACATTTTAAGGAAATTGCTCGAAAAGTAGTTCGGCAAGGGGTTAATATTTTGATATCATTGGACAGGTGGGAGTTTTGATGTGAAAGCGAATGAACATCTTATGGTTCGTTTTCGGTGTCTTGCAAGGTTTTTGCCGCAACTAATATTTGAGAACTTTCGATGGCCTCGTGTGCAAAAACTATAAGGACTACAGAATATCTAAAACTATGACTGGATAGCCCGTTTCGTCGACTACCAGAAATGGTTTATCACAAGCGGAGGGGGGGTTGCGAGGTGACGTCACAGTGGTACGTGTGGGGGGTCTTAATGTGGGCTTGCGTGGGCACAGCGCGCGCTCAGTTCAATTGTATCTCCGGAACGAGTTGGTCGATATTAGTGATCAAGGTGTCTACGGAGAGCTGAAAACGTAAGTTAGACGTTAATAGCACAAGAAATATAGAATTAACTTTGGAAAGCAGAAAATATTAGTTACCATCGACCGATTGTTCATAGGTTAACCATTTGTAATACCGTAAAACGGCCTGATTTTGCCCCAAGCGGCATGAATTTTCCCCACCTTGTCAAAAATGTTTCATTTCAAAGAAATGGATACTATGTTGTTGACTGGGAGGGGTTTTTTATTTGTGCTGGACTCTTTGTCAACACTGCATGATATTGAGAGGTTTATTCAGTAGTCTTGCATGTGCTGGTGAAAAGTATTGTTGATTTTGTGAGGAGGGTGTTTTTGTGGTTATAAAGTTTGTGTGTAAAAAGTTGCTAATTGTCGGTTTTCTAGACCCTTCCAGTTATTGAGTCGTGAATTTTTTTTACTCTCATTTTACCATAGATTAGCTGCATGATTCATATTTTAATTCGCATCAACCCCGAAGAATGATATTTGCAAGTTTTTGGGACAACGCATCTTTTGAGAGAATTCCGGAATGACTTTACCCCAGAAATTATCTTGGGGAAAAGTCACCTATCTGGCTTCTCATTCCACGGGAATTTGCAGTGTGATATCGTCAAATTAACACTGAATTTGAGTTTTCTGAATTCCTTTTTTCTCTCCCATAGCCTCATTAATGATTTCGATGAATAAATTTTATGTCTAGCGTATTTTTCTTTCTTTGATTTCAAGTTTATTTCTGTCAAACAGAACAAAAGTAACTCTCTAAAAAATCTCCAAATAGCTAGAGTAGGTAACGTATGTAATTTCGCATTCATGAAATAAAGACCCGATAGGAGTATCAAGAATAGTACTATTATCTTTAAAACGAGGCCAAATTCATCAAATTCTAGGTGAAGTGATTTTTCGCTAAGACTACCTTAATCGGAATATGTGTGTGTTGTGTTTTGGTTAGCGCGACGAACGAACGTAGCGTGTGTGTTTTGCACGTGTGTGCCCAGGCGCCTGTTTTATTTATTGAAGTGATAACTTCTTTTGGGCACTTTTGGTATGGATGGGGAAAAAGAGCAAACTCGCGTAACGTACCGTACCGCACTTTTTGCTTCGACGACGTATTATAATATCGTCGTCAGATGGCAGCACCGCTGTCCCGACAGTGCGCATAACTGCCACCAGATGGTAGGACAAGCGGTAAGCGGGAAAAAGTGCACCGTTTTAATCGCATACCATATTTTACTTGTACGTATTCTTTACCGAATCTTGAAAAATCAAAGGTTATAAGTTACTTTACTTATCATAAGCCAATAGTTTCTTTCCTAGAATTCTGTAGAAATAGTAATGAAATAAGTCAAATTATTCATGAGAATAATGAAAATAACATCCGAGAAAATGATGAAAATGAGGAAATGGCGATTGAAGATCAACCAATGATCATGAGAATTGCTAATTAGAATAATTAGAACAGAAACATAATTAACATAAGAGATATAAATGAGTGTGTTATATTATTCAGACGCATGTACAATACCTATTTCTCAGATAAATACCGATTTTGTCAACAAAAAATAAAATTTACATAAATGGAATTTTTTATTTTTTTTTAATTATTTTACCTTATTCTCCTTTTTCATTCAGATTTATTTTGGAATATAAATCGGTCAAAAAGAAGTTTTAACTTCCAGCGTGTGGTCCTAAGCACACCGAATTTTTTTTGTTTGAGTTGGGAGGTGGAGTGTAGATGGTTGGAGACGGTTTAAAAGGCCGCAAATGTGTTGATGGGTACTCAAAACGGGTGGTGGGTCGGGGGGAGGGGGGGGGGAGGGGAGGAGAGGGGTAGGAAACGAAGAGTGGAAAGGGAGGTCTATACCCTCTCCCAGCCAGTGTGCGCGCAATACTCTCCCCTCCCCACTTTCTCTGTGGGCAACCCCCGAAACCCATTACTACCCCTATGCCTTCCGAGGCGATCCGCGTGTGATTGACATCTGCTTTCAAGTTTTGTTTTGTCTTGTTTTTTATTTTACGTGTGCGAGCTCGCTTCGGGTATTTTAACATCCGGTGACCAATGCGTTTGGCGGCGGGCTTCACTTAGATACGGTGCACACGCCAGTGAAATGAAATGTTTTCCGTGAAATCTCTTTTACGCTCTCGCACCTTCATCTTTTTACTGTCTGGGGAACCCTTAGCTCTATCCCAATTGCATGGCGTTATGCAACATATTTTCTTGAAGCAATGGTCTTGCTTCACTTTTTTCAAGTCAGTGGCAATGCACACGAACACTTTATTCCGTTTTTACATCTGCAATTTGCACATAAGTATTTGATTTCGGTTTAGATATTTAAGTTGGTTCCACCTTAAACTGATTTAAATATAATTTTATTCATATTCTGTCTACTTGTAGAAAAAGTTGTCCTCTTTCGGATATGAAAAGCAAAATAGTACCTTTCCACGCTATTTTATTCTATAATTGAACTTGAAATTACATAGTTTTCAATGGGGGAATGAGAGACACACGGGGAAAAATAGTATTTTTCCATAAAATACAAATTCCATTTTCGTGGAAAACTGTCTCTAAGAAGCAAATAATCCAGAGAAAATGAATAAAAATAAAATAAAAGCATCTTACCACCTTATTTTTCTAGTTATTGAAGAATTAATGGCGTAATTGAAGTCAAAATGCGGTAATTCGTAGGAAATAGCGCTGCAGTCGGCTCCTATGGCTGGAAAAAGTGCTAATGGGGAAGTTGCATGAAAATTTTTTCATCGAAGAAATGATTGATTCTTATAGAATTTTGACCAGAAATCCACTTATGCTATCCAATTTTCGCGTTAAACACAGCTTTTTGCATAAAAATCACTTAAAATTATGAAATCTGTCTGCTGACGTGAAGTTCGCTCTGATTGGTCGTGACGTCATTTTTCCCCTCGGCATGCACGGCACGGCAGCAGAAGCTTGAAGGCGTTGGGTCTATGTGTACGAATTTTGTGCAGTATTTTCCTTGATTTTCCTATTCAATTTTATTTTTTTTAATGAATTCATTTATTTTTCAACCTCTCTCCGTATTCGTAGACTATTAATATATCGAATTTTCGAAATGGATGAAGGCTTCGTGAAAGGCTGTAGTGACAATCTTCCTAAAGTGGATTCCATCATGATGGCGTTATACTTTAAAAGTAACTTCACGGTAAGTTTTTCTAGTATAAATATTTATTTATTGGTGGACTAGCGTTCGAGAACATAGAAGTGCCTATTTGCCTTGCAAATATGAATTAAGGTTAAGTTCAAACTAATTGGTGACTTATAAGCCAGAAAATTGACTACTCTAACCTTTCCTATACAAAAAAGGATATCATGGAACATTTATGAAGAGAATATTTCCTACTGTGCACATTATTTTTAACCCTTTATAGTTAGTAACTTTATTTAATAATTATATCAAAGAGAAATGTTAGCTTCCATTACTATTGACCTGTACATAATAACTACACTGGCATTATTATTATTCTGTGGTAGCACTGATGATATCCTTGAAGACTGAATTATGATTAAAATAACAATAGTTTACTGGTCAGAAGTATTGAGGAAAAAGATCACATCAAGTATGTAAACGTAGGTACATATACTTCATATACCTTATGCTGAGCAAGTGAAAAGAAAATTTTATGCCATGTGTAAAAATATTATCAGATGAGGTTTTGAATAGATTCCATATAACCAGGATTCATGGACTAAATAGAGATTTGTATTGGTAAAGAACAGGTAAATTTCTTCCCTAGATTTAACAGAGCCCAGGTAGAGCCAATGCACATTAAATGTGAATTAAATGCACATTCATATAAGCATTGAATGCAATTTCAAATGTGCATTAAAAGCACATTTTTGTCCACACTTTTAATGTGCATTAAATGCGCATTATCAATGCACATTCTTCCTGCATATACAGTGCATTGCAGATGCACCTTTATAAGGCACTATGGGTATATTTTAACTGTGGGGAACCTCACAATTATTCACTAAGTAAGACATAAACTAGAAAAAAAAGAGCATAATGGAAGTATATATTACATATGTACACTTCTGCCGTGGATTACAACTAAAGGGAATGATTAAATACTCCGAAGAAGATAAAACTCTCTTTGCTCGAGTATGGTGACATTTATTAAATTTCATTTGGTACAATCTTTTTCAACCAAGGAAGGACATAGTGATCTAGTCTTCCATAGATTAAGTTTTTGTTTAGCATCCATCAAATCAGTATTCGTAGACCAAATACAGATTTCATGTCTAAGGCATCCCCTCATATTTTCTACCCATAGTTAAGGTGACTGCTGAAACCAAGATTAATGCATTCACCTTATATATTAGTAAAGAACTGAAAGCATCTTTTCCTCAAATTTAACCGAGTCAAAGTAAATGTTTTATTCACTTCAAAAATGATACCTGCAGCCTTGTTTAACTTTGATATAAAACCCTAGTGGTCTTATAACCGTATATGGTGATAACTGTTCATGAAAAGGAGGTTAAGGTGAAAATGTTTTGAGAATAATACTTTTCAGCAAGTATCGTAATGGGAATGAATGAAAGGTGGTATCAGTTCAAGGAAATTTAATTAAACATCTCTGTTAGGAAGGCTCTTGAAAATTAATAAAATCATGTTTTGAAATTTCACCATCAACTTGGTAAACAGTTTATTTGTCAACACATAATTCACTATAAACCCTTGGCACATCAAGAAAGAATTAAACTTTCTTCATCCTATAGCATTCATTTAATTAGAAATAGATTATTTAATTAATTTGCTCTGCAAGTTAATTAGTCCACATACAATTTTCATAACAAAATCATCTTTTTTCACCAAATGGTTGTCAATACAGGAATGAGGGACAATCAATTGTCTCTGACCCTTCTTATTACTCTCTCAATGTGGATCCTTAGGCTTCCTATTTGCTAATTTGACTTCCTCTTTTGAGCTCTTTACATTCTTAGAAACACTTGGTGGCCTTATCAATTCAAAATTTTTTCCACTAAATAAGTGAGCAGTTTGCTTGAACCCTCGATCTGCCATTACCCCCACACCCTTCGGGAATTTTTTCAAGAAATCCAGAGTCCTTGAGAATGACTCTATCTGTTGCACTGCCTCCATAACCCCTTGACATGAAATTTACATAACCATCTGGGATGGATGAAATTAAATATTTTATTGTGTTTGTTTTTTTTGTACTCTGACCAGGTTAAACTTTGCCATATAGGGTTACTTGGTTTCTCAATTTCAATTTCTAAGCAGTCGATTATTGACACTACATGATAATAACAAATGCGAAAGGGAATTGGAAGATTGAGTAACACTTTCTTTTTATCAACCCAAAAAACTAGCTCCATCAAGTTACTAGCCACCGGAATAATGGAGCCTGAAAAATGTCGTGTCACTGTTGAGGGTGAGATGTTGAATTCCTGGGCTAAAATATTAAATGTCATATTAACGTCAAGAGGATAATGATCTCTAAGAACGTTACCCGAGTGAATACTGAGGTGAATCACAGCAAAAATAACGTAAATATTCATATATTGACTATAAATTTATGGCTATTGTCATTCATTACTCGCGTTAAAATGATCTTCTCTAACAAATCCCGTTGTTTTCGTCGATAGGTCGTTCTTCCTCTTCATCGCTTTAAATCATTTATTTCTTCTCCCTTCATTGTTTGGAATCCCTATGAATATTTTATTTGAATTTTTTGAAGTATTTGTACACTACCGCACAATATCTATAGTTCGACATCTTACACAGCACTCTACACATTCCTGTCCCGCCCGTCTTACACGGACGTAGCAAGCTGAACACTGGCAAGCTGGCAAGTTCGCTTGGGGAAAAATGACGTCACACCTCTAGAACTTACTACTTTCGCTCGCACCCCCCACTCCTCCACTTTGACCTTTAATATCTCAAAAACTACTAATTTTATTGAAATTTCCCTTGGTAGATATTATTTTCTAGTGGTCTTCTACATTTTTAAAGTGTTTACAAAAAATGTGAAAATTCCCCATTTAAAATACATTCGTGGAATAATCTGCATATTTTGTTCCTTACTTTCGGGTTTCCAAAGGTAACGCATCGCATTTGTGAAAGCAGGATTTCTTTTACAAAATATCAAAACTGTGGAATTTAGTATTTGTTTTGACTCACACAGTCGCGGCGGAACCTCCTTAAGGTATTTATTTCCATTGATTGATCGAGTTTTTGCTTTAAACTAAGATTTTCGATTGTTATAACTTAAAAGTTTTTTATTAATTATGTTTCTTCCTTTAGGAGATGTAGGTCCAACCCTTTAGGTAGGTTAAATGCTAAATTATTTTTTTCTCTCTCTAACAACGTTTCACGTTTTTATATATACTTCTTCAGGTATCAGAGAGAGTTCCATCTGAATTTATAGTTAAAGGATACCTTCGTTGCTATAGCAACGAAGTATAGCATAGCAACGAAAGTATCCTTGTACAATAAGTTTAGAAGGAACTGTCTCTGAGTCCTGAAGAAGCATGTGTAAAAATGCGAAACGTTGGCAAAGAAAAATAATATAATTTTTACATTTAATGGACTTATATCTCCTGAAAGAACAAAATAATTAGATATCTATATAAATAAGAGGTCATGAAGAGTAATCAATTTGATGCTTAAGTTTTATCTATTCTGCAAAATGTTCATCATCAGTTATCTGTCCGAATGTTAATTTATAATTTTGGCGAAAATCACCGAATACTATCACCGAATCAGTTATCAACTGGAACGAAAGTTAACGGGATGTGGACACTCCTAAATTTGTTCGCGGGAGGGATATTAGTTCTGGAAATTTTTCCCTCAACTATTGGTTCAATATCGAGTGAATAACAGTAACTTTCCACCTTCAATATATTTTAACAAGTTAAATATATATTAATATGTTAACCGACGATGGTTTCAGCACCTAATGCCATTTTCAAGGTATTTTGATGGCAAATGGCCTTGATAATGACATCAGGTGCTGAAGCCATAGTCAGTTAACTTATTAACCTATACTGAGTGTGGACATTTACTATTTTTTCAAATTAGAAATGGATATCAAGTATTTCCTCAAAGTTCAGCCTGTTGCGCTTTTTATATTGGTTCAACTTTGGGTCTACGCTCTCTGTTTTTTTTGCTAAGCGTGTCTCTGATCATTTAATCCACTCACTGCCCAAACCATGGGAAATGAGCATTTTTAATTCTAAAATGTGATATAAAATGCTTCTAGTTGCGTTGAATTTCACGCATTGTCTTGAATAAACCAAAAATGTTCATGGAGTCAATAGAATTGCCTTGCCAAGCGAATGGATACTTGTATAATATAATGTCTTCACTGACCTTACAGACTGATGGATCGCCGTACAGTGAAAGGAAAGGCCATCAGCATTGAGCCCTTTTTCCGACAGTTTGTAGCGACTCATTCGTCGGCGAAGTCCCAAAAAGAATTCCAAAAAAACCTGTGTTGTGGAAAGACTTTTGAATATATAGGAGTCTGGAAGCTATTGAAGAAGCATTTAATTTCATGCATTTTAGGAGTATATTGGACCAAACTGTTTATAGATATCAGGAATTAATTATGTAATTCACGAGATGTCTCTGTAAGTAAGTAGGGCTTTTGTAAAGAACGAATTAACCGGCTATGACCAATCAAGCTTCAAGTAATGATCAAAGCTTCAAAATGACGAATGCACTGCATCACTGATTATGGAATGTATTGAGTTGTATGTACACATATATGCGTTGGATCTAAGTGATTTGAATATGTGGATGATAACCTAAGGTGTGGCAGCTTTGAGTAACTATTCTACGAGTGTTTTAGGCATGCGGTCTGACCTAAAGAATTTAACGAATGGCAGAATCTCCAACTCTCTGATGGAAATGTTAAAACGTTTTAGAGAAAAAATATATATATTACAACATCACAGGCTTAGGAAAGTCCCAGAGTCTGTCCTCTGGAGAGTGGATTCGAGGTACGCTTTGGTTCTGGTGTTCCTCTAATTGGTCTACTCCCTTTGTGAGTTTGAAAAGCCTCCGTGAAGGTTTACAAAGTTAAACCACCAAACCTCAGATGAACTCACAAACAACAGCTGTATGATTGACGAGTAAGGTGTATGGGAGAAAAAGCCAGGCGGAAATGGTTAGTTGTGAAATCTTGATTTGAGTGTGAAGAAAGAGGTATTGTGGAGGTCAATCGCTAGACCCACACCAAAGGAGTAAGAAGCACTTATAAGGATATATATATAGATACGAAAGAAATGGATGAGAAAGAAAGTCAGCAGGAAAGGAGTGGAATAGAGGCTTTTTGTAGGCACGAAATCAATTAAGAGCCTTTGTAGTTGTGCCTACTACGAAAATAGTATGTACCTAGCATAAAGTGTAAAAATTCAATTTCTTAGGCATTTCTCAAAACCACCGTGGAGTTAACTATCTCAAACGGCATATATGTATGTTATCGTATCATATGCCCGTTAGTATATTCTCAGTACATGCTCAGAACGTTCTTGATGCAGATGTTCGGGGGAACATAAAACATAAATGCATTATAACATAAATGTACAAAAACGTCAACACTGGATACTTTAAGATGGATGGTCAGGTAATATTTAGTCATTGAGAAATTTAGTTACCTACCTAAATTTTAATTTAATTTTAAATTTAAAATTTAAATAATAGGTCGTAGCTATACTATATTCAGTAGGAATGACTTATGTCTTAAGTACATTCTGAAATATTGTCTTTTTAATTTACACATTGCCATACAAATTTGCTTACATGCAGACTTGATTCATTTCTTAAGTCATTCTTGCGAAATTAATTTTCCGAAAAAAGTTCACACCCGTGGCCATAGAATTCAAAATAAGTATTTTAATGAAGATGTATTGTCACTCGAATGCGAACTAGTATTAAAATATGTTTCTATAAATTATTTAGTCTTTCGTTTTTAATCCGGCAACAGCGTCCATTCTGCCAAAGTTAGATCTGTTCGTCATGTCTACGTGACCGTTAGCATGTCCCGTTCTTTCGTGTGCCACGTTGCCAACTTTACACCACATTGCCGCGCGCGACATTTGAAATTCTCGCATACATATTTTTAAATCGAAATTTACGAAAACTTTCAGCCGATAGTAAAAATTATTTTTTTTAGAATTGATTTTAATTTATTAGAGCTACATTATAACAGTTTTTGGTTAAAATCTGTTCAGTAGGAATGGAGAAAGTGCGTAGTTTATCCTATTGGAGTGGAGAGCGCCTTAAGGCTCCATGTTAAAAGAATCTAAAATATCGCAAAAAGTATGTCGATGATCCCCCGTTTGTTCTTCGATATTCGATAGAATATCCAAAAAGGAACATATTTGCAAATTTTTAAGAAAATCTGTTCACTTTGGTTTTTTAGACCAGCCACCTTACATAGGTCTGCATTTTATTATTTGTCGCACACAGTATTTTCCAAGGTTCACACAAGGAAATTGCAATCTTGTGAGGTTTTTAAGTAGTACGCTGTTATAGGTCGGAAGAAAAGGACTATGGAATAAATAAACACACCATTCACTAATTCTCTTATTTCTGGAAAGTAAGTGTATTCCTTCATAATAGACTAGATAGATAGATGTTTTTATAGCACGTGCTCCATTGTGAAAACGTAGCTTTAGTTTTTATAGCTTATGCTTAGTAGCATATTTGCTCATGCTGAGCATATGCTTAGAATGTCCTCCTAGCATATGCTTGACAGAATATTCTTTGCAGATTTTCACAATATTCTGGTGGCAGATGCTGGGGATAGAGTTTATAAATATTACAAGATTGTTGTAGTAAAATATCTACTCTTAGATACCTAATTAGGATAACTATAGTGGAAATATAGCATCTCATGTTTTTCACAGTTAAAATAAAGACACTGAGTCAAATCATAATTCTACTAACCTATAATTAGGTTGTGAATAATATAATTAATAGTCAATAATCAGCCTTCTAAGAGTAAATAATTCATGGGTTTCTAACTGGGTCATGAGTTCAGGTACTGAAGTTTCTATGACTAACTCTGCCATCGTTCTCACTAATTGTAAGAGAATAACAGAGCACTAACAGAATATTCTCACAGCATGTGCTCAACAGTACGTACTCAGCACATGCTGGCATGGACTATTGCTGACTGGGATAATTCCAATGATGTTAACGGAAAATGAATTCTTAGTATTCGCATTTTGGTTTAGCGTGCTTCGACTGCTAAGATCATTTCGCACATACAGTCTGCCACTTGATGACTGGGGCAACTGCACTCGGATGACTGGGAGGATCACCCCTCCAACTTCGAGCCGAGCCCAACAATGCTTAACTCCGGTGTGGATGCAAACAGATTTCACCTCTTTCGTATTTCACATGAAAACAAGTGACAATCTTAGCGCGTGGAACAATTGCAATGAATGTGAATAAGGCGTTGGTGATTACATGTCGGATGGTTATTATTATTTCCACGAACCCCCTTTTAAACCACCGGGACAGCCGACGTTGGTTATTGGTTTGCGTAAAATTATGGCGAGTTGGTGATTAAACAACCCACCCGTTGGTGATTTCATTGGATATACTTAGAGTAGACTAGCATTTGGCCGACCGCTGCGCCATCTGTTGAGGTAAAGTGAAACTCCACATTTTTCCAAGATGTCGGAAAGGGAATGACTCACTTCTCAGGTTTGACAATTTACTATTCCCTTAATATTGGCGTCATTGCAATGATGAAATATTTTCACAACGCACATAGTGTGTAGAAAAAGAGGACGTAATTTGGTTGAAAAAGCTCTGTTGTAAGTTGGTTAAAAATGAATTTAGACTGGCGCTACGATAACGCACATTAACCGAATTCTGATTTGATGTTCCCTTTTATCTCTTCATCAGTAAGCCTTTCGAGTCCCCGCGGACACCCGCTATCCCTTCACCTCGTGGTCCTCCCCCCCCCACCTTCCTAAAATACTTTCGTTGACTCCCTCCACCTTCGCTTCCACGTCTGCGCTACCGTCAATACAGAGATCAAATTCCGTGGAGGAAGGTGGGGAAAGCAAGGGCGGGATATTTCGCAAGACGCTTCCGGGATTAACGAGACTTGAGTGGAGGCTTGAAGAGAAACGGGGGGTTTCCTGATTCCACGTGAATGATTAATGGATATAGTCGCGATATGCGGAAATTTACGATGGAGAATATCTTTTGACTTAACTGCGTTCAGAATTCGTATCTTTCAGTGCCTGTTAGATGTGTTAGCTAGTACAACCTCCAATCCATTCAATGCGAAATTACTATGGTGTTTAGAGAGTACTAGATGTCTTCCTAGTGGTAAAGGAGGCTTAGCTGTGCTTGATGAGCCACTAATGAATTCAAAAAAGATATCGTACTATGGAAAAAGTACCAATATTTTCGTCGCTATTGTCAGTATAGGACGAGGGGTTAGGCACAACACGTGTAAGAGTCTGTTGGATATTCTCTGATTGCCATCATAACCTACCTCTAACCGGTAGATTACTCAGCAGTATTAATAATGACAGTTGGAAAATGTATTACGTAAATCTGCAGATCTATTCTATTTTATATTTCCTAGGTTGTTTAGGGCGATTGGTACTGAATGATTCTCGTTATTCAAACGGAAATCATGCAGGGATGTGAATCGAATCATAGAAAAGAGATAGTAAAGGGCTGTTTGTCTTAGTTAACACCAGAAATCAATATCATTCATTTACGCATCGGCTTGTACCGTAGCACTGTGTGAAGAGCAGAGTGCGCATGTGACGATACATCAGGAAAGTACGCTCAAGATGTGTCTGCCATTTACGGCCGTCTTCAGATGTCAATATCATCATCGTGCTTTCCCTCTATCTCAATTGACATTAATCCTCGTTCTTACTCATTCTAAAGCACCCGCTTGTAATGGGGAACGGACTGTCACACGTTTTCAAAATTTGCAAAAGTTTTGTATCCGCATACTGCGGTTCATCTATACCAATGATTCTTCTAGGTTCTTCTTTTTTTTAGAGCTAATATAAGGATACTTTTCTACCGCGCCTGCAGCGTTGCAGTGATGACGTGTGCGAGGTTAATGCCACTCGTTAGTCTGTAAAGTTCAGGTGAAATTTACGGCTTCGATCAAGTCTTATTTGTTGTTTTCTTTCCGCTTTTAAGGAACCGCGAAGATTCAAGGAAGACGATGAACAGGCGTATTTTAGAACCGCGACGCCCCGCGTTTATCCGCTCGGCTGATCGAAAGGCGACGATAGATCCGAGATGTGCCTACAAATGCTTAGATGCCGCGTCACACTGCCGGGCTAAAAGCTACCCTCATCTCGTTGCTCTCAAGCCAGAGACTTATTCTTGGCTTATATTTCTCCAGCTCTGGGTTAGTACGTTCGTGGCTGTTGACACTTGCATCACAGCCAGGAGATGCTTCAAACCTATTGGCAGGTATTGAGTGCATCCACTCCTCACTTATCAAGGCATCATACTGAATTACATACAAACTAATCACGCGATTCCACTTCGAGGTATGCAGAGTGAAAAGATCTTTCCAGGTTTTTTCTTCCCTATTATCTTAATGTCGATTTATTTTAGTGCCCAATTCATTATGAATGCTGCTTCCAGATATTCTTGTTCCTCTGCTATGACTGCGATATAATTTGTAAAACGAAGCATGATGAGGAGCGTAGTCGGATTGGAAGTCATACTTTGAACACATTGATAATTGGCCTTAAAAAGAACCGTTGGAATAAGTATGCGGCCGAAAAAATATCATGAAAATCCGTTGGGAATAGCCTGCATACCCTATATCTCCACTATCTCGGGAAAAAAAGGAAGAATTTTACAAAAATACAACATTCAGACGATCCATAGACCTCCAGGGAAATTTCGAGATCGGCTCGTAATAGTAAAGGACAACCTCGGCCTCAGAGTGCCTGGAGTGTATAGCAATCCCTTGTGAGTGTGGCCTCGCCTACATTGGAGAGACTGCACGCACGGTAGAAACCAGAATTAAGGGACACAAGAGACATATAAGACTATTTCAACCCGAGAAATCGGCCATGGCAGAGCATAGTCTAGTTAATGCGCACTCCATCAATTTTAACGGCACTAAAATCCTTTGCCGTTCAAATGGATACTGGTATGGTTTGATGAAAGAGGCTATCGAGATAAGTTTGGAGGAGAAGAAGTTAAATTGGGACTCTGGGCAGTACAACAGCCAAATATGGAGACCGCTACTCAATAAAATTAAACGGTCGCGGTTACAATTCAAATTAAAAACCGCCTTGAACGAGCCGGTCAACAATGGGATTTCAACCGCCCTTGGTCAGCTATAAAAACCCTTGCATGGACCAACTCGGCAATCAGTCTCAGCCCTGATGACGATGAGGGAGTCACTCGTCGAAACGTTGGCCTTTAAAAGCCTTACCCGGAGGCAAACCCGAGAAGATTTTACTAATATTATTCGCCGAAAAAGCCTAAGATCTTTTAATTACTCACATTAGTAGGTCGAGTAGCTTCTTTCAAACATTCTTTATTCTCTGGAACATTTAAAACTCACCCTTCCAATATCAAAAGTAGCCATAGTAGTCGGGACCCTCTCTGGTGCCTACATGTCTCCCTAACAGGCACCGCTAACCACTTCGTCGCCCTCCGGTTTGATATTCAGTCGGGCACGGACACTTTAACCCTTCTTCTTGTGTCCTGTTCGTAAATGTTACGATTCAGGACTATTGTGGTGTAATTTTTTTTCCATTATGATGACGATGAATATGCATTCATTGATTAAGATGAGATTGCGTACTTTTTGACTTGACTGCAGCGGTCTTAAATATTCACCTGCAAAGCTTGAAGATGATCGGAATTGTATGTCCACCCCGTGTGGAAAACTGCAAATACTGAGTCATTTTTTCGGTGACAATGGAAAAAAGTATCGTTTTCAGATTTAACAAAAATTTGTGTAGTCCTCATTACTTGGGTATGTACTTAGTTACTGAATGAATTTGACTTTAAGTGTATGTTATTCGGGGTGCTGGCGAAATATAAAAGGGTGTCTCAGGAGAAATCGGCGTAGATTCTCGAGGAGGTATGGGAGGAGATTTTAATCATGATGAACATGGGGTCATAAATCCTTAGTAACGGAGCTATCCTGCAAAATACCCTGAAAGCCACCTCAAGGGTGTGTGGCAGGGGGTGAGTAGTCACCAACATGCCTTACACTAAACCCTATTAAAGTTTTTAACCCTAAACTATTGATGTATTAGCATGAATCACTAATGCTTGTCAGGAGGCAAAGCCTCATAAGCATGCAGTACACTATTGGTATGTTACCAATGTTAGAGATCCCGTTAGTATTAGCTATGGTAACGCAAACATTTTGTCAGAAGCCATCTGCAGTTACCATGAAAACGTCAAAAAGCTGTGACATCTATTAATAATAACGACTAAAAACTATTTTACGTTGTACTTAAGAATTGTATCTTATTTTTTGCCGTTATTTTTTTCATTCCAATGTCCAAGATGGTTATTGAAATGGAAAATGTTAAACGTGAAATTTTGTCACGCCAGCAAAAACACCATTTTCACCTACTTCCAACAGAAGTATTTCCACCAAATCCTCCTCACTTATCATGTAAACGCTGCGCGTTAGTGCAACAGTTTTAAGTTAGCAATACAATATTTGTTCTAGGAATGTTTGAGTGTGAAACCTGATAAGTGCATCATTTTTTCCTCTCTGCCATGTTGTAAAAAAAACTCTCAGGACTCTTGGCTTTAGCTGTTCGTGAAACACGAACGCATAACTCTGCGTCATGATTTCACAGAAATGCCATTTTCACTACTTGAAATGGCCGTTTCGAGGCTGCGTACCGTCCCACCCCAGCGCTCCTGTTTCACTCCACAGACCCGCAACATTGTTGGGTGGAAGGCTATAAGGACATATTGTAGACGTGAAACTAGTCACTATCCTTCGTAAAACCTCCAAATATGGCAATGAAATCTGACGAAAAACACGAAATGGGTCATTTTCAACCTCAATTTTCTCTACAGCTATTGGTCACACGGGTATATTTCTTGCATTTTACAAATGCGCATTCTTTACTCTACTCTTTACTCCTAAGAGGGGAAGTAAAGTACTCTTGGTAGAGTACTTTACTTCCCCTCGTAGGTTTTCGAAAACAAAAACTTTCGCTGGCGTACCGGAAACTCACATTACCCTTGAAAATATGGCAGATCACCTCCCCTATCTCCTCGAGTACTTACGTATATTCCTTTTGAAACACCCCATATTGCGCTTAGCGAACAGACACGCATGACATTTCATTGCCAGTTGTAATAATGTTAGCCAGAAGTAAGTCTTGTATTTGAAAAGGGCTTCGATACCACGATACAATTCGTCTCATATCAGAGAGAAGAAAGAGCTCATTGTGTGCGAAATCAAACGCCAAACCTGTTCGCTGTCGGTGTGACGCATTTGTGCTTCTAATCTAGAGATGTAGATCCAAATATACTCTCTCCCACAGATGGATTCCCCTGATTTCAATTACTGGATATACTTTGATTGGGTTTGCGTTTCAGTGTGATGAAGTCCATTGGGACGCGCGGGAATAAAAAAAAATAAACTTTACACCACTGCTGTCGCAATAATCCTAATTCCCTCGTTAGCTCACGTTTTCAATCGGGCGTCGCGACGAGCGAAGTTCTCGGGTGCTAGCCCACCAAACGTTTCTTCTAGTTTTCAATCAATCTCCTCTTCTTCGTTACTCAATCGATCTCTGTGCATTCATCAGCCATTCTGATATTGCCAGTGATCCCATGACGTTCTGATTGCGTTTATTCCATGGCTAAAAATTACGTCCATTTCAAACAAAACAATATTGGTAAATTTCCACACAGTTTATTATAAAAGCAGAAGTCACAAAAATCACACAAGTGTTTAGCGAGACATATATTTGCGATAAATTTGCATATTTGCGATAAATCCTGTCTCGCGAAATACTTGTGTGTTTTAACCCTTTTAGTAATTTTGACATGGAAGTTTTACACCATTTTGACAAAGGGGCTAAGCAGGATTTCTCTGAGCAATATGAAATCAATCATAGCCCGGCTAAGTTATGTAATGATGTTGTTTTTAATGATCGATCGCCTCTGTTAAACCTTGTTCTCCCTCCCGTCCGAAAATCTTATGACAATCCCTCCTGACCAACGGCTTTTTCTACCCCCCCTTTTCCTCCTGTCTTCCCCCTCTGTGACTTCCTCCTGAATTCCCCCCCCCACCCCCTCACCGCTATCCCGGAGTATATATGGCGGAGTTTCTGAGAAAGTTGTACCTTGATAATGACATTACATGCCGAAACCTTTGTCGGTGGTAGATTTTAACTGTTTTTATAATATACTGTGTGGAAAATTACCAATATTGTTTTAATTGAAATGTACACAAAGTATTTCTACAAATTTAAGCCTGATACGCTTCTATACGGGCTAAAAATTACGATGAATGGTGTTTCATATTTATTTATTTCTTAGTTTAAATTCTCTGCATCGAATTACGTATCTTTCGAATGATGTGAAAACAACACTAAATTAAAAAATTCATGGTGTTACCTACCGAACCACATCTTCAAAATGGAGCCAATGACCTCAACTATCGGTCCCCTCTCTAAATAACCAACCAAGCAATTTGTAGTGGAAAACTATTAGAGTTAAGTAGTGAAGTCTGTTCGGATTCTCCACCGGGTAAAACTCTGCAATTCTGCCGAATATTTGATGGGCGACTCTGCCGACTTCTCTTCCTGCATTCGCAGTAATGCATCAGATATTCATTCAATTAGAGTTTACCATTGACCTCTCTATTGTTTCTGAGTTTTTCACCGCGTTCCAGAACCCAGTAGCAATGGAGAGATCATCCAATCAACGCCGCGGAAACCTAAGCGTTAGAGATTACCTTAAACAGCTACATTAATTGAATCAAAGAAAGAAGAATTGACGGAAAAAAATACCAAATGAAGTCGAAGCAGTCTATTTCAAAGCAAAATGCTAGAGATTTTAAAGCAATAAATCATGAAGGAATGCTTCGGATATTGATGGAGTGAATACCTGCAGCAAACCATTCTTAGGAATGAATATTACTGATATCATGAGGTTTCAGTGTATGATGGGACTTAAAAAAAACAGACCGCCCACTCGAGACTATTGAGTGCTGGATGTTTTTCACGTACAAGGGAGCACAACGTAAGACAATGCATGGTGTACGATGTAAAGGAGAGGAAATAGTTTGTGTCCAAATTGCGATCCAGTGGAATTACGGATGAACTCACCGAGTAATATAAATTATGTTTTTCGGAAAATCACTCACACGGACCGCTATCTCCACGCAGACTCCCATCACCACCCGCGACAGAAGACCGCAGTCATCAAGACTCTATTCCACCTATATCTATCCGACGCTGGTGCCATGAGCATAGAAAAGCAACACCTCCTGAAGACCCTCCAGTGGAACGGCTTCCGGTGAGATACTATTTTGTAGATCGCAAAAACGGAAGAAAAGAAGAAAATGTTGGCTGTCAAGGTAGTTTGAGCAAAAAATCACTTCACCTAGAATTTGATGAATTTGGTCTCATTTTAAAGAAAAAACTCTCGTCTTTCCAATTATTTCAAAATATCAACCCCTTTCCGAACTACTTTTCGAGTAATTTGCCTAAAAATATAAGCTGTTTTACATGGGATAGATTATGGCTGTGCGCTCCAGAGGGAGAATATTAAAAAAAATAGAAACTGATAGCACCTAGATTCCGTCAAAAAACTATCGGTGTATAGTTTGAATGTTTTCTCAACTATTTATAAAAAAAATAATCTAATCCTCACCACAGTAATTTTTGAAAAGAAGAAAAGAAAAGAAGAAAATGTTGGCTGTCAAGGTAGTTTGAGCAAAAAATCACTTCACCTAGAATTTGATGAATTTGGTCTCATTTTAAAGAAAAAACTCTCATCTTTCCAATTATTTCAAAATATCAACCCCTTTCCGAACTACTTTTCGAGTAATTTGCCTAAAAATATAAGCTGTTTTACATGGGATAGATTATGGCTGTGCGCTCCAGAGGGAGAATATTAAAAAAAATAGAAACTGATAGCACCTAGATTCCGTCAAAAAACTATCGGTGTATAGTTTGAACGTTTTCTCAACTATTTATAAAAAAAATAATCTAATCCTCACCACAGTAATTTTTGAAAAGAAGAAAAGAAAAGAAGAAAATGTTGGCTGTCAAGGTAGTTTGAGCAAAAAATCACTTCACCTAGAATTTGATGAATTTGGTCTCATTTTAAAGAAAAAACTCTCATCTTTCCAATTATTTCAAAATATCAACCCCTTTCCGAACTACTTTTCGAGTAATTTGCCTAAAAATATAAGCTGTTTTACATGGGATAGATTATGGCTGTGCGCTCCAGAGGGAGAATATTAAAAAAAATAGAAACTGATAGCACCTAGATTCCGTCAAAAAACTATCGGTGTATAGTTTGAACGTTTTCTCAACTATTTATAAAAAAAATAATCTAATCCTCACCACAGTAATTTTTACAGAATCGCAAACATTACTGTTTTGAAGGGTTTTCAGCCATACGGCGGGAAAAAATGAGTCAAGTTAGAGACTTATATAGCTTTATTTATTTAATTACTGAGTATTTTGGTAATATATAACTATATCTTTGCGCTATTAATATTAAAATATTTATTCCATACTTCTTACAGACGCTAAAATAAAAAAATAAAATTTGAATATGGTCTCCATTATGACTAGGGAACTATCTCTGTCAAACCACCTTAAAGGACCGCCGAGAGCTCAGCCGAAGAGGTCCTTATTGAAAAACCTAGAGCTTACGCCATCCTTCCATACGACGCCGGAACAACCGAAAAAATTGCGAGGACCCTCCACAAGCACAACGTGACGATGAAGTTCAAGTGCATCACAAAAACCGCAGACATCCTCCTGAACCTCGAGGATCGCCTCCCAGAAGAAATGGTCGGAGGAATTGACCAAATCGAGTGCAGCTGTGGCCATTCCTACATCGGACAGATCTCCAGAGCTCTGAAATGTCGGCTCCAAGAGCACAGGAGGGCCGAGAAATATGGACAACTCCGCCAGTCAGTGGTCGCCGAGTATCAGTGGAAGGAGCCCACGCACAGCATTGATACGTCAACAAGGCCAAGTCGTTGATAAAAGAAGGCCGCTACTTCCCAAGACTCATACGGGAAGCGATTGAAATAGCAAAAACGCCCAATAATTTCTACCGAAAAGACGGCTACACTCTCGCTTAGTCATGGAAACGAGTCTTCAACAAAAGGGACCAATGAGAACATACCTCTGCCCAAAGGCCCAAAAACGGAGGAACATAATTAGACGAATTAATGGAACATCCACACGGTGACCTGCGTTAGGTTTTGCCGGTTTCCCTCACATCTCGAGTGAATGCCAGGTCATTAGGCCATCCCGGAAGAAAAGAGTTCCAGCACCTATACTTAATCTGCTACACGACTATGTACAAAGTTTATATATGTAGAAATATTAAATGTCAAACCCTGAAGAGGATTATATCCTTTAATAGCCCCTGGGCTATTGCTGTAAATATTATAAAAATTAATGAGATTCTTTCATCTTTAATTGCGTAGGCAATTAAAGATGAATGACGTATAATCGACAATTTTATTGCCGTAAGCCGTATTTCACCGCTTCTCTCTGAGCCAAAGTGATTGATCACTGTTTAAAATTCAGTCAATTCACGCCAAATTAGAAAAATAAATTGCCTTGAAGAATTCGTGCCAAAATCGAGAACCAATCGTGACTTCATCTCGTGATTACATACCTATCCTTAAGAGATTAACTGGAGTTATTATAACTTCCTCAACTCTCTTACTGGGGAGCCTAGGAGGTCTAGTATCATGTCTAATCAACCCAATGGGGATCTAGGAACTAATTCTTTGGCTGATTTTAAAAATTCATTTGTAGGTATCGCGATGAGAAAATTTTCTCCTGGACCGAGAACCGAACCATGTACGTTTGGCTAGTCGAGCCGATGCACTACACCACCCAGTTTTTCTAATTCTCGCTGTAATTTTAGAGGATTCAAGTAAACTAGGTTTTATCTACTTACGGTTCATTTAGGATGCCTACGCAAGGGAAAATAGGACGTATATTTGAACGCGTAGTTAAGCGCGGAAGTGTATGCGGAAATTCTAGTATAATATATTATGTGTTTTGATAATCCATGAACGCTCTTAATTCCTAAAGATGTTTATATGTATATAGATAGATAGATAGACAGATAGAAAAATATTAATTGTTCGGGAAAAAATCCATAAGAACAGAAATAATAATAATACAGTTTGCAGGCACAATCCAAATTACAAAAAAAGACAAACTTTTCATCATTTTTTAAAATGTCAATATATAATTCTTCCCATTTCATAACATAACAAATGTATGTACGTAAAAAAGGCGAATGGGTTTATACACCAATTTGGATTTGATGCAACACAAATAAACTCATGCATTCACAACTTAACAAATAGCAAAATGATAGAGTAAATAAGGAACCATAATAACATGAACACAAATTTGAAAAAAATAGGAGTAACTTATGTTATTCACGGGAAGGTAAATAATCATGATATTTCATTTTAAATGTTTTAACAGATATGCAATTTTTAATATCAGTTGGCATCTTATTCCATATGTGACAAGCTGTTACAAGAAATTATTTATTATATGCTGTGGTGCGATGCCGTGGAAAATACAATTGATTAGGATCAGACCTAGTGGACATTGTAGAGACAGAGGGTCAACTAAGGAACAAGTCATACAGGTACTTGGGCGATTTGTTTTTAAATAGAACAAACAAAAAGGATCCCAGAAGGTATTCTCTACGGGATTTGACGTTGAGCCATCTTAGTTGTTTATAATATGGTGTGATGTGGACGTCCCTGCGAAAGTCAAAAATGAACCTAAGGCAGGAGTTTAAGGCCCGGTGAAGTTTGAGATTATTTTATTCGTTGAGGTCATTATAAACAAGACAGCAGTAATCTATTACAGATAAAATAAGCGAAGATATGAGTGTTTTTCTAGTATTAAAAGGAAGTAAGTTTCTGTGAACTTTTAACTGATAAAGTATAGAATGAATATTGTTAGAAATATTATTTACATGACAATCCCATGATAAGGTAGCAGTCGACGTAATCCCTAGATTATGCACATTAATGGAATATGGAATTTATTTAATATTTAGTATATGTTTTTGGTGAATATTCAACCCCTTGCAACACACCCTTGAGGCGGAATTCAGGGTAATATGTAGGAGTATATTTTTCTCCCTTCCCTTCGGGTCAGCACGCTCGGCAGCCGTGGTTCATTTTTAAAGGGGATTGAAGGGAATTTCCCTTCTTTTTTTATTATTATCACTCTCTCTTACTCTCGCTGGCTCTCCCTTCACACTTTCTGCCGTTCCGCGGATGACGTTCCAATGTGACGCACCCATCCACGTGATGCGTCAATCATGATTGAACGGATGGGCGGACGGCGCGGCCGACGCGGCACCCGCATATCTCACCCGGATCGTAGATTTCGGCTAGCAGCTCCCTCTTTCTCTCACTCCCGCTCACATTTGCCTCCGAGCGAATTATTACGATGTTACGTCGATCGAGGTTGTTCCCAGAGAGGGAGGAAAAAAGGGCTTGAGGGAAACCTGGCAGGGAAAATTGCCTAAGGTGGTTCCACCGTAAAATGACTTGGATGTCATTTTATTCATATTCTGTCTACTTGTAAAAAAACTTTATCTCATTCTGATATGAACAACAAAATAACACCTTTCCACGCTATTTTACTATATAATTGAACTTGAAATCACATGGTGTTCAATGGGAGAATGAGAGAAACACGGGGAAAAATAGTATTTTTCCATAAAATATAAATGCCATTTTGGCGGAAAACTATTTATAAGAAGGAAATAATTCAGAGAAATTGAATAAAAATTTAATATAGGCACCTTACCACCGTATTGTTTTAGTTATTAGGGAATTACTGCCGTAATTGAAGTCAAAATGCGGTAATTCGTAGGAAATTACGATGAAGTCGGCTCCAATGGCTGGAAAAAAAGTGCTAATTTAAAATACATTCGTGGAATAATCTGCATATATTGTAACTTACTTTTGGGTTTCTATAGGTAACGCATCGCATCAGTGAAAGCAGGATTTTTTTGACAAAATATCAAAAATGTGGAATTTAGTATTTGTTTTGACTCACACAGTCGTGGCGGAACCTCCTTAATTGGGTATTTTCCAAAATTTTAAATTGAAGTAAACGGATCTTCATATGTTACTTTAACTCAAACAAGTTTGCGGAGTGAAAATAGTTTTAAAATTGATTCAATATTAATTGAGGTATTTAAGATTAAAATAGTCGAAATTTCAAATTTTTTTACGCGGCTGCGAAACGGAATCTGATTGGCTTGACGTCATTTTCGCTGAGCGATATACAGCTGTGAGGGAGAAAGTGAAGGACTGTAGAAGAGACAGTATATTTAAAGAGTTTTCATTGAAAACAAAGGCTATGGCGTGCAATTGTTTTATTAAAACCACATCAGATAATTTACCCAAAGTATATATGTTTATGCAAGGTGTTTTTATGAAGAAGGACGAGCGATTTACTGCTTCCGAAATTCGTGGAGCTTAAGTCCGCAAAATGAAAGAATAAAGTTTGCTTCTAAAATCGTCATTACTGTTGTTTATCATTTTAATGCATAAAATTATGTATTTGGTGTATGAGCTTTATTAATTGTTTTTCCAATACACTCATGATCATTATGATTCTTCTTCTTTATTTCTCAAAGTCCATACCAGTCCATGCAAAAGTAAACAAACAGTACCTTAGTTACATATCAACATAACACAGTACTTGCCAAATATTTACGCTGCAAATAATTAACACACTTAGGACGTTAATTTGTGATTGTTTGTAGAGGTTTCTATAAGTGGCTTCTCTGCTATAGAAATGCCTAAAAATAGATTCTCATCTCCTAAATGTCTACTCAAAGTTTTATTTAAGTGTTGCTTTATTATAAAGATTCTCTTGAGAGTTATGGTGGTAATGCATTAGGATACGTCCAAGAGAAGGGAGATAGACCACTGTGAACAGCCATTGCAAGAATATGTCCAGAGTACAATGTGCGAAGTAAAGAATACATTGTGCAGGTGAATATTGAGGAATCCAAGGAAGACATTTCAAACATTCAATGTCGTGATTGCGTGAATGGATTTCTTGTTCGGTGTTTTCACCAATGTATTTGTACATTGTGGCACAAAACACCATCTACGTATGTCATTTAAAGTCACATCAAAAACATAAAAACGTTCAAAACTAATTTCACCGCACCAGTTTCCACCGTAAGCATAAGAAAACGCCTGGGTCTAAATGTAAACAGCGAAAATGACGTCACAGGTCATTCGGTTGTTTTCGGAGTGTGCTCGGGAGAATTCGTAACCTTCAACGTTCTTTTGCTTTTAATACCGAAATTCATACAATTTGATTACAAAACTTTTAGCCAATGCAATAAGTTCTAGTAAAAGAATCAGAATATCGATAGTTTGAAGTACGTGGAAAATACCCAATTATCAAACACTTCAGCAAGTTTAAGGATTGATTTGACTTTTTATACCTAGGCCCTATGGAATTGTTTAGGCAATGCTACAAAAACATGGGGTCTAAAATATTTTGTTCTCTAGCTCCAGATATTTTAAAGGCTAAGAGTGCATGAATATTTAATAATTTAGTAAATTTTTGGGGACTGGATAATAAGGATATAGAATTTTTACTTTATTATATTATGACCTTCATTGGACCACTTCAGTCATCTTCTGGATTTCATCTGTTTTCTGTCCACCCAGTATTTCTTCATTCGCTCGGATCGTAGCTTTCTTTCTTCATCTGAGATCACCCTTTGTATTCTTTGTGCATTGATATTGTTTTTTAGTCTGATCGGTTTGTCCTTTCGCGATATCATCTGTCTTTTCTTACAAATCTTCTATTGTAATGTGCATTTCACTCATATCTTACTTAATGTCTTCTATCCATCTTGCATTAGTCTTACTGTTCCATAGTTTTTCTATCATTTTTACTTACCACAGACAAAAAATATCTTATGCACTCCTATGTAAATATTTTCGGCTCAAAGAAGTAAACAAAACATTATTCACCACTCATATTGAGTCTTTTAATGCGAATGTTTCAGCAGTTTATATTTAATATTTTGTATTGGAACACATCGACCGAGATGAATTATTTAAATTTTGTCATGATTATTTTTCTCTGCACTCACTATTAAATGTGTGCATTGGTTATTTTAATCAACTTCCTAATCACCGTACAACACTTTCATGTGGGTGCATTCACATTAACGCTTGCAAACTAAGGCAGTGAACAGCAGAATAGGTTAATTAAATAAAGAGGAACGTGGAACAGATAAAAATTACGTTATCTTCTTAACCGCTCATGTAACCAAATCACTGAAAAATAAATAAAATTACTTGGTATGTAATTAATTAAAGGAAACTGTGGGAAAAATGTGTTTATTCCACACAGTATATAATTATCACAAGCAAAATGTCTAAAGGAATAAAACTGACATTCATTTCGGAACATTCCGGCGATATTGTGTGGAATTTGAACATGTCGAAAAGAAGAGACGAAATTTGCAAATTTCCTTCCTTTGCTCTGAAGGAAATAGACGCTTTGGAGCTGACAGAAATTATACCACGGCATGAGAAAATTTCCCTCCTCTACGATTATGTGTTCTCCTCCTTCTCTCCATCAGTTTCCAACAGTGAGTCCCTACTTGCCCACCCCCTCCCCCACCCCCTCCCCCACCCCCATTGGAGCTTTGTCCTCGATGAAGGTCTCCAAATGTATTGGAGGATGTGGGATGCGAATTTCCAGCTTTGTGGTCTTGAAGCGTTGAAAAGAAAAAAGTTGGGGGAGGGGAGGGAGAAGGAGGGAGTGTCATTGAAAAAGGCGTAGCAACGTACTACGTAGTCTCCCCTTGTCAGTAAAAGAATGAAAACTACATTGGAAGCTACTGTTTTACGAATAATGCCAACTTAAAGGAATTTCAATTTTACGACTTTTGATACAAGCATAGATTAAGTATGTTGAATAAGTAAAAATGTACAATAAACGTTTCCTGCAAGTTTCAACTTAATACTGAGAACAGTCTGCCGGCAACTGGATTAGGAATATAAACTCGGAAGAGCCAAGTTACTAGCCGAAATTCAAGGAAATGTATTTTTTATAACTATTGTTATGAACAAAATCGACTAACTATTGTCACCACTAAACGTAGCGACCCTTTCAGCTTCTGGATATATTTTCAGGCTTGTGGAACGAGCAAATTCAAAAATTTGTCAAAATTTCCTCCTCACCATCTACGTTACCCTTCCGGAACTACATCAAAAATATGTACGATTTTTGCACGTGCGGTGAGTCCTCCATGTATATACTTACTCTATGATACAAGTCTCTTCCCACTGGGGTCTGAAAACCTTTCCACTACCACCTTGACGGTATTGTTTTCCTAGTTACAGAAATTTAAATAATTCCTAGAGTTTTCATAGAAAGGCTTATTCGTTCACCAAGATGGTTATTAGGATTTTGCTGAAGTATTTATTATACCTCAACTAGCGATATTTTTTCGGAATATTTTATTCCCATCGCACCCATTCCTTTTTTTATCGTGTTAGTTGCGTCTCTCAAATCTTTTCTTTGAAATTTCCGGCGAAGCATATACTATTTTATATGGGTTCTAATCATCGCGCACTGAATTCTCGAGACAGTTACGAATGGTCCAGTTTGATCCATTACCATAGAACCTTCATTATAAATTGCACTTCATTCGAGGCTTGTGCGCCTGTGTGTGGAATTCATTGAATTGAGTGATGGAATACTGATCTAGACTCGGCTCGACCACAAAGCCGGGTAAAGCATTTTATGACACATTCAGCTAAACCAAGATCGTGAGGGCAACGTCCTGCCACGATGGCAACACCGGTACTCGATCGGTCACCCGTAGTGAAGCATCGTTGAGTTCGGCTCGAAATTTGAGAGGTGATCATCCAATTTGTCTGAGTACTCTTGTCCCTCTTGACAGTGTGTGCGATATTACCATAGCCGTCG
Source organism: Pyrrhosoma nymphula (assembly GCA_963573305.1). Classification (NCBI taxonomy): domain Eukaryota; kingdom Metazoa; phylum Arthropoda; class Insecta; order Odonata; family Coenagrionidae; genus Pyrrhosoma; species Pyrrhosoma nymphula. The sequence continues at coordinate 18,810,095 of OY754330.1, read as the reverse complement.
AAGCACGTTAAACAAAAATGCTCCTGCTACCAAGACCTTGTAATTATAAAAGTATAAGGTTTTAGAGTGTAGTTATAAGCCGTCAACTATGATAAAATAAATGAATTTGCCTGTCTCTCTGGCATTTATTAACAGCAGTTATCAAACCGAAGATTGATTTGCTTAAATTAGATAGATTGTTTGTAGGGGGGGGGGGCGTTCAACAAGAGCCCGGGGACCTAGACCTTCTTGGTCCATCAATCCCGCAAGGCACCTCAAGGGTGTGTGGCAGGGGGTGAGCAGTCACCAACATGCATTAAACTATACCCGATTAAAGTTAGTGTAACTACTTCTGTTGATGCATTAGCATACATCGCTAAAGGCCGCCACACACCGAATGCTATGCTAAGCGAGAGAATTGTTCTTGCAACGGACGTCAGCCATGTGCGCGCACACACCAGAAGCTAACCGTACCGTGCTATGTAGCAAGATGACGGAATGTTTAGGTAAAGTGAAACTCCACTTTATTCCAAGATGGCGGACAGCGTAAACCGCACTTTTCAGGTTTGGCACTTCACAATTTTGTTAATATTGACGTAATAGCAATGATGAAAATGTTTTTACAATGCACATAGTTTGCAGAACTAATGTAAGAAATTTAGTTGAAATTGCTCTGTTGAAAGTAGGTTAAAAATGAATTTGGGCTGGCGGGACGAAAGCGGTCATTTAACGCAATATATACTGCGCATGCGCCATGAAAGCTAAGCAAAGAGGAAATTGCCGGCCGAACGATGCCCTGTGACATAGCGGTCGGGAAGTTTGCATCGGTTCGTATAGCTCGCATGGCTCGCATTTGGTGTGAACGGGCAGTGGAAAATCGCTATACGGGATCTTAAGACACATGGAGAAAGCTGGTAGCGTGCTTAGCATAGCATTCGGTTTGTGGCGGCCTTAATGCTTGTCAGGAGCGAAGCCTCACAAGCATGCACTGCACTATTGATATGCTACCAATGCTAGAAGGACCGTTTGTATTTTTCAGACCTTTGTGAATGGACTATACACGCCGCTAGGTTTGTTGATTGACAAGCTCTAGCTTTCACCTATTTAAGTGGCAAACGAATGTTCTTGGTTGCATGATTTATGTTTGTGATTATGGAGAACGGAATCATCGGATACGACATATAATCGTAAACAGATATAAAAACGTAAAATGTAATTGATTGGCGGTCGATCCCAATTATTAGACTGGGGGTTTGAACGAGGAAATTGGGGGCAATCGACTTCGAGGCGGCGGAATCCACTCTCTGCGGTTCAGGAGAACTGTTTGGAAGCGATGTGCCGGGGGTTTTAAAGTTGAAGAAGGGAGGAGAGGAGGTGTGAGGGGGTGGGGAATGGACGGGGAAGGGGAGGGAGGGAGGAAAGGGATTCGAGGGAGGGAGGAAAGGGTTGTGGCTGGAAGGAGGGGAGAGTGTGGGAAGTGTGGAACGTGGAAATGTTTGGACTCTGGAAAATATAATTTTGGACGCGGGGGGCTGGAGGTGTAGTGTTGTGGGATGTATGTGTGGTGCTGAAGGAGGGAGGGGGGGGGTGGGGTTCAAGGGGGAGGGGAGAGGATGGAGGGGCGGGGGGTGATGCGTAGCCAAGGAGATCAAGAATGGAGGATCTTTATACCATTTTTCCTAACTCATGGCGGGTGGACGTCACAGACTGAGTAACCAATGAATGGCGTTTCCCCTTCCTCCTCAGTTTCTGGTTTCCGGAGGCCGAACAGCGTTGCTAGATCTTGCGAATAAATGCACTTTGGGCAGCGAGGAGGCGCGTTAACCACTGCATTTGAACCTTAACCAACGAAGGCTAATATTCCACATCCTTGTTTTTGATCCGGGCATTGGATCGGCACTGACGATTATAAAAAAAAACACCGACGCGAGCACATAGCAATTTGTACGCATTAAATTCGGCAACACTGATGGTATGTGAAGTGAATTTCTAAATAGTCGGAGAGAGACTTGGAGAGTTCCTCCCCATTGCATTCCATGTCACTTCTCTGTGATTGGATGGAAAAAATGAAAGGTACATGAGCGTATTCAAGGTCAACCGTCATGGGTTGGGAAAAGTGGTGTTGCCGTCCAGCGATTTGATTCAAGACGAGACACCGAAGTGTGGCGCGGCGCTGCGGAAAGCAATTGGAGCAAACATGTGCTGAAGATATATACAAATTACCTAGTGAGCCACAGCAAGAGGGTATCACAGGCTTAATTGGACACCAGTGATGGATATATATAGTTGGGGGGTATGAGTATGAGTTGACTTATATGTTGTCTTATCTTTGGAGAGATTTCAGGCTGGTTTCCCCAAAGACTCATTTGCATGCAGCTTATGTGCATTGTACATTTTATAAAGTTATTTAAAACGCTAATTTAAAAAAATGCTATTTTATCGGCATGCAGCAATGCTCTGGATATAAATATTGCGAGTTAAAGGACCATTAATAAATTGAAGAATATCTGCATCCTATAGTGAAAAGAGGCAAAGTGAAATTTAGGGATTTAAAGAAGACTGGCTTTGATCATAATAATAAAGAAAAGAAAAATAATTAGAAACGATGTTTTGTTCTAACTATTTACGAAAAAAATACAATTCATTCACCATTTTGAACTAATTGAAGGTGATTTCCCCTGTCGTCAAAAACAGATGTTTTCCACACCATTTTGAAGCCGGAATTAGATTAATTTTCTTTTAAAATAAGTGTATAATTCCTAAAAATGTTAATATGTAAGCTTAACTAAATCAAAAATTCGAATTACTGGGCAATAAAATGTAAAACGTAATTAAGGAAAAGTAATTATTTTATCACTATTTGGATGGTGCGGAGTTAATTCGTCAGCACTTATTTCAGGCAACAGTTTTTATTTTACAAATGAGTCTGATCTTCTATGAAAGTTGTCTAATACTCTAAATACTACCAATTTTCTCTGGAGGAAATGATTCGCTTTGAAGAGTATTCGTCCATGTGATCCGGCGAGAAAGAGGAATGAATTGTTAATTAGTGTTGGACATCTACGGCGCCGCAGCAGGAAATTTGATTGGTCCTCTCCCACTCCGTCAGATGTATTCTCGCATGCGTTTGGGCGTGCATACTACCAGCGCGGTCGCGGTCCTGCGACCGTACGAGTCAGGGCTGCTTTCGCATCCATTGATTTAAAATGCTCGTACCGAGCTTATTCGCTCTCACGCTCTGAAATAAAAGCGGCAAGTTTTTTTGTGAAGTGCGTCACGTCGACGCCGCATAGTAATTGCTCTCTAGTCTAGGGGAATAGTGATGCAAATGAGGGAATTTCCTTAACGAGCAGGCGGGCAACATTAATGGGATAGACGCTACTCTATGAGCATATTTAGTGACTATTTATGGACTAGGAAGGTAGGTCTCGGGGTCCGGTGGATTTCATGTGAAGGGCCTTCATTTCCGAACGGGACTCGAGGGGATCATCGGCAATATGGCTTCTTAATCAACCCTTTTCTCTGGAAGTCTTACCGAAATTAGTCGATAACCCCGGCTTTATCCCATGTCCCTGATGAATCCTTATCCTTCCTTATTTCCCATATATGATCTAGAACTATGGGGTATTAATGTGATGACAGAGTTTCTGCCTTCACTGTGGAACTGCACAGGCAGCGAATGAATTATATTATAACTACCTATGCCCTATTTACTTACTTTGAAGGTAAATATATTTTTAATGCTCAGAAAGATCATCTCCGTTTTCGTCTCCACGTGCCTTAGTTCGCATTTCTTCCTGCATTGGGATTAGGTCCAATTGGTCAATTACTTTGCTATCCACCTGTGGAAGGAATACTGATTTTAAATGCCTTCGGTCTTAATTACTAGTAAATAGGGACAGATTTATGACCTTTAAAAATATTTTGATCGTCATCCCGTATTTCTCTGCCCATGTGCCCATCCGTATCTTACGCGGCAGTGAACTCTTCCATCTGTTTCCTACATTTCGCCTTCCGATCTATTTTTTTTTACCTGCTACCTAAATTGTTCAGCAAAATTGTGTCTACCCTCTCTCTTGATTGATCTTCCTGCCGAATTTACCCCGACCGCCTATGGAAAACAATTATTACTTCACTCCACATTTTCATGTTGTCTTTTTTATGTAAATCATTCTGTATTCTCTTTATTAATGGTATGTAATTATGTGTTCAAATTTTCTGAAAGTTTTTATTGCTAATCATTCAATGTGAAAGCCAACTCAAGCGGTTTTCATATTTAAAATAAATAAAGGTGGATTGATATGCATTGAATTCGCTTTTTCCTGAATGCCCTTCAATAATAATTCATTAATTGATATGGAGGCTTATTTATCACGTCTTTTTTATTTAAAATAAGGTTTATATGGAGTAGCCCATTTGTGGATTTTTGGTTTTACTTTTATTAAATATATTGCTTCAAGACTGACTTATTCATGCCCCCTAGCAACTAGCATCATGGTCAGCATTTATAATTATAGAAAACTTAGCAAAATCCACCGAAGATGTCATGTCCTGATGCAACGGTCTGATAACAAATTTGATTTTTAATGAAGGCTGAAAAATCTTTGACTGAAAAAATGAGAACAATTTCTATTAATTGGTTCCTTAATTAATTTTTTTATTTCCTTAATGTCAGTGTCCCCTAGTTGTTTTCTTTCGTTTGGTTTACCAATTACAACTCCCGCAGAAAAAATGGTTTTGAACTAGTTAAGCTTTTTTATGCCCCTTGTATGCGTTAAAGTAACGTCTTACGTATTTAAAAACCAAAAACCTCAACTAAGCGGATGAAATGTATTGAGTACAGGGGCATAAATAGTAATAGCAAGCTCGAGAAAGCTATACGTACAGCTTGTATATTTTTGGGCAGTAAACAGTATTGGAATATCATTGCGATACATCTATTTCTAGTTACGGTTGAGGCCCAGGTAGAAATTAACTATTTTAGGGGGTTAAGGGAGAGGGATTAAATATCCATCATAACTCGAATTTATTGATTTCGCGTAGTACTTATCATTTTCTCCTTTATAATGGTCTGAATTTTCTTGCGCTGAATAGTAAAGCATGCTTTGGTAGGAAGAATATTAGGTATTGCTTCGACTTCACCGTCTAAAGAAACTTCAAAATTCCTATTTACATCAACCATTTTCTAGCCATTTGCAATCCTCTCCACCGCAATCCCTTGGTCTTACGGAAGTCCTTGTGTTAACTTCTGTACCCTTATATTACTCCCACCGTAGTTAATGCAGAGAAATATACTCTTGAGATTTATGCTTTTATGAATACAGCCTCTTCAAAAACATGCACGGCGTAATCCACTGAAGAGCAAAAATCATTAATTGCAAAATTAATATTTCATATGATTCTATTTCTCTATTAGGATATCCCAATACCAACAAAACAAAGTGTTTAATGGTTATGCATTTACGAGAGTTATAAGTGAATATATTCAATTAGACCACACATTAATTTTAATAAATTAAACTTTTGATGTAACTCCGTTTATTATTTATGCTAGAATGGTAGCTGAATAGTAGGAGAGGCGTGTCCTTTTAATGGAAAAGCTTTTTACGCGTTCTTTGTAACGGGACACGGAAAAAAATGATTTTTGTTATTCGAACAAAAACCCTTTTGTTGGCTGAATATTTGCCTTTTGCCTCACATTGCAGCTTTGGAAAGAACGGCTGATTAGGTACGGTTGCCAGCTACAACCTCTGGCTGCTTTGGAAGGACCAACAAGAACGGAAATAATGAACTTTTTTTGCTATTGTTTGTCCTAATTTAATTGAGGTGGAAACACCTCTTAAAGCCTTGGACATTACATTCAAAGCATTCCAGGCTTTGAACGCACAATACCCTGCGGCGGCAAGTAATATTTGGCAGTTCGTTCAGAGGGGTGTTTATAACATTCCCGGGGACCCTAAATTCGAGCCTTATTATAATGTTGTGGAAACTTTGTTGAATGAGTTTTCCCTTAGTTTAAGTCAGTAAAGGTTGATTTTTTTAGTTTTTAAAATTTTATTATAAAACAACTATTTTACATATTTTGTGTTGCCTATCCATTTTCATAATGTCTGTTTGTGATAGATGCCATGTATCTACCCAAAGTATAAGAAGCATATTTTCGCATTATGCCAGAGTAAATGAGGGGAAAGATTGTTTTCGGCCCAAGTTGGGTTGAGTACAAGGGGACAAGGTACAAACCAGGCATGGTTCTTGTTACTGGTGCGATTAATTTATGCCCTGCATTTGTAGCACTCAAATTAATTTTTAGGTGTCATAGTAATGAAAAAGTCTTTTTTGTTTGTAATAAAATGCTGAACTTATGGTTAAATGAGCATGTTGTCGCATATGAAGTGGAGACATTAAAAAGTTGGATTTCTGTAAATATCGATGAACTACTTGATCCACTTCTTTTGTTTTCTCACTCAAAGGTGAAATGGTATATGGTATATGGTACTGAGATATTGTTTTTAAATATTATTGTTCAATAAAACCGTTATTTTGTATTCACATACAACATTGTATGTTAATACAATATTTGCAAAGTTGCTTCAACCATAATGAACTTTGTTACATTCATTACCGTTCGTAATGTTGTAGTTTTTTGTAATGTCAACGCCAGCAATGCTGTAAATTTTGTTTTCTTATTCGAGTAAAATTTTCCCCACACCACTGGTAGCCATTTTGTTAACTGTACCAACGGTTTGCTGGACAGCCGCTAGGAAGTGCATCGAATAGTTCTGCCAAGGTTACAAATGGATTTGTTGAAGGAACAACTGGATGGCGAAATTGCAGTTGTGTTTGTTGCCCCTACAAATCACTCCGCCTACGGAGAAAATCGTATTTGTTAGTCGAGAAAATGCTGTTGTGATATCATCACCAGTACGTTTTGCACCTATAACGAATGAAGCTTAGCAAATGCCGTTTGCTCAAGCAGCAACCAGTTCTGCTGTAACTATATTGACGAACGAGTTTTGCTGTAATAGCATACGGTTGGTAACTTTAACAAGGTTTTTTTTTCTCCGTGGAGGAAGGAGTCAAACAGACGTTGCTGATTATTTACTTTATGGTTGTGATCAAGTCTAAGCCTAACTAATGTTAGACCTCAGTCATCACTTATGTATATTATTTGCAAACTATTGCAGAAAAATATCACTCTTAGCTTATATTGCCACCTGAATTCGCTACCATCGCAATCCAATGCATCTGTGCATGAGTTTTTGATAATGAAATGAGCGTACGAGAAAAATCGTGAATGATTTCTTCATTCCTATTTCGTAGCTGAAATATTGATTTTCGAAACAATTCCTTCGTGGCGATGCACTCTCCTTTAAATTTAAGCGGTAAGAAATCCTGCCTTCCCCAAAACGATTATAGCTGAAGGTATTTGTGACAATCAGGTTGGGTTTATTACGAAGAATTCAATTTCGATACACATTTTTCAATCTTGGTAATTTAACCATCCGGTTCCCATCTTGATTAACGCACAAATTGAAATTCCCGCATAATCGGGAGGAAGTTACTACACTGCTTGAGAGATGGAGGAGACATTTAAATGAAATAACGTGACGCATATTTATTGAATTGCTCGGGGCACTCTCCCAAGATTGTCCCTCCTCATCCCTCAGACGTGAACTACTCTGTGCAGTGGCAGACGGAGAAACTATTGTCAGCCGTAGAGAGTATATTCCAGGGGAATGGAAATCTAAAAGCCGAGCGAATCGCTGCGAAAAACTATAAGAGAAACAACAACAAGGATTTAGGACGGACTGGGAAATGCGTGTTTTGTTCTGTGAGTGCGGTTGTCTACGGATTATGCATGCATAGCAAGTCGCGAAGATGTTGCAGGGGTATTAATACTCTTTTGAATAAATAAGTTGTGCTTGGAGGCATGTCCCAGATGTTGACATTGCTGCAGATATTCCTTGGTGAGGGAAGTATACAAACTTTGAACATCTTCAATTTATTCGACGGTAGATCTGTGAGAATTGCACATACCACCAAAGCCTGGAATATTTTAATATCATTCACCACAGCTGCAGTCTCAGTATTATAATTCTCTTTCTCATTAGTTCAAAACGTTCTTGCATTTGACAATAGATCCAGCATATAAAGTTATCTTTCCTGAAATCACTTAATATATCTAGTTTTTAATAATAATATCTTATTCTGCAATATCAGCTAAAATATTTCAATTCAAATATTATATATTTTTTCTTTACATATGTACAAAACCGTTGTCATTGCGACCAGTGTATTTCAAGAAATAAATTTTACCGCAAGAACGTATGAATTTTACCATAAGGTGCGTATTGCCTATTCCAAAGTGCCATTTTATAAACTTTATCGTTTTCATCAAATTACCTTCCCGTGGTTATTTTTATTTCATTGCAACAGAGAGTTTTTTAAAAGGTTTTATGAAATTTAAACGACACATGGAAACATTATGGAAACAAATTACTATAATACGTGTACCATTCATAATGTTCGGCAATTCCCTGTCCAAATACAATTTGTATGACGAGGCATGTGTTACATGCGATGCTTCTGGCACTCTTGACTGTCTTCTTCATCTTCAATCTTCACATTCAAATTACCTGCTGTTATGTATTCAATGCGTGCCGCTCCCTTAAATCTATGCTACCAATGATCACTTTATATTTTAACTCTCGGGTGGGCGCGATCATATTGAAACTTGGGTGGGAGCGGCGATCTCACAGGTTTGGTGGGTTTTTTTGTTAAACTTCTTACATAAATTGAACATTATTTTAGGTAATTTTACCATTTTCTTAGTAATTTTTCAAATAAGATACCCAATAATAACTTCGGTACATGTTTTAACACAATTTTTTATTAATTTTTAATAAAGAAAAGTTAACAATGAAAATCTTTAAAAATTTACTGTCTAATCTTTTTACGCTTTATTATTGACACGGATATGTATATGATGCTATATAAACAATGTCACTTAAAGTTATTCCTTTGAAAAATTGACATATTTTCAATACAAATGATTTCGAGAATGTCCATAAAATAAATGCATGTAGAAATATAGTTTATAAATTTACATAGAATTCAGTATTGGCGAATACAAACGAATTTTCTGACATCTTGCGGCAAGAAATCGAAGCTTCAGAGAGGTGATCGCTTAACCGGTGTGACCGCAGTGCTTTGATGGTTTTGATCGTTTGCTCAGTGAATGGTGGCCGAATGAAATAATTGTTTTTTACAACAATGACTATGGCGTATGATAAATTTGGCATTAATGATTACAACAGAGCATCAGGCTCCACATTCCTAGACGCTTTTCCAAAAGAAGGTGGACAGAATGAGCGATGGCAGCATGTATTAAGAAGCGATAGAAGTAAAAAGATAAAGAACTCCCAAAAGCAGTATTGAAACATGGTATAGCTCGGTTGAAACTTCCTGGCACCTGTGCAGACTTTCGTTTTCGGTCTGGGGAGTATATAATTTGACGAATTGCGCCTAGAAGTGGGTGTGGGCCGGGTGGTCGTGGTCTTTCTGCAAAATGGAACGGATTACCAACAGCTTGCCTGCCCCGAGCATTATTCATGCTGTCTGCCAAATGGATTGTACATTAGATAGGTAACCTTGCATCTACTTGAAATGTTCTATCGACTTATTTCAGTATTACCCAAGGTACATAAATGGGCATAATTAAGTGCGTAACACAAAAAAACAGTGCAACACCTTCATTCAGGTAAAATACTGGAGACCCTATGCCCATACACTAACAGTGCCTTAAGTGTACTCCTCACCTATCGAAGAAGGCTTCTAACTTTGAAGAGCAAATATCCTGGCTCATTTCCCATTACTTTTCCATGCCCATTTTCTTTCCCTGACTTTCCAGGCCTGTAACGACTCTGGCAGGAAAATTCGAACCAACATCTACGTAACTACTTGCCCATAGCCTCAAAAGCACTTTCATCTTTATCTTTCATAAAACAGTCAACCCTAAAATTACCAACTATCATTTATATTATTACAGAAAGGTCTTTTTCTGTCATTCCTTATAAGGTCCGTTAATACTGCACCTACAGTGACAAATGAGGTATCATTGAATTTTGAGGTAAAGTTGAATCACCGGCTTCTGACGAAAAATACAATCTCAATCTCAAGTTTCACTATTTACCCATTAATTTGACTTAAACGTTTAGATAAACTCTCTTGCCTGTATTGTATTAATATGTTTTGTATATTTTTGCAAGAAAATAAGTATAAAGAAAGTACTTTATGATACACCTTCTTCTCTATTTAAAACCCAATTACACCGTTTCCTTAACATATTTATTCCCTGATAGCGTGAAAGTGCGAAATTTTCGCACGGGTTGCCTAGTTTCGCATAATTAAACTTCTCAGGCTTATCCCATAGTTTCTTTAATGAAAAATATTAACAACACATTCTGATAATAATACTCTTCTTCTGACAGCCCTGACATTTAAGTAATTGATAACATGCAAATCATGCAACAAGAGAAAGTTGACTTAGAGATTAAGGTGAATGTCGTTTAGTTAACCCTGGCAATAATAATAATAGTTATTATTATTTTACGGGCATATGTCCGAAGCGTCTCAATATACACATTCTTTTGAGTTCACACAAATGATTTTAAAATAGAAGTTTCATAGAAAACTTATAGGTGTAGCGAAACTTGGTGGCACTAGCTTGCGAAGAACATGACGCTAAGGAGAGGTAATCATACATGAGATGTGGGATAAAACGACCGAGCCTTTTTCCAGAGGACCTTGTGGGAGTCCTTCGATAATTTTTCCCGGTCATCAACCCTTAGTTTATGGTCAGTGTCCACTAATACTCCGCTGGTGAGTGCCACCAAGTTTCGCTATGCCTATAACTGACGAATCAACGATAGGTTGGTGATGCTCACTTCACTTCACACTAATACACATGGCATTATATATACATGGAGGAAAATCTTCGCACTTTAAAAGCCATTCACTCCAAAAAACACAGAAACTTTTACATAGCCGCCCTTTCACTTACACCACAAGTAACCCAATGATTCGCATTGATCACTTTTTAGCCCTCAATTAAAGGTCTCTGTCCCCCATTGATATACATGATGACCCCAAAAACTTCGATTATCGGAGTCTTCGTAGGAATATCTCAAGAAAGCCTCTAGCAGTTACAACGCTTCCCATATGGCCGCTAACGCACGACCATTTTTCCGAGATCAAAAGAAAGGTGATTAATTAAATTTGAATTAAATTTTGTGTTAATTAAAAACTTTTGTGATGGTGTATGTGTATTGGATTCATGCGAATTGTTTTAGAGCAAAAAAAAATGAAATGGGAAAAATTAACTCCACAGAAGAGGCGTTGAAAAATCTGTAATATTTTTTTTCTATTCGTGTGACTTAGCGACTTAAGCGCATGATACGTGTTGTGTAATTTCTCTCTGCTCTTTAATTATGCGTCGGCAAGGTACGTGACGTTGAACATAGAGACGCGATTTGCAATTCGCTTCGGGATGAAAAAAACTCGCCCGCTTTGAAATCATTTTGCCAGTTCCACCGCTGAGACGGTAAAAAAAATCCGTCGCGCGGTTAGAAGTCGCAACCAGAGTCTCGCGATACTCGTCCCTAACTTTGTGTTAAAAACGTCCCATAATTTTTGGTAACAGGTATCACATATGGAATTACAGTGTTCTAGGAACAAATTGTTATCACAATGTTTACAGCTGAATGTTGTTGATATTTTCTTTTTTAAATGTTGGCAAGGCTTGGACTTTTTCCGCTTCACACATGCAGTTTTAGAAGAATCTGCAGACTCTTCTGTTGATCGTAGGATGTGTTCTTTGGATAGCTCCTGTTGTTCAAGTGTTTATGAACGGCTCTCACTTTCACAGTTCACGCCATTCGCTTCCTGATTACAGTTAAGGTAGTTTGAGCAAAAAATCACTTCACCTAGAATTTGATGAATTTGGCCTCATTTAAGAGAAAAAACTCATCTTTCCAATGATATCAAAATATTAAAACCCCTTGCCCAACTACTTTTCGAGCAATTTGCCTAAAAATATAAGATGTTTTACATGGGATAGATTACGGCTGTGCGCTCCAGAGGGAGAATATTAAATAAATTAGCAACTACTAGCACCTAGATTACGTCAAAAAACTAAAAGTGTTTAGATTTCATGTTTTCTCAACTATGCATAAAAAATAATCTATTACTAACCACAGTAATTTTTACAGAATCGCAAAAACACCTTCTGTTTTGAAGGGTTTTCAGCCGTACAGCGGGAAAAAATGAGTCAAGTTGGAGACTTATGTAGCTTTATTTATTCAATTACTGAGATTTTTGGTCATATATAAATATATCTTTGCGCCATTAATATTACAATATTTATTTCATACTTCTTACAGACACTGAATTCAAACAATAAAATTTAAATATGGTCTCCACTATGACTAGGGAACTATCTCGCTCAAACCACCTTAAGTGTCGTGGTGCCTTTGTTGGGAGCGGTTGGAGAAGTTTCTGAGTTCGATGTTTTGGAATACTTCTTGATTTTTATTTGTAATGTGTGTTATATTCCTGTCACATTACTCGTCCGTCGTTCTAAATGTTCCTTCAGCAATTGCTTCCCAAGTTTTCTCAAGAAATGACAACACGCCTTGTAACTTTTATTTAATTCCCAGCGAAAATGACTGGCGAATTAACTCCTGCCATATGTAATATAGAATAATATGTAATTATGTAAATCCTTATTCACGAAGTGCTCCAGAATGCAGGCTGTGGCCCATGTCGGTGTCAACGACGCCATGGACCGTGGATCCGAGGAGATCCTGCGTTCCTTCCGGGAATTGGACTCCGAGGTGAAGCGGGTAAGTGGTGACGTGGGGATCGACATGACGCTCGCAATTTGTAGTCTGGTCCCGAGGATTGATCGTGGACCCCTGGTTTGGAGCCAAGTGGAAGGTATAAACCAGAGGCTGCGTCGTTTCTGTACGGACATCGGAGCCTCCTTCGTTGACCTTCGGCCGGCAATCCGATCCTGTCGGAACCCTCTGAACCGGTCTGGTGTCCATTACACGGCCGAGGCAGCTAAGTGTGTAGCTGGTTGTATTTTAGAGCACTGCAGGCCTTTTTTTAGGGTAGAGAGTAGGGCAGAGAGTAGATCATGTAGTGGGTTATTAGGTAAAGGGGTCACCGTAAATATTGGTAGGAATGAGAGCTTTTTTAAAATTCAGAATGACTTAATATCCGAAAGAAATAGAAAACTTGGCTCAGGTTTATCAAAAACAAGTATCATTAATGCTATAAAATACTCGATCGACAGGACTTGTAAGTCGTATCCCAGGGATTCCATTTCCATTGTGGTTGTTAATTGCCGTAGTATAAAAAACAAAGTCGCTGATTTTCACCATCTCATTGGGAGCACGGAAGCTGATGTAGTAATAGGAACAGAAAGTTGGCTATCGAATGAAATTGCGGATACCGAGATCTTCCCAAAATCAATGCAATATGCAGAAAAGACCGAGTAATGGTCCATCAATAAAACGCATATGCTCCACTTCAGGTAATTTATTTTGGAAAAAACCTAACGTTGAATGAAAATATTTAAGAGGAGCAAAACGTTTTTTTTCTAATTCTATTTCACAAATATTTCTGTTACTGCACCTTATCAAGATTTCAAACGCAAATTCTGATTTCATATGGATATGTGTATTGATATTACATGTACTTATTTTTCATTGGAAAATAATTACTCTTACTCCTGTGGCCATGCAAATCCCAAGTGATTTTTGGCCTCGCCAACAAGTTGCCTCCACTGATGTCTGTCTTCTGCCATCTCCAGATCCCCTCCTAGGGCCCGATTCTGATCTTCCACCAGTCATTGACTGGTGGAAAGTGCCACCATTCGTTCATTGAATGACTGTTGATCCGTTCAATTAACCGCTCAATGCAATATACCGCTCAATGCAACCGCCCTCTGGAGAGCCGAACGTCACCAACTTATGCCGATTTCCAACTTACCTGGACACCGCGAAGAAAACAATGTCTACCTTCCGCACGCTTCCTTCCGTCGGAAAGTTTCCACCACGACACTAGCGCTGTTCCACCAAGTGGATGACGGGTGGAAGGGAAGCTTGACTTTCCACCAGTCATTGAACGATGAACGATGTAGTGAACGATTCTCTGGTGGAAGGTGGAACATGTGACGTTGTGCCGGAAAGTCATGACATTTTGGTGGAAACTAATGACGTTTTGGTGGAAAAGTTGAACATCGGGAAAGCATCAGAATCAGGCCCCTACTATCGCCGCAAAAAAGGTAGAACGCTGAACTTTAAGCATTCGTACGAAATTCCATCGGAGCTCCAAAGAGCCGTGTAATACATCGTTTTACTCCTTGTTTATTTGACTACAAAATTCATTCATTGAATAGTGTGTAAGTGTAAAAGTTTAGCTCCTACGGTCGAAAGAGTGAAGAAAAACACGCGAAAAACTAGGAGAACGGCGAAACGGTCGTCTTCTTCATCTAGTCACGGCCAAAATATTTAATTGGTTCACTTCATTATTTTTTTACGAAGAGGACAATATCTCCGCATTACAAATATTTTTTTCAAATTTTATTTTACCCATTCTTTCATTTTTTAAATGGCCGAAAGCTAGATTTAAATTTCCGAGGTGTGGAAAAGTATATGAATATCTATATTACGTATGCTTTATGGAAAAAATATTGCAAAACTTCTCATGTAAGGAAATTTTTATATTATTCCCCTTACTTAAAATAAACGACAAAGAAGAAAATCGCCCCGCTGCAATGCAGAATACCATTTTGCTCGGTTGGCAACGGTGAAACTCCTGGCCGCGCGTGACTCAAATCTCATTGCCAAGACCCCTCTAGTGAGACCTCTGTCCAGCACTGATTGGACAAGGAAAGGGAAAGGCTCTAGGTGTTTTATATTCTTTTAACTTTATGTGGATGGATTTATTTAGAATATTTCGTAATAAGATATTTAATTCAGTGTCCGAAATTACACATATTAATTCAGTTCGTGGCAACAATACAATCCATAGAATCAATAAACTTCTAACACATAAACAAACAGTATTTTGCTGAATTAATGTGTGTAATTTCGGAGACTGAATTAAATATCTTATTACGAAATATTCTAAATAAATCCATCCACATAAAGTTAAAAGAATATAAAACACCTAGAGCCTTTCCCTTTCCTTGTTCAATCAGCGCTGGACAGAGGTCTCACTAGAGGGGTCTTGGCAATGAGATTTGAGTCACGCGCGGCCAGGAGTTTCACCGTTGCCAACCGAGCAAAATGGTATTCTGCATTGCAGCGGGGCGATTTTCTTCTTTGTCGTTTATTTTAAGTAAGGGGAACAATATAAAAATTTCCTTACATGAGAAGTTTTGCAATATTTTTTCCATAAAGCATACGTAATATAGATATTCATATACTTTTCCACACCTCGGAAATTGAAATCTAGCTTTCGGCCTTTGAAAAAATCAAAGAATGGGTAAAATAAAATTTTAAAAGAATATTTGTAATTCGGAGATGTCGTCCTCTTCGTAGAAAAATAATGAAGTGAACCAATGAAATATTTTGGCCGTGACGACATGAAGAAGACGACCGTTTCGCCGTTCTCCTAGTTTTTCGCGTGTTTTTCTTCACTCTTTCGACCGTAGGAGCTAAACTTTTACACTTACACACTATTCAATGAATGAATTTTGTAGTCAAATACATAAGGAGTAAAACGATATATTACACGGCTCTTTGGAGCTCCGGTGGAATTTCGTACGAATACTTCAATTTCAGCGTTCTACTTTTTTTGCGGCGATAGTAGTCTCCTTATATCCCCCTTCACCTAATCACTCCATCTGAGCCTTGGTCTACCTAGTGACCTCCTCCCTACTGGTTGTCCCGTCCACACCTTTTTTTAGTAACTGGCCCTCCCTTCTTCTTCGCACATGTCCCAGCCATCTCAATCTTCTGATTCTGCTACTATGCCAGGATCCTTATATAGTGCTCTAAGTTCCCGATTCTTCCTTATTCTCCACACTCCGTTTTCTTCAACTGGTCCAAACACTCTACGTAATATCTTATTTTCAAAGACTATAAGTCTCCTCTAATTTTTTTGGTAAGTGTCCAGACTTCCGCTCCATATAAGATTACTGGTTGTATGATAAATTTATACATCTGGAGTTTCGTCCTCCTGGTCAGTAGTCTACTTCCAAAGAGCTTTCATAGACTCCAAATGCACCGTTGTGCTGATGCTAGTCTGCATAGAATCTCATCATCTTGTTTATTTTCATTTGTTATTGTAACACCCAAATATTTAAAAGTATTTGTTTTTCCATACTTGAAATTTAGGAAAATAATTGGAAACTTGGAAAATAATTAATTATGTGACTAAATCACAAGGACATTATTATTGATGTAGTTTGCTAAGTATATCGATCTATCCGTCATTCGCTAATCTAGTGGTGCCAAATATATCCGAGTCCCTTCATATCTGTGATTTTAGTTGATGTTCCTCTATATATTACCATAAGCTAACGAAAGTTAAGTCCATATGCGTTTAAACGATTATTGAAACGCATGCATTGCAACCGACTATGGTAATATGGATTTGTTAGTCCTTATTACCATTTCTCTCCCATCTCAAGCTCAATTAATGTCTCGAGTGGGATGCAAGGCCCCGGCGGGTTTGTTGACAGCAGGAGATTTAAAAGGTTCTCAGAGGAGTGTGAGAGGCTAGGAAATGTTTACTCCAAGCCCGGTATCAGCCGGCGGGCTGCCTTTGTTTTACACTGCGACCAAAACAGCGTCACTGGGCGTGGAATCGGCGAACGAAGAAGGTATAAAAAAAAGAAGGAAGCATCCCGCCACCTGTTTTCATTCCGGCGCTCCGCTACGCTGATCGGAGAAATAGATTCGCCCGCCCTGCAATAGCGAGGACATACATACCTGAAGGCCGCTGACGGCAGCTACCGCCGTCCGGCGGCGAGGTGCGGAAGCACTGCGCCGTGTGATCTTTGCTTCGGGAGATCTGACATCGGCGACAGTAAAGCTCTGTATTAGGAAAGTACGGTCAACCTTGGGCATTTAAGCCGTCATTGGCCTATCTTTACATGGGAGAGATAGGGACTAAACATGTTTTCACGAGATAAAATTTAATTAACTATATTTCATCGAATTTGAGCCATGATAACTTGTGAATGATTAAATTGCCTATAATACCACATCATTTTCATATCAAGTTTATCCTCCAAAATCCGGGAGTCGACCTGTTTAATACGAGCCAGCAGACGCCTCAAACGGCAGCAGATGACGTCGTCTGCAATATGAGTGGAACTTCGCGATATTTTCCTCGCTCGTAAAGTGACTTCTCGTTGATAACTGGCGGAATGGTATTTTAAAATGTTATATAACTACATAAATATTAGCTTACTTGTCAATTAGGTATCAAAATCGACTAGGTATAGAATATTTATGAGCAATAGGAGTAAAACGTCGTCAATTCCTCGACCATGAAGTGAATCCTCATAGAGAACAGACGGTGACCAACCTTGTATTGTCACTGTAATCTTAATCATTCTCAATTAAGGTTAATTTCACGTCCACAACTCCCTTAGATTCCCCGGCACTTCAGGTACTGCGAGCGGACATGCTTATCACACGGGCGACAATAATTGAGAGAGAAATAAATTTTGAGATACCTTGGCTTCGTTACGGATCGTGCTCCGCACCGGAATGGGACTGTAAACGGCGGCTAAATTTAACATGCTACTATCTAATTTACGTTCTGCATTGTCAAGTCAAGTGAGCATTTTGACAGGATTTACACGATCAGCACTCCATGTTTAACTGAGGCACTGACCATGAGGCACATCGTCAGTACAAATAATATGAAATATATGTAATATAATTATCTAAGATAAAATAATATGATTACGTACCGTGAGATATATATGGCAGCGATTAATCATTCCCGCTTTATCTCCAGAGACACATGTACAGCGGCTCTAAATATAAAGGAACAATAGGTACTTGGTAATGACATCAAGTCGAGTAAATGAAAAGATAACTTTTGAGGTGATAAAATTTAATGAATGAAGCATAATAAAACAACTTACATTGCATAAGTAGAAAAAAATCATCACCCTTTCACTTGGACTCCACACTCACAATTTATGATACTATAAAATAACACAATAATCCCTGCCAAGGACAAATTCAATTGCCTATTGCTAATTAGTCATCACCTGCCTTAAACGCATACGGATTAATTATTTCAACAAAATCACATTGGACACAACAATTCAATGAAATAAAAAGATGACACTTGGGGTGGCAACATTCACTGAATGAAGAATAATAAAACACTACACTGTTTATCCCTTCACTGGGACGTAAACAACCACACTTTCAAGACAAGAGCAATTCACTAGTCACTAACTTCACTTCAATTCACATAGATTCCACATTTTAATTTTGTCAATAGTAGAAACAATGAACTGATTGCTGTTATGTCTTCTCCAACACTTACTATGCATTTTTCACACTTTTAATACCATTCCATAATGTAATACCATACTAATCAGTAAACACAACAAAAATGAATGTAGGTGAAGAAGGGTTAATGCTGTTAATAGTTTGCACACTTACTAGTTATCGGATGGTCTTTCTTTGAAGATGGTCATTAGCTAGCTCTAATTGCCTTGGTATTAATTTGAGAACCTGAATGGTATCGATGAACATTATCACAGCATCTGGACGAATCAGTCAACATTGCTATAATTTCATTAAGTTTGAGCTTGTTTTCAATAGCACTTGATATGTGACGCAATGTAGTGAGGGGCACACTATGTCATCAGCACAGCAAACATGACACGCAATCCTTTATAGTGAAGCACACAATGTGTTTACAACACACAACACAACAAGCACACACATTTACGGATCTCCCTCTTCAATGACATAAGTTCCCTCCTTAGTTCCTCAATTTCCTCTGTGACATTCTCCTTAGCAGGGGTGGAGTGCATCACCTGGGTCACTGCATCACAGGGATATATCCACTCCTGCTTCAGCTGGTATGCTCGCATCAGCTTGTTCTCCCAGTAACTCCTCTGCAGTTACATCATTGTGAAGATCTAGAGAGGAAACATTTTAGGAGTTAAACATATATAGCGACTGATTTCAACATATTATCCAGGAAAAATCAATTTGCACTTAGCTGCATGAAAGCAGCAGTAGACATATGAAAAGAGATGCTTTTGTGGACATGATAAAAAACCCACTCCCCTGATGCCTATTGTAATAGTACAACATCCGTTCATAGACAATCGTTTCTCATTGTGATCTTAATAAGATTAGTTGGCGTTACAGAACTAAGGCTATCACGAGGAAATGTGTCAAGGTGTAATACAATAAAAATAACAATGCTCTGGAAATGTTCAACTCCAGGTTCGCACTAAAGAGCCGATTATGTAGGAATTCGTGTGTAATCAGGAGGCATATTTTCGCAAGCAAATCAATTTTGAATGGGTTGATTACATTCACCACATAGACGACACCTCATAATTAAGCACGCGGTTTGTAAATTCACTTTTATCCACAAATGGTGCATTAATAATAGTAACATTCATTCACTGTATTATTCACGCGTGAGAGAAATAAAGGCACACAATTCTATCAACAACTATGCAAAAATAAAACAATACCTATTAATTGCTCACGTGGTTTGCATTTGCACGTTTATGAAGAAATTATGTTTATCAATAAATCCAAATCACTGCACGAAAAACATATAAGTTAGAAAAAGGCATGAAATTCTAGCGCTTTCGTTCACAATAACATCGTTAACAATTCGGAACTTACCTCACGGGCATCCTTTGGAATCCAGTGAGCTCCGGATATCATTTGCAGCCATTTTCTTCTTCTTACTTCATTCCCTGCTCCCGAAGGGATAAGATATAACTTCGTCCCTTTCTTCGCCTGCGTTGAACAACCAACTGCACAACACTGAGGCATATTGACAACCAACCAACCAAATATTAAAAAACGCTACGCTGCTTCCACTCCCACACAACACAACCACTCCCAATGATTTCTAACGGGCAACTGACGCTAACAAAACACTCGCGTAGGCCAATAATGTACGGGAACAACCAATCAGAAGCCTCGATTGTCGGCATTTGCCGAGATCAAACGTTGACCGTACTTTCCTAGTACAGAGCTTTAGGCGACATCCGAGATTAGCGCCCTCAGCGGGGAGTAGGGTAAGTTGACGGAGAGATCGCGTCCAAATTAGCGAAGCTCGGCGATCCTCACACACATGTAAGAAATATTTGTGGCAGAGCTCTGAAGAAGCTAGGATTCGTCAAGCGTATTGTGGGAAGATTTTCGGATGAAAAAGTAAAAGAGAGGTGCTATTTCGCACTCGTCCGGCCACACCTTGAATATGCAGCGAGCATATGGGATCCGGTGCAGAAAGACTTAATCCGGGAACTTAATGAAGTACAAAGGAAAGCTGCGCGATTCGTCAAAAACTGCTACGGGGGTACAGACAGCGTTACACAGATGTTAAACGAATTAGGCTGGGAACCGCTAGAGACTCGGAGGCTGCGCGCTAGGCTTAGATTACTCGAGCAATTGAGAATAGATATCTTTCAGAGCGACACGGAGAACATCATATTAGAAACCCAATATATTTCCAGGTCCGACAGAAACGATATATTAAGAGAGATATTTAGCCGAACGGATAGGTATGGGAATTCGTTTTTCCCCCGAACAATAAGGGACTTTAATAAATGCTAGGCGTAATTTCATTGGATCGTTTCCATGTTTATATGTAAACGGCTGGTGTCCTAACACCCCCCGCCACGCGCCTATTGAGGCGGTTTGCGGGGTAGTATGTAGATGTAGATGAATTTGATATTCCGCATGTTTCATTGGTTAGTTAATACTGTAAGCAGTTGCGCCATGAATATGAGGTGTCGCAGGGACTAATAATCAGATCGAATTACTTAGCATAAAAAATAAAACCAGTAAAATCCCCTTTATTTATGTCTTGATGCAGATATAATTTTGTTAAATTAGTTTGAATTATGGGAAAAACAGCCTGTCACGACGGAAAAAACTGGTTTTCGCTCGATCTGCGAAGTTAGGTATCGTTGAATGTAACGACGCCTGTCTCTCCCAGCTAGCTCCGGACGGGGTTGAGTAAAGGGGGGTTCCGACAAATGGAAAGAGTCGGGTCGAATTGAAGTGTATGGGCACCAGCAAAGGTATGGGTGAGGGAACATCAACCACAGGCCTGTTCGATTATTGAAAAAAATCGATATCGATCAATTATAAGAAAAATTGGAAACGTGGTCGATTCAACTGTCGGTAATTGTAGAATTGACAATTAATTGAAGTATGAATTCAATTTATTATCAAAGGTCAATAATTTACATCGAAATAAGTGTCAATTAATTGTCATTTCTTAATTTATTGACGTCAACCAATTAATTGATAGGACTCCATTGGATAGTACTTTTCAAAGGTTTTCCTTTGGCATTGAGAAGAATGGAAGAACTAATTTGAATAACAAAAAAATAATTTCATTAGTTATCTTTTATTAATTAATGGAATATATCGCTATTTGAAAACAGGCAGATGAGATCATTCTTGCAGTGTGGAACGAGGAAAGTGCATCTGACCAACAGCGAGCGGCAAGCAACAGCAGCGTCGGCCATCAGGCCGGCGTTGAGCAAAAGCGAACAAGTTTAAACGAGCAATTTTCAATCCATAGCGAATCAATAATCGTCAGTTAATCGATTACCGGAGAATAATTGCGAATTGAATAACAATTGACAATTGAAAAATAATTGAAACTTGAAAAACATTTACAATCGTGTCGATTATCGCAATCGACATCGATCAATCGATCATCATCATCAATCATCGACCAACGGCCAATTGTAAAAATAATTGAATCGACAATTCAATTAATCGAATAATCGAACAGGTCTACTACATCCGCCTGTACTCGGATGGGTTGGTGAGGTAAAGGAGGCTGAGGAAGGTATGTCCGTTATGTGATTTCCTCAGTGACTTACACTCAAGATAAGTGCTGCGAGTCACATATCATCACTGGGAATCATGACAAGGAGGGGTGAGGTATGAGAAAGAGAAATATATATGGGTGGTAGGAAGGAGAAATGAAAAAGAATGGAATGTCATAATGAAACTGACCAGACCGTTAGAATGACTCTTGAATGAACTCCAACTTGCTGCTTCTACAACCTTGGCCTCTCCACGGCTTCCCACGCCATCTGCCTTTCTAACTGAAATCGAAACAAAAAACTAGTACGTCGACTGAATTTATACCCTGGGGGGTTATTTTGTAATCTCACCTTTTTAGTGACTCATAGTGGAAAGGCGGGAGATCCGTTTCCCTCTCTTAATGATCGGCTCACTAACGGTTCGTGAATTGTCAAAGCTTCAATTATCTTATAACAAATAAAAGATGCCGAGACTAGCGAATACCCAGATTGCTCAACATCTTACGGAAGATATCTTGCACTGTACATACCACGAAAATCTAAATACAGTCAAAACTACAAGCGACATGTAAGCGATAACTCAATATTTAAAATACATTCCCACATAGAAGGCAGGGCAGAAATTGCAGGAAAGGCGGTAGATGATGTTGCTGGTGGTACAATTGGCCGTAGAGGAAGATCTTTTGAGGGAGGGGGTGGCGGAGGGGCGGAGGAGAGAGCAGCATTTGCACCTCGGGCGTCCGCATGTTGAGGAAAGTGGCGGAGGGGGGGCGGTGGGTTGCAGGGAGGGTCTAGTGGATTTTAAAATGTCCCGCAGATTTGAGGGACGCTTATAGGAAACTTTGGGACATGAAGGTAGGAGGAGGGAAGTAGAGGTATTGTTTTTTAAGATTGGATACAGGTCTTTCAATATGTTTTTGATCCTGTGTGCACCAGGGAAGAATGTGGTGACAAGGTTAAGTTGGTCAGGTTGGTGGGTCTTGGTCCGAGGGGTATATTTTGCAGTAGGAGACAGGATTTTATTTAAAAGCAACTTCTCTGGGTACTCACGTTCTCTGAGGGAGTGATGGAGAGTTTCGATATATTCTTTTAGAGAGGGGGCATTGCTGCAGATCCGGTGGCCGCGGATAGAAAGGGAATAAGGGATTGAGCGTTTGGTGTGAGAAGGATGACAGCTGTTAAAATGGAGGTATTGGTCGTGGTTAGTGGGTTTTTTGTGGACGGAGGTGATGAATTTACTGTCCTTAATTTGGATATTAATATCCAGGAACGTAATTAAGGAGTCAGAAATGGAAGATGTGAAGGAAACTGAGAATAAAGAGTTCAGTGTGGAAATGAAAGAAGATAAAGAATCACGGCCGTGAGGCCAGAGGACGAATATGTCGTCAATGTAGCGGGCCCAGAAGAGAGGTTTATGTGTTTGATTTTTTAAGAAAGTGGTTTCGAGATGGCCCATGAACAGGTTGGCATAAGATGGTGACATGCGAGTACCCATGGCGGCGCCTTTAGTTTGAAGAAAAATTTGATTATTAAAGGAGAAAGCATTTTTTGTTAAAACCATTTCGGCTAGGCGGATGATGAAATTTGTGGAGGGAAAGTGTGGTTTTGGGCGTTGGGATAAATAAAACTTTAATGAATTTATGCCTTCATCGTGAGGGATGGACGTATAAAGGGAGGTAACGTCTATAGTGGCCATGAGTAAAGTAGCATTAGGGGGGATAGAGACGGCGTGGAGAAGGTTGAGGAAGTGGTAAGAATCTTTGATGAAGGAGGGAAGAGATATGACTAGGGGTTTGAGGTAATGGTCAACAAGTGCTGATATGCGCTCAGTAGGGGAATTGATGCTGGAGACTATTGGGCGACCGGGATTGTTGATTTTGTGCACTTTCGGGAGCATGTAAAAATGCGGAGTTTTGAAATGAAGGGGTGATAGTATGGCGATGTCAGAGGGGGATAGGCCTTCACTTGGGCCGAATTCCTGGAGGAATGAGCTGATTTCTTTTTGAAAATCAGGATTTGGATCATGAGGAAGAGGGGTATAGGAGGAAGAATCATTTAATTGCCGTAGACCTTCAGCTATATAGCTTTGCTTGTCAAGAACGACAACTGTAGATCCCTTATCTGCCTTGGTGATGATGATCTCATCGTTATTAATTAATTTTTTTAAGGCAAGGGATTCGGGACGCGAGAGATTTTTGGGTGGATTCAAGGATTGGAGGAATGAATTGTCAGATATTTTTGTGAGGAAACGTTTAATGAAGATTTCTACTGGATGATTTGAGGGAAGTGGTTTGGGTTCACGTTGGGACGGTGGAACAAATTTTGCAAGGGGATGAACGGAGTTGGGGGTTGAAGGCTTAGGTTGAGTTTCCCAGTTTTTCTGTAGTGTAGAAATCTTCATTAAACGTTTCCTCACAAAACCATTGTACCACCAGCAACATCATCTACCGCCTTTCCTGCAATTTCTGCCCTGCCTTCTATGTGGGAAAATGTACCACCCCCCTCAATATCCGTATGAACAATCACCGCCATGCCACCAAAACTCCACCTTTTCTTGATCCCATTCCCAAACATACCTCCTCCCACTCTCAAAATTTTGACGATTGTTTCTCCCTAGAGATCATAGAAGCCCTTCCTGAATCCGCCGGTAATGTTGACGTGAAAATTCGTGAATACGCCCATATTTGGGTGACAAGAGCATTCGAAAAGCCCGGGCTAAACCTAGCCCATTGAATTAAAAGCCCAATAGCCACCTCTCTCTCCCCACCACTATCCATTCGCACTTACCCCCCCCCCCCTTTCCTTCCTCTCTGCCCTTTCCTTCCCAAGGGAACAGAGCGGACTCATCATTCTTCTACCGCTGACGATGGCGTCCTGACGTCGAAACGTACAAGTTTTCTTTTGTGAGTGTCCTTTTTGCGTGTTTCTGTGTTTGTTTAGTGTATCAATGTTTTATTTATGCATGTGCATCGTCGCCGAGAGCGATTTTCTACCAAGACTATATATATATATATATATATATATATATATATATATATATATATATATATATATATATATATATAAAAGAAAAGGAAATAAATATAAAAGTATATGCTAGCAACAAGGCGTTGAGGTTGGGGAAGGATAGGAAAGTAAATCAGTGGAAACTCACTGGCAGATGATCCATGACGACACCGGTGTCCACTGCTTAGGGGTAGCTTTCGGGCTGAGGACCCTTATTCAGCTGGAGGAGATTCACTATATATATATATATATATATATATATATATATATATATATATATATATATATATATATATATATATATATATATATATATATATATATATTAATTTTGTAGCATGTCAGTCAGTCAGTCAGTCGGTCAGTCATTCTGTATCCATTATGTTTATATCTCTCTCAAGTTTTGAGCTAGAGGGATGAGGTGTGGTGCATTTAATGTGGATTCTCTGTCTGCATGATTTGGTAGTAAATTTGGTCTGGTAGGTGGCAAACTTTCATTAAATTTTTTTATACGCTTCGTTTTTGTCCAGGTGTCCCTTCGGGCAAATTTCTGAGGAAACATGATTTTACCTTCGAAAGCCTAACTTCAAATAGCGAAGAAATTTCTTCATTTAGATGTCAAGGTACACAGAAAAAGCAGGAATTGTATGAATGGAGGTAGTAGGACTCAATTTGTTCTTGTACATACCTCAGAATATGTATCATTCTTTGTGAAATGTCTATTCTGAATATGGCCTCATACGAACTGACTTACTTCTCGTTAAATCACAATCGTGTATTGTCATCATCATCATCATTGCTGGTCATCAACCCTAAGGTTGGTTTGACATGGCTTTCCAATCTATGCTTCTATCAGCTTGACTCTTCACCACTACATATTTCCATGTTTCCTCATTATTCATTATTTGCTCCATGTATCTCAGCTGGGATCTTACTGTGCTTCTGGCCGTCTTCATCAAGATCATTTTTTACGGGGCACGTAATAGCACAATCTGATGTTTTTACGAACGTGTATTTCAAATTTCATCGTGTAAAGCCGTGAAGTGCAAGAACGCGAGATGGAAAAATGGCCCCTGCTCTAATTCGTAAATGAATGCACACCCGATTGATAAAAACATGCATGCTTGAATTTGTGCAATTTCGTGCCCCATGTGAAACGGCCTTCAGACACTTGTTTCTTAAAATAAGGCAAATTAGGTTTTCCCTCCTTTTCTTTCGAGTTCTTATGAGATTTCAATCATCTCCCACTCATTTCAGTGCCACTTCGTTAATCGATTGATCAATCTACTTCTAATTCCAATTGTATATCCTTCCATGCATAAATTCCTTGTGGGTGATTTTTAAAACAGCTGCTATTAATTTGTTTGAAATTCTAAGAGCGGTTCTCCTCATTCATTATATGTATTGCCCTAATCCGTATTTGCCCTTAGTTCTTCCACAATTCTTCTTTCTTGGCATTGTGTGACATTGGCATACCATTGTCCAAGCATTATTCCTCTTTCACATTCTTTTAATTCACATTTTTCACAGACGACTTCGATTTCTTCATAGTCCATCATAGGCATGTAGACTCTGTCAGCTTAGTTGCTATCTTAATGCCTGTTGCTCACGGTAACATTTTCCATAAAATAGTTATATAAAATGTTTATTGAAAGTTTTATGAATTGTACGTAAAACGTACTTGCTTGCTCACGGTAAAACTATTCATAAAACCGCAATGTCCTGCCATCTATGAGACGCTTTGCGAACACGTGAAGTGATAATAGCACTCCTTTTTGGATGACTATTAGGTTAAAAACTATATGTACTGTTTATTTACTTACTTTCTGATCACACTCAACGGTGCTAAGGCTTTAACGCATTCTTCTAACAAGAAGGATACTGCCTCAACGTTCCATGAACTTCCAGCCATATTTGTTTACGTTTTCCTTGTTTGGCTTCCCATGGATACGACATTATTATCAACGCGATGAGCGGAACGTCTTATTGGTTGTTGCATAAAACGGTTTTATGGTAATAGAACCTGTTTTATTCAGTAAAACGTTTTTATAAAACGGTTTTATCGTTAGAAAGCTCATTTTAATAAAATAAGTCGATTTTATAAAACGTTTTGCCGAAACATTTACCGTGAGCAACAGGCATAACAACGACTATACTTTCCTCACACTGAAGGAAAGTTTTCACATGAATTCTAGTGCTCTTAAGCTTAATTCCTACCCCTGCATGTTTAATGATATAGTGTGTATGATCGTGTTGCTACTTGGGAGGTTCCACTACCTCGTTGATGGATGAAAAATTTAAAAGAAAGTGACGGTTACAGGCAGCTCCTTGGGAATGTAATGTGGTGGTTTCTCCTTGCATTCTACATGTCAAAGCATCACAAAGTTATAGGCAAGGTGACATTTACTTTGACTTTGTTTAGGTAAACGTTACCACACCTGCAGTGAAGTGAGTGTTGCTGTGGTGTCCACATTCACTCGTGAGGAGGGATCGCCACCCTTTTTACCACGCTTATTTTAACTTGCCCTGTTCGTTTGTCGTTTGTCTGGATGGAAACTTGTAATCGAAATCTAACCCCTTTCCCAATGTTCAATCAAGCTGACATTTGGCACACTTACTTTCTCTCGATGATAATGCACGAATCAGTCATTAAATTCACTAATTACCAAGTTAATCTACTAAAAGTAAATGGTTTACATTATACATATAACTTATATATGTTTTTTGGGTTGTCCGCGTCTTGCTAGCTGGTTCGAAGGTGGCCACCTTCGAACCAGCTAGCAAGACGCGGATAACCCAAAAAACATATATAAGTCATAATATGGACCGCGAAAGTTTTAACGACTTGATTATACATATATTTCTTTACCCTAATGTGACGCAACCCGCATTGTCTACTCGTAGTCAGCGCTGTTGCCGGCGCTGTCGAAATCTAACCCATTTCCCAATGTTCAATCGATCTGAAATTTGGCACACTTATTTTCTCTTGATGATAATGCACGAATCAGTCATTAAATTCACTAATTACCAAGTTATTTTACATTTTAATTCACTTGAATATAAGAGTGGTTTTAAAAAGGTATTTTTTTTTCGTCTTTATTTCTGCTTATTCCCCATAACTCCTTATGTTTTGAGTGTAGATGATTATTTTGAACTCACCTGAAGACTGGCCTACCACACGTCTTATGATAGACTCCCTTAAGCGTAGCTTCGAGTCTGCCTTCATTCTGATGTGAAATCGTCGTGTACGAAATAGAATTTGGTATTACACAGTAGCATTGCAACGGTATTACAAGTGATATGGAATTAAACCCCGAGCATGTCTTTTTAGCAAGTATTCTATCTATACATTGAGAATTGTTCCCTTATGTTGAAGATTTCGTGCATGCGTTAACTGGATTATTTTTAATACCCTAGTGACTCTTTGAAATCATTCCAAAAACTGTTGTAATTATGTTTCATTCAACAAACTACCTACTAAAAAAGCTACCATCCTTGAAGTAGAAAATATGAGTACATAAAACTGTTGACTTAATGAAATAATCACTTCTTTATACCACATGGTTCATAAACTTGGTTATTCTGCACCTTAGTGGAAAAAGATTATGTAGGTATTCTGGAAATATGAACGGGACTGAAAACTCCGTTGTCTCAGGCGTAACTTTATGGAATTTGCTTAGCATATTGAATGAGAAGCAGTCTCTTTGTAATTCCACATGTATATTTATTGGAAACGACCTCGGTTTCGACGTAGCACGTCATCATCACGTGATGATGATGACGTGCTACGTCGAAACCTAGGTCGTTTCCAATAAATGTACATGTGGAATTACAAAGGGACTGAAGACAATGATTTCATTATATTAATTTCGGCCTCTATAAGAAAATTTCAAGCGCTGTACGAAAGAAAACATTGCTGCAATTAACAGCCCTCGAGAAGGGAGCTATGTGAAGTAAAATACGTGAAGCAACATTTGGAAAATTCATCCAAAAAGTCCAAGCATGCGCCAATGGTACAGCGGCCGATATGATTGGAAGTTGTCCCCCGGTCGCACAGGGTTAGAAATACGATCGAGTACATATAATGCCCATGGACATCGTTATTGAAGCATTTCTGCACCATCTTCAAATATCTAATATTCATTTTGTACATAAAAGTATGAAAGTATGTACATAAAAGCATGAAATTATGTAAAGAAACATCAACTTTCACGATTTATATGTGAAGAGCGTTGTATGCTAGTTTGTCTAGTCATTAGAAAACCACAACTGGTATGATTTTTACATTTACATGGGCGTAAATGCGGAGGAGATGCTTTTGTTGAAGGGTATCTTTTTAACACGCTTTTATTAGCTTCACCTGTATGTTTGTTTGTTTGTAACCGACTCCTTTGGACTCGATTTTGACCCACTTTGAACGACAGATTTCCTTTAAACTTTGTAGACTCATCAAGGACCGATGACAATAGTATAATTTGATAAGATTTTGTCAATATTCTTATCAGGATTGCCAGGATTAATAATTTTCTTCAATTGAACAGATCCTTTGCGTGAGAATCAGAGGGATAGAGTAAGCGCCTTTTGTGTGTTGTTCGGATGGTGTAGTGGTTAGCTTCGTCACCTCTCACCGAGGGGGGCCAGAGTTCGCGGCTCAATGTAGGACGTTTTTTTTGTTGTCTTTAGTTTGATGGTTCAACGGTCAGTTATAATTTAATTAAAATTGCAGCAAGCTTTGACGGGAGAAGAATTTTTTATCGTCGAATTCGCTTTTCGTATTTGCTAAATTTGTTTGTATGCTCGTTTGTAACCGACTCCTTTGGACTCGATTTTGACCCACTTTCAACGATAAGATTTCATTTAAACTTTGTGGACTTATCAAGGACCGATGACAATACAATAATTTGAACAGATTTTCTCATTATCCAAATCAGGATTTCCAGGATTAATAATTTTCTCACAGATCCTTTGCGTGAGATAGCGCGCGGAAAGCAAGCGCGCGGTCTGCGCATATCTACCTTTTCGGACCTCCGATAGTTTATAAAAACTAAAAAAACACTCTTTAATGACAACTCAAACTAAAAAGTGAAAAATAAATATAGTTAAAAAAACTAAAAAACACGTTTTAATGACAACTCAAACTAAAAAGTGAAAAATAATTCTTAATATAGAAAAAAAAATGAAAAATATTAATATTATCGTGAAAAATGCGTGGGGTGCTCGATATATCAATTCTTGAAAATATTCAATCGGTACGATTTGTAGAAAAATGGCACTAAAAATATGGCTCAAAGAATAATCTTTTCCCGCATTTTCCATTCAGTAATTTGGGTAAATAATTACAAAAGGCATATAAAATTAACTAAGCAACCCCACGCTTTTTTCACGAAAATATTAATATTTTTCATTTATTTTTTTATTTCTACATTAAAAATTATTTTTCACTTTTTAGTTTGAGTTATCATTTTAGCGTGTTTTTTTAGTTTTTTTTAACTATATTT
Organism: Pyrrhosoma nymphula; assembly: GCA_963573305.1. NCBI lineage: Eukaryota > Metazoa > Arthropoda > Insecta > Odonata > Coenagrionidae > Pyrrhosoma > Pyrrhosoma nymphula. The sequence goes on along the minus strand of OY754330.1, from coordinate 18,779,522 downwards.
ATTTTGTCTCGCCTTCAAGTTTCGGTGTCACCTAGAGGGAGCATCCGGAAATACGCTCCCTTTGAACTGTCGCCACTTCTGCCATTGGTAGGTATGCTGGGCCCCGTGGTGTAGCGCTAGTGGTCATAATCCATTGGTTAGTTTAGGAATTATGTTCAAGGAGGTTCCGCCGCGACTGTGTGAGTCAAAACAAATACTAAATTTCACATTTTTTATATTTTGTCCAAAAAACCTTGCTTTCGCTGATGAAATGCGTTGCCTATAGAAACCCAAAAGTAAGGAACAAAATATGCAGATTATTCCACGAATGTATTTCAAATGAGCACTTTTTTTCAGCCGTAGGAGCCGACTGCAGCCCGAATTTCCTACGAATTACCGCATTTCGAATCCAATTACGGCAGTATTCCTTCAATAACTAAAATAATGTGGTAAGATGCCTATATTTTAATTGTTATTAAATTTCTCTGGATTATTTCCTTCTTATAAACAGTTTTCCGCAAAAATGGAATTTATATTTTATGGAAAATACTATTTTTCCACGTGTTTCTCTCATTCCCCCATTGAACACAATGTAATTTCAAGTTCAATTATAGAATAAAATAGCGTGGAAAGGTATTATTTTGTTGTTCATGTCAGATAGAGGACAGGTTTTTCTACAAGTAGACAGAATATGAATAAAATGACATTTAAGTTATTTTACGGTGGATCCGCCTTTACCGTGAGATGAAAACTTGAGTAACTTTTGTATGCACTTGCAGGTGATACGTATGTTGTAATGAGGTGTAAAGAATCTTCTAGAATAGTATCCCTGCCTGACAAATATCTGGGCTTGGTTTTCTGATGCGACACAGTATTCATGACCTCCAATGCTGATGCTAGAGATGGTTGTCATTTCCATCCAAGAATAAAAACAAAAGGTCTGCTCGAATAAGGTTCAAAGGTTCAAAACCAACTTGTTTTGCATGTATTTCACTATAATGCATATTGTCATGTTTGCATGGTGCGCACAATTTAATGTGTTTTTCTCATATTCTTACATTTTTTTTAAAATACCCGCTATCGATAGAATGGATTTTTTAACCTGGAAAATTGAAATATTTGGCTTGGAAAACCTGGAAAAGTACTGGTATTTTATAATGTCAGGTCTGTAGGAACCCTGCTAATATAAAACAAATAGAGAACTATCATCTGAATAGATAAATGTTTATTATAACAAAAGGTCGAGTGAACATAGGACCGGGATATTTTTTGAAGGCTTTCTTTGAGCTTCAGTTGAGATTTTTTGTTTGACGAAATACCATTGAGATCGAAAACGATGTCACAAAAAAAGAAACGTATTTATCAAGATATTTTCATTTAATATATTTTTTGGAGGAAAAGAAAATGACGAGAGGAATAATTTTACATCTGATCCGAAACTGAAAATAGTTATCGTAAATGACGTGGGATGTTTATTCGATACAATTTTCATTAAAGCTATCACTGGAGAGTGTATCATTATTAGGGTACATTATCCTCGAAATATCATAGCAACATGCTGCCTTTGGAATATACTGCCTAGGTGATATTCTGGTCGGTTGAAGTGGGTTAGGATCCAATTATGACGTCATGATTATCGCTTGACATCATTTTGTGTTGCATATGTAATACGCCTAGGTACTGTGCATAAATTTTATTTGGGTGGCGTGACGTCAAGGCAGGGACTGCATCTCATTACATGTGAAGCCATTGCGTCATATGCGATGCGTTGCACCAAAAAATACGTTTGGTAGTGCACACGCTTTGTGCAATGACGAAAAGGTTATTCTTAGACAGATGTGTGCGAACGTTTTTTTTCCGTATGATATTTTTTTTATCGCATTTGTGTAATTTTTTTATGCAATGATGCTCATATCTATCTACGAGTACTTAAAAAAACCTATTTTCTTGTAATAAAATGATGTAGCAATGTTTTGTGGTTGAAGCGATACCCAGTGTTTCACAAATAATAACAAGTTTACAAATTTACGGGACTGAAAGATGTAGGTTTTTTGTTATTCCTGATAATCAATATGTTTCAATTGCTTTTTTAAGAAGTGGCTTTTGTAACTTTTGAGAATTATTTGGTCTCGATGATTAAATATTCACAGGTGGCACCTTAAGTTCTGTTAAAATGTAAAGAGCAGAAAATAACATAAAAATGTCGTGGTTGCAATATTCACGATTTTTATTAGTTTTACCATTTTAACGCTAACATTATCACGGTTTCCTAAAAAGTTTAATTTCGCAGTTCCCTACGGATGTTCAAACAGTCATAATAATTCTTTTACTTCCTTGGCATCCCTCCATCTATAATTTGTCCTCCTATTTTATAAATTTAATGAATACGCTTTCCTATCTAATTTATAAGCCCTCTCAGAATGAATGACTGTTTATTATGCTCTAGGTTTACCCATAGTGTCAATACAAAAATTACATAAACAGTTCTGCTTTCGAAAATAAAACATCGGGAAAACAAGTGATCAATTTACAAAAGAATAGCATTAACAAATATATGACACACAAGGCAAAAGTAAATGGTCATTTACATTGAGAGAAAGAGAAAAAAAAGTATAAGTCTTGTAGCGCTTGACGTCCTGGAGCACAATACTCACTAACTCAATGACCTGCTGATGATTCAGAATAGTTTCTGGAGTAAATGAATTACTGCAGTAATAATAACTGAAGGATATTCTTCAGTTTCACCCTAGAGAGGCGATAAGAGGTATTGTAATGAGCCTTTAGCTATTGATCCTATCGATGAGATAGATATATAATATAAGGCATGCATATGAAATAGGACACCATTCAACTAGACACCATATGCTTGATTTGTCTGAAATTTGCTTAATGCGATCCGTGCAGGTGGATCAAATTAATAAGTGCGTTCGGCCAAAATGGGATTCGTTGAAGGCATAGTAAGAAGCAAGCGGATTGAATGCATTTGCCGTTGGCAATTAGTCAAGGGGATCCGATGGATGCCATTATCCTATCAAATTAATCACCAAGCGCTCGCTACGTCTGGATGAGCGCTCATGAATGCACTGATGTGTCGAGTACCTGTGAATTCACCATTGTGGTCACAGATTTCACCATCATTAAGCCGTCAATCAAATCATTCCATTAGAGCGTAGTAATAGTGATTGAGAACACGAGACAAATCATAGATGATATGTGCTTGTTTTTCTAGATCCCCTGAAAATTAGAACGATTTCTCTTCGACCTATGCAGCTAATAGTGGGGCGCTATGTTTATCGTGAGACCTTAAGCTCTAAATGAGGATTATGTCTCGTTTCAAAGCGTTTAGTTATGGCATGTAAATTTCACGGACAACTTGATCGCTATGTAAGTTAAGCGTTTCGCTGATGTGCACGATGCCTGTGTTTATATCAGCAAAAATACTTTCAAGGAAACTTCCAGCTGAACAAACGGTGAGTGGTTTATTCCAGTTCCATATCTTGTGAAAAAACACAGGCAGGTCAACTAAAATGAACTGCCCTCCCCTATGTGTGTGAATGAATGAAAAAATCACGCTTTGTTGGTTCGAATACTTCGTGGGCTTACTCGTCAATGCGAGCTTTTGTGCGAATAATTGTAGTTAAATCATTAGTTTTTTTAAATGTTGAGATAATAGTCTAATAGAGAGAAATATTGATCCAGTCAGCGTGCCCCCTATATTTTTATGATCCGCTCCTACTTAGAAAGCGTTTACCTTCATGAATACTATCTTCTGGTAGTTCGTGGAGCAAAAAGAGAGTCATAAAAATGCATCAGTTCATGTTTTTCATGTCACTATGGCGCTAATGATCGAACACATGTCATTGTTTCCGCAATTACTATTGATATAGTCGTAAATTTTTATTGATGGAGCACATGACGATGCATCAGATGAATAGAAGATTATATAAAATTCGACTTAAACTCTTTTGTGACTCATTGGATCATATTGTGGAAACATGTGGTGAAAAATACTAGGAGAAGAAGGGGGTGGAAGCTGAAAATCTCATTGTCGCAAAAATGGTGACATCCTATCAAGTTATTCAGAGACAGGCTAGAAAATGTTTCCCTCTCCACTTATACTCTCATCTTCATCGCCGTTAAGTATACGCAGGTCCCTTCTGTCCGTCGTAGAACGGGAAACAAAATGTTTTCAAACCCCCCGGGTGCTCTTTTGTCAACGGAAGAGACTGATGCCCTCTCCTGTCGTCTATTTCTCCTCCCCCTTCCCCACTCTCCCTAGACCATCAATCCCCATAGGTATAGGTAATTCCTCTCTAGCTCAATGGAGCCGCCACCTGTCCCCGTAGATGGCGCAAAATGACCTCGACCGTCTATCGTCCCATAAAACAGCTCTATACATCCTCCGACCATTCCGTATGCAATGAATGGTCTGCTTGCGTCTCGGGGGAAATTTATACCGTGGAACTTATACTGTCCGTGACGTGGGCAACGCATCATGGCGGCTGGCGGCGCGAGAAACCCTTTGCTTAGAGACGAGATGGGAAGTAGATGTACTATCGGAGTTGAGTCGAGGAGTCATTTCTTATCACCCCCCCCTCCCTTCGAAATCCGCTTAATGTACAAGCACACGGTATTCGTGTAGTATGTCTCCACATTCAGAAATAGCATTTTACGCTGGTGTAGCATGTCTCACTGTCGCACATCCCAACTAGTATAGGGTTTCCATAATGTATTTTAGAAAAAAAACGGGACATTTTTTCATTTTTCACTTAAAAATACTGGGGCATTTCATAAAACAGCGGGAAAGATTAGAAATGAGAAAAATATAACGAAATTCAAAATACCTGTATTAAATGAATCACAATCGCACTTACAACGATTTAGAAGAACAGAATTTACAAAATATGACTGAATAAAGTTCATGTTTACACGATACATTAGAATATTTAACAATTTTTGAACCTGATCAAGAAGTTTCTTTTTCTTAGATATTTGGGCATGGAAGTCAGCACAAGAAAAATCCTTAAAATAAGTCTATACAATCATTGCATCTTTTACTGTTTCATTTGATGAAGGGGAATTATCTTCTAATACTATCGTTAAATAAGCACGTACGTTTCGGCATTATACAGACTATGTGCAACACTTGAGTAGCAACAATTTTACAATCTGACAATGCCAGCACTGAACTGACGTCGTGTCATATGCAACCGGGAACCGTGTGTCTGTAACACTGCCAACAGAAGCATGGTTGAAAAAAGAGCATCGTTATTTGCATTACCAACTTCTTAATCAAGAACTTTACAATGAGGACGGAAATCTTGGTGCGCTTCCGATCGTCATTTGCTCAAATTACGGGTCGCCAGTTAATGCGCTGGTGTTGCGAGGGAGGCCTCGGTAAATGTGAGATTTCGTCCCGCCACCGTTTTCGTAAATTTCACCCACTTTTAACAGAAATATTGGAACAAAATTCTCCTCACTTATTATGCAAACCTTGCGCATTTGTAAAATACTTTCAACACAACAATGCATCATTTATTCTAGGAATGGGAAACTTTCAAACCTGAGAAGTGCGATTTTTCCTCTCAGCCATCTTGTGAAAAAATGCCATTTCCTCTTATCCACTGTACGTGGCGCAGCGATCGAGCAGTTGCTTCTCTAGCATATACAGACCTCTCCTACACAGTTTCTTCCCTCCTTCCCAAGAACCTTATAAGAGGACGTTTTTCTCCTACTTCGATCCTGTTATTAACGGCCGCGAAAGAAATCAAGTTCCAACTAGAGGGGCTGCAACCGCGTGGGAGGCCAAGAATTTCTAGTCTTATCATGATTGTGTTAAATGGCTGTTGCGGGGTGAGTTTGAGTGGAAGGAGGGAAGAAACTGTGTAGGAGAGGTCTGTATATGCTAGAGAAGCAACTGCTCGATCGCTGCGCCACGTACAGTGGATAAGAGGAAACGGCATTTTTTCACAAGATGGCGGAGAGGAAAAATCGCAATTCTCAGGTTTGAAAGTTTCCCAACCCTAGAGTAAATGATGCATTGTTGTATTGAAAGTATTTTACAAATGCGCAAGGTTTGCATAATAAGTGAGGTGAATTTGGTTCCGATACCTCTGTTAAAGTGGGTGAAATTTACGAAAACGCTGGCGGGACGAAAGCTCACATTTACCGAGGCCTCCCTCGCAAAACCAGCGCATTAACTGGCGACCCGTAATTTGAGCAAATGACGATCGGAAGCGCACCAAGATTTCCGTCCTCATTGTAAGGTTCATGCTCCTTCCACTCAAACTCGCCCCGCAACAGCCATTTAACACAATCATTTTAAGACTAGAAATGCTTGGCCTCCCACGCGGTTGCAGCCCCTCTAGCTGCCGAAGTTGGAACTTGATTTCTTTCGCGGCCGTTGATAACACGATCGAAGTAGGAGATAAACGTCCTCTTATAAGGTTCTTGTTCGAAATATACCTCATCAAAGTTTCATGAATTCGACACCAGGAGCGCTGCATATGAATAATAGAAAGTGTAATGCTCTGCTTTCAGGAATGATACAAAAGAAAAAAATAGCAGGACATTTGGAAAAAAGTCGGGACACAGGGACATTCTATCAAAAAAACGGGACTGTTCCGTGAAAAACGGGATGAACGGGAACCCTAAACTAGTATTCATACTGTGATAATACTTATATGTTAAAATAACAAACTAAAGTCACGAAAATGAAGACCACTGGCAATTTACGCAATGAGACAAAATTTAAAAAAGCAAATAAAAGGAAACATAAATACAGTATAGGGGGTAAAGACGACCGACTTCATCTATATCATCGAAGAACTGACGATCTTTTGATGCTCCAGATTCCATCAGTACTCATCCAGGTGTCCTGACACCAAGTACTACACGTCCTCGGCAAGAGTGATAAAATTGGCAAAATTGTCAGCCAGTTCTTCAGTCGACGTTAGTTTACAAAATTCATAAAAATTTGGATCTGACGCCACCAGCGTTGTCATTATCAAGAAAGGCATTTTCGTCATTAACAGCGTCGTTATGTGGAGACGCAGAAAACGTTTTCTGAATGTGGAGACTCACACTATGAGCACACCGTAGTCATCTTCGCCCCGCCGCGCCATTCGGCCACGCCCTTTTGCCACGCCATCCGTCTCCGTCGATGGTGACCCTTTCTAGACCTTGGAGACATCCTTGGAGAACCCTCATTGAATCCACTCGGACACGTGCTGCCATCTCTCTCTCCCTCACCGTAGCACTCCTTCTCGCCTCTCCGTGCAGACCAGACGAACTCTAGAACCCGATTCAGAAAGACCTCCGAATATACGATCCTCGGAATATTTGGACCTCGAAAATGACGGTATATTATCGGTATCAGTATTTTTTATATTATCGTTTCGACATTTATCGACGGTATTATTTATATTATCGTTTCCTAGAGTCAAATGTATTCTCTTTTATAATCATGCCAACAATATATTTACTTTACTCATAAATTTTTCACCAATGAAACTTATAAACTTGTTAAGGCTTAAGGAAGCATGAATGAAAAACAGTTTACTCCCGAACATAAATTAAACTATTGCGAAAAAAATCGGGACTAAAATGCTGTTGAAACGGCATCCGAGTCACCTGAAGGAGGTTCCGCCGCGACTGTGTGAGTCAAAACAAATACTTAATTCCACATTTGTTATATGTTGTCCAAAAAATCCTGCTTTCACTGATGAAATGCGTTACCTACAGAAACCTAAAAGTAAGGAACAAAATTTGCAAATTATTCCACGAATGCATTTTAAATGACGTCTCAACATCGAAAAATTCAAATAATTCCATTTATAAAAGTAATTGTGATTTGTCTAGACTGTGAAGTCTCATCTGCGACATTGTCGAGTTAAGAGTCCTTTTTTGAATACGTTAGGCCCGGTCAGTTTAGGCAATGTTATGAGGAGGTCCTACCTAAAAATGAAGTAAATGGGTGCTTTCTTTTACTTTTATTTCGTTATTAACACAAGATTGGAGTTGGTTTCCATCCGTATCAGATCTTTCGCATTCGACAGCGCGCTTGGAAACAGATCGGAAGGATAAACAGTTGAGTTACGCTGGAGTGCGTTTGTGAAGAAAATATTTTCGGTTATCATATTCACGATTAAAATTCACAGCTTCAGACTCTACTCTGTAGAAACTTTTAATATTCGTAAAATAATAAAGTTTTGTAATTTTCTACACTTTCTATTTTTTAAGCACATTACGCGTCTCACCAATTTTATGGCATCGTCAGGGTGTAGTAGTTTGTTTACATATATTGTTGTCGTTGTTAGATACAGAACATTAAATTTGATTTTAAATAAATGTTTACATTCAATATAATTTCAAAAAGGAAATGAAACAAAAATGACTAATAGGGTAAAAAAGATATTAGCATGAAAATGATAACAACATAAATTTACATACAATAATTGTCAAAAAACAATGAAATCAAGGGTCCGTGGTATGAGAAAGGTCAACGTTTTTTAACGAAACGTTTCCAGAAAGTAGTGGGGAGGTACGTGTAAAAAGCTGCTCATTGCATAGATTTGGAGAGTACCTGATAATTTCAATTTGTTCTAATGCATCCATTTTTAAACCTTTGGGAAGGAAATGTAAAATTTCAGGGGTAAAGTCACTGACATGATTGCACTCTATAAGGTGTTTAGCAAAAAGTGAGATAGAATCTCTATTATTTAAACTACATTATTATTATCTATGCAAAGATTTGAGATGTGGGTTTGGAGAAGGATGGAGAAGGTAAGCATGACGGCGAGAATGACGAACGAGGAGGTATTGGATATGGTCGGAGAGGAGTGGAAGCTTGTGGCAGAGGTTCGGAGGAGGCAGAAGAGATGGATGGAGGAGGTTTTGAGAGGAGAGGGCATTGTTGAAGAGAGTGATAGAGGGGAGAACACTGGGGAAGCGTGGAAGAGGAAGGAGGAGGATAGGAATTCTGGACGAAATAAGAGGAGGTAGAGGATACGAAGAATTGAAGAGGGATCTAATAACGGGCCATCATTAGAAGGGAAAGCGAGACAATCTTTATAAGGTTGGGATACAGAATGGGGACTGTCCAAGAACCTACCAATCAGCTGGTAGAATACTTGAATGAAAATGAAATGCAATGAGCAGCTTTTTACACATACCTACCTCCCCACTACTTAATGGAAAATTTTCATTAAAAAACGTTGACCTTTCTCATACCCAACACCCCTTGATTTAATTGTTTTTATTCAAGCATTGTGAGTAAAATTTAGTTGTTATCATTTTCACGAGAATACTTGGTTTTGCCCTCCTTTTCATTTTTGTATCATTTCATTTTTGAAATTTTTTGAACGTAAACATTTCTTTAAAATCAAATTTAATGTTCTTTATCTAACAACGACAACAATATAATATATGTAAACAAACTACTACACCTGACGATGCCATAAAATTGGTGAAACGCGTGGTGTGTTCAAAAAAATAGAAAGTGTAGAAAAGTACTTAACTTTATTATAATGAACATTCACGATTGTTGGTTTGGTGTTGACTCTCATAAAATCCGTAAAACGTGGATTATATGAGATTTAAAAAAAAGCAAAAAGTAAAAAAATTTGTATTTTTTTTAGGATTTGGCTCGAACGTATATATCCGTGTTCTATTTATAAAAAAATCATTCGGTCGTGAAAATTTCGTGCCAACAGAATTGTTACCTTCCCACTATTTATTAAGCGTTTCCTCAGCGAACATCGTTTAATTCACCGTCGCTCACTTGCACTGAGGTCCGCTGATGTGTTTTGCTCACATTAAGCGCTAATTTCAAAACTTCGAATGGAAACCAGTCTCCAATCACTCCTTTTTTTATATTATCGTTTCCTAGAGTCAAATGTATCCTCTTTTATAATCATGCCAACAATATATTTACTTTACTCATAGTTAAAAGCGTGTCTTATAAAATGTCTTAAATGTCATTTTATTCATATTCTGTCTACTTGTATAAAACGTTGTCCTATATCTGATATGAACAACAAAATAATACCTTTTCACGCTATATTACTCTCTAATTGAACTTCAAATTACATGGTGTTCAATGGGGGAATTAGAGAAACACGTGGAAAAATAGTATTTTTCCATAAAATACAAATTCCATTTTTGCGGAAAACCGTCTCTAAGAAGGAAATAATCCAGAGAAATGTAATACAAATAAAATATAAGTATCTTACTACCTTATTTTTTTAGTTATTAGTGAATTACTGCCGTAATTTGAGTCAAAATGCGGTAAAATTCGTAGGAAATGGTGCTGCAGTCGGCTCCTATCGCTGGAACAAAGTGCTCATTTAAAATACATTCGTGGAATAATCTGCAAATTTTGTTCCTTACTTTTGGGTTTCTATAGGTAATGCATTTCATCATCGAAAGCAGGATTTGTGTGACAGAATATAAAAAATGTGGAATTTAGTATTTGTTTTGACTCACACAGTCGATAGTATTAACTTTAAAATTTATTCATCGACAAATCTGAATATTTTGTTGAATTAAATAATTTGTGTATTATGGAATGTAGAACATACTTATTGGATGTCAGAACTATATTCTGTACAAAAAAGAAATAAGTAACTTTATTTACATTAAATAAATACTGTACGTTCATTGTTGACTTAAAATAAGTTTTCTTTTAAATTAAGCACGTATAAGTCATTGGGTATTGAAGTGACATTTTCCGCTTCAACATTTGCTGGCACGTTTCGCATACCTTTGTTCAAAGGTTTCCCATTTTAGTAGAATAATACCCTAATTTATCACAGTAGAAACATTTGCGTTTCTGAGCATTATTTCACCAGTTTTTGCAGAATCTGTACCACTTTGTTTATCAGTTCCCTATTCAGTACAAATATGCATTATACGTTAATGTACTATCGATATATCTGTTTGAAATAATTAAATTTTTTCAATAAAATTGTTTACGATAAATAAACTTCTAATTTCTTTGGTGGCATCAGTTAAAATAACCCTTAAGAGGTCGCGCGGTTTACTGGGACGTAAGGGGTCGCGCACGGTCTAAAAGACCGTGTTAACAAAAATTTGAAAAATTTAAATATTTATTGAAAATAAATGTATTTAAAAGTTAACACATACCAACAGTATATTAAATAAGCAGTAATAAATTTGATACATAATTCAGGGTGTCCGGCGACCTGGAAAACCTTGAAAACCGGGAAAACTCAGGGAAATATTTTGTTCTGGAAAACTCAGGGAAAACTCAGGGAAGTTTTGTATTTTTCCGAAAAACCCTGGAAAATTCATGGCAGCCGATTTCTATTAAGGCAGAGAGAGAGGTTTAACATGCGCCTTTGCTTGCATTATACTCGGCTCAGCGTAGCCTTCCGCTCCCTGTTCATTTAATACTGTTTTCATAGTTCGTCACCCCACCCCACTCTCCCTATGCGCAGTCTAAGGCGCCGATTGCAAAACAAGGCAAATTCCACACGGAATAATTCCCATGTAAAATGGCCACTACGAATGGAATCGGAATTGATGCCGAAATCTGTCACCGGAAACAGAATTTCACGCGGAAATCAAGATTCTGTTCGAAGAGCCGTACGAATGGAATTCTTGGTGTGGCCAAATTTACGAGAAATCTAAACGTCTGAGCATGCGCAGTGGCATTTCCCGCATTATACGAAAACCATTCGGCCGGCAACCTAAATGGATAATTGGGTATTGTTATATATGTAATTGATAATCCTTTCCAAATAATCTCCACCCTCCTCGTTTTAATGTTTGCAGAATAGTTTTTGAAGGAGCGGAAATAAATTTTGCGGTCACTGCGTATGGAAATCACGGCCCTCGGGTTCGTAGTCAACAGGGCCACTGTACAGGGTCAATCCAACCTAATTAAAATTCGTGAATTGTCCAACAAATACAATTTTGTTTTACATAATTGAATGCTTTTGGGCGTTAGATCCGTACCTATTACAAAGCAATTAATTCACAGTTTCCGAAATGTTCATGTAAAGTACAGCGAAGCCTTTTGGGAGAAGAGGAAAAGTACCAAGGCCTCGAGATAAAAAGAATAAGAAAGAGGTACATACTGCAAAAGGTTCAAGAGCTGCAAACCAAAATAACGTAATTTCTTGAAATCCGAGAAATTTGTTGCTGAAATTGAATCGGAAATGCACTCATTGAAAAATGTCACACCAGTTTCTTTTATTTACATGTTCTTCATCAAACTAGTCTGAATCTACTTTATTGTGCTCAAATTGCACCTGACTCAGAATTTTGTTTTTAGTTAACCGTTTTTGTTTATTTGTTGGTTGAAATAAAACCCGTAATACTCCACATTCCTTGTATACTCTTACGTTTTTAACTCAAAGTAGGGACCGAAATTTTTCATTTTTTCATGTTGGCAAAACTATGCCAATTTTTTTAGAAATTCATTTAAAATATGTTATAAGCAAAGTGCAGCAAGACCCTGGAAAATGCAAAACATTTGCCTGGAAAACCTGGAAAACTCAGGGAAAAAAGAAATTGAGATTCACCGGACACCCTGATAATTATTTACGTTGTTCATATACATTTTAAATGATAAATACATTATAACTCCACCGTAAGTTCACTTTGAATTATATTGTAACCTGTGTTAAATTAAGAAATAGATTATTAGAGGTAAAAATGCAAAATTTTTTATATGATTTGAATCATATTGGGATTTTTTTTATCATCGTCAGAGCTATGTTTTTCTACCGCATCGTCCTCTTTTCTGTTTTCAACTTCAGCGCAACCGACGCAAGTAGTGTCCTCTTTACAAATACATTTTGAGCATACTGCACAGTGTTTGCTGCTTTTTATTCTATTTCCATGAGCAAAACGCACATCTTCCTGGGCCTACATCCCTCTGTGGCGGTATTTTATCATTGGGAATACCAAAGAGATTCCTATTTTTTGCTTTCAGGCTGGTAGGTAGATTTTCTGAGGCAGCTCTAATTTTTAAGTAATCTATCCAAAGTTATTTACTTCATGTTTCTTAAACTTTCTTCTGTTCATCTTATTCCAGTGTTACTTTGAAATACAATATGTGTATCCATTTATTGCATATATGTTTACAAGCGCAAAAAATACAGTCAATGGCCAACGACAACTTTTCGTTGCTACTGAATACGTTCCATTCAGCTGATCAACGGTATTAAGGCCATTATTTCTTGCAATATGAAATGTAAATATTTCCGACGTTGCTGAATTATTAGTATCTCTATCATTTATCATCGTCATTCATTGAGGAAATCAACATAACTTCCTTGTTCTTTTCCGGAATGTAAGATGGAAGAGTACAAGTTTTTTTCAAATCCAAATAGGCTGCTATGCGGTTCACGGTTTTACAAACAGGGGCGGTATTTCTCGTTTGTTTTTTCTTAAAGTTCCAACAAGTGTCATCTTGTCAATTACAACTTGTTTTGCAAGTGGAACCGAGCAAAACCAATTGTCAAAACTTACATTGCGACGGGATCCTGAAATTGGACGTATCCATCTTTGCACAATTTTCAGCGGGCTGTTGTCTACCGCAAAATCTCCGTTAGGTTGCTTTCCAGCATAGATTTCTATATTCAGAGTGGAAAATATGAGGGAATTTGCTAAAGAATAAATCTTGATTCCGTACCTTGCTTTTTTATTTTTCAAGTATTGTCTAAAACCACATCTGCCGCAAAAAGGTTCTAACATCTCATCTATGTTCGCGTATTTCCCAATTGTGTAATGCGCCATGCACCGGTTGACAAAATAAGTGAAAACACTTCCTATTGGAGCTAGTTCGTCACGTTGTTTCCTATCATTTCTATCATACATATATTATCAAACCGCAATGCACGCATCAAAAACTTAAGTATTTTCAAAGACATTGTAACGCAATACTACTCTATTCCTGTTTCATCTACTAATGATAATGAATAAGGTTCAGGCAACGAGATGGATAGGCGGGCACGGCATCGGATTCACATTTCTGGCCGTACGTGGGCTATCCCTGTCAAACATAGGTTGAAAGAAAACAGCATAATAAAAAATAGATTGTACAAATAGTCCTTGCACCTTATCATCTGAAACTATAGAGTTTATAGATGATGTTATTTAAAGTTTTGAGGTGAAATACTTCTGAAATATATTTACGAAAATTGTATCAGGCACCCGGTCTTTTAGACCGTGCGCGACCTCTCCCGTTCACATATCGAAATAAATGGTGCACAATGGGAAAAAAGAATTCATAATAAATTAGCTATCATACAAGGAGAACTCATATATCGTCTTTTGACACAATATTGACTACTATGAAGGTACTCAAAAGGCCAGAGTTTACAATGAGATAAATATTTTTTAAATTGCAACTTTTAGAGCCACCCGGTCTTTTAGACCGTGCGCGACCTCTTAAGGGTTAATATTAGTTATTAGAGTGAAACAATTATAATCTAATCATTCACATTATTAAATAAGTATTTTTTAAATCTCATTGAAAGCTGTTTTTCTTCGCAATAAATAAAAAGTTGTTGTTTTACAGACTTTTTGCTAGTTCATGTGAACAATTACGGATTTTTGTACGTATTTTTTCCAAACTTCTCAGAATTTATGCTTGAAATTGGTGAAAAGATATCTCAATATATTTATTTATCGAAAGTTCTTTGATTTTGAAAGTGAACTTACCTCAATATCCCACTGTATGGCGCTTATGGTGTAAAGGTCGTTACCAGTTTCGCATCTGCGATTACTGAGGTCGCAACGAGCGTTCGCTTGCATCCTGTACAACTGCGCTTCATGGACGTATTTACTTGGAACTACCGCATGGTAATAGTGTGTACAGTGAGACGTAAATTTTTATTATCACTCAGGGAATTCCATTGGTCAGGCTAGGTTTTGATGGATCGTTGCTGCTCCCATGAATCACACATTGTCCCTTTCGTCACATAATTTCCATCTTCGGCATTACAGTTGATTGAATATGAATATAGCTGGAACCAGGGGTCCGACGGAATTGCGATATCTCGTATGCATTACTACCAGCGCCAATTGTTTCAGGCGCAAATGGAAAAATACGTATGCGTGAAAAAGATAAAGATTGTACGCTTTTGCCATAAATCTTTTCTTTTTTGTGAAAAAATGCAGTAATTATTCTTTTTCTTGTAAGACGTTTATCAGCGTACATTTAAAATACGCCTGGGACCACACGAGACATCGCCATCGCAACCGTAAGTAAAAAATAAGATGGTCGAGAAAGTACAATGCAAAAACGCCAAGAGAAGGACTGGACGGCATTATTATCGCTGCAATCTGGTTCCAGAGTTTTTCAGGATGCAGAATTGATAATACAATTACCTTTTTAAGTTTCCCCTGAGAAATAAATAGGTATTTTCCCAAATAAATCTGTCAGATATTCAATTAAATAAAGTATACCTGTCGCGCTGATAGTTAGCGACTGACCGCTAGAGTGCTCTGGGTGAAATGTATAATCATTGGAGTAATGTGAGTGTCACACCCTTGGTTGGAACCATTCGGCACGATAGCACAGGGGAATATTGCAGCCATTAAAGCGCGGAATCGGTCGAATCGGATGGTGTAGTTGTTTATTAATTACGCAGAAAACATAGGTGGAAGGCATAGAGTTAAGTAACAGAGGTGGTGCTGTGTATACTCGACCAAACGACGGTGAAACCGCTTCCGCCATATTGATTGTCTGTGATTTACCATTAGCGTATTTAGGCTGGAACATATTAATCGATGCGCTTGCTGTACATAGCATGATTTATTAAGAAAAAAATACGAAAGAAGGAACAAAAAGCAGCATATTGTCTGCTCTTAAGTGCATATGCTATTCCTACGCTCTATATCTTCCAAATTAAAAATAATGAAATACCGGAAGTGATCAGGATATAAAGGAAACATTACCATTTCAGTTTATTTAAATAAACAGCGCAGGCGACGATCCATGAAATAAGTTTTTTTAAAGTTATTGCTTGCATTGCTCTTTACAAAACATTGTACGTACAATAAATTTGCGTTTTTACAAGTTTTTACGTACCTCATGTATATCACATTAATTAACACAAGAACTCATCGTTAGAATATCCGCCCGGTTTCACGATATCATGCTTACGTCATTCACAGAAGGTATTTATTCTAGAAACTCTCGATATGGCTGCAGTTCATCACGCCAACTCTGTTTAACTATGTGCTCCAAGGTAGAAGGAGCGAAATCGTCACGGTACCGTTATTATGTATCTGAAAAAATGCAAAAGGGAAATAATTTACAAAAAGATCACTGCGTTATTCATAAGATGTGTGGACAAATTACGCGCGGTAGCCATGTTAAGGTAGTTTGAATGAAAAATCACTTCACCTAGAATTTGGCTTCATTTAAAAGAAAAAACACTTCATCTTTCCAATTATATCAACATACCAACCCCTTGCCGAACTTTTTTTCGAGCAATTTGACTGAATATACAAACTGTTTTACATGGGATAGATTACGGCCGTGCGCTCCAGAGGGAGAATCTTAAACAAATTAGGAACTATTAGCACCTGGATTTTGTCAAAAAAACTAACCGTGTGTAGATTACATGTTTTCTCAACTATTTATAAAAAATAATCTATTACTCACCCCAGTAATTTCTACAGAATCGCAAAAAAAGCTGCTGTTTTGAAGGGGTTTCAGCCGTACGGCGGGATATAATGAGTCAAGTTAGACTCTTATGTAGCTTTATTTATTTAATTACTGAAAATTTTAGTCATATATAACTATATCTTTGCGTCATTAATATTAAAATATTTATTTCATAATTCTTACAGACGCTGAAATAAAAAAATAAAATTTGAATATGGTCTCCATTATGACTAGGGAACTATTTCGCTCAAGCCACTTTAAATGGATACTTTTTCGCGAGTAAACTGGCTCGTTTTCGTTCGTCAAAGATGCCATCTGACACTCTTCTTTAATCCATTGCCACTACACTCCTCCAACCGAAATTTCATTTAACCCAAACTGAAATGACTTTCACATGAATATAATCCCAGCATATATCTTTGATGAAACCAAACCGCTTCATTTTCTTAGGAATTGTGGTCCTTGCCCCCTTTAATAAAAACCTAATTCTCCTTTCGTGTATATCCGAAGACATTTCCCTCTCGTAGCAGAAAAGCGTGGACTTGGCAGTTGAGTATTTAATTATAGCAACCTTTTGTATCCCGTGAATAAACTTTCGTGGGCCACGATTATAAGCAGGAATAAAAAAAATAGTTAACAAGTTTTCATGTCTATTCATAACTCATTCCATTTGCTCTTATACTTCGTCAATCCATTCTTCTCTGTGGGTGGATGTTGTCACATATATATGTGTGCGGTCACAGAGTCAGTTTGATCTCTACGTTAATCAGCTGTCCTCTTCAGCCTTGCTGTCTACTCAAAGTCTCTCCAGTAGTTTCAATAGGATGCATCTTCCTTGCCCGATTTAAATTATTTGACTCGCTGGGAGTTTAATTCTGGCCTCCATCTTAAGGTGGTTCCACCGTAAAATGACTTAAATGTCATTTTATTCATATTCTGTCTACTTGTAGAACAAGTTGTACTCTATCTGATATGAAAACCAAAATATTACCTTTCCACGCTATTTTATTCTATAATTGAGCATGAAATTACATGGTGTTCAATGGGGGAATGAGAGAAACACGGGGAAAAATAGTATTTTTCCATAAAATATGAATGCCATTTTCGCGGGAAAACTCTTTTGAAGAAGGAAATAATCCAGAAAAAATGGAATTAAAATAAAATATAGGCATCTTAACCACCTTATTTTTTTAGTTATTGAAGAATTAATGCCGTAATTGAAGTCAAAATGCGACAATTCGTAGGAAATGGCGCTGCAGTCGGCTCCTATGGCTGGAATAAAGTGCTCATTTAAAATACATTCGTGAAATAATGTGTATATGTTGTACCTTACTTTTGGGTTTCTATAGGTAACGCATTACATCAGTGAAGGCGGGATTTTTTTGACAAAATATAAAAAATGTGGAATTTAGTATTTGTTTTGACTCACACAGTCGCGGCGGAACCACGTTAATCATGCATGGTTTCCCAATAGCCACGTAGACGCTCAAGTTCTATGTTATACTGCAGATTCACTCAACTGTTGACCGAACAATACGTACCTCTTCAATGATTACTTGATCCGACATCCCCTATCCACTACAATGTTTTTTTGTAATCTCCCGACTAGGAAGATAGTTTTTATCACAAAGTTGAATGATGTCATCTTTCATCTTATCCAGAAACTTCAAAAAGCTTTTAGTCCAGGTCAGGCTTTGATGCGAAGAAGCGACGTTATACACGTCAGCCCTTCTTCGGCGTGGAAACGAAGGCGTCGAAAAGGGAAAGGAAAACTTGGTTTTATTACGATATTGCTGCTCAAGGTCATGAAGGTGATGAAGTAATGTTAAGGGAACGTTAGCAGAATGCATCCCATGAAAAAGTGCATTCACTTTTTTTGTTGCATTTTCATAAAATAGTACATTCATTGTGAGGTAAAATTAATTAAATAAAACATGCTTTGGGTCGCAATAACTTTTTTTTTTATCAAATTAAAATTTGTTCCGATAAATGTGTTTAGCAGAAACATTATAGTTCATTTTACAGCTCTCAAACAATAGCACAGTGTCGGAGAAAGGAGGAAATTTGCATGACACCAAGTTTTCGGTTAAAAAAATACTTTTTAATGCACATAATTCAATAAAATAAACCACTGAAAATTTCGTTTTCAAGTGATCTAAATGACCAATTTCGAGTGAAACTAACGGAGAAGTTTAAAAAACATTTGAGTTGCTTGAGCGAGAATTTTATATTATATTTGTTTTTAGAATTTCATTTCAAAATGTAAGAAATAATATTAATGATTCAAAACTGAGTTTTTTAATAACTGAACTGATCATTAATTTATTAAAGACATATATTTAAGGCTTTAACTTGACCTAATTGCTTCACTTTATACGCTGAAAAGATCTTCTCAAAGCTTTTTTATGCCATATCGTAAAAAAAACATTGCATAGTGTAATATATTTATTTTTGTTTGAAGACTTTCGCAGCTTTGCATGTCTATGTAGGATGATTCGGCCAATGCTGCGTTATGTTCTTTTTTGAACAACTCAACGTTTCGCTTCTAATACTGGAAGTGTCATCAAGATAATGAGCGTTTACCAGCTTCAGCTCGATCTTATATAGAAGCGTCGATGTCCGTTGCACCATTACATTGTTGGTCCGGTTTGAATAGACGCCGCAACTGTGTGATTCAAAACAAATACTAAATTCCACATTTTTTATATTTTTTCCAAAAAATCCTGCTTTCACTGATGAAATGCGTTACCTATAGAAACCCAAAATTAATGCACAAAGTATAAATAGATTATTCCACGAATGAATTTTAAATGAGCACTTTTTTCCAGCCATAGGAACCGACTGCAACGCCATTTCCTACGAATTACAGCATTTTGACTTCAATTACGGCATTAATTCTTCAATAACTAAAGAAATAAGGTGGTACGATGCCTGTATTTTATTTTTATTCAATTTATCTGGATTATTTCCTTTTAAGAGACAGTTTTCCACGAAAATGGCATTGGTAGTTTATGGAAAAATACTATTTTTCCACGTGTTTCTCTAATTCCCCCATTGAACACCATGTATTTCAAGTTCAATTACAGAATAAAATAGCGTGGAAAGGTATTATTTTGTTGTTCATATCTGATAGAGGACAACTGTTTCTACAAGTAGACAGAATATGAATAAAATTACATTTATTCATTTTACGGTGGAACCACCTTAATACGTAAGGCCATAGAAATAGCCAAAAGGCAAAAAAAATCTTTAATAGGGAGGAGGATGATAATAACATGAGCCGGGTTTGGAAAGGGTTCCTGGCTCCTGCAAAAGCCCCACGGCTGACGTCTCTCGCACAAATTTCAAATCGTCCCAACTATGGTGAAACGGACATCGATGCTTCTATAAGACCAAGCTGAAACTGGTAAACGCTCATTATCTACATGACACTTCTAGTACGAGGAGCGAAATGTTGAGTTTTTCAAAAATAAACGAAACGCAGCTTTGGCCGAAAAAATCTTACTAATTGTAACAGATTTATCTTTAAAGATGATTGAGGTAACATGTGAACCACCCTAAGTTTCATATCTACCAAGACATGTTCTTTCGAATTCCGTCATTTTTTATTATTACCTAGTATTTTTATTAGTATTAGTATAAGTACTCCTTCGGAGGGCTCGGCCGTATCAAATCCCCATGGAAAACGGCCCCTAATTGTTATAATTACCTTGAAATGTTGTTTGATAAGTGCGTAAATATGTTGGCATCACAAGAAAGATGAAGTTTTCTCTTTATTTATTTCAACGCAATTTAGCTAGTAGCTAGGTGGTAAGGTAATTATGTAGATATATTTATAATATAACCGCATACACAGAAATCTCGAAATAAACAAGTATTATAGTATGACCATGTATATAAAATGAGTACTAGAGAAGATTATGTCACTACACAAGTATTAACACAAATTACATTCCACTTTGCATCTTATACAACATTTTCCTGAAGCATTTGATAGTGAAGGGATAAGGCTCAAAAACTTTTCCTGCCAGTTCATTCCATTCTTTCATACCTATTTTTAAGATATGATAATGACGCCAAAGTCATAGAAATTTGTGAAGTGGTAACTCGCTCAAAATACTTTAGCTGTAGTGTCTTTGAGTAACTTTGTGAACGCTGCCAATTAATCTCATCGTTTGAAAGGTATTTCTTTTACTTTCTCATGCTCACAATACTTAGTTACGCAGTTTGATGTGGGGCCAGTTGCAGGGTTCTTATTTCGAGCGAGATATTTCCCTAGTCATAATAGAGGTCATATTCGAATTTTATTTCTTTATTTCAGCGTCTGTAACAATTGTGAAGTCATCCCATGAGGACTTGGTAGCGTAGGGAGACATGAGTATATATTACACCCTATAGTATTGAGCATTATACATATATTTTAAGAATTAAGTACAAACTTCTGAAAAATGAGGAAAAATCGAGAAATGTTGAAAAATTACAACGCAATCAAAAAATGCAGAAAAATAAATTAGTTTTATGTGAAAAATATTCTCCACTTTTTTTTCTCCAAAAAAACTTTTTCTCCAAAAAAATGCATCCACATGTCTTACTTGACCCCTTTTTTTACGTTGCATGACTAAAAAGCATTCAAAGCAGCAGGTTTTTTGTGATGCTGTAAAAATTACTGCGGTGAGTAATAGAATAATTGACACAAATAGTTGAGGAAACATAAAAACTACACACTATTATGGTGGTTCAACTGTAAAATGACTTAAATGTCATTTTATTCATATTCTGTCTACTTGTAGAAAAATTCGTCCTCTATCTGACATGAAAAACAAAATAATACCTTTCCACGCTATTTTATTCTATAATTGAACTTTAAATTACATGGTGTTCAGTGGGGGAAGGAGAGAAACACGGGGAAAAATAGTATTTTTCCATAAAATATAAATTCCATTTTAGCGGAAAACTGTTTATAAGAAGTAAATAATCCAGAGAAATTTAATAAAAATAAAATATAGGCCTCTTACTACCTTATTTTTTCAGTTATTGAGGAATTAATGCCGTAATTGAAGTCAAAATACAGTAATTCGTAAGAAATGGCGCTTCACTCGGCTCCTATGGATGAAAAAAGTGCTTCTTTAAAATACATTTGTGGAATAATCTGTATATATTTTGTACCTTACTTTTGGGTTTCTAATGGAAACGCATTTCATCAGCGAAAGCAGGATTTTTTGGAAAAAAATATAAAAAATGTGTAATTTAGTTTTTTTAGGTTTTGACTCACACAGTCGCGGCGGAACCTCCTTAAGTTTTTGAGGAAATCTAGGTGTTATAAATTCCTATTTTTTTTATAATATTTACCCTGGAGTGCACAGCCGTAATGTATCCGATGGAAAACAGCTTTTTTTCAGGCAAATTGCTCGAAAAGTAGTTCGACAAATGGTTAATATTTTAATATATCTTTGGAATGATTAGTGTTTTTGTTTTTTTTTAAATGAGGTCAAATTCATAAAATTCTAGGTGAAGTGATTTTTCGCTCAGACTACCTTAAAGCATTCCTCTTCTCTCCCTCTCAGTCTTCCCCTCATTCTCCCTCTCTTCGTCATCACAAGGTCACGTCCTTGTTCATTGTGCCCTTATCCTGCTCCTCCCCCCCCTATCCCATATTCCACTCCCTCTACAGTAGTAATCCCTATCGCCCCTTCCTTAACCCATCCGTCTCTCCGCGGTCCGCCCCTGCTGCAGTCCCAGCTCCCCTTGCCTAAAGTTCTCAAGTTTTGCGAGGAGGTGAAGGAGGGGGCGTAAGGGGGACTGTTGCGGTGGCCCACCGCCCGCGCCTTGCAGCAACAGCCAGGGTCCCCCATTTAATTAAAAGCAAGGGCCCATCGCCACTCCCTGCCACACCCCCTTTTCCGTCATCTTAACAACACCCTATCCCATGCTTCTCCTCCTCCTCCTCCTCCTTATACTCTCACTTTCTCCTCCACATAATTACGTCGTGTACCAGCGGGGAGAAAGTGCTTAGGAGGCGAATTAACCCACCTGGAGGATTTAGCACCGAATCGTGACAAGATAAGTTTTACTCGTTCCCTTTAAGCTATGACTGTATTCACGAATGAACCATCGCTTTTTAGATGGTGCTCGCGTTTAAAATCTAATGCCTGTTGCTCACGGTAAAATCTTCCGTAAAACAGTTTTATACAAATTTTTATTGAATGTTTTATGAATCGTACGTAAAACGTACTTTGCTTGCTCACGGTAAAACTATTCATAAAACCGCAATGTCCTGCCATCTATGAGACGCTTTGCGAACGCGTGAAGTGATAAATGCACTCTTTTGGATGACTGTCAGGTTAATAATAATATGTATTGTTTATTTACTTAATTTCTGATCACACTCAACGGTGCTAAGGCTCTTAACACATTCTTCTAACAACAAGAAGGATACTACCTCAACGTTCCATGAACTTCCAGCCATGTTTGTTTACGTTTTCCTTGTTTAGCTTCCCTTGTATACGAGATTATTATCAACGCGATGAGCGGAACTTCTAATTGGTTGTTGCATGAAACGGTTTTATGGAAATAGAACCTGTCCTAATCCATAAAACGTTTTATAAAACTTTGTTTTATAAAACGGTTTTATCGTTAGCAAGCTCATTTTAATAAAATAAGTCGATTTTATAAAACGTTTTAACGAAAATTTTACCGTGAGCAACAGGCATAAACCCTTTATACTGCTCCTGTTAACTGTGGTTTTATTCCTCCAAAAATGCATTAAATGTAGTTGCATGTGCTCCTCATTCAGAGGAAACGCAACCTTCAATTTTCATTCTTGCTAAAACTTTTCGTATCATTGCGTAATAATACTGAGATCGTTTCACTTAGATGTCCATGTTGACATAAGTGAACGCCCAGCGCCGATTTTATTGTAATTTTTCGATTCATCTCGTTTTTTCTCCTTTTCCAGAAGTTTGCAATGATTTCTTTAAATAAATACAGCTGAAAACCTTATGTACCGACATACTGATATCTCACTACGCTGCAAAAACCTGATAGGAAGACATTTGACAGATACTTGAAGCCCAAACTCTTTCAATTCCAGTAGGTTATGCGTTAATGCATGTGCTGAAGAGGTGAAAAAAGTACTAAAAGAAAAACATTTACGAATGTACTTACGTTTTTTCTATCAAATAGTGGCATTTTACATTACAGTATATAAGGTTGTTTATCCCGGCATAAGAATAGGCATTTATGGGGCATTGAATCACGTCTTAAGTTGTTGATTTGAGTTAGAGTCTGTATTTATCGCAATTGGGAATCACTATTATCTATTCTAGGATCGCACGTTAGCTCTTCTGTCCTTAACGCTCTGTCATTGCTAGCTCTCCATATTGGTTGCAATTCTTGTAAATTCGCACGGACGGTGACTATTTCTTTTAAGGTACTTTGAGCGAAAAATCACTTCACCTAGAATTTGATGAATTTGGCCTCATTTTAAAGAAAAAACTCTAATATTTCCATTTATATAAAAATAACAACCCCTTCCCGAACTACTTTTCGAGAAATTTTCCTGTAATTATAAGCTGTTTTACATGGGATAGATTATGGCTGAGCGCTCCAGAGGGAGAATATTGAAGGAAATAGGAATTTATAACACCTAGATTTTGTAAAAAAACTAACGGTGTATAGATTGCATGTTTTCTCAACTATTTATAAAAAAATAATCTATTACTCACCACAGTAACTTTTACAGAACCGCAAAAAAAAACCTGGCGGTTTGAAGAATTTTCAGCCATTTTGCGGGAAAAAATGAGTCAAGTTGGATAATTATGTCGCTTTATTTATTTAATTACCGAGATTTTGGGCATATATAGCTATATATTTGCACTATTAATATTAAAATATTTATTTCGTACTTCTTACAGACGCTGAAATCAAAGAATAAATATGAATATGGTCTTTACTATGACTAGGGAACTATCTCGCTTAAACCACATTAAAAGCGCTTTAATTTCTGCTGTGCTTGCCGTCTGAAAATCAATTATCCATCAATGCATGACTTTGAATTTGTCGGTTCATGCGTGCAACGCCTCCTGAATTATATTGCATTAAGCCGCGTTTTGATTGCGCGGCGGTTCACATGCGTTGCGGTCAGCGTAGGAAAATCGTTCTCCGGTCCAGCATTGTGTAATCGAATGTGGTAACATCACAGAGGCGGCGCCAGTTTCCATGCCAACCCAAACCGTGAGACGAACGCAGTTAGCGCGTTGCTGTTGCATGTCGTTCGCTTAAATTGAATTGCTCGCGGCGCAATGGAGGAGAGAGGAAGGGAGGAGGGAGCGTTGATTATTATGTGAAATTTGGTTCGCTGTCTGAATCTCCACGGATAGCCCGCTTTCAATGCCGTCATTTAATTCTTCGATGGAGCTCTGCACCGGTGGCTGGCGAGGGGAAATGGCAGTTATTTACTACTGTATGCCCTCGAAGTTATTGTATTTATTGCCGTGGATTCCCTGACTCCGGGGTTGAGGGGCAAAAGACAGCTGCGTTGGTCCACGTTTGGCCTCGGTTCTCCCTCGTATAATGAAGCCATTCATTTTACCCTCGCCCCCCTCCTCCCCACCCTATCTCTTCCCCCCCCTCCCCCTTTTCCCTCCACCTTAGCAACCCCTTCCCCTCCATCACCTTCCACTATTTCATTCTCGTCTCTAACGCCATCCCTCTGACACTTTCCGTCAAGTTTGAGAGTTCCCGCCAACCTTAATATCAGGACTTTCTCCCTTATTCAAGACTTTTCCCTCTCCTTTGACCCGGAAAAAGGCGTGCTTCTGTGCTGGAAGCTACTGCTTCTTGGTTGGGAACCGCAAATAAAAAGGGACTCTCGAAAGTTACACGAAAGGCAAGGATTTCTGCAAAAATGCAGGCAGCGCGAATTTCAGTGTGACGAGTTTTAGGATGTTTTCATCTCCATAGCATGTGGAAGTGACAAAATCGTAATTTTGGAGAAATACACTGTCCCCTTTCATAATGAAGATTACTGCAAAGTCTGCGGCAGGTAAATAGCAAGCCACATCATAAAACATCTCACTATACGAACCTCAGCCCTAACGATTTCAATTCCATATTACCTCCATTTTTCACGGCTGGTAGATAAATACCCTACCAACAAGCCCTTGTGATGGCCCGCAGAGTGGAAACTATATGTGCTATATATAAACTATAAACAGAGTGCAAAGCTCGCAAAAGCTGTTGACAGACGAATAAGTAGGTCGGTGTTCATGAAGGGAGTCTGGTTGAAGGGGCAGTGATGATGTGGGTATGGTGAGGAGAGTAGAAGTGTAAGGGTCATTAACTTTTAAAACCATATTAACCACATAGTTGGGATGTTATTCACATTATACGGAAGCCAGTCAAATATTGAAAAAAGACAGATACTACCCGGTATCTCGCAGCAACTGGTTTCAAGGATTACGCTAGTCTACATGATATCAGATGACTGAAAACTAGTAAGTTATAACTAGGTAACCCGTGCGAAAATTTCGCACTTTCACGCTATCAGGGAATAAGTATGTTAAGGAAACGGTGTAATTGGGTTTTAAATAGAGAAGAAGGTGTATCATAAAGTACTATCTTTATACTTGTTTTCTTGCAAAAATATACAAAACATATGAACACAATACAGGCAAGAGAGTTTATCGAAACTTTTAAATAAAAGTAATGGGTAAATAGTGAAATTTGAGATTGAGATTTTATTTTTCGTCAGAACCCGGTGATTCAACGTTTAAAATGATACCTCATTTATCACTGTTGGTGCAGTATTAACGGAGCATATACGGAATGACAGAAAAAGACCTTTCTGTAATAATGTATATGATTGCATAACTTTGATATGCTGAATCCAGAACTGTTCTTAGTTTTATTCTATCACGTATAGTTTTTTTCAGAATGGAACCAATTTAACTTCTAAGATTTATTGATAAGTGCATTATATTACATGCCAGTGAGTAATTATTGAGCGAGGGATATTTTTCACTACAAGCTAATGAGTCTTATTGTGACCTTGGAGTTGTTATTCAATCTTATTTCATTTGTGTTACAAAATTTGTAATTTCGTGAAGTAATGTTAACATAAATGTGCTTACTGTAGTTAAAATCTTGAAACCATAATTCTTATTTTGTGAAAATACCTGGCGTGATAGAAAAAAATGGAAGTCATTTTTAGAATCAACGCAAAACATTGATTCAAGAGCACCTATTTTTCATAAATCATCTCACAAAAAGTTTCAAAATGCACACTAGTGTTATAGCTAACATTTTAGTCCCAAAATTGAGTGGTACCCATCTGTCACAAGCTTTTGCAAGGATTTGTATCACCTCGCAACTTCCTTTTCCCTAACTTCCTGTGCTCCAAAGAAAGATTTTTTATTTCCTTGAAATTCAGGAAAATTCGGTAAAAAAGTAAGATTATTTAAATATCCTCCTTCCAGTTACCTACTTCCTTCATGATCACAAAACAGTTCAAACACCTAGAACATGGCAACCATTAGTTTATTGAGATTCCTCTCATCACTTGGTAAAGTGAACATGTGACTCTGGCAAAATATTTAAATGCTGGCACTCTTTTTCCGTTTCTTTCCATTGAAACTCATCGCTTTTTCCTTCCTCAACATCCCTCCGGTCCACTCACCTGCCATCGCCTGTCCAATATCACCCCCGCTGTCTGATTCCAGCTCTTTCGCAGCCAATGATATGTTTCGGGATGAAAGGCGACACACCGAGGACTCATTTAACCGTGATTTCGTCGCGCGAGCCCCGACGGCTTTTGCTTATTTTTTATTTTTTGAATTATCAAATGGGTTACGCGTTGGTCTTGTGATACTCTGGGCTTAACTCGGCTTGTCACTTTCCACTAAACGAATGCTTTCATATCCTGCGTCAACGTTCGAATACACCGGGTAAGGTATGACTGCCGCACTGCGCGGTGCTGCTTCTAAATGAACATGGCGAAACGTTTGAAAGTATCAAGAACGGCATGAATTTCCCTCAATTAAAAGACTGGAATATTCTCTGGTAGACGTTTTGTGTTCTGTGGAAAGATTCCGTCTGTATAAAGGATTTAAGGTTTTCCCGGCGAATTATATAAGTGAAGGTTACTCGAGTTTCACACCCGGTAAGATTATTAAAATACATCAACGTTTAGATGGTTGTCTCAGCCATCGTCATCAGGATAATGAGTCGAGCGAGGATGCTGGCGGTTATAGAGGATTATTTGTGTAATATAACTGCAATTTATAATAAAGACAATGTAGAGCTGGAACGTCAGAACTAATAAATCTGACGAAGATATAAATATAGAAGGAATAAATGAAGGTTTCTCGGGTTTCACACCGGGTAAGATTCACAGCAAAGGGACATCTGCGGCTATATATATATAACCGCCAGCATCCTCGCTCGACTCATTATCCTGATGGCGATGGGTGAGTCAACCATCGAAACGTTGATCCATTTAAATAATCTTACCCGGTGTGAAACCCGAGAAACCTTCACTTATTCCGTCTATATTTATATCTTCGTCCAGTTTATAAGTTCTGACGTTCCAGCTCTACATTGTCTTTATTATACATTGCAGTTGTATTACACAAATAATCCTCTTTTTGAGGTGGGAATTGAGTAGATACAATAATGAACCTAAAATGTCGAGATTGAATAATTCGGTTACGCGACCGTGCTGTTTACGTAAATACGTTGTTTCTTATTGAACGTAAATAACAGTGGGTGACATGTTGAGGCCGTCGAGGCCTTCGTTTACAGCGCCAGGGTCTACTTTTCGACGTTGTAGAAGCATACTCACCCGTTTCGCTGCAGACGTAGTGGTTCTAATCGATAGCTTATGTGACGAAATTTACATTAAATTGGTTCACTCTTATTTACTCTAGGCTTACGGTGAGAATAGATGGACATGTAAAACCTTACTTGGGATTTCATTTCTCTTTTATGTGTACCAGAATAATGTAGTACAGTGTCAATTTTTTGGCATAAGCTACATATATATAGTACCGATTTTACGGTGAGTATCAGCATTTATATAGCACATTGAATTAGCGAGGTATACGGTGCGAAAACTTTAGCAATATCATTCTCGCCTTTTAATAATGAACCCGACCAAATATAATTACATTTATTTTAAATCATGTAAAATTGTGATATCGCAATCGATCATACTGAAAACGTTGGATCGCCCTTTTCGTCGAAGTACCCCATTGTTGGACGTATTTTAAAGATGCCGTGAGATAAAAAATTCTTGGAAATATTCTCTCTCTGGATTTTGGAAGAACGGGATGCTTAGATAAATAAAAAGTAAAAATTCTGAGATCTTAATTCAGATGGATCTATTTATATTTTTGATCTTTCATCAATACGAAGAACGCAACCATGTGAATTGCTGTCAATTGCCAAGGAAAGAGGAATCATTAGAGAGAAATAAATGGACTAGGGAGCTTTCAGAGGCTTTGATTCGGGAGGGCGCACAGCAAGTAAAAGGCCGAAACCGTTTAACTTTTTCAATCACGCGAGCTATATGCTCTTATGCCCCATGGCAGGTGTAGGAAAAATTGCAGGCTTTAGCGCACAGTGAACGAACTGGATGGATACGATTTACACGTCAATTTTTGGATGAGCGCGGCTTATGTGACTGCGGTGGTTACTAGATAAAAATCTGAGGCCTCGTAGAAGGTATTGGCTGGCGACCCACCGACAATGAAGCTGAGAAAGTCTTGAGTGGTCACTTGGACGAAGCAAGTGATCGTTCATAATAAGGTGGCTCGGAATCGACCAACAATAAGCGACATGAATATCTACCGAGAAACATGTACTGCCTTGGTTGATTCTAGAATCATTCTGTATCCTTCTTTCTGTGAGAAAGGCAGCTTTTCGGCTGTCGAAATATCAGAACGTATAGTGTGAGTGTTCTTTTTTGTGTTTCTATATTTAATTCCGCCCCACCTGTGGCAAAGTTTATTTAAATTATCGCGTGTGTGATTTTCCACGAACTCGTATATATATATATATATATATATATATATATATATATATATATATATATATATATATATAAACACAAATATAAATATACTTTTAAAACACAGGCACACAAAATTAGAAGGACACTCACAGAATAATTTGCGGACGTTTCGACGGTCAAGCCGCCATCGTCAACGACAAGAGACTAACTAGTGGTCTGTTACCTCGGGTGGGGGGGGGGGGGAAGCAGAACAGGAGAAGGGAAGGGGACTGGTGGGGAGCGGGAGCAAGGGGTTGCTATTGGTCAGTGGGCCAAGTTAAGCCCGGGCGATTCAAATGCTCTTAAGCACCAGATGAAAGCCATCTCGCGAGTCCTCAGTTCAATATTAGTTGCTGATTCGGGGAGGGCTTCTAATATAGAGAGAGAGAAACATTTATTGAAGGTCTTACGATGGGAAGCGGTATGTTTAGGAATGGGATCAATGAAGGGAGGACATGTGGTGGAGTGGCGGTGCCCATTCATTCGTATTGAAAGCGGGGTAGTACATTCGCCAACATAAAATGCCGGGCAGAAATTGCACGAGAGACGGTAAACGATATTTGTGGAAGTACAGTTGGCTGCTGAGGAAGATTTATTGGAAGAGGGCGTAGCAGAAGAGCGTAGGAGGGAGCAACATTTGCACCGAGGACGGTTGCAAGTTGTGGAGAGTGGTGGAGAGGGGGCGGTCGGTTGAAGGGAGGGTTTAGTAGATTTTAAGATATCTCGCAGGTTTGCGGGACGCTTAAAAAATACGATGGGACATGAAGGTAATAGGAGGGCAGTGGAATTATTATTCTTTAAAATTGGGTATAGATCGCGGAGGATGTTTCTGATTTTATGGGAGCCAGGGAAGAATGTGGTGATGAGGCTGAGTCTGTCAGGATGGTGGGTTTTGGCCCGAGGGGTGTAATTGGCAGAGGGGGGCAGGATTTGATTGGTAAGAAGCTTCTTTGATTGGTAAGAAGATTGGTAAGCTAACTCATAGCTTCTTACCAATCAAATCCTGCCCCCCTCTGCCAATTACACCCCTCGGGCCAAAACCCACCATCCTGACTGACTCAGCCTCATCACCACATTCTTCCCTGGCTCCCATAAAATCAGAAACATCCTCCGCGATCTATACCCAATTTTAAAGAATAATAATTCCACTGCCCTCCTATTACCTTCATGTCCCATAGTATTTTTTAAGCGTCCCGCAAACCTGCGAGATATCTTAAAATCTACTAAACCCTCCCTTCAACCGACCGCCCCCTCTCCACCACTCTCCACAACTTGCAACCGTCCTCGGTGCAAATGTTGCTCCCTCCTACGCTCTTCTGCTACGCCCTCTTCCAATAAATCTTCCTCAGCAGCCAACTGTACTTCCACAAATATCGTTTACCGTCTCTCGTGCAATTTCTGCCCGGCATTTTATGTTGGCGAATGTACTACCCCGCTTTCAATACGAATGAATGGGCACCGCCACTCCACCACATGTCCTCCCTTCATTGATCCCATTCCTAAACATACCGCTTCCCATCGTAAGACCTTCAATAAATGTTTCTCTCTCTCTATATTAGAAGCCCTCCCCGAATCAGCAACTAATATTGAACTGAGGACTCGCGAGATGGCTTTCATCTGGTGCTTAAGAGCATTTGAATCGCCCGGGCTTAACTTGGCCCACTGACCAATAGCAACCCCTTGCTCCCGCTCCCCACCAGTCCCCTTCCCTTCTCCTGTTCCGCTTCCCCCCCCCCCCACCCGAGGTAACATACCACTAGTTAGTCTCTTGTCGTTGACGATGGCGGCTTGACCGTCGAAACGTCCGCAAATTATTCTGTGAGTGTCCTAATTTTCGTGTGCCTGTGTTTTAAAAGTATATTTATATTTGTGTTTTTATTCGCCGAGTGCGGTTTCTCAGAAGATATTATATATATATATATATATAATATCTTCTGAGAAACCGCACTCGGCGAATAAAAACACAAATATAAATATACTTTTAAAACACAGGCGCACGAAAATTAAAAGGACACTCACAGAATAATTTGCGGACGTTTCGACGGGCAAGCCGCCATCGTCAACGACAAGAGACTAACTCATAACTTAACTAACTTAAGTTAGTCTCTTGTCGTTGACGATGGCGGCTTGCCCGTCGAAACGTCCGCAAATTATTCTGTGAGTGTCCTTATAATTTTCATGTGCCTGTGTTTTAAAAGTATATTTATATTTGTGTATATATATATATATATATATATATATATATATATATATATATATATATAAAACTTCCAGGAGAATCACTCGGGTGATAAATATACAGTATGCCAAGAGGGTGGCCGATAAAAAATATAAACACGGAAAAAAGAACACTTACACATAAAGATTTTCGATATTTCGGTGAAGTCTAGCTCCACCTTTCTCAAGGTTTAAAGTAGGAATGAAGAAAAGGAGAGAGATTGAGGTATGGGAGGGGAAAGAGGGGGAGACGAAGGTGTAAGAGGGGAAGGAGGGGAAAGAGGGAGAGAGGAAGGTGTAAGAGGGGAAGGAGGGGAAAGACGAAGAGCGGGGAGAGGGCGTGGAGGAAGCAGGGAGAGATGAGATGAGGGGGAGGGAGAAACTAGTGTGATTTATTGAGTCCAGGGGGCGAGAAAGCCTGGTGGATTAAAATACAAGAAGATTCAAGATCTTTGAGCTGAAGGGGAGAGGAAGAAGGGGGAAGGGAAGCAAGTAGACCGACTTTAAAAGTGTTATTGAAAGTGGAGTTGTGGGAGGAGACGTGAATGGCGACAGGGAGAGAAACAGAGAGGGAGGGGCAATCGTTACAAGACGAGCGGTGCCCATTCATTCTAATATTGAGAGGAGTGGTGGATAAGCCAATATAGAAAGAAGGGCAGTATTGACAGAGGAGGATGTAGACAATGTTAGGCGTGGTGCAGGAGGGTGAGAGGACAGAAGGGAGGGGAAAAGCGAGGAACTTGTCCGGCAAGGGCTGGGTGATGAGGATGGGGCAAGTTTTACATCGCGGGCGGTTGCAAGGGGTGGGAAGGGATTTGGTGGGTTTGAGTGATTTGGACAGGGGTTTGGTAATATTGAAAATGGCGGATAGATTGGGGGGGCGTCTGAAGCTGAGAGAGGGACATTGGGGGAATATTTTAGAAGTGGTTAGGTTGTCCGACAGGATAGGGTAGAGGTTTTTAATAATACGCCTAATAGAGTCCACACCTGGGAAGTAGGTGGTACAGAGGGAGATATTGTGTTGGGAAATGCTATTAGTAGGAGGCAGTTTGGGGGAGTGTGGTTTTTTGAGGATTTTTTTATTGAGAAGTTGCTCTGGATAGCCTCTGCGAAGAAGAGATTGATGGAGGTTAGTAAGGAATTTATCAAGGGAGTCAGGGTTGTTGCAAATTCGGTGGCCACGAATAGAAAGGGAGTAGGGGAGGGAACGTTTAGTATGGGAGGGGTGGCAGCTGTTATAATGGAGGTATTGTTGTTGGTTGGTGGGCTTGATATGCACGGAAGTGCTAAATTTGCGGTCAGAGAGGGAGACGTTTACGTCTAGAAAGATGACGTTAGAGGCAGAGATGTTAGAAGTAAAGGAGAGGGGAGAGGAGGCGTTGAGGGAGGAAATGAAAGAGTTGAGAGAATGAATACCATGTGGCCATAGAAGGAAGATGTCGTCAATGTAACGAAGCCAGAGAAGAGGTTTTAGTGAGCATGAAGATAGAAAAGATTGTTCAAAAAGTCCAAGGAAAAGGTTGGCGTAGGAAGGACTGAAGCGACTACCCATAGCGCATCCTTTAATTTGAAGAAAGAATTTGTTATTGAAAGAGAAAGCGTTGTGGGTTAGGATGAAATTGGAAAGATCAAGAAGGAACTCAGAGCTGGGAATATGAGGAGCAGGGCGTTTAGTGATGAAATGGCGGATGGCAGAAAGTCCTTCAGAATGAGGAATGTTGGTGTATAGGGAAGTGACATCAATAGTGGCCATTAAGATATCACAGTTAGAGGGGAGTGGAGTAGAATGGAGGCGTCCGCATTTGTTGACTACTACCTACAACCCATTGTCCACTCCCTGCCCTCCTATATCAAAGACACTTATCATTTTCTTGAACGCCTCCATTCTACTCCACTCCCCTCTAACTGTGATATCTTAATGGCCACTATTGATGTCACTTCCCTATACACCAACATTCCTCATTCTGAAGGACTTTCTGCCATCCGCCATTTCATCACTAAACGCCCTGCTCCTCATATTCCCAGCTCTGAGTTCCTTCTTGATCTTTCCAATTTCATCCTAACCCACAACGCTTTCTCTTTCAATAACAAATTCTTTCTTCAAATAAAAGGATGCGCTATGGGTAGTCGCTTCAGTCCTTCCTACGCCAACCTTTTCCTTGGACTTTTTGAACAATCTTTTCTATCTTCATGCTCACTAAAACCTCTTCTCTGGCTTCGTTACATTGACGACATCTTCCTTCTATGGCCACATGGTATTCATTCTCTCAACTCTTTCATTTCCTCCCTAACGCCTCCTCTCCCCTCTCCTTTACTTCTAACATCTCTGCCTCTAACGTCATCTTTCTAGACGTAAACGTCTCCCTCTCTGACCGCAAATTTAGCACTTCCGTGCATATCAAGCCCACCAACCAACAACAATACCTCCATTATAACAGCTGCCACCCCTCCCATACTAAACGTTCCCTCCCCTACTCCCTTTCTATTCGTGGCCACCGAATTTGCAACAACCCTGACTCCCTTGATAAATTCCTTACTAACCTCCATCAATCTCTTCTTCGCAGAGGCTATCCAGAGCAACTTCTCAATAAAAAAATCCTCAAAAAACCACACTCCCCCAAACTGCCTCCTACTAATAGCATTTCCCAACACAATATCTCCCTCTGTACCACCTACTTCCCAGGTGTGGACTCTATTAGGCGTATTATTAAAAACCTCTACCCTATCCTGTCGGACAACCTAACCACTTCTAAAATATTCCCCCAATGTCCCTCTCTCAGCTTCAGACGCCCCCCCAATCTATCCGCCATTTTCAATATTACCAAACCCCTGTCCAAATCACTCAAACCCACCAAATCCCTTCCCACCCCTTGCAACCGCCCGCGATGTAAAACTTGCCCCATCCTCATCACCCAGCCCTTGCCGGACAAGTTCCTCGCTTTTCCCCTCCCTTCTGTCCTCTCACCCTCCTGCACCACGCCTAACATTGTCTACATCCTCCTCTGTCAATACTGCCCTTCTTTCTATATTGGCTTATCCACCACTCCTCTCAATATTAGAATGAATGGGCACCGCTCGTCTTGTAACGATTGCCCCTCCCTCTCTGTTTCTCTCCCTGTCGCCATTCACGTCTCCTCCCACAACTCCACTTTCAATAACACTTTTAAAGTCGGTCTACTTGCTTCCCTTCCCCCTTCTTCCTCTCCCCTTCAGCTCAAAGATCTTGAATCTTCTTGTATTTTAATCCACCAGGCTTTCTCGCCCCCTGGACTCAATAAATCACACTAGTTTCTCCCTCCCCCTCATCTCATCTCTCCCTGCTTCCTCCACGCCCTCTCCCCGCTCTTCGTCTTTCCCCTCCTTCCCCTCTTACACCTTCCTCTCTCCCTCTTTCCCCTCCTTCCCCTCTTACACCTTCGTCTCCCCCTCTTTCCCCTCCCATACCTCAATCTCTCTCCTTTTCTTCATTCCTACTTTAAACCTTGAGAAAGGTGGAGCTAGACTTCACCGAAATATCGAAAATCTTTATGTGTAAGTGTTCTTTTTTCCGTGTTTATATTTTTTATCGGCCACCCTCTTGGCATACTGTATATATATATATATATATATAATCTTATAATATTTTTGGGCATTTTTTCCACCGTTCAAATTGATGCGGAAATAGGTGTCACTCTGGTTATACGAAGTTCAATAAAAAATACGTAGAATTTTTTTTTCTCGATAAATCTTTTCTTATTCGTCAATTTTATTTTCTCCTTTTTGAATTAACCCCCATGAGACGTAATACGTTAGTGCCAGCGCTTTCCCTAATCTTCGAAGCACTTCTGGAACGCTATTTTCGGTACGTCCTTTAGCTCCTTCAGCAATTCTGTCATTACCTCCTTAATGTTGTCTAAAACGTCGTCCTTTCATGGTATATTTGATGTAAGGGAATAGGAAGAAGTCGCCGGGGGCCCTGTCCGGCGGCGAGTGTAGAAAGTGAGACGACATAACGGTGTTGTTTTTATTGTCATAAATTCACGAGCAAGCAGTGAAGTGTGAGAAAGTGTATTAACGTGGTGAAGTTGTCGTGAGTTGTTTGGGGAGTGAAAATGCGGGCGTTTTCTTCGGATTGCTCCGCGCAAACGTTGTAGAACGTCTAGATAGTATTTTTTTATTGACCCAACGATCAGGTGGCATGATCTCATGTTACACTATGCCGTTGAAATTGAAGAAAATATTGAGGAAAACATTCCACGTATTTTTGATTAGACGTCGTATTTCTGAGTGACTCGTCCATTCACGTTTCCTATAAGCGTGGCAGATATTATTAAAGGAGTAGAGGAGATCCTCCTCCCTTACATCCCTCGCCCTCTTTTGCTGACGGCGAGATGAGACTGATGATGACTGATGAAAGGGGGGTCACTTTGGGGCCATGAGACTCACCCGAAGTAATGGAAGGAGAGAGTGAGATAGAGGTGACGGAATTCTAAACCTATGGTTCAAAATCCATCTCTCCCTGTCTCCATCAAGGAACTTCCGTTAACGAGCTGCACCATGTCTCGCGTCATTTTACGGCTGTGTCAGATATGGAGGCACGACTGCGACGTCCCACGTTGCTGTCGGATCTTACAAATGAAACCGACAATGTGACATTTACTCCCATTAAGCCCGTGTATTCCAATCCTTATCTGCCAAATATTTGCCAACCGGGACCAATTATTTACTAAAATGACAGATAGCCCAAGGATAAGCTAATGGCACGGATTCAAGTTGGAAGTACTGATCACAAGAGTGCGGTTGGAAAGAATTTCCTATTTAGTGCTAACCCACTTACTTTCTTCCTTGCCGTTAACTGCTCCCTTTATTACATTATTATTTGTTCCGGGCCAATTTCTCTTTTCGTTATTCTTTACTGCGGGGATTGCCCCTCCATTTTTCCTTGAATTAAAATTTCTGAATAATTCCTAGTGTTTGAGAGTGTATTACATATACCTGTCTCCTCTTATTAGCATGATATTTCTTACAGTCGTCTTTTCTTCTTAAGTATTTTCCAATTATTATTTTCGTTTGTTAGTCGTAAGTGGGAGGCGACCGAACAGTAAGGTCATTTGCACCATCGATGATAAGTGGGTGAACGGTAAGAGGAGAAATATCTGAGGAATGGAAAATGCGGTAGAGAAATACACGGAGTTGGAATTAGCTTAAACTTAAACAAAAGGCACCAAAGGGGCTTCATTATAACGTCCCATATGACGGACAGTAATGTAGATGTGGAGTGCTTTGAAGGCACGCGAGTAGCGATTGGCATTTCACTGACGAATCTCCGCCTCTGCCGGATTTCAGACCCGGGCTCTTAAGGCAGGGAAAGCCAGTTATTTAGTCACCACAACAACCAGATCACTATTTCTATCTCCGACACCTTCATCTCGTGTCTTAGATTCTACGGTTTCTATCGATAAGTCTTGTGTCCGATGTATCGATGTAGTCCGAATTCTTGAATCAAGAGGACTTTGACCTAGAGTAGAGAAGAAGATCTCCTTGATGAGAAGCTTTATTTAGGTATGAATCAACATTTTCGATAGACTTTGAAGAGGTCTCAACGCAAAAATCTTCGAAAAGCCTTAAATGTCAAGGATTTGTCATAAAACGCATTCTCTTGATTTTTCGAGTAATTTTTTTCATTCTCTGGGATCGAACATTTGTGCCCTTCCCAAAAAATGACACAGAAGGGAAATATTTGGTACTAATAAAAAATTTAACCTATGCAGCTTTGCCCCAAAGACTGACCGAGGTATTCAATTCCACGGTCGTTTGATACGTCTGCAGCCGTCCATAATGGAATACCGGCAACACTTGATTTTTTGTAACGAACTCTTAGTTATCAAAGTTATGTCGGGCTTTATAGTTGACGCGGTGTCAAAACTTACAATTTATAAGCAAATTAGGATTATGCCGTATCATGCCGAGTCTGATGACTTGCGTGTTTCACGTCAAGAGAAATGAGACAGGTCGTCGATTCAAATCGGTATCCTGATGCGAAAAGAGTCGTAAGTATCGCATATCAGCACAACTGCAGGCGTTTTTTTAAAGCAGATATTTTCTCGAAGTAATCGCATCCAAGATCGGCTTTGATTGAATCGATATGACTCGTTTCGGATCGCTTCCGGATCGACCGTTTAACCCTGACTCCATCAGCCTCCTATCATTCCTCAGGGCCTCCGTCCGGCCCTGGCGGGGGGGGGTTGTGTTTTGAAACGTTCGAAATGTATTGGATCACGTAACTAAGGGGTAACGTGGTAACCTTCAAAAAGCCTTTCGATGAAGTCCCTCATTCGAAGTTACTCGTTAAGTTGAAAGCTTACGGAAGACACCACGACGTAATATGTTGGATAAGATAGTTCTTAGCCGACCGCGAACAGAGGGTAGTTCTAGAAGGCGTTAGTTCAGATGTAGTAAGGTTACATCAGTTGTACCCCAGGGAAGTGTCATCGATACCTTTTATTATTCCTTTTGTATATATATAACATACACTATGTTATTACGAGCAAAATCACCTCTTCGCAGACGACGCAGGGTTGTACAGGGACGTAAGCAATGAGTCTGACAAGATTGCGTTACAAAAAGACCAAGATGCTGTAAATGAATGTTGCAATACTTGGCAATTAGACATGCAATCACGAATGTTTCGAGAATTTGGTGCATTTAAACCAGTCGTTAAAATCTCACGCAATCTTTCCGATCGGCTTTTTTTTAACCGGGATTGGGTTTATGGAGTCGAATATTTCGATTACAAGCGCAATAATCCACTTGTCAGACGCTCAATTTATCCATACGAATGTTTCAAACACACCAAAATCTCGAACTTTTCGTTATTGAACCACGTGACTACTTAGTTACGCGATCAAAATTATCTCGAGTGTTTCAAACATAACTCCCCCTCCCCCCTGGATTCCCTTGACTTTTACTTAAAGGGAAATGTTCTCATCCACCGTTCCCTTGGCAACTCGGCGTGTCATATCTTTCAGCTCTGCGCTCCACCCGCCCCTTCACATCTTCCCCCTTTCGTTCCATCAACTACCACATCCCTCCTCTCCCAATTCCACTACTTCCACCCCCATTCCCAACATGTGGCGATATGTGACAGCTTCCCAGGAACTGCTGCTTCCCCCCCCCCTGCTCACTTTCTCCTATCTCCACAGTATACATGAACGTGTATATCCATCCCTCCTTCCTCGTCTTCCACTTGCTACCTTGCCTTTTCCATCTTATCAGGGCCGCAGTATACAAGGCGCCTCCTTCCCCTTATCAACGCACGTCCCATCATCCCTTATCTGCCTCCCGTCTCTCTCCCCCTCCCCTTTCTCGCTTGCCTGTCTCCCTCGCCTAACCCTAATCCTTCATCTCCTGCCCCCGAGACGAACTCCACCAGCCCCTCCCTCCTCTCTTCCCATCAGGCACCTCCCCCCCCCCCGAACACGGAGAGGAACACTGTGTTCTTTCCGAGTACCGTTTCCTTGCTCGACATCCAAACCGCCGCGGTTCCCTTCATATCTATATATCCACGTTGATGCTCGAAGGGGTGCCATAACCGCCGAAAGGGCCGCTCCGTCCTTACACCCTGTCGCGTTGCGTGTTTCTCTCCAGGGTACGTAAAAAGGGAAAGTCTGTGGCTCGTTGAAAATTACTGTGAAGGAGGGGGGATCATGATTGATGATGAAAGTGCTTCATAAAGTGCAAAATGGAGATAAGCCGTATCGGAAAGGTATTGCGATAATTGACATGCAAATAGGAAACAAGAGAACAGGTGAGAAATGAGAGACATTGATAAACTACATTTTTGATCAGTTGTCAATATTAACCAACTCTTACCAAATTTAGAGAAATGAAGAAATAGTGAGCTGCAAAAAGAACGGAAGAGAGTTATTATAAAGAAGGGAATTGTACCAATGCGGCACAAAACACTTGTTGTTTATTGGAGTAGAAAGACATGAATTGAAAATAGGTCCCTTGGGGTGTACTATTATCGCACTTTGAAATAGATGAACATGGTAATTGTAATTCCAATTGTAAAATCCAAAGGATTGTAAAGATGTTGACCCGTGGGAGATATTTGTAGGCACTCTGATTTTCTGTGCCAATGCCGAAAGAACAAATAAGCTCCTAAGAGGATGACCTTAGTTGAGGAAGATGACGTTGGCGATTGTTGTTCAGGTGAGAGGGAGAGAGAGGATGAAGACGTAGAGACAGAGACGTGTGGAGACATGAGAGGAGAACTTAATGAAACAAACCTTAGTTTTATTATTTCTGATAATGGAATGCTATCTAATATCAATTTGATTTTAGTGAACTAATTTCCTCGAGAAAAACGTATCTGGACCACAATCTTTGTCTTGCCAGGTCAATTTTTGTGACAATTCTCGATTGCTTTAGAAGATTGATTCAAAAGGTTATTCTTTTTTCTATAAGGCTTGTTGATGTATGCATATTTTTAAGTCCAAGGAGGGGAAACACAGCGGGGAGGGAAAATCTTGAATAGACAACTCGATCATTGAGTGAATGTAAGTTTGCTGCACTTAAAACCTTTTACACATGTACTAGCAGACCTGATGCCTGCCTGCTCTGTCTGGTGTGCTCTTGAGATGCCCCACTGGCAATTTTACTTCTTCAAAATAGCAAGCACGGCAGCAATATTTGACATATATTAACAAAGACTGGTAATGAATTATCTCCGAGGTCAGTTTCTCGCACATTCATATAGCATTCGTAATGGCATGAGTAATACTTCTAAACTTTCGACGTGAAGTTCGTACCAATATTGAGACAGCGGTATACGAAAATGTATTGAAACGTTTACTACCTTTGGTATTTATCCAGACACTTTAATCGATGCAAAACTCATGAGGTTCATTTCACTTACGCTAGCTAATCGTAAATCTTATGTAATAAAACAAAATCAAGGGAACGGCAATATCAAAACACTTAATTGATTGTATTAACGTTGAGTTTATAGATATTAGACATGAGTCTTATTGTTTTGGACTGGCATACATTTAAACATTCACCCGGATAATTTCTAAATATCTTCACTTAGGGTGGTATTCATAGTCGCAAATTATTTGTCTAATAATCGACAATTCACGAATCTAAGATTATTTTCCAATATCTAATTATTTCGGCCAAGTATTCATAGACAGAACAAAAATCATTGATTCTATAATCAATGATTGACGAATCTCTGATTACTGGCCTGGATCTGTGATTCATCAACTAGAGATTGAACCTGTGATTATTCTAAAGTGTTATGAGAAATGCAAGGCACCTATGATTTTTTGTTCTTAAACGGATTGATTTTGAAATTGTTTATACACTTTAACTTAAGTTTTCGAAGTTTTAAATTATCCTAAAAATACGTAAACAATGAGTACCTTTGAAAATAATTCAATATTAATTTCAAATCGCAATTTTTATTCTCTAAAACAATGATTTGTTCGTAGTTGTTATTTTTCAACAAATCACCATCGTAATAAGGTCCATGACTATCGGCGGTATTTTGAAACCGCTTGCGTGGCGATGTTTCTTACTCAAGCATATTAATCGCTTAGACTGGAAGCGGAAAAGAAAATTACTGGAAGACACTTCCCTGCTAAGGATCTTGAGACCTTTTAAGTTATTTTAAATGATTTCGTGAACATTTTGGAGAACAAAAAAACGGATGGATCCAGTTTCAATCACAGTTTTTTTAGACCTAAATCTCATCTAGAATTATTCATCTGAATAATGCTCGAAGGGATTAATAGTATCTCTCATCAATATATTTGGAAGATGAAGATGTTCCATTGCAAGAAAAATCCAAGTAACTCAAGAAGGAAAACGTCTATTACTACTGAATGATTTCAGGCTTTCCCGGCGAAGATTTATATCAGGGATCTTTCGGGGTTTGCACCGGGTAGTTAGGTCCATGGCGGCCAACGTTTCAATGCTCGAGTCGAGCATCGTCCTCAGCCTCAGCTCACCTCTGCCCTGAGGACGATGCTCGACTCGAGCATCGAAACGTTGGCCGCCATGGACCTAACTACCCGGTGCAAACCCCGAAAGATCCCTGATATATGTCTATTACAACTCATTTACAAGTCATTTGACACCCAATTAATTGATTTGATTCTGTTTTACATCTGCCTGACACTTATTTACAGTTTGAAAGCTTGCCCCGACTGATGTCAAACTCATTTACATATCTTGATTTACAACTGATTTAATACAACACTCCCGGGCCTTTTTCAACTCATTTACAATGGGGGCTGCATTGTAACTGATTTACATAATGAGATGTACAACTGATTTTCAGTACTTCAAATGTAACAATGATTTTTTAAACATATTCACCGATATTTGTTCTATATATCTTTGATTATAACCAAGCTCCATTATTAATTTACAACGAATTTTAAAAAGCATCTACCCGGTATGTTTACCACGTGGTTCATGCTTCACCCGAAATTTTGTCAAAAATGGGAAGCTTGCAAACAAATCGGAGAGACTTTAGTTCAGCCATTAAACATTTCAGTGAGAGCTTTGCGTAATTAATTTCCGTTATACACTATATTATTTCTATGTGTTTATTGGCACATTCAGAAATTTCCTCCTTTCATCATTTCCGCAAGGTAGTTACGTCTTGATTGAAAGGTGAAATAACGTGAGTGAATTGGAAAAAATTGTTTATTCTCAGTAATTTTGCATTTATATTCATACGTACTACGTGTCAATATAGTTTTCAAGTAATTAATTAATGCCAAACATCTGTTATCGTGATGTAATGGTATCTCCTCAGACTACCACGAATCTAGACTAACACTTTCATCGATAGAATTATTTTATCGTCAATTTCTTCCATAATATGACTCGAACAGCCTACAAATACGTTACTCAATTTAAAGCACAATGGCACTTATGTGTCCAGAATTGTTTTTGAAACATCAAACAACTAATTAAAACAGCAGCATAAAATACGAGGTGCTTCGGAGACTGCATGAAAAATACGTCATGGAAACTTTAATTAATTACGCTTCAGACCGTTGTTCATGAATCGATGATTTTTGAGCCAAATAATCAATGATTATTTGTCTATGAATACATACAAAATAATCAATGATTTTTTACGACTATGAATCCCTAAAAATCAACGATTGAAGAAACTATGATTGATGAAACAGAGAGTAGCCAACTGGAGATTTTCGAACGACTATGAATTGCAAACTAATTAATCAGAAATATAATCGACGATTGAATATAATCTGGGATTTTTTGCGACTATGAATACCACCCTAAATAACTTAACTTCATTCGCGTAAAAGTAGCTATATATTAAGGGAAATAGAAGAAATGAAAGCAAAGTTATACAGATATCGTAGTGCAATCAAAATTTACCTGAAAAAGATTAATTAACGTTTATATGCCCATACGGTTTGTAACTGATTGCAATTTAATGAGTACTGCTTGTTTACTTCACCGTTGCTACCCTGAATAAATTAATCGTTGTTTAAGCTTAATAGCCACGGTTTTTGCATTTTTCTTTGCACCGTCAACTGCTAAAAATCCAAAACTACTACCAAATCATACAGACAGAGAATCCACATTTAATGCTCCAAACCTTATTTCTCTAGCTCAAAACTTGAGAGTGAAATAAACAAAATGGATACAGAATGACTGACTGACACGCTACAAAATTAATACATTAAGATAAATAACTCGTATTAATACATTATGATGTGGGAATTGGTCTAAAAAAACAGTTCGCAATCGTAATGAGAGGCAGATAGTTCCACTACGTTTAATATATCTGAGTATTAAACGATAATATACAACGCCGTGTTTGTTGTAGCAACAGAGGAATTATTAACATTACTATTCGCTGCACATAAATATTCTTATACGTTTAATTCCTTTATGTGCAACGTTTACTACGTAAGTGTTCTCTCATTCATGCAATGCCCCCATAAGAGCTACTATGAGAATAAACATTGAAGTGTAGTTTTAGATATGCAATGAATATATCGATTACCCCCCGAAACAATCTATCATGGGGCCCTTGGGACTCTGGGCCTTTCTTTAACATATTTTCTTTCTCCATGATATCATGGGCCTGCTGGAAAAGGTATATGCCAGAGGCGTGAATATCCTTTGAAAATCAAATGTCTGGTGGTCAAGGAAATATGTTATTGCTGATTTCAGAGAAAATGTAAATTTTCAGCTACAAACATGATTTTCAGACAATTACGAAGCGTAAAAGAAAATCGATTGAAAGAATTAGAAAATTCATTT
The DNA here is from genome assembly GCA_963573305.1 of Pyrrhosoma nymphula. Lineage (NCBI taxonomy): Eukaryota > Metazoa > Arthropoda > Insecta > Odonata > Coenagrionidae > Pyrrhosoma > Pyrrhosoma nymphula. The sequence goes on along the minus strand of OY754330.1, from coordinate 18,735,330 downwards.
ATTCAGCCATCCGATAAAATAAATTCCAGCCCTATACCTTGAATGAAAGTCCTTTTTGAAAGCAATTAATGAAACCATTGCACCGAACCTAATGCTTAGCATGGACCACCAGGACGAAATGGACCCCAGGAGGGGCCTTTGGGGGCCTTGAGGGCTTTTTAATATAGTCTATGTTACACCCAGATACATTTTCTCACTACATGTCAAACTTCAGCTCAATAGGTTCAGTAGTTTTTGCGTTATTGAGCAACAGACAGACAAAGTGACAGACGCCATTCAATTTTAATATATTAGTGTGATGTTGTTGATGATAAATTGCATTGAGATTTGAAAATTCTGCAATCACATTGGCTCCAGAAGCCAAAGGTCCGTGGTTCGATTCTTGGTGCATGTGTGGCAATTCCCGTGGAAACTTCTACGCATTTCATTGCCTTTCTTTTTTTGGAAGGATTGAAAATTAATTTGTTTATACTACATTAATTCCCCTTTCAATGCATATCGATAATGATTGGAAAATCCACAACGACACTTCTCCTCTGCAATAATGAATTCGGTAGCATTCAAGCAAACTCTATGTCCTAGGGCCGAATTTATAATCGTTACCCAGCAGTCCCACAGCCCCTAGCAGGCCCCTTCGTCAAAAACGGTATTTATAGTCAAATTTACACCCTCAGCAGCCCCCTTAGCCTCTCCTAATTCTGGCAGGAGATGCATGCTCCACCAGGGGCCCCCTTATCGAAAAAATAAAACAACAGATGCAACTAAACTGACTCTAATGAACGTGCATAGCCTTAAATTAATAATTTCGAAGATTTGGTGTTAATAAAACAATGGTGAGATTTGCTCTTAATCGATAAATATCTGATGTGACGCCAGACTCTATCTAAGGATGTTCATATACACTCGCAGCATATTTTTTCCCAAAATTTCTTCATCTTGTGGCAGGAAACTGCGTCCTTTTTCGTACTCTCCACTATATCTTGATGCTTCTACACCAGGTCACACAAAATCTTCTTCTCCACACCGTTGAAGCTATTTGCACGTCGAGCGGCCATCTTAACAGTTTTCATACTGCGTCTGGCTATTTATTTATCCGTATCCATGTTGATCACAAGCGTCACCACTGAAACATTTGAGCTGCTAATTCCATTTCCCGCCGTTTGTAGTCCTTAGTTACCAGATCTAACCCCCAACCATCTCCTACCTAGCAGCTCCCTTAATTATGACTATAGGACGCACAATTCAAGGGGCCTGCTGGGTAGGGGATGGATAAGGGGACTGCTAGGTAACGACTATAAATAAGGCCCCTATTCTCCTTAGTTCCTTCCACATTTTTCAGCTGTTCCTATTCGAGTGTATGGGTTGATGGTTGGTGGCTGTGATAGAGGGAAAAATGTTGAGGAATGAGAAGAGACTTTATAGAAATAGGCTTTTCGGAATGGTCTGGAGAGGTAGGGGATACATTGAGTGAAAAAATGCAGTCTGTGAATCTGATACATGTGGTTGTAGATAATCGGATAGGAACTCATCCACAACTATCAAAATCAATGTAAGTCGTTGGATCACCACTGAACCTTTTCCATTAATAGCACTTCCAGTTTGTAGCCCAAGTCGCGTGAAAGTTGTTGATTGCGTGATATATCTTCGCTATGGATGTTATTTTCATTGTGACATCGTTGTTTCAATATGGTCACACCGCTGCTGCCATTTTTTGCTTTGCGCGAGTAAATATTATCACAGTCAATCCCATTTATGACTCTCAAATATATCTGCTTTCAAATTGGTTTTCTTCGCTGAGAAATATTGGAAGTCACGTGCAGCACACATAATGTTCTACAGGCAGGGTACTTTGAATTTTGGTAGTACTTCTGTCAGAGCATATTTCATAATTATATATAAAACTTCTAGGAGAATCACTCGGGTGATAAATATACAATATGCCAAGAGGGTGGCCGATAAAAATATAGAAACGGAAAAAAAGAACACTCAAAAATTAAAACTTCCGATATTTCGGTGGAAAGTAGCTTCCACCTTTCTCAAGGTAGAGAGTAGAACTAGATGCTGATAACTATCTTGAGAACTCAAGACAAGTTGAAAACGTAAAAATAAATTTCTAAACTATGATTTAAATGCTATCATTATGTGTTATTATTCCTCAAAAGTATCATAACATATCCTTATTAATGATTTGATGTAGACAACTGCTGAAAGAGCTTCGTAAACATTTTGTTGGTAACTTTTTCTGGAAACAATGTTGATGGATATTACTCATTGAGTATTTTGTTAAGACTTGTACGAATTTATTTCCCTATCTATTTTGTTTAACCACATTTGTGAATTTTATTAAAACTCTATTTCAGATTCAAAAAGTTGCTTTGAGTCTTAAATGTCATATTTTTGTTTGGATAAATACAAATAACGTGCTGACTTATTACGTCCATGCTGATTCATAAGATGTGGTCTATTTGAGTCGCTAGGCATGATGATCGTGGGGTCTTTACTTTTTTCTTGTAATTCTGTTTCCCGTTTTCTCTTGGCACTTGCTACATTTTCTGGCATGTCAATGTCCTCCCAATGTACTGGTGGATTGGGTATTGGTGGTCATTCTCCATGAGGAACTGGTCTTATTGCTGAAGGCTAGTTTGGATAATTTATTTTGTTTCAACTTTTTAAAATAAACTTCTGCGTTATTAAGGCAAAAATAGCAGTCATCTGCATGGTGTATTGGTTCACGGCAATTCATAGTCCTAGTAAATGGTATGCACTTTTTATTTACTTTCATCCGCTTGACGAGGCCAGCACAAGAACTTGCACAACACACATGAGGATCCCATTGCTTGTCGCGTTCAACAAAATGACAACCAACATATAAGCAAAATGTTTTTCAATTTGCTTTGACTCTTTTTCTAATGTAATTCCAGCATAAAATGTCCACAGTCATAGCAAAACATATCAGGTTTATTTTCACAACTTTTGCGTGCTAAACTTGCCCATATGTGTTTAAAATATCACTTAAATCTGAAAATGTCGTACTACGTGGTCAGAAAAAGCTACTCCGAGTGGTTAGGAAGGATGTTGCAATAAAAAATTCCCCTGCTTTCCTTGGAAACGCTGCCAACATGAAAAAGGTAACTCTGACTCATTTTTTCATTGCTTAAAAAAACGTGCCTTGTAAGAAAATGAATTCTGTTACAGCTTTTATCATAACAGATTTGTTAATAGTATGCATAAAAAAGAAATATTAAGTAGATATGAACAATATTATCAAACAGGTGTGGACCAAAGTAGTTTTTACTTTTTTGGCCAATGGGAATCAGCGCGGACAAGGGGAAGATTATGGTGGGGACTTTTTTTTACGTTGAAGATGACTTTTTTAGGGTGAAATTCTGTAGACGTAGTGGGAGCAATAATGAGTTCGTATCTTAATATTGAAAATATATACCTACGTCTATACACTCTTTTTACTGGTCTTATTTCAACTTGCTTCGTGAGTTTAATCGCATATCTATTACCCAATTTTTGAACTCTTTCCCGTTGTTCAATCTTTCCCAAATTTGGCATACATGTTTAATTTTGATGACAGATTCTTGGTAAATTTTTTCGAATTTTTCACCTGATCAGATTTAATTCCATCAAATATTTTTTAATTAAGTACATAAATAAAACATTAATAAATCATTACGCATTGAATTTTAAAACATTGAAAGTATTGCAAAACATTGAGGGGGTACATCGCTATAAAGAAATTTAAATTTTGAACTAAAAAGTAAAAAATAAAAATATATTAAAAACACTTCAATTCCAACTTAGTAAATTACTTTTTAGGCTGAAATTCAACTTACTAAATTACTTTGCAACCTGGTCTTACAATCATGAATGATCAACTGGATGATCAATTAGACGCACCCATAGCCATGGGTGTTGTCCACAGGTCCACAAAAACTAGTCGTCTGGTACTAAAAAATGAAAATGGATTTGATATTGTGCGCAGTTATTATTTTTGCTACGCGGCTCAATGTGTTTAAATCGTTGCCAAAACTTGTTTTATTAATAACTGAAAAATGGCTTGGCATTTGTAGACTAATATAAGGGTTCGGAGTATGAAAATATTAGGTCGTCTGTCAGTGAAAAAAGTTGGAGGAAGCTTGAGGTAGCGATCTTAGTGGGGTGGGTAGAGTATTATTATTATGAATTTTATTGTTCTAGAACCTTGTCCTGTGGAACATAAATCATTTTATTTACAATTCATTCAATGGATAAGAACAAACAACCATGCCCTAGGAAGTGAAAAATCCTCCCCAGGCGGGAGTCGAACCCGCGACCTTTGGGATAACAGGCAAGGACGTTACCGCGCCTCCACCGAGGCCGGCAGTGTCGGCAAGGTAGTGATGTCATTAATATACAAAAGGAACTATAAGGGACCGATGACACTTCCCTGGGGTACACCTGATGTAAATTTCACTACATCTGAACTAACGCCTTCTAGAACTCTGGGGAGTAGTAGGCTTGCTGAGTGAATGTTTTTTTAACTGATCTAGTCTGTAGTAAAATATTTTTCTCTTTTTATCAGATACCTCCTTAGGTGACGAGTTTTCTTTTGACATTTCCCCTAGGAAAAGATACCGAGATATTTATGCTACTCTAATTTATTTGCAAGTTAAAGCACTAAAATGGTGCAAGATACTAGTATAAAGATCACCCGCGATTGGTTGACTCGAGTTAAAGGGAAATGGCGAATCACAAAATGAATGTGGAAGAGAAAACGTCAGAGATTCACATTCATTTCATCTATCGTGCCGCAACTTGTTTTTCTTGCCTCGACTCGTTGACACGTTTGATCTCTCATCTCATTTCATATTTCTTCAAGTTTTCCCTCTCTTTGATGACATTTCAGCCGCCCACGCGTTGTGACTCGTATTCATGAAACGAGGGATGAAATATTGTGGAGTGCCTGCGGAACAACTATTTTTTTTTGATCCAATCACGCAGAATACGGACGACTGAGGAGGGTAAAAGGAAAATTGCTCGTGGGCCGATGAGAGGATGGGTTAGAGGTCACATTTGAGCTCGGGAGAGGCACGCTAAAACTTCCCTGAGGATTTCACGGCTGGGATTATTGAAGAAATTTAATGTATCTTAGAATGAGGAAAGCCTCGACGGGACGGCATCCGTTTTTATCAGATTTCGGGCGATATAAATGCTCGCAAACATATCTGTATACATTCCTTATTCCTCTTGGTCTATCCCCTTGTCATCTCTCGTCACGCCAATATTTTTCTCAGCCCACTTTCATCCCGCAATTCCCGTTTCTTTGACTCCCATCTCATATTTTTCAACAGCTATGTCGTCCCTGTTATATTTCCCCTCCCTCCTGTACATTTTTATTCATTTATTTCTCGGTGATTTTTCTCCCAGCGAAGTTATCTCTTTCCAGCTGGCCGTCTGGGAATGTTAACGTCTTATGCCAGCTCGCAGCTATCCTAAGAAAAGTTTCCACTCATTCCCGTCTTCAGGATGCATTTTTTTTCGTCACTCTTTCTACCAACTCACTCCCCTACCCTCCTTACCGGTCCTCTCCTCCTTTTATTCCTCCCCATCCCCTTGTCTTTCCTCCCTCCCCTACAACAATCGCCCGATTCAATTTTCTAAAAACTAAATTACCGACGTCCTCTCTGACCATTTTTGCCGGATCCAATTCCCACACAATCCGATTCCAGAGCCCAGAAGCATTCCGACTCCCGAGTTAAGATTCCATTCCGGTGAGAACGGAACCCTTCCCTCCCGATAAAGTGCAACTATTTGACCCTTCCTTCAGTCCTTCAGTCGCCGCTCTCCGATGAAGGCCGTGAAGAGAAAAAATAAACCCATTCTGCACAGTGCAATGAGGATTTATTTTCAATTTTCCACTTTCTTCCTCGGATTTCGGGAGGCAGTGACCTACATTTTCACTTCTCTCACACCATTGCTTACCTTACAGCTTTACTCGCTCGGCCTTGTCCAACCCGCGACAGTGACAAGATAAAGGAGACTTAAGCGTCGACAAATCCCGATTGTGGCTTCGGATTTGTCGAGGCTTCACAACTTTGCTTCTGCGGAGTTTGAAAAACTTCGAGAGACTACTAAGGGAGCCTCATAAAAGAGATTTTCCTTTCTCGGGAACGAAACGAAGGACCATTTTTATAATGTCTGGTTAACGTTAATAGCAAGATGACGTAGCCTATCGTTAACTTGATGTTAAATGAGAGTTCTTGTTTTTTTATATTCCATAACCTTTGGTTAGTTTGTGTTAGTATTAACATTGGGAATCAATATAAATGTTAGTTTTCATACCGTGAAAATATTTTTACAGAGATTAAAAACAGGGCCTAAAGAATTTAAAGAAGAAGTTTTTCCATGCTGGTCAGCCAAGTGCGTGCGGAGAGTAATTCTGTGGCAAAGAGCCAAAACCTGATATGTCCAAAATATGCATTTTGTAGGTGTTGATTGAAATATATGTTTAATGTTTTATTTTTTAATGATCAAAATATGAAATTCTACCATACATAATGTCACTCACTTAGTCTCTTTAATTCACTTTGAAGAAAAATGACATTTCATAATAGGTTAATTCAACCAAAACTTAAAATGCTCACCTGTAAAGTTGTTATTTTGGACATATCAGCTTTTGGCTCATTGCCACATAATTGTTGCGCATATGGACATTTACATAAAAATCATGGCAAAAAAAATTTATTATACAATAGATAGGGACGTGGAAAGTCTTTTGCTTTTGTGAGGCTGCAACTTTGTGAAATATTTGTATCAACGTGAAACGGGATACAACCCTTGATGATACTCTTTACATTATATCCGCGATGAGATTTTCATACATATTAAGTTACTTATTTGTAATTGGCTGTAATTTATTTAAGTTCTACATTTGTTTACTTCACCTACTTCTTGTTTTTATTTAAAATATTTATTTTCGAAGATTCAAGAGAAAAGCATTTATAAAACAATTTTCTTTTTTCCTCACCTCATAAAATTTTCATAATAAACCGATAGAAAAAAACTTAAATACTGTCAATATTCTAAATTTCTTTGTTTTGTCATATTAGCAAATACGAGGCACTTTGTCAAAATTATCAACATTTATCGTCGTAAGTGATTTCAATATTTTGATATATTTTAGAGGTTATAAAAGGTCTGGAATTTCCTTTGCATTACTTGGCTAGTTAAACACTTGAAAACCATTTTGTGTTCTGTTGTTATGGTCTTAATGTATAGCAGTAAACTCTTTACTCAACGCTAATCAATTTTTCAAGCAATTTCTCATGCCCAAAGTGAATATAAATTACCTAATATTATAAATTAAAACTACCACTTTTGTAGATTTACACCCCAAGCTTAAACTCATTTATTGTATGAAAATATTTTAATCATTTATATTATATCAGTGTTCCATTTGATAGATTTGATTCAAGAGAAATGCATTTATAAAATAATTTTTATTATGGTAATAACATTGGACGAATTGTTTTTGTTTCATCATTTTTGTGGTAACAGTGCAGACGTTGGCGGGGAGTTGCCCCGTTGTTCACGTATCGTGACATTTTTGCGAGTTTTAAGTTTTATGATTTTGGGTGGACTAAAACCTTCCTGATTTTCTATGGTAGTTTTATTGTGCCAGCATTATCCGTGTATCCATTACCGGTAGGCGAACACGAGGTGTTCCCAGAGCGGGTGAGAGCTTGACCTTGCGTTCCACACTGAAATTGATTGGTCACGGGGAATCGTGAAAGTCACGTCGGTCTCTTCGCGGTGACATAAGTAAGATTAGGCGATGGAGAAAGAATAGTTTTTACCGCACATGAACTGAATGACGATTTATTCGCCACCAAGGAGCAAAAGCATGTGAACTAATTCAATTAAAGCACTGAGAAAAATTCTAATTCTGACTTAAAAAACTAGCACACGAGAATTTATATATCACTCAAATTTTGGAACAAAAGGCAAAATCACCGACTGGGCTTGCAATAATAATTTCCTTTGATTTGCATAGCCAAACAAAACAAACGAATGAATGACTGATGATGTCGATTAAGTGAAGTTTCAAACGTCTGTACGTATTTATTTCTTCAATGAATTATTCGCTCATGAACACAATTGGCACACACCGAATTGACCGATCACGCACACTCAAACACAGGAAATGGGAAGAAATGGAATAAAAGGTGGAAAAAACGATATAAATCAGGCGCTTCACTTAGCACTTTCTCGTCTTTCATCTACATCTACATACTAACCCGCAAGCCGCCTCAATAGGCGTGTGGCGGGGGGTGTTAGGACACCAGCCGTTTACATATAAAAAGGAAACGCTCTAATGAAATTACGCCTAGCATTTATTGAAGTCCCTTACTGTTCGGGGGAAAAACGAATTCCCATACCTATCCGTTCGGAAAAATATCTCTCTTAATTTATCGTTTCTGTCGGACCTGGAAATATAGTGGGGTTCTAATATGATGTTTTCCGTGTCGCTCTTAAATATATCTATTCTCAATTGCTCAAGCAATCTAAGCCTAGCGAGCAGCCTCCCGAGTCTCTAGCGGCTCCCAGCCTAATTCGTTTAACATCTGTGTAACGCTGTCTGCACGCCCGTAGCAGTTTTTGACGAACCACGCAGCTTTCCTTTGTATTTTATTAAGTTCCCGGATTAAGTCTTTCTGCACCGGATCCCATATGCTCGCTGCATATTCAAGGTGTGGCCGGAAGAGTGCGAAATAGTACCTCGCTTTTACTTTTTCATCCGAAAATCTTCCCACAATACGCTTGAGGAATCCTAGCTTCTTCAGAGCTCTGCCACAAATATTTCTTATATGTGTTCCCCACGATAAGTTCGAAGATACTTCACTTCATCTGTCACCTTTATGTTAACACCATCCACAGCATATACATGGGGATAGTTGGACGACCTCCGGAAGAAATGTACCGCCGTGCATTTGCTCAGATTAAGTTCGAGTCCCCACTCTTGGCTCCACACATGAACGTTGTTTAAATCCGACGATAGAATTTCAAAGTCAGAGTGATCACTAATTTCGCGTCAAAGTCTTTTGGGTGAGGATCTCATTCTTGAAGTTGGTAGTGGGGGTAAATGTGGGAAGTACATACGTATCATTGGTGAATAGCGGGCGATGGCAACTGGTTCTGGGCAGCGGCGTCTTCGGGCGAAGACTTCTCTTCCTCCTGTTGCACTGATCAGAATTAAAAGGAAATGTGAACGGGGCGCGGAACCTCAGGGGTATTCCGTAAGTCCTCGGAAATTCTGAGCATTTTTTTGAAGTCACAGCCTCTAATATTTCAAATAGGGTCATTCAAAAGCTGAGATTTTGTAGAAGTAAGAAGATGAGGTTGAATAAAAGGGTGGGAGTGCAGAAGATAGATCAGGTCGAGCAGTTTTCGTATCTGGGGAGTAATCTGAAAGGGAGTGGATTTAGTGGTAAGGACTTCAGATTCAGAATTGCGCTCGCTAAGGAAGCATTTTCGAAGAGAAGGGAATTGATGAGGGAGGGTCTGAAAAGAGACGTAAAGAAGAGGCTGGTAAAAACGTTAATATGGAGCGTGACGCTATATGGGTCGGAAACTTGGTCATTGCGAAGGGAGGATGTGCGTAGGCTTGAGGCGTTTGAGATGTGGGTTTGGAGAAGGATGGAGAAGGTTAGCTGGATGGTGAGAAAGACGAACGAGGAGGTATTGGATATGGTCGGAGAGGAGAGGAAGCTTGTGGCATAGGTTCGGAGAAGGCAGAAGAGATGGATGGAGGAGGTTTTGAGAGGAGAGGGCATGTTGAAGAGAGTGATAGAGGGGAGAACACTGGGGAAGCGTGGGAGAGGAAGGAAGAGGATAGGAATTCTCGACGAAATAAGAGGAGGTAGAAGATATGAAGAATTGAAGAGGGATCTAATGGCGGGCCATCCTTAGGAGGGAAAGCGAGACAATGTCTATGAGGTTAGGATGCAGAATGGGGACTGTCCAAGAACCTACCAATCAGCTGGTAGAATACTTGAATGAAAAAAATGACCTAGTACGATGCCTAAATTTCAAGAAAGCAATTTTTTCAGCACCTCCGTAATTTTTTACAATTATCTTTTGAGAACTATTGCACTGTGTGTGATATTCTTCTGATGTTTTTCCTCCTCCTATGTAGGCAGTATATTTTAACCATACCCAAGATCTTTATTACCATGATATTTCATTTTCTATCTTTTCACGTTCTTTTTTCCTCACCTCACAAATTTTTCATCATAAACCGACAGAAAAAAAACATAAATACTGCCAATATTCAAAATTTCTCTGCTTTGCCATATTAGCAAATACGAGGCACTTAGTAAAAGTTATCAAGATTTATCGTCTTAAGTGATTTCAATATTTTGGTAGAGATTATAAAAGGTCTGGAATTTCCTATCACATTACTTGGCTTGTTAAACGCTTGAAAGCCATTTTGTGTTCTGTTATTATGGTCTTTTTGGGGGAAGTAAACTTTTTACCCTACGCTAATTAATTTTACATGCAATTTCTCATGCCATAAGTGAATGTTAATTACCCAATATAATAAATTAAAACTACCTCTTTTGTAGATTTCCACCCCAAGCTTAATCACATTTATTGTATGAAAAAATGTTTCTAATTTATGTCATATCAATATTCCGTTTGATAGATTTGATTAACTGCACGTTTCATGTATGATGAACTATTAATCATATGTATATTAAAATACACTTCTGGACGAAAAGTAGTTGAGCATTTTGTAGCTTCGAGTATCCAAGAAGAATGAAAACATCTCTTCGTTGCTCGAGGAGAATAAAGTACACAGTAATTCGTGCACCACAGGAAAAGAATAATTTTTTAAACATAAAAAAGCAGCATTTTTACTGTTAAAGACGAAGGGAAGATAAAGGACAACATAATATCCCGTAATACTTCATCCTTTAGGTGAAACAGACAATGTATCAGTCCACGTTATCCGCCATTGGCAAAAGTAATTCTTGTAACTTCATTTTTCTTCCAGAATGGGAGCATGGAAGCCCCCTCAAGTTAGTCACCACCGGGTGCCATATTTCGATAAAAGAGAAATATGGGTCATCGCGTGTGGCAGAAGAGGCATCGGAGCAGAAGAATGGGTTGTGAAAAGGGAGATATGCCTCATTCGCCAAAGGATTTCGTCCTGTAAGTGAACAACGCCTTTCTTTTTCAGCTCTCAATTGGCGTTAAGCATTCTAGAGTTTTTTGATAAGGTTCTGGCGTTTTATGCACAGGGTGTTTCAGGAGGAGAGTGCAAAACTACTGGGGTAGGTTGGGGAAGTTATTTTAAACATTTTTGGTTGCACGAGTATGGGGTCAAAACTCCTTAGTTACTGTGCTATGGCAGCGAAAACAATTATCATAAGCATTCTGCAGTTATTACAGAAACCCCCAAGAGCTATAGAATCCAGCATTACTCACAAAGAAAAAATGGTCTTCATTGTACTTAAAGTCTAAAAAAGTTTCTACGACAATAAACGTTTTAATATTATTTATTAATAAAGTTTGCATCTTTCTTTTTCTGCCGAAATTTACGCATATTGCTTACATTTTCCAAGATGGTAACTGAAATTGTCAAAATGTTTCTTCTTTCAAAAGTTATTTTTTTTAATAACTTTTGAATTTTGAGACATACGAAAAACTATTTGGAAACACAACAAAATAGCAAATGTTTTTTCATCTCCAAAATTGGTAAAACTATTTTCACATCGTAATTTTTAGCGAATATGTGGCATCTTAAACGGTACCGTTGTATGACCACATTTTTCGAAGTCTCTCTTTCATGCATGGAACTGGTATTTATTTACCGAAAAAGACAAATTACCTTCACCATTCTGAGTTTACGCACTCCTTTTTAAATTTTATGACGTTCAGACTTCTTTGAGATCCTCTCACCTCTTGAAGAAGTCCAGACCATTGATGGCCAAAACATTTGAGAATTTATTGTTACTGTGAGTGTTATTTTTTGTGTTTTTCTGATGTTATATAACATTGCCACATCGACGGTGGTGATAAATTCTGTATTTTTAAAGGTAGTTACTCCACCAGTGCACATGAAGGGTAGTAAAAATGTAATTTATTGCACCGTAGGAAAATACATCCATTGTTTCGTCACAAGCAGCAGAGCACAAGAGTCAGAAAACACAAATGCTAATACAAAATTACTCTACATGACATATATATTATTAACATACCTTAATTATTGTAAATGTATGATTATTCATTCAATCGTATTCATTGTTATTCACTTAGTCTTGAGTTATACATTGATTATGTGATACATTTCGCGTTTTATCCACCAAAATTTCTCTAATACTATATTTACACTTTTTCGGTAGTTCCTTATATTTTGATAGACCTTAAATTTAAATAGAAAATAGAAGCAAATGCTTTTTATTTCGTTTGGTAATTTGTTGAAAAGTGTTGATGGAGAGTTATACGGTCCTTTCCGGTAGAGAGAACTGTAGAACTGTTTTGTGTGTAGGATGATGATGTGACCTACATAATCTCTTGAGTAGGTAGCGTAGACGTGGCAATAAGAATTGACTGAGAATTCAACATAGTTTTGCTTTATAAAGCAAACACAAGCCAGAATATAAATATAATAAATATAAATAATAAATATAAATTTATTGGTCTCGGACGTTTGTCCTATGGCACATGTATTCCAAACATACATTCAATGGTCTCTGTGGTTTTACAATGGAGAACATACTTAACCGAACTGAATAAGTACAGCGGAGAATAAATAGCCAAAACAGTTTGATAAATATAAAACAATAATATGCAGAGACGTTATTCCAAATGACATAAAAAGAAAATTTTGCAGGAATTCTAAGTTTAACATGTGCAACATCTAACATAACAATAATGTCTATCATATATATATGAATAATTAGATGAGTATAATAGCTTGACAACATTTTGTGTTGGACACTAAGACATAACACTGTTGTATTGGACACTGAGACATGACACAGTTAATTGTAATAACAACAAAGAAATTAAAACAGAATAAAATATTGAAAAGTTGTAATAGTAGTTAACAGAGATAATTGAGGAACAGAGGTAACAAAATATAAGTTTTGGAACCTATAAATATATGTGTTCAAAAATAGTACTGCAGTCCAATATTTACAACAAAAGGATGAATAGCATAATGATTGACAGGCATACATACAGAAACAGGAACAAGGTAATGCGGTAATTATATGTGTTTGCTTTAATGTTAATTTGTGTAACGTTATAATAGGTAGAGTAAGGTCAAAATTTTGCTGCAACATAATAAGATTTCCTAGAATGCGAGTGGGGACTTGTAAGCATAGCCTTCACCGCTCTTTAAATACTTTTGTAGCAGCACCAGAATTTCTCCTGAAAGAGTGTATTGGTAATTCGTGAATGGACCTATGCAAAGTACACCTTTCTTAGGACTTCAATTGATGCAATTGTTGCCAGCTTTCTAATCTTGTAGATGCCTACCGATACTTTCCTGGCTGTACTTTGAATGTGTGATGCCCAGTGTAGATTTTCTGAGATTTCAAGTCCCAGAAACTTGGTGGAAGTAGCCTCATTTAGGCGAGTATTTTAATAATTCGGTAATAGGATTTTATATTAATTTTTATTTGAGAATTGAAGAGTTATGGTTTTATTTTTGTTGAACATTATATTATTCTTCCTGCACCACTGCTTCATTTCCTTAATGTTAGGAATGGTGAATCAATTAAATGTTGAGGATTTTCCGCTGTTACTATAGCTGAGGTATCGTCAGCATAAAGAATGGTCTTACCAAGATGACTAGGCAGGTGTAACATATAAATAACAAAAACAAGAAAGGCCCAAGAATAAATACCTGTGGTACGCCGCAAGTTAACTTCGATGGACTAGATTTGGCAGTTTGTGACCCTGAGGAGTAGCGAACAATGTTTTGTTTGTCATTCGGGTAGGAAAATGTCAATTTTTTTGCTAAACCTGGTGGTAAGTTCATTTTTTAGCATTTTATGGTCAAAGAGATCGATGGCCTTGGGTAGAAAAAATTCCCACTGTTAAACTTTTATCATTTCGGCAAATTATTACATTATCGAGAAGTTTAAAAGAGGCTGTGGTTATTGATTTGCCAACTGTAAAACCACGTCGATTTTTATGTAACAGGTTCTTTTTCGCAAGATAATCCTGAACCTGAGTGTAAAAAAACCCTAATTTTTTTTATAAATGAGATATTACTTTTATCAGCCTATAATAATCGGAATTTTCTCTGAGACCTTTTCTGTCAATTGGTATCACGCCAGAGTTTTTCAGGGAATATGAAAATTCTCCAGAAGAAAAGGATGAATTGATAATGTTAGCCAAATGTGCTGCTATATATGGAGATACAGCCTTCATAGCTGGTATTGGGATGTCATCAAGACCTGTAGAGGTCTTATTTTTAACTGAATTAATTGTCTTAAGGATCTCTGATGAATCAGTTGGAAGACGAAAAATAGGGTGGACAGTGTGATGATTTATAACTGTGAGATTGGTAGCGGGATGTTTGGAAGCATAGGAAAGAAACCTTTCCATTCCTTTGCAAACTATTTTGCACTTATAATGCAATGCGAGGCGATTTAGGACGAAAGAGCCCTATTTAATGGATATAATGTATAGTATACGAGAGTGAGAGCACATGTCACGTGGATCACATGATTGTATTTATACTAGTTCATTTCTTTTGGACTATTTCCTCTGCGTGCTGTGTAAACTACTGACACTTACCTGTTAAACTTAATTTTATAAATTTTCACCTCATTCCTGTCTCCTAAAACATTTATTTTATAAACATTTTGGCATCAACAACTTAATTAGTGCATAGTAAATAAGAGGTTTTGAAATTAATAAATTACTGGATGAGGAATAGTTACGATGGCGCGATCGGTTTTATAAGCCTTCTACAGAAAGACAGAACCTGGATGTTTCTTTTTACATTCTTCCATGATAACTATGCACCCTAAAGTCTAAAAAAAGCTTTATATTATCCTGAAGGCTCAATATGTTAGTGTGCGGAAGCTTTGTGATGCCATTAAGTTGACAAGTATCCCATTAAGAAATAGTTGTATTAATTTTATTTTGATGGAATATCAATTAATGAATCATTTGCCTCGGATATAAATCCGCGTAATTTTATATGCCCTTATCTTCCGAAACTTCCAATTGTCCCACTCAAACTACTTTGCGTTCGATTACTTTCATATTCAAGATACAATAATAAAAAACAATGACTTTGTGATTCCACCAAAACTAGTAAAACGTGATCCGGTTTCAACGTATATTGTGATCTTCAGGTACGTCAGTCACTAATAATTATTTGAGTGAAATTACAAAATTATCTGTTTTTATTCTAATATGAATAGATTCTATAAAATGTTTCACCAGAAACTACTTCTTACAAGTTGGAAAGATCCGGTCTTTCGAGTTCTCTGCGGTGAACTTCCATTTACAATGAGGAAGTTAAAACATAAATAGAAGTTCGCGATAAAGAACCGGAGAGACCGGATCTTTCCAAAGAAATACTCCGCGGAAGCCTTCTTCAGCGTCTGTAAGAAGTGTGAAATAAATATTGTAATATTAATGGCGCAAATAAATAATTATATATGACCATAATTCTCAGTAATTAAATAAATAAAGCTACATAAGTCTCTAACTTGATTCATTTTTTTCCGCCGTACGGCTGAAACCCCTTCAAAACAGCAAGTTTTTTTTGCGATTCTGTGAAAAACGCTGTGGTGAGTAATAGATTATTTTTTTATAAATAGTTGAGAAAACATTCAATCTACACACCGTTCGTTTTTTGACGAAATCTAGGTGCTAGAAGTTCCTAATTTTTTAATATTCTCCCTCTGGAGCGCACAGACATAATCTATCCCATGTAAAACAGCTTATATTTGTAGACAAATAGCTGGCAAAGTAGTTCGGCAAGGGGTAGATATTTTGATAGAATTGGAAAGATGAGAGTTTTTTCTTTAAAATAAGGCCAAATTCTGGGTGAAGTGATTTTTCGCTCAAACTACCTTAACAAGTACTTCCTACGCATTGTAACATCTTGTGGCTTATATCAGCGAATACCTCTCATTGAAGTTGCACTTGATTCTTTATATTGTCTTAAAATGTTAGTTTTATGTATGTAAAATTAGAAATCAGCAAAAACTACGTCACTTCCTTGAAATTCTTTCCGTTGGAATGTTTGTGGTTGCGGACTTCATTGGAAAAAATTGGAAATGTTTTAATCCCTTTTAATTTTTTGGAACTAACGATGAAGTTATTTCATCACCTTTTCGAAATGAAAATTAGTCTGACTGTAAACAATTAATGAATCGTATTTCCGGATGAGATATCATCAAAATTAAATTCCTCGGGTTCGTTCGCATCCTTATAAAAGATCTTTTAAAACAGTTGGCATCGGAAGAGAGGAAAGACCGCGAAATTGTATTAGCCTTTTCATCGCTGCTGGTCTGCGCGTGGAGAAAAAAACACCAGTTGAACAATCAATTCGGTATACCCTTTTTCATTTTTTCAAGAACTTCGGACGCCTTCGTCTTTCAGCCAGTTTTTTAATTGGCATTCTTTCACTTGTAACCATTTCTTCATCCTCGGAAGTTATTCAATTATTACATTAGCTGGAATTTTCTTTAAAATGCTGTGAATAAGAATTGCTTCGTTTGACGATCATTTTAAGATGCGGAAAATAGGAGTTTTTTTTTAAAAGGACTTGTTTGAAAATTTTCAGTATTTTAACTTTTAACAGCATGATTTGCGATGATTATAATTCAAAGGTTACTTCTTAAAAGTATACTGGAGTGTTCTTAGAAGGAAAATGAGAGTTATGAGTAGATTTTAAGTGTTGCAATCGGTTAACTCGCAAAGGTGCAAATATGTGAAGTGTTGTCTGGTGAGGGAAATTGTACCATACATGTGACCTCTCTCCCCTGTCTCCCGTCTATTCCACTGTCTTAACTATTTGTGTATTTATGTAACTGCAGACCTCTCATATTTTATGTACTAAAACAGTAATACAACCTTCCAAAATGTCGGTAGGTTTAACCAAGGAAATTTAAACAAATTTTACAATAACTATATTTTCCAAAAGTTAAGCCTTCCCAAGTTTTGTTTAGTGGAATATAGTACTCTCATACTCTTCAACCTTTTGGAAATGCACTGCGCTTTACCGTGACTTTTCTACCTTATTACTTTAGTATCGTAATCAGTGAAATTGATCATTAAGTAACATTTGTGAATTTTTGGGTAAAGAGGCCCTCAAACCCTCAACCACGACCAATATTGTCTTAACCATTTCAACTCTTGAGGATGGATTATAATCTCCTGAGTAGAGAATATACCTTAAGACTTTGTTGTTGCTTTCTCGTTGCGTCCATTAAGTGGCCCTGCTCATTTAATACGAGTTTCATTCTCTTATCGCAAATATTGCGTAGAGTAAAATATGATGTCCGTAATTACTGTCCATCATTGCGAGATAAGTTTTTGTTGCTCAACGAAAGTCTCCATTTAGATGCAATGTGCTCTCGTACTCGACCAAAACTGATATTATTATATGTGAAACAATATTCTTATGATTTCTATGTAAACCTTATTTTTACCTTTAACTAACTGTAAGAGGCTGTATGGATGAGTTCCCTGGACTGAAAAGAGAAATAGTGTGTATTGAATTAAGGTTCAAAAGAAAACGTGATTTGGGTACATATTTTTAAGGGATAAGTTTGCTCCAAATAACTGTGATCTTTGTTTACGTGTAGAGTCTCATAGGTTACGAAGAGTATTTTATGTAGTCCCGTCGCTTCATGGTACGAAGAAAATACCATAACGCTCTTTTTTCAGTGAAACTGGCCAAAACAACTTTATGAAACATTATTTAACGCTAAATTCAAGGCTTAGGTGATGAAAATTGGAACTGGAACTGGCCTCTGAACACGGTGATGTAATCAGGGACATCACAGAAGATGGGACCAATCAAGGAGTCAGATTATTATTATATCTATACTCTATGACCACCTAAGAGCTTTGCTATGCTTAGTATTTTATGCCTCATTAAAGAACATTGAATTTCAACACGGAAACAGCTTTTTTTTTAGAAATTAAGTTTATTAAATGAGGAGGAAATTAGATGATGTCGGTGTCAGGGATGGATTGCGTTATCTTTCCGTTTGAAAGAAATTCCAATAATCGCATCGTTCCAGTAAGCCCATCATAGAATATACTCAAACTCAGGTCACGTCAGTTGTGGAAATGGTTCACTATTATGACAAGCAATCGAGGTATGCAGAGAACAATGAAGTAAAATCCCCTACTAATTCAAAGGCGGAGGTTGTTGTGATGAATTGACGGACCTCATCAAAAGTCCTCAGATATAGGTGTCATGTCGATGATATAGGTGTCATGTCGTGCAATGAGTCTCTCATTTGAATCAGCTATAGTTATCAGAGAATTTTTATTAAGGCAGGTGTTTCTTTGCGGAAAGCTCAGTCTGTCATATTGGTGAAACTACGAAAATCCATAAAACGAAAGTAATTCTATTTCGAGGTCCCATGTTCCATTGTAATTTGAAATTTAGTGCTCTTATTTTTCCTTCAAGTTCCCAAGTGAATAAGTACCCTCAATTTCAGTGGTATCGAATTCATTGTTGTTGAATCTTCCTCATAGTATTTTGCATTTGTTTTAATTAATATATATTTTTGTAAGTTGGTGGAGAAACTTTTATTTTATGCAATTTATACTAAAAAAAATCGCATGATACATCAACGCCGGCTCCTTTATCGCGTATACACCTCGGAGAGTGGGCACGTACTTGTATTTGGCAATTTTCTGATTTAGGGATCTACGGCTGTTAAAGTAAAAAGCTATTTCGGGTCTCCCACCCATAAACGTCATGCTTATTTACGGCACCGTAATTCACTTGAGCACATTCCGAAAGTTTATTTCCCATCTGTTTTAAGTCAACATGCCTTTGAATCCAGCAGCCGTATTTTATGGAAAGTTATTACTCTTATGCAAAGTTATCGGTAAAAATGATATGACCCACACTTCCCGATGCTCTTTGAAAGGCTCTCATTTTATGTAATCCAGCGTTCCGCCTTTTAACAGAAGATGTATTGGACGTTCACCGGAAATGTGCAATAGATGTGATTCTATTGTTTTTTTTTCATCTTGAAACATGCCAGTTTCAGTTCTTGCGAAATGGATAGGGCGAGAAGGCGGTGGAGACTGTTGGCCAATGGAATGAGGAGTGGACTTGGAGGTGAACTAGGAAGGCCATCACAGAGGAATGGGTTTAGTGGACAGTGCCACTATTTTGGAAAACCACATGTGCTATTACTAAATAAGTACATATGTATTACTGATGAATCAGGTTTTATTTCCTAAAACGTTAGAGATTTTAGAAGCAAATAACCATCTTTTTCATGTAGCCTCTACTATAAAAATTGTTAATCAGGATACTGTCATTTATGGGATCAGTACTGATTTGCATAGCTAGGTAAATTATGCGTTATTGATGTACTACCCACCAAAACGTAGTTTTCCAGAGATACACTGAAATATTGCAGTGTCGATATCCATGGCGAATATTGCCTAAACTAACCGCATACGTTTTTTTTTGTCTTATAAGTATGAAAATATTAAGTATTTTTTTATTGATCAAAACTTCTACCATTGTTGTATGGTCGTTTCATTTCTAATTTGAACTCAATCAATATTTTTCTCTATTTTACCGCGAATAAAATATAAATCTAGACTTCATGATGGGGTGTCCAGACGTATGACCCAAAAAAATAATTAAAAAATATATAAAGTTTAAATATTGAGAAATGATGAGGCTTGGAGATACCTATTGGACGTGGAGGATGATGGAGAAAATGAGGGGTTGGAGAGTAGAACGAACGAGGATCGCGCTAGACCAGTGACCTTATCTCATGAGCAAACGCCAAGAGGCAGAAAAAGTTAATATATAAAATGAGGTAAAGGTCTCGTGACAGATACAGTAGTGTTGAAAACGTTGGAAGAATCAAAGGCCGTGAAAAGGGATATTGACCTTGAATGACAAGAGAGTGGTAGAAGGCGTGTTGTTTTTATGAAGAGGATGTTGATAGGAATGTATTTTTTGTGTGATAGGAATGACTGCTGGTGGAATGCACCCGCAAAAGCTTGGCAATCAACTTTGCATTATTCCTGACCATTTTTACTCTGACCTTGAACTGTAGGAAAAATGTGAAATTTCATCTGTCAGAAAAAGTTTTTTCACTCGCAGTTGATTTGTGGCAAATATCTCAGTATATTTTCAACCTGTTTTTAATTGAAAAATATTTTTTCAGGTTTAAAGAATAGCAAAGCTGTTTTGCTCATTCCATTAATGCATACAATATGTTAGTTTTATAAAATAAAGGTCAGGAGCAGCGTGTCAAGAGTAAAGTATGTGTATATTTAGCGTAGAGTAATTTGTCTTTAAATGAATTTTTTCTGGAAATTTAGGTGTTTTAGCTTCTAAAAAATAGCTTAAAAGATAGCCATTTGTTAGTAGTAGCATTGGTGATTGTGAATTAAGGGGGACACCCATGATTTAATCATCCATTTACCGGCAGCCTCTCCTCAACTCAATAATCTGTGTTTTCACAAAGACGTTCTAAATTGTTGTAACAGAAGGCAATATTGTGGCCTACGTTGAATTATTCCGCTTTTGCTTCTCTAAGTTGTGACGGCAGCAATTTTGGAAATTGAACCGTCACGGCAGTGGAAACGTGGTGCCATCGAAGAACGGCGAAGATCAAATGAATAAAAGACTGTCTAGAGTAACTTTATGGTGTTCCATATTAAATATTTTATAAAATAAACTTTTACCTACCACATTAAATGGTGGTGGTTTTTAAAAAGTGGTTTGTAAAAGTTTATTTTATGAAGATCAAATGGACGGAGAAAGTCACCCATTAATATGTCCTACGAAGAGTTGGAGATAGGAGATTCATAACTAAAGGTCTAAGAGTTTTTCTCAAGAGTCAAGCTTTTTTTTTAATAGACAAGCTTTTTGGGCACAATTGATGACAATATTTGGGCCCATTGGAAACAATGATTGGATGGAGAACTTAAATGGAAGAACTACAGAACACTGAGAATGGAATACGTGAAACAAATTATGTATCGTAGGTCACCAAAGTGAAGGCTTGTGTAGGAAAATGTAGGAATTGGATTAGTGGAGATGAGACTGGAATGAAAGAGGTGCAGCAAACCGATCTTCAGATTGTTCACAGCTGATGATGAACCGTTTTGGCGCCAATAGGTCAGGATATTTTTACATTCTTATTAGTGTTTAAAACCGTCGGTTGTGCGTGGAAGCAAAGCATGCGATGTGGCCACGCATCACGATACCCAGAGCTCTTTTTATATATCTGCTAAATTAAAACCACTGACGTACGCAAAACAGGGGGGTTATTTTGTAATCTCACTTTAGTGAGAATACATCATAAAATGTCACTTTTTCGTATTTCAACTCCGCCACCCAGGCGGCGTGACCATCTTCGGATCTCAATCGGTGAACTTCCGGTCATGCATGTGCTGGTCTTTTAAGACGATTCATCCGCTCTGATCCGTATCTTTCGACTCTTGATCCGTTTCATTATCTCCGCCTGCGATTAGTTCCATCTCACCCGTCATAAAGAACGTGACATGGAGCCACCATCGTTTCCACTTGAAGCTTGATTTGGAAAAGAAACAAGGGCGCGAGAGATACAAACGATTGTAAATCGTATTGTTGTAATTTGCTAAACATGAAGAACTTCAGCATTTTCAACTCCTATATATTGGGAACTTGAAGGTATGCTTTGTTTGAAATGCATATGTTATTATTAGCTTGAATTATCTGTGTATATATTTCGTATCAATATTTCCCAAACAATGTTGCTGATAACTTTGTTTTCGTGTGCCTATCCGTCAATGTATGGAGAATGGAATTAAGTTATTTATACCATAATTTCATAATTTTAACAAATATTGCCTTAAAATCTACGTTCTTGGTAGATATATCCCGTGCTTGTAAATCGAACACTAATTAGATGAACTTAAGTTTTTAAAAATATTGAGTGATCGCTTGCATGTCGCTTGTAGTTTTCAATGTATTTAGATTTTCGTGGTATGTACAGTGTAAGATATCTTCCGTAAGATGTTGAGCAATCTGGGTATTCACTAGTCTCGGCATCTTTTATTTGATATAAGGCAATTGAAGCTTCGACAATTCACGAACCGTTCGTGAGCCGATCAATAAGAGAAGGAAACGGATCTCCCGCCTTTCCACCAAGAGTCACTAAAAAGGTGAGATTACTAAATAACCCCCCAGAACTGTGTGCTACCAAGCGACACGAGCTAGAAAGTAAAGTTGGAGGCACTGTATTGCTGATCGTGTATTTGTTCAGGCTCGGTCGGTTAGGGATTATGAGATTCGCGTTAATTTTGCGTTTTTATACATTATCGCTTGCGATTTCCAGAATTTCTGCAGACGTGACGGAAATCACACAGGTTATGCGTCCAAGCACGGCCAGTTTTTTTTCACTTAGACAGCGCCCAATCCAGTTACTTGTATACATCGATGTGTAAAATTCACGTCTGCCTAGTTCTAACTCGCAAGCGCCTGCTGGCTGAGCTCACGAATTTGCGTTGCTAAGCTCAAAATTAGGCCTCATAAAGTCAAAGCCCATTCAAATTAGATCAGGGTTTCATCCATCTTGCTCGAGGAAAACAGGAAGACTCATCCCTTTGTTGGGTGCTCTTGAGTTTAAACTATAACCCGTGATCCACACACACTCAGCTCATTAATGATTGTTGATCGCATATCACACCTGCCAACATTGTGAGGTCTTGAGAGAATTTACATCGATGCTAGGTTTATGGAAAGGGGATTAGGTGCATGTTATGCTTGATTTTGCTTGTGAAAAAAATAGTAAGTAACAGAGCTATTATCCGCAGGAAATAAAAAATAAGATTCAGATGTTAAATCATTTCATACTCTACAGTTCTGCTTCATGGTATGTTTAATTTAAAACTGGCCGAAATATCTCACGTAGAAAAATGAAATACCTCCAGCATAAAATATCATTGTTAAAAATAATTCATTATCAATTCGGTCTTACTATGTTTGTTTTTAAGTTGCACTTATATAAGCCATTGTGTCTTTTTTAAACAATATGTTATACATATATGTTTTAAGCTTTAATGAGACAAAAATTAGCTAGTAGCTGAATAGCTACAATGAAATACATCGCACTACTCCCAGAGCTGAAACTTTTATGTTCGTTAAGTGTCAATGATTCAGTGATTTTCGGAGATATATCTTTTTAGGACGTTTTTGCGCCATTAATCGCTCTCGTTTTTTTACCAAAACATTCGGTTTGTGAGGCATATTTTACTTTTTATGGGTTTCATTTCCGTAAAAGTGGACTTTTGCTCGCCAATTGCATTCCTCTCACCTTATCGGGAATGATAAAATTTCCGCGGCTCATTGCCGGTAGATTCAAAATTCAATTTGCTCGAGCTGGCTTGTTAATGTCTGGTGCTTGATGCAATCATTTCCACTAAACCGGATGAGTTTGCGCATTAACGCCTCGTTCCTCTGCTTGGAACTTCATTCGCCAATCCGATATCCTCTCATCACCACGCTTCGTCCCGCCGGCAGTGCCAACACGGAATTTTTAATCGAAAGTTCGTCCCGCTATCCGCTGCAAAACACTATTTGCATACAACAGTAGACTTCGGTAACTCCTTATTTTTCTTTCGTGTATGTTTTAGTTTACTTTTCCCTCTGATGTTCATGCTGTGAGGGTTTTAAGGGTCCTCAAAGATGCGCGCTAAAGAACTTAGGGAAAAATGAGTCCCAAGGCTCTTCCAGTGGTCAGTCACGTCAGACGGGGTTCTCTTGCTGGTTCACTGCAAGGCTTTCGTGGAGTTGAGTGAAGGCGGTCTCCTCTGGCCATTCCCTCTCTCCTCTACCCTCTGCGGTCCACTGTAAAGTTGACTCACCGAGTCCTCGGCCCTATCGCGACCTCTTTATCAGAAAGGAGGTTACAAAGAGGAGGGAGTCGCTCCAGACTGAGATGGAATGTGCAAGCCGCATCCACGATTTCTTTCGCGGCTTTCCTTCAAGACGTGGAAGAGGTTGATTTTTTTTTCTCTCGAGAAGAGTTTCCTTTTGCACCTTTAATAGTGTTCGGAGGCAGACGGACTGCTCTGTGGATCCAAGGGATTGCCAAGTCTCGTCAAGTGAAAGCCGATCGCCTTAGCTGCCGTCTCTGGTTGCATGTTGGTGGTTAATTTCGTAACGTGGAGGTCGATGAAAAGTCAGTCGGCCTTTTGAGCTAAAGCCTTTGTGCTAATTGAATGACTCACTATATAAAATAGTGTGTCATCTTAGAGAAAAACTCGAAAACAATTATTTAACCCGCCATTGGTCGCGCTATGAGAATTTCTCTCACACCAAATTTAAACTTGTATTCACTTTGTAATTATGAGTTAGAATAAGTTTCCTTTCCTTCTAGCTGACTTTTCATCTCTTCCTATTGACCGACCGTCTCAAAAAGTATAAATGAAGCGTCCCCAGCTGTGTAATGATATGTCTGATACAGTCGGCTACAGAGTGTGAGACTTTTCCTCATCGCGCGACCACTGACGTTAGTGTTTTTGTATCACTCCGTTGTGTTACGCTTGCGCAAAATGCGGGCAAAGTTGATTCATTTCGTGGAGAACAGATACGTTAATGCAAATTTATGAGTCATGAGAATGTATGTCCTCATAAATAAATATTTCTTCTTGAGAATGGTAATTTCCTTCATTGATACCCAACGATATCATCGCCAGTAAACGTTGCAATAATTACTTAATTGTATCAGTAATTGTATATATGTGGGAATCATTGTTTCAAATGAACATTAAGCGAAATAAATTTAATCTAAATATAGTGTAATATATTTCCAATAAACGCTCTATGGTAGATGATCAGTGATACATCTGAGTGTGAGAAAAAGTCTCACACGCGACCGCTCGCGTGATAGGTAGCTTAGCGACCACTCTTGGGTTAAAAAATCTTAATTTCACTTATTCATTGACGCCGAATATTTGTTGCTTATCAAATTATTTTAGAATAAAAACTCGAATTCAAATCATTAGTCGGAGAAATAAATGTGTCCATTTATCTTAGCAATACATGAAGGTAGGTAAAATAATATTTTCATGATGCATAAGTGTTTTCTATTTAATGCACGCAATGCGATCTGAAGAGAATTGAAAAACCTCGCAAAAAACGTAAAGGTAAAAAAAGTAAGATAATATATTTAGAGCTCATTTTTGATCATGTTAATTTATGATAATTTACACACCATGGTGTGGAAATTGCTGCTTCAATATGAACACTTGTATGCTACAATGTTGTACAACTAGAAGCTAAAGCGTATTTTATACTGCTCATGCTTGGAACTACAGGATTTTTTTATCGCTATTAAAGGGAGATAATCCAGGTTTTATGATAGGATCCAGCATCTCATTTTGATGAATAACCCTCCTTCTTAACTTAACTTGAGACCACGCTTTAAAGAAAAATGTTATAATTTTCATTTGGGGATAAACCAAATTCTAGACATGATGATTTGAAAATTAATTCATTTTGCGAGGAATATTTGCATATGATATTCTCTTTGGCATACTTTTGCGTGGTACAGCCTGGAAGTGGACTACTTATTCGAAGGAAGAACAGCTGGTTTCTTCTTTGAATATGAACACCTCACAGGTTTCGGGATTTAGACAACTTGCGTGAATGCTGAGCTTTTCAAAGGAAGTAATTCTGGATAACGCCGATCATTTTTCGATTTCTGCGAATGTGGATCCTTTTATAGAATTCTGCGATTGTGAAAACGGATAAATAAAGTTCAGATCCTTTATTCGGTGTCCCCCATTAATTTTAAGGATGTAAAACTCTGTCAGTTTTAGAGGATCCGAAGGCAAGAATTGTTTGAGGTTCCTGTTCAATCTTCGGATTGGTGAATACTGATCATTTCGATGCTTTATGTACACCTTCTATCCGATCTGATACTATATTTTCTAGGGATGTTTCTAGAAATAAATATATAAAATGTTTTATCTGGTGTTTATCTCCTATTTTCACTGGAATTACCGTCATTTAAAATGATACTTATATTTAGGAAGTGCTAATTTGGTAATCCAGAAGCAGAACCCAGAAATACCTACTCACTAACGATGGGAATCATTCACAGTTAAGAAGTAAAACCGTGTTGTGAAAAACCAACATTACAATTTCCACAAACTTTATATTATTCAGGTTTCTGGTTCTGCGATTAAATTATTTTATATTATGCGACAGTTTCGCCGTACTATGCTGCAGGCTTCGTCGGGCTTTTAAGAACAAAAAAAAAGCCCGACGAAGCTTGCAGCATAGTACGGCGAAACTGTCGCATAATATAAAATAATTTAATCGCAGAACCAGAAACCTGAATAATATAAACATGAGCTGCGAAAATCTTCAAAAAAGGTTCCACAAACTTTGTTTCGCAGGCACGACGCGCATTTCACTTCACATGTGGCATAGTCATGTGCTTGTGGGCAAAGTTGATGAAAAGCTGGCCAAACTTCCAAATAATGTTTTTTCAATTTTGAAGTTGAAACTTAAAATAATCACTCTCAATTGGCTCTGGTTTTGATTTTCATGTTGTTTTGCATAGTTTTCACTCATTCAAACGGCTTTAATTTGAAGAAATTTCCCATAAAATGTCCGCCTTCGATTTTCTCTGAAAATCTCTGGCTTCAAGCTGTTGCGAACCTCTGGCCAACTAAGGGGATTAAAAACCTGATGTAATTATAAAACATCTGTCTTCAACATAGTGTAAATTAAGAAGGCATTGAAAGATATTTGCCGTACGGTGTATAACAAAATGGTGCACTCTGCTGTTAGTCATTTTTTTATTAAAGCAGCGATATACCGTATTTCTTCGAATATAAGCCGCACTCGAATATAAGCCGCACCCAGTTTTTGTAGTCTCGAACAGGGAAAATAGTTAATACGCAAATTTAATTCGCACCCTTTTTAGTGCATCCCGTACCACTTACAGTATTAGGAATTAGAATTGTATATCTGTTTTTACATTACCTATGTAACTGTGACACAATGTTACCTATATTATCCTTAAATATATGAATAAATGGTTCACCAATTTGACCTTTTTCAACGTTATTTCTTACTTTCCCCGTGGCTTAAGCGAGTTTTGCTGGGGCATCCGCGTGAATCTGAATGACTGGTTTGCTCAAATCGGTCATTTTTACGATTTTTTAAGAAAGTTCTCGAATTTGAGCCGCACCTCGAATATAAGCCGCACCCCGATTTTGAGGCCCCAAAATCGGGGAAAAAATGTGCGGCTTATATTCGGAGAAATACGGTAATTTATTTACGTGTAGAAATACAACAAATGTTTCTTACATGATATTCTACTAAAATGTCAGACCACAAATGCAAGTAAAACCTTTTGCCTGTTTTTGCCAAGTACAAGTAAAACCTTTGCGTCTGTTTGCCTGGTGGAAAATAAATATAAAAGAAAGGATGATAAGAAAGAATAAGACATTGCTAGGATGAATAGCTATAATCCTAGGTGTCACTAAGCCCGCGTTCTCCGGATGCGATGCAGAATATAGAGTTAACATTTCACGCTATAATTTTAGCCGTTTTTCAGGAATTAGAATGACCTTTGATTGACTTCATGTCCAAAAGTGCTCTGGTTTCACCATTTAGCAGCTCTGATGTCACCTGTTATCCACAAAGAAATGACTTTCGAAGAAGGAAAGAAAGGCCTGTCGAAAGTGGTCCTTTTCGACTCCGCGAGGCCTCGTGGTATTAGGGTAGTTTCTTTAAAGAATAAAATCCTTTTTAAGCGTCCAATGTTCATAGGTATATTCCAATTAATTTTGTTTCTAAACTATTCTTAATCACGCAAACGATCTCAGTTTTTGGTCGCCTCTCCAACCAACCAACGACAGGCTGACTGGTTGTCCTATTAAATAGATGCAATACCTTAAAGACTTTTAATTATTATTGCCAACATTTCTTTTTAAAAAATGTGCACATTTTTTCCTGGTTTTGAATCGGATTTCATTGAATACTTTTCACCCATGTTCCTTATTTCAAAATGGCTTCAAAATGCTACCGTTGTTCTCACTCGTATCCTCGTATCTAAACCACTAGCCAATTAGTAAAATTAAGTTTGTAGCGGTGTCCGTCAGTCAGTCCGTCAGTCCAGTCGGTTTTAATGTGTTTTCTCGCGGTGGTTGAGAGCTCTGGGGGTGGAAAAAAGTGCGTTACATACAGAACGAGTCCGCGCACAACATATCAGTAGTTTTAGATTTCCTTTGTTCCTCCTTCCCGCCCAAAATATATAAAAACTATAATTGTGTGCGGGATGCAAACCTTTCAGGATGTTTTTAGTTTCAGTCCCGTTGGTTACCGTTTTGTAATTTATTTCTCTCCTAAAAGTTGTTATTTCTCTCCTAAATTTTGAGCTAGCATAGTGAGGTTTGGTGCATTGAGTGTAGGTTATTTCTCTTCATGATTTGGTAGTAGTTTTATATATTTTTTGTCCCTCCTTCCCACCCAAAACATATAAATCCTAAATATTTACGCGGGTTGCTAACCTCCCAGGCGCATGTTGAGAACCTCCGAGGATGTTTTTAATAATCGGCCTTATATCGATCTCTTTAGGTAGGTTAACCATTAGACTGCCTGCAAAGCAGGCAGCAGGTCTGCTAGTTTATTATATTAAAATTACAGCAGACGTCCAATATTTTTGTAGGTCTTTTGTGCCATATTTGGGAAAAAATAAATGTATATAGCGAAAATCGATACGTAATTATGATGTTTTTACGTGGAAATGTACTGTCTATCCATCTAGGGAGAATGAACCACACCAATGCGTTAAAATTACTTTTCTTTTTATTTCGGTGGAATTCCTTGCGGCTTCGAAAATTGACTCGGCTTCCGTCGGTGGGAGGAAACCCTTCCTTCTACCCCACCCCTTTCCCCACCCCCCTTCCCCCTCCCTCCGAGAAGGCGGTTGCGCGTGAGAATAATTCCATTCGACAATGGTGTGAAAGGGTCGTCGCCATAGGAACTTCCTCTTCATTGGAGACTTTATTATATATGCGCGCGAAATCTAATAACGGCACCGGGAGTGACGTCACCCATTTCTTTTGTCGCTTCTCGTGGCCTGATGTGGAAAGTATCTTTTTCTTCGGGATTCCTTCAGATCGGAGCGGCTTCCGAGCGTGTCTATTCCTGGGTTCCTCTTGCGAAATGAAGGAAACTGAGGTCGATTGTTCAGGTGTGGCTTATTCCCGTCCCTGGGGAATCGCTCCAGCCGGATGTTGGAATGCCGTTTGTCTGAAATTTGGAGCCGTTTGGAAAATACGTATTCAAGTATGCTTGGGTAAACGTAGCTGCAATCGTCGTCCTCATCATCCAACTTACAGAGCGTATATCACCGTAGAAAGGCCGTTTCTTAATTCGTCAATCTAAATACACTTATCATTCAAAATTTATACAAATACACTCTTGGATATGTTATCATTTTGCTGGTGTTTTAGAGTGTGTCTGCCTACTTTTAGTTCTCTATTTGGCGTATTTCTTCAACCCACCATTGGTCGCGCTATGAGATTTTTTCTCACACCAAATTTAAACTTGTGATAACTTTGTTATCATGAGTTAGAATAAGTTCCCTTTCCTTCAAGCTGACTTTTTATCTCTTCCTATTGACCAACCATTTCAAAAAGTATAAATGAAGCGTCCGCAGCTGTGTAATGATATGTCTGATACCGTCGGCTACAAAGTGTGAGACTTTTCCTCATCGCGCGACCACTGACGATAGTGTTTTTGTATCACTCAGTTACGTTACACTTTCGCAACATGCGGGCAAAGTTGATTCATTTCGTGGAGAGCAGATTTTTTTATGCAAATTAATGAGTTATAAGAATGTATGTCCTCATAAATAAATATTTCTTCTTGAGAATGGTAATTTTTATTCATTAATACCCAATAGTATCATCGCCAGTAAAATTAGCAATGATTACGTAATTGTATCAGTAATTGTGTATCTGTGGAAATCAGTTTCAAATGAACACTAAGAGAATTAAGTTAAATCTAAATATAGTGTAATATATTGCTAATAAACGCTATATTATAGATTATCAATGATACATCTGAATGTGAGAAAAAGTCCACACGCGACCACTCGCGTGATAGGTAGCTTAGCGACCACTCCCAGGTTATGTTATTCTACTTAATAGTAATGGATTTTTTGTCAGTTCGTTTCTCTTTGGATACCATTTGACTTCCTACCTTTATGTCTCCCTTAACTCCCATTATCTTCTTTTTCTTCCAGAATAACCCTGCCTTAATAAATACATGTTAAGGTAGGTACTATTCGTTGTTGCATCCTAGAATTTTCAGTGTGAGTACAATGTGACAGATGTTTTGAATGCAAGTCCACAGTAGCTTTTGGCTGGAAAATATATTTATGGGTATTATTTATGGGGTACTCAAGTGACTATGAAGAGAAGTCCATTACGCATTCTTACGGCACCCCAGCCATGTGGTTGTTAATGTGGATGCTGTGCTCAGCGACAGCGGACATCTTGAGACAAAGAACACGTGTGATGTTTGCTCTCACTGATCTACGCACCCACCGTGACCTTTAGGGTGGCACTTTTTTTTATTAATTCGAGTGGAAATGAAATAAATACGCTAAAATTGATCAATTTACTGAAAAAAACGGATGTTTCAGCATTATAGCTGTGCGCCAGGAGTTAAAGTTCAGCTGATTCAAGATAACTGTTTTTTCTGGTGAAACCACTGTTTCTAATGTAGTTACGCCAGTTTAGAGTTGTGGGTGTAGCGAAACTTAACTGTGAAAGTGAATAGGCGGGGCGGGAACTAATTTCGACAGGTTTCCTACCAACCGCTTCCATACCCTTCCCCACCCCCTCCCAACCCATTCAGTATATAACTAAGCACCTATGTTTTTTGGACCACTAGTCTTTGAAGATGATACAGTGTATCGAAACTAGTCGACGATTAAAGTAAATTTGTAGAAAAGCAAAGTATTTTATTTTCCTTCGTTAGAATGGATTTCTACAATGTAAAGGCCTCAACCACTAAGTGTATCAAAAAGTAACGGTATATAGATTGCATTGCCAACTTTGTAAATTAAAAAAAATACACACCCCATCCTCTTCCCACCCCTCCCCCCTTCCTCCTGCCTCAGCCTTCCTCCCCCTCCCCTCCCCGTCACTGCCTTCCTTTCCTCCCCTCACCCTCCCAGTTTATCTAATATAATAATCACCGATATGTCAGTAAATTCCACACAAA
Source organism: Pyrrhosoma nymphula (assembly GCA_963573305.1). NCBI lineage: Eukaryota > Metazoa > Arthropoda > Insecta > Odonata > Coenagrionidae > Pyrrhosoma > Pyrrhosoma nymphula. Next base: position 18,703,841 of record OY754330.1, on the reverse strand, counting down.
AAATTCACGTGAAGCTGAATCTTCATTTTGGCCTCAGACTTTTTTTATCATAATTAAATTAGAAACTAGCAGACCTGCTGGCTGTCAGTCTCTGTCTGGTGTGCTATTGAGGTGAACTTGGTGTTTTTCCTTTTTTTGTTGCACTACTCAAGTGAAAGCAGTGGGAAATGTGGCTAAATGAGTGTATATGTTCCCCAAAAATGAAAAAAAAACATTCAGAATAATTTGTATTCCCCAAAACAGCAATTGAATTGTAACCTATTTAAGTGAAGCCGGGAGTCCCGAGGAAGATAGACTCGCTCTGAAAAAGTGAACCCGGGAGTCTCGAAAAACTTGATGCCCCCGGAATCTTACTAAATTTAAACTCTCAAAAAAACCACGGTTTTTTGCATTTTTCTTTGCACCACCAACTGATAAAAATCCAAAACTACTACCAAATCATACAGACAGAGAATCTACATTTAATGCACCAAACCTCATTTCTTTAGCTCAAAACTCAGATAGAAATAAAGGAAATGGATACAGAATGACTGACTGACTGACACTCTACAAAATTAAAATTTAAATTATAAATAGTGGTTTTCTGTTATTGAGAAAGGTACAAATAGAAATAAAATAAAATAAAGATTGTTATTCCTTCAATCGAATTTTGTATTTCGGTCGAAATACCGAAGGTTTTGCTAAAACGTAACGATTTTTTGCATTATTTTACCGTTTTTTGAGTTTTCGTCACCAATACGACCGCGCTCTTTGTTTAAGTCGAGATTCCGTGTTTATCCATTAACTCAATGATTCTTTGCACTGAATGAGATATGAATGATTCGAAGGGTTCGAATCCCAGTCCGGGAGAATTATTTTTTCACTGTGAATTTCACACAATTGAAGATATGAATGGTTTTTCACAATCAATGTAAATGATGATATTTTCCCCATGATATTCAAAGGGTACTTTCTCTAGTGTATACATATATATTCTGTGCTTGACTACAAAATGTACCTGAAGATGTCGCCTATGCGTTCATCTACATCCACAAAATACCCTGAAAGCCACCACAGGGGTGTGTGGCAGGGGGTGAGTATTCACTAACATGCATTACACTATACCCTGAATGTAGTGTAACTACGACTAATAATGCATTAGCATAAAACGCTAATGGTTGTCACGAGGCGAAGCTTCACTAGCATTCACTACTACACTACAGATATTATCACAATGGAGAGGGACCGTTAATATATATGTATTTTGCAACTACACAAATGGACAGAGACTCAAGACATGTAGAAAACATGCACGGCGTGCTGCTAGTACTTGGTAGCATATAAGGGTTCATGTATTAGGGAGTACCGCTACTACTAAGAGCTACACTACCTATCGACAAACCTAGATAAAAATCTCATTGGCAGCTGTTATGGTCTATTATAGTTCGTGGGAAAAATTGCATTTTTAATCTGTCCGTTCTGTAGTCTAGTTCCCTAATTTTATTCTCACTGCGTTGAAACCGGTCGCATTAAATAAAATTCACTGTGAAATATACAAAGTTTGTATTGATTCTGTCAGGATAGTGAGGTTTGGAGAAGGAAATTATACAGGAAGCATCCAGCTGTATGATATGTTATAAGGGTGTGTTATAAAACATAGACACTATGTATTATCAATCACAAAAATATGAAAAAGTTGGGGCACCAGTTTCGCCACCAATATTTATGAAGTCTTCACGTTCGATCTGAAGATGCTATCGAGGTGAAATTGTTGTCGACAGTGTCAGCTGAAGCGGAGAAACCCTAAAGATGAGTTCCTTAATCAATATCACCTGCAATAAAGCCATGCTCTAAAATCCCGTCCCGTATCGTAGATAATGAATGTTGCTAGAATATCTCGCACACGCATTATTTCCCCTCCATTTATTCCTGGAGTGCTTCCGCATTGTCGTGCCGTGCACGGAGGGGTCACCGGAAGACCCTATCTTCTTCGCAGCGAGGGTATCCTCCTCCTCAAGCTCTCGTTAGAGTTGGAGCACTTGTCCTGCGAAGAGCTTCCTGGTAGGGAGGTCAGGGGGTAAGTAGGGAGGGAGGGTGGGTTTAGGAAGAGGATAGGAGGGAGGAAGTGTTGGTGGGTGGTATTGTCGAAGAAGGCCGAAGAAAGGATTGTTGGGTGCCATTTAAGTTAATTTGAGCGACGTATTTCCCTAGTCATAATGGAGACCATATTTGAGTTTTATTATTTTTATTTCTGTGTGTAAGTCCGTAAGAAGCATGAATTATATATTGCAAAATTAATGTCGCATAAAATAATTATATTATGTCAAAAATTCTCAAAATTTAAATAAATATAACCATTATCTCCATCGTCTCAGGCTCAACCTTGTGGAAGTACATTTTATCGTAAATGAAAAGGAAAACTTTGTTATCTTCCACCAATTTATTCTCAGGTACACCTAGTTTCGACGCAGCGGCGTCATCGTCAGAACTAGTTGTACCTGAGAATAAATTGGTGGAATATAACAAAGTTTTCCTTTTCATTTACGATAAATATAACCACGTAAGTCTCGAACTTGACTCATTTTTTCACGCCGTACGGCTAAAAAAAGCCTCCAAGGCAAATTTTTTTTTGCGAACATGTGAAAATTACTGCGTCGAGTTATTGATTAAATTTTATAAATAGTTGAAAAAACATACCAGCTACACATCTATTAGTTTTTGCCGAAATATAGGAGCTATAAATTCCTAATTTTTTTATCAATGTTTTCCCTCAGGAGCGCACAGCCGTAATATATCCGATGCAAAACAGCTTATATTTTTATACCAATTGTTCAAAAAGTAGTTCTGCAAGTGGTTAATATTTTGATACCATTGGAAATATGAGTTTTTTTCTTTTAAGTGAGGTCAAATTAAGTAAATTCTAGGTGAAGTGATATTTTGCTCAAATTACCTTAAGTACGCATTTGAAATATTATGTGGATGTGGGTTGCAGGATTGAGTTCATGCGACATATATGCTCGTGAGTCGGTGAGATTTTGAGGAGGATAAGTATATGATATGGGTGAGGGGATTACTGTAGGAAGGAGGATGACCGGGGCTAATGCGGGATTGGTCCAACCAATCCCGCACTAGCGAGTTGGATGGGAGTAGCAGCGAGTTTGTGTACGCCAAAGTTAAGGAGGAAGAGGACGACGTGGGAGAGAAGGAATGGTAATGAGGAATGCATTTAGTCTTTCTTATTATGCAAAAGATGCATTTATATACACTCACAAATCTGCGGTAGCAAATATGGACATTCCTAGGGTAAACGTGGTTTAGAGAGATATCAATAACCATCAGATGCAATGCACTTGGCCTCATCATAAAAATAAGAATATCTCATCTATCATATGATACAGATATATACAGTTACTTGCCTCGATATTTTAATATCATTGGAAAGATGAAATTTTTTTCTTTTTTTAAATGAGGTCAAATTCAGTATATACTTTTGTTAAGTGATATTTCGTGCTGACTACCAAAAGGTAGTTTGAGCGAAAAATCACTTCACCTAGACTTTAATGAATTTGGCCTCATTTTAAAGACAAAACTCTCATCTTTCCAATGATATCAAAATATTAACCCATTGCCGAACTACTTTTCGAGCAATTTCACTGAAAATACAAGCTGTTTTACATGGGATAGATTATGGCTGTGCGTTCCAGAGGGAGAATATTAAACAAATTAGGACCTTATGGCACCTAGATTTGGTTAATAAAAACTAGCGGTGTGTACATTGCATGTTTTCTCAACTATTTATCAAGTAAATCTATTACTCACCACAGTAATTTGGGCAGAATCGTAAAAATACCTGCTGTTTTGAAGGGTTTTCAGCCGAACGGCGGGAATAAATGAGTCATGTTAGAGACTTAGGTAGTTTTATTTATTTAATTACTGAGAATTTTGGTCATGCATAACTATATCTTTGCACCATTAATATTAAAATATTTATTTTATACTTTTTACAGACGCTGAAATCAAAGAATAAAATTTGAATATGGTCTCCAAAATGACTAGGGAACTATCTAGCGCAGACTACCTAAAGGGGTCCACCGAACGGACCCAGTCTTTCTCTTCGCGCGGGGCACACACGTGGTCATTCGCCCTTTCCAAGAACTTCGTGGGCGGTGTAGGGGTGGGAAGGTGTTATTGCCTCCCCCTAGCCTTTCTGCTGCTTCCTGCGTGCATCCTGCTCCCGTTGTTCGAAGAGACTGCTCCCTCCTTCAACCCCCCCATGCCGCAGCGCTTAAGGGTACCGTAGAGTGAGGAGAACGGTATGAAGAAAGGCAGGGATCATTATTTCGCGAATGCCAAGGCGTTGCACCGTAATAACCCTACTACTACCCATTTTACCCCGCATTCCTCCCCCTCAACACCCCCTATCTTACTGCCCCCTTGCCACCCCCCCGACCCTACTTGAAAACCCACCCCTCCCGGAAAATAATTCCTCCCCTCATTTTCCTGGGGCTACGGTCGGGTAGTTGCAACTCCTATCTACTCATCCTCATTTCGACGCCTCTCTCTTCTACTCTCCTCTCGCCACAAGTAGACTTCAAAACCTCTGGCCCGATTTCTCTCTCCCGTTCTTCTTCCTTGTTGGTCCACACCATCCTCCGTTCACTGTGCACACTCTTTTAAGTGTCCATAAGTTTTCCGAATTGGGTCACTCTTGAGATGGTGACTCAAACTGCTTTCAAAGAAATGATGGACAGATGGATAGAACTTCAGAATATTCAGGTTCATCCTAGATTCATTGGTAATTGAGCGATGGATTTTGCACTTGCGTTTGGTTTTTTCAAAAATCTTAAGTCGCATCCCTGTACGTTGTTTTTCTTACCTTCTCTTTCTAAACTGGCACCTGCTGACAAGTCCTAATGGACTTAGCAGGACCAAAATTGTTACGATTATTTATAAAGATACATAATTAATGAATATAAGAAACTCTTTTGTTTATACATTAAATTTTGTTATAAATTAACTTTTTAATATGTTATAATGCATTGATCATGTATTGTTTGATGTTGAAAAAATGTCAAATGTCAATGTCATTATTAAGTGAATAAAATAATAATAATTACTAAGTAAGTTTTACCATTGTCCAAATACCCAATAAAATGCCCAAAATACGCTCAGCATGTTCATTTATAACACTTAATTATTTTTAAATTAATCTTTTACCCTTCCATATTTGTATTGTATCGCATTGTGCGTCATAACTTTTTTTTATGTGTAGTAACCGGTATTTTTTATAATTCTCGCGTTGGATTAAAAATTACAGCTATAAGTGGCCAATGAGTTGAACTTGCGATGATAATCAAGGTGCTCGCGTGCTGCAATCACTGTGTTTTTTGGATGCTGGTAAATTATGAATTTTTGCGGAGGTATGGTTACCATATCTTTACCCATCTTTTTAAGATACTATTTGCGTGATCCCACGTAATTGTTGCGACGCGCTGTTTACAAAAGTTTCTGAAACTGCTGCTGATTGATTTTGTTGTGTTCCCAACGAAGATGTATAAAGAAAATTTAATGGAAAATTTCACTGGTGGGACCAAGATTAAACTACAATGAGCAGGTATAGAGCATTCATTAATGCATAGAATAAGTAAGGCAGGCGGATCCAACAGGAAGCGCTTGGCTAAGATAGAATGGGGCACAAAAAGGACGAACCAATCGTTGCATATCGAATGAAACTTACGGAAACAGCCACTCCACTGAAATGTTACTAATTCATGAAGAAAGCATTGAATCCAATATTAAATGGTTAAGTGCCTTATCTGATTCCTTTCAATCATTGGATACATTTTCACTGAGAGGAAATGCAAAGGATAAGTAGGGCCTGTGACAAATTATGGAATAGAGTCCATATTTTCTTAATACCTGAATTAATTTATTTTTCGTTTATATCATATCACCTACGCAATAGTTTTTTTCCAATCAACATATATATAGAGATGTCAATCTACATCTACATCTACAAAATACCCTGCAAGCCACCTCAAGAGTGTATGGCAGGGGGTGAGTAGTAGGGTGGGCCGAAAAACACGAAAGTGTCCGAATTGAATCGCAATAGCGCGGAAAAGTTGCTACCCGTCTCCCTGATCACAAAAAAAGATATATTTTTGAAATCGGATCACATCTTCCGGTCGCACATCTCTTTCGAAATGTCGAAAAAGCGTAAAAAATATGACTTTTTTCGGGATTTTTTAAAATGAGTTACAGTGATTGAATTGCGTTCAAAATCGGTATGTGGCCTCTTCAAAAAGTCCTTTGACTTAAACAAATATACTTATCCTTTTTTTAGGGGGAGGGGGAGTCACTAATCGCGTTAAAATTATCGAAAAATAGTAAAAAACGACTTTTTCGGCATTTTCTCTTTATGAGTTACAGTGATCGGATTGCGTTCAAAATCGTTATGTGGCCTCTTCTAAAGATCTTTTGTATTTAAAAAAATATAATTCTCGTTCCCCACTAATTTAATGGGGGAGGGGAGGGGCATGCATCGTAAAGAACATTATTAGCAAGTACTGTTCTCATTTGAGTCCCAGAGGGTGATCCGAACCTAATATGAAAATCTGTGTCCGTATATTTTGCAACCGTATCTGTCTCTTCTGTTTCAGGATCTGAGGTAATGTTGGTCGTAGTTACAGAGAAATTACCACCCTCATTTTTTACTTGTTTTGCTTTTCTTGCCAGCCTTTTCTTAATCATTTCACTCTCCTTTTGGTCAACTGTTCCTATCTGGCCAATTCTGTGATGCCGCTGTGCATAAAGAAATTTTCTCTCTACCACAGGAACTTTCCTGTTGAAAGGGCATGAATAATCGATTTTAACCGTCTCATCACAGGTAAATTTATTTATTGACTCTTTAATCTTTCGGGATTCATTCCGCGATGTTTAAAATTACAAACAAACAATATTTCGTTGGTCCTCCTGCCAGCTTCATCAGGTTAACTGAACTGATTCATTCTATTAAAATACAACGTAATTAGCAGATTCACATGCGCGACGAAGACAGGGGACGAACTTCTGAAAGCCAAAGACCCGCTTCCCCGGAACCTCTACGGAGGAGTATATGAAGTTTTATGCAGCTGTGGACATCCATATGTAGGCCAGACATGCAGAGCCCTAAAAATACGCCTCCAAGAGCATCATCGGGCAATTAAAAATAATAATTACCGCATTTCTGCAATAGCTGAACACCATCTCAGCGGTCCCACTCATAATTTCAACTTTGAGGAGACTAAATTAATATCAAGGGAGGTACGCTATTACCCAAGATTAATCAGGGAGGCTATAGAAATTTCGAAGAGACCGGAGAACGTCAACCGAGACGACGGTTACACATTGAGTAGAAAGCTTATACGAATTTTTCAAATTTAAAAATACCGGCAACAATGGGAGTCCTCACTCATATATATAAAGACGACAGAGACTAAAGAATCAGTTCAGTTAACCTGATGAAGCTGGCAGGAGGACCAGCGAAATATTGTTTTTTTGCAATTTTAAACATCGTGGAATGAATCCCGAAAGATTAAACAGTCAACACTACATCCGCGGAAGCCTACGAGAGAAATTTATTTATTGTTTTGTTGCAATCACATAGCAGGTGAATTTTGCACTTGCAGGAATATACGTCAAATAAAGTTTTTGTACTGTCAGATATGTATTGTGTGTACTCCTTTTATTTTTCCTCATATTCTTTTGTCCCCGTAAAACGTTTTACGTAGGTAGTAATACTTATCGTGAAGAGTTTTGATACGCTTTATGATTCTAGATCGAGAGACCGTTGGCAAAGATGCCTTAATGAAAATGGTCTCTATATCATCAGCAACGACATTAACTACTGCCGAAAAGCTGACATCCTGTTTTGGACTGGCCGAAGCCAGTGCTAAAGAATATCTTACATGCTGGCAATGCAGTAAAATATCAGTATGCGATGGAAGAATCTGATAGCACAGACTTTGTGGCGGTCCAAATAAAGGACAATGAAAATTCTCACCATACGTCCTCAATTTCATTGTCCAGCTCTCTTCAACTCGAAGATAGGACCGTGCTTCAACTCAAAGAAGCAGTAGAATGCGACTCGTCTCCCCTAGACAAATTAGCCTTGGCCGCTCCCGGAGTGACTAGACCTCTCTGGCGCGTTGCGCGCTGCGGCACAACGAAGTCCTTGCACCGGCTGCCGCCAGCCTGGCTAAAGGCTAGGCCCGCCCTCGCTGAAGCTCCCCTCCCATTTTATACGTAAATAACATTTACTTAAGAATGATCTGAGCAGGATATATTTTAGCTCACAAAAACAATTAAAATTCACAAAATAAAAACGTTCTGGGGTTACTGATTCCTAAATGGCATTCAATAAAAAAACGTATTTTTCCAAAGCGGCTAAGCCGGCCGTTCTAGTTTTTTTTAATCTAGTAGTTTCTCGGAATTCTGAGTATCTTTAGACATTCACCATTCAACATTTACTAAAAGGATTGAATTTACATGCATTACATATCCCCTGCGTGATAAAGTTTCCCGTGATTGAAAGTGGGACGGTACTGTTTGTATGACAGCGATTTCATCTAGATTCTGGATTCATTATGGATCGAAACTGAAAATCATGTAGGTTTTCATAACTTCAGTTTTCAGTTTTTAATTATAATACCTATACAAAGGTTTGTATGATGTCTCTCGGTTTAAACCACGGACGTTTTACCATCTATACTTTTACTGACGGGTAAGTTATAAAAGTTACCGCATATCCTCAGTACTTTTACTTTCTAGTCCCACTGCATTTGAGATTGTATGTTTGAACCATTTAGTCTAATTCTAAATACATATCATATATTTCTACTCGTGGTCCTAGGTAAAAACCAAGGCGGAAAGGGGGAGAGTAACCGGGTTTGTAGATCATGTTTTTTTTACATAGCCTAGCGAATCTGTGGGTCATCAAGCTAACTCTGACCTTCATGCTCGTCACACATGGACTGAAAAACGCGATGGCTTTGTATTTTCAAAAACACAGCGGGATGGAAAAGATTACCGCGGGTGCGTTGAAAAGAGATCGAAAGTAAACATTTATCGTTCACTTTCCCCTGTTATTATTTCACCCCCGGTTGTCATTCCATTCAACTCATTTCCCCCCTGCTACATTTTCCACTCCCCTCATCCCTCTTCTCCCCCTCTCTGCCTCCCCAATCCCAGCTTCCATGGCGACAACCTCATTCCTTATTCATTCCTTTCTCAATCTTCCTTCACACCCACAATCCTCGCATCACCTCCCTTCCCTCACTACCCTCCCTCCCCCAATTGCACCCTTCCCCACCCAACCCCACATCCCCTTCCACACACGTCACCACACCCGATGGCCATTCTTCACCCGATGCTCATTTGGTTTCCTCCCGCCCTCAGCAATCTCCCCTCCCCCACCCCCTTACTCCCCTCCACACCCTCCTCCAGGGTCATAGCTACACCTGCTCCTCTACACATCCCTCCACCCGGCATCACCCTAACATGTAATCCTATCTTATGCCTGTTACTCAAGGTGAAATTCTCCATAAAACAGTTTTATAAAAATTTTTATTGAAAGTTTTATGAATCGTACGTAAAACGTACTTGCTTGCTCACGGTAAAACTATTCATAAAAACCGCAATGTCCTGCCATCTATGAGACGCTTTGCGAACACTTGAAGTGATAAATGCACTCTCTTTTGGATGACTGTTAGGTTAAAAACTATATGTATTGTTTACTTACTTACTTTCTGATCACACTCAACGGTGATAAGGCTCACTAACGCATTCTTCTAACAACAAGAAGGATACTGCCTCAACGTTCCATGAACTTCCAGCCATGTTTGTTTACGTTTTCCTTGTTTGGCTTCCCATGCATACGAGATTATTATCAACGCGATGAGCGGAACGTCTCAATGGTTGTTGCATAAAACGGTTTTATGGAAATAGAACCTGTCCTATTCTATAAAACGTTTTATAAAACATGGTTTTATAAAACGGGTTTATCGTTGGCAAGCTCATTTTTATAAAATTAGTCGATTTTATAAAACGTTTTACCGAAAATTTTACCGTGAGCAATAGGCATAATAGCGAAGGCAGGAAGTGCTGCTGCTTTCACTTCCACTCCTCATCTCCTGCCGTGTGAACGTGCAAGCATGCCCTACTCTCCACGTATGAACAAAATTAAGGACGTTCGTTAGATTCACTCAACTTAAGGGAATTCGACAAAACTTGCTGGAAGCATTAATTATGTTTTCTAAAAGCTACCTGAATTTTTTTTCAAAATTATTTACCGCAGATTTCTTAGGATATTTGATGTGAAAGTGGGCATGAAAGTACATGGGTTCTTATGGGAACGCGAGATGCGACTATCTTTTTTCATCGGAAAAGAACGTTTTCGAGTTACGAATAAGAAAAACAAAAATAATTTAAATCATCTATAGAATAATGTATGAAAATCATTTGATATACTTTATTTTTATTATTTTTGTTTTTCTTATTCTTTACTAGAAAAAGGATCTTTTTGATGAATTAAGCTACTCGTACCTTGTGTTCTCCCATAAGAACCCATGTAATTTTTTGTCCACTTCTCGATCAAATATCTTAAGTAATCTGCGGTAAATAATTCTGAAAAAAAAATCAGGTAGATTTAAGACAACATAAGTAATGCTTCCAGCATATGTCGTCGAATTCTCTTAAGTTGAGTGAAAGCACCGAACCCCATCCTTAAGGGTGACCGTGCGGCACAACCTTTTCAAAAATATTTAATGCTTTCAAAATACCATTGTGACATAATTTTAGGTTTGGCATTGCTGTTAACTTGGTTATTGATACATTTTTAGGATACAGGGACTAGCCACAGTATTTACCTTTCACGGAACCACCCGTAAGTGGTCATTAGTGCGATTTTCCACAGAGGAAAAATCATTCGTCTATGCCGGGATTCGGACCCGGATCCTTCGATTTCGCGCCGAGTGCTTCAATTGGTTACGCTAGCACATTCTCGGTAGCTTGACTGGTCAATCACTTGGCGCAAAATCACTTGACGGATCCGGGTTCGAATCCCGGCCAAGTCAAATTATTTTTCCTCTGTGGAATATCGCTCTAACTGGTTTATCACTGACAATGAGTGAAGAAGCACCCTTTCACCGTAGGTATTGCAGATACAATGAACTGGAACTGGGGCCAAAAGGATGGTAAACCACGTGTACTTTGTGAAAACTCAGCTTATGTTAGGATTCGAAATCGCACAACAATTTGCAGAACCTGAGAACGTAAGGGATTTACTAAAGTGGAGATATTCTGGGTTTTGGAAAGGGTATAAGTCTTCTTGGGGAAAAACTTAGTAAGATGAAAAAGAATTGGAATACCAGGAGGCCTATTTGTAGTAGGACCCTTACCAGGAAACTCCTCCTACGCCACCTATCTCTAAGATTTAATTTAGTACTGCAAAAGAAGGATTAGGACTTTATTTAACACTAGCGGAAGGTACCCGTTGAAATTCAACGGGTGTGAAAAACATTGAACTTATTTTATAAGATAACCACGAAGCCTGAAGAAAAACTGTCAACGTGGTCATTTGAGGATTTCGTAACCTATCTTGTATGTTGTGTTCGTTGTAGTAGACACGTTGACCTTTTTCTAGGTGCCAGGAGAGATGAGTGACTGTTGGTCCTCTTTCATGCACGGGAAACCCAAAAATGGGCCACGCAGACTCATTACTACTTAAATAGCACCCAGGTTGATAGAGGGTCACCTCTTCCCTCCGGTTCTCTTGAGCCGTATTCTGAGTGATTAACAGCTTGATCGCTTCCCTTGTGTACATAAATATATTTGCATTCAATAACTTAATTTTGTTGGGCAATTCAAAGTTGATATGTGCGTTGAGTATCTCAATGATGATTGGAGAGTAGGGTACAATCCAGCTGTTGACAACATCGAAGTGCGGTTGTTCAGACCTGTATATCTCGGAGGCTACGATCTGAGTACTAAACGATAATAAACAACGCCGTGTTTGTTGTACAACAGAGGAATTATTGCCATTACTATTCGCTGCACATAAATATTCTTGCAAGTTTTATTCCTTTATGTGTATCGTTTACTACGTAAGTGTTCCCTCATAGCAGCGCCCCTTAGAGAGCTACTTTGAGAATAGACATTGATGAGTATACTTGTTGTAAATATGCATTGAATTTATCGATTATCCCCCGAAGCAATCTACCATGGGACCCTTGGGACTCTGGGCCCTTCTTTTACATATTTTCCTTTTGTGTGCTATCTTGGGCCTACAGGAAAACTTAAATGCCAGAGGCGTGAATATCCTTTGAAAATCAAATCTCTGGTTGTCAAGGAAATATGCTATTGCTGATTTCAGAAAAAAATGTGTGATTTTTCAGCAAAAAACATGATATTCAGACAATTACGATGCGCAAAAGAAAATCGATTGAAAGAATTAGAAACCTATTTATTCAGCCATGCGATGAAAAAACTCTTAGCCCTCTATCTTTAGTGAAAATAATTTTAAAAAGCAAAAAATGGATCCACTGCACCGAACCCAATGCTTAGCATGGACCACCAGGGCTTTGGGGGCCCTGAGGTCTTTTAAATATATCCTATGTTACACCAAGATAAATTTTCTCACTACATGCCAAATTTTAGCTCAATCGGTTCAGGGGTGTCATTTTGTAATCTCACTTAAGTGAGAATACGTCATAAAATGTGGAAAGTTACGTCATTTTTCGTAGTTTAACTCCGCCACCCTGGCGGCGTGACCATCTTCGGGTCTCAAGTGGTAAACTGCCGGTCTATTTATTTGATTCATCCGCTCTGTCGACTCTTGATCCGTATCTTTCGACTCTTGATCCGTTTCGCTTGGCTCCGCATTTCATTAGTTCCATCTCACCTGTCGTGAGGAACGTGAAATGAGTGAGCCACCATCGGACCTTGGCCGATCGTGAGTCGATCATTAAGAGAGCGAAACGGATCTCCCGCCTTACCGCAAATAGTCATTAAAATGGTGAGATTACAAAATAACCCCCAATAATATTTGCTTGATTGAGCAACAGACAGACAGGCACTATTCAATTTTTATACATTAGTATGATAAGGTAGGCCGCACTTAAAATACATGGCTAAGAAGTTTAGGATCTATTGGTAAATAACAAAGGTATAAAATTGGAAAAAGATGGGAGGAAATCCGCTATATTTAGTAAAAAAAATGAAGATAATAATGAATGATATTGCCATCGTAAAATCTAGGATTGGAGCTCAATCATTCACAAAGGAAGCAAATAAGATTACACCTTATAACCACCAACTATTTTATACTTCTGATACCACACGAAAGTAATTCGACCAATCGTACAGAAAATGGATGATCGACCCTGGGAATGGATGTTCTGGATACTCCTTTTCCCGCAAATGTTTGGTGATTATAATAGAGTCACGAATACCAAAAATAAGCTCCCGAACAATTATGCTATTCAATCTTATAGCCATTTAAGGTTTTTTTTTCATCAATTTGTAACTTTAGGTTACAAATCCCCAGAATCCGACCCCTAGGGTAGCATTAATAATACCTTACACGTATAGTACTCGTAGCGTAGTAACACTACTTCATAATTTACTTGCTGATGTACAGATGTTTCCTTGTTAGATACGCATAGAATATGCTTGATCTCACTCTTAATGATCATTCTAAATGTGGAAAGAATGGGCGAGGGTACAAATAATTTTCTACCATGCTGTAAGTTTCATAAAATTTAAGGATACGGGGATATACCTATTTCGGAACCGTCTGTGTTTTCTACGTTCTGGGAAGCAGAAAACAGTTCAGATATGATTTAAGGATAAGGGATACTAACATTAAAGTTTAACACGGATTGTAATCCGGGACCCTTCGCTATATTCATAACGCATTCCCACTTTCTATATCAAAACTTCGATACCACCGTCCTCAACTGATACAAATGTGAGTTCCAACTATATATTTGAGAGCCATGGAAACTGCAATCTGCTTGCCTTAAATGGACGTTTTACAGTCTGATTTTTAAAGGGACTAAGAACTATAAAACAACTTATTTCCGTGCGCAGAATCTTAACTTACTTAGTGTTTTGTACCTTTTGAAAAATAACTGAATTCCTGTCTCAGGAGTGTGTGCCAATATTTCGTGATTTGAATGAAGTAGGTTATGGCTCGGAAATGCAAAAAAACGAAATGAATGCATTAATGCAATTTCGTCCTTTACCATGATCAGTGAGTTTTTTTTCAAATTTAAAAATCTTTCACTAATAATGACCCAAAAAATGGAGGTTATTTTCTGGTGATTTTGTACAATTTTTATAATATATCACAAAATTATACCTAAATTATCCCATGACCGTCCTTAACTCTCTTCCACGTGTTAGAGAACATAAATACAATTTTATTACGATACAGGAATATTGGCACCTATGAAGAAAATATACCTGTTTCCACCTTCGTTCAACAATCCTTTGTGTTTGTGGGAGAGTTGGGGGGAGAGTTTTTGTTGAAAATTGTTGGAATATTCAACAGTGTTATATTTATACATTGGGTATTGGAGAAATTGGTGAATGGATATTGTTTGAAGGGTAACTTTGGAAGTAATTAAAATGTTTCTTGCGATAATATCAACTCCTTAACAGAAAGAAAGGGAGGTCAGTGGTATTTTTTTTTAGGACTCGGGAATTCTATCGAGGGTTTTCGTTTTATCCCTATTCTCCCATAGAGGGAGTAGGCGTAAGAAGGAAGGGAGGTGGACAAAAGAGCAATAAATGGATACTGTGAGCCAAAAGAGGGTGAGGAAGGAGGGGAAGGAGCGAGAAGAAGAAATAGAGATGAGGGGAATGAGTGGGGGGGAGGGGTGCAAATTTTTAATCTCCTCCCGCCTTCCTTTCCATAGCTCGAGACTTGATATTTGTTTTTCCCTTTGATTTCTTGCCGCTTGTATTAACGAGATGGAAAAAAAGAAGAAGTTTTGCAAAGTCTGCAGGGAAAGTTTCACGGTTTGAAGTGATTAACTCGGCGCTCTCCCTTCTCCTCTGCTCCTTCTCTTTCTCCTCCTCCCCCGTCCATCTCCCGTCCCCTTCTTCAGACAGGGGAGAGCGGGGAAGGGAGGGGGGTTTTTTAGAGTCTTATCTCCCGCGCCTCAAGTGTTCCTTCGGTTCGGCCACTTTTTTCCCGCTTCCTTACAAAGTTTTTAATTTTTTTAAATTTTTTTAAAAATAATTCTTCTTGTCCCTTTTTTTTAATACACGGCGTATCGTCGCCAGAAATACGGTGTCAGATGGAATATTTCGTCCGATGGGTTTTTTTCTGCCTTGAGGGAAGAATGGGGGACTTGGGATCTTTTGCGGTTAAGGATGGGAAAATAAAGGTGTACAGCGCCCGCCGAGGTCGCTACGTCCATTTGCATATCCTTATGGGATGCGAATATTTTCAGCCGGTCGGAGACAATGACAGTCATGGGGAGGGAGGGTGAATTGATTAAAAATTCGGCGGCCTCATTTTGCAAGGGGCTTACTCTCATGCGACTGGCATTAAAACTTTGAAGCGTCCCCATTTTCCGCCCATACGTCTCGGACTCTTCTTTTGTAAATTGCGAGTATTCAGGTGCCCAACATAAATTTTCTTTTTCTGGATTGTCGAGTTTCTAGTCTATTTCTAGCCATAATTTTAAGCAATGGAATGAGCAATTGAACACATGAACGATTCTCTATTCCGGCATTGCATTAGAAGAGATTATCGTCATTCTTTCTTTGTTATTATAATGCTTCATGTGCTGATATTAATTCTGGAATATTTTCTGCTTTTAATTAATGCAGTTGGTTTCTTGAAATTACTTTTTGCTTTAATTACCTAAACTCAGAACTGATACAGTTTATTTATCATTTATTTCCTTAAAAAAAATCTCTCTTCTCCTGTTTCCTGACCATCTGTTAGCGTACTCGTAAGACACTTTGAGTCCTACTTCTTTCCCTTTTGTGCCCATTGAAGGTGGTTTGCGCGAAATAAGATCCCTAGTCATAGTGGAGACCATATTCAAATTTTATGTTTTGCTTTCAACGTCAGTAAGAAGTATGAAATAAATATTGTCATATTAATGGCGCAAATATATAGTTAAATTTGCCCAAAAATGTCAGTAATTAAATAAACAAAGCTAAATAAGTCTCTAAATTGACTCATTTTTTCCCGCCGAACGTCTGAAAACCCTTCAAAACAGCAGGTGTTTTCGCGATTCCGTAAAAATTATTGTGGTGAGTGACAGATTATTTTTTTATAAATAGTAGAGAAAACATGCAATCTATACACCGTTAGTTTTTTGACGAAATCTAGATGTTACAAATTCCTATTTCCTTCAATATTCTCCCTCTGGAGCGCACAGCCGTAATCTATCCCATGTAAAACAGCTTATATTTTCAGGCAATTTGCTCGAAAAATAGTTCGGCAAGGGGTTGATATTTTGATATCATTGGAAAGATGAGAGTTGTTTATTTAAAATGAGGCAAAATTCATCAAACTCTAGGAGAAGTGATTTTTCGCTCAAACTACCTTAACTCTGCATGTTATAGAAGACTTGCGGGAGAAATGTAATTATTGAAAGGTTCTGTAATTCATGCCAAAGCTATTTATTAAACATTTAAAAGTATATTTTCTCGGTCATTAGCCTTTCTTGGGACGTAATATGGTGGATTTTAGTTAAAAATTACGAGAAATGTACATGCTTTTTTCACTCTGGATGTGTGGGAGACATATTAACATATGTTGCCAAGGATTCCATTAGGCTAACAAGCTCATGATTTCAAATGGGGAAATACAATTTTTTCTTTCATGTGGAAATGTTTAAAGGCACGTTTACATTTTGCCTCCTACGCAGTTACGTGTGGAGATATTCTTTGTCCATTAAGCGTCTGGGTTGGATACAACAAATACTCAGAACATACAAAATGGCTAATACATATATTCGTAAACCTAATAAAACCCATGGGAGTAACGTAACAGATGAAGGCTATAAAAATGAAAGAGGCTTTATAAAATATCCGAAGGGACGCTCCCGACACGAAGTTTCCACCGCGAGCATTATCGCAAATGAAAAATTAGCAGCTATGCGTTACACTGTCTTTGTTCACATCGAGAGAAACACTGTGTGCTGCCATCACAATCAACCAACGAGTTGAATTAAATGCCTTGCACGTTGAATTTTGCTCGAGTATTTATGAAAATGGTCCACGGGTCCATTTCGGAGTTTTAAGCTTGAGTGAAATATGAAGGAATCTGAAAATACTCCACGTTTAAAGGGCGTTAACCTTTGAATAGAGTCCGTACACCTTCTCTTTTCGAACTGATTGCGTTTGACGTGAAAAAAGTCATGTACATTTTGATGAGAAGTCTGAGTCTCTTTCATATATATCTCCCAAAAAAACTGTCATTCTCATACTCGGGATAAAGTAAGGTCGTAGTGAAAATTTATTTTCTAAATCCCCAACGATGAGTCTAATGACTCGAAATTATAATTATTATCACCAAAGATATTTCTGTTTTTCTTATTTTTTATTCATTTGCATTCTGCTGTCCTCCCTCCCTCCTCGAAAACAGCGGAGGCGTATGAAAGGGATATTCCTTGGGGTTGTCTCCATTCTACACGTCACAACATCTTTTTTACATCTGGTAAGAGAGCATTGGTGCATAAATGCGTGAAAATCAATGAGAAGTGGTAGAAATAATTTTGTAGGAAGACGTTTTTCAAGCATCTGAACAATGGTGTCGCATAATGAACAAGGCTTACCTCAGAAATATGAATACATGGCATCACCAAGTGCAAATTATAGGTATGTTTTGGCGTGTCAGAACACACGTGATTGAAGTACCTCTGAATCATACCCAGCATGCAGAGATGAGCAGACGAGATCTTATTGTGAGGTTTAAATATGTTCCATTTTTGAGGAAATAATTCATGCATTCTCTGTTGGAGATTTTATTATTTTTAGACTCTAATCAGCACTAAAATCTTATGAAAAAAGCTTACGCATATAATTTACATTCTATATATGTACCTCTGCTCATATAAGGGGTCGTGCATAAACTACGTTGCTGTTTCTGGTGATTTTTTACCCCCTCCCTTCGTTGACAGCCGTAGTTTTTTTTCCCAACCCCTCCCCGCCACAATGTGATATAACGTTGTCTTTACATATGAAACTTTCAATTCAAAAATATTTTCTCAATTGTTGCGTGAGTTTATTTTTTAGGACTAGGTTGAAATAAGACAAATAAATTAGTCGAACTAGATATAATAGAACTAATATCTCTCTAGATCTAATCTCAATTGAGACAAGTAATATACATTTTTAAATTCTTAAAATCAACCATGAATCACGACGCTAGGTGCTGTGCTCATCTACTTCAAGTTCTCTATCCCCTCCTCACATTTCTGACTGCTGCCTTGAAAAGTGTTGCAAAGAGGTCGCTATTCAACCCGCGAGAAGGTTAAAATGTTAAACAATGTTATGGTACGAAGACTTGCAGCATTGTAGAGGCAATGGTACTGTTACATTGAGTTAATGTAGTAGTTTGTGGTGTAAGCAACACCCCGCGCGCCCTTCCTCATGTTAAATTCTGCAATATTGTGGACGCAATGTTGACGAGTAAGAAACGTAAACAGGCGCATTGTAATAACTACGTTACTTTGAGTGAACCCCCCCCCCCCTTTCCACCTCGTAACCCGCCGTAGGTCTTGAGGCGACCCCCTCCCTCCCCTAAGTTGGTAACGAATTCCATGCACGACCCCTTACGGCGTCATTTTTCCTTAGTACAAAATATTATCTAAAATGCTTGATTTCTCGGCAAAAATTTCTCGAATTTCCATATCCTGGGAATGAGTAGAATGTAACCCGGTTTCTTGAATTATGTAAGATTAACGCATAAAATCGGTCTTTTATTGCGATGGTCTTTTCATTCAAGGTTAGAAAATGTATTAGGCGTCACTTGGTGGAAACGTCTAGCGTTCAGAACGTTCACGAAAAGAAGCCACGCATGCTGAACATCTATTTTATCTATATATCTAGTTTACTATCTATGTTCAATGGTTTCAAAAATGTCTGACAACTTACGTAAGAATGGGAGGGGAACTTTCGTGAAATCTTACGTTGTCTTAAGGGGGGGGGGGGGGGGGGAGAGGAGAGAGTTAAAAATTGGTAAAAATTACCTTACGTAATACTTGAATGCCTTATGCCTGTTGATCACGGTAAAATTCTCCATAAAAGAGTTTTATAAAAATTTTTATTGAAAGTTTCATGAATTGTACGTAAAACGTACTTGCTTGCTCACGGTAAAAGTATTCACAAAACCACAATGTCCTGCCATCTATGAGATGCCTTGCGAACACGTGAAGCGATAAATGCACTCTCTTTTGAATGACTGTTAGGTTAATAACTATATGTATTGTTTATTTACTTACTTTCTGATCACACTCAACGGTGCTAAGGCTCTTAACACATTCTTCTAACAACAAGAAGGATACTGCCTCAACGTTCCATGAACTTCCAGCCATTTTTGTTTACGTTTTCCTTGTTTGGCTTCCCATGGATACGAGATTATTATCAACGCGATGAGCGGAACGTCTCATTGGTTGTTGCATAAAACGGTTTTATGGAAATAGAACCTGTCCTACTCCATAAAACGTTTTATAGAACTAGGTTTTATAAAACGGTTTTATCGTTAGCATGCTCATTTGTATAAAACTAGTCGATTTTAAAAAACGTTTTACCGAAAATTTTACGGTGAGCAACAGACATTAGGGTTAGCAGACAAGGACTTTACCACGCCACCACCGAGGCCGGATCCGAGCTCTGACCCTCTGGGTGGGATGCCAGTTCTCTAAGCCTCCACGCAAATCCAATTTCCTTCGGAGGATTGGTATGCTGAGTTGGTAGGGGAGGGACGAAGGACGACCGCCTGCCGGGAGTTTCGTGAAATATTCGTCCTATGACGTCTTTAACTTCCGCGCGGACTCGCGCCACTTATTCTGGGAGTTATTGGACATTTGCGAAGCTCTTCACATTCCCTTTTCCTCCGCAAACAAGAATATTTCCCAAAGGTCGGGAATTTATCCTCTTCCCTCATTCGAATGCACCCACACACATACAGACGCAAAACCCCCTTTCTTAAACCGTTCCCTCCACTTTTACCACCCCCTTTTCCCCGCCGTGTATGTCCCTTTGGAAACCAATGGGAACCACCCTCACTCACACCTCAAGTCAGACTCTTCGCCCCCTCTGTAGCAAATGAAGACATTCCGCGACGCGACACCCATTCCTCTCGCATACCCCCACTTCCTCCGTCGTCTAATTCCCTCCTTCACACTCCCTTGTAGTCCACCCCTCACCCCGACGCTCCCTCGAGTCTCTGACTGATGGACTCACTCACCCAAGAGCGAAACTACTCAACGCCCAAATCCCCTTACTCCGCTCATGCCATAAACTATTCATTGTAATTTGTTCCCGGGTTACATGCTAGGAGGAGTCGTTCATGAAAGAACTGCAACTCACCTTATTATATCAACAATTCCATGCAAATTGTGCAACTTCCATATTTCGCTTATTGCTATGACTGCATTCATTGTGGTTTTATGTCCAGTAAGTAGTTATGCATTTTGAATAAACAACTTCGTACTTTTCCACGCTTTGTTTAAAAACTGCGACCGGTTTCATTTTAATAAGGAATCTTCTGGCACATTCTTCTGCCCTAAGCTTCAGAATGTGCCAGAAGATGCCTTATTAATATAAAAAAACCGGTTGCAGTTTTTTAAAATTAAGTGTGGAAAATTACGAAGTTTTTCAAATTCAAAATGGATATTTAATATTTTAATATTTAATATAATTACAAAACGTTACAAGCAGGCAATCGCCTGGTGGTAACATTAATCTAAGCATGAGAAAATGCACATGAAATTTTCAAAACACTTCCAAATAAACCATTACAGAATAGAGGAACACTTATTTCTAAAAATTTTAACGTTAGCTGGAAATTTCTCAAAAGTTATTTCAGGTAACTCATTCCACTCCTTTATACCTCTATTTAAGAAAGATTGCTTCAAGGTATCATTTTTTGCTTTCTACATTTAATTTTGTACCTGTGGTTATTTCTTCCTATGTAGCAGGGTGAGTCTAGCCTTTGATTTATTTCCTCCCAAGCCCGTTCTTCTGTAATTGTTTTGTATATACCGCATAACCTGTTTATGGTTCTCCTTAATTCCAAAAGTTTCCAACCCAGATACCCCAGCATGGCTGTGACACTGCCACACCTTTGGTGCCCGCCTAAAACATACCTGGCTGTCTTCCTTTGTACTTTCTCCAGCTTGAAAATATCTGTTTTCGTATGAGGATCCCACACTACAGTTGCATATTCTAATACCGGACGAACCATAGTCCTGTAGGCCATTTATTTGGTTTCTTTATTACTCTCCTTAATATTTCTCATCACCCAGTGCAGAGATTTAAAAACTTATTATTATCTGTCACTTCCACGAAGTCAAGCCTGGAACAATCAAATTTTTCAGTAGTAGGTAGTTACATATTAATTTTAACTATTTCAAAAAGTTAAAAAGTTATTTTAACTTCCCGAATAATCATTGTTTTCACTTATTTTTATGGTTAATTAATTTTTATACATATTTTATTCCTTATCTTTCCATTACTTCAGCTTTACTGAGGCAATAAACATTGACCTTTAGTTCTCAGAATTACTTTTTATTTCACTATGCTCCTTTTAAAAAGTTCTAACCTCTCACTTGAACTTTTGAAACATGCTTTGAAAGCTGCGAGAAACTTTCATTTCTCTTCTCTTCTTTTGGAGATGATCGTCAGCGTTAAAGTTGAAGGAATACTTTTAATTTAAAGTCTAATGACATGAATGCCTCATTCATTTGTTTATCATGTACATGCGTACATGTTTTCTGTAATTGGATTTATATCGTTCCTTATTTATTTCTCAGTGAAAGTATTACAATCGAGTCGTTATAATAACATTATTTTATACCTCTGTGCTCCACCACTCATTTTTACGTTATTGTGTTCTCTTGACTGTTGTATATTTCTGTCGGCATCTCATCTCATCAGTTTCATGTCAACATTGCATGCATAAGCACATTAGTCTCTGATGTAGTGTAGGAGAAATGAGGAAACCATGAGACTAAGCTGAATGACTGGAAATAGAATTTTGACCTATCCCGCCATTGAATTGAATTACAAGGACGAATTAAGGTGCGATCCATCCATCGTCGGCATAGTATTCGATAGCCAAACAGAGATTCCCTGGTCCATATCCAGCCTTCGCAACTTTCATGATTTACGATGCTTATGGCTGCTTGGTGGCCGCAAAGCCTCTCGGGTGCTGGATGGAATGTGGCTAGAATCCTTTTGGCCTTTTTTTTTTCATTCCCATCTCACCAGCCGAACACAAATTGCCATCGAACATTCATTCGAATGAAGACTCGCGAAATTGAACGAATCGTGATTCCACGGAAATTTAATGAACGAAGACTCTCTGAATCCAAACCAGCGACTCGGTTGCCAGAGTTTATCACAAAACCCAGGATACTTTACGAGATGTTTTACAACCCAATTTCCGACTCGGTTCTTTTTTCCTTCGCGATAGAATCAATGCGTTTTATTGAATCTCAGGCACTCACGACTGCAGTTTGTACTGGGTTACTAATGAAAACATTCTGATTGCTATGAGTGATGATTATACATTTAATTCTCCCATGCTGCATGTCATAACGCGTACGAGTTAAAGATACACACGTTGAAAATTATATGTAAACAACCTGAAGATATAACTCTGACTCTATGATATGACGAAAACTGTAGAATTTCAAAGTCATTAATATATTAATGTGGTTTGAGCGAGATAGATCCCTAGACATAATGGAGACCATGTTCAAATTTTATTTTTTGATTAAAAAGTCTGTAAGAAGTATGAAATAAATATTGTAATATTAATGGCGCAAAGGTATAGTTATATATGATCAAAATTCGCAGTAATTAAATAATTAAAGCTGCATAAGTCTCTAACTTGACTCATTTTTTCCCGCCGTACGGCTGAAAACCCTTCAAAACAGCAGGTTTTTTTGCGATTCTGTAAAACTTACTGTGGTGAGTTATATATTATTTTTTATAAATAGTTGAGAAACATGCAATCTACACACCGTTAGTTTTTGACGAAATATAGGTGCTAGAAGTTCCTAATTTGTTAAATATTCTCCTTCTGGAGCGCACAGCCGTAATCTATCACATGTAAAACAGTTTAAGTTTTAAGGCAAATAGCTCTAAAAGTAGTTCGGCAACGGCTTGATATTTTGGTATCATTGGTAAGATGAGAGTTTTTTTCTTTAAAATGAGGCCAAATACATCAAATTCTAGGTGAAGTGGTTTTTCGCTCAAACCACCTTAAGTCTATGATTACACGTCGTTTACCGTAGCTATGGTATTCTGAACGTAGGATACACGGCGCAAGTGTGATCACCAAGTGAAAGTTAGCTTCGTTCGATCACTCATACGTTTCATTTACTTCCTTTTTCCCTTTTAATTTTTTGGGGAAAAAAATTGAAATTAGCCTCCCCATTGGCAATACGCGAGGGAAGAGGGAAGGAGCTCCATTTCCAACGGAGAGAAAGCAGTCGAACTTGATTTGGTTCGGAACAAAGGATGGGAATCCGAATACTTATATAACTCACACTTGCGCGCTCTGGACCCCCTGAAGGGATGATAGCGGGGTAGTAGGGGGGGGGGGGGGGGGAGGGAGGGAAGGGTAGGAGGAGAAAATAATTGGATATCTCGGCATTAACAGACGCAGCAGAACGGAAAACTGAGAGAGAAGAGAGGGAACGAGTTTTTCGGAGAGAGAGAGAGAGAGAAAGAGAACCTTTCATTGGGACTGAAAAAACGGCCATAATCCGGAGAAAATGAAAGATAAAGCAGAATTATGAAGAGGGAATTGAAAGATTGGGGAGATAAGATTTTAAGTGGAATGAGGAAGGGGTGGGAGTTGGTTCCCATTGGTGACGGAACGAGACGACAATGAGAGTGGGTGGGGGAAGGGAGGCTAATGATATACCGAGTGGGATAGGGGGGGAGAGAGTTTAGAGTTGATGTGGAGAAGGGAGGGAGTGGTTGGGAGAGGACGAGACGAGGGTTCTGCGATATCAAGATTAAACGTATCGCGGGGATCTAGCGGCGTGAAGACAATCCTCTATCTCCACTCCTAGAGTATTGCTCTCCCCCAACATAATGCTCTCCCCCCTTTCCCTTAAAACCCCACAGAATGCGACAGACGAGAGCATATCCAGCGGACTGGACGGGTATTTGAGGCATGGTGAGTGAGTTTTAAATTGCGACGCTGCTGCCTTGGATGTGGATAGTGTATGCGTCCTTGCTCAGGATTTGTGTAATACCTTGAAATGGAATAAGGGGGCATCATCACTGAATCATGACAACCTATCAAAAGAAAAGTACCCTGACAATAGTTTTTAAAATCATAGTTAAAGTTGATTATAGTTTGGTTTATACAGTTAGAGATTGTACGCGATAGGTACTTAATAGCGGGGACGAAGGACCAGACGGATCGTGATAAATGAAAATCCAAAACTTCAAGATTATGACTTTATGACAAAAACTGAATCTCATACAGAACCGTTCCACTTGGCGTTCAAAAGCTGACTGCCTGCCCACGGCACCGGAACACGTGGGGCAGTCACACAACTTGACCCATTTTTCCAACTCAAACTTGACTTCCTTGGTACAGAAGAACAACGCGGCGGGAACTCGAACCCGATCACAAACACTTCAAACAGAGTTCTATCCATAATGTATGGGTTCTGGAGGTAGATGGTGAAATTAATCATTACTGATGGATTATTGCCAAATTATCGGTGCTTAGCAGTTTGTTTCCTGTAATAAATTCGGTCCATTACATCAGTAATATGTCTGTAGAAAATCATTTTAATGCAATGGAGAAAACAATTGCAAGTGGATTATTGCCAACAGTGATGCAGTCTTCTCAAGAGTTCGATGAGGTACAGCGAGACAGCAGATGCGGTGCCGGAAGAGTATAGTGTTAAGGTCATTGAATTTGGTTCATTCATTCATTACAGTAATCTACCAGTTAGAGGTAGGTTATGGTGAAAGTCAGAGAATATCCAACGAAATCTTAGATGTGTCGTGCCCTTTCTACCTCTAGTATTTCTTTCTTCATCTCAGCATAAGTCCTACCTTTCTTCATCCCGTCCATAAAACCGATTCTCTTCCTTCCCCTTCCCCGCTTACCCAACATCCTACCCTCTATCATGGCCTTAAGCAAACCACCGTTTTATTTGCTTTCCCATGGATACGAGATTATTATCAACGCGATGAGCGGAACGTCTCATTGGTTGTTGCATAAAACGGTTTTATGGAAATAGAACCTGTCCTATTCCGTAAAACTTTTCATAAAACTCGGTTTTATAAAACGGTTTTATCGTTTGCAAGCTCATTTTTATAATACTAGTCGATTTTATAAAACGTTTTACCGAAAATTTTACCGTGAGCAACAGGCATTAGGATTGAATCCATATATCTTCTTCTTATATATAAAAATTCAGTTTGCGTATGTTAGTGACCGCAAAACTCGAAGAGTAATCGGTCGACTGACTTAAAACGTTGGTGAGTTGTTGTGCGCGCGCCCAAAAAGGTTTATAAAATTATAAAAATGCAAATTTTGGGGGTGTTTTTACCCCAATATCGTTAACTTTTACTCCTATAAGAAAGCATTGAATTCGGTGTCTTTTTATTTGCTTATTTAAACTACTTGCACTCAAGATATTGAAGGGAAATTGAAATCATAGAACGCATAAAAGAAGGCAGTGTTTAATTATTTCATTCAATTTCCTTATACGCTTCGTTTTTGTCCAAGAATTGCGTTTTTATCTCTAAATTCATCAATTGTTCTACCTTTTCAACTGTAGAAATTTCCTTGGCAACCAGCTATGGCTATTCACTCGGACTCCAGCATTTGAAGGTCAGGTTCAGTGACTAATTTGATAGTTGAAGTCTAACAACTAGAGTTCTCCGTTTGGATTGCCTTCTCAAACAAGGTCTATCGCTTCAAGTGCGTTGGATTAAATCTGGAAAATCCATGCTTCTCACATGGTCAATTATATGTTGCATGTTCTCAAGTGGTGCAGCCGAAAAATTTATTTGATTTTGCAGAGGGCGGTAAGACCAAAAATATTATATATCGCGAAGCACTTCAATGGACGACTGGACGTGGCTCCGCCCATAAACGTTACAGCGAAGGTCACGTGACCGATCCAGCAGCTATGTGGGAAACCAAGCCACCAAGTTTACCGTGCCCGGCTTGACTCGTGTGTTTATCGTCCGTTTGTGACTGAAGCTCTCGTTCGTCCTTGGTTGATAAAGCGCATTAATTTGCGATGGTGCAGTATTGTGTGGTACCCGAGTGCAAGAGTAGTGCATTTACAACTAAGATATTCGTTTTCATTCGTTTCCAAAGGACAAACATTTGAGAAAACTTTGGGAGGTGAAGATACGGCGTGACGACAGAGCAAATAGAAAAATATCCCAGCATATGAGGGTATTTTCACTCCAATTCAAAGAGGTGGATTTCCGCGAGGAAATTTTAGGGCAACGCCGATTAAAATCCTTCATCCTTCCAATCATGCCTTAAGATCATTTATTTCCATTTAAGCATTACTTTTTTACCTCGCTTTCACAACCACGTCCTCGTCGAGAATGCCATGGCCAATGAACATGTACATTTTCACCCATGAAAATGTTAAAAATTCACTTAAATGAGTTCTTCAAAATAATGCATTAAGTTGCCATTACTCAATAAAACCTTATTTGTTTACGTAATATCTAATCTTCATCAATTATAAAGGCAGTAAAATTGTTTCTGCATCATTTGAACGGAGACCGATATATTTACGATGAGAGAACTATCGTCTATCTGCCCTTCAGTTACAGATTATTTCCCATTATGAATTGAACGTAATATGTAATTGCTACTGGCCACAGGATAACCTTATAATATACGATAGAATAATTTCATACTCTGTAATGCAATTTACCATCAACAAAGGCATGTTTCCCATCCCTTATTACTTCTTATACGGAAGACGAACACTACAAAATCTTGGTTATAATTAAAGAATTTCCCAAGCATATGTACAAACAAGTATACTAGGGTTGAAATAAAAAGAGCACACCACTTTCGTGTATCGTAATGGTAAACTTAAGTAAAAATCAACAATTCCAATGTCGCCCTGTGAAACATCACGTAAATGGGGTCTTCTTCAGAGAAAAATAATTCATAAACTTTTCATTGCCCTCAAAAACCTCAGGTGTTTACTAAGTAGCCAATCCTCAACAATTATAAAGACAGTAAAATTATTTCTGTTTCATTTCAAATGAGACCGATATTAACATTTTCTATGCCCATCTCTCGCTTACATTTACGTTCGCGTCATTGCCACTACAAACTTTAACAACAGTCAATGGGAGCTCCCAGGCCATTACTGCCAGTTGAATAAGAAATCACAGAGTAGAATAACATATATTACAATAATGATAGTTCTCGACCGAAGGACTACATGCGGTACTTGCATGTCAAAACAGCCAGTTACAAAAATACAAATGTCAACATGAGGTATACGACTCGTCGATAGCTAATAAGGTTCACTACTATCACAAACTTTACATACATTATTTAATACTTTGGAACGCAGGCATTATTTACATAGATAACTTTAAAATGTAATGTTAAAATCTTCTTACAGCAGAAAACTCACATTAGCATTCACCGCTCTGCCATAATATTATCGTAAGTCATTTTATAGAATATGTGGAATAGATTGCTTCAAGCTTGTAAGTTAAAATGTATAGCTTATAATGAATAAAAATTATTATATTTATAATTTTAGATATTTAAGAGGTAAAATAATTATAGATTATAGGTATGAGGGAATGAATATTTCATCGAAGCTAGAACGCCAGCTTGCTTCTCATTGGCTGCTGAAATTTTCAAATTACAATCATCACAAACACTAGTTTTTCCCGAGCTGTTTATTACCCGGCTCGATTCAGAATACGGACTTGAGCTATAGGTGAGGTGTGGAATAGATTGATCGTAGAATAGCGCGCCCCGATTCAGAATAGGCCTCCATCATAGTACTACAAAATATTTAGTAGTATCATGGCATCCATGTAGCCGCATATAAAAGACGATAACCTTCCCTTATAATGCGTTGGCTTCTTTCCATTCCAAAATACGTCAAACACGAGCCAAAACTAATGATTTTTTAAACTCTTATTTACCCCACGTTATCCCCACGAGGTTTTCCAGGTTATTACAAGTTACTGTTACCAACCCTTTGCTACCAATAAACAGTGAGGTGAGGTGTCGCGACGTTTCCCACATCTCGAACACTGCCACCTACATCATGAAAAAGAAAGTTCTATGCTCCGCCCACTTCCAGTCGTCCATTGATTTTTTCAAATGTAATATAATACACTAAAAATCGTTGTCTTTCATTTATTTTTTACATTCAAATGTGTCTGCTTTGTATATGTGTACCTACTTAGAAAGAAAATGAAATTATACAAATTATTATTATTATTGAAAACGTACATATAATGTAATAATGTTTGACTGTCTTTTATACAAATCTAAAGTTTTACTCTGATAATGCTGACATTTTGCAGACTAATAGTTCAAGACAGGAAAAAATTATAGGCTATTTTAAAAAGATCTCAGGGCCCCAAAAGGTCCCAAAAAGGGGCCCTTTGGTGATCTACGCTACGTATTGGGTTTTGTGCAGAGGTGTCATTTATTGCTTTTTAAAACTACTTTCGCTCAAGGTAGAGGGTTATTATTTTTTTATCGAACGACTGAATATATAAAGTTTATAATTATTTCAATAAATTATCTTTTCCAATTCGTATCTGTCTGAAAATTGCGTTTTTAGCTGTAAAAATGCACGTTTTTCTCTGAGATCAACGATATAGCATAAATATTTCCTTGACAACCATATTTTGGTCTTTGACGCTTTTAAAATTAATTTTACTTTGTTAAGCTGATTAGAAATGCTTATAATTGGGTTTTGTGCAGCGGTATATTTTTTTTAAACTACTTCACTCGAGATAGAGAGCTAAAATTTATTTTATCTGATACCCGATGGAATGAAGTTTCTCATGTTTTCAATCGATTTCATGTCTAACATGATGAGTTATTAAGGAAGTGTTGATCCTGGGGAACGCCGGGTAATTCAGCAAGTCACTAATAAAGATGAAGAACATCGAAACCTTCATTTTTATGGCCAAGGAGAAACTGGAGAAAGACCCAACAATTGACCCGAAGGCCTAAAATTAGGGGTTTTAAGGTCAGTAGGTTATCAATTGTATTCATATGCTTATTTTAATGCCTGTTGCTCGCGGTAAAAGTTTCCATAAAAGAGTTTTTAAAATATTTTATTGAAAGTTTTATGAATCGTACGTAAAACGTACTTGCTTGCTCACGGTAAAACTATTCGTAAAACCGCAATGTCCTGCCATCTATGAGACGCTTTGCGAACACATGAAGTGATAAATGCACTCTCTTTTGAATGACTTTTAGGTTAATAACTATATTTATTGTTTATTTACTTACTTTCTGATCACACTCAACGGCGCTAAGTCTCTAACGCAATCTTCTAACAATCAACTTCTACCATGTTTGTTTACGTTTTCCTTGTTTTTCCCATGGATACGAGATTATTATCAAC
Source organism: Pyrrhosoma nymphula (assembly GCA_963573305.1). Classification (NCBI taxonomy): domain Eukaryota; kingdom Metazoa; phylum Arthropoda; class Insecta; order Odonata; family Coenagrionidae; genus Pyrrhosoma; species Pyrrhosoma nymphula. Next base: position 18,673,995 of record OY754330.1, on the reverse strand, counting down.
GCGATGAGCGGAACGTCTCATTGGTTGTTGCATAAAACGGTTTTATGAAAATAGAACCTGTACTATTCCGTAAAACTTTTTATAAAACTAGGTTTTATAAAACGGTTTTATCGTTATCAAGCTCATTTTAATAAAATTAGTCGATTTTATAAAATGTTTTACCGAAAATTTTACCGTGAGCATGAATGAAATAAGAATGTAAATTACACTGATAGACATTTTCACTGTTTTCAATTAGTAGGAAGCCTTTCTGCACGACACAGTGGGAAACCCGTGAAAATTTCATGGCTTGTTCGCCGGGAAAACACCAAGTCTTTCAATGTTATTGATTATGAGTATTAAAATACATAACTATTGACTTTAATCAGTCTTCTAGAAATACTTTAAAAGGGCTCCCAACTACATTTGCGTAAAATGTGAGTTCGCGATAGATGTGGACAAACAACTTATCCATATCGATAAATTATTACCAATTTTTCCAATCGTCAAATAATTTATCTTATAAAGTAATTTCAAGATTTTGCATGCCAATCAGCTCTTGAGAGTGAAATTTTCAAATTTAGGAGGAAATTGGTCAGTTAGTGCAGAGCAGCTGATATATAGTCAATCACCCAGTAATTTTCTCGGAGAGCCAAATAAGATTACGATGGGGGATTACCTGGCAGCAGGGTTTATTCACGTAATACTGGATAAGCGCGATGTACTTCTCAAGGTAATATTATAATAATGCAATGTTGGCAGGCTTATGGAAAAAAATTCATGATGATTTCTCATCAGTGACAACTTATAGGCGAAAAAAGGGTTTAAAGCACGCCATCTGTACAATAAATCCTGAAATAAAATCGTTACTCTACGATTCCCTTAGAAGTATTATCGTGGGAGTGAGATAAAAGTGAGTTTTTTGGCTTAACCCGGGGGTGGTCGCTTAGCTACCTATCACGCGAGCGGTCGCGTGTGAGACTTTTTCTCACACTCTGACGTATCATTGATCATCTATCATAGAGCGTTTACCTCGTTGGTCTAGTAGTAAGGTGGTTGGAAGTAGAGCTGAAAGTTAGAAGGTCGATACTCTGGAGCGGAAAATATTTTGTTTTTATATTTTCAGATTTTTGTTTTCGTTTAAATCTTTACAAATTGTTTTCTCACCATCGTAACTCTCGTTAAAAATATTTTTACGCAATTTGTTACTCGCAAAAGCGTTAAACTTTAAAAATAAAGGGAGAATAATCCTCTTTAATGTAGAGGAAGTTACCTTCTACACTGAATATGATCCTCTTAAGTATGAGAGGATTCCTCTCCGGAGAGGAAATCCCTCTAACACATTAGAGGAATACTTTAATTACCATATTTTAGCGTAAAATCCGTTTTCTGATAGAGGATTTAACTAATTTTAAGAATACTTTTTTTTTGGTGCGTAGGTACTTTAAAGGTTCTACCTTGCTCTTATATTTTTCGGAAGCCCACCAAGCATCCCTCTCTTAGAATCCTTTTTGCTCGTCCCGAGGGTACATCTACATCCACAAAATACCCTACAAGCCACCTCAGGGGTGTGTGGCAGGGGGTGAGTAATCACCAACATGCATTACACTATACCATAGAGTTAGTGTAACTACGACTAGTTATGCATTAGCATAAATCGCTAATGCTTGTCACGAGGCGCAGCCTCACAAGCATGCACTACTACACTACAGATGTTATCACAATGGAGATGGACCGTCAATATACATGCATTCTATAAGTACACAGATGGACAGATACTCAAGACCCATGTAGAAAATATGCAAGGCGTACTGTTAGTATGTACTAGGTAGCAGATAAGGTTGCAAGTATTAGGGAGTACTACTACTACTAAGAGCTACACTACCTAATGACAAACCTAGATAAAAGTCTCACTGGCAGCTGTTATGGTCCCTTATCGTTCGTGGGAAAAATGACATTTTAAATCTGTCCGTTCTGCAGTCTAGTTCCCAATTTTATTCTTCATTTATTAGGTAAAGGGAACGGAAGAAAAATAGAGTCAGCCATCTGATCCCGACCAAACCCACCTTTCACACCTGCACCATCTTTATTTATTCCTTCTCTCCTACCCTTTCCTAAGACTCCCTCTCCCCCCCCTCCCTCCTCCCTTTATCCCTCCCACTGAGGGTACGGGCACTTTTAATGCCATCTTCTATGGAGCAACTAATGCAGTGTTCAAAGAATGCTTACCTATACCGGAGAAAATCACCAATTCACACCAGGGATGTGACCCGAAAAGGCACTCTACGTTTCGTGCCGTACCTGGGGAGGCACCCGAACTCAAGAGTCCGAGCCTCGGCTTTGAAGGAGACCGAACATTTCACCGCGGGTGGTTTATAGCACCACCTGACCATTCACACTATAGTTTATAACTTCTTCAAGTTAAACATAAATCGCAAAATGTTCATTTTTGTGTCGTGCTAGTTACGCTGATGAAAATGGTTTTTTTAATCGCAGTTATACGATAGATGTTAACCATTTTACGTCCATTAGTAAATCAAGACAGTTTAATGTACATGGAATTACTAATGCACGTAAAATTGTTAATATCTATCGTATGACTGAGATGGAAAAACATTTTCATCAGCGTGACTAGTGCTGCACTAAGACGAACATAACTTTCCTATTTATGCTAAATTTTAAAAAGTTATAAACTATAGTGTGACTGGTCAGTTGGTGCCATGAACCACCCGCGGTGAAGGGTTGGGTCACCTTCAACGCCGAGGCTCGGACTCCGAGTTCGGGTGCCTCCCAGGTACGGAACGAAACGTAACGTGCCTTTTCGGGTCACATCCTTGCTTCACACTGATGTAGCGATGCATCAGTGTGTTGTCCTATTTCGGCTGTGAATCATCCTCGTTCATCTTAAAAGGATTTATCTTTCGATCCTTCATCTTACAATGGAGTTACATTAATAGTATATTTTTCTAGAAATCAAGCACACATAGAAAGCCATATTAGTACTCATGATTAATGACAATACTTAGTAGTTTTTTTCAAAATGTTTAGTTTACGCGTTTCAGCGATTTACGGCATCGTCAGGTACAGAATTTTTTACATGTGTTAATTGTTGTTGTAGTTACGGGGGAAGAAGAGAAAAAAAATATTCCGGTAGGGATGAGGAAAATTAAAAAACACGTTGTTTATGAGACTGGTGATGCGGGAAAAGTTCATTTTATTGGAAAAGGAGTGGGGAAGGATGCGGAATTAATGATTCATTACAAAGATTATTGGATTGTCTCATAACTTCTATTTGTAAATAACAAACTTCTGCTCCTGACGATGCCGTAATTCGGTGAAACGCGTCGTCCAATAAAAAGTTTGTAGAAAAGTACTGTGTTATCATCAACCATGAGTACTAATATAATTAACTTCTACGAAGTTACGCCTGCCAATGTGAAGTTTACACATAGCCATGCTAAACTACAAGTATCCATTCGACCTGCACTCCTAAAGTCCTAACCCAGGATACCAGACAGTGTCCCTGAGGCTCCGATAAACCGAATCATTTTTCCTTGGTTTTTACAATAGTTGGGGTTTAATAATATATAAACAGTATCATTATTTGGCTCAATGAGTAATTTTCCCAATTTCTCGAACAACATCCCTTGTGATTAGATAACAAGAACCCGTGACAACGACCGGAAACTACAACGGGAAGCGTTTCCCGCCCGGAAACCCTTTAAAAAGAGGCCATTGGAAAAGGCCACCACCTTGCACCCGTCGCTCGAAGAAGGAGACACGCACGGAACGCAAACAGACATGAGCAAGGCTAGCAAGCATTCGGTTGCGGAGAATGAAGAGGACCTCTTCAGGAAAGAGGAGACGCCTTCTTCTTCCCAACTCCCCCTCCTACTTCAAGAGCGTGTTTCCCTGGAGAGAAAGAAAATAAGTCTCTTTCCGAAGGGTTTCTGGTGAGAAAGGGAAGGGTGGGAAAAAGGGATGTAGATGGGACCGGACAACTGGACGTGTTTTAAGGGCGCCTCGCCCTGTCGGGGGGGAAAGGGAAGAACGGCAACAGGGTGGGAGTGGATTTATATCCCCTGGAAATTAACAAGAGTGCAAACAAACCCGGCGAGCATTTATCTTTCACGACTGCCATTCTTTCGCATTTTCTCCTCCGGAGCCCACTAGCGCCTTTTAACTGTCTCTTTTTCCTCCCTCCCCGCCTTCCCCCCCAAACCCCTCCCCCACCCCCAAACACGTGGTGTTTCCCCCTCCTTCCACCCCCTTACTCACGACCGATCATTCGCCGCTCCAGCCCCACTTCCACTTGAGACCCACACCCCACTATATACCCTTTCTAGACACCCCTCCCAAACCCCTCCATCTCCCCTACCCCATCCACCCCAAAACGGCACACATCTCCAGCGTGTGATGTGGGGTTTATTTTTTCGCAGCGGTTGTCAACAGTTGAGTCCAACGCTTTGTAGTATCCTGTAACTCGTTTATATGCGTCTTCACTCAATTCACTTGACTCCTTGGACTTTTTTGTATTTACTCTAATAAACCTCTTTAATTATCGTCTGACTCGGAGCTTTTTTCACTGACATCATGCCAATAGTCAGGAATAGGGGTGCCCACCTGAATATGTACCGTTTAAATGATAATATTTCACTTTAAATTTAATTAATTTTCCCTTTTACAGGCAGTACCATAGCTATATTACCTTTTAGTTTTTGGCAGCAGTTTGGAGACTAATATCTTCTGTGGGATTTCTTTGGGACATCTGTCTGTCTTGGGCTGTTGTTACTGCACCAACATTAAAAATTCACCTCATTTTTATCTCTGACGGTCTGATTTTTATGCCAAAAGTATAAAATAAATCGAGATTATTTTTCTTTCAATTGAATTTTTCATGTTTTTCTACAGATATAATGTATGTTGCTTATAGTTTATGAGCTTGATGAGGTTGTATTTTGGCATTCATCTGGAATACTCATTGGGGCATACGCATCGTTCCAGCTCTTCCAAATTTTCCGGTATTTGCCGCTGATTGGCGAATATGTGGACCAATCGTCAAGGTGAAAGTTATTTATAAGTATGGTATGAGGTAATTAAAGCCTTACTGTCTATGTAAAAAAATCTGCAAATTCTAAATATTTGTAATGTATGCCCGGTGCTTATGGAACTAGCAAAGTTCTCGTAAACCCATATTTGACGAAAAGGGAAAGGTTTTTAACATTTAAAAAAATTGGGTAATACTTTTTTCTTATAAAATTCTTCCATTTATGTATGTTTAACAGATGCGTCTAAGCGTCGTAAATGTTCACTCACGTATGCTACACTGTTTTAATGTGATCATCGTTCAAAGTGGTGTTACCATATTTTTTGAGGCACAAACCAGAAATTTTTATTTCTATCGAAGCACCAATAAAAATATCAAACCATAACTTAAAGATTTTTTGCCAATATAAGAAACTAAAAAATACATTTTATTAATTTTTAATTAATGTTAAAATTAATAAAATGTATTTTTTAGTTTATTTTTCGACTATTCATTAACTGAAAATCGAAGTAGAGCGCCTCAAACTCAAGTATACCGATTTTATGGCACCTGCAAAAATACATATAAACATTGGGAGAGGCATTAAAAAAAATTAGTTTTTTTAAATTTACGCCCCTATTAGGCGTGCCTTCTGCGATTGGATATGTTTTAAATTATTGTCATTCCTCAAGAGACATCCCTCTACCTTCCCCCGACGACCATTTCAATTAATTCGTTGACTTCCCTCTAGGGGTTCGATTTCCTAAAAAAACGCTCTTTCCTTGGTCCCAATAGTCTCTTCACTTTTTTCCCCCTTATTATTCTCTTCCCTTACTCTTTCTTTTTCCATCTTCCTTCTCCTCCCCTTTTGTTCATTCCTCTTTCATCGAGTCCCTTTCTGTGAAACCCGACCCACGTGTCTTCCTCCTAATTCCCAATTCTGTTGACCTTTTGCCGTCACTTTGACCTTGAGTTTGAAGGAACAAAAAATGCTCGGACGCTATTCAAAAGTCTTTCATTTAGCCTTTGTAATACCACACGAAATATTTAAGGTAGGTACTTGGAGTGACGTAATAGATTTTTGTTTTATTAAATCACTTTTAGGACCTGTTTTCTACAGCCATTTCCTTATACATGTGAGAGGTTTACATTGTTTCGTGTACTATCATTTTCTTCATGGTCTGTGTTTCGTGCAGTAATGTGACCTAATATAAAAAATGGTGAAATTACAGTATCCTTACTCCACCATTTTCCATAGCTTTATGTATAGCTGTAGTTGATAAAAAATTGAATTATGAGGTTTCAAAATCATTTAATTCAGGCTTTTTTTGCATTAAATATTCAACGATTTAGGAATTATGAATTAAAAGGCAATTTATTCAGCCATCCGCTCATGGTCCGGTGACTCTTCGTAGTTTTTATCTAAAATACCATTGCACTTGCTCCTTAGAAACTTCGACACTGCCGTAGGAATAGCACAACGAATTACGAACAATGCACTACGGACTGTTAATTCTGTTGTTTAGATTTTTGGCGGTTGGTAAAGATTTTGATGAATTGCACAACAATGCACTTACTTTTATTTGACGTTTTAGCTTTAGCCCCGCTATCTCGGTTTCAATGACGCGATATTCTACCCTTGTCTTTCAACCAAAGTTTCCTTCCATTATAAATTTGAAATATCAGTTATTTGAGCTGATTTTTACGGCAGGAAGAAAAGAAATGCATAATAAACCTGGATCCAGGAAAACCTAGAACTAACTGTAAGGGAAAATCAACTATTGTTGGTAATTAAATCAATACAGATGTCTCTATAAACTTTTTCGTACCCTTTAAAAAATTACTACAGAATTTCAGCTTCCATAAGTATTATTTAAAAGCTTTTGAAATGTAGATTTCAAGGGATACTAATGCTCATACTTTCTGAACTTTTTCGTGTGCTTTTTTTAAACCACTGAATGCTCCACTATATCTCATAGCTTTTTTGGCCTAAAATTTTCGCATCTCGTCAAGTTATATCTTCCTTTGAATGAGAATACCAAAACGTTTTTATCGCCTTGGCTTTTCAATGAATAGTTCATCTGTGTGGATAATCCACCCTTTAGAGGTCAGTGTCAGGTGTTATTCTCAACAATCCCGCTTAAACCCGACGGAAAGGTAGCTGTACAGATGTTTTATTTTGCGGCGATATCGTTGGTTAAATTCTACCCACGCCTTTTTATCCTTACGTTGAAGTGTAGTACGCATGCATCCTTTTCAGAAGTTCGATGTCAGGTGGTCAACATGGATTTTCCGTCTCTTTTTTAAAGGGCGTGACTCTCTGAAAAAATCTCTGAAGATACTTAGCCTTGTAAACAGAAAAAAATAAATGCTCTTTAGGAGCTTGGATCACTACAGATAGGTTTAAGGTCTGATAGAGTGAGCAGCATAACTAGAGCTAGAAATAGTATAAGAAATCACTTGGTATTGGTTATGTCAGGAACGAAAGCGAATACGCGATTAAAATCACTTTATATGGCGCATTTGGCTACTGGTGACCTAAAATGTTCTGTTAAATTAACTTATTTGTTGCTACTCTTACTTGGGTTTTGAATGTCCATCATTAGCTGCAAATATGCATTCATATTTATTGACTTAATTTCTGTGTCACAGTTTTGTTGGTCGGAAATATTTTTTGGCTAATTAGGTACCCTTTCGAACTAAGACTATTATAATGGTGAGTGTTTTACCCTATCATGACGGAAATAATTCTTCTAATGGACGACTTACAAGTAGCTATATCAATGAAACCTTATTCAAAAGGAATATCATGGTAAAACATAAGGCAAACCCATTCAAGTGGTGATATTTCAATGAGTTCCTGCGATGAGCCTGGATCGTAAGCGAGCTAAGAAATACTCAGCGGGAACTATACACGGCTACACACCGATTGTTGATAGCACTGTGTTTATTTCCTTTACGCGCTCATATTAGTATGTTATACATCCTACCCCTGTCTTTTAAGTAATATTTGTTTCATTTTTTGCTAGAGTCGTCATTAAAACATTCTGTCACTTTATTATATCTTCCTAATCGTTTATTATCTTTTCTTTTTTCTTCATTTGTTTTTTACTGTTCTCCGTAGAGTGTTGTTTCAGTTCCGTGGTATCAAAAAACGAAGCATTTATTCCCGCCGTTCCTCTGACACATGACATAAATGTGTTATCCGTACTGTATTCTGTGCCTTTGCTCCACCCTTTAAGCCAATTGCTAAAAAACTTCCGCAATTCTGCAGATCACATGGCCAAGCAATACAAATACCAGAAACAAATATTCTTAGTGGAGGGACATTGTGTATCACCTTTTTAATGGATATTGATACTTCAAGAAGAGATCATTAAGAAAGGGCCTATTGCCTTCTCCGAGATTGCTCGTAAACATTTATATTGCCATGCAATTAATGTTCGATCAGACAGACAGACATTATGTTAGCAGGTTCATAATGACATTTCTACTTAACATCAGTGATAGCTAATTATGTAGGTTTCTCTGCAAATAATGAAGGTAGGCCATTGTTCATTTGTTCGGTCGATACTGCGCACACTAAATATATGTGAGGCCAGGATATCGTCAGGCCAATGCGGTTCAAAGAAACACTATCTGCCCAAGCTCCATGGCCTAATCTCCATGGCCTACTCTCCATGGCCTTATCTCCATGGCATAATCTCCATGCCTATGTCCGCGTCGGTGCCTAACGTTGACCAATCTCTAATGGCTGACCACTCTACTTTATCAAATTTTCCTTGGAAAATTTGATAAAGTAGGAAAAATATAGCCATTCTTTATAAGTCTTGGATTTTGGCAGAGGTAAATTAATACTTGTGCAAGTTTATTTTGCTCCGAAAAAGTAAATTTTGCTTGTGAGATGGCGGAGGCCATCCATTTGGAGAAATGGGATCCGATCCACGAACGGTTGGCGGTGTTACGTTAACCACTCCGTGTGACCACCAAGCATTCATCACGGGGTCATATAGGGAGTCGCCATTGAAAATGAGGCCTCTAGGTGGTTGGTTGATGAATAGATTGTAAACTTCATCTGTGTTTCTCTCTTTACCTATGGAAGCCACTGCCAGGACTCTCCAGGGACCTAGGTAGTTCTCCAATAAAATGCGCTGAGCAGTTTGAAACCTGAAACTAGTAATTTTGGAATCAATGTCTACCAGGCCCACACCACCCTCGCTTACTGGTGCTGATAATTTGGAGGCAGAGACCCAGTGCTTCCTCTCGTTCTAGACAAAATACACAAGAATGGACTGTAACTTGCGCACAAAAGCCACAGTGGGAGAGTAGACCTTCAGAATATGCCATATTGTTGGTGCTATGAACTGATTCACAACTAGCGCTCGGCTCCTGATAAGACATTGAACCCACCCTCTATTTCCATTTGTTCATGACGCTCTTCACTCTATTCATGAAATCTTTTTCCATCACTTCTTTCTGTACTATTGGTTCCATCTCAATGCATATTCCTAGGCATTGAATGCCAGTGGTTGACTAGCCAATTCCCAGAGGTCGTTCCGTCCGTGTCTTCCACGGGCCTACCCACATTCCTCTGCATTAGTTTAAATTCAGTTTTGCTCCACTGCTCTTCGAGTAGAGGTTAAAAACTGGCAGTATCTTTTCGAAGTCAGAATTTTCACTAATGAAGATACTAACATAATCCGCATAGGCGCATGAAACCAGCTTAATAGGAATTAGGGCTGGGATGCTTACGTCTGAGACCTCTCGTTTTAAGAGTCTCAAAAAGGGCTCAAAAGATAATGCGTATAGCTGTCCAGACAATGAACAGCCCTGTCTGATACCATTTCGAAACGGAATCGGTTCATAGGCATGATGCAACCCTCGCCATGCAGAACGCACTAGAATACAAGGTTTCTAGCATGCCTAAAAACACCTCACCAAGTCCCATTTTTTTTTAGCAAATTGAAAAAAAATACGCATGATTTACGTTGTCGAATGCTTTGCTTTGATCTAGAAACAAGATTGCTATCTCCTTATTGTTGCAGCTTTGTAGGTAAATAAGGTCCCTAATGGTTGAGATCGTTTCGAATATCTTTCTGCCGGGCACACAGTAAGTTTGCTCCTCGGATGCTAGGTGTCTAATGACCGTTGGGAGGCGGTTAGAGAGTGCCTTTGCAACTATGTATCTTATAATCGGTGTTATTTAAGGATAGCGGCCTTAGGTCTTCCACACTGTCAATGTTTTTTAACTTTGGCATGAGTGTTAGCACTGCCGTGGATGTCTTACGGGGCAATATGTGTCTAGAGAAGCTCCTAGACACCATTCTTAAAAAGGAGGTTTGTAGCACATCCCAGAACTTCATGTAGAATTCTGTCGTTAGGCCATCCAACCCCGGAGATTTATTTTTGCTGAGCCCTTTGAGAGCATTATGAATTTTGGCAGAGTCTAAGGAAGCATCTAAAGTTTAGGTATCACCTTCCGGAAGCCGATCAAGGGTGGAAAATATTGGGTTTTCTACTAGAGAGGCATCGATGGAAACTTCAGACTTATCGAAGATTGTGGTAAAATATACCCTGATTTTGTCTGTTAGCAGTGAAAGGTCGTTTATCCATGTACCATCAAATTTCAGTCTATGTATTGGTCTTGGGATCACTCGATTTGCCCACTTAGGTGAGTCGCTGCTGGCGCATCATTTTCTACTATAGCCCACGTGAGCCACAAGAGCTTTATCCTAGCGTGCATTGAAACCCTCTTCGTCTTTGCATCTATATCTATCTACATCTACGATGTACCATGCAAGCAACCATTAGGGTGTGTGGCACTGGGTGATTCCACACTAGGCATGCAGCACTCGTCCCAGAACAAATCAGAACCTCGCACGCTCCCCCTGGCGCTAGGCGTAGGCCAAAAGGAATCAGGAGAACAGTGCGCAGTCCAACCGGAAACTGGGAGAGAGTGATACGTAAATGAGCATACAAACATGCAGAGAAATGCTGTACACACATATAGTGGTTAATATTACTGTTACTGTTAATTTATGAATACTACGAGATGCTACTTCATGCAAAGAGCAAAATAAAATAATACCGGACTCTTCGACCGGTGTGAAGAGTTAGTAGTGATGTGGTGTTATTAGGCACAAGTGAAAATTCTACTCTACCTATTGAGGGTGGGAGTTTCATGTGATTGATCTATCACAACTATTATGATCCCTTATTGTACGTAGGAAAAATGACATTTTGAGACGCTCTTTAACTTTCTCGTCGCATTTTCCTAATATTCTTTTGATAAATCCCAATTTGCGACTAGCCTGTCCGCAGATTTCCCGAACGTGTTTCCCCCAAGACAGGTCCTGAGTAAGGGTCACACCTAAGTATTTAACTGACTCTACTCTGACTCTACTTTAGCGGTACGGTTCATCTGAATGCCCCTTTTGTACATGATGGCATGTTCCTTTACTTCTGACTTTAAGGCGTTCTCAAGCATCACATGGATCGCCTCTGCCTAATAAGTTCTCGAGTATTAAAGCGCTTATTAAAATTCTGGCATGAAGGCAGTATTCCACATTCTCAAGGAGAGAATTTTCGAGTCGCCAATGTGGCCTCCTTTTCCCTAATTTGGATATAACGGCGCGCATGATTACAGCCCTGTGATCAGAGAATGAGGGAACCGTTTCTATCTATTTAATGAATGATATCTTGTCTCTTGAAATGTAAAATCTGTCGAGCCGCGATGCAGTTTGGACTCCGCGGTGACTTAAATGGGTGAATCCAGGTTTACTAGGTCGCAAACGTCTCCAGATGTAAGCAAGATTGAAATAATTGACCATTTTTCTTAGTGCAGCCAAGAAACGAGAATTTCTCTCCACCCCTGAGGATCTATCAACATTAAGGTAGCAGCGTACAGTTAAAGTCGTCCCCCAATACAATCCAAACACTTTGATGCTTCTGATAGATTTTAAGGTGTTTTCTATATAGAGGTGCACTAGACGTACTAGTCTCTATTGCCAAGTTCTGATCGTGTGACCCATAAAAAGATATAAGCAAGAATGTGGAAACTGAGTTAGAACGCGTGCAGCGAAGATCGGCAAGATACGTTAAAGGCCGTTATGATAATGTCGTTAGTGTTATTGACCTTTTGCAGCAATTGGGATGGGAAAAGCTTTCAGACCGTCGATTAAAATTTAGACTCAATCTATTATGTAAGATCCAAACCGATTTATTCTCTGACAACGTTCATGATATTTCACGAAATCCGACATACTACGGTAGGTCAGATCATGAGAATAAAATTAGGGAACTAGACTTCTAGAACTAGACTAGGGAACTAACTAGAAGTTATAGTTGTGGATACCACCCTAAGGTTTCCTTGCGGAAAACATACATTGGCATTCACCTTAAGGATATAGTGGCATTTTCTAATCATGCTTAATACGTCACACCTGCTTCTCTTTTGACGACAAAATTGGCATTTAATACATTAATAAAATAAAATCGTCCCAACGCATTATGTAAAAACAGTGCCCATCGTATTTTTTACACAATTTAAAAATATTATTAAAGAAATATAAATTACATTGGAATCATATGATCGTCTTGGATAATTATGCATCCATAGCGTCTCACAGTATCAAGAGGAATGCCAATTCAAACTGATTTTTGATGTGTGATGTGTCTCCACTTCAGTCTTACAATAAATTAATTATTATGTGATGCATCGATCTGAAAATTTAATAATATAGTTCGCAAACTATTTGGTATTTAAATATGGCGTCAGAAACAAAGATATTAAATGTGATATTTATTCCATTCTGGAACTTAATTCTGGAGTAGTTACAACAGTCTCATTGATTTAACTTATGCGATTAATGTTTCCCCTATTATGGAAAATAATGTCTATTGTTAAAAGCTATATTTCTGCTACCTTTCTACTTTCCGGACTGGATGACGTGGGTTCGAGAATTATGTACCGGCTTGTACTTTACCACAGTAGTTTGGCATTTGGCAAAGCCACCCCTGACTTCTCGTTAGTATCGGCCCGTACTTTACCACAGTACTGTTAGTTATTTGGTTATGCTACCCCTACTTGACGTAAGGACCGACCCCTACTTTACCACAGTACTACTGTTTTCCTTTTGGTAGAGCCACCTCTGACTTCGCGTTAGTAATAGACCATCCTTACTCAACACGAATTTATTTCATTCCGTGATGCTTAAAGAATGCCTAGACTATGCCGTAATAAATACTCAGTCTTGACCATGTGACAGTATAATTGGCAATAATTGATACCACTCTTGGCTTCTAATAGTTATTTTGCAATATTTATGGATTCTTATATTGTGTTGGATTTTTGTTGAGAATTGCCGAATCCATCTGAACGATAGAACGGAATTATAATAATGACGAAATGAGGACATTTATTTCCATAAGGTGTTCTTGTGAAAGTCGAGGATACGAGGCAGTGTTTTCCCTTACTAAAAATATCCGACCGCAAGAAATAGATAACTCGAGCTCCCTTTGCTCTCGTCGGCTAAGCTGATATCGCAGTACGAGGAAGTATTTCCTTCTCTTGAGAAGTGTGCCGCTAATAATATCTCGCTCGTAACATATGACAATCGCTTGGTCGGTCGCCGTGCACGGAGTGGGATGGATATGCTTCGCGGAATAGAAGCTTCTGGAATTGATTTCGTCATGTTCCGAAACTTAGTCATTCCAATTATTATACCTTTCCAGAAATGTCTCTTTTGCGCAGTTTTCCCGCCCAACTCACTCCACTGCGACCCTCCTGTCGATTTCTATGGCCGCGCGCTGTTCGAGCAACAAAAACTCCTCATCCTCCTGCTTCGTTACCTTCCCGTCGGCTGACATAAAAAGGCGGCGTTTGAGAAGCAAGGCATTCAAATCATCGACTCTGCTCAAGCACGAAGAAGGATCAGTAAGAGAGAGGCACTGACCAGTCAGCCATTTCCGCACAGAACATCAAGACGACTCTTTGTTGTGTAGTTAGTTCTCATCAGATCAACGCTCTTACGGAGACCATCCTCACTCACGAGGTATTTTCATTTTCACGGACGTTTATTACCTTTTACGTTGGTGAGAATCAAGATCCATGCTCAGCCATGGTTCGATTGAAAGAAAAATTCGTATATCATCTTTAACACGAACGAGAAGTCGAATTTTGAGAATTTTTATCCAATTTCAACCCCTAGACAAATAAACTGAAAACTACTTAAATTAATTAATTACAGTTAATGTATTATTATTAATTTTATTTTACCAAGCAATACACTCTGATATGGTCATTGATTATACTCAGGAGTTCAAATGTACCAGCTATGCAATTTAGTTGAATATTGAAATATTGTATCAATAAATAATTCTCATTCTTCTTTCTGAAAATTACCTCCGATCAATATTTTCCCTCTTGAAGGCCAACGAGAGTCATTTTAACTCCTAAAGCTATAGCCATAACTAGAGTGCAGTGCACATTTAAAAAAAATAAAAATTATGGTGTTCTAAATCCGAAATTTGTCTGATCCACCCACAGGGGTAATCCATCGGCAGTAGACCACAGTGATCTCGACAGCCGACTCAGCAAGAGATATAGCTCCAGGCCTATTGAAGGCAAAATCTCCATTACAGCCTATTCTTAAGCAAGATCGCAAAAGGCTTTCACTGGGCTCAGAAATGGACGTGGATCAAATCTCCCTAAAGGTTGAAATGGAGGAGGTACTTTTTCAAGAAATGTTAGTAAGTCCCGCTGAGAAATACGTTAATAATTTGAAGGATTTACATAATATTAATGTGAAGAACGCGAGCGAGAGGACGCTGCTTCATCAGGCGGTGATGTTTGGAAAGCTGGACTGGGTTTGGGAGATCTTGGAAGCGGGGGCTGATCCTTTGATAGAGGACAGGGATGGCCGCAGCGCACTGACAATTGCGCAAGTCATGGTCTCCGATCACCCAGGGGACAAGACACGAGAGGAAATACACCAACTGGTTCAATCTAGACACAACAAGAGTCAGCCAAGTAATAACAAATCTACGAAAAGCGTTGCAGATTTCATGAATGAGTTGAAAGTGTTCTTTTTGACCGAAATTTCTGCTTCCAAGAGTTCCATAGAAACAAAGATATTAAAGATTAGTGGTGATTTAAGTACTGTGAAACAGTCTGTGGAGGAAGTAAAAAAGCAACAGGATATCACTGCTACTAAGGTGGAAGCTCTGAAATTGCTTGGCGACACTGTATCAAAGTCTTTTGAGGAAGTTAAGAAAGAACTTGGCAACACCGTATCAAAGTCTTTTGAGGAAGTTAAGAAAGAACTTGGCAACACCGTATCTAAGTCTTTTGAGGAAGTTAAGAAAGAACTTGGCAACACAGTAACCACGCAAAAAGAGGCATTAGAGAAAATAAGCAGAGAGCAGGAAAATGGTTTCTCCATTGTTAACAGCAGTTTAAAGCAGTCCGTGGCTGATTTGGGAAATGGAATAAAGGGCGTGGATTCCATGGTAACCACGCAAAGAGAATCTTTGGATGCAGTTAAGAAAGAACTCGGCAACACCGTATCAAAGTCTTTTGAGGAAGTGAAGAAAGAACTTGGCAACACCTTTTCGAAGGTGGACTCTCTGGGATTGCTGTTGTCCACCGAACACTCTTCGATCAAGGAATCCATGGAAACACAGAAGAACGAGTTGTTTGCTGAAATGGAGAATTCTAAAAAAATTGAATCTGCGATTCAGAATGTTCTGGAGAAAGTGGACAATACGCCATTAGAAATCTTTTGGATATTAAATAAACCCAGCAGAGAGGACTGCATAGAGGCGATGATGCGGAAGACGGAGTTGAAGCCATCGAACGAAGACAACATTTCGAAAATGAAGAGATGGTACGGAATGCTATACGACGAGGATCGCATCACGTCTTGCATTCTGGAATTCCTTCAATTCCAGTCGAGCGTCAAAGTTTCAATCGATTTCGAATCTAGTGTCATCGGAACAATGAAACCGACATTTACAGGCCACGACGGGAGAAAATGGAGTGGGAATGCATTTTCTGCATTCACCGACTTTGACGAGCAAATGGCGTACGTGGCTGGGAAATCGAGCAATGAGAAAAATACTCTTAGTGGACTCGCCCGTGGATTGTCGCAGCTGTCTGTGAATTTGGCGTTTAATAACAGAGGGCTTCCATATTCGGGAGAGAGCGACAGTGGGCGATTCAAGAGAATCCTCGAGGAGGTGGAGAGGAAGAAGAGAGACGGAGATTTACTGGAATATTGGATAACAGATTGGGTACTGGTTCAACAGAATCAACAGGGCAAGGAGATATATTTGACATCGGCCATTCTTTATATGATCGCCAGATATGGATCTTCGGACGCAAGGTCTAAGCTGAGTAAACAACTCCCGTCGCTCCTCGAATACTACGATCAACACGTGGTGGCGACACTGAGCAAGGAGACTAAGGTACGTGAAGAATAAATTCTTATTTTAAATTCAATTCCACTCCATTAAAATTTCTGGTGAATTATTAGATCAATTTGTTGACGAATGAAGGCAAATAGAACATTTTCAACAACACATGCAAATGAGACGCCAATATTTATTCGGTCCATTCGTCAAAGTGCACGGCAGTGTGTCTGCAGTTCGTATAGCAATCGAATCTCTCGCTTTAAGAGTTTCATTTGACTTTTTTATGAAAAATATTTTCTCTCAGTTCGTGACTTAAATTTCATGTAAAAATTTCGAATGACGTCACGAATGTTTGTGAATGCTTCAGACATTTCCCTCTAACACAGTAACGGCTTTGCCGTGAAAGCTGGAGACTTGCAATTTTTGTATTGTGTAGATGAAGAGTAACTTGTTGATTTAAATTGAGTAACTTTATCATGCAGTGGTTGTGTTGTTTATAAAAAAAAGCAAAACTTTGATTTTTAAGAAAAAGTTTTTGTAATATTCCTAGGCACGTTTCGAACGCTAGATTCCAAAATGAGGATTTTTAGGACACTTAAATCAAAGAATCGTCTTTCATTAACGCAAAAAATCAACAATGAGTGATGCTCTTTTAGTATTATGGCTATAGCAATGTGAAACGTACAAGCCTTCATTGTTTACGGAGTAGAATTTTATTCACTTCAAATATTGATGCCTATAGATTTGCCCCCCGTGCAAAGTGGAGCTTTGAAGTTTCCAATGGCAAGTTCTTTTCAAATTACTGAAAATATAATATCATCTTTTAAACTCTAATACGACTCTTTTCTATATTGCTTGCAGAAGATCTTTGTAAGTGCAAGGAAATAGCAACATATGTGTGCGCCATGTGTTTGAAAACACCGGCATTGTTGCTGAGGGGGAAGCAACTGACTCAAAAGGCGACGAGAATGACAGAACGCAAAAGAAATCAGCTCCTTACCATACAGCCATCATGTTGTCATCAGAGAATAACATGGTCACACATGTTCTATGTTTTTATTTTGAAATCTGTAGTATTTAATGTATTTGTCTTAAAGTGGTTGAAATAATCTTTTCCTATTAAGTAATGGTTTCCTTTTTCTGAACAGAAGTTATTGTGTCCTTATAAAATTGCAATATACTTTGTTAAATTAAGAATTATAAAGAGGAAGATAAAAAGTAGCTCAGTGAAAGTTTGATTTAAGAAACATTTATGAATTTTTTCAAAGAAATATTTTTTGCAACATTGAATGATTGATATATTGTTTGATGTACCAAAGTAAATATGTCCTTTACAAGTAATGTTGAATGTGATTTCAATTTTAATTTTAATACTTTAAGTCATGTAATACCAATGGCAAAATATTTTATGTGTATGGTGTTGCTGGGTCTAATTCTATATATTTTACTGTTTAATGAATTTTCCAGTTTTAATAAACCATAAATTGTCTATTTTTTAATTTAACTCAATAGTTTTAAAAACATTTCAGACAAAACAATGTATGTCAAATTGCAATACATTTGACTTTGAATTTGATGAGTGTGACTTGACATTGTTCCTTTGGCTTATACTTTCAAATATGTATCACAATTACTTTTTCCTTTCGTAATTATTGCTATTAAAGTGTTGGTCCTACAAAAAATGAGCATTTGTTTTATTTTCTAGAAAAATATATTTCCATTTTAAGTAAAATAATGAATGAAATTATTCATCTAAGTGTTGATGAAGTTGAAAATAAATGTATTCGACGATAAAAAATAATTTAAGGCATAAGAGTTCTAGAAAAAAATTAAAAATCTTCTCGGCAGTTAGTTTAAATTATTTAAAGTTCATTAATTTTAAAAATGATGCGTGTTTTGAAAAAAGAGTCACTTGAGAACGTTCGTGGAAGCTGACTTGCAATCTATTGGCAAACATCAAAATGGCACCTTAATCTCATTGGCACCTAGCAACTGGATTATTTTGGAGATATTTGAGACAACTGTTACTTGTAAACATTTTGTTTTTTTATTTTTGTAGTTACCAACTTGAGATGGAAGAATTATAGTTAAGATGTCTGAAAGAATAAAACTGCATTGTCTTTTAAATGCGCAAGGGCAATAAAACATACGTACGTACGCGTGGCCATTTGTATTGTTGATGATGGATGGAATAAATGATGACCTTTAAAATAACATGGTTTTATTAAAAAATGTAGTAAATCTTAGAAAATCATTTTGAGAGCCTTCACAACTAGCCCAAAACAGGCAGAACGCGATTATTTGTGACTAAAAATAAAACCAAGCAGCCAACATTTGTAAAACAAAAGACTTTATCATTACTATATAGGAAACGCGGTATAAAGTCTTTGGTATTCCAAGTTTAGTTCAAGATCAGCAGTTTTCAACCATTACTGTAAATTTTTTATTAGTTTTTAGTTTATATGCGTTGGACTGCGGATCTCGTGGATTTTGTGAGAATTGTTAACAATTTAATAGGTTTTTATTACCTATAAATTAGTTTATGCGATAATGAACTTTTACAAAAATGCCATGCATCGAGCCAGGTTGTTGTATTTGTTGAATAGTTTAAAAGTGTTCCAAGTTTTGATTAAGACCAGGAATTTTCTGCAAAGCGAACCTTGCCTCGACCTTTACAGCAATTTGTTGACTATTGACTTTGAAATCACAGTTTACAATTAGGACTTGGGTGTTTTTAATGAAAAGTCGTTTTCATCACAGATGTTGGTAGCATAGCTTAGTTTTAGTCACAAATAATCACGTTTTGCTTGTTGAAGGTCAGTTGCGACATCTCTCAAATGTAATTTCTACTTTTTAGTACATTTTTTTAACTAAACCATGTTTTTTAAGTTTTAATATTTACCTTAGTCTATAGTTTTAGTTTTTTATAATGTTGCATGCATTTTTAGTTAAAATATTTTTGCTATTTTGTGGATAAATCATTGAGAAATTAACAGTGATATTTTTAATGAAAATAAATGGAAAGAATTTTTTCGTGTCAAATTAATGTTTAAATACTTGTATTTATATTATTTTTGTATAAATTGGACCAAATACAATTTTCATGATGTCTTTTTGAACTTTGTAAGCGTTGGCGTCAAAATAACACGATAGTTTAGCAACCGGAACAGTTTCAAAACAAAAAATTTCCGCCAAAATCCCTTGTTGCAGCAAACAACAGAAAGAGGCCCACTAAACAAGCTAGGATTCTGATCAAAACCATATGACATGTACATTTGAACACCTACTACGTGGTACGAATATATCTAACAAAGAAGAATATATATCTTGGTATGAATATAAAGTATTTCACTTGAATGAAGAAACAATTTCATTTGGATTAATGAAAGATAGGTAATTCACAGGTCTAGTTCTGTCTGCAAACAGTGGGCGGAATTGCATTGGCTGAATAATGCAGCAGCCTCCTGCAACAGCTTCAAAACAAAAAATCGCAGATTTAAACCGCAACGCAGCCTCAATTGTAATGTGTCTGGAACTTTACAGAAGACTAATAAATAGGTGCTTGCAGTTTGCAAGCGGATGGGGTAAAGTGTAAGATATTGCACTGTAAATCAATAAAAACGAATATGGTATTTCCTCTCATTATAACCAAGCGTTTAAACTAAAATTGCGAACTATATGTACCAATACTATAAAATCGGTGAAAAGAATCATAAACATTGGTCTATTGGGCATATTGTTCTCTAAATGTCATGGTTGTGGGTTTTTTTCACGTTAAATTCAAGAAAGAACGTTGACGTACATGTAAACTTTTAATTCAACTCTTGCAAAATCATAAGAAAACTAATTGATTTATAGTCTTGAATTTGGGGCAAAATCAGTGGTTATTTTTACATAAATGAAGTGAAAAAGATAAAAAAAACCTTATTAACACTAGAATGACCGGGGTAAGCCGCATACCTACTATGACCGCCAGCGGTCAATTGACCGTTCCCCCTTTTCTTGCGCTCTTTCGTACGTTTTCCCTTCGTAATTTTTTTCTAACGAGTGTAGAAGTGTTCTGATAATGTGTTACGGTTAGGCGTAGTGTTAGGAAAAAATGTATGCTCCAAACAATGTTAATTACACTGATGAAAGTTTTGATTGTAAAATAAAAATGTCTCATTTGCATCGGTAAAAATAATGTCATGTGTTTTAAAACACAAGTAACATTTCAAAACACGTTATTTATCGTAATTTTATTAGATACAAACTTTATATCGGAGAAAAATGAATTATAAAAGACAGCGTTACAGTGAAGCGCTACAAATGCGGTCTCGAGGTATTTCTTTACTCTTATGAGCACTTTTTGCAAATTTTCTGATTACTTTCACAGTGTCCACCCATGAATTTGTAGCACCTTGAGAAAATATACGTTGTATTGTTCTGATTACAGAGACCAATCTGGCATTGCTTGCAAACCTTGCCTAATGAAGGAAGAGATTCCAAAGGTTGAACGGCAAGTCTTTTCTCAATATAAAATTCGGTTAGCTCCTCAACTACTTTCATAATGAAAGTTCTACGGGACATCTTGGAGCCATATACAAGCCTGTACAAAGTATTTGCATTTATTATTGCTAAGTCAAGTATATTGTAAAATACGTGGACAGGCGATCGGCGTGCCCCGGCCCGGACACAGTATTTGCGACACATTCCATCAACAGTGTGAACTCTACACTTGGTTGCGTTGTAGAATTCAACTGTCTCTGGTTTTTTCTATTCAGAAGCCTCATTGATGGTTATCCCTGAGTGCATTCTGCTAAGGATCATCACATTCTTGGAAGATTTACTTTGGTAAGAAGGCAAGGTAACGCTGTCATGTTCGTAAATAACTGAAGTGTGTAAAGGATCTTTAGCTTTCTTCCAAAGGGAGGAACTTCCCTTCGAATGTTGTTGAGAGTACCAACAATACTTGTCTTGCGTTTTGCAAGCTCTTTAGCTAGGGACAAAGATGTGAAAACATTATCCGTTGTGACATTTCTACCCTTATCCAAGAACGGTTCGAGCAGGCGCAGGTTAACATTTTCCGGAGCTCTCTGCTCTGTTGGTCTCAACTCGTCCTTTCCCAAGTATGGGAAAGTTTTCAGCACGTAACGTTCCTTTGCATCTGTTGCTATCCAGTACTTTACTCCATACTTGTATGGCTTGTTACTCATGAATTGGGTAAAGGGATATCTACACTTGAATGGGAACAACTGTTCGTCTATGGTAATGTTCTCAGTAGGCTTATAGCAGGCGATACAGTTCTCTATGAACTTGTCCCACATCTTAGATGCGAGGCAAAATTTGTCAGTTCTCTTCCATTGAAGCCTGGTTGTCTTTTCATTGAACCTTGATTGAACATTGAATTTTATGATTTCCTTGAACCTATTTCTTCTCATCATTTTGGAGACGGAAGCGGGCATCCATTTTTCGTCCCACAACGATTGGATATGTAATCCCCGTGGGCAATACGCCCCGCGCGCGTACAGTATGGCAATAAAAGCGTCAAGTTCCTCCAAAGATATAGACCTGTTGTCATCGCCTTTTACGCGACGCGCCTCATTTTCTGTTCATTTTTATGAGCCTAAGTATAGGTTCACAAACAAACAACTGCAAACTAGAAAGGGGGAGCCGTTCTCCATGGAGCGTTTCGCATACCGTCGCGTATTGTAACATGCCGCGGAAAGGTCTTCCCCGGGCTCTCACGGTCAGCCCTAAAGGCTACACGGCGGACAGGGGCAGCGGGGTGCGGCGGCGCCAGGCTTGGCTGCCAGCAGCTACGCACAAACGTAACAACGCATTTCAGCTAAATAAGTGATCACCACTGCCCATAAAATGTTTAGTAGCGACTCTTTACGACGCAACATACTCTGGTTTTGCTAATATGCCTCTCCTTCACATAAACGGTAAAATCATATGTAAACACTCTTTTGAAGACATGAGAGTCAAACTTGAGTGGTGTGCGTTTGTGATAAGGTGCACGCTATGATATTTGACACAATTGACACCAAGAATTGACAAAGAGATCTAAATAACGGTATAAAATGCAAGAACGGTCAATTGACCGCTCGCGGTCATTGTAGGTAAAAGCTGGCATTGCTCTTGACCTGAAGCATACCCCCCAAAAAAAACTTCATTTTCGCATTATTTGTTCCAAAATATTAAAAGTCAAAAAAACTCAGCCTCATAAATCGAAAGATAACGAAACGGTACGCGAAAGAAAAACGCAAACGGTCAATTGACCGTCCCCGGTCATTCTAGTGTTAAATATGCTTGATTGAGAGGATCCTTGAAGATAGAAATGGCATTTTGGTTGAAAATTGCAAGTGGGCTGCAATAAAGTTTTAGATATGATGTTTCTCTTTAAAACATGAAATGTGAGAACAACATGCTTATGAACCAATCATACTTCTGAAGGTTACATGTTATATCCAAGCCAATAAAATGATCAAGTTCTACTAACCTTGAATAACTTAGTCTTTAAATAAAAATGATAAGCATCTGTAAATAAGCGAGCCGAATAAATATTTGATCGCGGGCAGCATAAAATATTTCTTGGTTCGCAAAAACGCCCGTGGGCTGCGGGAGTACCATATACTTAATTGAATTTGAATGCTTGGGAACGACAACTGTTATAATCATTAATAGTTAGAAGATTTTAAATGTATAACAGCAAATAACATACATTAAGGTGGTTCCACCGTAAAACGACTTAAATGTCATTTTATTCATGTTCTGTCTACTTGTAGAAAAAAGTTGTCCTCTATCTGATATGAACAACAAAATAACACCTTTCCATGCTATTTTATTCTATAATTGAACCTGAAATTACATGGTGTTCAATGGGGGAATGAGAGAAACACGGGGAAAAATAGTATTTTTCCATAAAATACAAATGCCATTTTCGTGGAAAACTGTCTCTAAGAAGGAAATAATTCAGAGAAATTGAATAAAAATAAAATATAGGCATCTTACCACCTAAATTATTTTATTTATTGAAGAATTAATGCCGTAATTGAAGTCAAAATGCGGTAATTCGTAGGAAATGGCGCTGCAGTCGGCTCCAATGGCTGGAAAAAAGTGCTCATTTAAAATACATTCGTGGAATAATCTGTATTTTTTCTACCTTACTTTAGGTTTCTAAAGGTAACGCATTGCATCTGTGAAAGCAGGATTCTTTAAAACAAAATATCAAAAATGTGGAACTTAGTATTTGTTTTGACTCACACAGTCGCGGAGGAACCTCCTTAAGTATTCTTACCGTGAATGAATGAGTCCATGATCGATATCAATGTTTTGGTTGTTGTAATTTTGTGTTCAATATATTCCTGTTACTATCCATGTTCCCACTAGCTACATCAAACGCATTGGTATGCATAGAAAATGACAAAAAAATATAAATAGTTTGATATTAAACGAACATCAGTCCAACTTACTGAAATGGATTTTCACATTTCAATTGTTTTGAGAAAAGGGCGCCTTATTTATTATGCATAATAGTATCACCTATTGTATACATTAGTAATGAGGCATTTCAATATTTTATTAACAATAACTTGGACATTAATACGCTAAATATCTAAAAAATATTATAATATTTTCTACTGAGAAATAGTCTCCTTTCTATCTATTGAGGTGTTAATCAATTCATGACCTCCACCAAATAAATTCTCTGAGCATCCTTGTTAAGAGAGTACTGGTTTTTTTTCTTTGATTTGAATATTATATCAGAGCAAGACTTCGGTTTGCAGATTTGAGAGTGTAATTACTGTTTCGTTTATGAATATATTTTATAAAGTGATTCATAATTCGATTCCTCTCACTAAAAGGTGGTTGCTAGAACACAGGTTTATAAATGACCATAATTTATGTATAACATCATCATAAAACATTGTAACCCATAGATATACACATCCAGAAGGTTACAATCCCTTAAAATGCAGCCTTTATAGCCAGCATATAAGGTTTTGCAAGCCTCGGAAAGAATAAAAAAATTTCCTGGCAAAAACATTTGAAAAACATCTAAATTTGCATTAATTTTGCGTTTAACCTTGAAATAATTCAGTTAATCGATTGATAGAAAAACATCGGTGGTGATATTAAATGTTTTGCTGATTTTGCCTCATTTTGGTTGAAGAATAAAACTTGTATCTCAATTATTTCATATTTTAATGATTAAAAGAAAATTACTCTACACGGAAATCATTTGTTTCTCCAGTTTAGTCCCATTAAAAAAAACAAAATCCTATCTGAGCTCGTAATGAATGAAAATTATTGAGATTTTCGATTTTTTCCTGAATTGACACAAACATCTAGCTCGTTTAGAAATTCCCGGGAATTTGTGTCGATGAGTCAGTCAGTCAGTCAGTCAGTTTTGTATCTTTATACCGAAGTAAGTAATGAAACAGTCTGATTCAGCTATTAGTTGCCAATGCACAGCACAGAGCGCAATTTGCACGATCACGAAGCTAACCTGCTCTTTTCACAGTTATTCGAAACAGTTGTCCAACTGAAACAGGTGCGGCTGCAGCGATTTGGCGGGGACAACGCTTTTTTCCACCCCCGGTGCATACACAATAATATCAGCCCGTTCCTTGCTTGCAAGGATTGATATCATTGCTGAAAGCAAGTATTTAGGATGGGTCGTTACTGTAATTGACTTTCAGGCTTTACGCAACATTCACCTGAAATGTACAACTTTGATTTACGTGTATCTATGACAAGAGTGATCCATTCATTTAAATAATAACAATAGAGTTCATAGTTGTGATAATAACCATTATAATTATAATAATTGTTATTATACGACGACGACGCAGTGGTGTATAGAGAAATGCGTTGCCTTAATGATGAGCAGTAAAGCGCTAACTAAGGACATCGAGGCAACACAGGAGTGGTGCGATGGCTGGCAGCTAGAATGAAACATGAGAAAAGACGTTGTTATGAATTTTTGGAAACGTAAACTTTCTTTTCAATAGAAGGACTCTTGGGAGAAGGAGGGCGGAGAGAGTCAGTACTCGCCTGACAAAAAGCGCCAAGTTGTTCACAACATTTCATCTCATTCCATTGATTGTAAGTGCCCGCCGCACATAATAATCCAGTAGGTGGTATGGTACTTCTATTTAATATATCTCTGCTACTGCCGGAATTAGAACTCGTGTTCATAGGGGTGAAGAGCCACTTCTCCAGCCAGCTTATCAACACGAACCCTGCCCTTAGGTAGTGTCACCTGGATATTAATCCCGAATCATCTGGTAGAAATTCTTAAAGAATGCCTTGCAGCTGGAATTTTTCATATCAGCCAATATAACGTGGAGGCTGTGCACTCAGGCAGGGAGGAATTCTCGGGGGAGCATCTTGCCTAATTACAATCTTTACACTTCCTCACCTTTCCTTCTTCCCACGTCGTTACGCTATCCTGGAAATTGCGCGGGTGGTGCTCGTTCGCCGTAATGCGTAGCTGTACACTTCCCTCTCATAATGAATGGGCAGTAAATTGCTTGATTGCCTAGGTTCCATTGTGCACCCCTCATCATGGGACCACCCAACTCATTAAGCACCCTATGAAGCGTTGAGAGAAGGTTTTTCAGCGCCATAGAAGCGCTGAACGTCGACATCGGAGGAATGAATGGTCCTTCATCACGTTGTTTCTTCAGTTAACCCATTAAGTCCCGAGCCCTAAAAAATTACTTTTCCGTTGAAATATTTGGTGAATTCAATCGCATGAGTCCCAATTATGGTTAAAAATCTGTTTTTAATGTTTTAACATTTTCTATTTAAACAATATAAAATGTTGCGTTTTCGCAACGTTGGGAATTAGGGGTATCAGAAATAGAGTGCAGCAGGCTTTTCAAATTTATTATTTTTTTCAGTTTTTTTACCACTTTAATAATGTACATATTTATTTAACATAACCATATTTTGAAATACAACTACTTAATGTTTAAACTTATTTCTTTTTCTGTGGGAAAATATGTTGTTACATTTTATATCACTGATTTTTATGAAAATCTTCAAATCAATTTGTGTGTTCAGGCACTTTACAGGTTTTGCACTGGTATACTCTTTGCGAATGACATATTCTACACCTCTTCCTTTTATGTTCATCAGTATGCACTATTATGTGTCCTATATTGTCTAATATTACAGACATTGGTAGAAATCCGTGTGATGGTCTTTCCAAACAGCTGTTCGAATTTTTCTGTTTCTAATTCCGTATCTCCGTTATCAGTTATTGCAGGTTTTCCTCTCTCACTTTGAAACAAATAAAGTACCAAAATTGATCTATAACTCATCAGGGAAATGTAAGATTCGGTACATATTTTGTAAATTTTCCGTGAATGAACCACTGTGCTATCCAGTGTGCTTGTAAAAAGGGGCCACCACCACTTTTTTCCTTTGATTTTAATTCCATAATTCGATAATGCATTATCATGAAGGTCTACACCTCCAATCCTTTTGCTGTAGTCACTAATTACATTTGGCAGGGGTATTGAATCAATTTTTTTTCTTTTTACGGTTATACCATTTTGTTTTTACTAAAGACTTTAGCGTTCCCACATTAGTTGCCGCTTTGACCACAGAAATGTCATGCCATCGTATCATGAATATCTTGTTTGAATCATCAAGCGCTGAGTCATACAAACCTTTTTTGTCAAATCTCACGTCCCTAGTTGCTTTCAAGGGACAATCGGAAATCCGGTTCTCCAGTACAGTCCCAGTGGCAAAAGAAACCCTTGTGTGAAAGAATTGACGGTAGTGCATGGCTAGTAAAGAAACTGTCAAAATAGATTTTGTGATCCTTTAGATTTTTAACAACGCTTAGAAAATTTGGTACCACTATTTCTCCAAGATTAAGGCCGTCATTTTGTTCAGAAGTTGCACCAGAGTATGGATGAAACTGGTAGAGAAAGCCACACGAATATGCCAAGCACCACATCTTAAACCCAAACCTAATAGGGTTATCACGAATAAACATTTTACATAAATGACGTCCAAAATAAGGTACCACCTGCTCATCTATTGAGATGTTACGTGAAAAGATTCCGAATTGGATGAAATTTAATTGATTTTTTCAAATAGAGGCTGAACCTTTGCAAACTTATCATTCAAATCAAGGGTGTCATTGTAGAAAAAATGAAGGTACTTCTTTATTTCTTGATATCTATTACAGGATAAAGCTTCTCTGACGAATTTGACACTATTAGGGTCTCAGGTTCAATAAAATCGGGACTGATATAGCGTATGATACCCAGTCAAAAGGAGAATGCCAAAAAACTTTCTGAGATCGTTGTGGTTAATTTAAAAATCATGGTTGTTTTATCCCAATAATATTTAATTGAATAGGATATTATCCTATCCATCACCTTGTCATAAAAGAAACAACTGAAAGGATTCCATTGGGATCAAATTTCATAATGAACATTTTAACTTCTTTCGAGATTCTACTTCGTTGCTCTGAGTGAATGATTCATATATAGGCATACGTCTAACCCACTTTGGAGGCTTTTTCTCCAAGATGGGAGCTACCGAATCGTTCTCTGTGAATTTCAGAGTCTCTTTATGAACTAAGTCAATGCTGTGGTGCAGTTCAATTGTCCCCGTTACATCACTCTGAAGCTCTCCGGCTCTGTCATCTAGATCCATTTCGTTGTCGCCTATGTCTTCTACATGAGTGAAGGGATATACTGCTGGTGGGATGATCACAGCATCAGGAAAATTTCCTACTTCCAAATTATCTGAGCTTAGTTCCTTGAGCACCGATAAAATGTCAGATGCTTGTTTTACATAGGCATTCAGAGTGATAGGATAAATAGTAAATAAGTTCCTACTAAATTGAAACGTAAAACGTGTCTCCAAGCACATATGTAGTACTAAATGTATATGATCAACATCTGAGAATGAATGCTTGCTGCTGTACTTGACATCAACCTATAAAAGTTACGTTTTCATTTGAAATCCTCACTCCACAAAGCTATTGAAGATTCCTATGTAGCTATGTCCCAAAATTCACTGTTATGGGAAACGAATACATTTGTACACCCTAAGGCCCAACGTTGCGTTTTCGCAACATTAAAGCGCAAGTAAGAAAATATAGTTTTAGATAAAAAATAATTACTTCATGTCGTCACTGAACCTCGATGATACATTGTTGTGTTATTTAATCACCTCAGAGATTAAATATCTCTAAAAAATTGGAAGAAAAAAATTTTTGAAAACGCTCCTCGGAAAACGCACAGGAAAGAACTAGTTGCCAAGGAAATAAAAAAATTACTAATAGGGAAAATTATGCAAAAAAATATTATAAGAAGTAATAACATCTATGTATGTGTTTCAATGAAAATAATTTAGCATAAAATATAAGAACCGATGTGAAAAAATTCGCAAACAAAATGTTGCGTTTTCGCAACGTTGGGAAGAAATGGGTTAAACGCCATGTCATATGATTCTTTTGAAGTGCGTGTTTGTATCCCGTGTGCTTTGAAATGCTACAGGCTGGATGAACGATCGTATCGTAACAGTGCACGGAAGACCCTTTGAGGAGTGAGCGTCGAAATGACGCGTTAAACTCTTGAAACAGCAAATTATTCGCTCCACCTCAGCCCAGTTGTTACACGATGCATGTACGTCATCGGGTTGAAAACAAGGCTGTTTTGAGTTTCCAATTTCCGTTTTCTCACGATAGCGCGTGGATCAAGGGAGTGCGGTCAGCAAATTAAATTAGGCATTTATACACCACAGACGGTGACATTCGGTATGAAAAAATCATTTGAATTTACCGGGATTCTAACCCGGATCTCCCAATTGCCAGTCAGGTGAGTTAGCCAATTTCACAGCAAAGCTATCTTAATACAAATCGAATTTCAGCGGGGAGTTTATACGAACAAGTAGATCTCTTCCTCAGTCTACAATGTACAGCACATGAGACGTTGTCATGCATGATATGCCACAGTCGCGAAAAATAAACCCAACATTGTCGCTTTAAAATGACTAACTTAACGATTTTTCAATCGCTGCAATCGAACAAATTAATTGGTACGCAGTCACGACCACGGGTGCGAAGTTAAACACCAAAGACGGTGTAATTCGTCATGTAAAACTCATTTAACTTGAGTGCGTGTCACATCATTTGCGCATTCGCAATTATTGAGGAATGAGGGATTGTCGAATGGGAGGTTTTATTGAAACGATGGAGAATTTGTCCAGAGTGAAGAGCAAATAAAATAAAAAACAAAGTGCACTCTCCTCGGATGTCCTTTCTCATCCTTCTCGGGGCGTTTCTCAGAAGGAAGGAGAGGTAGTTAACGCTTACACGCGCCTAATATTACGCCACGGTCCACAGAAAAAACTCCTCGTGGCTCGCCGACAGTACCACCCTTCCTTGCTTTTTGACGAAAACGCCTCCTAGACTTGCCTGGGTGTTTAAATCACGAAGCGGAAAACGTCCACGCTTCCTCTGCCATTGTCTCTCTCTCGTCTCTCTCCTCAGCAACACCTCTCGCTCCTTCACACCACCCGTCACTTGGTAACCATCCCATAGCACGACCGACCTCGGCCCGGCAACCCTCGCCTTTTATAATGCCGTAATGTTTGCGTCAAATAGCCGGCTGTGTAACCTCTTCTCACTTTGCCCTTCCGTCGTCTTCGTCGTCATGGTTACACGTCTCCGGCGTCCATAGGCGGTCTCCTTGTTAACGCTCCTGTCCACAATCTCGACCCCTTCACTATCACCCTTCCTGTTTACCACCCCCTGACGTCAACCCCTGCCCCCCCGCGTCTTCTTACACCCATCCTTCCCTTATTTCTTTACGCATCCCATGTCCCTACCCCTTAATCCTGGAACTACACCGCCCACAGTCAAACCCTCATCTCTCTGAACTGGAACTTCCTCAACGTGCTCGCTGTATGTCCTCTTCCGTTCCCAGTAGCCTCTTCCTCCTATCAATCTCCCCAATCCTCTCTCTCCAGAGCGTGTTCTCACAAGGAGCTAGTCAAGTAACAACGCAAGGCGATTTTTACCACTTTTTAACCCCCCCGCCCCCCTATGAAAGTCAACGTAAGATTTCACGAAAGTTATTAGACATTTTTCAAACCATAGAAAAATGTACTAAATTATGGGGGATCCTCTGCCATAATGTGCACAAACTGACCTGTCATAATGTGCACAAACTAACCTCATCGTGGATATCGATAACGGTTTTCGATATTTCACGATTCGCTGTATACGCACAACTCGCAAAACATTTGATCTTTAAAAATGCGATATCTCCAAACTAATGAACGCAACGAATTGGTTGTACGTTTTTTTTATAGTTTAGCATACATTCAGGCGTACCGCCGCGGTGGTGTACCTAAAAAGTAAGATTTTTCATACGAAAATAGTTTTTAAAAGTGTTAAAAATACGAATTCAGAAGTGATTTATATCTTACGTTATACTGTCTCCGACCCCCTCACGTTAAAAAGACCCCCTAAGACAACGTTAGAATAGTCCAACCCCCCTCTCTCCCCATAACGCCTTACGTAATACTTGAATGGCCACCAAGATGTGAGGCCTGCCCTCCCCCCCTGGCATAACAAAGGAAGTGAGCGTTCCCTCTGATATGTACCAATGTCTTAACCATCGCATTTCTGGACCCTCTTCCCCGTAAAGCGAGCGGACGGAACTTCCTCAACTTCCATCTCAACTCACTTCCTCTTTCCTGTCCCGTCCATCCACCTCGACATCCTCTACTCCGCTTCCCTCAAAAGATTGTCTCCCTTCATTTTTATTCGCCCCTATCTGTCATTTCCGAGGCAGCCAGGGTACTGCGATCTTTGGACGGAAGCCGGTGAGATAGACACAACGATAAGCTGTGACTCTGACAGGAGTTGACGATTAGGATGAGGCTGAAGAAATCAAATACGTACAAAGAATAAGTAAATTGCATCCGTATTAAGCGAAACTAGGTCTTCAAAGACTTAGATTACATGTAACTCATATTAACTCACACTAACAGCCGTGCCTTAAGTGGAGAAAATTACACTCGGATGGAATTCGTACACGTTGAATTGAGGGTTGTTTTTCGATAAAATAATCACGTCACCACTAAAACCGGCGAACAAAACGTATCAGAGAAGTAGATCCCGGCAAATATCGACCAAAGCCTGTTAACGATGGCATAGCGTCACGGCCAAAAGTGTTAATAGACTCTGACATCTGTCTCGGTTTTCATTAGCTCTGATTGTGGAAACGCCCACCTTTCATCGAGGAGTGTTCTTTCTTTTTCTAAATAAATGAAAGTAATGGAAACTCTAATGGTGACTCATCAAGGGCATTTATCCTTCGAACCATATGGTGTAGCTTATATCGAGCATCATGCAACCCTTATGTACAGTGATCAGCAAAAGAAAATGTGAGACATTCTGCAGCTCTGCACTCAGACTGAGCTACAACCACGCTGAGCTTATGTGAAAAAAATTCTTAAGGAGGTTCCACCGTGTCTGTGTGAGTCAAAACAAATACTAAATCCCACATTTTTTATATTTTTTCCAAAAAATCCTGCTTTCGCTGATGAAATGCGTTACCTATAGAAACGCAAAAGTAAGGAACAAAATTTGCAGATTATTCCACGAATGAATTTTAAATTAGCTCTTTTTTCCAGCCATAGGAGCCGACTGTAGCGCCATTTCCTACGAATTACCGCATTTTGACTTCAATTACGGCAGTAATTCCCTAATAACTAGAGAAATAAGGTGGTAAGATGACTGTATTTTATTTTTATTCATTTCTCTGGATTATTTCCTTCTTAGAAATAGTTTTCCGCAAAAATGGCATTTATATTTTATGGAAAAATACTATTTTTCCCCGTGTTTCTCTCATTCCCCCATTGAACACCCTGTAATTTCAAGTTCAATTATAGAACAAAATAGCGTGGAAAGGTATTATTTTGTTGTTCATATCAGATAGAGGACAACCTTGACTACAAGTAGACAAAATATGAATAAAATGATAATTAAGTCATTTGACGGTGGAACCACCTTAAGTCGGCAGTGAATTATAACATAGACGCATTAAGAAGTGTCGGAGGATGGAGGGGAGAAAGCGGGGCTTGGGAATGACCGAACACATGAAGAGACGGGAATATGGTTTGCGTGCCATATAGTGCAAGTCAAATGGAAATTCAGCCATCCAAACGCTCCGAACTGTTTTAACCCACTATGATAATTCTTCTTTGGTGATCGATGGCAGAGTGGGAAACCGCATACGCCGCTTCAAGGTTTCACCTATCGTTATTACCCAAGCATGTGGGTAGAAAGAAGCAGAGAAAAGAATTCACACAGTAAATGTAAGTTTGTTGTTCAAATCCAATATCATCGATGCAATTTTATAAAAAGTACAGCTTAGATATTGAATCTTGGCAAAGGTTAAATTTCACTTAAGATAATTTGCGGTTTTAGGGTGTATTACGTGAAATTTTTCCATGTTAGGAATGATAAAAATTATGCGACTTTCACAAAAGATAGTTTATTCACCAGTGAATAAACCAGATGGTGAATAAACTATCTTTTGTGAAATTCGCATAATTTTTATCATTCCTAACTTCACTTAAGATATTTATGAGACAAAAGAAAACCTTCGTATCCGAGATGGTAATCGAACGTGCTTAAGTTATTGTTGCCAGGCCACCGCAGACGCACCTGAATTCCTCGACCAGAGTCTGCAATAATAGTAAAAGAGAAGTCAAAGAAGAAGAAATAAAAAGAGCCACCGTAGATGTAATTCCAAAGGATAATCACAAATTTGATTGCATGACGTATAGCAAACGTAAAAACTTCGATATGAAAAATGATGAACAATTATCTGAATTTAAAATAAATAATTGGTTTGATGTTCACTATAAAGCAGCCAGTAACTGGCAATTGAGACTCTCTCTTCAAAAGTTCAATGATTTCGAATTACCATAGGTTTAGGGCACATTTGTAAAACTTTGACAAGACGTCACGTTTAAAAAAAACAGCAGTTAAAGACACCGAGTGGCTTTACCAACCCTAATTTTTCAACATTTCTGGTCTTCCAATGTTACTAACAAGTTTGCGCTGAAGAATTTGCCAATTTCTGTACTGACGTCCGTAAAACCAAATTTCTAAACTCATTTTCAATCATAATAATACTTCGTCACATAAGGCAGCAGAAAAACAATTATTCAGCAAGCAAATGAAAGCGATAAAGGGAATTTTCTCTGCTTTTTTCTACTCCTGAACTTAAATTATCGCGATGTCTGCAACCCCCAAAGAGTGGATCCCCTTCTTACCTCTGCCACCGATTGCCAAATAACAATCATAGCGGGGTAAAACAGTTCGGAGCGTTCAGAAGGTCGCAATTCCATTCAACTTGCAGTACACGGCACGGAAACGATATTTCCGTCTCCTTACATGTTCATTCAATCCCCCCTTTCTCTCCTCCCATTTCTAACGCTTCTTACCACGTCTATTTGCAAATGCAATACCAAAATAAGAAAGTTAAATACGTAAACAGCGTGGTTGTAGCTCAGCCCGATTAGTGTAGTGTTGGTAGAACTTCTCACAGTTATTTTCATATTGATCGTACATACATACAGTGTTGCTTTAAGAAATATTTCGGGGGGACAGTCTGCCACGATGGAAACACCGCATCGGTTCTGTCCCAGTCACCGAAGTTAAGCATCGCCTTGCTCGGCTCCAATGCGGAAGGTTAATCCTTTAATTCGTCCGAGTGCTGTTGCCCCTGTCTACAAGTTGCATTCAAGAAGTGCAAAACATCCGTAGCCGTCAGATTTATTCGAAATAAAGTACTCATACATAAATATATTATCATTTAGGCATCTTCAGCAATTTTACTTTTTTTAAGGATTGCATTTCGGTTAAGATGCTGTTCAAAATGTAAAACACCTGTGTTACATCCGATGCATATGTATTCTCATTCATCTGTAAAAAAATATATTTGCAGTAAGTTAAGATGATATTTGTTTTGCAAAAAGTAAGTTGACTATATAGTTTTTTCACATATGACCCACGTTGCAGGCTAGTTTTATAATTGATAAGCAAATGCTGATTCGATATTTACTGATGCAAAAATCCGATAGTGATTGGAGCTTCAATCGGATTTTGACCCCGCACGTTGAACTATGGAAGGCATTGCAGCTTTATATAATTAAGAGCATATTTTTTTTTTAATTTACTATGCCTCGTTCGACGGTAGGATCGCCTGAATTGAGAAATAGAGATGTACTCGGAGGTGTGCATACCTAATTTAAAAGCCTCACGGATATGGGGAAAATAAATGAATGAGCTACACTGCACAACAATGCACGAAGCCGCTACATCCCTGTATTTCACCACACGTCCGTGACATACTCCGTTCTGCACCAAGCACAGGGGGTGTAAATAAGTTATCTAGAGCACCCATTTGGTGAATTAATACCGATGAGTGTTTTATGCAGAAGGCGTCGCCAGCGACCAATGGTGGTACAAACTCGCCCGGGCCAGGGCTAATCAATTACAGTGCCATTCATTATTTACATCCTTTTTTTGATAATGTAGTCTTTTCCTTCTTCATTCTGTAGTTTTTAGGTGGATGAAGCGGTTTTTTTAAAGGGGGTCGCAGGTTGCTTTTTGCATTTCATTTGTTTTCCCCTAGGCAGCTGCCATGGTGAGCCGGCATTACGGGCAGTCAGTGACGGACATCCGGGCTAGCGATAAGTAGCTCTGGAACCCTGTGGTAGTTTTTAATTGTGTATAGTGCGGGCCGAATAAATCCTTTTCCATCCTTTCGGGTTGGCTTTTATTTCCGTACATAACAAAATGTACACATTTGCGTTAAACTGCATGTGTCCTATTTAGTATAATTTCTATATTAAAACGAAAATAATGCATTCTACCGATTTGGTTACTTGGCGATTCAATACTCTTTTAAAACGTAGCCTCTTGGAACATCACATATAGTTGTAAATAATTCGATTACGTATGTACAGATTTTCTACGGAAAGCGAAATAGCGTGTCTATCATTATTGTAATGGTCGCTCACAATTATCAAGGTATCATGCCAAGTAAAAAACGTATTAAGATATAATACTCTCTTTAATTTTGAATTCCACGCCGAAAACCCAAGTTATAAAAAATATTTAATTAAGGCGAAATTTGTAGAATATAAGTAATTCTTGCAGTACTGCATGCGTAGTGATTTCCACCGTATATCCAGATGTACCGAAGTGAAATGTGATCCAAGAATTTTTTTTTCGACTTACTTGAAAACTTATTAAAATGCAGCCCTAATTATTATTTAATTAATATTTTAAAAAAATAGACTCACTATTACCACTCCAGCCACCTTAATACCCAATTGTTAGCAATGGCACTTACTGGAAATTCGATTGGATCGTCGTTCTGCTCTACTCCGCAGAGCTCTACCTAGGCATCATCTTCCAGTGCAATCAATTCCTCCATGTCAGAGGTGGGAAAGCTTCCTTCAACGCCTTTCTTTTCTTTCATATTCAGGGGCCAGTTCCTTTACCTGGGCCACCTCGCACTCTGAGGATTTTGTTTTATTCGGGAGCGTCCAAAGGCTTCACCTAGATTTGAACCCGCGATCCTTCGATCAGCAGCCAAGCGCTCTACCCACTAGGCTACCACGCTCCCCTAAAATTAATGGCAGCGGTGGTATACTAACCCACGCCTCCAAAGAGACTGGTGAAAAATTAATTTTATTTGGAGTGTGGTACACCTAAATAATTTATTGAATTTTATGTGGAGTTTAGTGGAGAAAAATTAATTTAATAAACTGTTTTCGTGGACGATAGGGCACTTCTTGCACCTTGTAGGCGGGCAAGTTCTCGGTGCTGCTGCAGGTATTGGTGCTTAGAAAAGTTATACTTGTACCAGGCACCGAAGCAAGTTGTAGTAATGCCGTTTCGCAGCTTATTAGTCCGGCAAATATCGGTTCAAGTTGATTTCAGTACATTATGTGGCCCTTGATGACCTTCTAGTGGACCAGGATCAGAACGGGAGCCTCGGGAGGCTGCCGGACACCTTTCACTAATGTAGAGCACTAAAAGCAGAAGTAGCAGAAAACATATCGCCTCTCTAGCTCTTCTAGTTACCGAACAGCACGATTTCCAAGAAAATTCCAGTATTTCCAGGTTTTTCCAGGATATTTTCGTTATCCCGCCTTCTAGCGCTTGGGACTTTTGATATGTTCACCTCAAAAGGGCCCTGAATACAACTAAATACGTCCGCTCTTACAACTGGGCTAATCCTTCCGTCGCCGTCACCATCTCTCAGACTGCAAAGCACAAACACGCGTCATATTGCATACGACCATCATGGATGGAGTATTCTATGTTAACGAAAAAAGTTCCTCCACTTTCCAACAATTGAGAGTTTTTTGAAAATTGGCACAAATTAGAAATTAAAGGAGGCTCGGTGGTTTAACTAAACTTATGATAATTCAATGAAACTTCCTTAAAGCATTAACGATATCGTTCTAAAACTACTTGAAAATTTTCAGAATTATTTGCCGCAGGTTTCTTAAGATATTTGATTGGGAATGAAATTACACGGGTTCTCATGACTTTTCTTCTGAATCCTGCAAGCTATGCATCCACGTTCAAGTACTTAGCCCGTGGTACCAATTACACATCTTCCGCAACCCACTCGAGGGATTTCTACAAGCGCTCGCAGCAAAAATCTGTTATACATTTTTCTATAGGTGGATTAAATTATTATACACTGAATAATTATAAAACGTTCTTTCTGATGAATATCGCCTTGCTTTTCCATAAGAACCCGTGTAATTTCATGCCCACATCTCGTTCAAATATCTTAAGAAATCTGCGGCTAATAGTGCTGAAAAAAATCAGGTAGCTTTAAGGCAACAAAAGTAATGTTTCCAGCAAATCATCATCGAATTCTTTAAAGTTGAGCGAAACCACCGAACCTCCTTATCTAACAATACATCATCATGAATAAATAGAAATTGGGTCATTCCATGTGAAATCACGGACGAGTTGCTATCTCAGATTTGCATGAAATGTTTTGTGTGTATTCCTTATGAGGCCATTAGTTTGTATATACAGTTTTGATGAAAAATGTTGAGTTTTTGCGGAGATACGGGGGTATGAAAAAGTTGGCATTTGTAAAAACAAGTCCTAGGGTCTTCCCATTTTTTCAGATCTAAGTTCCGGTAAGAATCAATTTATGCAAAAAAAATTAGTTCTTTGAACAGTTATTGACCACTTTAATAATACAATACATTGGTTAATTTATGGAGGTTTGGGGTCATGTCTTTTTTAAGAAACTAACTTCCTTTTTCCGCCAACGTTTCGCCTTTTTATTAATGAGGCTTCTTCAGGGATAGAGTACAATGCAAGGAATACAGTTAATAATAATTATAATACTACAAAGATAATAAAGTTTTCAATCGTAAATTAAGTACCTCAAAGGATTAACTTTCTTACTGCAACAATGGTAACACAAAAACAAACTCTTCCTCTTAGCAACAAAATCAACATTAAAAAACAAAACCAAAATTGAAAACCAAGCTACAATTTTGTTTAAAAAATATAAGTGAAAATAAAAATATTTAAAATGAATAGTATAAAGCATGAAATTAACAATTAAAAATATCGTAACTTCAAATTTCGAATGTATATATTACATATTTTACGAATATAAAAAAATATTCGTACTGAAATTCTAGAGAACACTACATAATACATAGAACAAAAAAAACTTTAGTTTTAGGAGATCAAATTATAAGACAACCTCATATTACATTAATAAAATTATGAGACGAGTGAGTTTCTAAAAAAAGGCATGACCAAAGGTCCATAAATTAACCAATGGAAAAAACATTAGTGCATCTTATTCAAGAGTCAAACTTAAAAATTTTTGAAATTTTTAAAATACTTTGAAAATGTAGAACTAAATTTTCAAAATGTATCCCACCTTTGGTCCATCTCAGATTTTAGAATCACGTATTTCTTTGTATTGGTAAAGAGGCTGCAAAGTTTCGTCATTGCAATATTACATATAAGGTAGTTGTTCAATTTTTGTTTATTGCTTGCACTTCACCGTGACCGCGCCCTCCCGTGCATATCCACCAACATAAGCCGCTTGATGTACGATCTATAGGTGCGCGTGAGCGACGCCACAATCTTTCGGAAAATGGTATACTAAAATATGAGCTGAATGCACCGTTTACAGTTTACAGTAGAGGGGAGGGAGAAAAGAATGGATATATTGTAACAGTTATTGAGGCCAGTTGCTCCGCCGTTGTATAAACCCGAATGTGAAGTAACTGTTTTAAGCAATGCCCATTATGTAAAGTGGCCTTTTTTGAAGTATCACCTCCACCTTACGTTAAAAGTATATTATAGTGCATTTCTCACTCCATTGGAAAGTTACGAAAGGCCTAACTGCCACTCAACCAGATAGCGTGGATACGGTGAAGTGTATCCCGTGAACAACATTTTTTTGTCTCCCTTATATGAAATATTGCAATGACAAAACTTTGCAGCCTCTTTACAAATACAAGGGACTACAAAATTATAAAATTTGAGATGGATCAAAGGTGGGTTACATTTTGAAAATTTAGTTCTAAATTTTCAAAGTATTTAAAAATTTCCAAAAATTTTAAATTGAGACTCTTGAATAAGATGCACTAATGTGTTTTGTATGAAATGATTCTTATCGGAACTATCTAGCTTTCTTAGAACTGAAAAAATGGAAGATTCTGGAACTTGTCTTTACAAATGCCAAATTTTTCATACCCCCGTACCTCCGCGAACAAAAACTCAACATTTTTTTATCAAAATTGTATATACAAACTAAGGGCCTCATAAGGAAAATACAAAAAAAAATTCCTGCAAATCTAAGATTCCTAGGGCAATTTTTGTATTTTTGGCTGTGCATTGAC
Source organism: Pyrrhosoma nymphula (assembly GCA_963573305.1). Classification (NCBI taxonomy): domain Eukaryota; kingdom Metazoa; phylum Arthropoda; class Insecta; order Odonata; family Coenagrionidae; genus Pyrrhosoma; species Pyrrhosoma nymphula. The sequence goes on along the minus strand of OY754330.1, from coordinate 18,634,625 downwards.
ATGGAATGACCCAATTTATAAATAGCTATTAAAAATATATAAACATGTTTCTAAAAATATTTTATGCATGTTTCCTCACTGTCGAGCGAGGGATGAAGGTAAGCAAAACCCGGTTTACTACCGCTTGATTGCCTCTTTGCGGTCGCGAGCTTCCCGGCCGTACGAAGAACTGTGAGGTATTCTGCAGACAGAAGGGTTGGAGAAGTCTGAGCGCTGAGCGGGACTCGGTTTATCGGCAGAGCTATCCGGGAGGGACGAAACTCGACCTATCTCGATGGAAGCGGAACCGCAGCCGTCTGTGTATTCAGCCTTCTATAAAGACGGACATGGAAGTACTCCCGTTCCGAGCGAGTATTCTTGTCCACTGTTTTTTGTTTTGGATTCAAAGCGAGAAAGGGACAGGAGGAATGGAAGCATCATCTACACGACGGAAAGGGATCAACTGCCCGCTGTAAAACCTGCATCCCTGGCCAGCAGTCCGATGCTGCAGCGCTATTCACCGATCCACCGGGTACATATATTCTGAAAAATTGTGACGAGTTCCGCTTGCTCTTGATATTGGCTTCCTCCCGAGGAGGAACCGGTCTCTCCCGGGAGAGCGAGAAGCCACATCGAGGCTCCCGCGACGGAAGACGAGAGGGAGGCCATTGCCTTTTCTCTAGCGAAGGAATAGATATTCGATTGTCAGCGATTGTTTTCTTCTGCCTGTGACGTCATATCGTGTAGGGCTATGGGCCGTATACTCAGTCGCCCCTGCAGGGCTCGCCAAGCCTTTATACGACATCTTGCCCTAATGACGTGATCAGTGGGTGTAAACCAAGGAGGTTAGAAAAGAAATGAAGGCTACATATCACATGATTCTTGAAGCCAATTCCGCCATTGCAGTCGGAACAGTTTAGATCTTCCTATGACTATCGTGTCCGGCGGTCGCGTTCGATTTTCGTCAAATCTAAGTTAAAAAACACAGACAAGGCGATGTTTTGTGACTGGTTTGGCAACACCTACTCGGCACAAAATCCTTCCCAAGCACCCCTATTCTTGCTTCACTTTCGCCCATGAGCGTTCACGGTCATGCCTCCTCCATTTCATTTTAACCTGCTTGGTGTAAACTTTCCTGTCATGTCATCAGAGCGGCCATTTTTATAACAAACAGCCCCTACTCATTATAAATCTACATCCACATAATAACTTGCAAGCCAACTCAAGAGTGTGTGGCAGGGGGTGAGTAGTCACCAGTATGCATTACACTTTACCCTAAAGTTAGTGTAATTACGACTAATTATGCATTAGCATTAATCGCTAATGCTTTTCACGAGGTGAAGCCTCACAAGCAGGCACTACACTTCAGATATCCTACCAAGGGCAGAGGGACCGTTAGTATTTATGTACTCTGCAACTACATAACTGGACAGAGATTCAAGAGTTATGCTGAATAAGTTTACGACGTGCGGTAAGTGCTATTATTATAGGGTACCTCGGCCGAATAGCTTACGTGAAAGTTTATGGGTCCTGAAATGCTAAGAATTCCAGCGAGTGTGAGGGCGGTTGCAACTGAGGGAATAAACTTTGAGGGGAATCCCAACCTTCTCAAGGCTCAAAGTTCAATGGTGATATTCACTTACGCCCTAATGCGGCGGCAGTTTATGCGATATAGAATCATCTTGGTCAAAAATAAGATTCTGTACAGGGTTCATGATGTTGACCACATGCTCAACTTAGCGTCTATTTGTATGTTGGTAAAGGTATGCTACGTCAGATGTCGTTACAAACTAGCGCCAGATAGGTGAGACCAGGCGCTATCGATATTCACTTTTTCCCGATACGAAAGAACTCCATCATCATTTTATTAGTTGTTCCAAGACTTCACTAGCACCCTTCGGAATCGTCTTTTTGCTTCCTTAACTCTGTATACGTAACATCCGTGCGTTGCATGATTCAAGCTAACTTAAATGTTAGTTATCCCTAAGAGTAAGTACTAAATGAATATCGCAAAAAATCTATATTTTGCCCCCTCATGTTGCCTACAGTTCATTATTCAGAATAAGAGAATAGAATTGCTTAAGGTAGTTCGATCGAAAAATCACTTCACCTAGAATTTGATGAGTTTGACCTCATTTTATATAAAAAAAACTCCCATCATTCCAATTATATCAAAATATCAACCCCTTGCCGAACTACTTTTCGAGCGATTTTCCTGTAAATATAATCAGTTTTACATGGGATACATTACGGCAGTGCGCTCCAGAGGGAGAATATTGAAGGAAATAGGAATTTATAACACCTAGATTTTGTCAAAATACTGTATGTAGATTGCATGTTTTATCAACTATTTTTTAAAATAATCTATTACTCACCACAGTAATTTTTACGGAATCGCAAAAAAACTTGCTGTTTTGAAAGGTTTTCAGCCGTACGGCGGGAAAAAATGAGTCAAGTTAGAGACTTATGCAGCTTTATTTATTTAATTAGTGAGAATTTTAATCATATACAATTCTATATTTGTGCCATTAATATTACAATATTTATTTCACTCTTCTTACAGACGCTGAAGTCAAAAAATAAAATTATAATATGGTCTCCAATATGACTAGGGAACTATCTCGCTCAAACCACCTTTCCTATGAATTACCCCAATTGTATGGAGCACAGAATGATATCCCTTTAAGACAAGAAATGGGAGGGACTTGATATTTAATCCTTCTTGTTCTGTACGTTTCTTCGTCTGGAAGCCTCGCTTCTCCGCCCATTACACCGGATCCTCTTCCCCTCCAGTCCCATTTAACCCTCCACCTCCAGGCTGTTGTGCGTTTCTTTTTTACTTTTATACAGCAAAATGGTTCCCTGCAATAAAAAAATATTTTTTTTATTCATTTAACTAAAACGAAGTTTTCAGTTAATTTGTCAGTATAAAGTGTAGGAATTTGTCGTTTAGGCTTGTCGGCGTAATTTTTCGGAGACATGTTTTTAGGCGTAAAACGTGCCGACAATGTCATTTAATCTAGGAAAGTTATTTAATTAAAGGATCATCAGCAAAGGTTCTTAAAAAGAAATGCAACGAAACGACAGAAATCTCTGGCATGCATTTATGAGTTGAAGAATAGCTATATCGGCGACGTACAATTACGGTAAGATGCGTTTTCTAGAAGCCTTGTCGAGGTGTGTTTCTTCAAATCAGACACACTAATCACATTGATTGCAACTAAACGACTCGCTTTTGAGATCAAGCTTCCTCATCCAGCCATTCCCATTGGAACGGAAATGGCCCTCCTCTGCCGAACGGTGACTGAGCCACCCCCCCCCCCCCCGCGGTGACTGAGCCACCCCCGCCCAACCCTTCCATTGGGAAAGGTGGTGGCACGATCTGAATGTTGCCTCAATAGTCACCTCCTCCTGTCCATCCTTCTTATCTGCCAATCCAATCTCTCATGAACACTCCTGGTTTTACCCGCCGCTATTCTCTTGCGACCTTAGACACTTGATGATCGAGGAAGTGAGATGAATAGGAGTCTGCCTCATGCCTGTTGCTCACGGCAAACATTTCGATAAAAAGGTTAAATAAAATCGACTAATTTTATAAAAATGAGCTTGCAAACGATAAAACCGTTTTATTCAACCTAGTTCTATAAAACGTTCTACGGAATAGGACAGGTTCTATTTCCATTAAACCGTTTTATGCAACAACCAATGAGACGTTCCGCTTTGCGTTGATAATAATCTCGTATCCATGGGAAACCAAACAAGGAAAACGTGAATACAAAAAGTTCATGGAACGTTGAGGCAGTAATGTACTTCTTGTTGTTAGAAGAATGCGTTAGAGAGCCTTTGCACCGTTGAGTGTGATCAGAAAGTATTCGTAAATAAACAATACATATATAGTTATTAACCCCTACAGTCATCCAAAAGAGAGTGCATTTATCACTTCACGTGTTCGCAAAGCGTCTCATAGATGTCAGGACATTGTGGTTTTATGAATAGTTTTATCGTGAGCAAGCAAGTACGTTTTACGTACGATTCATAAAACTTTCAATAAAAATTTTTATGAAACACTTTTATGGAAAATTTTACCGTGAGCAACAGGCATAAGTGTTGTTTTTTGGAATTCAATTTTCCAATTAATTTCAAATTCAAACATGTTCAATTTTATCGTGGAAGGTTATTCGGGATTTCCACCGGGTCAGGTTCTCCATTACGGCCTACGTTTCGATGAACGAGTCGTCCATCGTCATCAGGGAAATTTTACATTATGCAAAACCAATGCAATAAAATATCAACCGATTATAGATATGAGGACATACGTGAGAACAGATCCAGTTTAAGACGCTGGAGTATGAGGCCAATGCAGTAAATTGAACTCTAAGACAGGGCTTGCAAGTTCGTACGTGAAAAATAGACGTGACAAAATAAGTTCTGTGTCAGGATCGCCAAAAAATGAAATTTATGACTTCACAAAATGTTAATTATATTTATATAATACTAGCTGAAGGTACCCGTTGAACTTCAACGGATGTGAAAAACATTAAACTTATCTTGTTTGTTGTGATCGTTGTAATTCATGCGTTTTCCATTTCGTGCACGGAGAGTTGAGTGATTGTTTGTCGTCTTTAACGAAAGGCTAATACGGCGGTCGCTTTAGCCGTGCTAAAAATATCCTTTATTTTACAAAAATAAGTACTAAAAGATTTACAATCATTGTTGCTTATTAAATGGATATCTCCCTCTATTTTTCACATGTTCACCACTCACCTTAGCGGTAACATTCTACCACCAGCTATGAATGAGCTTTAGTTTTCTTTGGGTAGCGTGCGTGATTTCATTACTCTCCCGATAAATAATGTTTTCTTGTATTTACATTTCATATGATGTCGATCACCTTGAGCAACCAGGCGCCATTCGAAAGAGTGATTATCAAACTTGCTTGATTTGGCGTGCTTCGCTTGTTTTGAGTATGACTGGAAAAGTTAATGAAAATGTTACTGCGGTTGTAAACAGGCATCTGATTCATTATTCTAATGGCTCCGACCAAGGGTCTGACACTCGCATTACTCCAACGGTTATACATTTCACCCAGAGCACTCTAGCGGTCAGGCGCTAACTATCAGCGCGACAGGTATACTTTATTTAATTGTTTATCTTGCAGATTTAAGTGGGAATTCACCTATTTATTCACCTCGAGAGTAGTCAGACAAAAGAAAGGAACAGACATGGAACGACACGTGAGATGTGTGCCCTTAGAAAGATACCCTTAATCTAAAGAAATAATAAACCCTTAATTTAATGCAAATAGAGTAGCTTAAGCATAAGGGTGATAAATGATTACCTAAGCGTATCGTAATGTGTTTTTTTAGAGGTTGAACTGATTTGAAAGCACATTTGCTATATTTGGTTGCTACTACAGGCTCTACCAGTTGTTACATTACTAAAGTTGATATTTAAATATTAAAAAGAATTATTTAAATCAAGTAACGAGATTAATGTCACTAAGCTATTAGGTTTTTAAAACATTGATGCTCAAAATTATCTCCCTGAGAACCTTTCCCATTGCCCTATCTTGCTATTTTCCTTGAAGTACACATTGTTTCATCGGCTGCATATTCTTCTTCGGCGCTGAAATATTTGCTCAAGGAGTTTCAGAATAATGGCATTCTCAACTTCGATGACCAGAAATATTTGCTCCAGGCTATTCATTAAAATGAGATTTGTCCATTTGATGTGTCAAAGAATTTTCGAGCAATATGGCTTTAAGAGATTTTTTTCGGAGAAATATGAACTGTACTTCTAGATAAATATTGGTCCGTACACTTCTTGCCAACAACTAGAGTAGCAATGGCGTACATACAAACGTACCATCCCCTTGTTCGTATTAAGGGGTCGGCATTGACAATGAAAATAACTTATAACTTCTTGTGACATGTGAAAGCCTGAGAAGCATATTGTGACTGTGAAAGGTGTACAGCTATCGCGAAAGCTTATGGCGTTCGGATGTGCAGAAGAAGACGTCGTGGAGGGGTAAAGTTAGGTGGAAGGGGTAGTGAAAAGAGACCTAGGGGAAAGCGAAGACGTGGCATTTGTTCCATGCATGAGTGCATTTAAAAAAATACAATTTGTATGACGTGGACAACACAAACGCCGCGCAACCGAACGCCATAAGCTTTCGCGAGAGCTATGTGACAATGAAAACCTACAATAGGAAACCGTTGCCTCCTCCAAATTTCCTCTATAATTCCCCGCTATTACATGCCACCTATGCTTCCGTCACAGTCATACCTTTATTTGTGCTCACCCCCTTGGGGTTATTTTTTAATCTCACTTAAGTGAGAATATGTCATAAAATACGGAAAATAACGTCATTTTCGTAGTTCCACTCCACCACGCAGGTGGCGTGACCATTATCGGCTATCAAGTGGTGATCTCCAGGTATTTTCCTTGATTCACCAGCTCTTTCCCGTAACTCAATGAATCTTGCGACTCTTGATCCATGTCGTTTTCCTCTGTCTTTCATTAGTTCCATCCCACGTATTGTAAGGAACGTGAAATGGAGCCACCATCTTGACCTTGACCTTGTATGGACCTTGACCAATAGTGAGCCGATCATTAAGAGAGCGAAACGGATCTCCTGCCTTCCCGCAAAGAGTCATTAAAAAGGTGATATTAAAAAATAACACCCCCACTGATCTAAAGAATTATAGCATTACTTATTTTGAGTCTTTTGAACAATACCTATCCATGTGATTTTCCTTTCCATCCCATCCTTCACATCACCATTTTTCTCACCCAGAAAGTGATTTGAATTTCAGCCATTCATAAAAAATGTCCGAATCAACGAATCATACTCCGTTCATACTCCTCCATCGCGGGAACACTCCACATCCTATCTGTTCCAGAGGCATGCAAACCTATATATACTGCTAGAACCGTTCAACATATACTGCTAGAGCCAACGTACTACGGTAGACGCGATCACAGGAATAAAATAAAGGAAATTGGCTGCCGGACTGATAGATTTGAAATGTCATTTTCTCCCACGTACAATAAGGACTCATAATAGTTGCGATTGATCAATCATATGAAACTCCCACCCTCATTAGGTAGAGTAGAATTTTCACTTGTGCTTAATAACATCTGCATGTTCATTTACGTATCACTCTCCCATTTTCTGGTTGGGCTGCGCACTGTTCTCCTGACTGCTTTTTGGTCTGCGCCTAGCGGCAGGGGGATCGTGCGAGGTTCTCACTTGTGCTGGGACGAGTGCTGCATGCCTGGTGTGGAATCACCCCGTGCCACACGCCCTAGTGGTGGCTTGCACGGTATTTCGTAGATGTAGATGTAGAACCCCGGATTACTAAAGAGGCTGCGTTGTTGCGGGATGTCGGCCGGACTAGACGTTGCCGGGGATTGACAGCCAAAGCGATAGGAGGGCACTAGAGTGCAGAGCCAGACGGGTGAACACGTAGAGCGCTGTTTAGATTTCGGTAGCGTGGTGAGAAACTGGCCCTAGAAAGGCAGGTCACACCTCGCAATCTCGAACAACGGAGCCGGAACGGGATCAACTACCCGCTCGCTGTGGAACGTACACCGCGCCCCGTATTCTATGGGAGCAGTCCGATGCGCAGGCAGTGCCGTCTGACACTCCGAGAGAGTGACGAGTCCCGCTCGCCAGAGAGACAAGACTCCCGTGAAAGACCACTCGCTCCCTGGCATAGGAAGCCACCACGGCTAGCATCTTTTGAATTTATCTTTGCGATGTAAGGTATCTAGAGCGAGATATCATTTCACGTGAAATTTAACGAATTTGGCCTCATCGTAATGAATAACATCGTTGCCGGCCTCGGTTTATAATAATAATAACTTTATTGTTCTATTGGTCTCAAGACATAGAACTCGTCAGTAATGAAATAGGAATACAAAACATGAGTTAAGTAATTTGGACAGATTACAGAAATTACCTATTTAGTCTATCATTAATAAATTCATCCACACTATAATACATTTTACTTATTAAATGATTAAATAGTGTTTTATTAAACTTAATGGGAGAAACAATAGATTTAAAACACTTAGGCAGTTTATTATATATAATGGAAGCGGAATAATGTGGGCCCCGCTTAGCGTAGGTTAAGTTTTGACCCTCTAGGTGGATATTTTCACTTCCACGGGTCATGTAACTATGTAAGGTGGTATCCACAAGGAACAAAGAAGGATTAGAAGAAAAGAAAGAAAGAAAGGAAGGAAGGTTTCGGCGGGGTAACGTCCTCGCCTGCTACCCCGAAGGTCGCGGGTTCGAGTCCCACCTGGGGAGGATTTTTCACCTCCCAGGGCATGGTTGTCTGTGATCATCCGTTAATAATCGTTAAGACCCCGATATAATAGTCACATAAGAGCAGTTTTCGGTGGTTGTTGTAAAAAACTTTCTAACCTTTCCAATCATAACAAGGCTTCAGAACTTATTGCTAAACTATTCGATTAATTTGCAAAAGAATATTATTAGCCATTTTTATTGGAAATGGCTCGGGTAAGCACTCAAGAGATACCGTATTTAAAAAATAAGGAATTTGTAACAGATAGACATTGCCATACATTTGTGTGTGTAGTTTGTCCCCCAAAGTGCCAGAGCGGATGGGAAATGCCTATAAGGTCCCAGGCCTCAAGGAAGGGAGATATCCAACCGCACCTCCTCGCGGTGGGAGATGGGCACCTAATGGTGGATAACGAAGCACTGGAGACCGAGTGAAAGCCGGGATAAGCTTTCTCCCCCATCTTAGGATGGGGTTTGGGCACCTTCTTGCCCATGGATCTAGAAATGGATCCTAAAGGCGGATGAGCCTTAGGGTTGGCCAACGTCATAGGGTGCGGAAGGCACTAATGAACCGTAAGGTTTCCCAAGTTATACGGATACTTGACTACATCATGATGTGTTCTGTAATGAAAGATTCCGGATGTAAAAATTACCCACATTCGGATCTCCGGGTGGGTAACACTATAGGAGAGTTATGGTGCAATAAGAGGGAAAACAAGATGATGGAAAATAACAAATCATTAAGAGTTGGAAATTGGAATGTGAGAACTTTAAATAGGAAAGGAAAAATGGAAAAGTTATAAGTAGAAATGGAGAAAAATAATAAAGACCTAATGGGGCTCAGTGCAGTCTTTTGGGAAGGTGAAGAGCAACTCACATATGAGGGGTATACCATGATTTACAAGGGAGGAAAGAGTAAGAATAGAGGAGTTGGATTCTTGATGAAAAAGAAAATTGCAGAAAGGGTGGGCAAGGTTATAGCATGTAGTGAAAGGGTGATTGCTTTGAAAATAAGGAGTGAACCAGTATATACCTTGGTGGTTCAAGTGTACATGCCCACAACAATAGCAGAAGAAGAAGAGGTCGAAGAGGCATATGAACAAATCCTGCAGGTGTATGAAGAGAATGGTAAGGGACAAGTGAGAGCAGTGATAATGGGAGATAATGAGTTCAGGAACCAAGAAAAGTGTAGTTGGAGAAGGAAGGAAAGGGAAAACTGTGGGAGCATACGGTTTACGCACTAGAAATGCAGAGGAGAAAAATTGATAGAATTCTGTGCACAACAGTAGTTATGGATAGCAAATACTTGGTTCTAGAATCACAAGAGAAGGCTCTACACGTGGAAAATCCCCGGTGATAACAAGCGTTATCAAATAGATTTAGGGGATTTATCAGTACAAATCAAAAAGATTTTATACTGATAAATCAAAGATTTAAGAATAGCGTCAAGAAAGCGAAGACACTACCTGGAGCGGATGCAGACTCAGACCACAATCTTCTGATAATAGAATTGATCACTAGGCTTAAGCATGTGACGAGGAAAAAGCATTCAAAAAAGAGGTGGAACTTGATGAAGTTGGAAGAGGATAAGGAGAAAATTACCAAAGTCCTAGAAGAGAAGCTGAAGAAGGGGGAAGAAGTGTGGAAGGATATGAAGGAAAGCATAATAATGGTTCTTGAACAGGACGTTGGAACTGTTAACAAGTAAGAAGCTAGAATAAGCTGGATAAACCGAGAAAAAAATGGAAGAAAGAAGGAAATGGAAAGGAGATGACTCTGAACAAGGAAAGTTATAATATAGAAAGATTAACAATGAATTGAGGAGAACTACAGACAAAGCTCGAGAAGAGTGGATGAAGGATCAGTGCTTTGTAATTGAAAATCTAGAAAAAGAAGGAAATATGGAGGAAATGTTCAAAATAGTGAGAATGATGGCCACGAGAAAACAGAGAGCTATTTCGAAGAAAGGTATGAGAGATGTGGATGGGTTACAACAGATAACGAGGATGTGAAGGAAATATAGGAGGAATATATAAAAGAACTGTACTGCACAAGAGAAAGAGGAAGTGAAATAGAATTGGAGAATGACATGAATGAGGAGAGGAACAATACAGGTCCTAAAGTAATGAAAGAGGAGATAGAAATGGCAGTAAAAGGAATGAAGAATAGTAAGGCAGTAGGTGGAGACCAAATACCAGTAGAGATTCTAAAGGCTTTAGAGAAGAATGGATTGGATCGACTCACGGATCTGGTTAATAAAATATATGATACATGGGAGTGGCCAGAAGATCTTATCAAAACGATAATGGTGCCGATACTTAAGATAAGTAATGCACAATAATTTAAACACTACAGAACTATTCTCCTTATCTCACATGTGGGCAAAGTTATAACCACAGTTATATTGGAAAGAATGAGAAGGAAAATAGAAGAAAAATCGGAGAAAGATCAGTTCGGTTTCCGCAAGGGCAAAGGAACGAGAGATGCTATTGGATGTATGAGGATGTTAACAGAAAGGGTATTAGAGTTGAGCTGTGGGATATGCGTACATGCTTTATTGATTATGAAAAGGCATTTGATAGGGTCAGATGGGAGATCTTATTAGATCTTCTGAGAGAGATAGACATAGACTGGAAGGACAGAAGATTAATAAAGCAGATGTACATCCATCAGAAAGTTGCGGTAAGAATTGGGGACGAGGAAACATAGGAAACCACAAAAGGAAGGGAAGTTAGGCAAGGTTGCTGTCTGCCACCATGCCTCTTTAACTTGTGTGCTGACAAACTGCTGGAAGAAGCTTTAGAAGACATCAGGGGGATAAAAGTGGAAGGTGAGAGAATAAAATCCATCATATATGCTGATTAACAGGCTATTATAGCAGAGAATAAAGAAGAACTTCAGAAAATGATAGAAAGAATTATGAAGAAGAGTGAAGACTATGGAATAAGAATAAACAGTAAAAAACGAAGGTAATGAGAATAGCGGAGACAGAATATGGCTGGAGGAAGAAAATATATGGCTGGAGGAAGAAAAATTAAAACAAGTAAGCTCTTTCAAGTACGTGGGAAGTATAGTTACACAGAATGGCAACTGTACTGAAGAAATTAAAAGCAGAATGGGGTAAGGAAAAGTAGCATGTTGTATGATTAGGGAACTGGTGACAGCAAGGAACATCAAGATGGATATTAGGAAAAGATTTTCAAAATACTTATTATGGAGAATTGTGTTGTATGGATGCGAAACGTGGACGTTGAAGAAGAGAGAAGAAAAGAGCTTAGAAAGCTTTGAAATGTGGCTATGGCGACGAATGGAGAAGATTGGATGGAAAGATAAGATAACGTATGAAGAAGTGCTAAGGAGGATTGGAGAAGAAAGAAGTATACTGGGAGAAATTATAAAGAGAAAGGCGAAATGGATTGGACATATTTTAAGGAATAACGGCCTACAGAAATTAATAATAGATGGGAAGAAAGGAAGGAGGGAGGTACGGAATGCTGAGGGATATAAAAGAAGGAAGGAGTTATGCGGAGATGAAGAGAGAGGCCCAGGACAGAATGCTGTGGAGACAACGCTACCGTTGAAACCTGTCTACAGACAGATGCACCAATGATGATGATGATTATAAGTTTGTATTAATCTTCCACTATTTTTGGAAAAAAATCCTTTTCCACAGTAATTTGTACAGAAAAAAATTCTAGGTTGTGAAGGAATATTCACCTTATGGCGTGAAAAAATGAGTCAAGTTAAAGACTTATATATATGCATAGTAAGTTATTGAGAATTTCAGCGAGGTATATTTCACTTGTACTTCAGACGTTTCATTTGCTGCTCATCCATCTACATCCATGAACATGAAATACATACATTAAATACGGCTACTTTGACTTTCGACGCAACCACCCAGGATTCCAATCTATCACCTTGTGTGAGTGGATTAGGAGAACTTCTCAATACATGAAGCTGTAGGCTAGTTCTTGCTGTAGCACAATTTATCTTTAAGTATCAATTTATCTTTAATGACATAACAACTCACATTTTATGGACAGAATGACGAGCTATCACGCCATGTCCGGAATAGCGAACACTTTTTATGCGCTTATAAAAAAATCTGATTTTCTTCCCATTTAATAGTATCCTAATATTGCGTTGGCAGAGCACACAGAATATTCTCTGTGTGGAAAGAACACAATTCGAGAATTTAGTAATGGGATAGACTCAAGATATTAGAAATATTTTTTCTTTCTCTAGTATTAGGTATTAAGTACTGAAATAAAACTGCAGTAATTGTACTGTCCATTTAAATTTTAATGTAAATATTACCTGAGGTGTAGACCTGATGATGACGCCCTAAGGAACGTCGAAACACGTGTAGTGTAATATTTACATTAGAATTTAAGTGGACAGTACAATTACTGTAGTTTTATTTAAGTACCAAAATGCTGTTCCACCATATAACGCCAGAGACTGTCGAATTTATTAGGTATTAAGATTGTTAAAAAGCATCGTAAGGGGAATGTTCCAGTGGCAGATGAATAATTTTTGGCGGATTGAATGATTATAGTTGCGACAGAACTTTTATCCTTCGTGTGTTAACCGATTTGAAAATGTTACTTAGGATACGGAAGCCTTAATCATATCATTGTTTCCTGCTTGGAAATATTCAAGGCGTTATCACAAATTAGGAGGATATTCTCATGTTGTGGAACTGGAGATGTTATTTTATTCAACTGACGCCGTGAAAGACGACCATTACCCCCTAATCCCTTATCGCTGAGTGGCCGTTTGCAAAATGCACTCAGAGGCGGCCGCAAAAAGGGACGAAGAGTAAGGGAAGGGTTCCTGACCCTGGATATCGAGCGGCTTTCCATCCCTTTGACTTTAATTAAGGGTTTATTGGAAACAAGGATTGTTTTCATAAGGACCCTTTGGGAAGGGGTTGGTTAAATGCAATTTAGCTCTGGTCAGAATATCCCTTTCCGTAATTTCAACACTATTTATAAACGTTAGAGTGACTGATGCCTCTTGATTAAGCGTGGTCCACCTTTGCTCTTGCTTGCGTGTTAAAGTTTTCATTAGAGTTGAAAAAATGTGAAATTTTGCGTCATCAGATGAAATTCTATATCCCAGTTTGACATTCGTTGATCATATGGGAGTTTATATTAGTTTATCCAGGAAAAAAGGAAACAGCTTACAAAAACTCCAAAACAGCTTAACAAAAACTTCCAAGTTTTATAACAATTATGATTAGGTCAACATTTTCAAGTTATGTGAGCGACCTGCTTAATCAAAACATTATTCGCAACTTATATAATAGATACCAAGAGCGTTCATGAAACCTATGACAAGAACGTAGGATATATCTTCGTTTTAACGCCTTTAATTTATGTTTTACTGTGGTGATTGACTTTTCAATTGAAAATGCCTGAATTTTGTGTTTTAAATTTTTTAGTGAAATATATTTGATAAAGTGTCGTTGTATTAAGTACTTTTTACTCGACTATATATTCGATAAATCGCCAGAGATTAATCTTCACTCATACTGAAGAATTGAACTCGTTAGCTTGGACAACAGAAATAGCTACATTTCTATCTCTTGAAGGAATGTTCACATGATGCATACATTATTATTATTTCTTGAATGCATTGAAATTTTACTCTTGAATATTTATCCATTAACTTTGGAAAGTTAGTGAAATTATTGGTTGAGAGTATAGTTTAATAGATCAATTAACTTATCAAACATTTATTTAGGTACGTAAACACGAAGGTATTAAACGACTTTTAGAAAGGCACCATTTCAGTTAATAAATATGCGTGACAATTATAAGAACTATAGATAACTTTAAAGAGTATTATTTGTAAAATAATTATATGAGATAGACTATTGAAAATGGACTTGAATGCAATTATTTTGAGACTGAATATAACATACTTTATTTAATAATTAACTTTTTTTAGTTATAAATTTAATAATACTAAATTAAAATGCTCGTTTAACGTCTAACTAAGTGTCATTTACAGGTAAAAAAAGGTGAAAATAGTGTTCTGAAGTTAATTAAATACAACGTAGAGGACAGTTTGAGGTCAGATTTTCACTATCGAAAGTATGCTATTCCTCCATGTAAAACTAAATTCGGTTGAGTTTAGTACGAGTTAAATGACGTACGTTTAATGAACGTCGTTTTCTATCTTAACATTTCATAACTGTTGATGTTCATTAGAGCTACATGAATAGTCCTTTTTAAAATCAATAATAGCGTAGATATCCCATGTCTTCGTTTACCAATTTTTTTAGAAGAGTTCTTCGGTTTTCTGTACCCTCCTTTATTACTTTGGTGAGAAGGGCAAAGCTGAGCATCACTGATGTAATTTTTCACCTCATTGATAGATGGAAATGGAATAAGACTTCTCATCAACTTAATTAAATCATTTTAAACATTTTTCGTAGATTTTCGCAGTTCATTTTAATTTTGGTAAGTTTCCTTTGGATTTCTGCGATTAAAATAAACTTTTTTAGCAACAGTTTCGCCGTGCTATTCTTCCGGCTTCGTCATGCATTCTATATCAACAATGAAAAATAAATAAACAAACTTAAGCGGTTGTTGTGTACAGCATGATCAATTAATACATTTAGTTTTTCAAAAGTCTTTAGAAGGCACACTTTTAGAAGGCCACAGTATTGAAATCAAAAGGGCGAAAGTTTTATGTAAAGAAATTAGCTACTATCCACGGATCATCATGGAAGCCATTGAAATAGAAAAAAGACCTAACAACCTAAATAGAGAAGATGGCTACAAACTTCCTTATACGTGGAAAAGACTTTTGAAAAACTAAAGTATTAATTAATCATGCTGCACATAATAACCGCTTAAGTTTTTTTATTTATTTTTCATTGTTGATTTAGAATGCCTGACGACGCCGGCAGAACAGCACGGCGAAACTGTTGCTAAAAAAGTTTAGGTTAATGGCAGAAATTCTAAAGAAAATTACCAAAATCATTTTAAATTTTTATGCAATGTGCTTTTCAGTCTGAGTAAAATTCTATGGTTTTACACTGTGAGAGCTTGAGCTTCTCTGTAATGCTTTATTCGTAGGTTAATTATTCCGGTTGATGTCTTGGCTCGTGGAAGATGTGAGGCTTCTATTGCGTGGGAATTCAGCGATCATAGCCATCAATCGACCATCACTCTGTTGCGAGAAAATGTTCAGTGCCTAACTTCATGCTCTTTCAAAAATTTTGTGTTAGACGAACGTTTCCTGCGCCTTAGTGCCATCAAACACTCGACCGTGTTCACGTCGCTTGTCGTTGCTGCCGTGTGACGTGTGACTTGTGCACGTAATCGAAACACGGAAGTGGGTATGAAGTTAAGCGGAAAATTTACGACAGGTAACAGGTCCTGTAGAGACATATACACCTGCTCGAGAAAAAAATTAACGTTGAAACATCTCGTCGTATTTGGACGTCAGTCAGAATGCGTGCATATTCGTATAGAGGCAACATGGCACGCAGCGAGACCACAAGAGTTGTTTGGACTAGTATCTTCGATCCCTCCTCGGCGAAAAATTGTTCCGCGAGGTGCTATTTTGCTCAGGTGACAGATGACTACGATCTCGAAACAAGTAATCGAAGACAAAATGGTCGTGTTTTCCGTTCACGAGACTTGAACCTATGTGACCATAAATAACTTGAAATTGAAGAGTCGCTCCCCAAATGTACTTATTTTCTATAAAACTTCACTTTTTAAAACTGCCACGAATGAACGAATATCGCTATCATTGTCTCAGAAGATTCATCGCATATAAGCTATCCAAGTGAACATTTTCTTCTACATCTTAAAATTTTGTATCAGTAATTATCAGATATATTGAACGATATGCACGGTGTCCATACAAAATTATACAATTTGTATCTTTTCTACAGTTTTAATTAGTGGTACAACGCGTTTCGCAAACCTACGGCATCATCAGGTACAAATTCTATGATTTTTTGTTTATTGACCGTTGTTAAGTTGACCGCCACCTCCCTTACTCAAACCAACTCCGTAACTACGACAACTTAACAACGGTCAATAAACAAAAAATCTTAGAATTTGTATCTGATGTTGCCGTAGATTTGCGAAACGCGTTGTACCACTAATTAAAACTGTAGAAAATATACAAATTGTATAATTTAGTATGGATACAAATAAATTCTACAATATAAAGCCTAAAACCATGGAGGATATGTACGGTGTTTAGTTATAACTGATAAGCTAAAAAGGGAAACTCACCAATCCTCTGAAAGCGTGATCATAAAGCCATTTCTAAAATGCTAC
Organism: Pyrrhosoma nymphula; assembly: GCA_963573305.1. Taxonomy (NCBI): domain Eukaryota; kingdom Metazoa; phylum Arthropoda; class Insecta; order Odonata; family Coenagrionidae; genus Pyrrhosoma; species Pyrrhosoma nymphula. The sequence goes on along the minus strand of OY754330.1, from coordinate 18,618,017 downwards.
CTATCATCTTTCAAATAAACATGTTCTTTTTGCGTATATTTTAATTAGTTCTGTTGGGAAATAACGTAGTTTTATTTAAATTATACGCAATACAATTCAAGAATATCCTGAAAACGTTTTTTTAAAACCACGCACCTGGACATTGCGCAGGGACAAATAGTGTCCGATATATTTATTGAGAAAGCCACGTGTCAGTTAACACCGTTTTCGTTATTTAACGTTGTAAAAATTTCCGTTAGATGATATTCCGTTATGAATCAGGTGTAGTGAGTACAGCTGGCAAGTTTGAAAACGGGATTCGCGTTTGTAACTGATACATTTTTGGGCAGTTAGAGATAAATGTGTATTGGCGAAAGTAGGTCAATTGCACTCTAAACCTTTGTATGTGATTCGAAAGGGGAAGAAGAACGTTGCATTTTGCTATAAAAAAGTAATTCAAATTCATTTTATTGTTTTGCGTGCACTGGGAAAGGCGTCTGATGATACGCTTACAACTCCTACCAAAGCTATTTATTTTCTTATTACCTGCAGCATATCATGACTACGAGGGTATAAGATCATTCTTTACTATACTAACCCACCATTGGTCGTACAATGAGATTTTCTCTCACAACAAATTTAAATTTGCGCTCACTTTGTAATCATGAGTTAGAATAAGTTCCCGTTCCTTATAGCTGACTTTTTATCTCATACTATTGACCTACCATTTCAAAAAGTATAAATGAAGCATCCGCAGCTGTGTAATGATATGTCTGATACCGTCGGCTACAAGGTGTGAGACTTTTTCTTATTGCGCGACTACTGACGTCAATTTTTTAGTATCACTCAGATGCGTTACACTTTCGCAACACGCGGGCAAAGTTGATTCATTTCGTGAAGAGCAGATATTTAAATGCAAATTTATTAGTCAAAAGAATTTATGCCCTCATAAATAAATATTTCTTCATGAGAATAGTAATTTTCTTCATTTATACTCAATGATATTGATGATACCCAATGATATATAATGATATATCACCGCCGGTAAAATATGCAATGATTACGTAATTATATATTTGTGGAAATCATTGTTTCAAATGAACATTTAGAGAAATAAATTAAATCTAAATACAGTGTAATATGTTGCCAATAAACGCTCTATGATGCCAATAAATCAACGATACATATGAGTGTGAGAAAAAGTCTCATACGTCACGACCGCTCGCGTGATAAGTAGCTTAGCGACCACTCCCGGGTTAAAGCGATGCAATGCATAACGTACGTAGCGTATTTTTGCTCGTTGGGGTAGTTAGTAAGTAAGTTAGATTTTAAGTACTACCCCACCATGATGTTGAAGCATTATAACAAAATATGTTACTCTTTAAAATTTTTCTAGAAGGTCTTTTAGAAATACAGATTTTTCTCCCAATTAAGGAGGTTCCGCCGCGACTGTGTGAGTCAAAACAAATACTAAATTCCACATTTTTGATATTTTGACCAAAACTATCCTGCTTTCACTGATACAATGCGTTACCTATAGAAACCACAAAAGTAAGGTACGAAATATGCATACTATTCCACGAATACATTTTAAATGAGCACTTTTTTCCAGCCATAGGAGCCGACTGCAGCGCCATTTCCTACGAATTACCGCATTTTGACTTCAATTACGGGATTAATTCTTCAATAACTAGAATAATAAGGTGGTAAGATGCCAATATTTTATTTTTATTCAATTTATATGGATTATTTACTTCCGAGAGACAGTTTTCCACTAAAATGGCATTTGTACCCACACAGCACAACGACATCCTCCGGACATCCCTAGTATATCCTACCGGGATATTGTGACGTCCGTGGGATATACTGAATTTCCCACTGACCAAAATGGGATATCCCACGGATATCGGAATGTCCTATAAATTTGACGTCCTGGAGACATCCCCACAGGACCTCCCTGGGACATCCCATGACTTCCCATGTACGTCATAGAGATATCCAAATATCAACTCACAGTACATTGACATCCTATACACATCCCAGGTATATCCTACCGGGATATTGTGACATCTATGGGATATACTGAATACCCATATGAAAAACAATTGCTTTCCACACCCTTTCCAAATCCTTTCCGTAGGTTGCTTTCCGATTGCCTACCAATGGTGCAAAAATAAAGCAATTGGAAATTATTCGGAATGCAAATTCATACTTTCCGTTTGCTTTCCGAACATTTTCCGAAAAAAAGTCGTCGACGAAGCAGACGAAGCACATTATTTTACCTCGTATCTACCTAACGTGGTGATGACACCTGCAACGATTGTATATATATCCTACGAAGCAACGCACCTATTCTCGCACCTGTTATGAATATTCGGCGTTGAGAACGACGTATATATGTTGTCACTTCCGCGGATAAAAGTGACTTCGAGAACTATAATCATTAAATCATAATTCCATGATAGTTTGAGGAAATACCAAAAATTCTTGATAAAAGTTATTTGCAATTAATTAATGCCAGATAACTGTTATTCTATGTTGCCACATAGTATGAGTATAAATGCAATACTCCTGCGAATAAACAAGATTTTTCCAATTCCCGCACGTTAGCTTCAGCGTCGTAGCTAGGGGCTGGCCAGGCGGGCGGCTGCCAGGGGCGCAACCCTCAGGGGGCGCACTTTGCAGACCCACGGCCTATATTATTGCCTGGCCATAAATCTAGGTAATATTACCTCGATTTATGAGGTATCAACCATAGTAACTGTCGTTTCTGGGCAGCCCAAGAATTTCCCAAGATCGTACTTGCCGGCAATGCACGGCAGCAAGATTAGGTGAAGTGAAGAGTGAAACCAAAAGAGTTAATTGATACGCGCGAGGTCTAAAGTCGGGGTAAGCAAACCAGTTCAAAAATCAAGTTAATCCAAAATCCAAAGAGAGTAAAGTCCAAACAAGCGCACGGTCAAATAAATTTCAATCGAAAGCCGAATCGAGCGAATCCAATGAAGGAAGGCCGAAAAAAGTTGAACAGATCCAAAGAGAATATCCAAGCAGGCAGGTGGTCAAAAAATCTAGAACAATCAGCGCACAATTCTTCGCGTCAGCTTCTAAGGCGTCCAAAAAAGAAGTGATGGAGTCAGGAAAATAGCTCTCCGTCCTGTGTCCCGTTCCAGTCTCTCAGTTGGGAGGAGGGAACGTGGAAAACACCTTTCCGTTCCCTAATTATCTTGGCGCTGAGAAGCGGTGCATTTAAAATTCGTTCGCCAAGGATCAAGTCCAAACAACTAGAATTTCAAGTGATCAATGAAAAAATACTCCACTACTTAGCAACTATTTCCTTACCATTTAGCTCAGTCACTTTAAATGTGTAATCGTGGAATGAGGACGTCAGTTGCAGAATAATCTGGGGTAGAATTCTAATGACAAATTAAAAAAGTGTCATGTTTCATTAAAAAAACTTTACAGTCACTCCCTTCTGATATGATTTAATCCCAAAAGAGTAAATATTTATTGATTAATTGGTTTAAAGAGTTCATATAACCAGTGGGAATGGAATGTCCCAGAGACGGACCCGCGACGTCCGCAGGACATAAGTACAAAATATAATTTTTCAGTAAAAATCATTAAATTCCTTCCTGGTATCACTCTTCAATAAAATGGGTAGAAAACCCATTAACTCTGGAAACTATCGTAAGGATGTAAAATCCCGGCGGGATACCTCAGCGACGTCCCAGGGATATCTCGGACGTCATCAGGACATACGAGACCAAATTAGGATATCCTGATGACGTCCTGTGCTGTGTGGGTATTTTATGGAAAAATACTATTTTTCCCCGTGTTTCTCTCATTCCCCCATTGAACACCATGTAATTTCAAGTTCAATTATAGAATAAAATAGCGTGGAAAGATATTATTTTGTTGTTCATATCAGATAGAGGACAAGTTTATCTAGAAGTAGACAGAATGTGAATAAAATGACATTTAAGCCATTTTACGGCCTTTACCGTGAGATGAAAACTTGCGTAACTTTTGCATGTACGTGCAGATGATGCGTATGTTGTACTGAGGTGTAAAGAATCTTCTAGAATAGTATCTCTGCCTGACAAATATCTGGACTTGGTTTTCTGATGCGACACAGTATTCATGACCTCCAACACTGATGCTAGAGATGGTTGTCGTTTCCATCCAAGAAAAAAAAACAAAAGGTCCGCTCGAATAGTCACTAATAAGTACTGTATCTAATGCTGTGCTCTCCATCTCTGAGACCACCCTCATCAAAATTTATCTCTGCTGAAGAGCTAAGAGCTTTGAGTCGAAGGACAGTCGTGTGTCATCTCTTGCTTGCTTTGTGCCGTAGAACACAAAGGCTGTCATGGTTCGTCCCTCATCGTTGAGAAATATCCTTGTGGAAATTGAATATTACAGCCAATGCGCGTAGTTCATGCGTGGTCCGACCTCGGTGCGGACGTTAGAGGATTCGGGAATCGACTAATCCTCAATTGTTCGCGGCGCAGGGACATTAAGTCGGATCGGACCCTTCGTCCTGACCTCTCTGCCTCGTGACCCCCTTCTGGGGTCGTGGGTTCAATTGCCACAGAGGACCGGGGTGTTGTTTCCTCTCCATTTCGACTCCTCTTCACCGGAGAAACCTTTCGTACGTGCGAGCCAATATCCCCGATCTTCCGCCTCAGTTCTGTCAGCAGTTCTGTCCACGTAGTTTGAAAGAACATGCTAATAAACGGACGTGAATGTAATCGTAAGGTGCAATACGCGTCAATATATCAAGGATGCAAGTTAGAACTTCAGTTTTCAATTGTTTCGTTTCAATAAACTCAGTCCGACGATAGGATAAGCTGAATTCGATCACAAATTATGGCTTATATTAACATTCTTTCCTGTAGATACGTTCAGACGTAGTGCCTTGTTCGTTAGACATTCTCCCATACATTTCATTCAGTCAAATAATAAGTATTTATTTTGCGACACTTTGTTGAGATTACTTAAAATAAATTAAAAATTATTAAAATGTTAATATTTCTTCTTTTTATTTTGTTTGTATTGCGTGAATTTTCCTGGTAAAAGTAATAGTTTCCGCAGCTCAAATTATTTCAAATTATTTCTTTGTCTTATGAATTAATAAGATGGTTCGTAATGATTAAGAAATAGTTGTCACCTCAAAATTATTTTCTTCGTTGTTGGTTGCATTCGCTAATTGGTTTTTCAAGTGACCTTAAACGCTATCATCTCATCAGCTAAGTCAATTCTGCTTATACTTTACATAAAGGGATTGGAGATACCCTGACTATGGATAAATAAAATAGCATGATTGAATTATTTTGGCGCATATGGAAGAAGTTAATTTTTACTATAATTAGCCTTTGCTGTTGATGCGAGTAAAACTTTCTACTATAGTTCTGCTCCAAATATTTAGACTAGCAATTATTCTCGAAAACTTTCATTCTACTAAAACTAATGTGAATGTATTAAGTATATGTGAATAGAATATGGTTTTCAAAACGCATCTTTTTAGCATATCACTAGAATAACGAGAATATTTTTTACATTTTCTCGTTGCAATGAATTTTTATGATGATTAGTGAATTTATTTAAATAAAGATTAAAAATAAATGTATTTTGACATCGCCGTTGCACAGGAAGGACGTTAATTCTGTTTCCATCACAATGGTATGCTGTTCATGATGGGAAATAAAGTGATGCACGAAAAATTTACTCATCGATGTTTATTACTGCCATTTAAAATTTCTCTGTCGAAAACTAAGAACGCATACGAAATATAATTCATAAATGTCGTTAACCTCGAATTGATGTTTTTAAACATCCGATGATTAGTTCTGTGTACATAGCTTCAATTTCGTACTGTACAATATGTGCGAGTGAAGTGTTTCGCATCAATTACTCATCAATCATTAATGAAATAGTTTTAAAATGTTCATAATCACCAGAATATCGGGGATTCTGAATATTATGCCTGTTGCTCACGGTAAAATTTTCCATGAATGAGTTTTATAAACATTTTTATTGAAAGTTTTATGAATCGTACGTAAAACTTACTTGTGTGCTCAAGGTAAAACAATTCACAAAACCGCAATGTCCTGCCACCTATGAGACGCTTTTCGAACACGTGAAGTGATAAATGCACTCTCTTTTGGATGACTGTTAGGTTAAAAACTATATGTATTGTTTATTTACTTACTTTCTGATCACACTCAACGGTGCTAAGGCTCTAACACATTCTTCTAACAAGAAGGATACTGCCTCAACGTTCCATGAACTTCCAGCCATGTTTGTTTACGTTTCCCTTGTTTGGCTTCCCATGGATACGAGATTATTATCAACGCGATGAGCGGAACATCTCATTGGTTAAAAGATCTTAGGCTTTCCCGGCGAATAATATTAGTAAAATCTTCTCGGGTTTGCCACCGGGTAAGGCTTTTAAAGGCCTATATTGTAATGTTAAGATAATATTTCATGTTTATAATAACAGGACAAGTTCAAATTATTCAGTTAACATTTCTTATTTGGTATTGCAGAAAGTATTGCATCTCTAAATTTTTTGTGAATTTTGTCAACAACAAGGGTTTTGTGAAAATGTCGGCTAGTTGATCACTTGAGGGGCAATATTTAAGAGAGAATAGGCCTCTCCTATACTGTTCACTTAACGAATGATAACGCACTTGAATGTGTTTGCTATATCTAGTTATCTAACCGGATTTCACCATTTTGATTGCACTTTGGTTATCAACATTAAAAGTTACAGGTACAGTTTCACCTATCAATTCCTCTATAACAGTTTTCAGAAATTCAATTTCCTTACAACAGTCTGCGGCAGCGATGTATTCTGCTTCGGTAGAGGACAAAGCTACAGTTCTCTGTTTGCGGGAGCACCAGGAAATCGGAGAACCGGCAAACATTATAACGTAACCCGTTGTACTTTTCCTGTCTCTATCGTCACCGGCAATATCGGATTCACAAAATGCTTCTATAATTTTACTTTTATTTGAGAAGAAATTAATTCCTAATTTTACTGTCCCTTTCAAATATCTAAGAGTTCTTTTCACATTTTGAATATATTGATTGGTATGTTTTGAGCCTTTAAAAGCCTTACCCGGTGGCAAACCCGAGAAGATTTTACTATTATCTCATTGGTTGTTGCAAAAAAACGGTTTTATGGAAATAGAACCTGTCCTGTTCCGTTGAAACTGGGTTTTATAAATCGGTTTTATCGTTAGCAATCTCATTTGTATAAAATTGGTAGATTTTATAAAACGTTTTACCGAAAATTATACCGTGAGCTACAGGCATTTATCTCTCTCTAAAATTCAACACTCCACGTGGTGGAGATGGATGCAACGCTTTCAAAAATCAAATTATCCTAGTCGAAAAATCTTTTGTTTGCTAAAATACCGGAGCTTTGATAAGTGCATTCCCATATTTTAGCGGCGTGTCGCTCGGCACAAATTTTCAGGGGTGAGGTGATGTGTGAAAACCACTTCCACGGCCTCATTCAGGGTCACGGACCTATTTTTCAACTGGCGTGTGTAGACCCTGGATTAACCGTCTATGTTTATTGGTTAATAAAAGCGTAGCAAATGTGTTTTCGTAGCGGATATGATAATGTAGTGCCTCTTAAACACCTTGTGGCGGAAAACAAGTTATCTAAATAAACGCCGTCCCCGTTCACCCCATTAGTTTTCCACCGTAGATTAATAAACCGATGAGAATGTATGGATTGGAAACATAAATGTAAATAAAGGCCTATATTGTAATGTTAAGATAATATTTCATGTTTATAATAACAGGACAAGTTCAAATTATTCAGTTAACATTTCTTATTTGGTATTGCAGAAAGTATTGCATCTCTAAATTTTTTGTGAATTTTGTCAACAACAAGGGTTTTGTGAAAATGTCGGCTAGTTGATCACTTGAGGGGCAATATTTAAGAGAGAATAGGCCTCTCCTATACTGTTCACTTAACGAATGATAACGCACTTGAATGTGTTTGCTATATCTAGTTATCTAACCGGATTTCACCATTTTGATTGCACTTTGGTTATCAACATTAAAAGTTACAGGTACAGTTTCACCTATCAATTCCTCTATAACAGTTTTCAGAAATTCAATTTCCTTACAACAGTCTGCGGCAGCGATGTATTCTGCTTCGGTAGAGGACAAAGCTACAGTTCTCTGTTTGCGGGAGCACCAGGAAATCGGAGAACCGGCAAACATTATAACGTAACCCGTTGTACTTTTCCTGTCTCTATCGTCACCGGCAATATCGGATTCACAAAATGCTTCTATAATTTTACTTTTATTTGAGAAGAAATTAATTCCTAATTTTACTGTCCCTTTCAAATATCTAAGAGTTCTTTTCACATTTTGAATATATTGATTGGTATGTTTTGAGCCTTTAAAAGCCTTACCCGGTGGCAAACCCGAGAAGATTTTACTATTATCTCATTGGTTGTTGCAAAAAAACGGTTTTATGGAAATAGAACCTGTCCTGTTCCGTTGAAACTGGGTTTTATAAATCGGTTTTATCGTTAGCAATCTCATTTGTATAAAATTGGTAGATTTTATAAAACGTTTTACCGAAAATTATACCGTGAGCTACAGGCATTTATCTCTCTCTAAAATTCAACACTCCACGTGGTGGAGATGGATGCAACGCTTTCAAAAATCAAATTATCCTAGTCGAAAAATCTTTTGTTTGCTAAAATACCGGAGCTTTGATAAGTGCATTCCCATATTTTAGCGGCGTGTCGCTCGGCACAAATTTTCAGGGGTGAGGTGATGTGTGAAAACCACTTCCACGGCCTCATTCAGGGTCACGGACCTATTTTTCAACTGGCGTGTGTAGACCCTGGATTAACCGTCTATGTTTATTGGTTAATAAAAGCGTAGCAAATGTGTTTTCGTAGCGGATATGATAATGTAGTGCCTCTTAAACACCTTGTGGCGGAAAACAAGTTATCTAAATAAACGCCGTCCCCGTTCACCCCATTAGTTTTCCACCGTAGATTAATAAACCGATGAGAATGTATGGATTGGAAACATAAATGCATGAATATAGAATACTGGATGGGAATCAATGGCCCGGATCTGTTGTCGAAAATTCCACAGGCTAGACTACCGCGACTGAGGCGATGGCAGCGCTGTAAACAAACGGGCATAGGTAGAACTATTTGCGGTGGTTTAAACTGGCCACAGAGCGAGTACTAAGGGTTATGTTCATGATTAATCAGGTAAATGAATTAGTATCGCTTCAGGAAGTAAATACTGATTACATTTCGATTGGATAAAATGCCAATGTCTGGAACTAATAACGTTTATTCATTAAAAAATGCCCTAAATTCATAAATTCATTTTTTATAAAAAACCACTGTAGAAATCCGGGAATTCCATTATGGCCAGGGTTGTTTTCTTTGCAAAAATTGCAATTACAAATTACCTACCTATTTTCCTACTGATCCAGCAAGAAAGGTAAGGGTATTGAACATGCCGGCTGGACAAGTGGAAACCTATGTTCTTTATGCCTATGTTTGCGGTTTGCCGTGTTACCTATCAATAATCTGAGTCTGAGGTAATTTCACAATTTTTCTGGAGTCGAACGGAAGACTTAAGCCCGGTTGTCTTAACATATTCACAAGTAGCATGTCATTGCCTATTGTCCTCGCAAATATTATTGTTTCATCTTACGTATTATGTGAGATATCCGTGGTTCTTTTAACCTATGTCAGCCATTCATTTCCATGGAAAATTTGAATTATCGCTGCGATCTGGAATCAAGATGGCGGATTACATTAGTTAATTGCGTGTCATCACCTGGGGTATGAATATACATATGGATCCTAAACTTGCCCCCAGTGGGTGTTGCCAAAAATTCCGCAAGCACCAAAAAATCAGAACCAAGCAGATTGTTGCGCCGCCACTCTAGAGAAGGTGGTTTTACTAAGGAAAGGCCGTGATTCAAATGGAAATACTGCAAATAAAGTTACCGGAATTGGCATCCCTATTAGCACCGGCCATTTTTGACGCACACAAGCGAACCATGCCGAAGGAAAGGCCGTGATTCAAATGGAGATACTAGAAATAAATGTACCGGAATTGGCCTCCCAATTAAACCGGCCATTTTTGACACAGATTCGGAACCATGCCGACTGCAGCGCGACCTATCATTTGCGGAAAGCTAGGCAACACTGCTGCCCGTACAGTGGTTCCGAAGATTTAGATCTATATGTATATATTCATGACCTGGGGTATAGCGACCTTGCACAACGTTAGTGACGCTAACGCTACCTACCAACTACCCACAGTTAGAAAATGGAACTTCTATAGGGTGCGGACTTTACCGACAACAACGCTTACGGGGGATTTACACGGGACAAGATGGCGGATTTCCATCCAGTATCTATATTCATGCATTAAGGTATTCCAGGGCGCTCCTTTGGATGGAGGGAGAACGAGAGAAGGGGAGTAAGGGGGAGTAGGTGCTTGAAGGAGGAAATGAACGATTCCGTGGATTTTATAGCGAATTCCTTTTTCATATTTATGAGCAGAATATTCTTCGTATAAGGAACCCTCTTCTTGGAATTCCATCTTACCGTACAGTGGAGTTCTATATACAGTATTGACTTCCCGAACATTCATTTGAAAACAATTTCCAATCCGTGTGTCTGTGTGTCTGCTCTGATGCTCCGAAAAAAACCACATTTCTCGCGAAATTCCATTTTAATCTGCGCGGAGAATCCACCGAATATTTTTTTTTTCGTTTTACCTTTCGCTGTGTGTCTCCCCCAGGGGGCGATGGTATCATATCCAGCCGGGACGGGGAGAGGGAGTATATTTGGTGTGATTCTGTAGACGGAATGTGGAGGGGGTAAGGGAAGGGGTGGTGGAGAGGAATGGTGTCACGTGTGACGTCATTTAGAGCGGCGAGAATGAAATGGTTGTCATAGGGATTGGGTTGGAGTGTTGGCTTTCAATCCCAAGGGTCCAGGTTCGAATCTCGACAACAGCGAATTTTTTAAAGAAAAATTCCGATCCCTACTAGTGGAGAGTTCTTCATGTGTTTAGCCCATTTCACAAGATACTTGATCCAACAAAAGTTCTGCCCATTATTTCTTTTTCTATTTTGCTAAACGAAAACATTATCAAATGTAAAACTTTACCAAAACCATTGTCGCTCTTTGCATAACTGTATCTATCCCCGCTTTTAGCTTTGTCTGATGAGAATAGGTGAAACTATTATTATAGATGAAGAGTCCACTCAGTGAAAAATCAATGGTGAATTGAACAAGGAGTTGCAAAATCTTATATAATAAAAAAACAAAAAAAAAGATTGATGGAAATTTTTTATGAGCCTTTGTGTTTTCTTGATTGACAAATTTGAACTTTTAGGTAAAGAGGGGAGTGTAGGTTGTAGGCTTTCGAGATGTGATCGTAAAGAGCGTTTATATCTTTGTGGAGAAATATCAGCGAGGACATTCTGAATGTTTTTGGAATGAAAGGAAATTGGTGAGGAATGTTGGCAGGACACAAAAAAGCGATTGGGAAATATTGACGCAAGAGGATATTTGATGATGTTGATGGGGGACTGATTCCTTAGCACCGGAGAGAGTAGAAAAGGAAAGAGGATTTGTATGTGACATTGGAGGTTGAATGTCTGGAATGTTTTAGGGGGCTTAGTAAGTGACAACTGGGGATCTTTGGCGATGGAGAAAAGTATATACATGCTCAGGCGATGGGATTGGTGTACTTTATAGACACTCCACGGGTCAAATGACTAATGATTAATTCATATAAAATATCCTAAGTGTTCCTGTATTTTTCATTTAGTCTTATGTTGTTCCTAGAAATGGTTTCTCTTTTCATTTTAAAATAACCTTTAAAATCGTTGCTGATACTTAACAATGCGTTTTATACAATGATGTGCATACCTACTCAACTCTCACAAAAGAAGTAGATCTAGTATTTCGTATTATGTGAGATTTGCCTGTTGCTCACGGTAAAATTTTCCATAAAAAAGTTTTATAAACATTTTTATCGAACGTTTTATGAATTGTACGTAAAACATACTTGCTTGCTCACAGTAAAACTGTTCATAAAACCGCAATGTCCTGCCACCTATGAGACGCTTTGCGAACACGTGAAGTGATAAATGCACTCGTTTTTTTTATTACTGTTAGGTTAAAAACTATATGTATTGTTCATTTACTTACTTTTTGAGTACACTAAACGGTGATAAGGCTCTAACGCATTCATCTAACAACAAGAAGGATGCTGCCTCAACGTTCCATGAACTTCCAGCCATGTTTGTTTACGTTTTCCTTGTTTGGCGTCCCATGGATACGAGATTATTATCAACGCGATGAGCGGAACGTCTCATTGGTTGTTGCATAAAACGGTTTTATGGAAATAGAACCTGTCCTATTCCGTAAAACATTTTGTAAAACTAGGTTTTATAAAACGGTTTTATCGTTAGCAAGCTCATTTTTATAAAATTGGTAGATTTTTATAAAACGTTTTACCGAAAATTTAACCGTGAGCAACAGGCATAAGAGTAACAGCATCGTATCTAATGAAAAATTATACTTATGTGATATGAAGAATCCCTCCAATCATGTACCATACTAATATCAAAATAATGGAAATAATATGAAAATACAGGCTAAAAACAGACAAACAATACGATGAATTAAATTAGAAGCAATAAGTAAATGAAAAAGAAATCTAATTATCATTACGGGAATGACGATTGAAAAATAGATACAAGAATGGAGCAGAGTGGAAGGGAGAGGTACCCCACGAGAGTATTTTCCAAACAATAGAAGGTTGAAAAATAATATAAAAATGAACCGATATGTAACTAAAGTTTTAACGGGATGCGTTAAACTGACTTCAGAACTTACCCGAAGAGAAAAAAACAAGGAAAAAGTATATGACTGTTCTTGCAAGAGCGGAAAAGATACCGGAAATCATCGAATCCTTGAGCTGTATGTCCGAACTACGGGGAAGAAAGGAAGAAAGAAATTGGGAGCAGTTCTCGGAAGCTGGCCACCAGCATCAATGAAACAAATTGGAAGTCAAGTGGAGAGAAAGGAGGTAGCGAGAGCCGTAGATTCCTTTGAGAATCCACGCCTGGTAATTGAGGAGTAAAGAAGATAAGAAGAAAAGAGAAGGAGAGGGATAAAGAAGATAGGGAGAATATGACTAAGATATAAAACAAGACGAAGAAGATTAGTAAACTTGTAAAGAAAGAAAAAAGACTACCCGGGAGAAGAAGAAAATAATAGAAGAGAAAATAATAGATTAATATAATATCAATATTTCATTCTTCTTGGAATTGGAATGGAATTTGTTGGAATGGAGTTGGAATTCTTCTCGGTTCTTCCACCGGGATAAGCTTTTTACCTCCGACGTTCCGGAATCCGACTTGTACTCCATTGTCAAAGCAAAACTATAACATTAATTTACTAAAAAAAATGTTCTAACTAAAACTATATACTTAAATGTGCTAATTGGAGGTGAAAGCTTCAGGAACCCTTACGCTTATTGTAACGTTTAGCAATATCTGGCGATAAAATTTGCTAAATATTCTTTAGCATGCTGCGTAAGTGGGTTTCGGATTGCTTGAAGGACATTTTCCCTCTCCCACTAGAGCCTCGTCTCAAAAACGCACTACCCCCAGGCTCAAATCAGGCCGATCCTCCCCTTCTTCATCGCTTAGAGCTGCCGAGAGTCAGACACTCCATTTTCCAGGCTCCCGAGCTGAGTGGTGGGAAATCACGGTCGAAAGGCTCTCGTGTGCAAGGGAATCGCTCCGCTTCCGACCCTGAATACGTGATTCCCTGGACCCTTGGAGAGCTTAGTAGGGTGCGCTCACTGCCCCTCCCCCCTCCGGTATCCTTCCCTACGACCCTTTGGTTATCAAGCCCACGGGAGTAGGGTTAGGGGAGGAGGATTCTCGGCGTTGATAGCCATGGTCCGGCATCATAAGCCAGTTTTCATCCACGGCTCAAAGATTGTTACAGGGGCCGTAAATTGTGGAGTAAATTCGAGGGCGAATTCCTGAGGCCTGAGCGCAGGAAGGACCTAAATGTTTTTTTTTTATAGAAGTGAAAAGTGATAAATGCAGTTAATTGCCTTCATGTGGATATCTCTCAGTGGAGCCGTGTGAAGTTCTGTGGTTCTGTAAGACTCACTACCCTAGAACTGTGAATGAGCGGCTGAGAATTTGCCGATTGAAGCATTTCGAAGATGTTCAAATCCGCCGAAAATCCCTGTCCCCCCCGTCAACATTTCTTCTCTCTCTCTCTCCCTTGTGCCAATAGTATTGTCAATAGTACCTGGTAATAAAATTACTGGTGTAAGACAAGTAAATGACCCGCTCATCGAGGAGGAAGTCAAGAGCGATATGGAGTCTGAGATCACCGTGACTGTGGCCGAAAAAGTTTAGGGTAAACAGTAGTTGATGAAATGCACTCAAGTGAACTTTTTCAATGAAAATTTGGTTTTGCTAATGAGGCATGGAATACATATTAATTTGTTTGGTTTATGTAAATTTTATTCAATAGGGAAATTTTTCAAATGAATTCATTCGACTATTAAAGAAATGAAACTAGCGAAGATGGTTGAAATTAGACCTCTTTTTAACCCTCCGGTGGGCGCGCCCGCGGAAAATTGCCGCATATTTTAGATTCTGAGCTCTCAATTTGGTACCGTTTATATTTAATGCCTGTGTCTCCAGGTATTAATTTTTCATGATAGGAGGGAGTATTTACGATATCCGGATCAATTATCAACCGGACACTCCAGTAGCTGTGTGACATCAAATAGAGTTTGACGTTTGACTAAAGATATAAAAGAAATTTTAGGAAAATATAAGAACAAGGAACCGGTTCCTGAAGCACCTGAGCCAGTGGCAGCAGGTGGCATAAAAATTGCAGGTAAAAAAATTGTGTGCCAGTGATGTAAAAATAATGTATGTAGGAGGCTTTGTCGTCAAGAGACAACATGTGTGAGATAGAAAGATGAACAGGACCTGGATATGAACTAAGACGATTAACAATGTACATTCAGTGTCCAACAATAAAAGATGTAACTGTAAAAACTCAATCAGCCTTTTTTATTAGTAAATTATCTTGCCCTTAAATATAGGAATGCAATTTATTTTTGCGGTAAAATTGCCGCGGCGCGCCCACTCGTGGGAGTGAATTTGGCGCGGTTAAATTCCATATCGGATACGAGATGACCGCCTCGGCTGTGGAAAGTGGTAGTCTCGTGGGGGGCTGGGTGCAGTGTTACATCTGAGAGTGTAGAGAAACATTTCCATAGTTTTCTGAAGTTCAAGAGCCCTTGGCTTTTGTGTGACTTGCGTGATTATTGTGAATCTCTGTTTCCTTTCGTTAATATCGACTTACAAACTTGTCGATCTGAAAAGAGTTGTCAAAAAGATATCTCTAAGGAAGACGTTCATTTGTTGACCAACATCTCTGCAAGTTAAATTTTAACTGTCGCATTTATAAGTGGGATAATAGCATTGATGAGTTTAGTTTCATGCACCCATTTGTTGTTGAACATAAAAATACGTATAATTATTTATAAAGTTATTACGATGAATTTAAATCTAAGCAAATACCTAGTGTCAATTTCAAAAGAATGGATAGAACTTATTTTGGATGGGCAATGGAGTGCAGTTTATGGTTTAATAAAAGTATCAACGATTCTTCTCATAAGAAGAAGCAGTTGTACCTTTGGGGTAGTAGTAATGTTGGAAAGTAAACTTTCATTGAGTCACTTATTGGGAAGAGTATGATGCCTTATGTTTATTACCCAGCTGTGGGTAAGTTCGCATTTCAAGGACTGTATCCTAATTTTCATAAGGTTATAGATAGATTGTTCGAAGAATTTCATTGCAAATTCCATGTTTGTAGTATGATGAAGCAATTGTTAGAGGGTAAAGAGTATACTGCCCCTGTTAAATGTGAAACAGTGGGTTATATACTGGTTTTACCTTTGCATGGTTATAGTGATCTCGGAGGATGATCTGAAAGACAGGACTTACGCAGACTAATGTAGAGTCACATCTGTGTCTACGATTGAGGGAACTGAGGAAATGTGTGTCAATCTTTCATATGGTAATGCATAACTTTCTGAGGGTCGTCTCGCGGAGATTTTTCTGAAGCCGAACGACAAGAATATAAATAACGCTCGTGACTTAGATAAGTTATAAATCTAGCGCGTAGGAATAGCAGGGCGGCAGCCCACGCAGAAGACGCAGGTTCAAACGCCGGCTTTTGGTGGAAAATTTTCAGAGGCAATCTGATTCTTTGGGTCCTTTGACGGCGTTACTCACAGTAGAGTATTCAGCCTAATGGATGAGACATTAAACCGTAATCTCTTTGTCTTTTTTCGTTAAAAGGAGACCAATGCATACAGCAAACTTCTTACCTTCCTTGGACCCCACATGTCACTCGAATCCTGTTATCTTTCCACCCTGTCTAAAACTCTGTTTCGTGCAGAAGATATTTGAAATTCATTGGTGATAATCAGGACGCAATTAGATGAAACTTTGGTGCGTTGGGTCGGCACATTGACAACTGAAAGATATGAGTTGGCTTACGTGCTCTCTCGAAAGATTTGGAAGTATATTCTTTCCGATTGCCAACCATTTTAGGTTCTTCAATGCCGGCGACGTTGCGGCAAACTTCTCTCTCGTCATCTTCGGATCTTCCAGTCCACTCCTTCCAGCATGGCAGAACGGAAGTTGTGAATCCAGTAAAAGAGTTGCGCCTGCGTTCGTCATCCACTTTAAACATTTGGCTACTTAAAACGAAATTATCAAATGACTTAAGTTATGACCAAGTCACGCCATCCATCTATCGAAACGTTGGCTCCTTTAGGAGGTGACCAACGACTGACATCATTGAAGATAGGTGGGTCGGAAGGTAAGGGAGTGACTCTATTGGGAGAAGGAAGGAAAGGAGGAGAGAAATCAGGTGTCAGCTTTAACCTGCAGCTATCGAGAGGTGTTGAGGCGTCCACAGTTTAAAGTTCCATCCGATATGCGGAGAATTAGACTTTAAGACCTATCCGAAGAGCAGGTAGAAATAGGTATTCCACAGAAATATTTCCTCTACTACCGGGATTCGAAACTCTAGTTCTGTAGTCACTACGACAACCCAATCCCCGCCATATATATATCCGAGTCAGTTTGATACAGAAGATTTTTGCATTTGTTTTTGTAGATATTTAGACCAAGGTCCTATGGTTGAAAACAATGGAAAGGGCGTGGCAGTTAGTCGGTGGAAATAATGCTATGTTCTCCTTAGTAGTTTTGGGATCTCCAAGGTTCTTTCCCTTTTCTGGAGCACGGTGCCATAATATCGCCGGTTAGCTTAGTGGGGACGCTTCTGCTGACGGCACGAACTCAAGCCTCTCTCCTTTTCGGGCAGGGAATAAGAGAGGGATGGAATGAAAGCAAGGGTAAAAGTAAGTGAGGGAGAGACAGAAATGAGAGTGAAAGGAGGAGTGGATCTGAGGAGATTGCCGGTTTGTCTGAGGAAGAAAGAAGAGGGGGAGGGTAGACGGGGAGGAGGAAGGAGCGGGCATAATGGCGAGGAGGGTGGGGCGGGGTGGGGGGTGGTAAAAGAAAGGGGGCATTGGGGATTGAGGGAAGTTTGAAAGTGGTGTGAGGGGGGGGGGGGGGTGGAGGGAGGGAAGGGAAAATAGAGAGCGGATGGGAAGCGGTTTTGAAGCGCAGAAAGTATATTGAGCATTAAAAGAAGTCAATTAAAACGGATTAGGGTGCATTTAAAAGTCGAGGAGCGGAAGAAGCTCTGGCGACGGATGGAGGGATGAAAAAAGGGGGTGGGTTCCTGTGGGAGGGGGGATGGGGAAGTGACGGCGTAGTGAGGGGGGGTACGAGGGGAGGAGGGGAACGGGAGAAAAGGGTTCGCTCACGCTGAGAGAAGTGTCGGGGTAGGGGAAAGGGTTTGAGCGGGGTCGCACAATGATCATTGAGGGTGTGTAAGGGTGTTAGTCGGGCGGGGAGGACAGGGCACGGCTCAACTCCCCCACCTACGCCCCCGCCCACTCCACCCCAGCCTCTCCCCGTGGTCTCCCGTGGTTCGCGGAGTGTTGGAACGCTTTTCTGATCTCACTCCTTCCGTGCGAGAGGCGAATGTTCCCGGGAATACCAATTGACTGAAGGGGTGGAAAGGGGGGCAGGTGAGGGAACGTGCTCCCCCCTTCGAGTTAAAATGGTAGAAAAAATGCAATAGAGGAGATGGAAATTCCGATTTCGTTCCCCACAAGAATTCGATTATTTTATCACGACTTTCGACTTTTTAAAGGAGTACCTACTCCCCGATCCCTGTCTATTCTTTCCACTTCGGTACCGATTTGATCGCATGTCGAGATCTTCCACATTTGCAGCTCTCAGTCGTGGACTCCGTGTTGAACACTAGACTAGAAAATTGTGTCAAAGTTGCCCATTTAATCCCGATTCAATGTGATGAATTAAGTTTCCATTATTTAAACTAATCAACTTGTGACGCATGACTTACACGAACACATTTGAATTGCGATGGCCCGCTCGAATATATTAATTGGCATTGTCATCAACTGCCGAAGACTGAGGCCTTTTTCAAATTCAGTCATCTCCGAATTCTGTTCCACATGAGAGTTCTTCACAGCAAGGCTCTTCCACTATCTTCTCATGTAGCAGAATGAAATAAATGAAAACTCCGTTAGTATTCCGCATACAAATTGCATTGTTGCCATCCTCAATTGTATTATGGCTTCAATCCTACTCTTTACATCTTTTACTTAGCTGTGGGAATCCTGGTTGACACTAGAATGGTTTTGGTTGACACTAGTGTCAGCCAACTTTGTGTCAAACAGTGTCAACTTGGGTTGACACTGGTTGATACTAGAACTGGTTTTGCAAATTCAATTCCCATTTTTAAAATCTACTTTAACTCCGCTATCCCCGAGATAATGAATATTTCAGGCCTGGTAGACATGAGTACTGATGCAGTTACAGATACTTATTTACCTATCATAGCTCCTCTTGAGTACATGCCACTTGTACTTTTCTAACTACAGTTGAATATGTTTTCCCCCAAGATGATCTCAAATATTCTCTTTCCTCCAATGAAGCGTCTTCCTTGCACGGCAAATTTTCTTTGAACTCAATAGAATGCGATGAAATAAAAGTAGCAGTTGAAGATGAGGAAAATCACGACTCTACTCCCCCGCAGAATCAAAATATTTGGCATTGACTTTCGACTTCTTTTCCTATGCTTCAATCATATACTATTTTATCTCCTTCTGTACCAATTAAATAGATTATCAAAATATCTCTCATTTCGACATCTCAGCTGTAAAACACTCTAATTAGCACTAGACTAGGATGTCGCAACAAAGTTTGCCAACGAAAATCCAGTTTTATTTGATTTATTTTTTTACCCAAACTAATTAAGCTTTTGAGTCTGATTGACACTAATTGAGCTTTTGGTTCACAATAATTCGTTTTAAAAACCCCCATCGAGTAAAATCTTTCGCAACCATCATTTCCTCCGATTTTTTCACTTTATGGAGAAAGTTTCTCATTCCTTTGCCGCGCCTCAGATTGGGGTGAAACGAAAAAAAAAAATTAAAGATATTAAAAAAAAAATTCGAATTTTTTTCCCGCAGATATCGATTCATCACAATTGTTGACTTTTTAGCTCATCACCTATCAAATTCTTTTCTCTGAATTTAACTGCCGATTTGACTTCATATCTTTATCTCCCACATTTTCATCTCTCAGCCGTAGATTCACGCAGAAAATGGGGAAACGTATCAGCTTTTGCCAATTCAATCCCCGTTTAATTTCATTAGATTTCATTATCCGACAGTGCGATGCGAATCGGTTCAGTGGCACTAATCATAGATTCACGAGATATGATTCAGTCCGATTCGGCTTCCTTAATAATGGCCGCTGTGAATGGCTGGGAGATCCAGGGAAGCGAATGCGAAAGAAGGAAACGGGGAAGAGTTGGAAAAGAAGCGGAGGATGAAGGAGGAATCGGAGCATTTCTCGGAGGAGAAAATTAAGGAAGCCCTCGAGGAGTGGAGGGACAGAAACCGCGGTCCCCCTCCTTCACCACCACTGCTGCCGCTACGGAATTACTTTCGGAGGAAAAAGGACCGGTGGCGAAATTAGCGTCTTAAAACTAAACTGGAAAAAAAAGTTTGGGAAACCGCAGCTTAAAAGAGGACCTTGGTTCTTGGAAAATATAACTAGTTCTCTCATTTCCTTGACTAAAAGGAGGAGCTTAGTTGCTTACGTTTGTACATAAATGCACGTATGTATACAGAAACTTTGTTAGCTACATGAAACCGTTCAATTTAACAGTGGAAAGTTCTGAGAACGATGTTCAAGAGTGCCACTTTATTCATGAAAGATTCATTAATGAATGCATCCTTGCCTTCGTATTACCTTTATTTTTTCCCCTAAATTTTGATAAAGACGTTATACAGCTTCTGTAGTATCTTCATTCAATATGTCTGAGAAAGATGTACAGCTCCTGGAGCGTCTATATTTAATATTTAAATTTAGCTTTGTTCTCCCATCTAAATATGCATTCATGCATAAATGAAAACAAACACATTTTATGAGAAGATCTCAGGGAAAATTAATAGTCTATATAAAGTAAAAATATAACAATGACCTCCCAGAAGGAAACTTCCTATTGATTTCCTTCCGCAGTGGAAAACGTTAATGGCCTAGTTGGTGGGGTGAGGATATGGGGATTAAGGAAATTAACTAATATTAACAGTAATATCCTCAAAAATAACTCAAACAGGGCATGTTATTCTTCTTGAAAGATGTTCCGCATCTTCACTTGAGGCAAGATACCCATTTAGAGTAGGCATGTAAGCGGAAGGGAGGTGGTTTAATGATGGAAGGAGTAGTGCTGCTGCTAGCGGAAAGGTAAATAATTATGGAAGTAAAACAAGTTGAACGGGTAGAAGAAGTACAAGCACTGTTAAAAGGACTGCGCATGTCTTGTTTATGGATATTCCTATTGTTCGGGCGTACGGATGGTCACTTCATATGATATCAGGGATAATGAGGGTGCTGCACTCTAAGAATGACTCTTTGGTGAAAATTTTCAATTTCACGATTTTTAAAGTTGCCTGGAAATTTCGGGAGCACCAAATGACATTAAAGTGTTGACAATACGCAAATCTTCATTTCCTCCTTGTAGCGCTGGCTGGCTATAATCTAAACTCAGCAGTAGGTGCATGTACATCCGAAAGGCTCCATCCTGCTACTACTTGCATACTGCGTTTAGTTCGTTAAAATACGCAGCGTTGCTGTTATCCCGTGTTTTTTCTTATAACAACGCAAAAGAACATCACCTACTTCCTTTCTAGAGGACATACATCATACGTGGACGCATTTCAACTCAGACTGACATTTAAAGGAAACGGCGTTGTACCTATAGTTTACAGGATGATCTATTCTAACGCTATAAATTCGTTACTATTGAAGCGATCATAATAAAAGCCTTCTTGTTCGATTGGTTTTGCGAATAAAATAGGAAATCGTTCTTAAATGGGCTCCGCGCATGCTCTTGCCATACATACCATACAAAGGAAAGCTGCGCGAATCGTCAAAAACTGCTACGGGCGTACAGACAGATGTTAAACGAATTAGGCTGGGAGCCGCTAGAGACTCGGAGGCTGCGCGCTAGGCTTAGATTGCTTGATAAATTGAGAATAGATATCTTTCAGAGCGACACGGAGAACATCATATTAGAACCCCACTATATTTCCAGGTCCGACAGAAACGATAAATTAAGAGAGATATTTTGCCGAACGGATAGGTATGGGAATTCGTTTTTCCCCCGAACAATAAGGGACTTTATTAAATGCTAGGCGTAATTTCATTAGAGCGTTTCCCTTTTATATGTAAACGACTCGTGTCCTAACACCCCCCGCCACACGCCTACTGGGGCGGCTTGCGGGGTGGTATGTAGATGTAGATACCTAAATATGTATTTAGGGGGTGCTGATGGGGGGTCACGGCGACTGGGGGTTTTTAGGGCGAAAACTTAGGTGCGCCATACATCTCGGGACTCCGCTGTACTAGCTTCCTGATTTTTATGTCATACAAAATACGTCGTGTAGTTCTATCATTGTACCTAAAAGCAGAATTTGTTTGAAATTTGTTGATACAAAAATAAAAAATAATAAAGATAAAGATAAAGATAAAGAAATATTTATTGTTCTTGGACCCTTGGTCCACTAAGAACATACAAAGGTATACATTAGTATCAGAGCTCGAGTACACAGTAAATTGGATACATACAATAAATGATATAATAATGGTAACAAAAAATACAAGCATATTGAAAAATTAAATTTTTTCCTGTAATAGCATTTTATTGAACAGTATGTTTTTGAAAGCAATCAGCGATTTGGAGTTTTTGATTAGTTCGGGAGTACTATTCCATATCCTTGTCCCAACAACAGAAAAGGATTTATTAAATGTAGTGGTTCGGTGTAGTGGGACAATTAAAAAATCTGGTGACATTCGAGTTGCAACATTTCGATTTTTCTCTTTAGACTGAAAAAATTGCATGATATATTCAGGCTGTTGACATTTGAAAAGTTTATATAAAAAGGAGGCAAGCATGTATTCCCTCCTTGTTTTAGCTTTAAGCCATTCTAACTTAGAAAAATAAGGGGATATATGATCATCTTTTTTAAGATCATAAATGAACCTGACACACATATTTAATTGTCGTTGAATCATGGTGTTAATCTCTTCAGTTAGGTCATGATAAACAAGGCAGCAGTAATCAATATGGGGGAATATTAGCGAGGATACCAGTTGCTTGCGGGTATGAGAGGGCAAAAGGTTTTTATGAATTTTTAGCTGAAACAGGATCATGCTAATCTTATTGCTGATGGCTTGAACATGGTTTTGCCAAGACAACTTGGGCATCAATATGACCCCAAGATTTTTAACGGAGTTTGCATATGATATTTCCGCCTCACCAACAATAATCTTTGGCAAAACATCAAAGTCAACATGTTTGAGTAGTTTTGAGGTACCGAGTAACATAGACTTTGTTTTTCTGGGGTTAAGCACAAAGTTATTGTCTACAGCCCATGAATTGATGGCTTGAACATCCTGATTGACTTTGGAAATTGCATCATTCAGCTCATGTAAATGGCAGTGATGATAAATCTGTAAGTCGTCAGCATATAAAAGGTATTTACAATTTATAATACACTTGGGCAGATCAAGGACATACAAGGAAAATAGGAGAGGACCAAGAACTGACCCTTGCGGGACACCACAATGGACGGTGGTCCATTGCGATGTATTCCCATTCGCGTCCTTGACTGCCTGTTGGCGATCTTTTAGAAAGGAGTAAAACCAGTTAAGTGTGGAACAGGAAAAATTAAGGTTTTTCAACTTGTGGAGAAGTTTGGCGTGATTAACAAGACCAAAAGCATTGGTAAAATCAAATAAAACCAGAATTGTGACCATCCGTTTATCAATTCCTCGACGTACATCATCCGTTAATTTGAGTAGCGCTGTTTGCGTAGAGAAGTTTTTCCGAAATCCAGATTTATATGGATCATTCAAGTTGTTTTGGTTCAGATAATTCGTAACCTGCTGAAAAACAATCCTTTCTAAGCATTTAGAAAGAGAGCACAAAATAGAGATTGGTCGATAATCACTGGGAGAAGTTGGTTTTTTAACCTTTTGAATTGGAGTAATAAGTGATGATTCAAAAGGTTAAAAAACCAACTTCTCCCAGTGATTATCGACCAATCTCTATTTTGTGCTCTCTTTCTAAATGCTTAGAAAGGATTGTTTTTCAGCAGGTTACGAATTATCTGAACCAAAACAACTTGAATGATCCATATAAATCTGGATTTCGGAAAAACTTCTCTACGCAAACAGCGCTACTCAAATTAACGGATGATGTACGTCGAGGAATTGATAAACGGATGGTTACAATTCTGGTTTTATTTGATTTTACCAATGCTTTTGGTCTTGTTAATCACGCCAAACTTCTCCACAAGTTGAAAAACCTTAATTTTTCCTGTTCCACACTTAACTGGTTTTACTCCTATCTAAAAGATCGCCAACAGGCAGTCAAGGACGCGAATGGGAATACATCGCAATGGACCACCGTCCATTGTGGTGTCCCGCAAGGGTCAGTTCATATATGAAATATTAGATATAGAATCATACTCAACAAAAAGCCGTGGAAAAATATAAAAACCGTATATCATTATAAACTGTTTACGATTGGCCATCTATCCATTTTTAGGGCAGTGTTCGTTATGAAGTGGTTTTGGGAACGTCAGCATAGTCCACGCTGCGTGAACCACAAATGAAGGCGCGATCACCTCTATAGCATCTGAAAAAGTATAATCCAAAAACGCAGGCGTACTCATGTAAAATCCA
Organism: Pyrrhosoma nymphula; assembly: GCA_963573305.1. NCBI lineage: Eukaryota > Metazoa > Arthropoda > Insecta > Odonata > Coenagrionidae > Pyrrhosoma > Pyrrhosoma nymphula. The sequence continues at coordinate 18,593,536 of OY754330.1, read as the reverse complement.
ATTGGGTTTTGGTTCTAATCGTGGCGCGGCAGAGCTTTCCACATATACCCTATGATGTTTACCGTACATAAGAGCAAGAGTGTTAGTTGATATGGCTCCTTCGACTCGCTTTGCAATCGTAAATGAGCAATAAATAGAATCAAGTGAAATAATTGCCACAGTGATCGGGTGGATATATTACATATCCACCCGTAGTGCTCGAGAAAAGTGATGAAAACGAAATCTCCCTGGATATGAATTTCGTGATGTCGTCTCTGGTCTCGCTGTGCAATTGCCCTTTTGAGGAGAACCACAGCGTTGCAGGGACTATTAGATCCCAGAATGAGAGGCGGACGAATTGCAACAGTGGGAAACTCGGACGGAGAAGCGCAGACCAAGTATTCTGTATGTTCTCGGAATTTCCTAGTCTCGAAAGTGACGACATTTTGACGTCACGACCTCTAAAATTTCAAATAGGACCATTCAAAAGTTGAGATTTGTGCTTGACATGGTGGGTGAGGAGAGGAAACTTATAGACGAGATTAGGGGAAGACAGGGTAGGTGGCTGGAAGGGGTAATGAGGGACGATGGTTTGCTGAAGGCCGTGATTGACGGTAGGATGTTAGGTAAGCGGGGAAGGGGAAGGAAGAGAATTGGTTTTATGGACGGGATAAAGAAAGGTAGGACTTATGCTGAGATGAAGAAAGAAATACTAGAGGTAGATAGGGAACTGCACGTGTAAGAGTTCGTTGGATATTTTCTGACTTTCATCACAACCTACCTCTAACCGGTAGATTACTGTAATGAATGAACGTCGAGGGAGGTGACGTCGCATTCACGGATTTTCCGAGGTTTGACCATGTCGAGTCCTTACTGAATAAGGCCCCAGGAGAGACTCGTGCGTTTTCTTAGAAGTAATAGCACTGGAACGGGTCTATGGGGGGGCGGGGGTGAATTACTGGGGGGAGGGGTACGTGGGAAGATGGGAGCAAGGCCTGTAGAGGTTAGAAGTGGAATGGAATCGATGGAGGGAAGGTGTTTAATGAGCTGGAAGGTGTACGGGCTCGAGAGAATGGGTGGGAGGGAGGGTTGGAAGGGTATTATGAGACAGGGTGCGGTATTGGACGGGAGTGGTTTTCCCCCACCCCCCTCTTCTCCTCTCCCAGGGTGGAGGGGATCGTTAGGGAGGGTTTAGTATGAGAGGAATGGATGGAAGGATCCTTAGACGGTATGAGGGAGGAGGATGCAAGTTGAGCTGTGAACGGAGAGTCTTCATGTAATTCACCTTTCCGATCGGTATTAGCATCTCAACCCGTGTCTCCTCGGTAAGCATGTTCAATAGTGTTCAACTGCCTTAGTTGGTACAGTTTAACTCTGCATCGTTCTCCTGCGGACGGCTTTTAGGTCCTCGGTAATCGACCAGGGGAACGTGGAGGGCTCGACCTTCAACTGAGACGGATATTGTGCCTGGTGTCATATTCTCACCTTTGAAAAGTTATCTAATATGAACTAACTATTTAAGTATGGTATGAACTATTCTTTAAGCACTATATATGAATTATACATATAAGTACATATAAGTAGGAATTATACATGATCGTCCGAGAAAAAAAAGGGAATATAAATTGGATTTACATCATATTGTCGAAGATTTTATCAGTTTACACATTTATTTACACATATTAAATAATTAAAATAAATTATAAAAGAACTTCCTTCTTGTTCAATAATCTGTCAAAAAATTAGTTTAATATAATGTCCTAAAAATTATTTTGACTGCTTAAAACTTCCCATTAAAATAGGTAAAAATACGCTTCAATTCTGGATTAAATACCCATTGGTTGGAAACCGAGAATTTAAATACTCATGAGTGGTTAATGACTCTTACTGGGAGACCCGTTTCGCTCTCTTAATGATCGGCTCACGACCGGCCAAAGTCCAGGGAAACGATAGTGGCTCCATTTCACGTTCCTTACGACACGTGGGATGGAACTAATGAAAGGCGGATGCAAATGTAACTGATCAAGAGTCGAAAGATACGGGTCAAGGGTTGAAAGAGTTACGGGAAAGAGCTGCTGAATCAAGAAAAAGACCTGCGGATCACCATTTGAGAGACGGAGACGGTCACGCCGCCTGGGTGGCGGAGTGGAACTACGAAAAATTGCGTAATTTTTTCCGCATTTTATGACGTATTCTCACTGAAGTGAGATTACAAAATAACACCTCCTGGTGTGGAACCACGCGGTGCCACATACCCTGGAGGTGGCCTGCCAAGTAGATCTACCAAGATGGAGAGTTGATTCAGCAGGGAAGTGGAAAGGGTAGTGGTGGTGATTCATGGGCTTGAACAGTTGGAAGATGGAGCACTAAAGACCAGTGTGTTTCGAAACGTTCCGTTAAACCGCCATTGGTCGCGCTTTGAGATTTTCTCTCGCGCTAAATTTAAACTTGTGCTTACTTTGTAATCATGAGTTACAATAAGTTTTCTTACCTTCTAGCTGACTTTTTATCTCTTCCTATTGACCGACCGCATCAAAAAGTATAAATTAAGCGTCCGCAGCTGTGTAATGATATGTCTGATACCGTCGGCTACATGGTGTGAGACTTTTTCTCATGGCGCGACCACTGACGTTAGTATTTTTGTATAATTTAGTTGCGTTACACTTTCGCAACATGCGGGCAAAGTTGATTCATTTCGTGGAGAGCAGATACGTTAATGCGAATTTATGAGTCATGAGAATGTATGTCGTCATAAATGAATATTTCTTCTTGAGAATGGTAATTTTCTTCATTAATACCCAATGGTATCATCGCCAGTAAAAGTAGCAATGGTTACGTAATTGTATCAGTAATTGTGTATATTTGAAAATCATTGTTTCAAATGAACATTTAGAGAAATAAATTAAATCTGAATATAGTGTAATATAATTCAAATAAACGCTCTATGATAGATGATCTGAGTGTGCAGTGTACTTTGGTGAATAACTTCACTCATAGTACATCTGAGTGTGAGAAAAAGTCTCACACGCGACCGCTCGAGTGATTAGTAGCTTAGCGACCACTCCTGTGTTAATATAAGTCTGTGAACTCGTTGTTGAATGTGGTAAATTTTATGCAGATTCGGCAGTCAAATTGAAATTTAAATGCAGTTTTTTTTTACTTTGGATCTCTGTGCACGACGAATGCAAGAATTTAATTTAGACGCAAAACTACTTCGACCAGGATTCCGTCGTCGTGAAGAAACCCCGCAGTGTGTGCAATTGCATTGGAGTGCCACCCTCTGTGGGACTATGTACAGACGGAATGCAGTCACCTCCTCCCAAGACAGACGCCGAGAGCCTTTAATCTCCGTCCACCTTTGAGACGATTCAAAGAGAATGGAAAACGTCATCATAACGTTTGCATAGAAGTTGAATATTTTTACTACGCTATGAAAGCCGTAGGACTATGGAAGTATATCTGCATATTTACAAAAAATACTTGTGAGTGGGTTCGTGAGTCTAAGACAGGTGGTGCATTTATTTCTGTTTTATTTTGCCTAAATCTGAATCCTGTGTTCATCTTTGTGTAGGCTTCGGCGGGTTGATGAGTATGAAGATACATTTCTTCCGGGTATTACACCGCGTAGGTCCATTGTTCTGGGACGACAGTTTCGCCGGCGTTGCAGTCAGCTTCTTCAGGTCAGTGAAGTGTGGATGCAGTATGTTGGCCGCATTATATATCTTATCCGTAGGGGTTAGGTCACTCGTGGTTGGCTGTTGCTGTTTTTCTTTTTCCCACGCAAAACGCGTTTCTAGGCATTGGCGAGGGAATAGCCATCTTCCCTATTGAAATTGTCTTCATTCTTGCTTATTTAAGCTTGCTTGCTTATTTTTCTTGCTTGAGGTCATCGAAATAAGCAAGAATTAAGACAATTTCAATAGGGAATATGGCTATTCCCTCGCCAATGCCTAGAAACGCGTTTTGCGCGGGAAAAAGAAAAACAGCAACAGCCAATCACGAGTGACATAACCCCTACGGATAAGATATATAATGCGGCCAACATACTGCATCCACACTTCACTGACCTGAAGAAGCCGACTGCAACGCCGGCGAAACTGTCGTCCCAGAACAATGGACCTACGCGGTGTAATACCCGGAAGAAATGTATCTTTATATGTTCATCTACCTGTACGTATCAACGCTAAATTTCTAGTACATAAAATATTTTAACGGATTTGGCAATGATATCGGCGCACTGAAATAGTTTACTCCTGGCTCTTACAACAAGCTTTAGATGCACTTTTATATATTTTTCCAATCATTGCGATTGCACAAATGATGTGGCACGCTGTCACGCAAACGGGTGCGAAGTTATTCACCAAAGACGGTGAAATTCGCTATTAGAAATCATTTGACTTGACCGGGATATGAACCCGGATCTCCCAATTGCCGTTCAGGTGCGTTAGCCAACTTGCTTGGTGTTGTAACTGGCGAACACACCTGACAGGCAATTGGGATGTCAGGGTTCGAATCTAGGTCAAGTCAAATGATTTTTTTCTTGGTGAATTTCACCGTCTTTGGTCTACACTTATATATGTCACTACCCTTCTTATTCATCGAGCAGGAAAAACAAGCATTTTTGTCCGATTACAGCCGATTTACTTGAGTGCCGAGCTAGAGTGGTCTTGTGTGCGAAATTGAGGAAGGTGGCGTGCGTGATATATACAGAATTTAAGGAAAATCTACCTTAATTTGATCTCCTATAATTTAAGTTGTTTATATTCGTAAAATATGTAATATACATTCGAAATTTGAAGTTACAATACATGCAATTGTGAATTTCATTCTTTATACTATTCATTTTAAATATTTTTATTTTCACTTATTATATTTTTTAAACAAAATTTTAGCTTGGTTTTCCATTTAGGTTTTGTTTTTTAATGTTGATTTTGTTACTAAGAGGAAGAGTTTGTTTTTGTGTTACCATTGTCGCAGTAAGAAAGCTAATCCTTTGAGGTAGGTACTAAATTTATGATTGAAAACTTTTTTATCTTTGTAGTATTATAATTATGTGTTTGTTATGTATGTGTTACCATTGTCGCAGTAAGAAAGCTAATCCTTTGAGGTAGGTACTAAATTTATGATTGAAAACTTTTTTATCTTTGTATTATTATAATTATTACCAACTGTATTCCTTGCATTGCACTGTAGCCCTGAAGAAGCCTTGATAAAAAGCCGAAACGTCGGCGGAAAAAGGAAGTTGTATTTCATAAAAAAGACATGAAAAAACCTCCATAAACTACCCAATGTATTATTAAGATGGTCAATAACTATTCAAAGAAGCCGATTTATTCCCCGTAGCTTGCAACCCTGCCTCCGTATCGTGGGATGAGTAGCGGTCAAACACGTGCAGGTAGACTTAAGCCTCAAGTACACGAGGGGAGTTTACAAGCTACAAGTCGGCTTTTTCACAAGCAGCTCGTAAACTAGTCCAGTGTACTCGATGCACTCGCTCCGTTAGCTGCTTGTAAAAACGCTCTGGAAAAAGTTGAACTGCCGGCGACTTTACACTCCACTCGCCGGCTTTTGAGTGAGCTAGCTTGTAAACTAGCCACGTGTACTCACAGTAGCGTGAGCTCAAGTTGCTAGTAGCATTGGTCTTGAAGATTTTAGACTTAAGCAGCTTCGCAGCATCACCATTTCGCCTAACAACAGATTTTCTTTCAGCTCAGACATAAGTCGTTTAAAACTCGCATCCATTAACGATTTGTTGCTGTAGTCTTTATCTTTAATGTTCGACAATGTAGGAAATTATTGGTACACTTGTAAAAGCAATGAAATATTACTCGTGTTCCAATTCATTTTCACAACAGGATCTAGGTAGGGCACTGTAAGGAAACCACCAAGTTTAGCAAATTTTCACAACAACCTAACCTTAACAGCAGACGGCAACACGTTGTTTCCACACGCCAGCTAGTTGGCTACTGATCAAGTGGGGAATTTCTGTGTGTACTCGACTACTAACGTACTCGCCTACTCGCCAGCTTTTTAAAAGCCGGCTTCTTACCTTGTAAACTCGCCCCGTGTACTTGAGGCTTTAGAGAAAGAAAAAGGTTGAATGCTTGGACTAGAAAGGTTAGGCGAAACAAAGAGGGGATGACGGTTGAACTCCGTGCGTTTCCTCCGCTTGCTTCTGCACGCCTGCCTGTACAAAGTTACGTATACTGTTGGGTGTTCAGTGGGGCAAAAACTTGTAGGTAATCGTTGGCAGGGAGGAGAAATGCGGGCGTAAACAAGAGAGAGATGGCAAAGAGGGACTGGCGATAGCGGGAGGAAATTTTGCATGAATATACATATCTTAATATTGCCCCCAGTGGGTGTTGCCAAAACATTCCGAATGCACCGAAAAATCAGGACCAACCAGACTGTAGCATATTTCGCATACGTCATTGGTATGTATTTCCAAATTGGTTACCAACTAAAATGGCGTTGAAAGACCAAATTTTTTTAATATCATCTTCTGATGGATTTAGACAAAGTTATCTAAGGCTTTCTCAAGATTTCGCATTTCGTTGGATGATTAGAATGAAAGAGATCAATTCCGGAATATACAGATTGGGTGTCCTTCTCAGAGGGATGGGGTTAGTTTTCCGGAGGGTTAATGCATATCGCATCGCGTTTCCAGAAGGGCTATTCTGTACGGCCTCGGACTATCCGAGTCTCGGAAGTGACGAAATTTCGACGTCACAGCCCCTAAAATTTCAAATAGGGCCATTCAAAGTTGACATTTGTCGGGGGCTTTGACGTCAAAACCTCGGATTTTCCGAGGTTCGACCAAGTCGAATCCTTACTGAATAAGGCGCCAGGACTTGCTGAAATTATGCAAACTGACATTTGACCTCACCCTTGTCCTCATCAACATCTTTCACTGTCTCACCCTTGTCTGTTTTTACTAGCCTCTGAAAGACTTCACAAGACGAGAAATTTCCCTTTGTCCAACACCACCAGTCCCAAAATGCATTGCATACGTACGCCAGCATTGAGACGATAGTCTGTGGAGTGAGTAGATTACTTGTCTACGGGCTGATATGACTCAGATTTTGCATACTTTAGGGGCCTCCTTTATATGACTCCTACATAAACCAAACCAATGCCATGTTTTGGTTTTGGTAAGTAGATGGAAAAGAAATCGACCCCCAAGGCAGAGTTACTGGATATTGAGAATCCGTTACTTCGTAGATATTGCATTGGTAAAACATTTTGGATAATTTTCATTTTCATATTAAAAGTTCGACGCGTAAAAAAGTCCTTTATACGGGTGCTCCAAGATGATCAATAACGCATAGCTAATCGTGCTCGATGTTAGATTTTTTCTGGAAACTGGCTTCTTTAAATACATTTTCAATTACGAATGCTAGCTATAATGGATCATCCTGGATCAAGCAACCTCCAGTGCCTCAAAATTTATATTGGAATCCGTAATCCTGGATAGTGCTGTGATTTGCGTATCGGCCTAGTAAACAGTTGGTGATCCGTTTACCCCGTCTAGGGCAGATATTGTAACGTAACAACGACGCCATATAAGGTATTTACGTAATGTCTTCTTATTATCGATTTCACGGCGCATATATATTCCGTAATATTTCTTATTTAGTCAATTTAGCAGCGGGGGACGCGCATTTAGTCATTATTGAAGCACATCAACTCTTAAGTTTATTATGGTGAATCTCGCTTGGTAGCCAGTTAATTGATCTTAGCTGCAATGACAAGCATTATTACAGCTTGGAGGTGCAAATGACGCAACTCCGGGAATTTCCCAGTAGAAGGGGATATAAAAAGTTAGGAGAATTAAAAAATGGGTTCGAGTGGATATAAAATGGTGATGACCTCCGTACATACTGATCAACGATATACCCAAAGGCAGACTGAATCCACGCAATTCGGGACATAACAGTAAATTTCTGTACTAAGAGAAATAGAAGAAGTATCCTTTGCTTGTGACTCGACAGAAGGTTAAGTAAGGTTTTTAAAAGTTTAAACCACCCATAAAAAACTTCATCCTGAGAGTACACAAGGTATCAGACGCAAGACGAGGGAGACTCATAGACTACATCGTCGGGAATTGAAGCCGATTCCACGTCCGCAGAATCGAGACTCAAATCAAATCTTTAAATCATAATAAAGGGAGCTTAATTAACGAGATAACTTAACTCTTGTTTTCATTGTATGTTTCTGGCGCCCAACAACAACTTCTTGAAATAAATGAAATATAATTGAAAGTAGTAAGAAAAGACGAGAGTCGATCTTCTACAATATTCATGATGGCTTATGTCAAAGTTTCTTTTCACGTAAATGTTAATTTTTTACGCAAAAAACAACATTATCAAGGATTTACTGAACTTAGCCTTAGTAAACCGTTGATAATGTTGCTTAAATAGTTTGGATTACGTGCAAAAACACGTCTCTTTTAACATTTTGTTTTGTTTAATCCTGTGTATGGTGAACCCTTAACAATGATTTGCAAATTTTGAAACGATGTTGAAGTTAAAATGAAAAATATAGTTCCGATAAATGTATATACTTAATAAAATATTTTGGCATGATATTACATAAAGTGACTCCAGAAGAATTGAAATAGATTGATTTTTCTTGTGCTCGGTTCATATTGAGGTCTTAACACATCTATCAAACCAACCCTTGCGTTAGCCATGGAGTTGGCGAGAAGTGAGTGAAACCTAGACGATAACTAAGGTGGCCATCTGTCCTCGTTTAGGGAGGACAGTCCTTCTTTTGTAAGTTCTGTCCTCCCTCGAAAAGTGTCCTCCTACATGTCCTCCTTTTCAATATTTGAAGACTAATCTGTAAATCTCTGTATTTGATCGATGCCAAGCCAGTCCGTTACACGTGATGTGACGTATATGTACTTGATATGACGATTCGTCAAGGCTCGGTAGGTACAGTGCGACGAGACGCAATCAACATGTTGAAATAAACAGGTTGAATGGGAACATCAACATGTTGAAATTGATCAAAGATAGGTGGAAATATTCAGTCATTTCAAACATAATCATATTTCATGTGAACATTTATTTGTTCTTGTTCAATTTATGTTGTGCTGCCCAGGAACTAATGCAGCAGTTGAAAGAGCTTTTTTTCAATTGCTAATGATTTTTGGGCAAGCGAAAAATCAAAATTGAATGTTGATATTATAGCTGTAGCTCTTGCCGTAAAATTCAATATGAAAGATAATTTTTGTTCAGATATTTCCAATATATTGTTAGAAGATAATACATTGAATAAAGATAATACATTGATTAAAAATATTCATTCAATGGAAAAATTAATTAATATGTATGTAAGTATAATCACAATATAAACGGTCACAAAGGCTTTTATTATGCATTTATCATATTATATGTAGTGTATTATTGTTGCAATGAATGAAATGTTTCTTTTATTTATGATATTTATATTTTTTTACATGTGTCCTCATTTTCATAGTGAAAATGTTGGTCACCTTACGATAACGGGTAGAATATGGCCGAATTTAGATGAGACAAAGGGCTTGTAACGGTGAGGAAGAGAAGGTTTTTCGTGGTTGGACGTGGTAATTTGTGCATGGGTTGGGACTAGATGCGGGAAAAAACTGAATGTGGAGGTATTTCACGAAGGTTATTTTTGAATTTTAGTCCGTAAGTATAAGCATGAATAAGGAGGGCATGGTGATTTTAAGGGATGGAGAGGAGGAGGGGAGAATGGGAGTAGATAATTTCGCGCCCAACTTGCGTTCGTGTGCTTCTGTTCCCATTCCGAAAGCAGGTCGGATGTATGTTCCTACCTGCGACATTGCAACTGGAAAGCCGAACTCGACGAAGGAGAAAATTGAATGAATTCTTCCTTCTTTCGTGCACCCAGGTCTTAAAATTCAATCTAAAACCAATTTGAATAGTTCCAACGTGTGAAAAAAGGAAATAAACTAGCTGAGCGTGTATCCTAGATATTTATACAAGTAAGTCCAGTTAAACAGTAGAGGGGATATCGAGTGAAAATGAACTAAAGCAAGAAATAGACTCGGGAGGAATAGTTTCAATCACTACTTTACATAGTGTAGGGATTAGACATCTTATTATTACTGAAGATACAATTCTTCCGGGTATTATACCGCGTAGGTCCATTGTTCAGGGACGACAGTTTCGCCGGCACTGCTGGTCGCCTTCTTCAGGTCAGTGAAGAAGAAGCCGACTGCAACGCCGGCGAAACTGTCATCCCTGAACAATGGACCTACGCGGTGTAATACCCGAAAGAATTGTATCTTCATACTCATCACCCCGCGGAAGCCTACACAAGGAATCTTATTATTACTGTTTAAATAATACTCTGTATTGCATTTGCAGTAAAATACTTGTAATCGCCTTTCTTGGAATTTGGATCTTTTTATTTGGATGAGTTTGGCTTAGGATGGAGTATGAAGGAATATTAGAGTATTTCGCATAATTGGGTAGCATGTATACATATTTTTTTGGATAAAAACAAACGGAACGTACCACTTCGCATTTCAATGTGAATCTATCAGAAATCCCAACGTAGATGAAAGGGTCTTGGAGAGACTGGTATCTTCACAGGAAATTAAATTGAAATTGCAAGTTTCTGCGTTGAGAAACCGGAGGACAAGAAGGGCAAGAGAGGAAAGGAGTGCTGAGGTTAAAGGTCGCAGTCAGTGAAGTGCCGATAACATGAGGGGGGACCTCATAGATTTTAAAAAGATGTCATTCCAACGTAAGTAAAACAATATTAAAAAGATAAATGGATTTAAGGTTTCCCGGCTAATTATGTACGTAAAGGTTTCTCGGGTTTGACACCGGGTGAGATTATTGAGATTCATAAACGTTTCAATGGTTGACTCAGCCATCATCATCAGGATAATGAGTCGAGCGAGGATGTTGGTGGTTACATATAGTCGCAGATGCCCCATTGTTGTGGGAGCCGTTACGAATTCTTTGAATTTCGTCAATTACCATCGCTAAGTCTTGCCTTCCTTATATATCATCTATATCTAACAAAATATCGAGGATATTAAAACGACACAGAGTAGAAACGATGCATGAACCACATGCTAACCTAAAACATTTCATGTTCACCTCTAAGGACAACCTGGGCCTGAAAACAACCGGAGTATACCGCATGCCATGTGAGTGTGGTAAGCCGTATATTGGTGAGACAGGAAGGACCATCGAGAAGAGAATCAAAGAGCATGGAAGGAGTATAAGGATTTTCCAACCGGAAAAGTCTGCATTAGCAGAGCCATAGCCTTACCCTTGGTCGTCCTGTCAATTTCTCTAATTCCACGCTACTTTCCCGGGCGTCCAAATATTGGGAAAGAATAACAAGAGAAGCCATATTGATATAGGAGGAACAAAGAAACATCAATAGAGACAACGGCTTCAACTTAAGTGAGACTTGGAGACCGGTAATTTCCGAATTTCAAAGAATTCTTACCGATTCCCACAACAATGGGGCATCTACGGTTATATATAAACGCCAGCATCCTCGCTCGACTCATTATCCTGATGACGATGGCTGAATCAACCATCGAAAGGTTGATGTATGTCAATAAACTTACCCGGTGTCAAACCCGAGAAATATTTACTCAAGTTATTAACAATGTTGATAAATGGATAATCTACGAGATACCTATCGGCGGTGAGCACTAATATTGTGTATTGTCATGGATAGGAATGAAAATATGGCTTTTCTGTGATGTGCTGACGGAATTGAGACCGCCGGGATATATCTACATCTACAAAATACCTTGCAAGCCACCTCAGGAGTGTGTGGCAGGGGGTGAGTATTCACCAACATGCATTACACTATACTCTAAAGTTAGTGTAACTACGACTAATTATGCATTAGCATAAATCGCTAATGCTTGTCACGAGGTGAAGCCTCACAAGTATGCACTACTACACTACACATATTATCACAATGGAGAGGGACCGTTTATATATATATATATATGTATTTTGTAACTACACAAATGGACAGAGACTCAAGACTTATGTAGAAAAAATGCACGGCGTGCTGTTAGTACTACGTAACAAATAAGGATTCAAGTATTAGGGAGTACAGCTACTACAAAGAGCTACACTACCTAACGACAAACCTAGATAAAAGTCTCATTGGCAGCTGTTATGGTCCCTTATCGTTCGTGGGAAAAATGACATTTTAAATCTGTCCGTTCTGCAGTCTAGTTCCCAAAGTTTATTCTCATGATCTGATCTACCGTAGTATGTCGGATTTCGTAAAATATTATCAACGTCGTCAGAGAATAGACCGGTTTGGAACTTACGTAATAGATTGAGTCTAAATGTTAATCGACGGTCTGAAAGCGTTTGCCATCCCAGTTGCTGCAAAACGTCAGCAACACTAACGACATTATCATAACGGCCTTTAACGTATCTTGCCGATCTTCGCTGCACGCGTTCTAACCTAGTTTTAAAGCCTACCTTATAAGAATCCCAAATACTGACAGCGTATACCAAGTGGGGTCTAACGAGGGAGAAGTAGCTGATTTCCCTAACTTCATCGTCGCACTTGCCAAGTACTCTTTTAACAAATCCCAATTTACGATTAAAATTATCTCTGTGCTACTTCCAGGGAGAAGAATATCGCGAGAAAAGGCGAAAAAGAAGTGGAGGAGAAGGGTTTAGAGGTCACAAGCGGAGAGGTCACGGGAAAGAAATGTGGAATGCTGTAGAAGTCACCAAAGGGTGCAGAGAAGATCACCTCTCCTCTCCATTCTAAAGTAAGACGCACGGCCGATAAAAAAAGGAGGGAACATCGACTCTATTACCGAGAACGCCAGAGTGCTGGATAATGTTGTGAGTGATCCTCGACTATGTCCCGATTCCATTTGAAAAGAGGGTTTCCTTCTCAAAGGGTGGGGGTTCATCCTGCTCCTCTTTTTTTTAATTCAAGAGTCGAACCCGGACGAGAGAAAGAGGTAGGCGAGGGGTGGTCTGAGAAGGGGTTATCGTGAATGCCGCGAGCGAACTGGGCGGTGGAAGGGGAGGGAAGGTCTGGTTCGCATTGGAGTCAAATCGGAAGAAGGTTAGAAGAGACTGAAGGAGAGTTTGTGGAGTGAGAAGGAGGAAAGGTAGAAGAGGGGCTTGTGATGTGGAAGGGGGGCTACGAGCAGGCGGGTGGGAGTAATTTCTCCTTGAAGAAGCTCTTGGGTTGGTTGACTGAGGCAGACGGACCGCCGATTGTGGAGGGAGGTGGTTTAGGGGGGAGGGGTTGGCTAGGAGCGGTGATTTCGTGCTGAAGGGGGTGGGAAGGAAGGGGGAGACGCTTAATGGAGGAAAGGGAGGGTATTCCAGAAGATGGGTTGGATACTTAAGGAGTGTTCATTTGCGTAATATAGGAATTCCTGAGCGGATTAAGAGAGTTGGCTGAGATGGGCTCAGTGGCCCGGACCGCTCTTTTCATTCCCCACCCCCCCCCCCCCTCTCACACGAGAAAAAGTGATGGCTCAACGATCTTCCAATCCCTTTGAAAAATCACTGTTGAAAACGCCTTTCTTAACAAAGATCTTCCGACTTATTTTCAATACTTTGACCTTGCCGAAGTCACTACCTTTCTACGTCACGTCGAAAATTCCAAAGAACGTTCCTCTCCTTTTAAATTCATTTTGAAGATCTGGGCAATCCTATTACTGCTGGTGATTTTACCTTGACTCATATTTAACCTTGAAAATATTGCACGACGGCCGGCAAATGTGGTATGCACGTCGTAAATGCGGCTTTGTTTTCGCCATAGGATAGGGGGTGACTTTTTTTACTGCCCTCTTTGAAATTCTTTCCTCATTCAGATAAACTCTTAATTGCGAGGGGTGGTTAAGGAAATAAATACGTAAAAGTAATGACAAGCAATAACATCTCTCCCTTCCTCTGTTTTCCTTGAAATGCGTCTGTTGTGACTTTCAAGCCCCATTTTTTACGCGTTTCATAAAAATGAATAGAATGAGAAAAATAAATAGCAGGTGTAAAAAGCTATAGCATGTTTATGCCTCTGTTATCTCTTTCCTTGATGGTATCACTTGCGTATGTAAGCAACAAGGGTGGCATTTGTTTGTCATATTTCGCCTCTATTTACCATTTTTACCTCCCGGGATTGAAATTTTATCTTAGAATAATATCAGAGTAGGATGGTAGTATCAAAGTCAAAATCACGAACGAAGGAACGAAATTGATACGAACGATAATTTCCTACGTGATAGGCAATGTCACAGTTGTGCCTTAAAAATTTATTTTTGTGATAATATCATTCACATCCAGCTTTTTCCAGTAGTTAAAAATAGATACTGGATGTTCACATTGCATTAGATTGGAGAAGCGTAAGGCCTGTTTCAATAGAATATCGGTGATGAAGATTAACTCATCGCTGATTTCGGATCACCTTTCATGGAAATAAAAACTGACCCGGGTGCAAATGCATTTTTGGGTCATGCTGGCGGAAATTTAGGTGATTTCGACTTAAAAAGTCGAATGGGGATTCGACCACCGCAAAACGTTTTCCCCAGAATCGCAGTTGCGGGCGTCTTTTGAGTCGGGACGATAATCACGAATCGGATAAGCCATTGCCTGAATTGCGGTCAATGTGATGAGCATGATGGAATTGAATTCCAGATATCTCCGAAACTTGATCATGCGTGATGCATCTAGCAAACAACACTAAAGGCCAGCGTTAATGGATTCTGGATTCTATTATTTTCACCTAGCTGTGTGGCATCGAATTAAATTGAAGTCCTGTAATAGAACTCTGCTGTGGCAGAAGGTGTATGTAGTATATCTTTTAAAAAATATGTGAAGGAAAAAAGTAAACGTTTAGGAGAAGAATATATCCTGAGAGGAAATCAGTTATTTTTTCGATTGTGAATGAAGCCGCATGTGAAACAGTACTGGCACTAACTTTCTTGAGCTAATGTTTTAGAACAACAGGACTAACCACGGTATAACCTTTTGCGAAGTCACCCGCAAGTGCACAAAAATGCGATATTTCACACCGGGATTGACCATGGCAAATGACTTTTTACTCGATGGAATATCGCATTTTTTTAAGCTCTTAATATCCATCTTCAGAAGAGGAAAAAGAGAAAAAACTCGGGCAAACTTCCACAGTTTTATCGATCAACCGACCTAAGCACGTTATGCCAACGGCATTATTGCTTTATGGTATAACGTACCGAAACTATGATCGGTTGATCGATAAACGTGTGGAAGTGTTTTTTAAAATCGTTTTCCTCTTTTGAAGACAGTATATGTGAGTGTGTGAAATACATTTTTGGTTTCGAAGGCGGCTTAAGATTAGGTTGAAAATTAGGATATGCGTGAATCAATTAGATATCACAAGGAGTCACTCATTCCGGTGCCAACTTTGTGCTTCCTCAAACTACTTATTGTGAAATCTCTTTAGTATTCTGCCGCCGAAGATGTTTTCCCACGTCGAGACGAAATGCTGCGTTGAGTTTCAGGCACCCCCGGCATCGCCAACATCCCTCCACCGCCCTTCCAATCCAACATCGCCCCTTACCACTTCACCCTTAAACTCCAACCCCTATTCTCATTCACACTCCAACCACTCTGCCCCCAGGAAGCTTCTCCTTAAGCCCCCTCCTACAACACAACCCCCCCCACTCCCACTTCGGCAGCGAATTAACCCACCTCCTTCCGCGCTATTTGCCCCTCCCTCCCTCCCACCCTAACCATTACGAACCCCTCGTCCCTCCTTCTCCACCCCTTTACACACTTGCAGCCCTCAGGCGATGCAAGCACCACCTTTCCCTCCAGCGGTTCCATTCTGAACTTCCCCCAAATCCTCCCCGTCATCACTTCTAAGACGTTTCAAGGAGTATGTATCTGCGAGCGTGGGGGAAAGGAAGGAAGATGATTTCCAGCATATATTTCACCCCGTTTCTCTTCCCTCGTTCGTTCCACGGCTGCTCGAGCAGAGAGAATATAGCGATTCTCCTTTCCCTCTCGTTCCACTCCGTCCTTCTCCGGAGCCGTTATCGTGTTATTAACCCGGGTGTGGTCGCTAAGCTACCTATCACGCGAGCGGACGCGTGTGAGACTTATTCTCACACTCAGATGTACCATTGATTATCTACCATAGAGCGTGTATTGGCAATATATTACGCTACATTTAGATTTTATTTATTTCTCTAAATGTTCATTTGAAACAATGATTTCCACAGATACACAATTATTGATTCAATTACGTAATCATGGCTAATTTTACTGGCGATGATACCATTGGGTATTAATGAAGAAAATTACCATTCTCAAGAAGAAATATTCAGTTATGAGGACAGAGTTTCTCATGACTCATAAATTTGCGTTAACGTATCTGCTCTCCACGAAATAAATCAATTTTTCCTGATACTGAGAAAGTGTAACGCAACTGAGTGATACAAAAACACTAACGTCAGTGGTCGCGCGATGAGGAAAAGTCTCACACCTTGTAGCCGACGGTAGAAGACATATCATTACACTTCTGCGGACGCTTCATTTATACTTTATGAGACGGTCGGTCAAAAGGAAGAGATAAAAAGTCAGCTAGAAGGAAAGGGAACTTATTCTAACTCACTATAACAAAGTAAACACAAGTTTCAATTTGGTGTGAGCGAAAATCTCATAGCGCGTCCAATGGCTGGTTAAAATCCCTGGGCCATGATATCCTTCGTCCACCTTTTTTTCTCTTCATAGTGGAATGAAATGATGATACTGAGGTGCAAAGTTATGAGGTAATGCTGGGAGAGGGACGGTTTGGTTACAAGGGTAGCTGGGGTCGCCATAATAACCGAATGGATGGCTTGTGGTATTAATTTTGATGACAGATGCAGGGGAGAGATTTTAGAAGTGATGAAGAGGTGTTTTAGCCTGGGAGAATTGAGATATTTTGAGGAGAGAGGCGTTAGCTGAAGAGGTCTTGACGTCATGAAGAATATATTGTTTGAATCCAAAGTGAAGACGTTGAGAATGGTTAAGGTAATTTGAGCGAGAGATTTCCCTAGTCATAATGGAGACCATATTCGAGATTTATTTTATTTAATTTAAGCGTCTGTAAGAAGTATGTAGTAAATATTTTAATATTAAAGGTGCATAAAATATAGCCATCTATGACAAATATCTCAGTATTTAAATAAATATGTCATCATAAAACTCTTACATGACTCATTTTTTCACGCCGTACGGCTAAAAAGCCTTGGAAACAGCAGTTTTTTTTGTAATTCTGTAAAAATTACTGCAGTGAGTAATTTATAAATTTTTATAAATAGTTGAGATAAAATACAAATTATTCACCGTTTTTTTGTCAAAACATAGGTAATAGAAGTTCCTAATTGTTCAATATTCTAGCTCAGGAACGCACACTAGGGCGGATCGGAAAAATAAACTTTTGCGGAGAAACTCGGCCTTCTGGAAAAAGTTGTCAAAGTGATTCGAAATGAGGCCAGAAAAATTTGGGACCTCTAGATCAACCCTAAACCCTCGCACCGTGGCCATTTATGGAGAGAGGGGTTGAAAATTGAATAAGTCGTGTTTTTATAGTGGTTCCCCATGGATTTAGCCGAGTTGCTTTCCTCTAGGTCAAAATTTTCGTCCAATTGGACGTATCTGCAACCGTTAAGCCATAAAAATGTCTATTTTGAGTGCGCGGCCGCGCGTAATTATGCAATGCCCACGCTGCGTCGCGGCTCAACGGTCAGCAGGCCGCTCGCGCCTCCTGCCCGCTCGCCGCGAATGCAGCAAAACTCATCATGCATGCGTCTTCCGTCGTTGGTCCAACTAATATCAGAAAATTAAACATAATTTCCAGGGAATAAAAATTACGGAAGAATTATTAGAAATTAATATAATACACCGTCATCATTCAGGGAGTAGAAAAATCTCCCTGATTGCGCAGGATTTAGCCAACTTTTACAATTCTTTTTCAACAGAATAAATGCAAAAATAGTTACCAGACCTCACCACGTGGAGGTACCTGCACTATGAGCTCCCCCGCCCACCCACCCACTCATTAATAAAATTGAGGAACGCATTTCCTTCATAAAATTAGATGTTCTCTGAAAAATAAGCTAGAGGTCATTTTGTAGAAACAATCGATTTATCTGTGTGTAAGTATTCGTCTTTAAAAATTATTGTCATTGAACACTTAAGGTCGTTATCGATTTATTTATTTTTGAAGTCAGGCAGATAAATATAAAACTTACTCACCCTATCACAGCAGGAACTGAGACTTGGTTTCGAAGGTCGGCATTTTGGTTCTGCTTTCTAGTCTTTACGGTATTTCTAATTCTCTCTCCTCGTCTGTTGCGGGTGTCAATGAAGCCTGGCATACCTCTTTCGCAAATCTTCCCACTGCTTGCGTGTGGCATGGAAAATTGAGTTACAAAGTTGAGCATTGCTAAAGTGATTTACGAATTTCTTCAGCCGTGAGATGCGATAGAGCAGGGGGGTCGGTGTTCTCGTCCCATTTGATCAGCTAGGTGTAGGCTTCCGCATCAAAATTAATTCAAAGGTTCTTAGATTTTCGGTCGCACGCGTATTTCTTCGTGCCTCTAAGATTTTTTTCCACCCATCTCTTCGCACTTCCTCTCGATGGGCAGCAATCATTGAGAGGAGTAAATTTTCTGGGTGCCCGAAAAATCCGTTTCTCTGAATAACAGGATCAATGACTTTCTTAAGATCTTCCGGTAGATATCTCGACCGATTTATCAGTTTCCATACATTTGCAGCACCGTCGTTTATACAATGGTTTTGCTTCACCGAAAACCAGACAGGTGCGTATACTTTTTGAATGAATGACACTAGATTTCGTAAATAAGCTCTTGGATTTTTAGTGGACACGTATACCCTCAGCAGTCGGTTGGCTGTTGTGAGCCAGCGAGAATGAGCCACTTTTCCTGGAGTTTTTCTGGCCAAATTTTCCGAGCACAATCCTTTCGACACAGCATTGGATATTTCCAAAAGATACTGCTGGTTGCAGATACCTTGTCAATGCCATGTAGACTTGACATTGACAAGCTATCTGCTTTGTCTATCACAGGTTTCACATATCCAGGGTCCATGGAAATTCATACAGGGGATTATCCGCAAGCATGCTATTTTATCGGAACGGAGACGTTTTTAAGAAGCATTCACTCATAAAAGAGTCATAAAAATCAATAAGCTCGCGGTTTTACAGCATAAGTAAGTTCTTGCACGATTTACATTGAATTTGAAATTGAATTTTACTGAAAACATAAATAAAACAAATCTATCTAGCTACACCAGCGGCATTGATTAAGAAAAAATGAAAGGATGCAGGTCGTGGCCAACTTTTCCTTAATGAATAATTTGCATATCCGTCACGTTTGAAATAATGGTACTCATTTCAAATATTACTCCAGGTGCATTTTCTACACAGTAATTTACTAAAATGTTCCTTAAAACTTAAACCCTTGAATCACATGCAGAGTCATCCTTAGGTTAAGAGAGCGTAGTAGCTGTAAGAATAGAATCTGCCATAGTTTTAAATAGAGAAGAAGGTGTATCATAAAGTACTTTCTTTATACTTGTTTTCTTGCAAAAATATACAAAACATATTAATACAATACAGGCAAGAGAGTTTATCGAAACTTTTAAGTAAAATTAATGGGTAAATAGTGAATTTTGAGATTGATATTGTATTTTTCATCAGAAGCCGGTGATTCAACGTTTAAAATGATACCTCATTTATCACTATAGGTTCAGTATTAACGGAGCATATACGGAATGACAGAAAAATACCTTTCTGTAATAATATATGATGCTTACTGTAAATCTCTATCCCAGCCTTTTTCGCAAGAACAGAGAAGACTATAAACGAAACGAAAGATTCTTATTCAATAATGACTGAAGAAGTTGGAGTTACTGCTGTGTCGGAGAAACGAAAGCTGGGAACAAAATGTCTGCAAAGTAAGAAAACCAACGAGAAAATAAACAAAACTACAAGTCTGCGTTGCCCGCTTTGGCAGTCGTGAGTTTCTATCGCTCTCCATTTCACATTTGTTTTTTCTGCTTTTTCGGATGCGTACATTTTAATCAATCTTCGTTAGGGAAACATTTCCTAACGTTTAGTCTTATTCCACCAGTTATTATGTCCCACACATGTAATTGATCTGTGATATATCTGTATTTCATATGTAATTGCCTTATCCCCGCCCTTCCGCCATTTACAGCAGAAATTAGATAGGTAGCTCCTTGGGCACTCTTAATAATATTTTGAGAAATCCTAAGCAATCCTGAACAAGAAGTAAAATGAGTAATGGTATCGTTTGCATGATTCCTCATGCGAGTTCCTTGGCCCGTAAGACATTTGAATGGTGTCACCCGCTCGTGGAAGATAAATTGAACAAACGCATGGAGTTGGCTCAGAGGGAAATTTTCGGAATACTGGGACGAATAACATATTTTTGCATCAGCTTGGAGCTTTGAGATGAAGCTTTCATGTCCTCCGCAAAAGGGGCAATGAGAAAGAGTCAATGCCAGATGGTATAAACGAGGTGATGCAAAGCAACCAACACCTAGGGCCGTATTTATAGTCGTTACCTTGCAGTCCCTTTATCCATCCCCTACCTAACAGGCCCCATGAATTGTGCGTCAAAATTAAGAGACCTGCTAAGTAGGGGATGGTTGGGGGTTAGATCTGGTAACTAAGGACTACAAACGGCGGGAAATGGAATTCGCAGCTCAAATGTTTCAGTGGTGACGCTCGTGATCAACATGGATGCGGTTAAATAAAGAGCCAGACGCTGCATGAAAACTGTTAAGATGGCCGCTCGAGGTGCAACTAGCTTCAACGGTGTGGAGAAGAAGTTTTTGTGTGACCTGGTGTAGAAGCATAAAGATATAGTTATAGTTACCAGATCTATGGAAAGTAAGAAAACGGACGCAGTTTCCTGCCACAATGAAGAAGAAATTGTGGGGAAAAATATGCTCCGAGTGTATATGAACATCCTTGGAATGAGTCTGGCGTCACATCAGATATTTATCGATTAAGAGCAAATCTTACAGTTGTTTTATTAACACCGAATCTTCGAAATTATTAAGTTAAGGCTATCCACGTTCATTAAGAGTCAGTTTAATTATATCTGTTGTGTTATTTTTTCGACAAGGGTGGAGCATGCATCTCCTACCAGAATTAGGAGAGGCTAAGGGGGCTGCTGGGAGTGGACATTTGACTATAAATACCGTTTTTGACGAAGGGGCGTGCTAGGGGCTGTGGGACTGCTGGGTAACGAGTATAAATTCGGCCCCTAGTCTTCGGTGGATGGTTGACGTAGATATTATAAGGAGCAGAAACCTAATTTCTGGCTTTTTACATTCCACACTTTTATATTTTCACCGACCATGGTCTTGTAAACGATCTTACTGTTGACTTGCATTCAGGGGCGCAACAACCCCTTGAATCGTGGGGGGGGGCAAACTCCTTGATAAATCTGGATACGCTAGCTAAGCGGGGGAGGTGGTATTCGCTTGCATGCACAGCCAAAGCCAATAAATATTTTCGGTGGTAAAAGCAGAAATTTGAAACAAATAGTTTTATGTACCTATTGAAGATTATAGGAGTGTGAATTAGGTATATATACCTAAGAGATCAAAGTATGATACTTTACCCTTTAGAATAAAGATCCTTTAGAAGGTTACTTCCGGGCTACATGGAATGGCTATGCTCTCACTTGGGAGTCCACGTTGATTTTTAAAAAAGAAATTTGCAAATTTTCGAAAGTAATACTTATTTTTTTTATTTTTTATGTTTTCCATCCCATACTTGATTGCATAATTATTTCCTCGAATTAATCAGCAGCACAGTTGATAATTAATTAGGCGGCGATCACAGTTCGGAGGGTAGAGGAGGGTAGAGGCGATTGATGTGCCCAAAAGTGGGCGTGCCCACTTTGCCATAGCAACTCAATCCCACCCCTACACTCCCGTTTCCCCTCCTCTAAGTTTCCCCCCCCACCCTCTGAACCTCCACATCCCTATTTCTTTACTCGTTCTCAAATCGGAGAGAACGCCAATTTCCGTGTCTTTGTCCAACGTCAAGTATAAAAAAACGTTTTTTTTTTTTCAAATGTGGCCCCTGTTTTGTGCGACATCCCAATCTTCCCTGCCCCGCTCCGCCACGGGGGCACCATCACCAATTTCGGCAAAATCAACCCCCATGGGTTTCGGTCCGTCCGAGTTCCCTCACACCACCTTGCAACGAGGAAAGTTTACGGCCTACACACAAAAACTACCCCAACACTCTGTTTACCCCAACATTCAATTTTGAGATTAATTATTCACGTGTGGTATATCCAGGAGAGTTTATTGTTCTCATGCCGGTGATTGAAATTTTGGTCACACAGGCCAATTTGAATTATCGCCGCTTTCTCCCATTCGACTGGTTTGATTTTTTTATCTCATGATATTCTAAATAAAATGGAACATTAATTACTATACCTGGGGCCCTATGCCTATAAAAAAAATTCACTGACATATCATGTTGTATTTATTTACTTTGAGATAACAAGGGTACAATATCAAGGTACTGCATTTAAGGATATTGCAAATTAGCTGCAATTTTTTCTGCGAGGTAAAATTTTTCGCGACACATTTATATTCAAAAGGAACCCCTAATGATGTTGCGAAATAGGACGCAACATATAAGCAATACACCGTGATGTGTCTTTTGGAATTTTAGCAAAATTGCCGGACAGGGTTCATGTTTATGTGTATTTGGAAACAAACTAAAAACTCTTCATCTCTCACAAGTAAGAAAATATTAAGTGCTGACTCACACAAGACAATATATAGTTATAGCCGTGCCAACAGTAGGTACAGTATGTATGTTACCCAATGTTGGTCACCTAAGAAAGTAGAGAGATGACCTTGGAGATAACAAGGGTGAATTATCTAAGGGCAGTCCGAGAGTACCAGGACTAATTGGCATAAAAATAAAGATATACAAGCATCAACAAAGGTCTGTAAAATAGCAACAGCAATGCGTTAACAGCAAGATTTACAACCACTCCGTCCTAAGTTGAGAGTTTGCCTTCACTCCCTGCCCAACCCTACGACTAAATCCATTTAATGAGGCCTTTAGGATTTCTATATGTTAACGTAAAACCAAATCTCAGCTTAATGGATGAATTGTGGTTTGGTATTCTTTTAATTCTAAAGTTATAACACACCATCTTACATATACACATTAAACATAGACAAGCACGACTTCTATTCCCAAGAAATAATTTATAACCGCGATTACTTGGTCAATTAGATACTAACCTGGCTACCGTGGTGGCAAAACATTTAAAATTACTGTATAAGATTACATTAAAAAAATTAGCTTTTACGAGCAGCAGGATGATACGTACGATATTGCGTTCGTATTTAAACCCCGTACTGCATCTGTAGAACTGACAGTTGTGATGAAATATGAGAGGTACACTTACTAGCCAATAGTTACAAATATGGCTTCTTTCCACGATTCACTAGTGATTATAACAAAAACAGAGGAAGACACTCAAGACAATCCTTCATTTTCTCATCCCTTTCGTCCTTTCCCTGTTCTAATCGCATTTCCCTCCATATTTCATGGCTGGTAACATAACAACCTCTGCCACACGCCGCTTTGACTACGTGAAGGGTAGAAGGCTTAGGAAGTATATTAATGCGCGTACATTACGATGTGTTTTCTTCCGATTGTAAAAATAGAGCACAACACTGGAGGAAAAATTTCATATGACATAATGACATAATTACGCTCTGGACATTTTCATGTCGTGGCTATTGTTTACTGCATGTTGAAAAAATGGAACTGCTCATGTGTTTAAGCCAATATAACCTTGTCTGGCAAGTTTAATAAAAACCGAATTATCTCTTACGCACAAATATTATGCATGCAGCGCTATATAGAATGCTAGAAACCAACATCGAGACATTTTTTTCAACTTATTTCAATTGCCTTACAAAAACGATTGAGACGTTGCACGTTTGCTTAACATATATGATTAAAGTGAAACCGTTGCCATCAAATTAGCTTAAATAAATAATTACCGACTTATTTCATAACCTATTAATTCGGATCACGGAAATTTAACTCAAAAATAAAATAATTTTGCTTTTTCCGATGAAATGCAAGTACTTCAGTGCCGATGATATTGTGACGCCTAACACCATTCATTTGTTTTATGGCCGCCGAGCTATGAAGGGGTACATATTCCGTCCGCGGTGATCGGCATCGCCGCCAGTCTCCCCCGCCGACCTAAGAAGGCCCCCTAATTCCAAATCTCCTCTTCACCCAGTGGCGTTTGAACGCTTCTCCGCTGCTGCGTCAGCTCCATTTGACATATTTTTGTTTTCAACTCACCGGCGGAGGTCGCCGCTGTCTGTTGGTGGAAGGCAGGTGGTCGCCGGGGCGAAGGACAGGACGGGCAGTCAGTCGGTGCTGTGCATTCGGAGTTATCACAGTCGGAGAAGGGCTAAAGGATAGGCAAGCTTCTTCGCCCGGACGTCTAGTACATACGTTCTTCTCAGTTATTTTTGATTCGTTACCGGAGTAGTGTACGTGTCTAAGTTTTCTTTAAGTCCTGGTTGCACGATGCGTGAAGCCGCACGGGTTAGGATTTTGGCGCCGGATTGTGTCATCGTCTTTGTCTCCGAATTCAAGCACGAGTTTTAAACGCAGGAATATACAGCTAGTGTGTCACTGGTAACACAGTGAAATTGTTTACTCTGGTGCCGTTCTCATCCAATGGTGACGGCAAATGTCATTTACGAAGTGGATTAGAAGAAAGAAGGCAGCTGGGTCGCCAACGGAGAGACTGCAATGCTCGTCCCACGTCTTCTAGCGGGTTTCATGTAAGCTTATTTATTTTATTTATCATTTGTTTTTAAATGAGTTGTGATAATGCCAGGTGATTGCCCATGAATACCTAAAGCGGTTGGCGCTGGTGGGAAAATTTTTTCTCCAGATGTGGTATCGTAACTCGGAAGGTTAAGCAATGTAGTAGAAAGCGTTTTGGTCCTTTGCACTCGTAGTAATTTTTTTTCAAGCTCAGTAGTTAAATTGTATTAAATTTAGTCTGGTCTAGATCATTTCACCACGATTCACTCTAATTCTTGTACGCATTTTTCATTAGGTGACACTATCATGGTCATAATGTAACTAGTTATTACCTCCTGAATGATTGATGACGACCGAATTGTAGATATCAAATCCTTGCCACCGTAAGTGAGTCCACGTATTTCTACTAACCTTGAATTGAGTTATTGGTACTTGCAATTTTAGTCTTAATTTAGAGCTTTAATTTACTTTTTCTAACAAAGGCACAGAATTCGGCCTTCATTTTGATTTGACCTGCCCGTCCCAGTGGTTCAATATTTTGGGAGTATAAAGTACATATCATTACAATTTTTTTTAATCATAGCACTGGATGACCGTAGTGCTAGATCTATTATAGTTGGATAAATGTGGCGTTTCGTATCACATTTGAGGTAATTTCGTGAATGCGTAGCTGTTGATGTGGAAATGCAGCACTCAAATCAGTCACCTTTCTCATATTTTTGTGATTTGATCGACATTTTGTGGGCAAAATATATTGATACAGAGACAGAAACGTCATTTCCAAGGCTTTTTTGCATCTTACTTTTAACAAGGGTGAGATGGGTCAGAAGAAAACACATCGAAATGGGCATTAATATACTTCCTCTACCTTCTACCCTTCAAGCAGTTCTACCCTTACTTTGTTCCGATGTAATCAATATACCTACCTACTGCCATAAATAACTAACTATATTCATATACATTTATCTTTTCCTCCTTGTTCCCTTCAAGTGACCACAAGTGTGTTTGAACGGGTTTTTAAGACAACCAGCCATTTTAATTCCTATTGTAAATTAAAAAAGTGTTTTCAATGATTCAATCCATTCTATATTTAATGTCTTTCCGCGGTTCAGTTGCAACAAAGTAATCAACGTTAGAGTCATCACACGTATCTTTTCCTATTTTCACCGTCGGTCGTATCTAAAGTTGTTTTTATAAGAGGTAAATAATCTCGTTAACTTCAGCTTAAAATTGGATTCCTAAAAAATAGCATTCTACAAGTATCAATTTCGATTGCAAACTTTATCTATGAAGGGATATCCTTCATAGTTTAACCAACAAAGCAGCTTTACTGTTCATAACGAATAAAATATATTACACTATCCATTTCAATTTTCTGTGTTATGAATCTGTTTTGCACGCTTATAGTTCTGTCTCATACTCCTCAGACGTACTCCGGCAGATACATCGTCTAAATTTCTTTTTTCTCATCTTTCGCGCAAGGCTAAATTTTTCCCTGCCTGTCTCCGACCAACAGACAGCGGCGACCTCCGCCGTTGAGTTGAAAACAAAAATATGTCAAATAGAGCTGACGCAGCAGCGGAGAAGCGTTCAAACGCCACTGGGTGGAGAGGAGATTTGGAATTAGGGGGCCTTCGTAGGTCGGGGGTGGAGACTGACGGCGATGCCGATCACCGCGGACGGAATATGTACCCCATCATAGCTCGGCGGCCATAAAACAAATGAATGGTGTTAGGCGTCTCAATATCATCGGCACTGAAGTACTTGCATTTCATCGGAAAAAGCAAAATTATTTAATTTTTGAGTTAAATTTCCATGATCCGAATTAATAGGTTATATAATAAATCGGTAATTATTTATTTAAGCTAATTTGATGGCAACGGTTTCAATTTAATCATATATGTTAAGCAAACTTGCAACGTCTCAATCGTTTTCGTAAGGTAATTGAAATAAGTTGAAAAAAAATGTCTCGATGTTGGATTCCAGCATTCTATGTAGCGCTGCATGCGTAATATTTGTGCGTAAGAGATAATTCGGTTTTTATTAAACTTGCCAGACAAGGTTATATTGGCATAAACACATGAGCAGTTCCATTTTTTTAACATGCAGTAAGCAATAGCCACGACATAAAAATGTCCACAGCGTAATTATGTCATATGAAATTTTTCCTCCAGTGTTGTGCTCTACTTTTTGTACGTAATAATTGACTATTAATTAACCGATAAATGGTGCATGGATTTGGATATATGATGTGTCTTACTTTGTAAACAGTTTGAATTCATATGAATGTCGTGACGATTTCGAGTTTACCGATTTGGTGACCATCACTAACCCTGAGAAAACTAGACTTTTTATTTTGATGTGTTTTTTTTTTGGAAAACGAGACGAGAAGAGTATAGTAGTACTCCGGCAGATACGTCGTCTAAATTTCTTTTTTCCCATCTTTCGCGCAAGGCTAAATTTTTCCCTTCTGTGACCCTCTTATCGTTGTCGTTTCATCTCAATACGTGCTTCATCCACTTTTGTGACATCCTTTAAATCTCATTTTATTAATGAATTAATTTCCTTCTCAACAAATTTTCATCTCTTCTTTTTTCGCATTCCAATTATTCCCCTATACAGCATTATCACAGAAACACTTAGAAAATTTCCACAACCAGTTTATTTTAACGACCTAGTGTTCAGCAAAACATTGCCAAAATCAAGTTGTTTTATTGCCATTATCAATTAAGTTATCTCCTCATACATTAAAATCTGTTATTCTCTTATAGGTACGGATGCAATTACGTGTTAATTTTATGTGGATTTCAGACGTCTGGAATATTTCTACCGCCGATAGTACATCACTATACACACTATTTTTTAAGCTGACGTAACAATTACTCTGCATGAGGTGTATTAACAGTGATGGTGCTCTGTAAATTTTGGACCTACCTATTTTCCAAATGACTTTCTAAAGTGCTATTTTGTTCTAGTATTAATACGGAAAATACCATTATAGGCAAGGCTCACAATTGCTTGGTTTAGTGCTAATAAAATACTTAAATTGCTATAAATATAAAATTCCTAAATATTGCTCCCCAATGGATAAAAACAATTAATTGATGATTGTAGTCACTGAATATAAATAAATACAAAAGCTGTGCAATTAGCAAAACCTTGGGCAGAGAACTTCGTGAATTGTGGCAGGGGGTGTTAAAAACGAAATAGGCATAAATTGCTAAAAAAATAAAATTATTAAATATATGCTCCCCAACCTTTAAATACTGTTAATTGGTGATTGTTGTCACAGAATATGAATAAATACACAGATTGATTCTCAGTTTTTGCCAGTAAATTCACAATACTAGTATTTAGTGTTGCATAATATTAAATAACTTAATCGCAGAACCCAAAGCCTGAATACCATAGTGCTATATCAAATTCAACGAGTAAATTTGGAATAGGCAGTATTTAGTAACAGCCATTATATTGGAGTCCGGAGGCAACATGACTGAAAGTGTCAAATGCAGCCGGAGCATTAAGGCCTGGCAAGAGAAATTACAATCGATGGTTTATATTTCAATCCGGTTCACAACGCAAATCACTGTGCAAAATAATTGGCAAAGCCCAATGCGTTGACTCCCATTAGATGGACACCTCAATTCAGCCAGCGTTCGACGGAATAGCAGTATTTTTTTTAACATTCCCATCGAATAAAATCAGAACTCAGGTAATGAAGGTGCAACTCGCGAGTATTAGTCAACCGCACTGAAACGCGTCCTCTGGTCTCATGCTGGTGGGACAGATATCTCTTAGTAATTTGAATCGGAGTGGGGAAGAGAGGTTTCAGAAGCCACAAAGAGCTCCTCACCTTCCCTCCTTCTTCCTCATTTGCATCTCAGACCCCTGGCCCCTCTCCCCCCCTCATAGACTTGTCGCAATCTGCTTTGAAACAAAAGGCGAAACAAATAGCGCCAAACTCGTGGAAGAGAATCCACGTGGGAGCCGACGAAGACGTCATTCACCACGGCAACGAGACAGTCAATTTGAATGTGTTTGGATGTAGCTTGATTTATTTTCGTGCGTTAATGAACGTGCTTTTTTTTACGGAGGGTGAACAACAACTTGTCAACCCTTTCTCCCTTTTTCTGAATAGGATGTGATTAAATGACCGATTCCTTTGTTCTCTTTTTTTCCGGACGACGAGAAGAGTAGTCATAACTAAAGATTGACTCGTGATACGACATCATGATGCGCAAACGTAAAAATAAATTAATGTCTCTCTTTCAGTTTCCAATCCGAAGTTCGGTTTGATTGGCAAAAAGGAGAGATTCGCAAGCTCTTTACTCGACGCTTCGAGTAATTCAACCGTAAAGAAAGGATGCAGGTCCTTCCCCTGTGTCTCCAGTGGTTTTCAAAGGAAAATATTTTAATTTGAAAGAAAGGTTGAAAGCGAGAGTGTTAGGGGTTTTACCAGGGTTAACAAACTCTAGCAACAAATACAATGCAGTGGAAAGCAAAAGACCGAGCAATTGAGGGGGTCTTTTTCTCTTTACTCAGCTCAGAATTCCGGAGTGTTGCTTCCAAATGCCATGGATGAATTTTCGTGGAAAGAGTTTCCTCTGAGCAAGCAGCCACTGCAGATTAGCGAGCGTGGGCAACTAAAGGAAGGGGAGGGGTCGGAAGGGTAGGTCGGGTACCACTTAGTGAGTTGGAACCCTATTGAGACCATTCACCATAGTCCGTCCGTCCACCCCTAATAGAGCCCTTCCTTCAGAAGCCGACGCTCGCTATTCCACTGCCACAGTTATATATTGCCCGTTTTTTTTGCCACTGTATTATATTTGTAGCTTGAGTTTGTTAAACCAGGTAAAACCCCCAATACCCTCGCTTTCCACCCCTTCTCCTCCCTGTCGTCTTCGGTTTTCCCACCCGTCACCTCTCCTTTCCCCCTTCCTTCCCCTACCACCTCTAAAATATTTATGCTATACTAGCTGAACCCGGCAGACTTTGTCCTGCCAGTGTATATTAATTTCCTCTTTATACAGAGTCATCGAAAACGTTCGTGATTTCATTTGTCAATTACTCAAGAAATAATTACTATCGAGCCATCAATATGAAATGAATGCGTGATTGAGCAGCACCTGTCCGAGATTTGATGTCAGTGTTGATGTTGAAGTCACAAGCCAGCATCTTTCCAGAAAATTCAACAAATGTAGGCCTACCCGTTGGTTTGATTTCATGCCTCAGTTGAATATTGTAAGCATGCAATTTAAGACTTCATATATAATTTTGAACAGTTATTTTAGCAATGCCAAGTTCCAAACTGCGTCCAGGAATGGACATCTTAGGACTTCGTATACATGGCTTTCTCAATCGCTCAACATTCTCATCCGACGCGACGTGGGTGGGTTCTATATAAATCTAGCGAAAATGCCAGGCTTCGCTAGTAGTATTAGTATTTTAAAGCCGGCGACCGACAACTAAGGTCATTTGCGCCAAGGGAAACTGTACAGAGAAGGATGGAGGGACACCTGGCGTCGGCATTAGCCTACTCTTGCGAACGGCGCCAAGGGGTCCACAGTTTAACGTCTCATCCGACAGACGGTGTACTGTACTTAAAATGCCCCCATATTCGCTCGAGGTCATTTCAATATATATATACTTTACGTGGATAATTACTCAACCAGCATAATAATAACAGTTATGCATAGTTATTTATCATGGGTAAATGTTTAAATTGAAGTTTTTCTTCATTTTCAATGCCCTATTTTTTCGGCGCCTGCAAATGAATTTGTGTGTCAATGAAATGATTTAATGTTATAATATTACAAAAAATATAGATGTGCTATTTACCTGTAAGTGGATTTATCTTCTTGATGGAAAAATGATAACCGTCTTCACCTTGCCAAAATATTATGGGATATTGTAATGCATCATATGATCGGTGAGTTTCGTACACACGCTGCAGCTGATCGTTCCGCCGATGTAGAACGATATCACGGCATTCCAAATGTTCACCAACGATGACAATGGCGACCTCATTAATGGTTGGTGCATTGAAACGTCTTGCGTGTTCTCCCGCAGGCGTCTTATCGGCTATGATTATAATTTTGTGATTATCAGATGGCATGTGGTCCAGTGCGGTTTTGAACGAAGCAATCAATTGATTATGTCGATGAAAAAAAATTTGCAGTTGTTCCACAATTGGTCTTTTCACCGAAATGTTTTTTACACAACGCTGATCTACTTCTTGTGGTGAATTTCCCATGAAATAAACCTGCAGAAATTTATAGTCTGTATCCAACGGTGGCAATAGCGAACCTGCTCGATGATATATTTGTCCTTGAATCTCTAAACGTTATATATAATAATGGTAATAATGTTGTTGTAGAATAAAAGTGTAGTGTATGTGTGTTCGAATAATTTGAAAGATTATTGGAATATAAATAAAGGTTTTGCAATTACCTTGAAAGTGGGCATGAAATTGTCCCGAACCACAAGTGTTGCGCCAAATGAAGTCATCTGGAAGCAACTGTTGTATTTCTCGATTTGTGTCAGAAAATGTGCGGAGTATTTTTCTGTCCCCAAAACCAATGAGCGCAATGGCTCTGGCGGAGGGACCAATGGAGCCAATTTCACTTGTCCGCTTGCACAACACAATCCAGGGGGTTCTTTTCTGTATTTCAATGCCTTACAATATGGGCACACAACACTCATTGATCCAATAGCTACATATTGCTTTGCACTGAAATCAATTGCCACGTTGTAACGAAATGCAGCTCGATGAGTCGACCGATGTTGTCTCATTCGATGCATATCATCTTCGTTTGCATTTTCTCTTCCTTCTTGTATGCGTGATGAACGTGATTGTGATAATCGATTACGTTAAACTTCATTTCGCTCTTCGTGTTGCTCTGAAGTTGGCTTAGAGCGAAAATTCCTTAGATTTATAGCATTTCGATGTCTGCGACTATAAATCTTCGTTCTTATTGGGGACATTTCAATGCGATTAAGGATCCCGTGCACCTTTTGAAATCTACAAATTCTTGGTTGCTACAACAATAATAAAAGAATCATTATGCCCTCTAGCACGAAATGCGGTGTTTGTTTTCATCAGAAATGGATCGGAGACAACAATGAAAGACCCATTTAAATAGCTA
Source organism: Pyrrhosoma nymphula (assembly GCA_963573305.1). Classification (NCBI taxonomy): domain Eukaryota; kingdom Metazoa; phylum Arthropoda; class Insecta; order Odonata; family Coenagrionidae; genus Pyrrhosoma; species Pyrrhosoma nymphula. The sequence goes on along the minus strand of OY754330.1, from coordinate 18,561,521 downwards.
CAAAAATCGTTTAAATTGCGTAATTAATCGTTAACTGGATGATTTATCATAAAAACATCGAAAGAATAAGATAGTTCAGAGTTTCGGCATTCCGATGAAGGAAAAATAAAAGCGATCGGTACAAATTCAAGTATTTTAATGAACGAAATATGAAAGCACTGCACCGTGAAAAATGTAAAACTCCGTGTAATCTTATGGGAAAAATTGTAAATGTAATTTAAAATTTATATATTATTCCTACACTATATATTATAACCCGTTTACCGTCCTGGAACGGGGATGAACAAATTGTGAATATTTCAGCGGAATCGGTGCAGCTATTATCCAAGTTAACTGCTTACCAACAAAATGCGCCATCCATTTTTATTTATAAGAAGAAAGATTGTCAGCACTTAGCACCATTTCACTTAGTGGAAAATTGCATCTTGCTATTTCAGTGAGCATATACAGAGCCAGCAGTTCGCTACTAGGCATCCAGTGCGGTCGTGCTTTTGTGTTCTATGCGTTCTTCCTGTTGGTCAGTGCTGTGGTAGTAATTTTTGGAGAGAATTTGGAAACAAGTGCGCCGCTCTTCAAGTCAAATCCCTTGGTGATTTGAACATTTTAACTATGCGATAATTTGGACTTGGAAAATGTAAAAAAAAAGGATGCGTAGTGCGGAAAAATGTCCCTTTTTTGGTGTCTCGTCGACATTAAACGACGTTACTCGTTACGTTACAAACTTTTAAAGAAGTGATAAAATATTTTTTTAAATGTTCGTGACGTATTAATATCCGAAAACGCAGGCAGGGAGCCTACGGTTTATCAAGTAGCTAGTCTAGTGGCGAAAAAAGTGTCAGAACTTTGGAGACGCGCCTCTATTCCAATCATTCCGGAACGTGGAGTGATTAACATGATTTTAAGGTACCATAAGACGTACTACGGCTTACGAAAAAGTGCAAGCAAGCCTACGAAAGGTGTCAAATTGACCTAAAAAATCAGTACATTTTGAAATGAATCTCAGAAACTATGTGATATTTGTGCGTGTAAGTGCAAAACAACCAACTAGTGTAGATGTAGGAAGTGGGGTAAAGTTCCCCCAAAATGATGTGACATTTTTGAGGGATCTAAGGACGAAACGAAATATAGTATCTGGTGGATTGGATGCCTCAGAAACTCGACGATTGAAGAATAAACTCAGAAGAGGATCGTCGGAGAGCGTCGAGTCAAAATCATTCATTCTTGAAGAGGAAAAAAGTGAACATCAAGAATTTTCTTCCTCAATATCCCGAGAAAATTCAACCTACGAGGAATCAGCCGACTTGGACCTCAACGTTCCTCATACGACTATGGATGAAAATCAACCTGGTCGTTCTTCGCTGCAAATGCGTCTTCAATTGCCAACTGTGGTGGAGGTATGTGCAAGAACCGGCGTGTACCTCCGAGCAGCAGCAATGATCGTCAGTGCAACTTTAGCCGACGCAAAGCTCATAACTCCGGAAGACAAACCAAAGGTAGTGGACCGGAATTACTTGCGAAGACAGAAAAAAGAAGATGCTACATTCAGTAAAAAAAGAAAGAGAAAAAAATCAAAAAGTGCAATTGAAGGGTTGTATTTTGACGGTAGAAAGGATGAAACAAACTGGAGAAAGTAGGCAAGAGGACTTATCAATCTAAGGTTAGGGAGGAACATGTCGTGTTAGTTGAAGAGCCAGGCTCCCACTTTTTGGGGTTTGTCTCCCCCACAGGAGGAACTGCAAGAAACATCAAATCTGCAATTATTGATTTTTTTGCGAAAGAAAATATTGAACTTTCAAATTTAAAAGTGAATGGATGCGACGGCACCAAATTGAAATCAGGTCAGAAAGGAGGCATCATTAGTTTACTGGAAGCACAACTCCGACGTCCGTTATATTGGTCTATTTGCCAGTTACACTTGATTGACTTAACGCTACGGCATTCGGTAGAAATATTAGACCGCCAAACTAAGGGTCCAAATTTGGTTGCAGGACCTATTGGCTCCACCCTTAAAGACTGCCACACTCCTGATGTCATACGATTCAAGCAAATTCCAACACAATTGTCCCACGAAGTACACTTGACATTCCTGAGCGTTGACTTTGCATTGTTTTATATAAATTGCAAAGTTGGTCTATATAAATGGCAATCTTAGCCTACTAAGAATTGCCATTTATATAGACCAATAACTAATTAAATTCTATATTAGTGTCTACATTTTTTAATGTTATAATTTCAATTCTATACTAAATGCATACAGGCTCTAATGATTTGAAAGCTTATTATTCAGGCAAATGCGAAAAAATGTTTAATGAACCTGAGTTAAATTGAAATTACAGTAATGAAAGTTTCCTTTCCTCCGAAGCCGAATAGTTTCTGCTATCGTAAGCAATTTTAAAATTGTCAGAATCGTTAAGTGTGACTGAATTTATATTATTTTATTCTATGTTGTCTACGGAAAACTATTTTTTTAATATGTTGGGAGTACCGAAGATGGAAGCAGGAGAATAAAAGGGCCGATTATTCAAGGGCGATGGGAAGGAGGAATGGATAAATTGTAAGATGATTGTTGCAGCTTGTAACATATGAGAGTTACGGTACATGTAAAAGATGAATGGGAAATAGTCCTTTAGAATGAGTTAAATGATACAAAAACGTGGGAGAGAAATGACAAGTATTTATAGAAATAGTCCAGTAAAAAACACATTTTTATATGCAAAAGGTCGGGTAGTTCTGACTTTTTGATATGTTGATTGGGTTTGGACTGACGGTATAAATTTCCGTTTACGAACTCGGCGCGCTGTATTTCTTTCGAGAAATAGTGCTAAAATGTGGAACTATTTTCAGGTTTTGCCCAATATCTTCGTAATTATGTATTCCACAGAACATTTGTCTTTTTTTAAATAGAGTAAATTTGCTACGTTGTAAGCCTGAAAAAAGCTATCTACGTTTAATAACTACTAAGAAATGGCTTGTCACACACATTTTTTTGGGAAAATCTAAAAAAATTTCAGTTTTTAAAAAGATTTTTGACAAATATCTCAATAACTGCTACTCCTATGAGGAATGTTATGATAATAAATTTTAAAGAATATTTTAATATCTTTAATATGAGATGATATAAAAGCCTATACATGTGTCTAATATTGTCTGACAAAATGAGCATTGAAATGTTTTTGCATTCAAGACCTTTTGCATCTAAACGCTCTTTTTTTATTTATTTCCTGGACTGAAATATATTGTTTATAATTAGTTGGCGTGATGTAGATAATCATAAAGGTAAAAAGCACCATAATTAAGTTGAAGGTAACTACTTGGTGGAGTTAAAAGAAAGGTAGAATCAAAGAAAATTTGTTTAAAGTTGATGATTACATCCGGAATATACCCGTTTCTCTTATTTGTGGATTAAAATTCACTCGAGGGAAAAAAAAGCACCGATTTCCAAAAAATGAGCTTGAAAAAGCGTATTTGGGAAAAAAAACTCCTCGTTCGCAGCGGGGGAGTACTTCTTGGGGGAGTCCGAATGAAACCCTAAAATTAGCCCTCGAGAAGGTTTTTTAAGCTGAAAGCAAGTAGGAGGAAATGAAAGAAAGTCGGATTGCCTCGAGGATGGAGGAGGAGGAGGGAAGAATGCGAGATAAGAATGCAGATGTTTTGGGAATAAGAACTAAGGCCGGGAGGGAGAAAATTAAAGGGTGAGAGGCAGTGTGGAAATGGATGGAGGGTGGAAGGGGTATAGGGGGAAGGGGAGGGGACAGGAGGGGGTGGAGGGGGAGGGGAGGTGGGCTTTTGACGTCCTGTCCGAAAATGAGAAGGCTCCTCTCTTCGTGGCCTGGAGATGAAAGGAGCCATCGAGGCGAGCCAAAGAAGATTAAGATGGTGCGAGTGACGAATCGCGGATGGAATGAGAATGAGGGGGAGGGGGGGAAGGGGGGGGGGGCAGGAAGGGGTGGGGATGGTTTGTTGTGGAGGTTTAGGGGGGGGGAGGAGAATGAGATGGAATGAGAATGAGGGGGAGGGGGGGGAATGGGGGGGGCAGGAAGGGGTGGGGTTGGTTTGTTGTGGAGGTTTAGGGGGGGGGGGAGGTGCGCAGGGAAGGAAGTTGTCGCAGGACAGGAATAGAAGAAGGCATGAGGTGGCCCGAGGGGAATTTAAATTTGACCGACTCGTAAACTGATTTCGTGAGAAAGATTTGTTCCGAATCTTTTTACGTGAATTTTAAGAGCGATCTATGTGCTTAGGGGGTCATTCAAATATTGCGTAAGACGTTTTGGGGAAGGAGACGGTTTGGACTTTTCTCACGTTGTCTTACGCGTGGGGGGGTGAGGTGTCCGAGACAGTCTTACGTAAGATATAAGTCACTTCTGAATTCGTATTTTTATCACTTACTTAAATTATTTTCGTAGGAAAAATCTTATGCCTGTTGCTCACGGTAAAATTTTCGGTAAAACGTTTTATAAAACCGACTAATTTTATAAAAATGAGCTTGCTAACGATAAAACCGTTTTATGAAACCGAGTTTTATAAAACGTTTTCCGGAATAGGACAGGTTCTATTTCCATAAAACCGTTTTATGCAACAACCAATGAGATGTTCCGATCATCGCGAAGGTGAGCTTTCGTCTCGCACTTGTTTTCGCAATTTTCACCCACTTTAAACAGAGATATCGGAACCAAATTCACCTTACTTATTAGGCAAACTTTGCAAATTTGTTTAACACTTTTAACACAACAATGCATCAACTACTTTAGAAATGGGAAACTTTTAAACCTGAGAGGTGCGTTTTTTCCTCTCCGCCATCTTGTGAAAAAATGTCGTTTCCTCTTATCCACTATACGTGGCGCAGCGATCGAGCAGTTGGTTCTCTAGCATATGCATACCTTTAAGCTCACCTTTACCAATAATCTCGTATCCATGGGAAGCCGAACAAGGAAAACGTAAACAAACATGGCTGGAAGTTCATGGAACGTTGAGGCAGTATCATTCTTGCTAGAAGAATGAATTAGAGCCGTAGCACCGTTGAGTGTGATCAGAAAGTAAGTAAATAAACATTACATATGGTTTTTAACCTACCAGTCATCCAAAAGAGAGTGCATTTATCACTTCACGTGTTCGCAAAGCGTCTCATAGATGGCAGGAGATTGCGGTTTTATGAACAGTTTTACCGTGAGCAAGCTAGTACGTTTTACGTACGATTCATAAAACTTTCAATAAAAATATTTATAAAACTGTTTTATGGAAAATTTTACCGTGAGCAACAGGCATTACTCTTCAGGATTATCGCAGCCGCGCCGGTGTTACGCTTGATTGTATTATGGAGCCCCGAGTTTGCGGCCTGATAGCTAATGCACGAATAAAACCTATATGAACAGTAGTTACACCAAGTTTTGGCTTATTTCATTTTACGTTTAATTATATAAGCAAAAGAATTGTGTGATTATTTCTTCTATTTTTTATGACATCGAGAAAAAAATTTATTTTACGCCTTTCAGCCAAGCCTCCACTTTGAAAATGTGTAACTTAAACACTTGTAGTTCGACCAAAACCAAACTCTTAATACAAGTTGAATACAAACGTTTTCTAATGTACTTCAAAGCTTCAGATTGTATGTAGGCTCTAAATACAAGTTCTCTGAACCAAACTATTAATACAAGTTGAATACAAACGTTTTCAAATATTCTTCAAAGCTTCAGATTGTATGTAAGCTCTAAATACAAGTTCTCTGAACCAAACTCTAAATACAAGTTGAATACAAACGTTTTCTAATGTACTTCAAAGCTTCAGATTGTATGTAAACTGTATGTAAGCTTAAAAGTATATAAAAAATGTACAACCAATTCGTTGTGTTCATTAGTTTGTAGATGTCGCATTTTCATCATTCACATGTTTTGCGAGTTTTGAATGGCGAAATATCGAAAAACCGATATCTATCTCCGTAATGAGGTCAGTTTTTGCGCATTTTGACATAGGTTTCCCAGTAGTTTACTACCAATGTCCATGGCTTAAAGAATGCATCATCACTTACCTAAGCTTTGGAGGGGAGGGTTCGTGAAATCTTACGTTGTCTTACATGGAGGAAGAGGGTTAAAAAGTGTTAAAAATCGCCTAACGTAACACGTGAATAGCCCCTTAGGTACCTACTGTGTTACAAACGTGCATTATTCTTGTCGCAAATTTTCCTATGGTTGCTTGTAGAAACTTTCACTGGGCGTACCCATTCTTTACGTGATGCTGGCTGGAAGCCATGAGTAGTGGTTTGAGTTTCGCAACTACATTTCTTACATTCTACCTCGCCAGGCGCCTGAAGGTTGTGTGGAAGGGGATGTTAAGGTGGCTTGTCGGGTAATCGTTAGTCATTGAGAAATTTAGTCACTTAAATTTTAATGCTGGTTTAAAATGTAAATAATAGGTCGTAGTTGTACTATATTCAGTAGGAATGACTTATGTCTTAGGTACATTCTGAAATATTGTCCTTTAAATTTACACATTGCCATAAAAATTTGCGTAGATGCAGACTTCATCATCCAAGACATCCAAGCGGTTGACTAGAATCTTGAGTCATATGAGTTTTTTTATTAACGTAGACTAGATTGAGATCAAATTGTCTCCAATAACACCCAACCAAGCTCTTCTTATACTTTTGTCACTTTTTATACACTTGTAGTTTTCAACAAACTGAGCTACATCCTTTTTATGACCTCGTAGAATAATTATTACTTTAATGCTATCCCTTTACAAATATTGTTTTAGATTAATCACATTCTTAGGCAAAAGACAAGGAAATTTGCCCGTTAAGCTTGATTTTCTTGGCTGTTTTACATTTATTATCTCTAGCGTAGTTAGGGGATCGATTCTTTTCACTAGTTACACCAGTACATATTGAGCGAGACTACCTACTTCAATTATGAAGAACTATCATTATCCATACACCACATTATGTCGATCAGAAAGTCTTATGAACTAACGAAAGGTTGTCTGTGGTACGATAGATTCTGCCGGATTAGGGATTGTTTCTCCTGCACTTTTTGCCGAAAAACATGGTATAATAAAAGCAGCTTTGTTGCTTAAAAATTCCCGTAAAAATTCCAGTATTGTATTTCCATGGGCGACGTCATGATAAATGGTCCCATTAGCCTCTAATGCCTGTTTCTCAGGGTAAAATTTGCCATAAAAGAGTTTTATAAAAAATTTTATTGAAAGATTTATAAATCGTACGTAAAACGTACTTGCTTGCTCACGGTAAAACTATTCATAAAACCGCAATGTCCTGCCATCTATGAGACGCTTTGCGAACACGTGAAGTGATGAATGCACTCTCTTTTGGATGACTGTTAATTTAATAATTATATGTATTGTTCATTTGCTTACTTTCTGATCACACTCAACGGGGCTAAGGCTCGAACGCATTCTTCTAACAAGAAGGATACTGCGTCAACGTTCCATGAACTTCCAGCCATGTTTGTTTACTTTTTCCTTGTTTGGCGTCCCATGGATACGAGATTATTATCAATGCGAAGAGCAGAACATCTCATTGGTTGTTGCATAAAAAGTTTTTTATGGAAATAGAGGTAAAGGTGAGCTTTCGTCCCGCATGGTCAACATTTATTTTTGAAAAACCTAGGAAACCTACGATATTTAATGTGATATCTATGAGTAGAGGAAGGTTGCGCATTTGTAAAAATGTGAGAATTATACCCATGTGACTAGTAGTTTTTATGATATAGACGTTTGAAAATGACCAAATTTTCGACTTTTTCGTCCGTTTTCGACGCCATATTTGGAGGTTTTCACGAACAACCGGTAGAGGGATAAGACTAATTTCACTTCTATTATATTCCTATACCCCACCCCCCCAACAAGCTTACGGGCCTATGGAGTGAAACAGGGGTGCTAGGGTGGGACGGTACGCGGGCCCGATTTGGCCATTTTCAAAAGTTAAAAACGCATTTTCGTGAATTAATACAGCGAAAAACGTAGTTTTCGCAGGAATGGTAAAGTGGAAATGGGCATTTCTGGGAGTGGAGGAAATTTCAAAATGCTGATTTGTTCTGCATTTCAGTCTTATGTTAAACCGAAAAACGAATTTCCCTTCCATTCCTTTGCCCTGAACCCACCCCTCCAATAAACTTGGGGGCGTATTATTTTAAGAATAGAATCCCTCTCGCTCAATGGTGATTATTGGTGGGCATTGGTAGAAGGCTAAAATGTTATTCTGCGTATTATTTTATGAATAGAATCCCTCACGCTTATTGGTGATTTTCGGTGCGCATAGATAGAAGGCTAAAATGTTATTCTGCGTATTATTTTAAGAATAGAATCCATCTCGTTCATTGGTGATTATTCGTGGGCATTAGTAGAAGGCTAAAATGTTATTCTGCGTATTTTTTCTGGTATAAAATTCGTCAGATGACAAGGTTATTATAAGTGGGCTTTTGTTAGAGGCTAAGTAAATAGTATTGTTTATGGAGTTCTCTCGGGTAGTGTGGAAGGGGGAAATTAACTGTCAATAATTGGAAGTTGATTGTTGAAAAGTCAACCGGTATTCATTCGCCAACGAGAGTTGAGAAGCTTGTTGGCGTTAATCATTTTCTTGCATGTGTGGTGTACGGTCGCCATGAGTTGTCAATCGTGTACGCACACACCAATGTCTGCGATCCAGACTTTCGTTTCGGCTGAGGCAGGCTTGGAATTCCTCGAAAGGCACGGGTGTTTGTTCGCTGCGGGAACTCGCAATCCTCCATTTAAAGTGATACGTGAAATGTTATTAGTGCAGTGGAATGAATGCGAGTGAAAAGGAAGTGTAAATCCTTCATTTGAAGTGAAATGTGCAATGTTTACTGCGGTGGAATGAATGGAATTGCATTGTAGTAAATGGCTGTTGCGGAGCGAGTTTGAGTGGAAGGCGGGAAGAAATAGTGTAGGAGAGGTGTGCATATGCTAGAGAACCAACTGCTCGTTCGCTGCGCCACGTACAGTGGATAAGAGGAAACGGCATTTTTTGACAAGATGGCGGAGAGGAAAAAACGCACGTCTCAGGTTTGAAAGTTTCCCATTCCTAAAGTAGTTAATGCATTATTGTGTTGAAAGTATTTTACAAATGCGCAAGGTTTGCTTTATAAGTGATGTGAATTTGGTTCCGATATCTCTATTGTAAGTGGGTGAAATTCGCGAAAACGCTGGCGGGACGAAAGCTAACCTTTACCACCTGTCCTATTCCGTAAAACGTTTTATAAAACTAGGTTTTATAAAACGGTTTTATCGTTAGCAAGTTCATTTTTATAAAATTAGTCGATTTTATAAAACGTTTTACCGAAAATTTTACCGTGAGCAACTGGCATAAGGCTAATAAGGGGTTCCGTTAAGGTATGTGGACATGTTTGACTATTTTTAATTATTTTGTAGCTTTATGTCGAGGATGCATGGAATGAAAATCACGGGCCTAAATTTATTGATTGCGCATATTGCTTAAAAGAAGACGCTGCACCACATTTGAAATCGATGTATGATATGTTTGAAAGGATTTCCGTTAAATAGGATCTATTTCGTGTAGTGGGTGAAGCGTATACTTGGATAGATTTTATTTTCGAAAGATCCCGAAAACAGTTTTTTTAAAGGATATTTTTTCCCTGTTGCCTTTTTATGCCCAAGTATTGCACTTCAAAGAGTGACCATTTTTCCTAACGAAGGGTACAAAAGCCTGATTATAATTCCTGTGAACCATAAAATAATTGAACACCATTTAACTCTGCACTGACTGCCCTAAAATGTTAATTGGACAACACTTTGATAATAATATTATAAGAACATAATAAATGGTATTAGGCTTAACTTTGTGGAAGTCACAAGCATTCAAGATAAAAAGTTTATTTGTTTAAATCCACTCTTTTTTATTCTAACCGACCCAGGTTTCAGCAAATATGAGCCATTATCAAGGTATTTATATCAACTTTGATAATGGCACATAACTGCTGAAATCTGGGTTCATTAGAATAAAAAAATGTGGATTTAAACATAGTAATTTATAATCATGAGTAATATGTTAAGGAATCAACTACCCTTTTCGATGAACGGCTATGTCACATTGAGTTTAATTTCTATTAGGATTAGAAGCTGAACCCAGCAAGTAGATTATTGTCCACAAGTAAGTATTATTGCGTATCCACACGCGAGAATGGTTGCCGTGGTAACAAGACTGAGAAAGTGAATTGCCAATGCAATTTTGGTAGTTATTTTCCTATTCCTTTTGATGTGTCACGAATTCATAATTATTACTCTGCAAGCAATTTAGCAGTCGTCTTCTATATGTATATACGTTACAGCGTAACTGAAATAGTGGATGGCCGGGAAGCTACACGTAGGTATTTGTTTCCATTATCTCCGTATAATCCGCTTAAAATGACTTCCAAAATGTCTTGGGGTTTAAGAGATATTTTATCGATTTCGTTCCGTATTCTTCACGCGGTAAGACGCTTTTACAGCGACTAAATTGGCATTTGTTATCCATGGATGCTTCCGCCAACTTAAATTTTCCCTTATCGCGAATATTTCCACCTCAGAGGACAGTCTCAGAGTTTCGTTTGTTTATTTTTAATTCAGACCAGATACCTCCTGTGTTTGTTTTCTTTGGTGGAGCTATCACAATGCTTTATCTTCACGCGTCGTTGCGCACGCAATGTTCTCAAAAGATTTTTCGGAAGGAAGGAGCTTAGAGACTTTTTTCCTGGCTTAGGTTTTCTTCCTCGTCTAAAGATTAAAGCAGCTGCGAGAAAGAGACCACTCTCGTTGTTCGCAACGATCAATCGATTTGTCGAGGAATCGCCCATTTACCCAAACCTAGTGGAGCTTAACTTATGAATGAAAAAAAAATATTATTTTTGCTTTCAGATATATCTGTTTTTATTGGTGAAATAATATTTTTATGTTTATCCTACGAGTAAAGGGAACTCAGCCGGGTATGAAATAGGTAGTACAAGATTTCATCTACATCTACATACTACCCCTCAAGCCGCCTCAATAGGCGTGTGGCGGGGGGTGTTTGGACACCAGCCGTTTACATATAAAAAGGAAACGCTCTAGTGTATTTACGCCTAGCATTTATTATAGTCCCTTATTGTTCGGGGGAAAAACGAATTCCCATACCCATCCGTTCGGAAAAATATCTCTCTTAATTTATCGTTTCTATCGGACCTGGAAATATAGTGGGGTTCTAATGTGATATTCTCCTTGTCGCTCTGAAAGATATCTATTCTCAATTTTTCAAGCAATCTAAGCCTAGCGCGCAGCCTCCGAGTCTCTTGCGGCTCCCAGCCTAATTCGTTTAACAAATTCGCTATGACGTGGTGGAAGGGCTCCATATTAGCAATGAAGAGACTTTATGAATTCCGCAGTTTATTTAATATAGAACGACCGTACCTGACCATAATGTACCTGAAGTTGGCTTAACTGCCGAAACTGGTCGTTCTATATTAAATAAACTGTGGAAGTCACAAAGTCTCTTCATTGCTAATAAGAAGTTTTGCCATGAGAATGGTCCCTTAAGTGAATTTCGGAAAGGGTCCACCAAGGATCATTGAACATCGATCTATTGGAATGAAATCGAGGAATCCTCGATTCTTGTGATGGATGTTGGAGCGGGTGTCTGAAAATGTTATGGGGGAAATAGTATTATCGAGAATTCATAATTCGGAAGAAAAAATATCCGAGTGATTGGATGGCCGGAGGAAGCATTGGAGTGATGGGGGGTGTAAGTTGTGGAGGGGGTAGGGGTGGGGATAGGTGAGAGGGAAGGCAGGGTTCGTAGGAAGAAGATTATTTGTTGGCGAGGAAACGCATCGGAATGGGAGTGTGATGCTTTTGGTGGAGAGAAATGTGATATTCTGGAATGTTGGCAGGAGAGCCATGAGGAGGCCAAGGAATCCTTTATGCCGAGGAAGGATGTCTTATTGGAAATGAGGGGAAAATGGGTGGGGGACAAGTAAGATACTGTTTTTTCTTTTGGCGATTATCGATGACTAGAGATGTCTCGTGGAGGAAGTGGTCCTTAAGGTGGTTCCACTGTAAAATGACTTAAATGTCATTTTATTCATATTCTATCTACTTGTAGACAAAGTTGTCCTCTATCTGACATGAACAAAAAATAGTACCTTTCCACGCTATTTTATTCTATAATTGAACTTGAAATTACACGGTGTTCAATGGGAGTATGAGTGAAACACGGGGGAAAATAGTGTTTTTCCATAAAATACAAATGTCATTTTTGCGGAAAACTATTTATAAGAAGGAAATAATCCAGATAAATTGAATAAAAATGTAATATAGGCATGTTACCACATTATTTTTCTAGATATTGAAGAATTAATGCTGTAGTTGAAATCAAAATGCGGTTATTTCGTAGGAAATGGCGCTGCAGTCGGCTCCTATGGCTGGAAAAAAGTTCTCATTTAAAATACATTCGTGGAATAATCTGCACATTTTGTGCCTTACTTTTGGGTTTCTAAAGGTAACGCATTGCATCAGTGAAAGCAGGATTTTTTTGACAAAATATAAAAAATGTGGAATTTAGTACTTGTAGTGACTCACACAGTCGCGGCGGAACCATCTCAAGGGTTTTGTGGTTAGGCAACGAATTATTACGTACTCCTACCTCGTTACCTTTCTTCATCGGGTGGAAAAAAGGAAAGGAATACTTGAACGTAAATCCTCTCTTTACTATTTGTTGGTTGCTGGAGGGACCACAGGAATTACCAAATCCTGAAATGCTGATTCTAGTATAAATATATTCCAAGGATAAAACATTTCGGGAGGATAAGTTAAAAGATGATTTCATCTTCCCTCGACTGTTTATTCTCAATGAATAAGCAGCTTAAATTTTACAATTTGATCGCAATTGAACTGCCTCCACTTGGAGCTAGTTTAGTTGTGATTAAATTATATTGAAGTACTTTTTGATCTGATACATAGCTATGGAACATCATTCATCATGGTGAAGAAGGTAAATTGTGAAGAACGAAATATTTTAAAGGTGATGATTAATTATCGCGAATTCCTTCCTAAATATTAACCAGCTGCTTCAAGAGAATTTTAACGGCTGCCAATGAGACTTTTATCTAGGTTTTTCGATAGGTAGTGTAGCTCTTAGTGGTAGTAGTAGTCCCTATTACTTGAATCATTAATTGTTACCTAGTACTAACAGCACGCCGTGCATGTTTTCAACATAACTCTCGAGCCTTTGTCCATTTGCGTAGTTGCTTCTCTTCTCAAGACAACAAAACTACATCCGAAGGCAAATTAAAAGATTAATAATATCCGTGCATTCCACAGGAATACAATCCATAATAACCTAGAAGATGTCGGTGGCCCTAATGAAAATCAATACTCCACATTCGGACGAGGAACAACTTTCACAAATCCCATGAAAACAATTTACCAGGAAGAAGTCATTTGATAAAATGAGTAAGAACTAAGTTATAATGACAGAGAAGAAGCTTTAATAGGAAGCAGACCAACAACAATTTCAATTTATTCAGGAATTTATATTTTAAAATAAATTATAACTTCCTTAGCATTTAGGCGAAAAATATGTAAAGATCTTGCTTTCAGTGTATTTGGTCTGATGACCAAATACACTGAAAGCAAGATAGAAATAACAATATTTTTTGCTGAAGGGTGGATTCATTTATAAATAAAGGACATCTTACGCAAATTATCATATTTCATAACCGAGCAAATATGATAAAAAAACACGAAAAAAAACAGTTAACGGAACGCGAAGAAATTAAGTCCATGACTAGTATACTTAGGATCTTCCCGGTAATCAAATAGTAAATTACCTAGCATCTTATGATTCTCAGGATACGATGAAAAAAATAATTGCTACCAAGGAATCGATATAATCAGCGAAAACGTTAGTCAACACGAGGTTAAATCTAACCTGGTAGAGCAATCGAGCAAAACAAAAGTCTGCATACATCCGAAGGACACATGAATAGATGCCACTACCAAAATGTATAACTTACACCTGGGTACTGTTCTCGAAACATTTTCGGCGATAAGACATGTCCGTCGTCTCATCTCAAGTTCACTTAAGCAACAAGATTTAGCACATGCCCTGCGAAGTACAGTACGTATCTTCAATGCTATAAATACATTATTATGAATGGTTCAAAGTAATTGCATACTTACCTCAGTTTTGTGATCTGGGCAACGCAAACTAATTCCCGAACAGAAATGCTAATGATAATGACATTTTTCTACATATTGATTGATTTAAACACTAAACTTTGTTATTCAAAATAGATTGTTCCTGCTGTGCAATACACGTCAAATTTCACGTAAAATACTCAATAGCGGGGACGATGAACGCGAACTGATAATAATTACCCACGAACAAATCGTTTATCCAAAGGGAAACGATAAGATAATGACAAATTAGCATTACACAATCAAGTTATCGACTCTTACCGTCAAATACGTGTTTACAAACAACTAAATAGGTTGCGGTGCGTAACCAAGAACAACAATTCAGTAATTGAAACCTGATTTCCTTTAAAAGCTTAAGTGGTTCCCTTCATTTTGTCCTAAATGTTTTGGAAATGATTGTACCAATGGGGTGTTAATTGGTTAGCTAATAAGTAAACAATTCCAAGGTTTACACACCGCAGAGCTCAAGTAAAATACTTTTTTTGTCGACTCATTTGAATACTTTAGTCACTCTAAACTCCCTGTCTTAATATCTTGTTATTAAATATACCTTATTTTTCCCTCCTAAGCAAATCATCGTCAGTTAAGGTGGTTTGAGCGAGATAGTTCCCTAGTCATAGTGGATACCATATTCAAATTGTATTCTTTGATTTCAACGTCTGCAAGAAGTATGAAATAAATATTATAATATTAATGGCGCAAATATATAGTTATATATGCCCAAAAATCTCCGTAATTAAATAAATAAAGCTACATAAGTCTCTAACTTGATTCATTGTTACCCTTCGAACGGCTGAAAACCCTTCAAAACAGCAGGTATTTTAGCTATTCTGTAAAATTTACTGTGGTGAGTAATAGATTATTTTAATAAAACTGTTGAGAAACATACAAACTACACACAGTTTTTTGACGAAATCTAGGAGTTATAAATTCCTATTTCCTTCAATATTCTCCCTCTGGAACACTCGGCCTATGTATCCCAGCGCTCAGCCATAATCTATCCTATGTAAAACAGCTTATATTTACAGGAAAATTGCTTGAAAACTTGTTCGGCAAGTGGTTGATATGTTTATATCATTGGAAAGAGAAGCGTTTTTTCTTTAAAATGAGGTCAAATTCATCAAATTCTAGGTGAAGTGATTTTTCACTCAAACTACCTTAATCTTAATCCATGTAGTACATTGATAGAAAAATACATGCTTCATTATCGTAATACCAAAGGACTTGCAATTGAAATACTGCTATTAGGTCGTCTTTATTTCCTGTGGAAAGGAATCCTCGAGAACCTTTTAAGTATTGGGCGGAACCCTTGATGAGCTTGGGGACTTACGATCGCTTTGAATATGACATTCTGAGCAATTTTAAATTTACCAATCATTACTCGAAGCAATAAATGATAATTCGTTGCGTCGTTGCGCTTTGTATTACTGCATCCATTCTCGTTGAGGTCCCAGTCAGCATTTTAAGTGGAGAGCTATGGGCTTGTCGTTGATACTTACAATTTAAGACCCTTTTTTTCTTTTCTGTTAATTTTATTCATTAATGTTCATTTCGCTCAGTCTTCTGCAAATTTAATTTTAGCATCTTATTCTGTTATGCGTTCAATGAACTTTCATATGGATAAAAAATTGCGATAGAGGCTGAATTTCTAAGAGGAATTGAGCTAAATTCTATAAATATGGCCTAGCTCGTGGATTCACCGGCGTTTATTGTCAATTGGAGGCATCATTGTGGCCAATAAAAACCCTACATAAAACCTAGAAAATAATAATGATTTGCATATCACCACAATTAGTTATGATATCCACAAAGGTAATTAATAGCCTGCTGCAAGTTACTTTTACCTTCGCATTTATTGAGAACTGGTGTTTACGGAACGAGTATTATGTAATAGAGGGTTGGCCTAAAAGGTACACTAGACATCACTTGCATGCACATAAAAAAATCAGGCAACATTTACGTGCTCCGTTGAAATATTAATTATAGTGTTTACAACTTCCTTTTAACATTGACAGGTTCGATATTCCACAGAGGATAAATCATTCGCCTTGACCGGGATTCGAACCCGGATCAATCGATTTCGCGCTTTAACCAGTTAAGCTACGGTTAATATATATGTTTATTCTTGATGGATTTTACAAATTAAATTTCATCGTACAATTTGATGCATTGTAAAACAAGGTAACAGTATTCCGTGAGGTATGCCTCAGCTTAACAGCTGATGGCGAGGACAGGGTGGCGGCGCTCGATGTGGTTGCGCTGGCAGCCGTCTGATCAGAAGAGAGGAAGTTCCAGGGTGGGGTGTTGACTCCTGGAACTGTTCAAGTAACCAGGGGCGCATGGTGGGTGGTGCCCCTGGTTAGGTGAGCAGACCTCAGATAAGAGATCAGTCCCTGTTCAACATTTCTCACTTGAAGCTTTGTCTCTACATATCGCGCAATGATCCTAGATAAGGTAATCAATTTAACAAAAGGAAAGAGCCGGAAATTCAGAGATACTAACTTGGTGTCGGGGATGACGCCACTCCCGAAGGAATCCCAGGAACGAAAGTCTTCTTCCGGTAGCTCCAGGAAAAACGGAGTGGTGGACGAAAACTCGAACAGGCCCTGGCCGTCCTCGTTCGTCGTATGGGACCCGTATAGGGAGGGTATGGACTCATTGTTTTGCGTTCCCGATGCAGGAACACACGGCGAATCCTTCTCCGGAGCCTCCCCCTCCTCCTCCCCGCGGCGACCTTCCGTTGCTTCGTCCGTCGCGGCCGGGGCTGGGGGGAGGGGGGAGGAAGGTGCGGACCTCACCCCCTCTTCACTCCCGATCGGCGAGTGCGTGGAGTTTCGTTGGAAGGGTGTAATCATGCTTGGCATAGAGGAGGGGGAGGAGAGGTTTTGGATAAGGTTTGGGAGGGGAAGGAGTAAAGGTCTGTATTAGGAAAGTACGGTCAACCTTGCGCATCTAGCCATGGCTGGCCTTTTTTACATGGGAGAGATAGGGACTAAACATGTTTTCACGAGATAAAAATTAATTAACTATATTTCATCGATTTTGAGCCATGATAACTTGTGAATGATTAAATTGCCTATAACACTACATTATTTTCATATCAAGTTTATCGGAGCGGGGAAAATATCGCGACGTTCCATTCATATCGCAGACGACGTCGTCTGCTGCTGTTTGAGGTGTCTGCTGGGCTCGTATTATACAGGCAGACTCCCGCATTTTGGAGGATAAACATGATATGAAAATGATGTAGTATTATAGGCAATTTAATCATTCACAATTTATCATGACTCAAATTCTATGAAATATAGTTAATTAATTTTTTTCTCGTGAAAACATGTTTAGTCCCTATCTCTCCCATGTAAAAAAAGGCCAGCGATGGCTAGATGCGCAACGAACATGTAGGGAAGCAATCAGAAGCCTCGATTGTCGGCATTTGCCGAGATCAAACGTTGACCGTACTTCAAAATCAAGAGCTTTAGGAAGGAGGGGTCCTCAGCGCCCAGCACGTCGATGGCAGTAGTTTCCGGCGGGGTGTGACGTGGTTTTTTTTCACGACGCGCTTCGACATCGGCGTTTGAATGTTCCGGTGTTTCTTCTATCCTCTGCTTCTTCTGCGGTTCTTCGTCAGACGAACCCATCCCCCTCTTCACCCCACCCTCCTCCAAGACGGGGGTCGGGGAGACCGGAGGGATAGGCGGGCGAGGGGGTCGCCTTCGGCCCACCCGGCAACAGAACCGCCGCGGGCACCGAAGTCATAAGTGCCGGTGCGGTGGGTTGGCCTCATCTTCCAATTCGACGAGCTCCCGGGCCTGCCGCTCGACCGTCGCCTCATCCAGGTGCATGGCAGCCGCCACCGTTGCGACGTCGGGCGTAGCTCCTGGAGTTATTCCGCGGGCAATTTCTTCTCTCATGTCCCTCCTGACCGCACCGGGCGCAGGTTCGGCGGTGTCCATCGTAAATAACGATGTCTCTATTCCCTTCAATGGTTAAATAGGAGGGAATATTCTTCTCAATGATCATCCTGACGATTCTAGTGCCCGTAAACATATGGGCCATCCGAGGATTGTTCCATTTACCGTCCCAAATGCGGACGAATTTCCCATACCGGGAGAGCTCACTCGTAATCGCCGCGTGCGACACCTCAACAGGGAGGCACATCACGCGGACATTAATAGGGCATGCCTCTGTGGCAGCCTCTACATTAACCTCCATTCTTCTATTTGTCGCGGTTGGAAACGGCATCCGAGGGAGCACAACTTCGCAAAGAACTGTCTTCTCGATAATCCATACTGTATCAAGTATACTATGTCTTCCGCGAGGCGCATCGTCTCGGTGAGAAATACGAGTGCCTCAAGCGGTGTTGGTGCTTCGCAGTCCGCATCCGCCTGGATGAGAACTTGATGCTGCCGGTGAATCACCATGGTAGCAGGGAAAAAAACACTTCACGAATCGGCTATGGGGCCGTGGTAAAACAAGGTCACTGGTCCCGGGGGGAGGGGAACCACGCAGGACTAAAGGGTACTGCGTCGTCTGATATCTCTAGGCGACGGCAAATGCACTTCACATCCCAGCCACCCAGCCCAGCCTTGTAGCTGAACTGCTACAAATAAGTAGCAAAGCCTCTTCTCTGTATTTTCGGCCGCTCCCGCGGCCCAAATAATTAGTTCAAGCACGAAAAACTTGCACTTTTAGCTGTCAACTGTCTTCACTCAAGGCGGAGATGTGCGCCCGAAATTCGCCGGCGGGGCAGGCTTGCACTCGCCGGGAGAGCCGAAGGCCACGCCGGTGAAATCGAGCAGTCGGAGCGCAGCCGAGACAAGTCTTATCACCTCGAGCTACCGAGGCGTCCTTCCCCCCTGTGGATTATTTGGTGGATTTAGTGCAATTTCGGGTGACTCCGTAAAGTTTACTACCGTGGCTAGTCCTGGTTTCCTCAAAATTGACAGGTTACCAAATTTCATGTACATGTAGACAAATTTGTCGTGTTCTCCAGGTTATAAAGATTAAAATGTGTTCCTTATAAATAAAATTCCATATCGTAATTGTCATTATTTTACTTTATATGGCTTGTGTACTTTCTTCCTTCAATTTCATGTTGCTTGCCTATTCTTAGCTTGTAGCCTTAGCATACCAAAGCAAGGTCTTCATTGGCATGTTTGCCATGTGTTAGGATTTGCGTGTGGGAGTAAGACAGAGAGAGGAGCGGATGATCGGAACTGGTCGGCTGTGCTCTTCAGATAATGAAAGTGGCAAATTGGCTGTGTCCCTATCGTCAGTCACATCTCATGCCATAAGTGATCTAGTTTCCGTTAAATAGGCGAAGCAAGGAAGGCTGACAAAGATGTGTGCAATACGATTTTTTTAATAAAATACAATATCGCAGTTGGCCTAAGAACGAATGATTTCGATTCTCCTCTGCCCTTGCAAATTTTGCCCTTGATAATTAGTGAAAATAGCACTTAAGGGTTTCATACGGAAGAAAAAGTTGGTAGGATCGGTGAGTGGACGATTAAAATTAACTCTTGTGAATACAAATTGAACGTTAAAAAAATGTATTTCACTTATTGCGAAAAAGCCATTACATATATGGCTACCTTGATTGTTATTTTTTCAATCGATGTTTTGGCTTTAAATTAATAAAATAACGGGCTATTAACTCAGTAGAAAATCCAATGTCTTGCATGTATTTGTTGAAAGCCCTTGTTTTAACAATAGTCATTCTCAATATATGTGCACGCTCATAATTGCATCAGTTTCTGTTGATATGAGATGATTATTACTGTTTGTAGTAAAGCATCTAAACCCCTTATAAGTATACACACAAATTTAAATATACCTACATGTATATACATGGATAAGTATACATTCACAAACATGCACAAAATTAAGTACAGATAATATCATACTCATACAGCTCATGTGCCTATGTATAAAGTAATATAATTTAATAGCATTTAATATAACATTTTTAAGTTTAAATTATACTTCCTCATTGCACATAAGCCATTGTTGACCGCTTTATTGAATCAAAATTCCGTTTCTGTCTTGGTCACGTCATTTGGCAGTGAACGAAATAATTTTGGTCCCAAGTATTGACATGATTGACGAAAAATTTCATTGTTAGCTCTTGGAATTTCAAAATATGCAACCTTATTAGCTTTATTTTTATTATATTTTGATGCAGTATTTTTCCTTGGCTTGAATTTGTTCAATCTTCCCCTCTCTGGATCGTTGCCTGCCAGCTTCTGTGTGTATTCTTGGTAGGAATTACTTTCTGTTGATTATGGTAAAGTCAGCCTATCCATTTTTCATGGTATTTTTCAATTTTCACGTGTTGATTTCTGAGATAAAGGAGATTTTAATAATCGCATTCAGAATCAGTAGCCCCCATTTATCAAATTAAATGAGGTGGTTGCTATGGCTCATATGCCAAAATTCCCCATTATTTCGCTGGATTCGCCATCCCACCGGTTCCACTGTTTACCCTTGTGGAAGCGCCAATGCCTATGTCATTAAGTGCAAAACTTGGCCGGATATTCCTTTCTCTCCCACCTCTCTTTGTATTCATCTTTGCCTAAAAAGTACACTTGAGAATACTAGAGTATTGGCATATTTAGTATATCTGTCGTGTTTTATTACGAATTGAAATGTTGATGCAAACTTAATGCATTCACGTAAGAGACTCTCGTTAATAAACTCATTTTTATTTGAATGCCACGTCATGTCCAAACTCCTGCGTACTTTTGCCAGCAATTATCGGACGATGCCGAAGTAACTGTGTTAAGCAGTGTATATGATTCATGGCCGTTTGACAAATTGTTCTCTAAATAATCTCGAAACAAAAAAGCCTTTATTCCATCTACTACTCCGATATTCGTAAATATATATTTTTTAAACTTTTTATGCACATGAAAAAGGTAAGAATTTAGTAAAATGAGTTTTCCGGCAGTAATTAAGTTTGTTGCTTTTTTACATAACACAAATTTCTATCAGATAAATTGTTTGTTGTACTTTATTACTTTTTATCTTGATGATCTATGGCATAACCTCATTTATTGGGTAAAAACGAACTTCTTTACCGCTAAGTTCGACCTAATATGTAGATTAGGAATAATTGTATAGTCACCGAAATTCAGAGGACTGGAAAATTTCTATTTATTTGACAAGGCTTCGATATGATAGCGAAAGGGCATCATCGCCTTGCTTTGAGCCGAGGACCAATTGATACCTTTAACCAGGGAACTAAACATGGGGAATGCTCACCACCATTCAATGTCGCAGAAGGATAATTGATTTTGGAATAAATGAAAGGAGATCAACGTAGTCATTGTTCCATCAAGGAGTTAAGTTTGAGTGGAGGGAAAACTTAAGGGATTATGTGATAACCACCATTGTGTTTGTTCCACCAAATCGTCACTCGATGTTTACACATCATGCGTTGAAGAGCATTATCCACCCCTCCCTCACCATTCTTCCTCCCCATCCTCTCTTCAAATATCTCTCTCTCTCTCTTCTCATTTCCTCCACATAAACCCACCCTTATGCCCCACCCTTGCCCCTCCCCCCTGCTAGAGATTTAAGCATTCCCCCCAAATCTCCTGCTTTTGCTTCCCTACCCCACCCCCCTTTAAAATCCAAACATTCGCCTCCACCGCTGCCGGCTCACCCCGAATTACTTGGCACGTGGCTTCGACGCGCCGTGCCACCAAAACAACAATCCCCCATCATAAATAAGCTGAGGACATTTAGGCACTAAAAATGAAGAAATAGTCAGCCTAAATAGGCGCTAAAAATTTCAAAATAGGCACTTAAAATAGGCGCTTAAAATATTTTTGGCATTTTGGACGATTCTGTCGGTCCTGGAATCCCAAAAGGCTAAGCCTGTAATCAGGTTTTCCAGGGACCATACAAACAAAACTTGACATACATGGGTGGTGAAATATCCGCACAGCCGGGACTTTAACCCATAATCCCAATATTAGCAGGCGAAGACTTTACCCCGCCACCACCGTGGCCGGCTAGAAACATAATGTGGCTTATTGCCACAAAGAATAATCTGAAATTTAAAGCTTGGGCTGAAATACATGATTACTTTTTGGTAAAACTGATGGAGAGGAAAGAGGATAAAACTCAAAATAAAATTAGCTTATAAATTGAAGAAACATAAAATTCAAAAGGTTTACTTATTTCAAGTTACATTACAATTTACAATAACATATTTCTCTAAATGTTCTCCTGTAACTTATGCCGAGAGTCAGTCAGGATATTTCTATAGCATGAAAATGACCTCTCAACCCCACACGAGGTGATAGGGCAATACTTAAATGATTCAAGCTCTTCTGCTGTCATCTTTGCTCCTGGAGCCACCGAAGTCCCTGATAAAATGTCAGCAATTTTCTGGACATCTTCCCAACCAGGGTTCCTTTACATAACTTTCTTGAATTTTCAAATTAAGGTTTCTCCCACATCAGTTGGTATATTAACAAGTTCATTTTCCACCTTTCGATTTTTTTCCACAGCTGCCACAAGGAGTAGTTCTCTTTCCTCCAGCGATTGAATTGTGTTTAGTAATGTACCAAAATAGCGTGTTATAAATGCTAGGTCTTTGTTGTTCTGGCAGAACTCTCAGTGGCAACTCGGCATTGTGCACACCAGAGGGATGCAACATGCGACTTAACTACTTGGAGGTTGCGCGGCACGATAATTGACCCTGCAACATTCAAGTGCACATTGTAGTGATACGACGCGCGATATGTCAAGTGGTAAAATATAAGACGGTGACATTTTTCCATCTCCCAGTTGTAATCATGAGCTCGTCGGAGGAGGATATTGTTGTAGCTTACCATTAATTGGTAACGAGCCACTAGTGACTGAAAGTCGTGTTGTACCGGGTAGTGCGAATGCAGGGAACAAGAATGGGATGAGGCCCATCGTGAAATTGAAGAGCCCGACGCTTACACCTCAGCTTCATTTAACTGTTCATTTAGAAGTAAAAAAATTACATTTGAGAGCTCTTTTGTGCCGGTCAGAAATAAA
Source organism: Pyrrhosoma nymphula (assembly GCA_963573305.1). Classification (NCBI taxonomy): domain Eukaryota; kingdom Metazoa; phylum Arthropoda; class Insecta; order Odonata; family Coenagrionidae; genus Pyrrhosoma; species Pyrrhosoma nymphula. Next base: position 18,538,289 of record OY754330.1, on the reverse strand, counting down.
ATTGGACAACATTGCGACGAATTAGCAAATTAAAATAACTTATGTAGACGCGGAAATAAAAATTCGGGACGATAGGCAATTCTTGCAATTTAAGACCTTCACATCGGCAATATAAGCATAAAAAGGCACAAATCGATTAATTGGCATTTAAATTCAGTAACAACTTGATTTTTTCATTATAAATAGCCCTGAATGGATTTCTTGCTTCGTGAAAATTTATTTCCCTAATAAGAAAAATTAAACTTTTGGTAATATATCTCAGCAACAATGACAGTTCTTATGGACTCTTCTTTAGTATAAGAGCCATATAATTTCCTCATGAAATGTCTTCAACCTTACTAATGTATTCCCATCCAGGGTTTATCTGAATGAAGTCTTAAATTCTTGAGCAATGGATTTTCCCACAGCACTTGGTACATCAAAAATGTCACCCTCCACATTTCAGATTTTCTCTGTAGCCGTTGCAAGGAGTAGTTCTCTTGCCTCCAGCAATGACATGATTGATGGTAGTTAACCAAAATTGCTTCTGATAAACGTAGGATCTGCGTCGACATCGAGATTAAATTCTGTAGCTTTGGATTCGAGAATGCAGTTTACTTCTTCTTCATCCAGATATTGTTGCCTATAGAAAACCTACTCATGTGCCATGATGGCTTAATTTTCTTATAGACAGAATTGACATGTAGTATAAAAGATGAGCGAAATCGGTTACAATAGTGTACCTTTAAGTGGGTGAAAAAGACGTTCGAACTGATGTATCGGAGGCGCACATTATTCCTGTCACATACCTCACGTATTTCAATAACTTTATCTGAAGGTATAATGCAGTATTTAGCCATGTTCACCATACTATCAATACAGGCCGTGAAGGCAGAGCAACTTCGGGCGTTATATCTCTTTAAACCTATAAACTCAGTAATACTGAGTGGTGACTTCAAAAGCCAGTTTTTGGCAATTGAAACCATCGCATGTACGCATCACGTAAAATTACCATAGTTGTTTTTCTACTCTTTGTATCATAATACTTTGGATGATTTTTCTTTATGCATGTTTAATGACATTATTTCAACCTTGATAGATTAAAAAAGGAACTGAAATAACAGACTAACTCCGCAATAAAGAGAAGTTTGGTAACTATGAGATGAATATTGCTTTTTTAGCCCCACAAATAGGCGATATCAGCAGAAAAAGGCATAAACAGGTAAAATAGGCATTTTTAGGCAGTAACAAATTGCCTTAATTTCGCCACAAATGATCCTAAATGAACTTAAAACTTCATAAAATTGGTTTCCTGAGTAAAAGAAAAAATAGGCATTTTAGGCAATGTCCTCAGCTTAATCATAAAACAACCCCCTCACCCCAATGCAATGGTGCCTCCCTTCCACAGTTGGGATTAAAGATTTTAAAAATTAATTATAAAAATTAATCGTTAAAATTTAGGTAACTATTTGACTTTAGGTAACCATTATTTTTTATAAGAGTTATTTTTTAAACTTTTAAAACGTTAAAATTATACATTTACTGATACAAAACTAACTCCAGTAAATTATTTTCGTTTATTTTTGGCGAATGTCGACCTGTTCGAATTTGGGTGCATAGCTTTCCCAATAGACAAATGGGAAAATGAAACTGTATCTAGGAATGCAATATAGCTGGGTGGTTGTGCAAAAATGCAATCAATCGGCCCAGACGAATACATCGAAACAAAAGCGGGGTTCAGTGGAGTGACCGCCAAAGTTTAGGAACGCACCCTCAGACGAGATAACACGAGACCACTCGATGACCATGTCCGGTAGGGCACGAATGCTTTTTACTCGACGACATCGTGCCATCAACACTACATAGTTGAAAATGAGAAAGGGGATCACCAAAAAAACCTATATCGAGGGAGACTGGTTCATTCAAAGTAGCGTATCTTTGAAATGTGCCAGTCTACTCATTATCTAACTCGGCAACATCCCAACTTCAGCGGGGTTGGGTGAGCGGGGCGCAAAAAACTTCGGCACCCACTCCCAGACGAGAAAAACACGAAACTACGCTAAACTAAAAGTTAAATAATATTTTCTTGAATTCGAAGTTTGTGTTTATTTTATCCCAAATGCGAAAAACAGCTTTCAAAAGTTACTTTTTAAAAGTTTCTTAAAAGTAACTGAAAAAGTAAGGAACTTTTAACGTGAAAATTACTTAAAACATAAAAATTACTTTTTTTAACTTAAACTTTAATCAGTTTTTTTTAGAGAAGTCAATTTTAGTTTTAACTTGTTACTTTTTACAGAGATAAACTTTAACTGTCGGGAAATCTGCGGACAGGCTAGTCGAAAATTGGGATTTATCAAAAGAATATTAGGAAAATGCGACGAGAAAGTTAAAGAGCGATGTTATTTTTCACTCGTGAGACCTCACTTGGAGTACGCCGCTAGCATATGGGACCCTTACGAAGTAGGACTAATCTCTGAAATAGATAGAATACAACGGAGAGCAGCAAGATTTGTGAAAAGTTGTTACAATAAACTTAGCAGTGTTACCGAATTGATGAAGGAATTAGGGCGGGAATCTCTAACTGATCGAAGGGAGAAATACAGGTTAAATCTTTTGCGCAAACTCGGAGCAGACAGTTTTTTGCCGGACGTTCAATATATACTGCTAGAGCCAACATACTACGGTAGAAGTGATCAGAGGAATAAAATAAGGGAAATTGACTGCCGAACCGAAAGATTCAAAATGTCATTTCCCCACGTACAATAAGGGATCATAATAGTTGCGATAGATTAATCACATGAAACTCCCACCCTCATTAGGTAGAGTAGAATTTTCACTTGTGCTTAATAACACTACATCATAACTAACTCTTCACACCGGTCGATTACTCCGGCATTATTTTATTTTGTTCTTTGCATGAAGTAGCACCTCGTAGTATTCATAAATTAACAGTATCAGTAATATTAACCACTAGATGTGTCTATATCATTTCTCTGCATGTTTGTATGCTCTTTTACGTATCACTCTCCCAGTTTCCGGTTGGACTGCGCACTGTTCTCCTGACTGCTTTTGGCCTGCGCCTAGCACCAGGGGGAGCGTGCTAGGTTCTGATTTGTTCTGGGACGAGTGCTGCATGCCTGGTGTGGAATCACCCCGTGCCACACACCCTAGTGGTGGCTTGCACGGTACATCGTAGATGTAGATGTAACTTTAATCAGTTAATTTTTTTGGTAACATTTCCTACTATGCTCCCTTCCCAACTCTCACCCCCTCTCCTTCTGCTCCTTCTATCCCTCCTCATTCGCCCGCATATATATCTCTCCCTTCCCTTCCTTAACCTTCCCCCTCTCGTTAGAACTCTCATCCAGTTTCTTGTTTCGTATCTCTTCATTGTCACGGTCGTGTTTGGTATGGAGTGTATCGTTGTTTGGCTAAGACGCGTGAACTCTTTGAGGGAAGAGGGTGAGAGTAGTGAGGAGACTTGGTGAAGCTTTCTCGGGTTTCCAACCGGGTGATGATCTCCATGTAGGCCGACGTTTTGATTTCTGACTCAGTCATCGTCATCAGGGCTGATGAAAGGATGCCAATGCTGCTTGTTGGTCGACTTATATATCCGACAAACAAGCAGCATTGATATCCTTTCATCAGCCCTGATGACGATGACTGAGTCAGACATAGAAACGTCGGCCTACATGGAGATCATCACCCGGTTGGAAACCCGAGAAAGCTTCACCAAGTTAATACGCCGGGAAAGCACTACATCTTACTAGTGAGGAGACGTTTGAGATGTGGGTGTTTGACGTTAGGAAGGGAAGATGAAAGAGGAAGGGCTAGGAATGATGGGTTAAGAGAGGCTACTGGTAGAGGATAATCTATGTGCTCTTTGTAAAATTCCAAGCGACGTCACCTTTTAGGTTTTTGATGGAAAAGTGAAGACATTTAGACAAAAAACCTTGAATTGAGCTGTTTATTGGTCTCAGACTAAAACCCGTTCCAGTGTGTGTTCCAGGTTTTAGTGCTATCTGAAGAATGCGTACACTTCGGTTTTCTGATGAATGAATCAGGAATAACAGGCTCATTCAGGCAGGGTACCACTCCCCGCTTAACTGGTTGAAAGTTAAGGTAGTTTGAGCGAAAAATCACTTCACCTAGAATTTGATGAATTTGGCCTCATTCTAAAGAAAAAAATAACATCTTTCCAATAATATCAAAATATTATCCCCAAGCCGAACTACTTTTCGAGCAATTTTCCTACAAATATAAGCTGTTTTACATGGGATAGATTATATTTGTGCGCTCCAGAGGGAGAATATTTAAAAAATTAGGAACTTGTTTCACCTAGATTTCGTCAAAAAAACTATAGGTTTGTACAAAAAGGGAGGAATCAGGCGAGATGTTGTGGAATATGAACATAATAAGAACTAAGACGATGTAATTTCCCACAGATATAAATTTTTAATCGACACGGGTTTCGATGCACTGCATCACCTGATGATGATGCAGTGCATCGAAACCCGTGTCGATTAAAACTTTATCCGTGGAAAATTGTAATATCTTAGTTCTTACTGTAACGGTTTGTAGATTGCATGTTTTCTCAACTATACATAAAAAATAATCTATTACTCATCACAGTAATTTTTACAGAATCGCAAACAAGCTGCTGTTTTGAAGGGTTTTAAGCCGTACTGCGGGAAAAAATGAGTCAAGTAAGAGACTTATGTGGCTTAATTTATTTAATTACTGAGTATTTTGGTCATATATAATTATATATCTTTGCGCCATTAATACTACACTATTTGTTTCATACTTCTTACAGACTCTGAAATCAAAGAATAAAATTTTAATATGGTCTCCATTATAACTAGGGAACTATCTCGCTCAAATCACCTTAATCATGGCTGTTCCTGAAAAAAAAAACATAAGCGTCTCTGCTTAAAGACCAAGGGTCATAAGAGCATGACTGCGTGTACAATCCCGTCGTCTCTTCTAATTCGGACTCACCGACTTGAGTTCTTTTCCGCTTCCCATTGCTATCCTTCCCGAGTCCCATGCTGCCCACGCCGTTGCCGAGGGCGAGCGAGTGCGGCCCACGCCACCAATCAGCTCGTGGGGCGTGCAAGCAGCGCGGTGAAATAATTATTTGTCTTCCCCCCTCTTTCCCTTTTTTTCACTTTATCTGCTGGAATCCTAGTTTCGGGAAGAGACATAGCAAAGTTGTAATGTCCCTGCAATGAACGAACTGATGTATATTACATCTCATTGTCAGCGGAGATCCTCTTCATCTTGCCCCATGCATTGGCTAGCACTATGTATTTGTAAGTTACATTACGGCCAATTTACATGAAAATTTACTAAAATAGACTGCAAGTACCAAGGGTCTGACTAAATTGCGATATCTCGTATGGATTACTACTAGCGCCAATTGTTTCAGGCGCAAATGGAAAAATACGTATGCGTGAAAAAGATAAAGAATGTATGTTTTTGCCATAAATATTTCATTTTTTGTGAAAAAATGCAGTAATTATTCCTTTTGTTGTAAGACGTTTATCAGCGTCCATTTAAAATACGCCTGGGACCACACGAGACATCGCCATCGCAACCGTAAGTAAACAAAGAAGATGGCCGAGAAAGTATACTGCGAAAACGCCAAGAGAAGGACAGGACGGCATTATTGCGCTGCAATCTGGTTCCAGAATTTCTCAGGATGCAGAATTGATTATAGAATTACCTTTTTAAGTTTCCCCTGAGAAATAAATAGGTAATTTCACACTTAAATCTGCAAGATATTCAATAATTAAAGAGTATACCTGTCGCGCAGCTGCGCTGATAGTTAGCGCCTGACCGCTAGAGTGCTCTGGGTGAAATGTATAACCATTGTAGTAATGTGAGTGTCAGACCCCTGGCTAGAACCTTTTCCACGAAGGATGTCCGACATTTCTAATAATAAGAGTCTTTCCTTTAGTAAGTCTCCCAGTTATTCCCAGTCTCAGGTCCACTGTTTTACATATTTGGGAAATTAATTGCTCTAATTAGATTCAAAAATATACCTCCACTAGGTTTCCTTATATTTTTTAGCATAGAATAAGATTTGAGGTAGTTTGAGCGAGATATTTCCCTAGTAACAATTGAGACTATATTCGAATTTTATATTTTAATTTCTGCGTCTGTAAGGAATGTGAATTAAATATTTGTAATGTTGATAATGCAAAAATATCGTTATATTTGAACAAAATTCTTTATATTTGAAAAATTAATCAAATAAATATTTCTACCTAAGGCTCTTGCTTGACTCATTTTTTCACGTCGCACGGATGAATGGCCTTCAAAACGGCAGGTTTTTCTTTGCGTTTACGGCAAAATTACTGCGATGAGTAACAGAATTTTTTAAATAAATTGTTGAGAAAGCATACAACATACACTTCGTTAGTTTTTTGACAAAATCTAGGTGGTATAAATTCCTTTTTTGTTTCAATATTATAACTCTGGAGCGCACAGCCGTAATCTATCCCATGTAAAACAGCTTGTATTTTCAGGGAAAATGCTCGAAATGCAGTTCTTCAAAGGGTTAATATTTTGATACCATTTAAAAGATGGAAGTTTTTTTCTTTGAAAGTAGGTGAAATTCATGAAATTATTGGTGAAGTGGTTATTCGCTCAGACAACCTTAATAAGCCAAAGCATTATTCAACTAAATTGACGGAGGATACCTTAAAGCGCATTTAATTTGCCATAATATGCACCAGTAATTTCTTATGCACCTATGCAATTAACAATTCTATAAAAATTCTAACGTATTTTACCAATGTTATGCCACCTATACCTTATAACAGATCCATTTTACTCTGCATCCTCCTAAAGACAAGCTGTTTTCTTTTGCCCCTGATACTGCTCACCATCTGTGTCTTGTAGGGGTTCTTTGGCAAAATTGCTTTAGGCGTAAAAATGTACCCAAGCGGCATCACATTCGTTTTTATCTGCTTCACGTGGAACCGAATTACTACAAGGTAATATTTTCTTCGTCAAGTAATTCATCTCATCACCTTTGACTTAAAATATTTGAGAATGTGTGTCCAATGATATGAATAGGAATTATATGTTTCTCCACGTCAGGCTAAATAATATACCATGCCTGCCATCCCAAATTATCTCAGATTTGCTTCATACTGGATAAGAATTTTAAAAATGTTTTATTTGCTGAATTAACAAGGATGTTATACTTGGTACTGATGCGGTATATGAAAAGGAAAAGGCATGAATTATATATGAATAATTACACAATTACTTATCTGCTGAAGGAATTGAGAAACGCGGTTACAGATATTGGGCTAGAATTAATCATTAGAGAAGTTGTAGTTACTATGGATGCGATTGACAGCTGAGGTCATTTACAACGTAGTGATGTTCTGTTTGATGTGGGTAGGGTATAGAGATCTGAGGAAGGGTGAATAGGGAACCCGACGTCGACAACAGTCTTCCGTCGGCAGAATGCGAGTAGTCTTCAGTTTATATCCTCTCCCATGGACAGTGCTTTTCAAAAGATGCAGATGTAGGCACGAACATAGTGAGAATTTTTAAAAGAAAAACTCTTCCACCATTCTAATCTTTAAGAAAGTTTAAGTGTTATTCGCTTTGAATGCACTTATACTCTTTGGTCAGCTTTGAAAAAGTCCGGTTAAATGTTTTTCCGGTAAGATATTAGATGTGGGCAATATTTCTCACTATTCTTTACCTTGTCACGCATGCACTATTATGTGTTATTTGCCATTTGAAGGATGGCATTTTCCATTCTGTTACGTTTATGATTTGGCTTACAACTAACCCTGTGTAATGCATTCATCTTACCTCGTAATTTACGTACGGTGTGCCCTTTATTGCCCTAGATACATCCCTTAGCATATGCCGTAGTCGCAGCCAAAGGTATACTCAGAATGCTTTGCGAAATTTAATACTAGAGATGATATAATCCTCGCCGTGACAGTCGCGCCCTACAGCCAGCGTACACCTTGGATTCTGGAAACTCCTTCACTCACCTTTCCAACCCCTCCCCTCTCACGTGACCTGCATCCCCCTCCACTTTCCACTTCCACCCCCCCCAACGCCCACTTCTTGTCTCTCCTTCCCCTCCGGCTGTCTTTGTGAGTATAAGGACTCATCCTTTGCCAGGACGCGCTAAGGGCGAGGGTTGGGCGGGGGGAACGAAAACTCTTGCACACCCTGTGTAACCCTTTTGTTTGTGTCTTTGGTGTTGGATTTCATGCGGGCATAAGATGGGAAGCGGCGGGGCTTTCCTCTTGGAGACGTGGGAGTACTGAGTTTGGGGTGGTGGGTTGGTGCGCCTTTAGCTGGTGGACAGGGAGGGGATGTATCAAAGCGATTAAATCAATTTTTTTATATTGCTCCGCATTTATTTTTATTTCAGTTCTTGTACCGTTAAACATTGAGTATCTTACTTTCGTCATGCGTAGCAATCACTTTTACTTGCGTAGCAAAGAAAGGCAGCACGGCGAAAGCAGTTTTAGGCAGACATGAGAGATCTACATCTACAGAATACCCTGCCAGCCACCTCAAGGGTGTGTGGCAGGGGGTGAGTAGTCACCAACATGCTATCCTATACTACACCATGAAGTTAGTATATCTACGACTAATGATGCACTAGCGTAAATCGCTAATGCTTGTCACGAGGCGAAGCCTCACAAGCATGCTCTACACTCTAGATGTGCTACCAATGTTAGAGGGACCGTTAGTATTTATGCATATCGCAACCACACACACGGACAGAGATTCAAGAGTTAAAGCGAAAACATACACGGAATGCTGTAATTACTAGGTAGCAGATGATGATAAAAGTATTAGGGAGAACTACTACTACTACTAAGAGCTACACTTGGAATCTACTCTGAGATGTGATAGTGTGAATGCTATGCTGACTAGATTGAGCTGGGAAAGTCTTAAGGTAAGGCGGGCAATATACAGGCTAGGCAACCTGTACAAGGCATACAGAAAGGTTAAGCGATGGGAGGAAATCAGGAAAAGATTGCTCGAGCGAAGCCGAATAGGAAGAATTGACCATAGTTTTAAAATATTGGCACGACAAGAAAAAACCGACAAAGGAAAATTTTCCTTCATCAACAGGACGATAGAGGATTGAAGTGCCTTACTGAAGTGTAGAAGTCTTTAAGCCTTTCCCAAAGTGTTACGAGGAGTTTAAGAAGAGACTTCGGCTCACAAAAAATCCAGTTCCACAAGTGAACAAATTCATAATTTTTATGTGAAAAATATTGATTGTTGTGTGAGAATTGAAAATTATGAGTGATACATGGACCACTAGGCCCAATGTAATGTAACTGCTTAAATAAATAAATATTATATTTCAGTTCATGTACTATAAAATAGCGAGTCTCTATCTATCACCATGCGTAGCAACCACGTCAACATTAAACAATTCCAATCAACGAACTGACTTATTTACACATCTGAAACCAACGATAAAAATAACAATTAAATAAATCATTTAAAAGCCAAGAGTTTAGAGCATTTTTTCATAGATTTAAGTTACGACTGTTTTATCATATTTTATCACCCCATCGTAACAATATTACGTCAAAAGGGTAGGAGAGCTGGTAACAGTTGTCTTAGAGTTAGTTAAGGTGGCTGGAGCTGGTCATAGAGTGCTCATTTTAATAATTTCAATAATAAGTCAAAAAACAATACTTGGACCATGTTTCATTTAAGCGCATCTGTTTATGCGTTGGAACTCACCATACAGGCAGTAATGGAAATGATACAAGAATTATATATTATTTTTTTCCTTAATTTAAGTATCTTATGACTAGAGTTTTCTACGCGGTATTCGTAATTTTGACGAAATAATGTTGATATTTGTTGTTCTTAAATATATTGTACTCGGCGTGACTCTGAAATTTTCATGGCGAAATCATTTTCAAGCGTTGTTGAAATATATATATATATGCCAAGAGGGTGGCCGATAAAAATATACAAACGGAAAAAAGAACACTCCTGTTCTCAAAAAGAACACACTGTTTCCTACTCTTCTCCTAGAGAAAGGTGGAGCTAATATCTTCACCGAAATATTGGCAGTTTTTATTTGTAAGTGTTCTTTTTTCCGTTTGTATATTTTTATCGGCCACCCTCTTGGCATATTGTATATTTATCACCCGAGTGATTCTCCTGGAAGTTATATATATATATATATATATATATATATATAATAAATATTTCGTTCAAACAGGGGGGTGTTTGATTCATATAAATCCCCCGCCGATTCCAGTGTTACTTTAGTAGTCTAGATAGCTTAGTGGTCCAGAGCATCCGGCGCGACATCGGAAGGTCCGTGGTTCAATTCCCGGTGTAGACGAATTTTTTTCACTTGGAATCGGCCATCATTCCATCTTCACATCACCATTGTGTTGTAAAATTTTATATGTTTCCTATCCTCTTTCTTTCACCACCTGTTTGAGCGAAATATTTATTATTTACGCCTGTGAGCGGTTTGAGTTAATGAATGAATGGTTATATATATATATATATACTCTACCTCATATCTTACGCTATCTCATATGTTTGTCATGACTGTTTTCCATATCTTAGTGAGGCCAAAACAGCGAGGAACACCTAACCTATTCCTGAATTGAATGACTGTTACAGAAAGGGGATACGTAGGTTTGGCTTACATTGTCAGCATCAGGTGGAATCATGAGTAATATATGGAACTTCTTTGCTGAAAAATTACTAATTACTTGAGAGGTGTTCAAAGACAAATTGTAGATAGAAACGCGATGACTTCTGCTATCATTACTGGTATATGACATGTATTTGGGGTCAAATGTTTTATGAAAAGTTTTATTTATATTTTAAGAGAGTTGGTATCGCTTACGCCATTGATGGGGAAAGAGGATGGATACAGGAATAGCAAGGATTTATAGTTTTGAAGCTATTAAAAGAACTAAGGTACTGCTAGTCTCACGTGAAACGCCGAAACAAATCTGTGAACGAAAGTACCGAATCCTGCTATAAAATGATCTATTGTACTTACTCCTCGTCATAAAAGTGACATTTTTCTCTCTCAGAATGGGCTAGCTCTCAACAATTTATATGTCAAATCTCATTTTTGAGTGTCTTCAGAGAAATTTAAATATCCATGAGCCCGCTTTTGGATAAAGGGTTTGGGATTAGAAGAATCCATGGATAAAATTTTATGCTTTGAACTAATGCACACTTTTTGTTCTTATTCATAAGGAATATCTGCTCCATATTTTGCTCCCATGTCTAGCCTGCAGAACAAATCGATCACCTTAGTGAATTCCGCGAAGGAGATTGTGTAGGGGAAGGTAGTCGAGTAGAGAAACGACCTGCATTTTATGAAGTTGGTATTCGGTCCCGACGCCTTCTCTATCTTGCTGCCTTGGTCCTATCGAGTCAACGCTAGCTCAGGGGAATGGTAGTAGGAGGAGGATGAGGAAAGTAACGAACTACGGGGTAGGTTTGCCGCAGCTTAACAGTCCTGTATATATATTTTTGGAGGAACTGAGGAATCCGCAGCAGTTTATAAATTCAAATGGGAGAGCTTCAGAATTTTTCCGAATTGTAGGAGGAGCGTTTCTGAATTCGGATTCCCTTGCTACATCACCGTTGCTTCTTGCGGATGATTGTTGCGTACGTAGAGGTTAAGGTTGAGCCCTTGTGGGACTCACCCTTTGTGGGAAAATATCCAAGGAAAATAACGAAAAAACATTTAAAATGGAGGACATTAGATTTTCCAGACATTTTCCCTCAAATCATTTCAGACGGCAGTAATTTTCCTTCCCTTTGCGCCGCGCGAAGAGGAATACTCCTGCATTAGGCGGGAAAAGGTTGTTCCTCTCGTGAAGAGCATGGGAGAAAAGATAGAAAGAGGGGAAATGGGGGCTGCGTATAGGTAGGGAGTGGTGTGGAGGGGTGGGAGGAAGTGCATTCGTTAGGGGTGCTCTCGACTTGCCGTCGCGTCTGGCCTGTTTAAAAAAAAAGGTTTTCCCATTGCAAAGGGCGGGGAATAATAGGGAAGCACTTGGAGGGAACTGTATCTCTGCCCCCATCGGCATTTAAAGTGGTACGCCACCAGAATTACTCGCACCTCTCACGTGGAATAAAAGGTCTAGAGTCACGACGACGACGGGGGGTGGGGGAAATAAAGAGGGCGCATTGACTATTATTGGAATGGGCTTTAGTAACCCATTAACTGAGGTTTATATTTTTTTTATTTCTAATGGCGGCTGTCTTCGCTTCGACGCTGCCTCACATAGTCGGCAGCAGCGGGTAACGGGTCCACCTATTATTAAAATTGCGAGTGAGCGAGTTGATCGTTTATGCTCCCTGAATGAAAACCGCACAAAAGGGACTGTCAGACTTTTTTAAATGTGTTTTTTTTTAAATCCCAGAATCTAAAGTGGAGCGCACTTACTTTCTTACATTTTCTTACCTAGAGAGCGCACTTAGTTGAATTATTCCCTGATATTCTGATGAATGGATCGATTCTAATGTTTTCTTTCCTCCAATTCGCACTTTCAAGCACATGTAATAATGGTTGTTAATTTTTCATTGTTCTAAATCAGTAACTCTTTTGCTCATATTTCCGTGGACCTTGTGTTTCATAACGCGTATTAAAAGATTTTGGCTTGTCATTTTCATTAATAAAATTAATTAATGCTTGAGCGCAACTCCTTCATTCATGATGCAAATACTAATTTCATGAAATATTTCGAAGTATTAGCGAAGTTTTTTCACGGCCCTTTTATTTGCAAATTTTAAGACCTATTGTACAAAATGGTACGAATTAATTTAAACTTTTTGCAAGAATAGATTTTTCTCTATCTCTGACCTTTACATTATATTTGAAGGAATAGTTTCGCCACAATATTATAAATCATGTATGTACTGCTAAATAAAATGAGAGTAGAATTCGATGAATCACATTTTACATTCTGTTGCTTCTAAACTAGGTAATTTTTATTATTTAAGACTGATAGCCTAATCAATTTTTTCAATTTATCTCCCTTCATGCGTCTTGTTGATTGCATTCCTGGATTGCGTATCTATTTTCAGCTCTAGTGAATTAACGGCATTGAAACAAAGAATTCAAGGCCAACGCAAGAAAGGCACGGCGAAGCATTCTTGTGTTAATTGAATTGAGAATTTGCACAATTTTTGGAAACTATGTTAAATTTAGCTTTGGTGCGTAAAAACCATAAATCCAAAATTTTACTGTCGTAACTTTCCTACGTTTTAAACAATAAGCGATTTAAAATCTCACATTTCGAACCTTGCGCACAAACGGACCGCGGCCATATTGAATCTGCTGTGACGTAATCGCCCTTACTCCACAATCGCTTCCGGGTTTGTTTACATTCGTTCTGTGTTGTATTTACTGCCTTGTGTGGTAAATATCCTTTTTTACAGGCTAAATAGTTCCAAAAATTACCATGTACATGCCTGATGATATCAATTAAAAATTACTGCGAAAAAGAATAGCTACAAAGAGTATTGTTTCGTGCCATAATGCAATGTTGCTAAGGAAATCTCCGATCATTAACGCGTCCACACCCGGAAGATTATTGGAACATGCCTTTGCGAATCCAACTTTCATGATGAGCATCAAAGTTTTATTTCAAATATCGAAATAACTTCGAAAAGGCAAATACTATTTCACTATCAACGCACAGCTAGGCTATTTCGCTTCTGCTAATATGGGAGATGACGTCACACTACGTTTAGACCTTGGAAATTTCGATGCTAAAACAATGCATATTAAAAGCTATTTGTTAAATTAAATAGTGGGAATTATACCTTGGTATTTCGTACGTGGCATTTCGAAACCAAAAACTACTCGCTACAATAAATTTCAACAAAATACCTCACGAAAATACTCTATTGAGAATTCTGGGCAGTCAAGGGATGAGCTAGTGAAATGTGTAATATTCTTTGACTGCCTGACATTGCCTGACATACGCCGGGACATTTCCGAGCTCTCTCTCCATATGTGCCTTTCAAACGTCGCCCCTGTCTCAAAGCGAATTCAGTAAACTCGACCCGCAGTCTTTTTCCTCCACATATGGCGTTCGCGAAGTTAAATATTTTCGCCAACATGGAAATTTCACAGGGGAGACCTACTTGGTTGCTTTTTGACGGCCAGGTGTGGCCAGGCATTAGTTTTTAAATGCCGTCTTGATTTGATTTGATTTATTTTAAATATTCAAAAACAGCCGATGTCGGCCTTTACATTGAACATTTACAACTTAGAATCTGCAGCATTAACAAAATAAAATATGAAAAAAACACGTGTTGTTAAATAGTATCCAAATAAAAACAAAGAGACAATAACATAAATCAATACACTACAACAACATGGAAATTTAGGGAATCAGGAGGAAAGCGTTTTTCTAAGCTGGCGCTTGAATGATCCGAAGGGAGCAGAGAGATCGAAGGAAGGGTAGGCAGATGAAATGGTGTTATACAAGGCAGGAAGCCTGTAAAAAAGGGATCGCTGGGAGAGAGAAAGACGGTATTTAGGTTGGTATGTAAGGTGATTGTTGCGCAAGGCGCGGGCGGGGATGTGAAGTGAAAAGTATGGGAGTATTTCAGTGGATCGGTACTGACCATTTAACGCAGTGTAAATAAATGAAAGGTCAATGATATTCCTACGGGTGGCCAGTGGGGTCAATGAAAGAGCAGACATGATTTCAGTACGAGAAGAATTACGGAGGTGCGGTACTCGGTGACGGACTACGGAAATGAAGAAATTAACGGGGCGTTCAAGTATTTTCAAGTTGGAGGGACAGGCAGTGGAGTAGATAACGGAGCAGTGTTTAGAGAATTGGGGGAACGCTGCCAGTGAATATGGTTTTCAGGGTTATGGGGTTTGTGACATTGGTGATGAATCTATAGAGCACACCCACGACTGACATGACCTTAGATTTTATTTGATGTGCGTTAACCTCTTTGTGTACGGAATCTAATAAAAGGCTTCTCTAATCAAACTGGTTCTTCGCAGTACTCGCAGGTACTAGTAGAATAAAATGCTCATGCTTCTACTGGTTTCTTCGCTATTTAGACTTAGCCTCTCCGTGATCGTACTGAGCTCTCATTGATTTTCCCTTGCATCGGAATTAACGTCCTGAGTTTTCCCAAAATTATTAAGTAGTCGCCGTGACTGTGTGAGTCAAAACAATTACTAAATTCCACATTTTTTTTATATTTTGTACAAAAAATCCGGCTTTCACTGATGAAATGCGTTACCTATAGAAACCCAAAAGTAGAGTTTTTATAGATTTGTTGGCCGTGAATAGGAAGGGGGTAGGGGAGGGAACCTTTAGTGTCGTAGGGGTGGCAGCTATTGAAAAGGAAATATTGCTGTTTACTGGTGGGCTTGATGTGAACGGAGGTACTAAAGTTGTTGGCTGAGAGGGAAACGTTCATGTATAGAAAAGTGACATTAGAGAGTTGATTCGAGAAAAAATGCATGGTGGTGTGAACTTATTTTGTATACAGTATTTTGAAGCTTATGGTTAACAGTAATTCCAAATAAAAGTTTTAATTAAATTTTTAATTATGAACGTTAGTTTTTCTAAATTATATTTTCTCTTTTAACTGATGGGAAATTTTATTTTAATTCCAATTTTAAAAAAATTGAAGCTCCTCATAGACATAAAATAGAATAAGAGGCCTTAGTATAAACGCCAATATTCATACCAATGCAATACTTTGCTTTGAAGGAAACTCTTATATCGTACAAGCATGTAGAAAAATGGTAATAATGAGTTACGATTTTTACCATCACCAGTTCGTGATTATACAATTGAGGTTCCACCGACTTGATTTGTTTCCCGGAAAAAGTACTTCGAAGCGCACGTTCTCCAAAATTATTAATAATCACCTAGCATTATGGAATAACCTTAATGCGAGAACTATCCGCTGAAATAATGAACAACTAATTTTACTCACAAACACTGACGTGCTAGCAAAATTAAAATGTTAGCAAAACAAAGTAAAATGATGCATTTTTATTAATTTTATCATTTCATTTGAAATTTTAAAGCTTACTTAGTATGCAGGACCGGATTTAGACTTGATATAGCCCTAAGCTATTTGAGATATGTGGCCCTTTATAAGTCCAGATATTCTATGTCAGTGCCAAATATGATTTTCGGATACCTAGAGGGTTTAAATGAAATACAATTAAGAAGTATATTGATAGTGAAATAATACATCTGCTGTATATTTAAGTATATATGACAATTGCTCATTCGGACAATTTTTTTCTGGGGGCCCCCAAGAAAGTGGAGGCCCTAAGCTATAGCTTGTGTAGCTTATACGTAAATCCTGCACTGTTAGTATGTACCTTATCGTGTGTGTGATAAAATTAAGATTTTTTTGGAAGAAAGTTAATTTTATGGATTAAGGTCTCCAATGAGTGACTCCATCAATTATTAAGACACATGCAAATTATGCTAAATTAGGTACTATGTACTATGAGGAGACCATATAGGTCTTACCGAGAATGGGGGTTTATCTTGATTTCCTATTTTTACTTTATCTCGCAGAGGACCATGACAAATGATCATTTGCAAATCATCTCTTAAAGATTCAGAAAATTGCCAGATATATTGTTGCTAAAGTTGAATGGATGGGCAACCTTCCCATGGCAACCGTGACGTCATTTCATACATCGCTTCTTCACTGTTCTTAGCAATAAATTCTTTAAAAAATGCCTTAAAAAGGCATTTGTGAAGATGTACACTGCTTCCGGATAAACAAAAGTATAAAGATTCAGAAAATACCTTGAAGAAATATCCATCTTCACCAGGAATCGAACCATCGATTTGATCGAAGGATGAAATTACGTCAGGGGTCGTTTTGTGGAAACAAAAAAATGCAACATTCAACGATTAGTTATTTGGTTATTAGATCTTAATTTTGCGAAGAAACTCCGTGAACCTATATGAAAGCATTTTCAAATTTGATTTCAACGATAATATAGAAAAATCATTCGAATAATAATCCCCCATTGACAACATGAGTCCCTCTCATTTTTGAAATATTTCTAATAAGTTACCTACCCCTGAGCTCACAAGCTAATATTTACTTATGTATCTAAAAGGTTAAAGTTGAGTCATTATTTAAGAATATTTCATTTACGTTTTTATTATATCAGCTTCATGTTTCTCCCCCGACGGACTCTGAGGCTCTGTTGTAAAATTTAATTCAAACCTTGTTTTATATTTTGTGCTGAGGCCTAGCCAGGTTTATGTAACATGAGCAGAGGTATCCGTGTTATCAGCAAAACACTGAATGTGCTTGCCTTGCAAGTTGCTCTGGGGTCATGTTTCGGTATTTTTTTAACGAATTTTAAAAATACCCCCTGAGGGTCTGAGGGGAAACTTTTCTAAAGTCACCATGAACTTGTCCAAAAGAAGTTCAAGTCTCGCAAATCCTATCCCATTGAACTGGGCGTCTCTCTCTCTCTCTGCATTTCTGGGAATTGAAAGGGGCCTTAAGAATATAAAGTTAGACCGTGGCGCACTTGTCCCTCTCTTCGCCCTTTCAATTGGGGTGGGCGGACGCGGGAATGGAAGCAATGGGGAAGACAGTTTTTGCGTCGTCCAGAGCAGTAGTAGACAGCGGCAGGAAGTCATTCCTAAATCTTGACCCACACAAGTGAACCACTGGCCGAGTGAAATAAACTTTTTAAAAACAAAATACGACGCGATGAACCCACGACCATCCAACGGCGTATAATTTAGTGCCGAAATTTCGTACGTTCTGCACAGTCTCTCTTTTTATCTTTTTTTAATAAAAAAAATAATGACGAAAAGAGGAGAGAGAAGTGGTTGGATTTATACGAAGAGGATGAGCTAGTAGTGCCGTAAATCTTCGTCTCGGTGGAGGGACGGTGTGGATGTTCATCCAGAGACGTTTCCCGTCGCTGCCGTCGCGGGATAGGGGGTCGCCACTCGCCCACCACCACCCCTGTACCCGCAATGTACCCTGTGGAGGAAAGGGTTCTTTCTCCTCCTCCTCCTGTCTTCCCTTTTAACCCTCCATCCCACCCTGCCTGCTTAACCCTTCCTGGGGTGGGGGATAGATAGATAGATACTTTTTATTTTCGCACATTGTATTGTACAACAAATCTTTGAGTAGTTATATAAGGTTATGAATAAATAAAATACAATAAATAACAGATTAAAATTTACAGTTTTTTTAGACAGAATTTAGGGTTCGCCCTCTATGGTTTTAATTTGTAATCGCAATCGAGCCTTGAATGTTGTAAATGAGGGATCGTTTCTCACATGAGATGGCAGTGTATTCCATAAGTAATAATAGAATCAACAGTAGGATGAGCTAACGTGGAAGGAGTCTACGAAGCGTCTCCTTGGAGCAGCGAGGTATCGCCAGGGGTGGGATATCTCACCCCTCACAGGTCTGGCACTCAGGGGGAGGGAGGGTGGTTCGTTTCAGTTGCGCGAGAGAGATCCAGAAAGAGGAGAATCAGAAAAATTAATATAAAAACGTGAGGTGGAGTTGGAAATGGGGTGGGGAGGGAGTAGGGGCAGGGTTTATGGGGGTTTGTCCTTGGCACTGCTTCAAAGGATGAGTTGGGAATGAATGGAACGGCGGGGGGTGGTGGGAGGAGGGGGGTTTCCTGAGGGTTGTGGAGGGATCACGCGAGGAAAAAAAACGGCGGAAAGTTCTGTGAGTATGTGAGTGTGGTGGGGAGAAATGGGAAGAGAAGTTGGCGAGTTGAGGTGGCGAGGGGAATTTGTTTGAAAATGAAACAGGTAACGGGCTAACAATGGCGGTCTGTTGGAAAAATGCTTGGGATACATCTGGGGAGCAAGATGTTCGGGTTTTGTGAGCGGGGGGGGAGGGGGCATTTATTTTTGGGTGCCTTGTTGGCGCGCACGCGTGAAGGAGAACAAGTAACTGAGAGGAGATGAAAGGAGAGTGAGGGTTTTCGGAGAGGGCTTCACATGGGCCGGCAGTAGCTATAGAAGGAGGAGGAGGAAGAAGAAAACCCGGTGTAGGGCGAAAAAGGGTTCCCTATGAGGAAGGGGAGGGTGTTAACCTGCGTGTGAAGGAAGGGGTGCTAGAATGTCGCGAAATTTCTTTGAAAAAATCCTTGTTATTTTAGAAAATGAAAATTAACTTCTCCTGGTAGTGTGCGACTCAATCTTTGAGTTGCTGTGAAATAATTAAAGAAGCCTATTTCTGCAAAAATTTATTCGTCTACTCATCGCATGAAAGAGATTATTTTAGAGGAAAATAACTAGAATAGTATTTTGGTATAACTTAAGGATGAAAAACTAAGATAAGTAAAATGTTTGATCTCGTCTTACAATCTAATCGTTAATGATTGCATCGATGTTATCTTACAGGTAATAATCGCTAGACAGTCACCAGAAAGAAATTAATATTGGTAAGTTTCTTTTGGTTTTCTGCGATTTAACTAAACTTTTTTAGCAACAGTTTCGCCGTGCTATTCTGCCGGCTTCGTCAGGCATTCTAAATCAACAATCCACAGCAAAAGGCATCAGTTATCAAGACCCTATTTGATCGCGCTCTCAGAGTTTCGGATGCTGATTCCATCTCTGAAGAAATAAAACATTTAAGGGAGACACTGAAGGATAATGGTTATAGCTATAAGTTAATTGAACTAGTTAGAAATCAGAATCCTAAGGAGAAAGAGACATCTAAGCCTTTGGGATATGCTATGCTACCTTACATCGCGGGAACAACAGATCGCATAGGTAAAATCATGAAGAAGCATAACATCCTTACAAGATTTAACACCACCTACAAAGTTTATGATCATCTTAGAGGAGCTAAAGATCCATTATCTCCCACAATGCACGAAGGCATATACGAAGTTTCTGTAGTTGCGTAAAATCATATGTTGGTCAGACAAAGAGAGCCATAGGATGCAGACTGAAGGAACACGAACGGACTATTTGGAAGAAAGATTGGTATCACTCTGCCGTGACTGATCACACACTTTTAGAAGGTCACAATATTGACATCAAAAGGGCGAAAGTTTTATGTAAAGAAATTAGCTACTATACACGGATCATCAGAGAAGCCATTGAAATAGAAAAAAGACGTAACAACCTAAACAGAGAAGATGGCTACAAACTTCCTTATACGTGGAAAAGACTTTTGAAAAACTAAAGTAGGTATTAATTAATCATACTGTACATGATAACCACTTAAGTTTGTTTATTTATTTTTTATTGTTGATTTAGAATGCCTGACGACGCCGGCTGAATAGCACGGCGAAATTGTCGCTAAAAAAGTTACCAAAATTAAAATGAACTGCGAAAATCTACGAAAAAAGTTCAAAAAGACATTAATAGTTTCATGAGTCAAAATCGAAGTTGTAGGTGTAATTCATAGCCTTGAATTAATATTTATCCGATAAAATAATAATATATGAACGGCGTAACAAGAGGAAAGTGGGTATTCATATAGTATCGATATAATGGCTTACAGTTCCTCCCTGTATTGGTGTTACATGAAAAGTAGTAGTTTGTCGTGTTTCTTTAGTTTCTACCTACTTAAATTACTATTCCGGCTTTGTACTAATGTAGAAATGGCCGAAATTTAAACCAGATATTACTTTTTCATCAGGAAAAACTTTCTTTTGGCTGCATCAGCTAAAATGTCGCTATATCATATCCTGTAAATTTATGCTTTTGTTCTGGTATTTGTCTCATTAAACTTTCTGGTGATTTTCTCGCACTGAAACCTTTTTTTTAAAGTCCGTTTTAACTCTGCCTGGATCTCTTTACCTTATTTATATATTTTGGTTATATTTCTTTATGATTTTTCATTTTTTTAAAGCAAAATTCTGGCCGTTCTTCACAAGATATTTGTTTAACAATTCCGTAAATGTTTGCATAAAGACTTTAAAAACCTGATTTTTATAATATGTATGTACCTAATAATCCGACTTACATAAGTTATTCTCGTCTATCGACAGTTATCTTGCCAATAAAAAACTTCCTATAATGAATGAGTCCGAAGCATTTAGCATCTCAGAGAGAGAACGTTCATGCACATTCGATTAGTCAATCTGAAAAATCTTAAAGGAAATAAGATCACTATTAGAATGAATTGAGTGAACCAAAATTTACTGGAATTCAAAGGGATATTAAAGTAATGATACCCTTTACCCGCCTTAATCACCCTAAAGCAATGCTTACTATGCAATTATAACTTTGTGCAATATTTTTTTACTCTTTTTAACGAATATTTGGCCAAATTTCTCATGTATTTCAGTTGATATCAACTCGCGGTGTTCTATTTTTCATGCAACTTCCTGTAATTGAACTCTCGTATTGCGGTATCAATTGAAAGTAATAACGCTTCGTAGTGTCAACAGCTCTACAAAAAGTTTACCACGTTCCAATATATATCCATTTCTGCATTTCTAAAGCTCCTAAAAAAATACGAAATTTAACATTATGTAATTGAAAATGTTACTCGTAGTAGAAAGCCGTGTAGAAACTATCAATATGTCAGTGAGAATAGAAAGACGGTATATATGATTATGAATTTAGAAAAAAGATTATTCATGTGGGGAAAGAGAGTAAAATATGATTTGTTGCATAATAAATCTAAATATTCCTCTAGAACCCACCGATTGTACGAAGAAATAGGTCTGTCGTGCAGCAGCCATTATTGACTTATTTTCCTTTCTAGAAATTCTAAACTAGAAGGTTTTTTGAATTGAAATTTCAATACCTCTTGGTGGATCCAAATCCGATGAATAATTCTGTTTCAAACCTTCTCCCCTTCATCTGTTCTTAAATTCGTCGCATTTCTAGACTTTACGTTATTATTAATTCATGCTATCAAATTTGAGGGGAAGTGCATTCCTCGTATAGCTATATGAGTAAAAACATCATCGAGTATATGGCATGATAGTTAAATGTTAAAAATTTTATCCGAATTTTACAGAGAACATTTTACTTTACTTCAGAGAAAATACTTTTTTTGTATGTATAAATCCTTCTTTGATTTAGAGATATTATCACGATGAAGTTTCATTGATGACTAAGTAAACTATTAACTAAGTGTATGCACGTTGTAAAAACTAATGACAAGTGTAGCATTAATTTTTAATACCATTCAAGAATTCATAATGAATAAAAACACTTGTTAATCTTCCACATGTGGAAGTTGTATTCATATAGTTTTGTAATAACGGCCGGCCTTGGTGGCGGTGGGGTAAATTCCTCGCCTGCTAACCCGAAGGTCGCTCGTTCGAATCCCGCCGGGGGAGGATTTTTCACCTCCCAGGGCATCGTTGTTTGTGCTTGTCCATTGTTGTTAGTTACAATGCTTGATGTAAAAGGCCAATGAGGCTGTGTTCAGGATGATATTAAATAAATAAATAGATTATTAATCCATGAAGTCAATCATTACTCCGCCAACATGAATTGAAACTTCGTTTCTTGCAACAAAAATATGGTCGAATAGCTTCGCGGGATTTTTCCATTAATGGAGTGAAATACTTCCTCTGGTGAATCATATTGTTAATATCTATGACATGATATTTCTCTGATAAACTCTTTTTAAAATGCAGAGGAATCATATAGAGTTTCATTTAAAATTCTAAAATGAGATAAAATTGAAAGTCGTGCTGTTTTTAAAAACTTAGTTGCTTAGTTAAAAAAGACGTGAATTGTGCGCATATTTGAACTCTCTAAGGTCTTAAGGAGGTACCGCCGCGACTGTGTGAGTCAAAACAAATACTAAATTCCACATTTTTTATATTTTGTCCAAAAAAAACCTGCTTTCACTGATGAAATGCGTTACCTATAGAAACCCATAAGTAGGGAACAAATTTTTCAGATTATTCCACGAATGCATTTTAAATGAGCACTTTTTTCCAGCCATAGGAGCCAGCCGACTGCAGCGCTATTTCCTACGAATTACCGCATTTTGACTTCAATTACGGCAGTAATTCCTTAATAACTAAAATAATGAGGAGGTAAGATGCCTGTATTACATTTTTATTCAATGGATTATTATTATTGGATTATTTCCTCTGGATTATTTCCTTCTTAAAAATAGTTTTCCGCAAAAATGGCATTTATATTTTATGAAAAAATATTATTATCCCCCGTATTTCTCTCATTCCCCCATTGAACACCATGTAATTTAAAGTTCAATTATAGAATGAAATAGCGTGGAAAGGTATTATTTTGTTGTTAATATCAGATGAAGGACAAATTTTTCTACAAGTAGACAGAATATGAATAAAATTACATTTAAGTCATTAAACGGTGGAACCACCTTAAGGTTTGATAACGTATTATGAGAGTACACTTTGCAGAAATCTTCTCCGAGTCACTCGTTTCCACATTCCTAATCCAGCGAGTCTTGACACCTTGAGGCAGAGGTTCATAGCACTCATTGTGTAATGCTGTAGGATTCTGCGGAGCGGAATGAATCAGAGGGATGGGAGTGAGTTTAGAGATGAAGTGGGCGGAGGTGAGGCCGGAGTTTGCGAGAGTGACAGGAGGTGCGGCGGCGGCTTCTATGAACACGGACTCGAATAGGGAAGGGATTCTCGCGTTACGCCCGAAAGACCGAGTTGCTGCTCTCAAGCGATGAAACCGTCGGCGATGAAATTGCGGGGGCTTTGAGGGGGGAGGGGTCAGGTTCGAGGAGGACGAGGAGTAGCCGACAGGAGTGTCTGAGGAGAACAAATGGGCGAGGATTTTGGGAGTGGGATAAAAGCATTGCGGGAGAATGACTATTTCGGACCCAAGAGAGAAGGGGGCAGAGGTGGCAAGGAAGAAGGAAAATGCGGTAAGTGTCGGAGTGGGTCAGGTGAAAATATGTGCCATCATAGGGCTCACTCATGTGAATGAGAAACAGGCGAATGCGGATGTAAGAGACCGAGGTCGTGTGTGGGATACTCTTTCAAGGAACGGTGGAAACCAAAGAGAGTGAGGTTGGCGGGTTGGAAGTAGGACTAAGCTGGAAGTTTTGTGTCAAGAGATGACGAGGATGAAGTAGAGATAGGGGATATGTGGGATTAAGGGATGGTCCTGGCGATGATTTCCTGGCGGATGTGGATGTGACAGAAAGATGTAAAGGTTTAGCGATGCTTAATGCCGGTGCAGAGGGTCAGAGGGACTTTTCCCCACGTGTCGACACCTCATTCCAGCGCCACCGTATGAATATTCACCCATTCCAGTCCCTTCCAGTGTACTCCTACCCTCCGCTCTTTCCGCCTTCTGACGCTCAGAATTTTCCATCCACCGCTAGAGGCGGTAGAATTTCGCAGCTCTTTTCGGCGAGCGCGAACAATGGGGGACCTAAAATTGTACCCTGGCGTACTCGCGCTGCCCCTTTGCCGCTCCGTCTACACACGCCGTCTCTCCTCCCCTCACTTCAACTCACTTTTCTCGCAAGATAATTTTTTTTGCAAACTCAGTTTTCCGGGTCCTTTTCTTGGAACAAACGAGGACAAAAGGAAGCGATTAGCTGTTTCCACATTTCTGGCCCAGTCCGTCGGCGTAATCCCGATGGGAATGCAAGCAAGTTGGTAATGCGAACTCTTGATTTTTTTGTTGGTCAGCTGGCGCAGAAAACAAAGGGATTCCCCGGGTGGATTGCGATGTTTCTCGCTCGTGGTGTCCGCTAACCATATATTGAGCGAACTTGAGATTTGACCATACCGCAACCGGTTGAGTAGCTGTGAATTTCAATGGTTGTGAGCCCGTTATTTCACGCCGCAAAATTTTATGCCACACAATGAGTTCTCGGGAGTTGATTTACGATAGTGTGGCCATGTAATACCCCATGGGAGTGACCGACAAACGCCCTATCTTTCATATGGCACAAGCCTGAGGATGATATTTTAGTATTTAATGTTCATAAATTTTCCTAGGTGATAATTTGTTGTGATCTCGTATCTATGAAATTATCTCGTAACCAAGTCTGATATCTTCCGAAATCTAGCTGCCCTGCTTGCAAAAGTAGTTTGCAAGTACTTGCTCACTGCGTAAATATGATTTAGAAAATTATGTATATTCTTTATCTCTCGTAGCAGTTCTTCCGACTATAAACCTTTCAAAAACATGACGACACACCATTTTAGAAAGATTTTCTAAATGTTGTTTAATGTCACGTTTATGATTTGAAATGTTAATCAACTTTTGCATTTTTTTAACGCTTTTTTATATTAATGCTGTTATAAAATGTTTACTTCTTTGCTTATAACTCGTTTGTTGATTGTACACAAGGACTACGTTGACAGCTAAGGAAAGGTGCGGCATATATTCCACTCTCAAAATTAAACAACCTCTACTCCAGCTACGCCATCACAGCTTTAGGATGAGGTGGTTTTTGGTGTAGAAGTCTGCAAGGTGAATTGAGACAGCCGAAGCACTTTGGCCGTGTGGGCCTAAAGTCAGGACTCGTGCATATTAGAGTATGAGCTTCGATTCATAAGTATTGAGATGTTTTCCTGGAAAATTTGGTTGCGAATAAGACTGTGTAATATGTGTTGGTCTTAAGCGGAAAGTTACTGGGAAGTTTAACGGAAGGTTACTAGTTAGTATTATTAAAGTTACTGGGAAAACAAAATGATGCCGGGAAAGTTGATGTAGGAGGTTTAAAGTTGCTATTGTACCTTGAATTCCATGATTTGAATAAGAGGCAATTCAGGCCGATTTAAGGGTAGAATAAAATCTAGAAGTTTAATATGCAAATACATTATGGAAAAATACATTTGAAATGAATATACGATGCTCTTCAAGTAGTTTTCGATTGTTTTCTGAAAAGTACCTCTTCTCAGTGTTCAATCAGGTGTCTTAGTGTTCTCTCATAGAAGTACCTTTAAGTTATCGGTCCCAAAAAAGTGAACCTTAAGGCTCTCAAAAATGCATCACTCCAGATCGTGCTTTTTTGCAAATCGTGCAGATTTTGGAGGCCTCGAGATGGAAAAATTTAATTCGACTTCTTGCTGTGAAATACTGCAGTTTTAGGAGGTGTTTAACTACTTTATTGTGTTAGGTCTGAGATTTAATTTAACATAATTACCCATTTTTCCTTTATTTCGTAAACCTTTCCCAAATATCGGTTAATCAAATGAAATCAGAAAAAAACTCCCGCAACCATGGCGTGAATGATGAATAATCATCCTCGAAGGGATTTGAATCCAAGAGATTTGTTTGCAAAGAGTGTACCTACCCCGCAATCAGAAAGTATTCTAATTGAAGATAAACTTCTTCCGGGTATAACACCGCGTAGGTCCATTGTTCTGGGACGACAGTTTCGCCGGCGTTGCAGTCGGCTTCTTCAGGTCAGTGAAGTGTGGATGCAGTATGTTGGCCGCCTTATCCGTAGGGGTTAGGTCACTCGTGATTGGCTGTTGCTGTTTTCCTTTTTCCCGCGCAAAACGCGTTTGCAGGCATTGGCGAGGAAATAGCCATCTTCCCTACTGAAATTGTATTCATTCTTGCTTATTTCAATGGCCTCCCGTATAAGAAGTGGGAAATATCTCCTTTCTTCGGAAATGAGCTTGAAGCTAGTATGAAAATTGATTAATTTGAAGTGATTTAGAACATTGGTTGCTTTATTACCGCATAAAATCCTTTCTTACGGCTCCACTGGTGTGAATTTCCTTAACGCTCCGTGAAAATTTTGTACGAGAAAAATATTGCAGTGTTTTTCTCTCACTTGCCCCAGATGATAATCTTTCCACTCGGTGATAATTGCTGGTTTCAAGATGGAAATAGTTTCTTTGAAGAGCTCCCCAAAATGTGCGTTCCATGCATCCGATCCCCAAACCACAAAACGCTTTTGCCAAAGGGAATGCCTGGAACTGAAATATTCGCCGAAGAGCTAGCTCCCCTCTTCGACGACGGAAAGGTTTCGAGGACGAGCGTTTAAGTGGAATCGAGGCGTATCGCCTTTCATTCGGGTTGGGAAGGGAAGGAGTGATATTGTGTGTGTGTGTCGGAGTTGGAAGGATATGAGTGGTGGAACGGCATCGAAGGGGATGGGAGGTTAATAACTGGTACTGGAGGCGGAGATTTCGGGGAATGAGCTTGGTGTGATGGGAAGCGGGAGTGAAGAGATTGGGGGTAAGGAGGGTACGAATCCTGCAGGGTGGGCTGTGGAGGATGGAGAAGAAGGGTTGGGTGGGTGGATTTTGGGTGTTCGGAACGGGAGGGCTCGGATGATTCCGATTCAGGACCGACTCGGCGGTGGCGGCGAATGACTTGAATAGTCAAGATGGTGAAGGAGAGTTGGAAGGGGTGGGTGGAATGTGCTCAGGAGTTGGGGCAGGGGGGGTTGGGGAGAAAGTAGATAATCGTTTGTTTTGAAGAGCGGGGCGTGCTACGTATTCTTCATCGGTACGACCCCTCCCACCGTTGGGAGGCTCTATACAAATCCGCGCTTGGAAGCGATTAACAATACAATGAGAGGGAGGGAGGTAGTGTTGACGCTATTTTCGGCTCACACCCCCTTCTCTCTCATCATTTTCCTCCCACGCGCATCCCCCACACACACAAACCCTGAACCCTGTTTCCCAACTCCATGCCCGATAGGGTAAAGGGGGCGGGGAGGTTGCCTCTCCTTGCCTGCTAGTCGACAGCGGATTGGATTCAGACGAGATAGAGGGCAGGAGTGGTGTCCCGACCTCGTTTGCTCCTTCCTCTTCCTACTCATACAATAATAATATAATATAATAATAAGTAAGTTTAATACTCCATACACAAAATGCATTTCAATAGCAAATTTTGAATAACTTTATGTAGCCTTGAAGGAGAACCTGTTTTAAGGCCACCATCAAATAATAACACGTAATGAGATATGGCTCATGTAGTGAGGCCAAGACAATTACCTAACAATGTAAGTTGTTTACCTTAAGAAGCTACTTACTAACAGTTTATGGAGTTATTTATAAAACATTTACTTCAACATTTCCTCCTCATTCTCTTTGGCTCGAAGACACTGAACATTTTTTGATAATATTGTTACGCATATTACATTACATTATCAACAGGAGATCTGTTTAAGGCTACCATTAAATAATAAAATGTTATGTTTTCACTTTAAACTTACATTAATCTCATGTAGTGAGAATAAGACAATAACTTAACAATTTAAGTGCGTAAATTAAGAAGCTACTAAATTTGACTTATGGAATTATTTATAACACATTTACAACAATATATACAGCATTGGAACTTGAAGAACACTAGGAAAATATGAACCAATTGTAAAAAAAGTAAAATGTAGAAAATTGGGGGTTTAATAATAGGTACCCCAAATATTATTGTAATTGAAACGATAAAGAGGAACTCCGCTATACCCTTTCAAGGGAAGTCGGAGTGGGAGGGAATTGGTGTTCCAATTCTCTCCCTTTTAATTAATAAAAAAATATATACAACAATGTTTCCTCTACACTCTCTTTGGTGAGAAGCCAAGAATGAACATTTTTTGAAAACATATTCACAGACTTACAATTAATACATGAATGGGGTAATAGATTGTATACCTTTGGTCCTACATACAATAAACATCTTTTAAATATCGTCAAATTAGGTTTTGGTAAGGGTATACTTTTTATACGCAGGGTAAAGGGAGAAGGCAGGCTCAGAAATATTCCCGAGTTACCACTTCTAGTATACAAACACCGTAGAACCTTATTACTAGTTATTAGTATTCTCTTTCTCCTTCTGCAGCTTCCATACTATGCTTCCTGTTCTTCGTTCTCTCTGGCTATCGCCCAGGTTTGCGTAGTCTACATCCGCATCTACTTACTAATGTATGAGAGAATCTCTCCGGCGACGGTCTGCCACGATGGAAACTTCGTTTCCCGCTCAGTTGCTGAAGTTAAGCATTGTCTAACTCGGCCCAAATTCTGAGGTGTGGTTCTCCTATTGCCGTTGCCCCTGTTTGCAAGTGGCAGACAACAAGTGCGAAATGATCTTAACCACCGATGTAGTGTAAACCATATTTCTACTACAAGAGTCTCAGGCTTGACTTTGTGGGATCCTTTTGCGTCCTTCTTCCTAGTAGAAACTTCCATGTATTTTCCGCGAGGATATTTGAGGAGATTCTTGCTTTGTGGGAAGGAAAGTTAAATTTCCTGATGCATTACATAAATAACTGCCACTTGTTCTAAATCCTTTGAACTGGTGCTCTCACTATATTTCTCCCTAGCATCTTTCCCCTGGTGAAAAGTTCAACTTTGTCCTTCCAAGAATCTTTTAAAATTAATTACAACTAACTGCATTACAACTTACAGGATAATCGCACCTTGTTAAAAATGGTGTCTTTATTTCAGTTTCCATTCAAGCTTTGGTTACCTTATCGTAATTTACCCTCAATCAGTGTCTTTGAAAGTATAAAAAAATCTGGTTATTTTTTCACATCTCATGCAGCAATATGCTTAAGTGTCAGTCCATCATTGCTCATAGTTTTGTTGCAAATAATGGATTGAGTACATTTATTTTCTTGTTGCTAACTTTCTTGTGACTCTGAAATCGAATTGAAAATATATTTACTAAAGTACTTGCATTGCAATACACCTTATCATATTCAGGCTAACCGTATTCGGTCAAAACCGCCTCACATTTATACCTAAAGTCACGAATTTGCACATATGTAAATATGTTTGGCGAAAGGAAAACACGTCACGAGTTGTCAATTCACTGTACGTGGGCTACATGGCAAGAGTAAATCATTAAACTAATATTTTTCGATATTTCTTATGAAAATTTTACTGTGCGTTGTGGAGGGGACTTAATCCATTTTCCCACTAGGACTCGGAATTTCCGTTGCTCTACTTTTGCAATGGTCCTCTAGTTTATTAATATTTAGAATCACTCAATTGGAGCAAATACAGTGTAGAGGTCCTAGGGGGCGTGATATTTTTCAATGACGTTTCGTCAATGTAGCCAAATTTTCCTTTTGATTGATAAATATCTAGTTTTCAGTCACAACTTGTGTTAAATATATTTATATTTTGGATAACTTGTAAGCTTGGAAACTTATCCTGATTTTTTTTTCAATTAACACACACATGCAGTGTATATATACTCTCACCAAAACAACCCGAGACACTGTTTATAGCTGTGAATTCTATCATTTAAGGTAATAAATTCCTGATTCTAGGAAAAATTTATTCTACGGCATTGCTAACATTTTTATCACCTACCTAATTTGATCTGGTAAATTAAAAAAAATAGTTTTCTTTTCCAAAGACTAAACAAATATTTTTATCTTGAGCAGTATACTATTTTAACTTATACACATGCCGTTTTAATTGCATCTTGGAGAATCATTCACATTATTATTTGCAAAGCCTCTTGGTCCATCTCTTTCCCAGCAATTAACTTCTTTAATCATTAGTGAGCATCTCTAAGTTATGGCATTCCGTGTGTACCTTTGTTCTTTCGCCAAAATTAAGAATTTTGATTAGTGTACTAAAGTTTATCTTCCTCTTCATAGTTTTAGCTAAATCCACCGCCATAACTTTTTGAAAATCATTTTAAAAATTGCAAGTTCATAGAACTCTCAATTATTTTTTCGCCCAATCTTTGATATTTAATCATTTTTTGTAATTTTTGTGAAAAAACTGTATGTGTATTGCAACAATGTATAGCCACCCTTTCACAATTTTCATGAGTCTTTCATTTTTCCCATGGTTAATTGTTGAATTGGTCATTATGAAATATTGTATGTAATGCTCATTAATGTTAAGTAATACCATAGCCGTTTGTGTGGTTTCTTAGAGCTGATGTTGTATTACGAAACCTTACTGGTCTCTTAATGCCTTTACCAATACTCCTAAGTCGGTTGAAGGGATTGGGAAATATGGAGAATTGATATTCAGCAGAGTTCAGAATTCAAGTGGGTGGGGAGGCAACTGTTTAAAGTGATATCTCGGTTTCAATCAAGAGGGATTTTCTCCCTTGTCTTTGAATGCGTCACACGTCAGTTTTCAGGAGAGGTGGTGAGGGATGAAGGAAGAGTGCGGGATGATGAGGCTCTTGGAACCGTGGTTTGGAACTTAAAAGAGGTCGGCTGAAGTAAATTGGCGGTTACTGCGGTTGTGACTACAGCCTATCTAATCACTTTTCTCACTCCAGAATAATAGGAAGGTATGCCGTACTTAGCATTAATATTCTGGTTGAGTAGTTCATCTATTGTGACAAGTTTCGCCTTGGAAGTAGAAATTATATCATAACCTGTGCGAAATCTGTGTAACGGTGAGAGAAATTTTGTTGGGTAGAGCTAGATTATTTGGAAAGAGGCATCGTGTCCTTGTAAATATGTACTTCAGGGCAGTATTGCGTGTGTTAATGCAGCTTGACTGTAATGTTACACTCGATGCGTCCATGTTTTCCTATCTGTAAATAATATAATCGTGGAACGTGAGAGTGGATCATGCCTCGCCCAGGAGCTACGGAGTCAGTTTTAAGCGTTGATTTCGGTGATTAATTAATTTAGCTCAATTAAATTCATGAATATTATCTCAGCCATAATTATTTTGATCGGCAATGGTCATAACTATGTGACTGCAGAAATCATATTTAGCGTTTTTTTACGGCACTGTATCCATTACATTTTTTTTAAATTTATGTATATTAATAAATATCAATTTACAACGCTCTCCGGTGTTTTTAGATTTTCAACCATAGATCTTCTTCCTGCTCTCTCTCTCTCTCCTATAGCCCTTTGTTGAAGTCATCTATTCAACTTCTTCTTGGTCTTCCAGGTTTTCTTCTACCATATGGTTTTCAATTTATTGTCTGTTTCGGGAGTCTATTTTCGTCCATCCACTGTACATGGTCATGCCATACTAATTTATTTATTTATTTATTTTATTACCCCTGAAAACAGCACATATTGGCCTTTACATCGGGGTATTTTAACAATCAACAAGGGACATGCACGCTGGGAAGTGAAAAATCCTCCCCAGGCGGGATTCGAACCCGCGACCTTTGGGTTAGCAGGCGAGGACGCTACCCCACCGCCACCGAGGCCGACAATATTGTTTATTGTCGGCCGACAATATTGTTTATTGTTTACAATAATTGTTTATTCCTTGTTCCATCTGCTACTTTGTATGTGATTCCCATAATTTCTCTTATTCTATGATTGGTTTTTATTTCTATTCTTGACTGACGCAAGTCTCCGAAAATCCATTTCAGTAGATTTCAGTATTTTTTCAGTTCTATTTTTATCGGCCGTACTTCACAACTGTAGGTTGTAATGCTTTTCACATAGGGGTTATAAACACATTTTTATTTTCTTTCGTCATTTTTCGGTCCCGAAGTAATCTGTTTATTGAGGATATTGCTTTTCGTCCTGCATAATTCCCGTCTTCAATCGTGGAATCTATTGTTCATTCTCGTGAACCTTTCATTCTCAAATATTTTTATTCATCTCATCGTTTAATACATTCCCTGTTCTCAAGGATACAACGTTTTTCTTCACCAGTGATACACATACGTACTGTCTAGTCTGTATTCACTTCGGGAAACCATGTTTTATATTTCTCGATAATTTCCGTATCATATAATTTAAGTCTTCGTAATCCTTGGCGACAACTACCTGATAATCTGCAAAGCATAAGGCATACACAGTGGGGTTTATTTACGGAATTTCCATTGATCTGAATTTGCTCTTTCATTTTTCTAATATTGCTTGAAGGTAGACTTTAAATAGCGTCAGTGAAGTGCAGCATCTCTGTCTTAGTCCTTTTGTTGCTGTAAATCGCGGTGTTAGCTCTTTTCCAACTTTATTTTTTTCTGACTGACTGGCTATACAGAGCTTTGACGGCTGTAATGATGTTAATGCTGATGTTCATAGTTTATAATGCTTTACAAAGTTTCAATAGAAGGACATGGTTGTTTCCTTCCTTGAAATATGATGTACAAATGAATTTCCTGGTTTCTTGCTGGTTTTTTTTATCTATTATCTGGGTGAGAGAGAATATATGATCAACTGTCGACCTGCCTACTCGAAAACCCGCTTGCTCTTCTGACTCTATTTCCCTATTCATTTTCTAATATATTCTTTATAACTCTTCCATATACCCTAATAATAGAACTAGTTACCCCTATTCCGCGTAAATGTTCATGTTTAGATTCTTTCGCCTTTTTTGTGTGTGGTAGTCATATAAGAGATTTTCCATTCTGTTGATATTGTACTCCAGTTTAAGCATTCTTCGGATAGTTTTCTGAGGTGTTCATACAGTTTTGTGGTGTCCTATGTTTACATTTCTGCAGCAAAATCTCTAGGTCCTGCGGCTTTTCCATTTTTTAACGTTTTACATATTTTCTTTACCTCCACCAACTTTAATATTATTGGTGATCCTGTTGTTATTACATTCGTTACATTAGAATCTTCTTGGTTTTGAAATTATTTTCTGTTTTTATTCAGTAGTTTCATAAAAATTATTCAAATTCCTGTGGTCATATTTTTGATAATATGTCTTTACTTCTGTTTTTTCTAAGATTATTTTTTATCTCCAGCTCTCTGAGATACCGGTGCCTCCTAAATATGTGTGTATTGTTGAAAAGTTTCTTTCCCGCGTATTTTTTTCAAAAATATTTTAAATCACTAGCTTTCGATTTATTAAATATTCTACCTTGTCTTCTAGATTCCTAGTATTTAAATATCTTTGGTACGTTTTCCTTTTATGTTCCATTTCGGCTTAAGGTGGTTTCAGCGAGATAGATCCCTAGTCATAATGGAGACCATATTCAAATTTTATTTTTTTATTTCAGCGTATGTAAGAAGTACGAAATAAATATTGTAATATTAATGGCGCAAAGATATATTTATTTATGATCAAAATTCGCAGTAATTAAATAAATAAAGCTACATAAGTCTCTAACTTGACTAATTTTTTTCCGCCGTACGGCTGAAAACCCTTCAAAACAGAAGGTTTTTTTTGCGATTCTGTCAAAATTACTGTAGTGAGTAATAGACTATTTTTTATAAATACTTGAGAAAACGTGCAATCTACACACCGTTAGTTTTTTGACGAAATCTAGGTGCGAGAAGTTCCTAATTTGTTTAATATTCTCTCTCTGGAGCGCAAAGCCATAATCTATCCCATGTTAAACAGTTTTCATTTTCAGGCAAATAGTTCGAAAAGTAGTTCGGCAAGGGGTTGATATTTGGATATCATTGGAAAGATGAGAGTTTTTTATTTAAATTGAGGCGAAATTCATCAAATTCTAGGTGAAGTGGTTTTTCGCTCAAACCACCAATGTAATCCTTCCATCAGTAAGGTTTTGGATTTTTATTTTTCTCTTACAAGCCCAATACTTCAAAGCCCGCTTCATGGATACTCTGTTTAATGTATTCGTAATATTCGAATGTGCTGTAAAATGTACAATTTCGAAGTTTATCATCCAGTCGAATTTGATAAAATCTTTTCGTAATTACCTGCTCTAGATTTTTCTGGTTGCACCTTCGTCGTTCAATCTGTGGAGTTGTATTGTGCTTTTGTTTGTATTCTTCATTTTTCTTTCTGATTGGGAATCACACTTTTGAACGAAGTAAGCAATGGTCACTCCCGCTGTTTGCACTTCTACATACTCTTACGTCTTGAACTTTAAGTTCTTTTCTCGTGAGTTTTCTTTCTAAGTAAGTTTTTGTTCTCGTTATTTTGTTATCTATTATTGATTTCAAATTTCTTGTTTCTTGTACCCATTTGTGAATGGATTTATGATTGTAATATCCGTTTTAAGATTCTGTTTACAGAAGTCCCGAAGTACTTAAAACAATTTTATGTTCTCAAAGGAGATAAAAATATAGTTCTCCGTACTGTATAGGCACTGGGACACGGATATTGCTGCATCTAGTCTAATCTACCCTAAGAATCTTTTACCTTTCGTCTGCAGATAGAAACTTTACAACCATGAATATGATTGTATCACACTTATGAGATACATTGCGTGCAAAATGTATAAAGAAATTGTACAAAAGCTGTCATTAGTGCTAATGTCTGACGATTCAACGTTGATCTGATCCGGAGAGAGAATTTGTGACATCTGGCACCTCATTGAGACAAACCGATGAGAATAATAAGATTATAATTGTTAATTATATAGTCAGTGATTGGAAATATTGGCCACTTAATTCTCTTCGAGTGGGTATGAAATACTTTTTTATTTGTTTAACACACAAATCGTAATTCAAGTAAAGGTTCTGAAGTACAC
This sequence comes from Pyrrhosoma nymphula, assembly GCA_963573305.1. Lineage (NCBI taxonomy): Eukaryota > Metazoa > Arthropoda > Insecta > Odonata > Coenagrionidae > Pyrrhosoma > Pyrrhosoma nymphula. Next base: position 18,503,049 of record OY754330.1, on the reverse strand, counting down.
ACTGAATCGAAACATGCTTTAAATTCTCTAATTACGACTGGTTTTGTGGAGAAAAAAATCTTTCTGTAGGCCTACCAAATGGTTTTCAGGTAAAACTACCTTGTGATTTCAAATCAATTCGTTTACGAACCTTGAGTTGTAGAAGAAAGGAAGACAGCGTTTTTATATTTTGTTTTCTTGGTGCATATCGAAAGATATGAGTTTTTCAGCTAGTAATAACAATAAAAATTTTATTTCATTACCAGTGAAATTAGGGCATTGGAGTCCTCTCTTAAAATTTATTCACAAAAAGTTGAACGCGCAACTATTTCTCGAGTTGAGAGAAATCCGACCAGGGGTGTCATTCTGTAATTCGTCGGTTCCGTACCGATCGGTTGGGCTTCCTAACCAACCGACCGGTTGAGATTCCCTACCGACTTGGACTCAGCCACCGACGGAGCCTATTTCAGCGATTCTGTATGCAAGTCGGTGCCATTCCAGTCGGTTGGGTAACTCCTCCCACAAAATGTTCCCCCCTCCTCATAATTTTCCGAGTGTTTCCGAAGCTGACGGTCACATGCTGTATTCCCACCAATGGAAGACGATAGAAGAAACAAATGACTATCGGAAGCCGCCTAGTGCTCTCGGGGTTGAAAACAACAACAGAAATCAACGATGTCGAAAAGAGAATGATCGTATATTAATTTATGTGAATTTTGAGCAATGTGTATTTGACAATTAAAATAAGTGCATTATACTTAAAGCACATATCTAGTAGCGTCCGTGAGAATATGAAGTATCAGTAAAAGACGTTGAGTGCTACGAGATTAAATGAAGTGTGCGAAGTGAGAATGAATCAGCTGTGATCGTTTTAATCAAGAAATAACTTTCAAAATTTCAATTTAACCTGTATATTGATTGATTATATTTATTAGCTCGTGTGATTGAGATCCGACATTTAACAGCGTTTTGCATTTGGAATTTCTAGTTGCAGAAAAGGCATTACGTGTAGTACCGATATAGTATTTAATCTTCCAAAGATTGATAGAATTGTGCGTTGAAATAAATTGAACAGTGGCGTGATATCGAAAATAGAAAATCCGTGAATGTATTATATATTGTAGGTATGGTATTGAAATATTCTTGTAGGTATATTATTCTATATTCGTGGTTTTAGGACAGTGAAATTGCTGCGCGCTCGTGCCATGAAACATTTATTATGTAATTTTGTGGAGCAAAGTTGAATATAAAATGAATTTAATGAGTGATAAATAAATACATATGGTGAAAGAAATTTAAGTTGAGTGTAGAAGTAAGTAAATTTGCTATTAGCAATCTTGGTTATTGTACGTGTAGGTTACTATTTGCAAGTAGTGTTGTCACCACACCATGGTGTTGTTCAACACATTGTTTCAACATTATTTGATGAATAATCCGAAATTTATTATGATAGAGTGATGATTTACAGTTCAATGCAAAAGATTCATAAAATATATCTCCTCAACTACGAAAATAGAGGCCGGAAGCAAACAAACATCAGCATTAATACGAACTTTCGTTACCCTGGCCCAAAATCGGGGGATAACATAGGTATCGCATATGTGCGAAATCGCCTATTTGCAGAAATCGCCTATTTGCTACTTTAGTGTGTAATCTAGTTAAGTAAGTGACCCCATACACGATGTAAGATTATAATATCAAAACTTTCAACGGGAATCATCCATTTAAGAATAGCCAAACGGCAATAAATGGCATTCACCGCGGACAATTTTTGTCAATTATTATGAAAAATATTCCGGTGACAGTATGCTGAATAGCCTAAATATGGTGGTATTTACGTACAATTGTTAGTGCCAAATAGTAAAACATTTTTAACGGCCAAGAGAATACAATGCAATACTACGGAATTCTAGTTGTGTTGAAGTTTCTCTTATAGATTTACATCACCTTTATGACCTTAAATTCATCGACTTTTGCATTTGCTCTCTTAATAACAAATTACGTCGCTATTACATCCATGAATATATGTTTGATCATTATTACAAGTATCAAATATCCCATTTCAGGCTAAAAATCCAAATTAATTATCGATTTGCTTCGGTGTTTCTCAAGCAAACCGACTGATTCTCCGCCGCACCGACAGCTTTTAGGTGTTGGTGCGATCCACCGATTCACACCGACTGGAGCTCGCCGGCGCACCGATCGGGTGCGTACAGAATCGCACGGCTGCTCTCTCTCGTCGGTGTGACGTCACACCCGACGAAAAGCCTACCGTACCGATCGGTTTGGAGTTACAGAATGACACCCCAGGTGGAATTCGAACCCGCGATCCCTGGATTGGCAAAGGAAGACATGCCATTAAGGCCCCGCATATCAAGACAGATTGGAAGATATATATTTAAACAAGATGGGAGTCTTGTTAATGTGCGCCGATAAGTGTTTGAGAACGAAATTACTTTGTTAATCACATCCACGATTGTTTTGCTTTGATTTTAGTAAAGAAGTTAGTCATATGGAAAAAGTAAAAGATATTGCGTAATAGAAAGTATATATTCTCCTTTAAATCGGCCCTTGATCAATAAATTTGAGCCTGTGAGAGGGCCTTAGGTAGGACTAAACATCGCTGTCAGCATCATATTTCTCCATGCTTACATATTCAATTACATTACTATTTACTATTTCATTATGCAATAATAGTTGTTATTCCCGTCTTTTGGTGTACATGATCTGGGAGGAAACGTTAAATATTTTTAAAAATCTAATTCCTGCTTCACTAGAGAATATTTTTTTTTAAATATGCGTATGCTTATACTGAAATGATTATTGAGCATACATCGTTTGAAGTGCATAGCTTAACAATGCACGGAAGGGCGGGTTCAAGCACCAGAAATAGTGGTTTTCGGATATTATGATGGGGGAAATAAAACAGGTAAGTCTCCTGGCCAGAATAAAATATTAGGTGTACTTAGGAAGGGTATAATGTGGCCTGTTTTATTATTTTCCACTAGATCTGCTCTGCAGTGAAATAACCTTTAATTCCTTTCGTTTCCTCTCTGATCTCTAAAAAGAAAATGTTATGTATATAATATGCCAAGAGCCGAGGCCGATAAAAATATAGAAACAGAAAAAAAGGACACACAAATTGAAACTTCCGATATATCGGTGAAGACTAGCTCCACCTTTCTCTAGGTTAAGAGTAGAAAATTTTTATCGGCCACCCTCTTGGCATATTATAAATTTATCATCCGAGTGATTCTCCAAGAGGTTATATATATATATATATATATGTTGACGTGAAAATTCGTGAATACGCCCATATTTGGGTGACAAGGGCATTCGAAAAGCCCGGGCAAAACCTAGCCCATTGAATTAATAGCCCAATAGCCACCTCTCTCTCCCCACCACTATCCATTCGCACTTACCCCCCCTCCTTCCTCTCTGCCCTTTCTTTCCCAAGGGAACAGAGCGGACTCATCATTCTTCTACCGCTGACGATGGCGTCCTGACGCCGAAACGTACAAGTTTTCTTTTGTGAGTGTCCTTTTTGCGTGTTTCTGTGTTTGTTTAGTGTATCACTGTTTTATTTATGCATGTGCATCGTCGCCGAGAGCGATTTTCTACCAAGACATATTATATATATATATATATATATATATATATATATATATATATATATATATATATATATATATATATAAAACATCTAGGAGAATCACTCGGGTGATAAATATACAATATGCCAAGAGGGTGGCCGATAAAAATATATAAACGGAAAAAAGAACACTCAAAATTTAAAACTTCCGATATTTCGAAGGAAAGTAGCTTCCATCTTTCTCTAGGTAGAGAGTAAGATGGAAGCTAAGCGTGGTAAGCTTCTATTAGAAGCCCTCCCCAAGTCAGCAACTAATATTGAATTGAGGACTCGCGAGATGGCATACATCTGGTTCTTAAGAGCATTTGAATCGCCCGGGCTTAACTTGGCCCACTGACCAATAGCAACCCCTTGCTCACGCTCCTCACCAGTCCCCTTTCCTTCTCCTGTTCCGCTTCCACCCCCCCACCCGAGATAACAGACCACTAGTTAGTCTCTTGTCGCTGACGATGGCGGCTTGCCCGTCGAAACGTCTCGCAAATTATTCTGTGAGTGTCCTTTTAATTTTCGTGTGTCTGTGTTTTAAAAGTATAATTATATTTGTGTTTTTATTCGCCGAGTACGTTTTCTCAGAAGATATATATATATATATATATATATATATATATATATATATATATATAGATCTAAATCTCCGGCAGCAGTGTTGCCTAGCTTGTCTAGCGTTCGGTGTTTTCCCGAACAGGGAAATCAAGGTATGTCGTTTGCCTGATTCAATTTAAATACGTTCTTTCCCCCACACTCTTTGCATGGCAGGTATATGCAATATCGTTTTCGATTGAAAATGATAAAGTATACCCACTCCAAAATCTAAAATATTTTTTATCAACCTAACACTGAATGTTATAATCTGAAATTTTATTTTGGAATTTCACTATGAACTTTATATTGCACGTTCTTATCAATCCAACTAGCTTAGAGGAATCGCGTTGTGCACATTTAAAAAGTATTAAATCTTTTAGCCTTTGTGAAAAAAGATATAGTAAGAAGTTTGATTGGTAAACTATTTTTAAATAATCTTTAATTTACTGTGCATTATACTGTAAGTCTGTTTACCATTTTCTAAAGGCACCTTTTCGCCAGCTCACGTTTTCTGACTTCATCTCATCGGAGAGCAAGGTGAGCTTCGATACACTTTAAATCAAAAGTTCTTGCACCGATGAGATCTTTTCAAATTTCATTTCTACGATGTCTCACGAGTATTTTAAGACCCGAAAGAAAATAATCGGTAGAGGGATTCGCGAAAAATATTGATTTATGTAGTTTATATGGCATTTTTCGATTAGCAAATGTCGGTATTAAAATTCCAGTTAGGAACACGTTCAAAAATTTTCAATTAGAGTAATCTAATATGCATACCATTAAATTGAACTGTAAATAAAAAATTAGAAAAAAATGTAATTTTATTTTCTTGAACCTAGAACGCGAGCAATGATTTAAGTCACTTACTACATTAAACTCCGATTTTACTACCATTCTGTATAGCATACATAATATTAATACATAATCTGTACTATCATTCTTATGCAAGATAAAAGCGGTTACTGTATAAAAAATAATTGTTGTAGATCATATTCAAATAATTATTTTAGAAAAATAAAAAGCCACTACAGTAATAATTGACTTATCGTTTATTCAAACATCAATAATACTAAAAGCCATTGAAATTAGTGCAAACCATTATATTCACAAAATGCACGAAGTAATCTTTCTGTGAATTCTGGATAAGGGATGTCATACTTAATATGCTTTCCTCTTATAGGTTTGAAATCAGCGTGGACAGATTCCACTGACTATTCACTGTAGAAACCAAGCCCTGCTTGCATATTGTCGAAAAAATCGGGCATGAGAAAAAATATTGCGTGGTCTTCAGCTGTTGCCGTATTGGGCATGATATAACTCTCTTTGAATGCGGCTTTGAATCTTATTTTTGAAGTCGGGATCCAAGTTTTTACCCAAGTAGGCATGAACTACATTTATAAAATTTTCAAATACAGATACGCTCTTCAAGCATCCAAAATTTTGACTCCTTGATCGCAGTAAATCAAGTTTTACCAACAATGTTTTGCACAAATTGCCGTTAAAATGTGAACTCCCTTGACGTAAATCGCGAATCACACTGCATGTTTCAGTCCACTGAAGAGCATCTTGCTCTAATTCATTCAATAAATGTTTGCATAATGTGTGAACGACATCTATCATTAAATGGAATACTGACGGAGGAACGATTTCGAGAAATTTTTTATCTTGAGGAGTAGAAATAAGAGGACTGTGGACGCAGTTTTTGTAAAATTTTGAATCTGTTTTCTTAGCTCATGCCGAAGACCATCGAATGTATGTTACTAACGTATTATCTATTATTCTGTACACATCGCAAGTATTTAAATTTTCTTTGGTTTCGTAACACCGGGTACACGAGTAATAACTGATATGCGACATTCTTCCAACCAGAATGTAGGCCAATTTAAGATCGGTTGCGATTATTCCCGCAAAGTTGGTAATATTTGTTGGAGACCAGAGGGATACATTCTCATATTTTTCCTGAGAATTAGGTGCCAAATTTATTATCATTATTTAATATATTAATAAACATAAATTTATAAACAACCGATCCTTAAAGCGTTTAGCGGGAATACCATTTTCTTAAAATCCAACTCCATCATCAATTCCGAACTTCAAATGTTACTTAGACAAAGAACGTTTTTCTTTAATATTCCTGTGTTTAACCCTCAAGATCTATACCGTAGGCGACTGTTTCAGGCGCAGATGAAGCTTTTTCAGCTTTCACGTATGTGAAATCAAACGTTTTTTTGCTAAAATATTTATCCGCACAGTGAACAGAGTTTGGTTTAAATTTTTAAATTTGGTTTAATAACTTTTGCACTTTTTGTGGCTTCGCGTATAACTGGAGCCATTTTCAACGTCTTAATTTGACTCAAATGTAAACTGGTCTGTATTTAAAATAATCATTAGCAGAAAACTGTTTTCAATAAGAGTTTCATTAACTCTTTAATTAATTGATACTCGCAAACGTCTACCGTGTGGTTGATACAACGATATGGTTGGAGATTGCTGTTATATTTCATTTAATTTTATTCATCATTATCATTTTGTTTCAGTAGAGATGACACAAATTTATCTGTAGTTTTTGAATCGGTGCTTTTTAAGTTTCAGTCAAGTTCTCCAAGCGCTCAGTCCAGGTACAATGATACGGAATGCACGTAACCGTACAGGGAATTATGAGGATAGAAATATTTCAAATTTTACTCATCAGGTAATTTAAAAAAAGGATAATAAAAATAACATGAAAATATTTATTTGACATGAAAAAATAAATTTTTATTGACCTGACAAAGTTCTGTTCAATATTTTAAAAATGTTTTAAATATTTTAAATATTATCTATCCTACCCGCAACTTAAAAAATCGTCGTTTCGGCTAGTACACTCTTTCGTTATGCATTATGATCTAGTATATTTCTTGACAGGCTTCAGCACGGAAGATTCTGGCAATCTTACGGTCTTTTCTTCGATGCAGTACAGATCTCGTTTGCAACAGCACAAAACAAGGAGGAGTCGATCAACTGCGTCATTTTATTCAAACTGTTCTCGAACAAGTTTTTTCAATCCTCTCATTATGGGGATTAATGTTTTAGTTTGACCAAAACAGAATAAGGAAATATGTGGGCAATTTTCCTCGTGTGTCCTTGCCGTCGGCATTTTGACTCACCACTGTTGTAAATAAGCAATTGATATGTGTATCCGTGGTAACAAAACAGAAAAAAAAGTTCAAAAAATTTGATTTAAAGACGTTTAATGAAAACTATACGCGATAATCTGTATGGAATACACAAATATCGAATTTTTTCTCGTGAATCCCTCTACCGATTATTTTATTTCGGGTCTTAAAATACTCGTGAGACACCGCACGAGTGATATTTGAAAAGATCTCATCGGTGCAAGAACTTTTGATTTAAAGTGTATCGAAGCTCACCGTGAGAGGCGTTTTATCATTCTCTTGCTGCTCCTCTAAACCAACATTCTCCCATTATATTACGGCCTTCACAATCTGACTACGCCTTATCATTGACCCCATTTCAATTTCTATTCATCCTTCGGGTTCCCTCCATGAACTTTTTCACCCACCAAATCACTACTAGTAATTCTCATTCAATCTCAACTTGCCCTGCCCGGCATACGTTGCAATGCTCCTTTTTCTTTCGTGGCAGGCATACATATACCAAGAACCTTATAAGAGGACGTTTATCTCCTACTTCGATCGTGTTATCAACGGCAGCGAAAGAAATCAAGTTCCAACTAGAGGGGCTGCAACCGCGTGGGAGGCCAAGAATTTCTAGTCTTAAAATGATTGTGTTAAATGGCTGTTGCGGGGTGAGTTTGAGTGGAAGGAGGGAAGAAACTGTGTAGGAGAAGTGTGTTATATGCTAGAGAAGCAACTACTCGATCGCTGCGCCACGTACAGTGGATAAGAGGAAACGGCATTTTTTCACAAGATGGCGGAGAGGAAAAATCGCACTTCTCAGGTTTGAAAGTTTCCCATTCCTAGAGTAAATGATGCATTGTTGTGTTGAAAGTATTTTACAAATGCGCAAGGTTTGCATAATTAGTAAGGTGAATTTTGTTCCGACATCTCTGTTAAAAGTGGGTGAAATTACGAAAACGCTGGCGGGACGAAAGCTCACATTTACCGAGGCCTCCCTCGCAACACCAGCGCATTAACTGGCGACCCGTAATTTAGCAAATGACGATCGGAAGCGCAGCAAGATTTCCGTCCTCATTGTAAGGTTCTTGACATATACAAAGCGGACACATTTACATGTACGAAATAAATGAAATACTATAATTTTTTGTATTAAATTAAAGTTATAACAATTTCTTCAAGTGCTTTTGGATGTACAATATTTTTGGTTTTACCACCCTCGGCAAAATAAAATAAATTTTTGGGATGTACCACTCGTGAGCATGCTACATATAACTGACTATTTGAAAAGCATGCATCCATTGTGGATTAATCCACACACTTGAAGCGATTGACCTTGTTGATGGTCATTGAGAAGTAAAGGCGAACGGGGAATTGTAGTCGTTTGACTACAACTGTTAAATTAGTCACAGAACCTGGCCTCTATATGCTACAGACGTAAACAGCCATTCATGAAATTGATATCAAATAGATAGATATTCACGCCCGGTTGCCAAGGAAATTTCTGTTGTTGAAAAGGAAAACAATTGTTGAATTTAGAGATAAATACGCAATGCTTGGGCGAAGACGAAGCGTATCAGAATATTGAATAAAATAATGAAATTCTGCATTATTTTATGCGTTCTATTATAAATATTTCCATCCTATATATTTTGAGTGCCCGTAATTTAAAAAAGCAAATTAAGATACACCTGCACTGAATTCAATGGTTTTCTTATGGGAGTACATTTTAACAATAGTGGGGTAAAAACAACCCCAAAATTGGCGATTTTTATATTTCATAAACTTTTGCTGGCGCGTGAACTACAACTCACCAAAAATTTCATCGAAATCTGATTGATGGTATAGGAACGCATGCGGGACAAACAAAGAAAAATTCATTTTTATACACAGGAGAAGATTGCATATAATGTCAGATTAAGGACGTTCGATGGTTTCACTAAAAACTCAAGGGAATTCGACGAAACTTGCTGGAAGCATTACCTGATTTTTTTCAGAATTATTTACCGCAGATTCCTTAAGATATTTGATCGAGAAGTGGACAAAAAATTACATGGGTTCTTACATGGGAACACAGGGTACGAGTAGCTTAATTCATCAAAAAGAACCTTTTTCTAGTGAAGAATAATAAAAACAAAAATAATAAAAATATAGTATATCAAATGATTTTCATACATTATTCTATTGATGATTTAAATTATTTTTGTTTTTCTTATTATTAACTGGAAAACGTTCTTTTCGGAGAATAAAGCTAGTCGCACCTCGCGTTCCCATAAGAACCCATGTAATTTCATTCCCACTTCCACATCAAATATCCTAAGAAATCAGCGGTAAATAATTTTGAAAAAATTCAGGTAGCTTTAGGAAAACATAATAATTGCTTCCAGCAAGTTTCGTCGAATTCCCTTAAGTTGAGTGAAACCACCATAAGGGAGTAACCATCCATAAGGGAGCCCTGCTTAGTGGAGCAGCAGACTAGGGTAGGGAAATAAATTTTTCCCTTTTGATCCCTGACCACGTCGTCCTCCTCCTCTTCGCTGTTAAAGCTTCGCCTGGAGGTGATTTCGTCCAATCGGGAAGTGCACGTCGTCGTCATTGCGTTGAGAGCGCATCCGAGCCGTGTGCTTTTGCGGTGTGCCGTGCGATGGAAGGGAGGGGGGAGCAGCAGTCGGGTCGTGCTCCCTAGTGATGGTGCACGCTTGCCTCTTGGCCATTAACACTTTTTGTCCTAAAAAGCAAAAGGGTGCTTGTTGTCTGTCTGCGAAACACCCCCTGGAGGGTGAATTCGTCGGGGAAAAGGGAAGGGAAGGGAGGATTGTGAAGGGGTTTTGGGGGGAATGAAATATTGGGCAACCGCCCCCTTTTTTGGGTGGGAAAAGGGGACCCTTTCTCCTCCTCTCTCCTCCCTACCCATTGGCACCCCTAACCCCACCACTCACACACCCCTTCGACACTCTGGAGAGCCATTGTGCTGGCGTGAAAGCGTCCGGTGACGGGCAAATAAGAAGCACTTAGTGTGCCTTTGCATCTGCATTCCGGTCCACCCAACTCCCACCACCCCCTTCTCACCTGAGAGCAGGGTATTCATTCTCAGCCTCCCCCCCCTAGCCCCCCCCCCTGTTACCCTTTTAACGTTCAGAGGGAGAGAGAGGGAATAACATCCCTCCCTTTGCGTCCGTCGTATTGCTTGCTAATCAATAGCGCCCTCTCACTGCTATCGCGGGAGACAAAACAAAGAGTGGTGGAGAGTGAGTGGTTTATGTAATTTTAGATGCCGTGGTCGGTGGTCAATTTTCAAACCAATAATCATTGTAGAAAACAAACTCGTATGGTTTTGTACGCAGTCATGCACACGCATATCCAGAGATATGCAACAAAGTGATATGTTGCATATCTCAGGAAAAAAGTTATTTTACTTCACTGGGAAATAAACAAAGTTTTCAGCATTTTTATGTTTATTTTCATGGCTCACCGTATCTTAAGGTGGTATGAGCGAGGTTGTTCCCTAGTCATAGTGGAGACGATATTCAAATTTTATTCTTTGATTTCAGCGTCTGTAAGAATTACGAAATAAATATTGTTTTATTAATAGTGCAAATATATAGTTATATATGTCCAAAAATCTTGGTAATTAAATAAATAAAGCTACACAAGTCTCTAACTTGACTCATTTTTTCCCGCCGTACGGCTGAAAACCCTTCAAACCGGCAGGTTTTTTTTTGCGATTCTGGAAAAATTACTGTGGTTAGTAATAGATTAACTTTTATAAATAGTTGAGAAAACATCCAATCTATACACCGTTAGTTTTTTGACGAAATCTAGGTGTTATAAATTTCTATTTCCTTCAATATCCTCCCTCTGGAGCGCTCAGCCATTATCTAACCCAAGTAAAACAGTTTATATTTTCAGGCAAATTGCTCGAAAAGTAGTTCGGCAAGGGGTTGATATTTTGATATAATTGGACAGATGGGAGTTGTATCTTTTAAATGAGGCCAAGTTCATCAAATTCTAGGTGAAGTAATTTTTCGCTCAAACTACCTTAAATGGAAATTGCCTGCCTTTGCTTATTATCAAAGCATTATCGCCGAAATTGTGCTTTTTTTATAGCACTACTTTGGGTATCAGTTGCTTCAGATTTGTATGGCGTTTTCCAAAATAAAGGCGACTTGGCGTGCTCCGGAGATTTCATGGAATACTCTCAGGTTGGTAGAATTTTCCTCTCCGTTACGTTTTTAGTACTTCCGCCATTTATTCGTTGTCTTCCTCCTTGAAATAAATCATTACTTTTTTAGCGGTGACTTCTCCGTGGTGATCAATCAATCGATCAATCATTAAAGTAAACTCATCACTCTCTTTGTTGCATTTTGATAAAAATGATCTTGGTATTGATCTAGTTTTCGGCCTCGTTCAATTTGAAGTTAATTTTTTTCTTATGACTGAACCGATTACATTAAAAAAGATGACCGAGAAAGAAAATGAGCTATGCCAAGTAATGGGGGATTAACATTCGAATGCTTTTTCGATATTTCAGTTGAAATCAAATTCGCAAAGGTTTTCATATAGATTTACGGAGTTGCTTCGAAACATTAAGACATAATAACCAAATAATTAATCGTAGAAAGTTGCATTTTTATTCTGTTTCTGCAAAACGACTTCTGACGTCATTTCATTCGTAGATCAAAGGCCCGTTGTTCGATTCCCGGTGAAGAAGGATATTTTTTCAAAGGATTTTCTAAATCATAATACTGTTATATTTTTGGCAGAAGTGGACATCTTCACCAAAGCCTGTTTAAGGCATCTTTTAGAATGTATCGGGAGGAAGAGGGAATAAAGCGATGGATGAAATTACATTACAGACGCTATGGGAAGGTCCATTAAACTTTAGACTCCTATATCTCTGGCAATTTTCGGAATCTTTAACCCGGGAGTGGTCGCTAAGATACTTATCACGCGAGCGGTCGCGTGTGAGACTTTTTCTCACACTCATAAATACCATTGATTATCTATCATAGAGCGTTTATTGCCAATATATTACACCATATTTAGGTTTAATTTATTTCTCTTAATGTTCATTTGAAACAATGATTTCCACATATACGCAATTACTAATTCAATTACGTAATTATTGCTAATTTTACTGGCGATGATATCATTGGGTATAAATGAAGAAAATTACCATTCTCAAGAAGAAATATTTATTTATTAGGACATAGTTTCTCATGACTCATAAACTTGAATTAAAGTATCTGCTCTCCACGAAATGAATCAACTTTGCCCGCATGTTGCGAAAGTGTAACGCACCTGAGTGATACAAAAACAATAACGTCAGTGGTCGCGCGATGAGGAAAAGTCTCAAACCTTGTAGCCGAGTTATCAGACATATCATTACACAGCTGCGGACGTTTCATTTATACTTTTTGAGACGGTCGGTCAATAGGAAGAGATAAAAGGTCAGCTAGAAGGAAAGGGAACTTATTCCAACTCATGTTAAGAAAGTGAGCACAGGTTTAAATTTAGTTTGAGTGAAATTCTCATAGCGCGACCAATGGCGGGTTAAGAGATGATTTGCAAATTATCATTCGTCATGGTCCTCTGCACGATAAAGTATGTAGCAAAAATCGTGATAAACCCTTATTGTGAATTGCACTGGTATATCTAGTGGACAGCGACAGGTCTCTGTGTACACACCAGTAAATCTCGCTGGTTTTATGCGCCTAGTCCTTTAACTGAGTTACTCACTCATCTCGTGGTGGTTTGGAGTTCCCCGATAGGTGAGTGCCTTTTATGCCTCATTGCTTGCTGCTAGAAGGCAACGTAACATCGGGGCTCTTAGGTTTGGAACGTGTGACCACCAACGCCACCTTTCGGGACGATTCCACCAGTGATACTCACCCTTGCACATGTCCGGGCGGAATGGAAAACGTCTCTTGTGGCTTGGCTGTATCCATAGGTATGTGTGGCATTCCTGTTTTGAATTACGAAGCATTGAAAATTATGGGTTGATAGGGGGTGAACGTATTATATTTGCTTAATTAAGACGAGGGGGATGAATAAACAGCGTTGTTTTTCTAATTCCACTCCCGTTGCATTAATTCCGTGATGAATAATCGCTGAATCAATAATATCATCGCGATATGCTGGTTGATTGCTCCCGTCGTTCCATCCATAATATTTCCTCTTTTAATATTAATGTTCAGGATAATTCAAACATACACATTCTTGGAAGTTTTATACTCGCTTTCAAAGTCAATTTTCATTTTACTCCATGTATCTTGTGCTCGCATGAGGGTATGCATGTATGTGGTTTAATTATTATTGTTCTACAAATCGTTACAAGTGGGCTATTTGCCAGGTGGTAACAGTTAATAAATCAAAGTACATCACCAAAGTAAAAACTAAATCAGTCAAATCGAAAATTTAAAATTAACACTGAAATTAGTTTTCCAAAATAAATATTTTGAACCTATTCTTAAAAATCTTTAAGTTGCCAGGAAAGGGCTGAAACAGTTCTGCAGAGAGTCTATTCCAATCATCAATCGTGCTCTTAAGATAAGAAAACTTTTTTACGTTGGTCCTTTGTGACCGACATTCATCTTGTATTCGTGATCATTCCTACCAATATAGTTGGGGTTTTTTATCTTATGTCACAGTTCCCCCCATGCTTTTCCCCCCTCAAGTGTGAGGAAGAGTGCGCAAAGCCTATTTATATTTCTTCTCCGTGCTTGCAGATGTAGTAATCAAATTTCTTGTTTTAATATGAATTTAAAAATTCTCCGTGGGGTATCAAGTATACTACTATAATGATAGTGAAAGCTATTTGAACGACTAATTCTGGAGAAGATAAATATTTATAGTTTCATGTTCCAGTCAGGCATAATTGACCAATGTATCATATTAGTCCGTCGACATACTACGACATACTCCAGTTGAGAGTAAAATAAATCTATGCGATACAATCATAAAACCTTTCCTTTCCACCTTCAGAAAAGAATCCTTGCTTTTGGTGGATGGCTTTATCGGCCCTCAACTGAAGCTAAACTTGCTGTAGAATGGGTCAAAACACCAATCAAACCTTCAGTTACTATCAGCACGAAATGGTGTTACGAGATAAGAGGTGTAATCACATAGGGACAGGTAGCTTTGCAAGCTCTAATTGAAATTGCTTTCGATGGAATAGTTATAGACCTTGAACAGAAATCTCCGAAAGTGGCGTCATTTGCAAGAAGTAGACTGGTGTTTCAATGAAATTTAGGAAATTAACTTTGAAATGCATGCTTTAGAGACTGTTGCGTGGAAAAAATGTAATTATTTCAATGAAGACCTGCTGATTCGTATTTTTTCTGCATGTCTTAGAAACTAAGCTCTCTGAGTGTGAAGTTATGGCGGCTATTGTAGAGCAGATGAACTTTATGGTCCAGATATGATGGCAAAGTGCTCTGCAGTTGTAACTCTAAATGTTCGAGGTGTAACGCCTATGAAACCGAGAAAGCGATTTGCAATTAGCCTGGGCTCAAGTGAAAGTTGATGGTATGCGGCCCAGTTTCATTTTCTAATAAATATTTTCTATGTATGTACACCGAAGTTCATAGGTTCTCTTATTTATTACGATCACATCAACTAACCACCAGAGTTATTTAATAAATAAAATCTCACCGTACCCTAATTCTAAGTTAACATCATGTTTATGAAATTGCTTCATCTTCTTGCGATTAACGCTAACTAACCATTATATAACTGGTCCTAAGCGAGAAATGTGTGGCTTAATGTACTAGAGGACTAATAATCTGAATACGTGAAGGATGTGTCTAAAAAAGAAATTATAATATTTTTTGGCCTCGGTGGTAAAGCAATTCTTCCAGAGAAAAATATTACTGAGTTATTGTTCCACACGATGCTCTGGGGAAATGGTTGGGCCATTGAGTATGCATATAGATATCATGTAAAGATACTCAGCATTTCCACGGCAAGAAGATATTTTGACTTGAAAGCTGAAAAAGAAATAAATTTATTCGTCTATATATTAGCAAAAATTTATGTCCATGACTTCGTGGCAGATTCGTGAAATAGTCAAATGTATGTCATTCATAGACTAAAGAAGAAAATGGTTCTGAGTACGAAATAAATCACTACCGGTTGTCCTCAAAAGTGGATTTTTAAGACATTGTATGCTCGCAAGCATGAAAGGTATTGAGTTTTAAAAAGTGGAAGCCGATAGATTTGTTAAATGATGTGCGCATATTTACTTGAGAGCCACCCTTGAAGAAGACAAAAATGGTAACACAATGCAGTGAAGAGTGTGAAGTGATCATTACTAAAGGCCCTGACAGTGTTTGTGGACAATCATTTTTTTGTGGACCTAAATTGTTATTCAGTTGAATCATCATCGCATTAAAAGTATGAAAGTCAATTATTTGATTTTTAAGCCTTCTAAGGGGGCAATATGTTAAAGCCATCGTGAGAAAAAGTAGGAAATGAATGAACTCTTCAGATAATATTAGTCAGGAGTCTGGTTTACTACAGCTTTCCGCCTCATTATTTTCTGCTACCGAACCATTTTATTTCTTCATGAGTCCTCGAACTTCCATCGTAATAAGCTTGGAAATCAGTGTGGTAAACATTTTGTCTTCATCCATATTTGTATATATTCCCTCTGCGATCACACTTGACAAAGTGAAAGCTGCTTTTGGAACTCCATCATGTTTTTTGATGGAATGGTGACCGTTAACTAAGGGTGGGTCCAGAATTCTTTGACCCAATTTATCATTCTCAGAAATACGGAATGAATTTTAAGACATATGGTGAGGTAATTTTAAGCGAGATTTTCAAAACTAAAATGGAAAACCAAAATAATTTAAATGAATGAAATAGTTAAATACTCGCAATGGTTTCAATGTACAACGTATGGTATTTACAGGGCGTATAAATTCGCATTTGGGTAATTATTGAATATATTTTTCATTGCTGAAACCATTGATTTAAGAAGAGCGTTGAGTAGATGAAATCTTAACGCTCGAATACGAAACCTGATCTTGTTGAAAATGCCACCTAATATGTCTATCACGCGCAATTTTTCCAATCATTTTCTGAATTATGTATTGTTATTTGTTTGAAATCGTTTCCAATTTGAAATTTTCTCCATTAATCAATACGGAACCACGACAACTCTACTACTAATTTCTACTTCTGTGACGTATTGACCGCGCAAGCAGATCCATTCCATATGACCATTTGAGCATTATAATGAGTCCAGGATTCCCCTGTGCAAAACGTACTGTATGGTTCCAAATATTCTCTTCCTTATATTTGGGGTACATAAGTATGTATTTCTTCGTATATAGTATATTTCGTGTCTCCAAATCACTCCATTAGGTCCGGAAGTATTATGTATATTTGCACGTTCACGAGAACGAGGGCATATATTGGGAAATGCAAGCACCATACTTACTAAGGTGCACGCCATAAGCGGATTGGATGTGCAAATTGCAACGATATGTCTTGTCCTATGGCGTCCGCAAAAAATGGCTGGGGGAAAGCGGCTTTGAGAAAGAGGCTGCCAATGATTCTCGCTGCGTTCCGTGCACTCTATTATTCCAAGGAATAGGAAACAGCGTGTGGAAGGCCTCTATATTACCACCTCTGGGAATTTAGCGCAACACACAGGTGCCAATAGCACCTATGGAAGGAGATGCTTTGACATTACTCTTTTATCCTCTTACGCTGAATGGGTATTGAAGGAGCAATAAACCTTTTACTCTGGCTCTCCTTACAAAATACGGTCATCGTTCTTGTTTCATGTACTGTTCAATGGTTGGATGGGTAATTGGGACTGGCACTCATAAATAGCTTATTTGTTGGTTGCGTAGCAACATGATTTAAAAAATCAATGTTAAAAACTTTGTAGAGAGATCTACTGAAATTTTTAAAAGAAAACTTCCGTTATATATTATACGATTACGATGAAAAACTTGACAGTTCACCATGCACGATGGTTATTTTTTATACATCACATGAAATAAATAAAAATCTAATTAAGAAAAGATTAATCAACGTATTTAGTGATGCTTATAAAGTGGCGAATAAAAGCTTTATGTTTAGTGAAAAGGCTTATTTTCTTACTGATTTATAATTCCTTGTGTCAGTCAGACACGTAACTCGCATTGGAAATTATGGCATCGCCAGTCTTAGGAAGAAATTCCTTTGCCAACACGTTCTGTGTACCCTGTGCTTCATCAGTTAGTGTCGAAGTTTCATTCGAGGCCACTGGATTTTGGACCCATTCTTTTGTAACTCAGGTATTCTTTTGTAACATTCTTGTGTAACATAACATTCTTTTGTAACTCAAACCTTTACCAGCCAATCTAGAAAAAAAGACCTTAGTATAATTTATCATGCTATGACGCTCTCACCATTAGTGCATATCCATCACCAATTTTTGCTTCGTTCATGTTATTCACCGACGAATAACTTGCTATGTAGAAAGACTGATAAGAACGATTAGGATATTCTTTAGCGACGAATGAAAGATGTTTCAAACTCTTATTAGAAAGGGTAGTTTAAGTGTTGTATGAGATACTTATCATTTATTTATTTATTTAAAACATTGCTCACATACAGAAGTAGTGCCAATTTACAGTGAAACATTTAACAACAAACATGACAGAGGACAAAAATACAATAATAACATAAAAATCAACAACGCAGAGCCCAACATGGAAAGGGGATGTATTTAATTTGTTGACAGGTAGGGCATGGCTTGGGTGGTGAAATGGTTACATGATAAATAAAAAGGATCGACAGTGTGAGGGAGTGAATTAAGAAGGGAGGAGAGGCGAAATAAAGGTGAGCGCTGGGTGAGTGATATCCTAGTGGGAATAGGGTGGGTAGAGTAGTGAATGCGTGCGGGTGGATCGAGTTGGTATCCTAATGTTGAATAGAGAAAGCAGTTGAGGGCAGTCAATGGTCGAGTTAAGGGTGTTGTGGAGGATTTTAAAATCAGTTTTAAGTATGTGGTTTTCGAGATCAGAAATGGAAAGAGAAGACTGAATAGCATTTGAGGACATATTGCGGAAATGTGGGACTCTGTGTTTGACTATTTTTATTTAAATTTAGGACTGCATATCAAGAAATTGTGTGTGGTTCTAAGTTAAACGCGTGGTAATGGAAAAAAATACAAATAAACTATTTGAAGTCCCTAAGTGATTTTTTTTGGGGAGCTATTCATCTTGAACGTGTAGGAATTTTCATGCTGCCAGCACCCATTTCTTCTGATTTACAATGTCAAACGCTACCATACAACTATAAAAATGATTATTTCTCTTGTAGTACATCCGGGAAAACCTACGAGTTAACTTTAAGAATGATTTCATTATAGTAAAGAAGTTTGGTAATTTTTTACACTTTTTATTTTTTTAAATACACTACGCGTTTCACCAATTTTATGGAATCGTCAAGGTGTATTAGTTGGTTTACATATATTATATTGTTGTTGTTGTTAAATACAGAACATTGAATTTGATTTTTATCTATGCAATGAGCAGCTTTTTAAACATACCTCCCCACTACTTTCTGGAAAAATTTCGTTAAAAAACGCTGATCTTTCTCATACCACC
The DNA here is from genome assembly GCA_963573305.1 of Pyrrhosoma nymphula. NCBI lineage: Eukaryota > Metazoa > Arthropoda > Insecta > Odonata > Coenagrionidae > Pyrrhosoma > Pyrrhosoma nymphula. The sequence goes on along the minus strand of OY754330.1, from coordinate 18,484,090 downwards.
ACCCCTTGATTTAATTGTTTTTGCAAAGCATTGTATGCAAATTTTTGTTATTATTTTCATGTTGTTAATATTTTTTTACCTCCCTTTTCATTTTTGTTTAATTTTATTTCTGAAAATTTTTTTATTTAAACTTTTCTTTAAACTCAAACTTAATGCTCTGTGTCTAACAACGACAACAATATAATATATGTGAACAAACTACTACACCTGACGATGCCATAAAATTTTTGAAACGCGTAGTGTGTGTTTAAAACAATAAAAAGTGTAGAAAAGTACAAAACTTCTTTATTATAATGAATATTTAAAGTTTCTACAAAGTTGAGCCTGAAGCTGAGAATTTTATTTTTTTAATGATTGATTTAAGGAGGTTCCGCCGCGACTGTGTGAGTCATAACAAATACTAAATTCCACATTTTTTATATTTTGCCAAAAAAATCCTGCTTTCACTGATGCAATGCGTTGCCTATAGAAACTCAAAAGTAAGGAACAAAAAATGCAGAATATTCCACGATTGTATTTTAAATGAGCACTTTTTTCAGCCATTGGAGCCGACTGCAGCGCTATTTCCTACGAATTACCGCATTTTGACTTCAATTACGGCATCAATTCTTCAATTACTAGAAAAATAAGGTGGTAAGATGCCTGTATTTTATTTTTACTCAATTTATCTGGATTATTTACCTCTTAGAGGCAGTTTTCCGCAAAAATGGCATTTGTATTTTATGGAAAAATACTATTTTTCCCCGTGTTTCTCTCATTCCCCCATTGAACACCATGTAATTTCAAGTTCAATTATAGAATAAAATAGCGTGGAAAGGTATTATTTTGTTGTTCATATCAGATAGAGGACAACAATTTCTACAAGTAGACAGAATATGAATAAAATGACATTTAAGTCATTTCACGGTGGAACCACCTTAATAGCACTTAGTGTATTTGGAGAGGAATAATTTTTATATCGTCTCTGAGGAGTAAAATGGTATGCTGAATCGATTTATTGCTGGCTTCAGCTAAGCGATGATTGGTTATCTACATCTACATCTACAAAATACCCTGCAAGCCACCTCAGGGGTGTGTGGCAGGGGGTGAGTAATCACCAACATTCATTACACTATACCCTAGAGTTAGTGTAACTACGACTAATTATGCATCAACATTAATCGCTAATGCTTTTCACGAGGCGAAGTCTCACAAGCATGCACCACTACACTACATATGTCATCACAATGGAGAGGGACCGTCAATATACATGCATTCTACAACTTCACAGATGGACAGAGACTCAAGACCCATGTAGAAAACATGCTAGGCGTGCTGTTAGTATGTACTAGCTAACAGGTAAGGATTCAAGTATTAGGAGTACTACTACTACTACACTACCTAACGACAAACCTAGATAAAAGTCTCATTGGCAGTTGTTATGGTCCCTTATCGTTCGTGGGAAAAATTACATTTTAAATCTGTCCGTTCTGCAGTCTAGTTCCCTAATTTTACACTCATGATCTGATCTAGTGTAGTATGTCGGATTTCGTAAAATAATATCAACGTCGTCAGGGAATAGACCGATTTGGAACTTACATAATAGATTGAAGTTATATCGTGTGTCCTTTCATCTCCGAAATACACAGCCGGAGTAAACGAGTTGTTATTGCTTTCTACGATAGGCTTAACGCTATTGTTTTCATTGTGCGTTCAGATCTCGCAGTGTTCCAGTATCTTCGATTCCTCCTCTCTCTCTCTCCCTCCCTCTCTGTTTCTCTCCCACTCGGTCCGAACGCAATCCGAGTTTCTAATTTTCTTTTTCCCGGAGCGCTAGTGGCAGCACAAACGCGATTAGCGATTGTCAAACGTTGTTGCAGCGCTCGGAGAGGAGGCGATCGGCAATCGGACGGTGGGGAGGGGGAGAAGGGGGATAAGTGGGGGGGGGGGGAGGTGAGGAGAGGGGTGAGGGGTGGGGCATTGCACCGTCAGACGAATTACCCGCACAGATGGAAGGGGCAGCATTTGGATTGGGGAAGGGGGAGAGAGGGTGGAATGGGGGGGAGCTCTGCGGCCACTCGTCTGGACACCACCTACACCCAATCCCACAACCCCATCCCCATCCAGGGTACAAGGGGGTGGTGGGAGGGGAAGAGGCCCACAGCCGAACTCCCACCGGCATTCTGGGTGGGCCTCCCCGAGTCCGCGATCAATGCGTGCAGCACCAGCCAGGCAAATTGACAAAAGGGGGGAGGGGCTCCATCTAACCCTTTATCTCCCGTCTCTCATTGCACGGCCATGGTGCACCAGAGGATCAAGGACTGCCCCCGGCAATCTTTTCCTCATCCCAGTGCATATTTGTTTTTGCTCTCGAACGATTCTGGTGTACCGTATGCCCCTGAAATCCCTATAAGCCATTGGCTTGTCTTGAGGTTTCTCAGGGGCAGAACCACCAGAACTTGACAGAAACACCCGTGCCCTCCCCCAATGGGTATATTCTTTTTACGCTGTAAATAGAATCTGTATCTTAAGATAAATATGTTCTGGCTGCTAAGGTTAATAAGTTTTCCATCTCTGTTAAATGATGGCGATTGGTCCTTTACTTTCGGTTTTCAATTCAATGGAAAGGTCTTATTATGTAGATTCACAAATTATATAGGGATTATGTAATATATATATATATATATATAATAATTTGAACAGAAGGTGAAAGAAAGAGATAGGAAACATGTAACTAAAATTATATGTGTGTAATATATATATATATATATATATATATATATATATATATATATATATATATATATATATATATATACACACACACACATATATAAATTCAACAATCATATGAAATGGAAAGGGAACACATAAAAGGACGAACACAGGACTTGGTGGGGAAGATGGAAATGTGTCGAATCCAGACAGAAAAAATTTCACCTTACCCAGAGTTCGAACCTGGATCTCCCGATTTCCGGCCAGATATGCTTACAGTTACACCAGCAAGGCTTATCAATTAACTGTTGAAATCGACGGGGTTTTATGTCACAACCCATGCCCAACTTTAGCGGCCAAGATATGGCGTGCGGGAACTGTTTCACCCACCATATAGGAGACAAACACAAGTGGAAAAGGAGAGGTAAAGAGGAATACAGGCATAAGGCAAACACAGAGGTGAACAGTGCGTATTTTAAAGGAATGCATAGCCGAAGAAGAAGAAAATAGCCAACATGGCCAAATATACTCATTGATTCGAAAACAAGACGCTCATAGGCGCGAATAAATTCATACAATCATAGGAAATGGAAAGGGATAGGAACACATAAAAGGACGAACACAGGGTTTGGTGGGGAGGATGAAAATGTGTCGACCTGTGTTTGTTCTTTTATGTGTAAATATTTGGGAAATGATGGTCCTTTAATTTCGGTTTTCAATTCAATGGAAAGGCCTCATTGTGTAGATCAGGGATTCTCAATTTATTTTGGTTCTCGGCAAAACTATGATGAATAAAGCAAAGCATGCCTAATGTAGAAACAGCCAATCAAAACTCAGATAAAAGTATTTGCATTATTGACAGAGCTTTCTTAATTTTTGAACTTTTATCGCATGTATTTTCATTATCTCTCTAAGATTAATATATTGCGTTGCTAAAATATTTAGCACAAAAGCCTGTTTTTATGTGTTCGTATATTCCCAATACCTTTTTTGCGGCACATTCCAGCAATTTTATAGTAGTACGAGTATGTGGAAGCGCAAAAAGCGATCATACCGCTTGGCAACCCCTGATATAGATTAGGTACAATCGAACTCTAAAATTAAAAGTTGAAGAAAGTTTTTTTTAATGGTATTAAGGTACTTTCTAAGTTTTTGTGACAAGGCTAATTGGAAAGACATAATATTTGGAACAATTTTATGTAAAAATCATTAGTTTTTGTTTTTAACAGATCCAGGGCTTTTTAAGTTAAACGTAGTAGTTTTTAATTATGAAATTCAATAAGTTGGTAATGCGCGGTAAAACCTCGTTAGCTATACTTAAAAGGATTCCACCTGCTCAATCACCGCTTCTTATAGTGTAATATTTACATTCAGCTTTACCATTCCACCCAAATTCAATATCTTGGGATTCATTGAAATCCTCTTCCAGATATATATATGCTGAAAAGTCCAAGTAAAATGTTGAATCCATATCAAACTCTGTTTCATTTGCTTTCTCTTTTTCTTGCGTTCTTCATCACCATCGCATTGATTTCGTTCCAACTGAGTTTATCATTAAATATCTGAGAAAAAGATAATGCTCTAATTCGCAGGAACATATGAATATGACCTAGTCTCGCACTCGCCTGTCAAATACTTGTCTCATGGTGCGCTAATGAACGAAATCGCCAATGTATGTACGTGATCAGGAGGTTCGTTAAGTTTAAAAATGTCGGCTTGGACATTTTTTTTTAAATATTTTTCTTCATGGTTTTTTGTTTTCGTTAATTTGGATGTTTTTGACGTCCAGGTTCCGGGTCCCTGTGGCCAGCCACTGCAGCCGTATGATTTGTTCGTGAAAAAAAATCATCGGGAAATAATTGACATCTCCGGAAGTCTAATCAAAATTCAGGCGTCATTGTGAAATTTAGGTCATAAATATTTAACACTGCAAGCTCATGAAAACCGTGAAAAATCGATGGCGGATTGTATGTTTTTTGCTCGCGATTAAATCACTGGCATCGCTATTCATGTTGAGCCGTTGCCATCAAGACTCGCTACACCTGCTCACGGGTTGGATTGCATGTCTACGTGACTCAAGGCTGTTTCTAGATTTCAGCGTCACAAGTACGCGTCTATGGCACCTTTTTATTTCCAGGTTGTCCTTCTCTTATTCGAACTTTGAAGCGTCAGGACTTGTAACAATGAAACCATAGTCCTTATTATGATTTTTGCTATTGCTCGGTTTGAATTGCTTGTGAAGGCATCTTTTAATTATCAAGTAATCGCATGGAAATTTTCATAATAAAAGTCCAGTAATACAATGAATGCATCACAAAAAACTGAGTAGAAACTTCAGAGCATTTCAACAATAATTTTTATGCAGTAGATTGACAAAATTGAGAAATGCTAACTCTATCCGTGGTTGATGACTTTAACGAATGAATCCAATGTAAAAACTAAGGAAACCGGTGAAGAAGGTTCCATTGTGTTAATAAAAATAAATACTGAATTCCACATTTTTGTTTCTATGGTTTAAAAAATCATACTTTCGCTGATTAAATTCGTTGACTACAGAAAGCCATTATTGAAATAAATACAAAATGTGGAGCTCATTCCACGAATATATATTAAATTAGCCATATAGTAATAGGAGTCACCGACTCCTAGTGTCATTTGTATGGAATCACTGCATTTTGAATACAATTACGCCAGTAATTCACTTATAACAAAAAAATATAAGGTACAAAAGATTCCTATATTTTTTACTTTTATTCGATTTCTCTTGAGTTTTTCCTTCTTATAAAACGTTTTTTTTTACGAAAATGGAATATGTATATATGTTAGAGTAACATACTGTTTCTCCCTGTGATCTCCCATTAGCTGATTGAACTCAATGTACGTTAAAATTCAATTTGTGAGAAAAGTGGAGTGGAAAGGTCGAGTTTTTCTGTTTATATCAGTTAGTGGGCAAATTTCCTATAGGTTGTCATAATAGTAATTAAATGACATATAGCTCTTTTTACAGTGGAACCATTCTTAACAAAAACCAGAGAGATATTAACTGAAATAATTTGAACATACCCATGGGTCTCGCATAAAAGATTTTAATATGTTTACGGAAAGGAAATATTTATAAAGTGGACGTTTTTGACATATAACAATATATATATATATATATATATATATATATATATATATATATATATATATAAATAAACTTTGCCACAGGTGGGGCGGAAATAAATATAGAAACACAAAAAAGAAGAACACTCACACACTAAACGTTCTGATATTTCGGCAGCCGAGCTGCCTTTCTCACAGAAGGAAGGATACAGAATCAACCCATCTGTGAGAAAGACAGCTCGGCTGTCGAAATATCAGAACGTATAGTGTGTGAGTGTTCTTCTTTTTTGTGTTTCTATATTTATTTCCGCCCCACCTGTGGCAAAGTTTACTTTTATTTAAATTATCGCGTGTGCGATTTTCCACGAACTCGTATATATATATATATATATATATATATATATATATATATATATATATATATATATATATATAATGTCTTGGTAGAAAATCGCTCTCGGCGACGATGCACATGCATAAATATAACAGTGATACACTAAACAAACACAGAAACACGCAAAAAGGACACTCACAAAAGAAAACTTGTACGTTTCGGCGTCAGGACGCCATCGTCAGTGGTAGAGGAATGATGAGTCCGCTCTGTTCCCTTGGGAAGGAAAGGGCAGAGAGGAAGGAGGGGGGGTAAGTGCGAATGGATAGTGGTGGGGAGAGAGAGGTGGCTATTGGGCTTTTAATTCAATGGGCTAGGTTTAGCCCGGGCTTTTCGAATGCTCTTGTCACCCAAATATGGGCGTATTCACGAATTTTCACGTCAAAATTACCGGCGGATTCAGGAAGGGCTTCTATGATCTCTAGGGAGAAACAATCGTCAAAATTTTGAGAGTGGGAGGCGGTATGTTTGGGAATGGGATCAAGAAAAGGTGGAGTTTTGGTGGCATGGCGGTGATTGTTCATACGGATATTGAGGGAAGCGTCCCTCAAATCTGCGGGACATTTTAAAATCCACTAGACCCTCCCTGCAACCCACCGCCCCCCCTCCGCCACTTTCCTCAACATGCGGACGCCCGAGGTGCAAATGCTGCTCTCTCCTCCGCCCCTCCGCCACCCCCTCCCTCAAAAGATCTTCCTCTACGGCCAATTATACCACCAGCAACATCATCTACCGCCTTTCCTGCAATTTCTGCCCTGCCTTCTATGTGGGAAAATGTACCACCCCCCTCAATATCCGTATGAACAATCACCGCCATGCCACCAAAACTCCACCTTTTCTTGATCCCATTCCCAAACATACCGCCTCCCACTCTCAAAATTTTGACGATTGTTTCTCCCTAGAGATCATAGAAGCCCTTCCTGAATCCGCCGGTAATGTTGACGTGAAAATTCGTGAATACGCCCATATTTGGGTGACAAGAGCATTCGAAAAGCCCGGGCTAAACCTAGCCCATTGAATTAAAAGCCCAATAGCCACCTCTCTCTCCCCACCACTATCCATTCGCACTTACCCCCCCTCCTTCCTCTCTGCCCTTTCCTTCCCAAGGGAACAGAGCGGAATCATCATTCCTCTACCGCTGACGATGGCGTCCTGACGCCGAAACGTACAAGTTTTCTTTTGTGAGTGTCCTTTTTGCGTGTTTCTGTGTTTGTTTAGTGTATCACTGTTTTATTTATGCATATATATATATATATATATATATATATATATATATATATATATATATATATATATATAGTATACTTCCTTCTGTTAGAAAGGCAGCTTTTCGGCTGTCGAAATATCAGAACGTATAGTGTGGGTGTTCTTTTTTGTGTTTCTATATTTAATTCCGCCCCACCTGTGGCAAAGTTTATATATATATATATATATATATATATATATATATATATATATATTTATATACATGTGATAATATGTATGTAGGCCAAACATCTCAATACCTGAAAAATAGAATTTCCCAGCATAAAACTAATATGAAATAAAAAATTCAATTATGTGCACTAGCAGATCATGCAATCAAAAATAACCACACACTCAATTTTCAACTAAAAAAATATAGATTCAGAAGCAAACGAAGAAAAAAGATTATTTCAAAAAATGTTGCTCATTACAAAAGAAAAATCCTGCAGTAAAAAAAAAATAGAAAATTCTAGGGAAAATTCGAATCGGCTCGTAAGAGTAAAGGACAACCTCGGCCTCAGAGTGCCTGGGGTTTATATCATCCCTTGTGAGTGTGGCCTCGCCTACATTGGAGAGACTGCACGCACGGTGGAAACCAGAATTAAGGAACACAAGAGGCATATAAGAATATTTCAACCCGAAAAATCGGCCCTGGCAGACCATAGTCTAGATAATGCGCACTCCATCAATTTTAACGGCACCAAAATCCTTTGCCGTTCAAATGGATACTGGCATCGTTTGATGAAAGAGGCTATAGAGATAAGTTTGGAGGAGAAGAAGTTAAAACGATACTCTGGGCTGTGCATCAGCCAAATGTGGAGACCGCTACTCAATGAAATTAAACGGTCGCGGTTACAATTCAAATTAAAACCGCCTTGAACGAACCGGTCAACAATGGGTTTTCAACCGCCCTTGGCCAGCTATAAAAACCCCGGCATGGACCAACTCGGCAATCAGTCTCAGCCCTGATGACGATGAGGGAGTCACTCGTCGAAACGTTGGCCTTTAAAAAGCCTTACCCGGTGGAAAACCCGAGAAGATTTTACTAATATTATTCACCGGGAAAGCATAACATCTTAAAAAAAAGACTGCCAAACTATGTAAATTTTATTACAATCTGTTATGCTTTATCGATACTTAACTATATTTAGATTTTTGAAACAACCTACATACACAACCATTAATAACAACGAAGGAATAATCAAGCAATTTACTTGGAAGGAACTATCTCTGAGGTAAATTGAAAAATCAAATGTTTGTAAACATTTTAACATAAATATGTAGAAAACATTGTAAAATATATTCCATTGATGTAAAAACGCCCAATATTTTCATTGTAGCCCAGAAGAAGCATAGGTAGAAATTCGAAACGCTGGCAAAGAGCAATAAAAAATATTTCAACTTATTTGACCAATATCCCCTGAAAGTAGAAGAAGAAGAATATACCTATCATTATTGAGATCAAGTATGTTTGTACTTTACCACAGCTTTTTTATTTCCCGTACAACGCGTTTCGATGCTAATATATCATCTTTAGGTACTTGGTGTAAACACTCCGTATGTAAGGATGAGAAAAGTACCCGAGGATGATGTATTAGCGGGTTTAACGGGCGTAGTAAGGGAAATAAAAAAGCTGTAGTAAAGTACAAAAGGTTTTGTTCATATTGAAATGTACTTTCACATTTTCGAGTCTAAATCCGTCAATTATGTACCAATCATGTTAAAAATTTTATTTTGTCTGTAAGTTCGGAATGTGCGTGCCAATAGCATGATTTTGGTTGCTCAGTTTTTGCGTGTTGCGATAACTGCGCACATTCGATGTGTCGCACACCGAAATACTATGTGCTCAATGTCTAATCCTCTGAATCGTTGCATGAATGCGAGAGGTTGGATTTGACCTTCGACCTAACTTGCTCCGACCCTTCGCCTATTGCGCCATTTATAATCTCCATTCAGGCCACGGGAAGTGTATTTCAACTCCCGGGATTCCCGCAAAAACGAAATATATCCTGAGAATTCACACGTGAAAACAGAAAAGAATGACGTTGCACTTGATGCTATTCCTGCGGAAAACATATATATATATATATATATATATATATATATATATATATATATATATATATATATATATATACACGAGTTCGTGGAAAATCACACACGCGATAATATAAATAAACTATGCCACAGGTGGGGCGGAATTAAATATAAACACATAAAAAAGAACACTCACACTATAAGTTGATATTTCGGGCCCTTTCCCCTCCCGCCCCTCCCCTTTTCTCCCTTCCACATCCCTTTCTCCTCCTCTGACCCCCTCCCGCCTCTTTCCCTCCTTGCCCTTCCCTCTTCCTCTGACCCCCTCCCGCCCCTCCCCTCTTCTCCCTCCCTACCCCTCTCTCCTCCCATCTCACCCCACCTCTTGTTCCCTGCCTATCCATCATTCTGTATCCGTCTATCTTTGAGAAAGGTTCTAGAGCAACCGAAATATCAACTTATAGTGTGAGTGTTCTTTTTTATGTGTTTATATTTAATTCCGCCCCACCTGTGGCATAGTTTATTTTTATATATATATATATATATAACATTAGCGGTTCGATGAAAGTATGCTATAAAAAAAGTAAAAGTTATATGAATCGGTACCACTGAGTGTCCATGAAAAGTCTTCAAACTTGTCTCTGCTGTGGGATGTAGGTACTTTGCTTAACATGCCAGAGCATACTCCAATTTCACCAGTTAGTATCAACCCATCGCCTGTTGGAGCATTTATATGGCGTTGGTTTAGAGCATGTTTATGCGTTGAAGTCTAACATTACCAATTATCAACCCTAAACTCTGTTATAAGAATATGGAATGATATACCGGACGACATTATTAACTGTTATACTGTAAATCAATTCAAAATTAAAGTGTACTCATATTTGCTTGAAAAATACAATTGTAATTAACATTTATTATAATATGCCATTATGTAATACCATATAATAGTACTAAAACATTGTAATCTATAAATGTTATCTACCACGTAAGATTATCATTCAAATCCAGGTTTTCCCCTTCTCTTTATTATTGTCGAATTTATTGTAAAACTAGCTGAACCCGGCAGACTTTGTCCTGCCAGTGTATATTTATTTCATCTTTAAACAGAGTCATCGAAAACGTTGTTCGTGATGTCAATTGTCAATTACAAGAGAAATAATTATTATCGAGGCATCAATATGAAATGAATGCGTGATTCAGCAGCACCTGTCCGAGATTTGATGTCAGTGTTGATGTTGAAGTCACTTCAGCATGTCAGCCAGCATCTTTACAGAAAATTCAACAAATATAGGCCTATCCGTTGGTTTGATTTCATGCCTCAGTTGAATATTGCAAGCATGCAATTTAAGACTTCATATATAATTTTGAATAGTTATTTTAGCAATGCCAAGTTCCAAACTGCGTCGAGAAATGGACATCTTAGGACTTCGTATACATGACTTTCTCAATCGCTCAACATTCTCTTCCGACGCGACGTGGGTGGATTCTATATAAATCTAGCCAAAATGCCAGGCTTCGCTAGTAGTAGTAGTATTTTAAAGCCGGCGACCGACAACTAAGGTCATTTGCGCCAAGGAAAACTGTACAGAGAAGGATGGAGGGACACCTGGCGTCGGCATTAGCCTACTCTTGCGAACGGCGCCAAGGGGTCCACAGTTTAACGTCTCATCCGACAGACGGTGTACTGTACTTGAAATGCCCCCAGCTTCGCTCGAGGTCATTTCAAAATATATACACTTGACGTGGATAGTTACTCAATCAGCATAATAATAACAGTTATGCATAGTTATTTATCATGGTTAAATGCTTAAATTGAAGTTTTTCTTCATTTTCAATGCCCTATTTTTAAATTTCCCATTGTAATTGATATATATTTTTAATAGCTGTACCTGTCCACGCGTTCCGGTGGAACAGTCTGATTAAATGGAAAATAAAGAAAAGGGAAATCACTCGTTTTTAAAATGTTAAGATTAAATATAAAAAAGTCAGAATTTAATGTCAACCAAATGACTTATTTTCTCCCATTAAATTTTAAATCACACGAATCTCAAGGTGTTATATGTGCATTTCGATTTCGATTGCAAGATCGTTGTTTTAGTATAATCAAAGGAAAGAAATGCCTTGTTCCTATTTCTTTGCTGTGGTATCAGTATTTTTTGTTAATGCAACGTTGTATGATACACAACATTTTTGTTTTGTTGTTTGCCGCGTAAACGAAGAAAGCTGATGATTTTCCGACACGAGAACAGGCGACATACAATTGACCATGCGAGAAGCATGGATTTACAAGGTTAATGCCCCAAACACTCAATGACTGCCCTTGCTATTTGTTTATTGTCATTGCGAATACAAGCCGCACTGGAAACTGCAAGCGTTTGAAGTCGAATGGCATGTCGGTTGGAATCATTGGGATGCATGGTATCAAAACGTCTTCTCCTTAGTACTCTCCTTTAAGAATTGTTGCTTCGATGACGTTGTTAGACAGTTTTTTCACCGCAAGCCGGGTTCCATTACAAATACGAGGTTGATATTCCGCAACATTATGATTACCGATCCGACTTTTAATTGGAGATTGTGAGGTGTAAATCCGGGCAATTCCAGTGAGTTTAAAAATTCGGTTGGATAGTTGACGACATCATCTTGGGTAAGAACGGAATCCATCGATTTGTGCGTCATCAATTCGCCAGGAATTTCGCTTTGAATCTTGAAATTCAATTCGTCTACATCAATGTTTTTCGCAGCCAATATAGCACGTTCGCTCAACCAAACATGATTTTTGTAATTTTGAGCAATGTTTGGGAACACTTTTCGGATTAGTTCGGTCTTTGATTCGGTGAACTAGCAAAAATCGATGGGGAACGTAATGCAGCCAGTGGGAGTGTCAATGGGTATTTTTCCATTTCCAATGTCCAGCAATTGTTCAGCAAATACCTCTCCAGATTCGTCTTTCTGCAACTCGACATGCACGTTTGTGCCTAATTTGAGAGTCTTGACGTGTTTCCACAAATCGGACGACTTCAAACATCCATTTAGTTCATCGGCTGGCGTTGACCGTGGAATCACTGGCAATGTTTGGTGAAAGTCACCTGACAACAGAATCATCGCACCACCAAACAGATTTCGGTTGTTTCATAGATCGTCGGTCTAATGCCTCTAAAGATCTTTATGTGCCATCGTACATTCATCCCAAACTTTGGTTATTGCACAGTTCTTTGAAAGATTGCACGTTGGAGTATCATAGTATCATTGATATGCATATTCAATGGTAACTTGAGTGCTGAATGAGCTGTTCGACCGCCTTCCAACAACGTAGCAGCAATTCCTGATAAAGCAAGTGCAAGTGCAATTTCATTCTGCGATCGAATCGTTGCCAAAATCAATGTGATCAAAATGTTTTTTCCAGTTCCACCGGGAGCGTCCAAGAAGAAAACTCCGCCAGTTCCATCATCTACAAATTTCATGCACTTTCCGTGCACTTTTTAAAATCTCCAAATTCTTGGTTGCTACAACAATAATGAAAGAATCATTATTTCTAGCCCTATATCACGAAATGCGGTGTTTGTTTACATCAGAAATGGATCGGAGACAACAATGAAAGACCCATTTAAAGAGCTACAAACATCGTTTAAAGTGCGTAATTAATCGTTAACTGGATGATTTATCATAAAAACATCGAAAGAATAAGATAGTTCAGAGTTTCGACATTCCGATGAAGGAAAAATAAAAGCGATCGGTACAAATTCAAGTATTTTAATGCAGAAATATGAAAGCACTGCACCGTGAAAAATGTAAAACTCCGTGTAATCTTATGGGAAAAATTGTAAATGTAATTTAAAATTCATGTATTATTCCTACACTATATATTATAACTCGTTTACCGTCCCGAAACGGGGATGAACAAATTGTGAATATTTCAGCGAAATCACTCCAGCCATTATCCAAGTTAACTGCTTACCAACAAAATGCGCAATCCATTTTTATTTATAAGATATAATATAAATTAATCTTTGATTCTGTAAAATTGTACCATAACATCAATGTATTATTTTATTGAGTTACTTTATCTTTCCGCAGTTGTTGATTTCAGAAAGGGTCAATTAATCGTTTTTTTTTAGTATTATGTCATTTCTTTTTCTGTATTATTCTGTTTTGATTGTTTACAATTAGTTAGGCAAGTACCTATTTCTGTTTTCACTGCAGAGTCTAATTGTATAAAATGATTTATGTTCCATAGGACAAGGTCCTAGAACAATAAAATTTATTATTATTATTCTTCATCAATTGCAAAGTCAATTATATTATTTTTCTAATATGAATATGAGTACACCATAGACGGTGTAATTCGTCATGTAAATATCATTTGAATTTACCGGGATTCGAGCCCGGATCTCCCAATTGCCAATCAGGTGTGTGCCAGCCAGTTACACCACAAAACCATCTTAATTCAATATTAATTTCATCGGGGGTTTGCACGAAGAAGTCAAATGATTTCTCCATGGCAATTTTTCACAGTCTTTCGTGTATATATCTTTGCACCCGTGAGCGTGACTGCGTAACACATCATTTGTGCGATCGCAATGACAGGAAAAGGTAACATTTGAGGCTTAAGTTTGTCTTATGGACAAAGTTTTCCTTTTTAAAATTTCTTCGTCTTCATTATTCTTTTTTTTATGATACATCTCGTAGGGGACGTCTATTAGTATGCTAGACTATGTTCCTATAAGGAAAGGGGTTACTCGCTCTCAACCTCTGCAGCTCTTGATTCTCAGTTGCGTTAGTAAATCCATGTACAAAGCCACTGCTGTTTTCAATGTTTGAATTGGCCGGCCTAAGGCAGAAGATGAAGAATGCTGTTTATTTTTTATTGCCACGCTTATTTCAACTTCACCTGTTTGTATGTTGTTTGTTTGTCTTGATTGAATCTTGTAATAAAAATCCGACCAACTTCCTAATGTTCAATCGAGCTGAGATTAGGTAAACTTACTTACTCTCGATGACAGTACGTGAAATTGACAGACATGACACTCATCAAATTTACTAATTACCAAGTTATTCTACTAAAATTAAATGGTTTACATTTTACATGGAAAAAGTCTTTTCCCAATAGATGGCGGTAGTAAAAGTTAGCATTTATAGTGACAAGAAATGATAATATTTGAAATTCTTAAAAACCGTTGCACAATTTATATAAAAAATAATAAGTAGAAAATGATAATACGTAAAACAATACTTTTTTTAAACCAACGCTTATGTTCAAGTGTACTAAAAAGTAAAAAATAATTATTTATTCTCTCCGAAAATAAAAGTGTGGGCGCTTTTTCTTAATCAACATCCAACATCTTCAGCAAAATTAGGCCTCTTATTAAAAAATATTTGTCTATTACATTTTGCTCAGGCTGTGGTTTTGCAATTGCAGATACACTTAGATGGTCCAAAGCAAGCATTAGAAGCACTCAATTACGTATATAAGCATCTCTAATCCCTTACCTTACTAAGTAAAAGTGTAGATCTCTTTCGTAACTATGGCACTAATACCTGAGAACATCATATCAATATTACACAGACAAGACCAGGGAGGTTATTTTGTAATCTCACCTTTTTAGTGACTATTAGTGGAAAGGCGGGAGATCCGTTTCCCTCTCTTAATGATCGGCTAACAAACAGTTCGTGAATTGTCGAAGCTTCAATTAACTTATATCAAATAATAGATGCCGAGACTAGCGAATACCAAGATTGCTCAACATCTTACGGAAGATATCTTACACTGTACATACCACGAACATCTAAATACAGTCAAAACTACAAGCGACATGTAGGCGATCACTCAATATTTAAAAATATTAATTGCATCTAATTTTGTTCGATTCACAAGCACGGGAAATATCTACCAAGAACGTAGATTTTAAGGCAATATTTGTTGAAATTATGGTATTAATAACTGAATTCCATTATCCATACACTGGCGGATAGGCACACGAAAACAAAGGTATCAGCAACATTGTTTGGGAAATATTCATACGAAATATATACACAGATAATTCAAGCTAATAATAACATAAGCATTTCAAAAAAGCATACCTTCAAGTATCCATTATATTGGAGTTGAAAATGCTTAAGTTCTTCGCATTGTGCAAATGGCAACAATGCGATTTAAAATTGTTTGTATCTTTCACGCCCTTGTTTATTTTCCAACTCAAGCTTCAAGTGGAAACGATGGTGGCTCCATGTCACGTTCTTTATGACAGGTGAGATGGAACTAATGGCAGGCGGAGATAATGAAACGGATCAAGAGTCGAAAGATACGGATCAGAGCGGATGAATCGTCTAAAAGACCAGCACATGACCGGCAGTTCACCGCTTGAGATCCGAAGATGGTCACGCCGCCTGGGTGAGGGGGTTAAACTACGAAAAAGTGACATTTTATGACGTATTCTTACTAAAATGAGATTACAAAATAACCCCCCAGGCCTGTGCACAGTTTTGTGGAATGAAAGCTGGGGTGTGCCTTTCTGTAATAAAGCAATGTCTAGAAATAGATTCTGTGAAATCTCGTGTTACTTACGGTTTGATGAGAAACCACTTGCTGCGTCCGTTTGCAAGCTGACAAGTTTTCCCTCTTTTCAGCCGAGTGGAATAGATTTAATGACAATGTTATTGCATGCTACAGGCCAGGGGCATTCATTACGTCCAATTAACAGCTTTTTCCAGACAGAGCTAGGTGCGCATTTACTAAATTCATGGCGAACAAACCAGATAAAATTGGACAAAAACTCTGGCTGGCTGTGGATAAAGATAGCAAGTACCTGATGAATGGTTTTCCTTACACAGGGAAAGATCCTACTCGTTCCGAGGGCAGTCGTCTAATTGATAATGTCGTGATGATGAAACTTATGCATCCTTATCTGAGTAAGAGTCACAACTTTACCACCGACCATTTCTTCAACGTCTGTAACGCTAGCAAAATAACTGAGGAATGCTGGTATTGCCTTGTTAGGAACTGTAAATAAAATGATGACGGAAGTTCCAGAAGAGATAGAGAGCATGAAAGAAAACTTGCATTCCACAAAAGTATTAAAACATTGTGAAAATGACATTACCCTCGCCGTATATCGGGGTACAGTAAAGAAGAACGTGCTTATCCTAAGCACTTTTCAACCAGAGGTGGATGTTGCCAATAACCCGAATAACATATCGGAAACAGTCCAGAATAACAATGAGAAAAAGTAGGGAGTAGATGTAGTGGATCCGATGGCAAAGAAATACACTGTCCGGACAGCCACTAGGAGATGGCCTGTGCAATCTTTTCGTAATACATTAGACTTAGCAGCTATAAATTATTGATTTGTAGACAAAGATGTTACGTGTCATAAAATATCACGAAGGGAATTCATTCAGAAGTTAACAGAAGACCTTACAAGACCGTATGTGATGTCTAGAAGTTTCACCCGTGATGGTAATGTGACAACCAACAAAGAAACAGGGATTGCGCAAGAGAAATTTTTCACAAATTATGGAAGAATGCAAAAGAAATAGGAGATCGGTTATTGCAATTCGTGCAAGAAAGCAATTCGTGGCTAATGTAATGCTCATAATATGACTTCCCGCACATGTAAGAAATGTAAAATTTAGGATTGGTGAATTTTTTAACTTTTTTTTCATTTACTACGCTACTTTCAAACATTTCAATGTTTTTTTGACAATTGTATTTACGTAATAAATACATCTCTCCTACGGGTATCTAATAAATGTAATATAGGTACAAATTTTTTAGCCATTATAATAATAAAAAATTTTTTTCATCAAAATAAAACAAGAAAAAAAGATAAATGCTTGCAGCATCTTGATTAGACTCCACAAAAACAGAGAATATTGAATAAAACCTGTTCCGTAAAATATTGTTTTTTTATCGTAGAAAACTATATAAAGACATGCAAGCAATTTGTAACAAATGCATTTCTTAAAAATGCCAAAAATAATTACAAAATACGAAGGTAGTCAAAAAGACTACCTTGGGCATTCTAAGTAGGTGAAAAGTCCGGGCATTCTAGGGGCTGATTCTGATTCTTTCCCGATGTTCAACTTTTCCACCAAAACGTCATCAGTTTCCACCAAAACGTCATGACTTTCCGACACTACGTCATCAGTTCCACCTTCCACCATAGAATCGTTCACTACATCGTTCATCGTTCAATGACTGGTGGAAAGTCAAGCTTCCCTTCCACCTGTCATCCACTTGGTGGAACAGCGCTAGTGTCGTGGTGGAAACTTTCCGACGGAAGTAAGCGTGCGGAAAGTAGACAATGTTTTGTTCG
The DNA here is from genome assembly GCA_963573305.1 of Pyrrhosoma nymphula. Taxonomy (NCBI): domain Eukaryota; kingdom Metazoa; phylum Arthropoda; class Insecta; order Odonata; family Coenagrionidae; genus Pyrrhosoma; species Pyrrhosoma nymphula. The sequence continues at coordinate 18,466,303 of OY754330.1, read as the reverse complement.
CGTTTTCGAGGTAAGTTGGAAATCGGCATAAGTTTGTGACGATCGGCTCTCCAGAGGGGGTAATTGAGCCGTTCATTGAATGGTTGAAGAGTCGTTCAATGAACGAATGGCGGAACTTTACACCAGTCATTGACTGGTGGAAGATCAGAATCGGGCCCCTAGTGTTAAGAGAGTGATGAAAAAATTATGTTTTACTTTTCAGTAGGTACACTTGAATATAAGTGTGTTTTTAAAAAGTATTTTATTTTGCATATTATTTTTTCGTTTCCAAATTATGAAGCAAGGGGGACCAAAATTAAAGTGTTAATTTTTGACTTCCCTTAGATTTGAAGCTGGGTCGCATACTTGGCTTCTTACCAATATTTGCAGCTTCTGGATCACCTCTTCCGTTTTCATCATCGCTTTATTTCTCATTCCTCCATTTACGCGCGCTGTTCTCCTTGATCGGGAATGTGCTAGGGTTCTGTTTCGTTTCTTGACCCTATTCCCCGTCGACAGAACACACTTCAATGGAATGCTCCGCCTTCTCTCCGATGGCTCCCTACGAATCCCCCGCTGTCTCCTGACACCCTCACTCCATTTAACTCTCCCCTTTGGCATTCCAATATCAGGGAGGTTGAAAACTACACCCGTGTTCTTCGTCCCATTTTCAAACTCTCCTCGTCCGCGCGATAAGAGTCGCCCTCCCCTCCTTCCCCTCCCTCTCCCCCCCCCACTCCACCTTCTCTTCACATTCCTGACCTTCGCCTCCAACACAAGCGGTAGGATACTGCTGTATGAGACAACACTCGTTCCTTCAACCATGCCAATACATTTTCTTATACGGGAATGTAATATCGAGTTTATGTCAAAAATTAAAATCAGCTATTCTAGACCTCGCAAGAGATGGATAGATGGAGTAAGGGATGACTTGCAACAGCTAGAAACCTGGCCGAACTGGCGGAACATAGCAGAGGACAGAAGAGAATGGAAAGCCTTAGTTGTATCATCGCGCGGTCCTCTGGGCCTGATCGCGTAAAGTAAAGAAAGTAAGTATTCTTTGCCTACGTTTCGGAAATTAATTTTGTTAGAAAATATTTGATATTCTAATAGGTTGTTTTGTTATTTTAAATATCTTTCTTGGTATTTGTAATAATTTGTGTGTATCGATTGAGAAAGCTATCGATTACCTAGTGTCTATGGTCGACTAAGTCATTGCATCAGCTGATATGCCAAGCAGTCACGGCAGTTACGAATCGGAGTTCGGCTGGAAATGACGTTCAGTACTTTTTGTCTCTAGTTTGTCACGTTAAGTTGCTACGCAAATAAACGTTAAGTTATTATTACCACTTTTCGTTTTGTTCCATATTTCATTCAACAAATTTATTCCATCTTCAGGGCTAAATAAAAATATACGATGGTAAAAACAAACGACAACACAGCATTTAAACCAATTTTGCAATAATTATCCACAACATGATTACCTTAGAATACATTAATTGAGTCATTCAACGTCAGGTCATTATTGTCATTGACGAGTTATAGAGCCCTCTGCATACACAATTATGAATTACATAATATCACTACTGCGCTGTTAAAAATTAAAAAATCACCATTATCTTCGAAAATAGAAACCAAGGTAGACAACGATAGATCACAGAGGAGGCAACTGAAATACAATAAACAGAAGTGCACTATAAGGATTTTGTAATGGAATAAATTAATTTCCGAAAATGTTGGCAAATAATAGCTGATATTAATTTTTGACCTAAACTCGATATTACTTTCCTGTGTAAGTATATGTGAGAATTACGAATAATACATTTTCCCCCATTAAAAGGATAGGGTTTTGCATTAAGGTAATTTGATCAGGATTATAACTACGCATATAATTTAACAAATGCGGACTTATCACAAAGATAAGATATTTCATTTTTTAAATGTTATCAGCCACTTATTCTCCACCGTTTAAGTTATTTTCCAACAAGTAAAACCTATTTTCCACTAAAAACTGTACGGCTGTACTCTTCATTATTATATTATGATTATGCAAACAATCAAGAAGTTCTGTTTGCATAGTTTGCGTCATCAATTTTACGGAGTGTATTTCATATTTTTCCCCAATTTTTGAATTAATTAATTAGTTTTATTGCGTAATCCAATCAATTTGAAGCCTGAAGTATGTTTATCCAGGTGATTAACTTGGAATTTAGTCAACGCTTTTGTGTCATCAATATTGCTATATCACCTTTATGCTTCTGGCAACTGCTTAAAATTTAAAAAAAAGTTCGAATATGATCTCAAATATGACTACAGAAAGGATGAATAGTCCTCGGGTTTCCAGCCGGTTAATGGTGTTAAACTGCACCGACGTTTCAATGGCGTAGTCTGGCATCGTCTTCAGGGTTAAACCCTGGCTTAACCAGGGTTAACCATTAACCCGGAAGACGATGGGAGACTACGTCATTGAAACGTCGGTGCAGTTTAATACCATTACCCGGCTGGAAACCCGAGAACTATTCATCCTAAGCATTCGCCGGGAAAGACTTAAATCCGAGATGACTAAAGAAAGGTTAGCTCTACCTACCTTCCTTAAAACCGGTATTTTTCTAATGGGAAGGGAGCATGGAGCGGTTTCTGCCATGAATGTATATTATGCACGAGTTGCTAAAGAATGAAACGCTAAATTATATCGCTGTATTTGATGATACATCAGCTAGCAATATTCATTCATTCGATGCGAAAATCTGCGTAGAAGGCGCACAGCCATGAAAATAGAAGTAAAGGGAGAAATAAATGTAATGGAAGATCGACGCTGGACGCTAGCTAGCCTCAAGAAGGTGCTTCTTAAGTTCACAAGTAAATGCTGGTTTGTTGGTGGCGTAAGCTCCAAAACGGTACTGCTGCTGCAAAACGGTCATATTATGAACTGCATCGCCTTGACGCAGTGCATTGTGGGAGATGTTACGCTCTTATTTGATCAATTATTTGATAAAATACGTGTTGAATTCGCTGATTGGGATTTAATTTTTCTTCTGAATATTTGTTGAGTGTCACATTTATCTACTGGAGTGTTGCCGCGAGACAAGACGAGACTTGCATATTTTTATTTTTAATGTATGATTTATGAAAAACGAGTGACAATAGTTCTATGTAGGTACCTTACAATATTTAAAACGCCACACAAAGCAGCATTCTACCAAGTGACCGTACATTTGTAATACTCGGTCCAAACATCCCTCTTACTCTCCTTGATTATGCATAGGTCCTTTTTATTATAAGGCCTATTAAGACCATTTTGTTCGGATATGTTGACCTTTTTCAGAATGAGTGCCACAAAGATATTCCCAATGAATTACCCCTAGAAGTGGACCTATCAATCAAAATGTATGGCCAGCCAAGATTATTTGCTGAGGTCAACGAAAGCGAAAGGAAATTTTACTCTCGCCTTCAAACATTCTTCAGTTATCCTTTCCAGCCAAAGTATCACTTGTCGAAAAAGGCTTTTGTGAAAGAAGGAGCATAAGCCAACCGATGTGAAATCATAAAATTTTCTATTGACGCCGAAGATTCCCCGTAATTCCTTTCCAGTTACACCTCTGAACGCTATTAAAAAAAAATGGCAACGGAAAACAGCTATTTTTTTACAATAAGTCAAGAATAGGTTATTAAGGATGTCATACCTTCAATATTGTTATCTTGTTTCAAATACTTAGCTCATAAGTAGACCAAAAGTCTTAAGCTATTCGTTACTATTTTGCTACTCACGTTGCTAAAATCAATTCATTCCCAGACAAAGTGAAGGACCTTTTCAGATGTCCTTAATGATTATTTTTGGAAAAGTGAAGGGACAAACCAATTTTTCTCATGTTGAATGTACTCCGTTTCTTTCATTCCTAATTTAAGCTTCCAACTTCATTCCATAATACGATTTAAAACATATTTCAACCTTCCGTCATCATAGCTCTTGCGTTAAATCGTGCGTATGATAGACCATGTATCATTCCAAACCTCCACATTGAGAAAATTGCGGTGAATTTTCCGCCATAACTGATTTAAATCTCGCGGAAATAATTGTATGTATACAAAGTGTAACTTGCACTCGTCCAGGAAACTAATAGATGCACAGATTAGATAAATGCTTTCAGCTATTCTGTTATATTGTTGTCAGTTTATGTACTACATGGTAACTTTGGTTAATAGGGTCGCTTTCATTCAATCCAAACAATACCCAGAGATTCAGATAAGATACAAATGCCATGTTAACTAATACCCATTCAAATGGAAATAAGCTGAAAAATGCTCGACCAAATTACTATGAACTATATATATATCCTTCATTAATTTTATTTCAATTACAAAAAAACGAAGTTAAATCGGCAAAGAAGATCATCTGTTATGGATCATTCCAAAACAATGGTCAATTTTTAAGTTTAAAATGCTCTTTTGAATAAAAAGGTAAAACTTTGTTATTTCCACATAAATTTAATACAGTACGACTTTACGTCATCTTCAGACCTGAATATGACGAAAAGTCATTAAATTTATGTAGAAATAACAATGTTTTACCCTTCTACTAAAAATGTAAAGTAAATTCCACAAACTTACACCGGAAACCACCAACATTTAAATGCCCTATTGGAGTAATAGACAATAGATAACCATGAGTGCTCAGTGACATGTAGAACTGCCAATATAATTATATTGATAGGGAATAAATGGTAGAGACTATGCAAGAAACATTGTAATTTCCATCCAAAATTTTCCGGATAAAAAAGGCAAAAGAGGTTAAGAAGTTGGATGCAGAAGAAGTTGGACGAGCAAACGTCGACGAGAAAATTTATTTCCGCAATGGATAAAAAGATCGCTCAATATGTCATAAAAATTGTACCTATCGACTGGAACACCGGTCCATTTTTCTGATCAGTCAGCTGTAACTGACAATAGAGCGTTCACTTTTAATTTGAGTTATTTCATCAACGCATCCAATTTTTTTCGACGAGATCGAATTAAATCTTTTATAATTCATAACGAGCAGATGACAATTCATGAGGCAACTTATCTCTCTAAATTAAATTTCATAAGCAATTTCATTCATGTTAATTGGATAAACATTTACCAAAGCTTAATTTATTTTCCTAGTCTTTTATTGCATTTTTAATCTTATATTCTTTGAGCATGACGTACACAATTTGGGTAAATAATTGTTTTTGTTGTAAGGTCATTCGCTTTATAATATTTAAAATGTCGTAATTCATTATTTTCATAGCACTCTATTAAATAAGCCAAGATAAAGCCCAATATATCCACTGATAAATAAGCCCCATAGTTATATATTAAAATTTCCATGCATTCGCGTTGCTTGAAAAAGTGTGAAGAATAATTTTATAGTTTCAAATTTATAATAGGGAATAACATGACGGTAATTTTAGGTATATTTTCTGTTTTTATTTTACGACTGAAGTGTGCAAATTATGTGATCGCTCAGGATAAATGAAACATAAAATTATTCAGAGCATCAGAAGTAATTTTGATGTCCAAATTGTAATACATATCTTTAATCTCTCCACGGTAGATTCAAGATATGGTATGAACAGCAGCCGCGCTGGTTTCTATTTACGTTGCCACGTTGCCAAAAAACCCACTAAATGTGCCGAAAACCGTTATCACTACAAACACAACAAGATCATAGCCTAAGGAATTTGTTATCCTCGACATAAGTTTGGGCTGAAGATCCTCATTGCCTTCATCGGCCATTTTTTGCAAATTTCAAAGGATCATGTACTGAAGTCACAGCAATTCATCCGGCATCCTTCATAGAGGCCATCATGGCATTTTATTCGGCTTACCCCTCAACTTCCGGTCACATCCCTTGAAGACACTACTGGGGTTGATCGCATCTTCCTATTCCGTACAGACTTTTTACCTTTAAGGTAATTTGAGCGAAAAATCACTTCACCTAGAATTTGATGAATTTTCCATCATTTTAAAGAAAAAACTCTTTCATCTTTTCAATGATATGAAAATATGAACCCGTTGCCGGACTACTTTTCGAGCAATTTGCCTATAAATGTAAGCTGTTTTAGATGGGATAGATTACGGCTGTGCGCTCCGGAGGGAGAATATTAAAAAAATTAGGAATTTATAATACCTAGATTTTGTCAATAAAATAACGGTGTGTAGATTGCATATTTTCTCAACTATTTATAAAAAATAATTTATGACTCACCACAATAATTTTTACAGAATCGCAAAAAGAACCTGCTGCTTTGAAGGGTTTTCAGCCGTACGGCGGGAAAAAATGAGTCAAGTTAGAGACTTATGTAGCTTTATTTAGTTAATTACTGAGAATTTTGGTCATGTATAACTGCATCTCTGTGCCATTCATATTTCAATATTTATTTCGTACTTCTTACAGACGCTGAAATAAAACAATGAAATTTGAATATGGTCTCCATTATGACTAGGGAACTATCTCGCTCAAACCACCTTAAAAATCCACGGCTTTAAGGTTTGACGAAGCGATACAATCATCTCGTAACTTTCCGCAGACATTCTCTCCTTTTACCTGTTAGGAATGAAAAATTGAAACATGTCACGTGATCTGATCTTCTGGTGACCTGCTCAAGCTTCAGATTTATGTTTTAAATGGTTGCATAGTATGCATACTTAAAAGAGTTAATGGTGATGAGTCAATTTCATAATCGTCAACTGTATCTTCACATACAACCTTGTCTCCAATGATTCATTTTTGTTGTAAGTTAATATTTGTTCTGTAGCAGCACTAAACGGATTTGGTACAATTGAACTATAATAATTCCCCTTTTGTCTGTAAATGTATGAGATTATAATTAGAGTTAAAAATAATGCGGTACAGGTACATTAAGTCATTAATAAAATATAATTCCTAAGAATTATGTGAAATTTTACAGTGAAAAAATCATTTGACTCCATACGCCATAAAATTTGTGTAATCACTTGTGGGTTACTTAGATTAAGTTATTGCGCGGGCAGTTCTGCTATTTTTTGACTAGTTCCTTATAGATATATGATGTCATCAACAGACGTGGCTTGACAGAACGCGCTTCTGCTTCTAAGCAAATACAATTATAGCTTGACCAAATCAATATGCTGAGGGTAAGGTTCATTTCAATTAATCACAGATTGATATAATTTTCTTGTAACATCACTAGGATGGATTAATTTTAGCGTCAATTTTTCATACGGTAAACAATTTTTTGGATCAAAGCTGTTTAAACTTAAAGGATAAATTGAAAGAAATGGTGAAGTAATTGATCATAAAACGTTCATACATATGAATCTGACGAGGCAGGGTCGTGTAAGAGAAGTAGGAAGAGTAGATTAAATAATGCCATTATCACTAAAAGACATTGCCTCCAGTTCACTCTATTTGCTGCGGTGCTGCATGGATCGAAAAAATAAGAATTTATTCGGTGGTGCATTATGTTTTCACTCACGAACTTATTTGATTACGACTAAAAAAACTAAAAGCCTGGTGATCACTACTAGCGCAAGGGCCCCTAATTAAATTCCGGTTTAAATTAAAATAATTCTCTCAGTAATTTCTAGCGTCAGGCAGTACGTGTGATGGAAATTATAAAGCCGAAACATCAAAATACTGCAGATCACGAAAAGACTCGGTTTTTGCAAAAAAATACGACATTGACGGAATTGCACATTTCCTATGCATGCGTCCGTAACATAATTTCCTCTTACATCCGTTTTATCGACTACATCATTCTACTACACGTCAATGTCGATAATTGCGTTTAATTACAAGTACCACTCGGAACCGGATTGGTGACGAGGTTGAATTCAGAAGGCGGTGGCACTCTTGTGACTGACAAATCCGGACGATCAAAAGCAGAAAGTGGAAGAACAGACGTAAAATAGGGCAGCCTTAAGCAGGTGCAGGAGGCAGGAGAATTGAGCAAGAAAAAGGGAAGGAGTCTCAAGGCTGCATTCGACCGAAATGATGTTGGTCTTTGGGAGGTGTTATGCCACCGATGATCGTTCTTTGCGTAGCATCAAATATAAATATATTGTTCCCTTGTCGAATGGAAAAAACAACTCAGTGTATCGAAATACCGGCTAGAGTGAACTGCATTGCTGGCACCATAAACCCTGACCGCGATGAGGAATGCACACCAAATGTAAGGGTGGGGTGAATTTGAAAGAGAAAAATTTTTTTCAAAGAAAAATATAAGACTGTACGAATGTTACGCCACATTTACATCTAAAATGAAAATAGATCAAGCATTAGGAATGAAATAAATTAGCAGTATTTCACTTTTTTATATTATATATACACACACACACACACATATATATATATATATAACTGGAAGAAACACTGGAAACCCCCACCGATTCCAGTGTTTCTTTAGTAGTCTAGATAGCTTAGTGGTCAGAGCATCCGGCGCGAAATCGGAAGGTCCGTGGTTCAATTCCCGGTCTAGTCGAATTTTTTTTCACTTGGAATCGGCCAGTATTGGATGCGTCAGGATATATATATATCCTGACGCATTCCTTCATTTTTGGCTCTATTCAGATTAGCTTTATGCGGAAATCGTCCCAGATACCATTAATATATATATAGTTTATATGATTACGACTAAAAGAACTAAAAGCCTGGTGATCACTACTAGCGCAAGGGCCCCTAATTAAATTCCGGTTTTAATTTAAATGATTCTCTCAGTTATTTCTAGCGTCAGGCAGCATGTGTGATGGAAATTATAAAGCCGACACATCAAACTACTGTAGATCACGAAAAGACTCGGTTTTATACTAGACGAAGAACTAGACGAAGTTTTTGTGTATATATATATATATATATATATATATATATATATATATATATATATATATATATATATATATATATATATATATATATATATATACACAAAAACTTCGTCACTAGGGTGACTAAAAGGAAAAAAACACTTAAAAAAAGAATTCACACGGGTTTTGAATATTTCGGTGGTCACCGCCACCTTCTTCAGCGAGAGGTAAAGGAAGAATGAAGAGGATATGTTCGCTCGTGTAAGCTTCCAATTAAATATATATATATATATATATATATATATATATATATATATATATATATATATATATATATATATATATATATATATATATGTCTTGGTCGAAAATTGCTCTCGGCGACGATGCACATGCAAAAATAAAACAGTAATACACTAAACAAACACAGAAACACGCAAAAAGGACACTCACAAAAGAAAACCTGGACGTTTCGGCGGTCAGGCCGCCATCGTCGGTGGTAGAAGAATGAAAAGTCCGCTGTTCCCTTGGGAAGGAAAGGGCAGAGAGGAAGGAGGGGGGGGGGTAAATGCGAATGGATAGTGGTGGGGAGTTGGGCAGTGGTGGGGAGAGAGAGGTGGCTATTGGGCTAATAATTTCAATGGGCTAGGTTTAGCCCGGGCTTTTCGAATACCCTTGTTACCCAAATATGGGCGTATTCTCGGATTTTCACGTCAAAATTACCGGCGGATTCGGGAAGGGCTTCTAAGATTTCTAGGGAGAAACAATCGTCAAAATGCTGAGAGTGGGAGGCGGTATGTGTGGGGATGGGATCAAGAAAAGGTGGAGTTTTGGTGGCATGACGGTGATTGTTCATACGGATATTGAGAGGGGTGGTACATTTTCTCACATAGAAGGCAGGGCAGAAATTGCAGGAAAGGAGGTAGATGATGTTGCTGGTGGTACAATTGGCCGTAGATGAAGATCTTTTGAGGGAGGTGGTGGATGAGGGGCGGAGGAGAGAGCAGCATTTGCACCTAGGGCGTTCGCATGTTGAGGAAAGTGGCGGAGGGGGGGGGCGGTGGGTTGGAGGGAGGGTTTAGTGGATTTAAGAATGTCTCGCAGATTTGAGGGACGCTTATAGGAAACTTTGGGACATGAGGGTAGGAGAAGGGAAGTAGAGGTATTGTTTTTTATGATTGGATACAGGTATTTCAATATATTTTTGAAGATATAGCTTTCAAAATAGCTTTTACGCTGCCTGAGAAACTTATTTCCAATCTTGGATGTAAAAGATATTCGTAGAGTAAATGCTCTGGGCTTAAATCTCAAAAAAGCGTTAGATTTTATGGCTGCACTGAGTTTTTTAAATATTTTTTAAATTATTTAGCATTTTTAAGATTAAAAATGAAATTCTCAAACGTTAGAGTAATGCCCCATAAAATATTATGCATTGATAAAACTAAATTATAAATTGAAAACCATATGTACGCAAATTCATACTTAAAATGCTGTAAATAAAAATACTTTTATATGGGTGAAAACGTTATTTATATTTAAAAGTATATGTGGGTACCCGGGTATCACGTCATAAGGATTAAGGAAAATTTCATCCCGTTAGGGCAAGGGGTACATCAATCATATCACAATCGATAGGTAAATAATCAATATTATAATATGTATCCATAATATTCTTCCTTCGAATCTATATTTTTATGTCTTCTTGACCACAGTATACCTCTCGGATCAACTTTATAAACTTGAAACCCCTCTCATTAGTGTCAAGTCTAAAAATGTTCATCGGATTAAGGTGGTTCCACCGTAATATGACTTAATTGTCATTTCATTCACATTCTGTCTACTTGTAGAAAAATTTGTCCTCTATCTGATATGAACAACAAAATAATACCTTTTCACGCTTTTTTATTCTATAATTAAACTTGTAATTACATAGTGATCAATGGGGAAATGAGAGAAACACGGGGAAAAACAGTATTTGTCCATAAAATACAAATGCCATTTTAGTGGAAAACTGTCTCTAAGCAGGAAATAATTCAGAGGAATTGAATAAAAATAAAATACAGGCCTCTTACCACCTTATTTTTCTAGTTATTGAAGAATTAATGCCGTAATTGAAGTCAAAATGCGATAATTCGTAGGAAATGGCGCTGCAGTCCTATGGCTGGAAAAAAGTGCTCATTTAAAATACATTCGTGGAATAGTCTGCACATTTTGTGCCTTACTATTGGGGTTTATATAGGTAACGCATTGCATCAGTGAAAGTAGGATTCTTTTGAGAAAATATAAAAAATTTGGAATTTAGTATTTGTTTTGACTCACACAGTCGCCGCGGAACCTCCTTAAGGCAAATTTCAACCCGTAAAGGCATGGGTTAATCAAGCATATAATAATCAGTAAGAAGTTTATCAAAATTATAATAAGTACATATATATATAATATTCTACTTCGAATTAATATCTTGATGCCTTCTTGACGGCAGTATATCTCTCGGTCAACTTTCTAAATTTGTAATCCTTCTAATCAGTGGTATGTCTGACAATATTTAAATAGTAAGAGAGGGGAGAGAGGAGAATAAATGAGGGAGGGAAGTAAGAAGGGGTTGGGGCTGTTTGGGTGAAATGGAGAGAGTGACATAAGAAAGACTTGGGGGGGGGGTGAGACAGAGAGAGAGAGAGAGGTGCAGGGGTTGAATAGGAGGTGAATGGAGGTTGTATTAAGAAGGAGAGGGAGATGAGGAAAGAGGCGGTAAATCAAAGAGCAAAAGTAAAGAAAGTGGGGGGTGAGGAAGAAGGAGAGAGATATGGGAGGAGAGATGGAGGGAGGATGATTATTACGTCCTTCAAAGGGAAGGCGAAAAGGTTAAAAAAAAAGGATGATTGGGGTCGGGGTTAGGAGAGCAAAGTTTTTAAAGGACAAAGGGTTGAATCTTTCTTTTTGCTCGGGCAATGGGTGGAACGGAATTCCAAAAGAAACAATTTTAGGGGAAGAGGGACACGGTAAGACTTCGTACGGTAGGAGATGTTCAGGCGGGATTGAATGGAGATGAGATTGAAGAAAAATGAGGAAATTAGCCTGAGGAGAAAATACCGAGGGGTAAAGATAAGGCGCTTGAGAAACAAATCCGATTGATACGTAGGAGGGAGGTGGAAGAAGAAAAGCTCATTGCTTTATTTCCAATTAGCCATCAATGAGATAAATGGCAGCTAAACGTTTTGGAGAAGATTACATTATTTTCGGTAAATCATCCAATGTCTTGCATCAAGGTTGTTTTTCTAATAAACTGTTTTCTAATAAACTGTTTCTAGTAAACTGATAAAGGCAGGCGGCTCTTAGTGGATTTTTTTTCTACTTTCATCTTGGCAAAAATAAATCACTTGGCACTAGATAGTATAGTGGAAAATTCCAAATAGGTTCCATATTCCGATCCATTTCACCGTATTATGCGTCATCGTCAAGGTAACATTGAAATTCAAACCAATTTTTGAGTCGAATGTTAGGTGTTCTCGGAACTCTCGCCGGTGATTGGCTGCTGCCGTCCTTTGCTGCTGCTGACGGATAACGCTTCCAACGTCTTCAGAGCGTTAAAGGTTGAAGATTAAGAGCTTTGAAGCTTCAACCTTCGATGGAAGAGGATGGAAGTGTTATCCGTCGAAACGTCGGCAACAGCCAAACACTTAACCCGGTTGGAATCCCAAGAGCCCTTCACATTCCTCATTCGCCGGGAAAGCCACAGATCCTAAAATGTTCAAGTCCCTTACATTCAATGGATATGGCTTGTTTGGGGGGGAGGAGAAGGGGGGAGGGGTTTTAAAAGCTAGTGGCGGGAAAGTGGTTTTTTTTTAACGCGGGGTTAAGTGGTGACGTCTATGGAATGCTCGAGTGTTGGGACTTTGGGTGGTGTGTATTTGCCAAAATTTGACGAGTGTGATAGTGGTTATATATCATCATTGTTTTGAAAAACTTTAGAATTAGAGTCGTACAAGTTTTCTTTCATTGATTTGATCTCTTTTGGTACTTATCATCTTTTTTTATTTGGCGTTCCCACAATGCTAGTACCCTGGCTTTTTAGCTCTTCAGCGTATTTGACTGAAGTGAAATAATTATCCACTGTAACATTTCGTCCTTTTTTCAGAAACGGCTGCATTGATTTAAGTATTACGTGGTAGGCTTAACGGTAATCAGCATGACGTGAATTATCTTTTCCAACATAATGGAAACCATTTGCAAGATTTCTGTTATTCTTGTCAACAGCTAGCCAATAATAATGGCCGTATTTGTCCGGCTTAGGAGGAATGTACTGAGTGAAAGGACACCTAGTTTTGCTGGGAAAAAGTTGTTCATCAACCATAATGTACGGAATAGGTTTGTAACAAGCAATGAAATTATTCATGAACCTATCCCTGAAAAGAGAGCAGACTTGTGAGTTTTGAGTCGCTGGGATGGATTAGACTTCTCTTCAAATCATAGATAACGCAAAATGTTTTCAAAACGGTTCCTAGACATCGTCGTTTTACAAAATTGTATTCCCCAGTCGTTTGACCAAATACTTGTTATAGAGTGATCATTTGTGCCTGATATTCTGCGGGCGTAAAATATGGCAATACATGCATCTAGCTTCCTCATCGGAAAGAGTAAAATTTTCATCATTTAGCCTGCGTGCTTCCGCAATTGCACATTGCTTTACGTGAGTCAGTATGAACGAGTCGATAAATAATCGCCATGCACTCAAAAGACTATTACTAGTTATATTTCTTCTCGCGTGTCCTGTAGGTCCAGGTGCTTCTCTAAGTATGTTTTGGTTTACACGCATTCCAGGTTAGTGTCTATGGAAGGCTCGAGTGTTGGGACTTTGGGTGGTGTGTATATACCAAAATTGGACGAGTGCGATGGTGGTTATATAGGATAAACGGAGATAAAGTTCAACTCGAGTCATCGGAAATAAGAGGAGTAAAAAATAAAGATTTTAAATCCTTATTTCAAATTATTTCAAAATGTGGACAAAAAAGTGACTTTTAACCTAACTTTTTACATGAAGGTACATGACAAAAGCTGTTAACGATGTTTTTAGAAATTCTTGAAATAACCAGACAATAGATTTCAACAAATATGCTAATTTCAAACGATTGGACGGAGTTTCGATATTCACCATTGTCTTTATTTGTTCTACAATCATGCATTTTCCCAATACCCCAATCTCCAAAATCCCATAACACTTCCGCAGACATCACCACTTGACCATGAATTCAAAACAAAACTGCCTACCCACCATAAGGCTTTCAACCCCCCTCCCCCCTCAAGTCTCATCCATTGTATTTAAGGTACTTGAAAGTTTGTCTTTTAATCAATGTTTCGATGATAATGACACATAGCCGCCGAATTTAATTGGATTAAGGTACATACGTGGAATCGCCCCGAGTGATTTCTTTCCACCATGCTAAATTTATAAAGGAGTTTCAGATCCTTTAATCTGGTCTTTCTTTGAGTGCGGGTAAATGGTGTACTCCAATTTATGATGAGTCTGAGAAGTACCTTTAGCAACTCAATTGGAAGGTCAACTGACCTCAAGCCGGAATGAAAATTGCCTTGGGAATAAATATTGCACTATACGCCGGATATCTCATTTTTTTACGGTGATAATTGATATTCTGATAGTCTTCCTGAGAAATAAAGAACTAAATAATACTTTCCCCGAGGGAAGCAAGGAAGGGAGCAACACTAAATAATTCATAAAATTTATTTAATTTTTCTCATATTATTTGTTTAATTATTCATATAATAATTTGATCTCTTGCAGTGTGAATTACGCCTTGTATTTTAATCGACGGAGTACTTATATGTACTTCGAAATTCGTTTAAAAATGGGTAAAATTAAAGATGTGGGGTAGTCGCTGGCATATAGAGGGGACAGCGTTCGTGATGCTATCGTCGCCCACGTAGGCAATTCCACCCATTTGAATATGAATAAGTGAAATAGAACCATAGAGCTCTGTTTTCTTCACTTGTTACGAAGTCAATAACCGAAACGATATAGATGTATTATGGCGGAGTGAATAGTGCTAGAAGAGGGGATAAATAGAGAGAGTTGTGAATTAATTAGGTGGAAGAGAGGCTTAAAGAAGGGAAGTCTTAGGAGTAGAAGATCGTATATGAAGCAAAGAATAAATATATTTCAAGCGATAGGTACGCAAGGATAGAGCAGTATGGAAGAAACTATTACAACTGAACCAGTTTCGTAGATTTAACTCCAGTATACACCAACGACGGTGAAATTCGCCACGAAAAAATCATAAGGCTTGACCGGGATTCGAACCCTGATCTCCCAATAACCAGTGAGGTGTGTCAGCCGGCTACGCCACAAAGTCATCTTAATTCAGGGCGAAGTTCAGCACAAGATGTTCTCGTCCCCAGTCTACATTGTAGCACAGGATGTTCGTATGAACCCCCGGTGAAATTCGCCCTGAATTAAGATGGTTTGGTGGTGCAACTGGCTAACGCACCTGACCGGCAATTGGGAGATCCGGGTTCGAATCCCGGTCAAGTCAAATGAATTTCTCATGATGAATTTCACCGTATTTGGTGTACATCTTCGCACCCGTGTGCGTGACTGCGTACCACATCATTTGTGCAATCGCAATGATTGGAAAAATTAACAGCAGCAGTAGTTCAGCTCATTTGACTGTACCTACACCGAAAGGGAACGCAGTGATGAGTATGCATGCACCTTGCCTTCAAGCCCCTTGGTTGCTCTGCGGATTCCAATCGCCGAAACGTCCTCCCTCGGATGACAACACCGTCGCCAGGATGCCAAGACGCCGGCCACGCCCTCAACGTCACCTCCTCATTCACCCAAAGATGAACCCTTGCTCCCCGAAACCCTATTTCCTCCCCAGCAGCTCCCCCCCTCACCTCTCCCCTTTGGCCCCAACTCCCACCTCCCTCCCTCAGCCGCCCCATCCTCCTCCCCCCACCACAACCCTCCCGGCCCCATTTCATTTCCCGGGAGAAAATGATGGATATTGCGAATGTAATCCAATCAATCCTCGGGAGATGAGGACGCACCGCAGTTCACCCCGAGAGATGGAGACCGACGTTTCATTTTCTACTTACTTTCTCCTTTTTTTTTTATTTAGAGGGATGGTGGCGGTCGGGTGTGTAGGGGAAGGTGGTGGGAGAAGGGGGGTGGGGTTTGGTGGAATAAATTGGGGAGGGGGAGAGAAGGGGATGGAATGCTTCAGAGGAGATAGAGAGAGAGAGGGTTATGTTATTATGCGCGAAGGGGAAAGGGAAGTGGCTGTAGAGGAGGGCGTGCTGTGCGTCTGGTAAGGAGACTGGGGTGGGAGTCTTGCAAGTGGTCCACTGAGGTGATTTGGGGGGGGGGAGGGCTGGACTGGTGCGATGGAGGAGTTAGGGGCGGTATTGGAGGGAGAGAGACGGGGGAGAGGGTGTCTGGGAAGGAGTGGTGGGTGAGCAGAGGGTTGGGAGTTGCGGAGGAGGATAAGGGGAAGAGGATATTTGAAGAGGAAATAATGCAAGGGTGCGCTCGTAAGTGGAGTGGGGGATGGAGTGGGTTTGAACCAAAAGAAGAAGGGTGAGGTTAAAAGGTGGGGGTGAAGAGGGTGAAGGGGGGGTTAGCGGAAGAGTCTGGAAAGATGGGAAAAAAATAACTTATAAACCTGATATGGTTAGAGCGAGCGAAAGAGAGGGAAGGAGAGAGAGGGAAGAGGGGGTAGTTGGAAAGAGGAGCAGTGGGAGGGAAGAAAAAAATTAACGATTTCGAAGTTTCTATCTATTTCCCCTCCCCCTCCCTTGTCTTTCTTTCCACCCCTCATCCCGATTTCCCGACTCCTGTAAAGTGATCCCACTCCCGGCTCCCAATGCATTCATTTTCTTCTTGAGACTACCCAGAATCCCTCCCGCCACGATGCTTTAGATCATCTACCCCCGCTCCTCACTTCCCTCCCTTCTCTGTGTGCCAATACCTCCCCACTCCTTCGACCACTTACATCCTCCTAGAGATAGAGAAAATCAGAGCGGGAGGGAGGGACACATTCCAGCGGAAGTTATCTCGGATAGTCTTAAGTGCACTCAAGGTAGTTTGAGCGAGATAGTTCCCTAGTCATAATAGAAACCATTTTCGAATTTTATTTTTTAATTTCAGCGTCTCTAAGAAGTATGAAGTAAATGTTGTAATATTAATGGCAAAAAATATAGTTGTGTGAAAATAATTCTCAGTAATTAAATAAATATTACCAAATACGCCTCTAACTTGAATCATTATTTCACACCGTGCGGCTAAAAAGCCTTCGCTATAGAATATTTTTTTTAGCGATTCTGTATAAGTTAATTCGGTGAGTAATATATTATTCTTTATAAATAGTTGAGAAAACATGCAAACTTTACACCGTTTGTTTTTTGGCGAAATCTAGGTGTTATAAATTCCCAACTTTTTCAATATTCTCCCTATGGAGCGCACAGGCGTAATCTATACCATGTAAAACAGCTTATATTTTTAGGCGACTTGCTCGAAAAGTAGTTCGACAAGGGGTTAATACTTTGATATCATTAAATAGATGTGAGTATTTTATTTAAAATTGCACCAAGTTCATAAAAATTCTAGGTGAATTGATTTATCGCTGAAACTGCGTTAAATATCTGAAGCTCCTTTCCCTACATGACCCCCACACCTCCTACTTCACCCCACCGACCCCCCAACTTTTTCCTTCGGCGGCGAGACTGCCACAGACACATGCCTACACACTGGTCATCATTTAGCTGCAATTCTAAACAGTTTCTTCTTCTTTTCTTGAGTTCTGGTCTACTAAAAAGTTACTATTTCACCGCCAAAATTTCTGAAAATTTACTGCCATCCTTAGGGCTAATTGACATAAACCATGAAACAAACTTAACAACATAAACAGGTATTAATAAAAATAACAATTGATGTAACAACTTAGGAGATAATTACACTGAATATGTTTTTATTTATCGGGCACACGATGTTTGCAAAAATAACAACAAACCTGGGAAATTGTAACTTTATTAACAATATGGTTAAAAAAGATGTCAACAATTTCAATATAAAAATAATCAAAAATATACAATATGTAAACATTATCTTGGGTATAACACCAGGTTACATATTAATCTGGTGTGTTTTCTTGTTGCCTAGAGACTTGTTTTCATACATCCTGCATTTTTAAATGATTAACGTATTTTTTACCCATCTTGTTAATTAATGTTGTTTAAATTTCACAGGTTTGTTGTTATTTTTAAACACTGTGCCCGATAAAGAAAAAATATTCAGTGTAGTTATCTCGTACGTTGTTATACAAATGTTATTTTTTTCAATACTGGTTTATGTCGTTAATTTTGTATGATGGCTTATGTCAATTAGCCCTAAGGATTGCAATAAATTTGCAGAAACTTTGGCGGTGAAATTGTGACTTTTAAATTGACCAATACTAAAAACAAAGAAGAAGAAACTCATAGTTAATAAAAACACTTGGTTATCTTCCACAGATTTATTTAATTGACACGACGCGTTTCACCACACTGTGGCATAATCATGTGCACACACGATTATGCCACAGATTACCAAGTGTTTTTATTCATTATGAATATCGAGAACTTCCACCATATCCAGCCTGAAACAATTATATTTATTTTAAGAAAAACTATTGATAACTGGTCATTATATACATTAATTCAATTCCAAAAAGCCGTTTTACACCGTGCTTATTTCAGCACTGAAAATCGTACTGTACTCAAGAATGCTGAAATATCGTACCGTGTAATGGATTTGATCGTATCCGGTTACGGAATTGAATTTGAGTATCAGTATTGAAAAGAGAAATAAGTGCGATACTAATTTTTCATCCGATTCTTGGATCCAACGACCAATCAGGGGGGAGCAGACAAGTCGATCGTTTCGAGAGAATATCAGTGGCGGCGCTGGAATCTATCAAAATAACAAGGCCAACATAATCTCTCGAGGAATTGCTCAGAGTTGTGGAAAACTGTACATCATTTCGCAATTCCATGATTTCGCTTGAATATGCCGAAGAAATATGGCGCAGTTTATTTTCATTGCGTTGTTCAGCGAATGCCCTGACAACGCAACTGTGTACATAAATCAGTATCGTGTAAACACAGTCTCCGATGCATCGAATCCGATTTAAGTCCCGATTTAAGTTCCGAGTTTTTGGCGCTGCTTTCAGTAATGAATCCTGTACTGACATAAGCATCGTTTAAAACTGCCATAAGAGTAGGGGCGGGTCGAATCAACCGATGACTAGTTAGATGACTAGCTAGTGTAACGCAACTGAGTGATACAAAAACAATAACTTCAGTGGTCGCGCGATGAGGAAAAAGTCTCACACTTTGTAGCCGACGTTATAAGACATATAATTACACAGCTGTGGACGCTTCATTTATACTTTTTGAGACAGTCGGTCAATAGGAAGAGATAAAAAGTCAGCGAGAAGGAAAGGGAACTTATTCTAACTCATGATTATAAAATGAGCACAAGTTTAAATTTGGTGTGAGAGAAAATCTCTTTGCGCGACCAATGACGGGTTAATCATGTCCATGGGCCAGGTGTGGTCAGTGGCACGATAATATTCATCGCAAAAGTATAGCCGTAGTTTATCTACGCAAGAAATGCATTGCATAAAATAAGATTTCTCCAAGCGGGTGCGGGAAATGCTGGAAGTTTCTGCAGAAGAATCCCAAATAATGTGTGATTCAACCTTTGGATTTCATTTGCGTACTATATAGCAATCGTAAAGCGGCTTTAAAGAAATTTAGTCCATCCCTATGGGTATAAAGAGAACATTACGTCATATGCCAAAGCGTCTGGTGCATAAATATCTACTTCAATTTTTATTTGACGTCTTTTGCGCTATCATTTGTTTGTTCAAGCGTAACTTTGTGGAATTTGTTAACATAATAATGATGACTGGTCACTTTTTGATTCCACATACCTTAATTCGGAGCGACCCGGGTTTGGACGTTCAACGTACTCTTCAGATGACGATTCAGGGTCTTTTAAGTTGATGCGAACAATCATATGCTCGAAATTCGTGATTTGATTCCACAGCCACAAATTTCTGTCGAATTAGAGAATGAATTGTTTTAGAAAGAAAATGATATCCTTAAGAGATTACCCAACCGAGACATCGCGCATGCAAAAGACAGGCATGAGAAAGATCAGACACTTGCCTCCAAATGAGAAACTAAGCATTAATATTTTTAGAGGAATATACATTTAGAGTAACGAGAATGACATCCAGAAACTCCCCACTTGAATTTATGGCACGAAAAAACCCGTACGTTGACAACCTTTCTATAGCAAATTGAAGAAAAATCCCAGATTAGCTATCACAATTAAACATTAAAAATTCCTGCTCGACGTAGCAGGAAAAAAACAACAATTAAATCATTAATAAATAACATAAAACAAAGCACATCGAGGGAGTATAATAACTATAAGAGTTTCAAGGGAATGGAAGAAGGAATAAGGCTTTATAATAATAGCACCAAGTGAATATATAAGATGGAAATTATTTCAATGGATATGTACATCTTGGTAATTAATAAATTTTTAAATTTATACCATCGTGTGATACTCCTTGAAACAGTTATAGGTGCATATTCCTACTTCGCACACTCCGCACTTCGTAATGGTACGCGTGCACAATCCCTTCTTCAGAATACACTCTGCACCTTACGCGGTTCCCTTTCACTGGCCAGTGTGTATTCTTTTTCGCCTCCAAGCGACGCTGTTGTCTTTTAACCGTAGTATTGGGCCTCTTCCTCCGTGAGCGGTGAGGAGGAAGGGCAGAGGCCCCTTCCTCGACCATTTTGCCTTATCAGAGAAAGCCGAAACTGCCGATGAGTCATCTGGCCCCCGTAAGACGTAAACAACACGTGGCTGTTTAGGACGGTTACGTTCAATATGTGAGCGGAGATCCTTCGTGTCCACTTCCAGCTACGACGACTACTATCGCCGCAAAAAAGGTAGAACGCTGAACTTTAAACATTCGTACGAAATTTCGCCGTAGATTCAAAGAGCCGTGTAATATATCGTTGTAATCCTTGTTTATTTGACTACAAAATTCATTCATTTAATAGCGTGTAAGTGTAAAAGTTTAGTTCCTACGGTCGAAAGAGTGAAGAAAAACACGCGAAACTAGGAGAACGGCGAAACGGTCGTCTTCTTCATCTCGTCACGGCCAAGATATTTAATTGGTTCACTTCATTATTTTTTTACGAAGACGACGACATCTCCGCATTACAAATAACCTTTAAACATTTTATTTTACCCATTCTTTGATTTTTTAAATGGCCGAAAGCTAGATTTCAATATCCGAGGTGTGGAAAAGTATATGAATATCGAAATTACGTATGCTTTATAGAAAAAATATTACGAAACTTCTCATGTAAGGAAATTTTTATATTCTTCCCCTTACTTAAAATAAAGGACAAAGAAGAAAATCGCCCCGCAGCAATGCTCACTACCATTTTGCTCAGTTGTCAATGGTGATACTCCTGGCCGCGCGAGACTCAAATCTCATTGCCAAGACCCCTCTAGAGAGACATCTGTCCAGCGCTGATTGGACAAGGAATGGGAAAGGCTCTAGTTGTTTTATATTCTTTTAAATTTATGTGGATGGATTTATATTGAATATTTCGTAATTAAATATTAAAGTTAGTCACAGAAATTACACACTTTAATTCAGTTCCCAGTTTATCTTAGCTCGTTCCCATACTATCCCCTTCGTCTATGTATCACATGTGTGCATTGTAGTCCTCTACGACGGCCTGCTTCTAAGTTTTTCCTTGTTCATTGCAGAAATTACCCTCTTCTGGGGGACAGTGTATGTTTGTCAGTATGAATACCTCCCTTTTATCTTTCTTTACTATGGCTGTCAAGTCATTTCTCACGCGTACCCGTAAATCTCCCCGCTTCATTTTAGCTCTCTGACAGTCAAAATTTCGTGGGATGACTTTGCAGTTTAGTCTTACCGTACCATAACAGAAATCTTCTTTAGTCTGCAGGTTGTCAAAAATAGCTGGAAAGGAAAAAACGTTGTCCATACACAGTTTATGGCCAACCCCTCCCACTCACTTCGTCAGCGCCCTCACAGTCGCGTGCGTTGCTGACATATCCTGCGTCGAAGTCAGTCGATCCTATCCTAAGTAGACTTTCATGTCATAAGTGTATCCAGTTTTGTCACACAGTTTATAAATGCTTATTCCAAAACGTTAATGCTTTTTCGGTATACACAGCCGGAATATCACCCGGCCTTTGACAAGCACGATAATTTCGTCTATAGCCAAGTGCTCAGCAGGATTATAATACTTGGCATATCTTTCATTGATCTTATCGAAAATGGCCCTAATTTTCCACAGTATGTCATAATTTTCGTCATTTTGGGGTATTTTAGAATTATCAGCAAAGTGGAGGCATCTAAAGATGTGGAGGAATCGGTCTCGTCTCATTGTGTTGCTAATAAATGGAGTATGAAATTTGCAAAGCTAAGTCTCCGTCTCATCCTCCAGCGCAGGAAGATCTGTATCCTCGTCTTCCGACGAAGTGTCCGACTCCAAGGCTTCTGAGTCGGAATCCAAAACAAAATTCCTGCTCTCTCTCTCTCTATCTCGGATAACTTCCGCTTAGGAGTCTCAAAATAAATAGCAAAAGGTGTGTATATATACACAAGAATAATGCGTTAAAGGAAATATAGACTGAACATCAGGAATGAATGAGTTCTTACCAAGAATGTCACAATTCCTCTAAAAAGTTCTATATCTCCTAGTGAACAGAGCAGACAAACAGACAAATGAGCGCACTCACCAGAAAACTGAGACGGAATGAAGTTTAGTTTGTGTCCACTCGAAATCTTGTAAAGGAATATAATAGAACTAAGAAGGGGTACATCTTGCAGTCACTTCCTTTATTGCTCACGTGCCGGCGGGCGGCGCCCGGCAGCCGAGAGAGGGAGAAGGTTCTTCGTTTTCCCTAATTCCCCCCCTGGACCGAGATGGGGGCTCTGACCTTCGAAGGCCCTGTTCCCCTCCCAAAAGGCAGTCCCTTTCTCAGCATCTGGATAGCATTACTGCCTCCGAAGGAAGACGTTATCATGGAAAGAAAATGAGGTCGCAGTGAGTCATCAAAATTTGAGACACCACCAATGTTTATGAGGGTTTGACCGCTCTAAACAGAACACAAGGCTTGGAATATTTTTTTATTATTGCCTGTGCGAGTAAAAAACAAAAAAATAGAAATAATAATTGACACACGGAACGTAAATAACAGATTGAGAACGCATCCAAACGTGACGTGCCATGCGAAATATTAGCACCGCGCGTGATCATTTACATACAAAATTATTAAAATAAGTTGTATTAAAAAATCTAAAAACAACACTACTGAATTTAAAAGACAACTTTCTACAATCCTAGAAAATTTCGTTCCACTAAATCGAAATTCATTTAAGTTGGAGCCGATCAAAGTTAGCGTACCCGTACGGTCACGCTAGGCGTTTTAAGCTTAACCCGATAATTTGCATCCCACCTAGTGATGGGCAAAGTCGGTCTTTTGAGAGATTTCGGTCGCGTCGGTCACTCCCGCTTGTGATTCGATCTTCGATCGTCGATCAGAGAGACCGATTTTCCAGCTAGTGAGCAGTCCAAGTTGCCTACGATCAATGATCTCTCAGGAAAATCGTGATAGATAAAAAATCTGGTCGTTCGTGAGTTTCATACTGTAAGCATGACCGAGGTGTACAGCTTTGCTCTTGATAGCACAGAGCAGGCACAGAGCACGGCACAGAGTTTCAGTGCAGCTACCTCGTTCAGTGCTAGTTTCCGTGGAGTTGTGGGTAATTCTTTGAAAACAATTGAAGGCACAATTGTGCAATCGTGCGAAGGTTTGTTTTGTTTTTACAATGCTCTTGGTTTGTGATTTTAAGTATAGTTATACGAAGAATATTAGGAATATCCCACTTGATTGCAAAACTATTGAAGAGTGACATTTTATCGACCACAAATTATTAACAACTCATTATAGAAACCAATGATTAATACTAATTTAGTAGCGAAATTTTATTTTGGTATGTAGTTCGAAACGATCAACGTTTTCTTTTGGCTGTAAGAATTTAAAGCAAATTATCCGACTGTAGCACTAAAATTCAATTTTCAATTACAGTATGTTTCACTTGTTCACGAGACGTAATATTTGTCGAGAATATTGAAACGATGGTTTATCGTGTATTTAAGTGACAATGCAATTATGGAAATTCAGTGATTACAAATGTTATATGTGCTGTGATGTATTGCGTGTGTTCTTGTGGTGATATTTTGATATTTAAAGGTTATTTGTGTTAGGTAGACTTACGCTCCTAATGGATGTGTTATGACAGGAAATACACCATGGAGGTTATAAAAGTTTCTGTGCTTCTGAAATGGCATAATATTGCGTTGTGTTTCTGGACGTGAGTTACACGAAGAAAGTGTATGTTCAACTTATGCTAAAGTTATTGTTTATGTCGTAAATTTACCAAGAGTTAGTGCTTCAAAAATAACCTATATAGTGAAGTTAATGGTGGGTTTTTGTTTGTTTACGTCGTAGATTTTTAAGTTACAGTACCCCCTGAAATAATCTCATAGTTTGCTGCTGTGTTTGTCTAAGAGTGAATTGCATGTAAAAAAGCGAACGTTCAACTTTGGTAAAGGTTTGTTTACATTGTACTATATATCTATAATTTAGTTAATGTGCTTCTGAAATACTGTCTCGTGATCGTCGAGTGCTTACAATATTAATAAATGCCAAAATCGACGATTTGTTCATAGGTTAACGTAATATTCGTCGTTTATTGTTTACATCGTAAATATAAAGCATAAATTCAGGGTATTAGTGCAAATACAGGAGTCCAAGACATTCGCTGTGTATATATATATATATATATCTGCGATTCTAATAATAACAATCAGTCCTACGATGAATACTTTTTTGTGAAGTTGCTTCTGTCGTGATGTTGTTTTCTTCTCGTGAAGCACTTCTTGTGCCAAAGTGAACTGAATAGGACTTCACGTTTACTATTCTCAATATTTGTTGAAATATATGAATTTTTCAGCCACTTGAGTGATTTATATCTAATGTAAAACGCTATCCTTACAAAACATGCTTCGTTTGTTGCCATCGATTAAAATCGTTGGGGTTTCACCATGCACTTCGTCACTTAGATAACTAATCAAACTAGTCAATTATATTGATGTTCAGTAAATATGTTTTTCGCAATGCCACATAGATTCTAAATGTTTAAAAAGCATATTATTAAATGATGGTTTGTATATGTACCTGCGTACCTTTCAATAAAATGTATATTCAGTAAAAATGCACTTTGTTATAGTATTGAATCTTTAGTGCTATATTAATTCCCCCTCACAAAATGCTTTTGCCCGTACATTGGAGATGTTAATTGGTTACGAAAACGATTTGATTATTATAGTTATGTCTTACAGGGTATTCAACAGTTATACATGTCAAATTCTTATCAGTAAGTGTTAACATATATTGCTTCTAAGCTACCTATGCCTAATACACACAAAATATTTGTTATTATGATGTGTATGAGTAGGGATTTAAAAACTGATTGCAGGATGTGATGAATCTTCTTAAATTGTTTGGCACTGACAGTGCTAATTTTAAACCCACTACATTCGTTCTTCCTCTAGATGATATTGCTGCTATCATTAAGAAGCACCAATGCAATAAAATATGTAAGCGTCAGTGAGTTTCTCTGCTATCTGATTGCTACTCTAGTTGCCATTTACTAGACTATATCATGTAACAGGTAGGGAATACTATATCTAGGCAAAATTATAACTAGTTTACTCTGTAGATTTTATGAAATGCATGGAACAATCAGGTTATAAGAATGTTTACTAAATATCTGACCTCAATATATATGTTTATTATCTTTGCAAGGAATAGCCTCTGATCAATTATTAATTTACACAATGGTTTAGTGCTTATCAATGGTTATAGCCATCAATAACTTCAGACCAATATCCACTCTGCCAGTTCTCTCTATATTATAGAACTGTAATCAGAAAACAGTAGTGTTTACATATCATATGAGTTATAACAGTTGTATGTCATACCTAGTTTTGATTCAAAGAAGAAAAATCAGCTGTGCATACTGTGACAAATGTTTATTTCCCCCATGCAATCATTGAATTTGCTAGAACAATATACATACCATCTTGGATTTTTAAGAGTAAAGATTCTGAGTGTATTTCATGTTGATTTTTGCTTGATATACTTACTGGATACTTATGGGAACTAAAGCTAATATCTTTTTATTAATTTTCTTGTGACATTTTGAAAATATCTCTTCCTTCATGCTACCGTAATGGACTTTATGAAAGGATTATTCTCTGTGGGTTTGGCAATGTTTAAATAATAGATTAGAGTTGAGTATTGGAACAGGATTGTGATTGAGGAGTGAATAGCGTAAGAGGAAGATGGAAAAAATTGTGGGTTCATGATGTGGTGGAAGAGACATTAAAGGAGGAAGATTAGGAGTCTTAAGAATAGGAGAGAGTGTGAATGAAGTAATGTATGAATGCAATAGAGGCAAAGGATATATGCCAATATAGGGTATTATGGAGTAAATTATTATAAGAGAGCCAGTTTCCAAATCCAAACAGACATCACTAACAGCAGAGAGCAAACAATATCGTGTGATAAGTTGTGTGCCTCAAGTTATCCAGGTACTCAATTACTTGGCAGTCAACTTAAGTGTACAGATGTCGTCCTGTGTGACTTAAAGGCAACTTGATCAGAATAAAATTATTTTTTATGCTCTCATTTAAATTAAATGTCTGTCATAATTTAAGTCAAGTATGCACTCATAGTTTTGGTAACACCCTTTTATAAATTGAAGAAGTTAATGGAGAAGAGGGTCATGGATGGATAATAAAGCAATGGTAGGTAATCAATGATTTTTCACTTATAACAAAATTTTAGTTAAAATGGATTTGGTCTATAATGCTTCATGCTTAATGAATGCTGTTACATATTATTAATATTATTTATTTCACTGATATGAGGAACCTAAGAAGCTTTCTCGGGTTTCCAACAGGGTGATGGTCTCCATGTAGGCTGACGTTTCGATGTCTGACTCAGTCATTGTCATCAGGGGTGATGAAAACTAAGGGTTGTGCAACCATTCATAGATCCATTTATTTTTAATAATCAATAAGTGGAATAAATGTTGGTGTAGGTTTTTTACAATTACTACTTGGCTTATTTTGAATATGTTCCTTGAAACCCCAATATGATTTAGTCTTAAGTCGACTCCTATTGTCATGATCTTTGGTAAATTTATGAATATTAATCAACTGTTATCAAAGGACATGCTATGATGTATTGTTTACCTGTAGTAGAAATTAACAAGGGTAATTATAGCTGTTAGGCTCACACATGCCAGATTGGACGAAGAGCAGGAACGAAGGGAACATAGTCCACTCAGCATCTGTGGATATTTTTCCTCATGGTAAGTGGCTTGCCAGCTCACTCCAGAGTATAGATTGAGAATGGTCATTGAGTAGAAACCATTAGAGGCTTAAGACAAATAGCAAAAAATAAATAGTGGAATAAAGTTGTAACTGGGGCAGAATTTTGGTGGAACGAGATGTCCTACTCAAGATATTAAATATCAGCAATATTCAAGAATTATGGGGGATATGTAATGCATCATGTCCTGATATAGGATGCAAACAAAAGGTTGGTTTGGAAGGTTTTATAAAGGGTTGTGGACTTCGGTGGATCTAAACCATTGGCTAATGTTGAGAGGGTGAGATTAGACTAAAGTTATATGAGGAGTGGCTCTCGAGAAGGATAATGAAAGTAAGATAGAAGAGAAGTTAAGAGATACTTGACTAGGCATTGAAGTTACATATAACAGTGAAGGAAATTTAGGAGTCCACTTTATGTCAAATAGTAGGTAATTAAGAGGAAATGAGGTCCTGAAAGGCACTTTTGAAGAGAAAGGTTTGCTTCGTTGGGAGAGGTAGGAAAAATATAGGCAATTGAAATGAATGGATGTGATGCGCAGAACTAAATTGAATCATTTTAAGGAAAGAAATTTTTGAAGCAGGAAGGGTGGAGTGGTAACTGACCACTGAAATATATATGTCTGTTAAGCTATCTGTATACCATTATAATGGTGGTAAAATGTCATGGTCAGGCAAATATAAGAATTAAAGTGAATGTGGAATGATAACTGCATGTGGAATGAATAGACGTTGATAACAGTCCAATGCTATAATTGCATTACTCCACCAATGTTTAAGATAGGCATCAGTTTTTAAACTAAAATAAGATTTTCTTTGCCACTATAGGTTTCTGATTATCCTCATGAATGTTCTGCTAACTTCCTGCAGGTTCCTTCTAAATTTTCCTGCTAAATATTTACCAGGGATTTTGGATGTGCAATGAGTAATTAGTACTATCAGTAATTATAATTTGTCCTTTCCAAGGAATTAAATTTTAAATGAATATGGTCTAAGCTCCTGTGTACAAGCCATGTTCGAATACACACTTTGATGGATGATACGATGATTACAAATTTCCAGCACTATTTTACAGTATATGATGCTCTATTGCACGCAGAAATACAGTCTTTATTTATTTAATTGCTCACATACAGCATTTATGCCAATTTAAAGTGACACAGTATCGGTGGTATGAAGTCATATATTGCCTTACTAAACATGTTAGTACATTTTGATTGAAATAACTCCTTGCCCATTTCAATGGGATGCCTAAGGCTGATGTAATGGACCACTCATGTAATTCATTTTTGCTAACAACCACCCCAGTAGCAGAGTTGGTCGCCGCAACGTTGCAGCGACGTAGCAAACGTCGTGCTAAGGTTGCGGTCACAATGTGACGTCGCAGGAACGTTACAGGCACGTCACAATGTGACGACGCAGGCACGTCACATTGTGACGTCGCAGGAACGTTGCAGGCACGTCACATTGTGACCGTCAACTCGCGACCGACATGCAACCAATTATCAACTTTGGCCGGCCCAATAAATTATAACATCGAATTTATTATTATTTCGTTAAATCTTGGCCATATCTAATTACTGATGCATTAAATACACACCAAAGGCATTATACTGTCAATAATAACAGATTTTTTAAACATGCGATGGCACAAAATTCTTCAATTTCTTAATTAATAATTACATCGTTTGACGCATAATATTAATGTATTTTTACATCTAGACCCTGTTGATACAACTACAGGATTTTCGCCTACACCGATACATATTTCTGCAATACCACAAAGCATGGGCTACCGAGAGATTTTAAATAAGAAATATGGCTTTACCCGTTGTTTTGTCTGTGTCTTTGATATGAAGCTAGTTGACCATGTGTCCTTCCTAAAGCCTCCCTGGCGAAAATATTGTCGAGGGAAGCGTATACGAACCGTCGACGAAGCGGAGATTTAAGCGTACACGAAGCTATTTAGAATGTGAACGAACCGTAACTTAACCGTCTCCGAAGCGAAATGAAACGTAAAATGAGACAACGAAGCGTTCATGAGTCGGAATCTAAACGGTCCCGAGCCGGAATCCTAACGGCCGAAAACGTTCACGAGCCGGAATCCTAGCGTATGAAAGCGGCCCCGAGCCGGAATCCTAACGGCCGAAAACGTTCACGAGCCGGAATCCTAGCGAATGGAAGCGGTCCCGAGCCGGAATCCTAACGGCCGAAAACGTTCACGAGCCAGAATCCTAGCGAATGGAAGCGGTCCCGAGCCGGAATCCTAACGGCCGAAAACGTTCACGAGCCAGAATCCTAGCGTATGGAAGCGTTCTCGAGCCGGAATCCTACCGGCCGAAAACGTTCATGAGCCGAAATCTTAGCGGCCGAAAACGTTCCAGAGCCGGAATCCTAACGTATAGAAGCGTCCCTGTGACGTCCAAAAAACAGTTGATGCACTTTTACAAAGGAGCTGTATACAGTTAAAAGAGCATGAGCTAACATTACGCAAAGCGGCCGTCAAAAAGGTCTCGCAGTATGTAAAGGTATGAAGCTCAAAAAATTAAAGATATAATACATATGGTGAAAATACAGTAGAGGGAAGTGGATTCAAACAGAATTAGAATGTGAACAAACCGTAACTAAACTTTTTCCGAAGCGAAACTTAAAATGAGACAAGGAAGAATTCACGAGCCGGAATCCTAACGTATGGAAGTGTTCCCGAGCCGGAAACCTAGCGGCAGAAAGCGTCAACGAGCCGTCCACAAAACGGTTGACAGTATCATGCATGCAAAAAAAAGTTCTCTGTGGAAGTACACTTTTACAGAAAAGCTATGCAGTTAAAAAGATGAACTAACATTAATCAAAGCGGCCATCAAGAAAGGTTGCACTGTTAAGGCATGACGCTCAATAAAATTAAGAATGCACTGTAGAAGAGGTACCCTCTGAAGTGTTTTACAAAGAAACAAGCACTTGCTGCTATGTACCCTGCCGCATAAACGCCGAAGTTCAGTCATTCAACTCTTCAAAATTGAACAGGGTTTCTGTCACAGAATATCAATCCCATAGGTTACAAACATGATGGCCATAGCTGATAAATCTATTTGCATTAAGAAAATAGTATACTTTATTTCCAAAACAATTCTAAATACAAAAATAAGCACTATTAAAAGATTTTCCATAGTAGTCAAAACAATTTGTAGAATATAATGATCACCAATAAAAGAAGGAAATTAGTTTATAGAAGAATATTTATTACAAAAACATTGAAATATAGCAGATGACATTCATAACAATATGAAAAGTATGACTACAAAAACAATGGCATTCTTAGAAAAGTAAATGTATAAAAATTGAATGAAAATTGCAAAATATATGTAGGAATATTTAACTATAAAAACATTGAAATATAGTAATGACATTTATAACAATATCAAAAGTACACTTTACAATAACAATGGCACTCTTAGAAAAGTAAATGTATAAAAATTGAATGAAAAAATGAAAATTGCAAGATATATGTAGGAATATTTAGCTATAAAAACATTGAAATATAGTAA
Source organism: Pyrrhosoma nymphula (assembly GCA_963573305.1). Classification (NCBI taxonomy): domain Eukaryota; kingdom Metazoa; phylum Arthropoda; class Insecta; order Odonata; family Coenagrionidae; genus Pyrrhosoma; species Pyrrhosoma nymphula. Next base: position 18,435,392 of record OY754330.1, on the reverse strand, counting down.
TGACATTTATAACAATATCAAAAGCACACTTTACAAAAACAATGGCACTCTTAGAAAAGTAAATTTATAAAAATTGAATGAAAAAATGAAAATTGCAAGATATAAGTGGGAATATTTAACTATAAAAACATTGAAATATAGTAATGACATTTATAACAATATCAAAAGTACACTTTACAATAACAATGGCACTCTTAGAAAAGTAAATGTATAAAAATTGAATGAAAAAATGAAAATTGCAAGATATATGTAGGAATATTTAGCTATAAAAACATTGAAATATAGTAATGACATTTATAACAATATCAAAAGTACACTTTACAATAACAATGGCACTCTTAGAAAAGTAAATGTATAAAAATTGAATGAAAAAATGAAAATTGCAAGATATAAGTGGGAATATTTAACTATAAAAACATTGTAATATAGTAATGACATTTATAACAATATCAAAAGTACACTTTACAATAACAATGGCACTCTTAGAAAAGTAAATTTATAAAAATTGAATGAAAAAATGAAAATTGCAAGATATAAGTGGGAATATTTAACTATAAAAACATTGAAATATAGTAATGACATTTATAACAATATCAAAAGTACACTTTACAATAACAATGGCACTCTTAGAAAAGTAAATGTATAAAAATTGAATGAAAAAATGAAAATTGCAAGATATATGTAGGAATATTTAGCTATAAAAACATTGAAATATAGTAATGACATTTATAACAATATCAAAAGTATATCACTTTACAAAAACAATGGCACTCTTAGAAAAGTAAATTACAATACATATGTAAAAATATTTAACTATAAAAACATTGAAATATAATAGACGACATTTAAAACAATATGAAGGGTAGATGACTTTACAAAAACAATTATAATTTAAAAAGTCTTCGAAGTTGGCAGAATATCAAGGTCTTCTGAGTTCTGCAAAGAAAGAACCATCATTTAGTTTGTTTCACTGGTTATTTTTTAAATGTTAATGTCAAAAACTCATACTGTTGTTATTACCATTGGTGCAATGCAGTACTGGTGGCCAACTCTAAATTTTGGTCACTCTTTTCTTCTACCCTGCCATTGGTGGTTAGTCGCTCAGCATTATTCTCCTCTCTAGAAACAAGAGATATATTTATGAATTACACAACAAAAGACCTAGAACTGATATCAATGTAGCACTGGAAAATGTCCTTAGAAAGGTAGTTAAAAACCCAAATATCATGAAATCATATATCTCTAAGGTTACATAGTCCTATGCGTACATGAAGTTAGAAAATAATGGACAAGCTACAATATTCTGTATAAGAAATAACAAGGAATAAGGTCAGAAGTTAGAAATGCACACTGCTATTAGTTCAAAAGTCTTGTATAAAATTGAAACTGGTGAAAAGAACATAGGAAACATGTGACACTAATGACAAAACTAATAATGTTTATACATTTCATGATTTATCCAAGGGCTTTGGATGTTCTAGGGGACAATAAACCATTCAAGTAGAAGAGTTCAGAACCAGTACCAAAGCAATTTAGTTCTGGTAGACATATTTGATGGATCTCTCGAAATTTGCATTGATTGTCAAGATTGAAATAAATCTGCTTGTAACGAGCCCTACTTGAAACCAACACTTGATTTAATTAAGTTAAAAGGAGTAGTAGCGCCTACTTCAGTGCTATAGATTTGAGAAATGGTTTTTGGCACATCAAGTTGACTGATGGATCTAGTACACTGTGTCCATTTTATACCCTAATCAGTTGTTTCAGCTGTCTAAATCAGGTTAAAAAATTGGTCCTGAATTATTTAAGGGGGTGTTACAAGAAAATTTTTGCCTTATGGTGTTGTCGTCTATGTCGATGGTTTATTAGTTCGTGCTACTTTATTGGAAACTCATGACCAGAAAGTACAAAATGTATTTACTAATGCTCGTTAGATATGAGTTAAGTTTAATCCTCACATATTCCAATATCATTTTAAACAAGTTAGTTACTTAGAGCAAATTTTTAGTGCCGAGGGCATTCATTCAGATCCATTCCATGTGGCAATGTGTTAAAATTACACATATCCAATAATATGAAGAAACATCCAAGGATTCCGTGAATGTTTATGAATTTTAGAGAATAAGTTCCAACTATATCCATGCTAACCTCGCCTAGGGATTAATTTAAGGGCAAATGTATCATGCATTACCTTCCTCATCATCAAGTACCTTTTGAAAGTAAAAGAAGCAACTCAAGCTCTAATAAAAATTAGTTAAAGCCCAAGGTATCCCAGATACTATAATAACAGACTGTTTGGTCCATACTAAATCAAAGCATTTGCAAAAGGCTGGAAGTTAATAATAGTTACTACAAGGCCAAATAGCCCTAAATGTATTTGATAATAATCTAGTGCATTATGTAAATGTGAGATTAATTTAGGGGGTACAAACCTAGGCCTTTTGGCTCTATAGTGTTTTGCTCTACTGCCACTCATATCATAGCAGCGGCTCGCTATGTATGCCGGTAGGGCTCGCACCTCCTCCTCTGCTTTATCACCTGTTAATCCTATCCTTATTTGGAATTTCTTGAATTCATCTGTGGAGAAAATGTTCCAGAATAGAAGGTAATACAACAATGTTATCCTTAAAAAAAACCTGTTGTTATTACAAACCTCGGGCAAGTGTGATAAAGGTGAGAGGAATTTTCTCCTTGCCACTGCTTCTGGGATACAGGGCCATATTTTTGGCTTTCTCCTCCCCAAAGACTCCAACAAGGAGAGCGTTCACCCACACTGCTTTCACTTTGGTACATTTTAAAATTTCATGGCATGGTTTTTCAATGGTGTAGCCAAACCCTAGTGATACCTGAAGGAGAAATACAAATACGTCACATAAAACCAAAGTATGTCACTTGTAAAGTATGATTTTACAATATGTATCAATAACTTTTAAGTTGATTTTTATCTGTTCTCTCAGGAATAAATAACACTCTCGACCACCAGCATCATAAATGCCAACAAACACTACTTCATCATCTTATTAATATCAGAAACTACTTGGTCTGCTCAGAGTTTTACAGTACTCATGCCTCAATTCACGAGTCATTTCAGTTGATACACCTGCGATTAATTTTCTACATTATATAACCGTATGAGTAGACGTTTAGAGCTTGTACATAGCACGTTTGTCGATAACTCATGCCTGCCACATATCCTAAGGTGGTTTGCATGGTAGTCAGTAATAAATAGATAAGTTATAGCAAATACATTAGAACCATACCTTGTTCTCCATTTCCTTCACACTTGGTGAGGGATCTTTCCTTGCACGGAGCAAGTGGGACTGTAGCAAGGACTCTAAAAGAAATTAAAATGCATAAATTACACGATGTTTTTAATACATTTCAGAAAGAAAAGGTTTTAACTCAACATTCAATAGGTAAGTAAAATGTGCAATGCCAATTTAGTATTTTAAATCAAACTCCATTCATGAACATGAAACATCCAACTACCGATTAGGTAGTAAACACTTGAGTGCTTACTAAATGTATGATATTAACTGTATTGATCAATATAGTCAATAACAAACATTTTTACTCAAAACCTGTGTGGGAACTTACTTCTTAATTCATCCATCTCCGTCCGAACCACTTCTCGGAAACTTGCATCCAGAGTGGGAAGAATTTCATCTTTAACGACCTCTTTCACTATCTCCCGAAGATTACAGCAGTCGGAGAGACCAGCCATCCGCTTCGGTCCCGCCGAGGTCGAAGGCAATTGCGGTGGATCTTCGCGCGGCAGGAATTGCGCCATGGCATCGTTGCGGGCTTTTCTTTTCCTATTTCTATTTAGGAGCTGAAAATAGTGAGAGTAAAACATCAAGAGAGTACATTTGACATTTGTAGGTATTTTAGCAATACCGAAATCACCAACAACTTACATTCTCTTGCCTCCGTGCAAGTATCTCCGGTATTTCACTCAGGCCGGTGAACATTCCCCCTTGCCGCTCGTCTTGGGACGTGTTCTGTGGGTCAGAACTCATGTCGTCGTTGATTACGGGCCACTTGACCCGCTTCGCTCGGATGCTTTCCTGTAGTTCCTCCGTAGTCACTGAACACATATATCTTAATTAAATACGGGCGATAAAAAATATATTTAATTTTTAAACCCTTAAATGACTTACCTCCTATACGGCCTATCATAGCCCAGTGCCTATTCTCCTTCCCATCGGGCGAGTCCATCGCCGTCTTCACACTGTACCAGCCTTCTCTCTCGAAGGCGTACAAATTCTCTGGTTTGAAAGCGGACCCGCTCGCATTTCTTATTTTTCGCACGGGAATTGTTTCAGATTTTCCATCCCTGCGGTATTTAACCACCGCCATCCACTCTTTATAAGCTTCCATGGCGCCACAGAAATATCTACATTTCAAGGATCAACGAACAAAGGTAAATCATAGCAATAAGGATGCGACACATGTAAGGCATAATAATTTGAGCTTTCCTACCGTAATTTAAAGATTATATACACTAGATACAGATGATACAGAATCTCAGCCGCAAACAGCTTCAAAGTTCAGGATGATCAGCTTACAGATGCTTCCTTTTAAAGTTGGATTTCGTGTTCGTGACCACGTCTCTTCTAACCACTGGCACGGGCATGTATACCATGTATATCACTGCGGTTATGGCGGCCAGACGGAAGTGTCCAAATATTGTAAGTAATCGACCTATCGTTTCATACGATACAATGAAGGTATAATCGATTCAGGGAAAAAACTCGCTCACGATCGATTACGAACAAAACTCGATTAATGTCATCATCCCAAAATTTGAAAACATAACTCGACTTAACTACTGTGTGGCACGTTAAGAACATAATTACCTCTCATCCAGCAATTATAGGCTGACTCATCTTGCCGCGATTCATTTGCGACCTAGCTGGCCATTCGATATGCCCACATACAGGAAGTATGTGTACACCGGTGGAGAAAAACCTAGATCCACGAAATACCGTCACTTACGTTCAACGTCAACAAATCACAAAAAGAGACGGAAATCTTCACCAACAGAACAATACGATAAAAAATGTTCAGATTTGACTTCGAAGAAGTTGGAAGAAGCAAGTATCAGGGGTGAATCCTCATCCATGTGTACGCGTACGGACGTAAGTTGATATTAAATACTTCGGCAACGACTAATTAGTAAGAAATGCATGCATAAAACCTAACGTTTCCTTTAACGGGCGTGGCGTTGCCCACTTTTAAATTTCAAAACAGTGCCGCATATTACATATGTATGAAATGTATGAGACTTCTTACCATGTTGCATCATACTCCATCGTAGATTGATTTTAATTTGAATTTTCTACAGGGCGACACTTACCTTGAAAGAAACAGGGCAGTTTATTTGCATGAAGACTCGTCATTGGGAAGTAATGAGTTTGAGGGAGAATCATCCTGGGATGAAAATTCATTACCACCAGGCTGGGAAGGAGCTCATGAATTGGAGGAACCTTTGACATCAGACGTAAACCAATCACCTGACGGTAGATTGATTGAAAGTGATGGAAATGAAGTTTCAACATCTGAGGTAAGTCATTTTGTTTGAATATACTTCAGAAGTACTATATTTAGTTCGTAGGTATGCCCCGTAATTGAAATATAACCAGGACAAGGCTTGGCCTGCTTAATATGATGCGTTATAGTTCTGTCACCTCATTAGTGTCATTGCCATGTCATTAAGATCCAACTTGCACATGCAACTGTCTAAATGAAAATAGAGCTCACATCTGAAATAAACCAGCTTTCTCTTCTAAAATTGCAGGATGAAAGTCACATGTATTGCACAGAAATATCTTTTCAAAATCCTGTTGCATCTGAGGAGGCCACCCATGAAGAAATATTACCCTCCATATCAGATGGGTCAGTCACTGGAGATGAAGAGAGTTTTGCTGATGGTTTTCATGATGATGAAAAGGAAACCATTTGCCCCTGCACATGGTCTACAGTTGATGATGTGTGCTTGATGGTTCTTAGTTTAGGTGTACGACATCACATGACATGGGCAGCCCAAGTAGATATCTTGAAAATGGTCAATGCGATGTATGGACATGATAAAATCCCTTGCTCAAAATTTAAATTTTTTAAGTATGTCGACAGGTCTGCAGATAAATTCAACTTTCATATTTATTGTAACTTTTGTGAAACATATTTAGGGGCCAGGACAGAACTTGGGGAAAGAGTAACTTGCCACTGCGAAACTGATGTAGAAGTTTCTTCTGCTCCATTTTTCTTGTCTATAGACATAGAAAGTCAAATTAGGGATCTTCTACACAATGAAAAATTGCGAGAGTTATTGTTAACCTACAGATTTAAGCGAAAGAAAACAAATCCTGAAGGCCTGGAGGATATTTTGGATGGTAGATTATACCAAGAACATTGCAAAAATGATGGCCCACTCTCATCCCCTTACAACTTTTCATTTTCTTTTAATACAGATGGGGCATCAACTGGAAAGTCCACTGGGAAATCTGTGTGGCCCATATATATTGTTCTAAATGAATTGCCACCTCAAAGTAGGTATTGTCATGTACTGTTGGCTGGGTTATATGTTGGGAAGACAGATCCTAAGCAGAGTACTTTTCTGCAACCATTTGTTGCTCAGTGCAACAAGCTAGCTTCAGATGGGTTTGCCTGGCAGCATAATGGGAAAAATGTGATTAGTAGAGTATTACCAACTTGTGCTGTGGTTGATTCTGTTGCAAGATGGCAAATTCTGAATGTCTGGGGTGAACTCCTTTTATGCATGTACCTTCTGCTATCATAAAGCAGAACGCACTAGAGTGGGGCAAAGGTTTCCTCCTTCCTTAGAAACAGTCCCACTGAGGACAGCTGAGTCCACCAAAATGGATATGCGGAAAGCATATGAGCAAAGAAACAGCAATCCAAAAGAAAGAGTGATTAAAGGAGTTAAGGGTCCAACTCCTTTGTTACGTCTGAACTTTTTCCATTTGATTGATGGATTTGTCCCCGACTACTTACACTGCATTTTACTTGGTGTAGTCAAAGCACATACAGAAATGCTGTTAGAGCCTAGCAGGAAAAAGTTTTGGAAGTGTATGCCTGATAATACTGGTGAAGAACATTTAATATCGTGTATTGATGAAAGACTCAGCAGGATCCATACACTGACAGCTATTACACGGGCAGCCCGACCTTTAAGCCAAATGGCCATATGGAAGGCAAGTGAGTGGAGGTCATGGTTGTTATTTTATAGTTTACCATGCTTGAATGGACTGCTTAAAGAGAAATACCTTATTCATCTAGATTTATTATCTAAGGGTACATATATCCTTCTCAATCGATCTGTTCAGAAAGATGAAGTGAATAAGGCTCACTCATTATTTTTGCGATACATATTTATGTGTGACAAGTACTTTGGAACTTCAAGCTGCCGGCTCAATGTTCACCTTCTTAATCATGTGGCACAAGGTGTCTTAAACTGGGGTCCTTTGTGGACTCACAACACATTTCCTTTTGAAGGTCAAAATCGCTTTATACTGCAGCTACTTCAAGGGCCCGGAGCGGTGTGTCAGCAAATTGCCCGTAAATTTTTGATATTTAACAGCTTGCCACAGCTAATAGACAATTTGGCATCAGGGCCCAAAACAATGAAATTCTGTGGAGGAATTTTGGAAAGAAAGTTGAAACATTTTATGCGTTGCGCAGACACACTACTATTGGGAAAGGGAGAACATCTACCTCTCTCAAGGGAGGAGATAAACTGTTTAGAGCAGTACAAAATGGATGAGGTTGATGGTTATATCTCTTATGGCAGAATGTTGTTACATGGTGCAAGGTATTCAACTAGGGATACTGCTAAAGGTAGACTACGAGATGATTCCCATATCATCACACTGAATAGAAAGTATGGTGTAATTACAAAAATTTTGGTTTCACCAATTAAGAAAGTAGTAATAATTGTTAGAGAAATCATAACTCAGGAGATGCTTGATGTTGGTGATCATGTTAAACAAATTAGTGGCTATGGCTCACTATGTTGCATACAAGGTGAAGATGTACTTGCTCAGTGTGTATTCATTGATGTAGGTAATGGAAAGTATATTGCAGAGCTACCATATGGCTGTAGTGGAGATTAACATATGGTGTAAAATAAAGTTATGAAAATAATAGGTGTTTTATTTATGGCAGCACCTTGACCCACTTTACTGCTATTTAGGAAATGTAAGCAACAAATTGTTTTCGTTGAGACTGAACAGAAACGCCTGCTTCATAACATTTGTTCTGATTTCATAAGGTATTTTTACTAGTTTTTGGCGCCTTCGTCGAAAATATTACAAGTTGAATTGAATGACGAACGTCGATGCATCTCCAGAAATGTTGTTTAAAACGCGATTCATGACCTTTGGAAGCGATTAAACTCTTCATTGTGGAACATTTTTTTTGGTACCTTTACCCAGATTATTTTCGGACTTAGTTTTTGGCGCCTTCGTCGAAAATATTACAAGTTGAATTGAATGACGAACGTCGATGCATCTCCAGAAATGATTTTTAAAACGCGATTCATGACCTTTGGAAGCGATTAAACTCTTCATTGTGGAACATTTTTTTTGGTACCTTTACCCAGATTATTTTCGGACTTAGTTTTTGGCGCCTTCGTCGAAAATATTACAAGTTGAATTGAATGACGAACGTCGATGCATCTCCAGAAATGATTTTTAAAACGCGATTCATGACCTTTGGAAGCGATTAAACTCTTCATTGTGGAACATTTTTTTTGGTACCTTTACCCAGATTATTTTCGGACTTAGTTTTTGGCGCCTTCGTCGAAAATATTACAAGTTGAATTGAATGACGAACGTCGATGCATCTCCAGAAATGATTTTTAAAACGCGATTCATGACCTTTGGAAGCGATTAAACTCTTCATTGTGGAACATTTTTTTTGGTACCTTTACCCAGATTATTTTCGGACTTAGTTTTTGGCGCCTTCGTCGAAAATATTACAAGTTGAATTGAATGACGAACGTCGATGCATCTCCAGAAATGATTTTTAAAACGCGATTCATGACCTTTGGAAGCGATTAAACTCTTCATTGTGGAACATTTTTTTTGGTACCTTTACCCAGATTATTTTCGGACTTAGTTTTTGGCGCCTTCGTCGAAAATATTATAAGTTGAATTGAATGACGAACGTCGATGCATCTCCAGAAATGATTTTTAAAACGCGATTCATGACCTTTGGAAGCGATTAAACTCTTCATTGTGGAACATTTTTTTTGGTACCTTTACCCAGATTATTTTCGGACTTAGTTTTTGGCGCCTTCGTCGAAAATATTACAAGTTGAATTGAATGACGAACGTCGATGCATCTCCAGAAATGATTTTTAAAACGCGATTCATGACCTTTGGAAGCGATTAAACTCTTCATTGTGGAACATTTTTTTTGGTACCTTTACCCAGATTATTTTCGGACTTAGTTTTTGGCGCCTTCGTCGAAAATATTATAAGTTGAATTGAATGACGAACGTCGATGCATCTCCAGAAATGATTTTTAAAACGCGATTCATGACCTTTGGAAGCGATTAAACTCTTCATTGTGGAACATTTTTTTTGGTACCTTTACCCAGATTATTTTCGGACTTAGTTTTTGGCGCCTTCGTCGAAAATATTATAAGTTGAATTGAATGACGAACGTCGATGCATCTCCAGAAATGTTGTTTAAAACGCGATTCATGACCTTTGGAAGCGATTAAACTCTTCATTGTGGAACATTTTTTTTGGTACCTTTACCCAGATCATTTTCGGACTTAGTGATATTTCAACAGTCGAAAAGCGGATAGCACCGCTTCCGAACGTTTCGCGTACGCTACTTCAACAGTCAAAGAACCGTAAAAGAGGGGACAGGAAGCGGAAGCGGAGTGCACCGCTTCCGTACGTTTCGTGTACGCTACTTGAACAGTTAATGAACCGTTCACCAAACGTTGATTCGCTTCCTTAAGCGAATCACCGCTTCGTGTACCCTTCGTGACCGGTCGAGGAAGCGGAGCATTTTCGCCAGGGCTACGTTATCTTTATATTAAGGTTGTGAAATACTATATAGAATATGACATTAATATACAGTAGTATGCCAACGCACCTTCTCCATCCTCCTCCACACCCACATCTCGAAAGCCTTCAGCCTATTTTCGTCTTCCTATCTCAAATGACTTTAAACTAATGATATGAAGCTAATCATTAATGATAACTGATAAACTTCAAACGACGAAAACGTTGAACTTGCGTTTTATATTATGTAAATCATAATTCAAACTGGCGTTTGATAAATAGTTCTGTATTAGTATAAAACCTCTCTTGTTATTATTTTCAATAACTTTCAGTAACGCCCCCAGGTACGAGTTTTACTTTCATAATTCGCGGTCTTGCCTTCGACCAGCGAGATCGATACGATCGATATTTCCATATATCCGGCAAGCGATCAATCGGTTTTTATTATGGCGTCTTAAGAGGTTCATGGAGTACTAAGTGAAGGGTATTTACGTGTTTTGATTAAGGTCAGCGGGTTTATAAAACGTGATATTAGAAGGAAAGATTAGCTAATCGCTTCGGTTGTCATATTTCCGGACTATTCCTCTTCTGCCATTGAAAGAAAAACGTAAGTATTTAACATACTCGTTGGAACTTAAGAAACCAAGTTGTTTACTAACTTAAGATCTTTGTCAACATGTATTTTCAGGCACTTCGCAAGGAAATGGTAATCAGCATCCATAGTGATGATTTATAAAACCTGATTTTCATTGCACCCACGCAACGATGGGTGATCTTTGGCCTTCTGTTTCATAAGGGAGTACTGTATGCATCAGTGATTGTGCCTTGGAAGCGTCAAGAAAAATTAGAACATAAATGGGAACATTATAAAATTGTGTAGTTTCCAGGAGTTCGCTCGTAATTCTTCACCAAAGAGTTAATAGCGAAGTGTGGCTTGATTCAGTGATTCAGACAAGTGTGTGGTTTTATGATATGTTATTTCTGTCGCCATATGGCATTCAGCGGATGTGTGGTGGTGTTGTCGGGAAGTTACGTTCTGAGTGTAATGGCTTAGCTAGTCTTTTCATGCTAATAAATTCAATTCAGTTTCATTCATATTAGTTGTATATTGTCAATTACCACTTGGAAGTTTGTGTACAATTTATGCAATGTTACACAATGTGTACAGTTCTGTTCAAAAAAATCTTACCGCCGAAAATTTCTAAGTCCCCAGTTTTTGATGATTTGGCATCGTGGCTGAACCACGCCCCCCTGTGACGGAGAACAACAAACTTTCCAAGCGGAACGAGAACCCTCCCTCCTCGTAGCTGGGGGAGTTGAACCATCCACGGAAGGAAAATTTTGACCTGGGAAAAGGATTATTTCCGAGGGGAGGGGTAAGGTTTCTTTTCTTGTGATGTGTGAGTAAGAAGAAAAGGGAGATGTGCGGGGGAGCAATAAACTCTCCGAGTGAACGGCGGCCCTCCTTCCGAACTCGCTTGCCGAGAGGGAACCTCCACCCGAATGACGATTTTGACCTGCTAAGGGATTTCTGAGGAGATGGGTTGGATTTCGGACTCCCGTTTGGTTATTTGTGAGCGAAAATGAGTAAATAAACGATCGGTCTGTCGGCCAAAGTCACCAGATATCTCTCGTAATAGAAAGCTACCATGTAGAAGCCAGAACTCAAATATCCATTGAAAGTCTTTATCAGAGTACGGAGAATAATTCCGCTGCAAATGACATATCTTCCATTATTTTTCCTCTAGAAAAGGCTATTACCGCGAATCGTCGCTCGAAGAGATCGAATCGTGTCCCCGAAGTTCCTTTAGTTTCTTATAAGTATTTTTCATTTATACGCGTATTCATTGACGTAGAAACTTGTCAAAAGTTTGACGTATTTTCGCAATCGCTGTCTGGAATTATATGGCTGCGCTTCTTTGGTTTGAATTTTTTCCATCGATATTAAATATAAATCAGTATGCATGTCAATTTTCTTAGAATGCAAATAGACCAATGCCATTTAATTTTAATGCTGGAATGCCGTGGAAACCAGCTAGGAAATACGCTCAAAGCCTGCCTTCATTCAACTATTACTAACCGAATAAAAATGGATGGTTGCTACGCACTGACGAATCGTCATACGGATTCAGCATTTACTTGATTGGTCTGCGGCAGTTTTACCCACCTTTTTATATCAACTAACCACTTTCTGCAGTAAAAAGGCCACGACTTAAAAAATAAATAAAGGAAACGTCCTAAACGTTAAAGTCGCCCGAACCGCCGTCCCATATCCAACCGCCGTCAACCAGCATCAGCTGAAAAGACAGGAAGATGCGCACGCGCGCAGTGAAATATGCCAGCCTGCCTTCACAATACCCCATTTCCTTATAGCATACGTAATTTTTATAGAACAATACATTGAATAATCACAACTAACAGCATGAAATAAGTTAAAAAAGGATGGCAAAAAATGCGTCAAATAATGAATACTAACACTGCCTGAGTAAATTTCCCCAAACTTAATTCCAGAAACAGTAAATGATTGCAAGGAAAAAACTGAACATATATCGGGTAAAATGACAAGAATTAATTATGGCATCTTGGAAATGATATGGTTTCGTTTTTATTGTTTAAATTTATTTAAATTTGCGAGCGTATTCATTAACGTTAATAATTATCGCAATTTCGACTTAATTGTGTTATATCATATATTTGTGGCAGTGCAATCCCTTTTGTATTTGAACTTTCGTAAATTGTTTTTAGTCATTTACTTCTTTTCGGAATTTTTGTTTTAATTTTTGCTTATGGCTGCTAATTCTTTCCGAAAGTAAGCCAGGAAACGCATGCGTCTTTCAGAAGAGCGCTTACAACTTTTTCTTTGATTTAATTAGGTGCGTAGATAAATTTGGTGTGGGTGGAATTACAATACACAACTAGCTACAAGAATGTGCGATATTAACAATAAAATAATAATAGTTTGGATAAGGGATTTAAAACTGGATCACTCAAATTCGCTCTGTAGTAACCCATGATGTCAGGCTCAAATTTTAGCGCACACCTATCTTCGCAAAGTATTCCGGGAAAGAGAATTCCAGGGGTGATGTATTTATGCGCAAACTATTACTAATTAATGTTTTAATTTTAAAGTAGTGAGCTTTCTAAAGTATCCAATATCATATCAAGTTCTTTCGCTATGCTTGGAACTTAATGTCTGCGCTTCCTTGATTTTCCATGTTTTTCTCGAGAGGCATGGAAAGCCCTATCCACTTCAAATATCTTCGGATGTAAGTAGCTCGATACTAATGTATTCCAATATTGGAATGTCTAGAAAAAAAAACTTTCAATCCACTCAATCATGAACTTCAGCCAGTACTTAATTATTGTTTCGCGTTGGATATGGATTAAATTTCCTTGTTACCATTAAAGTAACATGATGCAAATCATTTCTTCTTTCATCCCTCTCAAATGCCTCTCTCAATCTACTCCGTCCTGTGTGTATATTCTTTGCTACTCAGTTAGTGAGTTAACTGTATTAGCGAAGATCTTTGCATAGAGGCACCACCCCTTTGGTCCTTCTAATCTTTCCTGAGAGAGCAATAAACATTCCTTACCAAAGGAAGCCCCTTCCATCACCCTCGCTTGAAGAAAGGCCCGAAACTGCCAAAAAGTGACAATGGAAGGGAGCAGCGGCTTCTTATTCTAGTATGAGCGAAGAAGCAACGTTGTGGTCGGTCAAGCTGTATCCGCACATTATGTGGATGCGTGGAAGCGGCCCATACATGTGAAAACTTACATGATCTCTCGTTCACAGCAGCTGGGAAGCGCGGAAACGAAACGCCCACTTCATTGGCTAATATCCCCCTTACTCGTATCATTTTTTATTAGTTTCCTACTCGTATTCATTATCGTTATTAGCTTATTAATTCTTGTCATTTTACCCGATATATGTTCAGTTTTTTCCTTGCAATCATTTACTGTTTCTGGAATTAAGTTTGGGGAAATTTACTCAGGCAGTGTTAGTATTCATTATTTGACGCATTTTTTGCCATCCTTTTTTAACTTATTTCATGCTGTTAGTTGTGATTACTCAATGTATTGTTCTATAAAAATTACGTATGCTATAAGGAAATGGGGTATTGTGAAGGCAGGCTGGCATATTTCACTGCGCGCGTGCGCATCTTCCTATGTCTTTTCAGCTGATGCTGGTTGACGGCGGTTGGATATGGGACGGCGGTTCGGGCGACTTTAACGTTTAGGACGTTTCCTTTATTTATTTTTTAAGTCGTGGCCTTTTTACTGCAGAAAGTGGTTAGTTGATATAAAAAGGTGGGTAAAACTGCCGCAGACCAATCAAGTAAATGCTGAATCCGTATGACGATTCGTCAGTGCGTAGCAACCATCCATTTTTATTCGGTTAGTAATAGTTGAATGAAGGCAGGCTTTGAGCGTATTTCCTAGCTGGTTTCCACGGCATTCCAGCATTATAATTAAATGGCATTGGTTTATTTGCATCCTAAGAAAATTGACATGCATACTGATTCTTATTTAATATCCATGGAAAAAATTCAAACCAAAGAAGCGCAGCCATATAATTCCAGACAGCGATTGCGAAAATCCGTCAAACTTTTGACAAGTTTCTACGTCAATGAATACGCGTATAAATGAAAAATACTTATAAGAAACTAAAGGAACTCCGGGGACACGATTCGATCTCTTCGAGCGACGATTCGCGGTAATAGCCTTTTCTAGAGGAAAAATAATGGAAGATATGTCATTTGCAGCGGAATTATTCTCCGTACTCTGATAAAGACTTTCAATGGATATTTGAGTTCTGGCTTCTACATGGTAGCTTTCTATTACGAGAGATATCTGGTGACTTTGGCCGACAGACCGATCGTTCATTTACTCATTTTCGCTCACAAATAACCAAACGGGAGTCCGAAATCCAACCCATCTCCTCAGAAATCCCTTAGCAGGTCAAAATCGTCATTCGGGTGGAGGTTCCCTCTCGGCAAGCGAGTTCGGAAGGAGGGCCGCCGTTCACTCGGAGAGTTTATTGCTCCCCCGCACATCTCCCTTTTCTTCTTACTCACACATCACAAGAAAAGAAACCTTACCCCTCCCCTCGGAAATAATCCTTTTCCCAGGTCAAAATTTTCCTTCCGTGGATGGTTCAACTCCCCCAGCTACGAGGAGGGAGGGTTCTCGTTCCGCTTGGAAAGTTTGTTGTTCTCCGTCACAGGGGGGCGTGGTTCAGCCACGATGCCAAATCATCAAAAACTGGGGACTTAGAAATTTTCGGCGGTAAGATTTTTTTGAACAGAACTGTACATTGTATAAAATTGTGTACATTGTATACAAATTGTGTAAAGGCAAATTTGTGTACAATGTATACATTTTACACAATGTTCACAAATTGTGTAAATTGTACACAAATTGTGTAAAGTCAAATTGTGTAAAGTCAAATTAGTGTATAATGTAAACATTTTTTATACAATTTGTACACAGGAAATCCTGTGTACATTGTGTACAAATTGTATACAAAATTTTCATTGGGGTATCGCAGTGGAATGTGGTGCTCAAGCAAAATATTTTCGGAAAGTCGCAATGCGACGTCACGAGCACGTCGCAATGCAACGTCACGGGCACGTCGCAATGCAACGTCGCGGGCACGTCGCATTGCGACGTGCCCGTGACGTCGATTCTCGGAAACTTCGCACGTCGCGGGCACGTCGCAGCGACGTAACCGCCACTCCTGTGACGTTGCGGGAACGTCACATTGGTCGCAATGCGACGTGCCTGCAACGTTGCGGGGACGTCCACTGCTACTGGGGCAATTACAGTATTACGATATTTACATTGTACCGTTTATTGAAGCTACACTCAGTGCAAATGCAAATGAAATTCCGGAAACTCACACTGATATTTACTGATCAAGCCTATGTGCATTTTTTAAACTTACTATTCACTACAAAAGTATAATGATGAAAGTATGAATCAAATTACCTGTGGGTAATCATAATTTGCGGTTATCATGTCTCGAACGGTGTTTGGATCTAACCTATATTAACTGGAATCACGCTATTATTCCCTGAATCAAGTTCTTCAAATACCATTCCTCTAAATGAAAAGGAGAGTTATTGGCACATACGAAATTTTATTCTCCGAAAAAAGGATTCGCTGATGAGATTGCAGTTAAAAATATTTGAAATAACACCAAAAGCAAACTGCATTCCAAAAACAAACAATTCTGGATGAATTCACCGGTGATTTTAACACGCCGGTACTTCGGAAGACATATGGGGAGAAAATTCAGACGAAGGGAAAGCCAACGGACATCCAATGAAGCACTGGAAACATTCTTGATTGACAGCAACACCATCAAAGTCTAGAAAAAGTGATTGAAGAGAGAGGAGCGGAGTTGAATTTTTTAAATGCATTGGCAATATGAATCACAGTTGTTTATATAAACGGCCGGTATATATATAATACAGCGGCATGGGTATCAGGTTTGATTTCTAAGCGATCACGTCATAGACTCAGATATTTAATTATCACACAATTTACGACTCGTCGCGGCAAAGGAAAACAATTCATAGGGATATAGTATTGTACTATACTACTTACAAGTGACGATTAACCTATTGCACGTAATAAATAACGGCACTACATAGCCAACGCAGTAACAAATAATGCATTGCTTGGCGAATTAACAAACGGATAAGTACCTGGATCATGTTTAATTTCCATTGCATTCTTTTTGAATCTTAACCCAGCTGTCTCTTTGCCGACAGTGTAACGGATTCGGTCTTCATTTTTAATGATGTTATTATTCTACTAAAAAGCGAGCCAGCAAAACTGGTAAAACTCTCTTGATGCAAGATATTTATGTCGTGATGTAAATTGTTGACTGTTATTACGCTGCGTCTTTGTTAGCGCAACCGAGCGGAGCATCGAATAACTGCCTACATCTCACGAAAGAGCGAGTAACTCTGGAATCTCTCGTTATAAAACTCACTCAAGATTTTTTTGGTCGGTCTCAAGTCTCGTGATCGATATTTGATGTCATGCAATCATTCCTGTCGCGATCGGTGAAGTTGAACGCCTCGGTCATTGGAGAGAAGTCGTTCATCGATCTTTCTTTTAAGAGAACTTGCTCTCGGAATTCCATCTCTCACGACCGACCCATCACTAATTCCACCAATCGCTGTTAAATCCATTCGGCGTCGCGTTTTCAACTGAAATCGGAAAAGAAAACATACTTTAATGGTTATGAGCTCATTGGGAGTATCACAGCCACAAGATGTATCATATGGGGGTTTTGAACAAGAAACATTTTGCTTTGGTGTACTTCTAATATTTAAAGTTACAATCATAGATTTACGTAAAAACCTTGAAACTTAGTTCTGCTTTAGCTTGCTTTAAATATTTCAAGAATATATCTGCAAGGCAGTACTTTTCAACGAGGCTTTTACTTTTTACGGCAGAGAAAATGCGTAGGGCATCATTGTGATGACATGAAAAAATATTCTTCAAGTGTTGATCCTCCTATTCATCCAGAGTGCTGTTGTCCCTGTCCTCTGCAAGTGACAAACGGTTGATGTAAAATGAATTTTGACGTCGCAATACTTTGAACTGAAGTGCTATGAAACACGAGGCATATCGTGAGAAATTCAGAATATAATTTTTTAAAACACCTTCTGGAGAATGAAAGAAGAAATAACGCATACCTGAAGGTAAACACGTCATTTTTTTCAAGGAAAATAAATAAGAGGATAAAGGAATTTTAGTGAGGAGTTTAGGTTTAAGACAAAATACGATAAATCTTCATTAAGTGGTGAATTAATTATGTCGTGTTTTTCAGGGAAGCAGTCATAATAAATTAAAAATGAAAGAGCATCATTAATGAAGAGAATATCTTAAAGATGCGACCTAAATTAAAGCTGACTATTAAAGCTTCGTGATATAGTATTTTCTCGGCTAAAATTAAAGTAGGTATCTTGAGTAAAATAATACATTTTTCATCCTAGTGGACCACGTAAATAAGTAGGTAAATACGTTGATTAGCAATAGATAATTCCAAATATCACTAAAGGTCTAATCAGAATTAATTATTTCGCCGAATGATGCTAATGGGAAACATTCTCGCAATTGAGGAGAGTTATAGCAATTTTGCATTGGAATAGCAATAGCAATAGCATTAACTTTGATTGAAAATATCCATCTGTGATATTAAATTATTATTTTTTTGTTAATTGCCGAGGGAATCAGACCTACCAACGCAACATTTATGAGTAATGATGTATTTTTTTCGGGTTGTTTTAGGTAGTGAGAATTGATAAGTTGTAGCCGTGTACCCTTAGTGCCATCCTTATTCAAAATAGGATGCAAATTATGAGAAGATATGTTGAGAAGGGACCTTTCAAGTTTTACGTAAGGCGATTTTGGCCGCTTGGTAACCCCTCCCCGCCCCCGCGTAAGGCAACGTAAGATTTCATCAATCTATCCACTCCTCATCTTACGTGAGCTGTCCCCTGCCCCCCCCCTAGATAAAATAATTTAAGATGATCCTAACCCCTCCTACCCCCGAAAACGTCTTACGTAATACTTGAGTGGCCCCTCACGAAATACTTGAACGACCCATCAAGTTAATCGTATTAGACAAAGTGAGTCACTCCTTTAATCCGTAGAAGAAATCATTCCTGTGAAGTCGATGTAGATGGTGTCATCTTGCATCTCCTGGTGTGGATAATGAAATGGGAGAAGGGGTTGGGTCAAATTTCTTTTGATGGGAATGGTGAGTGGTGGGGAAGGGAGGCGGGGAGAGGCAGGAATGGGCGGAATAGAGTAGGAACTCTATTCTCTCCCGTTGCGAGGGATGAGGCGTCCGGGCAACACAGAGGGCGAAATTAGGTTGAGCTTTCAAAGGGAGAAAAATACCGACCGAACCGGAACCAACTCCCAACGCCTCCATAACTCTCGTATTTCTCGCTTTCCTCACCCCATCCGCAGTCTCTCTCTCTCTTTCTCTCTGGACCACCAGCCAGCTCCCTCCACGCGTCCTTCTCTTCCTTCCTCTTTCTTTCGAATCCTTTCCTCCAAATCTTTCACTAGGTGTCATCTCATAGACCTTCATTTTTCACATTACGTAGATTTGTTGTCTGGTTATTTGGGGATGCGACGGAAAACTGAGACCATTTGCGTCGATAAGGTAGAACCTGCGCTTCGAAGTACCGCTTTCATTACATAGATAAACTCGACAGCAACAAGACAAAATGGCTCAAAATGTTATTAATAATAATTGAAATCAATCAATCAACATGGCTGTACAGTACATGAGTTTTCTTCAAAATGAAGTAATCCTGTCATATAAAGAATGGCTTTTATATTGTTGACGCCATGTCTCAGAGGAATTTAAAAACTTTCTCTGGAACTGTAGTAAAGCTGCATAATTATAAAATTAGGGATTAATTAAAACAACAGAACTATTGAGTGCTTTTACTCTTTTAATGTAAACATAATTAAAAAAAATTTATTATACATAATTGCTGACGATGAACTCGACAACACTGTATAGCTGTCAACATATCATATTTTCACACCGGTCCGGCACCTTTGTTTGTTTGCATAGTTTCACTCCAATGTTTTTGTTTACTCCTCGAACATAGTTGCCATGTCTGTTTCAATATGGCGGCTACGGAACGAAAGTAAGACTCTTCATCGCTTTTCAAACATAAATATCTGCATTAAATGGCCGATAAGGTAACTTGAAAAAAATTCATTTTATCCATTGATTATTTAATCACCAAATGGCCGTTTTTGAGGTAGTCTTGTCGAGGAAAATCTCGAGAAATAAAATGTTGAAGAGAGGGATGACACCATTCCGCCATAAGAGCAATGTAATTTGAGGCTGAAAATGACGATTTTCAAATCCTGCTAAATGGCCGATTACCTCCAATTACTTTTTCACAGATCGACTAAGGCATAATTTTTCTGCAACATATGAAAATATCAGGGCATGTTAAGGAAGGTCCTTGTAGTAGAGGTTCTACCTTAAGGGTAGACGGGCAAAAGAAGGATTATTTGGGGGTATGGAAGAAGGGAGGAGAGAAACCTCGCTTCGGAACTTACACAAAGACGCCGTGTTAAATTTTTTTTTACGAATTTTGACCAAACGGGTTTTTGAAAATCGTACTACAGAGAGACTTAAAGGAACATGCTGTTCGATTCCATGTCATCAATTACTCTTGTCTATCAAAATTCTGGAATAAAATAGCATTTTACTTAAATTCTGCAGCGCACTACTCAAACCTGTTTGATCAAATTTTGGCGTACACCTAGCAAATAACGTCAAGCGGTCCACAGTTTCACGTTCCTCCCGACGGAAGTGGTAGAAAACTTGGTGTTTTCTGCATTGCACCTCAGTTAAGATCGTGCAGGAAAAATAAATTGGTATTGCATTGGAAAAACCTCCACGCATGCCAGAATTATAACTCGGGCCGCCAGAATCAATCTGATCCGAATCTGAAATGATCCGAGTCACCCCATCAATCTGAGTCACTCACTTGCATAACTTAGAGAGCTATAAATGCAACAATATGGATCCACTGGTATCCCTTTTTAGGTCTATATCTTTTGTCTGAGCTCAGTCCTAATACGAGAGCATCGATGACTTATGCCGACGGTTTCTCAATGCCCTTTTCTTCATTTCCCGAATCATTCAAACTTTACCGACCTGCTCAACCGTCCTTAATGGCGGAAGTGACCTCAGCCGTGCATCGGTCGCCTTACATCATATCAAACCTAAGCCCCCAACCGCTGTGTCCCATCCCCGCAAATTGCACTTCCGACGAATAATCCCACAAATCCACCCCATATGCGTATTTTTTCTCTTAATTTACTCACAAATCCATTCCAATCAGCGCAGCCCGCAGGGACTAACTTCCTTTGCCTTTACCCCATCTCCTGTCTCTCTTCTTCTCTATCCATCTCCTCTTCCGGACTCTCTCAAACTCCTTACACACTAGGGATTGGAAATTTAAATCCAGAATCGATTTTCGATTAATCGACTTTCGATTTTGGTTTTTAAAATCGATTTTTTAAAAATTCGATTTTTTGCCCAAAATAATCGAAAAATCGAAATCGATATTTATTCATAGTAAAGTAATTGTCTGCTGAAATACGGATGTGCTGTTGTAACAACATGCAAAATATGGGTAAATGGAAGCACTAGGGATAAGACCCGAATACAGTAAAATTTATTAACACAATATATTATTTTAATGATATTAATAAGAAATTCAGGAAAGTAATAATCCATAACGGATACTTACAAACATATAGGTAATATAGCAAGCAAATTACAAATAGTTTAATAGCAATAAGAATTCTTTATTGAAAAGTGGGCATACCACAAAATGAAAAAGAGAATTTTATTTATTTCTTGTTTGCAAAGCCGTGGAACCAGTGTTCCTCAGGGATGGACCTTAAAAAAAACTAACTTATTTAAATGTTCTCCGGATAATCAATTTCGCACCTGAGTTACAATTAACCCGGCGTGAGAAAATAGTCGCTCACACGGCACGGTAAAGGCAACTATATAGATAAAATCCTACTGGCTAGTTTGTATGCGTGGGGATATTCTCCCTTAATCTCCTTCCAAGCTTGTAGTGGATTGGAGTAGGACTTGCGGTCGACTGGAGGGCGGTTTACGAACTGGCGCAGCTCGATTGGCAAAATTCAAACGCTGTAGCAAGCTAAAAATCGATGATCGATCGGCTAGAATCGATTTTGATCGGTTTTTCAAAACAAAAAGTCGACTTCGATTAAATCGAAAATCGGAGTTGATAATCGATTTTCGATTAAAATCGAAATCGATTTTCCAATTCCTGTTACACACTCTCTTCCCATTGGAGGAGTGCTCTCTGCGTGTCGGTTTGGCGGGCGGACAGTCCGGAATCGGAGGCCCTCTAATTTATGCTCGGCGTAAAAAATGGAAGGGCGGAATCTCTTCCCCGGCCCTCCCTTCTCCATTTTGCTTCCGCACGAACGTCTGGTTTGAGATCAATTCCTGCCGACGTTGAATATCTGCCATCCCGCAAGTTCCCTCTATTCTCTCTGACCACCGAAAAAAAATTCGACGTGGATCCCGAAAAAAAATACTTCATTATCCGCTCGTCTGCCGGAATGCCAGGATTTCTCGTCGTGAGCTGTTTGAGATGGTAAAGGGCCGGGAAGTGTTGGTACAAGGGCGACGGAATCTTCCTCCCCTCATCCCGAAGCGTAATCCGATCTGCTCAGCGTTCTGTCTTTCTGATCCCACAACCACCTCACCCCTTCTGCTCAGCCGAATGACTGGAATATCCTCACTCGAGATGTGATTCAAGAGTCTTTGTTTTGAGCAGATTAAAGAGGATTCCGTACCATTTTCACCTTGACAAATCTATTATTTTATTTTCTATTATTCTGCAAGCATAGTGTGCTCAGAAATTACTTGATACAGTTCTCTTTTTGGAATTTGCAGAAGGCAATCTAGAGGATTTTCTCTGACTTTCAATAAAACCTACCTATTCCCGATAGATCACTTTTATGTAATAACCCTGGTAAAAATCGAACGCTTGCCCTAGCGTAGAGGTAGCGTCAACGGGGAGTTCTATACTCTTGGAGGAGCTTCCTTTACTCCCCGATTACTCTCCGAGATTTTTGACTCCAAACACGTCTCCCGAACTCTTCCGCAAGAGCAAACGGAGAGTGCCTCATCGTTTCTTTGACGCTTCGTTTTTCGTCTCCCCGTCAACACTTCTAAAACGCTTCCGGGGAAGGAAACGAAGAGTTGTCTGATGTTTTTTTTACTCTTCGATTTCACTGCTACTACTACGAAAATGTTGTAATTTTTGCTATAAGAATAGGCTTGTGTAAATAAAAGCTGGTAGCTCAAACGTCCCAATGATACGCAATACTTGTAGTTAATATCATGATGCACCTTCGTTGACGGACAACTTATACTTAAATAACATACCTACGGTAATGATCGCTTCATAATATTGGATAGGAATTGAATATTAAAATACGGTGTAACTAATTAATTGGTAGCTAGTCAGTTCGTACATTTCCCCTCGGAAATGCGTTATTATGTCTACATCGTATTTAAAAACATGTGCATGATGTACTAACTGCGTATACTTCATATATTCAAATGAAGATTCATTAGGTTTGACGTCCATGGCATGTTTGACATGGACGTTTGCTTACTTGCAATTACACATAGAAAATAAAAAATTACCTCCATAGCTATGTATTTAGCACCTAACTTGTTAATCATCTAACATAATCAAGGCAGTCGTACACCAGGCATATTCGCGGTAATTAATTTGAATTAATAGGATACCTATGCATAATTATAGAGTGGTGATGACATGATGACATATATTGTTCATCTTCCACTCATTTATACTCTTCACATCTCTACAGATGTGGAATTTAATGCTTGGAGGGTGAGCAAGGTCATGAGGAATAATAATCATGAAAAGTAAAATGTAGAACAACATCGAAATTAACAAGGAAAATGCAACTATAAGAAACATAGAGGAACTATTCCTCAACATTATCCCAAGTTAATCATAGGAAATTATATTAACTGGTCATTGAAAAGCAAAAACTCGTGAAATCCAAGCATCTAAAAACCTTAAAAAAACAAGTCACGGTATGTAATAAGAGTTAGACCCTGTGAAACGCTCTAAACACATACAGCGGTAATAGCCCAGTGGTTAAGGCGAGCGACTATATTTGGAAAGGTTATGATATCGATGTCCTGATAAGGTAAATTTTTTTTACTCTGTTTTCCTAAGTTTTTATTGTTTTAATTTTTTTATATCGTGTTATTTTCATCGTTACTTCATTGAAAACTATTTTTTGGCAATTTTTTAAATGTAAATAGAGGCGGTAGTAGACTTGTACCCCGTCTACGCTCCGTTAACACTCCAAGACGACGCTTCGTTTACTCTCCGGTGTTTCACTTTACGCTCCCCAGACTCTCCGTTCACCCTCCCTTGTGGCTTGGCCAGCTCTTCCTTCACTCTCCGATAGGAGCTTCATTGACGCCCCCTTCACGCTATATTTTCGCCAGGGAATGTAATAATATATCAGCTTTCTGTGATGCATAACTCTTTGAATTGTTATTACTCAAAGCTTCATTTTACTTGTTAGTGGGGCAGAATGACTGCTACTTGGGCAGTAGCCCTCAACCGATGCGGTAAAGATCATGTCAATACATCCCCTTTTGGAGCTAAAATTGATTTTTTGTTAAACTTAGCTTCACAAAGACTGCTAGTCTCTATTAAAGACTGAGAATCTCATATGACAGCGAGATGAAGCTTATCTCTATAACATATACGACGCTTCGTATCTGTTACAGTGATATGCTTCGTAGCGCGTAACGCTGTACCATTTGATCTGCAGGCTGAAAATAATATAAAATTCCACTTTTTAGTTCCGAGTTAAGACTAAAGAATTATAGGAATCCAGCAATGGACATAGTAATTCTAATTTCTCGATATTAGTGATTTGATTTTTTCTGCCTCGCATGTCTAACGGTGAACGTTAGAAGATAATGCAGGACTGAATTGCACTCCAGATAACATGCATTGCATAGTGACTAAGTGACTAATAGTATCATCGTGATGTGTACAATATGCAGCTTTCAAATTCAAGTGTATATATTGTGCAATGCTGTGGATTCTTTGGCTACAATAAGCAACCTGTTTTTCGAACTACCTCAACAGGGAACATACATCCTGACCCTACATCAGAAATAGTGCAGTTGGATTAGATTGCTTGTAGGGGGCCTTCGACAGGAGCCCGGGCACTTTGACCTTCTTGGTCCATTGTGCTAACCCCATACCTGTCTGCCACATTCAGACAGGGGACAAGAGCGCCGCAGTAAAGGTATATATGGTCACCCATCCAACCGCCGTCCGGGCCCAACATTGCTTAACTTCGGTGATCTTATGGGAACCGGTGAGTCAATGTGGCTAGGCCCTTGCCCCTAATAATAGTGCAGTTAGTATTTTCTCTGATAAAAAAAGCAAATTGGTGCACTTTATTTCATAAATATAATATGTATGAGGTTTGCCAAAATTTGATCAAGCGTACGCAAAAAAATGAGCTACACACTTCACTTTGATGTGGCCTTTGATGAGCGCTTTTATTGCGTAAATCCCGCTTTTAAAACGTGCAATTATTTTTTTCGTGAGCTAGCTTCATAGTGAAGGCTGCGATACGGGGATTAACGTCTGTTTTCGCTGCCATGACGTGCGGAGGAGATAAGTTGAGTTTCGCGACACGTATTTGGTTCTCATCGCGTCATTCTGTCACCCTCTGGCCGCGGCGCCACCAGAAGCGACCCTCTAACGGACTGCCTGCATTTCATCCCTCTCTCAGACCGAAGGAGGCGCCACCGTACCCAGACACGTCCCATCAACAAGTGGGAAACAAATTCCCTGACCCCCCCCCCCCCCGGTTCCCCCTTTCCCTCGCCATATTGCACCCTGGAAGCTCTTTTCATCTTCTTCACCACAGGACCTTCTGAAGCAATTCAGGGAAAATAACCAATTTAATTTTGTTGATCTGGCTACCTAATCATGGAAACATAGGCCGTCCAATCCACGTTACTAGGTGTAAGTACTAGCCGTGCTTACTTTTCCCCAAATTCAGGAAGTAACGTCACGATTTCAATAATAGAACCAACTTCACGAGCGCAAAAGGACTGGGGGGTTATTTTGTAATCTCACCATTGAACAATGACTCTTTGCGGGAAGGTGGGAGATCCGTTTCGCTCTCTCAATGATCGGCTCACGATCGGCCAAGGTCCGATGGTGGCTCCATTTCACGTTCCTAACAACAGGTGATATAGAACTAATGAAATTCGGTGTCAAATGAAACGGATCAAGAGTCGAAAGAGCAGATGAATCAAATAAATAGACCGGCAGTTCACCACTTGGGAGCCGAAGATGGTCACGCCGCCTGGGTGGCGGAGTTAAATACGAAAAATTACGTAATTTTCCATATTTTATGACGCATTCTCACTTAAGTGAGATTACAAAATAGCCACCCTGGTACGGTCTAGTAAGAGAAAAGGCTTACTATCCTGCCGATAACCAGTTATTGTAATTCAACATGGCGTTCGCTATGGAAAGGGTTGCGAACTTAGTGAGTTTAAATTTTAATGTATACATTAATTTATCTGAAATTATTAAGTTTAAGAATGTTATTATGTTACTGCGTGGCCCAATAAACTTTCCCTTTCCAGGAAAATTCCATTTCTTAGTGTTTACACGAGACATTCCAATGTGATGGCTGCCGTCACTTATTTGTCTGGCGTATTTTTCGACCACAAGCGCTATTTGTCTGTTTCACATAACAAGTATCTCCCAGGCTCGTCATGCATGTAGTACATGGTTCATACTGAGTAGGTATTCCTGAATTGGAATCCCGCCATAGAATCCATCATACTCGCCTTGTTAAGAGATAACTATATTCACGATTGTGCCACGTAAATACCCTACATATAACGGCTGTTCAGTATGTTTAAATTGACGTGAATTAAGAGAGTGGAATTTTTAATGGTTCAAAGTTTACTGTTCGAAGGTATTGCAGTTGGCGCATTCGCCCTCTTGCTCCCCCTAGATCTTCTGCATTGAACTAAAAGCGGTTGCAGCGACGCCACGGAGAAGACACATGAACATACAGTATTAGTATTACAGTATTCTGAGGGATGTTTGGCGTGTAAGCGGCCCAAGAATGCATTTGTGATTGAAAAGCATTGGAATGCTCGATTTCTGCCTAAATTTGGTATTGCGATAATCAGGACGAAATTGCTATTTGATTTACTCGGCTTATCGTTTACTGGCGCCACATAGATACTTTTTTTAACTTTGAAATATTTTTTGATTGCTTCAGGCTTGACTACGTGGAAGTGATAGATATCCATTTTTAATAAAAAACTTTGTACTTTTCCACACTTAATTTTAAAACTGCGACAGATTTCACCATATTATGGCATCTTCTGGCACATTCTGAAGCTTAGATCATACAATATATGTTATATACAAGTTAAAAATGGTGGGGGGTTGGTTTCAAACAACCCCACTATTTTTAACTTTCTCTGGGTATTTATTGTATGACCTTAGCTTCAGAATGTGCCAGAAGATGCCATATTATGGTGAAAACTGTCGTAGTTTTTAAATAAAGTGTGGAAAAGTATAAAAATATTTATTAAGTATGGAAATTTGTAGTTTTTGTAAACAGCAGCTTTATCCGTTATTTTCAACATATATGCATGTTTATAATTTATTTGTCTCATTTAAATAAGTGGCTGGTGAGGTGGTCTAGAGGTATTGGAAGACTATTGGGCTGCTGATTAGAAATGACACACGTTCTTCAGTAACTTTGTAGTATTCCATCACTACATTTATTTCAGGTGGAGACTTTTTCAACACCACAGTAAAAAATGTGTTGCATTTTACAATCGATCGACGTGAGCTCAATGCTTTAGAGCAGCTCGAAGTTTTAAAAATAAATCGTGACACTGGAGTTATCCTCCTGAATGAATGTTTGTTTCCTCCAATTACCCCTCCTCTCGGCTGTTGCACAATTACAAGACCCCCACTCCACATTTTTCTTCCCTTCCCCTCCCCCCCCCCAGCTGCTTCCCCCTTCCATCTACTGTGTATACGTATGTATGGGGTTGCTGTATGTTTTTTAATCACCTCAAGATGATGTTTAAGTTTTGAAACCCGGGTCAAGTATGTTTGAATTTTTTTCTGTGGTGTTGTAAAAGTTTACAACTGAAATAAATAAATGTACGGCTGATTAGAGGTATCCGGTTCAAAGTCAGGCGAAATCTCTTTCGATACGTCCACCTTAACCCAGCCTGAGTGTCATTTGTTTCCAGATATTTCTGACCACCACTGGCGAAGCCTCATACATCAATCTGACGTACAAGTGGATGGCTGTGGTTCTTTAAAATGAATATTGACTACGTGCTTGAATATGCCAGAGAAAGAAAGTTCATTGCAGAAGAAATTGATGGTATTATTATTATTATTTATTTATTGTTCTTGGACTTGTCCATTAAGAACATAATGGGGTTATACAATACAATAGAGCTCATAATAGACAAATAACAAAAATTTATATGGGGAAAATATAGGGATGGGCGGATACATTATAGTGAAAATAACATGAGAATATAAAAGAGAAGAAATAACAACAGAAGTTATACACTTTCGAGGGTTTGTATATAGCGAAAAAATCTTTGCTTAAAAACAGACAAAGAGACAGAATCCTTCACATCCTTTGGAACACTGTCCCATAATCGTGCTCCGACCACAGAGAAAGATTTTTCACAAGTTGTCGTTCTGTGTTGGGGGGTGATGAGAAAATCAGGGGCCATTCTAGTCAAAATGTTGGACTTATTATTTCTGACAGAAAAAAATTGCTTCAGGTAACTAGGTTGTTCATTTTTGAAAAACAGTAGAGGTATGTACCAAGCAAGTATTTTCTCTTGTTTTTTGCCTTTTACCATGCAAGACGGGTAAAATAAGGGGAAATATGATCATCCTTACTTATGTTGAAAATAAACCTAACGCACATATTTAATAGGCGTTGAAGCTTCAAATTGTGCTCTTCAGTTAGATCCTGATGTATGGGAGAAGTAGGTAGAATATAATATTTTTTATCCTTCTCTGGGCATCAACAATGGAGAAAATATATGTACAAATTAAATTTGGCTCAAAATATGATAAAATACAATATGATAATGCTCATTTAGAGTACAGTAAAAAGTTATGCTTTCTGGCAGTCCAGGGAAAATTAAATTGGTTATTTAAAACCACACCACATCGGGAAGATTCGTCTAAAACTTATCTATAAATATATTTAGTGCGTCCGTGTTTTTTTAGGTTTTGGGGAAACATGTTCCATACTTAGAAGACGATGTGGACATCTAATTTATATTGGTTCAGGAAAAACGGGTTCGGAGTTAGTAAAAAAAACGAGGCTCAGTCGGGGATGGCTTCTGGAAGACGTCAAATCTTAACTTGTGAATTGGTAGAGAGGCAACTAGCGTAGTTCTCTCGGATTTATGTGAATACGACCACTCGTAATTGGTAAAATCAGAAGATTTTTGCGAAATTGAGTGGAATTCGTATATGATGGAGAAATAAACCTCAATCATCCAAATTGGTATTTCAAAGAACTGCGGAACTGGCCGCGCAGTAACCGCGGAATCACCCGCTGGTGGTCTCACAATTTTGTGAAATTCACAGTGAATTCACAGTGAATTTCACACAATTGTGAACACCGCAGTTATTTGAATTTGTCAAAGTAAACACCTTTGTGTTTAAAGTTTGACTTTACCTCGTGTACATTAGCGCTTAGCGTTCGCACACGGGTACTTTGGCATTGTATGCACGGTACCTGTGAAGACATCTCGCTCCTTAAAGCCTCCATAAAATTCACAATGAGAGATGACGCCTGGGTAGCTTAACTAGTTAGAGCACTCGGCGCGAAAATCGGGGGGTCTGGTTACTAATCCCAGTCCAGGCGAATGATTTCTTCACTGTGAATTTCACACAAATTGGTACTTCCTTCGGCCACTAAGTTTTAGCAAGCCTAGGTTAAGTATATGCTGTGACTCGTGCGCGTTCCTTCTGCGATTGAACACAAGTTGCATGTGATTGGTGTAGGGTATGGTAGATGTGTGGTGTACCTTTAAGTGGATGTACGGCGCTGTCCTGTGGCAACGGCCGAGTGGTATCCCACAAGGAGATTACCACTCCGGAGCGAACTAGGCCACGTCTCTGAGAGTACGCCTTGAGAATTTGGGACCCTTCAACGAAATATTTACCCCTCGAAATTAAAAAAAATACAAAGTAAAGTTGCAGGTTGCGTTAAAACTGTAACAATTAATCAGATGGTGATTAGAGATTCTGTGGCAGCACACTAGACTGAAATTACTTGAAAAATTTAAATCGCACAAGTTTCATTGTAACACGGAAAATATTATTTTGACCCCACATCAAAGTTCTAGAACTGATATCAATGATGAAATATGAGGGATATGATGCCAAACTGATAATAGGTATAAACACTCCTCTTCCCACCGTTAACACACCAGAAACGACTAAAAAAACTGAGTGAGGCAATAAGGGCTGTATTAATTATCGTTAGCCAGTGATTACTCAGCCTCTAGCTGGTTTTTTTTGTCAAAAAGGAGATACGTAGTCCATTTCAGCCTCTTGGGGTCCCCACAGTGGCTCATACATCTGGCTGGAGGTGTAAATATGTATTAGTGTTGGAATAATGTGTGATGTCGGAGCAAAACGGCTGCAGCCGCAACTGTATCGGTCGGAAAATTGTTTCAAATAACTATTGCAAACAACACATTAGTTTCGTGATCCTGCCGCAGCCACGACGTTGCGCTCTGTGTTGTGCGGCTGCAACTGAGAGCTGAAGCTGACTGTTTCGTTTTTTATTCTGTTCCAGTTGCACTGCACATGTGGCTTCGTTGCGGTTATAATCACATATAAGTTTGATGGACTTTCGTATTTTGCCAGTTTATTTAGCCAACATAATATATCCGCCCATCGTTGCAGTCAGAATTAGTACTGCGAAGAACGTATTTTTCATGAATCCAAATGAAATCGTAACTTTATTTAAATGTTTATTTTTACATAGAATACAGAACAACCAGCAATGTTCTAACAGCGCCAATAGCATGCCCCCATCTGACCATACCATGCCCCCATGCCCCCCAATGTGCCTCTAGCTGTTGTCCGCGACACGGTGTTTCACAGACATTTCAAATAAAACAATATTGGTAAATTCCCTCGCAGTATATTATAAAAACAGTTAAAATACACCACCGACCATGGTTTCGGCACGTAATGCCATTATCATTACGTGCCGAAACCTTGGTCGGTGGTGTATTTTAACTGTTTTTTAAAAATATACTGTGTGGAAATTTACCAATATTGTTTTATTTGAAATGAATATAAAGTATTTTCACAAATTTAAGCCCGATACGCTTTTATACCTGTTTCACGGAACTGTTTTGTTTTGAAACTGTCTCGGTTGCGAAACATTTGCAATGAAACTGTTGTGTTATTTTAGTGCCACCGCTAGTAAGTAGGTATACTATTCAGAGCCTTGAGTAAAAATAGTGTATTGGATTAAATTGAAACATATTACAACAGGGTAATATGTAGATAGAGGCTGCTACGATCGATTCGAGAGTCGATATTAGCTTTAAATTGATCCGTATGGCACGCTCCAAGATCTACTTCACGCCCGCCCCTCACCTCCTTCTGTTCCGATTATGCTGTGAGTGATGTGACGGTGATTGTCTTGTGTTGGAGTAGGAGGAGGGTAGGGGGGGGAGGCAGGAAAGTAGGGAGGGGGGAGGAGAGGGGGTGGGAGGGAGGAAGTCTGAATTAATCGGACGTTATCCGGAGGAGGGAGCTGCGGTTGACATGACCTGGGGGATGAGGTGGACGCGTAAAAGGCGGTTGGGTGGAAGAACGAACCCCTTAATCTTTATCCCACCCCCCACCCCCACCATGCGGAAGCGGTAAGATCCACTCTCAAAGGCTTCCGGATTCAGAGTCGGCTCAATTAAATTCGGAGGGGACCGGCGTGACACCAGCAGATGTATTATTTTCCGCATCGCTGACTTACTCCGATGCAGTCCCTCACTTTCACCTTTCGCTTCGATTTGGACAGTAGTGTGCTCCGATTCTCGTTGTGTTCTCGTTGTGGTTCCTCACACATAATGGATGTCAACACGTCTTAAAGGCCGTTTTACATGAGGAACTTTGTTGCAACAATCTGATGTACATACTTATGGGTGTGCATTTGAAAATTGTGTCGTGTAAAGCAATGAATTGCTAGAATGCACGCGCAAATGCATAAACGAGAGATGGGAAAACAGCCCCTGCTCTAATTCCGAGCCTGCATTTCCGCATTGCGAAAACAGATGCTCCTTCAAACTGTGCAATAAGGTGTCTCGTGTAAAACGGCCGTAAGTGTGATAACGTAACGGTGATAGCTTCCGCGGAGTGGTTTCATCACATGGTGGCTTTTGGGATAAATTCCGCGTTGTGTCATTTTTTCCAACGACAGTGTCGCGAGCGTTCCAGCTCGCTTCTTCAGGTCAATCAGACCTGAAGAAGCAAGCTGGAACGCATCTGAAACTGTTAAAAAAACTGTGGAAAAAATTACAGCACGCGGAAGTTATCCCGAAAGCCACCATGTGACGTCTTAAGTGTAGTCGAGCCGTCCATTTGCGATCTCTTTGGTCATTCAACTTTACCTTTTTTTAAGTGATAACTTCTTTTGGCCCGTTGGGCACTTTTGGCATGGGGGGAAAAAGAGCAAATTCGCGTCACGTACCGTACCGCACTTTTTGCTTTGGCGATGTAGTTCCAATAACGTCGTCAGATGGCAGCACCGCTGTCTTAACAGTGCGTATAACTGCAACAGATGGTAGGACAAGAGGTAAGCGGGAAAAAGTGCAATAGTTTAAATCGCGTACCATATTTCCCTGTTCGTATTCTATACCGATTCTTGAAATTCAAAGGTTATTAATTACTTTAGTTACCATAGTCCAATAGTTTGTTTCCTAGAATTTTGAAGAAATAGTAATGAAATAAGTCAAATTACTCATAATGAGATTAATGAAAATAACATGCGAGAAAATGATGAAAATTAGGAAATGGTGATTGAAGATGTAACCAATGATGATGAGAATTGCTATTTAGAATAATTGGAATAGAAATAAAATTAACATAAGAGATACGAATGAGTGTTATATTATTCAGACTCATGTACAATACCTATTTTTCAGATAAATACCTATTTTGTCAACAAAAAATAAAATTTACATAAATGGAATATTTATTTTTTTTAAATTTTTGTGCCTTATTCTCCTTTTTTATTATGATTTATTTGGGAATATAAATCGGTCAAAGAAGTTTTCACTTCAAGCGTGTGGTCCTAAGCACACCCGATTTTTTTCAATTCACCGAGTTCTAGTTGTTGAGTGATGCTACTGCAGCGCATGAAGACTTCAATCGCAACAAGTCTTGGGATTTGAGAACTAATATGAAAGCTTATTGGTGACATCGAATCTGTTTCCTTACTGATATTTGATCCCGAAACCTAAAATTTTCAGAAACACTTTGTAAATTTCCATGACAAGTTTATTTAACCGATCTAAGTATCAGCAAAGCATTGCCATTATCAAGGTGAAGTAACGACAAGACACAGTGCAAAGGCAGGGCCCTCGGCCCAAAGTAGTGGAGCGCTGTAACGGTGCGACTCTAGTCCACCTATTCAGCGATAATGGCAGTGCAATTGCAAACAGGGGGAAAATGGCGATACAGAGTGAAGGGACCAGTGTTACCTATACAGTGTTAGTGAAGGAGGAGAGGACGAAAGGCTAATAGTGAGCGGGTTGCTATTTGGTGCACTCTAAATTTACAAGAACTAAACCTAATGCAAATCGGTCGCCTGAACATTAAAAAAATTGAAACACAATAAACATATTTTGACTTTTTCGAATAAATTATATAACTTTTTTTCCTATTTTTAAAAATACATATATGATATGTTGGGGGGTCTAAACATCTACGAGTATTATATATAGGTATGAGCTGAAGGAGGGGGACCCATACCTATACAGCCAATACCATATACCTAATTATAATGCTCGCAGACGTTTGTTATTTCACCTTGATAATGGCAATGTTTTGCTGAAACCTAGATCGATTAAATAAACTTGTTGTGGAAATTTACAAAATGTTTCTGTGATAATGCTGTATATCACAAATTTCCACGAATTATCGCATGATACTCGAAAACATTATCTGTTTTGTCATCAACTTTTCTTAACAAGACTTGGGATTTGAGTACTATGACAGCTTATCGGTGGCAGTCGAATCTATCACCATACTGATATTTGATCCCGCGACTTTTGAGTTTTCATGCCGGCGTGCTACTTTCCTGGCTATTACGACCGGCTGCGGCGCTTAAAGATTGCATTTGTGAATAGAGTGATGCTGGACTGGAACATTTTCTGAGGCTTAGAACAGAATTCATACATTCTGGTAGTGTTTTCTGAGATTACCAGATCAACCCGTCCTACCCTTCAGTTCATTAATTCGAAGCGACGATATAAGAAGAAAGCATTTAAATTGCCACGAGAAAAAAAATATCTCTATAAGAAGAAAGCAGTTTGGCGAAAAAAACGGAGATGACCTACCACCATGACCCACGAATAAATCCAGGCGATATTGCAATGTACCTACAGCGATATTCATGTGATATTGCAGCGTTATGTATTCAGTGACGTTGCTCTGCGGTGTTTCGCCTGGCGTGGAGATTCAGCACTCTGTACTATGCTGTAAGGCTTATCGTTGAATGTGATGGTATCTTTATTTGGTACAAAGGTTATACCGGAATGCGATGCTGATATTTGAATGTGGCACAGAATTAATAAAAAATTGTCAAACGGAGGCGGATGGCCCGTCAATTCCAATTAGTAAACTTGTGACCAGTATGGTGTCCATTATTTTTCTCGGATATTGAAATGAGGAATCCGCTAAACAGTAGTCATGCTGTTTTTAAAATGGTCGTAATGTAGTGGGATCAAGGTACATATTTGAAATTTCCATCGCACAGGGGCCTTATTCAGTAAGGACTCGATAGTACGTTCGAACCACGGAAAATCCGTGGATGTGACGTCATTGCCCCCGATAAATCTCAACGTTTGAATATTTGAAATTTTTAGAGGCTGTGACGTCAAAATGTCGTCACTTTCGATGCTCGAAATTTCCGAGAGCATACAGAATAGCCCCACAGGTCTCCATCGTCAACATGTCGTCTACTGGCCCACGGAATCGGACCATTACCGTGGGTCCAAGTGGGCAGGCTATCGTTTCTCGGTAGCCTGCTCATGTTTGAAATCGGTCGACAACATGCACGATCTGAGTAGATGGGCTTTTTTATGCTGAATTATCTAGAGTTAATTTCCGAAAACAAAATGGTGAATTGATGAACTCTTTCGTTGATCTATTCATTTTGCGCTAACGAGTAAGAAGTAGAATAATATCTGTAACTAGTGAAATACCATGCACCCTGGATTTCCTGAAACAAAAAAATACCCTAAAAATGTCTATTCCTCAGTACATCAAGACTAATTAACAGAAACAGTACATAAATGTGTAGGATAATATGTACTCACCCACCTCATGGCATGAAGCGCTGCTTGTGGTGGCATGCAGCGCACGTCATATCGGAGGGACTGGAAAAATGTCTGTGATCATGGGGATTCCCTTTACTTCTCCTTCACCAGCCCTTCATTCCACCCCAATGAGTGTAACATCTACCTCATTTGTTAAACTCCAGAAGTCTGCATAAGAACGTGATGCAGCGAAGATTAGTCTGAACATAGTAAGCACTCTGTGTCAATTTATCGAGGCCACAATTTTGACTTTAGAACTCGGATGGGAATCACTTATAGACCAAAGTATAAAATGTTAAGTGAAAGTCGTAGGTAAGTTCGAAGCCGATTCATTTTCTAATCTTGATAACAGCATTGGACGAAATCTAGGTGACATGAGCTCTACGGCCTCTTAAATTGGCAAGTTATAAAAGTATCCATTGGCCGTAATAAATTGGCACCACTCGTCAAAATTACACAAACAATTGCTGTGTTGGTTTGCGGGGGGAAAAACCAATTCCACAGCAGTGACCAAACACAACCTCTTCCCCAGAAAACCCTCCTGTCACACTTACAACATTGCGTTGCAAGTGACTACTCCCTTCAGTTTGCTGAAGAGGGCTGAAATTCGCGTATCCGACGCACACCCTAGTCTTTTCTTGTTTTTGTGCCGTTTTATGACTGCCGCTCATTTGGAGCTAGATTCTCCCAGAAGTTGGGACCGTCTGAGTGTGTGAGTGAGTGATTTCTTGAGTGCTTGTGAGTGTGTTTGTGTTCATAACCCAGGCATCATTAACAGGGTCCCATTAGCCCTAGTGAAGGATCCCTATTTGGGTTGAGTGTGTGTGTGTCTGTGGTTGTCATTGGCGAGATAGTAACATTCCCGTAAACTGCCACAGGAGAGGGTTTTCGGGTCGAGAGGATGCGGTTGGTCACTGGTATGGAATTGCTCTTTTTCCCGCAAACCAACACAGCAATTGTTTGTGTAATTTTAACGTGTGGTGCCAATTCATTACGGCTATTGGCGATTTTTATAACTTGTTAGCATTGGACGAACTCAATAATACTTTGGTAGATAACATTATGATCATGACATCGGAGGAATTAACCGCTAAAAAGTAAGGTTTATCTAATCTTTCAATAATGGATGAAAAACCCTTCATGTATATCGGTTTGATAGATATGTAGATAATAAACCGTACCTGCATAATCTATGTACACACTTCTTTATTTAAATAACCTGCCTCTTGTAAGTATATTGAATTCGAAAACTTAATATCATAGTGCCTGAATATTTGCACTCTTATATACCACCATCAGAGCACATTCCTTAAAAAAAGTCAAATGAAAGGTAATGAAATCGCTCTAAAGAGAGAACTGCTCCCATATGTCCTCATCCTAACCTTGTTAATAACGTCTTGTGATGAGGTTTCTGGGTCGAGCTTATTCTCATTTCTGGGTGAATTCTGTTCCTGCTTAGTATTCCTTTGATATTTTTGTTATCTTCAATTTCGCTCCCTATGGGTCAGAATGACGTTCATGCTTGCGTGTATTATACTGCTTCTGTTTTTATTTTATGCCAGAGAATCTTTGGTTAAATTCAAGTCTCAGAATATAAATAACATTCCATTTCAAGCAGTGCATATGAAAGTCAGTTCCACAGGTTTTCTCGTCCAGTCTCTTCCTCCTCTCTCTATCCAACTCCATTCAATCGAGCAAATGCCTCACTGCCGTGAGAGGAAGACACTCGACACACGTTTTTTTTCAGGGAGGAGAAGTTATCGCGATAAAAAAAGAGGAGAGGGGAACTTTCAGACGAGGGTAAACCCCCCCTTCTTCCCCCCTCCACCCCCAAGTGCCAACAGGTCGTCCTCGAGGCCCTTACCGTGTCTCCCAAGGTCACCGGCGACTCCTTCTTTAAGAAGAACTCAGACCCCACGTTGGGTATGGTCCTCGCGATTTGCGCCGATTCCTGAGATGGCGCTGATTTTCGTGTGGTGTCCCATTCTCCTCCCCTCCCTCACTACTGGGGCAAGCGATACCGCATGCTATACATCTGTATCTACATATACAAAATACCCTGCATGCCACCTCAAGGGTGTGTTGCAGGGGGTGAGTAGTCACCAACATGCATTTCACTAAACCCTAAAGTTAGTGTAAATACGGCTATTGATGCATTAGCATAAATCGCTAATTATTGCCACAAGGTGAAGCCTCACACGCATGCACTACACTATAGATAAGCTACCAATTTTAGAGGGACCGTTATTATTTTTCAACTACATGAACGGATAGAGAGGCGAAGTTATTACGATAAAAAAGAGTGAGAGGAACCTTTACTTACATGTATGAGTAGGCATTGGTAAACATCTATCTTCTTTTTCTTGGAAAATAGTTTAGAATAATATGTAGATACAGTTTCAGGCAGGTCATTCATAATTCATGCAATTAATTCATAATAAATTTATATGGTTACAGTAAGTCCTCGATTTACGACGTTTCGATTTACGTCTGATTTGATGTTACGTCCATGATAGCAAGAGCCGTCGGAAATTTTTTTCGGGAAAATTAAAAAAATAAATATAAATATATATAGCTAATTTAAAAATATATAAATAAACACATAAAAATGCTTTGTTGATGTCATGATCACCTCTTCAGTTGCGTAAAAATCATTAAATAATATCGTTCTTTTGTTTATACAGGTTAATCCTGCAAAACCTTTTGGAAAAATTTAACCGTTCCGCATTGCTGACGAGCGACGCGACGTGCGTCCCTTCGAGCGAACGACATGCGACCTTCCGTTAACCCGCCATTGATCGCGCAAAGAGATTTTCTCTCACACCAAATTTAAACTTGTGCTCACTTTATAATCATGTGTTAGAATAAGTTTCCTTTCCTTCTAGCTGACTTT
The DNA here is from genome assembly GCA_963573305.1 of Pyrrhosoma nymphula. NCBI lineage: Eukaryota > Metazoa > Arthropoda > Insecta > Odonata > Coenagrionidae > Pyrrhosoma > Pyrrhosoma nymphula. The sequence goes on along the minus strand of OY754330.1, from coordinate 18,397,174 downwards.
TTATCTCTCCCTATTGACAGACCATCTCAAAATGTATAAATGAAGCGTCCGCAGCTGTGTAATGATGTGTCTGATACCGTTGGCTACAAGGTGTGGGACTTCTTCTCATCGCGCGACCACTGACGTTAATTTTTTAGTATCACTCAGTTGCGTTACACTCTCGAAGCATGCGGGAAAAGTTGATTCATTTCGTGGAGAGCAGTCATTTTCATGAAAATTTATGAGTCATGAGAAAGTATGTCCTCATAAATAAATATTTCTTCATAAGAATGGTAATTTTCTTCATTTATACCCAATGATATCATCGCCAGTAAAATTAGCAATGATTACGTAATTGTATCAGTAATTGTGTATCTGTGGAAATCATTGTTTCAAATGAGCATTTAGAGAAATAAATTATATATAAGTATAGTGTAATATACGCTCTATGATTGATAATAATCAATGATACACCTGAGTGTGAGAAAAAGTCTCACACGCGACCGCTTGCGTGATAGGTAGCTTAGCGGACACTCCCGGGTTAGGCACTTTAGCTGGATGTATCAGTGGCTAACATCTGTAAGCTAAATAGTTTAAATTGGTGACAGAAAATAAGTAGTATGGACTTGAGGAGGAGAGTGATATTGAGAGAGAGTGTGATATTTGAGCCAGCAAACATCCCGTGTGCTCCCCTCCCTTCTTGGCCTGCAAACAATGGATCCATCGTCATAAAATAACTACAATAAGCATGTCGTTGGTCATATTTCCGTAGCTATTACTGAATATATTCTTGAGACAGGAATTAAATCGGTCGGGTTTCTTTCGGAATCGTTTGTTTGCTACACGAAATTCTGCGTCATCGTATCAAAGATGAGTTGACATGAAAAGTGATTTTTAAATCCATTAAATTACCGGCTATCCATAAATATGGATATATAACCCTACAGGAAAAGCGTACACAATTAGTCCTCGCAAAGCAATCAATTTAGATACGAAATCGGAGGTTCTCCGCCGTTTCAAAATCGGAAGACGAGGTGGCGATATTGTACGCACGTTGTACTTTCAACGTACTACTGATTGTGAGCGAAAAATTCATGCAAATTCACAAAATATGAAAATCTCTGCATTAAGTGTATTTCAAAGGAGTTCCGCGCAAATAATGAAGAGATGGAATAAACTTATGTAGGATATGCAGGCCCTTCTCATGATACGGATCGAAGACTAATATCAGCGATCTATTCCAATAAGTCCGGTGATAAATAAGGTGATTCCGGAAAAGGCAAAATCAATATAGATGGACCTACGAGAAAAGCAAGTGGATAGAAAGGAGGAGTGAGGAAGGAGGAGGAAACGAGTGAGTACACCTTCAAAGCAAGTCGTGAGTGGTTTGCACGTTTTAAGCGGTGAAAGAGTACACATAACGTCAAAGCTACCGGTGATTCAGTGAGTGCAGTGACTGCAGCAGCAGAACAATTCCTAGAAAAACCACAGGAAATGATAGATATAGGTAGTTATGCCAGTTATACCTCACCGCTAGTATTTCACGTTGAAGAAACGCGTCTATACTGGAAGAGAATGGCAGCGCGAACATATATTGTGAAAGAGGCTCCTGGCTTCAAAGCGTCCAAGGATTGCCTCACATTTCCTCTCAGGTGGAAATTCTGAGGTTGATATAATATTAAAACCCTTTGTAATATACCATGCAGGAATTCCATGGCTTTCATAAATCGATCAAAGACTGATCATCCTGTAATATGGAAGAAATCTTGCAAAACTTGAATGACGACTACAGCTTTCCAGAAATGGGTTAAATCACATTTTTCACCTTCGGAGAAAGCTTTGACTGTACTCATTCCTGAAAAAGTACTGCGGAAAAAATATCACCTTTGGTAAAATGGTCTCACAAATAAGGATTTATTAATTTTAGATAATGCCCCGGGTCGTCCAGTGAATATTGATGATTGCGTGGGCAATATTGAAACTGTGTTCCTTCCACCAAATTATACTTCGCTGATCCAACAAATGGACTGTGATTTAAATATGGAGCATATATTGTGATTATTGGTAAATTAATAATTAACTTAGATCATGCTAGAGAAATAATTTCTTGGTCGATAAGTATTAATGAGTCATCTCCTCCACAGTTTCCTTATTGACCAAGATTAGGGTATTAATGTTTATTTAGCGAAATTTCCTTCTAGCCTCGTTAATTTGTACACCATTGATAATTTGGTCTCATTATGGAAATATTGAAGTATCATAACCATATTCTATCTCCAACTTTAGAATACATTTACATTCCTTATTTTCGGTAATTTCCACACATTAAAGTTGCCTTTCCATGTTAAAAAAACTATGCACCAATGGTTGTTGTGCTTTTAGGACCCCAGTTTCTTTTATTTCAGTTCATATTATTGAGTTAAATCCTTTGGCAATCAACAAGTATATTGGCGTACCGTAGAGAAATTCCTCTTTTGCATGATAAATATGTCAACCTGAATTAAATCCTTGCTTTTTCTTTGCCTATGATAATTTTCTTCTGTATGTTGTGGAATGCTGATAAGTTTAAAATTTACAATTAGTTTTATTATTATACATAACCAATTTTTTCAAATATTTTTTCAGCTAATAGAGTCGTTAGCGTATGTACAATACGTAGTAAATATTTTCTTTCAACCTGTAGGTTTTCCAGTGTCAAATTATTATTTGTTATTACAGAGTCAAATTATTAGATTTTTATTTAATCATATACGTTAGGCTTGGCCTGAACATGATGCAATGTGGGTTAATGCTATGTAAATTAGGAGTTTAGTGCTTTCGATAGCATTATGTTTTCCTTTTCACCACGACACTTTCAGTACCTACGAGTATCGAATACATAATACTAAAGTACATGCAATCAACTGTATATAATATGCCTTTATTGCAAATTCTTCTTTCTAGAGGATAGCTTGAATAAAAAGTAATTAATTTGTGACTTATTTCTATCAGTTTTTCATTTCAATTTATAATTACTAATAACGAGCTTGATTAAACATACTTACTTCAGTGACCAAACGAAGAGCGGAAGGAATGCTTAAAGGGAGTGCTTACGATGGGCAGAATTATAAAAAAATCTGTGATTACCCCCGGAAGTTCTTTACGAGAGGCTATTAATGGCTTTGTGATTCCGCCCTCGACAACGGAGGAGTAATTCAAAGCGCGCACTTCGTTTGCCGTTCGGACCGCAGAGGTGAAAGGATATGGACCCGTGTGTGTCGACCGGTGGTGGGTGGGGTTGAAAACACAAAAGAAGGAATTGTTCGCTTCCGTCATTCGAATCGCAGCCACTACACTGCCACTCCTGTGGGGCACTTGCCTTTTATGGGACCTCGTTTTCCCTTTTTACTGCTTTTTTTTATTCCCGCCATTTCATGCCGTGCCATGGCTCTTCTGTTCTCACACGTCCATCCGTGCTTGGTGTATGTGGGTGAAACGTTCACTTTAACGCGTCTTTTCATTTATTAATTGGTTACTGGGTTACCTTAATGCAACAAAATGACATAAATCATAAAATAATTCCAATGTATACCCTTCTTTCATTGCCGTAAAACGCGTCGTATACCTGCGTTTTAATTGGAGATAAAAATTGTATTATTGGCAAGATTCATTGACTCGCTCGTCTTTGTCCATGCTGAAAAAAGAATTTTTTTTTGCTCCTGGTTATGCCGCTTTTTTCAAAAGGTTGCTTTTAATTAATATACTCGCATAGATTTTGCATTATTAGAATATACTGGTGCAGAAGTGTGGTAAGTTTATATAGAAGGTAGTACCACATAATTAAACGATACCAGTCAACCTATTGGGTATTCTAATTGACGGGCAGATTCCACTGTTGAGTCGAAATGTTAATCTAAGTATTATACTTACCAAGTAGCGTCTTCAAAGCATTTCGTAGAAAGAGGATTCTCTGGGATATTGAATTTAAAAAAACGAAATAAATAATTATTATTTAATTGATAGTAATTAATTAATTATTAGACAAAACAAATATGACATTTTTGTTTTTCACTTCACGAAATATATATGTTTAACAATGATACTGAAACTAAACTTGATATGGCACCTAGTTATATGCGTTCATATGCTTAACTCATCCTTGAAGATGATTCATCTGGCTGCCGGGGTATTGTTTTCTATTTCAAGACTCATTCACTGCCATGATGACTAGTGAAAAGGGGATCAGTTTTTTGCGAAAGTCCTTAGTTTAGGAATAACTGATTATAGTATGTGGAATCTCTTTTGTAGAAATTGTTTAGGAAACATGGCTTAGTAAAGAGCACCCAACCTCGTGTTTACATGAATAGTTGCACTTAGACTGCGTTGCACTGTAATACTGGTTCACCGAAGCAATACATAGAGAACACCCAGTTCCTATGTGTGACATAAAAAGGATTATATCTTCCTTGAGCGTTTCGAGTTCATAAGGTAACCATAGTTACCTGCATATCCTTGTCAAGACACGAAGACATGTGTTGAGGCTTTAACGGCGCCATATACTTGACGTAACAACAAATAGGTCATCAACGTGTCGCTATGCATGGCCAGCATAACTTATTTGTCATTTTTTTCTCCACTTCAGAACCTAATTTCAGGTTAAGAAGAAAAGAAAAAACTCTTGCTACACCACATACAATATTTTATTAGACGACCCAGGTTTCTCAATACGAAAATACTCCACAGGGTCAAGCCTGAGATAGTGTCCGTACTTCAGGTTTTTGCGGTGACGATGTGATATACTAATTTAATGAAAACTAAAATATACTGCTAATGCTAATAGTCGCTTTCATTTCTGGTCCTGTCAATGCGTGGGTAACACGAGAATCTTTGTAAGAGAGCGCTGAGAAATAATAAAAGTAGGTGTAAATGGAAGCTATTTTTACCTCGATAGCTTTGTTGAAACTATGGCTTAGCTAGTGATAAGAAAAGTCCTTACCATTGATCGCATGGTTGTGTCTAGGAGAGACCTTTGGTATATAGCCTAGGAAAATTACTTCGATGGAAATTTGAGCACTGCAGTTTGGGCCATACATTAATACACAGAAGGATTTCGTGACAATTACCTGGTGAGAGAAAATCAGGATTTAAAAATTAGAAACGGGTCTCATTGGCATTCAGGACCCCCCAGCATTTATTTCCGAAATACCAACATGTAACTCAGCATAGCATTACTGGTGGCTATTACAGTAAGAGGTTTTAGGAAACCTATAATTCAGTTAAGGTCGTAAAGAATAGTTAATTTAATTTTCGGCGAGTATCTGTTTTTTCAACATTTCTAAAGGTTTTCAACCATTTCCAAAGTTCACTCGGACAGTATTTAAAATTAAAATTAAAAAACTATAAATAAAATAATTGAGTATTAAGTTAATAGTGACATTTATCCTTGCAAATGAAGTTCTTTTGAAACTTTATCCCTGCTGATGTCGGTTATCTAGAGATGGAGCATGACCAAAACAAAATAAATCTTTAAAACCTTCGTTAAAAATCTGTTTTCCGAGGTACGTACAGTGAAAGCTCCATAAGCCTTATTCTTATTTCCCGTTTTCGCGTATATTTCATAGAACAGTCTTGGAATTCGTGTGAAACTCGACATAACTAATCCTTGGAATTTTGCACTTCGCTCTCGGTTCTTCCATTTCCGCGCGAGGAAGCACATTTGAAACCCAGCCGATGATACCTTAAACTGCATTGCGCTGACCGAAGGCATTAAGCAGAGACTTCGCATTCGTTGCGGTGGGGTCAAAATGAAGACTTAATATTGCTCGACTTGATGGACCTCTGAATGTGCGGAACAACCAAGGAGGTTAGAAAAGAAATGGAGGCGACATACCACTTGATTCTTGAAGCCAATTCCGCCATTGCAGTCGGCACAGTTTAGACCTTCCTCTGGATAACGTGTCCGGCGGTCGCGTTCGATTTTCGTCAAATCTAAGTTAAAAACCACAGGCAAGGCGATGGTTTGGGACTGGTTTGGTCACACCTACTCGGCACAAAATCCTTCCCAAGCACCCCTATTCTTGCTTCACTTTCGCCCATGAGCGTTCACGGTCATGCCTCCTCCATTTCATTTTAACCTCCTTGGGAGCAACAACCAATGCTTTCAAGAGGTTGTCTTCATGTATTGTCGCGCCTTAAACAATGCATGTGTGCAGAGCTTTGAGGAGACTGGATCCTTGAACCTTAGCCTCTTTATCATTTTTCGAACGTATGGAACTTGTAGGAAAACAACTGCTACATCATACCACGCTCGCGGTATTTTGTCTTTCTTCTTCACCTTTTTGCAAATCATACTCAGAATTATTATAGTTTAAGGGCAATAAAATTTTTATTTGCAGCAATAAGCAATTTTTCAACAGGATACTCAGAAGATTTACCGTAAGCAAGTTGATAAATAAAGAAATTCGTCGTGCAAAATATAGCTTCAACGACTTATCTGATGCACTTAGATGCACTGTAGGTACATACATTTCGCGACTTCGGATTGGAATCCGTGATGGCTGTGTATTTCAATAGCAAAAAATGGAATTTATCATATTTATCGATTATTGAATTTGTGATCATAAGCTTTTTCCAAGTTATAAATTTGCAAAATTACGGTATCAATAATGGGAATAGACGAATATTTTTATATTAAAAATTAGAGCATTTTGTGAAAATAAAGCTTTTGGATGAGAACAGTTTTTCTGTTACCTTATGAGAGAACGATATGTAATAAATTGTGCTAGTCTGCAATTAAACACAGTGGAAATATTTTTAATCTTAGTTCGTCCAAAGCAATCAAAACTCCATGTACAATAAAATCACACCATTTAGACACGTAATCAGCGTTCGTAAGGGGTTGTACATAAACTACGTGACCAACTTAGGGGGGGAGGTGGTCGCCTAAAAACCTACGGCGGGTAACGAGGGGGAGGAGCGGGGGGGGGGGGGGGGTTTCAAGGTGGCTGGTCGGGTAATCGTTAGTTATTGAGAAATTTAGTTATTTAAATTTTAATGCTCGTTTAAAATTTAAATATTAGGTCGTAGTTATACTATATTCAGTAGGAATGACTTATGTCTTAAGTACATTCTGAAATATAGTCCTTCAAATTTACACATTGCCATGAAAATTTGCTTAAATCCAAACTTGATTCATTTCGTAAGTCATTCTTGCGAAATTAATTTTCCGAAAACAGTTCACACCCGTGGCCATAGAATTCAAAATAAGTATTTTAATGAAGATGTATTGTCACTCGAATGCGAACTAGTATTAAAATATGTTTCTATAAACTATTTAATCATTCGTTTTTAATCCGGCAACAGCGTCCATTCTGCCCAAGTTAGATATGTTCGTCATGTCTACGTGACCGTTAGCATGTCCCGTACTTTCCTGTGCCACGTTGCCAACTTTACACCACATAGCCGCGTGCGACAATTGAAATTCTCGCATACATATTTTTTAATCGTATTTACGAAAATGTTCAGTCGATAGTATTAAATGATTTTTTCATAATAGATTTTAATTTATTAGAGCTACATTATATCAATTTTTGGTTAAAATCTGTTCAGTAGGAATGGAGAAAGTGCGTAATTTATCCTAATGGAGTGGAGAGCGCCATAAGGCTCCATGTTAAAAGAATCTAAAATATCGCAAAAAGTATGTCGAAGATCCCACGTTTTTTCTTCGATATTCCATAGAATGTCCAAAAAGGAACATATTTGGAAATTTTTAAGAAAATTTGTTCACTTTGGTTTTTTAGACCAGCCACCTTAAGGTAACATAGCTGTTACAATGCTGTTGTTTACGTTTATTACTCGTCAACACCGCGTCGATAATACTTCATAGTTAAACATGAGGAAGGGCGCGCGGGGGGCTTCTTACACCCCAAGCTTCTACTGTGACATAATGTAACTGAACCATTGGCGATACAATGTTGCAAGTCTTTACACCATCAAATGTCTTGCATTTTAACCTTCTCGAGGGTTACATAGCGACCTCGCGACAACACTTTTCAAGGCAGCAGTCAGAAATGTGGGAAGGGGAGGGAAAGATGTAAATGAGCACAGCACCTTGCGCCGCGCCGTGATTTAATGTTCATTTTTAGAGTTAAAAAATTAATATTGGATATTTGCTTCAATTGAGATTAGATAGTTCTATTACGCATATCTATTTCAGCTACTTTATTTGTCTTATTTCAACATATCCCTTAAAATAAACTCACTCAATAATTGAGAAAATATTTTTGAATTGAAAGTTTCATTTGTCGAGATAACGTTACATGTCGGGGAGGGGAGGGGGCTTGGAAATAATACTACGGTTGTCAAGGAAAGGGCGGGAGGGAGGGAAAATATCACCGAAAACGGTAACGTACTTTATACACGACCCCTAAGGTTAGCTGCATCTCTCATCTCTATTATGTGTTCAGCCGACCGCTTCATTCATTTCTAAGCCATCACGATATGACGATAAAATATTATCAAGTGTCTAATGCAATATTCAGGTTTCTTTCAGGGTGCATTCATATATTCGGCTGAATATATAATTTTATTCTTCCCCCTAACTGCGTTGCGTGGCTGCGTTTATTTTAGTATCTCTTCTATTGACTTCGTATGAATGTCAGTTACTAAAACGTTACAACCGTCGAGTGGAAAGTTTTAGATTTTGACGACGTACCCTTGTCAACTGGAATGTTTCGGACTCAACGTATTCCACGGTTTATAAATAATTTGATGGGATCGAAAGTTGAGGATGTGTTTGTTTCTCGCTCGATGTTAATTAGTGCACGACAGCACGCGAGCAGCGACGTCAAAACGTCATTGCGTAAATGTTTTGAATACGGCCGCATTTCCCACGTGTTATTCCATTCAATATTTAAAGTGGCGTAGAAGCGCTCATTTCACGGAGGCTTAACGCGTTACCGGAGCGACGTTTTCGAAACGCGACATCAATTTTTTTAAAAGCATGCATGCAAAAGAGGCATGGCGTGTCGGATCAAAAGTGTCCGTTGCGATGGTGGTTGCTTTGGGTCAAAATTCACCCTTTCTGGAAATTCTCTCTCATCCGGGCCCTCCCCCATATATCCTCTCGACGGAGTCAGGGGCGTGGGGGGTGGTTTGTTGGGGGCTGTGGTGTGGGGAGTTGGGGGCTGTAGTGTGGGGTGGGTGTAAGCGGGCGGATTTCACGGACGGGTGACCGCGACCTCGCCTCCAGGCCCTTCCCACCAAGTGTCGCTTCTTCGCGCCTTTTGGGCGTTCCCGTGGAAACCAGGTTACCTCGCAAATTAAGGGCTTTAGACCAGGGAGCGGCTTATGTTCGTCCAAGTCCCCTGCAAAGGAGGGGAAGGGGACACTCGGATTAAGAAAGTTTACCTCTTTGAAACTCTACTCTGATGGGAGTCGCGCAGTTTCTGCCGGTCCGTCCTTCAGGGGGATTTAATAACCTGCATTTATGCCATTCAGGAGATTTCTGTTGAAAGTTGGCGTGATAGGCACATGCTGTGATTAATAACGGAACTTCATGGTCAGAACACTATCACCGCTTGGGTCGTCGCCGTTGGTTCGGTAACTCGTTTGGCATGTTTGTTCTCCGCTAGTTTTCGAGGTGGCAGATGGTTTGGGAAGGCATCCTTGTCGCAGTGACAAATTATTACTTTGCATTTTTTTTTCTATTCATTTAGCGATAAAAGTGGCACTTAAGCCCGGTTTAATAGCGCCTGATCACGCCATATGCAGAGTATCCGTGAGGACATCTCACTCCTTACAGCCACCATGCAATTTCATTGAGAGAGGACTTCAGGGTAGCTTAGCTAGTTAGAGCACTCGGCTTAAAATTGTAGGGTGTGGTGTCTTGTACCTGATGATGGCTCTGTGACCCGGAACGCGTTGTAGGCATTAAAGCAATATGTGGAAAAGTGCAATTGTTTCTCTTATATTATGTAGGGTGTGGGTTTGGATCCTAGCCCAGGCGAATCCTATTTTTCTTCTATGAATGTCACAAAACTGAATTTCCATGATATTTCATTTACTTGTCCGTATGCGCCACTACCTTGGGGCTAGCTTACCGCTACCGCGAGCATCAACCGGGTTCTGAATGGTAGGTTGGTCTTTGGGTATATATACAGTTTAGCTCCGAAAAAAGTAAAGTTACTGGACGAATACGCTGTCGTGGACAAAAATCGTCGGTATCTACAGGGTGTACCCCGAGGAGGGGGCAGCAGGCCTCCTTCAAATGGTAAACTCGATGGTTTCATTCACATGAATGAAGTCGGAGACCGCGTGGATCGGTACAGCGACACTCATAGTATACACAGGGTGATTACAAAAGAATGCGTCGGTTTCAAAGAACTGTATTTTTCAAATGGTACGAGGTACAGAGCTGCGCGACCTCTTAAAATGACCGATAGATCTTCTAGTTTTGTTGGAAAAAAACAACACAACTTAAATCGAAACTAGAAGCTATGACGTGGTGGAAGGGCTCCATATTAGAAATGAAAAAACTTTGTGACTTCCACAGTTTATTTAATTTTGAAATACCGGTTTCGGCTGTCAAGCCATCATCAGGTAAATTAAAAAAAAAAACATTGAAAAACAGATTTATATATACTATCGGAAGTTGCTATAGGAGGGGGTGGGGGTTGGGGGTGAGGTTCGTTGAGCAGGGAGGGGAAAGGGGTTAGGGAAGAAATTATGTGTTGTAACTGTGAGAGAGGGTGGAGGGGGGGGTTAATCACTCGGGTTGTGGGGTTTGGGGTTTTGAGGGTGATGAGTAATAAGGGGGATGGGTTAGGAAAGGTTATGTCATTGACAAGGTTGTTTCCTTGTAGGGTGATCTCCCGAATTTCGAGGGCAACCATTCTCCTTCCTTTCCCGGTAAAATGCAGAATTTCGGGCTCAAAGCTGCTTCGGTGCCCCATCTCCAAAAGGTGTCGGGCGAAGGCTGACGAATCGTCCTTATTCTTCCAGCATGCCTTGTGTTCTTTTGCTCATAACAACAGATACGAGCAATCTTTAATTACTCGGATTTTAAATAGAAAATTAAAACACATTGCCCTCCCTTATTCAAGTTCCTTGCTACCCGTCCAGCCTCAAAGGTCAGCCAAATGGTGTAAAATACCTTTTATCGGCCCCCTATCCTATGTTGTATCCCGAGCCATCCCGAAAAATAAATACAAGGTATGTTTTTATAATAATAACACCTTGGGAAGATGGCTTAACAATGCAAAAGATGTAATAGAACCTAATTTAAAATCTGGTATATATAAGTTAAATTGTGATACTTGTCAATGTTGTTATATTGGTCAAACGGGGCAAAATTTCAAAACAAGAGCAAAAGAACACAAGGCATGCTGGAAGAATAAGGACGATTCGTCAGCCTTCGCCCGACACCTTTTGGAGATGGGGCACCGAAGCAGCTTTGAGCCCGAAATTCTGCATTTTACCGGGAAAGGAAGGAGAATGGTTGCCCTCGAAATTCGGGAGATCACCCTACAAGGAAACAACCTTGTCAATGACATAACCTTTCCTAACCCATCCCCCTTATTGCTCATCACCCTTAAAACCCCAACCCCCACCCCCTCCCATAGCAACTTCCGATAGTATATATAAATCTGTTTTTCAATGTTTTTTTTTCAATTTACCTGATGATGGATTGACAGCCGAAACCGGTAGTTCAAAATTAAATAAACTGTGGAAGTCACAAAGTTATTTTCATTGCTAATAACATCACAACTGTTCAATATTTCCTCCTTGAGTAATCCAAACAATATCAAGGCGATATTCAAACTCCTCCCACACACTTTGAAGTATGTCTGCAGTTACTGTCTACACAGCCAAAGTTATGCGTGCTTTCATTTCCTCGCCGTTAGTAGGCAGTAGGTATCAGCGTAAGACCTTCAGTTTGTGCGGTGTATTAATGTCATATTCACACCAAAAAGCACGTTGCACCATTGTAACAGACTCACTTTTCGCGTAATGCAACACACAAAACGACTATTGTTGAGGTGTTGCCATCGTGAATCTTGCGAAAACAATAACTGAGTGATAAAAGCTCTTATCTTGGCAACTAGCGCTTCCTAGCGGTAACCGAAAGAACTACAAGTCATATTAACCGCCCATTTTAAGAGGTCGCGCAGCTCTGTTGCTGGTACCGTTTGAAAAGTACATATATATGAAACCGACCTATTCTTTTGTAATCACCTTGTATATAAGAGGCATATACATACAAGCGGTAAAATATGTACATATATACATGCGGTAAGGTATTTGCCAAAACGCCTATAGTACTCCGAGGTGGAAGGTTGCGGGAAACCACTTGCTTATTACCCCGAGGAGAAGCAGCTCTTCAACTATTTCTCTGTTACTTTATAGTAAAAGACGTGATTGAATTCTCTCGAGTAAAATAATATGTAGGTAAACTAATCCCACCTTCGAATTTCTGGGTGAGGACAACTCGGAAGGGAAACATCAGTTAAGAACATGAATATACATATGGATCTAAACCTTCGGCACCACTGTACGAGCAGCAGTGTTGTCTAGCTTTCCGCAAATGATAGGTCGCGCTGCAGTCGGCATGGTTCCGATTCTGTGCGTCTAAAATGGCCGGATTAATTGGGAGCCAATTCCGCTACCTTTATTTCCAGCATCTCCATTTCAATCACGGCCTTTCCTTCGGTATGGTTCGCTTGCGTGTGTAAAAAATGGCCGGTGTTAATAGAGAGACCAATTTCTGTACCTTAATTTCCATTATCTCCATTTTAATCATGGCTTTTCCTTATTAGAACCACCTTCTCTACGGTGGCGGCGCTACAGTCTGCTTGGTCTTGATTTTTCGGTGCTTGTGAAATGTTTGGCAACACCCACTGGGGTAAAGTGTATGATCCATATGTATATTCATGGTTAAGAACGACAAGTAGCATTTTAGGATTGGTACCGGGAATGTTAGATCGCTTCGAGGCTGTGGGCGACTTGTAAACGTGAAAATAGAGATGAGAAGAACGGTTCTGGATGTTTTAGGCATCAGCGAAATGAAATGGCTCGAAGAGGGGACTTCTGGATTGGCAGCTTGCATTCTTATATTGGCAGGTTATACATTCGGGATCTACAAATGGAATCGCAGGTGTTGCAGGTAACGCTCAAATACGGTAGAAGGATAATTATGGTTAAAATCGAAACAAATTCAAAGGACACGGTGGTAAAACAAGTTTACATGCCCACGTCAGTTTACGTAGATGACGACGTAGAAATTTTATACGATGGATTAGAAGAAGTGATAAGGAATGTGAAACGGGATGAAAACGTAATTATTCTTGGAGACTGGAATGCTATTGTAGGGGAAGGCCAGAAGATAAGGTATTAGGGAAGTATGGTTTGGGAAAACAGAATGATAGGGGCGAGAGATTGATTGAGTTCTGCGTACAAATTGACCTTGTCGTAAAAAACACAGTGACTGGCAACCTTCAGGGAAGAGATGCACATTAGGAAAAAATATTTAAATTTGTCAGACATACTAGGTAGCTAGGTAGCTAGCTAGATAGGTAGCTAGATAGATACGTAGCTAGCTAGATAGATAGCTAGCTAGATAGATAGCTAGCTAGATAGGTAGCTAGCTAGATAGGTAGCTAGCTAGATAGCTAGGTAGCTCCGATTTGCTATTCGTCACCCCTGAGACCTTTGACCGCTGAGTGACCCTTAAAGGTCAAGGGATGACAAGACGGATCTGAAGACCTGATCATCAACCTTGGAACCTTTTTAATCCTATGATTCGATACGTTTGTAGCCCCGATTCACTTTTTGTCACCCCTGTGACTTTGACTGTGCCCTTTCAGGGGTCACGGTTGCAATTTCGAACTCGAAAGTTCTTTCATCGTGTTTATTGTGTTCAAAAAGATAAAAATTGAAAGTTTCGCAAAGAAATTCTGTCTTTTTTGTATTTCGAAATATTTAACATTGAAAGCCCATAAGGCTTAGCAAAATTAGGATTTTTGGTTGGACCCTATAGATGGGGTCAAAAGGTCATATTTATAAAATTTCGCTTACACTCAACACAATTTACAACCTTTTTCTACCTAGGTACCAAATTTAATTCATTTGGCACGAAAGAAGGTGTCTGAAATTATAGGTTAGAAATGACACACGATCAATAGGACACTCTGTATTAGTGAAACAGCGATATAGAAATCTGGGAAAGGCCGGCATTGACTACCCTGGTGCGGAAATCGACGGTGACCTTATTCTGGTCATGATGAAATGTAAACTTAAGCTTAAAAAACTAAAGAGATAAGCTAAGAAGCGCTGACATGTGGAAAGACTGCGGGAAACAGAACGAAAACTGGCCCATCAAAGTACTATAGACCAAGCTGAAGAGCAGAAAAACGGTTCAGGAACAATCAAAGAAAGATAAGATAAGATAAAGTTTATTTACTCTGGGACTATATAATCCCATGGAGCATAAGTACATGGGATTAACATTTATTTATATTTTAAGTTGCTGATAAGATTTACAAAAACAACGTAAAGTAATAGCTACATTATAACATGCAGGAGACATAATATTAGAGGTAGGTATTGTCTCGGGAAAGATTACATAAAAAGATAAAATGCACAACACTTACAATGTTTTGTATAAACAGCCACTAATATTACATAATTTACAAAAAATAAAACAAAGAAATAAGTAAATGTTACATTTTATATACTAATATTTATAATATGAATACAGTTTCAGAGCTCCCTTAAATGCATACACAGATGTCATCGTCTTTATATTCTGAGGAAGAGAATTCCAAAATTTACACGATGTTACATAAAATGATTTATTGTAAGTAGTTGTTCTATGGCATGGTATTATTAGGTTCATATTATTTCTAGTCATTCGCTTTTTTTGTCCTTATTATATACATATTGATCATATAAATACAATGGAATCTTTACATTTAATAATTTCAAAATAAATACACACATGGCAGGAAATTAAGAAAGGAATTAGTAATGCAGCCGAAGAGAAGGTAGGGAGGAGGTACAAAGACAATCGGAAGCCATGGATTACACGGGAAGTCCTGGACATAATAGAGGAATGATAAAATTATAAAAACTCGAAAACAAAATATGGAAAGCGAATGTATAAAATAATGAGAAATGCGATCAGCCGTAAAGCAAGAGATGCCAGAGAAGAATGGATGAAAGACTTAATGTAAAGGGGTGGAAAGCAATCATTTCCCGGGGACAAAATGAAGCTGCTTTCAGAACTGTAAGAAGTTACTTAAGAGAACATCCAATCAAGGGTAATATCATTCAAATTGAAGGAAATGAAATTCTCATTGAAAGTGAGTACTCCATATTTAAATCAGAATCGGATGCTATAGTAAAGGATTTGAGAGAGAGAGAGAGAGAGAGAGGAAGACACGAGGAGTTGATGAAATGTCCTCGAAGATCCTGAAGGATGCAGTAGTGAGGACTCTAAATAAGCGATACAGATTGATGTGTCGTTTACTCAAGTGGACAAATGCCAACGGACATCAATATGAATATAATAATTCCAATGTCATGAAAGGAAAGAGCCGAGGGATGAGAAGACTGTATAACAATTAGCGTTAACACACATGCTTCGAAAATTCTGATCAAAATCATCTACAGGAGGATTGAACAGAAGATGGAAACATTCCTGGATGAAGACCAATTTAGATTCAGTAAAAGTAGGGGAACGAGGGAAGTCATTTTAGCCCTCAGACTTATCACAGAGAAGAGAATTGAAAAGGATCATTTCATTTCATTCAAGTATTCTGCCATCTGATTGGTAGGTTCTTGGACAGTCCCCATTCTGCATCCCAACCTCATAAACATTGTCTCGCTTTCCCTCCTAAGGATGTCCCGCCATTAGATCCCTCTTCAATTCTTCATATCTTCTACCTCCTCTTATTTCGTCCAGAATTCCTATCCTCTTTCTTCCTCTTCCACGCTTCCCCAGTGTTCTCCCCTCTATCACTCTCTTCAACATGCCCTCTCCTCTCAAAACCTCCTCCATCCAGCTCTTTTGCCTTCTCCGAACCTCTGCCACAAGCTTCCTCTCCTCTCCAACCATATCCAATACCTCCTCGTTCGTTTTCATTGCCACCCAACTCACCTTCTCCATCCTTCTCCAAACCCACATCTCAAACGCCTCAAGTCTACGCACATCCTCCCTTCGCAATGACCAAGTTTCCAACCCATATAACGCCACGCTCCATATTATAGTTTTCACCAGTCTCTTCTTTACGTCTCTAGTCCGCATATATTTGCTTCATCGACCAATAGAAAGCATTTGACGATGTGGATTAACACAGAATATCGTCTACGCTGGAGGGCATAGGAATTTAATTAAAAAACAGAAGAGCAATTTTCAGGCTGCATGAGGAACAAGTGATCAAGTGTGGTGACGATGCAGAGGAAGCAGACGTAGGGAAAGGATTATGACCAGCATACCCGTTGTCACCAATGATCTTCAATATATGCGTTGAAATAACCATAAATGAAATACAGGGAAAATGAAAAACAGGAATACAAGTGCATGGAGAAATAATTAGCATGCTAAGTATTGCTGACGACTCTGCATTTCTTGCTGAGACAAAATATCTGACGAAGATGCTGAACTGCATGGAAAAAACTCTGTATTAATACAATCTGTAGAAACAAACGGCCCAAACATCACGAGTTTTGGTTAATTGACATATATATATATATATATATATATATATATATTGTCGTTCTTGACAAGCAAAGCTATATAGCTGAAGGTCTACGGCAATTAAATGATTCTTCCTCCCATACCCCTCTTCCTCATGATCCAAATCCTGATTTTCAAAAAGAAATCAGCTCATTCCTCCAGGAATTCGGCCCAAGTGAAGGCCTATCCCCCTCTGACATCGCCATACTATCACCCCTTCATTTCAAAACTCCGCATTTTTACATGCTCCCGAAAGTGCACAAAATCAACAATCCCGGTCGCCCAATAGTCTCCAGCATCAATTCCCCTACTGAGCGCATATCAGCACTTGTTGACCATTACCTCAAACCCCTAGTCATATCTCTTCCCTCCTTCATCAAAGATTCTTACCACTTCCTCGACCTTCTCCACGCCGTCTCTATCCCCCCTAATGCTACTTTACTCATGGCCACTATAGACGTTACCTCCCTTTATACGTCCATCCCTCACAATGAAGGCATAAATTCATTAAAGTTTTATTTATCCCAACGCCCAAAACCACACTTTCCCTCCACAAATTTCATCATCCGCCTAGCCGAAATGGTTTTAACAAAAAATGCTTTCTCCTTTAATAATCAAATTTTTCTTCAAACTAAAGGCGCCCCCATGGGTACTCGCATGGCACCATCTTATGCCAACCTGTTCATGGGCCATCTCGAAACCACTTTCTTAAAAAATCAAACACATAAACCTCTCTTCTGAGCCCGCTACATTGACGACATATTCGTCCTCTGGCCTCACGGCCGTGATTCTTTATCTTCTTTCATTTCCACACTGAACTCTTCATTCTCAGTTTCCTTCACATCTTCCATTTCTGACTCCTTAATTACGTTCCTGGATATTAATATCCAAATTAAGGACAGTAAATTCATCACCTCCGTCCACAAAAAACCCACTAACCACGACCAATACCTCCATTTTAACAGCTGTCATCCTTCTCACACCAAACGCTCAATCCCTTATTCCCTTTCTATCCGCGGCCACCGGATCTGCAGCAATGCCCCCTCTCTAAAAGAATATATCGAAACTCTCCATCACTCCCTCAGAGAACGAGAGTACCCAGAGAAGTTGCTTTTAAATAAAATCCTGTCTCCTACTGCAAAATATACCCCTCGGACCAAGACCCACCAACCTGACCAACTTAACCTTGTCACCACATTCTTCCCTGGTGCACACAGGATCAAAAACATATTGAAAGACCTGTATCCAATCTTAAAAAACAATACCTCTACTTCCCTCCTCCTACCTTCATGTCCCAAAGTTTCCTATAAGCGTCCCTCAAATCTGCGGGACATTTTAAAATCCACTAGACCCTCCCTGCAACCCACCGCCCCCCCTCCGCCGCCTCCCCTTTCCTCAACATGCGGACGCCCGAGGTGCAAATGCTGCTCTCTCCTCCGCCCCTCCGCCACCCCCTCCCTCAAAAGATCTTCCTCTACGGCCAATTGTACCACCAGCAACATCATCTACCGCCTTTCCTGCAATTTCTGCCCTGCCTTCTATGTGGGAAAATGTACCACCCCCCTCAATATCCGTATGAACAATCACCGCCATGCCACCAAAACTCCACCTTTTCTTGATCCCATTCCCAAACATACCGCCTCCCACTCTCAAAATTTTGACGATTGTTTCTCCCTAGAGATCATAGAAGCCCTTCCTGAATCCGCCGGTAATGTTGACGTGAAAATTCGTGAATACGCCCATATTTGGGTGACAAGGGCATTCGAAAAGCCCGGGCTAAACCTAGCCCATTGAATTAAAAGCCCAATAGCCACCTCTCTCTCCCCACCACTATCCATTCGCACTTACCCCCCTTCCTTCCTCTCTGCCCTTTCCTCCCCAAGGGAACAGAGCGGACTCATCATTCCTCTACCGCTGACGATGGCGTCCTGACGCCGAAACGTACAAGTTTTCTTTTGTGAGTGTCCTTTTTGCGTGTTTCTGTGTTTGTTTAGTGTATCACTGTTTTATTTATGCATGTGCATCGTCGCCGAGAGCGATTTTCTACCAAGACATTATATATATATATATATAAATAAAAATAAACTTTGCCACAGGTGGGGCGGAAATAAATATAGAAACACAAAAAAGAAGAACACTCACACACTATACGTTCTGATATTTCGGCAGCCGAGCTGCCTTTCTCACAGAAGGAAGGATACAAAATGATGGATAGGCATGGGACAAGGGGTAGAGTGAGGTAGGATGGAGAGGGAGGAGAAAGGGGTAAGAAAGGGGTAAGAAAGGGGAGAAGAGGGGGGGGCGGGAGGGGGTCAGAAGAGGAGAGCGGGGTGAGGGGGGGGAGAAGAGGGGAAGAGGCGGGAGAGGGTCGGAGAAGGAGGAAGGGATGTGGGAGGGAGGAAAGGGGAGGGGCGGGAGGGGATAAAAGGAGGAGAAAGGGGAGAGGAGAAGGGGCGGTAGGGGTCAGTGAGCCCGATTTAATCCGGGGGGATTATAGACAGAATAAAGCCAGATACAAGCCAATTCTAATGTACGTAATTGAAGGGCAACCTATTCCTCGGCCTTGTCGAAGAGTCCTTCCTATCCTCACAACCCCTGAAACCCTTACACTGGCTTCGATACATCGACGACATTTTCCTTCTCTGGCCCCATGACGTCGATTCTTTTAATTCATTTATTTCCGCTCTCAACGATTTCTCTTCTCTCTCCTTCACCTCTCATTTCTCTTCTTCCCATGTCACCTTCCTTGATGTAGATATCACTCTCTCCAACCACCATTTCAACACCTCAGTCCACATCAAACCCACCAATAAGCAGCAATATCTTCACTATAACAGCTGCCATCCCTCCCATACTAATAGATCCCTCCCCTACTCTCTTTCTACACGAGGTTTTCGCATATGTAATAACCCCGATTCCCTTGATAAATTCCTTTCCTCTTTGCACCAATCCCTTCTCCGACGAGGATATCCTGAGACTCTTCTCAATAAACGAATTCTCAAAAAACCCTTTCCTCCTAAACCAACCCAAAATAAGGAGAATTACAACCTCTCCCTCTGTACCACCTACTTCCCAGGCGTCCATGCCCTCAAAAAAATCATTAAAAACCTTTTCCCACTCCTCTCTGATAATCTCACCACCAAAAACACATTCCCCAAATGTCCCTCTCTCACCTTCAGGCGTCCCCCTAACCTCTCCAGCATCCTAAAAACCACCAAACCGCTGACTAAACCCTATATTAGCTCTAAAACCCCACCCAACCCCTGCCATCGCGCGAGATGCAAAACGTGCCCTATTCTTATTACCGACCCCCTCCCCGCTAAATTCCTCTCCCACCCACTTCCTTCCGTCCCCTCTCGGTCATGCACTTCCCACAACATTGTGTACATCCTCCTTTGCAACCTTTGCGATTCCTATTACATTGGTCTCACCACTAACGCCTTAAGTGTTAGATTGACCGGCCACCGAGCCAGTTGTAAGCCGTCCTCGCCCAATGCCTCCTTCCCCGTCCCAGTCCATGCTTCCTCCCACAATGTCAGTTTTGACAAATGTTTCCGAGCAGGCATATTGTCTTCCCTCCCTCCCTCTGCCTCTCCCCTTCAATTACGTACATTAGAATTGGCTTGTATCTGGCTTTATTCTGCCTATAATCCCCCCGGATTAAATCGGGCTCACTGACCCCTACCGCCCCTTCTCCTCTCCCCTTTCTCCTCCTTTTATCCCCTCCCGCCCCTCCCCTTTCCTCCCTCCCACATCCCTTCCTCCTTCTCCGACCCTCTCCTGCCTCTTCCCCTCTTCTCCCCCCCCTCACCCCGCTCTCCTCTTCTGACCCCCTCCCGCCCCCCCCCTCTTCTCCCCTTTCTTACCCCTTTCTCCTCCCTCTCCTCCTACCTCACTCTACCCCTTGTCCCATGCCTATCCATCATTCTGTATCCTTCCTTCTGTGAGAAAGGCAGCTCGGCTGCCGAAATATCAGAACGTATAGTGTGTGAGTGTTCTTCTTTTTTGTGTTTCTATATTTATTTCCGCCCCACCTGTGGCAAAGTTTATTTTTATTTAAATTATCGCGTGTGTGATTTTCCACGAACTCGTATATATATATATATATATACGAGTATATATATATATATATATATATGTATACGGGTATATATATATATATATATATATATATATATATGTATACGAGTATATATATATATATACATTTCGGACCTTTATTGATCCATCTTCATGGCTTTAAACAAATGATACATGATGTTGAAAAGGTTTTAAAATTATTTTTTTATTAGATAAAGGTTAATTTACAGTCATTAAAATACATAGAAATACGTAGATATATTCAAGATTGTTACCTTTAAAGTTTGGTGCTGTTTTTATTTACAAATTTAATTTGGTTACTTGGATCCATTTCATTGTTGAAAAGTTAAGTGTCATTTATTAAATTATGATAAAGTTTGCTTGTGTATTGGGAGAGGTCGAGAATAAATACCATTTGAATTGTAGAAATAAACGTTTGTAAAATCAAAATAATTATTTACGTAAGAAATAGAGAAGACATAATGACCGTTAAACTTGACAGCGAAAACCTTGCGCGATTGGCAGAACTTTGCTATCTGGGAAGCAGGATCACCAGCAATGAAAGAAGCAGGAAAGGCATTGTGTGCAGAATAACCCAAGCAAAGAAGAATTTCTGCAAGAAGAGGAGTCTGCTGACAGCTGGGAATTCAAGCCCTAAAGTAAAGAAGCACTTGACTAAAACATATTTGTAGCATTGCTCTTATAATTGCTATACACAGTGAAGCCTGGACAATAACACCAGCAAAACAAAGGAGATTAGAAGCAAGATTGGAATTAAGACGTTGTGTGGTGTTATAGAAGAATGATGAAGATCAAATGTGCAGAGAAAATTAATAAAGGAGAAGTCGGACGAAGAGCTAGAGAGAAAAGAAACTTTATGAAAACTCTTCGAATAAGAGGATACGAATATATTGTAATTCTTTTGACACAACAGCCTAATGAAAACAGTTTTGGAAGGAGAAAATATGGGAAAAATAGTAAAGTAAAGAAATGGAGTATATCAAGCAAATCATGACGGACATTAAAATAAAAAATTAAATAATTATTTAGGAATAAATCAGTTGGCAGAGAGAAGTGTGAAATTGAGAGCTGCTGCAAATCAATATTCGGAAATCATGACTACTGATGATTGTGTTCGATTACACTACTGTGTCTTTTGGAACTAGGGTTTTTCATACAAAACTCAATTATTAAATTATCTCATTTTTTAGGATTCCTTTCATAGTTTCCTCCTTTGAAAATATTGCACAAAGTGTGAATCCTCGGTATTGGTTTTTAAATCGAGGGCATTGTTAAATAAGTCTGGTCAACGTTGAATATCTCGTATACGTGCTTCTCATAATTAAATTATCCTTTATGTTTTATCAGTTGTAGAAACCTTTTTAGACTGAACTTGATCATGTTCAGGGGCTCGAAATTATACCTAGAATTATACCTACTCCATTTAGTGTTTTGTGGAATGAAGCTGGTTCATTTCTCGTTTGTAGTCTCTTGTAAAATTTAAACGAGTACTTATATGAATCTTTTTACGAGAAAATATAATGTAAGCAACAAGACATTTGTAGCTTTTTTCTGTTAAATTTGGTGTATTGTATGGATAGATTTATGTACTCCAGATAAACCTGATACTCAGGAAAACTAAAATAGTTGGTTTGTATTTTTTCTAGCGACGTTAGTCTTCCGCGAGGACCTTCTGTCTTTGTGGTTCTTTACCACTTAGCGTAGAATCAGAGGAGGCCCTCGATTTCACACCTATCCTACCATATATAACCTTTATTTAAATAGTCGATGAATTTGGATATATCTGTCATTTGTTTTGGAGACACGGAAATCTGAATGTGCCAGGCATACGGTGAAGGCATTTCCATGTAGCTCACGCAGGAATGAGGAATGGTTTAGCTGCGTATGCACACTTAGCCATGCACTCTTTCCGAATGTGCGATTTCTTTTGAAAATAATCCTGAAGATGTGGTTATAAGAAATGAGTTACTTATCTCGAGAAAATTATTGATTTGTTTTCATCATCGTCGGTCAGCAATCCTAGGATTGGTTTGACGCAGCCCTCCACTCAATTCTTCTATCTGCCAACCTCTTCATATATTGACGTGTAACTCCTCTCATTTACATCCTTCAAAACTTCAACTCCATATACATCTCATGCGAGGCCTGCCTTTTCCATTCTTCCCGTTCACTTTTCCCTTGACGATTGTCTTCATCAGGCCGTCGTGTCTTAAGTTTAAGGCCTACTAAGTTGTCCCGTCTCCTTTTTAAGGTTCTCAGAAGACATCTCTTTTCTCCCACTCTTCTTAAGACTTCTTCATTTGTCAACCGGTCGATCCATTTTATCTTCATCATTCTTCGGTAGCACCACATTTCAAATGCTTCCAGCCTGGACTTCTCTGCTGCTGTTATTGTTATCGTTATAATATTGGGAGTTGCTAATTATGATAGATATCATGAAAACTTATAGATCTTTGACCGGTCCCTAGACGTTTCATGCCGACGTCTTGTGCGTCAAGGAATTTCATTCCACTGTCTTTTGTTTGCGATACGTGAATTTCCCATGGAAATTTTCGAATATTCCACCCCTTCATTTCATTTACACATCCAATATTTTTTCCACCTCCGGCTTTTAATGAATATCTTGCGTGATGGACGTTTTTTCACATGGACGCTCCCAAAAATTTGAGATCTGAATCTGAGCTTGACGACTGCTAAAAATTTGTCTATATGAAACAGCATCACGTATTACGTCTCTGAGCATGCATTTTCCGTACCGTATCGTAGTTTTTCCCGAATCAATAATTGTCATTCTGTCAGCCGTATTAAAACAAACCTTACAAATGCAAACTCCGGGTTGATTAAAAAAATATATAATAACCCTATTGATCCTTAGCTGGCTTCTATCATTCATTTCTATAATTGGTGCTGAGAATCTCAATGCTCGGGACATTATTAGTTTTGTGTATTTGGCAATATTAACGTGAAAAGAGCTGTAGGTAGCCTTCGTTACCTTGGAGTCTTAAAGCCGTATTGACAGACATAATGGTTACTTAGCCAATCAAACTTACTGAATTTATGACGGAATAAAAAAACCGTCTGTAAGCTTTCTGAAGTACGGAATACTTTTGGAGAAAATGGGACAAGACTGAGTAGTCGAGAGTGAGACAATATATGAGACATCACATATTTTAAGCATATTGTTGCATATGTTAAGAGTAATGAATCCATGGCACAACGAGGTTGTTTTCTTTGCCAATATACATATATCACTTAAATTCTTTCATTGATGGACCAAAATTTATTTTAAGTTAGTCTTTGCAAGCTTATGTGTTAATCGTTAAAACAAAATGAATATCCTCCAAAAGATTACAGCCAGCCCTCTTGTAGCAGATGGCTACGTCTTCAGGCTGTACTTGGCCCGCCCAAGTATTCCTGTGGCTAGCCTTAACCGCGTTGACGTGACATATGTTTGCCCTGTTTTGAGGCTTATGAACTGAAAGCTTCCACCATTTTCAGTAAGAGAGATAAACCATAGGTTTCCTTTTATTTTTTAAACGATATTGGTTACGCTTCTCAAATGACACTGAAGAGAGTTTTAAACGAGCATTTTTGCTTTAGTTACTTATTCAGTTTACTGAGAAACATGCACCTACCACTGGATTTAATTTTCTTATTAGCAAATATTCAGGAATATATATGCAGACCCTCCTTGAACTACAGCCTTGACGTGGTGGAAGGGCTTGTGCGTTCCAATGACCCCTAGACCTGGACTGGCAATAGCAAATACTATTGCTCCTAGTGCTTGACCTAGTTGGTAAGGGGAGGAAACTTGTGGATGAGATCAGGGGAGGGCAGGATAGGTGGCTGGAAGGGGTAATGAGGGGCGATGGTTTACTGAAGGTAGTGATAGAGGTAAGGATGTTGGTAAAGTGGGGAAGGGGAAGAAAGAGAATAGGTTTTATGGACGGGATGAAGAAAGGCAGGACTTACGCTGACAGTGAAGAAAGAAATACTAAAGGTAGGTAGGCCACTGCTTGTGTAAGTGTCTGTTGGATATTCTCTGAATTTCATCATAACCTACCATTAACCGTAGATAACTCAGATGATGACATCTGCAGAATGCAGTCCCATTTTCTCATTGTCATAACCTCTCCCAAGCACGAGACATCCAATAGTG
The DNA here is from genome assembly GCA_963573305.1 of Pyrrhosoma nymphula. Lineage (NCBI taxonomy): Eukaryota > Metazoa > Arthropoda > Insecta > Odonata > Coenagrionidae > Pyrrhosoma > Pyrrhosoma nymphula. The sequence continues at coordinate 18,372,221 of OY754330.1, read as the reverse complement.
TGCGCTTATATATAGCGCTTTTATGTGCGCTTATCAACTTTTCTCATCCCTTCTATTGCGTTTCAGCAAGTACCTGTAAACTTATGTTCCTAAGCGAGCCTCCTCCGGCCGTCAGGAAACCTTCCGCATGGGATGCGAGGCAGACCGGAATGGACCACCTGTTCCCTTTCTTCCCCTCTCCCCCCCCCCCACCAACTCCCTCCACCATCCTCTCAAACTCCCTCGCCTGGGGTGAAAGACTGTCCCACAGTCGAACAAAGGGCTAGCTTGTGGAGGCGGTGAGAAGCTGCTTACTGACAGTAACCCGGTGATACAACACCTTGAGCAACGACACGTTTACTACGATCGCTGGCCAACCACCGATAATCTTAGAGATTCTGGAGATGAAGGCTAAACAGGACCTCCGAAGAAACGGTACGATCGCATATTTGGAATGTAATGTGGATCCAAATGAAAACTGGAGCAAGACCAGTAGAGTAATAGGAGATATTACATATATATGTGGCAAGAAGAATGGTAAAATCCATCAAATGGAAGACCACAACGGAATTTTTCTCGAAAGTAAAAGGACGACTGGAAATGAATATCAGATAAGACAGAAGTATAGCAGAAATTCGCTAAGGACACGGAGAGAATAGGGAAGATGGAAAGAGAGGACTGTCCTTGCATCGCGGGTATCGGCTCATTCCAACGTCAAATATTTGAGTGTAGCAAATACCAGCTAGAACGAGACTCAATCCAGGCTATTCAAACAATAGATTTTATTATGATAAATTTCAGTGCCTTAGTCAATAGTCGACGACATGATACCTTTTAATTAAGTGTTACGATCAACCTTTAATTTTGTGGTCACTTAAATTATCCCAAACATTATTCCTCTCTACTAATGTACATGAATATGTAATAATGCAAATTTAATCCCAGGGAAAATAACTTCAGCTGTCTCTTCGAGGATTTATTCGGCTCACAATGTTATAAGTTTCACTTATTCTGTTTTTATATATTATATCCGATCCTTTTTATCTCACTTTAATGACGCTGGGTTAGAAATTTATCCTTATTTCTTCCTGGAAATATTTCAAAATTCCACAATATATATGATTTTAAAGATTTAATTTAAACAAACCTTTTCATGTATCCCATTTAAGGTTATATTTCAACCAAAATGTTAACAAAATGGCCTTAAACCTTATCTCTCTCAGCAGGCATTCCTCATGAGTAATAAATTGCATATACCAGGTGCGCCAATGTAGTTTCTTTACGCTTCAATACTCTCGACCTTTAAACTGATCTTTTGATGATGCTATTTTCTTTAAGAACGATGTTACACCGACTATCCCAGACAGAAACAAACGCCACAGCAAGCGTTTGTGTTCCTCCTAGAATACATGTATTATGAAAGCCTCCTAGAGCTGGAGAAAATTCAATTGTGTTGAAAAAATGACGGCTCTTCCTAATTATGTTAGTTTAGCAATTCGTATGGAGAATGTCTTTTGAGTGAAGACCTCTAACCGATCTCATGAATGGGGCTGGCGTAAACGATTCCTTTTCGTGACTTCGCTACGAAACTATGGAGGCGCATGACAATCGGCATTGGCCATCGGCATCCCATCCTTCCTTCAGAATAATTGCAAACGTTCATTAGTGTGATGGAAAAAAGGAGCAAAAGTTCTTCGAGGGACGCAAGGGAGGGGATCTTTCCAAAAAGGGACAAGCGTTTTTGCCGTTCTTTGAGATAACGGCCTTCATAAGAAAAGCATCTGGAAGATGAAAATATTCATTAACTGGTTGGGCTCTTTCCTTTTCCTCTTCGTCCCTGCGTTGTCACCCCTTACCCCCTTTTTTCATCCCCCCCTCCACCCCCCTCCACTTCCTCAATTCAGACATTTCCCGTTCTGAAGATTCATCGTGTATTATGGAGGGCAATGGGAATGTTTTTAGAAATGAATGTAGCGAAGTTGAGATGAAGAGAACAACCTTAAGATGTGACTCGCTGAGACGTGAATATTTTTATTCCTTTTAAACCTCCAATTGGGCACCGCAGCGTAAAATTAGATACTTATTTCTATGGATAAAAACATACAACAGCATCGCAGAATCATTCTTTTGTGTTTCCGGCTGAGCCTCACATTTGCTACGGATATGGATTCGTTTTGATTAAAAAATGAGTTATTGATGTTCCTAAAGAATTTCAATGACTCTTATGAAAATATTGGTAGAAGCAAGATGCTTAAGATAGATTATTGTTTTTCTTTGTGACTATAAAAGCAGTAAGTATTCATATTGTGCACCATAAGCTCATATGCCAATTAAACTTAATTGTAGCCGAAGGTTGTATTTTTCATATACTGCTACATTTTCTGGTGGTAGCTCTTGGCAGGCAGGGAATACGAGAAAATGAACTGTTCTCAATGAAAAAGATTCATCCTAAGGTGCATTATAATGTATTTTTTTAAAGTATCATTAAAGTTGCACCGGTTGGAAAAGTGTGGTATGTCATGGTTTCACATTTGGAGTGTGGAGAAAGGTTTTCGTTGGTGGATACTGTCTGTAACTTTGCAGAAACCAGCTTGTGGTGCCCCTAACGATCTATCATTGGTAAATATTTGGGTCATTATTTCATTTTGACGAACGCAGACCGGTCTTGATTTTACAGGACAATGCGGCAGTTGAATAATTTACAATTTGGGTAGTACGGAAAGAAATACATAAATATGTGCAAACTTTGTTGGAATAATGTTAATTGCAAAAATTCAACTCAAGGTCGGCAGTATTTCGACAGTATTTTGTTTTTTTTTGTATGTGCTGCGCCCTGGTGGTGATTGTATAATAAAGTTACTCCAGTCTTGCCTTTGAACGTGACGGACGTGTTATTTTTTCTGTCGATCGAGTACCTAAGCGAAAGTTACCTCGCGAATCACGGTATTACAACGTAATTACATCAGGTTATGGGCCCAGATGCTATGGAGAACTGCGTATGAATTAAGTTGTAGTTAATCGTGAGGTAATTAGCCCATATTCTTTTTTTTTGTCGGAATCAATTTGACGATCGTGTGCGTTAAGATGGGAGAAATGGCCGAGGATAAGACCTTTACCATTCCTAAGTTGACTAGGAACAACTATAACGCGTGGAGAGCACGAATAAAGTCAGAAATGCTTCTTAGGGATTGTTGGGAAGCAGTTATCGGGTACGTCGATGCGGAAAGTACGTCCTTGTCACAGGGTGAAACACGGAAGAGGGAGAAGAATAATCTGATGGCGTTGGCCCTCATCATGCGGTCGGTGGGCGACGACTTGATCAATGACATCGTCGAATTCAACCGGGCCGAGGAGGCATGGGAGACCCTTGAGAAGCTGTGTAACCAGAATACCGAATATGGTGCAATGATGAAGTTCCGAGAAATGGCCGCAATGGTTAAAGGTGATTTGGGCATGCTGGACTATATCAATTCAATGGTGAATATGAATAGAATGTTAATTAGAAATAAGCTGAATATTACGGAGAAACAGCTTGCTCATCTAGTGCTGTCCGGCTTACCTTCCGATTATGAAATAACAGTGAAGACACTTGTAACTCAAGATGACAAGATGAATATGGCGACAGTGAAGCAAGTATTACTCGAGCAGGAGGAGGAACTGAAGAGCAAAGGTGATTCCTCCCATCAAGTTTTGAAGACCTCGAGAGGTAACCAGAAATCCTCAGGACATTACCAGAGGAATCCACCAAACCAGCATCAAGGTGAGAAGTTGCTTTTTTACAATGAAAACAGGAGACCTTACCGTAAACAGCCAAAGGGAAGGCCTCCTGGTCAGAAATTTTTCTGTTATTCGTGTGGACTGGAAGGCCATATTGCCAAGAATTGCCCTAAAAGTAAAGAAGAGCTGAATGAAGAGTCGAAGAAAGCCTCAGCTACAGTGGTAACGAGAGAACATGTCGTGCTTTACGCCAGAAAAATATCAGAAGCAAGGAACGGAGTATGGATATTGGATGGTGGTGCCTCAGACCACATGTCATATAGGAGAGAAATTTTCAAGACCTTTAGAAAATTTTCTGGGGAAGTGGAGATAGGTGATGGTTCTCCTCTCCAAATTGAAGGCATTGGCAATGTCGTGATTCCCATGTCAAAAGAGTGTGGTGGGAAGGACATTGAACTGCATGAAGTGCTGTATGTTCCAGATTTGAGTGACAACTTAATATCTCAGGGACAACTGGATGAGAAGGGTCTTGAATTAATTTCCAAGGGTGGACTTAACAAGGTAATTAAGGATGGGAGAATTGTTTTTCAAGCACACAGGATTGGAAGGCTCTATTTCATCTCTACCGAAGGTGGAATATCAGTGAACGAGTTGAAAGCAGAGTTTTCAGTTAACAAGAAGAAAGTTTCGAAGGTCTCCATGTCAACATGGCACACCAGGTTGGGACACCCTTGTTACCAGGTTTTGGATAAGATCGAGGCATTGGCCGAAACGACCCTGAAGGTAACATCCCAGGAAAAAGTCTGCGAGTCCTGCCTGCTAGGAAAAATGAAGAGGCGAAAATTCCCACACAATGAAATGGAAGAAATTGGGATTTTGGATAGAATTCATTCTGATATAATGGGTCCTATCCACCCAGAGTCTCTAGGGAAAAAGAGATTTGTAATAACTTTCATTGACCAGTGCTCAACGTATGTTGTGTGTGTAGCAATGGTACACAAGAGCGAGGCCTTGGATCATTTCATGAGAGTCAAGGCCAGGTGGGAGAACATCCATAACAAGAAGGTGAAAGAACTGCAAACCGACAGGGGAGCTGAGTACCTGTCAAACAAGTTTCAATCATATCTGGCAGAAAATGGGATTCTTCACAGGAGGGCAGTAGAGTACACACCACAGCAAAATGGTTTGGCTGAGAAGATGAATTTAACCCTTTGTGACACTATAAGGTGCATGCTGTGCGAAACAGGTATGCCTCTCCATTTTTGGGCTGAAGCTCTCCAGACTGCCTGCTATACCCGCAACAGATGTCCATCCAGCGCCATAAACTTTGCAGCACCGTTGGAGATATGGAATGCAAGGAAACTGGAGAAGAGAGACTTGGAACACATTCGTGTGTTTGGTTGCCAGGCCTGGGCCTGGGTCCCAAGGGAGCAGCGGGGCAGCAAGCTAGCTCCCAGGGCAGTGAAGGCTGTACTACTTGGATATGGGGAAGGAACCAAGGGGTACAGACTCTGGAAATTATCAGAGAAAAGAGTTTTCAACAGCAGAGATGTTATTTTCCGGGAGGGACTCTTTCCCTTCAAGTCCAAGGAGGGCCTAGCAGAGGAGTGTCCGACTCGAAAGGAGATGACCCAGTTCCTTGACGAGATGGCCAGTGCAGAAGAAGAGGAGGATGACGGGGGTATCCTGAGGTTGCACCCACTCTGGGGTCCAGGAGAGGAGGGCACCATGGGGGTGCCAACACCACCTGACAAGGAGCATACAACCAGAGTGGAGATAGCCTACTTCCCTGACGAGATGGCCACCGCAGAGGAAGATGATGACAACGGTGACCAGTGGGCACAACCACCAAGGGATCCAGGAGAGGAGGGGGCCGAAAGGGTGCCACTACCTGGGGGCCAAGGGGTCCCTGATGGGGGCCATGTCAGCAGAGGAGGTCCACGACGTTCGGAGCGGGTGAGGAGCCAAGCCCCCATCTGCACCTTGCCTTGCTGCAACTTGTGCAGTAGGGGCAATGGGTGTGAGAATGGAGGTCACCAGGTAATGCTGCCTAAGTCCCCTAAGGAGGCCATGGAGAGGGAGGAGTGGTTTTTCGCCATGCAGAAGGAGATGGGAAACTATTCTAAAAGTGGCACTTGGACTGTGGTCAAAAGACCTCAGGGTATAAATGTAATTGGGTGTAAATGGGTTTTCCCGCCCCCAAAACGTGGAGCTGGAGGGGAATTAGTTTATAAAGCTAGACTGGTTGCTCAGGGATTCACTCAAAAATTGGGACTTGATTTTTGGGAAACTTACAGCCCAGTAATTCATAAAAACAGCTTGAGGGTATTGTTGGCAATAGCAATTCATAATCAATGGTTGATTGAACATGTAGATGTTGTTGCTGCCTACCTAAATGGTGTATTAAATGAAGTGATTTATATGGAGCAACCTGAAATGTGGGAGGAGGGAAATAATGGTGATGTATGTCTGCTAAAGAAAAGTTTATATGGACTCAAGCAGTCAGGCAAAGTGTGGAACGACACACTGAAGAAAGCCCTGATGAGTTTAAAACTAGAACAGTGCTACTCTGACCCATGTGTTTTCGTGAATAATGAAGGGTATGTAGGGGCATATGTGGATGACATGATGTTGTGTGGAACTGTTGATTTCATTGCTCATGTAAAAAGAGGACTGGGTGAAGCTTTTGAAATTGAGGAGTTGGGCCCTATTTCACAGTTCATTGGTTTACGTTTCACTAGGCCAGAGATAGGTATCTTACAAGTTGACCAAGAAAGTTACATTAACAATGTGTTAAATGAGTTTGGAATGTCAAATTGTAATGGTGTGAACACACCAGGAATAGCTGGTGCTGACTTAAATGAACTAGGTGAACCGGTGAGCCAAGAACTCTATCGTGCGGCTATCGGGAGGTTGCTGTATATCAGCACTTGCACTCGCCCAGATTTAGCTTTCATTGTGGGGTGCCTCAGTAAGTTTTGTCAATTCCCTACTACTGTGCAATGGAAAGCTGTGAGAAGGGTACTAAGGTATTTAAAGAAAACAGCTGCGTACAAGTTAGTTTTCAGGAAGGGAAGTTCCCTAGATATAAGTGTGTTCTGTGATGCAGACTGGGCTAACGATACAAGTGACTCACGTTCAGTTGGAGGTCATGTGCTTCTAATTTCAGGGACTGCAGTTGCTTGGAGGAGCAAAAAGCAAAATTTTGTCACCACTAGTACTATGCTAGCCGAGTACTCTTCTTTATTTGAGACATGTAAGACTGTAGTGTGGCTTAGGGACCTGTTAGAAGAGTTAGGCCACCCTGTGAGTGAGGCTGTAAAAGTGTACGGAGACAACCAAGGAGCTAACAGTCAGGCTGAATCTGATAAGTTGACAGAGAGAAACAAACACACCAGGATCAGATATCACTTTGTGAGAGACTGTGTGAACAATGGTGAAGTCAAGGTGATGTATGTGGCTTCTTCAGACAATATTTCGGACATTTTAACAAAGATTTTGCCTCAACCTAAGACTAGGAGTTGTGTTTTGGGAATGGGAATCACATGAATGAGTTTTCTTTTGCCTTTTGTACTTTTTGTTTTTTTTTCAGAGAACCTTTTGTTGATTTTTGAGGAGAGGTGTTGGAATAATGTTAATTGCAAAAATTCAACTCAAGGTCGGCAGTATTTCGACAGTATTTTGTTTTTTTTTGTATGTGCTGCGCCCTGGTGGTGATTGTATAATAAAGTTACTCCAGTCTTGCCTTTGAACGTGACGGACGTGTTATTTTTTCTGTCGATCGAGTACCTAAGCGAAAGTTATCGGGCGAATCACGGTATTACAACGTAATTACATCAAACTTCACTTTCGATGAAAAAATATGGCATTTCTATGGTTTGCTGTGCTTCAGTTAGTGATTCTGTATGGACAAAATAGTGATGTAAAATAGCCATTAACGTGAATATCATATCCAATGCCAAAATTTGACGTTCATATTCATGAGTTGAGCTGGCTCGGTACAGCTACAGCTTAATGATATGATGCTACGTCACCTCGGTAAGTCTTAGTCTCTGAAAATTATCGCACATAAAGTTGCCATCACAATGCCTACTCCTTGCTTTATTTACCTATCTGTTTAAACGGAATTTGTTTTCTCGGGAAATGCTTTAGAAAGTGGGTTGCTGTGGCTTAGAGCATATTTATTTTACACCAAGTGTAGTTGACTACGAGGGGTGATTTTTAAAACAATGGTTGGACATGTATTTTATTGAAAAATATTTTGTAAGTCTCGTTGCAATAAATTTTGATAACTGTATGTATGTTGTATAAATGAAACTTTTGCAGAATATTTTTTGTTTTTATGAATATATATTTTTTCCTCTATAATCATTCCACCATATGCACTGCACACTACACTATTTGCAATTGATGGTGTAATAATTCCTATGCGTGAAGGTTTTACTCAAAGTAGAATTTTATTCTAGGGAAATTACTGACCGAATTCTAAATCATTTCTGTTGGTAACTTTTTGGTGCGTACGTATTTTTTCTCGTGTTGCCACTGCGCAACCTTGTGTGCGCAGCTTGGTCTGCTGTGTCGGAGTCGACTGTCGGGATGTACTTCCCCTCCGTCCCCTCCACTCGCAGACATCGGCTATTAGCAAAGAGTACGCTCTCTCTCTCTCGCTCGCTTCTGCTCGCTAAGCAGTCACCGTAACTTGGCCTCGTCCGGTGCACGCTCTCACTACTATTGAGTAGAATAAATCTGTTTTCTGTACTCAAGTGAACTACAACCTTTTTATTTGAAACAATTTCTGGTCCTTCGGGCCGGATGAGGGGCCTACGATACGTGTGACATTCGTCTCGATGCTGGACTCACCGGTAAGAACTTCATGAACTTTGTGATGTACTTTGAGTGTATTGATAACTTTGCCACATGTGGAACTATGGAGTGTCATTGGTGCTAACGTCTGCTGTGTCATATTACAACCTCAGTGACTCTTTCTTGACCAACTTGACTGTATGAGTGTGGCTAATTATTTTCTACGTGTTCTCAATCTTTCTTTACGTAAATAATTAGAAGTTAAAGATTCTTTTCCCATTATGACGTCGCCAGAGACAGAGAGACTCATTCAGACTCAAGTCAACAGAGGTGAACTCATTGCTAGATTTTGGTCTAACACGTTGAAGCATGGGAAGGAAAAACTAACAGTGGCGCTATTGGAACAACGTAAGGATTTGCTTAGTTCGTATTGGAGTGACTTTTTAGATAAACATTATGTGCTCTTAGAGAAAAAGGATGCCGCGGGAACGGACTATTTGAAAGACGATTACTTCACGCAGATTGAGCTAACCTATAGTGATTCTTGCGCTAACATTGTGGATTTCATTTCTAAATTACGTACTCCGGGTGATTCCAAAGGTGTGATTCAAGGCTCTAGTAACAGCGATAATGTTCAGGCCCAATTGCCAAAGATAGAACTTCCTACGTTCTCGGGAAATTTATTGGAATGGGAGAGCTTTCGTGACCAATTCAAAAAACTTGTCCATGAAATACCAAACATTTCTGACGTGCATAAGCTACTTTACTTAAAAACTCATTTACGAGGACCAGCTGCGGAAGTAATTGAGAACACGCCGGTCACTAGCGCGAACTACAAAGGGGCGTGGGAAGACCTTGAAAGACGTTACGGGAGTAAAAGAATCCTTTCGAACTTCCACATGAAGAGTTTATTTGAAATTTCACCTGTAATTAGAGCTACGTCGACTGAACTAAAACGTATTCTGGATCATTTCCGTCAAACGGTGCGAGCCTTTGAGAACCTTGGAAAACCAGTGGAAGAATGGGATGAGTGGTTCGTTTTTCTTCTGATAAGAAAGCTTGACTCGTCAACTCGTCTCGCTTGGGAACTTTCACTCGTTGATACTTCAATGATTCCAACATTCTCAGCTCTTTTCAATTTTTTGGAAAATAGAATCCATGCTTTGGATGTTTCAAACGAATCGAATACTTTCAGTGCTTCTCAAACTCGTGAAAGCCGACGTGACCCGGTTGGTAATAGTAAGGCATTTAAACAGAGGTCACTAGTTAATACAGCATCAACGAAACAGTTGCCGAGAAAGTCTCTACGATGTACTTTATGCTCAAAAGGTCATTTCTTGAATTACTGCCCCGAGTTTAAAGGGTTAAAACCCAATGAGCGACAGAAGCATGTGCTTAAGCTTTCTCTTTGCATAAACTGTCTATCAAATCAACATACTACGAGGTGCTGCAAATCCTCAAGCACATGTTTAGCGTGCGGTCAGAAGCATCATACGTTACTTCATGAATCCTTCGTATCACGGAATCAAGATACGCCTAATTTCCAACTTAATGATTCATTTTCGACAAGACTACCAGGCAACACTTCAAGCCCGGTAGCAGTCTCAACCCCTATAGCTTCAGTCCATTCCGCCATGACTAGTAAAGTAGTGTTATTAGCAACTGTGAGATTACAGATTCAATCGCCTTCTGGAAAGATAATAAATGTTCGAGCCTTACTCGATACAGCTTCTGATTCCTCTTTTGTGACAGAATGGGTTGCTCAGGTATTGAGACTTCCAAAAACAGGTGTTCATGTTCCTATAACGGGAGTTCAGGGTTGTGAGACTGGGATTGCTACTAGTCTTGTGAATTTCTATATTAGATCAATGTATGACGCCTCCTTTGGTCTTCATGTTCAAGCATATGTACTCAAAACGCTGACTACCCTAACTCCGTCTCATTCTGTACGGCTTCAGCACTGGCCACACTTACATGGTTTGCATCTTGCCGACCCAGAGTTTGGTAAACCATCCTCCATTGACCTTATTTTGGGCGCCGATGTTTGTGGACTTATATTCTTAAATGAAGCTTGCCTAGGACCCTTAGGCTCACCAACTGCTCGTTTAACTCCATTTGGTTGGGTTTTAATGGGACCTGCGACGACTTCTACTTCGCGTCTCGGGAGAAGTTCCGTGTCTGCAATGCATATTCAAACTCAAAACAAACTGACTGATGGCCTTCAAGTATTCTGGGAGATGGAAGAAGTTTCTTCGGAAAAGCCCATGTCTGACGCTGACGCCTATTGTGAGAATCACTTTAGAACGACTCACTCGAGGGATGATGAAGGACGTTATGTAGTGCGTTTACCCTTCAGAAATGATAATTTAGTTTGCTTAGGTCCCTCTAGAACATCTGTTCTAAATTTATTAGTGAATTCTGAGCGTCGCTTGGAAGGGAAACCTGAATTGAGAGCCATGTATAATCAGTTTATGTCAGAATACTTATCCCTGAAACACATGGAGGTTGCGGAACAGAATTCTCATAACATGTACTATCTTCCTCATCATGCTGTTGAAAAAGGATGTGGCGCTTCCAAGAGTATTAGAGTGGTTTTTAACGCTTCCTTTAAATCTTCTTCAGGACAATCTTTGAATGATTTACTTTTACCTGGACCTAAACTACAGCCAGATCTTTGGTTGATTGTGACACGATGGCGGTTTTTTAGAGTCGCATTTACTACGGATATTGTTAAGATGTTCCGCCAGATACGAGTCCATCCAGATGATGCAGATTATCAGAGAATTCTTTGGAGATTCAATCCTGCCGAGCCGGTAAAAGACTACAAGCTTACTACGGTTACGTACGGTACCGCCTCGGCTCCTTTCTTAGCGCTTAGAGTGCTGCGACAATTGGCTCAGGATGAGGAATCCAATTTTCCTTTAGGTGCAGAGGCCATTCGATATCATTCATATGTTGATGATATTCTCTGTGGTGCAGAAAATGTAGAGCAAGCATTAGCGGTCAAAGAACAAATTATTTGCATGTTGAATGCTGCAGGATTTCCGTTGAGCAAGTGGGCTTCTAATAATCCTAAGCTTAGTCCGGAAAATCTCGATCATAAAAGTTTCATAGATAGAGATCAAATCGCTACGCTCGGAATTAATTGGGAACCAGAGCATGATGTCTTTAATCTCAGAATTATTCATCCTAGCAAAGATTCCTTATTAACGAAGAGGTCAGTTCTTTCAGAAATTGCACGTCTTTACGATCCGATGGGTTGGATGGCACCCGTATTAGTTTTTGCTAAAATCTTTATACAGGATTTGTGGCTTGCTAATCTTACATGGGATCATTGTCTGCCCCCTAGCTTGGCATCGTCGTGGTGTAATTTCCGTTCTTCGCTGTTTAAATTAAACTCAATCAGAATCCCTAGATGGGTTCAAGTAACCCCTGGAAGTCTTTCGGAGATATCTCTTCATGGGTTTTGTGATGCGTCGGCCAGAGCATATGCAGCTGCTGTATACATTCGTGTGTCTAACGTGACTCAAGGAACTTCAGTTAATCTGTTAGTCGCGAAAACTAAAGTTGCCCCAGTGAAGACTGTTAGTGTGCCTAGGCTTGAATTGTGTGCCGCTGTGCTTTTGACTCGATTATTGGTGAAGGTGATTGAAGGGATTCGCTTAGGGAAACCACCAGTCTACGCTTGGACGGACTCTAAGGTCTCTTTGGCATGGATTAGAGGTCATGCATCGCAATGGACGCCGTTCGTTGCTCACAGAGTCGCAGAGATCCAGTCTTCTCTTGATCCAGCCTGCTGGAACTATGTGCCTACTCGTCACAACCCAGCAGATGCCGCCACGCGAGGGATCAGCCCAGATGAACTACTACGGTCATCGGAGTGGTGGCATGGTGCACCATGGCTCATCAAAGAGGAAGCGGCCTGGTGCAGAGAGTCCTGGAATTCTGATGGTTCAGAGAATGAGGAGCTTCGCAAAACGAGATTAACAACATGCCACATCTCGTTATCGACAAGCTTCGGTGATGTTTTGCTTAAATTTTCTTGTTTACTGCGTTTGGTACGCACAATTTCATGGTGTCTTAGATTTTTGCACAATTCCAGGTACAGCAATGACCGACGTACCGGCCATATCACTGCCAATGAGCGAGCTGATGCATTGCTGGCCCTGATCAAATGGTCGCAGGCTCGTTATTTTGGCAAAGAGATTGCTGACCTGCAGAGATGCCGCCCTCTTCAGCGGTCATCCCCTCTGCTGCCCTTAAAACCCGTTTTGGACGAGAATGGAGTCCTTCGAGTGGGTGGCAGGTTGCAGAATGCTGTGCTGTCCTTTGATGAGAAACATCCAGTGATCATCGCAAAGCAGTGTCATCTGGCTGCCCTGCTAATCAGACATGCCCATCTGGCAACGCTTCATGGAGGACAGCAACTGACGAGATACTATCTTGCGCGTCGGTATTGGATACTGCGCAATCGTATCCTGGTAAAGAAAGAGATAAAGTGTTGTGCTGTCTGCAACCGATTCCAAGGAAAGGTCACCAACCAGCTGATTGGAGACCTGCCAGTGGAGAGACTTAAACCTCAAAAACCCTTCTTTTCCACTGGAGTGGATTATGCTGGTCCTGTTCTTCTAAGAACGACCAAAGGCAGAGGGCATAAATCCTACAAAGGATACATATGCCTGTTTGTTTGCATGTGTACTAAGGCATTGCACTTAGAATGTGTTTCTGGTTTGTCTTCTAATGATTTTATCCTTGCGTTTCGCAGATTTGTCTCCCGCAGAGGACATTGTTCTAAACTTTTTAGTGACAATGCCACCAACTTCCGAGCTGCTGATCGTGAGCTGAGGTCCATGTTCAAGGACGCCTCATCTTTCTACGAGATGACTGCATCTCTTCTCAGTTCCGCTGGGACGGACTGGGTCTTCAATCCCCCCTACGCGCCTCATTTCGGTGGTTTATGGGAAGCAGGCATCAAGTCCACAAAACATCATCTTCGCAGAGTCATCGGGGACCAGACGCTGACGTTTGAAGAGATGTCCACACTCTTGTGCCAAATTGAAGCCTGTCTAAACTCCCGTCCCCTCTCTCCCATCAGTAATGATGCCAATGATCTTGTTCCTCTTACCCCTGGTCACTTCTTGATAGGAGAGCCACTAACTGCAATTCCAGAACCATTTTCTAAAAGCGATGGCCTACCTCTTTTGAACAGGTATAAGTTAATTACCCTCATGAGAGACCATTTCTGGAAAAGATGGGCTCAAGAGTATCTGCATGAAATGATGCAGTTACCTAAGTGGCGGGTGAAAAAGGAGAACTTAAAGATAGGAACTCTAGTGGTGGTTAAAGATACTCTCCTACCCCCCACTAAGTGGTTGACAGGTAGAGTCATTGAAGTATGCCCTGGCAAAGATGGACTTGTTAGAGTGGTTAAATTGAAAACCTCAAAGGGTTTACTTACTCGATCTGTGACCAAACTTTGCCCTCTTGTAAACTGAACATTTTTTTTGATTGTTGTTTTCTACCTTTTTTTCTTCTTTGGGTTTAATTACCGTCCTCTTACGGCGGGCGGTTATTCACCTTGATGTATTTACTTATCTCATTATTTAATTGTTGCATATTGTTATTGTTTCGTCACGGACGAGGCGGGCGGTTATGTTGGTAACTTTTTGGTGCGTACGTATTTTTTCTCGTGTTGCCACTGCGCAACCTTGTGTGCGCAGCTTGGTCTGCTGTGTCGGAGTCGACTGTCGGGATGTACTTCCCCTCCGTCCCCTCCACTCGCAGACATCGGCTATTAGCAAAGAGTACGCTCTCTCTCTCTCGCTCGCTTCTGCTCGCTAAGCAGTCACCGTAACTTGGCCTCGTCCGGTGCACGCTCTCACTACTATTGAGTAGAATAAATCTGTTTTCTGTACTCAAGTGAACTACAACCTTTTTATTTGAAACAATTTCTAAGAAAAAAAGTGGCAGGAAAAAAAATCCCTAGAGTTAAAGGGCATCTCTTTAGGAAAGACATTTTTTTGAAAGGAACTAGCTGAATTACCCGACGATTCTCGGGACCACATTTCCTTCTAAACTCTTCATATATGAGGAGAATCAATTGCAAAAAAATGAGAAATTTCTTTCTTTCGGGCATCTGATAATATAAATTTTTAATCCCTATCTTGAGTGAAAGTTGTTTTAAAAATAAAAAGTAAAAGAAAACATAGTACAAAACCCAATGCTTAAGCATTCCTAATCAGCTTAACTAAGCAAAATGCGTTAACTACCAAAATCTAGCTGTCGAGGAAATATGCTTTTGTTGATTTCAGAGAAAAATGTGCGTTTTTGCTGTTATTTCGGCGATTTTCAGACAAATACGAATTGGACAATATAATTGATTGAAAGAACTTCATTTTTTCATCCATTTGATAAAAAATAACCCTTTTGTTTTGAGCGGAAGTAATTTTAAATAGAAAAAAATGAAAATTCAGCACAAAACCCAAGAGCGTTGATCTCCAAAGGGCCATTTTTTGTACCTTTTGGGGCCCTGAGATTTTTTTTAGATAGTATAAAAACCTTCTCCTGTAAAAAATACATATATTTGCCAACTTTCATGGTGATCGGTGAAACTTTGTCGAAGTCTTTTAATCGGGGCAGACAGACAGACGTACCAACATCCATTTTTAGGGTGCGTTTACATCTGACACTTTTCTCCAGGGATGTGTGTCAAGTGCGTGATGTCGTAACCCTTTGGAATTCATTCACTCAGTTCCTTAGAACAAAAAATCCTTATTTATTTTCCAAACTCATGATAGATCCCCTGTCTCTCAACAATCCCCTTCTTCCCCCCTCTTTCAACAACCCCTTAACAACAACTTTTTCGAAAGAAACATTTAACATTCAACACATCATTCTGTTGATTTCTGAAACATAATTTATTCAAACATACAAATACAATTATAATTAATTACTTCAATGAAACGGACAACCATCAAATAAATTACGAACAACTAAGAGAAAAACTTGGAACTTACAATAAACGAACAACCATCAACCAATTCACGAACAACTAATGCCTGTTGCTCACGGTAAAATTTTCGGTAAAACGTTTTATAAAATCGACTAATTTTATACAAATGAGCTTGCTAACGATAAAAACTTTTTATTAAACCTAGTTTTATAAAACGTATTACGGAATAGGACAGGTTCTATTTACATTAAACCGTTTTATGCAACAACCAATGAGATCTTCCGCTCATCACGTTGATAATAATCTCGTATCCATGGGAAGCCAAACAAGAAAAACGTAAACAAACATGGCTGGATGTTCATGGAACGTTGAGGCAGTATCTTTCTCGTTAGAAGAATGCGTTACAGCCTTAGCACCGTTGAGTGTGATCAGAAAGTAAGTAAATAAACAATACATATAGTTATTAACCTAACAGTCATCCAAAAGAGAGTGCATTTATCACTTCACGGGTTCGAAATGCGTCTCATAGGTGGCAGGACATTGTGGTTTTATGAGTAGTTTTACCGTGAGCAACATGCATAAAAAACAAACTTGGATGGCAAACAAATCAACGCGATCATCCCTGTGAGGCACGACACGACGTTACATGTGTCAGGCAGAAAAGAGCTTTGACTGTAAACATACTAGTAGGAATGACTAGAAGTTTATGTCATAAATATGTATATGACAGTTCCTGAAATGCTATTATTTGCAATAAATGTACGATTCATTTACATATACATAAAGAAATATGTTCTGCATCGTGCATCTGTGACATCTGTCTGCACACACACAAACAGTTCTTTTCATGTTGTAATGATGAAATTATGGAAACGCAAAATCGCGATTGGTGAAATTATTCTAAAGATGTCAAAAAAGAAGGAGAAACGTGCTGTCTGGGCTCGAGAGTGGAATTTGAGACGTGAAATTGTCGGTGCCTATATTCAGTTAATGCCTGAGCTCTGTATTGAGTATCCAGCACAGTTAACAAATCTTTTAAATATAAACCCTGCTGATTTGGAAAAGCTTGCTTGTAAAATTGGTCCCCTTGTACAAATTCTTGGTACCTTTGGTGATTTTTTTTAATTAAATGTAAAGTTGATTTCTTAAATTATGAATTTTCCTTCGAATCATCTCTACTGACGTACTAAATTGTTCCGCCATTTCCGTTAAGGTATTATGGTTTTTCACTCTGCCTTTATACATTTTGCACTTATTGTCCCACAGTTCAGGTTTACCGTGATACATATTAATTAATTCTACAGATTCAACATTCATTCACTTTTTAAAATCAGTTATATCATCCATGTTTACGCGACACTCATTCCACAGTGTCAGAAAAGTTAATCGAGCAGTCAACTCAGGCGATATCTATCGGGCGATTGTGAACTTATAAAATATCACTGTTTACATCTGTTGGCATAGATGTGTCGACACATTTAATTAATTTAATTTATTTAATATTTATTTAATTTCCACATCCCCGAAAACAGCACAGACGGCCTTTTACATCGGGTATTGTAACATATAACAATGAACGAACACAAACACCCATCTAGGGGGGTTATTTCGTAATCTCACCTTTTTAGTGACTCTTAGTGGAAAGGCGGAAGATCCGTTTCCCTCTCTTAATGATCGGCTCACGAACGGTTCGTGAATTGTCGAAGCTTCAATTACCTTATATCAAATAAAAGATGCCGAGACTAGTTTGCTCAACAGATTGCTCAGTATCTTACGGAAGATATCTTACACTGTACATACCACGAAAATCTAAATTCAGTCAAAACTACAAGCGACATGCAAGCGATCACTCAATATTAAAAAAAAATTAAGTGCATCTAATTAGTGTTCGATGCACAAGAACGGGAAATATCTACCAAGAACGTAGATTTTAGGGCAGTATTTGTTAAAATTATGAAATTATGGTGTAAATAACTGAATTCCATTCTCCATACACTGGCTGATAGGCACACGAAAACAAAGGTATCAGCAACATTGTTTGGGAAATATTGATACGAAATGTATACACAGATAATTCAAGCTAATAATAACATAAGCATTTCAAACAAAGCATATCCTCAAGTGCCCAATATGTTGGAGTTGAAAATGCTGAAGTTCTTCACGTTTAGCAAATTACAACAATACGATTTAAAATCTTTTGTATCTTTCGCGCCCTTTTTTATTTTCCAACTCAAGCTTCAAGTAGAAACGATGCTGGCTCCATGTCACGTTCTTTAAGACAGGGGGGGTTATTTTGTAATTTCACTCAAGTGAGAATACGTCATCAAATATGGAAAATTACGGTATTTTTCGTAGTTCAACTCCGCCACCCAGGCGGCATGACCATCTTCGGCTCGCAAGTGGTGAACTTCCGGTCTATATATTTGATTCATCCGCTCTTTCGACTCTTGATCCGTATCATTTGGTACCGCGATTCAGTAGTTCCATCTCACCTGTCGTTAGAAACGTGAAATAGAGCCACCATCGGACCTCGGCCGGTCGTGAGACGATCATTTAGAGAGCGAAACGGATCTCCCGCCATTCCGCCAAGAGTCATTAAAAAAGTGAGATTACAAAATAACCCCCCTGGTGAGATGGAACTAATGGCAGGCGGAGATAATGAAACGGATCAAGAGTCGAACGATACGGATCAGAGCGGATGAATCGTCTAAGACTTGACCGGCAGTTCATCGCTTGAGATCCGAAGATGGTCACGCCGCCTGGGTGGCGGAGTTGAACTACGAAAAAGTGACATTTTATGACGTATTCTCACTAAAGTGAGATTACAAAATAACCCCCCTGAGGGGTGAAAAATCCACTCTGGCGGGACTCGAACCCGCGACCCTCAGTTTAGCAGGCGAGGACTTAACCCACATTCATCTAGTGCTAGAAATATATATGACATTTATTCTCTGACTCTCTCTGTCTGACTATCACTCTGACATAAATTCTTCACTGTTTACATTAGTCACTATTTCTGTCTGACATAAACATCATACAATATCTGCCAGATGTAGATGTATATTTAAGGTAGATTTTCAATTTCTCCCTTGCTTTTCCCTATGTTCAGAAATTTCCACCAGGGTGCGTCCTCTTCTTGAGCGATCCAACGAATTCACGTGTTGCCATCACTCCCTCCGTGGTCCATTCTCTCTGTTTTTTCTCCTTCCTCACACTCTACTCCTCCCTTCCCCCCAATCCCACCCCCCCCCCTTCTTCTCTTTCAAGTGCCATTTGCATTCAAGGGGTTTCATAATCGTCACCCAAGTGCTTGGAAGAGGAGGGTGGCGAGGAGAGGGGGGACTCCGTTGGATTGGAGCTTTTGGCGCGAGCTATCTTCGAGTGTATTCTCTCTCTCCCTCTATCGGGAGCGAAGAACATAAATAAAATAAGCGAAACGGAAGAGCGCCGGGGAGTGATTTTTTTCTCAATGCGGCGATGAGCTTCGCGTACGAAATGAAATGAGAAAAGAATCGTTGAGAGCGAAAATCAAAGCCGGGGAGCGAAGCAGTTGCCTGGTTACCCTCCCCTTTCCTCATCCCTTCCTCACCAACCTTTTCATCCTTCCGTCCCCTTCACCCCCCCCCCCCCTATTAACTTTCCCTATTTTGCCTCGTTACCAACTCATTTCGTATTGAGTTGACGCTGGATGATGTTATTCATTGTCTTTATTGTGCAAGAAGAAATATAAACCAACTTGTAAAAATGCCGAAACTTCAGTAGGTTTATGCATGACTAGTTTATCCAGTTTCGTCTTCAACATAAGTATACATTACAATATGTATTGTTTGATTTACTGTCTTCATTTTCCAAGAAGAAATATAAACCAACCTGTAAAAATGCCGAATACATTTCAGTTTATTACAGCTACATCATCTACATCTACATACTACCCCGCAAGCCGCCTCAATAGGCGTGTGGCGGGGGGTGTTAGGACACCAGCCGTTTGCATATAAAAAGGAAACGCTCTAATGAAATTACGCCTAGCATTTATTATAGTCCCTTATTGTTCGGGGGAAAAACGAATTCCCATACCTATCCGTTCGGCAAAATATCTCTCTTAATTTATCGTTTCTGTCGGACCTGGAAATATAGTGGGGTTCTAATATGATGTTCTCCGTGTCGCTCTTAAAGATATCTATTATCAATTGCTCAAGCAATCTAAGCCTAGCGCGCAGCCTCCGAGTCTCTAGCCTAATTCGTTTAACATCTGTAACGTTTTATTATTGTATGACTAGTTCATCCAGTTACGTCTTCATCATATGCAATGTATATTATTTGATTTATTGTCTTCATTGTGCAAGAAGAATCATAAATCAACTTGTAAAAATGCCGAAAAAATGTTCTGTAAATATACTCATGCATGACTAATTTTTCCAGTTACGTCTTCGTCATGTACAATCTCATTTCAGGTGGCTCTATTTCCGGGGCTAAGAAGCTCGTTTCAGACGTTTCCCTCTAACCAAGTTACGGCTTTGCTGTGACAGCTAGAGACATGCAGTTTTTGTATTCTGTAGATGAAGATTCATTTGTTTATTTAACTGGAATAACTTTATCATGAAGAGGTTGTGTTTTTTTTAAATAAAAAAAAACTTTGGTTTTTACGAAAGTTTTTGGTAATATTCCGGGGCACGTTGCGAAGGCTAGATTCCGAAATGAAGATTTTCAGCCCACTTAAATCGAAGAATCGTCTTTCATATAACAATCAACAACCATTGATGCTGTTTTCGTATTAAGGCTATAGAAATGTTAAGCGTTCAAGCCTGCATTGACAACGGAGGAGACCTTTTCCATCCCCACCCAAGGATAATCGTTCCCCACTCCATTTTTGTCAGCGCCGCCTTCACAGTTACCCGTTGGGCTTCTACCACCTCAGTAGGCAACCAAAGGCGGTGACTGTTAACTTGAGTTGGCTTGGAAGTATAGACCCAACTTAATGGATGGCAAAATTTAAATATCCATAAAGACGACACTCGTTGAAATCACTAAGTTTTTTTGGCGATCAAACCTTCTTTGTCGGTCGGAGAGTAGTCACGTGTTAGTATAATTTGTGTTTGGCCTGTATTTGCTTCTTTTATTTGAATCTTTTATAATAATATTTATTGTATTTGATCATTAGAAGAGTTTTTATATGAGAGTAAGAAATGAACTTATTTTAATATCATATTAGCGCCTGTGATTACATCTGATGATGCCGTAATTAGTGAAACTAGTAGTAAATCTTACAAAAGGTTTTGTGGATGTAATATTACTTCTCGAATCATTTTGTATAATTAGCGTACCACGAAAATGTTTTCCTCATGTTCTAATGTATAAAAAACTAATATATTTGGTTCACCCATCAATAAAGTTCACATACCAGTTAACTAACAGATAGTCGAATGCAATGAACACAACCTGAACTCTTCATTAAATTCAACATAACGAAAAGGCTTCGTAATATATTTCGTTTTTTTTTGTAGAAATTACAAAACCAAGCCTTACAACATAAGTGACCCGACTATTATCAATCACTTAATAATCTTCCATTCTACTTTCACCACTCACTATGTCGCAATCAATTCAACAAGGGAATCCTGTGAGATCCGAAGAGCCCTTTTATCCCACGCTCTGTTCTGCCATCTGCCAATTTTTTCTCCCTCCTCTTTTCTGTAAATCTCTTCCATATAAACAGCGTCTTCATTAGGGAAATGAAGACGCTGAACGCAGTATGTAGTTATGCTCGTGGTTACAAAATATATGTCACAGTTGTGTTGAAAATGAGAATGAAGAAGCTTCTGACTAATCAGAGATTCAAACTGGAGGTAGGAGTGTGGCCGGCTACGCGACCGAGACCGATCTTAATTTAAGACGAATTTCGGAGTGGGCTGTATAAGCGCGCTATCAGCTTTCGTCATGTGTCTTAAGATCCCGTAAAGCGATTTCTCGCTGTCCTTTCACACCAAATGCGAGCCATGCTAACCGATGCGAACTTCCCTAGCGCTATATCGCAAGGGATCGCTCGGGCGGCAATTTCCTCTTCGCTTAGCTTAGCTCATGGCGCATGCGCAGTATCTATTGCGGTTAATTAGTGTTTTCGTCCCGCCAGCTCCAATACATTTTTAACCTACTTAAAACAGAACAATTTCAACTAAAATACGTACATTAGTTCTGCACACTATGCGCATTAAATAAAATCATTCATCATTGCAATGACGTCAATATTAACGGAATAGTCAAGTGTCAAACCTGAGAAGTGCGTTTTACGCTGTCCGCCATCTTGCTACATAGCACGGAATGGTTAGTTTCTGGTGTGTGCGCGCACATAGCGGACGTCCGTTGCGAGAACAGTTCTCACGCTTAGCATAGCATTCTGTGTGTGGAGGCCTTGATGTGTTTCCCTGCCATCCCCACTATGTCATAGGTGTGGACGGTCGAGCTTTTTAATTCATGGTCGTGGTAAGATTAAGGGTCTAGATTGAGATTGTTATGTGCTTTCACTGGCAACGCATTTGATCAATAAATTATTCGGAGATCCGGATTATAATCCCGGTAAAATGAATGACAATTTCATTTTACCGAGAATGTACAATTTCATCTTTTTCATCAATTTTACATATTCTTCAACTGAATCATTTGGATGAGATTGGATATTTTCCCTCTATATTATTTTCAACCCCTGCATGATTATCGGTTGTATCCTCGACCCCATTTACCTTTAGACTCTTTAACTATTCCCTTTCCCAGTTCTACCCCGGTCACTCCAGGTGAGCAAAAAATTTGCTTGTATACGGGAGGTGCAATTCGACAAACCATTAGAGAAAGACTTGAGGATTAAACGATATTCCAAGATTCAAAGAAAAATTCGCACCTCACAAGTATCAGGTTGACTCGGTGGATGGTATTTTACTTTGCATATGTGGGACACTTTGCGATAAAATATTAAAATCTAATATTTAAAACATTAGTTTAAGAATGGGTGTTTATCACGATTTTTGCTTTTTACTTTATCGTACAGGGGACCATGACAAATGATGTTTTACAAATCATCATTTAAATATTCCAAAAATTGCCAAGAATATGGGATTCTAGAGTTGAATGGACGGATAACCTTCCCATAATGGTTGTGACGTCATTTCATCCATCGCTTCTTCTTGATGTCTTCTAAAAGATGCCTTAAAAAGGCTATTGTGAAGAAGCCCACTTCTGTCGGAAATACAACAGTATAAAAATTTGGAAAATGCTTTGAAAAAATATCCGTCTTCACCAGGAATCGAACCAGGAGCCTTTGATCGATGGATGAAATGACGTCAGAGGTCATTTTGCGGAAACAGTAATAAATGCAACTTTCTACGGTTAGTTTTTGGGTTATTAGGCCTTAATGTGTCGTAGCAACTTCGTAAATCTGTATGAAAACCTTTGAAAATTTGATTTCAACGGTAATATAGAAAAATCATTCGAATGATAATAATTCGTTCTTCCCTCTCACCGGTTCACGAGTTTAGCAGGTGTCGATCGCGAATTTCGTTCTAACAAAAATGCACCTCATCAATCATCGCTTTCCTGCCCCATTATTTTCCTTAACCTTCTTTTTTTTAATTGCTCATGTCAATTAGTGACTTAGTTCTTGTCCCTGTTGCGTCCCATTGAGGTGGATTGCGAGACATAGCTCTCGCAAAAGTTTCTGGCGCAGATCTTTGAAGAAGAAGGGGTGAAGAGAAAGGACAGAGGGTAAGAGAAAGAGACAGCCAGATAAAGTGAGGCAAGAGAAACAAAATACTTCGCGAGATAATCTAGAATCAAACTACTTCGAGAAACAAGCTGGAACGCAGGGCTATTAGGCGAGTGGTCAAAATCACACATCGCCATGACTGTACTAGGGACCCAATCTTGAGGTCTCGTTGAAAAAACGATTTTAACGGGACGGCTTGGCAGGTAGTTGCGAGTCGTCCTCATTCTCGAAGCTCTCGTGTTGGTTGTAATTACAAGAGCTACACACTGAACTACCTTCCTCCCCCATTTCGAAGGACTCCCAACATTAAGTACCTCATGTCCAAAACTCGTACACTGCGTAGCACCACTATTCTTTGCGAGAGCTATACCAACTAAACTACTAAACTTAAAACTCTATGACATTTAAGGTGGTTCCGCCTTAAAATGACCTATATATCATTTTATTCATAATCTGTCTATTTGTGAAAAATCTTGTCCTCCAACTGATATGAACCACAAAATAATACCTTTCCACGCTATTTTATTCTATAATTAAACTTGAAATTACATTGTGTTCAGTGGGGGAATGAGAGAAACACGGGGAAAAGTAGTATTTTTCCATTAAATATACAAAAGACATTTTCGCGGAAAACTATTTATCTGAAGGAAATAATCCATAGATATTCAATAAAAATAAAATATAGGCATCTTACCACCTTATCATTTTAGTTATTAATTGCCGTAATTTAAGTCAAAATGCGGTAATTAGTAGGAAATGGCGCGGCAGTCGGCTCCAATGGCTGGAAAAAAGTGCTAATTTAAAATACATTCGTGGAATAATCTGCATTGTTTTCTTCTTTACTTTGGTTTTCTGTGGGTAACGCATTTCATCAGCGAAAGCAGTATTTATTATACAAAATATAAAAAATGTGGAATTTAGTATTTGTTTTGACTCACACAGTCGCGGCGGAACCTCCTTAATGTACAACTTAAAGAAAAAAAACTCCGATGATCTCGTAAAGGTCATCTCAATCTTGGACCTTACCACCCTAAAAAATTAATTGTAGTTGTTCTTTTATTTTGGTTATTAAGGGTTGCTTTCCATTGGCAGCGATAATCTGGGATAGATTGTGATCTTCAAGCCGTGGTGCTTTCTGTAGTCCAATCTCGGTGGCTATCTGTGGAGGTTATCCTAAGGGAGCGCCAAGCATGAGTACAATATCCCGTCGCGTATGTTGACTTTAAGTGACAACGGTTTCGTCCCCTATCCTGGAGACTTCCTCAGGTCAAGTCGATAGGCGTGTAATTGGCAACGCCTATCGATTCGATCTGAGGATAAATTCGACAGTGTCGGGCGATATATGGTGGAACAGTATTTTAAATAAAACTACAGTAATTGTACTGTCCACTTAAATTTTAATGTAAATAATACACAACACGTGTTGCAGACTGGAGTCTTACAGTCTGCAGACCTGATGATGACACCCTAAGGAACGTTGAAACACGTGTTGTGTAATATTTACATTAAAATTCAAGTGGACAGTACAATTATTGTAGTTTTATTTTTTTCGACCTGAGGAAGTGTCCAGGATAGGAGGCGAAACTGTTGTCTTTTAAAGTCAAATTATGCGACGGGATACCCGGAAGATGGAATCTGACACCAGACGTCGCGGAAGTCTGAAGTACAGTAGCACTCCAATTATCCGGATCAATTAGGACCGGACCCCATCCGGATAATCGAATATCCGGATAAATGGATAACTCACAAAAAAGTTAATTTCTTTGGAAACTTCTAAACGAATTCGCTTCGGATTGATCTAAGGACGCTAAAGAAACGTATGTGCTGTAATCAGTAACTGTAAAATAAAATCAACGGCATAAAAGATGCAATACACGTTTTGAATAGCCCATTGCTGTGAATCTAAAAAGCGGATTTTCGAGGCTTTTCTTCCTCCTAAATGCGATCCGGATATCTGGAGTTTTACTGAATATGAGTGCGATAACATTCTCATCCGTTCAAAGCAATGACTGGTAAGCAAACCCTTTATCGCGGTGAAATAGACTGCGCAGAAATGGTAAGCCGAATTGGTGTCGCATTTAATTTATCCACCTGGCTACAGCTAGCTGATGCCTTTGATAATAATCAGCTCTCACCATACGCAAATGGAAAGCACCCTACGTAGATGTGTAATTAGATATTCTCTCCCTCCAATATCTATCTTTCCTCCTCCTATCTCTCTCTATCCTCCCTTCTCTTTCAACCCTTCACGCTTCCATTTCCCAATCCTTCCCCAACCTCTTTGTCTCTTCTCGGGGGAGCAAAAAATTCGCTTATACACGGAAGGTTGAGTTATGGCGCGAAATGGAACGGTGGGTGGGACAGGCGGGGTAACGGTAACGATTGGGATCGAGGGTATTGAGATGAAGGGATGGAGATAAGGGACACCCTGGCTGTCCCCCCATAATTAAAGCTGGCTAAGGGGAAGGACGATTTCTTCTTCAGCCGCCCCCACAGATGAACCGAGGGACCAAGACAAAAAGTTACATTTGCTGTCGTCATTGAGGGATGAGTAATCAAGTCTCAGGAGCAAGGAAATTGGAACGGTTTCCGCCAGAGGACTCTCTTTTATACTACTACTACTACCTTCTACTCTCATAACCCCCTAGTCCAGTCCCTTGGTATTTCCCATTCCTGCGGGAATAGACGCAATCTCCGGTCAATGTTTGCCCGTGGATTAATTAGTAAGAATTCCTGTCTGGTGTAGTAACACTGAGTACTACTACCACTATTCACCACTCTAGAGTATTTTGTGAGATAGCGGTGAATATGAGAGCTAATTGGGGCAGGAGGTCGATAGAGCTCGATCAGGAGTATAAAAAGAAAGGGTTAAATATAGATTTTTGTGGAGCGTTGCTATGGCCGTGGCTTCGTTTAAATGTAGTGCCCATCGTATCCCATCCCACAATCGAGCTCAGAAATCGCTGCTCCACTACTCGACTCAACTGAAGCGCACATCTGCAAATGAAGCACCTCAGCCCGACTCTAACGCCATTTGATTTTTTTGTTCTGATCCCTTGAGCCCTTTTTATCACAAAATTGAATCCTTCCCGACGGAATTTTTTTTGTATTCATTTTTATGGAAGCACGTAAAACTCTCTCTTTGGCTGTGCCGTATCCTCGACCAAGCGAAAATTATGAGCAACCCTTAAAAACTCCTTCCATCTCTTATCGGACGAAGGGCTTCATAAAAAAAGAAATTTAAGGCTAAAACTTTAAGAGGGTATCTTCCTCGCATTCCTTGTTCGTTATTTCTTAGGTTTATACTCGGGAACGATGACCAATAATTTTATGCAAGCTCTTTCGTTAATCGAGATAATTTTATTTGTTCATAGATGCTGTATAAAATCATAATACACTTTCGACCGGATTATGCTTATTTGATTTAGTGTACTGGAAAACTCCACTTAGCATGATTTTGAATTTTGAAGGTGAATCACTTTTTCGGAGGGAGATTTGGCTGGATCTTAAGAACTGTTAAATGAGCCTATGCGAAATCTACCTCATAACGTTGAGAAAGATGTTTTTTTAAACTAAGGATAATAACTTTTATTTTCACATCAACTAGATTTGAATAGGTATTTGGGGAATGTTTGTATAATTTTTGTATGAATGACATTCAATGATTTGACCACCCGATAAAAAGAATTAGTGTCCTTTAAATTAAATAAAGGCTCTATACGTATGAATTCACAAAAACATGTTGAAATGGGAATTAAATATAAATAAGGAATGGCAGAGTGATGATTTGAATAGAGATTTTGATTCATCACTTGCGTTAGGTCAGTCTTTGTTTGGAATGAATAACGATATCATTTCCCTTAAATTCTTTAAAATCTTCTAATTTTTTTTTAAAGAATTTTAAAATTTTTTAAAATTTTAAAATTCTTTAAATTCCCTTTTTTTTGTTTTTAGAGAATATTATTTTGGTATTCTAGAGTTCAAATTTCATTTCCGGGAATTTTATTCACCGATGTGATTTATAAAATACACCCAACTTCTGAGACTAACAAAGGTTTAAGGACTATACAGAAAAGATTGGCTAAATTGAACAGCAAATGTGAAGTTTTCCATAAATTCAAGAGGCCATTGAGGGCATTGTAGTCTCGTTAAAAATTTGTTTATAAGACACCGTGGAGCTGTTAGTAGTCTTTAAGTTTATATCTCTCCCATGCTCCTTTGAAAAGAAAAATAATTAGTATAGCAGTTTTTTTATTGAGAAAAGGCGGGAGAAAATAATAGACAGCTGCACAGTGACTAGAAGAGGGTCTTGGCTGAAATAGCTGTTCATTTAGCATTTTTCTTAATACATAAGTACACTGAAACTGAGGTATATGGGATATAGCCGATATAAGGTTACTGTATTGGTGGTTATTCGGGTTACCGACCGGGTTGAACTCTCCATTTCTGCTGACGTTTCGATAAACGACTTGTTTATTGAAACTTCGGATGAAATGGAGAGTTCAACCCGGTCAGAAACTCGAAGAACTATCAATATCGCTACACGCTGGGAAAGCCTTACATCTCCTTCATCATAGGGGTACTAGTCTGAGGTATTTGTGGTGATAAGCTTATTTAATACTGTTGCATTATACAAGTGTCAGTGCTCGTTGGCAATAGTTTAAGAAAGCATACTGTTTAATTGAAATAATAGATTTAATATGTTTAAAATATTGAGCATTGCAGTCACTCTTTATGTAAACAGCCCATTGCGGGAGAAAAAAATCAAAATTAACGCTTTTCCCGTGTGTTGGAAGCAATTTCTGGATTCACTCGGCAGAAATGATTCTATTTCAATTTACAAAAATGTAATATTCGTAACTTAAATGGTAAAAATTGAACTATGATGGCTTGGAGTGGGGTGAGTAAGCTAATAACAAAACTGGACTGTCAATTAGGAGATATGGGTACTAGATCCAATCTAGGAAATTGATGTTTTCATGGCTAGTTCCCACACTTTGGTTTACATTGGGGAAATAGACTACAAAAACTGAAATCCCATATGTAGAAGTTAATTTTTTATGATTGTTGATACTCACACGAATTCTTAGTGGATAAATCACCCACCTTAACAGGAACTGAAACTCGGGTCCCTCTATATCGCATAGACTGCGTTAGCCAGTTCAGCTACCTAAGCGTTTTTCTCCCCGGATGAATTTTTTTCTGGCTTTAAAGTAGCTAGATGTTCCCGACTGCCAGACGTATAATGCCACAAAGCAATCGTGTTGTGCACATATCACAACTATTCACGGAGTTATAGCCGTAACTTTAACACTGAGATGCTTACTTTCATTAATTTTGAGAACGCCGCGAACTAGCCATGGTGGCGTAGCCATTACCTTGACGTAGTCACCCGTGATTGGACATAATTGTGAAAAACTCTCGAGTCACTCGAGTTGAAGCGTACGATTTATAGAGATTAAGTCCCGGTGAAGGCGGGCAAGAACACGGAAGGCACTTACGGATGACTCCGTGAAGATTATACTGCGGCTAGAATGCGACATCTTCAAAATTGTTCCTCATAGCTACTTATGACGGTGTACCCAGACAAATGAGCGATCAAGAATTTCTATCAGTGAATTTAACTACGAAGCATTTTGTATCTTTTCTGTACGTTCTAAGTGTTATCGTTAAAATGTATTAACCTCAGCTTAGTGCAATGCCTGTAGGCTAAATTTAAATCCAAGTAAGTCAAATATGTTGTGTATTTCCCTTTAAAAAATCCCCAATTCATTTCGACTACTCTATCAACTCTACCCCATTGAACAGAGTTGCATCAATAAAACATCTTGGCATAGTAACTGACCAGAGACTCATTTATTCAGAACACATTCAGGCTATTAAAAGAAAATCTATGTCCCTGTTAGGCCTACTTTACCGGTTCACTGAAATTAAAGATCCAAGAGCATTACAATCTTACTTCACATCTATTGTCCTTCCCATTATCTCCTATTGCTCTCCTATATGGTCGATGTCTGCCCCAACAAATCTTAAATCTCTGGAACACATTACTCACTTTTTCACTAATATTGTTAAAAACTGAGTCCCTCATCTCCACAACTTATCCTCCGATGCTGTCTTGCGTTCACTTTCTGTTTCCAATCTTAATAATAACTTCCTTAAAACTGATTTAAAACTCATACACAGCACCCTGAACTCGACCATTGACTGCCCTGACCTTACTTACTTCATGAATTTCAGAATTCTTACCCGACCAACAAGGACCCACTCATTGCTCCATATCCCTACTCCCAGATTATCACTCACCAAGCGCTCCCTTATTGTTCGATTTTCGATTCTCCTGAATTCCCTTCCTGTCAACATTGACCCTTTCTCTCCTTATCTTCCAACGCTTTCGCTAACTAAGCCATGTCTCATTCCCAAATAAAATAATCTTTTCTGGCTTGCCATGTTGTTGTATAATTTGTTTATCTTCTTTTTGTTAATGTTTTTGCGTATGTTGCTACTTGTATCACTATAAAATGGCATAATGCTGTATTTGGTTTATTTTTAAATAAATAAATAAATAAGTCGTTAGTGTGGAAAAAAAATTGGAAAAAATATTGTCTTTAGGTGTTCAATTTCTCTACTGCGATCTCCTGCAAGCGTTGGAGTATGCCTCATGATTGCGTGACGCCTTGTCGTAACTTGTGTCTTCTCCATTTCTCACTCTCTCAGCCACTCAAATTTATTTAAACAAATTAATCGAAAGGTGCGCCTTCATGAGGATTTCCCATTCGTTAACTAACACCTGGGGGTAAGTGAGGATTTTCTGGGGGGAAGGGGGAAGACCTTGGAATTGAGAAATCGTCGTATCAACTCGAGGATGAATGCGAAATGAAGTGAATAGCGAAATCATTTCAACGTGCGATAATTGCTCGCTAATTGGCCATCTCCTTTTTGCCTCCCGGCCCACCTCCAGTCAGCCGCCGCCTTCCCCTCTTCACCCCCCTCTGCCTGCTTCTTCGTTGGTGGGGTTTGGAGGAGGCCCGAGCGGTAGCAGTCATCGTCCTTTGTTCCTAAGGAAGGGACGGCCGACTCGAGCTATCTCTTTAAATTAATCATTTCGTCCCTAAATTATCTGCAGACGGCGTTCTCTGTTCCGTAGCACGGCTAAGTAATCACGACACCTGACCCCTTGACTAGATTGCTATTCAACGCCCCTTCTCCTCCTCATCTTCCTGCTACTACTTCCTTATTCATTCATTCGTACGTTCCTTGGGACCTCACACCCTCCCTCGACCTCTCTCTCTCTCTCAACCTCCCTACCTACCTCCCTCACTCCTCATCCTCAGGGCGCTCGCTTCCCTCCCTATCTCTTCACTTCACCCTTTGAAATTCTCGTTATATCTCCCTCTCACGCTAACTTTCCGTGCCACCTCTCGCATCTAATTACGCCATTTCGAAATTTTTATAGAGTAGAAATCTTCCAAGTTGGATACCTAGATAGATAGAGACAATGCCTACCGCAATAATGGAGGGGACCCCCCACCTCCCTTCCCCCCCCCCCCCCCGAGAGAATTTTCCCTTAATCAAGCGAGTCAAAACATCGTGAGCAATTTAAATAAATGACTACACAATCTGCGCATTCGTCACCCGCGCGATACCCCGTGGGCGTCACGAAACGTTTCTCGAGGTGAAAAATAAGTCCGGGATGAAATTAAATAATGAAAAGTTAAATTGATAGAAACATGTCGAATGAATTCCATGATGTACTCGCTTACCTTGTGTTATATCATATTAATTATATTTAACTTATAACGTTCCGGTAATAGCCCAAGTCGAGTATTGCAACAACTTAAAGCAAGCGACCCGACACGGTCGTGCAGAGATTGGTGGAAAACTCACCCAGACAGGAATCGATCCCGCGACCGCATGATAAGCAAGACTTATTTTAAAAACTTATTGCGCTTTGTACATTAAGACAACTTCGATTCATTTTGAAAATTCTATCCATGAGTTACTATAATTTCGATTTTTTCATCTTTTAACACATGAATTATTTAAGGCCCTTCTGTTTGTATGTGCTGGGGTAATAATTCACGATAACTATGATTGTCAATATATTCGTATAATAGAAGTTTTAGTTTGCTATGTTCCTCTGGCAAATAGCTGTTTTTGTATTTCCAGTGTGACTCTTTGTGGAACACATTTATTGACTGGATTTTACTCCAAGGTTTTAATATTAGAGTCTAGTGGTTTCACTTCCTTAAATATAACAAGTTTTACTATTTATTTTCTTTCTTCTGGGTTAACTTCTTTTTATACAGCTCGTTTGATTTCCTTAACTGTAGTTGGAGATATTCATTTAACTTGTTCTATATGTATTAGTGATGAAGGATGAAATATGCTTAAGGGTATACAAGGTATAGTTTTTATGGCTATTATAGGAGGTAGACTACTTTCTTGAATTATTTTCCCTGATCCTTCTATAATTTGCTTACCTATAAATTTGAAAATTTGGCTTTATTTGTCAGAATGGTAAGAGCATTAATTGATTACATATATATTTTCTTACGTTTAATATAACTATTGATTAATTAGATTTTCCTTTAATTTATCTACTTTTTAAGCAGGACTCCACCTTGGCCGGCAACTTGTTTAGCATATAAGGAGGATTTATAATTTCTTATTGCTCTGATCACGGGCTTCGCGTGGAGGAGTGGGTTCCTTGGACTGAGATTAACGCAAATGTATCCATTGTGACTTGTTACCGTGCTCCCTCCGGTAAGTGTAACGAGAATTTTGTATGCATTTCTTATTGTTAGTAGTAGAATTGTTAATTTCTAAACTTATTTCGTAGATTTTCGCAGTACATTTTAATATTGGTAAGTTTCTTTTGGATTTCTGCGATTAAACTAAACTTTTTTAGCAACAGTTTCTCCGTGCTATTCTGCCGGCTTCATCAGGCATTCTAAATCAACAATGAATAATAAATAAACAAACTTAAGCGGTTATTATGTAGCATGATTAATTAATACTTGAGTTTTTCAATAGTCTTTTCCACGTATAAGGAAGTTTGTAGCCATCTTCTCTGTTAGGTTGTTAGGTCTTTTTTCTATTTATGTTGATCTATAATGGCTGACGAAGCCGGTAGATTAGCACGGCGAAACTGTTCCTAAAAAAGTTTAGTTAAATCGCAGAAAACCAAAAGAAATTTATCAAAATTGTTAATTTCTAATTACACCAGAGATTTACTGCCACCTATTACATGCATGCCCTCCCAGAACAGGTTGCCCGGTTTGAGACTCACTCTTAAGACCGTTTTACACGGCGAATGATCTTGCGAATTATCATTCGAATGATCATGCGCATGACGTGAATGCCTCGTGTAATACGGAAAATTCGGCGAATTCTAGGTGATGCGCATGATCATGCGATCAAAATTAGAATATGTTCTATTTATGATCGCATGATACGAGCGCACTACGTCCATCTTAATTGTTTTGATATTGAATCACCACACTACGCTAAAGCAAACTCATAATAACATATAATGAAAGAAATGAAAGCCATATCAATGTATTTGGAAATAAATATCCCTGTAGGCAGGATGCAATGCACACACTTAGGCAAACGTGGATTGGTCATTTGGTTAAAATTATCTTGGAGGTTTTGCTATATCAAAACGTTGAAATCTCATCGGATTAGCCTAAATAGATCTGACCAGACCTTGAATTGTTTACTAAGGGCTGCATTACAACGAGTACAACAAATCTGGCCCTATTTTGACTTCAAGATGGACGGCAGAAAAATGTTCGTAATGATATCAACGATATCTACTCTACAGCTTTCATCAAAGTTTTAGGCTAAAGGCTATGGGAGATACTGCCAAATGCAGAAACTCAGAACAGATCTTTGTGTAATGAATTCTCTTTGGACCTCTTTATTGAAATAATCATCCTTGTATTCACAGTATATCATTCATTCCTCACCGCCGACTGAACATATCAGGGGCCTGTTTCTCAAAGCTACAAGTCTATAAGTTACAAGTCTATTCACTTGTAACTTGTGAAATTCTGTTTCTCAAACGTACAAGTCTACTAATTACAAGTTCACAAGTTACAATACATAAATAAATTAGGTAGTTGGTAGTGATAATTTCTGCATGACGAATAATGTTCATTAATATAAAAAATGGTTTATTAAAGAATAACCAATGTTGGCTATTTTATTCGCAATAATATAATTGATAAGAAATTGGATCTCCACGCGACAATCAGTCTCATCTTTGGGGACGACCTAATCTTATTTCGCGAGCTTGGAGCCACACTATTTGGTAAGTTCCGGTTCCGAATCGTTAATTTAAACCTTTATATGACGATTAGGAATTTTAAGATTTGGTATTTAAAGGTTTAGAATTTTTTAAGCCCAATGAGACTATTAGAAATAAATATCCGTTTTTATTATATATCTATTCTCCGACACTCTTTTAAATGTACAACTCCTCGGAAATAGTTTTTAAAATTACCCCTCCGCTATGAATAAAGAAGATACCTATCTAGATACTTTGACAAGTTCGTCAAATTGTATCATTGCTATTTAAATATCCATATCCAAGTGTTCACCTCTATCGTGTACTTGAGGGTAACTGAATAGCATCACAGTTATCTCTTGCGCATCCACTATGAAAGTAATCTAGCAATTAATTCCATATCTTTTCGATATTCTTTCTTTTTGGTCGAAGACATAAATAACTATTACGGTTTTTTGCATGCATACCAACTACACAATTTGCTGTTCGATGATATTAAAAAGTATGTTGTTTGATTAAAACTTCAAATTGAACTTGTGCAGTAAATGTCAGAGTCAATATTATTTTTAGCTCCTGAAAATGACATGATTGACGAAGAGTCTAAAATTGACCCTGATAATCAACCATCGCATTCAGAAGTAAATGATACTTTTGCTGTATCAGAACTGTCACGTTTATTGAATGAAAATGCCTATAGTGTAACGTTCGGTTATTATTATGTAATAAAAAGTCAAAACTGGTCGAATTAGAGGTTGTGAAAATATATATATGCACACTCTTTGGAAGTTGAAGAGGGATTGTTATTCTTTTAGCATGTTGGAAGAAAGTACGATATTTGATCATTCACTAGACGCAATAATAATGTTGACAACCTACTATCCAGAAATTATTTTACGTTTTTTTTAGTCTGAAATGAGGAATTGGGATGGAAAGCATCTTTTAAAGATGGTGTATTTTAGCTCGAAACTAAAACGTGAGATCTTGAATAGACGAGTTGAGACGGGAGAAACAAAGTGCATCCCTGGAGAGGAAATGGGAGAAATGACGTAGAAAAGGGCGTAAAATCTTTGGTAAACTACTAGAGAAGTCGACATGGGAGGCCTTGTATTTTCGACACCCTCTGCACCTCCTCCAACCTAATTAACCGCTCGTGGTGACATCCACCACCTGTCCCACCCATTTCAAAGCGTCTTTTGGCCCGCGCCACTAGTAGGCAGTCACACCGCCGCCACCCCTGACTCCCCCCCCCTGAATGTCACCTTCTGACACCGCCGCACCTCCGCTCGCGTGAGGGCGACCTTTCCACTCCCCTTCCGCGCACCGAAGGCGATCCTTCTTCCTCTCACCCGTGGATGGAGAAGACCACCGACCCTTTCCTCGCCAAAACCCTGCGCGCCTGTTCTCCCTTCCTCACCACACACCCACACACAAACCCTCCCATTCCTGGCGTTGCACTCGCCATAACACACCCCTGAATCCGCCCTCATCCGACTGCCTGCTCGCTTGGCATCCCCCCCTGCCACACTCGCTCCCCCCCGCCCTGGTTAACCGTCTATTGTTTTCCCATCGGGGTGGAGGCTGCGTCCACCACCATTCATCTGGACCCATTGTTGACCTTAGACCGCGCCCCCGTTTCCCGTCTACCTTCTGTGTGCCTGTGTGATCTCCCCTCTGTCCGCCGCCAAATTCTCGCGCTCCTTTTGCCCACTGAAGCGCGGAGTAGGTATAGCGGCAATAAACGACCTATTCCTCCTACATCAGCCATTGTTCCTCTTAGTTGCCTTCCCCTAATCCACCTCCCCTACACTCAAGTCCCTTCGCTCCAGCCTCCTCCTCTCTTTCTCCCCTCTGTATCCCTCATCTCGACTTCCAGACCGCTTCTCGACGCAGCACCTTCCCCAGCATTTGGTGCCCTAACGGGCCAGGGGTCGGAAAACTGCTGCTCTTTTGTCACATTAAGGTGTTTACACCGTAAAATGCCTTAAATGTCATTTTATTAATATACTGTCCACTTGTATAAAAATTTGTCTTCTATCTGATATGAAAAACAAAATAATACCTTTCCACGCTATTTTATTCTATAATTGAACTTGTAATTACATGGTGTTCAATGGGGGAATGAGAGAAACACGGGGAAAAATACTATTTTTCCATAAAATATAAATGCCATTTTTGCGAATAACTGTCTATATGAAGGAAATAATCCAGAGAAATTGAATAAAAATGTATTATAGGCATCTTAACACCTTATTTTTATAGTCATTGGGGAATTACTGCCGTGATTGAAGTCAAAATGGGGTAATTCGTAGGAAATGGCGCTGCAGTCGGCTCCTATGGCTGGAAAAAAGTGCTCATTTAACATACATTCGTGGAATAATTTGCAAAGTTTGTTCCTTACTTTTGAGTTTCTAATAGTTTCGCATTTCATCAGCGAAAGCAGAATTTTTTGGTCAAAATATAAAAAATGTGTAATATAGTATTTGTTTTGACTCACAGTCGCGGCGGAACCTCCTTAAAGTAGCTCTGAAATAAAAAGAAAAAATTAAGTGACAATATTTCATTCCTATGTTTTTAATTTTTATTAATCTAGCTAATTAATGATCTGATTACTTCATTTACTACTTTGATAATCCGCAGTACTTTGCTTTACAATGGGAAGAATAATTTTTTTTTCAACAACATTTGACGATATTAAATTTTTAAAGGAGTATAATATAATATAATGATGATTTTTCCTTCACCTAATAACGATATTAGTTATTTTTACAACTTGTTATACGATTATTTTAAAGTGTCCTTATTTATAAAAATTCAGTTGTGGCCCTCGAATGTTTTTAACACTTCTGTGAGGGGCAGATTCTCTTCCGCCTCAAAACTTTGCCGAACCCTGCCCTAACCCAACCTCTGATCTCCGTGTCCAACCGACGCGACGGCCTATGCGAAGTGGACAGAAAGGATTGTTACTGCACAGGCTCTGCCCTTAGTTAACCCTGAAACCAACGACTAACCTTGGTGAGCCCTAGTAATTACGGATATCTTATATTTCTGAATTTGCCTAGAACCTAGAATATGCGGCAAGTCAAAATGAGAGAATGTTAAAGAATTTGATGAAGTTGAAGGAATATCGGCCTGGTTTCAAAAGATTTTATTGAGAAATATAAAGTGTATTAGACTTATTGGAAGAACTAGGATGGGAGTCCTTCTAGCTGAAAGTAATATGCAAGATTAGAATCTTCCCCAAGAAGGTGCGATAAATAGCTCTCTGCGATACGATACCAAATAACTCGGTCGTCGTCCAGAAACATCCCTATTAAACATTCACACTTACTATGTTGTAGACTGAACGGTGGATAATGTCCTCGGCAAAATTGAGGTCCACGTAGCTGTAATATGATGTGATAAAACATTACGAGAATCTTGCTATTTTTTTCGTCTCATTTTTCAATGCTAAGTTCACACGTTTGTTTATTTGTAACGAAATCTTTCACTACCTTTGTTTGGAATTGAAGTTTCTCCTTTACGACCTGAAATGTTTTTCTCATTAAACGTATTTTCGTTTTCGCAAATTCAGTTGAACAGGCATCTTTTTTCGCGGATAAAATAATTTTAAAAAGTTCATGTACCTAATTAGCTTATAATGTGTGACGGTTCCCGACTCTTACCCGCAAGCTGTGGCCAATTAAAAGCCGGGACAAACGTCCACATATGAAATTTAGTTTTAAAATAATAAGGTCTCGCGAAAAAAAACGGGGTTGGTGGGCTGGATGATTGGGTATTAACACATGAGGGGGAAAAAGTGAAGGTCATGGGGGGGTTCGGAATTATTTGGCTCCCGGGTAGCACTCACCCGAAACTAGGATGCACTGGTCCCGGCCTTCTTCTTTCATCGACTGATGTGCTGTATTCGTGACTGCGTAGACCTGAAGAGGAACTGCCAAGAAGTGCACTTTCCGGCGCTTCAATAGGTTTGCTTCCTCGTAGATCGGGAAATACTTGTACGGCTTGACCGATATCTATATCGGACCCATGTACCGTGCCTGCTCCTGGCCCCGAAGCACGAAGAACGTCTCCTCTTCGGCCCACTGGTCACCACTCTGGCGAACACTCCTCATTGAGGAAAAAAAAAACGAAGAGGGCTTCCGCGACACCTGCGCGGTCTTTATATCCTTTTCGGCGCCGGTGTCACATGATGAAAGAAGGGGGGGGGGGGGAAGGGGCGTAAGGCACGCCATATCCCGAGACATGGTCAAATGAATCCCTCCAAACCACTCATCGCCGATGCACCTAACTGCGCGGCGATGTGCTATACTCCAGAGCCAAGGAGTGGGGTGGGGGGCGGTGACTGGGTAAATAGGGTGTGGTTGGGACGTAAATCTGTGACGGACTCGGGCCGTCACAAATGTTATACCCTCACGCTCGTGGAGGTTAGGCTTTACCAGAGTTTTCGCCATGTGAAATAATCATCATGATTGTGATGCTTAGGATTTTATTGGGTCCGGAATCACGTCGTTAAAGGAACAGAAAATGAAAAATATAAAAAAATAATAATATTCGTTAAAGATATACTTACATGCAGAATAATTATGGTCTTCAATTGCATTATTGACATGAAAAGGTGCTACAATTGGAATACAAATCTACTTTTTTGATGAAATCACTTGAAATTGGTTTTGATAAGCAAAGGTAAGCCTTGCATTTCACACACATGACCTTGCTTATGCTCTTGCTCGTTTCTTGCTGATGCTTCTCCACACGCCAAACCCTGGGTGCTGAAAATACCATCATGCGTTGGTCAGTGCCCTTAGCCAACATATCTCTTGTCTAATACCGGCATTTTTACTGGTGGATTGTTAAACTTAAGGACGTTCGCTGGTTTCACTCAAGTTAAGGGAATTCGAAAAAACTTGCTGAAATCATAAATTATGTTTTCCTAAAGCTACCTGAATTCTTCCAAAATTATTTACCGCAGATTGCTTAGGATATTACATGTGGAAGTGGGCATGAAATTACATAATTTCTTATGGGAACGCGAGGTGCGAGTAGTTTTTTTCATCGAAAAGAACGTTTTCTAGTTATGAATAAGAAAAACTAAAATAATTTAAATCGTCAATAGAATAATGTATTAAAATAATTTGATATACTTTATTTTTATTATTTTTGTTTTTCTTATTCCTAGAAAAAGCTTCTTTTTGATGAATTGAGCTACTCGTACCTTGTGTTTCCATAAGAACCCATGAAAATTTGGTCCAGTTCTCGATGAAATATCTTAAGTAATCTGCGGTAAATAATTCTGAAAAAAATCAGGTATATTTAAGACAACATAAGTAATGCTTCCAGCAAGTTGCGTCGAATTCTCTTAAGTCGAGTGAAACCACAGAACCTCGTTAAACCGTTTTACTGTCGGTTCTTCAACTTTATATTCTTCTCAGTCACTTACAACTGCACTTCCCGATTATTTTCAATTGCAGAATCCTGGATGTTATACTCAAAAGATGCGAAAGCGAATGAAGTCCCACGAAAACATAGAAATGTTTTGCTGAGTTTTCGACTTGCAGTTTACGAATGGCATTCGACAAAAGAAACCGGAAGTGCTTTTATGAGTGTCGTATTCGAGTATCGGTACTTTTTAATACCAGTACCTCCTGCAGTGTCGATTTCTAATAGTACCCAGTTGTACCGAAATATATATATATATATATATATATATATATATATATATATATATATATATATATATCCCAGTAGCACCGAATAATGGTATTTTTTGCCCATTCCTACTCTGTTCTACCCTCTCCACGAATTTCATCGAACGTAAGCAGTTAATTTCAAAGGAAGTAAAATTTCCGAATGCATGAGACTTTGTGTAGCATTCGATACAGTTTAAAACGAAAGCAACACTCTTCCCTGTTTATTACACACAAAAATGTCAATTTTTAATATTATTTTTATTTATTGACATTCATGATTCATACTTCCATTTTGCCTCCCATGACGCCAGCACTAACCCAGGCACCCATTCCAGCCGTATGGACGTGCGTTTCCACAGATATTTTGGCCACAGGCGTGGATAGCCCTTTTCTTACGCCTGTAGTATAAATGGGGCATGAGGGTAAACGCACCTGTTTGGGCGAGCCTTAGGAATTTTCACGGCACCCCAGTTTCATTTTGACACTGACAAAATTTTTAGACTCCTTCATTACTGCTGCGGTAGGTTTGGCTTCCATGACTGAAATAAAGGGGTTAATTGCTTCCGGTTTTGAGGGCTCGGGGATGAATCCCCGTATTGATGGAGATTTTCCCTATGGAGATGAAGAATTCACGATCCCTACGCTATGTGCTATGTGGAGAGCACGTCAGGTGTAATACTCCGTCCGTCGGGTAGGTCGCTGAACTGATAACCCCTAGGTGCCCCTTTCGTTAAGGGTAGGCTATGCCGACAACGGGTATCTACCCACCATTCTTCATTCTCCCATAAAATCCATTAATACCAACCATTTCACACCAACTAGTCAACCAATTTTTAATGGCGCAAAGAGCCCCAGTTAAATAACCAACAAACTAAAAAATTGAAGACCAATGAAGAAGGACTAATAGGTATGAATACTTCTTTTTTTCTCACGAAGTCCATCGCCACATCAGACTCGGTGCAAGAATCCATTTGTTCACGTGCTAGATGCTACAATATACAACAAACAATCATTGATTCTCATTTTGCAAAAAGTATAATATTAGTGGCTTGACGTAGTACTTACGTAAGTAGTAGTGAAGGAGGTAGTAACGTAAAAAAGGAAGTAAAATATCAAATCATGAAATGGCTAAAATGTCCAAAAACAAGTCTATAAAAAAGAGTGAACTTATTTAATGTGACTACTAAGAAAATTCAGCTAAAGTTTATGATATATTGCGTCAAATTTGAATTTTTAAAAATCTTAATCTAAAAAATATGGTTACATATTTTGGAAAGTCTCAAATAGTTTTACTGGTTCCAGTTCCATAAGGTTCTATAAAATGGTTTGAGCGATATATTTCCCTTGTCACAATGGAGACCAAATTCGAATTTCATTTTTCCATTTCAGCATCTGTAAGAAGTATGAAGCACATGATTTTACTAGTAATGGCGCAAAAATATATTGCTGTATATGTCACACATTCTCAGTAGTTAAATAAATATATTCACGTAAGTCTCTAACTTGACTAATTTTTTCACGCCGTACGGTGAATTACGCCTTCAAAGCAAGGTTTTATTTTTTCGAGTATGTAAAAATTACTGCGGCAGATAATTGATTACACTTCACAAGTAGTTGAGAAAACATGCAAACTACACACCGTTAGGTTTTGAAGAAATCTAGTTATTAGAAATTACTAATGTTTTCAATATTCTTCCTCTGGAGCGCACAGTCGTAATATATCGCATGTGAAACAGCTTATATTTTTAGGCAAATTGCTCGAAAAGTAGTTCGGCAAGGGCTCAGTATATTTTAGTATCATTGGAAAAAAATGAGAATTTTTTCTTTAAAATGAGGTCAAATTCATCACATTCTAATTGAAGTGATATCTCGCTCAAACTGTCTTGATAGTTTTTCCCCACAAAGCGTGGTTTCTTTACATTCTATCCACATTTTATCCGTTCTCTTACCTCGGTTACTATTCTTTACATCCCACATGGCCTACTCCTTTTTAACACGCTTTTATTAGCTTCACCTGTATGTTTGTTTGTTTGTAACCGACTCCTTTGGACTCGATTTTGACCCATTTTGAACGATCAGATTTCCTTTAAACTTTGTAGACTCATCAAGGACCGATGACAATACAATAATTTGATAAGATATTCCTAATATTCTAATCAGGATCGCCAGGATTAATAATTTTCTTCAATTGAACAGATCCTTTGCGTGAGAAGTAGAGGGATAGAGTAAGAGCCATTAGTGTGATGATCGGATCGTGTAGTGTGTAGCGTCATCTACTCTCACCGAGGAGGGCCGGAGATCGCGGTTCATTGATGTATGTTTTTTTTGTCTTTAATTTTATCGTTTAACGGCCAGTTATAATTTAATTTTAATTGCAGCAAGCTTAGACTGGAGAAGAATTTTTTATCGTCGTATTCGCCTCTCGTATTTGCTAAATTTGTTTGTCTGTTCATTTGTAACCGACTCCTTAACACTCCACTCCGAAATAATTCTTAACGATTTCACTCCGAAACTAAAAAACACTCTTTAATGATAACTCAAACTAAAAAGTGAAAAATAATTCTCAATATAGAAATAATATAATAAATGAAAAATATTAATGTTATCGTGAAAAAAGCGTGGGGTGCTCGATATATCAATTCTTGAAAATATTCAATCGGTACGATTAGTAGACAAATGGTACTAAAAATATGGCTCAAAGCATAATCTTTTCCCTCATTTTCCATTCAGTAATTTGGGTAAACAATTACAAAAGGCATATCAAATTAACTAAGCAACGGAGCACCCCACACTTTGTTCACGATAATATTAATATTTTTCATTTATTTTTTTATTTTATATTAAGAATTATTTTTTCTCCTCAGCTGTAAGAGTCTCTCATTCCAGCACATTATTCATTTTAGTAACGCTCTATGTGATCTTGAGTCTCCCTAACACATACATAGCCTCCTTTCTTTACGTCGTTGATGTAGATAACTTTATATGGAAGGACTCATAAGAAATCAGAAATAATATTATGGTAATTGAACAATGCTCTAAAAGAATATCCTGATTTGTATCCCAACTGAAGATAAGGCAAGGAGTGACATCGTTTGCTTAAAACAATGTAGCCATCCCTCCTTGAAACCCTTAAAAACCGGGAATAATCTTCGAAATCACTACTTCCTCAAAAAGAGAGCGAAAATCCTTGATTTTGGAATTTATGGTTAACTCTCCAGGTTTTTATAGCACGGAATATTGCCGGGGAGATTTAAGAAATTCATGACTTTAGTTCCGTTTTATGTTTTGAGGGGATCATTCTGTTTCACTTTTTAACATGGGACCCTTGATGGGGATATTCTTTAATCACTTTTTAACTGAACCAATTTAATTCGTATTCGTATCAGTTCTTATCAGCTGCTGATTAAATTTGAGATTAATTGCTAATATAACCGTAAGAAGGTAATTCCAGACGCTGCATTCGATGAACGTTAATAAAGATTTGTATGTAGGTAAGTGTGGAATCGTACAAATTGTCTCTTTCATTCAGTGGTGAATAGAGTGACGTAGTTTTTCTACTTTCATTCGTTGTCAGATAAGATGTCACTTGCTTGTCACTCGTCTATATGAACTTTTAGTGACGGTATCTTTGTGGTTTGACGATGATTGAGTGAAAACGTGAGAAAATTTTTCAAGGTAGTTTTGAGTCATAGTTGGGAAAGTTACCAAAAAAAATTAACTGATTAAAGTTAAAGTTAATTTTTGTGAAAAGTAACTAGTTAAATTTAATCAGTTACTTTTCTGAAAAAGTAACTGATTGAAGTTAAAGTTGAAAAAAAGTAACTTTCACGTTAAAAGTTACTTTTTCTGTTACTTTTAAGAAACTTTAAAAAAGTAACTTTTAAAAGCTATTTTTCGCAAGTGGGATATAAAACTTCAAATTCGAGAAAAAGAATTATATAACTTTTACTTTAGCGTGGTTTCGTGTCTTCTCGTCTGGGAGTGCGTTCCGAAATTTTTGCGGTCAATCCACTCAACCCCGCTGACGACGGGATGTCACCGAGAGGGTAAGTTGTGCGTTTACTGGC
Organism: Pyrrhosoma nymphula; assembly: GCA_963573305.1. Taxonomy (NCBI): domain Eukaryota; kingdom Metazoa; phylum Arthropoda; class Insecta; order Odonata; family Coenagrionidae; genus Pyrrhosoma; species Pyrrhosoma nymphula. The sequence goes on along the minus strand of OY754330.1, from coordinate 18,328,972 downwards.
GCATTTTAAAGATACGTTACTTTGAATGAACCCGTCTCCCTCGTTACCTATAGGTTTTCTGGTGATCCCCTTTCCCGTGCTCAACTATGTAGTGTTGATGACACGTTATCGTCGAGTAAAAGGCATTCGTGCTCTCGTGGATAGGGATGGGCAAGTAAAAAAAATATATCGATAGATATCGTATCAATATTTAAAACATGTATCGATAGTTATCGAGCCAAAATTATCGATATTTTGATATATCGATAATTTTGCCAAAACAAGTGGTTCCTTAAAGTTTCACCAAAATATATAAAAAATGTTGAAGTAAAATTTGGAAAATTATGGACATGTAGAAGTAATAAAAAAATATTTTCTTTTTTTTTTAATTTTTACAATAAATTTTAATCAATCAAACCAGTATTTGTCTGATATTGACATCAGAAGAACTCTCTGTTTTACATGTTCCCCCGTTAATCTACTCCTGTTGTCCGGTACCACCAAGTTAACTGCGGAAGCCACTCTTTCGGATGGAACAGATGTGGCTTGGCATATTAAGTACTTCATCGCGATTTTCGAAAGAACCGGTGTGAAGTGTCGGGAGTTCACCCAAAACTTTATTGGATCTGATTTCCTCTCCAGTAGTGGTTGGTCCAGATACTGCTTCAGCTCATTAGGGACAGAGCCAGAGCTAGGAACCTCTTGCGTAGTAGTGCTAAGAGATAATAGGTGTTCATGTCTGGACCAAATTGAACTTCTATCAGCGTTTTCTCGTTGTTTGTGCAGATCGTACTTCTGGAGAACGTTGTCCCATTCGCCAATGTTCTAAGCGAATATCATCACTTATTTTCGTTATAGCACTAGACACCGCAGCTGGAGAAACAACTTTACAACGGTGACGTGCTTAACAAATATATCGAATTTGATACTCGGAAAAAAATCAATTTTTGATATATCAACATGAAAAATATCGACGATAATCGATAGATTAAAAAAAATATATCGAGTTTTTGATATATCGATATTTTTTTGCCCAAGCCTACTCGCGGACATGGTCTTCGAGTGGTCTCGTGTTCTCTCGTCTATGGGTGCGTTCCTTAACTTTGGCGGTCCCTCCTCTCAACCCCGCTTTTTTTTGGATGTATTCGTCTGGGCCTATTTATTGGATTCTTGCACAACCACCCAGCTATATTGATTGCATTCATAGGTACCGTTTTGTTTCCCCTTTGTCTGTTGGGCAAGCTGGGTCAAAAATAAGAATTTTTAGAACCTAGATTTCGACAAAAACTAAACTAACGGGTTACAGTTTGTATGTTTGCTCAACTATTTATAAAAATTAATCAACGACTCACCCCATTCAATTTTATAGAATTGCATAAAATCTTTCTATTGTGAAGGCTTTTCCACCGTACGGGGTGAAAAATGAGTCAAGTTAGAAACTTTTGCAGTTATATTTATTTAATCACTGAGAATTTTATCATATATAACTATGCTATTGCACCATTAGTTTTGCAATATTTGGTTCATACTTCTTACAAACGCCGAAATAAAAAAAAATAGTCGAATATGGTCTCCATAATGACTTAGGGAAACATCTCGCTCAAACTACTTTAAGGTGGTTATCAAGATGGCGGAGAAAGCGATGCATAAACTTAAAACCCCCGGCCACGATTCTCGTCTCCCTGAGACCTTCCTCACCGTATTCCCTCCCTTCTCTATATCTTCCCCCTCTTCCCACCCCCCCTGGCCACAGAGCCACGACACGGCCCTGGCCCCTGTCGCCGCTGCCCGTGATTGGGCCAAATGGCGAGAAATTAATGGCTTTACTTTCGTGTCCACCGGCTTGTCATCTGCAGACGTGAGTCTCGATCCGCACCCCGTATGTGGATGCTTTAGGCGCCACCTCGACCAACCCACGCCCCTGTCCCACCCACCTACCCCTTACCCAGCAATCCCCCCCCTGGTCCAGGGAAAACGCACGTTGTACCCATTGCCCTCCTGCGTTTGTGTGTATGCGTGCGGCTGTGTTTCTGAATGTCCGCCTGTGCTTTAGTGAGCGCCCCCTGAGGAAAGGGGTTGGCGGGAGGGTAGGGTTTTGTCATTTGGCGGCGCCTTCCCCGTGCTCCGGACACCGACGCGAGTTGTACAAACCCCGAGCTCTCTAAACGCTAATGCGGGAGTTGAAGCTACTCTTTTTGGGGCTGGGGTTGGAATGTTCTACGGCGAATAAAAATAATCCCCTCTTCCCGATTCAAGTGTCCTTAGCTCCCTCGTCCCTCCACGCAACGACTCGCCGAGATTATTATTTTTTTTAACATGCCTTCACTTCCCCAGTTCCAGTGGCATTCCCCAAAAAATGTCCCACTTCCCACTGTGAACAGAAGGTTGATGATTCGTTACATTGACTTCCTTAAATCAAAAGTCTCCGGGAACTAATCGGACAGCCACTTGCGGCTACTTGATAGGTTTTAGCCTTCATTCGTCGCCCTCACTAATATTCTCATGTGATTTTGTTTAGTTTTGAACATTTTTTAGGTAATTGCATTTAATCTACTTTCCTGCATGGTTCGCTACCTTTTGCACTAACGGGTTTACTTTTTTTTAAATGCTAGCCCTGCAAACGACAACTTTTATCATAAAGGGCTATCTTATTAAAGGTAAAAAAAATACTTTTCTTGCTATTGAAATCCTTTATTAATATATATATAATTTATCATAATGTGGTAATAATGCTGTTAGCTAGATTATGTACCATTGGTAGTCTACTCTTGGAAAGCTGGCAGCTTCACTTATTGGAGTGTTTTTTCTCTTGTAAAAAGGTATAAATGGTGTTTATGTTTGATTTTCTGTTTCATGAATTGTCTGAAACTTAATGTTGAAATATTCTTGATGAAACTTGTGGCTATGGCGAAGCTTTTGAGTGAGGTGAGTATTTATTGATATGTTATAGCTTAATTTGGTGAAAAGTGATAACCTTAACGCCGTATGGACCTACTCACGTTTTACGTAAACGAAGAAGAATAACTGAATGATCTTAGAGAGCTCCTGCATTTCCAAATTTTCAAAAGTATGTGACAGGTTATTTAGTGATATAAAAACGCATTCAGTAATACTTGTAAATTTACCTAATTCGATTGCATTGAATGATAAAAGTAGTGGTTCCGTCAATGTTATCATTATCATGATCATTTTCTATCAATATATATTTATCAATGTTTTAAAATAGTATTATCATAAGATGTCATGATTATATGAGAATTTCCCTTTGCACTAATCTATCTTCAAGGTATTGACATTACGTGAAATATATATTTTAGCTAAAACAGATGATTAAGTCTTGATATTTTTAATATGAAAATAACCCATTTGAACGCATATGACTTTTTATTTCTATGCAATCATGGATTTGTTTTATTGCTCGATTGTCTTATTGTAAAGGTGAAGAAGTTTTAGCACATATCTCAATGGGATGCTAAGAAATCGACCTAATTAACTAGTTCAGTTGTATGTAAAATGAAAAATAGGAAATTAATTTTGTCTATTATTTCCCAAACGTCAATTTTGCATTTTAATTAGGCATAAATATGATTAAAACCTCCCTGGACGATTTCACTAATTGAAATAATGCTGTCGCGATCTTTTTCGTGTCAAGAACAGAATCAAACATTATACCTCCAATTTGGTCCCCTTAAGTATAGGTTTCAATCAATTCATGATGCGGAATGTATTGTATATCTCGTATGTTTTGTTTTAATTAAACATAACTCTCTTTAATATTTTTTTAAAACTACAATTCTAGTGGTGGATTTTCTCGACCTTCATCATCACTGGTGTTATACCAACATTTGTCGGTATTAGGTTACATTATACCCATTCCTAAAATGGTCCGGCCATCGCAATCCAGCTATGACACGAATCATTAAGTTACTCCTATATCATCCCCATCATAAAACCTTCTTATATCCGACTCTGTCTCAGCGTCCAAAATCCTTCTACAGCATCAGCGTCCTACCTTTCCGTTCCTACCCAGTATTTTGCCATCACCTCCATTACTTTCTTTAACAGCCCTGTGCCCTTCAGTATACCCTTCGGCCGCCTCCTTCGTATTTCTTCCTTCAACCTTTTTACCTTCTCCACCATACTTAACTCCCCTTTGTTCGTGTTTCTCTCTACCCTGCTACCTTCTTTATCCTTATCCAGACTTACTTACATTTCAAAAGCATCCCAATCTACGCTCATCCTTGTTCCTCATGGACCAAGTTTCCAAGAACCAAATATAGGTTAAAAGTAGTGATGGGCTAAGTCGGTCATTCCCGTGATCCCAATCACGATCACAATTCACTTGAGTGATTGTGTCATGAACGACAGGTCATGAATGAACGGGTCGTGATTGCAAAAAAGTGGATGGTGATCACGACCCTTTGTCCAATCACGACCCGCTCGAATAATCACAGATCGCGCAACTCTCTTAAATGGCACTTTAACGTCGGTCAACAAACCCTCCTGTGTTCAACATGGCTATACTGGGTGACTTGCCCGGGGTTTTCGGGGTCGTTGAATGCGATTGTAGCAACAAATTATACTTTCGGAGCAATCCCATGGTTCTTGGGGATGCACTGGTTCATAATGCTCGCACTGATTTTTGAAATTTTAAGGAAATGACAAGAATTTTCGAGGAAAATCAACGACTTACTTTGTCAGTCACTTCTTTTTAATAAACATATCTGAGTTCAATGTCAACTCAATTACAACAGAATACATCGTAAGTTATATTGCTTATGGCTACATTCTCCCTTGAAATTCCGATAGGCCGGGGGCTGCAACAAAAAGCATTACGAAGACAGCAGAATGTCTGTGTTCCACGACCAATCCACTGACAGTTCCATCCACACCAATTGACTTCTTCCCTTAAATGTGACATTTAGGTTGCGGACGATCTACGTCCGAAAGTGACCCTCTCTCGGTGAACAAATAATCACGACTGACCAACGGGTAGCTATTGATTGATGGAGAAAGGCCAGGGCTGCGAACGACCTGCGTCAGAAAATAACCCTCTCGGTCATCTAAATGATCCCGTTCACCGATCAATCTCCGAGATGACCCGGTTCATGTCATTCGATCGTTCTTGACCGACCCATCACTAGCTCCAAGTGAACGTTTTCGTATAGCTCTACGTTTACTTTTTCTTTGCTGTAGAGTACGCTGAACGTGAAGTTAACGATTCCGGGGCTATTACTTTTCATACCTTTATGTCTTTAATGCTAAAGCCAGTTTCTCCCAAAATGCTTCCATCCTAAATACATTTCTCCATCTACTCCAAATTAAGTTCACGCGTTTTAATTCGTAGTCTCGCCCATCAGTGGAGAAAATGATTTATTTCGATTTAAAATTGCTCTCGGGCTTCACTGCGGGTGGTTTGCCACGGCGGCGGTCGGCGTTTTGATAAGAAAGACTCATATCGAAATGTCGGTTACCATGAGCTGAACACAATTTATGATGTAAGAATATTAGCCAGACGCTGTTTTTGAAACTCGTCAGCACATCTGGAATTCGCATGCAATCCATTGCATTTCAAGGCCATTTACAGCCTTTTAATTCCATATATCTGAACATTGCAATGCACAATCACAATGCAATAGGGGCCATATAAAATGTTAACAGGAAATAATTTATCAAGAAGGTTATTCAAAGAAATGTTCCATATTTCCAAAAACAAAAAATGTTGTATTAAAATGACAGACATCTCCAATCTAAGTGAAATTTACTATAATTTAATAATTGAAACATAATTGTTCAACAATTAAATAAACCAAGCAACGAAATTATAAATTTAAATAAAATAAAAACAAACTTTAAAGGTGATGTAATCTGAAAGATGTCTGTATATTTTTCTTTTTGATGACTGTTTATTATATATTTTAAACCAAACTGTTTTCAAAAAGGGATTGTAGGCAAAATATTTTAGTAGCGTAACATGATTCATTATGGCTCTGAGGGTGTATAAATTATGTATCTGAAACGTTGGTGGAAGTTTTGAATTTTTATTTGGCATAAACTCCTGATAGTTATATCATACAAAAACTCGTTGAATATACTCTGAAATGCATTGGAGAGCCTCGGGTCAATGGAATGTCATTCATTGTCCTTTATCACTCGGCGATTGACGCTATACCAAACTACTTTTGCATAACTTCTAGCCGTAATCATATATTTTCTTCAAGGGAGGAACTGAAGTAATGTGTGATATATCTCCCTCAAGGGAGGAGCTGAAGAAATGTGTGTTTCAAAGCGAATATAATTGGAGTGGTGAAAATTATTGCCACTCTTTTTAGTTTGTGTTTCCAAGATATACATTTGATTAAAATTACCGGAATTGATGCATTTGTGCTTTTGTTTCCTGCGAATTTTTTATCCCACCTGGTTTTTAATAGGTCTTGAAATGGAAAGGGTGAACATGGGAAACGACACCGATGAGTCGTATAATTGCCACCAGCTCGTAACCTGACAGTCCAATTTCACCGGTTCCGAAGCCGTGAGAGTTGGTATCATGGACATCGATAGAGAGACTCCAATTTGCGGAATTCCCGTTGGCTGCCCGTGAAAGAAATCAAAGCCACAAATTTTAAATAATCCGCGTGTTTCCTCACTGCCTCCCGTGCTCAAGTGCATATAGTATCCTAATTACGCCGTCAGTGCACGGTCAGTGGTCTATCTGGTCAGTAGTGGTCTCACTATCCGCTATCATTTCAATGTATAGTGTGCGACTACGAATGAGCTTTAAGCACTGAAGTTTTTCTGGTCTATCGACTGTTGAGCTAGTCCTGTTGCTCTACACTTGCTTTTACTACTTCTACACATGGCGTAGGCCATCAAACAGGGTCAGAATACTAAATGGGAGATAACAACCAAATATAAGATTTTTTGGAATGAAATAACTTAGCAATTTACCACACGGTTTATTATACTCAACCGGTTTCAACGCAACCGGTTGAGGATAATATACCGTGTGGAAAATTTATAAGTTATTTCATTCCAAAGCATGAAAAAATTCCACAAAGTGAGCTCGTCGACGATTAATTTTATTCAAATATAAGACACCTCATATGGCTCTAATTTACGGAATTATTTCAATGTGAAACGATAAAAAATGACTCAGCTTTTCCTCAATAATTTATGTAACACGATATTTAAAATGTAATTTCATATTTAACATGATGAATATACAGCAAAATGAATTGTAATATTTTTTATGTTGTGGCCTCGCACCGGCCAGTTATTTTTAGTAAATTTAAATGGTGACAACCCCAACACGGGTTTCCTTTTGCCTCAGGGGTGTCTCTTGTTCCACTAATCAATTGTAAACTTGTATTTTTGAATATATAAGTGTTGGAATAAATACCAGTATCAATATGTTGGGCGATGGTTTACTGAAGGCTGTGATAGAGGAAATGATGTTGGGTAGTCTGGGAAGGGCAAGAAAGAGAATAGTTTATTAACAGGTAGATTACTCAGATGATAATTATATGTGGTGTATCTCCGCTCCGTCTTCAGGTGTATGGTTTCCTCTTTACCTGCAGATGTAAAGAATTTACGAAACCGGTCATGTATAATATATCATTGTGATAATTCATAGGTTAATTCTTCGTTACTGCATAAAAGCTATTAATCCTGTAAAGAAGTTGTATACGCATAAATAACTACAGAAATGAGTGCGTATAGTACCTATTGAACCATTAATTTATTAATGTCTTGATACTTGACAGAAAAATCGCTGATGTAATCAAAAGATTTAATTTAAATTTCTTCCACCACCGCCGAACGTATTGCATTCAAGAACAGAGATCTTTCGGAACGTTAGTGACAACATGGATATTAGGAGAGTTTCTATGTTCGAAGAGTGGCACACATCTCTGCAAGAGTAAAGGGAATTCAAGTGGAGCGAAATTGCCAATTCCTATGTAAAAATGGCCACGATTCATCATCCAACTTCTATAACTTCAAGAGGACCAAGAAAACTTTAAGTGCTACCTTTAAAATTAATTTATCTAGGATACGTTGCATAGCAACAAAAATTTCAACATTTGTATTGTATAACACACTACTTCATCGGTTTGGTCGCGGTTGAGACATGAGAAAATCGTTAGATGTGCCATTCAATGTTTCCATAGTTAAAGAAACTATTAAATAGTATTACGTAAGTAAATATGCCTTAACTGTCGCTGTCGCTGTTGAGTTGCTGATTGCAGAGTATTTTCTTTCTCATTTACTGTATTTGTCTGAAAAAACTAATGGAAAACTAAGCAATTATCGCCTATGTTTTTTATTAATTTTGTAGCTATTATATTTTCTTGATTTATAAGTATCTTATGCAATAATATAAGTAAACCTCCAGCTGATAAGAAAAAATTGACATCCATCTCGGGAAAAATGTAGTTTAAAAAATTGGCTGGTTAAGGTCAGAATCTTCTAGCCTATGTTTTGAGTCATTGAATGCACAAAGGATACCTTTTCATACATTGCGAAAAATTGAAACTACTTCCTCTTACAACTCATTCTCCAGGATTACTTTTTTCTCGTTGACATTTTAATTAGGGACATTTTTTGCAAATCATGTATTTTATATAAGTGTAAAAATAAGAAAGAAGTGTCATGTACTCATCATTTGCAATTAGAGTTTATCTTATCCCATATATTGATTTGTTGAAGTGAGGGGTATTATCAAACGTTTTATTTCGATTCATCCTCTATTCTCTAGTGAAATCGAACGTATGGAAAAATCCCTGGGAATCAATATGTTATTTGGGATATTTAACCGTGTTAGGTTCGACTAAATATGCACCCGTGGCTTCCTATGGGTGAATTCTTTAAACCATCCCTAACTAAATTGACATTTAGTCGCAGGTTGTATCTCTGTATTGCATATTTACATTTCAGCGTCTTTCTCATTCTTATGGATTAAGCTTCATTTTTACATCTCTTCTTTTTAAACGTGATTGCGATTGCATTTTGGATACTGAAGTTTAAATGGAAGGATGGAATTAGAAAAGAATAAGTCTACCGTAGAGTTGAAGACGAGAAAACCTTACGAAGCACTATAAGGGAAGACGATGCTCATGTGGACAGGCCAAACTCTGATACACAAAAAATTCGTAAGGAAGGTATTAAAAGGGAAAGCCTCACTAGGAAGACCGAGGGACAGTTACATTGGCCAACTAACACGGGGCATACAACAAAAGAGCAACGAGGGCATGAAGGAGTATTAGCAGGGGACAGAGTAGAATGGTGAGCTGCAGAAAGCCAATCCTAAGATCGAGAGACTAATGATAAATATTGCATATGCAGATATTTTTATGCTTGGGATATAAAATGCGACGCAAGGAGTCCCTCGAGCTGTTTGGTTTATTCCGAAAACCTCCTTTACGTTGAGACTGACTCCCCTGTGGATGTAATACGGAGCATATGAATTCTCAAATGACTCTATCCGTCCGTTGAGGTATTAGGGTGTGGGATGGAGCTTTTTATTTTTTATTTTTCCGGACCGAGTTATTCTCCGAAAGCCTCGCTGAACTCGCAATCGGGACGCCACGGAATTTCGTTTGAGCGTGGAATAAGCCGGCATGATATCTTCACATACATTCGTCTGTCTCTCCCTCCTCCCAATAGGTTTTCCTCCCTTTCCTTCTCCCTATCCACCCCTCTCTACCTACTCCCTACACCCCGTAGGTATAACGGGGAAGCCCTCCGGTTGCTACGGAGTCGGAAACATGTGAGGGCGGGGATACGTAGTGTGGTTTTTTAGTGGGAGGGATGGAGCAGATGACAATACACTGTCTGCCCCAAGGGAGCCTTTCGATATGCATTCAAGCCATTGAGCGAGTCACGTGATTGCTCGCGTCCCTGCATGTATTTGGAGCGCGGGCTCACCCGACCAAGGGACCGCAAAAAACGTTTTCTTTCGGTCGAGGTTATATCACAGTCTATACAGTCGCGACAAGACGGACACAATTCTTGCAGCTCGCTGTTAGTAGCGCCCCAAGCGGTGAACGTGTATAACTACCATAATATGGGGTGAATACATACACTTGCGCCCACCGGAACTAGAACCTATTTTCTTCTTCGTGAAGTAATGTAATCATTTTTTTCTATTAAATATTTTACATCGTCTCCCGTTGAAGGGGATACAAGATTAAATCGCGTTAAAAGGCAACAGTGAGAATAAAACGCCGGTCAAGCGTACTAGAAACAACAGCTCAAACTCACCCTGTATATCAATTTCATGACACATTACGATACTTTGGATGCCGTACCGGCTTTGATTGAGACTGTGTGCTGAGTGCTGTGACTACGTACAGTGTGTTTACATTTAATTTGTATTAAATAATACTGCAGCAGGAATCGGGAGGGTCTTTTGTCAGGAGTGTCTTTCATTCAGATTCTCTAAATATCATAGGAGGTTGGTTGGTGCATATTAATATTTTTTTAAGTTAAAAAAACGTGAGCGCTCTCTAATTCTTTCATTTTAGCACGCAAATATAATTTATTATGATCATTACAGGTCCATACGATGGATCATCCATTGCCGTAGAAAAGATTGAGACGGGAAAAATGCCGCTTACTTGTGTAAAAAAATATTTGCTCTGTTCGGGACATATTGAAGAGATCCAGTTGATAAAAAGAGATTGGTGTTGACCGCTGTCCTCATAATATTTTACGAACCCAATAACCCGCCTCTAATAAGCTTTCACGGGAAGTTGCCTGCCAGAAAGACAGCCTTCCCGAGGAAAAACTCTAGATACCAATCCCCTCTCATATCTAAAGAAAGTATCCTTCAATGGTTTTTTTAGCGTTGCTAACATGTTTCTCTTTCACCCAGTTTCTGCCGATCATGATGCATTTTCCTTGATATACAGTTACATCAGGATCATCCAACGAGTGAGTCATTTTTAATTGAATGTCTATATAGTTGGAGATCAGGCAATTGAAGCACTCACGCAAGAGAGCATGAGATTAGATTTCTTGTTTGAGGAATAACATGACAGTTCTCCGAATTATGAATAGATTAAGATATACTGGTGGTAGGTAGAAGATAGGCAGGACAATTGAAGATGCATGACATTGCGATAGTGCAAGATATGGCCAAAACTGTTTAATATCTTTTGCTTGGAAATTCATTTTGAATATATTTCGTTGTCATGGGTCTCAGTGGTCCAGTGATACCATATGTTTTTCACTGAGTCTCCTATATCGCAGTACTTAAGCATAGTCTAAACAAATACTTTAGATTGTGCCTTAAGTTTACACATTTTTTCCGAACACTTCCATCTACCCTCTGTTCGTACGTGGTAAAAGTATTTTTAGGGAATAAATACCAAATGTAACGAAATAATAATGCTTTTGAAAGAGAAGGCAATGAACTTGAAAGAGGCTCAAAGGTTGGTTAATCTGAGCCTAGATTATATAGCAGTTGTGAGGCATTTATCGTACAATAATAGTGTACATTATGTCTGTGGCTTAAAGGACTTGGGTTTCTTCAGAAGCAGTAATATAGCAAGTCCAACTCTACTGCTAATGATAAATAGATTATTATACAACTTAAGGCAGCCTATAGGGTATTTCTTTTTCTGCCAGTCTGTAAAATAAAAACATTTTCAAAAGTTATTCAAAACCACTCTTGAAATGCTTTCTAAAGAAGCGTTTACCGTGAAGACATGTGTGACTGACCAGGGTTCAAACTTTGTTCTGATGCGTTTATTCAATAGAAATATCAACTGATTTATCTTAGGTTAATTCAGGAAATCAGATTTTTTTAATAATATTCCTCATTAGCTGATTAGTTCCAGAAAATAACTATTTAAATATTATTTGTTCCATTTATTAGAAAGTGGAAAGAGAGCGTTGATCTCTTTGGTGACTTGCGCCCAAGATTTAAAAAGCAGTAACTCCCCCTGTTTTCTCAAAAATTGAAGGCCAATTCTCTAGCACATACAATAGGTCATCCTATCTGCCATAAGAACTCATGTTTCTTGTAGATTAATGTCTGTTTAGTCACTGAAAACTGGTAAATTATTTATTCGATATTTTCAACTACCACGGCATTATTTCAGCTGCGACGCTGATAGTTACTATCACAGGTGAATATGAACACATTGAAGCTCTCAAGTCAATGAAAAATTGGCTACGATCAATAAGGTTAATTGACCATTTAGGAAATTATAATACATTAAAAGTAAAATTTGTTGAAGTTAGGTTTCTAAATCTCAACTCTTTGCAAAAGATTTGGAAAGATGTGAGAACCGAAGCCCTTTAGATAGATGCCGTCAAACAAGAAAAATCAAACACTACTTATTGGAAAATGTTTCTCTGTTGTCCGCTATAAGGGTGGGTATTCTTCAAACGCAAATGCAATGAGATTTAATACTATTTCAATCTTTGTTTTTTTTAATCGTTTATGAAGTCTAATTCTTCAAACGACTGTGAAGTATTCGATAGCCAGGAAGTAATTCTTGATGGTTTGAAATAAGTGGATGGTCAAAACATGAGTTCTTGTTTTACCTAATATGTTTCCGAGCTGTCAATAATGAATAGATTAGAAATACAGAAAATAATGGTATGATATATGTTTTTGGCTATTTTCTGAGAAAGCTGCTTTCACTTCATTATTGTGGATGTAAGTACTTCCTCATGAAAAGAGAAGAAAATATCCGAGGGGAAAAATCATTAACATTTTTTAATCACTTTCAAAGTAGTGAAATTTCCTCAGTGGTAAGCCTCATATTGTGCAGTGAGGAACTTAATTCCTTTTTCAATGAATGTTCATCAAAATTGATGAGTAAAACGCAAGGTGTTGTAAATTATTACAAATAGGGCGTCTTTAGGGAATGTGATTTGTCAATCAAACAAAATGCCCCTTCCAGAAAGATTCAGCTCAGAAGTGAAACATTTGCTTGTTAGAATCTTTGTTAGGACTTGAGTTTATTTTATATTTTGAAATTCAAAAATCAGGGTCTCTCTAGCTACAAAAATAGAAGGTATAAACAGTACTTAAAGGAGAATAATAAAGGCTACTGATTTGAATTAAATGTGCGAATAAGCATTCTTCCGTGGATCCTCTTGTGTTTTCATTCCTCAGAGCAATTGCAAAAATTTAATAGTGACTTCAAGAAATACTCGTACGTGTGCTTCCTGTTTTGTCATTATGTCACTATAAAAGTCAGAATAGATGTACATCGTGTCAAAAGCCATAAGTGCTAGACTGGGGTAACAAACTACTCAGTACGTATTTCAAAAATTGAAGAAAGTTTTGCCCCTTCTTTGAAATGTCTAACCATTGAACGGATCATTTGTTCCGCGAACGATAGTGTGACTTCGGTGCTCAGAACGAGATTACGATAATATAAAGAGAATGAAAAAGCCGTCACCATAAAACATAACCCGTAAAAATCAAATGTTTATAAGACAATGCAAATGTTGGCGAAAGTGAGCAAAACCCAGAAAGAAAGTGAGCATCATATACACCGCATTGCAATTAGTTATACACGTTCACCACTAGAGGCGCTTGCTTCGGCGCGCTGCAAGTCTGTATAGGGAAAATTACATGGCTTGACGCGACTGTATAGACTGTGGTTATATCCCTCTGTTCCTGGCTTAATCATTATTCATTTGATCGTCGAAGGTCGTGATTTAATTTCTCAGTCGAGAGAAGAATCTCAGACGGAATAATATTCTCGTGATTAACTCGCTGCGCTTAGCCTTCAAAGCGTTACTTGGATGTTGCTCCACAGTTTCATCTCTTGCGTGATCTGTTTTTCCCTTTCAACTACACGTTGATTAGGCTTTAATATGATTTGGCACTTTTCCGCAACATTTGGTGTTAAATTACGGTGACACGAAAAGGATTATCATGAGACCAATCCATTAGATTCTCCCTTATAGTTAATAACTCGTGTATTTAAATATATATAAATTACCTGTGATCTGTATGCTCCACGTATATACTCGTGCATGCATGCCTACCCATTGCACCATTCACTTTCGGGGGAGAACTATCAATGACCTTGGTTATTGCTTTGAGGACTGGTTAAAACTCTGGGATCTCTCATTTCTAGTTCAGAACTCATGTATTTAATTATACAGGGTGTTTTCTAATGACTCCGTAATACTTTAGTACATGATTTAGCAGATAAAAATAAGATAAGAGTTCAATTGGACATGTGTCCGAAAACACCCCGTTACCCAGCTATCTGTCTGTACGCGTTGTTCTTTGAAACTGCACTAAATAAAAAAGTATCTAAGATAATAACTTGAAAAGTGGTATATCTGTTTAAGGCAATGTTATAAACTAGCCTGCGTTTTTAAATTGTTTTCTGATGCACTGTTTCAAAATGGTGGTCAATCAAACCTTTTAATCCTTAATATCTTTACACCCAGAAGTCGTATTAAAAAAGTGCAATCATGAAAAGGTTGCACCTTTTGTTTACAAATAAAATTGCATCAATAAAATTTGCATACCTAACAGGTATACCAACTTTTAAGTCATCATCTTAGATAGATAGTTAGCGTGGTTTCAGTGAAAAACGCTAACAGACAGTTAGCTGGGTAACGGGGCGTTTCCGGACACGTGTCCAAGAGAATGTTTGTCTTATTTTGACTTGCTAAATCATATCCTAAAATATTACAGATTAATTAAGAAACACCCTGTATATAAATTACTGTGATCTGTATGCTCCACATATATACTTGTGCATGCATACCTATCCATTTCACTATTCTGTTTCGGGGAAGAACTGTCAATGAGCATAGTTATTGCTTTGAGGACAGGGTAAACTCTGGGATCACTTTAAATAATTTCTCTCATATTGTCCCAACATTGTATACCTTTATAGCCTAATGTTGCATTCCAACGTTTGTTCATTCAGGCTCTCTTTGGTTTTAAAATCTCTAGTATTCCTTCTCTTCGTAGTTTCTTCCTCAGCACTCACCCATGACTTAATTGATCTACCACTACCAGGGCCGTCCCTAGGGATTGAGGGGACCTGTGAAAACAAAAGTCGGGGGCCCCCTTATCTTTGCATTCCAATATTGATATAGTAGCATCTTTTAAGCATATTTCATGGAAATAAGGCAATTAACCGACAGACTGACAATTGATTTCAAGAAATTTACATTTATAATAAGTAGTAGGTAATTTCGGGTAATAGGCGGGTTTCCCCACGCCGTCTGAAAGAGACAAGCCCGGGCGGGGCCCTTGTAGGCGAGGGGCAGCGTCACCTGTCGCACTACCCTAGGGACGGCCCTGACCACTTCTTTTCAAGCAATTCACTCCTCTATCATCAATCTGTTTCTTTATTCGAATCTCATCCGTTCCCTGAACATGGTCAAATCAACGAAGCACACTCTTTTTATATGCGTCTATTCCTGGACCATCCAGTACACATCTTTTCTCACTGTCCTTCCTCCTTATACCGCAAACCTTTCTCTATCTACGAAGGCGACTTTTGCCAGGTTCTGTGGTGCATATACTGGACCTTTTGACTTTTGACCTTAGCACACATACTTACTCTCGATGAAAATACATGAATCAGCCATTAAATTTACTAATTATCAAGGTAATTAATACCAAAATTAAATGGTTTTACATTTTATATGGAAAAAAGTCTTTTGCCAATAGCGTTAGTAGAAGTTGGCATTTATATAGTGAGAAGAAATGTTAATAATTTAAAATTAAAAGAACCGTTGCAGAATTAATATAAAGACTTTTAATTACAAAATAAGTATATATTGGATTCAATAAGTATTTTCGATGATAATACATGGATTAATATTAAGATTATTAAAAGTGCCTTTAAGTCATATATATACATACTAGGGCCTTCTGAGCCACATGGCTTATCAGAAGGTTCCTTATTTACTTACAGAGCGGCAAGTTACAAATATTTTAATTCAGACATTTATTACAAAGAATCGTACATGTTGTAGTATTAGAATACTAATATTTTAGTATCATATTTTTTTATTTATTTACAAGGATCATTCTATTTTTAAATTTACACTTTTGTATTATTATAATATTAACAGTTAATTTAACATAGTTTATAAAACATCAATTGACAGATCTCTCCAATAGGTGTTTTTTAAATTTAACCTTTAATTCTCTGATCGTTTCTCTATATTTGAAGTCATTGGGTAAACCTTTGAGAAATATAGGTTCCTTAACGTTCATTTTATTTTTTCCGTAGTTATTAAAATATCTAGGTACGTAGTAATTTGTAAATTTTCACTTTTCCATAGTGTGTTTATAATTATTATGGATCTTAGGCTCCTTGTTTAAATAATTATTTATCACCAACACATATTTATAAAGGTCAGTTACATTTAACATTCCTAATTTTGCACAAATAGATCTTTTGCGATCAGTGCAATCCTTTGTTCCCATAAGTAACATCCCTGAACCCTTATCACTTAGTTCTAAGTCATATCCTGTGTTAATTAATTTCAGTATTTTTTCTGTGTTGACTGTAGAACTGCCTTATAAAAATAATAATCAGATATATCAATAAGTTAATCGGTATATTTGAAATTTTTTATAAGAGATTACAAAGTCGATTACAAGATTCGTTAAAGGATAAAAAGTAGAAAATAATTATATATGTAAATAAAATAATTTAAAAAAACCACGCTTATATTCAAGTTTACTAAAAAATAGAAAAATAATTTTTCCCTCACTCGGAAAATAAAAGCGTGGGTGCTTGTTTTTCTTAATCGACATCCAACCTCTGTCTTTTATATCAACATCTATTCCTCAAGCACCCACCTTTAATTAGGACAGTGATGAAAAAATTATTTTTTACTTATTCGTACTATTTTTACTTATTAGTTTTTTTAAAAGTATTTTTTACATTTTTATTATTTATTTCTCATTTTATCTATACAGTTATACATTTAACGATAAACTTGTTGTCTCTAAATCCCACGAGCATGATATTAGATAGGTAAAGAGTCAACGTGTTGGTACGTGTTGAATTAATTCATGTGGTATCATAAACTGAAAGGATGGCAACTTAGAGATTATTTAAGTAGTTGAGTGCCATGAGAAAACGTTTTTCTATCACAATATTATTCCTCTGCCGCATTGCAAATTACATTCGCTATATCCACGATCAAGTGCTCTCTCCCTAATTTCGTCAGTCAGGTGCAAAATTTATACGGGACTGAGTTTCCTCCATTCATTCTAGAACAAATACATAATGTTTGTCTTACGCAAATGGACAATCAATCTACTCACGTTTGCCGAACACTAAGTGCATTTTCCTGCGGATATTTTGACTAATATTTTAATGTAATGTCATTTAGGCAGTCGTACGCGTGAACAACCACTGTCACGTTGAAAGAATTAATTTGAGAAGGATGAAACTGACGAAATCTAAACAAATAGAGGAAAGTAGTTCCGTATATTATACTAATCGATCTAACAATCTAATTCCCCAGTATATAAAATGCAATTAAAGTTACAGGGAGTTGTATCGAACGGCTTTTTCGATTGTTTGATTTTTAGCCTTGGGTTGAAGGACGTTTATAGTAGAATAATAAAATATAACTGATATTTTAGCATAACTGATCTTGCGTCATAGGCTCTTGTGAAATTAATTAAAAAGAAGTGATAACACTTCATGTTCTATATTTTTTAAACACGTGCATGTTCTATATTTTTCAAACACGATTGTGTGATTTTTAGCCTTGGGTTGAAGGACGTTTATAGTAGAATAATAAAATATAAGTGATATTTTAGCATAACTGATCTTGCGTCATAGGCTCTTGTGAAATTAATTAAAAAGAAGTGGCAACACTTCATGTTCTATATTTTTTAAACACGTGCTCACAATCATCTGTTTATTCAGCATACAATGAGTGAATTGGATGAACTTATACAGATATAAAAATATGTATTTCTTAAATAATTATGTTTTTGCTACAGTCGCTAGCCAATAATGACAGTAAAAATGATTAGCTGCCGGTATTTAGCTTTAAATGAGGAAAGTCGTTATCTGCGTGTAATGACTGTCTGGGGAAATATTCGACAGTGAATTTGTACCTTGCTCCAGGATTAAATAAAATCTCAAGAGACAAAAAAAACGTTTATTTTATCCGAAAGCTTCATATTTACTCTAAAATAACTTCCTATGCTGTGCTATTCCTTCGGTTGTAAAAGTAAATTCACTCGTATTTTTATTGCTTTTTCAATTAGAAACACAGTACCCTCTGACACAATCTATTCCCATAGAATTATCGCTTAGACACGTACTTTAAGCATACCGTTAACACCACATTTTAATTGTTATCACTCTGCTAAGTATCTTGTAGTACGATACGTGGTAAACTCAGTCTTATTTTGGCTATTTCAACAAAGCTCTTTTTTTTGCGATTCAATATTTATAATTATTAAAAGCACTCATACGCCAGCTATGAGGAAGAGAATTTTCGTCATAATGTTTGTATTTCTGCCTTCCAATTCGCATTCTTGAGTAGCGTCAAATACTCTCCGTTGTATTAAAGATCCATTATGTTCTTCTTGTCTCTTCCGTCACATTCCATCCACGCTCCTTATAATACTCTTTCCTCCCTCTAGTCATCGACACTTACATATTATTTTGGTTAATCCACATTCATCTATTCTCTCTGCATTTCACAACGACGCAGCTTACGTATTTCATGGTAAAATTTATTAGTTTAACAGTAATTGAATCTTGCCAAAGGATAATTTTCGGGTACTTTATTATTAGGATTGCATTGAAATAAAATGTCATATTTATCCACAGGTATGCGTATGATAATATATTTTGGAATTACTTGATTTCTTGCTACTTACTTTTGGAGCATCGTCAAGTATTATCAGATGCAATGGATGGTGTTCTTTATTCAAAAGATTTTGGATCGAATTAAAACTATCATGCTGAAGAAATATCAATAAAACGAACACCATGCTGTCATAGAACCTTGTAAATAAGCATTCATCAACGCCACAAAACCTACATCGTATAGCTCAGTATTAGTCCGTGGTTTTCAGTACTTCTTAATTTCAAGAATAAGTTTCCTAATTATGTTACATGGGTGGGAAAAATCACAATATGATGGTTTAATGTTATTAATCTTATTAATACCTTCCATGATTAATTGTGCTTCCATGTTTACATATTATAAGATACTATTGGAAGAGCCCGTTGTGGTTGCAATGCAATATGCTTAATGTTTCCTTTGTTTTCGGAAACGTTGTCAAATGTTTTATTTACTCTTTCTATATTCATTTTTTAGGGAGCGTGGTAGTCTAGTGGGTTGAGCGCTTGGCTACTGATCGAAGGGTCCCGGGTTCAAATCCGGATGAAGCCTTTGAACGCCCCCGAACAAAAATCGAAAGGAACTGGCCCCCCTACCCTGAATGTGTGAAATTCACACGCCTGTAGCTTAGTCCGGGTTGAGCTCTACCCTCAGCTATGAAAAACCAACCTTTGGGTTGAATCACTGAGAGTATTTATTTTATTTCCATTTCCCAGGCACTACGTAGCACTGTAATTTGATGCCATAAGTGTGTATATTGGTTGGCCTTGGTTTACTAATAACAACATCGTTTAAAAATATATTATCTTTGACTGGTAGTTGAGATAAAAATGAAGGTTATGTCTGAAACCACGCAACCACTCCGCAGCATCCATTTTCGTCTAATACTCCGGAGGTGAAATCGAGATTAAATGTATTGTGTCACAGTTAAAAATATGTGTGTCAAAACTAAAAATTTTCGGAAGCCATTTCCACACCGAAAAAGAACTTAAAACCCGGCTTGACTTCGGTGGGAGGCAACGGCAAAAGCGTCGCCCCCAGGACCGTAGCAAGTCTTCGCTCGGGATTTCGAATAATCTCGCCTTATGAAATTCAAACGCATGCCTTCGAATGCAGTGCACCGAGTGGAGGTCGGCCTCCCGACTGCATGGCAGAAGACAGCGGAATACTCGGTGACTATCGATGAGCGAAGCGGTTCCCATCCCGTCGCTGATGACTCCATGGGGGGGGTCCATTGTTGCACCCCGTTCGCTTCCAAATGTCCGCCCCTGCCCGTCTTTCAGTCGAGTCGCCCTCTAACGGGGTGACTCGACTGCCGTTGGCAACTCCCCCTTCCCCTTCTTGCTTCCCCCACCCCCGTCAAATTGCCCCCCCTCCCCCTTCGGAACTGAATACAACCGGTCGGCGTAAGGTCGGCGGCCTTATTCAGTAAGGACTCAACACGGTCGAACCTCGGAAAATCCGTGCATTTGACGTCACAAACTCCCGAAAAATCATATATATTGTTACAGAAAGGTCTTTTTCTGTCATTCCGTATATGCTCCGTTAATACTGCACCTGCAGTGATACATGAGGTATCCTTTTAAACGTTGAATCACCGGCTTCTGACGAAAAATACAATCTAAATCTCAAATTTCACTATTTTCCCATTAATTTGACTTAAAAGTTTAGATTTTTCCAGGTCGATTACTCGCTTGAGGTATATCGACTCCACACATCATCATATATATTATTACAGAAAGGTCTTTTTCTGTCATTCCGTATATGCTCCGTAAATACTGCACCTACTGTGATAAATGAGGTATCATTTTAAACGTTGAATCACCGGCTTCTGACGAAAAATACAATCTCAATCTCAAATTTCACTATTTACCCATTAATTTGACTTAAAAGTTTAGATAAACTCTCTTGCCTGTATTGTATTCATATGTTTTGTACATTTTTGCAAGAAAACAAGTATAAAGGATGTACTTTATGATACACCTTCTCTATTTAAAACCCAATTACACCGTTTCCTTAACATACTTATTCCCTGATAGCGTGAAAGTGCGACATTTTCGCACGGGTTACCTAGTCTCATCTATTTGAAATTTTAGATGCTGTGACGTCAAAATTTTGTCACTTTCGAGGCTCGGAAATTCCGAGAGCATACAGAATAGCCCTGAAGGGCAGTGTTCGAAGGAAGGAAGAATGAAGAGGCCGAAGAGGTCGAGGAGGCTCTTCCCCCCCCCCCTTCTCCGTTGCAATTTTAAAACAAACAACCTCGCGGTTGGTAGTTAAATGCACGCCCCTTTCCTCAATGGCGCCACCTCTCGGCTCTCCTTCGCCACCTAGGGGTCGTACATTAACTACGTTACCATGTTCGGTGATTTTTTTACCCCCTCCACCCACCCTTGACAATGACAATCGAAGTATTATTCCCAACCCCCCTTCTACATGTAACGTTGTAAAATCCACAGCTTCAGGCTCCTCTTTGTAGAAACTTTTAATATTCATTATAATTAAATTTTGTACATTTCGACACTTTATATTTTTTAAACACACTGCGTGTTTCACCAATTTTATGGCATCGTCAGGTGTAGCTGTTTGTTTACATATATTATACTGTTGTCGTTGTTAGATACAGAGCATTAAATTTGATATTAACCCTCCGGTGGACGCGCCCGCGGCAAATTGCCGTATAATTTAGTTTCTAAGCTCTCCAATGGGTACCGTTTGTATTTTATGCCTGTGTCTCCAGGTATTCATTTTTCATGATAGGAGGGAGTATTTCCGATATCCGGATCAATTATCCATCGGACGCTTCAGTAGCTGTGTGACATCGAAGAGAGTTTGACATTTGACTAATGATATAAAAGAAATTTTAGGAAAATATAATAACAAGGAACCGGTTCCTGAAGCACCTGCACCAGTAATATGCCATGTTTGCAGGTGGCATAAACATTTCAAGTCAAAAATTGTGTGTCAGTGATGTAAAAAAAATAATGTATGTGTGCAGGAGGCATTGTCGTCAAGAGACAACATGTATGAGATGGGAAGATGGACATGTCCTAGATATGAACAGAGATGATTAACAATGTACATTCAGTGTCAAGCAATAAAAGACGTAACTGTAACAACTTAATCAGTCCTTTTTATTAGTAAATTATCTTTCCCTTAATTATAGGAATGCGATTTATATTTGCGGTAAAACTGCCGCGGCGCGCCCACTCGTGGGAGTGAATTTAAACACGCCCACCGGAGGGTTAAAAAAAGTTTACGTAAAAAAAATCACAAAAAGGAAATGGAACAAAAATGAAAAGGAAGGTAAAAAAATATTAGCATGAAAATGATAGCAAAAATTTACATACAATGGTTGGCAAAAACAATGAAATCAAGGAGTGGTTGTATGAGAAAGGTCAATGTTTTTAAGGAAAAATTTCCAGAAAGGAGTGGGGAAGTATATGTAAAAAGCTGCTCATTGCATACATACATTTGGAATGCCTGACAATTTCAATTTGTTCTAATGCAACTACACCTGACGATGCCATAAAATTGGTGAAACGCGTCGTGTGTTTAAAAAATGAAAAGTGTAGAAATGTACAAAACCTAATAATAATGAATATGTAACGTTGTCTCTTCAAATGAAACTTTCAATTCAAAAATATCCTTTCAATAATTGAGTGATTTTATTTTTAGGGATAGGTTTAAATAGGAAAAATATAACAGCCGAGTTAGATATAATGCATAGAACTATCTAATCTCAATTGGAACAAGTAATATTAATTTTTAAATTCTAAAAATCAGCCATGAATCGTGGCGCATGGTACTGTGCTCATCTACTTTGTTCTCTCCCCTTCCAACATCTCTTACTGCTGCCTTGAAAAGTGTCGTCATGAGGTCACCATTTAACCCGCGAGAAGGTTAAAATGTAAGTATTTTGATGGTATGAAGAATTGCAACATTGTAGAGGCAATGGTTCTGGTACATTGAGTTAAATTAGAAGTTTGGGGTGTATGAAACCCCCGCGCACCCTTCCTCATGTTTAACTCTGTAGTATTGTGGACGCGATATTGATGAGTAAGAAACGTAAACAGACGCATTGTAATAACAACGTTACTTTGAGTATTTACCCCCCTTCCACCTCGTAATCCGCCGTAGGTTTTTAGGCGAACTCCTACCCCTCTAAGTTGGTAACGTGGTTTATGCACGACCCCCTACGAGCGAGTAGGAATTCCATTTTGTAAGGACCCTTCTGTGGGTAAGCCTGCTTAAGGAAAAATTCCCACAAGACGAGGTAGTGTTATTATATGCCGACACTACCTTCTTGAGCCAATGAACGGCAATTTATGTCAAAGCCGTAATAATGAATCTTCAAGCAGAGTAGGTGATAACCGCGTAGAATAAGTTTTGGAATGGTGCGGCACCTCTTATCCGTAGACGGCAAAAAAAACGATTCTCACTCCACTGAAACAGCCGGAGTATACGCGGCGAAGGCTCTAATTGACCAATTTTCATCAATTGATCAAAATATGGTGGTTAAAGTGAAAATCAATTCAATGGAAAGATTGAACACTGGCAAAACCACATTACAAATAATAATACATATATAATATACATGTTTACACATGGCTTTATACACACATCACTCTCACAACCTAATTTTATTTTGTTCTTTGCATGAAGTAGCATCTCGTAGTATTCATAAATTAACAGTATCAGTAATATTAACCACTAGATGTGTCTATAGCATTTCCCTGCATGTTTGTATGTTCTTTTACGTATCACTCTCCCAGTTTCCGGTTGGACTGCGCACTGTTCTCCTGACTGCTTTTGGCCTGCACCTAGCGCCAGGGGGAGCGTGCGAGGTTCTGATTTGTTCTGGGACGAGTGCTGCATGCCTGGTGTGGACTCACCCCGTGCCACACACCCTAGTGGTAGCTTGTACGGTACATCGTAGATGTAGATGTAGATTAGAAACAAAATGCGTACATTATATACATAATTTCAAATCGTTTATAAACACCAAATTCTGAGTGAGTCCATATGAATGTTCATGGTACCGGTAATGGGTCCCGCTCCTTTCCGCATTCTCATTCCGTTGCCTTAATTACGGCACGAACATTATGCAAATGTCAGCCACAGTCTTAAAAGCTTTTATCGCACGCGGTGAAATATGTTGTATGGTTGCACACGAAGCGCCCCCTTCCCCGGTAGTGTGCTGGCGCGGAGACAATACATCCCTTCAGTTTCCTAAGCAAACGATCTACTCCCCATGAGAGAAGCACTGTGCTTCCTCCCAGATGGCGGGGCAAAAATGAGACGGGCTGACCCACACGACATTACTCCAGTCGAGCTCCAGCATAATGCGATTCCTTCCTCCTCTTGCGGTGGGGGGCGACTTTCTTGTCGTTGAAGTACGCAACATGCAAATGTTTTTCACTACGCCGACCGTCCACTCCCTCCATTATATGGCAGAGTGCTTCCTTCTCTCGTTCCGCCTCGTAAAACGGTGGGAGTCGCTAACGACGAGTAGCACGGACCTCTCTCTCTCTCTCTGTCTGTCACATGCACCCCTTGCTGCCCCTTGCCCGTTTTACGCGATGGGTTTCAATGCGCATTAAAATGTAGGTGCCCTAGTGAACGCGGAAAAAAAACTCATCTTGCACATTGTGCCTTCATTAACACAGTTAGTTTTGAGCCGCTATGGAAACTAGAATTTTTTTTCACTCAAAGATGCTCTTCATAAAACCCATCCATGCATTTTCATACGCGTTTCATGCATGACTCTGATACAAAAGCGTCTCGATGACAGCCCTCAGTTGGTCTCTTTACTCCTCCACAATTAGCCATTTCCTATCCTCTCTAACTCTCTGTCTTGGTTCCGGTAAAGGCTTCCTAAACACGCTAATGACATTCTCTTTGTCTCACTTATTGTTTGCCCTTACGGTATCCTCTTCATGTTTGCGTTTCTTTTCACCCCCGTTTTATTCTCTACTACCAGTAAATGCTAATTTCCTGTGAATCCGTTGTTCTTCCCAGTTCAAGCTCCTCAAAAAAATTACTACCTTTCCCATTTCTCAAAGCAAATAAGGCTCGGTTGACGTTTCATGGAGAAAAGGAATATTTCGGTTGCATTCGTAGCTTTAAAAAAATCAGTCCATTACCAGACTGTAACTTCATCCTCGAAGCATAAAAGCTACTTGTCATGCGACTAGCGTCATGAAACTCAGACTAAGTAGACGAGTCTTTAATGGCAGAGGATAAGAGAGTAAGGTTTTAGTAATCGAATTTATATGTTTAAGATTATTTAAATAAACTTGAAGAAAGCAAATTGAATATAGTAGTTGAATATTCGGCTTGTTTAACTCCAGCGCCGGAAGTGTGAAAAACATTTATGTGTCGGAGCGTCGTAAAAAAATCATCGCCGCTGTAATTAGAAAATCTTGACATATTCTAATCTTGAATCTATCACTACTGTTTTGGTATTATTGTCTTTTCTGTATGTTCCAAACTTCATTTCTGTCTTTTCACCATCTTAATATTACGTTGACTGCATCAAGAAAAAGAACTCACCAAGGTCCCTCCACTTTTTCAAAGGAAGTGCGCAGCAGAGAATGTATCGAGCCTGTAAATGTAATTTAAAAACATTAGCTATCATATCTCCTTGATTGCTGACAAGGCGAAATTTTAATTATTAACAAAACTCCCTTTACAAACAGCGCCGTTGCTACCGTGAGGAAATTGCCTCCTTACTTGATCCGCCAATCTTCATTTTTGCTATCATTCCGTCTGCAAATCCCTTCCTCCAATGTTTTATTTTATTGATAATGTAACCTTGATCCAATCGTATTACTTGATTCTGTTCATGCAGAGTAATAAAAGAAGCCCGTGCCAGCGTTGGATTTGGATTCTTATTTCCCTGAATACATGAATGCAGAATGCCCTGGAAAGGATAGATTCCCTGGAAGCCCATCCATTAATCCACCCGCTAAATATTTAGTACTCATTATTAAAGATAGTACTTTGTACTTTTCTACAAAATTGTATAGTAAAATTAAATGCAATAGTTGTAATATAGCATACATCGGCCGGACTGGAAGAAGTTTTATCACGCGTATCATTGAACACGCCAGAAGTTACAGAAATAAGGATTCCACTTCACCTTTTGCTAAACACCTGCTTGATAACAATCACGCGAGCGATTTTATACCAGAAATTTTACACGTTCTTGTAAAAGGCCTGAAAATGGACGCAATTGAACAAATAGAAATTATCAGACAATCCAATAAACTTTGTAATGAGTTATTATTTATTCCGATAAAATTAACCTTTCCCGCCTCACCAGCACTTAATCAACGTGTTTTTCTTTTCCTTCCTCAACCCTGCCCGAATATTTGTTTTTTCCCCTTCCTCCCCCGTAACTACAACAACAATTAACGCATATATAACAAACCTGACGATGCCGTAAATCGATGAAACGCGTCGTACAATAAAAGGTTTGTAGAAAAGTACTAAGTATTTTCATTAATCATGAGTACTAATATATTAAACTTATGCAAAGTGAAGCCTGCCACTGTCAAGTTTATACTATATATTTGTTTGCCACATGACTATTTAATTGATCATTTTAAAATGTCATTTAGGGTTTTTTATCCTACCGGTTGTCTGGTACGCAAAATGGTGAACATGTTCATGGCTAAAATAATAATCAGACTGTGCTAACTTTTTAAGAAGATACACTTTCCCCCTCAGCAAACGTAACACCATAACTTGAGTTGAAACTAACTCCAAGGCAAGACGTGAAACTAAATACATACCTGATAATGTCTATAGATGCTCTGGTTCTGCTCCATATTGTATTGGATACTCACAGCGCACAATGGGTTTCACATGGGCCTGAGTCGTGGTTTCCTATTTTTTGCTTGGCTAATTCACCAATCGAATGCAAATATGCTTAATATGTGCTTGAATTGGATGTATAAACACTAAGCACCTTACAGGCACTGTTTATTGACAATCATCGGTCGTTAATCCTAAGGTTGACTTGGCAACGTCTCTCATCTCCACTCTAATATGAGCGGTTAGCTTGATATATTCATTTTATGTGCGATGCAATCCATATTTGGCATTCTCGGTATTTATTTTCATTCTGTTTTTTTTTTCTTTTATGTATTTCCATTTAATTAAGTCAATAAGAGCAAATTAGTATAAATAGCAGAGTGAGTAAAGTTTTTGTAAAGGTTTGGAGATTCCTCTCTAAAATGAGTTCAAAAAGCTTTTATAGCAATGATATTTTTTAAACATTATTTTTCAGCTATTATCGATAATAGCTGTTTTCAGAAAGTGATTTAGGAAGGATGACGAAATGCAATAGCACCAACACGCTTCTGTGTTCCTCCATTTAATCACCTTCAATGCCTGCAACGAGAGTAATCCACTTTCATTATTCACCATGCAAAGATTTACCTGCATGGGAACGAGTGCGAATCGTTCTGGTACATCACTCTTAGGATGGCTACTCTCTTTCCGTTCGATACATTTTTTTTAAATTTGCGGATCGTAGTTTTGGGGAAGGGATCTGAATATTTGGAGCACAGATGGACGAACATTAAAAAAAAATAATTATATTTTAGATGGATTGAAACTTTTATTTTTTGGAAAATCCGATGCGCGAGTTGAGTTTAATTATACAGACACACACACAAACACACGTGTTAACGCACCCAGCACCAACGCACGCACCAATCCCGAAGCCGGAATGGCTTTTTCTCTCGCTGTCTCTTCCGTTCGGCAATTTTCCACCAACTTCCCATCGCACAAAGTGTTTACACACTGAAACGAATTAATGAAAAATAAACATATGCAAATCAAATGAAAATATAGAAATAGCGAGTGATAAATGCACGTCTAATTAAATATAAACCTCTTTGCTTCCAGTTTGTCCCCCCCCCCTTCCTTCTCCCTCCCTTCCAGCGATAAATTTCCTGCAGCACCTCCTGCCATACTTTTCGTATTCAACGGCTTCCCCCCCCCCCCTCACCCTCCCCTTCTCTCATATTTATCCCCCTTTCCTTCTCTATATTTTCCCCCTTCTGGAATTAAGGTTTAGTTGGGCTCAGTTGATGACTAAAGGTCATTTATTTCACATTTATGTTGATCATGGAAAGAAGCGTCCACATTTGAATAACCTCGACTGAAATTTATCGCCAGAAATTATTAGAATTGAAGAGGCTGGGATTCATCGAGGGAGTAAAAAGAATGTCCTCGGATGTGTAGGAGGAAGAGGTATTTTTGATGGATAGGTAGATAAATTGAGGTTTTGATAAAGTTCCCTAATCTGGGCCCTAAGGCACTTAGATCTGTAAGTACATCGTGACATCCATCTTATTGAGTCAATCAACCCCTGGAGCCCAGAAGCTTTGCCAGAGGCCACCATGTCTCCGGTGGGTAAATCCCAGATATCCTTGGGTTCCGGAAAGGGAGTATCCGGGTAACGATTTCGAGTCCTGGCAATACATGTACATACTACCCCGCAAGCCGCCTCAATAGACGTGTAGCGGGGGAGGTTGGACACCAACCGTTTACATATAAAAAGGAAACGCTCTAATGAAATTTAGCATTTATTAAAGTCCCTTATTGTTCGGGAGAAAAACGAATTCCCATACCTATCCGTTCGCCAAAATATCTCTCTTAAATTATAGTTTCTTTCGGACCTGGAAATATAGTGAGGTTCTAGTATGATGTTCTCCGTGTCGCTCTCAAAGATATCTATTCTCAATTGCTCAAGCAATCTAAGCCTAGCGCGCAGCCTCCGAGTCTCTAGCGGCTCCCAGCCTAATTCGTTTAACATTTGTGTAACGCTGTCTGTACACCCGTAGAAGTTTTTGACGAATCGCGCAGCTTTCCTTTGTATTTTATTAAGTTCTCGGATTAAGTCTTTCTGCACCGGATCCCATATGCTCACTGCATATTCAAGGTGTGGCCTGGCGAGTGCGAAATAGCACCTCTCTTTTACTTTTTCATCCGAAAATCTTCACACAATACGCTTGACGAATCCTAGCTTCTTCAGAGCTCTGCCACAAATATTTCTTATATATGTTCCCCACGATAGATTCGAAGTTATGGTAAAATAGATCAATACAGGACAGATTGGATGTGGTTTTCTTATCCATTTAACACCATATGCATCTCATTGTCTCTGCAATTTCCTTGTTGTACAGTTGCTTTTTCACTCGGTAACGGCCAGTTAACAGCCCTTCCTATTGGGTTACTTCGGTCAAGTTACGCCGTATCTCAATTAAGTCGCGAGTCTGTACGACCTTACTCAGCCAATTTAAATACGCAAAACGAAACTAATTGTAAGTATAAAAGAAAGATGAAAGTATAAAAAGAACTTTGAGGGAACAGTAAGTATTACTCAGCTAATGGGATGGCTAGGTTGAAAGAGACTCAGGTGTTAGAGACTAGGCAATGATTTCCAGAAAAAAATCAGGTTACGCTAGTTTACAATTTTACAAGGCAAGGGTACAATTTTAACCTCAAACTATATCTTTTCTTCTAATTTATTCATGTTTGGTGAATTAAAATTCCTTTATTTCACAGCCAACGTTTTGGCAAATTTATTTCCATCCTCAGGGATAATTGAAAACCATAAAACAAAATTAACAACATAAACAGATGGAAACAGAAAATAACAATTTTTATAACAACTTTGGTGATAATTACACTGTACATTTTTTTATCGGAAACACTAATTTAACAAATATCAACAAACCTGTGAAATTTAAATACACTAAAATAATATCAACCATTCCAATTTACAGGGTAAATATAAACAGTTTCTTAGCAACAAGAGAACACACCAGATTACACCAAACATATACGTGGTCAATAAATTATACGTGGTAAAAAAAAATAATTCTCAAACTATATATATAGACTAATAGAAGTGGCAACATAAAAAAGATACACTGGCGATCTCATGAGCTGAAAAACATTACATACTCCTATGCTCCATTTATGGCCGCAATCAAAACCGATTGAGACATTGCTACTTCACAAACACATCTGTTTCTTCGTCTTTGCTCTCTTTCAATTTCTTCTCTCTGCCGTACGTCTTTGCCGCAGCTCGCAAATCAGGAATTCTACTTTTTTTTAGACAATTTCTTCTCGTAAACCAAACTTATGAACATATGCATGCATTTAAAAGATGCTAGGGAGATACTGCTAATATTAGTTGTAGTATTGATTCGGGGAGGAGGCCGACTACAGAGTTAATTCCCTCCCGCCATTGCCGGAGTCATAACCAGGATCCCCGGGATGCGAGAAGAGTGGTCTCACAGACCGTAGGGAACTGATTTTGTTCCATTCCTTAAAACATGGAATATTTCTTAAAAAATCGTTTAAGGCAGTGGTCGGCAAACTCATTAGTCAACAGAGCCAAATATCAACAGTACAATGATTGAAATTTCTTTTGAGAGCCAAATTTTTAAACTGATATATAGATCGGTAATTTGTTATTAACTTAATTAGGGTACTCCTAAGCTGGCCTATGCTAAAAACGGGCTCAATCTTATTGAGGTACTTTCGTTGAGGTTGGCCCCTTCCAACTCTCCCATCCACACTTTTAAATTCGAATTAAGTATGTAAAAATAGAAATAAGAAAACCAGTCATCATTAAATTTCAATCGCACTGTATGCACGTGCGAGTCCACACGTGGTATTTTGTGGAAGAGCCACACTCAAGGGGCCAAAGAGCCACTTGTGGCTCGCGAGCCACGGTTTGTCGACCACTGGTTTTTGGAATTAAATACAGAGGTAGAAACCTACGCAAACAATTTTATAAATAAAAGTGAATAACTGGACTTATTTATAGTGGTATTGGCTGGAAACATATATAACAATATAATCGTCTGCTCGGGTTACTAAAGGTTATCATTTAATGTTCTATCTTCATTTGGTCTTTTACATTCTTATTGTTACATTTTTGACAAGGCATGTTCTCTTGGAAGGAAGAATTTTTCCAACTAAATTATAAATAAAAACGTGAAATGTCTCTTTTGTTTTGTCTTGATGAAGTCGTGAGCCAGCCTCCGTAAATTGAATCCTCTCCGTTTATTTCTCGCCCTCTTGGTTTACTCATTTAAATTTAAGCTCTTTCGCCTCTTAATTCTAAATGTGTCCAAAAATAAACGTCTTATACTCTGCAAGAATAACAAAGCATCGTTTCTCGGAATTCCGAGACAATTATTCCGGAGTGTCTCTGAAATCGTTTACGGAACTTACTGATGGAGTGAGCCTGGTCGTTTTCACTGAGGAATCTCAGCGATTCCACTCACCAGGGTGTGGTCGCCATGAAGGGACTATCCGAGATTCTCAGTATCGGCTTTTCTTGAATGAATAGGAGTAAGCCAGAGTGGAGACACTTTCAGGACCGTCGGAATTCTCGGGGGGAGGTAAAGAAGGGTCCAGAGGGGGCAGGGACTCATGGAAACCGACTCCAACTCATCTCTCCTCCCACAGGATCCCTAACCAGCATCGCCCCATCCACACTTCAAAATATGGAGTTGTGCATCAAAGTCCATGTCTCGCGATCAAACTGTCTCCAACCAGTTTTCCCACCGCAACAAGATCTTAGCCTTTCTTACCCAAATATTTCCTCGGAAGTAACCTGGAGGATGAAAATGCACATAGAAAATTTGTTCATAATTTTGGTCGAAAAGAGTGTAGTACTTAATCTTTCTGAAATATCCGTCCTTATGTGTTTTTTTCAATTAATTATCTAGTGTCTGTTTGACGACCCTCATCGTCATGGTTATTGAGGATTCATTCGGCTATTTTGGAACATTTTTAATACATTGTATGTGCATTGAAAGCAGTTGTATTTATTTATTTCAAATTTATATCTTTGACTGGAATCAGTGTATTTTCGGAATAACGCTCTAGGGCAGTGGTTCCCAACCGGTATGCCGCGGAACTTTAGGGTGCCGGAAAAACAGCTAGGAGTGACGCAATATTATTGCGGGAAAACGAAAAATGTTTAGTATGACCAGCGTATGAATTGATTACTCTCACGCTCGACAGATGGCGACAGGAATCAAGGAACTTCCTCAAACCTGACTCCAGGAGTATGCTATACCGTATTATATAATGGCTAGTGATTTTACTATTACCTTGCTTAAAAACATATAAAACGAAATTGAGGAAGTATTAATTTGAATGCGAAGTCAAAATTATTCCTCGTGTATATTCCACTTTAATGAATTAATATTTTTTAATTAAAAAAATCTAAGAAGGTTTTCCAAACATTTTAACATCAGTCTATAGAGTGCCACAAACTTAAAAGGGTGAAAACTTCTCTAGGGATAGGTGGTAGGGAAATATGTTCTGGTGCCCGACTCCAGTCTCTTTCAGTCCACTGGATCAACCAAGCTCCGTTGAGAGATGAATTCGTTCCCTTTATCATCGCTGTCATCACCTTTATCTTTCCAGCCGCCCTCGTCTCAACGGACACTCTTCCCCCCTCTGCCCAACCCCTGTTAACCCCACTCCATCCTCCCACATCCTCCAATCCCTGCTGTACTGAATTCCACTGTTACCCTAAACCACTCGTCCACCTCATCAACACCCAATCCACATCTCCGTACTCGGCGTCGAGTTTAACTCTCGAAACAATTTCGGATCTGCAAGTGGAGTATGGGGATGAAATCTCACTCCCACTTCTATGAAGATTAGAAGGAAGTTACCAGCCCCGCGTTGGGCGCCAAAATGTAACCTGCTCCCTTGGTCACTTCATTTATTTTTCAGATGTCTACTTTTTATTGTCCACAGTTACTTTCGTACCTTTACCATCCCAAACAGTTTTACGATCCGGAGAGTCACAAGGTGTGGTCTTTGCATCATGCAAAAATACACAAATAGAATAAAATAGAATATAATAGAGTAGAATGGAATGGAATGGAATAGAATGGAATAGAATGGAATAGAATGGAATATAATGGAATAGAATGGAATAGAATGGGATAGAATGGGATAGAATGGGATAGAATGGGATAGAATGGGATAGAATGGGATAGAATGGGATAGAATGGGATAGAATGGGATAGAATGGGATAGAATGGGATAGAATGGGATAGAATGGGATAGAATGGGATAGAATGGAATAGAATGGAATAGAATGGAATAGAATGGAATAAAATGGAATAGAATGGACTAGAATGGAATAGAATGGAATAGCATGGAATAGAATGGAATGGAATAGAATAGAATTTTTATTTCAATCTATTATTACAAAAACCATAAATGGGTAACCCCCTAAGGAATAGACCTGTATTGGGGCTAATATGTTATCCATGCAAAAATGCTAACGAAATATACATAAGTAGAATTGTGCACAAACAAATATTTATAGAATCCTGTGAAAATTATGACAATAATAGGGGAATTGACGCAACGATAAAACACCGATAGCAGTGGCTATGAGTTAGATAGATACATACATGATTATCTGTTGCAGAACATTAACAGTAAAAGATTTTCAAAAGCTTTCATTTTTTAACAATTAATTCAGTATTTATTACATGAATGTTACAGAAAAATACCTCTATATTTTTTCTAAAAAGTAGCCAGGATTTTATTTCATAAAGAAACTTTCGGATGTTTTTTTCTTCCTTGATGTATGTCGGAAGGGCATTAAATATTTTTCTTGAGATATATAAAAAACATCTTTGGTCAGATTGGCTTTTGTTAAAGAAACATCATTTCTTTGACGCAAACTGATGATGTGTGACTTAGGTAACAAATTTGCTTCGTCACCACTTCTTAAATAAAAAGTTTTTAGTACTTTATAAAAAAACAAGTATCTGAGAGGCAATATTTTCACACAAATAAACATATCACTCACTTTAAAATGTCAAAATAACAAATTTATTTCTTTAATTAATATATAGTTAAAAGAATTATTGGTGCCAGAATCGGTTATGTTTGCTATTCAAATACAATCAAAAATATCTTGCCTTACAAACAATCGACGTGACTTGATATAAGGAACTCTTCCTGTTTTATTCCATCCCTTTCTCTGGTCGAAGATCAACCCTCGTGGTTACTTCCTGTTACTTCCTGTCCTTCGCCATCTCTAGTCACCAACTACCTATTTCTGAAGTCTCTTCTCCCCGTATAGTCTTCCTTATTGATTCTTTTACTCATCAGCAATGCTTTAATTTCGGTATAGTATTTATGAATATGAGGGTTTAAACTATTTATTGCAATATCTATGCGTTAGAATTTTAAATCTCCTGCTTTTTGATATTTACTTTAACGTACTAGTGGAATTTAATTATGGTTATTACAAATTAAGTGGTTAATTAGGTCGTATCTAGGGCTTAGTAATGACTTTACTGTACAGCATTAATTAATCACAGAATTAGAAGAGAGTCGGTTTTTCGCCTCTTTTCACCAATTAATGCGTCGTGCATACGAAGATTGAGCGTTGGTCCCATCTCCTTTCGGACGTCCGTAATCAGTTGAGGTACTACATCAAAACTCTGGGGACGAAAATCAATTTATCCAGAAAGATGTCACTTTGGCTTTCCCGTTATGACGTCACGCACCACGTATTTGCTCTGGGGATAACTTTCTCCGCTTTGGGCTTAGCTAGTCAAAACATGATCTAATGTTTACCCTCACCAATAATGAGTATGACGTCAAATTAAGGAGGGTGATATTGGGAAAAGGAAAGGTGGATATCGTAAATATCAATGATCAATTATTGAAAGATCTTTCCATAAATAAAAGATGGGCCAAGACGGATATTTTTTTGCCAAAATACTTTATTTCTTGAACGCAGTGGCTTATTAATGAAGAAATGTTGGCTCTAAAGAATACACGAATTGCTCCGATGGAGATACACATTTAAAAATAGGTTTTTACTTTATTTCTTAATCACTAGTGATCTCTTTCTCGGACCGTGTTTCGATGTTTAAACATGTTTTTGGAACTGTTTCACGTCAACATAAAAAAACTAACACATCTAATTCCATGGCGAGACCTTGAGCATCCAGCACGGGAGAAGACACGTTAATTTTCCCAAATATTAATCTGGATATATCCCAAAAGCAAACATTAAAATTGATACTTAATTACAATTTTCACCGAAACATGTGCATCACTGTTACCCATGGAGGTTAATCAATAAGGATTGAATCCCGGTAACGATGGGACCCCGCCCACAAGGGTGGGTGTCGAGCCCGGCAACGGGGGAGGCAAGACCTTCGTGGTAGTCATAACATGAAATCCTTGCGCAACTAATTCACCAGAGGCTACAAGGAATACAATAGAGAAGAAGAAGAAAATTATGAAGAGGAGGTAATAAGCAGTGAAAATAGGAACTAGAAACGTTAGGATAATGTTTATCCATATAGATAGATAGATAAACGTCTTTATTGGTGCAAGATTGAGACTTTAAAAATCCCTTCTTCCACCTAAACCTTCGTCAGTGTATGAGCCAGTGAACATGACAAACACTGCAATATATAAATCAAAAGTTGAGGGGTGGGAAACTAGAAAATTTTAAACAGTAAATGGAAAAAGGAAAAATAGATGCGTTGGGGCTGTACGATGTAAGATGGAGGGATATAGGAGACAATTGTAGTGATAGTTACAGTGTAATCTAAAAAACAGTAGGGGGTAGTGAGTTCTATATCTTTTAGTCAACGTAGGGAAGCAATTATTTTGTATGAAAATCTGGGGAAGAGTGTAATAAACATTGAGTAGATGAGTGATAGGAAATTAGTGGTTGAAATAAAGGCCCACTTGACGAATTTCGTATTAGTCCTGGAGTACATGCCTACACGTAACCATAGGCAGGAAGAGGTGGACACAGAGGTGGACAATGAGACAAGTCCCGAGCGAGAAAAAATTGACAGTGATGGGCGACTGGAATGCAGTGGTGGATAAAGTGGGGATTATATAAACAGAAGAAATAAATTAGTAGCAACAAACGCTTAGTTTAAACCTCACCCCAGAAAAAGGTACACATGGTTAATGCGGGAGGATACAGAGAAATTGATTAAATCATGGTAATACAGAAGTTTGGGAACATTGTCAAAAGCAGGTATCTGGGAACGGGTGCGCACTCAAATCTAAAATTTTATTGCGATGAAACGTGATGATTTATTCAAAAAGCTTTTAAAAAATAGGAGGATGAATAAGTGGAAAATAGAAGCAATGAGACGGTTGAAAAAGAGGGAATACAAAGAATGGAGCTTGAGGAAAGAAATAAATACCCCGCGAAGGAAATGGAAAAAAATAGGAAAGTAAAGATAAACAGGATAGTAAACGTGGGAGAGAAAAGAGTAGGATAAATATAAACTGGAAGGATAAAAACAGTGGGTTATTGAAGAAATAATTAGGAAAATTGGAAAGAGAAGAAAGTGGAAAAACACAAACGATGCCAAAAGTTAAAGACAAGACAGGATAGGCATTAATATAGAAGAAATGTATCCAAGATAGTGGGGAGAATAGGTGAAGGAGTTATATGACAGCGGTTAAAAGACCTGTGGACCTAGATATGGAGTTTAAGAGAACGATAGATAAGGATAAACTCGGACTGAAAATACTCGATAGGGAAATAGATAAGGCAATACGAGAGATGAAGGCAAGAAAGCTGTGTAAGTAGTTAACACACCTTGGTAGTTATAAATGAAATTAATTAGTGAAAGAAGACGATCTGTTTTAGAACTTATTCTTAGGATCTACGGAGAAGGAGTATGACCAGAGGACTTCGATAAAACAGTCTGGATAGGTACCTATTCTAAAGAAAATGAAAGCGTCAGAGTGCGAGGAGCATGAAAAAATTAGCTGAATTTCGCACGCGACGAAGTTTTGCTTAGAATAACTAATAATAGTTAGGAGATTGGAGCATATTATTACTTGGGCAATTACCAGTTTGTAATCCGGAATGACAGAGCAACTCGAGATGCGATTACGGTGATGAGAACACTTTTTTTTAAAGAAACTTAGAGTATAATGTGGATGTTTCTCCTTATTTGATTTTAAGGTGTTTGGCAGAGTAAATTGGGAAAAGTTAATGCAGATAATCATGAAAATAGGAGTATACTTGCGGAATAAGAGACTCACCCGAAACCTACGTATGGACCAGAGGGCCCAGGTGAGGGTGACTGATGGAGAATCAGAGTGGGCAGCTGAAGGGCATGTGGTAAGCCAAGTGTGCCTGTTGTCACCTTTGCTTTTTAACATATTTACCTAGGAAATATTGAGTGAGACATGGGAAGAGTTAAATTTGGAAATAAAAGTAGAAGGCCTGCTGATAAAATCGGTTACATTTGTAGGGGAGAATGTTGAGCAAGCGGGGAAGAAGAAGAAGAAAGAGAATATGTTTTTTGGAGGGAATAAGAAAGGGTAGAGCATATGCTGAGATGAAGAAATAAATATAAATGGTAGACAAGGCCCTGCATATGTAAAAATCTTCAGGATGATTTTACTCAATTCAATTGAACCTATCTTAACTGATAGATCATTTCACCTAAAAATCTTATTATTATGTGTATCACGCGCTTACGTAGACGTTGAGCGTAGGAATGTATAAGTCATTTAAGAAAGGAAACTGACGTGTTAAATCACCAAATGCTCATAAAGACGCGTAAATCGTGAATTTAAGGATTGAACTGAGAAAAGCACATTTCACCCAGCATTTACAAGTCTTGATTACATCTCCTACAATCCAACAACGCTTCATCCACTCAACCTGCCTCTGGGAAATATTTCGCTATGAATAAATAAGAGCGTAAAACCTTCCCTGTCAATAGAAGGTTCACGGGGCACCTCATTTTTTGGTTCTAGGTAATAGTGATATTTTTATAAATATACCGAAGAATATTATTACTGAAGCAGGACTCCTTTAATTTACCCCAGAAGCCATAGGCACACTTTTGTTCATAGCAGAAGCACATTTATTATACCTAGTCCTCAGATTGCTTCGTATGCCACTTCATGCATACATTGGCTTGATTTTGACGTACAGTCTAGGTTATCATCTTCAATATTTCCAATTTTAGTGTTTCTATGATTCTTTTTGCCAACATTCGTGAATCAGAAAGAATTGTAACGCATGCATATTTTCTTTTAATCCTCCTCAGGTTTCCGATGCATTCTTATTTTATAATTCGTCTACATTTTTTTTAACACTCAGTTTAATATCCCTGATTCACTAAATAGGCACTTTCTCTCGTTCCAATGGCAGCGGTATAATCCTCGCGAAAATAATGAGCTCTCCTGTCCACTTTCACATCTCTATGCAATTCGTTGTTTTCATCGGAATCTGATAAAAATCTTCTTTAAAAAAAATAGAGAAAAAAAAGAAGAAGGGGAGCAAACGTGGTCATTAATCTTTTTTGCCCAACACTACCCACTCTCTTCCGTATCTCGCCATACCCCTTCATGTAAACGGTTGGGTCGTCAAATTTTCAGGATTGGGTATTCGCAAGGAGGATTGGTATTGGTAGAGGAGCCGAACACACGCATATTATATATTTATATTATATAGAGGGTGTAAATTCACACCCTCATTCTTTAATTTATTTCTCCTGAAGGATGCGGGAGAAGGGGTCGATATGTGGGAGAGGGTGCAAAGGGCGACAGGGGTCAACGCCAGAACCCCTTGCCCCTTTTTCTCCTCGCTCCCCTCGTTCCCTAAATCTTTCTCTCATCCTAACGCCATCTCTGGACATAAATGGGATTATAGCGCCAGTTTAATGAATGCCATCACAAAGGTTATTTCAAATCCCCTCTCCCATGCTCACACCTCTGCTCAACTTAAGACGCGTTTTCGACCTTTCGCGGCAAAGATTTGCGACTTGCTCGAATAAAATAACTGCAATTTACGAGTTTATCTCTCGAAACCGGAACTGTTAAATCAAAAAGAACGGAGAAAGGTGTAGTGGAGTACTTAACCCGGGATTGGCGAATAAGTTTTCATAATTTATCAAGATCAATCCATGGCTTCCTTCTCTAAAAAAAGTATTCTCTCACCTATGTCACTCAAATCTTGAAGTACTGAAGTGGATATTCTCTGGAATTATTATTTAAAAGCCTTTGTCCTTTTTTTAGTAGGGACTTGTTATACTGATGTAAAATTTATTGTTGATATTACGTTTTTCTCAGGTTTTTTTTTAATTCCAAAGTTGTATTTTACAGTGATGAAGGGATCGAATATTCCCTGCCCTTTCTTCTTGAAAAAAAGGCTGCTGGTTTGTTCGATATCATTGAATATAATTTGCCTTGCACAACAGAATCATGTTTGTGAAATGGACTTGGGGATTTGCAAAGATTATAGAGATTAGTTTTAGTCGAATATATCTTCTATGTCAGATCAAGGAGAGTTAGTATACAATAATGCTTAAAGTAATAGCAATACGTTTAGACGAAATTCTTTTAGACAAAATATTTTTGATTAGGTATTTAATTCTCTGGAAAATCATGCTCACAGGGTCATGACTGGAAATTGAAAAGGAGATTCAAGTGAGCTCGCACTCATTTGCCTCCTAGTACTTCAGTTCTTAAACTATTTATGCCCTGCCTTGGTGGAGTGGAGAGAGAAACATAATGGAATATCTAGGGTCCGGATCATAATTTTCTACCGTAGATACATATGTTGGTAGAGGAAAACATACATGTGAAATGAAAGCTGTAACTTAGTAATTCCACATTAAATTAATTAACAACCTAGGTTTCGAATTATTAAGTCATCATCAGGTACATGCATAAGAAAACTGCTCAAATATATAGTTACAATGTGGGTGAAAGCCGGTGAAGGAGGGATGAAGGAGGGGAGGGGGAGGGAAGGGAGTGGAAGGTTATTGGTGGGTTGGAAAGGGATGGGGTGACTCGGGGGAAGAAAGGAAGGGGTGCTGTGCGAGGAAAGGATTACCCAATGAATGGTTAACCTCTAGTGGAAGAGCGGAATGTCTAGAAGTGGGGAAGAAAGGATTACCCAATGAGGGGTTGGAGAGCATTAGTGGTGGAAGAGCGGAAGGTCTAGGAGTGGGAGGACTACAAATGTTTATTTACATTGTTTTCATTAACAAGTTATAAACTCTCCAATGGTCGTAATAAATGTTATTACGGCAATAGGAGATCGGATGTAAGTGCCATTACGGCCATTAGAGATTTCATAACTTGTCACTTTAAAAGGTCGTAGAGTTCAAGTTCCCTAGATTTTAATGTTTTCATTGCTACGGACACTTTTAAAAATTTCCAAAGGTTCCAATCAATCCAGCTTACGAACTTTGTTCGTTACATGTTCTAAAATATGCTTTGCAAAGAGTGAAGCCATATTCTTGTTCTTTACACTTATCTCATGTTCCTTCACCCGTTCCTTGAGCTTTCGTCCTGTTTGTCCGATGTACACTGCAGAGCACTCACACTTCAGCTTACACTCTTTTTTCGTTGATTGGAATATTGTCCTTAACCCGTGATAACATGTTATGCAGGTTGCGTTTATTATAAAAGGCAATTTTCAAAGGCGGGTTCTATATTTAGGAAACATATCCACGAAGGTAAGCAGCAAAACTTCCAAGGAAACAATGCACCTGATGATGACTTCATAAGTCGTAACCTATGTCTTAAATAAGTTTCATCTGGAATATTACTAAGCTACAGCTTTCACTTCACTATGTTGAGCATGGCATGGTCAGTCTAAAACATATTCCTCTGGTGGTACGCGTCACTGAAAAGTGGTAGTGGTGAATTAACTTCCACTGTGGAGTTTTTGTAGCATTATATTCTCATTTCATTCCTTTTTGGTTAAATAATCCCAACGAGTAAAAAAGAGACGCACTCACTTTAACATTGAAAAGTTTATCAAGACGCCATGCGAATGAATCAGAAATTTTTACTTTCTGCTTGTCAAGTCGCAACATCTATAAATAATAACATGCATGACGTTCCTGTTCAAATTCTCGTAAAACATAGTGGGACCATTAGTAGTTAATCAAGTCTCCTTCTATGAATTTAAAGCTCCTATTTTACGTATCGCATCGCACACATCGCGCGCATCAAATTCTCATCGCTGGCTTTTAACGCATGGCCACGCATCGGAATACGTTTTGTCAGAAGAGAAAATGGCAAAACTCTATTACGCGAAAATCAAGTAGAATTTTCGGCACGCAAGGGAAACCGATAATCAGGTTTATATCCTCTTATAACTCGGCCGTTATTGACCTGCACATAAATTCGCACTCGCTTCCTCTATATTTGTCACGGTCATTCCAATATTTCCAACGCCGTTAACCTCATCCGTTTTCACAAAAAACCCTTGCAACGGAGCAATAAGAGTTTAATTGCCGTATCCCATACGGGAGGAGAGGAACATAACTACGCAAAGGGTGAATTCCATGTGCAAAGAGATCGTGGTAATTTATCTCCAATTTATAACAAATATGGAATACAGGTGCCTGAAATTCGGTTGGAAAATTAGCTCAATCAGGAATCCACGGAGTGGGGAAATATTTTGGCTCTTCCAAATTAATCTAATCAGTAAGAACGGAGCGGCAGCGATGTAGACATGCTTTCGAATAGGTTTAAATGTTACGATTAACCTTTTTGTGATATTTTCAAAGTTTTTCGAATTCGGCCAGCTATTTGGTTATTCATTCGTAGTGGAAATTTGGATATTGAGTTAGCGTAACAACTGTTGTGTCTGATTTGAGGGTGACTACGCGTTTGATGCAAATTGAACTTCGGAGAGTCTAGAGTTATGGAGATGAGGCCATGACGATTGAAGTAGGCTAAGAGACGGTTGCATCTACAGTAAGAATATTTGGCGGGCGTTCTTAGTCATCAAATTTAGTCTGTATTTCTTAATTTTATTATTGTTGCTCTTTAATCCACGTGCAAGTAGTTTGATGTAGTATAATGCACGGCAGTAGCTCTGAGATTTATACCTCCCCTGATACATACATTCATGCTGTAAGAAACTACCTGATAATTTTTACATTTTTTGCAATATTATAGGGTGAACAAGGTAAAGGATGTATAATTTAAACGGGGTTTTAATTCAGAAATTATCAAAGAAATAATTTGCTGCAATGGAATTGTATTAGGTGCTGAACAACCGTTGTTCTTGATGGATCCATGAACTCTCAACCATATCTACACTTGCTTCTTACCTTCGACCTGATTGAATCTCCGCAGTAGAGAGAACTATTTCGTCTATTTATTTACAGCTAATTAGAGATAGAAGAACTGTTGCACGTGTTATTCTACGAAGTAATTAAATATTTAGAACCCTCTGCCGACATCAGAGCTTTTTGTCTCTTGCTACATTCCAATGTTGTAGTTTTTTCAGTACTCGTTAATGTTCTTTACTTAGATATATAAAACATGCATTATTGGCGTGGAAATGCATTAGAAATAAACCATTCCAACATTAAGATAAAAGTAGCTTCAAAGTTCCACAGTAAAAAAGTATAGCGCAATTAAAATTGAATGACAACAAACTCAGTGGAGTGGTCATAAGCAATTGGACTGTAAATTCATGAAACTAAGCTGAAAATCCCTTGATACAACATTTATGGAAGAACTAAAATATACACTATTGGTTGTCTAAGATAATTATAACATAGTTTTTCCACATAGATTTAATTACAACAAGACGACCTAGGTTTCGACGAAGCTCGTCATCTCCAGGTACATCAGTAGGGGAAGACATATTGGGAACTTGACTTTAGTTTCTTGTCTTCTCCAAGTTACTGAAGTCAAGTTTCCAATATTTCTTCCCCTTATAATGTACCTGATGACGACGAGCTTCGTCGAAACCTATGTCGTATTCTAGAAATTAAATCTATGCGGAAAAACTAAGTTATACATATCATTTACAATGCTAAGCAATATCCAAGAAGTCACGCCCCAGACAACGGATTGTACACTATTGTCCTAAAACTTTAAATGCATTTAGATTGTCTGTCTGCTGAGTCGGGCAACATTTCAGAGTCGAGTCGGACACAAGTCAGTCAAGTGGTCTGTCCCTGAAGACGCTCGCGGGAACGCCAGGTATAGGTATAGTGAAACTTGGTGGCACTCGGCAGCAGAGAGTCTGATGTCATTGAGAATTAATCAAGCGTTAATGGTTGGACAGATGTACAGAGGGACATCCGCAAAGACATCTGAAGGGACCCTCAGCTCCTTTGTCCCACCTTTGTTGTATACTTTACTCTCCCAGACGTCGAGCTTCGCCCACGTGACTGCCATCAAGTTCCGCTACACCTATAGTTGCTGCTTCGTTACGTGCTCCCAACGCATCGCCACTCGAAGTCAATCTAGTCAAACTCGTTGTCAAAATATGTTACGAAAGTCATTGAAAAGAGTAACAGTGACATATTTCATATTAAAGATACATTTATGTGTTTCGTCTACACCTAAATTGCTTTTTTCAACGTACATACAAACAAACTTGAAATAGCCGCGAGCTACAACTGGGTGAGCAGTGACAGATGAAAAAGTTCTTACTACCATGGAAGAAGGATCATCCTGGATCCATCTTCATCTTTTATTTTGTGATGTGAAAATCAATAAAAAGTTACAGTACGTAAGATGCGCGGAACGGCAGTGTAGTTTAGATATTCCGAGAGCTAAAAATGTATAAACTACTCCACCCTTGAGTATTGAGTCCTTGATGTAATCAGGCATGCACATCTATGAAAGAAACTGTGTATTCTTGAAGAAAATATGTCAAAAAATTATATAGCACCTGCAATTGTAATCATGCAGCTGTGGTCACGAGTTCATAGAAATTTTCATTTTGAATTAAAAGGTTTAACTTCGTTTTTTCCGCGTTAAATGTGGAAAAAACAATGTGTAACAGTTTTATTCAAAATGAACAGCAAGTTCCATTAAGTTACGTGGGAAATCACCAACTTTAATTTCTAGAACTTTTGCTTTCTCAAGTTTCTTCGATTGCTTTATTTGATCTCAATAGTCAACGTTTCCGGAATTGAAAAATAAGCAGTTCAAGTCGATCGTTACGTGAAAATTAAAGCAATTATACACACTTTTTATATTCTTAATTTTTGTTTTCACTTGCCAACCGATTAATATGTAAAGTTTGGGATTTTTCTTACACTGTACACACTGTCTCTACACACTGTAGTAAAAATATTGTCAATTACGCATTACGATTGGTTACTTGCTTGTAAGCTGAGCTGAATCACGTCGCGATTTAGTACGAGCGTGCCGAAAAATAACCAACCGATTCCAGGTTTTTCATGGGAATACGAGGTGTGTAAAACTTCAATGTGGTAAAATGTCGCTGAAAATTACATCTACGTCTACATCTACAAAATACCCTGCAAGCCACCTCAGGGGTGTGTGGCAGGGGGTGAATAATCACCAACATGCATTACACTATACCGTGCGGTGTGCATGTGGCGGTCCGCTTGCATGCTGCATTTTGGTGACTTGTCACCCCCTGCCAAACACCCTAGAGGTGGCTCGCAGGGTAATATGTAGATGTAGATGTAGATACCCTAAAGTTAGTGCAACTACGACTAATTATGCATTAGCATAAATCGCTAATGCTTGTCACGAGGCGAAGCCTCACAAGCATGCAACACTACACTACAGATGTCATCAAAATGGAGAGTGACCGTCAATATACATGCATTCTACAACTACACAGATGGACAGGGACTCAAGACCCATGTAGAAAACATGATAGGCGTGCTGTTAGTATGTACTAGGTAACAGATAAGGATTCAAGTATTAGGAGTACTACTACTACTAAGAGCTACACTACCTAACGACAAACCTAGATAAAAGTCTCATGGCAGCTATTATGGTCCCTTATCGTTCGTGGGAAAAAAGACATCTTAAATCTATCCGTTCTGCAGTCTAGTTCCCTAATTTTACTCTCATGATCTGATCTACCGTAGTATGTCGGATTTCGTAAAATATTATCAACGTCGTCAGAGAATAGACCAGTTTGGAACTTACATAATAGGTTGAGTCTAAATTTTAATCGACGGTCTGAAAGCTTTTCCCATCCCAGTTGCTGCAAAAGGTCAGTAACACTAACGAGATTATCATTACGGCCTTTAACATATCTTGCCGATCTTTGCTGCACG
The DNA here is from genome assembly GCA_963573305.1 of Pyrrhosoma nymphula. Lineage (NCBI taxonomy): Eukaryota > Metazoa > Arthropoda > Insecta > Odonata > Coenagrionidae > Pyrrhosoma > Pyrrhosoma nymphula. The sequence goes on along the minus strand of OY754330.1, from coordinate 18,284,048 downwards.
CGTTCTAACTCAGTTTCCAAGCCTATCTCATAAGGATCCCAAATACTGGCGGCATATTCTAAGTGGGGTCTAACGAGGGAGAAGTAGCTGATTTCCCTAACTTTATCGTCGCACTTGCCAAGTACTCTTTTAACAAATCCCAATTTACGATTAGCTTGACCGGTAATTTCTCGAATATGTTTACTCCACGATAGATCATTAGTCAGTTTAACTCAGAGGTACTTAACTGATTCTACGGTGTCTAATTTTATGTTGTTTATGCAATAGCTGTTACATTACGATGTTGTAAAAATAAAATTCTTCAGATGAATAACTTAGCAGTGATTGGTGTAAATCATATCGCCAATGCATTAGATTTAAAAGAATATGCCGTTGAGTATGAAAAAAGAAGAGTGAACAAAGATTTTTTTGGAATTTCGCAATGCGTATCTATCAGAACAAAACATAGGTATTTATATATAAAAATATACTCATTATAATGAAATAACTTCAAATTTGCTTTAAATAATAGGCAGGTAATAAATTAAAATGATATTATTAGCTGGATGTGAACGCGAATTCCGCGAACAAGTGTTCCAAATAGGTGAAATTTTCAATCGGAAAATTAGACCTTGAAATACAATGCGATGTAATTTAACTCTGATAGATAAATCCATTAGGTATATAAATGAAAAGTGAGAAAATGTGTGGCGAGAATCATATAACACTCAGTAGAAAAAGAAAGAATCGCAACGGACGAATTTAGTCGCCATCCCCACCAAGAAGCACATAGTTAAGCAGCTCGAGACTATAGTCGTGCTCCCCACCTAGGGAGCGACTTACATTTGCAACTATAGTCGCTTACCCCACTTAAGGGTTTAAATGTTCCCTTTTCTTTTCTGGTGCCTATAAATCCATCCATTACTCAAAATATTCGTTAAAACCAGTTGGTAGCTCTGACTGCCAGCCGACATGACAGTGGTGACCTCTTCTTTTGTAGCAACCGCGTTACGCTCAAACAAAGTTGAAGCCCTATTCCACCCCTTCGCTTTTCCTACCCCCACCCCAACCGAATACACCCGCGAATTCCCCAAAGTGAATCCCTTGAACGCGCAGTATTCCAATTATCTACACATGGTGTCGGTCGAATGCTGTTTCCGCTTGCTATATTTTTTTCTGTGGGACACGGTACCTACTTCAAACACTCTACAGACGAGAGGGGATGCACGTGGTGGGCTGGAACCTTTTGCCTCGCTCTTGTCCATCAAAGTTTCAACTTTTCTTTTTGAAAGGAAGGAATCCTTTGTATCTTGCTGTTTTTATTTATGTTTTATCTCTTGGAGTGACACGGGACCCTGCGTGTACCGGTCATCGTGAAAGCGTCTAAAACGCTTCCGCGTCCGGTGATAGATTTTTGAGTGGCAATCGAACATGACCGGTAGGTTCAAAAAAATTAAAACTTGGTTTGGTTAAAACATGTAGCGAGATAATAATATGAGATAAAGAGAAAGAAGGAGATGGGTCGGGTGACCAAGAGGAAGGAGATGAGGCTGAAGTTGCAACGTGTGTGGCGCATTTCATAAGGTACTTTTAAGGTGGTTCTACCGTAAAATTACTTAAATTTCATTTTATTCATATTCTGTCTACTTATAGAAAACGTTGACCTCTATCTGATATGAACAACAAAATAATACCTTTCCGCGCTATTTTATTCTATGATTGAACTTGAAATTGCATGGTGTTCAATGGGGGAATGAGAGAAAAACGGGGAAAAATAGTATTTTCCATAAAATACAAATGCCATTTGTGCGGAAAACTATAAGAAGGAAATAATCCAGAGAAATTGAATAAATATGTAATTTAGGCATCTTACCACCTTATATTTTTAATTATTAAGGAATTACTGCCATAATTGAAATAAACTCGATCGTATCTTAAGGAGGTTCCACCGCGACTGTGTGAGTCAAAAAAAATACTAAATTCCACATTTTTGATATTTTGTTTAAAAAATCCTGCTTTCGCTGAAGAAATGCGTTGCCTATAGAAACCCAAAAGTAAGGTAGAAAAAAATGCGGTTTATTCCACGAATGTATTTTAAATTAGCACTTTTTTCCAGCCATTTTGACTTCAATTATGGCTAATGAATTCAAAAAAGATATGGTAATTTTTTACAGATTTTTATTTCAAGTCGACCGGTTTCGTCGCATAGGCGACGTCATCAGGTACATGAATATGGCAAGTGGCAGAATATATACAATTTTTAAGGGGGGGGGAAGAGGAGGGAGAGGGGAGGGGGGTGGAAGAGGAGGCAGTGGTAAGGGGTGGGGGTTGGTGTGTGAGGGAGCGTGGATGACTCGATGGGAGGGGGGTGGGGTGGTGGATGTAGGCTAAGTGGACGCTTGGTCAGGTACGCTGTTCACAGCAGGGGTTGGGGCGTCAGGTATTGAGAGTCACGGGAATATCCAAGAGGGGGGAACGGCTCACAAAAATGTTCTCGTTAGCAATTTTTCCTGCCTTCAATTGCTTCCTAATCTCCAGCTCCTCCAAACAGTCCATTCTTCTTCCCTTTTTCTTTAGGTGAAGAATCTCCGGGACAATGTCACTCTTGTGGTCACTTTCCATTCCATGCTAAACTGATCACTCAACATCCCCCTGTCATCCGAGAACTTCGCCAAGGAAATCAAAGTAATCAAAAACATTGCAGTGAAAAATGGTTACGAAGAAAGTGTCATAAGTAAAATGATCGAGAAAAAACGCTCCCTCAGAGCACAGAAACTCATTTTTAAATCATCCGTCCTTAGTGAAAAGAAAAAACGATGGTGTAAACTAAGTTACTACGGACAGATTACACAGTCAATTGCCAACTTTTTTCCAAAGACAGAATTCAAAATTGCATATTACAACAAATGTAACTTGAGGGCTGTGTTAAACAAAACCAAGGACAATATTGACATTAATGATAGAAGTGGTATTTATAAGCTCAAATGTGGTGACTGTGAAATCTGTTACGTTGGCCAGACTGGGTGGTCGTTCAGGGTGAGAGCAGACGAACACAGAAGACATCTACGAAACGGTGAGTTAAACAGATCCCATTTTGCCAAACATCTATGGGAAAGTGACCACAAGAGCGACTTTGTCCCGGAGATTCTTCACCTAGAGAAAAAGGGACTGTTTGGAGGAGCTGGAGATTAGGAAGCAATTGAAGGCAGGAAAAATTGCTAACGAGAACATTTTTGTGAGCCATTCCCCCTTCTTGGATATTCCCCTGACTCTCAATACCTGACGCCCCAACCCCCGCTGTGAACAGCGTACCTGACCAAGCGTCCACTTAGCCTACATCCACCACCACAACCCCTCCCCCCTCCCATCGAGTCATCCACGTTCCCTCACACACCTACCCCCACCCCTTACCACTGCCTCTTCCACCACCCCCACTCTCCCTCCTCTTCCTCCCCTCTTAAAAATTGTATATATTCTGCCACTTGCCATATCCATGTACCTGATGATGTCGCCTATGCGACGAAACTGGTCGACTTGAAATAAAAATCTGTAAAAAAAGTACCATATCTTTTTTGAATTCACTAGCCATAATTGAATTCAAAATGCCTGGAAAAAGTGCTAATTTAGAATACATTCGTGGAATAAACCGCATTTGTTTCTACCTTACTTTTGGGTTTCTATAGGCAACGCATTTCTTCAGCGAAAGTAGGATTTTTTAAACAAAATATCAAAAATGTGGAATTTATTATTTGTTTTGACTCACACAGTCGCGGCGGAACCTCCATAAGATACGATAAGCAAGATATCACCAAGCGTAAAATTTCAATAAATAAAAAAAGTTAAAATAAAATAAATTAATGAGTTAAAAGTTTTGCAATATCTCACTAAACCACAATATCAGCCATTTATCGCAGTATGTTTTGCGATATTTTTATAAATTTGAAACCGCTTGCAATAGGATGTATCTTGTTTTCTGTCAATGTTTGATTGCTTGATCGATACCATCATCCATCTACTGCGAGCGTACAGAAAGTGTCACGTAGCTGTTGGAAGGAATACCTGTAAAACTCCGATCATGCGAGTTTTAGTACGTCACGGAGGATATTATATTAATCCAGCACATACATATCTTGGACTGATATGAGTGAAAAAATATGAGATGCATTGTAAAACTGACTGGTACAAAAACTCCTTCTATCCTGGCACAATTAGCGACTATAACAAAAATATCTTGACGATAACATAAGACCCAACATTAACACACAATTTATTTCTTTCCTCTACTCACCCTGTTCCCCTTTTTCGTTATCTGGTGTCCTACCCCCCCTGCCACACGCTTCTGCGGTGGCTAGCAGGGTAGTATGTAGATGTAGAATTCCGAGACCTCATACTTAGTAGCGAGCAATCGTACCTTGCCTAGCTCTAGGACGAAGTTCACTGCTACTCAACTGATACTCTAATGTGAATAATTTCATAATTAATCAATCACATTACAGTATTTTGAAATTATTCCCAATAATTTCCTGTAACCCTTCTAACTCACGATGAAATAATACGGGCTCGATTGCTTTTCATGCGACTTCTTAATTGTAAAAACTAAAGATGTAACCACTTGAAGGAAAAATATCCAAATGTTTTTGAAAGCAAGTATCTGACTTTCAAAGTGAATTGAATTTTTTTAAATATGAAGAGAATTTTTTTATTTTAAATATTCGATACAGTAATTGAATGAGGTTGAATTATTACATTCGTGAATTACGTACTTCTTCTTAAAAATGTTACAGTTGACAGAATGTATCGAAGTAGATCAGTATTTTTATGTATTTATTTATTTATTTGTGCCTCGTATAAGCTCATACTCATGTAGGTAAAAATTATAAAAATTAAAAACGGAGGACATAGGTTCCCCTTTTAGGATAACATCCTGTTTGGGGTTAACCGGGACTTCTTCGTCTAATAAAATTACATCTATGTAAAACTCAACAGAAATCAGTCACTGTGCCGCAAATAACAAATCACTTCACAAAAAGTATTAGTGGATACAAAAAATATAAACAATATGAAAACGGAAATGGGAAAAAACATTGATGATGCCGGAACACAGCAAAATTTGATTATAATCATTGCAATGTACGAAGATATTTATAGTTTTACATAATTATGATCCAGGGCATATGTAACATGAGCATGATTGCAGGAATGTACCATGTAACATAAGCTTTATTGCAGGAAAAGAAGCTGAAGTGAATTAATTACAAGCAATCATGACATGCACAATAAAAAATAACATAACGCAAGTATCATTAGTCTATCTAAACAAAAAACCTTTACTTATTCCTTTTAAACAAACTTTCCACCTTCTAGTTTTCGAATAACCATTTCTCAACAAGTTTTTAAATAAAATTACTTTTTTATCAACACCAGTTATATTCAACGGTAGGGAAACAAACAATTTAGGGCCAAGATAAATAAATGATCGGCCAAAAATATCCCTCGAACAATGAAAGGATTCCTTTAATTCTGAGATGATCTTTCAATGCATATTGGGACTGTCTGAGCAGTTGCTGTTAATGCTCACTTGGAGGTGTTACATGACTGCTATATTCTACGCCCTCAAATTCTCCAATTTTCCTGCAAGTGATCACGCATTGGATGTGAAATGCATGTCTCTCGCATTGAATCTGTTTTTTATTTTTCGCAGCAGAACAATGCAGTGGAATATTCTTGATAATAGAACAAGTCGGTGCATCCCGAGATTACGGAACGACGCTCTCCGTCGTTTACCCTCCACCATAATCTCGCAGCTTTCCTTAGAATTCCATTGCTATTCACGCTACGAGTGTTTCCCTATGCAAATGAGGACGAAATTCGATTCGGATAGACTATAATACCGAGGAAATGTCACCGGAGAAGGCGTGATATTGGAATAACAACATGCCTTTCCTTTTATTTCTTATGTCTGAAAACGATTATGGAGGGTTTTAGGAAACTATTCCCGTCAGGTCTCAATACGACAATATAAAATGACAAATAATAGGAAGAAAGATCGCTTCAATATGTCAAAAAATACGTGTTGATTAATTATTGTTTCACCTGGTATCACCTTTGGATGACAAAATGGCTTACTTACACAGCTAGAACATGAAAATCTGACATAATGGACAACGACTGAGATTTCTAATTAGCTTGGGCTGAGCGAGAAAGTATATTCCAAGTTTCCCTATAAGCATGATGTATAAAAGAGGAGGGCTTTGGTAGTACCTTTTTTTAGAGTTGATTCCTTTATCACTGTCCGATATTTAAATGCCAAGTAACTTCCTTTAGAGGGTTTATATGATTGTTTTCCCAGTTAAAAAAAATATATATGAACAAACGTTTACAGTTCACCTCTATCAATTACCTCTCAAGGCACAATTTTCAATTTTTGATCATCTCTTTTGAGTTAGCCGAGTATGGACCGCCAGGTCAAGGGGTAGGTGAAGGAGAACGGAAATAAATGGACCAAGACTTATCATACGAGGTTAGAGAGTACTTTGCATGGTCCCTAATGTGCAAGAAGGTTTGAGTAAAGAAAAAGTAATCCTGAAGAGAAATGACCCAAGAACAGCGCGACCTTTGGCAGTTTTTTTTACGGATTAAGATAACTCATGAATGCGTGCTAGCAAACACGTATATTAATGGCTCTAGTTGAATGTTGCGAAAGTAGATTTTAATGCACCTGCCTGATATTTATGCTCCGAATGTTGCAAGGCTTAAATAATATTTGGATATATGTTTTTATCGCATTTAAATTGCTTACGAACAGTGAGGGTATGTGGCGTGAATAGCGTTTGAGTAATTTCATTGCAAGTTCCTCTGGGATTGAAATTTTGATTTTTTTTTGAGGAACCAACATGAACGGGAGATGTCCCGATGACCATACTAAAGCCCTCTGGGCATTTAATCAAAGTTTCATTTAGCAGACTCCGCTGAGTGATACTTGTCCCCAATGATTTGCTCATCAAAGCCTTGCCGGTACTTGATAATGTTTTGCAATTAAAAAATGAAAAAAACATTCCTTTTCATTTCCTTCAACCCCGAGGAACCTTCCTAAGGGTCGGATCATGGTTATATTTTTTCATACATTGGTTAACTTATGGAGGTTTGGTTATGTATTTTTTAAGAAAATCAACTTCCTTTTTCCGCCGACGTTTCGCCTTTTTATTAATGAGGCTTCTTCAGGGCTACAGTACAATGAAAGGAATACAGTTGACAACAATTATAATACTACAAAGATACAAAAGTTTCCAATCATAAATTTAGTACTTCAAAGGATTAACTTTCTTACTGAGACAATGGTAACACAAAAACAAAATCTTCCTCTTAGTAACAAAATCAACAACAAAAACAAAACCAAAATGGAAAACCAAACTAAAATTTTGTTCATAAAATATAATAAGTGAAAATAAAAATATTTATAATGAATAGTATAAAGCATGAAATTTACAATTACAGATATCGTAACTTCAAATTTCGAATGTATATTACAAATTTTACGAATATAAAAAACATATTCATGTTGAAATTATGGAGAAGACTACATAATGCATAGAAAAAAAGCATTAAGAAAGTTCAGGTACTAAATTTATGGTTGAAATCTTTTTTATCTTTATAGTATTATAATTATTACCAACTGTATTCCTTGCATTCTACTGTATGCCCTGAAAAAGCCTTGATAATAAAAGGAAGTGGAAGGAGGAAAAAGGAAGTGGAGTTTCTTAAAAATGACATGACCAAATCTCCATAAATTAACCAATGTATTGTATTATTAAAGTGGTCAATAACTATTCAAAGAAATTATATTTTTTACAAAATTATTAATGATCGAAATATATTTTTTGTTTCCTTCAGTTAAAGAGTTTTCCAAAACTAACAGATTATAGTTAATGGCTTATTCTGTGGTATGTTCTTGGTTCGAATAATCCTGTATCAGGTATGTTAAAATTCAAAGTTCGTTAAAACTACATCCTCTCTATTCAGTCACTACATTAAGAGGTTTGCATGAGCATGGGTGAATTTTTTTGTAGCTCGTGTTGAATCGTGTGCTTATATGCTCTTTAGGGCAGCGAATGACTTAAATATTCACATTATGGTTTCTGGCCATTAATAATACATAAAATCTTTGTCGATCGGTCATTATGATGCCACGACACGAATTAAACGATTTTAAAAAACCTTTTAAAGATGGTGTTGCCTTCCTTCCAGATTTTTGTTGTAGCCTCTCTTAAAGTTAAACCCTTCGTCAGGTGTTTAATTTTTAATGAGTCAGTTGAGTCATGCAATTTATACGAGCGATATAATGTATAATAAGCATATATAATGTGATTATCAATTTAATTAACGATAAATATTATTATTATTATTAATATAAATAAAGTTAATTCGTGCGGAGTTTCATAACCTGTTTACATCATTTGTTAATCTACATCTACATCTACATACTACCCCGCAAGCCGCCTCAATAGGGGTGTGGCGGGGGGTGTTAGGACACCAGCCGTTTACATATAAAAAGGAAACGCTCTATGAAATTACGCCTTGCATTTATTAAAGTCCCTTATTGTTCGGGGGAAAAACGAATTCCCATACCTATCCGTTCGGCAAAATATCTCTCTTAATTTATCGTTTCTGTCGGACCTGGAAATATAGTGAGGTTCTAATATGATGTTCTCCGTGTCGCTCTTAAAGATATCTATTCTCAATTGCTCAAATTATCTAAACCTAGCGCGCAGCCTCCGAGTATCTAGCGGCTCCCAGCCTAATTCGTTTAGCATCTGCGTAGCGCTGTCTGTACGCCCGTAGCAGTTTTTGACGAATCGCGCAGCTTTCCTTTGTATTTTATTAAGTTCCCGAATTAAGTCTTTCTGCACCGGATCCCATAAAATGGTAGTAAATGTTAAATGGTAGTATCATTCGGCTTGTTGCTTGATTAAAGCGTTATTGCTAAGAGTTTATTGTTTTAGGCAACAATATTGCGTACAAGAATGATTACATTTGATGATTATCGGAGATAATGACCCAGACATGAATGAATATCTTTTTTATTTGTTGAGACCCTATTTGATCGCGCTCGCAGAGTTTTGGATGCTGATTCCATCTCTGAAGAAATAAAACATTTAAGGGAGACACTGAAGGATAATGGTATTAGCTATAAATTAACTGAAAGTGTTAGAAATCAGAAGCCTAAGAAGAAAGAGATATCTAAGCCTTTGGGATATGTTATGCTACCTTACATCGCGGGAACAACAGATCGCATAGGTAAAATCATGAAGAAGCATAACATCATTACAAGATTTAACACCACCTCCAAAGTTTATCTTAGAGGAGCTAAAGATCCATTATCTCCCACAATGTTCGAAGGTACATACGAAATTTTCTGTAGTTGCGGAAAATCATATGTTGGTCAGACAAAAAGAGCCATAAGATGCAGACTGAAGGAACACGAACGGGCTATTTGGAAGAAAGATTGGTGTATCACTCTGCCGTGGCTGATCACACACTTTTAGAAGGTCACAGTATTGACATCAAAAGGGCGAACGTTTTATGTGAAGAAATTAGCTACAATCCACGGATCATCAGGGAAACCATTGAAATAGAAAAAAGACCCAACAACCTAAACAGAGAAGATGGCTACAAATTTCCTTATACGTGGAAAAGACATTTGAAAAACTAAAGTATCATGCCGTAAATAATAACCGCTAAAGTTTGTTTATTTATTTTTCATTGTTTATTTAGAAGTTCTTTTTACTTCACCTACCCCAAAATGGGAACGCCGCGCCGTGATGGTTATAGATGTAGCGTAGTGAAAGAAGCCACCACCTATACGGAGAGAATAGTAATGGGTTTTGCAAGAAAACCATAAATCTTCGAGTCATCTCCCAATGACAGAAAGAAAATAGATAGATCACACTCCAAAAGTACAGCCCAAGTACTCTCAGGTCATGGGGAATGCTTAAATTACCTAGAGAAGAGTGGAAAAAGCGAAGACGGGAAGTGTACCATATGCGGTGAAGAAGACACAATAATACATAGAATTGAAAATTGTCCTTGGTTCGAAACATGGCGAATTAGATTATGTCTGGAGATGGAAGACGCCAGCCAGTTAACCAGCAGAGACCTAATATCGTTCTACCTCAGGAAAGGCAAAACTAGGGAATTAGGAAAACTCACCCAAATTCTATCATTAGTAAACGCGATGGCTAAAAATTGGCGTTGGCAAAAGTCCGCGTCTTTGTCTTTGTAAATGTGAGTTTATGAAAATACTGAAACATTTAAAAGTATCTGCAAATATGAAAATGGTAGATAACTGTAGTAATAATAAGAACAATAACTTATTAATAAGATGATGAGTTGCTGTAACTTATTTCCAAAATCTAAATTGTGATACTTTTGATGCACGAAAGGTGTATTTAAAAAAACACCTATGATGTATGATAAATTTTAAAACTACATGTATGCAAATATGAAGTGAAAGATAATTGCTGTAATTCGAACAATTTTAACCTATAAATGGGACTTCTTTATGTAAAAAAGTGCTTTTACTCATTTCCGAATTCCTAATTGTTATTATTTTGAAATATGAAACGTGTGTAAAAAAAACCTATACTGAACCGTACCCAATGTAAAATTATGCAAACTTATGCGTGTAAAATGAAAACCTTCAAAAAGGACAATGAAGAGGGGTAAGCAAAATTGTATATACCCTCAAGAAATGAAACTTTCAAATTAAAAAAAGTCATCTTCCAATGAACTTCATAGATTCAGAAGAAACAATAGAATTCGGGAAGAGCCGAAAGAACTCTTTCGTAGTCTTCCCTCAGCGGGTTTATCTAAATCCCTCTCTAAGATGCCATTATGCTGCAGCATGTAACCTAGGACTTTTCAACAAGTATCTTGTTGATTTCTCACTGCTTATACTGGAGCATTGGGCGTATTTCGAGTCTGATATGTGAAACGCTTTCTCTTTCCGCAATCGGTTTCTACTTACTTCACGTGGCCTGTCGGGATTGTGGGATTATTTTGGAAACCCGATAATCAATAGCCAGGTGATCAATCATCATCCATGATGAATTACTATTTCCCAAAATGTGACACGTTCCAACGGCTCAATCCTTGGCCCAAGTCGGAAGAGCCGCAAGTCACCTGGCTTTCTACGTGCTTCCATTCACTGCACAAATGTGGGTGGAATAAATCCTTTTTTCTTTTCCGTTTGAATTTGAGAGGCTAAGGAGAGGAGGAGGGTCTGTATAACTCCAGGGAGACCTGCGATGGCTAGTAAATGTCATGAAGAGAGGTGAAAATATTTCCCGGGAGGGGAAGTTAGAGAAATTACCGCCCAAAATTATACCAATCAGCAGGTAGAGAACTCAATATTACGAATATTCAACAAAACTCCCGGTGTTGAAAGCACTGTAGAAATTTTCTTTTATAAAAAAAGTGAAAGCAACTACTCGTCTTGGTATTTATTTCTCACGTAGCTTTGCATCGATGTATTTGGCTCAGTTGACCGTACTTCTTGCTCTCTTATGGTGAGATATATCTGCGTGGTTTTTAAAATACGATCTGATGGGTAAATGTCGAATACATAACAATTCCTCCGGCTTATTTATAATGCAAATTTGCAGCGAGTAAAGCCACTGGAAGCAGGTTTAGTTGTGATATAATCACGTAAAATTTGTGACACTTTACTTTTTTACACTTTAAATTTGAGTCTGTCGCTCCATATGCTATAATAATAGGTATCAGTAAAATGTGGTCGGGAACTCTTTTCTGTTAATTTTGTATTCCTTTTTTATTCACCTTGACTGAGATCACTGTAAGCTCACCTCCAGTGATCGGCTTTGAATACGGGCAGAGGCGGGGTTGTAGGTAATTAATGGAATATTGATCCCTGCTCTGGAGCTGTGTTGGAGTGCGTAAGTGTTATACTTCATTCATCAAATGGGACGAGAAACAGCGTGAAACTTGGCGCCTCTCGTTAAACGTAGGTAGGCTAGTACTAACGCCAGGGGGGGCTATTCTGTATGTTCTCGGAATTTCCGTACCTCGAAAGTGACGAAAGTTTTACGTCACAGCCTCTAAAAGGTCAAATAGTGCCATTCAATAGTTGATATTTGTCGGGGGCTGTGACGTCACATTCACGGATTTTCCGAGGTTCGACCGTGTCGATTCCTTACTGAATAAGACCCCCAGGTTTCGCTCCCTCATTTCTCCATTCCCCAATTAATCATACACCAACTAACCTATTCATTGGTCATAGTTGTTGCAAATACCACAGTTGTCGGTGGCTTCCTCGGTGTATTAACCAATTCACCAGTGAGATGGTACTTTTTTATAACAATTATTGTGCAAAAAATGAATCGTGCATTGCATTTGAAAATATGTTAAATTTAAAGTGATGCGATCTAGATCTAACGGGCGTTAGATTTTGCCCGTTGACTTGTATATAAGCATCTGTCAAAGCTTTTTCGTGATTCATTTGTTATAAAATTTTATCGCTCTTTGCTAATGTAAATCTATATATTTTAAGTTTAACCAATCTCATGTCCCATTATTTTCCATCCCATTTGCTCTTTTAAAACTGGCTCAGGGGAATGAATTCTAATTCCAATTAGCTACGTGACTCTTTAACAATAAACCATTGAGATTTAATCTCCGTTGGACATAGTGACCATTCGGAAAATGGAGCGCTTTTTCTTGTTTGAGTCTTTTTCGTATCAGAATTAATGCCATCATGAATTAGCGCTCATGATGGAACCTATTGATTTATAATTTTCTCAAGATATTTATTCGTCAAATACTCTTGATATGGAAAGGATATCGATAATGTGTAAAATTACGTGGTGGTGAAATCTTTATGACTTGGAGCAGTGATTTGTGAAACAGTTGTTCTTAAATTTCCAAATTACGGATCCTGTATTGCAAGATATTGACGAATTACGATATTTTTTCTTTAGTCTTGGGTAAATGAATGTTGAAATAACCCTCCTAATTAGATTTGTATTCCAGTTCCTCCTTCATGGTTTAATTTTCATTTGTTTGGTGGTCTACATAGGAAAGGCCAAAAAAATCCATAAATCAAATTTCGTCTTCACCATAACAGATTAAAAGAATGTTAATCACTTCATAAAGTAACCCTTCCTTTAACTAAAGTATCCGAAATCCGTCGGTCAAAACAAATACGAATTATCTCGTGCTTAAATTAAAACTTTTGATGCGTCTTTCCACTCATGTTACTGCTTCGAAACAAAAGATACCTCAAGATATATTTTAAAACATATCTTCTTAATTTCTCAATTTATAAAGACTAACAGAGAACTTAAAGCAATCAAGGTTACGAAAGTATGTCGTTTCATATGTGTTGCATAGAATTTCATTTTGAGAACCGAAATGCATTTCCAAGTCTCCTTGCGGTTCTTTTCAGGACATTTTCAAAATCTCCATCCTCCCAGATTTATGCGTTATCCTTCCGGTTTGTTTCAAAATAATAACAAATTCAATATTTTTCCATTAAAATTATATTAGTTTTCCAAGTCTTTTGTTATTGTTTATAACTTTAAATGCAAATCTGATTCATTTTAATATCCTTGTATTATGGTTTGTTTTTATCGACTATTGCAAAACCATTTGTTCTACTAAAGATAAAATTATGTAGTTTTTATCTTAAACTTTTGTAAAATGTTCTATCAATTTTTATTTTCCGAAAAAATTGTGCTGTGGAAAATATGTTTAATAAATTAATACTATTCAAAATGTTTTGACATTGTGCTATGATATTCAAGACTACCATAATTTGCAGGCGAATAGTACTTACTGTATGTATCTCATTTTTATTAGTGTTCTAAGTTGAAAATTTGTAAACATTTACGCATATATGCTGTTCATGAATGCGAAATACGTATTTTACGTGTTTTTTTTTTAATTTTATCTCCCAAAATTGTATTATCTGAGAACAGACAACTCCTGGAACGGGAACCCTTTAACAGTAGGCCACCCTAGTTCTTTCCCGCGTGTAACCGTGGTGGACTCCATTCCGTAGTACTAACATAGGACTGGGAACATGATTTTTCCCTGCACGGGAATACCTTTGGGAGTAAGAGCCATTCATTTGACTAGGAGTGGCTGGCCTGTGCAAAGCAAGTGGCCTTTGTGCCACTTAGCTCCAAGTTTACAGGGCAGCGATTCTCTCGGTGAGCGAGGGGCAACTATCTGAGGGCTACCCAGGGGATACGGAGACGCAGGGCGGGGTGGGAGTTGGGAGGGGAGGGATGATAGGGGGACTGTGATCAAGTGGGATTTATTTCTTTTATTTGTTGTTTTTAATATTCACACTAAATATTCATTTTATCACAGCGTGAGCAATAACCAAGGAAAAAAAATACAAATATAATATACATTAGTCAAACCTGGCCAAATACATACATATCTACATTATTTTAATTTAAACCTTAAAATCACAATTCATTGATATATATGAAATTCCATCTTTGTTAAAGTTCTTTCGATATTGGTATAAACTAAGAAAATTGTAAAATTTATTATGTTATAAATATTCGGTGTAAGGGAGAGTTTTAATTGTAGCCACGGTGAACATTCATGATGTAAAATGTCATCTTGTTCCTACCTTTGTTGGAACATAGGTATTTAGTAGATTTGTCTACGTACTATGCATTCATTCATTTATAATATCATGTAGAAATAACATGTCCTGCAGTACTTTTCTACGCATAATTTTTGGCAAATAAATATTACTAGTAGGTCTTCAAATTATGTTTGTCAATGGTGGGATGGACATTCCGAACATAATACCATAAAAACTTTATTAAATATTGTTTTTTGCTCCGCGACGATTCTGGTGGTCCGTATGCCCCAGAAATCCCGATATACCATTCATTGGCTTTACTTCAGGTTTTTCAGGGGCCGAACCATCAGAACTTGACGAACCCCCATGCCCCGGGCAAGTGAAAAACCGACCCAGGCGGGACTCGAACCCGTGACCCTCGGATTAGCAGGCGAGGACTTTACCCTTCCGCCACCGGGGCCTAATATGGAATAATTATTAAATGCTCACCTTTGGGCGTGAAATGCATTCATCAAAACCATTCTAATATGTGATAATATCGTACACTTCGTAATACCGAACACACATTTCCTACTCTGCATAATATTTTTGAAATGTGATGTTGAATTCGCTGTCAATTAAGTTTTGTTTTAACGCATCGAAGTTTTCATGAGCAGCAAAAAGAATCTTTTTTTTGGGAAACTTTTGTCTTATATCGTTAAAGAGCTGTTTTTAAAAATTCTCTGTAAACACATAAACAATGATAAATGAGTATCAAATAAAATATCTTCATCTAATGGATACAAGGTGCCTTTTCCGTGTTTTGGGTGAATAATTCCGTTCATGTTCGCTATCTTTTTCAAATAGGGAGCAAGCTTTGAAGGTGAAAGGTTTTCTCAACGCCATATTTATCAAGAGGAAAAGCATAGAAATGTAATTTGTGGAAACAAATTTGTTGCTTTATTATTTTCCTTTGCCATAGTACAGTGAAACGAATGTGCTGCATCTAATTTTGTAAAAACAAGTCACTCTCCTCTCATGCCTCTTTCATTCCATCATTGGCGATTGAAAGTATCTTTGAGCGGGATCTGTGGATCACATTTTGCCCACAAGCCGTAAATACGTTCACACAATACACAAGAAATACAAAAATGTAGGCAGACAGTTTTTTTCCGGAGGCTCAACATATACTGCTATAGCCAACGTACTACGGTAGAAGCGATCACAGGAATAAAGTAAATGAAATTGACTGCCGAACCGATAGATTTATAATGTCATTTTTCCCACGCACAATAAGGGATCATAATAGTTGCGATAGATCAATCATGTGAAACTCCCACCCTCAATAGGTAGAGTAGAATCTTCACTTGTGCTTGATAACACAACATCATTACTAACACTTCACACCGGTCGAATTGACCGGCATTATTTTATTTTGTTCTCTGCATGAAGTGGCATCTCGTAGCATTCATAAATTAACAGTATCAGTAATTTTAACCACTAGATGTGTGTATAGCATTGTTCTGCATGTTTGCAAGTTCATTTACGTATCACTCTCCCAGTTTCCGGTTGGACTGCGCCTTGTTCTGCTGACTGCTTTTTGGTGTCTGCGCCTAGCGGCAGGGGGAGCGTGCGAGGTTCTGATTTGTGCTGGGACGAGTACTGCATGTCTGGTGTGGAATCACGCCGTGCCACACACCCTAGTGATGGCTTGCACGGCACTTCGTAGATGTAGACGTAGGGTTGGTACGAAGAGCCTGTCCTATGGGAACCTGTGTTCTCATGCGACGCGCCGTTCTGGATTTCCAAAGATATAACACTTCATGGGTTTTGGTTTAGGTGTCGAAAGAATTATAATGACTTAGGGACTTGAACGTGGAATCCTTAAAAATATATCTAAACTTCTTCCCATTGGGTCACCATGCCTTCTTCCTCCTCAAGATCTACACACTACATCTCTAGGTCGCACAGGAAAGATAAAATGAGATAAATACATTGCCGAACAGATTGGTACAGAAATCCGTTATTTCCACAAATAATAAGTGTCCTATATAAAAACTGAGATCCACTCAACACACTCCCAAAATACACTTCACCATTTCAACCACCTATTATAACATTCTCCTTTACACTTTTAGGCGGCTGGTGTCCTAACACCCCCTGCCACACGCCCAAGCTGCAGCTCTCAGGGTAGTATGTAGATGAATATGAAGATTCGTTTGCACCTACTAGTCCTCGTGCACCGAATGCAGCGGAAGTGGAATGATCTAGGTGTAGTCCCCGGTTAAGGAGGTTCCACCACGGCTGTGTGAGTCAAAACAAATACTAAATTCCACATTTTTTATATTTGGTACAAAAAACCCTGCTTTCGCTGATGAAATGCGTCACCTATGGAAAAGCAAAAGTAAGCTAGTAAACATTCAGATTATCCCACGAATGTATTTTAAATGAGCACTTTTTCCCAGCCATAGGAGCCGACTGCAGCGCCATTTTTAACGAATTACCGCATTTTGACTTCAATTACGGCATTTTCCCTAATTACCAAAAAACAAGGTGGTAAGATGCCTATATTTAATTTTTATTCAATTTCTCTGGATTATTTACTCCTTATAAAAAGTTTTCCGCGAAAATGGCACTTATATTTTATGGAAAAATACTATTTTTCCCCGTGTTTTCCTCATTCTCCCATTGAACACCATGTAATTTCAAGTTCAATTATAAAATAAATAAGCTTGGAAAGTTAACATTTTGTTGCTCACATCAGATAGAGGACAATTTTTTCTATGAGTAGACAGAATATGAATAAGATGACATTTAAGTGATTATACGGTGAAACCACCTTAAATAAACAGTACCTCTTATCCCGATCCTTTTTCAAAACAACAAAGAGCTCCTTGCATCGGCTCAAATTTTATTTCCCAGAACACTACTCATTTCTTTCTCTAACTCTCGAACACCTCAAATATATGGGCGACCTACTGGCGGCGCAAAAGTATGCGGCCGTGAGTTTGAGGTCAAATGTAAAGTCGATTGTAATGAAATTAACATCGACACGTAGCCTGTTTTATTTCTCGTTGAATTCTTGTAACCAAGGGTCTGACACTCACATTACTCCAATGGTTACATATTTCACCCAGAGCACTCTAGCGGTCAGGCGCTAACTATCAGCGCAACAGCGCGACAGGTATACTCTTTAATTTAATATCTGGCTGATGTACGTAGGAAATTACCTATTTATTTCTCAGAGGAAACTTAAAAAGGTAATTACATATAATCAATTCTGCATCCTGAAAAATTCTGGAACCAGATTGCAGCGCAATAATGCCGTCCAGTCCTTCTCTTGGCGTTTTCGCAGTGTACTTTCTCGACCATCTTCTTTGTTTACTTACGGTTGCGATGGCGATGTCTCGTGTGGTCCCAGGCGTGTTTTAAATGTACGCTGATAAACATCTTACAAAAAAAGGAAAAATTTCATCAATTTTTCACAAAAATAAAAGATTTATGGCAAAAACATACAATCTTAATCTTTTTCACGCATACTTATTTTTCCATTTGCGCCTGAAACAATTGGCGCTAGTAGTAATAAACCATACGAGATATCGCAATTCCGTCAGACCCTTGGTTGTAACTACAAATTTTTCATTGTTGCCGATATGCTGTTTCTCTCGCGAGAATGAAAAAAATACCCCATTTTTTTAAGTCACTCAGGCAGAAATGCTGAGCTTTGCCGTATTACTGAATAATTATTATTAGTTCAATTTCCGTCAGGTTTGAATACAACATTGTCTCGATATTTATAGGTGTTTTATGAAAAGTTTTGATTTTTTTACGTTATTTTGTAAAGAGCTGTTGTTCATTTTTCAGAACAACTTTATCTCCATTCGTACGGGTCGTATGAGCATGGGGGTGATAGTATTTCCGCAAAAAAAAACATGATAAAAAGCGTAATAACAACCGTTAAGGGAAAAATAAAACAGGCTACGTATCGACGTTTGTTTCATTACAATTGGCCCAGGCATTCTATTTACATTCGGCTTCAAACTCAGTGTTTCATAACTTTTGCTCCCATAGTAGTGCGCCTGGTAACTACGCTAGGTTACGCAGGGGCTCGTGTTACAGAGACATTACCTCGGAAAATCTGCCAAAAAAATCTATCGCTGCATCCAAATCCGCTCACCCGTTTCTTTCTCACTCTACCCTAATATACCCTTCGCCTCCTCGTTAGGGTTGCATCAACAGAAGGACGTGACTTGTTTTCCGGTGGTCCATGGGGTCAGGTGGGGTATCTGGTGCGAGATGTTGTTTGAGGCATTCCGCTGCTACGAATGCCGGTTAGGAATCCAGGCCGAAATGTCCACTTTGCGTTTCGTGGACTGTCATGAGAAGGGAAGCGAAGTGCTCCAAGGTACATACGTTAGTGATTTGTGAAGGTATCCGAGACAGCTGAGGTAATTTGCGCAGTTTGGGCCCGGTTTTAAAATCCCCATTATAATATTTTCTCGGTTCGGATGAAAATCGGAGCTTTTACGCTCACCGATAGATGTCGCTTACGTCATGACACATAATTAAGTGCCAATGGCACATAATTTACTAAGTTATGTCCTGGGTGGTTGCAGAGAAGTAATATATGCACATTGACTACTAGCTTTGTTATTGCAATCAAATGCATTAAAACATAACAACAACCACTCGACAACCGCAGCCCGGCAACAGAAAACAGGCCCAGAGAAAATTATAAACAATTCAAAGTGCTTTCCATTAGGGGCCCATTCACACGAAGCCACTCAGCAGTTCTGTCGTTGGCTAATAATAGGGTAGAATGGAAGTGTACTACACGCAGGGCCACAGCCAACGGATGGAAGCGCCACAGACGGTTTCAGTGGTTCCCTCCGCCGCAGACGCCGGCGTAGAAAAGTGTCGCGTCTAGTGACTTTAGCCGTAGCTAAATGGCGGTGTTCTCACGGAGCGGCTGCCACGCCACTGTTCATCTACATTTACAAAATACCCTGCAAGCCACCTCAGGGTTGTGTGGCAGGGGGTGAGTAGTCACCAACATGCATTACACTATACCCTAAAGTTAGTGTAACTACCACTAATTATGCATTAGCACAAATCGCTAATGCTTGTCACGAGGCGAAGCCTCACAAGCATGCACTACTACACTACAGATATTATCACAATGGAGAGGGACCGTTAATATACATATGTATTTTGCATCTACACAAATGGACAGAGACTCAAGACTTATGTAGAAAACATGCACGGCGTGCTGTTAGTACTAGGTAACAAATAAGGATTCAAGTATTACGAAGTTCGACTACTACTAAGACCTACACTACCTAACGACAAACCTAGATAAAAGTCTCATTGGCAGCTGTTATGGTCCCTTATCGTTCGTGGGAAAAATGACATTTTAAGTCTGTCCGTTCTGCAGTCTAGTTCCCTAATTTTATTCTCATGATCTGATCTACCGTAGTATGTCGGGTTTCGTAAAATATTATCAACGTCGTCAGAGAATAGACCGGTTTGGATCTTATATAATAGATTGAGTCTATATTTTAATCGACGGTCTGAAAGCGTTTCCCATCCCAGTTGCTGCAAAAGGTCAGTGACACTAACGAGATTATCACTGCCACTGTACAAGCCCGTGTACAAGTTCGTGGCCCTGCAGAAGCGCTGCTAACGAGCGTTTGAATTTCAAATAAAGCAGAGGTTTGCTGGTTCACGCTAGTTAGAAGCGCTTCTCACGTCCGTTATCAGCACCACACACGCACGTGCGCGTTTCTGAAAACGCCGGTTTGACGCTCGTTAGTGGCGCTGTGGAAACGCTGCCAACCAACTACTTAGAAGCGCTGCCGAGTGACCCCGTGTGAACCCGGCTTACAATACCGCTTTCCTCTAAATTCTTCGCCAGGTTACACGAACGATTCACATATCAAACCTCTGCACCGGTTTATGAGTTCGAGTACTTCGTCGGACCTCTGTGTCAATTTAAAGAGATTTCAAGATTTAAAATGTAATTTTTCCCACGAGCGATAAGGGACCATAACATATGCCAATGAGACTTTTATCTAGGTTTGTCGATAGGTAGTGCAGCTCTTAGTAGTAGTCGTACTCCCTAATACTTGAATAATTTTCTGTTACCTAGTACTAACAGCACGCCGTGCATGTTATATGTGCATCCATTGTGATAATATCTGTAGTATAGTAGTGCATGCTTGTGAGGCTTCGCCTCGTGACAAGCATTAGCAATTTATGCTAATACATAATTAGTCGTAGTTACACTAACTTTAGGGTATAGTGCATGGGCAACTATAGGGCATGTTGGTGAATACTCACCCCCTGCCACACACCCCTGTGGTGGCTTGCAGGGTATTTTGTAGATGTA
Source organism: Pyrrhosoma nymphula (assembly GCA_963573305.1). Classification (NCBI taxonomy): domain Eukaryota; kingdom Metazoa; phylum Arthropoda; class Insecta; order Odonata; family Coenagrionidae; genus Pyrrhosoma; species Pyrrhosoma nymphula. The sequence continues at coordinate 18,263,085 of OY754330.1, read as the reverse complement.
GATAGATGTAAATGTCAATAGTTGTCGGTTTCTTTGGTATCAACACACCATTGCCAGGAATTTTACCTTCTATCAGCCTCTCCTCAGAATCCAAACAACCTTCATACCTTGGCAAACATTGAGTGAAATTTCTGGTAAGAATATTTTTATTCGTACCCACATCATACATGACATTTCTTACAGGATTCTCAATAATACCAACAATCCACTTTTGTGGCATATCATATGACGCCACTTGGACCTTATTATCGGGTAAATATTACCCCTCTCTGCTAAGCCATTGCTAGCTGGATGATATGGAGCAGTACAAATATATCTAATATTATTATTTTTTCAAAATAAACTGAACTCCTCGGAACTCAACTATGGACCATTATATGTTAAAAATTGTTCAAAACTGTCAAGTGTTACATAAAAACAACAAACTCTCAATTTACATCAACTTGACGCAGAAGGTGTTGGGAGTTGTCTGACGCTTTAATTTAAAATATTATTGGATGGTGCTGCGCTCTGATGAGCGACTGTTGTCATGCATTAATATTGTTTACATTGTTGTCAGATGATGATGAAAAGACGAGATTGGTGTATCGGAATGTATCTCTGGTGAGTGTGAAGAAAGCCATCAGTAAATCACAGAAAAGTTCATATTCTTTACCAATCCATAGAAAATAACTGAAGGTACGTCATCCTGTGATTAACGTTAACGAGGTATTATAAAACTGGGCCTAAGGGTTAAGGGTATGTTTCATTGACCTCAGAGGTAGAGTGTACGCAACTCGCTTTTAAAAATGTTTCAAACAATTCCCTAATATGCTAATTTTAGAGAGAAGAGGGGGAAAAGGTAGAGAATGGATGAGGAGGGACGAAAAACAGCGGAGGGAGCGTGTTCATTTTATATAAAAGGTCAAGAGGATGGGAATTTTGTTGTATGGGGACGCACATTGAAGACATATTTAATTCATGGCAGTGCTGTTTTGTAAATTTTAAAGCCATTTAAAGCCTACATCCCTCATTTGTAAATTGCAACACATTCGCTTGAAATAACTCAGGCTACCCGGATGGAGTGTTTTCATTCTCTGACTTTGGTAAAGGTTATCTTCGGCAAATGAAATGGGGGATATTATAACTACACAGGTGTGAAGAAGGTGTACGTTCGTAAGGAAGGAATTTATAGGGAATTCGAGGATTAGTGGAGAGGAACCCTGCATGAACGTGAAACCACTCTTAACCCGGGAGTTGTCGCTAAGCTACCTATCAAGCGAGCGGTCGCGTGTGAGACTTTTTCTCACACTCAGGCGTATCATTGATCAGCTATCATAGAGCGTTTATTGGCAATATATTACACTATATTTATATTTAATTTATTTCTCTTAATGTTCATTGGAAACAATGATTTCCACATATACGCAATTACTGATTCAATTACGTAATTATTGCTAATTTCACTGGCAATGATATCATTGGGTATAAATGAAGAAAATTACCATTCTCAAGAAGAAATATTTATTTATTAGGACATACATTCTCATGACTCATAAACTTGAATTAACGTATCTACTCTCCACGAAATGAATCAACTTTGCCCGCATGTTGCGAAAGTGTAACGCACCTGAGTGATACAAAAACACTAACATCAGTGGTCGCGCGATGAGAAAAAGTCTCAAACCTTGTAGCCGAGTTATCAGACATATAATTACACAGCTGCGGACGTTTCATTTATACTTTTTGAGACGGTCGGTCAATAGGAAGAGATAAAAAGTCAGCTAGAAGGAAAGGGAGCTCATTCTAACTTATGTTAACAAAGTGAGCACAAGTTTAAATTTAGTTTGAGTGAAATTCTCATTGCGCGACCAATGACGGGTTAACGGAAGGAGCCTATGGTGTCCGCAGTTCGACTATCCCATGTGACGGATACATTACTGCTGCACCTTGGATTGTCATCCACACAGCCCTCAAAGTAGGGATTGGAATTCAGCAGATAAACCTCCATCACTCTGTTATTCGAACCTGGGCCTTCGGGGTGGGAAACAAGTACCAAAATACCCACTCAGGCGCCTTATTCATTAAGGACTCAACATGGTCGAACCTCGGAAAATCCGTAAATGTGACGTCACTTCCGCCGACAAATCTCAACTTTTGAAAAGCTCTATTTGAAATTTTAGAGGCTTTGAACGTCAATGTATCGTCACTTTCGAGGCTCGGAAATTACGAGAACATACAGAATAGCCCCCCCACAGGTCACCACAGCGACCCGTTTGCCTCTTCGTTCCTTTCTCCAAGGAAACGAATATGTTTGAGTACTACCGGAGATCGGGTTGTTGTTGCTACTAGGTGTCCCACCTCAAGGCCCTAGGGCTAATTTTCCGGCATTAGCGGAGATTTATCAGCATAATCCATATCTTTACTTTCGTTTCGTGTGGAGGTTGCTTAAAGGAGAAGTACTGCATCCTTCAAATGACACGTTTTACCGTGAACACCTTAGACACTTTTATTAAGAGTAGGCTAATGACGACACCAGGTTTTTTTCCACCCATCCTCCGATCGCTAAATAACCCTTTCATTATCAATCTACCCACCTTTTCTCAATGGTGGAGTTGATTGTAGAGGTTGGTCGCCTCACCAGCATAAACAACCAACCACGTATCTCAGTGGAGCAAGTAGTCAATCTCTTCCAACAGATTAAACCAACCAACAAAATGATAACCAACCGAAAGGAGCTCATATTCTTTCTAGTCGCGTGGTCGTGCGCCTCTTGTTAGCGAGTATGCGCGTTGTAGTGAGTATGAACGTACATACGGGCTCACTACATCTCCTCTTCCCGTTCTTTCTCGAGCGATGCTTGTGATTGCCCGCAGCGAGAAAGCCTCTCTCTCTCTCTCTTTCTATTACTCTCACGGCTTCTTTCTCTTACCCTCCCAGCCCCGATCGATATTCCTTCTCTGAAAACAACAGACGCACCCCTACTCCCCCTTCCGTTCCCCCTCCTCCTCCCCCTCCTTCCCCCTTTACTCTCCCTCCTTCCCTCCCCACCTTGCTTCATCCTTTCGCCCTGTCGGAAAGTTTTCATTTCTCTAAACCCACCGTCTCCCTCTCTCACCTCCTCCTCCACCCAAACACCTCCTCCTCCTGCCTCCCCCCTCCCTCCCACCCTCCCTCACTTCCCACGTTTCCTCCAATCCCACCCCTCCATCCACATAAACGCACCCTTCACCAGCCACCCCCTTCCTCTTCTCTCTTCCTCATCCCTCCCATTCACTCTCTTCCAGAATCCCTACAGTTATCCCTTTAGTCCCGCTTTTCACTCTACCTTCTCAACAACAGGGTCTCCCTTTTCTCATCCCAGGGGCGTGCGATGCTGTGGCATATTTTGCATAATATTTTTCCGAGTTTTTTTTAAGTTAAGTGAGGAAAAAAAGTACTTTTCATTATTTTAGAATAAAAATCATTAATTTATGCAATGGCATAATATGAAGACATAATTTTGAGCTCAATGTTTTGATATTAATATATTTTTAAGGTAGTTTGAGCGAAATATCACTTCTCTTTGAATTTGATGAATTTGATTTCATTTTAAAGAAAAAAATTCCATCTTTCCAATTATATCAAAATATCAACTGAACTACTTTTCGAGCCATTTGCTTGAAAATGTAAGCTGTTTTACATGGGATAGATTACGTTAGTGTGTTACTTAGGCTTCATTGCATGTATCTAATCGAATTGTACTGCTGCAAATAACATCGTCCGGATAATGAATGTCACAATGCTACATCTACGGCATATCATATCCCTTTAGTCGATTCGTCGAACCCTAGCTGTATTGGGGATCTGTTTGATGTGGTGGATAAAGAATTGGCTTTCAGTCCCTTTGGCCCGGGTTGAAATCCTGTGAGTGGAGGATACTTTTACCTGTGTAATCTCAATCCCTACTTGGGCTCCATGCGGATGGCCCTTCGAACTCAGTACTCCGCCCGTCGGATGGGACGTTATGCTGCGGCTCTCTTTAAGCCAACACCTTACAAGGGGGACAGGGCCAAATGTGGGTTCCTTTCCCTTCTCCTTGCACCCTTCGAATACTCCTATCTGCTCAGTTGGGACACACGCCGAGCAGCTAGAGACTCGGCAGGCAAAACGCTTTGGCGAAGATTACTTGAAAAATTCAGAACACGCTAGTTTGAGGGTGACATGAAGAATTGGACGGCAGTGAAGGCTTTTCGGGCTTTCTTCCGCGTAATTCAATGGTCTAAGACAGTGGAATTACACAGAAGAAAGCCCTAAAAGCCATCACTGCCGCCTCAACGACTCCGCGGAAGTCTTCGAGTTGAATTGAAGAATATATCTTTAGCCGCGCGCTGTGCCAATATAACTCATATAAGCGACATAATGAGAGTTATAGATTGTCAAACTGATAGGTACAAAAAATCTTTCTCTCCACGAACAATTGGTGACTATAACATAGCGATACACTATATGGGCAACGACCTGCCGCTATGGAAACACCGGTTCTCGATCAGTGACCAAAGATAAGCATGATAAAAGATCTTAGGCTTTCCTGGTGAATAATATTAGTAAAATCTTCCCGGGTTTGCCACCGGGTAAGGCTTTTAAAGGCCAACGTTTCGACGAGTGACTCCCTCATCGTCATCAGGGCTGAGACTGATTGCCGAGTTGGTCCATGCCGGGGTTTTATAGCTAGACCAACTCGGCAATCAGTCTCAGCCCTTATGACGATGAGGGAGTCACTCGTCGAAACGTTGGCCTTTGAAAGCCTTACCCGGTGGCAAACCCGAGAAGATTTTACTAAAAGATAGGCATCGTTGGGCTCGGCTGGGGTTTGAAGGGGTGATCCTACGATTCGTCCGAAATACTAATAAATACTGTTATATCCTATTGCACTCCATAATGATAGCATACATTTCAATTTCGTAATTTTCCTTTTCCGATAACTTATTTCTTTTCCCTCCCTCTTTCATCGCTCGTGTCCTAACACCTCCTGCCGTACGCCCCTGCTGTGCTCCACAGAGTAAAATGTAGACGCAGTTACTTTTCAATTGTCTACCCGCCTCAGCCTCATGGTGCAAATAATCTCAATTGTCGGGCACCTCCCCAAATAACCAACCAACCGAAAAAAGCTCTATCTCATCTCTGGCTGCCCCTCCTACCCCCCCCCCTTTTTCCCGCGCCCCTCCCTCCCTCTCATAACCCGTCTACACCCCCTCCTCCCCCTCCCCCTATCCGCCTTTGCTTCCCCTCCATCTCCAATAATCTCACCCTCCGCCCCCTACTCTTCCTTTCCCAAAAATAACCCTTTTACTTCCCCTATCCCTATCCGCTCTCTTTAGTCGCCGAGAGAGGGTTTTTGGTATTTTTTTCTGGGTAGTCTTCCCCCATGATGTCCACCCTTCCTCCCCCCACAGTGCACCATGTGCTCTACGCTATATTCTTCCCACGGTTTGGGGCTCTTATATATTATCAGAGCAGCTTTGGGAGAATATTCGGATGTTTTTCTAAAGTGCTATTATTATTGCCTTTGCTTACACAAAGACAATCTCAAGCTTTGTACAAGTAGCAACAGTTAAATGCTGTCAACAGTGGCATTCCATTCTGTCTGGAAAAAGCATTGGGCTAAATTAAGTATGTACTTAAGCTACGAGGGAAATGAAATAAACTAATTTGCTATGTACTCCTATTACTGCTAATATTTTGCATTACTTAACGAAATAAAACCGACGCCTTCGGAAATGAAATTAGCCACGATCAGATGTGAGTGGAATATGACTTTAAAAGCATGTGAGATCCGGCACACAACTTATACCCTTCTATATTGGCATATGGACTGATGTTTGGCATTGCATTGGTCTGCATCGGTCGACTAATTTCCTCCGATTTTTTTATGCCTTGCAGAGAGAAATTATTCTAAAAAATTTGAATATTCTTGGAATCCGGAGGCTTCATAGTTGAACCTTTTGGTCTGTTCTAGGGGCGCTGAATCTAAATCCGCTGTCTCATGGGAAACCTATTTGATAGGCTTGATGAAGCTACCATCTTTAAAAAATTGAACGCCACCTTCTCCACACGCTTTCTGGTGTTATATTGATACCCCTGGTTCATTATTCTCGGAATTTTATCTGGCGAAAATAGGGCGAAAATTTATCAATTACGGGTAAATGAAGATTCTCTTTTTCATTTAAGTTTTTTCATTACTTGGCGGAGGCAAACAACAGCCGAGATTATTTTTGCCATTGAGGAAAGGTGGATATGCTAGCAAAGAAAAGATTATTTGGAGGAATGGTGAAATGGTGAAGGGAGACTTTGTGTCGGAATTGGCAGGGTCTTAACGAAAGGGGTCAAATGACGCTACAGTTAAACTGAAAAGTTTGCACTTGATGCCATAGACTAATATCGAGGCAGATTCTAGTGCACGGGCCACATGGCGCAAGGAAATATTCCCGTCCTTCGATTTCATAAGTAAATGGATTGGTATCAACAGCAACAGAGAGCTGGAAACCACCAAGCAACAGAGAGCTGGAATGTGTAGTCAGTTACGCCATACCTTCTATTGGACGAGTAGTTACTAAGTTTTTGTGCTGGCAAGGGTGATTATGTGACACTATTTCTGCATGCTTTCACATTCTTATGCGTGCGATTTTGAAGGCTTTAAATGTTTCTTAAGACTTCCATAATCTCCGCAAAAACCATTTACATTTTTGAAGTATATTCTGTCTCCAGTCTGCGCTCATCCTCAAAGCAGAAGCAGATTTTATGGATTTGCCTAGACAGGAAACATATGGGATACGGGTCACGAAATCAATGGAATGTGTGTGCTGGATAGCGATTAGAATGAACAAGACAGGACTGGACATGGAGGTTGAGGAAAATAAGATAGCGGAGTAGATTCGGAGCAGATAGAAAAGGTAGACCGAGGAGACATTGAGAGGTGGAAATGGCATGTGGAAAAGGGTGTTAGAGAAGAGAATCCTTGTGAAGCGCTTGAAAGACCTGAAGACATTTGAAAGGCTTGAAGAAAGGCAGACTGTGTGTGGAACTTAAGAGAGACTTGATGGTGAGAAACTAATGCAATGGTAAGTGACGAGATGTCCCTGTAATGCATAGGTTAGGGAAGGATGTGCCCAAAAACCTACCAATCAGCTGGTAGAATACCCAAAGAATAATTTAGTTCAACAAAAAAAGCGGTGACGATTTGTTTTAAGCAGGCAGCGATCAATGCAGCCACGTTTCCACCATGTAATGTTTCCATTTCGTCAGGAATTTGGACAGGTATGTACTCGGACGAACTGTCTTCAAATTGGTTGCGTCCGACGAGAAGACTGAGACCAGCAGCGTCTTCTTCCGTGCCATTGCATGCGGAAGCCGAAACGGGAATGTTTGTGGAAAGGTGAATTGGGTAGGTGGTAAGATGGGTGGCGATGGAGAAAATGGGACCCGAACGAAAGTGAAAGGTTTATCTTCAGAGGAATAGTTTCTTTTGCAGGCTCTTTTCAGCTTCCCTTTCCTTCTCGTTCAATAAATACAATACCTATAAACAAGGGAGGAAATCGCGTAAAGATCCCGGTCTACAGTCGAGTGCAACGACGTCAGAAGTCACGTTATGTTACGATCGATAAATTTTCTCCATGTGTTTAAAATCTTTAGTTAATTTAACCGTTTACTGACGGAATTCTTTTGTTTCACGGTTTTAATGATTTTTTTGCTCTTCTTATTAATTAAATGGCTAATTAAGATAAACTTTGATGTAAAATATAGTTGACAATTTTTGAATATGTTTTGAGCATGTTCCCATACGGGAACATTGGTCACTCAACCCGATTAAATAGCTAAAAATTTAATTTATCATAAGGTTTTAATATTTTTCAAAAATAGCATCAAAGCTGTAAAAAATACAGAAATTTATGATAACAGAGAAATGTTTATTGAATTCTGGGGACATTATTGCCTAATTTAATAGATAAAAAAATTATCCATGACCAAAAAATCTTTAGAAAACAGTGAAGATGTAATTTTTTGTCACGCTCAGAACACTGAAGTATAGTACTTTTTCTGCAGACCACATATCTACCTTGAGGAGCTTTATTTTAAATATTCCCCCCTGTTTTTCGTCCTTTCTCTGAGGCATGTGTCTTAGGCCCTGGACGAGCCAATATCTTGGGGCTTAGTCGCATGAGACTCATCGCTACATCACGCAGGAATTATAAGTAAGTTTTTGTCTTCTTCCCGTGAATTTTCCTATGCACAAGCAATGCACAGCCCATGACAATTAAATTTAGAGCATTAGAAAAAAGAATGCACCACTATTTCTTGCTTCAAAGTTTTGGCCTGTAAGTACTTAGAAGTCTGTCCAATACCCCAACTGCCCTCGTTCCCAAATACATTTTTAAACCAATGTAGTTACGTGGTAATAATCATCTTCCCGTCATTTCAAGAAAATCTGTGTAATATATAAGTTTTTCATGAATGTAGTAGTTTGTTTTAATGTCACAACTGAATTATACTGCTGTTGTAAACATAATGGTGGTTACTGTTTTTAGTCAATTTTTCGCAATAATGTAGGGAAATCGTTAATTTACAATTCAATAGACACGGAAAAATTCACACCTGAGATATTCGAAGCCTCTTGAAGTGATTCTAAAGAGATTGGGTGTGCCGCGTCGGATCGGACGTTAAATCATAAACCCCTTGGCGCATTTTGTTGAGAGTTGACGAATATCGACGCCGGGTTACTCTCCACCTTTCCTACATTCCAAAAAATAATCCTTTCCTTACTGTTCTGCTCACCTGAAGGCGCATTAGACCTCAGTCAGAGGCCGCGTCCCTATGTAGCCATGCAGTCACTACGGAAATACGTGGAATGATCCGCGATCCACCGTCTTGAAATAATTAGAGGAGGGTGAAATCTTCAGCGTATCCCGAGACAGAATGAAACATATCAGATCAGTATCAAACGGTATCCGACACTACGTCACACCGTGATCTCGCTGTAGTCTCGCAGAAAGAATCCTGGCAGTACCCTTGTGTATCGTGGAGTCCTATAGCCGAGACTCGTTCTGATACTCCTCGAGACTGGTAGAGACTGCAGTATCGGACGGGATACTGGGTATCCGTTGTCGTTACTCCGTGGATACTGCCGATACTGCATCCCTGATACTATCTGGTGTACCACCCAGGTGCTGCACAGGGAGGCCTTATTGGTTGGCACGGCTTTAAGGGGGGCATTTCCCCCGTCCCCCAAAAGACCTCAGGTGGGAAGAAGGAAAGAGGGAAAAAAACGGGAGGTGATGGACTCAAATCCATGGCGGAATTATAAAGTTTCGTGCCTTCTATTTAGTCTACTTGCATGCGAAAACGTGCATGATGCCTATCTTTCCGGTAGAGCCTACATTCCGGGCATGGTTTAACTTCAGAAATGGAACATCTGGCTGGGTGCTTACCCTCAATCTCGTATGGTAAGCACCTGGGGTACTTTAATTCAGCTCGTGACAACAATACAATCAATAGTATCAAATTAATTAAAACATATAAACAATCAGAAGGTTTCTAATAAACTCTTATGCATGAAACTCCTCCCCTTTTGAGATTGTTACAAAATGAACACTAGAATCTTACAGGTTACAATGATACAAAATTAACATTAAAATGTTAAAGGTTTCTTTACAATTCTGCCTTACCTTGTGACGGTGGGGCTAACTGTACCATAGTTGGGTTGAGCCCTTCGAGTACTTTTTACTTAATGTGGATGGATTAAACTTGAATAATTCAGCAATTATATATTTCAGTGTGAGAAATTATCATTCACACTTTAATTCAGCTTGTGATAACAATAAAATCAATAGAATCAATAATCTAACATAAATAAAACATATAAACACACAATTTTGCTAATCAACTCTTTGGCTGCCTCCGCGATATTATGTAATACTGAGAGAGACTTGGTTATGACCGTTATGACTTTTGAAGTATCAGGTAGCCGGCTGCCGATACTGGAGGATACTGGTTCGATACAAGTCTGATAGTTTCTGATACTTAGCGATAACGCTGTGAGATCATTGCGATACTATTCGCTTTACTCCGGGATAGAGGTGTCAAACCTTAGTCGTTGACAGAGTGAGAATGCAAAACACGGGTCACATCAACCGTCGGTACCTCTAGTTCCATTTCCATCCGGAATCGAGCCGGCAGCTTCGGATTGCTTCATCCATTACTCTTGGATTGAAGACGGAGTCTTTTAAACTACGTCTTACATCCCTCCCTCCCCTCATACCCCTTCCCCTTACGATCTCCAACCCCTTCCCTCATCTTACGATTCAACGCCATATTTCTCCTTCATTCCACTCCTGTTTTCTTCACATCTTTTCTTCAAATAAGTTTTTTTTTTCCCGGCTTCGCCTTCTCTCAAGGAAATCGTGTGGCGCTAAAGGAAATAGCTTTCCGCCCCGCCTGATACCATAAAAAAACATGACCCAATTCCTTTGATCATCTTCTTTATTATCCTAGGACTCATCAAGGATATCAAGGATGAGATATTACACCACATTTCAAGGATATCCCGTAATGGTTTGAATAATTTTCGCGTTAAATGGGATATTCATCATTGTTTGTTATTTTGTATGCCCAGCTGTTATTTTTTTTCTACTACTATAAAGTAATAAAAAACTCTAAGCGTGTTTAGATTTTTTAATTTAAAATCCAAGAAGATAAATTATACGGATCACATTTTGAATGTGCATTTGGTGTGCTAATGATGGCTGAATTAGCTTCTACTGGACTCCAAAGACGTGCTTCTTTTTTGAGAATGAACGAAACAAACATCCTTTCATTTACAGGGTTGTACGTTATCAAAGTCCTAGTAAATTATTTTTATTGGTATCGCTACACCGCCTGCGTAGTGATATCCATTATGACAGCCATTATAGTACAATGTGTACTTCTTAGAATTTAACTTGCCATTTAATGGCGCTATTAAATCTACGTTGTATTTCTCTATTTCTTCCATCAACATGTCTAATTTTCCTGGAACAAGCATAGTACGAACATTCCATGTGCCAAAAATCATGTCCTTGTGACGAAGCTGGGGTCTGTTGCCGTTCATTCCATCTTGATCCTGGGCTAAGTGTTGACGTTCCTGAAGAATTCGTATTTTTATGGCATAAGGTTTTTAGTCTTTCGCCCAACCTAGAGGATCACGGTATTCCTTCTAGTCTGGCTCCTACCTCACGGAGACCTGTCTGGCATGGGAGGCCCTACCAGTAGATACGCTACCGCCGGCACGACTCTCAAGGTTGTCGGAGCACACAATCCCCCTGCCACGTCAAGGCAAGAAAACCATCTGGGGGATTATTTAAGTTTAATAATTTATTTGAATACATCATGTAATATAGATACTCAATCTTGCCCGTTAACCAACTACACATGGTTACGTAAAAAATTTCAGGTAACCCATCCTTTCCAAAGTGTGCATAGAAACTTGATTTTGACGTTGTTTACGAAAGCAAATGAATGCCATCTACGCCTATTCAATCTTATTTATCTGTCATCTTGAATTTAAATTAGAGAGGAGGGTTTTTTCTACGAGGAGGAGAATTTCAACATTCTGGAGTCTTACTTCTCCTGAATCAATGACCGGGATTCTTACCGGTGAGTTGGTCAATTGGTTAATTGCGAAAGCTTATCAAATTTAACTGTGTTGTTCTATAAATAAAGTAGGCCTGATATAGTTCACATTATATGCTTGAAAAAAATGGCATCTGCGTGAAAGATATATTTCTAAGAAAGGAATGGTCTTTCCAATGTAAGATAAAGTCTATTTACTCTGGAACTATATAATCCCTCTGGAGCACAAGTACATGACATTTACATTTATTTATATTTTAAGTTGCTGATAAGATTTACAAACAACGTAAAGTAATAGGTACATAATGACATGCAGTAGAAATAATAAAATAGAGGTTGTAAATGTGAATGTAGGAGTAAATCACGAAATGAGCTGTACCCTGTTCCAATAAAATTTTATCTAATTTTAAATAAGACATATCTTTGGAATGAATTTTAAAATTGTGTTATCCTTCAAGAATGAGAATACAAACCGTGTTTTCTTATTCATAAGGGATAACACGTTATTTTTCATGTTAATAATGCATAGTTGGACTTGGCTGCAGTATAAAAAAGTGAGTAATAAATAAAGAGGGTTAAAAATTTACTTCAAGTATTGTGAGTATTCTTTATATAACGTTTTGGGCCTTTTGGATTCTATGAATAATTGAAAAATATATGTTGGAATAATTCCCCCTGATTCAACCTTATGCGATGAGGTTTTACGTTTAGTGGAAGAGTTATGATCATAATGACAAAAAGCAGTTTGGAGAACATCGCATTATCATTTGCGTCGAATTCAAGCTGAATAATCAATGGTTCCCGTCGCAATTCCCTTAATTTAAGACTCTATTCGAAGACAATGCATCGTGCGGTCTCTTGTTTCTGGCCTCGAGTGCTGCGCCGAGTGGACTCCGCCCTTTTGGCAGGGACCGCGAATGTTAGCCATCTCAGTCACGTCCGCCGTGTCATGTCCGACTCAATCGGCAGCTGCACGAAACGGCGATGGTGTGCAGGAGGGCGTGGAGGAGGAGGAGGGGCTTTGGCATTGGGTGCACCACACGGGAACCGCATATTGGGGGTGGTAGCGAGAGAGAGAGAGGAAGTGTGTGTTTGGAAATATGGACCGCCACCGTGCTCTCTTGTTTGTCCGAGGTGGAACTCCGTGGTCAGTCCCTGGACCGGTGCGACGTGACGGCGGAATTTGACTCCGAATTGTCGTGCCCTCCCACACCGACTCATCCTTCTCTTTGTCCTTTGGCGTGAGCTCACAGGCCGCTTTATTCTGATTGCCCACCTGGGCAGCGGTAATCGTAAGGTGTCGTGCTTGACCGAAGCGATGGGACATACTTATATGTATATTCCCTCGGCTTATTGCTCGCCACCACAATAGGGATTTCCCAGCCCCCCCCCCTTAATTGAGTGAAGGTCCTGTGAACCATTCAGGCCCTGTGCCCGCCATGTTCTGTCGGGGGAGAGCTGTCTCGAGGTTTTGTTCAATCAATCAAAAGTTCTGGAACAAATTCTGGCCATTTCTTTTTCGGCCGATCCCCTTTGTTCTAACTACAGCTTCATGTGAATCCTGTCCTCTTGTGAATAAGAATAGACATCAAGACAAATCAATCATTTAAGTAAAAAATAATTTTTAAAAACCACGTTTTTTAAAACGGACCAAAAACTATAAAACAATTATTCCTAGCCCCACGCACATTTATATCCCCAAATAGATTCATAACCTCATACAGATTGCCCTGAGAATTTGTGATTGTGAATTTTAAAGCTATAAAAATACTTGTATGATTGAAAACGAAAAACGTGAGGTGCATGAATTAGATAACTGATGCATGATTAGTTTTTCTAAGTCACCAGCCAATTTTTGTAAAATCTTCTCGGGTTTGCCACTTGGTAAGGCTATTAAAGGCCAACGTTTCGACGAGTGACTCCCTCATCGTCATCAGGGCTGAGACTGATTGATCAGCCTCAGTCTCAGCCCTGATGACGATGAGGGAGTCACTCGTCGAAACGTTGGCCTTTAAAAGCCGTACCCGGTGGCAAACCCGAAAAAAGTTTACTAATATTATTCGCCGGGAAAGCCTAAGATCTTTTATCACCAGTAATTTTATTGCAATTCAAATGATATGAACTGTCATATGAGTTTCTCAACGACAGCTACTCCATAAAATCCTTACTATTACCTACAGCATGCGCCTCACGTTTTTAGTTTTTAATCCTATATATTATATTGTATCATTTATTAATATTTTAATATAATATATATTATAAATAATATGTATATATATATATATATATATATATATATATATATATATATATATATATATATATATATATATATATATATATATCATTACATATTATTACATCATCATCCAGTCCTGAGCTATGTTTGAAGTTTCAAGTCTCTAGATCATCGGGAAGTTAGTTTAAAATCGATTACAAAGTTAGTTCCGAACAGACAAGAAAGCGACTTAATAAAAACGTTTTAATATGGTTTGCTGATTGAAATGTGTGTGCTTTCCGTACTGAATGCGATGAAAATGACCTTCACTTCAGGCAGGTAATTCCCGATTCACATCGCAGAAATTTGTCTATTGTATGCATATTCTTTAAAACTCGCGCTGTAAATTGATCATCGAACAGGTGAGATAAGGCATCGACGAGGGCTTAAAATGTTCTTGTAAAATACATTTAATTACTGATAAAATGAACCATCTTTAAATCGATTTGGAAATTTTTTATGTTGTTCAACACATTCATTATGGGATAAAATCTTATGAAACATGAAATACAATTCTCATGAAATTGTCCCTCTGTCCTTTTGAATATTTAAAATTATTGTTATTGAGGATTTGATATTATTATCATCATAAAAATGCATATAATAATGCTAATATATTTACCAGGTGATAACTTTCATATGAATATGCATCATTGTAAACAATTGATTTCCCCTACCACACCATGTAGTTTTCCTGATAAATAAGCAAAATGTTCAAAAAATCGCATTTTACAAGTATAAATGAATTATTCTAGATACATTTTCTGATTCTCTCCTTATAAATATTAATGTTGTTAGAAAAGGGCTCAAATAACTATGCAGGAAGACTGTTTCTATCCACGTCCTATTAAGGAACGATAACTTTTTTACATCGGTCCTTTTGCGACCGGCATTTCATATTCGAGAGACGTTGTCTAGGCAAATGAGATTATTTTAGTAGATGTATGTAAACGTAAAGCTCTAATGTTCGTTTGATGGTTGACTTAGTAGATTCGAGAAAGCTACGACTATGCCGGAAACGTTTTGGCATTTGTTATTTCAGGATATTTTATAAGGTCTATCTCATACTCATGTTTTTTTTTTAATTCCAAAACCATGTGAAATTGTGTATATCATAAACTTTTTCGTATTTTTTTATTATTGTTATAGTTTGCCGTCATAATGACCGGAGACTCGAGAGGGGTTGGGCAGTGATCGTTGCCACGTCCAATGCCCATCGGATGAGTGGCTACGCTGCTGTCGGGTCATGCGTACGCAGTAGACGGAGTGACCCCAGGATGACGGCCTTCTGCATGGGTGCAACTAGTGATTCCACCTGTGCCACGCAGGACGGAATGCATTTTATTTTATTAAGCAACGAGCCTTTGACTTCACCGAGCACACCTATGATGAGGACCACTAGTTTCACAGAGTGTCCGGGGTACATTTGTTGAAGTTCGAAAAGCAGGTCTTGATATTTTGTCCATTTTTCCACCTCCTTCGCATCCATGTTCGTTTCAGCCGGAGCCGAAAACTCGATGACGAACATGGAGCGTGTGAGGTAGTCGAGGAGAACGATATCAGGCTTGGTCGCCTCCAACTGCCTGGTGGTGGAGAAGGAGTAATTCCACCAGATTGTACAATTATCGTTCTCCACGACGGACTCAATATCTCAAGGGGCATAGGGCAGCACAGGTGTTTCGTCGATGCCATAATGGTATCGAAGGTGAAAGTATAGCACCCGCAGGGCCGCGTTGTGCCGAGCTAGATACGCTGATCTGGCGTAATAACTACAGCCGGAGAGAAGGAGACTCAAAGTCTCCGGCTGGGATCGGCACGCCCTGCATCTCGTGTCCGCGACCTCCGTCTTGAATATAATGCGGCGGTACACGAGTGTGTTTATGACACCATCCTGGCACGAGAGTACAAAGGTCTCTGACTTCAGACCGGCGGAGTGTAGGAAGGCAAACGTCACCTCCTTCGATAACCCATGCTTTTCAATGTTTCTATAGAAACTTCTATGCATGGGCTTATCGGTATGAACCTTCAGCAAACCCTTCTACTCGGCTTTTTTTTATTTCGAGCTTGAGGACATCTGCTTTCAATGACGAGATGGTCGTGTCATTCTCACTTCCGTCGGATGACAGGTTGAAGTCGAGACTGGTTTCGTCCGCTGCCCTCTTTGCCGCCTGGAAGAGAAACGCCCCTACTCCCGCACTCTCGTGCTCTCTCACGAGATTGAGCAGGGAGTCCCTGCTTCTCAGCACTCGGCATGCTGTACCCAAGAAAACTCTGTTGTGGAGAAACTACAGACTCAATAGTCCACTATCACGTACATTGCGAGGGAGATACAATCTGGCGACGGAAGATTTCGGATGAAGACTTCTGTAGATGGTCATCATCTTCCTCGTTCCCCTATCGAGGTTCTGCAACTCGTTGACGTTCCACTTCATGCATCCGAAGGTATACAGCAGTGTAAGAACCGCGAACATATTCGTGGCAAGAACCTTGTTCTTGCCTGACAGCTCAGAACTTCAGATGTTCCTGAGAGTCTGTCTGAATTTGGCGGTGACCCTTCCCTTCACTGCTGCAACCTCCTGCATTCGGCGCTGGGGGACGCGGAGGTATTATTAGCTAGCATCGTCCTCGAGGTGATGCATGACACTTCCGTCAACAAGTTGCACGTCTTCCTTGATCTCTGAAAATCTTCCTCTCGCCAGGTGGATGGATGCACACTTGTCCAATCCGAACTCCATCTTAGCCTTACTGTATTCCAGTACGGTGTCCAGGGAAGTGCGAAGGTCTTTCGCATTAGAAGCATAAAGCTTCAGGTCTTCCATATAAAATAATAAATATACCTTGTCGCAGCCGAAAGGAAAGGGTAGGAGGGAAATACAGAACAGGAAGGGGCTCAAGCTGTCGCCTTGAAAAACGCCACGGTGGTATTTGACCAACTCTGTGGAAACTGACCGCTTGCCTGAATTCAGAACGAAGCGCGTTTTCCAGATTGGTAACGCGTTGGATGCAGGACATTACCTCTGGGTGGACTTTCATCAACTTCAGCATAGCAATCAAAAGCTCATGTGAAGTGGTGTCGAAGACCTTCTTGTAGTCCACCCAGGCCATTGATAGGTTTCGCTTATGCCGGATGGCATCCTTGCATATGAACCTATCAATCATCAGGTTGTCCTTACATCCCGCGATTCCCTGCTTAGAGCCCCTCTGCTCGTACACCTCCTCCCACACAGGCTGGACGTGGTGGAGGATAAGGTCGTTCAGTATCGAGGTGAACGCCTTTCGTGTATCATTATCACATTAGTATTGAGGATACTGCATAACAAACTCATAGTTCCAACATGTAGCGTAACTGTTTTGGCGCAGTAATTACATAACGTATAGTAAAACATAGCCGCTCTATAAGATGGAAATTTTTATCCTTTCCATAGCGAATATTTATCCTGGCTTTTTCTCAACAGAGCGCTAAAAAATAAAGTAACTGGAACGTTTCCCTTTTCAGAGAAAAAAGTAATGTATGGCTAGCATAATGGCAATAAGAGCGTAAGGTTTAATTTAATTCTTGTTTGTTCTTTACGTTTTGCGCAAAAAATGGGCCTCTAACAGGAAGTGGGGCCTCTAAAAGGAAGTGGGTCCCGCCTGAGCACACCTAAAGAAGGAGGAAATCTTCCTTTTTATTCCTCTCCGGGGGAAGAGTGGCGGTCTTTCTTCCTGTTGTTTATTCTAACGTAATTACTTCCCCATCACTTCACCTTGTTAGCATGTTTCACTTTGTACCCCTTGTCCTAATTTCATGGTCCAATCCGTTTCCTAAATGTGTGATAACGCTAGGAAAGGGAAACACTTGTTTTATGCAAAGAAGTTTTCGTTAATTTTTTTTTGGTGGCCACTTAATTAACTTACATTGTTATCTTAAACTTCGTTGATGATATCATATATTAATCGTTTGTTGGTAAGTTGTTGCTTGTGCCTTCAGGAAGTAGCCATCAGTATCATTCGCAAAGTGAGAATAATATTTGGTTTTAAAATTGATAGTCCTGTAATTTCGGAACATAATTCAAGCGTAATATATTTTGAAATGTAAAAAAACAGAAGTTTCTCTTAGGAAATGATGATATATTGGTTTAAAGTAATCGTTAGCACTACCTTATACCTTCCAAGCTGTTACTCTCTCGCTCGAAAACTCGTTGATGATAAAGTTTGACAGGGTATTGGGAGCTTTGTCAGATTTAAGGGTTTATTTTTACAGAGTAAACATTTAGAATAAAACTTAATCAGAATTTTAATCGCACCCGAGAAATTTGTAAGGAGTTTCTTAGCTATATACATGTTTCTTAGCTATATAAGGGTTTATTTTTACAGAGTAAACATTTAGAATAAAACTTAATCAGAATTTTAATCGCACCCGAGAAATTTGTTAGGAGCTTCTTAGCTATATAGCTAAGAAACTCCTTACAAATCGCATGACCGTCAACATTAAAAATATTATTTTCTCATCTCCTAATTAAGGCAGAGAGATGAAAGAGGTGTCAATTTGTAGCTATCTTTATGTCCTTTATTACTATACGTAACACATTATTAGTTGTAAGGAATTTGTTTTTTTTAATTGACTCATTAATTGGAAGTACTTACTTAGAGCTCCAAAGCTCGTTGTTGTAAATTGCGGTCTAGTTGAAAATTCAAATTCGATTCAAGGTTAATGATTTTATACTCTCAATATCTCTCGTTGTGAAATAGGATTGTTCACACAAAGAGATAAGTAACATCCCTGAACCCTTATCATTTAGTTCTAAGTCATATCCTGTGTTAATTAATTTCAGTATTTTTTCTGAAATGTAGAACTGCCTTATAACAGTTTGCGGCATTTCCCCAGATTGTTATTCCATAACGTAATACTGATTCTACCAATGCATAATATATCGACACTTTTGTATCAGTTGGAACTAGTGTATTAATTTAATATAACTGGTAGCTAACTTTCCGTAGCTTACTATTTACTTTAACTATATGTTTATCAAATTTAAAGTTCTGATCAATGATTATTCCTAGATATTTATAATGTGAAAAAATTAAGGAGACGAAAAACGAATGTTGCCATATACTTTTAAATCGCGGAGTCTTTCAATGGAATCAATTACCAGACGAACTCACAAAACCATTACCAAGTTATTATTATATTACTAAGCATAAATAATATACGCCAACATCGCTGCCGGCTGTTTACTTGGAACTGAATAGTGTGTGATGAGGACTAGCTTGAGACGGTTTGTTCCACCCTCTGTTCCTTGCTACCTTTTTCATTCCATCTGTGGCCATTGTATCTGTATCTAAGTACTTGAGGATGTACTAATTATGGCCCACCATTTCCATTAAAAATCCCAAGCAAACTCACATATAACTGCATACATAAACTCCCCAAATCCAAGTGTATTCGGTGTTCAACCCGGGAGGACAAAAAGCGAAAGTGAAAACTGATAATGAAACAAAGCCGCGCGCTTGTTGGAGGGTCTGAGGTGTGAAACAGATGGCACGGAAAGGCATCACGCTTGAAAACTCAAGAGAAAAGAGGAAAAATAATTTGAATTGTTGTTATTGTAACGCTGAGGGGAAAATTCTAACCTCACACTCTTTCTTCAGTGGACATTGAGATAACTAAATGAGAGACGATGTCATACAGTGTGATGCAACATATTATTTATTCCATGGTCCATGCATGCCCACAAAATTAGAGAATATAAAAAGTGACATTTCGAAAAATACTTCATTTGTTATTTTAACGTTTAGTCTCAAGTCTTCATTTTCTATTCTAACTGTGCGCGGTGAACTAAAATATCCTGCAACTAGTCCTATTGGTGACGTTCTTAGACATGTCCTGCTGTGAGTAGATCGTAAACTATGCTGCAGATTGATGATTGGATAAGAAAGAATGGTTTTCTATCCCAAACCCTATCAGACACAGCATTAAATTTTGGGAAATTTTCCATTGTATTTGGATTTACTTTAAATAGGAGTTGAGATAATGATTCTGACCCACTGGATTTCATCTGGGTATTTCTGTGTGACCCAGGCTGGCGGAGCAAGGGTTCCCCCCGCTTTACACCGACGACCCTTCCGATAAGTGGTGCGGTTTGGGGGGTCTGTGGGTTGAAGAGGGTTCGGTAGAGGGGCACTGACCCTCCGTCAGGACATCTCTCCCACCCCCTCTCTCCGGCTCCTGCCTCCTCAACACCACCTCCGAGCCACTTCCGGCCTCGTTGTCGATTGCACTGCCTCCCCTCTCCTTTTTCCTATCCTCCCCCTGTCTTCATCCATTTCTCCTTAACCCTCCGGTGGGAGTCTTTAAATTCACTCCCACGAGTGGGGCGCGCCGCGGCAATTTTACCGCAAAAATAAATTGCATTCCTATATTTAAGGGCAAGGTAATTTACTAATAAAAAAGGCTGATTAAGTTGTTACAGTTACATCTTTTATTATTTGACACTGAATGAACATTGCTAATGATCATCTTAGTTCATATCTAGGTCCTGTTCATCTTCCCACCTCATACATGTTGTCTCTTGACGACAATGCCCCCTACATACATTATTTTTACATCACGGGCACACAATTTTTTACCTGCAATTTCTATGCCACCTGCAAACATGGCATATTACTGGTTCAGGTGCTTCAGGAACCGGTTCCTTGTTCTTATATTTTCCTAAAACTTCTTTTATGTGTTTAGTCAAACGTCAAACTCTCGTCGATGTCACACAGCTACTGAAGCGTCCGGTGGATAATTGATCCGGATATCGGAAATACTCCCTCCTATCATTAAAATTGAATACCTGGAGACACAGGCATTAAATACAAACGGTACCAAATGGAGAGCTCAGAAACTAAAATATGCGGCAATTTTCCGTGGGCGCGCCCACCGGAGGGAAAAGGTAGTTTGAGCGAGATAGTTCCCTAGTCATAATTTAGAACGTATTCAAATTTTATTTTTAATATCAGCGTCTATAAGAAGTATGGCAGTAAATATTGTCATATTAATGATGAAAAATATATATTTATTTATGACAAAACGCTCAGTAATTTAACAAATATATCCACACAAGTCTCTTACTTGACTCATTTTTTCACGACCTACGGTAAAATCACCTTCACGAAAGACGTTTTGTTTTGGAGATTCTGTAAAACTCACTGCGGTGAATAATTCATTAATTTTTATTAATAGTTGAAAAAACGTACAAACTACACACCGTTAGTTTTTTTACGAAATTCAGGTGTTCTAAGTTCCTAATTTTTTCAATATTCTCCCTCTGGAGCGCACTGCTGTAATCTATGCCATATAAAACAGCTTCTATTTTTTGTCAAATTTCTCTAAAAGTAGTTCGGCTAGGGGTTAATATTTTGATACCATTGGAAATATTTGAATATTTTCTTTAAAATGACGCCAAATTTATCAACTTCTAGGTGAGTTGATATATCGCTGAAACTACCTTAAAACCCTCTTGAATTTCTGCCCTCCTCTTATCAAGTCCAGAAGCTTCTGAAGCTCTGTTCTCCTTCCTTAATCTATATCTAGGACCGCATTCCTAAAATTTACAATTTTTCTTTTTTATGGCTTAATTCAGAAGTCTTTATTCACGCCTATTGTTTATATTCCATCAATGGCTATATTGACCGCAGATCACCCAATTCAAGTTTAATTTTTGGGAACCACCTCAGAATGGGACATCCGGTTCTTTAATACTCTGGTCGGTAAAAAAGATAGTCGGGTGGGTTTATGACTAAATAGTGAGACCGGAATGCTGGAAGTGTTTTAAATACATCAACAAAATACCCTACAAGCCAACTCAACGGTGTGTGGCAGGGGGTGAGTAGTCACCAACATGCATAACACTATACCCTATTGAAGTTACTGTAACTGCGATTTTTGGTGCATTAGCATAAATCGCTATTCATTGCCAGGAGGCGAAGCCTCACAAGTATGCACTACACTATAGATATGCTACTAGAGGGACCGTTAGTAATGATGTATTTTGCAACTACATATACGGACAGAGATTCAAGAGTTATGCTGAAACATGCACGCCGGGGTGCTGTAAGTACTATGTAGCAGATACAAGGATTAGGGAGTGCTACTACTATTAAGAGCTACAATACCTATCGACAAACTTTGTCTCATTGGCTGCTATTATGGTATCTTATTGTTCGCGGGAAATATGACATTTTAACTCTGCCCGTTCTGCAGTCTGTGAAAATGAAGGAAGATACCGAATCAAATAATGAAAAAATATGCTGTAGTTCTTTACTTAAATCAGATGAAAGTCCATGATTAATTTTGATGGGTTACATTATTTCCAATACTACTTTTAATACTTTTATAATGGAAAACTGCGACATCTTTTTCGTTGTAGTTTTATTTAGCTCGGGTGATGAAAGATTTAAAGATTTCCCGGTGTATGGTTCTAGGTGAATTATTCTCGTTCTTCCCACTGGGATGCATTCCCGTGGGATCTCCCAAACGTGCGGCAATTAACCCGATAAGAAGCCCGAGAATAATTCTCCGTTACCTTGGTGATTAGATCAAGGGTCAATGTGGCATCAGCCTGGCTGCGAATAAGGCAGACGTGAAAAGTCCGTCTCACTTTCAGGCTGCGATCGATAGCAATGGATTGTGAACAATAAATATATTGCCGGTAGAATCAGCATTATAATTTAAATTTTAGAGATGGTGCGGTCACATAAGGACTCAATGGTTGGTATGATTTTAAACTTCGCTATCGTTCTTCAATAATTAAGGCGACTTTGTGAGATAAATTGCATTTCTATTTCCATCAGGGGCTTGACTTGAAATCGGTATATATTGCCATTTCTAATTCAAATGTAGCGTCTAAATCCTACAAAATATGAAAAAAAGCAATCACAATAGAATCCACTGTGCTGCGAAGAGACGGGAAAATTACTCCGGCAAAGCAAATCATGCGTGGCTCCTTTCTGGTGGCATATGAATCTACGGCGTAAGAGGATCCAGAATGTATGTTTTGATGGTATCTTGGCCACGTGCACATCCTCTATAAATCGTCTGTGACAGAGCATAATTCATTGTACTAGGAACGCTCATACGCCATATTTATGCATGTATTCTGCACTTAGGGTCCATGAGAGAGGAGTATTACTATTTCAGTCACGAAATAAATTGCCAGAATGAATCAAATGCTTCGTCGGTCTTACATTTTCCCCAAGTGCTTGTTGAACCATTAATCAAATATTTGCTTCTGCACTGGAGGAAAAGAAAAGGATAAATTACATATATTTAACAAAAAAAAACTCGCCGTCAGCTGCTCTAGCGAAATCGATTGCTTGCATTCCAAGTGGTAGAAGTTAATGAGCTGTTTTTCGATCGTAACGACATCCTTTACAGCGTCTTAAGCCTAATTGCTGTCCATTTAAAACTAACTACTGCGTTCCTTCTCACAAGGAATCTACGATATCATCTAAGACTGTGTATCCTTCATGCCATGATCTTGCAAATGATCTGCATTTGATTAACAGGTTAATTAAGGGCATAGAGTTGATTGTTACAAAAACACGGTACATAATTCCATTAATTATCTTATTGCTGTCTACCGGTTTCGACGACTAAAGCGTCATTTACAAGACAAAATAGACTGACAAAACTTTGTTACAAACCCACTCCTTCCTTGCATTTGACCACCACCGACCTTACTGCCGCCCCCCCCCCCCACCGCCCCCACGTAACTTAGTCTTCTCTCCGATCCGTCCTCCTTCCAACCAACCGTCAATTCCTGACCTACCCTCATTTCTCCATGTTCCAATTCCCCCTTCTTTATTAGTTAAGGCTAGCAATAGCAATATATCCTTCTGGTTTGTCTTGTAAATGACGCTGTAGACGTCGAAACCGGTCGACAGCAATAAAATAATTAATGGAATTTTGTACCGTGTTTTTATGACCATGAGTTCTATCTTCAACTTCTACTAAGTATCGATTAATTTGAAGGGCATAGAGGTTGATAAAATTATACGGAATATATTCGTAGGCTTAAAATTGTTCAATTTAAATTATCAGGAGGTATTTAATACTCAGCAGATATTTTAAAGTTTCGTGATAGGTAATTGACGGATAAAAAATGTGAGTTTCAAAACATATGGGCGTTTCTGGGAAATTTTTCGGGCTTGTGAAGCCGCTTGCAGTAATCACCTCATTATGGCGTTTCCCTCGCTAAGGCTCGATGCTTTTAACTGGAGCGTATGCGGGAGCCCAGGATCCCGTAGGACACTCATCCGGCGAAAACTTCTGTGGAGTGAGAAATGACCGGCTCCGTGGACCACTTGACCCGTCGCAAACACTTCGTGAACTCCCGAATCACATTCGAGCGCGTTCCGCTCTTCCGCTGTCTCTCGTACTCCTCCTCACTCCTGCGTCACAATGCGCGCTTCAACTTTTTCAAAATGCTTTAAGACTTTTTTTTTCAGTCCTGTCGCGTCGTAGTGTTCCATATCTCTTACTCCTGCACTTACACTCCCCACTAGCAGTTTCGTGGCAACACCTTTCGCAAGATATCTCCATGGCAGAGCTCAAGGGTCTGACACTCACATTACTCCAATGGTTAAACCACAGTCTATACAGTCGCGACAAGACGGACACAATTCTTGCAGCTAGCTGTTAGTAGCGCCCCAAGCGGTGAACGTGTATAACTACCGTTATGTGGGGTGATAACGTATACTTGCATCCACTGGAACTAGAGCCTATTTTCTTCTTCGTGAAGTAATGGAATTATTGCTTTTGCATAGAATATTTTACATTGTCTCCCCTTGAAGGGAGTGCAAGATTAAATTGCGTTAAAAGGCAAATAGAGAATAAAACGCAGTTCAAGCGTACTAGAAACATCTGTTCAGACTCATCCTGTATTTCAATCTCACTAGACATTACGGTATTTGGATGCCATACCGGGTTTGATCAAGACTCTGTGCTGAGTACTACGACTACGTACAGTATTTTTACATTTAATTTGCATTAAATAATACTGCTACAGAAATCGGAAATGTAATCCAGGAATGTCATTTTCCCCGATTCTCTAAATGTTGGTTGAAACATATTGATATTTTTTGAAGTTCACAAAACGTGAGCGCTCTTTAATTCTTTCAATTTGACACGCTAGTATAATTTATTATGATCATTACAGGTGCATGCTATGGGTCATCCATTGCCGTAGAAAATATTGAGACGGGAAAAATACCTCTTACTTGTGTAAAAAGGTGTTTGCTTTGTTCGGAACATTTTGAAGATAGATAGTTGATCAAAAGAGGATGGTGTTGACCGCTGTACTCATAATATTTGATGTATCCAATAATCCGTCTCTAATGAGCTTTCAACGGAAGTTACCAGCCAGAAAGACAGTCTTCCCGAGTAAAAACTGTAGATACCAATCCCCACTTATATCTAAAGAAATTATCCTTCAATGGATTTTTTTAGTGTTGCTAACATGTTTCTCTTTCACCCAGTTTCTGCCAATCATGGCGCATTTTGCCCTGATATACAATTACACCAGGATCATCCAACGAGTGAGTCATTTTTACTTGAATGTCTATAGTTGGAGAACAAGCAATTGAAGAACCCACTAAAGAGAGCAAGAGATTAGATTTCTTGTTTGAGGAATAACATGACAGTTCTCCGAATTAAGAATAGATTGAGATGTACTGGTGGTGGGAAGTAGATAGGCAGTAAATTAAAGATGCAAGACATACTGCGGTAGTGCAAGATATTGCCAAAAAATATTTAAAACCTTTTTCCTGGAAATTCATAATGAATATATTTCGCGATCATGGGTCTCAGTGACCAGCAATGCCAAATGTTATTCGCTCAGCCTCCTGTATCGCAGTCCACTGCTAAGCTGACATCGTGAATCGACCTCAGAAACTGTTGGAAGTGAGAGCTAAACCTGGATAGGGACCGAGCCCGCCCATCGGCAGGCGCCGCTCCGGGGTACAGACGCTCAGCTCGTCCATGGGCGGGCTTAGCATTGAATGGGGGTTACACTTTTTTCCGAACACTTTAATCTACCCACTGTTCGTACGTGGTAACAGTTTGTCGAGGGAATAAATACCAAATGTGGCCTGGGTCTAAGAGTGTTTATGCTTTTGAAAGAGAAGGCAAAAAAGTTGAAAGAGGACCAAAGGTTGATTAATTTGAGCCTAGATAAAATAGCAGTTGCGGGGCACTTTTCGTACAATAATAGTGTACATTATGTCTGTGGCTTAGAGGACTTGGGTTTCTTCAGAAGCAATAACATAGCAAGTCCAGCTTTACTGCTAATGATAAATGGATTATTTCATAACTTAAGGCAGCCCATAGAGTATTTCTTTTTCTACCAGTCTGTAAAATAAAAACATTTTCAAAAGGTATTCAAAACAAAAGTATTGAAGTGCTTTCTAAAGTAGCGTTTACCGTGAAGACATGTTTAACTGACCAGGGTTCAAACTTTGTTCTGATGCGTAAGTTAATAGCAATAACAACTGATTAATTGTAGGTTTATGCAGGAAATAAGACTATTTTTATAATATTCCTTTTTTGCTGATTAGTTCCAGAAATAATTTGTTTAAATATGATTCGTTCCATTAATTATAAAGTGGAAAAAGAGTGTTGATCTCTTTGGAGGTAATTTATGAATAGTTCTCGCTGGATTCTAAGTCATTCTTCAGAAGTATCCGCCATAAGTAAGCATGTTTCTTGTGGATTAATGCTTGTTCAGTCACTGGCAACACCAAACTGTGTAAAAACGTAAATGATTTGTTCGATATTTTTAACTCCCACGGCATAATTCCGACTGCGACACTGATAGTTACTATCTTAGGTGAATATGAACTCATTGAAGCCCTCGAGTCAATGAAAAATTGGCTACGGTCTATCAGGTTAATTGACCATGAAAGAAATGATAATACATAACAAGTGAAATTTGTTAAAGTTTGGCTTCTAAACATCAACTCTTTGCAAGAGATTTGGAAAGAGCTGAGAACCAAAGCCCTTTTAATAGATGTCATCAAACAAGAAAAATCATATTAGACTTATTGGAGAATTTTTCTGTTGTCCGCTACAAGGGTGGACTTTCTTCAAACCCAATTGCAAAGAGATTTAACTTCTATTTCTATCTTTGTTCTTTAAATTGTTTCTGAAGCCTAATTTTTCCAGCAACTGTGAAGTATTCGATAACGAGGAAGGAATCCTTGATAGCTTGAAAGAATTAGTGGGTCAAAACATGATTTTTTGTTTTGTATAATATGTATCCGGGCAGCCAAAAATGAAAAGCTAAGAAATACAGAGAATAATGGTATAATATATATTTTTGGCTATTTTCGGAGAAAGCTGCTTTCACCTCCTTATTGTGAATGTAAGATCTTCCTCATGAAAAGAGAAGAAAATATCCGAGGGGAAAAATTATTAACATACTTTAAAAACTTTCAAAATAGTGAAATATTCTCAGTAGAAAGTCTTATATTGTACAGTGAGATACTGAATTCCTTTTTCGAGGAATGTTCATCAACATTGATGAGTAAAAATCATAGTGTTGTTAATTAATATATGTCTTTTGTGAATGTAATTTGTGAATCAAACAAAAAATTCCCCTTCCAGAAAGATGCAGTTCAGAAGTGAAAAAATGTGCTTCTTAGAATCTTTATTAAGACATGAGTTTATTTTATATTTTGAAATAAAAAAATCAGTATCTCTCCAGCTACAAAAATAGAAGGTATAAACAGCACTTGAAGGTGAATAATAGTGGTTACTGATTTGAATTAAATGTGCAAAAAAGCATTGTTCCGTGGATCCTTTCGTGTTTTTATTCCTCAAAACAATTACAAAAATGTAATAGTGACTTCAAAAAATACTCGTGCATGTGTTTCCTGTTTTGTCATTATGTCACTTAAAAAGTCAGAATTGATGTACATATTGTCATAAGCCATAAGCGCTAGATTGGGGTAACAAACTACTCAATTCATATTTCAAAAATTGAAGAAAGTTTTGCTCCTTCTTTGAAATGTCTACCCATTGAACGGATCATTTATTCTGCGAACGATAGTGTGCCGTGGCAACGACACAAATTCAAGAGTGGCGGTCTGGGAGGTTGGCGATAATTTAAATAGGATGAAAAAGCCGTCACAATAAAGCATTAACAGCAAAAATCAAATGTTTAGAAGGAAATGCAAATGCTGGGGAAAGTGAGATAAAGTTAGCTTCATATATACCGTATTGTATGTAGTTATACACGTTCACCACTTGAGGCGCTTGCTTCGGCGCGCTGCAAGTCTGTATAGGGAAAATTGCATGGCTTGACGCGACTGTATAGACTGTGGTTATACATTTCACCCAGAGCACTCTAGCGGTCAGGCGCTAACTATCAGCGCGACAGGTATACTCTTTAATTATTGAATATCTTGCAGATTTAAGTGTGAAATCACCTATTTATTTATCATGGGAAACTAAAAAAGGTAATTGTATAATCAATTCTGCATCCTGAAAAATTCTGGAACCAGATTTCTGCGCAGTAATGCCGTCCAGTCCATCTCTTGGCATTTTCGCAGTGTACTTTCCCGGCCATCTTCTTTGTTTACTTACGGTTGCGATGGTGATGTCTCGTGTGGTCCCAGGCGTATTTTAAATGGACAATAATAAACGTCTGCCAACAAAAGGAATAATTACTGCATTTTTTCACAAAAAATAAAAGATTTATGGCAAAATCATACAATCTTTATCTTTTTTACGCCTACGTATTTTTCCATTTGCGCCTGAAACAATTGGCGCTAGTAGTAATCCATACGAGATATCGCATTTCCTTCAGACCCTTGACAGAGCTTCTCCATCACTTAGCAACGCACACCAAGTACAAGCGCAATAAGATCTATTTGAATAGATATTTCCCTGTTCATAATGAATACCATATCCGAATTTAATATTTTAATTTCAGCGTCAGTATGAAGTCTGAAGTAAATATTGTAATATTAATGGTGCAAGAATATAGTTATATATGATCAAAATTCTCAGTAATGAAATAAATATTTCTACATAAGTCTCTAACTTGACTCATTTTTTCACACAACACGACTAAAAAGCCTTCAAAACGGTAGTTTTTTTTGCGATTCTGTAATTTTACTGCGGTGAGTAATAGATGAGTTTTTATAAATAGTTAATAAAACATACAAACTACACACCGTTATTAATAAATAATTCTCGGGTTTCCAGCCGAGTAATGTTTTGGTTTGCTAACGTTTCAATGGAATACTCCTCCATCGTCCTCAGAGCAAGATTTCCTTCTGGAGATTTTTCTTCAAAGACCCTTCAAGATTTCCACCTGGCTCAAACGGATATCATGGTCAGTTTCGATGTCGTGTCTTTATTCACTCGTGTTCCATTGAAAGAAACGCTTCGGCTCCTGAAAGCCCGGTTTGACCAAAAGACAGTCTATTTCATCATGTGCTGACCTCTACGTATTTCCTCCACAATGGAAAATATTACGAGCAAGTTGATGGCGTTCCAATGGTATCACCACTCTCTCCTGCCATTGCGAATTTCTATATGGAAGACTTCGAAGAAAGAGCCCTAGTATCAGCCACGCTTAAGCCGAAGCACTACTTCCGCTACGTAGACGATACTTTTATTATTTGGTCACATGGGCCCGAGGAACTAGAGTACTTCCTTAAACACATGAATGAACAGCATCCAAGTATTCAGTTCACGATGGAAGTGGAGAAAGATAACAGCTTACCATTTCTCGATATTTTAATCCAACGAAGGGAGGACGGTACTTTGGGTCACCGAGTGTATCGAAAACCTACACACACGGACTTATACCTAAATGGCCAAAGCCACCACCATCCGTCCCAAAAAAGAGCTGTTATCTCTACGCTCCTGCATCGTGCAGATACTGTAGCAGACAAGGAAAGCCTGCCAATGGAAATTAAACACCTACAGGAAACTTTCCGCCAAAATGGGTATACGGAGAGAGAGATTTCGCTGGGCCTGAAAAGAGCAAGTCACACGAAAAGCCGCGTTGATAGTCTCCTCAGTCCTGAAATGTCTCCCAAAAAGAAAAAACCCACCGTGAGAGCTTGTCTGCCGTATATTTCAACCGTCGCCGGAAAAATCTCTAGGATCCTATCGAAATGGAACATCGAAACAATTCATAAACCACCGAAAAAACTACGTGGCGTTTTAGTGCGAGTCAAGGATGAATTGGGACTCAAAACACCTGGTGTTTATAGTATCCCATGTCAGTGTGGAAAAATATACATTGGAGAGACAGGGCGCACGATAGAGACCCGAATAAAAGAGCACAGGAGATGTATTAGGTTGTTCCACCCGGAAAAATCTGCCTTGGCTGAACACAGCTTATCGGAAGATCACATCATCTCCTTCGATGAGGCTCGCTTGGTCTCCAAAGCTAATGGATATTGGGATCGTCTCCTTAAAGAGGCCGTTGAAATCAAGCTGGAAGAAAAAACATTAAATCGAGACTCTGGGTACATCCTTAGCAGAGAATGGAAACCGTTAATTCAAAAAATAACGGAAAACAGGAGACAACAATGCCCCCCGGATGAGACGGCTATATAAGCGCACGCGAAAGGCCCTGCAAGCTTTATTGCTCTGAGGACGATGGAGGAGTATTCCATTGAAACGTTAGCAAACCAAAACATTACTCGGCTGGAAACCCGAGAATTATTTATTAATATCATTCGCCGAGAAAGAACCAAATCCTTTATTACACACCGTTAGTTTTTTGACGATGTCTAGTTGTTATAAATTGCTGATTTTTTCAATATTCTCCCTCATGAGCGCACAGCCCTAATCCATGCCATGTAAAACAGCATATATTTCCAGGTAAATTGCTCGAAAAGTATTTCGGCAAGGTGTTCATATTTGATAACATTGGAAAGATGAGATTTGTTTCTAAAAAATGAGGTAATAGTCATCAAATTCTAATGGAAATGATTTTTGCTAAAACTACCTTAAACTTCCTTTTTCTATGGAATGTCGAATGGTTATCTTCTAATGGAAAATGTACAATACCTAATAACGTTGGAAGAAAACTCACAAAAAACATTTGCTGTGACATTTTTCTTTTTCATGGTGAAACAAATAGTTGATGCAATTTATGGAAGAGTGTAAGTACTGAAATGATTCACTTCAAAGATACTTTAATTAAAAATGTAATAGTCGTTGAATAGTAATGGTGGATATAGAGATCTATATTGCATTACTTCAAAAAGGTTTAAGCTACCTAGATCTCCGAGCGTTATGTGAGACATGTCAGAAACCGAAATTTCGTTCACTCCCTCGTGAGAATTTCATTGACGTACCCATTTATCATCATGATTGCATGACAAGATTTTTATGCCACTGAGGATGAGTTTCTAAGAAGAGAAAATATAATAAAGAGAATGATATTCTTTTTGATACACCAAAGACGGTGAAATTCGCCTTGTTCTTTTAAACCCCCACTGAAATTTGCCTTGAATTAAGATGGCTTGGAGGTGTAATTGACAAACACACCTGACCAGCAATTGGGAGATCCAGGGTCGAATTCTGGTTCATTCAATTGATTTTTTCGTGGCGAATTTCACCATCTTTGGTGTATATCTTTGCACCCGCGCGAGTGACTGCGTACCATATCATTTGTGTAATCGAAATGATTGGAAGATATTTTTTTTGTTCGTCTGTAATGAAAACCCGATCCATCCCAGCTACCCGGTGCCGTTTCACTGAATGAAAGTTTGCTCAACACTAAAATATGGCCCCTTAAATATCCCGTATCCTGTGCATTGTGAGAGGGATACGATTACTGACGTGGAATACAGAATATCCCACTATTATTTTCCAAGAGAAGAAGAGGAACTTTTGAGATGACCCGGATGAAATTGAATGCAATCGTTTGTGTGGGTATGGGCGCAATTTCCATTGGTTGTACTTTTTTTCCAGTTCGCCCTCTTTTTTTTACGAAGGTTGGTGAAAATCTATTGAAGGACACAGTGAGTCCCGTATATCAACTGTAGTGTCAGACTTAAACCCACTAAAAACACCTCCCTCTAGCCACTACTGAGCAAGCTCATGTAGCAGCATCTCTTTCATGCTTCTGTCGCAGGTGATGGGGTACAGCCCACTGGCTACACCCCTGAATTATTTGGCTTTTACCCTGGTTTTTACCCTGGTTTTTACATTACCTTGGCTTTTGGAATTACCCCAATTTTACATTAGTTTTTACATTATTTTTCACATTAGGCTTCACAAGTTAATTTCCTTGCCATACTACGCCATGGGGATTCAGTCTCTTGAGTCTCCTTAGCAAGACTGGAGCTTCTTCCGCCACTTTCATCATCTCTCTGTTTACATGGGTCTGTACCCGTTGTCCATGCTGCTCTGCATATCTAAGGTATGGAGAGCAGCATATCTCTATGGAGATTGTAATTTATGATGTACCAAGGCGCATTTACTATGTTTCTAAGCACAATATTTTGGTATGTCTGTATTATCGTTATGTTAATTTTCTTTGTGAATCCCCATGGTTGCATCTCATAGGTCCAAACAAGCCTCTTGTATTTGTTTGTATAACAACAATTTATTTTCGACAGTCAATTGCGAGCTTCTTCCTTAGAGCCAGTACATTTTCCAAGAGAGAAATAGCGAGGGTCTTTTTAGTCGATCCGGATGGAATTGAATGCAATCGTTTGTGTGGGTGCGATTTCCATCGGTTGTGCTTTTTTTATCAAGCTCGCCCTCTGCCCTTGTGCTTGTAAGCGAGTCCTCCATTGGCGAGGACCGGGAGCAGAAGGGAGGCGGAGAGGAGAAGGAATTAGAGAGGGGGGGATGAAGGGAGGATAGTAGATGATGGGCAAAAAAAATGAACGTGGAGGTGGTGGGAGAATGGGAGAGGTAATATTAAGCGCATATGAGATGGCGTGTGCAGTTGGAGTGGAAATGGAGAAACGACGAGGGCAAAAAAAAAACGGAGGGCAGGATGGGGTTGAGAAAGAGAGAAGGGCGATGGTTTACGGCGCCCATAAGTTCCCATGAATATCTCTCATCCCCGATCTGAGTGCATCGTAACTCAGCCGTAGGAATCTTTGAACTCTTCTGACTCGAGGTTTTTTTTTTCTCTCTCTCTCCATACATTCATCCTTCTCTTTCCCTCCCTCACTTGTTTTTTTTCTGTCCCTGGTTTGTGTCTGTGCGAAAAGTAATTCGTCCATATTTTTTTTATCTCTGCTCACGTCATTAAATATCTAATCTCGATCGCTGCTGAAATTCATAAAATATTATTAGCTTTTATGCGAGGCGATGTACGAAATGGACATTTTTCTCCCCTCGAAAAATATCACCGCGGAGTTAAGTTGGCGTCATTTCCTCCAGCCTCCATCATCGTCCGTTAATATTCCCCTTTCCCCTTTTCGTGAGTGGGTATTCTCGCAGAAGCCTTGCTCTAAAATGAATAAATGACGAACTTGTCACATTTTTCTCCCACTTTTATGGTGGCGTTTCTCTCTTTTTGCGAGAGAAACCATTGATTTAAGCTTCCGTCTCTCGTGAGTTCGTTTTGTCACGCTAATACGAGAGAGGATGAAAGAATTTGGTGAATTAACTCTCACAGCGTTTGAAAATGAAATGGGAGTGTTACTAGCGAAGATTTGGGGTTCTTGTTTTTTTTATTTGTATTTTTCCCTTTATACTTAAATGGTTTAAAATTTAGTCTACTCAGATTTTAGAGCAAGCGCAATGGTCTGTTTGTGTTGCGCTGAGATTGCTAATGGCAGTGCACACATTTCTTTAATATCTCCTTGTAAATTTTACGTAGATACGTCTTTCAAGAAAAGAAATTATAATTTTCCGGCACTTTTTACTTTAAAAAATAATAAATGAATTTCGTATTACGTTTTCGCCTGCTGCACGGATGGCCATAAGCTACCTCTATTAATTTTTAAAAGATGCTCAGTCTTTTACACATCTTTGTGGCTCGCGTTCTATCTGAATTAGAAAGCGACACAGGCTGACGCAAATAGACAGTTTATTTCTTTCTGAGCACATTCACAGCACAGTGTCTTAAAACTAGATTAATACTACAAATCCCATCACTCACTGATGTCAATAACGTTAATTGTAAAAGCTACACCCGTTAAAAAACACTGCAAGCTTACTCAACTTAGAAGAAAGGGAAAATTTGATAGTGATCGCTGCGTTGTTGCCATATTTCCCGCTGTTCATGACCACGTTTTTAGCAATGCTCGCAAAATTTTTAATTTTCATCGTAGAACGACGATTAAAAGATGTACTTACTCGTACAATTATCGGGAGTACGATGACAATATTAATTTGTTGTTACATGACGTAGTTATTAAAGTTTAAAGAGTAGTGAACACGGTTGGTTTTGGCGAGGGAGCCTACCTCTGTGTTGGTCGAGGAGAGAGGCCGGCGTTGGGTCTCCGAGCTGTGGAAGGGTTGCGGATTAGGACCCTCGCAAGATTGAGCCCAACCCCTCTTGCGACTACCTGATCTCGGCCCAAAAAAATCAAATTTAACCGTTACGCTTCTTACAAAGTGTACAGTCGAAGGACGATCTAATGGGTTGTGATTTCGTGGATTATGATATTTTCACAGTGATATTTTCCCCTAGATTCGGTGTCATGAAAGAATCTGGAATGCCATAGCTCTGGGAAAAACTATATTCCGAATTTCTCCGCTCCGTACACGTGGAGTTTCATCAATCCAGTCGTTCCGGGGCTATGATCTCCCAATGGTTTAGTAGCACTCGTGATATTATCGTTCCGGAGCTGTGTCGATCTCATGCAGCTGTGTTGATCTCATGCCTGTTGCTGTATCCGAAGCGGTCTGCATCATAATTTCTAAAACTCCGCTCGTGACAAAGATTTTTGGCTCTGTGGCTGGATCGAAATTGTCACAATTGGAGTTATCACGAAAAATCTCAGTCACACCTCATTGCCAGAGATGCTTGTATGCCTGCTGACTTTTCTCTAAAGGTCAGCAGGATTTGGAAGGGAAGCCTCTTATTTTTGACCATGGTTCTGAGTATAAAACGCTTATTTTTTGACGAAAAATCTTCTCAAATCTTTTGTAAAACGGCAAAATATTCTCGTGTAGAAACTAAAAACCTAAAGTTTCGCTGAAATCTTCATGCCTAAAGTATCTTGAACGTCGTGAAAACTATGAAGAATAGAAAAATATTTTATTACTGATAACTTTTTTGTTTATTAGGGCTCCTAGATTATTGGATACGCATTTATTCCTTTGAATGTTGTTTGAATGGCCATAATTACTCGTAATCGTTGAAAAACATAAAATGTACAGAATGGTGAACGCAATGTTGAAAAATTAAACTTTTGAACATTATTTAATTTTGATAAAATCTATATTTTTTTGACTTTTTGATCGTTTTATGTTATTAATATGTTTCGCGTCGAGGTGTAACACTAAATCAGTATTTTTCAAGGAATGGGGATTACTTGAAGGAGTAAACCGTCAATTATACAGAAACGTCTTTGGATGCTCAGTGAATATTTAAAACGAATAAATTATAAATTTACAGAGACGCGACAAAGGGGTTAGTATTTTAATGTTACTGGAAAGCTGAGAGTTATTTCTTTAAAATGAGGTCAAATTCGTCAAATTCTAGGTGAAGTGATATTTCGCTCAAACTACTCAATATTTAGGAGGTTCTGTGGTTTCACTCGACTTAAGTGAATTCGACGAAACTTGCTGGAAGCATTAATTATGTTCTCTTAAATCTACCTGATTGCTTCCAGAATTATTTACTACAGATTACTTAAGATATTTGATCAAGAACTGGACAAAAAATTACATGGCTTCTTATGGGAACACAAGGTACGAGTAGCTTAATTCATCAAAAAGAACCTTTTTCTAGATAAGAATAAGAAAAACAAAAATAAAGTATACCAAATGATTTTCATACATTATTCTATTGATGATTTAATTTATTTTTGTTTTTCTTATTCTTAACTAGAAAACGTTCTTTTCGATGAATAAAGCTAGTCGCACCTCGCGTTCCCATAAGAACCCATGTAATTTCACATGCCCACTTCAACATCAAATATCCTAAGAAATCTGCGGTAAATAATTTTGAAAAAATTCAGGTAGCTTTAGGTAAACATAATTAATGCTTCCAGCAAGTTTCGTCGAATTCCCTTAAGGTGGTATGAGCGTGATAGTTCCCAAGTCATAATGGAGACCATATTCAAATTTTATTTTTTTATTTCAGCGTCTGTAAGAAGTATGAAATAAATATTGTGATATTAATGGCGCAAATATATAGTTATATATGATCAAAGTTCTCAGTAATTAAATAAATAAAGCTACATAAGTCTCTAACTTGACTCATTTTTTCCCGCCGTACGGCTGAAAACCCTTCAAAACAGCAGGGTATTTTGCGATTCTGTAAAAATTACTGTGGTGAGCAATAGATTATTTTTTATAAATAGTTGATAAAACATGCAATCAACACACCGCTGGTTTCTTGACGTCATCTAGGTGCTAGAAGTTCCTAATTTGTTTAATATTCTCCCTCTGGAACGAACAGCCGTAATCTATCCCACGTAAAAAGGCTTATATTTACAGGCAAATAGCTCGAAAAGTAGTTCGGCAAGGGGTTGATATTTTGAAAGCATTGGAAAGGTGAGAGTGTTTTCTTTTAAATGAGGCCAAATTCATCAAATTCTAGGTGAAGTGATTTTTCGATCAAACTACATACCTTAAGTTGAGTGAAACCACCGAACGTCCTTAGCCTGCAAGAGGAGATACGGAAGAGGGTTTTTGCGGAGGCGATGGAGGAGGACGCTAACAATATATAAAATAGTTTTCGTCAGAGGGGTCTCACTCTTAATTTCGTATTCGCGGGGGAAGAGAGTGTTAAGGCTGAATGTTGGGGGTGGGGGAGGGATGGTGGTGAAGGAGGTGGTGTTGGGTGGAAGGGCACACGCGTTGATTTGGTTGACGTACCTTGGGCGAGCGAGAGAGACTGAATTCTCAATGAGACTCCAAGTAGGAGGAGTAAGGGGGGGTAGGAGGAGGCAGACAGGGGCGGACGGGGGGTGCGTGGGTCTCTAGGTGGAGTTGGGTCGAAGTCGCTTCTTTTGTCTTCGGGGTAGGAAGAGAGGACTCCACTCAAAGGGTTGAGGAGGAAGTAGGCGAGGTGAGTGAGCGAAGAAGGAGTGTATGGGGTGGGGGGGGGGGGGGGGTGGGAGGAAGAGAGGGAGGGAGGGAAGGAATGGGAAGGGAGGATACATCTCCTCTTGAGGAGAGAGAGAGAAAGAGTTATGTGTGCACGTGAAGGAGGGATGCTCCATTCTAGAGAAGTCCCGAGGGGAGGCTGTGAGACGAAGGGAGGGCAGTGAGTTGAAGAGGGTGTTGAGGGTAGAAAGTTAAGACGAAGGGTGAGGGGGTAGTTTGGGGATTGGTGGTAGAGAAAGTGTTTCCTGTGGGAGGAGGGATGTGAGGATGAGAACCGTTTCCCCCGGAGGAAGAAAGTAATAGCAATTGGATCACGCCCGAAGACGGTAATCATGCTTCATTCGGGATAAATTGAGACCGCAGGGTCAATAATTAACGTGCC
Organism: Pyrrhosoma nymphula; assembly: GCA_963573305.1. Lineage (NCBI taxonomy): Eukaryota > Metazoa > Arthropoda > Insecta > Odonata > Coenagrionidae > Pyrrhosoma > Pyrrhosoma nymphula. Next base: position 18,225,564 of record OY754330.1, on the reverse strand, counting down.
ATATCCCAAAGAGACACCGTTGTAAATGTGATTTGGACTTCTCCTTAGCTTTTCCTCGCGTCTTGAACCTGAGCAACCGACGCAGTTTCACACCGGTCGCCATCGCCTGATCTTCAACGCAAAGGTTTATCCTCCATCCCCGCGCGATTTCATTTCTTGGAGAAATGTTTGAGGGGAAACTTGTATCAGGTATAAAATAGTTAACACATGCAACTCCATATGGTAATAGATTTTTTGACAAGACGGGTTTCGCCTCAGAGCTGCATCTACAACTGAAGATGCTGTTCTGTGGCGAAACCTGGCGTGTAAATAAATCTACTACCATTTTTATTGCAAGTCCAAGTGTTAATTCTTCTATCCCTGATATCAAGGAATTCCACCAAGTTAGGTCCGAAACTATCATCTACAGGAAACTTGTGATTTAGGACTAAAAATAGAAACCGTGATATGTTCTATTTCCCTAATTTTTGATTTACTGTTTAAATTGCTTATAATAAGACTATATATTATTATTAGCTCTATTATATTAATTAGCTATATTTAAATAGCAGTAATGGATATTTCAAACAGCGTGTGACAGCGTAAAGTGACTTTATGGTTATGTGCGATTATTATGTCCTGTTATGGACCTCAAATTCTCAAAAAAATTACCGATCCTATTTTGTATATAGGAGTATGTTTGGTGATTTGCGCTGCCCCGTGAATAGTGTAAAAGATTATGTTTCACGACTTAAAGTAGAACGTTTTTCGGGCGTTCTTTTATACGGGGAGTTATCACTCTTTAATTGCAAAAAATTCTTATATCTTCCAAAAATATGCTCTTCATATACCTAATTCATCTTTTTCTAAATAAGTCAAATTGTACTATATAGAACTCTGTCTGCATCAACGGTTGTGTGTGCCTTCTATTCATTTAAACCTCTTCCTGTGATATCAGTTTGGGTTTGGCATTGATATTTAGCCTCTCTGTAATTTTTACGTTTTTTCCACATATTAATATATATTTTTCACTAATTTAATATATTTTTTGCATATTTGTAGATAATGTATTTTTCTGCTTATAGGTCGTGATTTTTCCCAAAAAAACACGCGTAAAATCACATTGCCTCATATATGGTCAACTGCACGGTCAGAGTTTGCCTATAAATGTACTTTTTTTTAAATCCCCGTGAAGCGAGTTTTACAAGGAGATTAAGTAAAAAATAAATACGATGACGTTCCAAATCACTTTATATCGCCATATTTGTTTCTGTATTCTATCAGGGATCTCTCTTTTGCTTCAATGCAAGCAATTTTGGAGGGCAATCGAAAATTTATTAGATGTATTCGAATTATGGAGCTAAAAATAGGGCGTATCTTACATGACCATGCATCTTCTAAGACGGAAATTATAGTATCTATGCATACATATTTTTGTCATACGCCATATTTTGTTAAAGTTAGAGTAAAATTATTTTTCCCGCATGTCATTTTGACGAGGAGTTGGGTGGTAGATGGGACTAGCTAGCCTCCATCTCCTCCCAGTGGAACCGTTATTTCATTTACCTACCTAATAAGCAAAGTCAAAACCAAACAAAAAAAGAAGGCCATGTGAAAAGAAATATTTTCCAGCCGAGTACTAATGACAAAAGGCCGTTTTACAACGATGCATATTTCAGTACTGAAAATTGAACTCAACTCAGCATGCTTAAAAATTTTACTCCTCCTTATACTTAAAAAAACTTACTCCTCCTTCTCCTCCTCCTCCCCCCCATAGTCTGTTATCGCGTGCCCTCCCTTAGACATAGCGGAAATCCTATCATGTCTTGGCCAATCACACCTCTCCCTTCGCTGGCTGATTTTGAACATTAAATTCCTGCACTCCATCATGAATGGGTCCTTCCGCACTGATCTTCTTCTTTCCTATTTTTCACTCCGCATCCCATCCCGCATCATTCGCAATATGAGTATGTTACACACTCCTTCTCCTCCTCCCCGTCCTCCTCCTCCTAGGCTTGTGCGATGAGTCGATTAATCGAAGTCATCGACGATGATTTCAATCATCGCGGTGCGATGACTGAAATCGATGACGGTGATTGTCATCAACCATCGACAGCGATGAGTCGATGAGAATCATTGATGCCGATGAGTCGATGCGAACCATCGATGTCGATGAGAATCATCGATGCCGATGAGTCTACCTCTACATACTACCCCGCAAGCCGCCTCAATAGGCGTGTGGCGGGGGGTGTTAGGACACCAGCCGTTTGCATATAAAAAGGAAACGCTCTATTGAAATTACGCCTAGCATTTATTAAAGTCCCTTATTGTTCGGGGGAAAAACGAATTCCCATACCTATCCGTTCGGCATAGTACCTCTCTTAATTTATCGTTTCTGTCGGACCTGGAAATATAGTGGGGTTCTAATATGAGTCGATGAGATTCATCGATGTTGATGAGTCGATGAGAATCATCGATGCCGATGAGTTGATACGAATCATCGATGTCGATGAGTCGATGAAAACCATCGATGAGGATGACCGATGGTCCGATGAAAATTATAAGTGTTGTGTGTCGCCCGTCCGTTCCGTGCCGCCGCCGGTGACCGCTGTGACGTTTCCTCCCTCGTCTCCCCCTCCCCCGGCACCTTCCTTGTTCTAATGCGCAACGTCTACGTACTGAAAAAAGCCGGCGGCGTCCAGTCCACGGGGGCTGCACAGGGGTTTGGGGTACGTGGACTCTAGCAGACGTTATCTCGGGGAAGTTAGGGGAGGGGACGGAGTTTCTGCACACGGGCACCTTGGCGCTCCACCACTTGGCCGCCGTGTTGTCGTCTGCTACTAGAATGTCGCCATTTTATAACATTGAGTGTCGCAACTGTGGTCCAGTCTAGACGTGTTGTAGCTTGTTTCCCAGTGTCAGTCTCCCTACGCTGAATTCAGTTTATCCCGCCTGGGAATATCGCGGTCATGATTTCCGCCAATTCTACGACTGTTTTCATGAAGCATTGCAGAGACATTGGTGGCAACCGTGTGAAATGTAATTATTGTGGCCAGAGTTTGTCACATGCCAAAGGGTGCACTACTAATATTAAGAACAGCTTGAAGGCGAAGCATTCGAATGTCTACTTGCAAATAGTTAATGGAATAAAGGAGCTTGCTGATGCTGGAGAATCTCGCTCTATGCTCAGAGATAGTGACGAAAGTGTGGTTATTGTTGAGGGGCTTCTCCCCCCTGATGGAAGTAGTAATGCTGGTGCCCCACGACAAGGATCCTGCCAAGAGTTGTCCATCTCTTCATTTCCTTCTTCTACTCCATCGCCGTCATCATCTCGCTCTCCGTCTCTTTTTGCGGCGCCAACATCACCAGGTCTTTCTGGTTTAAGGTACGAGGCTTTGACTCCATGGTGATTCCACGATAACTGAGCTCCCCCTTCCCCCTTACGTTAGTGTCAACTTCTTAAGTCTAGTTGTATTGTAAACACGCAGCCTGAGAAAGTTTTTTGGGCTGTCCGTTAATTATATTACGCTCCTGGTTTGATAAATTGCTTTCCCCACCATAAAGTAGCGCAGCTCACAAAGCCTCTCATATCATTATTTCCCTCTTAATTCCTTCCACTTCAACATCATCAGAGCTGTTCTTCAGCGATGCAGGAAACGTTGCGTTGGACGACCGACATCTACTCACCGATGATGTGAAAATGATGAAAATGTGGAAATGACAATTGTGTTATACCACAACAAAGATTTGTTGCTTAAATTGTAACTTGGAGCTTGTTTTGCTCCTTAATAAATAGGCCTTGTCCTTCTCAATTACGTTAGACCCAATTCAATCTTCACTTAATGGCCTCACCAAACTGCCAACCGAGACATCTGCACCGATCATCGAGAGTCATCGATCATCGATAGTCATCGATCATCGTAATTCATCGATCATCGACATTTATCGATCATCGACATTCATCGATCATCAACATTCATCGATCATCAACATTCATCGATCATCAAAATTCATCGATCATCGACATTCATCGATCATCGATATTCATCGATCATCGTGTACACTCTATTCGATGATCGATGACAGCCATCGTCATCGAAGCATTTCGATGAAATTTTTTCATCGAAAATCGATGACCAAAATCGAATAATCGCACAGGCTTACTTAAAATCGTACCGTGTATAGAGAGTGATCGATTACGGAATTGAGTTCGATTGTCAATACTGAACAGAGAAATAAGTAAGATGCTTATTTTCCATTCCATTCTTCGATCCAACGACCAATCACAGGCAAGAAGACGAGTCGATCGTTTCGAGAGAATACCGGTGGCGGCGCTAGAATCTACCAACATAAAAAGGCCAAAATAATCTTTCAAGAACTTGCTCAGAATTGTTGAAAATTGTGCAATCATTCCGCGATTCCATGTTTCTTCTTGAATATGCCGAAACAATCTGGCGCAGTTTATTTACATTGCGTTGATCTGCGAATGCCCAGATACCACCACTGCGTACATAAATCAGTATCATGTTAACACAGGTTCCAATGCATAGAATTCGATTTAAATCAAGAATTTATATCGACTTTTCGGCACTGATTTCATAGCTGACCTTAGAATCGTGTAAAATGGCTTTAAGGTAGTTTTATCGAGATATTGCCCTAATCAAAATGGAGACCATATTCGAATTTTCCATTTTAATTTTAGCGCTTGTATGAAGTGTGAAGTAAATATTGTAATATTTTTGCTGCAAAAATATAGTTATATGCGACAAAAATTCTCAGCATTAAATAAACGTAACCACATCTCTTCGCTTTAATAACACAAGTAAAATATTGATTAAAATCGGAAGAGAACATTCTTTATACAATATTACTTCAGACTAGGTGCACAAAAATAGGTGAAGTAAAAATTAGCATACAGGTTTATAGTTCGACGGCCAAAAAATTTATATAAAAGGCTCTATGGGTGTTAAAAAATTAGTAAAATAATATAAAAAGAAGATAGAACGGTTGTAGACATCGTTAAAGGAAAAAATTAGGAAGTTTTCTAACAATAAAGGTCTAACAAGGAGGCACATTAATTATTGATTGCAATTTCAAGCAAGATAGAGCTCACTCAGCGTTTCAACCCGAAGGTTAGTTTTGAGATAGAGATAGTGGACAAGATAGAGGACAGTGAGAGAGCAAGAGTAGATAGCAAGATAGAGGGTAGGTTGCAAATAGAACGACGGATGAAATTAGTTAAAAATAATAAAAAAGTAGAGAAAACAAGTAAGCTTGGAAAAGCTATGAGATAAGGCTCCCTCTCACATTTTCTAAAATTTTCTAAACCAAGCCAGTATAATGTACATTGTACATCATGCACGTAAAATGGTATCTATGGTATAACTGTGATGAGAAAACCACTTTCATCAGCGTGACTGGTGCAACACAAAGACTAGTAATAAGAAATCAACTATACAATGTCAGTGCCATAAACCACCCGCCGTGTGAAGGGCTGGGTCGCCTTTGACGCAGAGTATCGGACTCCTGAGTTCGGGTGCCTCCCAGGTCCGGCACTTTACCACAGCGGATAGTTTCGTGCATCCCAGGTCCGTCACTAAACATAAAGTTCCTTTTCGGATCACATCTCTGTTATGTATTCGTCTGAGGACGCGGTGTCGAAGAAGGAAGGAGGTAGCAGCGTGAGCGGGGAACCACAATTGTCGCCCTCAGCGGAGCTCACCGCCCCCGGTGTACACACGACGGAGACCGCGAGCATCGCCTTGGGGGACACACCGCCTACGGTTTGCATCTCGCCAATCCAAGGGGGTGAGGGCTTTGGCTAAGTGGATGGGGTGGCATTTACCCCGGGGCCACTCACCCCTTCAAGAGATTCCCCTCTCCCCTCCAAACCGACCGCCCCTTGTTTCGTATTCCACTCCTCAGCCACTCATTGCACCCCTCCGCCCCTGCTCGCCCCTGCACCTCTCAAGCGACCATCTCGCAGTCGAGCCGAACTCTTCCTCCTCCTTCGTCCTTCCCTCCTACCGTGGCGGCCTCTGAAACCCTCGTCTCTTCCCTTCAGCCAGCCCTTCAAACCTTCAACCGCACCACTCCCACCCATCGCCGCTTCCCCACTCCCTCCCCCAACCTCCCTCAACCAAACACCCTTACCCCCTCCGACTGACGCAACCCTCTCGAACCCTTGTCTTTCCTTATTTCCTTTCACCCTTCTCTCCCTCTTGGAGATGCCTCTTTACCATCAAACTCATCAATAAAACTTTTCTCTATTAACCCACCATTGGTCGCGCTATGAGATTTTCTCTCACACCAAATTTAAACTTGTACTCACTATGTAATCATGAGTTACAATACGTTCCCTTTCCTTCTAGCTGACTTTTTATCTCTTCCTATTGACCGACCGTCTCATAAAGTATAAATGAAGCGTCCGCAGCAGTGTAATGATGTGTCTGATGCCATCGGCTGCAAGGTGTGAGACTTTTTCTCATCGCGCGACCACTGACGTTAATGTTTTTGTATCACTCAGTTGCGTTACTCATTCGCAACATGCGGGCAAAAGTGATTCATTTCGTGGAGAGCAGATACGTTAATGCAAATTTATGAGTCGTGAGTAAGTATGTCCTCACAAATAAATATTTCTTCTTGAGGATGGTAGTTTTCTTCCTAAATACCCAATAGTATCATCGCCAATAAAAATAGCAATGATTACGTAATTGTATCAGTAATTGTGTATATGTGGAAATCATTGTTTCAAATGAACATTAAGAGAAATAAATTAAAACTAAAGATAGTGTAATACAATGCCAATAAACGCTCTATGATTGATAATCTGAGTACACCTGAGTGTGAGAAAAAGTCTCACACGCGACCACTCGCGTGATAAGTAGCTTAGCGACCACTCGCGTGATAAGTAGCTTAGCGACCACTCCCGGTAGTTTAGTAGCGGTAGTTTGAGCGAAATATCACTTCACCTAGAATTTGACCTCATTTTGAAGAAAAACATCTCTTCTTTCCAATGATTTAAAAATATCAACCCCTTTTCAAACTACTTTTGAAGCAATATGCCTGCAAACATAAGCTGTTTTACATGGGATATATTACGGGATATGTGCGCTCCAGAGAGAGAATATTGAAAAAATTAGGATACTCAGGTTTCGTAAAAAAACTAATGGTGTGTGCTTTTTATGTTTTCCCGAATATTTATAAAAGTTTAATCAATTACTTACCACAGTAGTAATTTTAACAGATGCGCAAAAAATACTTTTTAGCCGCACGGCGTGACAAATGTCAAGTAAGAGACTTCTCTGCGTTTTTCCTGTTTCACACCACTTCAACTAATGTTCGTTAAACTTCAAATGCAGTCCTAAATATGTCGGCAAACCCTTGACCAAACCAAGTCCAAATTAACCAAAATCTTGATAACGCAAGAAAAGGATGGGATATTATTGTTCAAATACTTAACCATGACAGACAAATAAACCTTTACACCGTTCGCGATAGCCTTGACCTTGAATATGATCACCATTAATGAAAAGCCTTTCCCCGTAGTCCCCGTGACCCATTTATAAATCGGTTTTACATAATGGAGACCTACTTTGCGGCTGTTCATGGACCCCACCCATTAATCCCAGTGATTTATTCTTCGTATCCTCCAATGGATTCAAATAGGGCTAGATAGCAGTTAATATCGGTCGAAGCTCCACTGCATTCCATTTCTCCTTGGAGATCGAATGAATTCCCCTGAGGCACTGCGCTGCCGGAAAAAAATCTTTGAACACCTATTGAAAGGAAAAAGCTAATTGACCGCGTTTTCTCATTTTTTTCTCTAGGAAATACGAAATGCTAATGAACCTTCCCCTAGTTGATGATTCAAAAGAATAAATTTTATGGCGGTAAAAGGGGATAACGTTGGTCTGGGAAGAGAAATCGAATAAAGAAAGAAAATTCAAAATGGATAATAGAAGAAAAGCAATAATCCATCTACTCAGTCACTAGTAAAATACCAAATATACAGTAAAGGTAGAGAGGAAAATTATTATGTATTACAGCTAGTTTAATTTACATTTGTTTTCTTATGATCAATCTGCATTCCGTATTTCTCGCACTGCATTTCCAATGCATCTACTAAAGTTTTCAATCCTTTCGATGACCGACTGACGAACGCTTGGTCGTACGCGAATCTAACCGACTTTATCGGCAGGCCTCCTACTTTTATTCCCACATCTAGCTCATCCTGTACCTCTCCTACCATTTCCTCAGCATAAATGTTAGAAATAAAAGGCGACAACGGGCACCCTTGCCTTTCCCCGTGACCTACAACTGACAACCCTGATTCACCGTCAGCTACCCTCACCTGAGCCCTCTGCTCCATATATAACTTTCGGATGAGTCTCCTATCATGCCAATCTATTCCTATTTTCCCGAGATTCTCTGGGACAAAGAAAGCAAGGCTGGCCATAAGAGTAGGAAGACGCAAACTAAATCAAGTGGAACAATTTAGTTACTTGGGTAGTACGCTAGAAGATACAGGGCATAGTAGCAAAAACATTAAGAGGAGAATAGCTCTAGCGGAGGAAGAGTTCTATAATAGAAGGGAGCTGATGACGGGGACCTTAAGTAAGGATGTAAAAAAGAGACTGGTGAAGAGCTTGATATGGAGTGTGGCGTTGTATGGAGCAGAAACGTGGACCTTGAGAAAGGAAGACGAAAATAGGCTGAAGGCGTTCGAGATGTGGGTGTGGAGGAGGATGGAGAAGGTGCGTTGGACGGAAAGGAAGACAAATGAGGAAGTGCTTGACATGGTGGGCGAAGAGAGGAAACTTGTGGATGAGATTCGGGGAAGACAGGCTAGGTGGCTGGAAGAGGTAATGAGGGACGGTGGTTTGCTGAAGGCAGTGATAGAGGGTAGGATGTTGGGTAAGCGGGGAAGGGGAAGGAAGAGAATAGATTTTATGGACGGGATGAAGAAAGGAAGGACACGCTGAGATGCAGAAAGAAACACTATGGGTAGATAAGGCACTGAACGTGTTATAAACATTTGGATTATCTCTGACTTTCATCATAACCTACCTTTAACCATTAGATCACTCAGATGATGATGATGTTACAGCTAATTGCATAGCACTGGTAAAGCTGAGAAAACTAACTTTTCTCTCTAGAATAATCGTGTTTGACCTAAAGAAAGGGATAAATGATTGAAAAATAAGGCTCAATCCTGATATAAACAAAAAAAGTTGGTGTATTGGCTCGTGGACGCATGACAGGAGTGGAAACTCTGTGCTACGTTATACCGTATTATCTCGTACATAGCTCTCGCTGTAGACCCGTACGTTTGATGAGCAGTAAACCCAAGCACTCGCTATCCTCTCATGTCGTTTGTGGACTCTAGGTGGGATTTAAGTAATGAATAGGTACACGACAATAATTTTCATTTGTTTTTATATTTCATATTTTATTATTATATTTTGTTTCAAATATAGATTTAAAATTTTAAGTACATATATATTCAATAGTGTTTTCAGATTATTTTAATGAACATAAATTATCTCACTAGGATTCACTCCAATATCGTTTCCTTATGTTTTGTTATATATCGTTATCTCATAATGTTTTTCATAGTAGCCACAAAAATATAAACAAAAAATGTTTATTCATTTAAAAACACTATATTGGGTCAAAGTATAAGATGCAAAAAAGTAATTATCGCTTAAAATAAAATGTGAAACAGACGAAATTGAGCTCCAAAAATCAATTTTATATTTCTTCCTCAAACAAATCATTCTTAGACGCACGTATACGTAGTTTGTTAAAAAATCTGAGAATTATAGGCCTTAAATGGTCATTGTCATGGTTCTAATCATGGAAGATAGGGAAAAAACGCTAATACCATATTCCTAAACTGATAACTTGCAACTAAGTGATCACTACATAAACATTGGGAGCATGATAATATGAAGATAATCTTTTACGCATATTTCAGTCAAAGTCTCGCCGTTTTAGTTGTCTTTGTTTATATTTAATTAATTGATTTATTTATTTGTTTATTTAATGTATATTTAAATGAGTGGAAAAAATGATCTGCAAGGAAATTGATCGTTTCTCCGATTTAATCCCATAGAAAAACGAAATTCAGTCTACGCTCTAAATATGGAGACTTTCTCAGATAAGATTTGTTTCAAACTCAGCTGTTGATATGGAATATTCACCGGAAATTTCAGACCTTCAGCTTGATCAGAAATGTCCAGGAAATGGTATCAAAGGGGCTGCATCTGTCGTTATTTCTTGTCGTGCCGTGTCTTTCATGAGATGGTTATACTCCTCATCAAACGAATGTTTACAGTGGGCGTTAAAGTGGGTTTGAAATACAAAGAGATATTAAAGAAGTTCCACTTAAAGAAATGTCTAACATAGGTAAGGAAACATTGCTTAGGCGATGAGAAAAGCCTGATAGGGTGGTTGTGAATAATATATAAGAAATATAACTGTCTACTTTTGGAAGCAGAGAAAACTACGGGGTGTTTTAGCATGGTTATCTGCACATTATTTTTGGAATTTCTTTTGGCTAGAGCTAAGTTTAATGTAGGTTAATGAAATTCGGTGGGTTTAATATATCTCTGATTAATTTAAATATGGGAGTAATTGGTTTAGAAAATATTTAGTATTTAGACAATATTAATTGAACTCATCGGAAATTGGTGGGGTTAGCTGTGAGAAATATAATATTGAAGAGAATGCCTTGCTTGGAGAAGGGGAATATCGGGAAAGTCGCTAATGAACGAGAGTCTAATACTCTGTGCTGAAAGTATGATAGTCTCATGATTTCATGATAAAACACGTACATTTACTAAGATACAGGGAGAATGCTAAGGTATGGCAAAAGGCAAAGGATTTCCATACTTTCCATAATTTGCAGCTTGATTACTTTTTTAAAAAATACTGTAATTCCTTATTTCTAACGCATCTCTTTCCATCTTCTTGAGCGATTTCTGATCATCTTCAGTCTGATATTTGAAAACAAAATCTCTTTAAAGTCCAACTCTGCATCGACCCAAATTTGCATCTATTATGGTAGAATATTTAAGGTATGTGTTAAGCAATGAAACATTTCACTTCCATCGTAGCCCTCGTATATTATTTCCAGTTGTATAATATCGCCAAACTATCTGTAAGACGTAATTTCTGAATATTTAGACGGAAGCTTATAGACTGCAAGGACACATCCCCTCTCTTCTGGTGCCTTTTCAATCTCAGACATTTTCTCTTTACCCTTTGTTAGAGCGTATCCTACCGGCCCATCACTTAACTATCCAAACACAAGTCATTCGAACGGCTCATCTTTTCTTATTTTAGAATCGGATTGCAAACTTAAGCTTCCACTTTTTTCTGTTGCTCTCCTGTCTTTCTTGGTAGGAGTTGAATTTGCTATACTCATCCTTAGCCATTCTTCTTATTACTTCTTATTACTTATACTACACATTATTGTGTCCATTCCTTGGTCAACTCTGCATCACTTGTGCTTTTAAAAACAACGAACTTTTCATTACTTGATTTGTATCCGGTGATTAATTGAATCTGCTAACAGAGATATTTTACCAAGAAAAGAAAACATCTTATGTACGACATTTGGCTACGTCAAAACTCCCTTGAGGTTTCATTGTGTATTCACGGAAATATTGTAAAAGAAAGGTACAAAATAGCACCTGAATGAAAATATTCTCTGTTTATTAATTTTCTTCCTTCTATGGAAAGTATGCTTGTCTGTCATGAAAAATACTGTTATCAACTCCTCACCAATACTTAATAATCATATTATTCAGTCCGCAGTTTCTAACATAAAGTATTAGGGTAAGGCAGGTTAGTTGGTTTGAAACGGTAATGAGGGGTGATGGTTTGCTTTCGTGATAGAGGGAAGGATGTTGGGCCAGCGGGGAAGGGGAAGAAAATGAATAGATTTTATAGACGGGATGGAGAAACGTAGGACTTACGCCGAGATGAAGAAAGAAATACTAGGTGCAGATAAGTCACTGTACGTGTAAGAGTCTGTTGAATATTCTCTGACTTTCATCATAACCTACTTTTAACCGTTAGAACACTCGGATGATGAAAATTGATGCCTCTATCCTAGACATTTTAAAAGTTTATGACCGTTTAAGAGCCAAAAAACTAATGCAAATGCTAAAAAACCAAATATAAAAAATCATCACGATACTCTACCCCTAATCACGTGTAAATTTTTCGTGTAGGCCTATATTTTTCATATCCTCTTAGTACTTAGTTTGGCTCTAGATTGATTTATTGCTGTTCTTTCTAAACAAAGGTGGATTTTATAATGTAGAAGAATGCGACAAAATTACCGTCGTCTAGCGAAATTTCGGCGTCAAAACCGACATTTCTGGAAGTAAACGACATAGTTAGTTCTGCTCTTAAGATATAAACATGTGAAAGTAGTTCATTGAAAAGCGCGTCAGGCATTTAAATATTCTTTTATAGAAAGTCTTAGAAGAGCATATCAGATACGTTTGGCAGGAATTAATGAACGAACAGGAATGTGAATCTAGAACCTAGAATTACAAAAAAATCTGTAGCGCAAAGGATTAAGTTTTTAAGCATCGAATTTGAAGCAAAAAAAACAGGAAATAAATACTGGTAAGTATTTTTGTGACAACATCCTGCGAATGTTCATGTTGATATAAAAAGTGGATAAAAAGGGGTTCATGTTGATATAATACCCGAATCAAATGGAGTGGTTTTAATGAAGAGACTCTTCGTCCAAGCATTGGACGAGGATTCAGCTGTAATTGCAGGAAGGATTAGCAGGATACTCAAATAAAATATTTCCGAGGGGGCCCCTTCCTACAAGTTAGGACATCATATGTTTACGGAAATCATGCTAACTTAAGCCCGTTTCACACGACACTGGATCCAGCACAAGGTCTAGTATACTTGCTAGTATGCTAGCTTTCCAGTATCTTGTGAACAGAACCAGTATACTGGCTAGCAAGCATGCTAGCTAGTATACTCACTGAGCTGCTGGATTTCGTACTTGATGCGGTACTAGTTTGCTACTAGACCCAGTAGGATCCAGTGGCCATCTACCAATCACGTTCACTTTACAGACGCTGTGCGATCTTCTCTTTTTTAAGTTAGTATGGAATCATATGGAATAACTGCTTAATAGCCAGCACAAGGTCGATGATCGTATGAAACCTTCTAGTACGGTTTCTAGTATACTGGGTTTCGTCCTCAATATCAAGTACCAGCTAGCATACTAGGTCTTATACTGGATCAAGTGTCGTGTGAAACCGGCTTTAGCCATTTTAAATTTGTTATAAATACAAGGATTTTGCTTTCTCGTTAGTTTTCAATCGATTGTGTCGGAGTAGTTAGCAAAATTTTTCGCGCATAGAAAGTGGGGCTCAATGGTAAATTTCTCTGCAAACATCCATTTAACAGAACAAATAACAATTGTTGTTAACATTTATAGTTTATAATATATTTTTATCTCACATAGCCACGACCTTGAGTAATTAGGAAATATTTAGGCTTGCATCGCGTGTCTGCTGGATGTATTCCAAATGGGGGAGCCGACGGGCCGCGCGAGAGAAAATTGTAAATGTTTAAATATTTATAAAAAACGCATTTAAGAGTTGCCACTAAAGTTTATTTTTGGAATAGTTAGCTGGGTATGTTTAGATTGCGAAAAAAAATTTCAGCCGATTCTGAGATGGAGTATTTGAGAAAAGTGTATTAACAATTTTTTAAACATTAGTAATTAACAACAATAGGGAATAGAAGAAAATAATTTTTATTGATATATTTGAATTCAATAAAGATTTTCTTTAATAAGAGCTATTAATCATTGCTGTATGACAGTTGCAAGCGGAGATATAAGTGAAAATAGGAGGCTCGGAGTTTTGCTAAAAATGCGAAAAAATTAAAATATACATAATTCGCTCAAAATTTTTTTTTCACATAACGGTTTGTGGGGATTCTGTTTGAGTTGATATTGTACCCATACACCAATTTTTATCAAAATCTGAGACCCTAAGGGACAAACGTTTGTTGAATTGAGGTGGAATGACCCAAAGGTCATTGGTATGGGTTCCTTTGTATCGCATAATAATGTGATGATGCGGCGGAAAGAGGAGGGTGGGGTGGGGGTACACTGTAGAGGAGGCGACATGCAGAGGTCGAGGGCACGTCTGGAAGGGTAAAAAGGGTTTAAGGGTGGTGGAAAAGAGCCGGGTGGAGAGGTTTGTGTGCGAGGGTGGGGACTGAGGAGAAGGAATGTGGACTTCGGGGGAGGAGGAGGAAGAGGAAGGTGCCCTGAGTTGGCGAGGAAGTGCATTGGAGAAGTGGAGGGCATAAGGAAAGAGGAGGTAAGATTTGAATGAGGCGCCAGGGTAACTAAGAGATTGGATTTGTGTGGTGGCTAGAAATCAGGCCTCCCACCCCTAGGACCCGAGTTCAAATCCCGGCAGTAATGTATATTTATCAGTCGAATACCGATTTGTTGCTGTTTGTAGAGCAAAATCGAGTGTACCACTGTGTCAATCGAATAGGGTGTTATGTGTTCAACATATTTTGACAGCATCTTCACTTTTGTTTTACCCACTTATCTTTTCACTTTAATTTTATTTTATTAACTCAACTGACCATATTTTGCGCTAATTTGCGATATTATTGCACGGCTACAGAGTCGAATGGACGTGAATCTAGACTACATCAACGAATGAATACTTTATTTATCTACTATACCTATCTGATTTTACAGAAGATGGCACTTAGAAAGAGGTTCCAGGAAAATTTACGCTTGTAAATATAAAAGTTAAGTTTTTCTTGACGAATATTTTAGCAGGGTTTGCCCACTCGACACTGAACATAACCTTCACTTAGCTCCGCAGTGACGTAATACACTACGTCGAATGCTTGCCACATTTTGCATCTGCTTGACCCTGCCTTAGGTTGTAATAAAAACATCTTCCGTGTGTATGTTTATCAAGAATTTCTTTTTTTTTATTTTTGAAAGAATTTCTAGTCCCTGTGAATTACACCGGAGCGATCTTGAGTTCAAGCGTATACCTGGGAGCACCTACCGAGTGGGCAAGCGAGCTGCGATCAGTTAGGTGGCCGTCCGAGTATGAATGTTCTCGGCGATACGTCATCGAGTATAGCCTTACTCGGCCTCAGGGTTTCGATAACTGCCAGGGGGCGGGCTCTCCACCTGTTTCAGAAATTTCCAGATTAGAAATATACGGACGATACTTGTCCGATGCCGACAACCGAGGCCATTCGGGTAAATATGAGGCATTAAAACATTGTAGTATTATATAAAACATCACAATTGATGACATAGCATGGCTCAAACTCACTAAAATGCTTGGAAATAAACTTTTTCTCGTTGAAACATGTTTTTTCACTATCTTCCCCATGTTACTGGATAGGTCTGTTTTGGTTTCGTTGTCAATACCTTGCCAATCTAGAGAGTTTTGTTGTTTCTCCTTCGAAAACGTAGCTGAGACTGTGACTCGTATCCAACCGACCTGTTACAGCCGAGTGCGGAGGCCGTTTTGCAGGACTCAAATCGTCGGTCTACTCGCCAAATAACAAACCAACCAACTAGCTTCCTCAGGTCCGTTGGATTGCAGGTTTGGTCCGTCTTTATGTTACACCGGTTTCGCGCCTTCGGGTGGAGGTGTGTCGTGATTGGTCGGTACTATTGAAGAGCCGTTTCCAAGCGGTGGGGAGGGTGTAGCCGTCCTCTCGGTTGTAATTTTGCGGTGTTTTTGCTATCTTTATTGACTCCCGTATGATTCTAGGGAAATAGCGGGCTTCTTTTTTCAATAAGTGAGCCAACGAATGACATAAATTTTGACACTACAGTATTATTGAAAAAAGAAGCCCGCTATTTCCCTAGAATCATACTGGAGTCAATAGAGATAGCAAAAACACCGCAAAATTTCAACCGAGAGACGGCTACACACTCCCCACCGCTTGGAAACGGCTCTTCAATAGCACCTACCAATCACAACACACCTCCACGAGAGGCGTGAAACTGGTATAACATAAAATGGCGGAACCAAACCCTGCAATTCAACGGAGCCTGAGGAAGCTAGCTGGAACGCTGGCGAAATATTGTCCACAAAATTGGATAAACGCGGATGGAACCCGAAAAACCATTCTCTTCATCAACAAAACTCCGCGGAAGCCTTCACGAAAACCAACAAACTCTTAAAGAATCGCCGCGCGGGGTAAGGGGAGGAGAAGGATGGGGTGAGGAGAGGGGGTAGGAAGGGAGTTTGGTGGAGGGGGGCGGGCTGATTAAGTGCAAGGATCATTAGGCGATTGAGTGGAGAATGTGATTTAATTAGCGGGGAGGGAGAAAGGGCGGGTGACGTGTGCCAACTGGGTGTGTGAGGGTGGAGGATGGGAAAGCCCCTGGAATTAAAAAAGAAAGGAGCTGAAAAGGGACCGTGGGTGGGGAGGGAGGGGGTGTGGGAGGAGAGGGGAAGATGTTTGGCCGGCAGGGTGGTGAAGGAATGAGTGGCGATGAATAATTATGAGGAGGAGGAAGGGAAGAGGAGGAGGAGGAGAAAAGAAGGGGGCGGCGAAGGAGTTGGGACGGACGATGGAGGAGACAAAGGGTGGGTTGGAGAGGGGGAGGAGGCAAAGGAACAGAAGAGAAGATGCTCGGTTGGAGAGAAGTGGCGTGAGTAATTCCATTGCCACTTATTGTGACGAGATTGAGATGGAAGTAATCCCCTCTGCCTCTCAAGCTCTTCGTTCAACTATATTCATCCGCACCTGGGGTTGCTCACTCCTGGAAAGGTTAAAAGAACATGGTACACCAAAGAAAAGAGGTTCAATCTGGAGCATGACTATTTTTTATCAGGAGCATCAGATATTTTTGAACTACATATCTTGTTAGTTTCTAGGCCATGAATATTAATTTACATGAAAGTAGTCTTCAAACAGGAAATACCTTAAAAGACTACCTAAATCTTCCTTTTCTTTGGTAATTATCATGTTTGTTTGTAAATGTATTTGTTGGAAGTATGTAAGAAAAAGACTGGCAATTTTCCACAAGAATAAGGTTTTTACTCGACCGGTTTCGGTGTACAACACCATCAGGACCTGATGATGGTGTTGTACACCGAAACCGGTCGAGTAAAAACCTTATTCTTGTGGAAAATTGCCAGTCTTTTTCTTTCATTATGATATTCCACCAAATCAAGCCTGAAACAACTACTTTTATTGTTGGAAGTAATATCTTTCTATCTATGATGTAGTATGTATAGATGCCTGGACCTTGAAATCCAGGCACATGAACGGATTAGAGGCATTGGAGGTTGCTCAACTTCTAGTTAGCTTGTAAAAACTAAGCTTTGCGTTAAAACGTTGCAGTTGAAGGATTATCTTTTGATATAATGTAGGGGGTAATTTAGAATTATTTGGTTACACTATTGGTTTTTATTGGTTTCAGAAAACATTAACTTTTGTCAAATTCCAAGAACTGCGGAACTGGCCGCGCAGTAACTTTAACGAAGTCACCCGCTGATGGTCACACAATTGTGTGAAATCCACAGTGAAAAAATCATTCGCCTGGACTGGGATTCGAACCCAGACCCCCGATTACGCGCCGAGTGCTCTACCAGTTAAGCTACCCAGGTTTCATCTCTCACTGTGAATTTTATGGAGGCTTTAATGAGCGAGACTTCTTCACAGGTACCGTGCATACAATGCCAAAGTACCCGTGTGCGAGTTCGAAAGTGTCTGGGTTCGAATCCCAGTCCAGGCGAATGATATTTTCACTGTAAATTTCACGCAATTAACTTTTGTTTTTTGGGGCATTGCTGAGGGAGAGGAAAGGGGACTGAAAGTGGTTGAATACGTTAAAGAAAATCAACCTAACTCCTTTTTAAATTTTCTAACGTTTTTCATTATTTTGCTGTCGGAGTTTTATTCAGCATGCATTGAAAGTGGATTGGAATTCAGCTGAAAAATCACTCTCTCTCTCAGCTGGAATCGATCTAAACCTCTCGTTATGGAGAGACATTTCTCTATTCACATCGCCTAATCAGCCTCTGTGTTTTTTGGAACGTATAATTCATGAATAATCAAAGAATTGCTGTTAAAAAAAGTCACGCACTCTAAAATTGTTGAACCAAGGGCATTGGCCACCCTCAGACTAGGGTATGATATAACAATGATTACTGGTAACTTTTAGGTTCAACAGATTGAGATATGGCGAATCACAAAGTTAAAAGTCATCATTATTATATTATCAAATTCCACAAAGTTACGCCTGTGACCACCAATTATATCGAGATAATGACAGTAAATATTACGACCGAAAAAGTTGTAAATTGCTGTCTGACATTTTGCTCTTTTAAAGTTTCTTCCGTTTAATTTACATATAAGCTTGAATAAGAAAACCCTCATGCCGAATATTCAACTATCATTGAACATTCAGCTGAAACTCCCTCAGCTGCAGTGCTTACGTCACCTTCGTTGCAGTTGGATGCATAGGACGCTCACATTTTTGTGCAATAATTATTTTTACGTACCGCCATTTAAAATGCGTCAGTACATACTAAGGATTTATTGGTTGGAAGATTGTTTAGAACTCTTGAGACTTGTGTTGTACTTGTTGGTGACCTGACTAGTGTTTTTCCAAGTTATGGGCACCATAGTTATGCTTGACTTTGGAGAGAGTGAAAAATGCATGCAGTGGAAAGGATTCTAATCCACTTCTCTAATTTGAAAAGGGAAAAGGATTTGTCTCTCTATATCAGTTGTTGCGCTTTCTGATTCGTGGGGACATTTATGTATAAGGGGAGGTTGAATATGTTCTCCGGAATGAAAGGGTTTAATCTGCTGGTAAAAAATAAACGTAAAAAGGTTCCATCATTGAGTAAGAAATTAATATTATTTGGAATTCATTTTGAATACTTACATTGTTTGATTTAGTTGTATGGAATTCCTTTTTTTGGGAGTTGGAATCCAAAAAGAAATATGCTGAACAATACAGTGGGGCAATTTCTCCTTATGCCCTCAGGAGAGGAAAATGTTACACAGAAATCAATTATGTCAAGGTTTTCCGTCACACTTGTTTTAAATATAAATGTTTTGGAATAGTCAAGACAGATGATAGTGAATGCTAGGTTAAACTATGTATTAAAGAATTATTTTGTATAAAACATTTTGCCAAAAATGTTATGAGTATATGCCAGAAAAAAGATTCAAAAACCCTTATTTCGTTCATCAAACACACAAGATAGTTATGATGTGTTTTTTTGCGCAACATTGATGGAATAAATATTAATTTATCATTGGAAATTCCTGTGAAAATAATTTAAACTGAGGTAATCTGGCACAAGACGTCGGATGTTGTTCGGGGACTCCTCATAAGAGACGACTGCGAGCAATAAACATATGTCAATGGAAATATCTTATTAATCGTCAAGAATACATCTTTCGAAAGAATACTATGCCACCTTTGTTCCCAGTTTCCGATAGTCAAGTCGTGATCTATTCTAGTTTTATTTGCCCAGTGTCTTATTTGTGGTCAATATTTAATTTGAATCTAGATGCATAGATGCCTCCATTAAAAAAAAATTAAAGCCCTGGGAAGCTGATGTCACATTTAATGGAAGCACCTTTAGATCTGAAGTCGCTCTGTTATATCTGCCATCTTTGTTATCAAGATCAAACATTTTAAGTGCCCCACTACTAGCAGTAGGTGAAATATCTCATGGGGTCGAAAATATGCTTTGGTGTCTTAAGTTCTGATACATTGATTTGTTTGCCTCCCGGGAAAGCACTTTAGGATTCAATCGCATGTAAATATCGTTTTTATACCATCGCATTTCTTGCTGTGGCATGGATAAATAACGACTTGTCAAGTAAATGGAACTTACAAAGAGGGCTACAAAAAATATCAAATTAAAATTTCTTGCATTGTCATTTTTAAAATAGGTGCAGTAAATTATTGAAGCATAATGATAGGTGAGCGATCTGTACGAGATGAATTTTTATAATTCAAAAGAAATTTTCTCTTGTTTTTAGTGCCTTGAAGTTTATCTCAGTCGGAATATATTCGTGCAAAGGACTATGGAAGAACACTTGATTTTTTTTACTTCAGCCAAAAATTAGGTGCAGTAAATTATTGAAGCATAATGATAGGTGAGCGATCTGTACGAGATGAATTTTTATAATTAAAAATACATTTTCTCTTGTTT
This sequence comes from Pyrrhosoma nymphula, assembly GCA_963573305.1. Classification (NCBI taxonomy): domain Eukaryota; kingdom Metazoa; phylum Arthropoda; class Insecta; order Odonata; family Coenagrionidae; genus Pyrrhosoma; species Pyrrhosoma nymphula. Next base: position 18,205,345 of record OY754330.1, on the reverse strand, counting down.
TTAGTGCCTTGGAGTTTATCTCAGTCGGAATATATTCGTCCAAAGGACTAAAGAAGAACACTTGATAGTTTTTAATTCAGCCGAAAATTAGGTGCAGTAAATTATTGAAGCATAATGATAGGTGAGCGATCTGTACGCGATGAATTTTTATAATTAAAAAGACATTTTCTCTTCTTTTTTATGCCTTGGAGTTTATCTCAGTCGGAATATATTCGTGCAAAGGACTATGGAAGAACACCCGATATTTTTGACTTCAGCCACTTCTCATTTATAAGAAACATTCTGTTTCAAAAACTTGCATCTGCATAGCAAGCGCCAAGTGTCTTTAGGCTCCTGGCTACTTTCATCAATTATACATGAATTTGTGCCGAAAACTTTGCAAGCCTTTGTAAGAAAAGGGATTTATGGTTCCTTAACAATATTTCACGTCGTCTTGACGTGGTCAGATGAGTTCAGAAAGAGAGTTTCGACGAGCAGAATGTCAATGCGTTCCTCTTTTCTTATTCCGCGTTCACTCGAGAAATGCTGCAGAATTCATTGCGCCATGGACCAGCCGGTCCTCTAAACTAAAGAATACACGTACCCGCACGGAGTTCCATGCATCACAATGCTTCGCAAAAAACTGCGACGTCCCAAAGTTTTGTGAAAAAACCAAGCTTGGCGGCCAGCATTGAGAGAGACTGGTCCACTCGTGCACTTCCGCACTCTCAGAGAAGGATAGGTATGCCAGGGCGGAGGTCAGTGACCCCTTTGCGTTGAACATAAGGGAAACGACTTGAGAACGTTGAATTTGGGTTGGTGAGTCAGAAGGGGAGCGTTTTTGAGTGCACTATAAGAACTCTATGCAGGAGATAGCATTCGTCCATATTTCATGCCGATAAGTTGGCCAGTCACGAAGAAGAGTTATTTCGTTAGCTTGTAAAAATACAGTATATACGCTTGATAGTAGGTTAAATTAAATATTCAGTTACATTTTTAAAGTAAATGAGCTTGTCTAAAAGAATTGTGGAATTGGTTCAGTGGTTTGACCATTGAAGCACCATTGGCTGTTTCGTTTCATAGCAGGCAATGCATTTCATTATTGAAGGCAGCCTCCCCACAGGTCTGCGACCTTTGAGGCAGCCTAAAGCTCCAATAAAAAATTGTAAATTAAATACACTGTACTGTGAGTAATTGTGGAGCAATAAATATATTATATTATTATTATTACCATGCTGAGAGTATGGAGTAGGGTGGATTGGTGAGACTATTCATCTACATCTACATACTACCCCACAAGCCGCCTCAATAGGCGAGTGGCGGGGGGTGTTAGGACACCAGCCGTTGAACTATAAAAAGGAAACGCTCTAATGAAATTACACCTAGCATTTATTAAAGTCCCTTATTGTTGGGGGAAAAACGAATTCCCATACCTATCCGATCGGCAAAATATCTCTCTTAATTTATCGTTTCTGTCGGACCTGGAAATATAGTGGGGTACAAATATGATGTTCTCCGTGTCGCTCTGAAATATATCTATTCTCAATTGTTCAAGCAATCTAAGCCTAGCGAACAGCCTCCGAGTCTCTAGCGGCTCCCAGCCTAATTCGTTTAACATCTGCGTAACGCTGTATGTACGCCCGTAGCAGTTTTGACGAATCGCGCAGCTTTCCTTTGTATTTTATTAAGGTCCCGGATTGTCTTTTTGCACCGGATCCCATATGCTCGTTGCATATTCAAGGTGTGGCCGGACGAGATCGAAATAGCACCTCTCTTTTACTTTTTCATCCGAAAATCTTCCCACAATATGCTTGACGAATTCTAGCTTCTTCAGAGCTCTGCCACAAATATTTCTTATATGTGCTCCCCACGATAGGTCCGAAGTTATCGTAACTCCTAGACACTTCACTTCATCTGTCGCCTTTATGTTAACACCATCTAAAGTATATACATGGGAATAGTTGGACGACCTCCGCAAGAAATATACCGCCGTGCATTTGCTCAGATTAAGTTCGAGTCCCCTCTCTTGGCTCCACACATGAACGTTGTTTAAATCCGATGATAGAGTTTCAAAGTCAGAGTGATCACTAATTTCACGATAGATGACAGCGTCGTCGGCAAATAAACGTAGTTTACTGCTAATTCGAGAGCATAGATCATTTATGTATATAATGAACAATAGGGGGCCGATTACGCTTCCTTGTGGGACACCTGATGTCACTTTAACTACATCAGAGCTAATTCCGTCAAGAATTACTTTTTGCTTACGATCACTTAGAAAGTCGCGTATCCAATTTACTAGTGTCGTTTAGCCCGCATGACTGTAATTTGTATAAAAGTTTGTTGTGAGGTACCGTGTCGAAAGCTTTCTTAAAATCTTGAAATAATGCGTCCACTTGTCTTTTCGATTCACCAGATTTGAGAACGTCACGAAGAAAATGCGCGAGTTGTGTTTCACATGATCTACCTTTCCGAAAGCCGTGCTGAGAGCCATGGAGATTATGGAGCCATGGAGAGAGACACGGTTTTGATGGAGAGGTGAATGGTATCAGGGGCAGGCTGAGAACGTCGTTGGTTGATGTGGGATAAAATACTCTTAAGAGGGCCAATAGGACGGTCAATGTGATTTGAGCGAAGTTATTTTTATTTGTAAGAGAGATTAGTTTTGAATTTTTAAGTTGAAGAAATTTTAGGGAGAATGAGGTAAGTATAGTAGTGTTGATGATAAAGAGGCGTTATTTCCTCTGAGTGAACTCCTCAGTTATTAGTCTAATATTGCTAATATATACCTAAATTTGAGACTCTCACTCAACTTATTTAATTCACCCCGTACGCAGAAAACTTTCTATCCTTTAAAACGTGTTGCGGTGTGTAATAATATTAAGTTTAAAGGTAAATGTAATGGTAAAGATAAAACCTGCGAACTACGTGACGTTACCTTTTTGGCTTAAACTGCGCGTCAAACATTTCTCATTTTATTTATTTTTCTCTCTGTATCGTGCATGAGAACTACATCCCATGGAAAACGTCTTTTATGTTTTGACATAGACCTCTAAAAGTAGTGCAAATTGGTGAATGATGTTTGCTTTAATTAGAAAGATGAGATGTTTTCATTTTCAGTGAGGTTCAATTCATTGAAAATAATGGGTAGCGATGTCTTGTTCTAACTATCTGGAACTGGACTTCCTCAAACTGGGCAGTAGAACTTGTGTGAAGTAATTCATGATGGTGGAAGCAATAGAGGTATACAAGGTTGAGGCAATTGGGAAGAAATTATTGTAACATTATTTATAGGCATAAAACCAATAAATTAGATTTTACGACTTTTCCTACCCCAAAGGGAACGGCGTAATATGTATGTACGTAAATTAAATGTTCCATTACATACTCGATGAATCAATGTATGTTCAATGTTAAATTCAGCAAGACATGACTTCAGGTAGTTTTAGCGAGATATCATTTTAAACAGAAACCAATGGATTTGGCCTCATTTTAAAGAATAAGGTCTCACCTTTCCAAATATTTCAAAACTTCAGCATTTGACCGCACTTCTTTTCGAGACATTTACCATAGTTAGAAGTTGCTTTTCATGGTATGTGGTACACGAATGCACTCCAGGGAGACTTTATTTAAGAAATAAGGAATTTTAAAGAATACATTTCGTCATAAATTTAACAGTGAGTAGTTTTTATGTTGTCTCAACTATATTTAAAAAGTAAATTACTCACTGCTGTCATTTTTACAGAATCACTAAAAACCTTCCGTTGTGGAATAGTTTTCACCGTACGGCGTGAATAAAATAAGTCAAGTTTAATAAGAGTTATTCAAGAGGTATATTTATTTAACTGCTGAGTATTCCAGGAATATAAAACAATATTTTTGCTCCATTAATATTCACTCCATGCTTCTTAAAGATGCTCAAATTTAAAAAAATGTAATTCAAATATCGTGTCTATTATGACTAGGGAAATCTCTCGCTCAAACTATCTCATGGGGCGGAGGGGGGAGTTACCCGCTACGACGCGGAGGCCAAAGCTCGTTTAAAATACAGAGATTCAATGCAATAACCGCAGCAGCACGTCCTTCTAACAGGCTACAGCCCCCTCCACTTCCCGCTATCCGGCCCCCACGTCCGCCGACTCCCCACGGGGGCAGTTGTCGCCCATGGATCCCAGAGCCCCCTCCTCCTCTTAGCAACCACCTCATCCGGAAGACCCCATAGTGGTCTGAGAACCAACCCACTTTACGCGGTTAAAAATCGATTTGTTCAAAAAGTTCTATTTTCGCCTTAAATGTGCTCATAACAAAGATTAATGACCAAATCATTGTTGACCAAATGAAGTTCCGGCGTTCGATGGCCGGATGGAACAGACAGACATCTGGGGGGATCAGTGAAATAGAAATCGTTTTCTCACACTCAAAAAAGTGACCTATTACAACTCGTCATATATACATTTTTCCAGAATACAATTAGATAGTTTGCTCATTTTGAAACCTGTACATCATTTCTACAATATCAAATCGTCTCTTCGTGTCGTCATAAGTGACGAAGACAAGATATTCTTCAACGGCGCTTACTGACTCACTTCAACGGAATTAATTGCGTGTTTAAAAATCTTGGATTAACTAGTGTAGAGACAATATGCTATGGCTAGCGAAAGGCTTTTTATAATGGAATAAATAAGACTTAGGTGCTTTTGAGGAAGTTCTTGACATGGTAGGTGAGGAGAGGAAACTTGTGGATGTGATTAGGGGAAGCAGGGTAGATGGCTGGAAGGGATAATGAGGGACGATGGTTTGCTGAAGGCCGTGATAGAGGGTAGGATGTTGGGTAAGCGGGGAAGGGGAAGAAAAAGAATAGGTTTTATGGACTGGATGAAGAAAGGTAGGACTTATGCTGAGATGAAGAAAGAAATACAAGAGGTAGATAGGGTACTGCACCTGTAAGAGTCTGTTGGATATTCTCCGACTTTCATCATAACCTACCTCTAACCTGTAGAATACTCTAATGAATGAATGAAATGGCACAAAGCTGCTGACACCTGGGTCGGTTAGAATAAAAATGTGTGGATTTAAAAAAGTAATTTTTTATCATGAATGTGGTATTTTAATTCTTCCTTAACGAATAGCTGCATATAATAGCAATGAAAAAGGTGAGACTTTGGCAAACAATGATTTATTTATTTATCTTTATTATAAGAACATCTGAGACGTAAATACAACTAACTCTTTGAACAAATCGATTTTAGACCACGTAAAGTGGATTGGTTCTCAGATCTCTGTGTGGTGGTCGGAGGGCGAGGTGGGGTTCGCCGCCGTGCCAAGAAACCAGCGTTGCTGACCCATTGAGCATCATTTCCGCCCCACAGTGGTCTGATAACCCACTTTCGCGGTCAAAAATCGATTTTTTCAAATAGTTGAATTTAGGTATTACATGGTCTTACAGTAAAGAAAAATGATTAAATCAAAATAAAACAAACGTATTTTCATCGTTTGTTGACCCATGTCCTAAAATTACAGACACGCATCTTGGGGATCAGCGCCACCGCTTGAAAATCGCTTTTTTCACGCTGGAAAAGGGAATCAAATTACAACTCGTAATAAATACATTTCCTTGATACGTTATGTGATTTACTTATTCTAACATCTGTTTAGTATTCCTACATTGCCAATTCATCTCTTCATAACGTTGTAAGTGACAGTGATCAGATTTTCTTATACGGCGCAACGTCAATCACTTTCCTGGAATCAATTGGGCGTTTAAAACAAATCTTGCAATATCTAGTGTAGAGGCAATATGCCAACGCAAGAGAAAGGCTTTTTGCATAGGATGGAACAAAATTTTGGCGCTTTTAAGTGCCATTTTCTATGCTATTGACATTTGTATTTCGAAGCGCGGGCAGCGGTGCTGCCGGTAGTTAGTAGTTGGTAGGTAGTAGCCGGGGTATGAGGGGGCGCGCCCCCTCATACCCCGTCTTCCTTCCTTAAGGGGGGTTACCCCTCTATCCCTCCAACCCCTACTCATTTCCCCTATCGGGCGATATATATATATCGCTTATCCTCTTGACCCTCAGTTGCTCCCGTTTGTCTGATTTCGATCTCGGCAGAGCGTCGTTAAGTGCGGGACCTCTCCGGTCGCTTCTCATTCAGATTCAATGGAACTCTCGGTCTGCACCACTGATATTCATGGTCAGATAACAGCGTTTAGAATCATATAATACACACGCAGAGTTATTTTTTGTCACTGGTTTCTCTGGGTTATCACGGCTCCTTCGAAGCGATCCCGGAAAGGGACAATATAAAGCATATTTATGTACCCAAAACTGAGCGATTGTGTTTCTCTCCCTCCGGTTTAAATCATTAACTTTTCCGTAGATACTCTCGTTCATTTTCATAGCTAATTTTCCCTTGTGTACCCGTTTAGAAAAGCCTTTCTGGCTGAAGGAAATGCTGGATGACTTCTTGAGACGATCTGAATCTTGGATTCTCCTCTTCTTACCGTTCATCTTCTTTTCTCCCGAGGCGATCCTTTCAAAAAACCCTTGCTAGTGCTGCGTGATGCTCATTTCTCTCCGTTTGCACCTAAAAGATATATCTCTGCGGCTGACGTTGCTCAGTGGTGCGGATAAGATAACGCCTTCGTTCTCACGCAGTTCAATGGAAATGTTTTTGTTGCTCGTGGGATTCGTGACGCAGAGCCCAGACCAACCCCCCTCCCTCCCTCCCTCTGATCTTCCCCTCCTTTCCTGCTCTCCCATTCCCTCTCCCCTTTCCTCTCTCAGTGGCGTCTTCAGTGCTAAGTCACTCGCGCTGTTTCGCTGTTGCCATCCACGGATAATTTTTGGGCATCATTGGCGTTGTTGCCACATTTTTATTTACAACTTTTTTCCAGCAAGAACAGCTAAATTCCCAATTTAGATTCCATCGAATATTTTTTCTTCCGGTTGCCTGATTTTTAAACACATTTTTTAATGTGATTTGAGTCTCATTTTAGTAAGTACACTGTAAGTTGAGGACATATTTGTCTCGGATTGGCATTTTTTACCATACTCATTTTTTACATACTCTAATCATACATACATTTGCTCATTACATACATACTCATACATACCTACATTTGCTCTTTAATAATTTTCTTTGACAAGTAGAAGATTTTGGTTTTATGAGTTGTGGAAGGGATTGTTTTTTTTTTCTGGAAACAATTAACTCTGGTTTGTTCAAATCACACACTTATGCCTGTTGCTCACGGTAAAATTTTCGGTAAAACGTTTTATAAAATCGACTAATTGTATAAATATAAGCTTGCTAACGATAAAACCGTTTTATAAAACCTAGTTTTATAAAACATTTTACGGAATAGGACAGGTTCTATTTCCATAAAACCGTTTTATGCAACAACCAATGAGACGTTCCGCTCATCGCGTTGATAATAATCTCGTCTCCATGGGAAGCCAAACAAGGAAAACGTAAACAAACATGGGTGGAAGTTCATGGAACGTTGAGGCAGTAACGTTCTTGTTAGAAGAATGTGTTAAGAGCCTTAGCACCGTTGAGTGTGATCAGAAAGTAAGTAAATAAACAATAAATATAATTTTTAACTTAACAGTCATCCAAAAGAGACTGCATTTATCACTTCACCTGTTCGCAAAGCGTCTCATAGATGGCAGGACAATGCAGTTTTATGAATAGTTTTACCGTGAGCAAGCAAGTACATTTTACGTACGATTCATAAAACTTTTAATAAAATGTTTTATAAAACTCTTTTGTGGAAAATTTTACCGTAAGCAACAGGCTTAACATCTTAGTGGTCTGATTTATTTACTCCACTAATGTTGAAATTTTTTATGAACAAATTCACATCGTGTGATGTAACTTGTCGCTATGCATTTGTAAAAATCATACAGTTTTGTAATTTTTGTTATTATATTTCAGCTATGTGCTGATCAGGGTAGGTTCTTGACGGATCATTGTCACTCTCCAATTGTCTTTGCGGTGGTGGCCTTACAGCCTTCGATGCTCACTCACATCAGCTCTTCCAAAATAACCTTTATTTTCCTCCCTATTTCTCAACATTCCGTCTTCTAAAATGACTTTCAGTATCTCCCAAGCCTTTATCAGAGTCACCTACTTAGTCTCTTCTTGGTTTCCTTATGCATATTTCTTTCTTCACTTACCTCTCCGCTAACTTCTTCGTTTGCCCCACGGTCCATTGTGCGTTTTAAATCATACCCTAATCTCTAACACCTCCAACCATTTTCTTCCCCATATTTCAAGTTTTTCGGTGCTTCGCTTCATTTCAAGCTTTCATTCCTGTTTCTTATATCCGTTTCTAAACGTCTTTACCCAAGGGTTCATTATCACTTACATAAACTTCTCTTTTGCCATTGCAGTTTTTCTTATAATAACCTTTTCATAACGTTCATTTTCATTCAATGAAATAAAATGCTCCCTATGAAATAAAATCACTGGGTTTTACTACACTTTCACCGTGCTACATCTATGTTTTAATTTCACGTTCATTTTTGAGAAATCTTATCCTTTCTGTCTACCTAGGGTTTAACCTTATTCCATATCTGTTGCAATGATTCTGGAGTGTCTACGTTGAATTATTATTCATTTTATCTCACTGGTTAACAACGTGTAGTCATAAGTCGTGTATCTCTCCAGTAATCATCAATACCTTCACTAATTAGCTTCTTTAATCTTAATTAATTCACTGAGTCTACTCTCTCAAAATTATTTATGAGGTCAAAAAACAACATCTTTATCCTACGATGTCGTTCTCATTTACGTAACAACATCGCGAATTGCTCTCTTCATACTAAGCCGTAAATAGTATTCGCACGGATTGTCTTTTTGTCATCTTCTCTTGCCTGACACCGGTAATTCTAAATGCTTATTTTCCGCGTGAGACATGCAACTAATTGTGTAGTAGTCTTCTAAAACTTCTTTCATTTTCTTCTTGAGTATCGGAATCAAAGCTGCTTTTATGAATTAATGCGGAAAATTCTCACGTCATAGGTTCTACAAGTAAGTAAAAAAACATTTCACATGCAACGCATCCAATAAAACATAATATATAAGTAATAAGGGGATTAACATATACCTTGGTTAATTTTAGGAAGAAGACTCCGTAAAATGTTTCATTTCTAATAAAAAAATGAATAAATTCAATTAAGGCCTATGGAAGCGTAATAGGGTTAAATAAATGGAATTGACGAGCATACGGTGATGAAGAAAGCAGTAAGCTTTCATTGCAATCTCTTCACATTGAGCAGTATTGCTTTCAGCAATGTTTCATGGCAGTAACTCGTAATTTATTGAGAGATGAACAAAATAAAAGAAATAAGCCATCACTACTCATCATTTTCTTGGAAGACGTGATGAAGGCATAGCTAGAAATGTGCATCAAATGAATTTAGGAGAGCGATGAATAAACGAGCATTATAGTTTTACTTACGATGGGAGTTTAGAAGATCTGTCTGAAATATCCTGGAGTTAATTTGGTCTGGAAGCTGTTTTAAGACCTCCTCATTAAATTCAAAAGAACGAAGATGGAAATCGTGGAATACCGTGAGGAAGTAAGACTTTAGAACTGCAAATGGAGTAATTGAAACGAGTGGAATCCTCCTTATTCCTTAGAAGCAGCGTAATGTGAGACAATACTTCAAAAGACATCATATACAGAAAAAAATAACGTTCGTGATAATGAAACGAATGATGCAGATGCAGAATTGGCAAACGTTAAGACATAATAGTTTCGAAATAAACTTTGTTATATTCCACACCGTATTTATTAAAACTCAACCGATTGCGACCTTTTAAGGTCATTCTCAAGAGTTAACACTTGAGAATGACCTGAGAAGGTCTAAATTGGTGAGTTTTAATAAATACGGTTTGGAATATAACAAAGTTTATTTCGAAACTATCATGTCTTCATTCCACGAAGTGAACTCGCGAATCATTGATTTGTTGTTGAGACATAAATCTGGAGTATGTAACTCCATTGATTGGATAAACTGAAAGGGAGCCCAATGAAAACTTTCAAGCCTCTTCCTGAAGGAAATCGCCGAAGACCTACCGGAAAACTAAATGGCGTTTTTAGAAGAATGCGAAAAATAGAAAGGGAAAATATCATGCTGATCACCCTTCTTAAAGAACCATTTCTTGTACATAAATATAACCACAAGCGATTAATCAGTTGACTATAGTATTTTCTGATTCGAAAAATATAGCTTAATCAGAATATTCCGTGTTGAACTACCTTCGTGCAGTTTTAGGGCAACCTGCACCTTTCATCTACATCTACATACTACCCCGCAAGCCACCTCAATAGGCGTGTGGCGGGGGGTGTTAGGACACCAGCCGTTTGCATATAAAAAGGAAACGCTCTAATGAAATTACGCCTTGAATTTATTAAAGTCCCTTATTGTTCGGGGGAAAAACGAATTCCCATACCTATCCGTTCGGCAAAATATCTCTCTTAATTTATCGTTTCTGTCGGACCTGGAAATATAGTGGGGTTCTAATATGATGTTCTCTGTGTCACTCTTAAAGATATCTATTCTCAATTGCTCAAGTAATCTAAGCCTAGCGCGCAGCCTCCGAGTCTCTAGCGGCTCCCAGCCTAATTCGTTTAACATCTGTGTAACGCTGTCTGCACGCACGTAGCAGTTTTTGACGAATCGCGCAGCTTTCCATTGTATTTTATTAAGTTCCCGGATTAAGTCTTTCTGCACCGGATCCCATATGCTCGCTGCATATTCAAGGTGTGGCCGGACGAGTGCGAAATAGCACCTCTCTTTTACTTTTTCATCCGAAAATCTTCCTACAACACGCTTGACGAATCCTAGCTTCTTCAGAGCTCTGCCACAAATATTTATTACGTGTTCCCCACGATAGTTCCGAAGTTATCGCAACTCCTAGACACTTCACTTCATCTGTCGCCTTTATGTTAACACCATCTACAGCATATACATGGGAATAGTTGGACGACCTCCGCAAGAAATATACCGCCGTGCATTTGCTCAGATTAAGTTCGAGTCCCCACTCTTGGCTCCACACATGAACGTTGTTTAAATCCGATGATAGAGTTTCAAAGTCAGAGTGATCACTAATTTCACGATAGATGACAGCGTCGTCGGCAAATAAACGTAGTTTACTGCTAATTCGAGAGCATAGATCATTTATGTATATAATGAACAATAGGGGGCCGATTATGCTTCCTTGTGGGACACCTGATGTCTCTTTAACTACATCAGAGCTAATTCCGTCAACTACTACTTTTTGCTTACGATCACTCAGAAAGTCGCGTATCCAGTTTACTACTGTTTCGTTTAGCCCGCATGACTGTAATTTGTATAAAAGTTTGTTATGAGGTACCGTGTCAAAAGCTTTCTTAAAATCTAGAAATAATGCGTCCACTTGTATTTTCGATTCACCAGATTTGAGAACGTCATGAAGAAAGAGCGCGATTTGTGTTGAATAGTTGGACGACCTCCGCAAGAAAAAGACCTTTGGTTCCATCCAAGACACTAGTTTTTAAATAAATGTTCCCCATCATCCCAGGCATATTCGTTCATCATCTACTTCACGGTTCCTATTATTAACACTGTATTCTACGCCACTGTCTCTTCTGTATCTTGTACTCGCCAGTAGGTTTCCATCTTCATTTCCTCAGAAGATATTCATTCGGAAATTTTCTCTTCCATCGCAGATGTCCATCTCTTCAACTTCTAAGTGACTTTCTTTCTCGCCTAAATCCTTAATGATTTTCACCCATCTCCATATTTAGTTTAATACCTCCTCACTATCCCACTCTGTTTGCTTTGATGCCCTCGTGCCCAGTGTTTTTGAGTAAGTCTCTATCCCTCCCCTGATATAATTAAATTTAATTGTACCTCATGAATAAAAACAACAGTTGTGTTTATTGAAAGTTAGATTACCAATAAGAATGCAGTACCTGAAAACCTTCATGTGGAGTGTTGCGCTATACGATTCAGAGGCATGAACCATTGGAAAGCTGGAACGTTAGATAATTGGGGCTCCAGAAACATGGTGCTAAAGGCGGAAGTTGAAGACCAAGTGGTCGGGTACATCAGAAACGAGGAAATGTATAAAGAGAATTCATTCATTCATTAGAGTAATCTACTGGTTAGAGGTAGGTTGTGATGAAAGTCAGAGAATATCCAACGAACTCTTATACGTGCCGTGCCCTTTCCACATCTAGTATTTCTTTCTTCATCTCAGCATAAGTCCTACCTTTCTTCATCCCGTCCATAAAACCGATTCTCTTCATTCCCCTTCCCCGCTTACCCAACATCCTTCCCTCTATCACGACCTTCAGAAAATCATCGCCCCTCAGGACCTCTTCCAGCCACCTACCCTGTCTTCCCCTAATCTCATCTATAAGTTTCCTCTCCTCGCTCACTATGTCAAGCACTTCCTCATTTGTCTTCCTTTCCGACCAACGCACCTTCTCCATCCTCCTCCACACCCACATCTCGAAATCCTTCAGCCTATTTTTGTCTTCCATCATAAAGGTCCTCGTTTCTGCCCCATACAACGCCACACTCCATATCAAGCTCTTCACCAGCCTCTTTTTTACATCCTTACTTAATGTCCCCGTCATTAGCTCCCTTCTATTTTTGAACGCTTCCTTAGCTAGCGCTATTCTCCCCCTAATGTCTTTGCTACTATATCCTGTTTCTTCTAGCGTACTACCCAAGTAATTAAATTGTTCTACTTGCTCCTGTTTGTGACTTCCTACTTTTATTAGTACCAGCTTCGCTTATAAAGAGAATAGTACAAGGGAAATCCTAAAAGGGCACTAACTGGAAGACAAGGTCCAGATGGATAGGCCACGCTTATGTGTCAAAACAAATTATTTAAGGATCGTGATAGAAGAGAAAGCTCCACGGGGAAGACCGAGGGACAAATAGATTGGTCAGATAAAACAAAACGTGAAACAGAATAACAGGGTTACAGGGACATAAAAAGAGTCAGCAGGGGTCAAGGGATATTGGAGTGCTGCAGTCAACCAACCTTAGGACTGAACGATTAATGATGATGATGTACCACTGTACCACTTTAAAAGACCTAGGGCCCGATTCTGATCGTCCACCAGTCAATGACTGGTGGAAAGTTCCACCATTCGTTCATTGAACGACTCTTGATCCGTTCAATGAACGGCTCGATGACTCCCTCTGGAGAGCCGAACATCACAAACTTATGCCGATTTCCAACTTACCTCGAAACCGCGAACAAAAAAATGTCTACCTTCCGCACGCTTACTTCCGTCGGAAAGTTTCCACCACGACACTAGCGCTGTTCCACCAAGTGGATGAAGGGTGGAAGGGAAGCTTGACTTTCCACCAGTCATTGAACGATGAACGATGTAGTGAACGATTCTCTGGTGGAAGGTGGAACATGTGACGTAGTGTCGGAAAGTCTTGACGTTTTGGAGGAAACTAATGACGTTTTGGTGGAAAAGTTGTACATTGGGAAAGCATCTGGGGGGTTATTTTGTAATCTCACCTTTTTAATGACTCTTAGTGGAAAGGCGGGAGATCCGTTTCCCTCTCTTAATGATCGGCTCACGAACGGTTCGTGATTTGTTGAAGCTTCAATTACCTTATATCAAGTAAAAGATGCCGAAACTATCGAATATCCAGATTGATCAACATCTTACGGAAGATATCTTACACTTCACATACCACGAAAATCTAAATAAAGTCAAAAGTACAAGCGACATGTAAGCGATCACTCAATATGAAAAAAATAAGTGCATCTAATTAGTGTTCCATTCACAAGCACGGGAAATATCTACAAGGAACATAGATTTTTAAGGCAATATTTGTTAAAATTATGAAATTATGCTATGAATAACTGAATTCCATTCTCCATACACTGGCGGATAGGCACACGAAAGCTAAGATATCAGCAACATTGTTTGGGAAATATTGATACGAAATATATACACAGATAATTCAAGCTAATAATAACATAAGCATTTCAAACAAAGCATACCTTCAAGTGCCCAATATATTGGAGTTGAAAATGCTGAAGTTCTTCACGTTTAGCAAATTACAACAATACGATCTAAAATCGTTAGCATCTTTCGCGCCCTTGTTTATTTTCCAACTCAAGCTTCAAGTGGAAACGATGGTGGCTCCATGTCACGTTCTTTATGACAGGTGAGATGGAACTAATGGCAGGCGGAGATAATGAAACGGATCAAGAGTCGAATGATGCGGATTAGAGCGGATGAATCGTATAAAAGACCAGCACATGACCGACCTGGGTGGGGAAGTTGAACTACGAAAAAGTGAGATTTTATGACGTATTCTCACTAAAGTGAGATTACAAAATAACCCCCCGGAATCAGGCCCCTATTCCTCTACACTATGCATTATTGTGTCAAAAAAACCAATCATATATATGTTTAATGATCATTCGAAAATTTATTAAAATTTGGCGCCGGTAATATTGAGTTTTATTTACCTTAACTTATCAAATCAACTGTCAGACACCGGTTAATATAAAAAGTGATTTGATTCGTATCATTAACAAATCGTGTTAGTGTCTGGTTTTTAGTGAGAATTCAAGTCGTTAGTAAAACAAACTTGCCCACCATGACTAATGCTTTTAAACTATTAATTTATACTAAAATTTTGATTAGTGATTTAGTACTTCAACAGATACAACAACGCATTTGAAGAAAGAAATTTAATCATGACTCCTTGAAATACGCCTAAAAGTGGGCACTTTTTATGTTCCCACCTTAATATAAAACGTATAAATAAATATATGCATATTTATAAGTATATATAAATATACTAAAATATTATTTAATACTGTTAAACGCTAAATTAATTATAGAAAATTTGATGTATTTGCTACTTACGTAGGACCGTTGGTTATTTTGTTATAGAGCTTCAAATTCGAGAGCACAAGCAATTTGTGTCCGACAGTAATGATGATCAACCTGCAGAGAGAGCGAAGCAATCAATTAGACTTAGATTTTTCGTTTCTTGCCCTGTCAACTCGTGTTGCGTTTCAATGTGGCTGCGGCTTGCCATGGATTTGAAGCGTGGAACCAATAGATTATGTGGCAATATTATTTTCGGTTTTTGCAAAGTTGACAGCTTGTGTGGATGAGAATCATGAATCAGATTGACGAAAATCAGAAGCAATATATAAAAAAAATTCAATTAGCTATGACACCCTTTGGAAGAACCAATGTGGAAGCAGTGCTGAAAAGCAATTTTGCCATGCTTGCATTGATTTTGACTACACCAGACAGAATTTTCACCAAATTATCACTCATTGGGTACCCACTTTGCCCAAAAAAGTGCTCCAATATTGATTTATTTGAGTGCGTTTTCATGACTTTTCTTTCGTGAGACCGTGTCACATGGGAACAATTTCCGTTCCTCTAGGATGTTAGTCTGATTCACATGTAGGCTAATGTTGAAAGTAAACGAGTACCAGACAATAACTCGTACGATTACAAGGCACTTTTTTACACGAAATTTGGTTGCAACTACTATTGCAGCTTCGTTGACCTAAGGTTTGTGTATAAAACTAACGTTTTTTTCGTATTTCGTGTGATTAAATCGTTTTGTTTTGTTATGACAGTCGCCATTGTAATCTTGGCAGTTCTCAGGGCATCGAATGCTACCAAACATTATCTAATTATTTTGAATGCTAGATTTTCAAAGAAGCTCGCGTTTCACTGCGTGCGTGTAGTATCGCAAAGACTTTGGAGCTTATATGAATGGACTGCATTCCGTGGAGAATGGTGTAGATGCACCCACTCAAAGATGCATAAAGTCGGACACGGAAATGTCGTCGTTATAGCCCGAAGATCTAATGCTTGAGTTTCATATTTTTCTTTTCTTAAAATAAATAGCACCCCCGGATTTTATGTAATTGATAATGAGTACGGAAGCCCCAAAGAAGGAAAAATTTCTCAATTCGTATGCACACCACAATTATACAAAAATACAAAGCAAAGGTCGCTGTAATATATCTTCACCACCATATTTCTTAAATTATTCTTTCATTTCTTTTTCCCTGAAGTGATTTTATTCGCTTTTTCCATGAGTTAACTAGGCCTCTCCATGCAAACGTCGCAGATCTCACTGTCTGTTGTCAGAAAGTCGGATTGATCTAGCCCTTAGTGCAGGATATGCATTGCACGGAAAGCGCGTGCTCCCATATAAGGAGTAAACAAGCTCGAAGGTAAGACCTCTGTCAGAATAAATGCTAACGAATGAAAATTTATCCACTTTGAAAACAAATTATTGCTGCACCGTGGATTACTTGCGGGCAGAGAGTTTGTGTTTTTTTTTCCTTATTTGTGATATAATTGCACTTTTTCCGTTACAATGGCTATAGTTTGCATTGCTTAGGGCAAAAGCGAATTTCACCCAGGTCAACAATGCATGGAAACAAACGTCAACGAACCATTACAGACGATGACTTCTTGAATCTAGCACGAGCATCTTCATCAGTGTTTTACCACAGAAAAGAGAACTGCAAGGAAAGCTGCATTGAGAGTCAGGCCAGATCCTGTTTCGCACGAGGTGTTTAATGGTAAATCGTTTTGTACAAAAAGGCTATTATTCATTACGGAAGAGTTAAAATAACTTAGTTAACTCCACTTGTAATATGTATTATCACGACCTGGGTTTCGACACTTTGCGTCATCTTCAGGTGAAAATACGTTATAGGTTACGGTATTTATGCAAAATCATTGTAGGGGACGGGGGAAAGGATAGTACGAGGAAGGGTGGGGTGAGAGTTTGGCAAGGGTTGGGGGGGGGGTAGGGTTGGGAGCTGTGGGGTGGGAAGGTCAAGGAGGGGGTGGGGGCGGGAGACATAGTCCTTGCAGTTACCTTCACCGCGGGATGTTGGGCTTCGGTGAGGAGAATTTAGGGCGAGGAGGAATGGGAGGGGTAGTACTAACTAGTGGAGATAACTAAGGGCCGTATTTATAGTCGTTACCTATAAGTCCCCTTATCCATCCCCTACCCATCAGGTCCCTTGAATTGTGCGTCCTATGGTCAAAATTAAGGGAGCTGCTAGATAGGGGATGGTTGGGGGTTAGATCTGGTAACTAAGGACTACAAACGGCGGGAAATGGAATTCGCCGCTCAAATGTTTCAGTGGTGACGCTCGTGATCAACATGGATACGGATAAATAAAGAGCCAGACGCAGCATGAAAACTGTTAAGATGGCCGCTCGACGTGCAAATAGCTTCAACGGTGTGGAGAAGATGATTTTGTGTGAACTGGTGTAGAAGCATAAAGATAAAGTGGAGAGGAAGAAAACAGACGTAGTTTATTGCCACAAGAAGAAGAAATAGAGGGAAAAAATATGCTGCGATTGTATATGAACATCCTTGGAATGAGTCTGACGTCACATAAGATATTTATCGAATAAGAGCAAATCTCACCGTTGTTTTATTAACACCAAATCTTCGAAATTATTAATTTAAGGCTATGCACGTTCATTAGAGTCAGTTTTGTTATATCTGTTGTAAAATTTTTTCGATAAGGGGGCCCCTGGTGTAGCATGCATCTCCTACCAGAATTAGGAGAGGCTAAGGGGGCTGCTGGGGGTGGAAATTTGACTATAAATACCGTTTTTGACGAAGCAGGAGCTGTGGGACTGCTGGGTAACGACTATAAATTCGGCCCTAAGTTATTTCAATTCTTCCGTAATGTACAACTTCCACAAAATCAAGCCTGCCTACAACCGTTTTCTTTGGCTATTATACACTTTTCCCTACCACTTGGTGAATGGTTTTGAATTACTGAAAAACTCTTTGTTCATCAATGCATTCTTCATCGAATCTCGTGGGGTGACTCACCTGAAACATTTCGTGTTCCCTGTTGATCATCGGGTGCATTTTCCCTTCCTCTTGTCATTCTTCGCGATGACGGACCGCTGATCCTCTCCCTCTGATCCGTTTGATTGGGAGCTCGGGATCTCGTCACCGTTCACGTTTACTTAGCGTTCACTTCAAGCGGCTTCATCGCTCTGCATTTGCGTCCCCTCGCTTAATTAGCAGTCCACTCAATTCCTCACTCCAGTGGGCGCTAACATGCACGCGGATGTCCAACCCGGAGAGATGATACATTGGGTTTTGTGGCGGGGGATGTTAAGATACCGGCCCTCAACGACGCAATTACGGGGAATTACGAAGTGTGCCCGTAAAAAGGAATCGCAGATGACTCGGGCACTCGCTCATTATTGCAGAGGGCTTTTTGGCTTTGCATTCATTTGGATGAGAAGTGGGTGAGGAAGGGCTGAATATTTCTTGAATTTTAAGGCTTACATTTTATTCATCTTTTGGACTAAACTGTCTATAAGAATAGAATAGAAACGTTCTATTGTTCTTGGAATTCTTCTTCCACTAAGAACATACAAAAAATACATATATGTTTGAGCTCAAAACATAACATGTTACATCCAGTTCAGAGGCGGTTACATACTAATGAGTAGAAGTAAGACAACACATTTTATAAATTATAACATAAACTTTAAATTATAACCCTTCCTGGTTAAAAATATACCCCAGCAGCACAGAAAGATTTTTGATATGCAGTACTTATATGTACAGTGGAACAATTAAATTATCAGGAGCCATTTGGGTGGTAACATTGGACTTTTTTTCTGTGGGAGGAAATTTTCTTTTTTTAATTTGGTATTGTAAGGGGTCGTCATCAAACTTCCTCTTTGATATTGGATGCAGTCTCAAGCACTTTCTTTCTCGCAGCGACACGACGAACCTATAACTTTGTGATTTCGTTGACCGCAACTTTTACACACTTGAAATTTATTCATCCGTTGGCGTCTTCATCAATTGCACTAGTTGCAGCCGGAATGATTGAACTAATTTTTACCAAGATGAGGTTCACCTCTATCAAGTCAACTCGGGAAAAGAGTTGTTTCTCCCGTATGACCTTTCAAATGCCCGATTAAACTCCACACAGAACCTGTATTAACAACTATGTCTGCGTATTACGTAATCTGCAATGTTGTATACTCTACTTGTGTATCTGCATTCAAGATTATATTATTTTTTCTAAGAAAATAAACTCTCTGTTGAATTTTCCGTGAACCTTCCATGTGAAATCAGTAAGACAAAACGTACTTTCTTTTTTTTTTATCCCTAATTTTGTACTTAATTACTTGAAATTGTCGGAATGAATGAAGTCCGATGAAGATGTATGGTTTTCCGGACGGGTTGAAGAAAAGTAGGACGTACCGTGAGATGATGAAACAAATACTAGAGGTAGATAGATCCAGGAACGTGAAATAATTAGAAGGAATTTTTCAGACTTACAGACGTTTATTTTTGTTTCAAAACTCTTTATTCTTTCCAATACAATCTTTCTTGATGCATCCAGCATCCTCTCCAAATCCAATTCTCCCCAACAATCCCCCCTTTCCTTTTCATCAACAACTCCCCAGCAACCCAGCATCCACAACACAATTCATATCATACGTTACAGTCTTCCTCCACCGTTTAAAGAATTTTGTCCTGTGATGTTTAAATACTTACATCACTGGACAAAATTTTACTGAGATCCCGTTTTAGTACCCCTTTTGCCAAATGGCGCCACACCCGAACACAATCAACTGCAGCCCGTCCACTTCTTCCGCAACTCGACTTCCAACCGCCGCCGGCAGGAAGAAACCAAGACGTCTTCGCTCGCAGCTCCAATTTCGTCACTCAATGTCGCGTCCTTCCTTGAAGCAAATACCGCCTCCAGTCAGCTTCCTCCAACCGGCAACCGTAGATCCAATTAATCCGTTCCCAAATTCCGATTCCGACTCCGATGCCCTCCGATTCCGATTCACACGTTCAATCCGGCCGCTGCGTTTTTTCACGTTCTACGGGCTATTTTTTTAAAACCCGTGACGAATATCCCATCCTCGTCGCCGGAAAAGTGGGTTCTCACCTCTGTCTGTAACGTCAGACGTTTATTTTCGTTTCAAAACTCTTTATTCTTTCCAATACAATCTTCCTTGATGCATCCAGCATCCTCTCCAAATCCAATTCTCCCCAACAATCCCCCTTTTCTTTTTATCAACAACTCCCCAGCAACCCAGCATCCACAACACAATTCATATCATACGTTACAATACTGACCTCAAAAATACAATTGTGCATGGAGATCTTCTCAAAAATATAGATCAGCCTCATAGGATGACACAAATCCCTTTAATAAACAGCACGATAACAGTATAAACTATTTCCACCCGACTGACTTTTGAAAGCAAGAGTCCCTTTGTAACATATATTACCTAAAAAAATTAATACACGCATTACCCATATATACCGGTTAGTTTCCATTTCCGTATTTTTATTTCAATAAAAATATGTACAAATATTCTACGTGATAATAGCCCCAGGCCCCCTAACCTTAAAGAGGCTGGTAGAATAATAAACTTCCTCATCATTCTCTAAAAGCGATGCTATGTCGCTGTAGCCATGTCTCTTTCTTCATTGCTGTTTTCTTCATAATTCCATATGAATGCAGGTCCAATTAAACGTTTTGACTCAGGTATATTTTCAACCCCTTCTTCCTTCCTTCCCTACCCTCGGAAGGCTGTTGCGCTGAGCAAACAGACAGCTGGGCCGCTCGGTACACTGCACGATATTTTTTCGGAATTTTTTTACGCTGTGATTAATGAATTGCGCATTAATCTGATTTCGATAGTGGACACTTCTTTGATCCATTAAAAAAACTAGCAAAATCGAGAGTGTACCTATTTTTGCAAATAAGGTTCAAATGTTTAATATGACCCTTTAATATCATTTGCCAATTTTCAGCAACTATAAAAGCTTTTTTTGAGATTTTTAGCTCAATTAGATCAAGAGATATAGCCCTAAAGCTAAGGGCATAATTGAATATTTTAAACATAAAAAAAGAGCTATACCTCGCTATATACTCAATATTTGGGAAAATGGTTTTGCAAACATATCTACTAATACACAAACAGGATACATATACACCAATTTCTGTAGAAGTTGGAGGTGGTAGGGGCCAAACTTCGAGTTTTCCCGTTTTTTGACATGAAATGACCGAAATACGCTGGGTTGTCGTGGAAAATATTTTCGAGGTACTATGCAGTTACCTGTTTACGGGGTAACAAGAAATCTTTTCATATTCGTAATTCTTCGGCTTCAATACCGGGAGAATAAAATATTTTTCAATAATCTCATGAGGGATTTTTAATTTTGCAGAGTATAACTCTTTCTTCTTCCATCATAATTAAAACTATAAATTTTAACCAATTTCTTTCATTTTTGCTTTTAGTGACTGCAAAGTCTCTAATCTAGTTCATGCCTTCCATGTTTTGGGCTATGTGGTCGAGTATTTCATCAATACGAAAAAAAAAGTTTAAATGTATCGGTTTTTATAGTCTTTCAAGGCTTCCAAGGCAACCGTCATTGTTTTCACTTATTCAGTTATCTAAAATTGAATTTTAAAATAGGAGGAAAAAAAATCTTATTCATTTCTATCTATAGTATTTTTTATATAGCCACCAGAATTTTATTTATTGTAGCATACATATTTGAGTACTTTCCAGCTATATGCATATGGGAAGCAGTTGTAACGGCATAATGAAAGCAGGAGGATTTCCATTCACCGAGTATATTTGGTTGTAAGTAGAACAATTATATTTTGCATCTACAATGTCTGCCTCCGATTCCTTTGAAATCAATTGTGAGTTCTTACGGAAGTTCATATAGTAGCATAAAGCCTTATATTTAGCTACCATTAGGGCAGGACACAATGGAAAACTCATCTGTAGGTTGAATTTCATTTCCAATACCCTGTAATCAGCCATGGAGTAATATTTTTCTTTTTTGGCGAGTGAAAAAATTGAAGACAAAAATGTGAAAATAATTCAAAGTCATTGATCAAGCTGGCTAAACTTTAACGGTAAACAAGATGTTGTATTTAAATTAATAATCAAATATTAATAAACATATTAGTAAATTTCATTATACGAAACTATGTTACCAGCTATTACTTCATATCCTAATTTGTCTTGCAATGTTTCCGAAATGTACCGTTAATTGTCTGCATGCGTATTGAAATGTGAAGTTTTGTACAGAAAATTAGTGATTTTATTTGAGATGAAAAGCCGTTTAACTTAAGTTTACATCATGGTTAAATAAGAACAAACTACATTAATAGATGATTTAAATACTAATAGCTGATGAGGCGTATTAAATGGGCTGAATAAAAATAATTATTATTAAAAGCAGGGTCTGAAAAGCGTTATAAAATGTATTCAATTTCGCAGTTTTGCAAATAATCTAGAAAAAAAGTAACTACGCTATTTTCTAGTTGTTTTAAAAATGCATACAAATGTACATTTTGAGCGTAACAAATAAATAGTTTAGTTTGAAAAGTGTAATTTCAAAATGTGTAGAAAGTGGCAATTATTTTTAACTCAAGTAAGCGTTATTTATAATAAACTTACATACCTTTACCACGATATATGATTAATTTATAAAAATACTATAGGTACACATAATGGGCAGTTTCAGTGGAACCCACCTCGACATTCTTTACAATAGTTGTGTGCTTCTTATAGACTTTTTAATTTCAGACAGCAGGCAAAGTTGTTAACAAAGTTTTAACAAAGTTTTTTTTTCTCAGTATCGTACGGTTTCAAAAATGCATAATGCTTTCAGTCCTTTAACCAAATTGATTTTTGTGAAAAATCTATTTGAAAGCAATATAAAAACCTAAGGATGATTTGAGGCTGACGGAAACATCAAAGTAAGTTAAAAAGAAATAATGGAGATGTATATTAACGTAATGAACTACTTATGAGTTATTAAATTAATAATCAATAGATTCTGACTTAATTAAAAATAAGAACTCGGCGATACTAATCAAAATTCACATATCCACGTCCAAATCTTTCAAACGTTTATAAAATTATGTACGCAAAAATATTTCGCGGGTGCAGATGGTAATGATACACTCTTCCAATCAGGTTGTAATCATCCATCTATCATACAGCGGATTTTATGAACTTTAGTTATTACGAAATAATCGAGTGCTGTACTTTTATCAATGTCCTTGAGTTCATTCAGCGGTTGATTGATTATTTTGAAGATTGAAACCAATGTAAATGAGTTGCTATAAACGGATGATGACAATTAAACGCATGGAGAATATCCCAATTAAAAAGTACAATGAAGGTTTGAGGAGCAGGTATTCCATGAAAGCCCTCGGAAGTAAACCCAAACGTATTGGACATACTTAAAAATTCAGCATTCCATTTAAAACCAAACTTGAAGGTGAAATGAATAAGTAGAATTATCGCGTAGGAAACCAGGGGTGGACTGGATAATGAAATTATCGAGAGACGCCAAATTTAATAAATACTACGGAGTATGTTGCTGTAAGGTTAGGGGAGAGTGCAGTGCAGAGCTACAGCAGACCGATCTTCGAATTAATGACTGTTAAAGATTAATTTTAGATTTTCATTTTATGTAATTTTTGGTAAAGGACAGCAGCATTGGAATGCAAAAATTGGCAATTATTTCCCTGTCCCTCTTCCGTCAGAATGGCATTGATTTCCGCGGGAATGTCCAAGCAGAATAAGCGAAAATAAATTACAAATACGCATCCCTTGGATCACCGAGGGTGGAACTCCCTTGCAGCAGATGGCAAGGAGTTCACCCATGGGGTCAAGTGCACTGGCGTCCATCAAGCCTGACCATTATCGCTATGACGAACGAAGGCCTTCCGTGAGATATTTTCCATAAAGATGAAATTCAAAGCTCTTATCGCATCATTAATATCGTATTTTGTTTCCACAAGGTATTCTGAGGTGTAAGGGCACGGGAGTATCAGAGGGAGGTAGGATGCTGTAGAATTCCTGTTTGGTATTTCGGAGAGGAGACCTCAACTAAGGTCATTTCTCTCTATAAGGACAGGTGTGTAGTTCATTAAGACCGAAAAAACTAGAGGTCATTTAACCGGTCATTTTAAGAGGTCGCACAGCTCTGTAGCTCGTACCGTTTGAAAAGAACATATCTTTGAAACCGACGCATTCTTTTGCAATCACCCTGCATAATGTTTTAACCCTAGCATTCACGTCAGTGATAATGCGATTAATTTACTCGTAGTAGAATTTTTCCGCATTAAATTTGAGCCCCACCTCCCTTGGGCCTGATATTAAAACGGTAGGTGTCTGTGAAATTGCTGCGAAGAAGTCTTGAGGATAATGGAAGGCAGGCAATACCGTGTTCGTACCTCCCTCTCTTGTAGGTATGCTGAGGAGGGGACAGTGCTTTAGTGGCGATGTCCTTCCGTTTAATTCTTCGACGCAGTGGAAGAGCCGAGCGCTCCGCATTCCTTTTCACCGACGACGTCCCCGAACCGAGAGCCGAGACGTTCCACACACCGAGAACTTGTGGCTCTTATCTTAAGATGTTTAGGTGGCACTAATGAACCAATACTCTCGACAGCCGTAGCGTCTTCTACCCCAGTAGCTGGATGTAATTACGCCGGAGCTGCGAATCGTGAGCGCCAGCGGAGAGAGGACTACTGGACGGTAGACGACCCTCTACTTTCATACCTTTCCGTTTTAACCTTGTCACCTGCATCCTCGCTCGCCGTGATGGGAAATTTTTAACGTACAAGAGCGAGTTATCTTTTGGATCCATCTCCGTTTACACAGGTGTACTGCAAATTTCGAGTCACTCACTTCTTCTCCTCCGAGAGGTGAATTAAATGAATAAAATTGATACTTAATCCTTCCTCTTGTCTGTTAAAATGGTATTCGACTTTGTACCACACATAAAATATGCCACTGCTTGCATCACTTCCACGAGTATGTCTTGAATTTTTATCGCCAATCGTAACATCCTGATAAATATAATATTGTTGACTTCCTGCTCACGTATCATTTTTCAAATGTGCGTTGCATACTTTGTGATCTAGTTCCCCATTTACTATTCATTTTCCTCTTATTACTAGATATTAGGGGAGCGTGGTGGCCTAGTGGGTAGAGCTCTTGGCTACTGATCTACTGAAGGGCCCCGGGTTCAAATCCGGGTGAAGCCTTTGGACGCCCGTGGACAAAAAAATCCTCGGAGTACGAGGTGGCCGCCCTACCCTGAATGTGTGAATCTCACACGCGGTAGATTAGTCCGCGGTAAGCTCTACTCTCACATATCAAAAACCAACCTTCTGGTTGAATCACTAGGTATTAGGTTTTTTTGGGTGTCTGGTGGATGTTCTGGTGAAGGATTCAGGACAATATTTTTTGTTTATTCAATTACTAAACATAATGCGTTTTCCACCTTCAAGAGTCGAACTAATATCTTTCGCTATCGATTGGTTCCACGTGATCAAATATCTTTCTATCCAGCCCATTTTTATCCTTTCTTTTCCATGCTAAACTTTCTAAAGCTTTTAATTTCTCTTGTAAACCAGGTTTCACCTCAATATTAAATTGTATGTTAAAAATTAGAATAAAATCCTCCTACAAAAGGAATACGTGTCTCATTTTATACTAAAATTTATTTCTTCGTCATGGGCGTCAGTATGGACTTGGGTTGAAAGAATGGGCTACTGCATACCTGTATTGACAGATCAATATGATGTACGTGAATGCTATATTGACTCATAATGGATGATTTGTTTTAGCATTTATTAGATTACCAACTTTCCAAAGAATTAGATAGTATAAATGCCGATCTAGCGAATGTTAATACAATAAAGGTATCACACAAAGGAATAGTGAGATCTTGGTAGGCTTGGGTGTAATTTTTAAGGGAAATGGATTTGGTGAAGTTTTAATTTTAGAACTCTCCCCAGTACATGGCAATAATTATGCCAAACCAAATATACCAAACAACAATAAATTAAGCAACCGTGACGGTATTTATGCTAAAAAATTATGCGATCACAAATGAATAGTGGAAAATTACTTCCAATTCTTGAATTCCTTTTTTTTTCCCTGAATAAGATTTTGTATAATGAGGAAGAGTAAAAAGCACCATTTAGTGGAAATTTTTCATTTCGGGTAATTTTCTCAGGATATGAAATGCTTTTCAGTGCCTACCGGTAGCATTTTCATGTTTAATTGTAATATAAATTCACCAATGTGCCTTTGAGAAATGTTTTCATGATGTTTTCAGATGAAAAATGGTAAAGAATTTTACTTTCGGCTGAAGTGGAGTGTTATGCCTAATATTTTTAACTTTTTAATACTTTCACTTGTTTCTTAAAGTTTTTACTGTTTACAAAGATCATCAAATGAATATATACATATATGTATATATGTATATATATATATATATATATATATATATATATATATATATATATATATACATTACCTTGGACGGTATTATGCCCATAAAAATTAAAGAGTAGTGTGTAGTAATTTTTTTTTTCAATACTTGAAACCATTCAGATCAAGTTGTACAAAATATTTCCTAAGTGACTGCGGTAGTTTTGTGAATACTTATTATCTTTACCCCTTTTGTTTTTATTTATAGGGCCATCGCAATTCCTTCTCCATTTTTGATAGGCATGCACCACAGCGAGCGGAATAAACAGCTTGCAGCATGCACAGCAGCCTCAACTCCTTGTAGTCAACAGTCGAGTGAGTTTAACAAGTATTAATTATTCTCTTCTGCGAAAGTTTAATTGCTTCCGTTTATTCACATGACCTTCAATAGCGCACTCAATATGCATGGAGTTATGATCTGAATCTGGGATAATTCGGATGTATCTATATTCGTAACTCGTAACGTAATAAATGCGGCAATGTCGTGTTTATTACGCTAGCCACCCGAAAAATCTTATTTTGAAGGACAACATTTCAGATAATCGCGAATTAGTGGCGTCATATTTTCGATATAATAGAGTCAACATTTCCTCGATTGTGCGTCAGAGCAACAGTAATTATTTCGGGCTGAGATACGTCAGCGACGGAAATGGAAGTGGCAAACGCATTTAAACGCATATTGGGGACGAATTCCCAGGATTCATACAAAATTTGTTGGTATTCAATACGGAAAATAGTATCATGATCCAAGTAGGGAAATCAGCATGAACGAGGTGAAAACGACGCATTAAATGGCAAATGTCCCATGATGTTATTCTAGAGTTCTATGAAGAATGTAATAAATCTTTAGAGTGACGAGACATTCAAAGTTAATTTCTAAAAACGTTCTAATCGTTTATTTGCTTTCATTACTACGTTATTTCGAAGCTATTTGGTTGCCATTTGCGCCGTGATAGATTGTTCTGAAAAAAAAATTCAATTTTTTCGTGCATGATACTTATTACTGTAAACAATTTAATTCAGATATTGCGCCTTTCAATTCATTTCAGTTTTTAAAGCAGCAGTTAAAAAAATACTCCGTTTCTTATCGGTAAAAATACCTCACCTTTAAATAAAATTTCAGGTCGTAAGTATTATGATTATTATTATTATCTATTGAAAACAATTTAATGAAATTAGTATATAAATTGATATTTATTGCTGTATTATATTGATGCTTAAAAAGTAGCTTTCCGTTTTAACTTCTGGTACGTACTTGACGATTATACCTTATCCTCATATTATTCATTTCTGAGATTAATGAATTCAAATAGTATAAAGTTTTGGATATTTATAAACAAACTATGTCTGGGCATTTTAAAAAAGTAAAGGATATTCAAAAGGTAATTGACTGGGATCTAAATGAGGAAATGTAAGGCATAACTTGGTGGAATTTTACTTAAATCGATCTTTTTTATCGCGCAGTTTGCGTGTGTCACTCAGACCGAGGAAACACAGACTCTAATTAAGTCGAGTTTTTCGTAAGAGCGTAATTCCGCAGGGCTACCGACCGGAAGTACCCGGGTTTAAATCCAGGTGATGCCTCTGGATACCCCCTCCAAAAATCCTCGTGGTGCGACTGTCTGATTGACAGAACTTTGTGGAAAATCGCAGGTCACCCAGGGATAGGAACTGGCCCCCCTTACCTTGAATGTGTAAATTGCCAATGGCTACGTACGGGGTGATCTCTACTCTCACCTATCAAAACCAACCATCTGGTTGAAACTCTTGAGTGTGAAATTTAAGCTCAAATTCCCTGTATTGGGGAAAGTTTCGACTTAAAATTTAGCGACTGCTCTTAAAGAAGTAAATATTAGTCACAAAGCTAAATTTTTCACATGAAAGAGTTATTAAAAATTATATATTTTAGTTTTGGTCTAATGTTTGGACTAAAATGTGAGTGACTTCAAGAGACGACTATTGTAACGCGTTTTTTATCTCGATATCATATATTATGGTTCTTTGTTTATTTGTTTTGGATTAATGTTGTTAGTTGTTCATTGTAATTGACCTCGAGATGTTTTTGGACGTGAATAATAAATAAATAAATCATCATCTGAATGTCGCTTCCGAATATGATGATCTTTCTCGTTTATATACTGAAAGGTTTCCATCTCTGTCCGTCATTGGCGAAAAAATAACAGCATTAACTGAGTAAACATGCATCGAACCTTCTCACGAGTGAGTGGTATTCGTTCCAAGAGCACAGGGTTTGCGGCTCCTCAATTCCTAGCCGAGTGAGCGAACGCTCAACGCTGTTAGCACAGGCACCAGAACAGGGTCCGATATCGCTTTATTCACGCAAGAGAGTGAGGTGACTTAATGGCAAACATGTTTAGATCATATTACGGCTCCCGTCATGAATTTTAGCGTGTGCGGTTGCCTTGCGAATGGAGATGGAGAAAGGTTGGGTCGTTCCACCGACGCGATCACTGCGTTTCACAAATGACTTGTCTCGCCAAGTCAGCCTCGACAGACCGAGCAGACTGTGCCCCCCCCCCCGGGCACCACAGGGTGCGGAATAGGGTCCCGGGCAAATACGACGACGGTGCCAAAGTTGGAATGGGGGTGGTGGTGGGGGAAGTTATGAGGGAGAACGTAATCTTTGTCCCGGCGGCAGGATAAACATCCCGGCCGCTAACCACCCCTGAATAAGCGCTCCATCCGGTAATCAATGTAAACTCCACCGCTCGGCCTCTGGTCCGGGGTGCTTTCATCCATCCAGGGATTATTTGTCGCCGCGGTACCAGTCGTCTCTCTCCCAGAGCTTGAGAGAATCATAGCTGGATAAGGGGGTAGTTGGGGGGAACCTGCGATGCTTTCTTGGGTAGTATAACAGAATAAGGGGTGTGTCGTCCCAATAGGGGTGGCGTTGGGGCTGCTCTGAGGAAACTGTGACAATCCCAAGGAGCTCGGAGAGACAAAAGAGAGAAACGGGGAGGAAGAAGAAGTGTCTCGTGAACGGGTGGAAAACCCTATTATCCCAGCCCGGGAAGCCGGCTAACCCGTGCGTTTCCTCGGAAGCGTCCGTGGGGCAGTTCAAATATTTGAGTGACCTCATTGAGGAAGTGTAAACCGCTCTCCTTGACGACGAATGCCGTCTCTCGGAGCTCGTCACTCGGAAGAGATAGAGATAGAGAAAAAGAAACGAGATAGGAGGCGGGAATAAGTGGAAGGAGGGTAGAAGCGCAAAAGGAGAATTTCTAGCGTCGCGGTGGAATATTTGCACCCTGGGAGCGAAGTCGTAAAAAAAACTTGGACGCGAAATCGATTGGCTTCTCGCAAAAGGGAAGAGGGAAGCTTCAATCGCTTCCTCCCTTTTTTTCTTCTTTTTTTTCTACACTTTCCCGGAGACGATAGGCGAGGAACGGGGAGGCAGTACGCAATTTGTGTGTTTGTGCGCTCGGGTCTTTGACAAGTCGTTGTCAACTGTTAGGGGATGCAATCAGCCAAGTTCACCGTTGGACGGAGCAGAAATGAAAACCTCACTCTTCCCTGCCTTCCCTCTCCGTCCGGTTCCATCACACGGATGGAATCCGGTGGAGATGAAACTGCTGTGGAATGAGGGCGTGTGGCAGGGGGTTGGAAGGGGAATAGGGGTAGGAGATGGCGTCGGGGGAGGAGGTG
Organism: Pyrrhosoma nymphula; assembly: GCA_963573305.1. Taxonomy (NCBI): domain Eukaryota; kingdom Metazoa; phylum Arthropoda; class Insecta; order Odonata; family Coenagrionidae; genus Pyrrhosoma; species Pyrrhosoma nymphula. The sequence goes on along the minus strand of OY754330.1, from coordinate 18,175,347 downwards.
AGGAGGATGGTGAAATTAAGGGTAGGAGGCTTGTGGGGGGACGAGAGAAAGAGATTTATTTGATGTGTCCCTCTGGTGGCGGTGGGAAGGTGTCCCAGCCTCCTTCGCCACTTTCACTTTCCAGTGCATAATTTTCGGAAAGGAGAAACTGAAAGAGACGATGACACTACCGCCGTATAAAAATGTTGGATCCTCTTCCTCCCTCCCTCTCCCCCCCTTCACCCTTTCTCCGTGGGTATTACGAGTGCGTGAAACATCCTCGGAGGGAAAAACCTTTTTCCTCTCTCTCTCAAGTCCAGTGGGGAGTTTAGGAAAAATGGTTTTCAACGTTTTCAGTGTGAGTTCTGAAAACATGTCCCATTTGGCGTTTTAAAAAGAAAAAGTTTTGAATTGTAATCTCTTCATTATTTTTTTTTACGCCCTCCGCGTATACCTTTGGGAGATGAAAAATTTTTAACAGTGCCGCATTAAATTTGCCTTTGTTGTGTGTTTTAGTTTTCTGAATTCGTCATGCGGATTTCAAGTACCTACCGAAATTGAATGGAATGAATTTTTAAAAATTCACTTGAGGTGAAGTTTCTTTAAAAAAATACCGATCATATTTTCAGTAAAAATATAATTTTTTTTTACATTTCAGAAATAAAAACGCTAAATGTACGTGACATTTATGCAGATTTTCCCTAATGCGCTCAATGATCCGCTGTCAGAATGTGATTTCATTGTGGCTCATCTCTTTACAGTCAACAGTTCATGTTTTTGTGAAAATTAAGCATGATGCTTATACCACTTTTTCTCAAGCCACTTGAAATCACAATTTATTTGACCACATTGATGGTAGCATAGAGTTTTGAGTTCAAAGTTTTTTCAACACATATAGTTTGAAGTGACTTCGTTGAGCAGGGATGAAGAAGGAATAGGAAAGGGAGTATTGAAAGAGTGGAGAGATTGGGGGAGGCTTCACAGTCTCGGTAGATAGGTGTCAAGCTTCACCTAAAAGCTTACTGAACCCAATACTTTCCACACCATCATATTTTGCTCTAAACTCTAACAATTTTTTAAATCCTGATAGTAATAGTGATCACATCAGGGACCCTCCTCTGTGAAACGATTGCAATAGTCAAATAATGATTTGGAGGAATAAAACGCATGAAATATAGTCGTCCACCCGAGCGTTGCCTTTCCTGGAATGATATACATGATTTAAATAAGCATATTGCACAGAGGTGAAATGAATGTCAGAACTTATTGTCCCTATCAATTTAAAAAGTGACTGTTACAGGATAATTATTATTATTTTCGACTTGTCACACTTTCTCAGCTAGTATTACACCAACTGGAAAATTTTCACCTATCCTAAAGGTGGATTAGGGTTAGGCTCGGAAGTTCAGGAAGAGAATTCACCCTATCCTACTGTGTCCGAATTTTCTTGGCTTAGGAATCTCCTCACGATTTGGCAAATTTGGAGTAGCACAGCTTTTTGCCCGAGGTTAGTTATTAGTTTTTTTATTCCCAGCTTCTCAGTTTGTTTTTTAAACACATGGGACATCACTTCCTCCTTAGAGATTACTATCGGGTGAATGCTGACATCATTTAATTTCCAGATATTTTTTCTTTCGTCGGCTAAATTTCTGTATTTTGAGATTTTCTCTATCTCGGTGGACCTTACGTTGTGGCTTAGTGGTACTGCAATATCGTAATAATAATTATTATTATTATTATTACACAGTATTAATTCTGAAGGTGTACTTCGTCTCCAACAGCTTTATCGCACAATTGCCTTAGATTTTCATCGAAATAAAGCATTTTTAAGACGAAATTCCATGAACATTTTAACGAAAACGTATATGCTAGTGACGGGGAGAATGTTCTTCGCTGCTTTCAACTACAACATGAGGGCATAAAATACACTGCTACTTCAAAGCATATAGCCTCCTGGGTTAACGACCATACCGCTGTGGATGTATCTTGAAGGTAGGTTGAAACTCAATGTTAGAACTAAATCCGAATGGAATTTTTTTCGACAAATTAAATTTAACTTATTATGAATTGCATAATAATTTTAGTACCTAGTTTGCGGATTTATGATGGACGAAAGCTGTATAAGCTCTTTGATGTAAAAAAATCATTTTCTAGGTTCTTTTACCATCAAGTCCTACTGGTACCGGAATATATCACCTGATCTACCGAGATATTATAGCTGTGCTTAATTGTCCTCATATATTCAAGTAAATGTTGGTGCGGAGGACTGGTTATCCCATTTTTGCAGCGTGAATGGGTAGGTAAATAGAATTGAAGGATGGAAAATGATAGTACTAGGTGAAAGAATGAATAGTGCTGGAATTAGGAAATAATGTATTGACCTGTTAATGGCAATGATAATACTGGGATTTAGCCAATATTATGATTTTTGGTGACATAAAATAGCATAACAAGGAAACATTAGCACCATCGCTAATTGACATATCGTTAGGGCCGTGAAACTATTAGAGAGGCATTTCTTCAAAGGCTCATCGAGACATTGTTATCGTTCTTATTGACACCATTGCTGAATCAAATGTATGAAAAATCGATTTTGTGAGAAATACTTGGGAACCCCTCACTGAACAAGGGTAGTTTCTTGAGTGAATATTTTCAAGTAGTAAAACGTGGTATGCCACCATATACTTATCATATTTCAATGTTACATGCTCTATTTTATTTCATCATTTTTGTTATGCATGCATTCAAAAGTTTATGAGTCAAAGTTTAATTATGCAGTTCATAAACATCATCAGCCATAAAATATATTAATTCATAAGGCTGACAAAAGTGCTTAAATCTCTTTAACTTAGTAATACGAGAGGATTTTATTTAATTTTAAATGATCGCATTTTGGACTTTAAACGTCGTTTCGCATGTTTTTTTAATTAGACTCTGCAGTTTTCGTTAAGGATAACAATTAATCTATATTTTAAAAATCTATATGTAAATCTATGCATAAATCTATTACAGTTATAATAAAAAGAGTAATAGTCAGATACTAAGAATACTCCGCAGGTAATCTAATTTAAACTTACGTTTGATTTCAAATATTGAATTCTATGTTTTCACTGTTAAATATATAAAAAAATTATACTACCTTGAACATATAACTGGAATTTATGTAGATTATATTGGATTGTGAAACTGCATTTTCCTTCTTTAAAATTGTCGCCTTCATTTTCGCAGTCGCGAACTGGTTTTTATATTTCAATATGAAACAGTTCCACCTAATCTATCCGGAAATACTTTCCATCTAGAAATGAAATGAAAGAAATTTAGGAGTCAAAAATATTAATTTTAATTCGAAATTCTACATTTGAAACACTAGGCTTAAATACCTTCCAGTGTACTCTTAACTGAACGTAAAACGTCTTATAGAGAATCCTTACTGCTAATGTTAATAAAATGGCTAAAAATAAATCTCTAGTTCTTTTGTCGACCAAGTGAGAATTACAGGCAATAGAAGTATTTTACAGTTGAAAATGCATGGGAATTGTACTATTGCTTTTTATAAGCTGAATATTCCTGTTTGCGTATTAGCTGCATTACTATGTACTAATGAGTGGGGCCAATTTAATAAGTACCGATGACCAAATGGAACCTGTCGGCAGACCTTACGAGGTTTGACAGGACCAAATTATGTTTAAAAAATACCATTATCCAATGTAAAAGAATTTAATTATCCAATGTATAATGTATAAATAAATTATTACTTTTTTGATAAAAAAATAATCAATTTTATTCATTTTGACCACTGTTCTGGTTGCGGTTATGCCGAACAGGTTGCAATAAATCGGCGTTTCCGACGGATTTCAACTATTATCAGTTCAAATAATTTTAAGGTCTCTTCAATCTGCAGGTGCTATGTGTAAAGCTGAGGAATGTACCATTGTAATCGGAACGCGACTTGGGCAGATACTCAGTGCTCAATCTCAGGGTGCCTTTATACCGGATGAACGCGCTCCAAGGAAGCGGCGTACTCATTGTAACCATTTTTACCGCCCTGAGAATTTTCCTCCGGGGAAGTTCATTTGTAAACGCATTCAGGTTACGCAAATGTGACCTCCATCGCAATATGCGGAAAGTTTCGAGTTTTCTAAGCAGAGCATATTTGCTTCTTGGGCTCCAAACTTGCGGTGCAGTCTTCGGGCGATGGAATCTTCTCTCGGCTGATCTCTCTCCATCTCTCTCGGTCCGTTAATTCCTGAGCAACACTCATATCCGTTCGTTCTCGTTCGCCTTCACTACATCTTCACTGAAATAAGTTATGAACAGTTCATCGAACGCGTGCATGCGGTGCGGCAAACCGATGCAAAAGTTTCCCCTATTGAATCTCTTGTTTTATAAAAACACCATATTCCTTTCGTTCGCTTATAATACGAAGTAGTCTTATATTTATTAAAGGAAGGCATATCTAATCTCGGCGGACTAGTTGCTCCGAAGTTCTTTTGCTAACCTTTTCTTGCACCACTTTGCGGTTTGCTGGGAACAAGTTCCTCTTCGTGCAACAGTGTTCGTGAAATGAGTGTGTGTGGGTTACCCATTGGTATGAGAGAAGAGTTATGTTGCGCTGCGGGAATTTCCCGTGAAGCTTAGAGCATTCATTGATCATTCTTTCGCTACATTCTCGTATCGGATACTAGTTTTCTAAATTCCAAAAAACAGAGATTTTTATAAAATTCTAGGTAACATTTGAGTAAGATTCAAGGACCAATGCTGGAAGCCGGGTTCCTTAATTCCTTAATCTATATATATATATATATATATATATATATATATATATATATATATATATATAGATAATATATAGACTTCACAATTTTGTGTGTTTCCTATCCTCTTTCTTTCACCCTCTGTTTGAACGAAATTATTTATTATATATATATATATATATATATACATATAAATGTTATAGCGTGTCAGTCAGTCATTTTGTATCCATTTTGTTTATTTCTCTCTCAATTTTTAAGCTAAAGGAATGGGATTGGGTACCTTAAATGTGGATTTTCTGTCTGTATGATTTGGTAGTAGTTTTGGATTTTTAGCAGTTGGTGGTGCAAAGAAAAATGCAAAAAACTGTGTTTTTTGCAGGCAATAGAAGTATTTTACAGTTGAAAATGCATGGGAATCCGAGGACTTGAGTTTTTCAAGACTCCCAGGTTCACTTTTTCAGAGCGAGTCTATCTATCTCGGGACTCCCGGGTGCACTTAAATAGGTTACAATGCAATGGCTGCTTTGGGGATGAGAAATTATGGATTTATTCGAAAGATTTCATTTTTGGGAAACATATACACTCATTTAGCCGCATTTCCCACTGCTTCCACTTGACTAGTGCAAAAAAAAGGAAAGGCACCAAGTACACCTTAAGAGCACACCAGACACAGAATTCCTGCAAAGCAGGCAGCAGGTCTGTTAGTAAATTATAAAAGATGCACGACACCTCTATCGCAAACCTGAGGATAGTATGGAAGTCCATAGGAAAGTCAAGATGGTCCGTCAACTAATAAGGCTCATAATTTTTCCAATAATTATGTTTTCAAGTAGGTGTTTTGCTTACCTATTTAAAAATAGTTACCTTTTTTACTTCTCTGTTCGTTTTATTTATATCGCGTTAGGAGCAAGAAGATGACACGCGCTGCTTCCAAGTTTTTTGTAACATTTTAAGTTAAAATGATTAATATCATTGGAATTAGAAATTTAATTGAAATTTTAATTCTTGGAATTTAGGAGATATTGATCATTCTGAGAAATTTGATCGGCCCAAAAAACATTACGAAAATGCGGCGACGAGGACTTATTGTCGTACGGAAAAATTCGTCGTTAAGATTGAGTGTTGATTTTGATAACACTCATGAGTCAATCTTATAATGCTACTTCCAAAGTAATGTTATGAGGATTTTGATGTGGCAAAGGCTCCTGTTCTATTCAAGTGCTCTACCAGGTTCTTCAATACACCTACAGTTTTCATTCAAACGTTTACGCAGTAACTTTTCGTCATATGGTTTCATTTCCTACCTTTAGTCCTTGTGCAAAGATACCCATAAATGTTGCGTCGTCATGTCCGAATTTTCCTCTACGATGCCTTTATTTACTATCACAATTAAATTTCGATCATCTCTGTTGGGAGAAAGTAGGCATTATGTGAAAGTACCGGTGCTTCTGCTCTTGCAATATTCATAAACCTCAGTAATTGATCATGATGATTGCTATTTTGATCTTTTATCTTCCCCAGAAGGATAAAATTTTTAGCTTTTATTTAGAGCGGTGTGTCTGTCTGATTTCGTACTGAGCCTCTGTAGAATTCTTACTTGCAGAGCAATAGCATCATTTTCTTTTCGGTGGCATAAATGCGGTAATATCTTTGAATGGTATTTGTTCTCGACCTCTTCCAATACACGGCGCAAACATCACGAGTTTAGGTCAATATATATACACCTTCAAACTTTTGCCGACGCTTCGGACCTTTATTGATCCATCTTTAGGGCTATAAACAAATGATAAATGATGTTGAAAATGTTTTACAATTCTTTTTTGATTACATATTGGTTGATTTACAGTCATTAAATATAAAAATACATAGACATATTCAAGTTTGGTGCTGTTTTTATTTACAAATTTAATTTGGTTGCTTGGATCCGTATCTTTGTTGAAAAGTTATATGTCATTTATTAAATTATGATAAGTTTTGCTTAGATAAGTAATGTCTGTTCTTTTATTGAAACTTCTTTATTTCTGGATATATGGTAAATTTCTTTGAATAATCTTTTTGATGAATTTGGTACCGACTCTAAAATTTTGGCTTCTTAGAAATTAAATGAGTGACTATTTGTAATTGCATGATTTGCTAATGCACAAAGTTGAACTTTAGTCTCATTTGATGTTTTATGTTGCGAGATCCAATTTTTTAAATATTGGGATGTTTGGCCTATGTATAGCTACTGTCAAAGTCGTTAGATGGAATATAATAAATTATATTGCTTCTTATCTGAATAGGGGTTTCTGACTTAATTTTTGAATGTACGAGTTTATGCTGAGTTTTATGGTTTTTATGTGCTATTTTATAAACTGTTTTATTGAATACTTTGGTAATTTACTCTGATGACCCATTTATATAAATCATTCCCCGATATTGGTTTGGATTTGAATGTGTGTATATATATATATATACTCATCCATTCGAAAATCAGACGCTCAAAGGCGCGAATAAATTCATACAATCATAGGAAATGTAAAGGGATAGGAACACATAAAAGTACGAACACAGGGTTTGGTGGGGAAGATGAAAATGTGTTGAATCCAGACAGAAAAAATTTCACCTTACCCATATATATATATATATATATATATAAATTGACCTAAACTCGTGATGTTTGCACCGTGTAATATCTTCGACTCTTTTATTGGGATTCTATACATCTATAGACTCGCAAAAAAATACACTTCGCTCTGTGACTCTTCTTTGCTCTTTCAAACATTCCCTTTGGTTGCCTCTCTGTTCACTCTGCTGAGTTGACTCCAGATCGGAAAGGCGTTTTGCCTGGCAGTGTTGTGCATGTTTCTCTCGACCGTCGGAGAGGAGACGCTAATGCCAATTTCCTCTGCTTCCACTGCCCCTCTTCAGCGTCTCACACGCGAGGAAATGTTTACTCCGAAGCACCGGAGGTGCAAAAAAATCATCCAGAAGGGAACGTGGCGAGAAAAAAAATCCCGGTGTAGCTAGGAGAATCGTAGCTTCCGGAAGACGAGGAGAGCGCTTCCAGGGAAGAAGGCACGGGCGTGAAAGAATGATCCTAAGCAGCGGGAGGAAGGTCCTTAATCCGCGGGAAACAGTTGAAAGGGGAGTGGGGCAACGCCCGGATGATGCCACGCCTTCGTTTATCCTTCCAACACCTTTATCCTCACACCACGCGCGTGAAGACCGCATCCCAGTTATTCCCTGAGGCTTTCTCCTCTCTTCTCTTCTTGCTACATAAGGTTTTCCGGCTCGCTTTATACCATCACAAATCCTCTCCCCGTATTCCACTTTATCTCCCCCTCGTTCCTTCATCATTAGGCCATGGGTGACGTAAAAAGAGGTAAATGTACGAGGGGTTTATGTGGACGTAATTTCGCTTATTAAACACGGCATTTATTTTACGGGTTTATCATCATCAACATCAGCGTTGTAGGTGTTTCAAGTCTTGTCCCGCGAGAATCGTCATTTTGCATCGGCCTGAAAGATATTAGGAAGGGAGTGGATGGTGTAATGGGGAAGAAGAAGAAAAGCCTTTCTTTACGAAATACGACATAGGGAGCATTCATTAACGTTCCATTCAACGGATGGAGTGCTCGACTCAAAATTAGCAGAAGTGGGATTACCCGCGAAAAATATCCCCCACTGTTGGGATTGGAACCCGGGACCTCCACGTGGAAAGGCAGGTTTTACTTCAGCACTCTCCCAACGCGCATATCCGACCCTTTAAAGGTGGCTCCCCCGTCTCTAACGTCACGGGTCCGAATCCTGAAAGTGGCGAGGATATGGTGTCTACTTGAATGCAATTTGGAAAATATTTCAAGCAAAGTATTCCGTCCGTCGGATGAGATGTTAAATCCATCTTCCCCTTGGCGCCTGTTGTTACAAGTATCCTAGGGCCAACGCTCCCGCTTTTCACCATCACTCAGATTTTCCTTCCCTTACTTTCCTACCCAGGTACAGCGAAAATTAAACTCAGCTGTCGGTCAGTTAACCAACAAATCGGAACCTCTCCTCATTACTTTGTTGCAAACCGTTGTTACTTGGTGTCCCTTCTCATTTCGTGCGCATACACACACATGTATATTTGCGCCGATCCACTCTCTAATTTATTTTCCACGTTCCCGGCGATCCTTTCTCCCTTCTCGAGCAGACTTCCGTTCTCCTCCTGTACCTCTTTTATCCTTTTCTCCCCTCGTAAGCAAGGTCAGAGTCGGGCGTCAGAGGCCGCCGTCCACGCCGTGGGGGGCAGCAGTAGCAGAGGGCTGGCCGGCGCGATTTACAGCGGCAGTTCCGGAAGAGGCTGTCGTGTCTGGGAACGTGAGAACTCGCGTGCGGTGGAAAAATTAATGAAGACGAAGGTGCTCTCCCTAAACCACCACTCCCGGCCCTTCCCATTTCACCTCCTTCCCCTGGGTTCTCACACGCCTAACTACGCCTCTCATCATCCCCCATTTAGTGCACTCTCCACAAAACAAACGCCTTCTTTTCATCCTATCACTCTTTCTTTTAACTGTTGCTGGAAATCGGATCTGTGCGTCTTTCTCTAATTTACCTCTCATTCATCACTTCCTACCTGTCTCTTACTCTCTTCGGTCCCTCTCGTCTTTTCTGGATTGACAGGCAGTGACAGGGATTATTCAATGGAATTCCGATCCTTTTTTTGGGTGACTTTTGGAGAGCGCTTCAAGCACAGTAGACCCTACGTCGCGTCGGATGGCAAGTTAAATCTTGGTCCCCTGGGTGCCTTTCGTTAAAAGCAGAGTATAGACGAAGCAAAACTTGATGGCAGTCACTAGTGAAGAGCATGACGCTAATGAGATGAGACCATGCAAGAGATGTGGAATAAACCGGCCTAATCTTCCTCCAAAGGTCCTTTCGGATGCCCGTCGCTATTCATCCGGATTGAGTAGAACGGGAGTGGTGCTTGGGATGCACCCGCTTGGAAGGTCTGATCAATGGGAAATGAACGGCGGTAAACGGCGAAGTAAGAGGAGGAAAGGAATGACAAAATAGCGGTGCTATGAATTGGAGTGGCAGAGAGGCAACCCATACAGAGAAGAGATTTGAGAGCACTTTCAAGAATATTCTTGTCTCCCTTCGTGTTATTGGCGTCTTTCCTTTCTTGCGTGTTTGCCCTGTTGCCAACTTGGGTCTTCGAAGAGTTTCCTCATATCAAGCCTGAACTTTTGCGAAGTTAGGCGATGAACTTTACTGGTTTTAAGTCGTTGCACTGTTCCGGGTTTGTGCATTTTAAACTCTTTGAGTGGTAATTCGAGAAACGTCTAATTTTGGATCATGGTCAGTGGGTCTACGAGTAGATCATTCGCTCTTCTTCTGCTTCCATTGCTTGGATAGTAAGTAGACGTTCAAGAGGTGTGAATCTTGAGTGTTATTTGGGTAAATAAATCTGTATTACAGATGTTTTGAATACGCCTTAATACTCATGAGGAATTTAACGAATACATATGTAATTATTTGCGTTTTTTTAATTTATCAAGTGCTGTTTTAGTTTACAGAGAAATTTCAAAATTTAAAAGACCATCGCTGTAAACAGGGGAGGATCCAGTGAGCAATCTTTGGGGGGGGGGGGAATACGCAAGTTTTGTATGTGAGTGTAACGTCTCTATTTTAATGCCAATTGGCAATTTATTTGACATCATTAATTATGGGTTCATTAAATTTTCTCCGGCCATTCTACCCACGCTCTGGTGACGCCTGTATACGGTCGAGGGAACGCCAGGATGGAAAGGAAGCAACATTCAACGAATTATCTGTCTGCGTACGCCTCTCTTTATTCTTCCACACTAATCACCCACTTGTACTTAAGCCAATTACTAGGTTTACTACACTCAGATATCCATATTTGCCTGCATTCCTCAATCAGTGCATTTTACCGGGCAATTGAATTGTTAACGGACTACGTTACTTTTACATCAGTCCTCTGAATTTCAGGGGTTAGATGGAAGAAGGGACTTTTAAAGTCTCAATCTCGCCCCAATAAAGACGTTTATCTATCTATCTGAAATTGCGGAAAAGATACTTAACCTAATACAACGAGTTCATGACCACTAATTCAATATCGGCCAAAGTATATGAAGATGAAATAGAGAGATATTATTCCAGATAAAGGAAAGATTAATTCTGTTTTACGATGTAGTAAAAAGGTTAGAATGTGGATGTTCTTTGAAATCATTTTATACCGGGAAATTCCAAAAAGTGTGTTATCCTCTATTTCGCTAGGAAAACCAAGAACATTTTATTCGAACGAGAAATGTTTTTCACGTAGCATAAAAATCAAGTTAAACGATTTATGATGAAGCAGTAAACAAAATCAGGGCTTTACCTCTTGGACAGCAGCGCTTAGCGCTCGCATACACGGATACTCCATGGCAATGTATGCACGGTACCTGTGAGTACACCGCGATCCTTAAAGCATCCATGAAATTCACTGTGAGTGAAGATGCCTGGGTAGCTTAACTGGTTAGAACACTCGGCGCGAAATCAAGGGGTCTGGGTTCGAATCCCAGTCCAGGCGAATTATATTTTTCACTGTATTTTTCACACAATTCAGTTTCACACAAAATCAGGGCTATTTAAAATAAAATTCGGTTTTTATCGAAGAAATAGCTCGAGTAGATTTTAACAGTGTGTGAGGGAGGTGAAATAATTGTCAAATGAAAGAAACTTGCTTTGCAAACTTACAGGAAATACATATCAACTTGAGTGAGAGACATCCAAACCAAAAGGTAGGTTTCAAAAAATTCAACGACTTTTTATCTCCGGAATACGTAAATATTATTTGGTGCCCCAGGCAGGCACACAGTGTGCTTACACATTATTAAGTACAACTTATAATTTCAATTACTTGTAGGTAAGCTGAAAAGGATTTTGCGAAATGAATAACTTGCGTTATTTCAATTCTAAGGTTAATGAAGGGACTGCTTGTTGGAGAATATTTATTTCAAACGGCTTCCAGAGGCGTGGAGTTCAAGAATACATCGACCACATAGATTTAAGACTATTTTCGATAGTATTTCGGTTTACAGGGGAGGTTGCTTGTTAAAGTCAAGCCGTGGCTCAGGGTTGAATTGGTGGGGGATAACTTGGTTGTCGATAATTTTAGGGAGCATATTAAAACCTTTTTACTACCAAATTTAGGATTAAACGTTCGTGGGATTTAGCAAGCGGGAGTTTTTCTAATGACAGCAAGTGATAAAAATTTTATGAACACTTAATAGCTTATGAATTATTTTTTCGGGAGCCTCTTCGGTGATAACTAAAGATGGAAAAGATACATATGTGTCCGAGTTTCTTTTTCTTTATACAATGGCATATAACGTTATCAATTACTTGATGATTAAATGCTTACAGATTCACGCGTTTTAGGAGCTATGAAGGATATTATGAGGGAAAATACGGGAAGGTAGATATCATTTATATATTTATGATGTAGTTAAGCACTGCGTTACATTCAAATAATGCACTTAACTTTTCAGTACGGTCGCCTAATTTACAAACGTAATTCAGGTCGCTGGTTGTCCGACACCCGGGACATTATTTCTTTGTTTTTAATGAACGTAACTTTTATTTTTGACTAAATTTTACTTAATACCTTATTTTTATAGTTAATTTATACTCACAAAATAATGTTTACATATATTATTAACTTATGTACAAAATATATATGCATCCGCATCCGAAGTTTCTACAATCTCCATTCTGGCAGATATTTTGTCCTGGCAATTATCACAATAAATATTTGAATGTTCATGACACCCGTGAATATCACAAAATGAACAATTTGACTTAGTTTTCAGATCCTAACCTTTACATATTTGGCATCGGAAATATTTTTCTGATATTTTTCTTTTTTTTTGGCAATAGAAATGATTCTCCAACTATGCTTCCTTCCCCAACATTTGGAGACGCGTAACTACAAGTGGATGAAAGATCAGAGGAAATATCTTTCTGTTTCACCCGGATATTAATTAACGGTTGCACTAAAGCAATGGCCAGGTTTTTCCAAAAGAGTTTTCTGGATTTATACTTTGTAGGTGGATTTTCGGTGGAAATCAAGGCAATTCTTGCAATTATGCCCGCAACATTCATAAATGAATAAAAAACTACAAGTGGCCGACGCCTGCAATTTCTTGCTACATAGTAATTTGAACATAATTGGGCGGTGGTATCTACTCCTTTTGTTTCCCTCGATTAATCTAAAAATATCTAGGCTTCTCTCTGCAGTGTCATTTGTAACTTGGGAATGTTAGTATTTGCGTATAATGTTTTAATTAAATAATGAAATTTATTTGTTCATTATACATTGGGTAATTAAATTGTTTACATTGGGTAATGGTATATTATGTACATAATTTGGTTCTGCCAAACCTCATTAGGCTTGTCTCATGATTTTAATCCACCCAGTAAAACCAATGAAATTAATATTTATGCTTCAGGCAATGCTAATACCAATGGTTATAAACGGAATTAAATATATTTAATCGCCATTTTGTTTAATCTGCTAAAATAATTGGTGGCATTTTTTTTACTAATGCCCCCACCCCTTTTCCACCCCACAATGCCCCCCACAATTTCCCCTCTTTGGACATTTTTCCCTTCGGCAGACTTAATGGAAGGACTTAGCGCACTTTTCGAGAAGCGTCTCGAGTTAAGACATCGCGCCAACAACGCCTATAACTTCAAAATGTAGACCACTCTTTGCTAGCGACTACTTCTGCCAGCGAATTCTGTCAGCAATCTTTGGCCGCAACTTTCCTCACCACACACACACTCACACACTGTACAATGGCAGGGCCCTCGGCCCAAAGTAGTGGGGCGCTGTAACGGTGCGACTGTAGTCCACCTCTTCAGCGATAATGGCAGTGCAATTGCACGCAGGGGGAAAATGACGATTCAGAGTGAAGGGACCAGTGTTACCTTTACAGTGTTAGTGAAGGAGAAGAGGATGAAAGGCTACTAGTGAGCGGGTACTATTTGGTGCACACTAAATTTACAAGAACTAAACCTTAGGCAAATCGGCCGCCTGAACAAGAAAAAAATTGAAACACAATAAACATATTTGGACTTTTTCGAAGAAATTATATAACTTTTTTTTACATATATATATTATTTTGGGGGGTCTTTGGTTCCAACGGGAACCAGGACAACAATTTTTTTATCTCCTGACCATTTTAATTAATTTTTTAAACTCTTTTGTACGTTTTTCACCTTTCTTCAGGAATGTTTTGGGTCCCGGTTATATAGCGTTAGCTGGTATAAAAACTGGGACCATCATTTTTTTGAAAATACAAAAACTAAGTTTTAACTACTAAAATAAAGATGTAAAGCATTGGAAATAAGTCGGAATGGTTACCGAAATAAAATTTCTTGAGGGAGTCTGTAACTTTTGTAACTTTTCTTGTGAATGGGATAATCCCAGAGAGAAGCTGTAAGGTCATATTTCGATGATATTTAGTAGTGGGAGCAAAGGAAAACTCCGGGACACCTGACAGTGGCACAGAGAGTTTATCATCACGTTTCGCTGTCGGAGACACAAACCAGTTCATGAAGCTCCAATTGAAGACTTCCACCGTATCTATGTATCCATCCCACTATTTCCTCCCCTCTAAGGCTACCAATCGCCTCCATCCTATGCCTTACCTACTCCACTTCAACCCTGCCGAAAATTCCCCTTCCCAAAGCAGAATCGTCGAAGCATCGTTCTCTGTTACGGTGTAGTTGGTGAGGAATATAGTTATCTCATAGAATTCAGTCATTTAAACTAAGAGAGCCTGAAAGCTCGCACTTGTACAAATTTATGTTATGATTGACTTTGAATTGCGAGCTGGAAAAAAGGTTAGCTGAACCTTTGATTATTGAATGAAATTCACAGCTTCAGGCTCTACTTTGTAGAAACTTTTAATGTTCATTATAATAAACTTTGGTAATTTTCTACACGTTTTTTATTTTTTTAAACACACTACGCGTTTCACCAATTTTATGGCATCGTCAGGGTGTAGTTGTTTGTTTACATATATTATATTGTTGTCGTTGTTAGATGCAGAACATCAATTTGGTTAAAAAGAAAAGTTTGCATTAAAAGATTACAAAATGGAAATGAAACAAAAATGAAAAGGAGGGCAAAAAAAATATGAACATGTAAATAAAAACAAAAATTTACATAAAATTCTTTGCAAAAAACAATAATGAAATCAAGGGGTGGTGGTATGAAAAAGGTCAACGTTTTTTAACGAAATTTTCCAGAAAGTAGTGGGGAGGTACGTGTAAAAAGCTGCTAATTGCATAGATTTGGAGAATGCCTGATACTTTCAATTTGTTCTAATGCCTTCATTTTTAAACCTTTGGGAAGGAAATGTAAAATTTCTTAGATTATTGGTTTGTAATTGGTTGGTGCTTTGAAATATACCGGAATTTCTAATTTAATCAGCGATAATATTTGTTTCCATGGTGATTTCCTCATTTGTATCACCTGAGCATGGAAATAGTTTATTTCTAGACGGTTTTTTGGGAAAGAAAATTATTTCCCTCTCCTGTTACGCCTCGGACTGAATCAGATGAAAAGATTGTTTTGTTGAATCTGTTGAAATGGTAGTTTTTGTGACATAATATTTGTGAAAACTCGTAAGAGTTTCATTAGGAATTTATCGAACAATCGCAGGTGAAATCGTCACTACAATCAAGCGTTTTTAATGTTCTGACCATGATTATATAACCGATTGGAATATTCAGTCTTCTAATAATGGGAAATCAGAATATGAAATCAGCCAATAATTTTTTTACTTTATAAACTTTCCTTTTTTGTACATTCATTACATTTGTTGTGAAAAGTCAAATTAACCGTCTAACGAAGAATCCAAATGAGGGAAGTAGCACGATTTCATTTGAAAAACCTGATGGGGGAGTGGCTTTAAAATTTTACCTGAGGCGAGATAATGAGAGCCTATTTAAAAGGGATGAACGAGGTAGAGAGGAGCTTGGTGAACTGGAAAAATGTGTCCCAATATGGTAGTTGCGCATTCGGAAGAAAAAGAACGAATGGATTTCAGAAAGATAAACTTGAAATAAATGACCTCATTTTTGGTTTTCTTGTTCATTTGTCATTGGAGGAATGTGGAATAAAAATTTAGAAGATCTTTCTCGTGTGGGGAATCTGCTTTTATTTGCTACTGCACAATGATGACGGACACAAACTCTTTGAACTATTCCACTAAAAGCCTCGACGCGATGCAGTCGCTCTGGCATGTCCTATTTAATTAATCTGAGTGATCAAAACCTTTTGAGTGACGCTCTCTAATTAATAAGTTATTAGATTAAGATCGGGAGCGTTCCTCACGTCCTCTGGATGATGACGCTGTTCTTCTGACCCGTACACCAATCATCATTGAGGAAGCACACTACGATCTGTCAAACAGTGGCGACCGCGCTATCACCTCCAAACCACTCAAACGCTTTTCTGCAATAATTTATTGACTTTCTGCTAGCTTTTAGCTGGTCCTACGCAAGTTAAATCCGCAAGTGTCACTCAACCAAAGCCCAAAGGATTTAGTGGCAGTGGATTTCTATCATTCAGTCGACAAATGGAAGGCTGATCACTAATGGCGGTTGAGCCCTTTGCTCTCTATCGATCATTTTGCATTAAGCCATCCTTCTGCGCCTGGAGGCCTGTTCTTGTTTTAATACTTTTTTTTAAAGACCGCATGAGCTCAACTATTCGGCAAAGAACTCACATTTCTTTTCCTCTTTCTGAATTGTTACCTATTTTAGCATTCTAAAGTGCAACAAGATCTACTAAATTTCAATCATTGTGTCATAAATTAAACATTAAATTCAACATTGACATTTAAAAAAATCCTCTCGTAATAAAAGGTGAGCATCTGAATATGGAAGAAAAACACATAGCAAAGATATTGAAAAATAAAAATGCTTAGGGCGTCGAATTTTTCAATGAGAGCATGAAAAGCATTGATTGTTGAAAATCGACTGGATAAAAAAAGAGAAAACGGCTGTGTACATTATTTTATGTTGCATGAACAAGCTTCAGCAAAAAAAACGGTGACTAAAAAATATATTTAAAAAATAAAAATGTCACTTATAGTAAACTTAAACCCTCCCTGAAGTTTAGAATTTTGAAACGATGATTTTTCTTGCAGAGCGTTTTTTCTCTGCTAAATTAGTCTCAGCCAAAAAAAGGTGAACTGTCTCATGATTCTGCATGACTATTCTCATAAAATGCAAGCAAGCGGAACTATTATTTACTTGAATAAAATTAATTAAAATATAATCAATATATTTTTACACGTACTCTACCAAGACGTTACAAGCCTGCGCAATACGAATTTTTCTATTAATCTGGAATAATAACCAAATTATCCAATTTTTAAAGAGTTATTGAGTGCGAGAGTCATTATTGACTCGTTACGTTCAAGATACTCAACTTCGTCAACATCATTCATCCCATTTTCTTTGGTGGAATTTGAATTGCTATTGTGGGAAAATTACAACTAATAAATGTAACACCATTCAATGCAGATAACCTTTTACTTAATATAGGAACTTCTTCTCTTTAATCGACCAAAATATTATAGTAAATACATTTTTGGAGTATTGGCCTTTTTATTTTAAATAATCAACGTTATCATGGACGTAGCCTACGTTTCGTTATTTTTTATTGACATCTTCAGAGCTAGAAGTTTTCAAAATATTTAACAATTAAAAAAAACAGGATATAAAAATGATAATGAAATAAAAATTTAATGATTTTGTATACTTTTTTCTTTAAGAACGTGAATCATGAACAGAACGATGTAGAAGGAACCAGAATGACATACAAAATGAACGATTCTTTTGCTTGGTAACATAAAACATGTTGGAAAAGTATTTTCCGGGTTAAGGCCGCGTTGGTCCATTTGGGCGGACGACAGTTTCGGGCGCATTCCAGCTCCCGTCTTCAGGTCCAACTGATCTGCAGAGCATCATTTTCTTCTATATATATATCTAGTCAGGTGCGCGCTGATATGTTCGGTTTGAATCCCATTGTTGGAAAAGCCGTTTGAAAGATGCAGGGAGAGGATAACCGTCTTCCCTGTTGAAGTTCTTTTCGTGGTTCACTATTTCTATTGCCTCCCTTATCAGCCGAGGGAAATATTTATTTTCTCTGGCAATGATTTTGGATTCCTGGAATTTAATCACGTGTCCGGGTTCTGACCATGCATGCTCTGCAACCGCGGAAAGGCGAAAATTTTTCTTTTCGGTTGCCTTACGATGTTCTTCTATTCTGATTTTTAGGGATCTAGATGTTTGACCGATGTAAGATTTACCACAGGTACACGACACTTCATACACTCCTTCGTATATGTCACATGGGTGACGATCTTTTTCGCTCCGAAGGAGGTCAGAGGTCTTCTTAACGCTTTTAAATCTCGTCAAGACGTCGTGTTTGGCGAGAACTCTTGCGATCCTCTCGGAAGTTCCTGCGACGTATGGTAAGATAGCATGTGCCTTTGCCTTCTGATGGTCTTCTCTTTCAGTCTCCAAGGTCGCATGACGTTTCTCTTCTTCCTTACGCGCGATTTTTCGAATTAATTCTCGATTATAGCCATTCCCTTGGAGTGCGGCGAGGAGGTGTTGTTTTTCTTTCGCGAGCGAATCGGCATCCGAGATGGCATATGCCCTGTGATATAAAGTTTTGATAACTGATGCTTTTTGGCCAGGATGATGGTGGGATTTGGCATTTAAATAGCGGTCAGTATGCGTTTTATTACGATAAACTGAATGTCCTAACGTGCCATTAGCTTTCTTTGTGACGAGAACGTCTAGGAAGGGGAGCCGATTATTTTCCTCCATTTCCATTGTGAATTGAATGGAAGTATTATGGCTGTTGAGATGTTCTAGGAATTTATTCAATTCATCAGTCCCGTGAGGCCATATGACGAAGGTGTCGTCGACATATCTCACAAAGAGTTTTGGTTTTAGATGGAAAGAATCCAGGGCTTTGCGTTCAAAGTCTTCCATGTAAAGATCGGCGATGACTGGGGATAAAGGAGATCCCATGGATGCCCCTTCAGATTGCTCGTATAATTTTCCATTCCAAGAGAAATAGCAATTATTGAGACAAAATTCTACCATTTTAGGAATATCCTTTGGAAGACCTTTTTTCGTTAGAGTCTTAATGATGTCGATTGCCTCTTTAACGGGTATTTTTGTAAATAAGGACACCACGTCGAAACTGACAAGAAGATCATTTTCCGAAATCTTGGCTTCCTGTATAATTTCGATGAAATGGGAGGAGTTCTTTACGTAGGTGGTAGTTAGGCCTGAAAATGGTCGTAGGCTATGGGCTAGATACTTTGCTAGCTTATGCGTGGGTGAATCAATGGCACTTACAATGGGCCGGAGTGGTATCCCATCCTTATGAATTTTTGGCAAACCGTACAGTCGTGGAGGTTTAGGAGCGGTCTGGAGTAGTGGGCGTCGCTCCTCTTCAGGTATTGATGAATGCTTCAGGAGTTCCTTGATGTTTTTCTGGATTTTTGCCGTAGGATCCGACTTCAGTTCTTTGTAGGTTGGGTCGTCCAGCAAACTTGAATCTTCTTTCTGTAGTCTTCCTTCGAGATGATTACAGTTGCGTTTCCTTTGTCTGCCGGCAATACTATTAAATCCTCGCTTTTTCTGAGTTCGCTGATGGCTAGTCTCTCTGCCCTTGTCAAATTAGGTTTTGGAGGTGCCGCTTTCCGTATGATGTGGCTCAATTCCTCCCTAATTTCGTCTGCCTCTGGTTTTCGTAGCTTGCGCAGAGCATTTTCTACCCCAGTGATTATTTCCTCCTTTGGAATATTCCTTGGTGCTATAGCGAAGTTTAGTCCTTTGGATAGGACTGAGGTTGTAGCTTCACTCAGATTCACCTGGGTTAGATTTATAACCACTCGTTCTATTTTATTGGAAGTGGATTCCGGTGAAGGATGTTGCTTTTTAGCCAAATTTTCAAATTTCTTCAATTGCTTCTCTTTCGCTGCTGTAAAGGCATTGAAGGACGATATGAAGGTAATTCTCTCCAATGTGAATCATGGGAGGAGTTCTTTACGTAGGTGGTAGTTAGGCCTGAAAATGGTCGTAGGCTATGGGCTAGATACTTTGCTAGCTTATGCGTGGGTGAATCAATGGCACTTACAATGGGCCGGAGTGGTATCCCATCCTTATGAATTTTTGGCAAACCGTACAGTCGTGGAGGTTTAGGAGCGGTCTGGAGTAGTGGGCGTCGCTCCTCTTCAGGTATTGATGAATGCTTCAGGAGTTCCTTGATGTTTTTCTGGATTTTTGCCGTAGGATCCGACTTCAGTTCTTTGTAGGTTGGGTCGTCCAGCAAACTGTGAATCTTCTTTCTGTAGTCTTCCTTCGAGATGATTACAGTTGCGTTTCCTTTGTCTGCCGGCAATACTATTAAATCCTCGCTTTTTCTGAGTTCGCTGATGGCTAGTCTCTCTGCCCTTGTCAAATTAGGTTTTGGAGGTGCCGCTTTCCGTATGATGTGGCTCAATTCCTCCCTAATTTCGTCTGCCTCTGGTTTTCGTAGCTTGCGCAGAGCATTTTCTACCCCAGTGATTATTTCCTCCTTTGGAATATTCCTTGGTGCTATAGCGAAGTTTAGTCCTTTGGATAGGACTGAGGTTGTAGCTTCACTCAGATTCACCTGGGTTAGATTTATAACCACTCGTTCTATTTTATTGGAAGTGGATTCCGGTGAAGGATGTTGCTTTTTAGCCAAATTTTCAAATTTCTTCAATTGCTTCTCTTTCGCTGCTGTAAAGGCATTGAAGGACGATATGAAGGTAATTCTCTCCAATGTGAATCATGGGAGGAGTTCTTTACGTAGGTGGTAGTTAGGCCTGAAAATGGTCGTAGGCTATGGGCTAGATACTTTGCTAGCTTATGCGTGGGTGAATCAATGGCACTTACAATGGGCCGGAGTGGTATCCCATCCTTATGAATTTTTGGCAAACCGTACAGTCGTGGAGGTTTAGGAGCGGTCTGGAGTAGTGGGCGTCGCTCCTCTTCAGGTATTGATGAATGCTTCAGGAGTTCCTTGATGTTTTTCTGGATTTTTGCCGTAGGATCCGACTTCAGTTCTTTGTAGGTTGGGTCGTCCAGCAAACTGTGAATCTTCTTTCTGTAGTCTTCCTTCGAGATGATTACAGTTGCGTTTCCTTTGTCTGCCGGCAATACTATTAAATCCTCGCTTTTTCTGAGTTCGCTGATGGCTAGTCTCTCTGCCCTTGTCAAATTAGGTTTTGGAGGTGCCGCTTTCCGTATGATGTGGCTCAATTCCTCCCTAATTTCGTCTGCCTCTGGTTTTCGTAGCTTGCGCAGAGCATTTTCTACCCCAGTGATTATTTCCTCCTTTGGAATATTCCTTGGTGCTATAGCGAAGTTTAGTCCTTTGGATAGGACTGAGGTTGTAGCTTCACTCAGATTCACCTGGGTTAGATTTATAACCACTCGTTCTATTTTATTGGAAGTGGATTCCGGTGAAGGATGTTGCTTTTTAGCCAAATTTTCAAATTTCTTCAATTGCTTCTCTTTCGCTGCTGTAAAGGCATCTTTCAAACGGCTTTTCCAACAATGGGATTCAAACCGAACATATCAGCGCGCACCTGACTAGATATATATATAGAAGAAAATGATGCTCTGCAGATCAGTTGGACCTGAAGACGGGAGCTGGAATGCGCCCGAAACTGTCGTCCGCCCAAATGGACCAACGCGGCCTTAACCCGGAAAATACTTTTCCAATTAATCACCGCGGAAGCCTCCGTACCAATAAAACATGTTGTTTATGAAACAGTAGCCATGGATTATATTAGTGACCGATGTAGTTTTACCATCTTTTAACTTCATATTCATTTTTTATTGACATTTTGTTGACATTTGACATAAAATAATACATGATCAATGAAGTATAACATATTATAAAGTTGATCAATGCATTATAACATATTGCAAAGTTAATGTATAACAAAATTTAATGTATATACAAAAGAATTTCTTATATTCATTAATTATGTATCTTTACAAATAATCGTAACAACTTTGGTCCTGCTAAGTCCATTAGGACTTGTCAGCAGGTGCCAGTTTTTACTAAGTTTATCTGCTGTGTTGAATTATCATTTTAATTAACATTTCTATCTATTTTTATTTTTTTAACAATTAAAATAATAAAAATAGAAAAAATAAAAGATGAACAAAAGCCTGATGAAACAAAAACAAAATTCAAAATTTATACTTAATCAGTTTTTTACCATGTTTTATCTCTTTTCTTCTAAATTATTGATCAGATTACATTATTAATGAGCTGTAAATCGTACTCAAATTACATATGTCACTTTTCTTATTGCATGAATTCTTTAAATCCGGCTCCGATTCAATAATTTTGGCTTCATTGAAGTTGAATGAATGGTTGCAAGAAATGGCATGGTCGGCTAATGCACAGGTGTACTTGAATGTTTTTATCAAATATTCTGTCTTAACGGAAGTAATAAACTCATGGTTTTACTCTGGTACATCCTTTGTACTAAAATTCAAATTTTACGTTTACGTATCCTCTTTCCTTTTTTATATAATTTATTGTTTAGAATGATTATCGGTTGGAATATTTTTCTTCAAGTCAGCACAATTCGTGTGAATAGGTACGATTATTATTTTGAAATATATAAATTTTTGAAGTTGAAGTCGCAGAGAATGAAATTGCCGGGCCGAATTTTATAATAGAAATAGCTATTTTTCCCGAAGCTTCCGTCGCCTTATTATTCTTTCAATTATCACATTAAACTACTAAGTATACTTAATTCATGACCCCTTCTTTATCTCTCTCTCTCTACAGAGAATCATAATGTTCCTCTAATATTTAAACGCATCAAATGCTTAACCAAGAAATGTCTTAAAGAGTTGACCATTTGTATATACATTCGGAAATACTCATATTCAATAGACCGCACTTAAAGAAACACCCAGGGACGTTTGACCAATAGGTAAATGTATATTTAACTGTAACAATCAGGTTGCCGTAAGGTTGGTTAACAAATAGATTGGGTGAATTGCTGTTTCTTTATTTTTTTTCATGTTTCTGAAATGATTTTCCCGTTTTAATAATAGAAACTATTAGCATTAATCACTCCAAAATTCTGTAAGGTTCGTAAGAATTCGTTCGTAATATAATTTAGCTGATAGTTTGATTCTACCGTTTTCACTTGGCAATACCGTTAAACGTGTTCTATTTTTTTTAATCCTGTTAGATCAGTTACTTTTTATAAAAATTTCACAGTGAACACATAGGGCCTAAGATGGAGCTCGGAGACTAATTTCTTTGTATTACGTTCTTCGGTTCCAGATCGTGATCACCCTTTTATGTGTCTTTAGCTTTTTGTTTAATAAATTCCCTCCTCTTCAAAACCTTTCCACTCTTCTGCCGAATGTGTGCCTATATATTGTGGGCCAAATATTCTTTACCTACCTGATGATGTCGTGTAGCGACGGTACGTAGGTTATAATAAAATATATTTATGTGGAACTCACAAAGTTTTTCTTTTCAATCATGAAGCTGTTCCATTTAGTTACCTACGCCTGAAACCACTGACTTCATTAGTTCCCTTAAAATAGCGAAATTGCGCAGAATAGCCTGAGAAAAAAATAATGGTAAATATTAACATAGGTTTTGGTCGCGCGTTGATCTACCTAAACAATGCCTCAATATAGCCGTCTTCATCTCACGATATTCCCGTGATGTGTAAACGAGAAAATATACGTAAAAACATCACCCTCGCCGTCGTGTGACTCTCCGTGATCCCCCAACTATGAAGCTCGCTGTGAACGCAGTTTTTTTTTCATTTTTGTTTTCGTTGTCAACTTAACGGTGAGGCTGTTTATGAATTTATTAGTGGAGAAACAACTGACGTGCGCGTGTGCGTTCTGACAGGGAAAGCCTCGGGGGGGTGAGCGAACATTCACCACGCGAACGAACGGAATTCTGATCTGACACACTCGCGGCCATCGCTCAAATAACGGCGACGACAGGTTTTGAAATTCACGCGGCATTCGCGGCGGTGGCAGTTTTGTTAAGTCCCCCTCCTCCCTCCACATTCCCCTTCCACACCCACGGAGAACACCCCTTCCCCAAATCCCGACTTTACCTAGTTTCCATTAAATTCTCATTAAAAACACCACTCTCGCGCTTGTGACAGCCTCTCGTTCTATGACTGGCCCTTTAGCTTTTTTTCGAATTAAAACCCCCCCCCCTCCTCCCTCCCTCCAAAAGAGTTACTCTGTTCTTTTTAGAAGAAAATGACAAGAATACTCTGTAAATGAGAGGTAAATAGATTCGGACAAGTGCGAAATTCCACAGAGGAAAAGTCATTTGGGAAAGGCAAAAGGTATTCTACAAGTGTCGTAATACTTAGCATCTGTGGAAGCTCTTCGTAAAAAAATGGCGAAGTTGATAGAAAACAGTTATTAAGAGGATCGTATAGAGTAAGAAATGTTTAAGTACTGAAATAGTTATCAAAATGTTAATCATCATCGTCGGCCAGCAATCCTAGGATTGGTTTGACGCAGCCCTCCACTCAATTCTTCTATCTGCCAACCTCTTCATATTGACGTGTAACTCCTCTCATTTACATCCTTCACAACTTGCTCCATATATCTCATGCAAGGCCGGCTTTTTCCATTCTTCCCGTTCACTTTTCCCTCGAAGATTGTCTTCATCAGGCCGTCGTGTGGCCTACTAAGTTGTCCCGTCTCCTTTTTAAGGCTTTCAGTAGACATCTCTTTTCTCCCACTCTTCATTTGACTTCTTCATTTGTCACTCCAAAATGTTAATATAAATTAATATTTGAAAAACAATAGAGTTGTCATGGAGGGCTATTTTGTTTACATAACGTTTCGAATTCTCACTAAAACCTAGACACTGACACGATTTGTTTGTGATACGTATTAAATCACTTTTTATGTATTAATTGGTGCCTAAGATTTTAATTTGATTAGTTAAGATTAATAAAACTCAATAAGAAATAATTCTACTACTCTCAAAGAATACTAAACTATGGCGCGTCAAGCGTCGTACGAGCGGCTTTGCTTAGCTTTCGTGGAAGCTCTTCGTAAAAGAATGGCAAAGTTAATAGAAAACAGTTATTTAAAGGATCTTATGAAGTAAGAAATAATGCTACTACTCATTAATTAATGTATTTATGCGTTTAGATCTCTAAGAACGATTACTTTAAAGCTAGTGCTAGTCGTTATCACATTGACGGCCACTGGTTGTATCAAGGCATTAATATTTGTTACATGTGACGTTAGAGAACAAAATAATTATTAGAATTATTATAAGAGATAACGAATTTGAAGATACCGGGAAAAGACATGGTATAACCTTTTACGGAGTCATCCGCAAATGCACAACAGTGCGATATTCCCGGTCAAGGTGATTGATTTTTTCTCTGTGGAATATCGCATTGTAAGATATGTCCTTCCAATTGAGTTGGCTTTATATGAAGAAATGATTACCTTCAAATGTTTTTTTAATAACCGCTGAACCCTAAATCCATCCACGATGTCCTTCTCCTACTCAGTGTTTCTTTTATCTCTATTCATCCCATTCACGGAGCCTATTCTTTTCCTCCTCCTTCCTCGCCTGTCCCTTCCATCGATTACGGTATTCAGCATCCACTTTATTTCCAGATTCATCCATCTACTCTGCCTTCTTTCTAATTCCATCTGCCCGGTGCTCCGTCTCGTCTCCAGAAAATGTGGAGAACGGAATCAGATATAGTTAATGATGACTAGGCTCTCTCCGTCCGGAGGCGTCATCCATTTCCACCATCTGGAGAGCTGCAGGAAGACAAACAGCCAAAAAGAAAAGGGATTTTGGCACTCAGACTGAATTCTTGGCAGTACAAAGAGGCGCGATGATTACTCAATGAAGATAACAGCAAGAGGCAAGGAGTTGCCGCGGAAGTGAAGGTGGAAGAGAAGGGACGAAGCGTAGAAAAAAAGGATTTGGAAGGATTCCATTGAAACAGGAAGCGTCCATTTACTCCGTCGCGACTCCAAATGGAAGGGTAGAGAGAGATAGGTGGTTGGTATGGAGACCGTCGTGGAGAGCGTCGCGGAAGCGGCGACGGTGCTCGTTCCCAAGGTTTCACTTTGTTGGCGTGAACGCGTCGTTTTTTCCTTCTTTTTGAATGGCGAGGTATGACGATGTGCGAATGTTCCATTCAGTTGACCCATTTATCGGAATGTAATATGGAGCAAGTTGTGAAGGATGTAAATGAGAGGAGTTGCGTCAATATGAAGAGGTTGACAGATAGAAGAATTGAGTTGAGGGCTGCGTGTCAAACCAATCCCAGGATTGTTGACCGATGATGATGAATATTGTCGTAGAAATATCTGAGCGTAATCTTTTCCAATGAGAAGAAATTTTAAAACGAAAGTAAATGTGAGGTGCCGAACAATTTATGGGAGATTGACAATTGCATATACATCTGGACGACATGTGACTACGTATACTTCCTTGAAATGTAAATTTTTATTCTGTCAAAATAACAGGAGTCTGCTATTAAAACGCTGCGGTTTTTTTAATTCTTCGAATGCGTGAAAAATGATATGAAATACCTAATTTTAGTCCACCTATTGGACAATTGACTTACCATTTAGAAGGCCTCAAAGCAGTCCTTAGAACTTTCACGAGTTATTTTTTTTATTGCGTGGAAATTTCGAAAGAAATACATGTATCATTGCCCGGGAATTTCATGAACCATCTACTTTGTATTATTTGCAGTGCTTTCTGTTGGTCTTATGAATGGCCCAGTGCATAATCACATTTTACACGAAGGTTTCGTTTTCGACCAGTGTACCTGAACTATGGAAGACACACGCAACATTTAGGGATTTCTCGGAGCATATAACTAGTATTTAATGGATGGTCCGAATGGTCAAATAAATTGATAGTGAAAATCTCAGAGCCAACTGTTTTAGTGAACTCAAAATTAACTGAATGAAAAATTAGAAAAACCTCTACCTCACAAATTTATAGTTATGATTTTAACGGTAATGCATTTCTAAGAAAATTATTACGTGATATTTGCCACTATTCAACTCGTAATTATATTAATTAATAAAAATACTAGAGTTTTTTCTTTCCCTTCTCAATTTAGTTACTTTTAGCATGTACGTATATATTGATGTGCATAAAACTATTCCGGTGACTCATTTTTTCTCATCTTTAAAATTAAAATGGCATATTTCCCATAACTCCACCTTATGTTTTTAAATGAGTCATTTATGACCTAACATACTGGTGAATGTGGTGGGGTTTTTAATCATCATGCTCGATGATATTTCCTAGAGGGTGATGGTAAAGCTTGGTATCCGCACCCAATTATCATACTCATAACGAAGGCTTGATGAAAATATGTGTGGCAAAAATTGATACGCTCTCAAAAAGTGATGGAATAACATTTAATGAGAAATATAAAGGGTTACAGAGTGCTTTTATACGGTGGTCATGATGAACGATTGTGGTGATTTTTGATCCCAAAGCATTTCCGAAAGAAGTTTAATCTCTTGTGATCATATTCAAAATGATATAAATTTTATCTGTTTTAGGCTAGAAAAATATTATAATTCGTAACTTAATATTAAGTATATTACATTTTTTTGTAACTAGTATCAATTGCTTAACAATAATCGTCGCGCGAACTACAATTGATCTGGTGCATGACAACGCAAGGCATATTTATTTATTTGAAAAGCTGATCACATACAGCATTTCTGCCAATTTACAGTGACATAGTAACAAGATAAAAAAATGGGTATCCGTAAGTGGTGTAACAAAAAAACAACAAGCATAACATCAGAGACAAGATTACAAAATACAAATTAAAAAAAAACAACAAAGTATGAAAAGGGAGGCTTAGTTATTAACAGATATGTGGGACATCGCAAGGTTAATGAAAGAGTCAGATGAAAAGACAGGAAAGGATCGACATTATCAGGTAGGGAGTTAAGAAGTGAGGAGAGGCGGTAGTATAGTGAACGTTTGATAAGAGAAAGTCTGGGGATAGGCAAGTGGAGAAAAGAATGGGAACGAGTGGATCGGCAAGGGACTCGGAAATTAACGAAGGAAAGTAATTCAGGAGAATCGATATTCGAGTTGAGAATGTTGTAAATTAATTTTAAATCATTTTTTGCTCTTTGATCGGAGAGGTTCGGTATGCCAAGGGAAGATAAGATGGAATCAGTCGGCATGTCGCGGAAATGGGGAACTCTGTATTTTACAATCCTGGCAAAGGAACTAGTTAGACTGTTAAGGGTAGCAAGGTTAGTTGTGGCAGAGATGGTCCAAATTGGAGAGCAATATGAAGTGATTGGAAGAATAAATGTTGAAAAGAACGATCGTAGTGCTATGGGGTGAGAGATTTCCGTGAAGCGGTCAAGTAGACCTAAAAGTGACATTGCTTTGTTTTTAATCGAATGAATATGTTTGGAAAAGTTTAGTTTGTAGTCAGTTAGAATTCCTAGATCCTTCACCGACAGGACACGATTGAGCGGTTGAGAATTTATTGAGTAATTAAATTTTAGTGGATGTTTTTTGAGGGAAATTGAAATCGTACTGCATTTGGAAAAATTTAGATTAAGTCTCCAGGTATTGCACCATTTGGTGGTCTTGTCTAGGGCATTTTGAAGGTCTTGGCAGTCAGAGGAACCTTGAATGGGTTTAAATATTTTACAATCATCAGCGTAAAGAAGGGTGTGAGCTTGGGAGGGAGACACTAGAGAGGCAAGGTCATCAAGGAAGAGATTGAATAAATATGGCCCTAAGAAACTACCCTGAGTAACACCTGACGTTACCTCAGACCAGTGGGAAGAGGTACCTGGGTGAGAGTATGATGTAGGAGTGGGTGACTGTATCTAAAATAATTATATGTAGCGGATGCTGGAGCAAGATATTCCTACTCGTGCGATTGTATGGACATTATTTAATAATTCCTCTCTATAATGAGTCAATGCCTTTCAATTAATATTGCTATGCGACATTTAATTTTGAAAAATACATTTTTAAGTTGTACGCATTTGAATATCCTTGGAGAGATTTGCCATTTCCTAATTCCTAATTAATTTTGAGATCATTCCACTAATTTAACTGGTGGATTATTAGTTTGAAATTAACCTAAGTTGTGTGGATAGCGTTGAGAAAGGCTAACTTAAATACAATAAATTCCATCGAAATAAGACATCTGGTATTTGCGGCGGGATGGTATTTCTATCCAAGGAGTTCACTTTATTCCTTAGCTGAGCTATTTGAGCTGCTTAAGTACTCCTTTCACTATTTTTTATTTAACTTCCCTTACCGCTGATAATGGATTTCATGAAAGTCGTTATTGAAGAGTATTGGAAACGAGTTAAGCATATTATAAATACCTGGGTGTTAATTTTTATGTCATAACTTGATTGGGGAATACACATCGATAAGGTTCTAAGAAAAGCTTTTAAATCTCTGCACTGGGTGATGAGAAATATTAAGGAGAGTAATAAAGAAACCAAATAAATGGCCTACAGGACTATGGTTCGTCCGGTATTAGAATATCCAACGGTAGTGTGGGATCCTCATACCAGAACAGATATTTTCAAGCTAGAGAAAGTACAAAGGAAGGTAGCCAGGTATGTTTTAGGCAGCCACAAAAGGTGTGGCAGTGTCACAGCCATGCTGGGGTATCTGGGTTGGAAACCTTTGAAATTAAGGAGAACCATTAACAGGTTATGCGGGACATACAAAGCAATTACAAAAGAACGGGCTTGGGATGAAATAAATCAAAGGCTAGAATCAACCTGCTACATAGGTAGGAATGACCACAAGTACAAAATTAAATGTAGAAAGCAGAAAACGGATATCTTAAAGCAATCTTTCATAAATAGAGGTATAAAGGAGTGGAATGAGTTACCTGAAGTAATTTTTGAGATCTTTCTCGCTAACTTTAACATTTAAAAATATAAGTGTTCCTCGATTTTATAATGGTTAATTTGGAAGTGTTTTGAAAATTTCATGTGTATTTTTTTATGTTCATGTAAATGTTACCACCAGGCGATTTCCTACCGGTAACATTTTGTAATTAAATAAATAAATATGTATAATATCTGGCTTCTTAAAGATAAGGATGGCAAGTTAATATTTTGAAGCGTAGTTGCGATTGCTCTAACTAACTTATGTTGAGTGTATTGTCGCATTCAGTATTCGTGTATTTCGGAGTTGTTTTCCGATACCATTTCATGTCAATGTTGAGTGCCTTGGCGTGGGATGGATCTGTGTTAGCAACGGCGAAATGGTGTGTTTCTAATCAATATTCACTGATATATTTTTTAGCTAAATGTAATAATATCGTTGTGCATGAGGTTCTGAATTTTTAATTAATACGCCATACAAGCGTCCTCTGATTTTTAAATGGAAATATCTGGAGGTTGTTAGATGTACCTATTCGATGAAGGTTTATTTAATAGAGTGGAGAGAAGACTTGAATATAGAGTGCCAGGAAAATCTCTCTTTTGAAAGTTGGAACTGAATATAAAGGGGAAAATAACGTTGTTAATGCATTGCATAATATTCGTTTCCAGCAGTAAACCAAGCCGGATTTTTAGAGCTGTTACCTTTGTGGAACGAGGAAAATTTGATTTGACATGAAATTCCTGGGATTTCATTTTCTGGGACTTCAGATTTTCATTTTTCAAGGCTCTTTTTATAAAGGAGAACTAATTTGATGTACATACCCTCAGTTTAGGACAACCACATTTCAGAGGTCGTTCACTGTGGCAGCTTCCGAACTCTGGAATGGATTTCCAAACCATGTTAAAGGCAGTGGGTCAATGGAAGTATTCAGAAAGAGGCTTTGGAGCCTTTTAAGCAATGATAATCATTTGTAGCTACAGTTGTATAATGTAAAACTATATATTGCCAAAGTAATTATTGTATAAGTATTGTAATATATTGTAGTCGATCAATGAAAGTGTTCAGAAAGAAGCTTGGAGCCTTATAGGCAGTAATAATAATTTGTAGCTACAGTTGTATATTTTATAACTATATATTGCTTAAGTAATTGTTGTATAAGTATTGTAATATATTGTAGTGAGTAAGTGAAAGTGTTCAGAAAGAAGCTTGGAGCCTTATAGGCAGAAATAATAATTTCTAGCTACAGTTGTATATTT
This sequence comes from Pyrrhosoma nymphula, assembly GCA_963573305.1. Taxonomy (NCBI): domain Eukaryota; kingdom Metazoa; phylum Arthropoda; class Insecta; order Odonata; family Coenagrionidae; genus Pyrrhosoma; species Pyrrhosoma nymphula. Next base: position 18,144,334 of record OY754330.1, on the reverse strand, counting down.
TATAACTATATATTGCTTAAGTAATTGTTGTATAAGTATTGTAATATATTGTAGTGAGTAAGTGAAAGTGTTCAGAAAGAGGCTTTGGAGCATTTTAGGCATTGATAATAATTTGTAGTTACAGTTGTATGTATTGTATAAGTATGTATTGCTTAAGTAATTATTGTGTAAGTGTTTAACATATTGTAACCATTACATAAGTATATTATAAGCAACTGTTGTATTCTATACATTCCAAATTGCATAGTTGTATACTGTATATTGCAAAATTATTATATTTGTCAATACCATCCTGAACTCATATGCTTGCTTACAATCCATTTTAAGTAATATTATTTAAAGATGTATTTACAGGTGATTTTTTAATCTTATTATTGTATTGTAAAAATTATTATTGTATTGTATTAATTTTTCTGCTCAAAAGGAGAGCTACTCCCACAGCAATAAAGATTATTATTATTATCATTGCTCTGGAATTTTTCCCGGGAAATGCTGAAGGTAACCACAGCAAATTTCTCTGTAAATTTCTTTAGTTGGATATCTGGGAATTCGTCAACAGATATAGTAAAAACGTGGAAACGAACTGAAGAAAAATCCCTTGGGCTTTGTAATTTTCCCGGATGATTTAATGTTACTCTGCGCTCCCGACATTGTTTCCTGTGTCCGCCACCGACCTTTGTGTCCGAAAGACGAAGGGGTTCCGGCCACCATTTCCTACCAATGCATAAATCATCTTCACTTGGCACGAGAGTTCACCGCCTCGAATGCTTGTTCATACAGTTTTGTTTCACACGAGCGACCGCAATTGCTGCCGACATACCGGCCCCCGTTTCTCCGTAATTGCCGCCAGATGCCTCTCCGTACCGCCCTTGCAGGAACTCACCGAGCCTTCGCGAATGTCCGCCAATGAGCTGGAATTAGGAGGCTTGAAGCTATCCGCGTCGAGCGTTGCTTAATTTGTACGGAGCGTCCTGACTTCCCGACTCGTTCTCCTTGCGTCTCGCCCGTGGTCATTTGAGAGAGCCTTGCGTTACCCCTAAAGGAGGAGGATACACGGCATCGGGCAGTGGCTTTCCACACGGAGGCATAAGAGTGCTTAATTGCGTGCCATTAGGAAGCCGGGCGCACGCTGGTTCGGCCACGAGCCTCTAACTGGACGATGCGATAATGGCTCCGGCGAATGCCATCCGGTAGGCCCCGCTGACCCCAAACGGCGGTCGGCGCTGACCAGAGCCGGACACCGCCTCCTTTGACCCTCCTTCCCCCTCTCCCTCTTCCCGCATAAACGACTCCTCGCGACCAAGTCCCGCGGTATCACGTGCGCCTTATCGATCACTCGAAAAGAGACCATTCCCGTAGTTGCTAAATTCGATCAAGAGTTGAAAGGAGTCTGCAGCTTCCTGCAAGTTGCGTCACGGACAAGCTGACATAAATATCTCCGAATATCAAAGAACTATTTAATTTGTACAACCGCAATTTTTCCAAATAAAACCTATCAAACCTTTCCAAATAAAAACCTCCTCGCTGTGAACTTTTTAAAATGGATTTCATAAATAATGAGGATGTTAAAAAAAACTCTGCAGATATCAGATAAGGATTGAGGTCGTTTTCGAAGTCATTAGTTTCGGATACTATGCTATTTATCGCAAATATATGTTTGCACTAGGTTCGAAGTCTGATCGCTTACAGATAAATTTTGATTGAAAAATATTTGTAAGATAACTCCCATTGTTTGGCGTATCCAATTTCGTAATTGAATATTTTTTTCGGTTGAATAGGAACGATTTTCTTGTTTCTAGATACATATTAGTGTTGTGTGCTCATTATCATCATCCGTGGTCAAGTAACCGCCTTCCATCATCTTGTTGTCAAAAAAATCAATGTGATGTGTCAGAGCGGATCAAAAAAAGTAAAAGTCAAAATTTTCGAGTCGGGTAAGTCTTATTCGGTTCTACGGCGCGAGACAAGAATTTTGATACGCGGGTCGACCCGATTAGACCACGGGAGAAGGTCCGGGACAGCTCTTGATAATATAAAATCTAGCTAACCATAGAAATGAGAGCAATTATGAGCTGTCAGGGGCCGAAATATTGTTCGGACAAAAAATTTCATTTAACAGAATGTGTGCAGAATGGACTATATAAGGAGGTAAAAAATCAGTTCGTATCTCTAAAAATATATATATATATATCGCCTACCTTCCAAGGGTACAGTTCCTTTTTAGGTCACTTGTCTTGTTTAACCTTCATCCCCTCGCCCTACAGCGTAAAATCTTCTGCTCGCGCCGACGGCAATTCGGCCGTCAATGATTTATCGTGATTTACAATATGTCCCTGAGTACCAATTGCATGCTTTTGAACAATTAATCGAACAATGAGTCGAGATTAGTCAAGTAATTCAATGTATGCAAGAATGAGACTATTTTTTATTTTTTTTAAATTAAAAACGAAGAGAATTGGAACACCCATTCCCTCCCTCTCCGTCTTCCCTTACAAGGGTAGGGCGGAGTTCCTCTTTTTTGTTTCAATTACAGTAATATTTGGGGTACCTATTATTAAACCCACAATTTTCTACATTTTACTCTTTTTTAACAATTGGTCCATATTTTACTAGTGTAGTTTAAGTTTCAATGTTTTTTCACCACATTTAATTTTACAAAGTGTATTATTATTTTTTTTTTAATTATTTGGTTTTCTTTTTTGATTTCTTCGTCGGGTGTCTTGCTATTTACTTTGCTTGCTTTACAATTTTTATTTATTTCTTAGTATTTCTATCTCAAAGATGTCTTCTTTTTTCTTCCTCCTTCTCAGAATTCTTACCATTCCTTCCATTTCTTTTTTCTTTTTCTTTTCTTCTCTTCTCTCCTCCTTTTATTTTCTTGTCTCGATTTCTTCTACGTCCCTTCTCTTTCTTGCGGTTTTGTGAATTTTGAACGTGCTACATTGTATACATTCACGATTTGCAATTTTTGACGAAGTAAAAATTTCATTTAACAGAATGTGTGCAGGTCAGAATGTGTCAGAATGTGTGCAATATACATATATTGTCATAGAAATATTAGAACTATTGCTGGGCACTGGCTCATAACAATGTTGTTATCTTTATATATCAAAAAGGTAAACATTTTACACGCATGATGAGGGAAAAAATACATAGTAAGCATTTTTCCCGCGAACCTGTCGTAACTTAGTTTGTTCATGTGTTTGAATCGATACCTTGAAGTCTCTCGCCGGAAGTAATGATAAGTGCGCTGTCACAACTGTGTTATGACGTGCATGTTGTCACCATGCCACCGAAGACAAGATCTGCACCGTCGTTTTGGATTATGGGGTGCGATACATCGAAAATACGTGGAGAAAACAAGCTCCCAACATTACGCAGTGTGCTTCAGTTAGTGCTGCTTACTCTTACTTACTCATTCTCCTGTGGCCATTGAAAACCTAAATGGTCCTTGGCCTCGCCAACTACTCGCCTCCATGCCCTTCTGTCTTCTGCTGTGTCGAGTTGAGCTCCCATTTTTTTCAGGTCCATCTTCACTTCGTCGCTCCAGCGCATTCTTGGTCTCCCTGGTGGTCTGGTGCCTTCAGGTTTTCCTTTCCATATCATTTTTACCATTGTGTTGTCACTTCTTCTGTGGGCATGGCCTAGCCATCTTAGTCGTCTGCTTCTGACTATACCCACAATATCTGGTTCTTTGTACAGTTCCCTCAACTTTTTGTTTTTCCTTATTCTCCATGTCTCTCCCTCTTTAACGGGGCCGAATATTTGTCTCAACACTTTATTTTCAAACGTTATCAATTTTTTTGTGATCTTTTTGTAAGCGACCATATTTCGGAACCATACAGTAGTACTGGTTAGACAATTGTTTTATAGAACGAATTTTTGTGTTTCGTGATAGGAGTTTGCTTTTCAAAAGTTTTACTAGGCTCCAGTAGGTTCTCTCAGCTGCAGCAAGTCGGGTGAGAATTTCGGTCTTCTCTTTATTGTTACTTCTTATTGTTACCCCTAAGTACTTGAACAGATTTGTTTTTTTTTTACTTATAATTGATTGTTTCTAAATACTCCTCTTTCGCTTCATATCTGCTTATTTTCATGCAGTTGGTTTTGCCTTCATTTACTTGTAGGCCGACTTTCTTGGCTTCCATTAAAAGTATTGTAGTTTGTTCTTTAAGCTCTTCTTTATTTTCGGCCACAATCACTACATCGTCTGCAAAGGCCAACAGATTAATTTTTTCTGGAATCCTGGCTCCTCCTGGACCATTTCTTGTCCTATTTAGCGCCTCTTCCAATGCTATGTTAAAGAGGAGGGGTGACAAGCCATCTCCCTGTCTCACTCCTGTGCTTATTTCAAACGTATCAGTGTACTCTTTTCCAACCTTGACTTTTCCTTTAAACTCACTCACACACATTTTTGTCAATCCAATTGCTTTTTCAGGAATCCACATTTCTTCATTATTGTCCACATATTTATCGAGTCATAGGCTTTGATGAAGTCTATAAACATAAGGAACAGATCATTAATATATTCTCAATATTTTGAGGCCAGCTCTTTCAGAATAAACATTTGGTCTGTCGTTGATCTCTCTTTCCTGAATCCCTCCTGGTGGTCTCCTATCATCTCCTCGGCTTTTGTTCCCTTAGTCAGTTTAGTACCAGTTTAGAAAGTATTTTATATGTTGTATTGATTAATGATATGCCTCTGAAGTTTTTACAATCTAATTTATCTCCTTTCTTATGCAACGGTACAATAACTGCTTCACACCATTCTCTGGACATTTTTTCAGTTCTCCACACTTTTATTATTAATCTGTACAGGAACGATATTACTTCCTCGCCTGCATTTGCTATTAACTCTATCGGTATTCCATCCTCACCTGGCACTTTGCCATTTTTAAAGGTCTTCAATGCAGATTTTATTTCTTCTATTGTTGGTTCCATACATATAAAGTTTTCACTTGCTCTACAACTCTGCTCTCTTCATGTTGTCTCACTTCATTTTCATTTCCCTCGATTGCATCCCCGTTTAAAAGGTTGGCGAAGTATTCTTTCCAGACTCTTAAGACTTCTGTTGGTTCACTCGTTATCACTCCCATTACATTAGATTTAAAACCTTTCTGAAAAACCTCACTTTTCTATAAAAATCCCTTTTGTTATTTTGTGTGCAGTCTTCCTCTGCCCTTGAAAGTGTAAGGTTTATGTACTTTCTTTTTTCTGCCCTGAATGCCTTGTTCACTTCCCTGTTGACCAGTCTATATCTTTCCTTGGTAGCTTGTGTTTTTTCAGCAAGTGCTTTAATTTTTGCCTCTTTTCTCTCTTCTACTAACTTCCTACAATTCTCATTGAACCAAGGATTTCTGGGAGTTCAGTTCGTGCTGCACTTTCACAAACCACCAGTAGTGTCCATCAGAGAGTCAAGTCAGCGTTCAGTACAGGAACTTTTTCCGATTTGGGAGCGAGGTGGCATTCCGACGGTAGGTATTAAATTTGCGGAGGATAAATTGGTGGAAATTCATGAAGAGTGGGTTGAGTTAAAGCGGTCTAAGAACCGGTGATCAAATTCACGCAGAGAGAGATTTATTGAGTCTTTGGACCGGCTGTTTGACATTGGAAAATTAAATGCACATATTGAAGTAGAAGTAGACTTTTTATGAAGGGGCTTTTTATGATTCCATGAAAGCTGGCCAGAAAAGTCAGTACGTTATCAGTAGACGCTAAGAGGGTGCAAAAGAAATAGAAGAAGCTTAAATGTCTTCAGGGACAAGAAAAACTCCAGACTAGGGCAAGAGGAAGCTGGGGGCCCTCAGCAAGGCACGTTGGGTGGTGCGAGCCATTTACACCTTTAAGACGTGGAAGTTCGGACGGTAGCTGAAGTTGTCCACCCAGGATGACAGCAGACTGCTAAAGCTGAATATCTTTGCCTGCAGAGTGTGTCTATAATTGGTTTCGTAGTACCCTTATGCCCCAGGCTGGTCCACACATATGACAAGAGTCTGTCCTGATTCAAAATCGTAGTAATTTTTTTGTATTTTTTCCATTGCATGCTTCTACAATGACGGTAAAGAAGAACTTTCGTGTAATAGGGATAAAAGAGAACTACGCGTTACTTCAAATATTGAGGAGTCTTTTATCGAAGCATGGAACCCTGCCCTGGGAGAGATCTAGAGGCCCATCTTAAGGGGTAAGGATGTGGTCTAGCCATTCCTGTTCCATTTCCCACTTGCAGTCAATTTATATGAGTGTTTCTTCGTATTTAGTCATTTTTTGTTTGTAAAAGTTTGTTGCCTAAATGTAAAAAATGTTTCCAAAATAATTTAAATCAATGTTGTCTATGAAAACAAGCATTTGTTGAAGTATACTGGATGCTATGTACACAAGCCCTTTTTTGTGGGGTGAAAAAGGGTTATAGATGACAATGGATATGTTACTTATCAATTAAATTTGTGAGAAAAGTGAAATATTCAGATTTTATGAAATTTTTTTTGAACCGAAAAGGTTAACTGATAATTGTTTAGTAGCAAAATTGTTTCCCCTTCACAAGAGAATTTAAATAAAAGAAAGAAAATCCAAATCGGACCTTTAGAAGTTAAAATACAAAACAATTTAGTGCGCCAATACGGCGGCTAATGGTGGCCATCTTTAATGGCCGCCATTTTGGTGTTCTGTACGGATTTTAAAATGGCTCCCTATCAGGAATTTTACCTTTTAGCATCAACTATTGCCACAAAAAGTGGCACATTCCAATAAAAAATTGCAGCGTTTCGGCAGTTTTGGCCTTGTACCCGACGTACTATATCCCTGATTTAAAAATAACTCATCCCAACTTTCCCAATTTTTACCTTCCTGTGAAATTAAAGCATTTGACGATGCCTTAGAGGCTGAAACCAACCATTAGTCATCAACCTTTTACAGTATAAGAGCGAAGTAGTATGGTAAAATTAACCTGTAGTGTATTTTTAAGGATCATTTCCCCGATGTTTGATTCGTCTAGTTTAGCCTAAGGCACGAAAAATATTAGTTGTATGCCAAGGGAGACAATTAGATAGCTTTACAAAGGAAGAAATTTGAATGTGAGAATTACACACTTCGAGGTTTTGCGAAGGTCGGTACCTAGCAATATTGAGAGTGGCTACTAAGGTGACGATCGCAGAATGAACAGTTACATAATAGATGACTGTCATCATGGGATTGCAATTGTTTTGAGTGAAAAATTAGGATTGAGGATTGATAATAGAGAGCTAGTTAGTATTTCTAATGTGATTGATTGAAGATTAAGGAAGACATTTCCAATTTTTCTTTCTACAGTAAAACAAGCCACCGATTAGTTACAGAAAGGAAAAAGTCGATGAAATGTAATTACTGATCGAAGAAGTGAAGAAGCATGTTCCCAAAAGAAAACACAAAGGACGAATTATTCTAGAACTAGACTTAACTGCAGTGTTAGACGAAAGTAGAGATGAAAATGAGATAGGAAAGTATGAGTTAATGGTAGTATAGAATTCAGACAAGAAATTTCACAATTAAAAAAAACTTTGAAAAGTTTAAAATTAAAACAAAATTACACAACATTAAAGTCTTACAAAACTTGTTTATCAAAGTCTAATATAAGCAAGCACACGCACAAAAAAGTCCTCGCGACGAAGAACGATGATATTATGGTAAGGATTTGTTTCATGTTGACAACTTTATTGCTTCGAACAGAGGCACTGAACAAGAAACAAAAAATTACATTGAGAATCCAACGTCTCCTTCATCATTCCCTAATCTTCAATGGCTAATAGGAATCTATATATTATGTGGCTTTAAATTCATGATTTAAAAATAATGAAATAAGTAATGAAATATGCGAGTAATGCAGGAGTACTTAAATGAGTCAAATGAAAGAACTATGGGACCACTTTTATGAAGACGTCTAAAAATTGCATCTTTAATAAAAATACCACAAAGTATGTGGTAAACTACGTGAATTTTGATGTGCAGAGAAATTTACCAAAGAGACGGAAATTCATCTTTCAAAAGTTTTGGCATTATGTTGCAAATGTTTAAATATTTTATGTTATATTGTATTAAGATAATTACATTACGTACTTAAATACATAGTTGGGTAAATGTATTCCTCATTATTCAAGTCTCTAAAAATATTACTCTCTAATCTCACACACAGTTTTATTCTCGAAGGCCATCTGATATTTTGTAATTATTTTTTTGTAAATTAAGAAATGTATATTATGCTGTGGTATTTTTCTGTTAATTTATGTGAAATGTATTTAATTAAAAAACGCATAAATATAAGTAATTGGAAAATTATTATTTCTTAAAAAAAATAATATTCACGATGGGGTCAAAAAAGACCCCAAGTAGGTAGGATGTAATTTTTTTAGTAACAGGTGGCGAGGGTTAACAATGCCGCCGAGATATCTGTTAAATAGTGCCATGTTGAGATTCTTGTTAGGGAAGCATGAAATCTACTTGACTGGAACTGTATGTAATGTTCTGAATCATTCTGAGTTACATTATTAGCTATCGCCAGGGTAATGCATTTTATTAATTAATTTATGTAGCTCAATATCAATGACACTGTATTCACTGTCATTATTACCTAACAGAGAGAGAGAATTTTTACGGGTGCTAAGCCAAAATGGTTATGTTTTCCTCAAATCAAAGTGTCAGCTGTCTTTAATAGATGAGGAAAATTTTGAAATTATTATTCTATCATTTATATTTAAAGGACACAGTAGGTAAGCTGATCAAACTCTAAAAATGAAAAGAATGATTAAAATTTCACTTGTCTGCCTGTACCCATGTAAAAAATGCAGGGGCGGAAACTTCAGTCAGTCTTTTATTTGTCAGTACCCCGTGACACTCCGGTAGTTAAACCCGATTTGTACTCCAGAGGGCTTGTTTCATTGGATTAAAAAAAATGAAGTCCTGGTTTTATCGACCAAATTAATTTTATACCGGCTCACATTGCAGTATTTTTCTACGTAAAAAATAGATACGATGACATATTCAGGTCATACCGTTCAATCAGTGACACCGCTTTCCGATACAAAAAAATACCCAAATTTATAAAAGTTTCAGCCTTGGACAACACCACAATTCGCCATGAGTGATTCGAGTGAAAATTAAAGTGTACATTTTTTATTCCAAATTATTGGGTACATAGCAAAGTTTTACAGTACAGCCACGTTGCTAATGGATTTTTTTCGTTACACGTCTCCGACAGCTGAACTCTTGAACACGTTATGCGTAGCTCAAACCGCAAAGCATGTATCAGATGAGATAACAAAAAATAATCCTCTGAGAATTGCTCTCATTTTCAAATTAGTACCTTTAGAAAGGATAGACATTCTAGTTCATGCCCTACTATTTACGCTACTTGATCTACCTTTTTCCTCTATATCTTCCTAATTATGTGTTTGGTATTACAAGTGAGTTTATAAAATGATCACGTCGCATAACATTATAAATTTTTCAAACTTTTTGATGATTTATTTTCGCTGAAAATTAACCCATGTGAGACAGTTAGCTAAAAAATGTCTCTCTTTCATTTTGTATTATTGTGAATTTTACATCGGAACATCTTTAATCAATAAACCATCAGTCACTCTAATGATGATTTAGTTCCTTAGAATAATTGGAGTCTGTCTCTATAAATTTGCTGGAGCAGAAAGAATCTCATTGAAGAAATCATTATTCCATATTATGCGTAAAACTTGCTCTTTCTAATTAGGAAAATATAAGAAAATGCAGATGTGCCCTGTTTCTGTGATCTATTTGCAATCTCTTTAAAGTAGCGAGTAGCATGCATTGCTTCATTACTTCTGTTATTCATTCTTCAAGGCTGCAAAGGCATCGGTTTCATGTGGTGGCTATAGTATACTGGTTTCCCTTTTCCAAGCATCCCGGATCGAAATCTGGCTGTGGGAGAGATTTTACATTAGAATATCGATTACGGCTTGGGTTTTGTGAGACACTTTTAGGTACAAAACTCATTCGATCGTATGAGAGGTATGCTGTGATTGAAATAGTACATGATAAGTTTGTATTACTGTTCTATAGTATAGACGGTATTGAATATTGAAAGGAGATCGGGGCATACAAACTAAAGTTTAATGATTTTGAAAGAAAATATATTGAGGTAAAATTGGCAAAAATAATAGTTTAAAGAATACAAGAACATTAAAATTCATTCATTACCCAAACGTTTAGATCAAGGTAAAACAAAAATTTGTGGGAAGAAGGCCATTTCAGTGATTTCAAACATGTGTTTTGATATTTCATCACAAAAGGGTTGAACACTAATTTTTTAGATCTACATATATGAAATTGCGAATTACTCCTAAAACATTTCGTTTTTGCAATTTGAATTTTTTTCTCAATCTTTTATTTTAAAGGATATTTAGATGAAAAGAAGTTGAGGCTCAGGTGAGATATGTAACGGAAGGCTTCCACATTTTTTGTTAGTAAAATAGTATCTACTTTTCCACGAAAAACATTGTCATTAAAACGTGTCAGGGCTAACAAAGTTATTCAATTTATCTGATATTGAGGCATCTGATGATTTCTATGAGAGCCAAACCGCATTGAGTTTGTAATTTTTTTTCATAGAAAACTAGAAAACTACTATTTCATTTAACAAATAATAATGACCATATGGATTTATCCACTACATGCTGAGAGATGAATGCTAGTATCCCTATATCGTGGCAATCTCAATGTTTTGTTGTTGTTGTGGCTTTAATTGTTTAATCCCCTTATTTATACTTCTCTTATCGCGTACTTCCATCTTTCTTCTTAAGGATCGTTTCATTACATTCCACCCACCTTTTCCCCCGTTTTGTTGAGCAGCAATAACTTCTCTTTATCCGCAATTCTTAATTCCGTAATTCATAAGATTTCTCTCCTTTTCCTACCCCAGTATCTCCTTCAACACCTTTTTGGGTATACAGGACCTCGCTACGCTTTGTTTTGCACCTTGATGATGGATAAAGCTGTCTTAACCTAGATTGGTTTTAATATAACAGTTTGGAAACAGTAAAAAGTTTTTAATTGGCTTCTAATAAACATAAAAAGGCTAGTTAATAACAGTGCATCAATGTCCGTCAAGGGTCATTTTTAGCTCACATTATTTTAAACTTGGGACATGTTTATGAAAACGTATTGTTGATACAAAAAGTAAACATTGTTTATGTTACCAGCGTCCTTCGTACGGAGCAGAAAGATTCAAATAAATTACCTCAGTTGTCAATATCCTCCCCAAATAAAGAATCAGTGGCAGTAGTATCAGATTTTTTAATTCCCATTTTGGAATCTGACACAGCTTATGTCATTATTTATTTCTTAATCATTCAATTTGCTTACAATTGTATTATTCGTACCAAATACTGTGCATCAAATCGGGCAGATTAATTTTTATATGCAAATTCTACAGCATTTACTGCTTCTTGCAATCTGGACAAGCTCAAGGTTACGTTGATACCGTGTGGAAGTGCAAGCATTAAAATCCACCCCAATGAGGTATTCTTGGTGTTTCCCATTCCATGGACAGTAAAACTGCAGGCTCATCTCACTATGCTTGCAATGCCGCTATATTGGGGATCAAACTTGGGACACACTGACTACCTTAACTGTCTCCATCGAGGATACCCATTACAATGCTATGCGGGATAATGATGTTCTGCTGCCATGGAATGGTCTCGTCCTTAGTTAAGTTAACGGTGGAATGCGAGCCAGAGTTATGTGCACATGAAACAATTAAATCGTACCCCATTGCGGTAATCTCTATTCTCTTTCGTTAGTTGACAACACTCATGTCACCTGTACCACATTCAATAGTTTTACTCTCCCAAAATATATTACTCCACGCCTGACTAAAAAACGCTTGCGAAATCGGGATTATCATTATGCATTACAGTTGACAGGAATTCCTTGACGCAGGGAATTATCAAATTTTCGCCAGTTTCGCCATTATGGCTTTTGCAAGTTTTTCCATAATTTTGTATAGGTATTTAATAACTCGCAGTTATTAAGTTTTGAAAGTTTTTTGTAGAACTTGAACATAATCTATTGGTTTGACATTTTTTAGAATGCGCTGCTAAAGGATAGGTACTGTCGCAATTCACTTGACTTCTTGGCTTCATTTTATAACAATTTGTGGCGCATCAAACATATATTGGAAGTAGTTCATTGGTTACAGTTTCGACAAAATTCGTTTTCAAGTATTCCGGTGAATAGCCTAGAGCGTATTTATTTTTTTGAGAAATTGGTTAAAGTTGACTAATATACGCATTACTTCTTACAAATAGGCTTTATATCACACTCAAATAATTAACTAAACATACTCATGGACCACCCTACATAGAGTAGACTACTCAACTCGTACAAGTTGTTTGAATATTTAGTACGGAGTCAGGTGTGAAGCCAGTAAGCGAGCAATTATCCCCAACTCGTCGGATTCCGTTGACATTAGCAGTCTCTGAAGTGAAAATAGCGAAGGAAAGTATCCCAATTTAAAATAGTGACGTGAACACAGAAAGTTCAAGCACAGTTCACCAAAAGCAGAAGTGGAAGGTCGATCTCCTTCCACCAAACACCCTCTTACTTCCCACTTTCCTGAACCTTCCAAATGATGACCACCTGGTTATTATGTAATCTCACCTTTTTAGTGACTCTTAGTGGAAAGGAGGGATATCCGTTTCCTCTCTTAATGATCGGCTCACGAACGGTTCATGAATTGTCGAAACTTCAATTACCTTATATATCAAATAAAAGATGCCGAGACTAGCGAATACCCAGATTGCTCAACATCTTACGGAAGATATCTTACACTGTACATACCACGAAAATCTAAATACAGTCAAAACTACAAGCGACATGTAAGCGATCACTCAATATTAAAAAAAAATTACGTTCATCTAATTGGTATTCGATTCACAAGCAAGGGAAATATCTACCAAGAAACGTAGATTTTAAGGCAATATTTGTTAAAATAATGAAATAATGGTATAAATAACTGAATTCCATTCTTCATACACTGGCGGATAGGCACACGAAAACAAAGGTATCAGCAACATTGTTTGGGAAATATTGATACATATGTACACAGATAATTCAAGCTAACAATAACAAAAGCATTTCAAACAAAGCATACCTTCAAGTGCTCAATGTATTACAGTTGAAAATGCTGAAGTTCTTCACGTTTAGCAAATTACAACAATACGATCTAAAATCGTTTGTATCTTTCGCGCCCTTGTTTATTTTCCAACTCAAGCTTCAAGTGGAAACGATGGTGGCTCCATGTCACGTTCTTTATGACATGTGAGATGGAACTAATGGCAGGCGGAGATAATAAAACGGATCAAGAGTCGAAAGATACGGATCAGAGCGGATGAATCGTCTAAACGACCAGCACATGACCGGCAGTTCACCGCTTGAGATCCAAAGATGGTCATGCCGCCTGAGTGGCGGAGTTGAACTACGAAAAAGTGAAATTTTATGACGTATTCTCACTAAAGTGAGATTACAAAATAACCCCCCGGGTGTAAAACACCTGGAACACGAGGCAAAGGGCAGTTGTGTATCGTTGCCATGGTGATTTTTCAATGTCATTTTTATCCGGGAGACAGTCACCGCAACCTCCAGAAGAGAGTTAATCAGCTACCTCGTCCGACGGCCTCTCGGCAGTCTAGTATCCTTCTAAGGCCGCAGATTAACTACTACACTCTGACATCGTGTACGTTACCAAAAAAACACCAAATAACGGAAACTAAATTTTCCTTAAAGCATTTTTTAACCAAATGAATTACCATAATCACAAAGCAGGGTTCACAAAATAACTCTACTCATGCATTACCATGACTAACCTGAAATTGTTCCTATGGTGATTACACTCAGGTTTCACTTGGTCTCCTATATCGTGTACCTAATACAACCCTTCTTTCACTTCAAACTCCGATTCTTCAACATTTCACACACATTGCGCACTTTTTTGCCAAAATGTAATTTAATGTGCTTTCCGGAACGAACGTCCTACATGCTCACACTTCGCAGAACATCTCCCGAGTTTAAATCACCATTTTAAATTCTCTGCCGTTTTATCAAATAGCCATTCGCACGTAGCCCAACAGTCGTGCCTTGAAATATTATTATAATTTTGTTATTTTTTTATGTACGCCAGGGGCGGATCCATGGGCTTTGGGGGCGGTGGGGGCGGTCCCCCCCCCCCCAAAGCCTTGGAGAACTGAATTTTGATACTATAAATATTTTTAACTAACAGGTACAAAAAAGCGAATAGGGAGTTCAAAGTACAGATGTTTTTTAATAAAGAATGAATGATGATGGCATTACTTAATTCTACTGTGCATAGGACACTTACGAAAACTTTCTGTAGAAAATCCTGCAGGAAATTCTGAAGATAATCCTGTAGAAAATATAGTATGATTTTCATGTTATTTTCCTGCAAGAATTTCAGCAGGATTCTCTGCACAGAATTTTCGCCAGAATTCTTTTTGGTTGTCACCAGAGTTTCTGGTTGACTTTTATGCAGGAATTTCTACAGATATTCACGCGCTTTTCATGCATGCAATTCTGCAAGAATGAAGGCCTCATTGGTTGCTGTAATGCATGAGTAAATTTTGGTAAACTACGTGCCTGTATTAAATGTTGATTAATTTTAAGGGTAACAAATAACTATGAAACACGTATTCTAGGGTTAGTGCGGTTTGACAGCACGAACTCAGCAATAACTATTGGCACTGGTCCCGGACTTATTGCTCAAAGTGGTGGCGCTAACTTGATGGAGATCCCTCGTACTTGTGAAGAAATACATAGTGGCCGAGCCATGAAATTCTCCATTGAGCGTAGTCATTTAGAATAACACGATTTAACTGCAACATGTTTCGTATGGACTATCTATGAGGGTGCCTATTGGATACACCACTAGGTTTACGTAGGCGGATCACGGTTGCTATTTTACTTCATTTTGATTACAAGTGCACAGGTTGATGTCGCACATTTCCGGGAATTATTCCCTCTGATTACTTAGCTGCTTCGACTTCAAGCCGAGCCAACACGAGTGTTTCTTCGATAATTTCTGCAACCAGACTCCACTGAGCAGTCAAACTACAAAACACGAGTTCTTTTTTCAACTTCCGGGAATTTATTGTTAAGTCTAACTGGACTACGTCAATGCCAAAAAGTCGACCGATAAAAAGCTTTGATAGTGTATATTGAATTTTTTCCAATGATAGAAACAATTTTCAATGGAAATTCCACTGTTCCATAAATAAATGTGATATGTATAGATGTTTGGTATCCTGACGGTGTTAGGGTTCTACTGAAACCAAGACACTTCGGGATAGCTTAAATACAGCGATAAAAATAGTTGGCCCTTCCGTTATTTTGGGTAGTAAACCAAGGTCCACTTTATCCGAAGGAGGCTCTTTTCCATCAACTTCGGATGAACGTGATTCTATATGTATTAGTTATTTATATGCACCATTTCAATATGCTGAGGAATATGTCCGAAGATACATCTACATCCCCCTTTTGGACTGAGTTCCAGAGCACTTCTCCTCTAGACTTGGGTCAATTCATCCCTCCCTGTACCCATACCCGGAAATGACATTGGGAGTCTATACTACCAGCATATATAGTATGATGTCGGCAGGAATAGAATTTTAGCATTGTTGATGAATACCTGGCTACACTATTAGAGATGATAAGTAGATTCTAAGGCTGATTATCGTATCTGGCACTATATCTTACTGCGACTGCCTGCCGATGCCTTAAACTTCACATTTTGCTGAGTAGATTGGTATCGGACCGCTATACTTGATCTGCAACGTCAGTGCCTTCTGGTAAAACTGCTGCCGCTCACCATTTGTGCCACGTAGTTGGGTTTAAAGAGCAATTTTTCTCCCCTTTTTTGCTTAGCTGACCCCTTCGCCCTTCGCCTCCACATAAGCCTTCTCTTACTCCCTCCATTAAACATTTCTCACGGACCCCATATCCTTATTCTCCTTATCTTTCTCCCCCTTATCTCTCCGCTTTACGTCTTCTTTTCCATTTCCTCGTCCTTATCTCTCTTTTTCTTTCTCATTCCTCACTCGGCACTACTTCTTCTTCTTTAAAAGCCTCTTCCTTCCATCGCATCCCAACCCTCATTCCCGTCGCACCCTTAACTTTCAACCTCATTCATCCCCTCAGCCCCTTCCTTCTCGCCCTCCTCCCCCCCCCACACAATTGCCATTCCAAGCACCTTCATTCCTTCCGCCTCTTGCCTCCATCCCACTCTCCATCTGCATACGTGTTACGTGAGAGCATAAATATTTTTTCACGGTTCCCTTTCCCTCTTTCCCACTCTTACACGTGCCCCCTCATCCATTCTGAGTGAATATTTCTTTTATTCACTCATCCATCGTCGGAGGCGAGGCTGTCCGCCATGAAGAATAGCTGCTCATCTAGCTAAACATGCTGAATATTCGTTAATAAAACAAACGGAAATGACGAACCTATTGCGCAGTTTCAGCACTGAAGACGACGACTATTTTTCATTTATTTTCTATCACACCAAATTTTCAACTTGTGCTCATTTTGTAATCATGAGTTAGAATAAGTTTGCTGTCCTTCTAGCTGGCTTTTTATCTCTAACTATTGACCGACCGTCTCATTAAGTATAAATGAAGCGTCCACAACTGTGTAATGATATGTCTTCTACCGTCGGCTACAAGGTGTGAGACTTTTCCTCATTGCGCGACCACTGACGTTATTATTATTATTATTATTGCATAAATTGTTACAAGTCGACCATTTAGTCGGGTGGTAACATATTACAAGAAAATACTCAAGAACCAAATATAAAATACGAAAATACAAAATACAAGTTATAAATTTATTGTTTTTGTATCACTCAGTTGCGTTACACTTTCGCAACATGCGGGCAAAGTTGATTCATTTCGTGGAGAGCAGATATTTTAATGCAAATTTATGAGTCATGAGAATTTATGTCCTCATAAATAAATATTTCTTCATAAGAATGGTAATTTTCTTCATTAATACCAATGATATCATCGCCAGTAAAATTAGCAATGATTACGTAATCGTATCAGTAATTGTGTATCTGTGGATATCATTGTTTCAAATGAACATTTAGAGAAATGAATTAAATCTAAATATAGTGTAATATATTGCCAATAAACGCTCTATGATAGTTAATCAATGGTACATCTGAGTGTGAGAAAAAGTCTCACACGCGACCGCTCGCGTGATAAGTAGCTTAGCGACCACTCCCGGTTCAAACAACTCCTTACAGCAGCTCAAGCTCGCAGTACAATGCATAAAACAAGAAATACACCTTGATTTAGTTTAAAACATAATATTTGACAATTCCAACAGCATCTGTCTCTGTAGTAAATTTTTAAGTTATTTTAAAACAAAATACATTTTTTCCGTTTCTTTATCCAATTCTCTAGAATATTTTTTTAGTAACTTTGGTTGTACGTGCTACCTGTCACGTTTACCATTCTTATTCTTTATTTTAGGAATGACGAAAAAGCTTCCTCGTGTGTTAGGATTATTTAGTATAGTTCTATACTTTTCCTTGTCATTGTTATTACAAAGTAATGTAATATAGTGTGAGTATTTAGGTAACAGAATATAAATACTCTTGTACAATGTTTATGTATCATTTGAAACCCTTCCATGACATATAGTTTTTTAGACCTTCCTTTGTGTTGCATTAACTTTCATCATATGGCATTGGAATGCGCGCCGCTAAATCTCAATGCCATATCTGACAAGCGATTCAAACAATTAATAGTAAATGATTCTCCTACAACACCAAGGTTTTGAATTGATGGTATTTATGAGTCTCAGTACAGTGTATCTTAACTTTCTACAAAGATTCATTATTTGAATATCCCACTGAAAAAATAACCAACTATAAAATCAAGAATTAAAATTTCCTATACTATGGAAACATTAATAATAAAAATATTTATTTTCTCCTAGTAACATTACCCCTGAGAGCACCAATCGTACACAATGGTAAGCTCTATGGCATCATGAAATACATCAAAGATTAAACATTAATTTTATATACAGTACCGTATTACATCTTATTCCTATAAGTTATAAAAAATCATTTCATGTGAATTATTAGTTACCACATATAGCCAAAATGGTTCATTTGAATTCGATGCAAAAAAATATAATATACGAACTTGAAACTTTGAAACATATTTTGTGATAGAAGGTTTAAAAGGTACAGTTAGTTGGTCATTAAATTAAAGGTAAACTGTTTTACATGGGATAGATTAAGGCTGTGCGCTCCAGAGATAAAGAATATTAAACAAATTAAGAACTTATAGCACCTAGATTTCGTCAAAAAACTAACGGTGTGTAGTTTGCATGTTTTCTCAACTATTTATAACAAATGATATACTAATCCCCACAGTAATTTTTGCAGAATCGCAAAAAAACCTGCTGTTTGGAAGGGTTTTCAGCCGTACGGCGGGAAAAAAGAGTCATGCTAGAGACTAATGGAGCTTTTTTTATTTAATCACAGAGAATAATGGTCATATGTAACTATATTATTGCGCTATTAATATTACAACATTTATTTCATACTTCTCTCAGACGCTGGAACTAAAGATTAAAATTTTAATATGGTCTCCATTATGACTAGGGAACTATCTCGATCAAACTGCCTTAAGGTTATCCACTACTGAGAATGTGAAGGAGGCAATATAATAATCTTCCAAAATCGTCCTTTCAGAACTTCTGTGTTCTCTGAGCAGCTTCAGCTTGAAGCAAGGACATGACTTCTTCTATGTGACTATTCTCAAAGAAAAGAAGAAGAAAGAAAGGAATAAGAAGAAGAAAAGAATAAGAATGCCACCGAAGAAAATCCTCCGATTCCTTCCATTCCTTCCCCCTAAGATTCTTCCAAAGAGAGGCATTGGGTACTAGCAGGGGTCCGGGGTCGAATATCGGCATATACTTTCATTTATTAGGAGAATCTCGTTCCCGATTGGGATGCTAAGTGGAGATCATTTCCAGTCCAACCCTCCGTCCGACAAATAGGACGTGGAAATATTGTACCCTTGGCGCTATTATTTATGTGCAGGCTAGTACCACTCTTAAATAATAGCCAGTTCTCTCCACGATTTCTCCTTTCTCCAAATAGTTCTTCCATTACCAATCTTCCTTAAGGGCGCAATTGGCCTAAGTTGTTGCTTTCCTCCCTCGTTAGGTCAATGCTTGAGTATGCCACGAATGTCTGGGATCCCCATGATAAAGGAAAGGCAAAGAGCTTGGAAAAGGTCCAAAGGAAGGCAGCAAGGTACGTTTTGGGGAGACAAAAAATTACCGATAGTGTTAGCAGCATGTTAGAAGAATTGGGGTGGAGTCCACTGCAAGATAGAAGGAAAGTAAATAGGTTATTGGGAATGTTTAAATGCTACTCAAAACATCCAGCCTGGTTGTAATTGGAGAAGAGGCTGGAACCACCAAATGTTTTGTGAAAAAATGACCACCCGCTGAAACTAAAATTAAGGAGGCAAAAAACGAATGCTGCCAAATACTCCTTCCTAAATCGTGGGGTCCTGGAATGGAATGAATTACCAGAAGAACTCACAAAACCTTTACCAAGAAATGTAAATATTTTTAAAAAATTGTTACTCATAAAAAACAAGAAGAGTGTCTGATGTTGTATGTAGGTATATGTATTTTTTAAACCTTATTACTAATTTTGTTTCAACCGAAACTAATGATATATTGCCACCAGACAATGTCTAATTGCAGTATCAGTGTAATAATAATTAATGAATTAATGAATTAATATTATAACAACCGGCAACCTTGCAGCAAACACATACGTGCGCAAATAGCAATGAAGTGTACCAGCAAAATAGTTTTTTTTTGACTAAAACACTCTTCGCCAATTCGGGGATCAGGCTTCAAGCACCTGTCCAGATAGATTATTATTTGATTGCGAATATCGCACAGTCACTTATTTCTTTTCTTATAGTATTAACGACTGGCTGCAAATGTAATTTCTATGCTTTGAATATAGCATGAGAGAAGCCTACCTTTCACAGGTAAACAGAATTGTTTAGAGACTGCTCGTAGATCACAGTTTATTACGCTTCTATTTTGAATTTTGGTTTAGTGCTACTCATTTCCATACCTTTAATATCTCCCCTGAAGATTATCTGCTCGCCTTTTAATGAGGAAATCTACATCTACATACTACCCCGCAAGCCGCCTCAATAGGCGTGTGGTGGGGGGTGTTAGGACACCAGCCGTTTACATATAAAAAGGAAACGCTCTAATGAAATTACGCTTAGCATTTATTAAAGTCCCTTATTGTTCGGGGGAAAAACGAATTCCCATATCTATCCGTTCGGCAAAATATCTCTCTTAATTTATCGTTTCTGTCGGACCTGGAAATATAGTGGGGTTCTAATATGATGTTCTCCGTGTCGCTCTGAAAGATATCTATTCTCAATTGTTCAAGCAATCTAAGCCTATCGCGCAGTCTCCGAGTCTCCTGCGGCTCCCAGCCTAATCCGTTTAACATCTGTGTAACGCTGTCTGTACGCCCGTAGCAGTTTTTGACGAATCGCGCAGGTTTACTTTGTATTTTATTAAGTTCCCGGATTAAGTCTTTCTGCACCGGATCCCATATGCTCGCTGCATATTCAAGATGTGGCCGGACGAGTGCGAAATAGCACCTCTCTTATACTTTTTCATTCAAAAATCTTCCCACAATACGCTTGACGAATCCTTGCATCAAATCAAGGCGCATTGAAGCGTTTCCCAATCCTGAGAAAAGGAAGCTTTCAATTCACCCCCCCCCTTCCCAAACTCTTTCCGCCTACTTCACCTTTTTATTTTAGTTTGGCTCCATAAATTCCCCCTTCTCCTCCCGCGAGAGAGAGAGAGAGCACCAATATCCACGGAAATTCCCCATCTCCATTTCTCCTGGCCCCTGATGGGATTTGCACTCCCAATGGCTCTCAATCCCTCCACCGGATGCAGAAAAGTCTCTGCCAACTCCTTTTGGGAGTCCCGAGTGAAATACGCCGAATCCCCCACCGTAACATATTATTAATAAGGCCTTGGGCGATCGCCTCGGGTGCAGATGCAGTTTCCTCCTTCCTTCCTTCCTTCCCCCTTCTCTCTCTCTCCCCGCCAACCGACTCAAGGGTCTTCTCCTCGAGTGAATGCAGGTCAAACTGACCGGAGAACTTTTCCATTGGGTGATCCTCGCCCCTTCTCCAAACCATTGCATACGTGAAATACGTAACCCACTTAACGAGCCATCTCTCAGCTTCGAGCGATTTGCGATTCCGTCTGATAGCAGTTTCATGTGCGTGCATTCGAATGCGTTCGTTCGTCTCTTGGTTTCCAATTGACTCGTCTCTTTCGACTGACCTTTGAGGTCATCGCCGGTGCTTCTTGCTCTCTGAAGGCAGTTGGAGCGATTTTTGTTTACACACAGATTTGCGTAAAACTTTGCATAAGATTATTAATGTTTTTTTTAATAAGTTTACATTTTAATGCATATTAATGCTATTTACATAACAATTAAGGCCCCGCTAAGTCCCAAGGACTTGTCAGCGGGTTACACGAAATCATAAAAATATGGCAACCACACTTTTACCCGTAAAATACATTTTTACCTATTTATATATATGCGGTATAAACAAATACTAAATTCCCCATTTTTTATATTTTATCCAAAAAATCCTGCTTTCGCTGATGAAGTGCGTTACCATTAGAAACCCAAAAGTAAGGTAGAAAAAATGCAGATTATTCCACAAATGTATTTTAAATGAGAACTTATTTTCAGCCATGGGAGCCGACTGCTGCACCATTTTCTACGAATTACCGAATTTTGACTCCAATTACGGCAGTAATTCCGTAATAACTAAACAATTAAGGTGGTAGGAGGCCTATATTTTATTTTTAATAAATTATTTGTATTATTTCCTTCTTATAAATAGTTTTCCGCAGAAATGGCATTTATATTTTATGAAAAAATACTATTTTTCCCCGTGCTTCTCTCATTCCCCCATTGAACACCATGTAATTTCAAGTTCAATTAGAGAGTAATATAGCGTGGAAAGGTATAATTTTGTTTTTCATATCAGATAGAGGACAACGTTTTCTACAAGTAGACAGAATATGAATGAAATGATATTTAAGTCATTTTACGGTGGAACCACCTCAAGTGAAATATTTTTCAAGAATTTTATTTTGACTTACTTGGAAAGTTAGTTAAGTGTACACTCCAGCCTCCTAAAGGCCAGAGATGAGTTTCTGGACAACAAGAACGCAAGTGCTTTTTCTTTCCCAAGGTTGTTTCTTCTATGTTATACCTGAGAAGTTTATTAAATGGATAACTACTTTTATATTTATCGGAAACCTTTAAATCCCGCTTAGCATTTAAAGCAATTAGGATTCCGAATGTAAAAACTTATGATGTATCCGAATGCACTAATAATAAATAATCTAGATTATCTACTTCATGGTAAAATTATGATTAGGTGCCTTTAAGATTTTTATGTGACTCAGTGTTTTACGCCATGTCTGTCAAAAGGTTTTAAAGGAATGCCAAATAATTCTGTATTGATCATGATTTAAGCTTCTTTTTGTATAAAAATTCAGCCAGCGTATATTTGTGAACGCAAAACTCGAAAAGTAGTCGATCGATTAAGATAAAACTTTAGTGAGTTGTTGTCTTCAGGCCCATAAAGGTTTCTGAATTATTAAATAGCAAATTTTGGGGTTGTTTTTACCCCAATATTGTTAGCGTTTACTACCAAAAGAAAATCATTGAATTCGGTGCAATTGTTTCTTTATTTGCTTTTTTACATTACTTGCACTCAAGATATTGGATAGACAGTTTTGTTATGAAGCGTATAAATGAATGCAGTATTTCATTCAATTGTATCACACGCTTCGTTTTTGGCCCAAGTATTACGTTTTTATCTCTAAATTCATCAAATTTTCTTCCTTCTCAACAATAGAAATTTCCTTTGCAACCAGGCGTGAATATCCATTTAATATCGATTTAATGAAGAGAAATTCGCTCCTTTATCATTTCAAGGACAGGTTCAGGGACTAATTTGATAGTTGTAGTCAAACGAGTAAAGTTCCCCGTTCGCCTTGCCTTCTCAATGACCATCTACAAGGCACAAGTTCAATCGTTTCAAGTGTGTTAATTAATCCACAATGGAATCAATGCTTTTCAAATAGTCAATTATATGTTTGCGTGCTCACAAGTGGGACAGCCGAAAGATTTATCTGTGTTTGCAGAGGGTGGTAAGACCAAAAATATTTTGTATCGCAAAGCACTTGAATATATGTTTTCAACTTTAATTACACATTAATGATTGTCATTCATTTATTTTATACAAGTAAATGTGTCTGCTTTATGTGTTCCTACTCAAAAAGATAATGAAGCATTGCAACGCATGCCTGGAAGAGAATTTCATGAATATAGTATGTGATAATGAAATGAAATGAAATGATATGAAATAAAAATATGAAATAAAAATTAAAATAGCATGTGATAAACATAACATGGGCTATGTATTTACCTTTTTTAGTGACATACCTATTATATACTCGTAACTACGAATTGCAAATGCTTTTGTGTGAGGTTAGTATTTGAGTTTAATATCCAATTACATTTGGAATATGACTATATTTACTTTCTCTCAGGTATCACCTATTTTATTTGGATAACTGAACTAGTAAATTTACTGTACACCCGCGGGCGAATGTTGTTTGCCGACTCGCATCGAGTTAGTCCTCAGGAAATAAAAGGAAATGACATCGAGCCCCGAGGATCGCTTCGTAGGAAAGGGGTAATATTGAAATATTGCCATCGAAATTCTCGACAGCTTGTTTACTTTCAGAAAGTTAGGCTTGGTACTACTAGCTTCGAGCGTCGAGGGAGGAAGTAATGGCGTTCAGTGAGTGAAGGCACAGGCCGAGGTGAACCAATTTGAAAGCTTTACCGCATTCAAATAGTATACCTACCGAGTTTAGCTTCATCCCATTAAGCATCTAAGTTTCTGACGTTATCCGTTATTAAGAATACCGCGTGGATTAATTTCCATATCCTCTGCTGACAAGGGCTGGAAGTCGTCATGCAGTGCATTGCACTCAAATCCATTGCTCTGTAAGGTGTTCACGTCCAACTCCCCAGGATCCGAGGGAGCTTGTAGCATGCTTAAAAGGCTTTTTAGAGGAATCTTGCCTTTTATGAATATGAAGATAATCTCTGATTCACTCAGTTTTTTCCAAATTCCATTGCAAGAGTAAATTAAATTAATTTAATATAAAATAAAATCTATCTAGCTAAATAAATTGTCATATTAATTATAACATAGAACAATATATATTATATTTATAGATGGCCGTTTACAAATGGGAAAATATTCTGTGATTCACTCAGGTATTCCAAATTCCATTGCAAGAGTAAATTAAATTAATTAAATGGAAAATCAAATCTATCTTATAGCTAAATAAATGGTAATATTAATGATAACATAGAACAGTATATGATATTTACAGATGGTCTTTTTCAAATGGGAAAATATTCTGTGATTCAATCAGTTATTCCAAATTCCAATGCAAGGGTAAATTTAATTAATAATATGGACAATTAAGTGTATCATGTAGCTAAATAAATGGTCATACTTATGGTAATATAGAACAATTATAATTTTCATAGAAGTTTTTATTTGGTACTACCGGTTGCTGCGCAAAGCGTCATCCTTAGGTGCATATTATTTTACGCACGTCCAGATATACTCAAGGGTAGTATGGGGTAAGGGTAGTATGGGGCAAGGGTAGATGAGATGGTTCGATGGCAGGCGGGCTGGGAAGGAAATTTGCAGACGGGGTGAAAAGGGTTAGGGTTAGGGTTAGTGATTACGAGTGACAAAGGCTAACTGGATGAGGGCTATTTTACATGGTGGGTGGTTAATGGCAAGTAAATACAGTGCAGTCCATGAAGGGGATTGTTTTTCAAACAATACATCATTCAAAATTAGTCCCTTATGCATTCTATTGTTAGATTCATATAAAGGAAGCCAAGGACTTGTATCTTTTCAAAACTTTATTTGGTTTCTCTGAGACTCCAAGAGCTCTTTCCCAGGCCAGGGCTCATACAGCTATGTATCGTCTCCAGACAAGGTAGCTCCTCTTCTCCAAACTCAGGGCCGTAGCACACATTCCGCTGCGCCAGATAGTTCTCCCCTGATAAGGTATCCTTCCGCTGTGATGTTCGTGCGTCCGCGCGGATTTTATACTTGCCGCTAACACTATTTTTATATTCTTTATTCGCCAGTTGCCACTAAAACCTCATGGAAAAATCTTCTCTTCAGATCAGAGCTAGGAAGTAAAATCTATTCTTAAAACTGTGAAGGAATAGAAGAGGTGAACTTAAAGAAGAAATTGAACGCTATTGTAATGCGGGAAACATAAGCAAGTTCGAATATTTATAGAAAGCTTTCCTGTGATTATCATTCCGTTCTGGACCACTGTGGTACATTGCCATTGTAATTTTAAGTTCTAACCTTGGTGCCTTTATCAGTGGTCTAAAACACATAGTATATAATTGGCCTCCTATGTCAATGAATATAGCCATTTAAAAAGTAGTTAGGATACCGGGGCTGTTTTAAAATAACTGCATTCCAATTTATTTTAAGTTTTTCAGCATATCAACGATATTATGGGTAAAGAACAGAAATTGTGAACTTCATTAGCTCCAATAAAGAGTGACTACAGCAACGTGACAGTTGGAATGACACACTTGCCTCCACAGTGAGCATTTTTAGACGTAATGCGCTCAAGTGACCAAACATGACGATATTGTTTGGGTATTTTATAAACAATAGGTACCTCTTTTTGAATTTTTGTAACAATTTTATTGAGTATCTTTCATGTATATTTTCCGATTATCAGCTGCAATATTGATTGCAAAGAGCTCTCTTTATGTAAACTCGCTATTTTTGAGATTTTTGCTCGCAAAGAGATCTCTTTATGCAAACTCGCTATTTTTGTCCATTTCAATGTTGAATTCTGGTATTTTTTTACGTTCAGGTAAATTGCATTTTTAGTGGAAATAGGTCTAATATAGGGATATTTAGCGGATGACACTAGTCACATAAGCCGTAAGCACTCGAAACCTTTAAAATGGAAAATAATTAAACTGCAATAATGAACATTTAATCGTCAATTCACGACCGGAGATAATGGAACTCAGTTTTAAATTTTTGAATGATGACAGCATTATGAATTTTCATCAGCGGCATCAACCAGATCATTTCATTTGAATATGACGCGCATTGGAATCCATAAGGAATGGGGTTCAATCGATTCATGTGGATATAATTGCCAATAAATCGCTTAATTACTTCGAATTTAGATGAATGAGCATAAAAATTCGACGATAGGAATTTTTGCAATATTTATCAGCCCGTAACTCTACGGCGTGCTGAGTGCGTAATTAGTCTCCATTGAATGATTGGTTTTTTTACATTTTATCTGTTTAAAATTATAATTTATATTCAACTTTGACTTTTTCCTTTCAGCCAAAATGTAAAATGTGACATTGTGTAGATAAATACTTCACACAAAGGCTTTCAGATGCTAATGCATTGTAACATATTTTTAGACGAATTTAAAACTAATTTATTGTATATATCATGTAGGTATCATATAACAGCTACAACGAATCTTCTTAATAGTCCAGCTACAATTATTTGAAAACTTAGACATCTTTCTCATGGCATTAGTTCAAAATAGCATTTAATTTATGAGCGCTGTCAAAACAGTCAAACGAGAGTTCTGTTTACATTAACTGTTCTATACACATAGCTCGCCGGACAGTCACCTACATCACCCGCCCACATTCCATCTTTCTCTCTTCAAGCGAACTCGTTTGTAATTTATTGGAATCGCAGCCATGTTGAATAGCTCGACGGTTAATGTTTTAAGAAGCAACCACGTACGTGCAGTGAGTTCTATTTTTAGACTCCGCACTGTTACAGGTGTGAGGTAGCAACAATTACGCTACAGCGACCACGACCTGAGCGCGTGATCAAACTGAGACCAAACAATAGCCGATAGCAGAAAAACACTATTGTTTAAAGTTACAAACACATGCACACGTAACCACGACCTTAACGCGTGATCAAACTGAAACCAAACAATAGCCGATAGCCGCAAAAACACTATTGTATGAGGTTATGAACACCTGCACATGAAGGGAAACGAGGGGA
Source organism: Pyrrhosoma nymphula (assembly GCA_963573305.1). Classification (NCBI taxonomy): domain Eukaryota; kingdom Metazoa; phylum Arthropoda; class Insecta; order Odonata; family Coenagrionidae; genus Pyrrhosoma; species Pyrrhosoma nymphula. The sequence goes on along the minus strand of OY754330.1, from coordinate 18,117,029 downwards.
AATTCCTTCGAAAACATTCGAATAGGAGGGAGAAAATGAATATACATATACAGGCGAGTTACTCTAAACGTGGCTAGCAATTTAAACAATCAGCCAAGATAATGGTCGAATCCACGTCACACGCTGCGGTGAAATTACGTCATAGAGACCATAGAAAACTGAATGAGTATTTATAAAGTAGTGGTTTCCGGTACGAGGGAAGTACTATCCGTACTGTAAAAGGAAGTAAGCCGAGGTCAGCTGGAAAATACCCGAGTCATAACCAGGGAGCAGTCAACCTTGCGGCCGAGTACCTTTATCGAGACAGCGGTGGACGTTAACTGCGTGATTTCCTTAACCAGTCGACGGGTCAGCGCAAAGCATGTGTGTCATGACGACAACCATGAAAGAAATCACTATATATGTATATATGTAATCATATGATATATCTGCTTACTGTAGCTAAATAGATGTTTTGAATAATGTAGCGTTTTGAAAAGCATCCCAAATTAGTCTATATATTGTCTTCGTGCAATATAGTTTGATATAAAATGTATAATTTTTTTACATCCCATGAACATGCAACGTTTCTGTCCGTAAACAGAAAACAGAGTTTGAAGCCGTATAACGTTTACCACGACGTGAGAGATCCTTGGTTTTGGTCCACAGCTTGAAAACTATCGAAAGATGTTTGGCACGAATTAACTAAGTTTTCGTTTCATAACGTGTACATCGTAGGTTTGGGCTAGAGTAAATTTGATGTTTTCCTCCGTATCCCACAGGGAAACAAAGGAAAGCTTTTGAAAAAGTGAAACTTTGTAAGCAGAGAATGACACTGTAACAGTGAGGTGGAATGGATTGGATACCCATTGGAACATGTTTGCTTTGCTCTTCGAAAATGTGCATAAAGTATTACTGTAGGGCAGAGGTTAAATCCGAGAATTTTCCATTACCGTCTGTCTCACTGTATGTACGGACGCATTGCTGCGCCACGGAGCGTATGTTGGTATAATGTACCAGCCAGCAATTACCCTTATTAAAACTTAAGGTGGTTCCACCGTAAAATGACTTAAATGTAATTTTATTAATATTCTGTCTACTTGTAGAAAGAGTCGTCCTCTATCTGATATGAAAAACAAAATAATACCTTTCCACGCTATTTAATTCTATAGTTGAACTTGAAATTTCATGGTGTTCAATGGGAGTATGAGAGGAATACGGGGAAAATAGTATTTTTCCATAAAATATAAACGCCATTTTTGCGGAAAACTATTTGTAAGAAGGGAATAATCCAGAGAAATTGAATAAAAATGTAATATAGGCATCTTACTACCTTTTATTTTAGTTATTGAACAGTTAATGCCGTAATTGAAGTCAAAGTGCGGTAATTCGTAGGAAATGGAGCTGAAGTTGGCTCCTTAAGTTTCCTTAAGTGCCATTATCTGCCCGCACAACTCATTTACCGCCTCCTGAAGTACCGATTCGTCCTTGTGCTGTTGCCCCTGTCCGCACGTGGCAGACAGTAAGTTGCGAAATGACCGAAGCCGTTGAAGCACATTAAACAAGAACATTACCACACACCAAGTGTAAAGGGAAAGAGAGGGAGGAAAGGGGGACGGGAATACGGTGGAATCGGGACTTCTGTAAGGTTCCCGTTTGATTCCACCGAAGATAGCACGTGGGGAAAAGAAAAACATCAAACCAAGAGAATTTTCTTTCTTACAACAGTTTATTGTTCACACTAACAAATTAAAATTAAATTTGCGAATCATCTCAAAACACAATCTTTGAAAAAAAAGAAATTTAGAACAGTTCCTTCTGCGAAAATAAAACACTGGAATGTCCATGAATGATTACGTTTTTCTAATTAACTTCAAGCCTAGTCCTCCGCTGTACGCAAGGAAGCACCACACGTAAAAAAATTTAAAGTTAACTTTCACTTAGCGTAGAAAAAAAATGACGTAAAACGCTTTGCCGGAAGAGCCGTCATTCCCGGATCTGTGACCTACGATAGAGAGCTCCCACGCCGAAAACTCGCCTTTTTTATCGTCTGCCACGTGATTCTCCCATGTGGTACTGCTGGAGACAGCTGTTATACGAATTACCGCATTCGCAGCAGTTTAAACGCATGAATAAACATATGGATCTAAATCTTCGGCACAACTGTACGGGCAGTAGTGTTGCCTAGCTTTCCACGGCGCTGCAATCGGTATGGATCCCTTGTGTGTGTGTTAAATAGGGAGGCCGATTCCGGTACCTTTATTTCCAGTATATCCATTTGTATCACGGCCTGTCCTTCGGTATGGTTCGCTTGTGTGTGTAAAAAATGGCCGGTGTTAAAAGGGAGGCCAATTTCGGTACCTTTATTTCCAGTATCTCAAATTGAATCACGGCCCTTCCTTATTTGAACCACCTTCTCTGGATTGGTGGCGCATCAATCTGCTTGGTCTTGATTTTTCGGTGCATATGGAATATTTGGCAACACCCGCTGGGGGCAAGTTTAGGATCCATATGTATATTCATGTTTAAACGCCTCTAGTCGGAGGATGGGTTCCGTTAGAGTGTATACTAAAAAAAATGGTTGGATTAAGTCTCGTGGACGCGAAATGCTGAGAAAATATGCTAGCCTAGGTTGTTACTGCTCTAACCCAGTTCAGAATATTCAAAGGAATGGAGGAAGCTTTTTCTTTGCTTGAGGAATGAAATTTTTCAATCATCGCGTGATACGGCGTCATCATCAGGTTCCTTCCCAGTACCTGATGATGACGCCGTAGCGTTGAAACTAGTTGTACCAATCAAATACTCTGTGGATTTAAACATAGTTGGCCTTATCATTATTTTTTTATAATTTTTAGTATTTTACACACTACTTTTTATGAACCTAAACCTGTTTCGACGTTTTCACGTCATTTTTTTAAGAGGAGATCCTTTTGAAAATGACGTGATACAAAAAAATACAAAGTGTAATCTTTTATTAATATGAATTTTCACCAACTAAACCCGTCATCGATTGATCTAATCGTGAGAAATGTCAGACATTTAGCAGCTGAAGAACTCAGATGGTCGATGTTACCTATGAAGCCATGGAGAAGTCAAAGTTTAGATAAGGTTTGTTGAATGGCACTGGTCAAAAAACTGTTTTAAGAAATAATCTTGAGCCCATCTTTCAGGCCTCTTGACGTGTGGCGTAAGAGAAGGATGGTTAAGTGTGTTGGGTGAAGAGATGTCGAGAGAGAAAGAGAGAGAAAAGCGTAAAATGTTTTGTGGACGGGTGGGATGTGATAAAACGCTTGCTTGGGAATTTCTCGGAAAAAGGGGAAACTGATGGAGGAGATATTGAGAGGTAGATGAAAGATGATACATAGACAGGAGAGTGTTTGGTTGATTGGCAGAAGATAAGAAAAGAATTCTAAAAGAAGAATTTTTGGATGGTGTTCTGGATGGAATGGAGTTTTCATGGAAAGCCAATGGCAGGTACCTACACAATAATTTCAAACTTTATCCTTGAAATATTTCATTACTTACTTACTTCCTCGGCACTACAGCCCGATAAGGGCTTTGGCCTCCACCAAGACGCCTGTCCATTCTCTTCTGTTCTGCACTTTCTCCCACCATCTGACAATCCTCATAGCCTTTATGTCTTCTTCCACATCCTGTATCCATCTTTTCCTTGGTCTTCCTCTTTTTCTCTTTCCGTCCATATTTCCATGTAGCAACTTCTTAGGCATCCTTTCTTCACTCATTCCTTCTACGTGACCTAGCCAAGCTAACCGTTGGGTCTTCACAAATCTCACTATGTCTTCACCTCGGATAATATTTTCTATTTCCCTGTTTGTTCTTATACTCCAAGTTATCCCATCTGTCACGGGGCGATATATCCTTCGCAAAACCTTACGTTCAAATATCCGCAGAGGTTGCTCATTTCCAGCGGAGATGGTCCACGTTTCTGCTCCGTATGTCACGACCGGTCTGATAAGTGTCTTATAGATCTTGACTTTCATCTCCTTAGATAGAAGAGTTGACTTAAGGAGCTTAATATTAGCAAAGTAAGCCCTATTTCCAGCCATTATCCTCTTGTTGATCTCTTCTGTCATTGAGTTCTTACAGTTTAAATTAGTACCGAGGTAAATGAAATATTTTACATTTTCAAAGTTGTACTGCCCAAATGTAACGTTTTGAGTCCATCTTCTGTCTTCCGTGGCCGACATTTTCATGTATTTCGTTTTTCTCTCATTGATTCTGAGCCCTATATTCTTACTCTTCTGTTCTAAAATTTTGAATATTTCTTTCAGAGAATCCATACTCCGTGCCATTAGAACTATGTCGTCGGGATAGGCCTGAGTAGATTTATGCACAATTGTTCCCTCTAACCTCAGTTCTTTTATGGCTTCATGTAGACAGATTAAATAGTACTGCAGATAGAGAATCTCCTTGTCTTACTCCAGTTGTTATCTTAAAGGCTTCACTAGTCTAGCTCCCGATATAAGCCTTAACTTGAGATCCTTGCATAGTCATATTTACCAACTTAATTAGTTTTTTTGGTATTCCAAATCCCTCCAATGCCTTCAACATTTTTCTTCTATTGACACTATCAAAAGCTTCCTGGAAATCAATGTAAAGCATATGTAGGTCAATGTTGTACTCATAACATTTCTCCATGCATTGTCTCATTACAAAGATTTGGTCGGTTGTTCCTCTTCCCGGCCTGAAGCCACATTAGTATTCACCAAGGATTTCTTCTATTTCATTATTTGCGATAATTATCCGGAGGGCCTTCGAAGGCTGCTATTTGAAGTCAGAAAATAGTGTTCATCACCGCTGTTTTTTTCCATTTCCATTCCCATATTTTGTTTTCATGCCTGCCTAGGTTGTTTTCCTGAATTGTAGGTGTATGGAGTTTTGAACGGTAAGGATAATTTGCATTTAATATTTGCAGGGCTTGAAGCAATTTTATTTCCCATCATTCAGTATTTGAATCTCTATTCCAAAAAAAAAGCGAGGAATATTCCCATTTGAATCAATATATATCACGAAAAGAAGTCCAATAAATCATATCCGACAGATATTTATTCTATCCAAATTAAATTTGCCAAACGGCGGAAGATATTATGTGACTCATTAAGTGCTGATGAACCTTTTTCAAAATAATTTATTCACAAACGTGTGGAATAAAAATTAAGAAAAAGAAATAAGTGTGACGTTGTTCGATTGTTGTAAAACGATAAAACCAAACGACATCAAGACTTCTAGGGAGGTACGGGAGGCGTGACTTAACTAATGACAGCGCCATGATTTTAATACGAGAAAAAATTCAACCTTACAGGTGATATGAGGAATGTGTACGCCAAAAAGGATGCTCCCATTTTCCCTCGTACTGTTAGAGACATCAGAAGAACCAAATCATAGCACCTATAAGAATTATTTGTATGAAACGCATGAGCTACATTTTCATTTACAATACATTCAGAGTATATAATGTACATAGTCATCTATAATGTCTTAACATCCATTGAAAATCGTGGGGTGCATGGAAACTCTAGTAGAAATCCTTATGTAGGCTTCCGAGGGTTGATGAGTATGAAGATACATTTCTTCCGGGTATTACACCGCGTAGGTCCATAGTTATGGGACGACAGTTTCGCCGGCGTTGCAGTCGGCTTCTTCAGGTCAGTGAAGTGTGGATGCAGTATGTTGGCCGCCTTATATATCTATCCGTAGGGGTTAGGTCACTCGTGATTGGCTGTTGCTGTTTTTCTTTTTCTGTGTACGGAGTCACTTGCAGCTGTGGGAGTCGCTACATTGGGCAGACCTCCAGATCCCTCAAGTGCCGCCTAAAAGAGAATCAAAGGGCAACTAAGAACAGACAAATACGACTCTCTGCCATAGCAGAGCATACATGGACGGGCCCGCAACATCAACTTTGAAGAAGCTAAGCTAATTTCCGAAGAAAGGAGATATTTCCCACGTCTTATACGGGAGGCCATCGAAATAAGCAAGAATGAAGACAATTTCAATAGGTAAGATGGCTATTCCCTCGCGAATGCCTGGAAACGCGTTTTGCGCGGGAAAAAGAAAAACAGCAACAGCCAACCACGAGTGACCTAACCCCTACGGATAGATATATAAGGCGGCCAACATACTGCATCCACACTTCACTGACCTGAAGAAGTTGACTGCAACGCCGGCGAAACTGTCGTCCCTGAACAATGGACCTACGCGGTGTAATTCTCGGAATAAATGTATCTTCATGTAGTAGAAATCATATTTTCACAATCCTTAACCCTGTTGTGAGTGAAGAGGAAGCTTGATTAAAAAATGGAGCCCTTCCATCACACGTCATAGCTTCCAATTTCGATTGAAATGATTAAAAAAGCTTAAATTACTTTATTTTGCTTCGTTTATTGATTTGCATAGCTCAAAATCACGCTGAATTACCATGATAAGGCCTGGTTTTTTATACCTCATGTTAAATACTGTCTCATCATTGTAACCGGTATGGTTCTTTTCTCCCCCATCCATTTAGTTCATGCCAGTTATCCAGCAGTCAGATTTGATTTGATGAGTTATTCTTCTTGGATTACTTACCTCCATCCTCTATCTTCACAGACGTATTGATGAGAAGATTGAGGACCCCACCAGACGTCTAAAACATAAATAATTCAAATCTACAAATTTTTCCCGGTTAACGATGTGATTTACCAAACCCTTATTCACAGCTTGAATTCAATCAATGTGTTAAACAATATTCTCGTAAAGGCTTATGTTTGAACCAGAAAAGTTTAAAACTGGTACCAAAAACGAAGAACACCTGAATCTTTACCCGCGAATGCTGGTAGTGAAGCCTGTGGTGGTTCTCCACCGAGTCAAACTCAAAATCTCAGCCAACGTTTCGAAGTCAGAATTGTCAATCATCTTCAGGGCATTTCACCCGGACATCGAAGCGTCGGCTGAACAGCAGTTTGACCCTGTGGAGAACCCGAACAGACCTCACTGGGTCTCTTTATCGTTATGCAAAACTGATTATAGAATTTGCTCTTTTCCAGAGTAGGACCAGAATCGTCCCATGAATTACGTCACTTGAGTTGGGTATTAAGGTAGTTTGAGCGAAAAATAATTTCACCTAGAATTTGATGAATTTGGTCTTATTTTAAAGAAACAACTCTCATCTTTCCAATGATATCAAAATATCAACCCCATGCCGAACTACTTTTAGAGCAATTTGCCTGAAAACGTAAGCTGTTTTACATGGGATAGATTATGGCTGAGCACTCCAGAGGGAGAATATTGAAGGAAATAGGAATTTATAACACCTAGATTTTGTCAAAAAGCTAACGGTGTATAGATTGTATGTTTTCTCAATTATTTATAAAAAATAATATACTACTCACCGCAGTAACTTTCACAGAATCTCAAAAAAATACCTGCCGGTTTAAAGGGTTTTCAGCCGTTTGGCGGAAAAAAATGAGTCAAGCTAGAGACTTGTGTAGCTTTATTTATTTAATAACCGAGATTTTTGGGCATATATAATTGTATATTTGCGCCATTAATATTACAATATTTATTTCGTACTTCTTACAGACGCTGAAATCAAAGATTAAATTGAAATATGGTCTCCACTATGACTAGGGATATATCTCGCTCAAATCACTTTAAACCTCAACTCTGCCGCGTGTTCGTTTTTATGTGTGAGTGATATAAATCAGGCCGGGAATGCCAGTCATCGCGAAATAGCTCGAGCCTCGGATCTTCCTTGCCAACTACTCATTTGATCTTACTTCTGCCACATGTCGATCCACGAAGGTATTTTTTGACGTCTTACAGATTTATTTGGTCGACCATTATCGATTTGGTGGTTTTACTCAACTTAAGAGAATTTGATAAAAAACTGCTGGAAACGTTAATTTGGTTGTTTAAAAGCTACCTGGTTCTTTTCAGAATTATTTGCCGCAGATTTCTTAAGATGTTTGAACGAGAAGTGGGCATGAAAATACACGGGTTGTTATGGGAACGCAAGGCCTTATTCATCAGAAAGAACCTTTTCTAATTATTCAATGTATAATAATTTATATCATCGATAGAAAAATGTATATGTAACAGATTTTTACTCCGAGCGCTTGAATTAAATCCCTCGCGCGCGTTGCAGATCGTGTGAAATTGGCACCATATGAGTAAGGTTCTTGAAAGTGGATGCATAACTTGCAGGATGCATAAGAAAAGGCATATGAACTAGTGTACTTTCATGCCCAATTCTCGATCAAATATGTTTAAAAAACCTGCGGTTAATAATTCTGAAAATGTTCAGGTAGCTTTAGAAAAATATTATTAATACTTTCAGGAAGTTTCATTGAATTCTCTTAAGTTGGATGAAACCACCGAACATCCTTAAGCCATTACCTTAATTTTCAAGACAAACATTTTGTTTTCTTGAACATGACGCTTATTTGACACGCTTTGTATTTCTACAAAAAAACTTTGAGATTGATCCCCGTTTCAACGCAAAACCGTCATTTTCAATCAAACACAATTTTTGTCTTGATAATGACGCGCTAATGCCTTGAAACAGCGTTTGATCTCATAAATCTTGTAGAAATACCAAGCTTTATCTTTCATTTCATAGTAAATTTGCATAAAGTAGAACCTGCAACCTTTAATCAGCCCTGTCATTTAAGTCATCCTTTCATCAGCACTGATGACGATGACTGAGTCAGACATCGAAACGTCGGCCTACATGGAGACCATCACTCGGTTGGAAACCCGAGAAAGCTTCACCCTGCAACCTTTGATTATATCCCCTACTTAAATTTTCGATTTTAACTTTACAACTTATCTATGGCCGATTATGAATTCTATTTGCTCCAAAGCTAACTCATGTAAGTATCGTAACGTAATATTTCGTGGATTCGTCTTTTTTTAAATCTATGGTCGGATGAAAGATACAAAATAGCATGGTTAAAACATTTCCTCTGACTGTGAAGTGAATCTTTAATTTTCTCTCGAAACATCCGGCATGCTAGTTAAAAAAGATTGTTTTCTTTCCTTTAGTGGAAACAAAGGCACAGGCTTTCCCTCATTATCCTTGTGCCAAATGTCATCCGCGACCTTTAGACCATCGATGTTGGGCGAAAATTATTCACCTTGGCTGAGATTTCGAATGTATTTACATGCAAAAAGGAGGTGATGAAAAGACTCTACTGGTGCGATTTTCGTTCGTATTTTATTTTTATAAATGGAAACAATTTTTGGAGATGGAGACAAGGAGGTTGAAATGAAATAGAGAAGGCATGACCGTGAACGCACATGGGCGAAAGTGAAGCAAGAATAGGGGTGCTTGGGAAGGATTTTGTGCCGAGTAGGTGTTGCGAAACCAGTCACAAAACATCGCCTTGTCTGTGGTTTTTAACTTGTTAGATTTGACGAAAATAGAACGCGACCGCCGCCGGAAACGTAAGTCAGAGGAAGGTCTAAACTGTGCCGACTGCAATGGTGGAATTGGATACAAGAATCATGTGGTATGTAGCCTTCATTTCTTTTCTAACCTCCTTGGTTGGAGAGGCCGATTTCAATGGTAGCCAATGCTTGAATCTGTAACGTGTGGGTCGTCAGTGGGGTCATTCTGTATGTTCTCGGAATTTCCTAGCCTTGAAAGTGACGAAATTTTGACGTCACATACCCTAAACATTTCAAATAGGGCCATTCAGTTGAGATTGTGGAGATTTGTCGGGGGAAGTGACGTCACATACTCGAATTTTCCAAGGTTCGACCATGTCGTGTCCTTACTGAAAAAGGCTCCAGGAGGGTTATTTTGTTCTCTCACCTTTTTAGTGACTCTTAGTGGAAAGGCGGGAGATCCGTTTCCCTCCCTTAATGATCGGCTCACGAACGTTTCGTGAATTGTCGAAGCTTCAATTACCTTATATCAAATAAAAGATGTCGAGACTAGCGAATACCCAGATTGCTCAACATGTTACGGAAGATATCTTTCACTGTACATACCACGAACATCTAAATACAGCCAAAACTACAAGCGACATGCAAGCGATCACTCAATATTTAAAAAAAATAAGTGCATCTAATTATTGTTCGATTCACAAGCACGGGAAATATCTTTCAAGAACGTAGATTTTAAGGCAATATTTGTTAAAATTATGAAATTATGGTATAAATAACTGAATTCCATTCTCCATACACACTTAAAGATAAAAGGAGTTGAACAACGAAAAAGTGACATTTAATGACAAATTCTCACTAAAGTGAGATTACAAAATAACCCCTCAGGGATCCGAAGATGGTACGCCGCCTGGGTGGGGGAGTTGAACTACGAAAAAGTGACATTTTATGACGTATTCTCACTAAAGTGAGATTACCAGTTTCCCGAAAAAGGTAATTTCTTGAATGCGCCCCCAATTCGATAGAGAATAGGCCTACCTAATTGAATATTCGAATTATTTCAATAGAAGAAAAAGGTGACCTACAGAAGAAACGAACGTTACATGGATTACTCTGATTCGAAGTTTGTATTTCGCTTGGAAAACTGTTCATGGATAGCCAGCATTCAGTGTGCCCATTGTTTCAAATTCTTTGATAAGCTAAAGAGGATGAGGACTTAAGCAATTTTTGTCAGAAGAAATAAAATAAGGTACAAAAAGCATGGAGTTATACATAAGCTATGGTTAAAGTTGTCATAGTATATTTATTTTTTGATTCCTTTGACTCGTGAGGGTATGGGTGCACAACGCATGATGACCAGACTAGAGACATTTTTTTTATCTACTTACCGTTGCCTCATATCGGTGAAAAATACTACTCCTTCACACTTAGAAATTGAATGCACTACCCAAACCTCGGCTCATCTCCTATTCAATCCCTCTAATCTGAGTTGGAATAATACATATTCCTCCAGCGCATGATAATTATAGCTTCTTCTTGGAGTGTTCTTAGGTTGGAATTTTGTTTTAGTCAAATTATCTACAATGAAAAGGAATACGTTCAAAGCTAATATTTTCAAGCATGGATTTTTTGTTTCCAAAAATATCCACCATGAATACCATCGTCGTTACAGTTGTACTTTCAAATTGAGCTATCTGCCGTTTTTTCTTCCACATATCTACGCTGCTGTTTATAGTGATTTCACAAGTTGATAATAGTTAATGGGTTTCACAACTATTAAGGTTTTTTCTCGATCGTACAAGGAAAGTTATTGTGTAATTTGAAAAATACGAGTGGAGTCCGTGAAAGCATTTTGTTGTTACTGGAAGCAGTTCAGTCATACGTTGTTACGTTTTCTGAGGGCTGCAGTTGAGACATCCGACGCACCAATATATATAGGGACGCACTGATAACGCAGGAATGTTTAGCATTACTTCTGCCCAGGTGATGGAATGGTTCAATTATGCATTGCGATGAGAATATATATAGGTTTATATGATAAGAATTGTCAGCGAGAATGACATTTTACCGTTAGGTGAGTTTTGTGTGACTTTTTATGACCGTTACAGTTAGAAATAGAAGCATTGCCATTCAATGATTTAATTATTGACTTTGATATAACAATTTTAAAATTATTTGGCCTATCTTTATATATATATATATATATATATATATATATACATAATAATACACCAGTGTCACTGCTGTGACGCACTAAATAAAATAAAACACTAAGAAAGAACACTCACACGAGAAAAGTTTTTTCCGGAGCTTTCGAAGCCAAAGGCTTCTTTCTCAACGAGAAGATGTCGACATATATATATATATATATATATATATATATAGACGGGTAAGAAGGGGGAGAAGAGGGGAGGGGCGGGATAGATATATATATATATATATATATATATATATATATATATATATATATATATATACACACATGCATAAATAAAACAGTGATACACTAAACAAACACAGAAACACGCAAAAAGGACACTCACAAAAGAAAACTTGTACGTTACGACGTCAGGACGCCATCGTCAGCGGTAGAAGAATCTCTAGGAAGGTAGTTTCTTCTACCGCTGACGATGGCGTCCTGACGTCGAAACGTACAAGTTTTCTTTTGTGAGTGTCCTTTTTGCGTGTTTCTGTGTTTGTTTAGTGTATCACTGTTTTATTTATGCATGTGAATCGTCGCCGAGAGCGATTTTCTACCAAAACATTATATATATATATATATATATATATATATATATACGCCAAGAGGGTGGTCGATAAAATCAGAAACAAGCGAAATACAAAAATTAAAACTTCCAATATTTCGGTGGTATTGGCATCCACCTTTCTCAGGGTAGAGAGTACCAGTAGAGTATCCAGTACTCTCTCCGATTCAGAAGAAGACGACAGAGCGTCGTCGAAAATTAAGCCGTTCGTGTGAGTTTGTTTTGTTTGTGTCACTATGTTTTTTACTTGTCACGCCTGTGACTCCTTATTGGATACATATATATATATATATATACATATGTATATGTATGTACGTACATATATATATATATATATATAATATATATATACAATATGCCAAGAGGGTGGCCGATAAAAATATATAAACGGAAAAAAGAACACTCACAATTTAAAACTTCCGATATTTCGATTCCGATTCCGATGTTTCCTACTCTTCTCCTAGAGGAAGGTGGAGCTAATATCTTCACCGAAATATCGGAATTTTTAAATTGTGTGTTCTTTTTTCCGTTTATATATTTTTATCGGCCACCCTCTTGGCATATTGTATATTTATCACCCGAGTGATTCTCCTAGAAGTTATATATATATATAAAGTTTTTTTACGTATTTTGATTAAGCAGTGCTGTTCAATTTATATTTAAATGATATATGATATGGTAAATAATATTCTATTATATATGTATACTTACACATCTCTTGGGAAACGTAATATTGTATTGTTGTGGTTAGAGGAACATTCGCGTACATTATTCTTACCTCATTCTTCCGCTCCAATTCGTCTACAAGAGGCACAAGCACCCTATAATATCACCTCTCCCATCAACCTCACCTCCTTCCTCTCATCTTTTCACTCATTCCTTCCTGTCCTTCCGCTGCCTACTCTGCCCATCCATCCGTGCAAATGTCACCATTTCCAGTTTGCTCAATCGAACTGAGAACTTCTTCTTTTTTAAATATAAACTGCTCGTAACTCGTAGACTGCTTCCCCGTCGTCTTTATCCGTTTTACAGTCAAACTGTCAAATGATTGATGCATTCGACTTAATAGTTCTATTTCATAGGATCAGTGGATTGGAATGTCGAGCTAAGTCTAATAAAAAAATGACAGCTAATCGGCATGGAGTGACGTCACATGGGTGGAGGGAATCTGACGAATAGGAAAGGGAATATACAATATGGGAGAGTTTATCGGAATGAATCAATGTCACAATCAAGGCGAAGAATATAAATAAATCCCTCTGTCCTTCAAAATACCCTCCATCTATCTCATCTATTTAGTCTCTAAATATTCTCCAATAGTCCTCTCTCTCATATTTAAACCCTGTTCGCTGTATTTATTCCACTTTCGTCCTCAAACATGCGTTACGAAATGTCCAAACGTTTATAGTTACAGACGTTCCTCATTTGAAATGGCGTAATGTTATGTACACTATTGCGAAATATTTAAATAATATTTAAAAAATACTCATGTTTGTTTTTCTTGCGATCTTTTTGTGCGACGATTAATTTATCTTCGTTTTATTTTTCCAGTTCTTTATTATCTGTTTTTATTTTTAATATATATTTCTTTTGGTTTTATGCGGTATACCTTATTACTATCTTGAGCAACAGTTGCCGAAAATAATGTTGACCAGACAAAGAGAGCCGTAGGATGCAGACTGAAGGAACACGAACGGGCTATTCGGAAGAAAGATTGGTGTATCACTTTTCTGTGGCTGAGCACACACTTTTAGAAGAAGGTCACAGTATAGACACCAAAAGTGCAAAAGTTTTATGTAAATAAAGCAGCTACTATTCACGGGTCATAAGGGAAGCCATTGGAATAGAAAAAAAACCTACCAACTAGAACATAGAGGCTGGCTGCAAAATCCCTTATGCGTGGAAAAGACCTCTGCAAAATTCAAGCATAATTTGAATCTGTTACATATTAACCACCGAAGTTTGTTTATTTATTTATGTACTCAAAAATGCAGAGGAAGCCGGCAAAATATTATGGCGAAACATTTGCTCAAAAAAGTAATAATATTGAAGAAATCTTATTTTTTATATATAAAGAAATTTATTAAAATGAACTGCGAAAATCTACGAAAAAGTCTCTGTTTTTATTTTTAGAATTCGAATGTGTACATATTGGGATTAATCTCGGTATCCATTTCTGAGTATATTTGCATAAACATTGCTCCTACGTGGAATCAAATGTCTAGCATAGTGATAAATCAGAAAGGGTGAAATCCAGTATTTTAACTTTTTTTGTGCAAAATTCCCCGCGGATTTGGGCGACCAGCTATAATTTTGATCATCATTAGGACTTTTATGCGTCAATATATATCATCCGATAGCGATAAAAATTCATTGGAGGTAATTTTCACTCGATGAATAAATATACGTTTGGATATTGGCTTGCAGCGCTGGCGATGCGGTGCACCTTGCTGGTTGCGAGGCTCGGCAATGTGGATGAAAACAAATTGAATCGATTTCTGCGCTCTGCTGATTACTAGGCATAATTATTCACCTAATGAAAGTGCTTTTTAACATAATTTGCAATTTTTTTAACTTAAATTAAGTGCATTTGGCGTATTAACGATTGATGCTACCGCAAACCAAACCCAATGCATATTTTAATACCTCCGTTTTAGTGCTGAATTCGGAATTAAAAGTACCCTTTGCACATGCATACCATTTGATTACCAATCAGAAAGCATCTGCTTCGGTTAAATATTACTAGATAGGCTACTCATCGAGCATTAATTAATTTTCATTACCAAAACCTAGTTAATTCCTAGTCCACAGAGTTCGACTAATTTTCATGTTCTGTCGCCGATTACGTCAGTGATATTGAAACGTATTGCTACATCAGCAAAGGCAAAATAATTCAGGAAACTATTCAGTCCATCTGTATCATATCAACATCATCATTCTCCGACGTTTCCGCTTTGGTATGTCGTCTAACAAATCCCCTTCCATTTCTATCAGTGCAGCTCTGCTCTTTCTCCACCAATCTCAGGTTCGATCCCTTATCCTCTAAATTTTTTTACGCTCAATCTTTCCTCCTTATTCTTGGTCTCCCTCAAAGTTATGTCCTCCGTGTCTTATTTCGTCAGTGCTATTTTATCCGAGCTGCTTTCCTCAATTCTCACTCATCTCCAGACCATTGCTAACGTTTTCTTGTGATTCTTTCCTCTGGCAGCAATCTCTTACCAAGTAATTGTCTAATGTATTCACTTCTTATTCTGTACTTTCTCGTCATATGATCTTTTCCCATCAAAGTCTTTTTTTTTTCTTTTTGCAGTTGATCTAAGTCTCAGCCAACCTAAGTTCATGTCCACGTCTTTGCTCCACGTATTACTATCGGTTGAAAATACTCTTTTAATCATCGTTTTCCCCCTTTTTCCGCTTCTTTACATACATATTACATCTTTTATCCTTCTGTAAAATTTCCACTCCTCCGTATCCTCTGCCCAATCATATTCTACAACAAGGTATTTAAAGGTATTCTACCTCACATTTTCTTCCCAGGTAGTTAAACCTTTTCAATTTCTCCTTTATCCTACTTCTAACTTTACTTTGTTTTAGCCTTCTATTTCGCCCCACTTTACCTGCATTATATTTGTCTTCTTTCATCTCTATTTCCCTCTAATATTTTTTTCCATTTTGCGTACTCTATTTCCATTTGCTCCTTCAGTTCATTCTCATATCATCTCGTCATCTTTATATAGTTTTCAAATATAATTTATAAAATGAAACTGTTTCTCAAACAACTCTCCATTTTTTAACTTGGCTTATAGCAAGAAAAACAAAACCCTACCACTACGGCTATCTGGTGAATTGCACTACCATGGAAGTTGGCCATTCGTCACCAATATAAATATTTTCGAGTATTTTAATTTTTCCGTATTAAACCAGGATTGCATGGGAAACACCAACGTTCTTTTAAAAGAAAAAAGTGATGTAAAATAAATATAAATAAATAAATAGTAAAACCAACGTGCTGTCCTTTATTATGGAAAAATAAATATTTTTCTATCTAATGGATTCATATTTAGAGTATGCAGCAATGGAGAATGTTATTTATACGCCTGCAGTTGAAATAAATTATGGGTGGCTAGGTATTTATAAATCTGAAGGTCGTTTGCTGCAAATGCAGCAATATTTATGGTGTCACTTAGGAATGTGTAGATCTTTTTTGTTGATTGTAAACGATTACCTATACGTAACGTATATCAATAATTTATTATTCTTAGACTTTGACTAATGGTGGTAATTCAAAGCCAGTATATCGATAACCAAATGTAATACTCACATTGAGATAATAACTTTGAACACTGATTTACCTGTGAACACACCTATTCGATGCTTCTATTTGCTATTCCAACAATTGCACGTTTTATTGCGTATTCAACATATTACGCCATGCCCGTTAAAATATGCAATACGCAGGTCGATCGACGTTCAATGATTCGTCTCCGTTCGATAGCATTTGTCCGTCAGAGGCAAAGTTGGTGATGAATTCTCCTCCAGAACTAAAAGTAGATTTATGCGAGCTAGTGAAGAATGTAATAAAGACAACTGGAGTCATTTTGGTGTTCCTTAGGTTACAAGTTTAATTTCCTATTCAGGTGTGTGGTAATATGCACATCTTTAAGGTCTGATTTTATTAAATTCAGTAATATAAGATGAAGACTGCTTTTTTAAAGGATGCACAAATGCATTTTCTGTTCCCTGGGCAGCATAGCAAGGCAACGAAAGTGTTTTCAAAGACAGGATTGTCAAGTCATGCTTGACAATGCCTCCGTGCACTTTCTGTTAAGGAGGTTCCGCCGCCACTGTGTGAGTCAAAATAAATACTAAATTCCACATTTTTTATATTTTTTCAAAAAAATCCTGCTTTCACTGATGCAATGCATTACCGAATGAAACCCAAAAGTAAGTTACAAAATATGCAGATTATTCCACAAGTGTATTTTAAATGAGCACTTTTTTCCAGCCATAGGAGCCGACTGCAGCGTCATTTCCTACGAATTACCGCATTTTGACTTCAATTACGGCATTAATTCTTCAATAACTAAAAACATAAGGTGGTAAGATTCCTATTATTTATTTTTATTCAATTTATCTGGATTATTTCCTTCTTATAAATAATTTTCCGCAAAAATGGCATTTATATTTGATGGAAAAATACTATTTTTCCCCTTGTTTCTCTCATTCCCCCATTGAACACCATGTAATTTCAAAATCAATTATAGAATATAATAGCGTGTAAAGGTATTATTTTGTTGTTCACATGAAATAGAGGATAGGTTTTTCTACAAGTAGACAGAATGAAAACTTAGCTTATAAAATTGAATGCATGAAAACTTAGCTTTAGGTGGTCGGATTAATTTTTGTTTATGCACAGATTTGGGTCAAATTTTGCATACGTGTTCTCATTAATGATATCTATAGATAAGAGGGAAAAAAACTTCTTCCTACCGATTTGTTTTTTTGCACTCCTATGCTACATGAACACGCAGCCTTATGGTAAATGTCGTGTATTTCCTTATAATTCAATACAGTTTTTATTCCAAACACGAAATAACTCATTTCCTAGTATTGGAATTGCTGCTATCAAATATCAAGGTGTCACGTCAAGTCCAGTATTGAAAAGAAAACATTTTTTTAATACAATTTCTAATGACGCGCCGAAAGTCTCGTCGTAATATGCTTTAGTTAAAGTAAAAAAATTAACTCATTTCTTGTGCCATTTACATTACTGCCTGTGTGGTGAATTCCAAGATGCACGTATTTTAAATGTGATCCAAGGGTTTTTTGCTCGACTTGGACAGCTATTAAAATGTTCACTCAATGACCAACGATTACCTCTCCAGCTACCTTAAGAGCAAAGGCATTTAGAACTATTAACGCTAAAAGAATAGCCCTAGGGTCATTATGTGTCACAAGAAGGGAGGAACAGAGGATGTGGTTCGAATTCAGAGTTCCTCATATCGCCGATCTCACTGACGACATTTAATCGGCGCGTGTCGATACTCGATTGTCTACTACGTAAGAGGTTGTTCATTAACCGCGGAGGAGTATTGCTGCACACGGTGTCAGTAGCAGCATGACGTTGAACGTTTTTCCTCCACCACAACATTCCTTTTGATGTGGAGGGGCGTGATCAATTTTCGGAATCAGGACCACTAATTATGCTTCTTCGTCACATTCTACTGTATCCGGTAATAACGTTGTCACGTATCCTACATCCCGAATTGTGTTTTACTAATTTATCTAGGATGGAATCATTTTAGTGATTGTTCTTATACTTATTGCCTAAAAAATCCATACTGAAACATGAAATTGACGCCGACTACGCCGTTCACAACGCCGGGGTGAGAAAAGGTTGGCACATGGCACTTTGCGATCTTTAAATTTGTTTTTGTTTTAAGGCTTTCGCAGCATTTCTTATCTATGTAGGATGATGCTTTCGGGCAATGCTGCGTTTTGTTAATTATGAAAATCTCAACGTTTCGCTTCTCTTACTGGAAGTGTCATCAGGAGAATGAGCGTTTACCAGCTTTAGTTCGCTCTTATATAGCATCGATGTCCGTTGCACCATAGAGTATTTGCTTAAGTGAGGTATTTTGTTGAAATTTATTATGGCGAGTAGTGATTGGTTTCGAAATGCCACCCACGAAATACCAAGGTATAATTCCAACTAATTAATTTAATAAATAGCTTTTAATATGCATTGTTTTATCATCGAAATTGCCTACGTCTAAACGCCCAACCATTGGTTCTTCGAAGTGTGACGTCATCAACCCATATTAGCAGAAGCGAAATAGCCTAGCTGTGAGTTGAGCGTGAAATAGTATTTGCCTTTTCTAAGTTATTTCGATATTTGCTAATTAATAGCTAAAGTTTCGTCCGCACGCTAAGACTACACAGTCACACAATCTCCAAATCAACAAATGGTCGACTGTGGGAGATGACGTCAGAGCCTACAAAACATGGCGGACCAGTGTTTCGGCGCAATAATAATTTATTAGATTTTATTAGCTAATACAAAATTAACGAAAAGCCTCTCGAGCGTCAGAATGAAAATTTAGTGTCTGAAGTATCGATAGATTTTATAGATGTCACTTCCCAAAAGTGTGCAAATACTCTATTGTTGGACCGATTTTTTTCGAAATACGTTAGCCGTTGGGTTTTGCTGGAGCCAAGAACCCTTTCCAAACCCTGCTAAGGATACATCCATCCTCCCTATTAAAATATCCTGTCCTTTTGGCTATTTATATGGCCTCACGTATTAAGCGCGGATTATATTCTTGCGTCTTGGCCAAGACCCGTGTTTGGTCGAACATTATTTTATGTCCAGGGCTTGAAGCGGAATGTTCGGCAACCGCTGATGTGTCCCATTTATGTTGCTCCATCGCTCTCTTGTGCTCTTTAAGCCTTTGAGAGATAGCTCGCTTACTCTGCCCCGCATAGCTTCTGCCGCAGCGGCAGGGAACCTCATACACACCCATAAACTGAAGGGGAGGATGGCTAAATTTTGGTATTTCACAGCAATAAAAATTTCACAGCATTAAAATACGCAAAGCCTTGCGTTGCATCATGGTATATTTCGCACACTACATTTCATCAAATAACATCTCATTACGTCGCATATCGCAGTTCATTCAATTTCGTCCAGTATTACATATAGTAAAATCTCACATTGCATTATTACAATGCCATTAATTTTTTTTAAAATTATTTAATACAATAGTTTATTATTTAAATGCATGTTACTGTCATGTTAACAGTTTTAAATGAAAAATTTCCCAAAAAAATAAAATATGAATTACAATTTTTTTTTTTCTTCCTTAACAAAATAGCCAATGAAGTCCTACTAAGCCTTCCCAGGCTTGTCAGCAGGTGCTCTTTTTATATGTCTCTTTATTTTCACCAGGTTATTAAATACATATTTAAAATCAATTAAATAAAATATTTATACATTAGTTCAAGTTAAAAATTTTAAAAATTTGAATAATGTATTTAGATTTTAACTGTCAGAAATTAGCATAAATGAAAAGTATAAAAAAAACCATTTAAATGTAATAAAACACATAAATATACACAAAACAGAATGTACAATTTCTATCATATCATAAACCTTTGTTTCGTTTAACTTTTAACTATTTTTATAGAATGCTCAGCATTTTTCAGTCAGAAACAGAAAATAAAAGTTTTAAAAGAAAACAGAACTATATTCTAAAATGTAATAAAAGTTATGTATGGACAAATCATATTGATAAAATTTCTAATAAATCATATTCAAATTGCTTAGTTTAAGAACATTTTTTTTTATATTTTTTTATTCTCAGCATAGTTCTATAAGAAAACATATAACCATTATAAAGTAAAAGAGATTTAAAGCCACGTTATGCTTGAGAAACTGGTTGATTTAGATTAAACACAACAATTTCATGTCCGAAATGAACGATATTAAAATTCCGCATCTCGGGAATATCGCAACACGATATTTTCGGCACTGAGCATAGCACAGCATCATGTAGCCCTATCCGACGCCGCCTTCAAGTATTAGCTGAGATGAGAATGAGTTGGCCGATGGGAGTAAGGGATCAAGGTGCTATTTCTTATCTTCCCGATACTCCTCATAGCCATTCCTATCCTTGCGATTTATTTTCTATTCCTCCTCGTCGCGTCATCCCGTGGCACCAGCAGCGTCATCTCTTCCCCTTAACAACTCCTTTTCCGCCATTGTCTTCTTCTCCTTCGCCTCCTCCATACGCCCAATCATCATCCATCATCTCCTTCACCTCCCTCCCTCCTACCCCCAAGACCCTTCCTCTACGTTCTCCAAGGCGCCCCCAGCAGGGTTTTCATAAAACTTTCCCCCGCAGTCGTTATCGTGCGGTTGAACCAAGTTCCCCCAACCAAACCCCCGCCTCCGTTAGGAAAACCTTAAACCCTTATTTTTACATCTGAAGAGAAACGTTCCCCTGGAAGGTCTTTCGGTGATTCCACCATAAAAAGTGACTTAAATGTAATTTTTTTCATATTCTGTCTACTTGTAAAAAAAACTTGTCCTCTATCTGATATGAACAACAAAATAATACCTTTCCACACTATTTCATTCCATAATTGAACTTATTTATATAAACATGGTTTTCAATGGGAGAATGAGAGAAACATGGGGAAAAATAGTATGTTTCCATAAAATATAAATTCCATTTTTGCGGAAAACTTTTTATAAGAAGTAAATAATCCAAAGAAATCTAATAAAAATAAAATATAGGCCTCTTAACACCCTATTTATTTTGTTTTTAGGAATTTACTGCCGTAATTGAAGTTAAATAATAGTAATTCGTAATAACAAAATAATACCTTTCCACGCTATTTTATTCTATAGTTGAACTTGAAATTACATGGTGTTCAATGGGGAAATGAGAGAAACACGGGTAAAAATAGTATGTTTCCATAAAATATAAATTCCATTTTTGCGGAAAACTGTTTATAAGAAGTAAATAATCCAAAGAAATCTAATAAAAATAAAATATAGGCCTCTTAACACATTATTTTTTTAATTTTTTAGGAAATTACTGCCGTAATTGAAGTTAAATAATAGTAATTCGTAATAAATAGCGTTGCAGTTGGCTCCTGAAAAAAAGTGTTTATTTAAAATACATTTGTGGAATAATCTGCATTTTTTCTACCTTACCTTTGGGTTTCCAATGGTAACACATTTCATCAGCGAAAGCAAGATTTTTTGGGAAAAATATCAAAAATGTGGAATTTAGTATTTGTTTTGACTCACACAGTCACGGCGGAACCTCCTTTAGGTGGTTGGGGCGATTTGTGTTTATAAATGGATTGGCGTCAAAATTTGTCTGCGTGTCTTTATTAGAACCTAATATCTATACATCTAATATATATCTATATATTCTCTCGAGCGAATCGAGATAAGATGGCTCTTGGCAGACCCTAACACGACCCTTTGTAATGAGCAATTGTCCCCGCAGTCCTCCCCACTCCTTTCCGAGAAGATAACCTTAAGAAAATTTAACCGTTCAAACCACATCCTGTCCGCGCCCACACTTTCAATCATAGGGTATAACCACCTCCTCCCTCACTTAAAACAACCCCGTAACTACGACAACAACAAACGGTCAATAAACAAATCAAACTAGGAATTTGAACCTGATGATGCCATAGATCGGCAAAACGCATTGTACCGTTAATACATTCTGTGGAAAAAATACAGAGTTTATTATTTTGTATGGATACTAAATACTTCCACAGTGTAAATCCTGAAACCTTAGAGTGCATTCTATTGATAAAAGTGGAGAAATTGCATGAAACCGTTTTGGCAACCTTTGTTTCTTGACAATATAATGATATTTGAACACGTAGCCTTAAAGAATATCACATTGATTTCGTAATAATTCGATTACATCTGTACCTACATATTTTCTCCTAAACACAAAATAATACGTTTAATATTATTATAATGGGTATATTATTAAATATCATGGTATCACTCCGAGTAAAAACAGACTTAATTAGATATAATTAGTTAAGCTTTGGATTCCGCTCTGAAAATCCAAGTCATAACTATGCTTTAACTAAGGCGAAATATTTAAGGAAAATTCTTGTATAGTTAACATTACTGCATGTATGGCGATTTCCACCGTATAGGCAGATGTACATGTGAGAAATGTGGTCCAAGATTTGTTTTAATTTTGAATTATTTTAAAACTTTTTCAAAATGTATACCCAATGAATCACGATTACCGCCCCAACCAACTTAAAGGGAGTTTCCTCCTTAAGTTTTTTCTAAAAATTCTTAATAACTGCACCACATATTTCCCGACGCGCGAATCGTTTTCCAACTCCATTCCCCCTATCCTACGACGTGCGTACCTGCAGCCTACTTCTCTGGACCCGCCCTCATAGTCTAGTCCCCTAGACCAGCATCCTTATTTCCCCTTTCTAAGTCGGCCACCCGCTCCCAACGTTGCTTGGATACGTGCAAAAAAATGAAGTGGGCGGGAAAGCGTATGTACCTCAGCTCTTAAGGGTCGTGCATATACTACGTTACCGTTTTCGGTGATTTTTTTACCCCACTCCCTCCCTCCGTTGACAACCGTTTTATTTTTCCCAACCCCCTTCCCCCAACCCCCTGACATGTAGCGTTGACTCTTCAAATGAAACTTTCAATTCAAAATATTTTCTCAATTGTAGAGTAAGTTTATTTATAGGGCTAGGTTGAAATAAGACAAATAAAATAGCCGAAATAGATATAATAGAGCTATCTTATCTCAATTGGAGCAAGTAATATTAATTTTTAAATTATAAAAATCAACCATGAATCACGGTGCTAGGTGCTGTCTCATCTACTTTTAAGTTCTCTTCCCCTCCCCACATTTCTGACTGCTGCCTTGAAAAGTGTTATCATGAGGTCGCCATTTAACTCGCAAGAAGGTTAAAATGCAAGAAATTTGATGATATGAAGACTTGCAACATTATAGAGCCAATGGCTCAGTTATATTGAGTTAAAGTAGAAGTTTGGGGTGTATGAAACACCCAGCGCGCCCTTCCTCATGTTAAACTCTGTAGTATTGTCGACGCAATGTTGACAAGTAAGAAACGTAAACAGGCGCATTGTGACAGCTACGTTACTTCAAGAGAATCCTCCTCCCTCTCCCCCACGTTACCTTCGTTAGATTCTTAGGCGACCCTTTCCTCCCTCCCTGTAGTTGAAGTTGGTAACGTAGTTTATGCATGGCCCCTTACGTCCTCAACCTGTGGAAGTGAAGACTACTTGCTTCCCGGTTTTAGTGTTTTGAATACTATCCGATATCAATAATACACTAGCCGAATATTTGATACTGCCCATCTGAAACTGACGATGCGACAATATTTACTTTACGTCAGTGGTAAATTTTCTATCCCTACTGACGGTAGGACGAAGAGTCACTTTTTTCTGAAGATATTCCCGGAAACAGGCTCTAGCAATGCGGTCGTCAGTACAAGACAACGCATGCAGATGGGCACTTAAAGCCCTACAGCATTCTTTAGCCATCTTTTCGTAGTTTTTCTTAGGTACACTATGTATCTGGACCTCAAAACATACTTCATCTATTCTTATAATATTTAAAATTGTGTTTAACAAAAATCCTATCGTAGCAATTATCTTAGTCTCATACATAAATTTAAATTTTTTGTTGCAAACTTCTCGAGGGCCAAGGATGCTATAAATGCTAATTAACTGACATAATTCTATACATTAAAATAACCAAGGACTCTGTCTTACGACTGACATAGTTTCTGGACGGTATTGGAACAAGGGAGCTGGTTCCTTTAAAAACCCCAATAATTGCCTTTAAATACACCACTCATCTGGGTATTTAAATTCTCGGTTTCCTACCCGTGGTGGGTATTTAATTTAGAATCGAGGCGTATTTTTACCTTTTTTTAATGGGAAGTTTTAAGCGGTAAAAATAATTTCTAGTTCATAAAATTTAGCCAATTTTTTGACCAATTATTGCACAACAATGAAGTGATTTTATAATTAATATTAACGAATTACAAAAATTATTAATTTAAATTATTAAAAATATGTAAATATATATGTAAAATGATAGAATCTTCGACAATATGATATAAATCCATTGTATATTAACTTGTATAGTTCATATTTTATAAACTAATAATGATTAATATAGTTTGAAGGAGTAACATTTTAGATATGCCATAAATTGTTGCTGGCTAATTTTCAATTTTAACATATTCAACGATAATATGCAGGAATTTGTAGTAATTTCAAAATGGAATGTATGGAATAGGTAAAGACATCAATGAAGATTTATTATGATGAAAGAGAGTATTTATTAATTTAAAAAATTAATAACAATTAAAAATTGTTTATTTATAATTTATCACCAAGAGTTTTTACTATATGCTATATTTTTGAAAATAGTGGTACAGTAGGTGTTCAAAAAATATTTTTAGGAAAAAATCATGAAAAAATACTATTTGTTGTGAAATATTTGTTGAATTGCCGGGAAAACAATGGAAACTCCACTTTCTCCTTCATGAACCCAGAGGAGGAACCCAACCTGCATATTCCCCTTCCCGGACGCCCGGCGGGCGGCAACAGCCTCGACTGCAGCTTGACGTCACCATTCACTCCCTACTAAACTTCCCTTCCTCCTCTGCCCATCACACCCAGCGTGTCACAGTACACATTGTTAGAATGTACAGGGGTTACAGTAAATCATGCAATGAACACAATCACTAACCTCTATTCAAAGAAAAGAATCACACTAAAAAAAATACATCTAAGGAAGGATTATCCACGTAGAATTGAAGAAAAACATGTGCATTTCACATAGTTTCCCAGGCAATTGAAATGCAAAAATATAAAATTGAAAACTATTGTATAAGTTTATTGCATGAATTATTACGGAAAAGGCCGTCACTCCTGCCATCCCCACCCATGTTTTTGTTATAGCCCTGCGCTAAAACTGATTTTACCACTATTTTCCCTCTTTTCTCTACTTCACGCATATCAGTATCATGGAATGTACTTACCACTGTCACATCTCTTTTGTCCTTCCCATTTATGATCTTACCACGAAATGCCACAGAAATTTCTCCTTTCTTCAGTTTTGCAAATTTCACGGATTGGGGAAACTCCTTTCTGCTGGAAACCGTTGTTCCGACTACGTCAGTTTTACTTTCAGCTAGTTTGTCCACCAATCTAGAGCTAGTGTACCAAATATCTAGGTACAAAGTATGTCCCTTTCCCAAAAGGGCATCTGCTAAGTCAAAAATGATACAGGCACTAATATTCTCCGCTTCATATCTCTCACTGTACATAGGGTCCTTTCCCGTGCAGAAATAAAAATTCCATATATAGCCCGAATTACTTTCGCATACAATAAAAACTTTTACACCATATTTATTCTGCATTGAGAGTATATACTGTTTACAGGAAATACGACCTTTCCACATAAGTAGAGGTTCATCTACGACCAATATCCTGGTCAGGAGAGTAAACGATTGCAAATTTATCTCTAAAAAATTGCAAAACTGGGTCTATTTTGAAAATTTTCCTATCGCTAACATTAGCATTGAACGTGCTGTTATCCGCAAAATGTAGAAACTTTAGCAAAAGATGAAATCTATTTTCACTGAATACTTTTGAAAATAAATTAGTTGCTACGCTATCTCGTTTGCTGAAATAAATTCCATAATCTGGTTTCACAAATAGTTCGTAACACTCTAGAAAGCTTTCCCGATCCTCAATTTTCGAGTCGTCTTACCTTCAAACCATCAAACTCGAACTTCTCTCTCACTTCTTCATTATAACTCAAAACTTTGGGGTAACCAGATTGATTTATTATCTATTCCTCCTCCAGGACATCTTCTCCCTCCTATTGTCTCGCTGTCACTGACATCAGTATTGTCGTATTCATCGCTGGAACCACTTTCTTCATCACTCTCTTCTAAAAAAATGAACTATTTATTCCACTGTCGGTTAACTCCGTTTTCTTTAGCTTGTCGAAGCTATAATCAGAACCAAAACAAAATTATTTCAAATGAAATATTTTGTATACAATTACCGGAAATAACAACAAAACTGCAAAAATATTCCGCATGTTACTCGAGCAAAGGAAATCTCCAAAAACACCGACAACCGCTACTCCAACACTCAACGGATAACTGGGGACAACTCTACTGATTGAAGATTTTCAAAGCAGCTAATTATACATCTCTTATGTGTGAAACCTAGGAGATCACCCTTTGCGAAGGATTAGCAGGGTGGTTTCTTTCGGGTAAAAACCCGAGCGCAAGGGGTTTGCCGTCGGGAGTAATAACATGAACTATCCTCCCGTCTTGGTACCTCGGAACATAAAATGTTCCGAGGCCAGGAAAAACGCTGGCTTTGGGCGCAAGATATTTTAAAATAGCACATACTTCACTGAAATGAATGTTTGGGAACGAGAAAGCAAATATGTTTTCGTGACGACCTGAGAATAAGAAAAGCGAACGAAGAATCGTAGGGGCAAGGCGAATGCAACCTGCAACACAATTACAACGTTTCAGTACGAGACGTAGAGCTTCACAGAATAGGACGGTAGAACTCATCTAACGATGGAAGATTAAACTAAAAGGATGCCTCTAAGGCATGCAAAAGCTCTGCGGCGGAATATCACGGCATTACCTTTGCAAATTAACCGAAAATCGTCATGACGTATATATACGGCATACCCAGTACCGGAGCAACCGTCCATGACGTATATATACGTCATACCCAGGTGAGTGGTTAAAATTCGAAATTCCGACATATCTGGCAAAAATTCTAAAAATGTCTGGTAGACCGTTGCCATGGTTTCTCCACAGAGTCGAAGTTGGCAGATATGTTTTGAAACAGTACAAGTAAAAACACGAAATTTTTTAAAATTCGAATCCCAGAATCTCCTCCCTTTCCCCTTTCTCTTACTTAGCAAGGGTACCACGCTCACATCAAACCCCTGAGGCGTCCATCGTTTCCTTCGCCACAAGTTTTCCCCTTTTTCTTGAATTATCCCTTCGTCCTTTCTTATCTCACCCTTCAAGGGTCTCCAGGCGAGTTTCTCCCTTCCTTCCTATCTTATATTGCAATCTTACTTCAATTAAAATATTTTTAGAGCTTCAGGTTTTGGTTTATCATTTACAACTTTGCTTTTGATACATGCATTCGGCTCTTCCGTTTTTGGCGTGATCTCCTTGGAGACGAAGGAAGAAAGCAGATGCACTTTTGGCGGGATTTCCGAGCCAAGTGCTAATTTTAGAAAGATATCAACCCAACATAAAATATATTTTATCAACCTTATACTAAAATTGTCCAAGGAGCTGTGTGAAATTCGAAGAAATAGTTGCCATTTTATTTTCATTACCACGTGAATTATTTTTTATTTAAATGTGCTTGATTGAGTTTGAATCCTGAAAATTCTCAATACTTTTGTAAATAATATTTTTATCACTTAACTTTATCTTCTGTAAGTCATTTTATATCGAGAAAGGAATAAGCTAATGAGGATTAAAGTTTGCGACATCGTTCTGTTTAGCTTGGGCATATTAAGGGGCATCAGAGGTGGTTTGCTACAGGATTAGGTTACTTACCAAGTAAAAACTAAAGATATCCATGGTCTTGAAACAAATTTTCGTTTTTATTTCAATTAATTCCCTGATCAGTATAGCCTACCCTAGATCCATCAGACTGCCGTAGAATGCCAATAGATGTCCAAAATGTCTATGTTATTATTTCCCTGTCTCATTTTTCAACTCTCTGGAACCTAACCATATGTTCTCCAAATAATTTGTTTCCTTTTCAATTTTCACACTTTCTTGTATCCATTCCAACTGAACCAAATAATAAAAAAATAGTTATCTTCTCTTATAGAAACTATGCTTTCCAATTACTCAGTCATTATTAATTTATAAATACTTTTTTGATAGTGATTTTAACACTTATTATAGTCGTTAGTATATTATTTCCGTAAGATATCCACTATTAATAACTTTTTTATTATTTTTTATAAAAATAGTTGTTTCACATAAAAAATTCTTTCAGATGAAGATTAGCTGATGAATTCGCTGTAAAATGAAATATGTTTTAACGTAAAAAATAATTTTTTGACCTTCACGTATCTTTCCTTACAAAAAAATAGTAAGTTATCTCCTCTTAGAGGAAATAGCTCTGAGATAAATCAAAGAAATTTAATTTATCTATGTGATATCAAAATGCAATGAAATGTTTGCCTTTGGGTAATAAATATTGCAGAAAAGGGCCCGGTACATCACAAAGTTTCGTCCTGTTCAAATAGGGGAATTGATAACTCATTCTTCAACTGAAAGCTAATTCATTACAACTCCAGCCTGCTATATGAGCACAATTTTTTATATTTAGTTTCTCTATTTACGGATGATACTTGTTCTATTCCACTATGGTCCAATTATTTTCAGCAACATTTCACTGGGATTTAATAAACCAATGGTATGGTTAAACCTTAGTATTTAGTTTAGGCCCTCATAATTCTTATTCATGGAGATGCATCATATCTATTTCTGTTCTGAAAATTGTTACATTTTGATGTCTAAGGCCTTAAAGAGGCTCTTCAATTATTCCATGACGATGGAAGAAATCTACTTCAAAGAACACACTCTTCAACATCTAACAGTCAACGATGCTTTGCAATAACAGAAGTGTAAAAATCATTTTACTCTAAGCAAAAAAGAGCCTTTTGCGGGACTTGAAAGATGTAGTTCCTGAAATCTCTGGCAGCTAAAAGCCCAAGCTGAAGATCAACTCAGCATTAAACTCGTTCTTATTTCACTGAGTGAAGATTTTGAAATTGGTGATAAAAAAGCCCTTAAAATAAGGCATGTGCTATTGATTTTACTATTTCCTGGTAGGTTTTAGCTATGTACTTGAATTTTTAACATATTTCAATTTTCTAGCTAACCTACATATGGCATGCATAGCTGACACACATGACATTACAATTTATCTATGTTGCATCATACATTTATTTATTTCAAAGTCTCCAAAAACGGTGCAAAGGCTTCTTCTTTCAAGACATTGGTCGACAAGCAAACAAATAAATAGAAATTTTCACAAAATATACCCTACAAAATGTAAAACATAACAGATAAATAGAAAAATACGTAGGAGAGTTAGATTGGGATTTGAGGACAAGGAGATGGGATAGATGGAGTCAACTCGGCAATATGATTTCTGAGGACTGATTTGAAAACGGAGGGTGTGGAGAGGAGAGGTCAAGGGAGGGTAACTGCGAGGTTAGGGAGTTGAAAGTTTTCGGGATACGGTAGAATAGGGAGCGCTGGGACATTGAGAGTCTGAATTTGGGAATGTCAAGAAGGGAGTTATTGCGCAGGGAACGAGGAGGAACATGAAGAGGAAAGAGAGGAAGAAGGCAGTTGGTGCGGAGAGAGCCACTCCAAATGCTATGGAGGAACTTCATGTCGCATAGTACATGACGGAGACAGAGGTTTGGGATTGAAAGGGAAGAAAGGATGTATTCTTTTGATAAGTTTCTCGGGGAAGGGATTCTATAGCGGGCAATGGCGAGAAAGATGTTAATAGGGCGATTGAGCGTATTCAAGGCTGTGGAGCAAGCGGTCGACCAATTTGGAGCACAGTGTTTTAAAATAGGAAGGACACAACCAAAAAATACTGTCCGGAGAGCATAAGGATCCTGAATGTCCGTGTGGCGGTACAAACGGCCGACGACTGACATCGCCTTCCTGGTAGTCTTATTTATGTGATCGCGAAAGGTAAGTTGAGAGTCGAAGACTACCCCTAAGTCACAGTGGGAATTGACACATGGGATAGGGTATAGTAATACTTAAGAGGTTTGCGCTTCAGTGAAAAGGTCTGTAGAGCTGAGTTCGAGGCGTTAATATGAAGCTGACAGATGGAGCGCCAGGCGTGGACGGAGTAGAGGGCGGATTGTAAGGAACTGTCATAACCAAGGGTCTGACACTCGCATTACCCCAATGGATATACATTTCACACAGAGCACTCTAGTGGTCAGGCGCTAACTATCAGCGCAACAGCGCGACAGGTATACTCTTTAATTGAATATCTTGCAGATTTAAGTGGGAAATCACCTATTCATTTCCCATGGGAAACTTAAAAACGTAATTGAAAATTAACTCTGAATCCTGAAAAATTCTGGAACCAGATTAGAGCGTGATAATGCCGTCCAGTCCTTCTCTTGGCGTTTTCGCAGTGTACTTTCCAGGCCACCTTATTTGTTTACTTACGGTTGCGATGGCGATGTCTCGTGTGGTCCCAGGCGTATTTTAAATGTACGATGATAAATGTCTTACAACAAAAGGAATAATTACAGCGTTTTTTCACAAAAATTAAAAGATTTCTGGCAAAAACATACGATCTTTATCTTTTTCACGCATACTTATTTTTCCATTTGCGCCTGAAACAATTGGCGCTAGTAGTAATCCATACGAGATATCGCAATTCCGTCAGACCCTTGGTCATGACAATGTATTTGTGTGCATCATTCATGACGTAACAATGTATATCTATGTAGCAGAAGTGCAGATATCTCTTTATCTCTTCAAGTAAGTGCGGTTGAAACCTTTCTCCCAGGGGAGCAATGTAGAGCTGGTTGTATGAAGACCCTGTCTGTGTCTTCAATACGCCAAGTTTACACCGGGTCTTTTCTTTCATTTCAACTTTTTCTCTTCTGCTATCGCTCTCCCTCACCCCTCGTTCACGTGAGCAGTAATGCACAGATTTACATTTTTCCTTCGCAGTAACGTGTATATGGTTTTTTGCTCTCAAGTGGGCTGTGCGATTTTTACGGCAATGACTTCCGACTTAGATGAGGTACGACTTCCTTGGAGGAGATAATATTTACTTCAGGGAGTTTCCTCAACTCCACGTGGCGTGAAGAGGAAACTTAAAAAGTTCACCCCACCGTCCATTGGATGGAATTTAAGGATCGCGGATCCCCCCGGTACTCATCTCTCCTTCTCTCAACTCGCCTCGCTCTTCTTAGCTAAGAATTTCCATGCTTTTTTTCGTAGATTTTCTCAGTTGATTTTAATTTTGGTAGGCTTATTTTGGATTTCTTCGATTAAACTAAACGTTTTTAGCAACAGTTTCGCCGTGCTATTCTGCTAGCTTCGTCAGGCATTCTAAATCAGCAATGAAAAATAAATAAACAAACTTAAGCGGTTATTATGCACAGCATGATCAATTTATTCTTTAGTTTTTCAAAAGTCTTTTCCACGCACAAGGAATTTCTTAGCCATCTTCTCTGTTTAGGTTGTTAGGTCTTCTTTTCTATTTCAATGGCTTCCCTGATGATCCGTGGATAGTAGCTAATTTACTTCCTTATACGTGGAAAAGACTTTTGAAAAACTAAAGTATTAATTAATCATGCTGTACGTATAATAACCGCTTAAGTTTTTAAATTTATTATTCATTGTTGATTTAGAATGCCTGACGAAGCCGGCAGAATAGCACGGCAAAACTGTTGCTAAAAAAGTTTAGTTTAATTGCAGGAATATCCAAAAGAAACTTACCAAAATTTCCATGGTTGCTTTCTACGCCTTATTCTGAGCAAAAGACGAAAGTAAGCGGCCTCCTGGAATTTAGTGCTCAGAACCTGAATGGTTTTATAAATCTCAGGACATTGGATCACCGCCAAAGACCTGATTCTCGGTCAGTTTTTTTCAGTTGAAATTCGAATGAAGTTCCGAGGTTTCTTGTACTAATCCTGTTTCACGAAGTGCAATGAACTCTGCTACCGTTCCCCGTCTAATCAATTTGTAAGGGAGGATTTAACCTCCGCTGAGGGATGGAATGGTTTGTAAAGTGCCATATTTCATCATGTAGAAGTCAGTTCAGACCGCAATCCGCATTCCGCTGACCACAATGCTTCGTGAAGCTCTGTAAAATTGAGTTGATACTTAACAATTGCGCTATCCTCTTGCAGATTGGAATGAACTTCTCAGCCTCACGTATTTTTATTGGCCAAACCAGTTTCGGGGTTGAATATTTTTCCTAAATTTTTCCGCAACATGTTATTTTTAAGTGGCTCCCTTTTATCTCTATCATTGCATGAAACAGATCTCTTTTCTAAACCTCGCTTCTTTATTCAATTGAATCTGTACAACTTATCAATACCCTTATATTTCCAATCGCCATGTGTATTTCCTAAAAACTATTGGAGTCTAGTGGTGAATGAATGAGTTGCTCTTCGTGAAATTAGCTCGAAAAAAACGTGTGATTCTTTTTAGCTTCTTTAGCACCATAGAGATACGTCCAAGTATCTTGGTGATGTTACGCACTCAAGTAATGGCAAAGCTACGTGGTAATGAATAAGTTTTTAATATCATAGAATTCTGATTGATCCTTTATTTAATACTAGAGAAGGTACCCATTGAATGTCAACGGGAAGGAAAAACATCAACACTAATACATTGTAATAAACCATTCATATCTTATTTGGTGACTATTAAAGTGGATTATTACAGTAGATTATAAAATCCGGATAATACCGGATATGATTAAAGTGTCCATATCTCGTGTTGCCTGGAATCCGTGAATATAGCGTTGTATCCCGTTTGGCCCACAATGTTCCAGCTTCCAAAAATATTATTACAGCGCGCTTTAAAGAAATTGATCCGGAGTCTCATCTCCCAGACTCCTTCCCCGTATCTTCTCCATCCGTCTTTTTTTTTGTCCCGGCTTGCCACATATCACATTTCACCCCCCACCATTCCTTCCCTTCACGCCTTCCCCCCTCTTTCTCTTTACTTCTATTTTTTCTCCACTCCACGGAATCCACCGTTCGTTCAAATTTTTTTCCCCTGTCCTTGCTCCTACGTCTCTTCTTACCGCATCTTCACCAATCGCCTCCTCTTCCTCTTTGCGCCATTCTACTACTTCCCCCTTGACACTTCCTTCACTCCTCTCACTCTGCTCTCACTGCCCTCTCCCACAAAACAAAAGAAGCCTTTCCAAAACTTTCAGTTCAGTACGAGCAAGATGTCTAGAAATTAGTGGTCATGTACCGGGATTTGATAAAGGGGAACTGGACATTCATTCATGTCGATGAAACCTATGTCTGCAACACGAATTCACCGCAATTTTCTCTCTCTTCTCCTTTAAAATTTTTATGCTGGCCATCGTATTTGTAGCAACCCAGATTTCCTCGACAAATTCCTCACCAACCTTCATCAATCCCTTCTTAAGCGCGGTTACCCAGAATCCCTCCTTCATCAAAAAATTAAAAAAACTCAGAAAAATTTCGGCTCCACCAAACCTCCTCCCACCAAAGACTCCCACATCCTCTCCATTTGTACCACCTATTTCCCAGGTCTACAGTCCCTTAATTCCATCTTGAAAGACCTCTATCCCATCCTTAAAAACCACGTTTCCACCGCGAAAAATTTCTCTAAGCCCCCCTCAATCACCTATAGGCGGCCGGCTAACTTGTCCGATATCTTCAAATCCTACAAGCCTCTCTCCAAAACCCCTGTTGCTTCCAAACCCACTCCCTCCCCCTGTAATCGTGCTAGATGCAAACTATGTCCTATCTTTACCACACCCCCTCCTCCCAACGCCTCCATCCCCTCACCCTCCCCCCTCCTCTTGCATCACCAGCAATGTGGTCTACCACTTGCAATGCAAACTCTGCCCAGCTTTCTATATTGGTAAATCCTCGACTCCCCTCAATATACGTATTAATAATCACCGTGCTAATTGTAAAAATCCTTCCCAATCTGCTTCTCTTCCCGTTGCGATACACGCCTCCCTCCACAAAAAATCCTTCAACCACTGCTACAATGTTTCAGTTCTTTTTTCCCTCCCCCCAACTGCACCCCCCCTTGAACTGAAATCGGTGGAATTATCTTTTATTTGGCTGTATAAAGCATTTCAAACTCCGGGTATCAATGTCTTTCACTAAACTCCCTTCCCCTCTTCCCCCTCCATTCCCTTTCCTGCCTGCCCCTCCCTTTATTCCCCTCTTTCTCCTCCAATCTCTTCCCCGCCTGGCCCAACCTGCCCTCCCCTGCCTGCCCCTCCTCTCCTTTCTTCTTTCTTCCCTCCTTACCCATATCTGCATCCAGTACTCTCTCCAGTTCGGAAGAAGACAGTTGAATGCTGTCGAAAATTAAACAACCATACGTTTGAGTTTCTTTTGTTTGTGCCACTATGTTTTTACTTGCCACGCCTGTGACTCCTTATATATATATATATATATATATATATATATATATATATATATATTCTTTTGAAGTTTTCGCCAATTGACCACAAATATATAAATTAAAACTTACAGGAGGTAGGAGAAACAGATAACGATAAAGAATTTGTTCTTATGGGAACGTCTAAAGCTGACGAAGAACCAACCGGTCCGGTTCTCACAGATAGAAGGATACATACTGCATACTACTTCTATCTGTGAGGAAGGTTACTATGGTAACCGAAATATCAGAACGTATAGGGTGAGTGTTCTTTTTTATGTGTCTATTTTTAATTCCGCCCTACTTGTGGCAAATTTAATCGAGATTATCACGTGTTTGATTTTTCCACACTATAGTTCAACGATTCAGTTGAGCCTGTCATTTTAGCTACGTTTTTGACTCACTAATGCCGGTCCTGTGGGCCGAGCGAAATTGAACCCAAGCCTGATTTTACGTTATAAAGTTAAGCTGTTGGATCAGCCGAATACCAGATTTTAATTTGAATCGAATTCTTATTTAGATCTAGGCTAATTAACCCACCTTTAACTTGAAAGTTATGAAAACAACTGTTGGAGGTACACTTCAACTCACTCATTCAGCCTACTGACTCCTCATTTTTGTATTCGGTTTTTGTCTCGAGCAATATAAAAAGGGCTAAAAACTCATTTTGATCTTGTCTCTAAGATGTGAAGCAGGCTCTTGGCTCTATGATTGAACCACTTATTCCTGGATCGAGTCTTAGTCTCTAATGCTTATTTAAGAGGAAGGCTGTAAAGAGATTATACAGCAGAGAGGAAGACTTTTCCTTTGTCCCGTTGACCGTGCATAGAGGGTTATTCATCTGACGAATTCATTAGTTATTGTAAATGATACAAAATCCTGTATCTATCTCGTTAGAGTATAGACAAAACAATTTTTCATCACCAGTCCGTGGTGAATTGATTAAGAAGTGGTCACTTTGACACCAGCCATGATTTTCCAAAGAAACCTGTCCAGTCCACAATAAACACCTTGAATGTCATCTTCTTCAATTATTATTATCGATGAGTTGGTTGCTTTAAACGTTTAAAGCTAATGCAAATATTGAATGTTTCTAAAGTAAGTTGAGCTGGAGGTTAGGATAAAATATATTGTTTTGCCTTTTGCTACATCACGGTATTTTGTTATATGGCTTTCTCCTGCCTTCTGCTTATGAGAGGACGTATCGAAACAATCGCACCGTGTATTTTTCTACCGCTTTGTATTGTTCTATTCTATTTGGATTATTCTACCGCTACTCGAATCAATAAATTGGTGTCCAAATGGATAGGTTCTTAAAATGCCTGAATGAATGCTAGAATATCTAGGGGAACTCATGGACGCCTTCTGTGATAATGTCAGCTGTGAATTCCCGTTTTTCTCGATTTATACTTGAGTGGCCGCACGAAATTTCATCGTCTCACATCACTGGACAATCGTGCGATCATAAGCGTGTCTTCTGTGTTGGTTGTGTTGGTATCGTTAAATTATTACCTTAATTTATATCAGCGTTCCTATATATGTAGCGAATCGCGTTATGCGTTCTGATTTTTGTTTCCTTAATATGTGAGGACACAAAACTGATTAGTTGAAGGCGTAAAATATTCAGTTAAAAAGCAAATTGATATAATTGATGGGTAAGGATGGAAATATTTTCAATACATGGCAATACTACTTTAATTTTTTCTAATTCTATGAATAAAAAACTCGTTCATTATATGTATTTTTGGTGATACGTGTCTGAAAATGAAACGATACATTGGCAGTGTTAATTATTCATGTTAATTCTTTAGCGTTTGCCTGTGACTTTTAAGATGCGATTTGATAAAAACGAAAATTTATTGCGTTTGACTAATCGTTGGTAAACCACCACTGATGCTCAAATAAGCTGACATTCTGGTCAACATAACACAGCAGAAATGAAATGTTCAAGGTAAATCAACACCTAAAGAATTTAAGCCTTAACAGGATTTTCCTGAGGTTTATTATTGCTTGTGGTGAACTGTGAAACTTTGCCCTTTGGTTGATTCATTTAGTTCATCTCAAATCAGTATCTCAATAACCCAAGTGTATAGTAATGAAATATTCCACGAAAATATTTCCTAGTTCATGAATCCCAATGTGTGTGAAGTTATTTATAACTGCTGCAAATACGGCAACAAAATACGTAGAAATTGCCAGAAGAATTTTTTTTCTCGTGGCAATTTCTGCGCACCTATCCCAATTTGCATTTTTCTTGGTTTTTCGCTAAATTTGCGAAAGTGATTTCAGTCTCCAAAAGTGATCATGAAATCGTGCTGGTGTAGGCACAATGCATTTATTACTTGTTAATGGCGTTTCTGGTGGCCCCTTATAGCGAATTTTTTTCTTCTCAAGGTGAAGCTCGTCGAGTTGACGTAAAACTGTGAGGCTTTTTTTAGGAGCTTATAGCGTTCTCTCAGAAAGTGCAGAAATAATTGGCTGTTAAGTGTTGCCCTTCATTGAGATTTTAAACCTATTTTTTTCTGATAGTCGCATAAAAAATTTATTACAGCGTCTAAATTTGGGATAATTATTTTTAATAGTCTCTTGGTTACTTTCTTGTCTACTTACAACCGTAGTGAAATCTTGAATAATTATAATCATCACGGATTTGTGAATACAAAGGCATCACAGACTTTTACGCTTGGTACTTACCTATTGGCACTTTGCACTGTTTTTTCCTTTCATCAACATTCATTGTTCAATACTGGATTTTTTCTGTGATCGCTCTACTTTTGTCTGTATCCTTAAATCTCAAAGCTTTCACTTTTATAGGAAAAAACAGGTTTCTCATTTCGTGGTGTAATCTTTGACCCATAATAACGTAGTTTTCTTCGTGTAATTTGTGTATGTTAGGATGACAAGTGGTAGAGAGAATAAAAAAGTTTCAAAAAGGAGAAGCGTTGATACTTTTATAAAAAAATGTTAGGGTTGTGGTGTGATAAGGTGCAAACAATATTGTTCATTTAGGTGCCAATTTCATCATTTTAGGAGTGGCCTAGGAAAATAAACTATGGCATACATGTGTCATAATGATGTTCCTTTGGAGTCATACATTAACCGCCGGGATACATACCATTCATCGTATGAGGCTTATTTCTATTATAAATCTCTTGTACTCTTCGTTCAAATGTTGGTGAAATCGTTGTTCGTGTAAAGTTTTTATAAAATGGATGCACGAGCGATATTTACTCCCGTCCTCCTCTACCTAGATAATATATATAAAATTTAAGCCACGAAGTGTGAAACAGTTAATTACAGAGGGGAAAAGATTTACAGCGTTGAGATAACAGCGTAATTATTACACGAATTCTTTGGAAAATCAATATTTAATGGTGTTTACACGTAGTAAAATTCCTGAGCACTATGTGGTGATGGAATTTATCAAAAATCTGAATCTGCACATATGAATACTATGACACACGTATGATTGCTCTGCCTTGATATTTTCTAGGTTCATACAAATTTGTTCGCAATATTGAATAGCATCGGAGCAGTTGACTCTTTCAAATTTAGCATTAAATCTGAATGATGCATCCGAGATTAGTGTGGAGAAGACATTTGGGCTCTATTTATGTTTTTCATTAACGTATTTTATTTAAGGAAGAGTGAAGGAAGGTTGTCTGCATCTAAGTTTTTTAAAGCATGACTTTTGGTTATATTAGATCATATACTCTTGCTCTCTGGTTTGCGAGCTGCTAAAATTAACTCAGTTATTGAAAACCATATAAAATCTAAAAACCAAGTCATTATTCTTATATTTAAATTGAAAAGAGATGGTAAAGATGTGTTGAAAACTAGTTTTTGGAATCAAGCGATGTGGTTTTCACTCAGTACTTGTTTATAACGTTCACAAAATGGTGTACCTACTTCTCGGAAAACAGTGCTTCATTTTTCTCTTTTTTAACGTCTTGTCCGTTAAAGAGATCAGATATTTAAAAAATATAAGACCCTAGAAAAGTTATACAGTGATATTCAGTCATGTATATACAAACTCCCATATGTCAGAACTATAGGTTAATGCATTCCAACTCATCGTGATCAGCGATATCAAAGCGCAAACTCCTTTTAAAGTTGAGACTAAATAGTTAGGAAAACAAAAATCTGTCTGTACTGATGTTGAGCAATAAATTACATGAAATTTTATTGTACGGTTCATGTGAAAGTTAGGTAACTCAGTACTTAATTGGTAAAAACTTATGATTTGACGATCGATAACGTCTGCAAGACGAGAATAATTTTTTATGCAGAATTCTGAGATGGATTAATCAGTGTAGAGAGAGATAAAGAGAGAGGAAGGGAGAGAGAATGCGACAGTAAAATAGTTTCGCTGCTTCTCTCTTTGAAAAGTGTCATATCACTTGGAATCCGAAATCTCATTTCGCTCGCAGCTCTGGAGTCATAAAACGGGCAACTCCCCTGGCGCTATCCCCTGGAGAGAACGGGCGAGGTAAAAGAGGGGTGCGCCAAAGTATTATGGGGACTCCGGGTGAACATTTTTGAGTAAAGTCGTGAAACGAGCAAGCATCACTTCGACTACGACGCCTGTGTTATTTCTTCTCCACGAGGCAATAGCTCCCGTGATCGCACAGATTAAGGTCAAATAGTCTTCCCATCCCCTCTCCAAGCTATTTTGATTGCAATGCAGTACCCGAGGTTCAAAGGAAAGGTTATATTTTGCATATAAATAAATTATCATTTATAATTCTTTCATTTTCAGTATCATGAGCAGTCATTAATCCGAAGATTGGTTTACTGCACAGCTTTCCACCCCTCTCTCCCACCACCCTTCATTCCGACATAGTTCTCCACTTTGACGTCCTTCGTAGTTGACCTGATTCAATCCATTCTTTATAGTCTCTGTAATTATTTTGCCATTCATTTCCTCTTCCTGCATTTTTCCTATTGGTTGCTGTCGCTAAATGTGCCCAAGAAAGTTCATTTCTACTTATTTTCAGATTTTACATTTTACTTATTATCTCCCCAACTTTTCGTATGACTTCTTCGTTTGTGATTCTATCAGTCCATTTGATCTTCACCATAACTCAATAGTATCACGTTTCCATTCTCTTTTTTGTTGTAGCTGTTTCTGTCCATCCTTCACCGCTATGTAAAATCATGCTCCAAAATTATATGTACTACTGTAAGTGCTTCATTGTTTCCAGGTTTGTGTTGCTTGCAGTAAATTTATTTTTTTTTAACTTCATTGCAACAAGAATCATTTTTCGTGACTGCAATAGTGTTATGCTACAATTAGCATTTGGCAGTGGTACAGTGGCTAAGATTTAAAGGATAGTTTTCGTGTGGTTAACATTTTATTAACTATTGCATGTATTGAGAAACGTTTTATCTACGTTTTCTTTGAAGTAGTCAATATTAGAGTCTTACCTTACTCTAGTAGACAGTCGAGAGTTTTCTACAGCATTGTTATCTTACTCGAGCAGATTTTACGTTATTCTTTTCGTATTTGCAATTGAAGATAGTGTAACGATTGTGGAATGCGCTATTTTTATATCAATCAAACATTTTTACCCAAGTACGCATGGCTTAAAAATAAAATGTAGAGTAACTTATTGAGAAATTTTCAAATATGAACCACCATTATGGTAAAATACTAAATATTAAGCAGATGATAGATAGTAAGGTATTCGTCCCAAACGCCATGAATGGCATTTATTTTTTACACTGCGCGGACTGCACGGAAAAAAGGAGTGTTATGATTTCAGAACCTCTGTATGTATGAATGTTTGCTAATACTACCATAACAACTCAACGGCCCAAGCGATTTTGATGCATGACCCCTCATTACAATCCTTACGTCACCGCGAGTGTCATAGATTATATATATTACAGGAAGTTTACTTGCGGTTCTGACCGAAAATGGTATGTTTGCATGTTAATTCCGCCGTAGCAGCCCAACGGCTATAAATATTTTGATGTATGATCCCTCGTTGAAGAACTAAATCGAATCAGAAATTTGTAAATTCAGATTGGTGCCTTTTTCTTAAAAAAAGAAGATTTTAAAAATTAAGTTTAATTTTATTGGGTAAAATAATTAAAATTTTGCAGACGATTGATGAGAAGATATTTGTACCAAACGCCTTGAATGATATTTATTATTTTTTTCTAAAGTTTCCGTTGGGTGTATAATGGTTTTGTGTATTATTATTATTATGCCCAGTCTCTGTTTAAATGTGAGAGACTGGGCACTCGTCTCTCGCGCAATCAGTCTCACAACTCAACCGGTCACGGAACGCACCCACGCGCTTAGTGTGTCCCATTTATCGTGTGTCATTTCTAACCTAAAATTTCAGTCAGTTTCTTTCACGCCACTTGGATGAAATTTGATACCTGGGTAGAAAAAAGATCATGAGTTTTGTTGAATGCAAACTATATTTTGTAAATACGAACTTTTGACCCCATGAATAGGGTCCAACCAAAAATACAAATTTCGCCTAGTGGGCTAACAATGTTAAATTATTCGAAATACAAAAAAGACGGAATTTCTTAGCATAAATCTCAATCTTTAGGTTTTTGGGCACGAAAAAACACGATGGAAGAACTGTCAACTTCAAAAATTCAGCCGTGACCCCTGAAAGGGCATAGTCAAAAGTCACGGGAATGACAAAAAACAAATTTCCTCTACAAACGTGTCGAATCACAGGTTTTAAAAGGTTCCAAGATCAATGGTAAGGTCTTCAGATCCTAATTGTCATCCCTTGACCTTCAAGGGTCACTCAGGGGTCACTGGGGTGACAAATGGTGAATCGGGGCAGCAA
This sequence comes from Pyrrhosoma nymphula, assembly GCA_963573305.1. Classification (NCBI taxonomy): domain Eukaryota; kingdom Metazoa; phylum Arthropoda; class Insecta; order Odonata; family Coenagrionidae; genus Pyrrhosoma; species Pyrrhosoma nymphula. The sequence goes on along the minus strand of OY754330.1, from coordinate 18,075,283 downwards.
GCATATCAAATCATAGATTTACCACGTATACCCAAAGCCAATTATTCCAATTATTATTTAAAATATTTACCCGCGTCCTTGGAAGGTTGCTCCACCTGAAATTCAAATTACTTCATCTACATCTACATACTACCCCGCAAGCCGCCACATTAGGCGTTTGGCGGGGGGTGTTGAGACACCAGCCGTTTAAATATAAAACGGAAACGCTCTAATGAAATTACGCCAATCATTTAATAAAGTCCCTTATTGTTCGGGGGAAAAACGAATTCCCGTACCTATCCGTTCGGCAAAATATCTCTCTTAATTTATCGTTTCAGTCGGACCTGGAAATATAGTGGGGTTCTAATATGATGTACTCCGTGTCGCTCTGAAATATATCTATTCTCAATCGCTCAAGTAATCAAAGCCTAGCGCGCAGCCTCCGAGTCTCTAGCGGCTCCCAGCCTAATTCGTTTAACATTTGTGTAACACTGTCTGTACGCCCGTAGCAGTTTTTGACGAATCGTACAGCTTTCCTTTGTATTTTATTAAGTTCCCGGTTTAAGTCTTTCTGCACCGGATCTCATATGCTCGCTGCATATTCAAGGTGTGGCCGAAAAAGTGCGAAATAGCACCTCTCTTTTACTTTTTCATCCTTAAATTTGTGGCACATTCATCCGAATACTTGTGGCACATTCCCTCACCGAATACACCTTGAAACAGTGCTTTCGCCCCATTGGCCCATTTATTTATGGGGCCAGCCCCTTTAATCTCGTACCATCCCTGCCCCCCCTTTCACCACCTACTCTTCTCACCAATCGTCTCATCACGAGGAGAATGCGTCGCTCCTCTCCCCCTCGCCCCCAAGAGTGAGTTGACTCCCCCAAGCCACTACCCTCGGGGTCCCTCCCCTTCGCCCGGCCCGCAAGACTTTGGCTCATCAGAGAACCTTTCATCCGTAGCGTCGCGTACTCCGCGGACCACACCACCCACCCCTTAACGCACGTGTGTGTTTTTGTGTATGTGGGATGTGTCTTTCGTGGGAGTTGGCAGGGGGTGGCAATAGTGTGTGTTGGCAAGAAGGGAAGACTTCGCAGGGGGTGTTGGGGGAGGAGGGTTTTAGGGATTCTTTGCCGAGAATGGGGTGAAGGCTTTTTGGAGATGTTGGCGGGAGTTTCTGTTGGGTGAGGGGTGAGTTGGGTGGCGTTGTGAGGTTTGCGGGGGTTGGCGGAAGGGGTAGGGAAGATTGCAGCGCCCCCGAACGGCTGGCGGGTGGAAATCAAGCGGCAGAAACCGCCACCACCCTCATCCTCCCTCCCCCACACCCGGCGTCTCTCTGTCTCTTCTCAACTTCCCCGTGTCGAAGGGAACACCCGGAGGGGGTGTGTGGCGTTTCAGGGGTGAAAAGGGGTGGTTGGGAGGGATGCTGGGGGGTTGTGGCGTCGAGTGTGGTGTCGGTGGTGCAGGCCTCTTTTGGGGACCGGTCGTGGTGCGGCAGGATCAAAGGAACGCTGGGGCTTAGGCGAGTAATTTAGACTTGGGGGTGTGGGGAAGGGGAAGGGTGGTGGAGATGGATGTTCTAGTCAGGGGAGAGAGGGTTGGGTGCTTGAGGTGAAAAGACAAATAGAGGACGAAGGGAGGAAGTCTCGAAATGACGGCCTCGTCCTCTCATCCCGTCTCCCCTTCATTGGTGGGCGAAATTGAGATCACCGGATATCCACCTTCACATTCCTCCTAATACGCTCCCATCTAGCAGAAGCGGCGGATCCGTCGAATGAATATCATGAACAAATTAGCTCGTGACGCGTTTCGGTTGCATCACGACACCGAGGAGTAATTAATGGATCGTCGTCTTTGGCGTGGTTCATTGCGCCGTTTTAATATGCGTGGACAATCATCGGAGAGTCATTATGTTCAAATGATTACGGGGGGAAAGAGATTGGACTTAACCTAATATTGAAAAAAAAATAAGGAGTACGTCAAGGCATACTCTGCCTTTCACTCGAGCGATCATTACTCCAAGTCAGACCAGTCCAATTTTAACAGCTTTGAAGAAAGCAATGCCGAGTTGATTCGACAATTTCTGTGATTCAAATGTGTCATGAGGGAATATAGTGTTTGAAAATTTAAAAAAAAGTGCAGATTTATGCAGAAATGAATACATCATGGAATATTAAGAAAGTCTATAATGAGTTATACATTTTCATCATTTTTACTGTGTTTATACCTAAGTGCGGTAATGATATTTTTATGTCTCTGTTTGAGATGATAACGATTTTATTCAAACTTGCTGTGTTTCAGATTTAAAGTCACCCAAAAAAACTCAACGTTCAGTTTTACCTACAAGTAAAAACTCGCAATTTTATCAAGCAATGATTTGGTTAGTTACTGCTGTTGAAAATTTAAAAAAATCTTTGAATATCAATGGGTTATAGTTTTCATTTTATTCCTAAAAAAAGTAAAGCTAGACTGTAGGCTATGCCTCTTCTTTTCCAATCTACCTGCAAGAATATTTTCATGGTGTTGTAATGTTTTTATTTGCAAATTCAGCTTAAATCAGTGGGGTTTATCCTTTCTTAAAGTCTTGTTTGCTCTTCGGCATACATTTGAAACCCCTTGACGATTGCTTTTTAATTTCCATGTAATTAATCCGTTATATCCCATATTATTTCAGGAGCTATTCGTTGGTTTCAATGAGCTGGGGTTATCGGAATAAACATATATTTTTGATAACTGTATGTTATATATTTCGGAATAATTATATGTTTAGCGATGATGGATTAATCTCAGCATTCAGTATAGTTCAGTGAAGTCATGAGAAATAGAAGAAAGTTGGGAGAGCAACTACTATGTCATGTGAGACGGCGGTATTTTCCAATCTGTGCTAAACGAGGAAACTAGATTCGATGTTGTCGAGGGTTTGCATTAACCCTTTATAGATAAAAATTACGAGTTGTTAGAAAACTGTAATTTTATAAATAGTGTGTGCTCAAAATGCATTGAATAAGACAGACTAATGGCCTTTTCGTTTGATAATTACCTATCTTTGTGGTTTACAGCTACGGGTGTACAGACAGCGTTACACAGCTGTTAAATGGATTATGCTGGGAGCCGCTAGAGACTCAGGAGGCTGCGCGCTAGGCTTAGATTGCTTGAGCAATTGAGAATAGATATCTTTCAGAGTGACACGGAGAACATCATATTAGAACCCCACTATATTTCCAGGTCCGACAGAAACGATAAACTAAAAGAGAGATATTTTGCCGAACGGATATTTATGGGAATTCGTTTTTCCCCCGAACAATAAGGGACTTTAATAAATGCTAGGCGTTATTTCATTCGAGCGTTTCCTTTTTATATGTAAACGGCTGGTGTCCTAACACATTGAGGCGGCTTGCGGGGTAGTATGTAGATGTAGATGTAACTGTGGTGTTCCCTGTAGGAACTGGTCTCCATTAAGAAGCTTGTCATCTTGAAGTGTGAAGTGGTTACTCCTGGGACCGCATTTACAGTAGGTAGTTAAAGAATAAGATTTTTTCATTATTTTTACATTATTTTATTGATAAGTTCATTAAAACTTTTTCAAATATCGTTGCCTAAAACATAACGGTGTTTCGAATATTAATGTAAAACGAAAAGTACTGGTATTTAGCCAAAATTAATTATTATTTATAAGGAAATGGTGCAAAGAACTCAACACAGCTCAGTTTTTCATTTTTTGCATGGATATTGTGTTCTTTCAACACTTTTTATTTGTCCCTTAGCTTCCTCAGCACCTTTTTGATCCCTGATTAGGAACTTGGGCACCCACATTTGTTAGGCGTGTTGCATTTCCTGTCGTTCATCGCCCTTTGCTGCTCATTTTTTTGTGCGTTTTTCCTATTGGCATGGAGCCGCGATGAAGCCTGCTGGAATAATTTCCATTCCTTTCAATGGCAAGGCTAGACTTCAACTCAAGAATACTCATTACTGCTTCCTTTTAATGCGTCCTAGTCATGACAATTTTTTATTTAACATAATTTTTTACAATTCATATTAATAAACATATCAAATGAAATCAATTGTAACTTTCTGCACTCAATATATTTTAACAAGTTTTCACATGGTTTCAGCCCCTAATGCCATTATCAAGGCATAACCTTGATAATGGCATTAGGTGCTGAAACCATGGTCGGTTACCTTGTAATTAACTTGTTAAAATATATTAAGTGTGGAAAACTATAATTGATTTCATTTTTATGGATGTTAATTATTTCCACAAAGTTCAGCCTGATACGCTGTTATATGCATGTTAAAAAAATAGTTCAAGTCACCTATTTGATTTCCGAGACAATAATAATAATATTCGTCTTTATTTTGAGCAAATTCGAATAAATGCAGAATTTCTTACAAATAACTTGTTTAGGTGGTTTGAGCGAGATAGTCCCCTAGTCATAATGGAGACCATATTCAAATATTATTTTTTGATTTCAGCGTCTTTAAGAAGTATGAAATAAATATTGTAATATTAATGGCACAAAAATATAGTTATTTATATGATCAAAATTTGCAGTAATTAAATAAATAAAGCTACATAAGTCTCTAACTTGACTCATTTTTTCCCGCCGTATAATTGAAAACCCTTCAAAACAGCAGGTTTTTTGCGATTATCTAAAACTTACTGTGGTGAGTAATAGATTACTTTTTTTATAAATAGTTGAGAAAACATGCATTCTACACACCGTTAGTTTTTTGACGGAATCTAGGTGCTAGAAGTTCCTAATTTGTTTAATATTCTCCTTTTGGAGCACACAGCCATAATGTATCCTATGTAAAACAGTTTATATTTTCAGGCAAATAGCTCGAAAAGTAGTTCGGCAACGGGTTGATATTTTGATAAAATTGGTAAGATGAAGGTGTTTTCTTTAAAATTAGGCCATATTCATCAAATTCTAGGTGAAGTGGTTTTTTGCTTAAACCACCTTAAACACAATACACGTCCTGAGCGGTGAAAAATCCACCCAGGAGGGATTTGAACCCGTGGCCTCAGGGATGGCAGGTTAGGAATTTTCCAAAACGCCTACGAAGGTGGTGGTAGGTCGTAGATGGACCTAACCTGATCAAAAGGATCTCCTTCATCCATGAATACATTGTAATTAGCTATTGAATATGATATAAGGTTGTCATGCTGAAGAGTATGAATGCCCGTATGAATGTCAACTACGGCATTTCATACATCGTGGTCCTATGGTATGCGCAGACTGATTTTTTATTAATATTTGTCGGCGTAAGTGTAAATAGTCTGAAATTAAATCACACCATAGTACATTTGACATTGAGGACCTTGGTAGCTCGCCTTTTCGAGACCCATGCTGGTCACTTTTTTAAGGGAAATTAATGCTCACTGCCAATCTCCTACATATATGTATCAATATCTTTCATTGATTTAAGTGGAAGAGTTGGAAGGTAGGGTGGTAGAACTGGAGAGAGTAGGTAGAGATTTATTACGCGAGTTCCACGTCTAGCTGATTTTGAGACCACCATCTCTGTTGAAATTTCGTTTACTTTTCCTTTATCTAAATAGATACATGGATTATTAAATCACACCATCGTAAATCTCACATTGATACCTCAGAGAATATGGCGTTCTGTGATCAATATCAAGATGTATCTTTTTTTTACTCGTAAACGTATTATTTTTCTGAAATGCAGGATTTCCATTTCATATATTTTCACTTTTTCTTTGGATAGGTTTTTTAGTATTGAAAATCAATTATCTCTGTGGAATTCCTTCATCCTCGAGTTCAGATTTTTTTGATTGGGAATTCACTTCTAGCGTTCTGATACAATATGTGCCGATTGAATCAGTAGTAGTTGCAGTTCTCTAAATTATTCAAATCAATAACCGCTGAAACATTCTGTCAACCTTTTCGGATTTGTTTTCATTAAAAAAAAAAGCTTATGCATCAGCACATCGGTGCTATTTATGGAATAAATTCATGGAAAGGTCGAATATTCGTATAAATTGGTCGTTATACTTTCCCAAAGATTGATTGACGTCCGATTTAAGTTCTTCTCATAACTCTATTTCTGATCTATAATAATAATTATTTTCTCTGCAAGGCGTGTTTGTGGGTTGGCGTATTTCAAATAAGCCGGAAATAAATTCAATTGGATGAGCAGTCACGTTAAAATTACGGAAAATTCAACACACCACAGTTCGCATTTTGAAAAGTGGACATTTTGACGGAATGAAATAACATTTACCCGGCGCACGACCAGATTATAAAATAGGACACCGTATTCAATCTCCTTTTAAGCCTCTGCTAATTACCTCACGCTCGCTTCGTCCTTCTGTGGTAAAAAAATGTATACTTCATTGCGAACGTTTGCATGGACTGAATGATTTGGTTGACCCGAGATGTCGGCCTCGGTGGCGGTGGGGTAAAGTCTTCCCACCGCCAATCCGAAGGTCGCGGGTTCGGGTCTCGCCTGGGTAGGTTTCACCCACCCAGGGCATGGGTGTTTGTGATTGTTGAAGTTTATCGTAAGAGAAAACCTAAGGGTCCTAAATACGCTTCATAAAAAAAATAAATAAACAAGGATGAAATTCATTCACATTCATTAACACTAAAGTTCAACTTTGTGCATTAGCAAATCATGCAATTACAAATAGTCACTCATTTAATTTCGAGGAAGCCAACATTTTAGACTTCGAACAAAATGTATCAAAAAGATTATTCAAAGAAATGTACCATATATCCAAAAACAAAAAAAAGTTGCAATAAAAGGACAGGCATTACTTATCTAAACAAAATTTATCATAAATTTAATGAATGACATTTAACTGTTCAACAAAGAAATGGATCCAAGCAACCAAATTAAAATTGTAAATAAAAACAGCACCAAAATTTAAAGGTAACAATTTTGAATATGTCTACGTATTTTTATATTTAATGACTGTAAATTAACCATTATGTAATAAAAAATAATTGTTTAACATTTTAAACATCCTGTATCATTTGTTTATGGCCCTGAATATGGATCTCTAAAGGTCCGAAACTTCGGCAAAAGTAAAAAAAAAAATATATATTTATATATCATTTGACCTAAACTAGTGACAGTTGCACCATATATAAAAAAGGAGGTCAAGAATAAATACCATTTGAAATTCATTTTCGATTAATTAAAAAAGCTGCTATTTCCTATGGAGACCACGTGAAGTATGACATCTAATCATGTTATTCTCGGCGTGATTAGCAAAGTAATTCAATGAATAGGTGAAAATGAGAACAATGATTAAGGAGACGAGAGGTTATATGTGGTGGGGAGGCTATAGTAGTGGCTTCTTTTCTAGAAGTCCTGAGTTCTAGAGGATTATTTTCAGTGGTATTCCGATCTTTACTTGTGTTCTTCATTCGTAGCACTCCGTCCGTTGAATGAGATTGAAAACTATTGACCTATCGGCGCTATTCGTTAAGAGGAGAATTATTTTGTACCAAGTTACCCTCCACCATGTTGCCATCCCTATGTAATCCTTGCTAATCTACACGTATATATTCGATGGTTCAAGTGACCTCCCTAAAATTGCAACCAAGAAGAGAAGTTAATTGGATTGCCCGGGATTGTGGATAACCAGAAAATCAACCCAATATTCTGCATAATTTCTTGAAATAGGCCTTGGTCGAATTACCCTGAGAATGACTCTCAACAAGCCCCATTTATGAGTCGTGAATCATGATGAGTGACTTTCACATAAACGGAAGGGGTGAATAATCTAATTCGCTGCTCTTCACTGACAAAAACTTTTCTATAAGAATTCCTCAGAATATAGGGAAAAGCAAAGGAAAAAGTGAAATTTCGTTAGATAAAATCAGGAAATCATTAGATAGAGTCAGGAAAAAATCGAAAATCTCAATATTTTTAATTGATTTCGAGTCCAGATAGGATTTTGTTTTTTAATGGGTTTAAATGGGAAAAATGAATAAATTTCGTGTAGACTAATTTTCTTTCATTCATTAAAATATGAAATAATTGAGATAAAAGATTCATTCTTCGACTGAAATGAGGCCAATACATCATAGAAGTTAATTCTTGCAACCGATTTTTCTCTTTCAATCGATAAATTGAAATATTTGAAGTTTAAACGCAAAATTAATGCAAATTTCGATCTTTTTTCCTTTTCGTTGCTAGGCAATTTCTCCATTGTTTCCGAGGCTTGCAGTACCTTATGCTGGCTATAAATCATGCATTAGTGCGTATTTCAATAGCTTTTAACGATAATATGCCTTTGACCTGCATGATTTACAATGATTTATGATGATACATATATATATATATATATATATATATAAACAGTAATTTTTAACATTGTATTCTTGCAAACTATGAACGAAAGGAATAGAATTATTAATCAAGAATATAGTAATAAATGACATAGTATTACACTCTCACATCTATAACCCGTAGTAATGCTCTGATATTATATTAAAATCAAGGAAAAAGAAACAAGATCTCTCATTAAAAGGATGTTTAGAAAATGTTTTAGTTGGAGGCCATGAATTGATTAACACCTGCTAATATATTCCATTTGTCTGGGATTCCCTCTCTCTGTGTTTCCGGTTAACTTAAATCCTTGCACCTCCTTTCTGAAATATACCTGGAAACGCTGTTCTACAAGTCCAAACCATGTAAAACGATAATGAACCATGTTGCATTATCGCTTGGGTTTAGAAATTACGAATTCAAATATTATACCTTTTGCTTAAAAGGTTCCATTTGTTTACAATAATTGAGATCATCAAAAATAAAAATGAAAAGTGAAAATCCATTGTATTTACTTAGGCTGAAATTCACCAAATTAAGAACTGCCAAATAAATGTAACCATTTTCAATTACTAATATATTTCTTCAACATTGGTCGACGGCATGTAAATTATAGAAGAAATCTAGAAATTACCAAGAAGAAAAAAGCATATTATGTACCTATTCATTTACTGCTATATTCTCATAATTATATTCATAGGTCACCAATGCACCTCAGTAATTTAATTTCCATTAATAATAAGACTAAACTCTGCTGACCACTGCTCTGCAAAGCCACCTGCCTGCAATTATGTTAATCTTTCATTTTTCTATCTCTTCTTATGGCGTGCCCAAGAACCTTACAATGAGGACGGAAGTCTTGGTGCGCTTCCGATCGTCATTTGCTCAAAATACGGGTCGCCAGTTAATGCGCCGGTGTTGCGAGGTAGGCCTCGGTAAATGTGACCTTTCGTCCCCCCAGCGTTTTCGTAATTTCACCCACTTTTAACAGAGATATCGGAACCAAATTCACTTCACTTATTATGCAAACCTTGCGCATTTGTAAAATACTTTCAACACAATAATGCATCATTTACTCTAGGAATGGGAAACTTTCAAACCTGAGAAGTGCGATTTTTCCTCTCCGCCATTTGTGAAAAAATGCCGTTTCCTCTTATCCACTGTACGTAGAGCAGCGATCGAGCAGTTGCTTCTCTAGCATATGCACAACTCTCCAACACAGTTTCTTCCCTCCTTCCACTCAAACTCGCCCCACAACAGCCATTTAACACAATCATTTTAAGGCTAGAAATGCTTGGCCTACCACACGATTGTAGCCCCTCTAGCGGAACTTGATTTCTTTCGCGGCCGTTGATAACACGATCGAAGTAGGAGATAAACGTCCTCTTATAAGGTTTTTGGGCGTGCCTCATCATATCTACGCCGATTACCACAGTTCTATTGCTAATTCCTTTTTGGAGAGCTAGAGCATGCTTTCAAAAAAAATAGCAGAGTAGTTGAGTTTGTTTATGACTGGGCCACCACAAATCTCTTGGAGCTGAATGTGGCGAAAGAAATCCATGCTTCTTGGTTCCACGTGCTTCATCGACCATCTCGAGAAAATTTTCCAGAATTTTAAAGAAACAAAATAGAGACCACCCGCATCCTGGAAAACAGGATGAAAGAGAATGAACGATGTATCCGCTTAAAGTGGTTCCACCGTAAAATGACTTCAATGTAATTTTATTCATATTCTGTCTACTTATAGAAAAACCTGTCCTCTATTTGATATGAACAACAAAATAATACCTTCCCACTCTATTTTATTCTATAATTGAACTTGAAATTACATTGTGTTCAATGGTGGAATGAGAGAAATACGAGGAAAAATAGTATTTTTCCGTAAAATACAAATGCCTTTTTTGCGGAAAACTATTTTTAAGAAGGAAATAATCCATAGAAATTGAATAAAATGTAATATAGGCTTCTTACCACCTTATTATTTTAGTTATTAGGGAATTACGGCCGTAATTGAAGTCAAAATGCGGTAATTCGTAGGAAATGGCGCTGCAGTCGGCTCCTATTGCTGGAAAAAGTGCGCATTTAAAATACATTCGTGGAATAATATGCATTTTTTCTACTTTACTTTTCGTTTTATGTAGGTTACGCATTTCATCAGAGAAAGCAGGATTTTTTGGACAATATATAAAAAATGTGGAATTTAGTATTTGTTTTGACTTACACAGTCGCGGCGGAACCTCCTTAAAACAATCGGAGAAGTCGAGTTCGGTTTATTCGGGTTTTTCCAGCGTTGATTCATTACAAGTGGAAAATAGTTTCGCTTGCGTTACAGCTAGCGTCGTCAGTTCCTGAATGAGCTGCAGAAGATTCTTTATCTGTTATATATACACGGAACGCTAGAGCTAGGCAGGCGCACGATGATTGGCCGGATGGACCTTAGAATTTAATTTGCTGGAAAAGACGTTTGAACGTTGAAGAGAGAGGATAGCCGTCTTCCCTGTTGAAGTTTTCTGCGTGTTTGACTATTTCAATCGCCTCTCGTATCAGCCGAGGGGAATATTTATTTTCTCTGGCTATGCTGATCTTGCAATTTTTAAAGTTTATGACGTGGCCGAGTTCTTATCAGGCGTATTCTGCAACCGCAGAATAGCAAACATTGTTCTTTTCGGTCGCCTTTTGGTGTTCCTCTATTCTACATTTCCGGGATCTCGATGTTTGACCGATATACGATTTGCCGCAGTTACATGTTTCTTTCTACACTCCTTCGTAAATATCTAGCGATTGAACTTAGTTGCGTTTGAACGCGGCGGAAAACCTAGAAGCAATGGATAAATCAATGTTATATGGCCAATAAGTTTCCTTTTTCCTCTCCATGTACATGCATTACCCAAATCTTATACATCATTTTGCATATTTTTTTTGTCATTGATCATAACTATTGTTGCTAAAATATTTTTTCGATGCTAATACAGTATTCTATTGTTGCTAAAGATTGGAATCTTTACGTCAAACTGTTTATTGTAGAACTTGTTGTACTTAAGGCAGTTTGAGCGATATATCAACTCACCTAAACTTTGATGAAATTGACCTCATTTTAAAGATTAAACTCCCATCTTTCCAAGGATATCAAAGTACAAAACCCTTGCCAAACTATTTTTCGAGCAATTTGCCTGATAATACAAGCTGTTTTACATGGGATAGATTACGGTTACGCACTCTATAGGGAGGGTATAGAAAAAATTCGGAATTTATAATACAGATTTCTAGGAAAAGCTGTGTGTAGTGTGTATATTTTCTCAACTATTAATAAAAATTAATCTATTATTCACTGCGGTAGTTTTTACAAAATCGCAAAATAAATCAGCTGTTTTGAAGGTTTCTTTAGGAGTACGGCGTGAAAAAATGAGTCAAGTTAGAGACTTAGACTGAGGATATTTTTGTTTAATTACTGAGAAATTTGGTCATACATGCCCATATATTTTTTCACTCTTAATGTTAAAATATTTACTTCAAACTTCTTACAGACGCGGAGATAAAAACAATAAATTCGAATATGGTCTCCATTATGACTAAGAAACTATCTCGCTCATACTACATTAAGAGACGATGTCCTAGTACATAAAAATTATCTATCTATCAATCTATATATCAATCTATCTATCTATCCTTGATTCCTTCTACTTTCTTCAGCTCCGTCTTTTTTCTAACCACTTGAACTCCTCTCTCCGCGGTTCATAGCCGATGAAATGGGGTGTACAGAGGGGTAATAAGTGAAGGGAGTGTTGACAGATGATCGGAGGGGATAGGGGATGTAGCCAAGAGGGATGATTGTGCGTGGGGATGTCTCCAGTTGGGTAGGTGGGAAACACCCTTGCCGTGGTAACGCAAGCTACCTCGCAATCCTAAGTGAGGTGAGGAAGAAGAATGGACCAATGGGGTTTAAGGGAGTGATGGGAGGAAATGGAGTGTCCGACGCGTTTTAAAGCGAAAGGGATTGTGAATGCGTTCGGGGTGCACGTGTGGGGGGAGAAGGGAAGGAACAATAGGAGAGGGAATCGGGGGTGATGGAGGGTTAAAGGAGAGTGGGGGGTAAGAGTTTGGAGGAAAGAGGAGAGGGAAAAGTTTGGGATGGGGGAAGAAGGATGAGGCAGGGAGAATGAGGATTTGGGGAGAGATATTTTCGTCTGGTTAGGGGCTGCAAGGGGAGGTTTTACAGAAGGGCCAGTTTGAGGTTTGGGGTCGGTATGAGGACCTATCTCCTCGCTGCTAGCAGCCAACCGGAGGTTTATTTTTTTCACCTAGGACTGAGAAGGTGTGCGTTGAGTCTGATGGGGTGAGAAAAGTGGAGAATGGTGGGATGGATTGCTAGTGGGTTGCTGGCCAGGAGCACCTTGGGTGGGAGGGAGAGGGAGATAGTAGGGGGATTTTATATATATTTTCTCCCCCCAGGGGGTGGGAGTTGCTTCAGGAGGGGGTGGGTTGGGTGTGAAGTTGGGGAGAAGGATCCTGACGAGAGAAATGGGGCTTGCTGAACACGACTGCAGGAATGAGCGTGAGATGTGCGCCAACTTGCCCGGCGGGGGTGGAAACTGAAGAGGAACAAGAGCGGTTTTTGCAGAGTCCTCCTCCTTCTCTCCCCTCTTATTCTTTCCCTCTCTGTTCCGTCTCATTCCCTCCTCCACTCTCGCGGTTTGCCGGAATTCGTATTTCAGACCTCCCTCCCCGCCACCCTCCCCCCACTACGCCAGAGGGCGCGAGACGGTGTTAGGGGGAAGCGTTATGGCGAAGTGAGGGTGAGGAGAGGATTATACCGCCACGGCGAGGGGGGGGAGTCTGGAGGGGGAGGGTGGAGGGAGGGAGGGAGATTACCGTGGGAATGTGGCGTCGTCGCGGGAACGGGAGTTTGAGAGAGAGGGGGGGGGGTGGAAGGGGAGGGGTAGGAGCTGGAGGGCAGTTTGCCCATCCAACGTGTGTTCCCCTCCAAACCCCCCTCCCCACTCTACATCCCCCTCCCCGTTCGCTCTCAGCCGGTCCAGGCGAGCCTCTCTACTCTTCCGGCACTCACCACACTCTGAATCAATAGGCACTGGACTGCCGCTGGAGGGTCAAGTTGTTCCCGTGTCCACTTCCCACCTTCTCCCTCTCCTCCTTCACTGCCTCCCTCTCTGTCTAACACAACCCGCTAGTTCGTTCTTACTGTTTCCTCTCCCCTCCCCCAATCCTCCTTTTTTCTATTTCAAAATTTAAATTTGCTCTCACTTAAGCATTTTTATGTGCATTAATACATTCTGGTTCACATACATACTGTTAAGTCTCTTATAATAAAGTTGATGGGACCCAAAATATTCCATTTCATTATATCGAATTTCATTGTAAAGGATACTATGCACAGGTATCCTTTTTCATACCATCTGTAACACGAACCTTGAATGAATCAAATTCTACCATTGATGGCGTTTGTTAACATAAATTGATGAATGCTGAATGTCCTAAATTTTATTTCTTTATGGACGAAGATTGTTTTGTTTTACACATTACTTTTTATGTCAGTTATTTATTTATCCCTAACAAGCACATGCACTAATCATGCAATAATGAAACTAACTTTAAGTTAATGGTATGAAAATATCATCAGCGACTCAGCGACGAATGCTCAGACTCTTTTTCTTGGAGAGTGGTGCAAACATTATAGTATACAATAGGCCATGCTTGTGGAAGAAGCTACGTAGTGTTTTGCAACCTTTGCCCAGGCCCAAATTTTCTTTGTTTAAGCGAAATGTTTTATATATTTTGTATATAAAAGTGTGCAACATACTACCTTCTGCTTGCAAAAATGTATCAAACCTAACTTGAGTTTTACAAAATGTTTGATACTGGCTATTTAACTATCAAAAATTGAAGACATATTTTGTTTTGAAATTATTTTTAAAATGTTGGTATATTTTTTCATGTTAAATAACAATGTTTGTTCATTCATTTACTTATTTATTTTGATTGTAACTCAACAAGGGTTCTCCTTCTAGATTACCTAATCTCCCTATCCTTTGACATTGTATTTATGTATATTGTTTGGGGGTAATAAACATTATTATTATTATTTCCCCTCTTTCCGGTCCGGCACCTAAGACACCCTTCCCCTCTTCTGAGTCCTCCATTTGGTGACCGCTAAAGGAATCGGGGTGAAGAGGGTGATAGAGTGTTAGAAAAGTGCTCGTTCCGTCTGGTGAGAGAGTTTTTTATTCCGCCGATCGTATCGTGCGAAAGCAGGATGATGTCGTTTTGGAATTTATCTCCTTTCGGGAGAGTGATGGGGAGTTGCGGATCTCCGTACTACGTGAAGGTATTGTTTATTCCTGCAATTAATATTAGAAGAGATGTCCACTTTTTATATGTTGAGTCATCGTTGTTCTTGGCTTTTATTGCCTTCTTGGTGAGGGTTTGTTTGGATGTCACGAATCATCTTGCAGCAAGGTTGTATTGTGCATACATAAGTACACATAAAACAGGCATAGAATGCATGTTATGCTTGCCCTCTTGAAACATATATCCCAGACGAAGGTGAAACACTCATCCCGGAATTTCGAATTAGCGGCCGAAATGAAGACCTTGAGACGTTGGCTGCGTTTCCATCGACACCATTTTGAGGCATCCACTTCTAGGCTTGTAACTGTGATGATAGATTTGATCATATGTTTCCGAAGTATAAATATATTCTGGTGTATGACACGTGTTGTTCGGTGGTAGCTCGTAATAGATAATTTTTATAAATAGTTGAGAAAACATGCAATCTACAAACCGTTAGTTTATTGAAGGAATCTAGGTGCTATAAATTCCTAATTTGTTTAATATTTTCCCTCTGGAGCACACAGCCATAATTTATCCTATGTAAAACAGTTATATTTTCAGGCAACTAGCTCGAAAAGTAGTTCGGCAACGGGTTGATATTTTGATAAAATTGGTAAGATGAGAGTGTTTTCTTTAAAATTAGGCCAAATTCATCAAATTCTAAGTGAAATGATTTTTTGCTCAAACCATCTTAAACACGATACACGTCCTGAGCGGTGAAAAATCCACCCAGGAGGGATTTGAACCCGTGACCTCAGGGTTGGCAGGTTAGGAATGTACCAAATCACCTACGAAGGTGGTGGTAGGTCGTAGATGGCCCTAAGCTGATCAAAAAGATCTCCTTCATCCATGAATACATTGTAATTAGCTATGGAATATGATATAAGGTGGTCATGCTGAAGAGTATGTATGCCCGTACGAATGTCAACTACGGCATTTCATGCATCGTGGTCCTATGGTATGCGCAGACTGATTTTTTAATTAATATTTGTTGGCGTAAATGTAAATAGTCTGAAATTAAATCACACCATAGCACATTTGACATTGAGGACCTTGGTAGCTCGCCTTTTCGAGACCCATGCTGGTCACTTTTTCAAGGGAAATTAATGCTCACTGCCAATGTCCTACATATATGTATCAATATCTTTCGTTGATTTAAGTGGAAGAGTTGGAAGGTAGGGTGGTAGATCTGGAGAGAGTAGGTAGAGATTTATTACGCGAGTTCCACGTCTAGCTGATTTTGAGACCACCATCTCTGTTGAAATTTTGTTTACTTTTCCTTTATCTAAATGGATACATGGGTTATTCATGGTTATAGTCTTTCTATCAAGGAGGTGATTTTAGTTCATTCGAAGTCTATCGCGTGTCTCAAGGCTTCATGTTTGCCCCAGTCAGTTGGTGTTCTTCCAGCTAAGTTTGGATTGAGTCCCCCGTCTCCCCAACGTATTACTTACCGCACACCTTCCTGGGAATTTCGTACACACCATCCGTACGCTTTGAAGTAATAGTTAAACTTTTCGTCACTCAATTTCTCAAATTATTTTGAATGACGCATGGACTAATCCTTGACATAGCAAAGGAATAGAGTAACATCACACGCAATATTCATTTTTTATTTATTGATCTCGATGTTCTCGCATAATTATATGAGGTCATAACTCAGCGTTAAAATGTTGTGATGAGAACATTGATTCCAGTTTAAAACAAATAAATATATGTGTGGAACACTACCTTGTGTTTACCTCTGTTATGTCTAAAGTCACCTCACCTACTGTCAAGTATATCCTCCGCCCACATTAATTTTTTTTTAATTTGATTCTTTTTGCGAAGAGGATTTTTTAAGTACAATTTTTGTAACCAGAAGTTTAACGCCCTAAATTAAATGGGAAAGACAAAAGGAAAAAACTGGATCGTTAATGTGTTAATCAATAAAGCCCTGATGTATCAAGTATTTTCCCGTTTAGCGGAGCTAAGTTCCTAGCTACGTGGTGCTTCTGTAACGATACAGGATGATATTATTGGAAGTCAGCCTTAGAGGTAGGGAAGATTGAACTCAAAAGTAATAATATCCAGTTGAAACAGGCTTCTATTTGAATGTGCTTGGACAAATTTGGTGTGAATACAGTCGAGGGCTTCTGGATCTGAATGGTGCAATATATACAGGACACTCATAGCTATGTAGCTGGAGCTGGAATTCAATAGGAAGTAATGTTGGAGAAGCTTATGTTGAACATGAAATCCTACGAAATATATTACGAAATTTCGGAACATACCAAGCGGGAGCTTAGAAGTTTTAATTGTGCCATGCCCATCAGAAGGTCATTATAAAATGGGTGGCGAATAAAAAGTGACAGAGAATAAGGGGAAGTTTAAAAAAACTTGGGGATTGGCCTCTTAAATTAGAACAGGTTATCATTCTAGAGGGTCGACCGCAGGAATTCCATGGCATGGACGATATCCTGAAAATGTTGCCTTACTTAAAGAATGATTAAAAAATTTGAAGCCGACTCAGTTTAAAACCACCTGACGTAGTTCAAATCGAGGATAATGGTCCAGCAGTAGTATGATATGAATAATTTGCTGATAAAACTATATTTATTCCTCTCTGTTTGTAAGAGCAATCACGAGAAGATAACAATAACATATTATTTTTTGTCCTCGTTATTATTTGCTAATTTCAGAGTTGACAATGGCGTATTTTTCTTATATTTTAATTTCTGCTTGATCTATTACGTGTTTCTCTAATTCAAAGGGAATCCTATCGTGTTCTTATTTTCCGCATTATCATATATAAAATGATTTCTCAAGCAATGCGATAAGTTACTGATGTACTTTAGCTAAATAGATAATAAATTAATTTTTAACTGGCGCATGACAGTGAATTTTATTTTGCACGAGCGGAAGATACCCGTTGAAATTCAACGGGTGTGAAAAACATTAAACTTATTTTTTATAAAAAAACCGCAAAGCCTGAATAAAAACTGTCAGCGTGGTCATTTGAGGAGTTCGTAACCTATCTTGTATGTTGTGTTAGTTGTAGTAGACACGCTGACCGTTTTCCTGGTGCACGGAGAGATGAGTGACTATTGGTCCACTTTCATGCACGGGAAACCCAAAAATCGGCCATGCAGACTCATTACTACTTAAATAGCTAAGGTCGATAGAATGTCACCTCGTCCCTACGGTTCTCTTGAACCGTCTTCTGAGTGATTAACAGCTTGATCGCTTCCCTTGTGTACATACATATATTTGCATTCCATGACTTAATTCAGTTGCACTATTCAACGTTGATATGTGCGTTGATTATCTTAAATCAGGATTGGACAGAAGAGTACAATCCAGCGGTTGACACGTCAAGAGGAGTAATGGCAGCAGAAGCCATGTTTATTTGACCTATGAATCCTCCATCAATGGGACTGTGCCTTCGGCATAGCCATAATAATTGGTTTCGGTTGATAAATAAAACATTTATGGTGATTCTTTGTGCACTTGTCGATTTTCATGCACGGATGTCGTTAATTGCGTAGAATTTCCGTTCTTCATTCGTATAAGAAGCATGTAGTGACGTCATTATAATTTCCACCATCTTAAAGCAGACTGAAGGTTTGAAACAGATGAGTCTGTATTTGAACCAGATTTAGAGCTGGTTACCCGTCTGTATGTTGGGTAAGGATGTAATTTGTGCGGATCTTAGCGTAACCAGAGAAACACCACGGGAAGAATCTCATGAGATCGCTGGTGGGCATGTCTTTTGACCATCCAAGTCTAACCTTTGTCGTTTTTCTTTCAAGGGTTCATTTTCTCGCAAATAAGACATTCATTTTGCTTTAGAAGATTTTTTCAAAAGGTTACTCTATTTTCTATTAGGCATGTTGATGGATATAATTTTAAGTCCAAGGAACGGAAACACAGCGGCAAGTGAGAGTCTAGAATAGGCAACTTGATGATTGAGTGAATGTACCTAAGTTAACTGCACATTAACACTTTTAAACGTATAAATAATTCGTGACGTTACTGATGTGGGAACTGGTCTAAAAACAGTTCGCGATCGTAATGAGAGGCAGACGGTTTCACTACGTGTAATACGCCTGAGCACTAAACGATAATAAACAACGCCGTGTTTGTTGTAGCAACAGAGGCATTATTACCATTGATATTCGCTGTACGTATATATTCATTCAAGTGTGTTGTCTATTAATTCCTTTATGTGTAACGTTTACTACGTAAGTGTTCTCCCATATATATGCCCCTTTGAGAGCTACTTTGAGGGTAGACGTTGAAGAGTATACTTGTTAAATATGCATTGAATTTAACGATTACCCCCCGAAGTAATCTATCATGGGGGCCTTGGGACTATGGGCTCTCCTTATACGGATTTTGTTTCTACGTACTATCATGGGCCTGCAGGAAAGCGTGATATTAAAATGCTAAAGGCGTGAATATTCCATCAAATTAAAATCTCTGGTTGTCAAGGAAATATGTTATTGTTGATTTCAGGGAAAATGTGAGATTTTTCAACTGAAAACATGAATTTCAGGCAAATACGGAGCGTATAAGAAAATCGATTGATAAAATTAGAAATTATATTTATTCAGCCATCCGATAAAAAAAATCCAGCCCTATATCTTGAGTGAATATATTTTTAAAAATAAAAAAATGAAACCACTGCACCGAACACAATGCTTAGCATGGACCACCAGGGGGGACCTTCGGGGGCCTTTGGGGGCCCTTAGATATTTTTAATATAACATGTGATACAACCAGATATTTATTCTATCTACATGCCAAATTTCAGCTCAATCGGTCCAGTAGTTTTTGCGTGATGGAGCCACAGACAGAAAGAGACCATTACATTTTTATACATATTAGTAAGGATCACACCCTTAACCCTGAAAAAATAGGGTTTCGGTTAATTGAACCCTACAGTGTTTGTTGTCTACCAGTAATAAATATGAGTTCCAAATTTCATCAAAATCGGCCCTGTGGTTTAGGAGGAGATGTGGAACATACATACATACATACATACATTGACTTTTATATATATAAAGATTAGCTGCATGATTTGTGAAGAATATTAATTTTTTTATCCATCACATTTTTTTGTTATGATTCAATGCAAAATCTATTACTTGACTAATGAGAACCCTATCTTCCGAAAATAGTAGGGAATCACTTATCTAAAAATTAAGCCTCAACAGACCAGATTAATATTCAAGTGTAGACGAGGCTGGAGTACATCTACATACTACCCCGCAAGCCGCCTCAATAGGCGTGTGGCGGGGGGTGTTAGGACACCAGCCGTTTACATATAAAAGGGAAACGCTCTAATGAAATTACGCCTAGCATTTATTGAGGTCCCTTATTGTTCGGGGGAAAAACGAATTCCCATACCTATCCGTTCGGCAAAATGTCTCTCTTAATTTATCGTTTCTGTCGGACCTGGAAATATAGTTGGGTTTTAATATGATGTTCTCCGTGTCGCTCTGAAAGATATCTATTCTCAATTGCTCAAGTAATCTAAGCCTAGCGCGCAGCCTCCGAGTCTCGAGCGGCTCCCAGCCTAATTCATTTAACATCTGTGTAACGCTGTCTATATGCCCGTAGCTGTTTTTGACGAATCGCGCAGCTTTCCTTTGTATTTTATTAAGTTTCCGGATTAAGTCTTCCTGCACCGGATCCCATATACTCGCTGCATATTCAAGGTGTAGCCGGACAAGTGCGAAATAGCACCTCTCTTTTACTTTTTCATCCGAAAATCTTCCAACAATACGCTTGACGAATCCTAGCTTCTTCAGAGCTCTACCACAAATATTTCTTATATGTGTTCCCCACGTTAGGCTCGAAGTTATCGTAACTGCTAGATACTTCACTTCATCTGTCGCCTTTATGTTAACACCATCCACAGCATATACATGGGGATAGTTGGACGACCTCCGCAAATTATCGTCGCTCTTGTAATTCATGGTCCCATTTTTATGTCGTTTGTCAAATTTCAAAAAGAAAGAATTCCTAATTAAAAAAAAATAATGGAGCTCTAATGGATGTTAAGTAACAAGCAAGCTATTTACTCCTGACATTTAAATATAAATTAATGTATTCTGTGTCTTTATTTATCGCTAAGCGATCAGTTAATGTTACCACATTACTTTATCTCTCCATTCATTAAGATTTGAAGGTTGAATCAAGAATTACGAAGAATTAAATCCTCAGTTAAATCAATTTAATTAATTAATTACAAGTGAAAATACACACTTTCCAAAAGTGGCGCGCATTGCAACATTTCCGCCAATTTAAAGGCTTAAACGCAAAGGCAACTGTTTCCGTATTTGAGTTCCCGACACTGGAATATTTATTCCTCACCTTAGGTGAGCATTGTATCATCTTTGTTATTTTGAAAAGTAAATCATGATAGCGCTAGATACAATTTAATTTCGGTCATTTTCAGTCACGATAGCATTATTTGTTTGCAAATATGTATCTTATTAGTACTTCTTTACACGACAATATAGTTTTTTTCAAGTATTTGTATGCTTTTTGTACCGTTATCTTCAGAGAAATCGTGCCAATAATGATTCTACTTCGGATTTTTTCCTTTGAATTGGTCTAGCCCAAGTCATAGGATCATCTCTATCTCTTTCCAAATCAAGGTAGTTGAGCTCTACGGCCTCTATGGATAAACCAGATAAAATATTCTCCAATGGCCGTAAAATATATGCACCACTCGTCAAAAATCAAACACTTACTGTGTTGATTTGTGGGAATGGGGACTCCGCAACAGGGACCAACCACAGTCTATCCACCAGAATACCCTCCTGTGGTAGGTAGCAAACCAACACAGTAAGTGTTTGACTTTTGACGACTGGTGTATATATTTTACGGCCATTGGAGAAATTTTTTATCTGGTTAATCTTTCCATTTTAACAATGTTTTTCAAATTAGGTCTGACACAAGCTCTTCTTGTTTTTTTTTCTTCAACCCATCTGAATTCTTATTCTTTTCCTCTCTATTTCTCTCCTCCCAGCATTCCTCTCTTCCGTCACCCTTTTTATCATCTTTTTACTCCACAATAAGTTCTCCACCCACTTTTCCCGTCGCTTGTGATTGTTTTCACCGGCTTTCCTTTTCTTTAGCTCTTAAGGCCCTCCTCATCATTAAATCCATTTTATTTTTTCTTTTGTTCTTTTCTACAGATAAAAATACAGACGTCTCATTAGGTCAAGATTATAGAGTTAGGCAATCTCCCCTTTCTCAGTTTAAGAATTTTGCGAACAAAACTTTGCATTAGGAGAGGAGATGGACTACCGAAGGAAAAAGTACGGGAAATCAGTCTTTCACGTAAATGTCATCCACATTTTTTTCACTCTTAAAGAATAAAAAAATATCTATTTAAGTTCGTTTTCTGAAGGCAACACTTATTATGAGCCTCAAATGCTCTTTTCTCTCCTACCTTCTAAGTACCCCCTTTTGAACATTTGTTCATTTTGCCAAGTTGTCACAATTTGATAGCCAACTACAGTGATAAATGCAAAATTTGTAAAACATTTTCATGCAGTCCTTTAGTGTGTAATTATATTCCATATGAATATTTTCACTCTCACTCAGTGATTCAACCCGAAGGTTGGTTTTTCATAGCTGAGAGTAGAGCTCAACCCGGACTAAGCCACAGGCGTGTGAATTTCACACATTCAGGGTAAGGGGGCCAGTTCCTTTCCCTGGGCCACCTCGCACTCCGAGGATTTTTTGCTCGGGGGCGTCCAAAGGCTTCACCCGGATTTGATCCCGGGACCCTTCGATCAGTAGCCAAGCGCTCTACCCACTAGGCCACCACGCTCCCATATGAATATTTTAACGGCATTTAAATATCGAAACTGATTTAAAGATGATTACAAATAACCTACGCTGATATGCCTTCAGAATAACAAGGAATCATAGTAATCCCAATAAATCATTTAGTGCTACTTATTAAATTATATTTATGGTGCTCATGATGCCTGCTATTTCTATGTGTTTGAGCTTCAAATGTTGGCATTTTAAGTTATACTTGATGACATGATAGGCACTGAGGTTTGCGTTGAAAAATGATACAGGTGACCAATAGATAAAATGAGACCAATGAGCTACGTTGAAGACTCTCCCTTGAATAGCCGAGCATGTAGGTGCCAGCTACCTCTCACCTCTCGGCCCATGGTCAGATCGCCCCTCTCGAATGACCTCTTGCACCTCCGCTGGAAACGTGATACTGGAACTCTATGAACTCACCGCACTCCAAACGCCATCATCCGTCGGCTTCTCGATTCTTCCTACGTGACCTTACACCGTGTAACTGCAGCTTCAAAAGCATCCGCGCCCAAAATTCTACGCAAGTCATCCTAAGTATACGCTTCAGATCAAGCATACCTGATGCATCAAAAGGTTGATGAAAATGATTTCTCCACGATAAATTCATTGGCTCTCAAACATTTGAAAAAAAATCATAGAATAGAAAACATTTTATTTGTCCTAGGACAAGTCCTGCGGGACAGGCATACAATTTTACAGTAAATAATTGACTATAAGTGTCACTGCAATTTTTTGACAAAATATATTTGGACTGATATCGGCAGTTAAACACTAGGATATAAACCTAGATCAATTTATGCTTTTAACTAAGAAAAGAGATTAGGAAAAGCAACAAAAACGTACAAATACAAATTGGCAGATAAATACTAACGTATAACAATAAACCAATTATCATTATGACAAAAGAAAATTATATAACAAGCTAACAAAAATATAGATTCATACAATTAACTCTTGCATACCTCATACAAATTAGCCTTCTTTCTCGTACAAAAACATTTTGTTTGCTTTGTTCTTAAACATATACAACTTATTTGCCTTCTTAAAATGTTCTGGGAGAGAGTTCCACATTTGAGAGGAAGTAATCTGAAATGAGTTCGAAAATAAGGTATTCTTATTTGCAGGGAAATAAATGTAGTTGGGATTTTTACGCGCGGTCATGGCAGATAATGGGGCCCTGATAGAAAACATTTCAAATAGATAAGAGGGTTCCTTCGCCCTTGAAGATTCGGAATAAAAAGTGGCATGTAAGTATTTTCTTCTTGGGGACGTTTTTAACCATGCTAACCTGTTAAAGTAAGGCGTGGCCACAGACCAAATCATCATACGTTTTTCAATCTTAAGATCGAATGCCTGCAATAGTCCATTTAATTCATTTGTTATCCTATGGCTTTTCAGGTTCTGCGGTATCCCGTTTCATGTTGCTGTGTTGATCCATTTTACTTCCTCACTGTACTTTTCCCTTCTATTTTCCCAACCACCATACTTCTTTAAAGATGTTTTTGCCTATGGGACGACCAAGCTTTTAACGAAGCGGTGTAATTAACAAGAGTACATTGAAAACAGTTGCAAAAATGAAGTTGTAATATAATACGTTGGCAGAGTATAAACAAATATCTCGTGGGAAAGAACAAGCTTTATTTTCTCAGTGCGAAGAAATCCTTTCACAAAGTAATTCTTGGGGGAGTACCAATGCATTATGAAACGCAATAATTTGTCATTTTATTGCGTGGGTACCAGCTCAAAGTGAAATTATTAATGCCTTAACATTCTATGCCTCTTCACCGTTTTTTCAATAACTACCCCAACTCTCTTGAAGTAAAATTATTTATTTTTGGCATAACAACATCTAATGAGCAATCTACTCATCCCTTATCACATCAGTCTCCATGCTGGTGTCCACAGCAACAATCCCGTCCAAATCAATAAGCCATCGCAACCACATAGTAATTAACTTATTAGTACTTGAAATCTGTTGATAGCTTATCGATGGTAGTTAAAAAGTAAAAAAAGCTATTCCTTGCCGACGTTTCGGAATTTATTATTTTCCATCTTCAGGGCACGGTACAGAAGACCATTAAAACAAAAACATCAGCCACCAATACCTACGCAAGTAAAATGTATGTAATTCTACCTTAAGTTAATTTACCTTCTACTATGTATTTTATATACCTATTGCCTCAGAAATGTTATGAAAAATATCTCCTTAACAGTTATATGTTCTTGTCTCCGGTGCTATTAGATATATGCCATAAACAGTAGACATGAATACAACAAATATAAACATGTCTTCGTGACAGTTATACTCAAGTTGGTATATATTTACATTCTACTCTTTTGATCAACCCTTGATAAGTATTTATTATTGAAAAAGACGTCGTGATGCTTAACAACGAATTCTAGAAATTTCTAAAACAATTTATAAATACGTTTCTTGCACAGCAAAATTCAATACAAAATCGAACGAACTCAAGGATAACAATTTAACATTATAAAGCTTAGGTAAATAAGATTTTACCAATCCTGTCGATAAAAAAGTGTGTATTGTTTATAAAGTATTTGTGATTTTCCCGGCGAATTACATACGTGAAGGTTTCTCGGGTTTCACACCGGGTAAGATTTTTTAAATGTATCAACGTTTCGATGGTTGACTCAGCCATCGTCATCAGGATTACGATGATTAATCCTGATGATGACGGCTGAGTCAACCATCGAAACGTTGATCAATTTTTGATAATCTTACCCGGTGTGAAACCCGAGAAACCTTCTCGTGTATATTGTTTGTCTTCTCAGTTTCTTATTTTTTGGCAATATTAACATTATTTATTTGATATTTCTTCACTTGGTACTCTATTCTGTTATAGACTAAAACAATTGAAAAAAATTCCCATTCAAAATTAATTTAACGTGATATATGCATATGTCATATTCATTACTATATTATTTTAAATAGAAATTGATATTTAAATAGAGATATTTAAAATATTTTTGCATTAAATTAATTGAGGAAAATATTTTAGGAGTAGTGAATACATTACAAAACTTTTTTTGAAAGTTGGTGCTGAACTTTTGTATTTAACGTTTAAAGAATGATGTTTTTGATCTGTTATACTCCTTACCTCATCTGAATCCGATTTCTGTACTGCATGCTGTTCTTTTTCCTCCCCAACGTGGATAATAATAATGATAATAATATCTTTTAATGGCCATCTGTGCATAATTTATTTTGTGGAAGTATTTGTGTCACATTCTTGATAGAAATGGATCATGATGTTTTCTTTACGAACTTTTACGATCAAACGAATAATATTCATCATGGAATGCGAAATTGATGAATAATAATAACACAGGCATAACGTAGCGTTCATACCTAAGCCTTGCCGTTTTCAACAGACTTTATGAAGGTTTGTCGATAGGTAGTGTAGCTCTTAGTAGTAGTAGTACTCCCTAATACTTGAATCCTTATCTGTTACCTAGTACTAACAGCACGCCGTGCATGTTTTCTACATAAGTCTTGAGTTTCTGTCCATGTGTGTAGTTGCATAATACATATAATTATATATATATATATATATATATATATATATATATATATATATATATATATATAAATGGTCCCTCTCCATTGTTATAATATCTGTAGTGTATTGGTGCATGCTTGTGAGGCTTCGCCTCGTGACTAGCATTAGCGATTTATGCTAATGTATAATTAGTCGTCGTTACACTAACTTTAGGGTATAGTGTAATGCATGTTGGTGAATACTCACCCCCTGCCACACAACCCTGAGGTGGCTTGCAGGGTGTTTTGTCGATGTAGATGTATAGTATCAGAGTAGGTACCCTTTTCCAGTCCATCCGATCTCAAGTCGGTTCTCTCTATACTGAGGTGCGATTTGAAGCCTCCTCCTCTCCACCTTGGATCTTGCGTTCTAGAGCTTTCCACCTTTCTTTCCTCTTTAGCACCCTATTTCCCGTTCTTTCCGAATCCATTTCACGCCTTCAGCGCATTAGGACTCCGTACATCCACTCCCTCGTTCGACCCCTTTTACTTGACAACCCCTCCTTTACCCTACCTTACTCCTTCCCCACCCCCTCAACTCCTTAGACTTTCCGCCTTCCTCGTGTTCAATGTGGTTAGAGCGAGATAGGTCCCTAGTCATATTGGAGACCATATTAAAATTTTATATTTTTTATTGCAGAGTCTGTAAGAAGTATGAAATAAATAGTGTAGTATTAATGGCGCAAAGATATAGTTATATATGACCAAAATACTCAGTAATTAAATAAATTAAGCTACATAAGTCTCTAACTTGACTCATTTTTTCCCGCTGTACGGCTGAAAACCCTTCAAAACAGCAGGTTTTTTTCGATTCCGTAAAAATTAGAGTGATAGATTATTTTTTATAAATAGTTGAGAAAACATGCAATCTACAAACCGTTAGTTTTTTGACAAGTTTTTTTTGCAAAATCTAGGTGAAAGAAGTTCCTAATTTATTTCATATTCTCCCTCTGGAGCGGACAGCCATAATCTATCCCATGTAAAACAGCTTATATTTTCAGGCAAATTTATAGCTCGAAAAGTAGTTGGGCAAGGGGTTGATATTTTGATATTATTGGAAAGATGATAGTCTTTTTTTTAAATTAGGCCAAATTCATCAAAATCTAGGTGAAGTGATTTTTCTCTCAAACTACCTTAAAGTCACATAAATGTGCTCGGAGGAAGACGTTGGATACGGACGTTGGGTAGACAGTGAGCACCTTCAACGCCGAGCCAGTCCTTCAACCCATCTCTCTCTATGCATCCCAAGGCTTACTTACGATCTCCGTCACCATGGAGGTGTAAATTCGTTAACTATATATTTATGCTGGAGGCTTTAGCAGCTCTGAAGTTCAGGATTTTGGAATGGCTTCCGGGTTCCACAGCGTCTATCTTTTTTTGATTTTTTTAAATCAACAAAAACCACCAAAAACATCTCTTATATGGCCTTTATATCGGCATATTAACAATTAACAACGGACGACCACATACAACCATACCCTGGGTGGTGAAAATTCCTCCCCAGGGACCCGAACCCGCGACCTACGGGTTAGCAAGCGTGGACGTTTCCCCGCCGAGGCCGGCACTCTGATTGTGGTGGATATTTGCAAACAGTCTTTTCCAGGTGTTGTGGAGTCTGTGCCCGTCAGTTCTGTTGATTTTTTTCTCTCATCTTCTATTAACATTGTCTTCTCAAGGAGTGCATATCTTGATCTCGATGACGTTTCGCGCCCATTGCAGGGCACATCTTGAGAAAACAATATAAATAGAAATTGAAATAGAAAATATTAGCATAGATGACGGTCACAGACTCCACAGCACGTGGAAAATATGTATAGAAGATTTCTGCCAAAATCAGGTTCACCATCGCAGTTTTGCCGCTCTAGCGTTAAAGTGACAACAGTTTCCCCTCCATTACAGGAGGTGTCTTCAGGTCGAAATGGTGATTTTAATCGTTGCCGGATAATATTGGAAGGCTAGCTTGCCAACATAGTAATCCGGCAACGAGGGTTTTATATCAATATACTTAGTAGGCATGCCAAATAAAACAATGTGGCACAGTTAATTTAGGTACCGTAGGTCATCAAATGCCCAGACAGTTCCAACTGCGCTCTGAAATTGGAATCGTATAATCACAGACTCCCATGCACCGGATTGGAACTAAGTTCGAAATTCAGTTCCTTGATTTTGGAGCTTCTTTTCAGCACCGATATCACTGTTGACCTAAGTTTCGCACGAAACAGTCTTAGCAGGTTACATCCTTTGCAGTAACTCTTGACAGATATGCAGCTGACGATTTGGGGACTGTAAAGATCGATTTCCTAAACACCACTGACAGTTGGTGAGGGGTTTGTAGCAGTGTGCTTTGGTTTATTTAAATCCATTTCAAATAAAGCAGTATTGGTAAATTTCCACAGAGTATATTAAAAAAAACACAGTTTAAACCCCCCCCTGACCGATATTTCGGCACGTAATGCCATTATCAAGGTAAAACTTTCTCATTTACACATTTACCAATACTGCTTTATTTGAAATGGACATCAAGTATTTCCACAAATTTTAGCCTGATACGCTTTTATGCGTTAACTCAAATCGTTCACTGCGCCTACTTTCCTTTCCCAGACACAACGTAAGGACAAGACAAGGACATATTCATATTCCCTTTCACTCTTCACGCTGCCCTACGTCTCTTCTCGATACCCCTTCCACAAGGCCAACTACTAATTGACGTAGGTAACACTTTGTGCATCAATCTTCCTCCAGTTTTTGCGAGAGCTGTAGTCGTTAAGATAAGTGCGAAGTAGAGCAACATTATCAATGCAAATTTGTAGTGCATCTCCTTAAATTGAGCCGTTAATTAGCATCTTAAGTGCTTAACATCGGTGAAGGGAGGTCTAGTGGATTTCAAATTAAAATAATCCTAGGCATATACAACTTTGGTATGTCAGGTTTAAGTTAAATACTTAATACCAAAACACTTTATTAAATACCCAAAATAAATATACATAACATTGCCATACCCTTACCTTAAATATATGTACGTTTATGTCATTGTTGATTCTTTTATTTAAATGCAAACAAAATGACTGAAGGTACTTTGTTTGTACATCATTCAAACATGAGTAATTTAAAATGGATACGACCTATCCGTCATATGAAATGTTTGTGAAAATTTAATCCGTAATGAAATTGTTAATAAAAATGAATAGTAAAAAACAATATAATACGCATATCGGTTCAACCCTATAAAGCCAGGTGTGCTGAATACGGCACATACTTACCTCTGGAGTTATATTATCTAACCTATCTATTCCCAATACGTCGAATCCGGTAAAATAAAAACCTATGGACAAATCTCGGGGAGCGTGGTGGTCTAGTGGGTAGAGCGCTTGGCTATTAGTCAGAGGGTCCCGGATTCAAATCCGAGTGAAGTCTTTGGACGCCCCCGAACATAAATAAAAAATCCTCGCAGTGCGAGGTGGCCTAGGGAAAGGAACTGTCCCCCTGCCCTGAATGTGTGAAATTCACACGCCTGTTGCTTAGTCCGGTGTGAGCTCTACCCTCAACTATCCAAACCAACCTTCGTGTTGAATCACTGAGTGAGTCAGTGAGTGAACATCAGTGACTGAGCTGGAATTGATATTTCCATCGTGGCTGGACGTCGTCACCAAGTATGCGGATAAAAAAAACAATTTGTACCCGTGATATCAGTCTGCTCGATTCGAAATTACATTACGTTTTGGATTTGGTCTCTATCACAATCCTGCCGCGAGCCTTGAAATTTCATATAACGGACGGCATATGAGATTGGGATGAAATTAATTCGAAATACGGAACTTCCTGGTCGGATATTGTGTAAATATTGCGACGGATTGCATTCATTCGGAATTTATGTCTCATTGTCAGTGAAATTTGCTTTTGAAATGAGAAAAAATACGCGCGTCTCAAAGCTCGCGGGCATCTGCGGAAAATCTGACAATATTTAACCTGGACTCCACTTGAATGAAAAAATAATAACAGTTCCCTCATTCTTGCTCAATTTTATTTCCTACATTAATTCCATCGATGTCTTTTCAATGGTTTTTCGATAGCCGAAGAAGTAGCTTTCGGTTGTTTATTCCACTATGATCTTGCCACTCCGTTTTCCTATAGAGCAGTTGTTCCAAACTTTTTTATCTGCGTATCTCTTAGTCTCACATTTCCAAAGCTGTACCCTTTATATGAAAAAATGTTAATTACATTGCAACTGTAATTTAGATTCCTATTCTCGCATTCCTAAACTATTAATCACATATACCATAGGGTGCCCATGCCACAGGTATATGAAAGGTCACAAAAGATAACTCATCCCAATTCTATATGGTCTTCGTTAACTTGGAATAAGCTTGTTTTATTGTTTTGCGGAGTTTATTGGAAGAGCTTTTGACAGTGTGGGATGGAATATAATTCTAAAATTGCTTGAAAGAATTTTGATGACAACGACGGAAGAATAATCCAGCTACTATACGGGAACCAGATCTCCACGATGGCAATAAAGAACGGAAGAACCATGCAGGCTAAATCAAACAAAAGACAAGTATGCAACCTTTTAGCGGAAATTTTCAACTAATGTCTGGAAGGTGAAGTGAAAGAAGCCTAAAAAATGAGGAACAAAGGAATGATAGGAAATGGAGAAGAAATCAACATGCGTCATTTCGCTGATGGCATAGTAGCCATAGCTGAGAATTCAGAAGACCTACGAGCAGAAACCTTTGACACAATAGATCGTGTATTATTACAATAAATAGTGATGGCACTTTGAGTGCGGACCACGTCCATAGACGTGTTCCGTTTGTTGCGAGGATGGTGGACCACGTCAATGGATGGAAACTGGTAAAAATTTACGTTTACCTTTTAAAATGTTTCTGCTCAGAAGAAAATTGAAACTGTGAAGTTCCGTGGCCAAAATTTAGGCGGGAAGAAAATAAGAATCGTGGAGTTTGTGAAGAAAGAAGGTGATCGTTGAAACTACGCCACAAAGACAGGTACCCGAACTAGTGAAATCCTTCGTCTACTTTGAAAGCTGCATGTCATGGAATGGAAAAAGTTCAACGGACGTAAATGAAACAAAATATCAAGCCAAGAAAAACATTCTTATTGAAAAAATAACTTTTCTCTCGCTTTTTATTTTACAAAAGTAAACGAATGAAATACGATACTCAGTCAAATAAAATTAACTATATTCGCTTGTTTTCAACTAAACAGTCGAGCTTGGATTTCTCCCTTAGAATTAAGGCCATCTCGTTTGTATATTTTGCGCTTAAACTTCTCAAGTATACATTTAATGCTGCTGTGTTAAAGTAGAGGGTTTTTCCCGGTGGCATTGACATGCAGTGCTACTATTCCTCGGAGCCGCAGTCCTCTCTATATCCAACACCTTGAGTGCCTGTGTTCAGTTCTAGTAATTTGACACCTGAGAAACTTGAAAAGTAGACCCTAGTTTATCGGGATGGAATGGGTGTACAGATCACCAAATTAGTATAAAAATAATACCGCCAAGGAGATTTTGGGTTGAGGTTTGAATTAAACGATGCTTCAAGCAAATCAATTGCCACTTGCCTATTTACATTCCGTTTTTTCCATTTCCATTTTTTCCTTCTCCATTGACCCTTTTAGCGGTGAACAGACTTAAATAAAATATCTCCACGCACTTGAATACCCTTTAAATCTAAGACTGAAGAATTACGTTGTACTTAATTAGTCTGCAGTAGCCTTAATTGAAACCCATGATTCTCTTGTTGCTAAATAATGGTTTGTTTTATAATTGTTTTGTGACTAACCCATAAGAAAGGCCACCTGCCTTTAGACCGTAAAGGAGAGGATAAATGGGGAAGTAACTGCTGAAAAGTATCTGCAGTGTATATTTTAGTGTTTCCACCCGGATTTTCGTTTCAATTTGAGGAAGTCATGCGGAGGGAAATTGACATTTATTATTCTCCCAAGCCCTTTTCGAATAACTCCTTATCCCTTCCTCCATTCACTTTAGTTCCTTCCAATTTATTGACCATATTTCCACTTCCACGAAAGCACAACTCTATATATTTCTTCGAAAATAGTTTCATAGCGTTGCGCGGTCTCTCATGAAGTAGATTGGGATCATCAATCAAGGTCGTGGTAATTAGGTGGCGTCAGGTACTTAATACCTTAGTAATGCTGTTCTTCGGGTAGTGCAAATTAACGTACCTTCCTTGATGCCATCGAAGATGTTTTATTCCTTTTCACTCCCATCCCTCGCCCTCATCATCCATTCTCGAGACCATCTTGGGCTCCGTAATTCAATCACCCTCTCCTTTAACATCTTCCTCATCCACTTCTCTCACCTTCATTAAATTTTTTCCTGCAACTTCCGTTCTTCACCCACCGTGACTAATACTTCTTTGCATGCCTTTCCCTCCACCATAAGTTTCTCATTCTCGTACCATAAATTTATCTTTCCAAGACTTCCAATCTTCTCCCATCCCATTGGTTATAAGTGCCACGTTTCGGAACCCTTCATATATTCTCTCCCTGTTGAAGCTATCCTTCAGCCTGCTTTTTTATTGAGAGTGCATACATCGTCCATATGTAGTTAGACTCAATATAATCCCTGCATTGTCACTTTTTGGTCACTTATCATAGTGCTGCTCCTCTGTATTGCTCCGGAAAAAAGTCACCTCCGAGTACTAGCCATATGATGTCAATCATCTCGATTGAAGTTTTAAGGTTCCTTTTCTCATTGCCGTCAATTGGTATTCTGCTTACTGGCAGGTTACAAACACCAAATCTGTCTCCAATTCGTCCTGTCCCAGGTCTCTTCCTCGGTTTCCTTGTACCTTCTTTCTATCTTCACTTCTTCTGTCATTTTCCAGCTTTCTTCTTCCTATTCTCTTTTCTTCCTCCACTTTTCCCTCGACTGCTGTATTTAAAATCCCCTTCCCTCATAAAATATGTCCGATCCAGTTTCCCTTTTTCTACTGTATTGTTTTCAGTAGAGTTCTTTCCTCATTTCTTTTCACCTATCCACCCATTTCACTCTCTCTAGCCTCCGGCACGCCCACATCTCAAAAGCATTGATCCTATCCTTTTCTCTTCTTCGCAATCTCCACCTTTCGCATCCATACAACATAATACTTCACACATAACATTTCACCTATACCAGGTCCATACCGCTGCATAAAACATTTCTCTTCTTATTAGTTATTCCTTTGCTATCCTGATTGATTTCCTTATCAATCGTATGTAACAGTATTTTTCTCTAACGCGTTCTTTTGTAAATTTGTGGTATTCCATCACTAAATTTATTTCAGGTGGAAGATTTTACAACACCGCAAAAAAAATTTCCTGTGGTGTTGTAAAAGTTTCCACTTGAAATAAATTTAGTATTTTTCTATGACTTTCAATTTGGCGTTGATTCTGTTGGCCCCTCCGGAGAATGCGTTCTCTGTGATTTATAACTTCATAGCACGTTTCTTCTTTAAATGCTCTTCGGTGCTCTTCCAATCTACAATATCTTTTTTCGTCTCCCTTTCCCTTCTTTCTCCACTCACCCGTTCTCTCTTCTCCTGAATTCCTTCTCCTCTTTCCCGTCCTTCCCTCCTCGGTTCGCATCGCGTCGCACGTCATCCATCCTTACTCCCAGAGAACACTTTCTTCCAACTCCATCTTCACTTTCTCCTCATCTTTCTCTCTCTCATTCTCTCTCACTAGACTCTTGGAGAGAGAGAAAGGAGGGAGAATCGGTGAAATGCCCCATTTTCTCTCCAATTTCCTTCTCCCGACCCTGTTCTCCTCCTTACCCGAGCTCGGAGCAAGAGGGATCTTTCTTTTGAGGAATTCCTTCCACTCAAATCTCGCTTCCCAGCGAGTTGACCTCGTCCTACTCTTCCCCTCTCCCTCCCACCTTTTCTTCTTCCCTCCTCGTCTCACCTCCTCCTCCTCCTCCTTCCTCCGCGGAACTCGCATCTTCTCCTCCCCATACATCTACTCCTTACTTCTCTCATTCTTTCCTTCTTTCTTTCTTTCCCACACCTGAGCGAAATTTCCACCTGCTACTTTACTCCTCCTCCCTTCTCCCTCCATTCCCCCCTTACTTCCCACCTCACCTCCCCTCATCCCCCTCCATTCCTTCCCCATAACAACCCCTCCCTCTGCTTGTCACTTGTTTTTGCTCCGTTGTCTCATCGAAGGAAAGACTTCTCTCTCTTCCCACACCTGGGTTAAAATATAAATAAAAAATTCCCAGAGAGAAAAGATAAAAGCCGCATTGCTCTAGCTTACGTTCTCCGGATCTAAGATGAGTATTCCCGCCTCTGAGCGATAAACGCTCTACGAGTGCATTGTACAAAGCACTCGGGGAGGGAAATAGAACAAGTGTCGCGTTATAGCGCTATGTTGTTTTTGAATTTCACGCTACTTGCTCATCTAGACTGGAGAAGCATCCCTCTACCTGCATTCATAGACAAACCAAGGACATGAAGAACTACGACGTAAGGTGGAAAGTATTTCCTTTTTCGTGACGTTTGCTGTTTGTGGGAATGGATTTAGAGAAGCTAGTAGCGTAACGATTGGCAATATTCATTTGTTTGCTCTTGCAAACGGTAGGCTCTATTTGCTCATATTTAATAATTTCTACAACACGGAAGGGTTATTGTATAACTGCCGCCTTTTGTTTTTTTAATTAAAAAAAGCCATCCACTATAATTAAACGGTTGCATACTTTAAACTAATAATTTATTTTCAAGCAATTGATTGTTGATATATACAGCACATTATAGAAATCCCAATGGATGATAAAAGTAAAATTGGTGACCATGTATTTAAGGTAGAGTTCATTTTTCACTTCGCTTTTTCATCAATATCGTTTACTCTTACGATATATGCCACCCCTGCTTGCTTTTGCTTTCTGCATAAATGATTATTATCGTATGGAAGGCAGTGTATCAATTAAGGTTAATTTTTTCTAAACGGCTTAATATCGACGACGAAAATTTTCTTTTCCTTTGTTTTGTTTGGGCAGCGTATTAATTTTCCGGGTACAAAAAGAGAGAAAAAACCCAATACTACTAGCTGAAGGAATACCAAATTCATCAGATTATTGTAAACTTTTAATCAGCCATTTTAGCTCCCCAAAGTGAGCTATTTTCTCTTCACTCTTACCGGTTTTTAATATTTTAGAATTGGTAATAGCATTCGAGGAAACTTTTAAAAATCCAATTAAATTGAAAATCCTTTCCTGCCTGGGAGCTCAAGGCAAACGGAGAGATGCATTCTTGATTAACCCAACTGTTTTCCCTTCCGAGCACACACAATCATCTGAACAAAATGTCGTAGTGTAGGACCAATGAACTAGAACTCTTATACATTCTTCCACCTTAAACAATCATCCTTAGACACCTGTTTTGATTCTGTTAATTTAATTTCAATGCGTTCATGCATTGCACTTCTCCATTCTATGTGGACATCACTCACAGCCTTCGCCAACTATTTTACAATTGATTTTTTCTTTATCTTTTTCCTGTCATCCTCTTTATCCATTGCGGATTGATTGGGAAATGAAAATAAATTTCGAGTTAATGTGATTGAGAGCGTTTCACGCTAAGAGTAGGCAAGTTAGATCGTCTCATCATGGTAGTTTCGGATAAAGACCTCTAGAAGATTCATGGTGGTCTATTGGAATATTTGGCCATGAATTACCAATTCCTCCAGAGAATCCCGAATATGTACTAAAATTCTTCACATTTACCGCCTCCCAGATAGAGGAGTTTTCCTCCAGCTTATACTAAAGCAGTTGACGATCTTTAAGGTGGTGTTTCTCATTGTCAATTGGTAAAAGAGATGTTCCCGGAATGTCAAGGGCAGAGATACTTAAAGAGTTTTGTCGGATCTATGCTAATAAATCTAAATTTAAAATTTAAGTGCTAAAAGAAATCGGTCAAAATTATGTTTATATCTAGAGCCAATCCAGTGTCGAACAAATTGCTCATTATTGATGTTCAACGTTGAGAAATACGAATTCCCCAGCAGTGGTTATTAAGCTTTCAACTAATCTTTCAGAATTTCCCGGGATTTCCTACTCTGGAAACAGACAACTCTTTGGGTCAGCTCTTCAGCTGGCTGCTATTATCGTATCATTTGGGTCTACAGTTTGTTAGTGACTTCAAATGTGGGTGGTTATATTGCGATTTGTAATAAATTAAATATCAGCTCCTTAGTAAATCATTGGTTAGGAAAACTTAAGAACAGCACTGTAGATCACCGAGCAGATGCGAGTGAAGATTGTACGGTAGAATTAATTCAATAATATGGGCAAGCGATTCCGATTTTATCAACATTATTATGAAATGTGAAGCCTACATGAAGAGGAAGTAAGTAATGCTACTAGAATAACCAAAGTTTATTTATGTTCCGTTGTTTCGTATTTAGTAATGTCATTTCCCCTGATTCTGTCTTAATGCCAGCTCATCTCCTCATCATTCCGCCTTCACCGTATTCTCTCCCTCGTACTACCGTAGCGTGTGACATCTCGATGCATCCTGCAGCTCCTACAATTACCTTTGCTGATTCTCTCATTGCATTCCTTTTGCCATATACTGTACACAACACTTCGTCTCCGTTTCTTCCCTTTCATCTTAGTTGTAGTATGAGGGAAAAACTGTCGGAATACGGCGAAAGGGAAGTTGAAGGTAAACCGCTATGTTAAGATAATTAGATAAATGTCATGGTTTGCTCACGTGATCCGTGCTTACAAATGAAAAATTTATTGAACATATACACTGGAAGGTAGCTTAGAGAAGACCAGAGCAAATCTACTGCCAAAAGCACTCTTAAGAGCACTACCAGTGCCACAAAAGTAGGGAAATGTAATTGATGGAAGCTACAGGAGAGGATTTCTTTGCTCTTTACAATCTACTATGGATGCACGGTAGAATTAATTCAATACTATGGGCAAGCGATTCCGATTAATGGTTCAAATTATTAAAAATCGTGAAGCCTACATGAAAAAGGAGTAAGTAATGCTACTAGAATAACCAACTTTTATTTATGGCTTTGTAATTAAAATGAGGAAATAGAACTATGCTAGAAAAAATCAGCTTTTTCGTTGATCAAGTCGATCAACAAAAATTAGAAAGAATTTCAGTTGAATGCATTTGACCGTGACTTTAGTTTCACCTGGTTTGCATTGATTTTTCAATTTCGTATGGAGTTATTTTTTATTTGCGATTCTTGAATTGACTACATCGTCTTCAAGATTCAGTCGTCTGAAATATTGGATGCATTTTCACGGGCCTTCGTCATTACACGTAAGTGGAAGCCTTTTACAGCGTTTCCTCTGGAGGCTCCATGTTCCTTACGTTGAGTACTTCAACCTCACTTCACACCCTCGTATCCTGTTCTCTGCTGCGAGTCGAAAACAGTGCAGCACTTACATTCTTCATGCCGCGCGTTCACTGACACTTACTTATTGATTAAGGTGGTTTGAGCGAAATATTTCCCTAGTCATAATAGAGACCATATTATAATTTTATTTTTTGACTTCAGCTTCTGTAAGAAGTGTGAAATAAATATTGTAATATTAATGGCGCAAATATATAACTATATATGACCAAAATTCTCAATAATTAAATAAATAAAGCTGCACAAGTCTCTAACTTGACTCATTTTTTCCCGCCGTACGTCTGAAACCCTTTCAAAACAGCAGGTTTTTTGCG
This sequence comes from Pyrrhosoma nymphula, assembly GCA_963573305.1. Lineage (NCBI taxonomy): Eukaryota > Metazoa > Arthropoda > Insecta > Odonata > Coenagrionidae > Pyrrhosoma > Pyrrhosoma nymphula. The sequence continues at coordinate 18,037,552 of OY754330.1, read as the reverse complement.
ATTCTGTAAAATATACTGTGGTGAGTAATAGATTATTTTTTATAAATAGTTGACCAAACATGCAATTCACCAACTGTTAGTTTTTGACGAAATCTAGGTGCTAGAAGTTCCTAATTTTTTAAATACTCTCTCTCTCTCTCTGGAGCACACAGCTATAATCTATCCCATGTAAAACAGCTTATATTTATAGACAAATTGCTCGAAAAGTAGTTCGACAAGGGTTTGATATTTTGATATTATTGGAAAGATGAGAGTTTTTTTCTTAAAAATGAGGCCAAATTCATCAAATTCTAGGTGAAGTGATTTTTCGCTCAAACTACTTTAAGAGTTAATTAGTCTTATGTCTTGATATTTTTGTCTATAGTTGCAACGATGTTAACTGCGGCGGTATTTACTCTTCTAGAAAGTGAACAGAAAATAATAGGTTAGTTTCATACATGCATTTTAATACTTTCATTATTGTCTCATTTCTTTCAAAGTATTTATGCTAGAAAAAAGTATAATATTTGGTAGTAAATGGCAAATTTAGTCGATCAAGGCAAAACATTATTTCTTTACTGAGTTGAAGAGCGTTTGTTTGGTTGATTGCTTTTCAGAAAGTCGATTTAAACAGTATTCGTACACTTCAGTTTGCAATGTGGATACAAAATGTTTGAAGTAGGAGCAATAGATCTAGGTTGCTAGGCTCCGCCTTGAGAGCCGCCACATGGGTGTGTGGCACGGGGTGTTAGAAAACCAATTATAATTAAGAAAGGCACAGGGAAGGGAATTAGAAGAGGGAATGAACGAATCGTGAGAGGCGTTTTTACGGATTAGTGCCTCGATTTATTTTTGCTGCAATTATTTATGATCCGCTAGAAGATTTAATTCTCAAAACTATTCGATCATGAATTTCGCATATTTATTCGGCTTTGTCTCTTTCTATAGATGCATCGCTGGGGTAAATTAAATTGGCACAACATTCTTGAGATGCGAATTGTTTACTGAAAAAACGGCGAAAGAGTTATTGCTATACTAATAAGTTTAGTCTAGTGTGTAACTTAAAAGTGTCAGAGGGGCTCCCATTCTAGTATTTTTAACAGTTTAATCACAATTTATGCTCACTCGCTGGCAGTTTATGTTCTTGACGAAACGTACGGCTTTTATTTGCTATGTATTGGGCTGGTGGGTTAAATATTTTTTTTTCGGGATCCCGGAAGCTGAAGATGTGGTGCTAGAAAAAATCCCTCTTTTTCCTTTTTCGTCCGAGGTCCGTTGAAATATCGACTATCTGTGTCCCAATTTTGTTGTTTGTTTTGTAGTAAATATTACAAATTTGTTATCTCCACGCCAGGTATAAATTATGGCGCATTTATGTGCGTTTTCAAAAGTTATGTTTGAGTCCCTCCCACTAAGACTCCAGGAGCTGACGTCCTGAGAACTATTAAAGGGCCACTATGTACCCTTTTGTTTTTCTAGGTAATTATCTTATTATATTATTATTATTAGGTAATTTCTAGGTAATTTTCTAGATCAATATCCACATTTTCAGCAGAAAGTATAATTTTCTGATAAATTCAGGGTTTATTTCGTGTGCCTTTCCATTGATTACCTTATTTCATTTTGATATTCCATTTATTAGAGCAGAATGATTCATTTGAAGGTTGAAGGGGAAACATACATTTTAGAGATATTGAAAACAGCAGCTGCAGTGACAAGGAAATTAAATTCATTGGTTATTTGAAAATGTTCTAAAAAATATACTCGTAATTGTAGAAATGGCTTTGAAATAAATTATATGGAAGCATGGTTGTCAAGTAGGGGAGTACCTAATGGCCAACTTAAAATCCCAGGTTCAAATGCACGCGAAGCATATCCGGACCTAGTTAATTCCAAAATTTCTTAGCCTGAGCTCCATTGGAAATACAACGAATCAGACTGAGAACGGAAATGGCTTAATTAATTAATGTCACTTGCCCTTGGGCTTTAGTTTTTGGTGAATATCTCTTCACAAATCTTTGGGAAAATGTCTGTGTTTTTCTTATGTGTGCCATTATCAGAGATGTTTATATCTACTAGGTACTAAAAGCCAAAAGCCCTGACTTACTGATTCCCTCACTCACTTATCAACGCTCATCTAATACGATTAAAAGATCAATGTGATGTTTAAATGACGCTAATGCTTTCTTTATGATTTGGATTGTTATTTCGTAAGATGTTAAAATAAAATCCTATTCTAAGGAGGTAATGGCCTTAAAATTACGTTTGTTAATTGTCGTAATAACCTTTGAATCAGTTAAGATAAAGACTGACCCATCATTAGCAGTCACCAATCCGAAGATTGTTTTCTGCATCTCTTAACTACACTTACCTTTCAGCTGACCTTATCATACATACTATTTTTTAATTTGACTTTCTTCCGTGGTTAGTCTCATGTGTTCCATTCTAAGCCTTTCTGTATAATTCTTCGCATTTTTGTCTCCTTTCATTATCAATAATTCGCAAAATATACCCGATAGTTTGGTCCCTTCTCCTTTATACTTTTTGTGCTATGTATCTTCTAGTTATATCCAACATTGGCAGTTCTCTCCGACCATATTATCTTTATCATTCTTCGACAAGACCCCATTTTTATTGCTTTCAATCCTCTTCGCTCTGAAGTCAAGTTGACTATAATGAAGCAAAGAAATGGTAATTTTCCACTAGATAAAATTTATTTCGACCATGTTTTCGATGTACTGCATCATCATATGCTGAAATTCCACCATATCATGCAAAGTTCTTCTCTTTATGTCAAGATGAGTTGTTCAGGTAAGGAAAGCTACAAAGGTACTTCACTGCAAGGTAAGGAAATGCTACAAATATATTCATTTTTTACTGAAGTACTTTCTTACTCTCAAGCCTGTGTCGCTAGATCTTCGTTGGCTCATATTTCTGTAGAATATATTCTATGCCGGAAATAATCAGTTTACATTTTCATTATTGATTCCTCCATCACTGATGATACTTATTTACCAGATTTAGTTGAGCTTTGATGAGTGAACACACATTGATTAAACTTTTAAAAATAACTAGGGTAAAGTTTAGACGGAAGTTGCCGATTGTAAATGAAGTATTAATAAAATTTTATTATTTAAACTTTGCGGTACCATCTGTCCAAGAGGAAATATTTAATTAGAAATTCTTTCCCCACAAGATGCGAAAATTATATCGATATGCCTCTCACGCTCTGGACATCCAATAATTATATCATATATTAGGTTTAGGAATACTTTATTCCCGCACACCAATTACCATTGCAATTAGAACAGTTCGATATACTACTGCTACAGAAAATACCCCTATCCCTTTTCTCTCTCTACATTTATGTTTCGTCCAACCTTCGTTTTTCTGTCTGTGCACTAAACGTCCTTGTGGCAGTTATCGAGATTGTACATTGGCGTAGAAAATTTTCAACGAGGCCGTCCTCAGTCTTCTTCGTGACTCTATTATTCCATTCTCTGTTGTACCCTTGGCATCATCTCTGTGGAGCCCACTTAACAGATTGGTTCTCGCGAAGGGAAAGAGGAGCAGTTATAATTCGCTTCTTCCTCGGTTGCCGCTTTCCGGCGGCGGAGCAGTTGGCCTGCGACCGCCATGAGATGGAGACACATCCCGCTCCCCTTCATGCTTTTTTCTAAAAGTGCATTCTACGGAGAGTGAGGAAGATGTGAGGGAAGACTATGAGACTATGACTATGTGAGTGCAGTTCTTTTTCGGCCACTGTCGGTAGGTGTGGAAGAACCTCTCCAACAACCACAGCCCAGACCCCTACATTTCTAACCTCACTTGGAGTTATTGCACCGCCTCTTCAAGAGACTCTCGTGGAAATAACAAAAAAACAAGACCGGGAGGATACAGCGGACAGCGAGCGGTCCAAACTCATTCCGCGCGCGACTAGAATCCCCCTAGCTCCTCCTCCTTGACTCGTGCAACGCCCTGGATGTAGGCTGGCGCGAAGACCACTCTCTTGAGGATTCTTGGGCCCCTTAAGGGGCGGGGGGGGGGGCGGAAGAGGGTGTGGAAGACCGGTGTCTCCTCGTGCTACCGCACCACACCCTCCCTCTGCTCTCCACTCCAGTTAGCATTTGGCATCCTCACATCTCGCCTCCCACACTCCATTCCCGGGGGTGTGGGGGTGGATTTCAATTACCCCCCATACGTGGGCCTGCCCTCTTCACCAAGGTGTTTTGTAAGGCCACCTCCTTGGGTGCGGTGACTCTCGTGAGACCGTGTCTTAGCCTACTTCCCTCGAGTTAATTTACTAAATAAAAATGTCCCGAAGGGAAACATTGACCAAAATATATTCCACTGATTCCACGAATTTTGACTCTAAAAGGACCGATACAAGATTTTTCACAAGTGAAGAAAAAATGCGGCAAAGAATTCGTAGAAAATTTCCGGAGAAAAAATTGTGTCCTCATTTTTTCTCCTGGAATGCCTTTGGAGTTTGGAATAATGAAGATGAGTAGAGGCTATAGAGATGTGAATGTGGAGGAGAATGGAGAGTGTACGATGAATAAAAAGGGAAATGAACTTAGTTTGATTTCGTATTTGGGAAAATATCAACTTACGGCAGCAACGTGACTTATTGTGGCCATCCTAGCACATTAACAAGCATTAATCAAACGTACTTATTTAAGAAATCCGTACGAGACACCAAAATTGGATTGAGGGCATTTCGTTGGATAAAACATGCTGAAGTTTTGAGTTTGAGTCGAGAATTTTGGGCAGGCGTAGAATAAGAAGGGTAAGATTCATGAAGGAAACAGAGTAAACTTGAATGAGAAATTGTAGGCGCAATTGTCCATGGATCAACCGATTATTTGGTGTAATACGTATGATAGATGATATCTCGGGAAACTTGGGAGAATTAGTGCTGTCGTTTCCTCATACGAATCTTCAAACAAAGAAAACTTCATTATTTATCAATGCGAGAAGTCTTAATTTATTAGATTAATAGGGGCAACGGCCTACTACGATGTAAACACCGGTTCCCGATCAGTCACCGAAGTTAAGCATCGTTGGGCTCGGCTCGAGTTTGGAGGGGTGATCCATCCGATTCGTCCGAGTGCTGATACTCCTGTCTGCGCGTGGCAGACAGTAAGTGCGAAATGACCTTAGCCGTCGAAGCACGTTAAACCAAAATACCAAATACTTAGATTATTACATTATTATTAAGAACACTTAAAATGTAGCTTCAATACTGAAATTACTATTGCTGGGGTAGATTAAGAGGTTGTAAACGTGGAATTTGATTATACATACCTTATAACAACTATGTCAGTAGTATTAGCCCATTAACTCCAGGCGTAATCTAGCAATGGGTTTCCTACTAAGGTGGTTGTACACGTTTCAAAATTTAGCCGTCGTGTCATAATTTTGCACTTGTTCTGCCAATTTATTGCAATCACTAGGCGACAATGAAGATAATGTTTCGGAAACACGATGGTATACGTGACAAGGGAAGTGGTTCCAATGTTTTCCGGGTTCATCAACGCATGTTTTTTGCTGAAACAGAGCCATTAATTTCTGGATGCCAGTTTTTTGTGAGAAAACTTGAGATTGGCGTTAGAATTGGAGTTGAGGTTAAGAGAGGCGTTTTTAGGTCACACGTTGGCTGCAGCTTTGCTCATAACGTCCTGGACCACTTTGTTCTCTCATCAGCATCCTACTCCGCCTCATTAATGCCTATTTTGCCGTTCTCCAAGGAGTATTTCTGAGTGGTTGCATTACATTTCTTTGAAATATTATTTAATTGAATTACCGATTTATTCTCTCATATTTTACTGAGTTTATACCTTGTTAAGTCATGCGTGGATAATGCATCTAAGGGTTTGAATTGCCATAAGGCTTATAAATTGCCATTAGGCTTTCTTAAGAGTAACGCCAAATATTCTATAATAATCATTTATATTTTTTCATGAGAATTTCTCGTAGCAAACACTTGAGGAGCATTCTAATTAAAAATTTCAGCCTAATGTCCTTCAAATTGCATCATTGTTTTCGTGAGGAAACATTTATGTGTGTGAAAACTAAAGTTCATGATTTAAAATTCTAAATTATAACTAAAATACGATTTTTGATTCATGCAAAATATACACTGTACTTATAAATATTTTGTTTTCCATTTTTAATTGAAGCTCTAAATCTAGCCTCTATCTCTAAAGCTAAAGTTGAAACGTGTGCTCACAAGGTTTGTAGGCACTGTTTTTTCTTCGTGTTGAAGCGCTATCGGGAGAAGGGAGTAGATTTTCTCGCCGATAACACTCGTAAAAAACAAACTCTTTCCAAGCTCGGGTGAGAAAAATGAGGAAAACGAACGAAACACAAGTATTATCAATCAATAACTTAACTATCAATATATTTCACAAATAGAACCAACCTAGTTACAAACAATTTACCCATAGGTCGAGTGCCAGGCGACCGTAATGCGAGTTTCCAGTCGGAAAATAATTAAAGTATACAAGTACGAGAGGTTGAGCTTCTCTGTTAAGTACAAAAATGACAAAGTCAGCAGGCTCATACGACGGTGTTACCCGGTCGCCGTCTCGCCAGCAATAGAGGGCGAGCCCAGAGATGAGTCAGCTGAGGAGGGGGTCTGTCGATAAGGACAAGGTGGAATGGGTAAGGTCAGGATGTTGGCGATTGGTAGCCTTGGAGGGGAGGAAATAATGGGATGGGTGATAGATAGGGTGGCAGTTTTTAATTGGAGCACCAGGAACTGTTTTCTAGCTTCGGCCGGAGAATACAGGATCACAGCCTTTGTGCCTTGGTCAGGATGACCGCATTTTTGGTATCCTTCCTCACTTTACTGGCTATATAAACGACAAACTCGATGGTTTCAGGCTTCACTTTGTGAAAATCCATTCTAATGAATTAAAAAAATCTGTGAAAAAAGTACCATATCATAGTATAAAAGTAAAAAGTACCATATCATAGTATAAAAGTACCATGAAAAAAATAAAAATCTGTGAAAAAAGTACCATATCTTTTTTGAATTCATTATATAAACGATGCAGGACCTGGCGAGGGAAAGGCTCGGCTAAAGGCGTGGCTGAAGGCGTGGCAGAAGTCGCTGGCAGGAGTCGCTGCATTTTGTAGTCGTAGGCATTTTGGCCTTCGTTGGCACACATGTCGTTAGCGCGCATGTCGTTCGGGCAAGTCCGGAGGGTAAGCAGTCCGCAGAGGGGAAACTGTCCAAAGAGGGGAATTTGGCCGAAAAGGGGGGGTGAAAAATGCCACAGTGTTTAAGGCTAGATTTTTAATATCTTAGTTAAGCCCTCAATCTAAGGCGACAGGGTGAATATTGAGGACATTTGAAAAATTTTGTTAATACATTTTCAAAATTAATATTGGTATTTAGGAACCCATCGTTTTCTCTCTCTGAATTAAATTGGTTGTCTTTAAAGATTCACGGTTGGAATTGAAATAGATCGAGGCCCAGAGGCAAGGGCTTTCCCCAGATGTGCTAGTTATAATTTTTTGTGGAGGAAAAAAGTGAATTTTAAAGTCAATCCTTCTGCAGAAATGATCGTTAGCTCTAGTGATACACATCAGTGTTCCCAATTAATGCGTTTAAATGTTTTCCCTCACCTCTATTCCATTCTCACTTGATTGTTTCCTTCGGCCGTTCCTGGCATCTTCTTTTCTTGCGAATGTCGTATTTTTGCCTGTCCTCATACTCCCTCTCATTCGCTACTGCAATCAATTAGGCTAGAAACTCGTAGTTTATGCACTAAACTCAGGAAATTAGAAAATTTCATGTTTCAGGATTTTTTTAGCTCAGCACTGCTGCTATTATTTTACCCCTGCATTTGCTTTTGTCTCTAGAAGAGACAAAAGCAAATAAGTTAGAAAAACTCACTGTTGGAAAGAAAGGTTTTCAGAATCACTTCTTCTGGTGAACAATTTTATATTGCAACGAAAAATTCAGAAGCACAAACCGTAAACACACTCATCTGATATTTCGTCCCTTCCCTCGTCCAATTTCCTTACTCTGACCTTCATTTATACCGCTTGAATACTATCACCCGATGCCATACACCTTTGCTGCGGCTCACTGATTAGAATGCAAGTGTAAATCTGGTACTTCCACCTCCATTATCCGGAATTTACATTATTTATAGAATTGCGTGAAGGATAGTTTAGGTACTCTATTTCCTTAACCCGGGAGTGGTCGCTAAGCTACTTATCACGCGAGCGGTCGCGTGTGAGGCTTTTTCTCACACTCGTATGTGTCATTGATTATCTAACATAGAGTGTTTATTGGCAATGTATTACACTATATTTAGATTTAATTCATTTCTCTAAATGTTCATTTGAAACAATGATTTCCACGTATACACAATTATTGATACAATTACGTAATCATAGCTAATTTTACTGGTGATTATATTATTGGGTTTAAATGAAGAATATTACCATTCTAATGAAGAAATATTTATTTATGAGGACATACATTCTCATGACTCATAAATTTGCATTAAAATATCTACTCTCCACGAAATGAATGAACTTTGCCGCATGTTGCGAAAGTGTAACGCAACTGAGTGATGCAAAAACACTAACGTCAGTGGTCGCGCGGTGAGAAAAAGTCCCACACCGCGTAGCCGACGGTATCAGACATATCATTACACAGCAGCGGACGCTTCATTTATACTTTTTGAGACGGTCGGTCAATAGGAAGAGATGAAAAGTCAGCTAGAAGGAATGGGAACTTATTCTAACTCATGATTACATATTGAGCGCAAGTGTAAATTTGGTGTGAGAGAAAATCTCATAGCGCGACCAATGTCGGGTTAAAAGCAATCAACCAAACAGATTCTGTACGACCCTCTTAAAAAAAGACGAGTAAAAATGTTATCTACTACCTCAAATGAATGCCTCATTCTTCTATACGTATATGAATAATTCTTGTATCTAGGGTAATACATGCATGTAGAATCGTTTCTGCACTTACCCATCCGCCTACATCATTACATCGACTACCGCCTCACCCCTCATTTGACACTAAGTTGCTTCGTCTCCTCCTTCGTCCTTGCATGCAACCCAACATCCAGTCCTTCCCCTTCATCCGGCGTATTTACTGCTACCAATTCTCCCCCATTTGTCCTATATTCACGCCCTCTCCTATGACCCTCCTCCCTTCCACTTCCGTCACAGCGGCAGTCCGTACCTCCCTCTTCCCAGCATGCATCTCCCCCTCATTCCCTTTTCCCCTCCTTCATTCACAAGCAGCAGCGGCAGTGCCGCGAAATAATTAAAACTGCGGCAGTCATTCTCGTCGAGATGCCGTGGAGACGTAGCTTAAAGGAGAGAAAGAGATATGGAGTTGCTGCAATCGTACAACTGGGATACAGGATACGGCGAGATGGTTGTTTGGGATGGGGGGGAGAGGGTAGAATAGAGAGGTAGAAGGGAGGTGGAAGATAAGGAAGTGTAGATAATGAGAGGGAAGGTACCTACGTATCTTAGATTGAGAAAAACGTCGTCTTGCATGTTTGACCCGCCACGGCAGCCGACCTAGTCCGAATTCCCCGTCTCTTCGATCCACGCTTCCCTTGTTTCAGCCCCTTTTTTAAGGGCCTTCCCCACGGGCACTTAAAAGGAGGGCTGGAGGCGTAGGGACAGGAGTTTGAGTTCACGTGTCCGGAACAAAGGCTGCTCGCAAAGCGTTAAGAAAAGAGTTCTTTTGCTCAAAACGTTTCCGTTTTAGTAGTTTGTTCAGGGAGTGTACTCAAAGCTCGCGGGACTGTAATTCACCGGGTGCAGCGAATGTGCTAGGCCTGCGGTTGCATTAAAAAAGGGGTCACAGGGGAGAAGAATCAACTCAAGTTTTAGCCCGAGGTTTTCTTAATATGTATATCTACAATGACTCTTTCCACCGATTTGGCCCCATGGTCATCCGGGTGATTCAGATTAATTAGTTCTGATCAGTCTCACTCGTTAAACAACACAAATAAAAGGTCTTGCTTCAGATATTAGATGCAGACGGCACTGCCGGGAGCTACTTTTTGAGGCATCTTTCTCGTCTTGGTAACAGGAAAAATAGAAAGTTGGACGAAAAGTTTTACAATTAAGTCCTCTTCGGAAGTTATGTTTTCCCTAATGGGGTGTTTGTTAAGCTCTCGTAATATATAATGAGAAACGTTTTTGAGCAGTAATTCTTCCTGGAATTCAGTGAAAATTCAGTAAAGCTTATATTGATACATGCTATTCACGATTATGAGCGGTATTTCTTGGAACAGCTGTCTCATTTTTTAAATAAATGAAAAAACCAAGAGTTTCTGGAAAATGGGAGTAATTTTATTCGGCTTTACATCCCAATGTTTTTTGTGAGTAAATTTGAAAAGCACGCATATGCTTAGTGGGCAACTCAAGGGAACTACTTCTTTATTTTTAGCTTTACCAGTGTCTTACGTTTTTCCTATATGTGGATGTCTACATTCCATAACACTTATTGTTAGCTCATGAGGACATGTTTACTTTTGACATAAAAGAAGTTTTGCTAAAATACTATTTATTTTTACATAAAGTCTGAAATAACATAAAAATTACGTATAATTTCACGCATTTCACTAACTTAACACAAGGATAGCGTAAGAAAACCATCAGGAATGATGTAGCGTATACTCTGGCAAGATCCTGAGTTGATACAATCTCTTGTTTGATAAGCATATTTCCAACCCAAAAGTATGGTTTATGGACAATAATGCAAAACTTGTAAAACCTATGTTCATACTATTTAATATTTATTAGTATGTGCTTTGCAAAATTTATCAATTAGCCAATTCTACATACTGCGACTTTTTGACGCACTCATGTACACCTACATTATTCAAATGTAATTTGGAACGAAATTACTTTTACATTGTTCTCAATTTTGCTGAAATGGTATACCTACGTCTTCATGGATTTGTTTCACCCATTTTTAAGTGGTTTTCATGTGATACTTCTGGCATAGCACCCAGGAAGTGGTCAAGATTTCACTGTAAAAATCTCTATGATGAAATTATGTTTGCCTCGGCACAAACCTAATGCGTCGTCAATTGACAGTAAATACTTTCTCACACTTTATGTTTCCTGTACATAAGCGGCTGTTGTTTCAGGACAAAAATAGTAGTTCAAGGTCTATTTTGTATTCCCATCCCATTATTTAGAACTTTTATTGAGTTAACTATTTGGTGGCCAGTCTTTCTCAGTAGTGGTGGTGAACCACGAGGCGATGCCGACCACATCAACGCTCGGAAGTGATTTGGAATCGATCTTCGGATTTCATCCTCGCCCCGGGATTAGCGAGGGATCACAACGCGTACCGATGTTCGACCCGGCCGCGCTGTAAATCGGGCAGTTTGCCATTTCGTCGTTCCCCCGATGCAACTCTCTCCGATTTTGAGACACACTTCAACAACTTCATCCCCACCCCTTCCAACAAACCACCAAACGTTCCTTCCCCCTCCCTCACCACCTCCGGGCATTTTACATCATTCCACCCCCTCCCACGGCCATCAAGAATTCTTCCCCCCTCCCCACGAAACATCCGGGCAAACCCCCCCAACCTTTGAATTCCGATTGAACACTTCCACCCCCTTCCCCTCCATCAATGCCCCCCCCCCACTCCCCCCCCCCGCCCCCCGGCGAACAAACTCTAAACACACCATTGAGTTTCCGACGCCCCCCTTTGCCCCCCCCCGCCCCCTGGGCATATTTCCGCCCAACATCGCTTTCTACTTGTCGTTCGCCATGTGATATTCGCTTCGAAACTTGTTCCGACCTCCGAAAACTCTTTCCTGGAGAGGAGGAGGGGTGAGGGAGGTGATACAAATGGATAAACCCCGAACCCTTTTTCTGTAGCACATCACCTCCCTCCCCCTTCCATGGTGTCCCATTGTTAAGACCCCTCCCGCCACCACCCCCCCTCTCCCCCATCCTCTTCCTCCGTAAGGGTACAAGTCAACCCCACCCCACCATAATCGACCCTCCTCTCTCCTCACCCCCTTATCTTTCCCTCTAATTCCCTTCCTGTCAGTGTTCCTCGTTCCCCAACCTTCCTGCAGCCATGTTCCGTAATATTTGACCCTCGTTAAACGATCCGGAATTGCCAGGGCCCTTGTGTTTACAATTGATTAGCCCGCTACGCCTTTACTTGTGAGCTTGGTAAGAGAACAGGATGTGAAAAGAATGGCTCCAATGACACTACGCTTTTCACACGACCAATATTCGCCGAACGGGGAAATGAAAGAGGTTCGGAGTGTGGGTTCAAGTTGAAATGCTGTGTTATTGCTCCCGAGGGAGTCGAATTGCATGTTCTCTCCTTGCCTTTCAATGCATTTTTTTAAACATGTGTCTAATGGAGGGGTGTTCCGCTCAAAATTGAAGTCTTTCGAACTGAAAACGATAGCACATCTTAGATCAATAACATTTATGTGTGCGTTCCCATCATACACTTGCACCCTGTGCTGTTCACGCAGAATAAATTCATCTCAGTGATTTTCCATTTCCGTTTTCCATATTGTCTCTGAGCTACTGTTCACTGCCGTACAATTGATTCTGCAAAAAAAGAAGATGCTTGTAACGTGACCTTTGTAAACTAGTACGTAAATCATAAACGTCATTTCCTGTTGAATTGATCGTGCCATGTGATGATTAGCGGTCATACATGCTCGCAAATCTAACCTTTCCGGTCTTAGGCACATATTCATACGTGCAATAATGAGTTAGCATCGAAACTACGATGCTGTGTACCCTCGGCATTCATTTCAGCCTACTTCCGGAATCGGGATTTCCAATTATGATGTATTGTTACCTGATTAAGTCTCGTCACATGCATGCATGTTATCCGCATTCACTTCCTTGTCCGCAATCGAATCATACCATTATAATTTGGCTCTAACTCTACTCCCGGTCCCTGTTTTTTTAAGTATTTTTTAATTTGCCTTTATTTTTTTCAATTCGATGAACTCATGAATGAGAAATTTTCGGCGTTAATTTTATAAATTAATAAATAAATATGTTTTCTGTAGAAATTAAGTGAAGTTTAATATTTCAAACGGATAATATTATTTGTAATTTTTTCAGCCGATAAGGATAATTTGTCCCAGGCGATGAAAAGCTTTTTGAACGGCATCTATAGTTGATAATTACGGCAAGTTTTCCAATGTACGTGGTACCTTTCCACAAAATATTAATGATCATGATTGAATTAACAGCTGAAATGAAAAGATTTAAGACGATGGTCTCGTATATCAGGACGGTTGTTTTAATAGACAGCTGAAGACTATGCGCCGTGCCTGGTGTGGAGGGCACGGAAATTCCAAACCTGACGTGATATCAGTTTTCAAACCCTTAGCAAGCGCTTGGAGGCCGTATTTCTCTAGTATGCCCGGGAATCTCACTCTGCTTTGATTTATGGATCTCCTTGGCAATGATATCCGACAAGATGAATGGAAAAAATCAGTCGATGCGGATAAGAACTGCATGACGGTACAGAGAAGATAAGTAGTTTATGAAGAGAAAATTGTTTATGTGCATAGTTTTATTTGAAATGCAATATGACAACAGCTCGGATTGAATCCTTTTGTGTGTTACTTTGCTGTTTAAAAATGTATTGGAATGAAGTTTAGCAACATGTCGCCTATGCTGTTGAACTGGGTTTTACATTTTCCTTGAATGCCATTCCCCTAGTGAACTTGCTAACCTCTTCTTCTTCCGCTTCAAAGCATAAATATAACTTCACGTACCTAGTATTCATTCCCACTTACGCTGTGCCTCCATATTAGAAATATTCTTATTTCTTTTTTATTATTGATTGCCTCATGACTAATCATAATTTCATCCTAACTCTTTTTAAGGTGGTTTGAACGAGATAGTTCCAGAGTCATAATGGAGACCATATTCAAATTTTATTTTTTAATTTCAGCGTCTGTAAGAAGTATGAAATGAATATTGTTATATTAATGGCGTAGAGATATAGTTATATATAACAAAAATTCTCAGTAATTGCATAAATAAAGCTACATAAGTCTCTAACTTGACTCATTTTTTCCCGCCGTACGGCTGAAAACCCTTCAAAACAGCAGGTGTTTTTTGCGATTCTGTACAAGTACTGTGGTGAGTATATAGATTTTTTTTATAAATAGTTAAGAAAACACGCAATTTACACACCGTTAGTTTTTTTAACGAAATCTAAGTTCTAGAAGTTCATATTTTTTTCAATATTCTCCCTCTGGAGCGGACAGCCATAATCTATCCCAAGTAAAACATCTTATATTTTTAGACCAATTGCTCGAAAAGTAGTTTGGCAAGGGGTTGATAATTTGATCCCATTGGAAATATGAGGTTTTTTTCTTTAAAATGAGGCCAAATTCATCAAATTCTAGATGAAGTGATTTTTCACTCAAACTACCTTAAGGGGGAGTATAATTGTGTGGTTCAAACGGCGAGGAAGATATCACCACGCCTGAGAAATACTCAATAGACTGATTTTTACGTGGAAAAAGACTTGTGTCAATATCCCCCTGGGTCGGGAATAGAACCACGGGCCATTGGATTGCAAATTCATTACGCAAACAACTGCCCATAAGTTGACGTTAAGGGCAAAGTGTGTATTGCAATGTAGACTATGAATACCGAATATTTGAGGACGTACCCATTGAATATCAACGGGAAGGAAAAACATCAACGCTAATACATTGTAATAAACCATTCATATCTTATTTATTGCAAAGAAACATTGAGTTTTAATGAATATACATGGAATCTCGACGTAAACAACGAGTATGGTCGTTATGGGGATGGTGACTCAAAAACGTTAAAATATTGCAAAAAATCGTTGCGTTTTAGCAATTATTTCGGAATTTCGGCCAAAATACAGAATTAAATTGAAAGAATAAGAATATTGATTTTATTTTCTTTCTACTGGTACTATTTTTAATAACAGAAAAGAACTATTTCTAATTTAATTTTGCAAATAAAAAAAGGTCTGCAGCTAAATGAAGATTTAGCTTCACGAGTATTTCTTATTTGAAAGTTACTGACATAGACACATCGGTGATTTTTATACTAGATCCTTTACCAGGATATTGTACCCAAGTTAGGTGCTCCTTGGTATTTTTGGCCCTAACCCACAACTCAATGTCTCATTCGACCGTATTTCTTTTTTTTTCTTTTTCCCAAGGGATCGTAAACTATGGATGCTGATGCGGTAGTTGCCTTGTGTATGATGAGGCAGCTAACGCCAAAATTTGGCGGTACCACTGGAGAGTTTAGCTTTCCTCAGAGGCACTTATAGGGTCTATGCGTACTCCATCCATAAGTTTCCGAAACCTGACGTGAAGAACGGAAGAAAACCGAACTGTGAGCTCAAGCCGCTATGGTTTTGGCGATTCAAAACTTGGTGATCTTCCTCCGGAAAAATATCCATTGAGAATTATTCTTTCCATTCGACGGGACGAAGATGCAGTTTTCCAACTTCAGCTGCCTCGTGAGTAGAAATGCTTTTCGTTCTACTATAATGTAACGCGTGAAGTTATGCTTGGAAATTTCCGGCCAGGTATGCTACCAGTTACAACAGCAAGGCTACTCAATCAACTGCTGAATTTGAAGGGCTTTTATGTCACAACCCATGCCTAACTTTAGCGGGCAAGAGAACTGTTTCACCCACCATATAGGAGAAAAACACAAGTGGAAGAGGAGAGATTAAGAGGAATACAAGCATACAACAAATACAGAGGTGAACAGTGCGTTTAAAGACACGCATAGCCGAAGAAGAAGAAAAGAGCCAACATGGTAGCATACCTGTCCGGAAATCGGGATATCCGGGTTCGAATCCCGGTTAAGGTGAAATGTTTTCAGTCTGGATTCGACACATTTTCATCTTTCCTACCAAACCCTGTGTTCTTCCTTTTATGTGTTCCTATCCCTTTCCATTTCTTATCATTATATGAATTTATTAGCGCCTTTGAGCGTCTGTTTTCGAATGAATGAGTAAATTTGGCCATGTTGGCTCTTTTCGCAGATTGAGGAAAGTGGTGGAGGGGGGGGAGGTGGGTTGGAGAGAGGGTCTAGTGGATTTTACTATGTATCGCAGATTTGAGGGACGCTTATAGAATTCTTTGGAACATGAGGGTAAGAGGAGGGAAGTAGAGATGTTTTTTTTAATGATCGGATACAGTTCTTTCAATAAGTTTTTGATTTTGTGTGCTCCAGCCCACAGCGAGTTTCTCACTTAATGCCTCTCATGAGGTATCATACCTAATGGTCTGACTATCAAGATTACTCTTTCCGGCATTCCACCTTGTCTTCATCCTTGGCTTCACTTATTCATATACCGTCAATCAATAGATTTCACCCGCATCATCCTTTCCCAATATCAGTCTCTCTTCAAGAAACACCTTTCTGATCTTAACTCACTCACAAACATCAAAACCCTTTCATTCCCAAAATCAATAACTCTTAAACCAAATATTTTCTTCTGCGCTACGAAACCTTGCTCGCAGACGCACTATCCTTTTAAAAAACTTTCCTCACTCTCCACATCCTTCCTTCAAATTGGTCTTCCTTTACCCTTCACGGAGCTCACGCCCCCACCCCCTCCCGAGCCTTCCCCTTGTTCTTTACAAACCTTACCTTGTCTCCCTTCTTAACCTCCCTCGCCCTCAAAGCGACCGCCCGGTTTTCCCACAGCGTCTTCCTCCGACGCGACAAGACCAGCCCCGTTTCACTCCCGCCACTGACCGCGAGGTAATAAACCTCTCGCCCTTTTCACTGGACGAGGACGAACTTGCGGTTCTGAAGAAAGGCCTTTCTTTCTCACCCACCCCAAGAGTTAATCCTCTAAATACCCTCACTGATGCACTGAAATTTTGCCGGAATCTGCGGTGGCGTGTATTCTGGAAAACTCTCAACCTAATCGGTCAACCCCCAACTCCGTCCATCCCCTTGCAAAATTCGCTCCACCGTCCCAACGTGAACCAAAACCACTTCCCTTAAACCATCATGTAGAAATCTTTATTATACGCTTCCTCACAAAAATATCTGACAATTTATTCCTCCAATCCTTGAATCCACCTAGAAATCTCTCGCGTCCCGAATCCCTTGCCTTAAAAAAAATAATTAATAACGATGAGATCATCATCACCAAGGCAGATAATGTATCTACAGTTGTCGTTCTCGACAAGCAAAGCTATAATTGCTGAATATCTACGGCAATTAAGAGATTCCTCCTCCTATACCTCTCTCCCTCGTGATCCAAATCCTGATTTTCAAAAAGAAATCAGCTCATTCCTCCAGGAATTCGGCCCAAATGAAGGCCTGTCCCCCTATGACATCGCCTTACTCTCACCCGGTCGTCCAATAGTCTCCAGTATCAATTCCCTTACAGAGCACATCTCAGCACTAGTTGACCATTACCTCTATTCGTATCTCTTCCCTCCTTCATCAAAGATTCCTACCACTTCCTCTACCTTCTCCACGCTGCCTCTATTCCCCCTAATACCACTTTAGTCATGGTCACTATATACGTTACACCCCTTAATACGTCCATTCTTTACGATTAAGGCATAAATTCATTTAGTTTTTATTTATCCCAACATGGTCGAAATTGTTTTGACAAAAAATGTCTTCTCCTTTAATGATCAAATTTTCCTTCAAACTAAAGGCGCCTCCATGGGTACTCGCATGGCACCATATTATTTCAACCTGTTCATGGGCCATCTCGATACGGGGAAACATGTTCACTGATTACATTAAGTGTGACACGCTGATTGTTCTTAATGAATTGGTAAACTGTATGCACCAAATCAAGCGTTATCATGTCCTGTTTACTCTTCATCATGAACGTTCTCTTTCACTGAGTTGAAATTTCAACACCATCGCCGGACAGATATTAGTCATATATATTACACATAGTCGTATTTACACTAACTTTAATAGTATAGTGTATTGTATGTTGGTGACTAATTACCCCCTGCCTCTCACCCTTGAGGTGGCTTGCTGGGTATTTTGTAGATGTAGATGTATTTATCACTTCAGGTATTTAAAATTGATACCGCATCCAACTAATGCGTTTCCTCATTCAACCATTTTTTTCATTGCAACTATCCAACATTCAAGACCACCCTCTCCTTAATGCGAGCTGTCCCTTTTGAGGTCTGAGAATTGCATAATCACTCGAAAATATTTCCTTTAATTGTCCCGCATGTATTAATGTTTCAATCTCCTGCAATTCGGTTACTTTGATTCTTGTGCCTACGCCCATTATTGTGAAAACTTGTCTCCTAGTCCTCCCCATTCATAAAAAATTAATTTTCGGTACTTACCACAATCTTTTCTGGCGTAAAGTAATCTTAAGCATTTCTCAAGTGTACTCTATTTTTAAGCTAGAATGATCCATATATGTTATTTTGGATTCTAATTACTCGTATACTAGTGAATTCCTCTTCCATTGTGCCTCAGAGTGCTTCCCTACCAGTAATATTTTTTTCCTCAGTATGCGTGTCATTCCTATTCATTCTATTTCATTTCGAAGTTGCAATCACATCTTTATACAACCGCATTAAGTGCTGGTTTCGATTAAGAGTTTTTTTATCTCTGTAGGTAGGTACCTCAAAATTTAGCATGGTGGCGTGGCAAAAAAATCTCAGTACAAAATAATAGAAAAAATAGGGTTTGAATGGAGCAAAGGTGATAAAGCAACCTTTAGGAAGATGTCTACGTAATAATTAATTATGAAGCCACGGTAAAAATTTGCTAGTGTGGTGTGAATATGGTGACAGTATTTAAAGACGCATATAATTAATTTCCGTATCAGTTACAACAGCTAATCAACGGCCAATTATTAATTTTAATCTACATAGAAAAATGAATATACATCACAAATAAGGGTATATAGATCGTCCTCAAGTAGCAGGTATATTGACATGAAAATAATAAAGTTAATGACAAAATATTGAAATTGATAAACTATCGTGATTATTTTATATTTCACTGCGGTGAACATCCACTTGATTTGTTCACGATGGATTGCGTTATAAACATCATTTATTCATTCAGTTACTATAAAAGTGCACAAAAATGTCATCTCATTTTAATCGGGTTATATGGAATCTAAATTTCGTTGTCAGTTAGATCACGCATCTCAAACTGTATTCACGTCATTTACATTTACTTCTATTTGCCTTTTCACTCCCTCCAAATGGGTGGTTTTTAGGTTTTATTAGAATCAGAATTACAAGTTACGTATCGAAACTGCGATTTGTGCCACAGTAATTCGAGACCAAGTTTAGAAAAAAATCATTTTCAGCAACCATTTTGTGCCACGGGACGTTCGTATCCGTCTTCTTATCACCTATTGTGTTTCTTTTAGTAGTAATTGTCCTGTAAGAAGTCAATACCATATCGTTCCATCCATTTGCAACACTTGCAACGAGTTTCTTTTTCGAGAATAACTATTCAAGCTCACAAGCAAGATTAAAATTTATGATGTTGTAAGGAGACATTAGATAAATTTGAGCGAATGCATCACTAATTTAATTTTTTAAATCAAAATAGCAATTATCTCCAAAAAATATCTAATATTGCTACGAATATTAGAAAACTAATAGATTCATTTTAATGCATGGCCATGCCCTCTAATGCTCTGCAGTTGCTTTAATCTGCAGCTCTTTCATTAGGTATGACTTGCAGTGTTACAAATAACCTAGGGAATATATATCTATTAAATTATTCTTGAGGTTTTGGTCAATCAAATTTAAATTTAACTCATTCCCAACGCATCAGTTTATTTTTAAACCGTCATTATGGCTTGAAAAGTAACAGAGAAAACATAAAGACATGATATAACTTAACCTATGTTTGAATACATTATGCATACATAAAACAAAAACAAACCTATCGTTTGTTAAAAAATAAATTCCCATTTCAAATCCTGGTTAATATGAAAATAATACATAAATCTAAAGAAATAAAATAACAAGAATATTTCTAAAGATTAATTGATTGTGGAAAACAAAACTTAATAGGATAGGGAATGTTTGTTGGTCTGTACAGTATGGAAATGAAAGGCTCTCTATGGCTGATGGGTCTCATGATTACATTTTTGAGTCTAATTTTGTCTGAAATTTCTAATCGACTGACCATGAGGCTCATTTAACTGTTGTTTTCCTCTTACTTGTGTCTAAGTTCCAGAAAACTCCAATATACATCACTTTCCTTCTTTCTTAAGAATACGTTTTAAGTGCCCCTCTACTTTGGGCGTTGATACGTTATTTTTTTCCTCTTTTTACCTTCTCCTAATCAAGTCATAGTGAATTTTTGTTGCTTCGAGGAGTGTCGTTTTATTTTTTTAGATCGTGGGTACGTCTCATATTACTTACTTCCGCAACTTGGCTCAGGAGTGACTGCGTTGGCCTTTCAAGCATTGCCCTTCCATTCCACCGCACATTACCGCTCAGTCCTTTGGCTCTGCGTTAAGGGGAGGTGATGCATTTGAAAGGCTGCGATGCCTTCGGGAGCTTTCGAGGTGGTTTGGCAGCGGGTTTTGGACAGGAAGTTGCAAACCGTTCGTGTGTACGTAACTCTCCCATCTCCCCCTCGAAGACCCCTTCCTCCCTCTTCTCTTCTGCGGTCATCCCCCATGAACCCTTCCACCCTCGCGACACAACTCTTCCAACTCCTTCTTCCTCCTTCTTAAAGAGCACCACGTCTTTACAAGTCATACCTGTGCTATCAATGTTTCAGCACCTAAACTGATTCGATGAGTACCTATCGCCTAAGAATTAAGGTAGTTTGAGCGAAAAAACACTTCACCTACAATTTGATGAATTTGGCCTTATTTTAAAGAAACAACTCTCATCTTTCCAATGATATAAAAATGTCAACCCCTATCTGAACTACTTTTCGAGCTATTGGCCTGAAGATATAAACTGTTTTACATGGGATAGATTATGGCTGAGCGCTCCAGAGGGAGAATATTGAAAGAAATAGGAATTTATAACACCTAGATTTCGTCAAAAAACTTATGGTGTATAGATTGCATATTTTCTCATCTATTTATAAAAAATAATCTATTACTCACCACAGTAAGTTGTACAGAATCGCAAAAAAACTTGCTGTTTTGAAGGGTTTCCAGCCGTTCGGCCGGAAAAAATGAGTCAAGTTAGAGATTTATGTAGCTTTATTTATTTTATTACTGAGATTTTTGGGAATATATAACTATATATTTGCGCCATTAATATAACAATATTTATTTCGTACTCCTTACAGACACTGAAATCAAGGAATAAAATTTAAATATGGTCTCCATTATGACTAGTAGGGAACTATCTCGATCAAACCACTTAAAGTGGCCCTAGTTTTGAATCTTTAATATCGCCGTAACGAAGGAACTTTAAGAATTTCACATGGCATTTATTTATTTATTAATCTCACACAATCAAAAAAGGCACAATGGCTAATTACTTTTGTCAATGCAACAAAATAAATAAACACAGAACAACAATGAGGACAAACATGAAGAATTAAATAAAAAATAACACATCAACACAAAAATAAAATTAAATCAAATTTTGGGGTTCCATTACCCAAGTTCCGTTTGGTGAATGATTGGATTATGTTGGGCGAGGGGAAGAGGTCGAGAGACGGATGCGCTGAGGACAATAGTTAAATTTGGAGGGGATTCGGTAAAACAGGGACCGCTGTGATAGGGAAAGCCGGAATTTAAGGGATGTGTAGGAGATTGAAGTTTCGCGTGGGGTGAGGTGGGACACGAATTGGAAAGAGAGAGAGAAGGTCTCAGGGAAGAAGCTGCCCATTCATTATACTGTGTAAGAATCTCAGTTGAGATAGTGCACGGCGGTGGGAGAGCAGAGGAATTCCCAAGAAGGACGAAATGGATTCACGGGTTGAATTCTTGAGGGAGGGAATGCGATTACGGGCAATGGCTAGGAAAAAATTGACGGGACGACGATGAAAAAACGTAGTGAACTCCATAGTTAATTTTATTAAGACGACCTAGGTTTCGACACGTTGTGTCATCTTCAGGTGACTTGAAGATGACACAACGTGTCGAAACCTAGGTCGTCTTAATAAAATTAACTGTGGAGTTCACTACGTTTTTTCATTTGTCCATAATGGAAAAATTCCACCATATCTCGCCGGAATTCATATCCTCTATTGGGACGACGATGATTTGCCTGAGCTGTTTATTCGATAACTTGTAATCACGAGTCCAAAAAATATTTTCTATATGGTGCAATGATCAGGAGATTTTAGGTAAAATATTTTTTTGCAAACTTCTGCCAACTTTTCGGATCTTTATTGATCCATCTTCAGTGCTTTTATATTAGTTGAGCCCTACATAAAAGTCATACAGATGGATCAATATAGATCCGAAACGTTGGCAGAAGTTTGAAAAAAGAAATATTTGACCTAAAATCTCCTGATAATCATCTCCGGCGTAATCTTCAGGTACCTTGACGCCGCTGCGTCGTAACTAGTTGTACCTGAGAATAAATTGGTGGAATATAACAAAGTTTTCCTTTTCATTTACGACCATTGAAAATATTTTCTGTGAACGAGGATATTCTAACGAATGTTTTCTTTCGCTTGCGTACCGAAAATCACTAAACATTTGCTTGCAGCCCAATGAGTGAAATTTCCTTGAATCTCTCTGATAACACCGTAACTTATCACTTTTTACATATTAGCATTTCATCATGCGATTGAATTGTGCACCTTACCCAATCTTACTTTGTAAAAAGAATATGGAATTAATCAATAAAAATTCCAATCAAATTTTAAACCTGCGATTAGGGTGAAGATTCTGCGCTGACCATCATACTGCGGTATAATTACTACTCATATTCAAAGCACATCGTAATATTAGTTATCATCGCTTCCACTGAGGTCGCAGCCATACAACCGGGATGAACGTAACCATGAATATACACATATGGATCCTAAACTTGCCCCCAGTGGGTGTTGCCAAACATTCCGCATGCACCGAAAAATCAGGACCAAGCAGATTGTAGCGCCGCCACTCTAAAGAAGGTGGTTCTAATAAGGAAAGGTCGTGATTCAAATAGAAATACTGGAAATAAAGGTACCGGAATTGGCCTCACTATTAGCACCGGCCATTTTTGACACACATAAGCGGATCTATGCCGTCTGCAGCGCAACCTATCTTTTGCAGAAAGCTAGGCAACGCCTTTGCCCGCACAGTGGTACCGAAGATTTAGATCCATATGTTTATTCATGAGCGTAACAAAGATTTTTCTTTTCTATTTCTAACCTCATAGTTCATTGCTGCCCATAATGTGCTCGAGGCTAGTGGAGATATTTTTTTGAATTAAAGCAATGATTTTTATTCATTGTACCAAGAAAGGCTGTAGACTAAGTCCACTGCAGGCTGGTCTCCCACTCTCCTCGCTACGATTCTCCAAAGGAGGCTTCCGTCCATGTGAGGGCTTGCCTGTTAGCAACTTTCCTGATGTAATCCAATACCTACCGTAGATTAGCCGATACTCCTATCCTAAATATCCAAGCACAGATTTTACTTCAGTGGTACGCAAACATATTTTTGTTTTTCCCTTAAGACGGTTTGAGCGAAATATCACTTCACATAGAATTTGACCTCATTTTAAAACTCTCATCTTTCCAATGATATCAAAGCATCAACCCTTTACCGAAGTACTTTTCGAGCGATTTGCCTGTTAAGCTGTGCTGTTTGATTTTAGCTGATTTACATGGGATAGATTAAGGCTGTGCGCTCCAAAGGCAGAATAATGAAAAATTAAAAGATGTTTAACTCCTATATTTCGTGAAAAATTAACGGGGTGTAGTTTGTATGTTTTGTCAACTAATTATAACAATAAATCCATTATTTAACGCAGTACTTTTTGTACAATCGCAAAAACAACTTGCAGTATTGAAGTCTTGTTAGCCGTGCGGCTCGAAAAAATGAGTCTCGACTAGTGCTAGTGATAGTTAATTTTTTTTAATTGCATATGAAGTTGTAAAAGTACTTTCTCTTATGGCTAACTAAACGTTTACTGCAGTATATTTTCGTTTAAGTATTTGATATGAAAATTTAAAATTTAATGATCTGAAGTCACACCCGGAACTAGTGGAATGGCTGTCAAGTTATAAAATTAGGTAGATATATTTATTTAAGGTAGTTTGAGCGAAAAATCACTTCACCTAGAATTTGCCAAACTATTTTTCGAGCAATTTGCCTAAAAATATAAGCTGTTTTGCATGGGATCGGGATAAATTATGGCTGTCAGCTCCAGAGGGAGAATATTGAAAAAAATAGGAATTTATAACACCTAGATGTTGTCAAAAAAACTAACGGTGTGTAGATTACATGTTCTCTCAACTATTTATAAAAAATAATCTAGTGCTCACCACAGTAAGTTTTACATAATCGCAAAAAAACCTGCTGTTTTGAAGGGTTTTCAGCCATACGGCGGGAAAAAATGAGTCAAGTTAGAGACTTATGTAGCTTTATTTATTTAATTACTGAGAATTTTGGTCTTATATAACTATATCTCTACGCCATTAATATTACAATATTTATTTCATACTTCTTAGAGACGCTTAAATCAAATAATTAAATTTGAATATGGTCTCCACTATGACTAGGGAACTATATCGCTCAAACTGCCTTAATTACTGAGAAATATTATCGTATACTAATACACTTTCTCGCTATTAATATTACAAAATTTGTTTCAAACTTCTTGCAGACGCTGAATGAGCCCTACCCACTTGGACCTCCCACGCTCATGAGCGGCACGTACAGGTCAGTAATATTAGCCTAAATATTTTACCACTATGTCCTATTCCCACTTGCCGTCCGGATGAAAACAATCTTGAGCCCTTGCAAAAGTGAATTTTATGACGTTTTTTCTATATATTTTCCGTAAACCAATGCAGAAGGTCAATGCGTCGTTCGTCTGCATCCTTCGTGTATTGACGAGGAAGGGGACGGCGAGGAGACGCCAGCACATGTGAACGGACACTCAAAACATTAAAAAATCCCAGTCTCATTCAGTTTTCCGGAATTGACTTTTTGCGTTGGCTGGAATACTGGCTTCCCATTTCAAGGGCTCTCGTTTGAGCCTTGGGCTCTTAATTTTTTAGTTCAGTGTCCCAAATCCCTTTTGGGTGTCCTTGGTGAGCACTTTCTGCATTGTGTGACCTTTAGCGGGTGAAATTGAAATTACTGCGCGGTCAGTTCTGCACTTCTTTGAATTTTGTCTAAGTAAACAACTTTGTGTTTAAACTTGAGATTTACCTTGTGGACTCTAGCATTAAGGTAGTTTGAGTGATTAATCGCTCTACCTTGAATGATTTGATGAATTTGGCCTAATTTCAAAGAAACAACTCTCATTTTCCAATTATATAAAAATATCAACCCCTAGCCGAACTACTTTTCGAGCAATTTGCCTGTAAATATAAGCTGTTTTACATGGCTGATAGATACATAGATTATGGCTGAGCGTTCCAGAGGGAGAATATTGAGGGAAATAGGAATACATAACACCTAGATGTTGTCAAAAAACTAACGGTGTATAGATTGCATCTTTTCTCTGCTATTTATAAACAATAATCTATTACTCATCACAGTAAGGTTTACAAAATCGCTAAAAAAAACCTGCCAGTTTGAAGGGTGTTTAGCCGTTCGGCGGGAAAAAATGAGTCAAGTTTGAAACTTATGTAGCTTTATTTATTTAATTACTGAGATTTTTGGGCATATATAACTTTATATTTGCGTCATTAATACTAAAATATTTATTTCGTACTTCTGACAGACGCTGAAGTCAAAGATTAAATTTGAATATGGTCTCCACTATGACTAGGGATCTATCTCGATCAAAACACCTTAAGTGCTCACACACGGGTAGTCCATGGCATTGTATGGACCATGGAGTCTACATGAGTATGCATATCTGTAGTATTTATTCATGGTTTGCACGTTACTTGTGAAGACAACTCGATCCTTGAAGCCTCCATGACATTCAAAGTGAGGGAGAACGCCTGTTGAGCTTAACTGATTAGAGCACTCGGCGCGAAATCGAGGGATATGGGTTCGAATCCCAGTCCAGGAGAATGATTTTTTCACTGTGATTTTTTCACGCTGCACTGTGACTTCAAGCACAACAACGCGTCTGTCGGATGAGACGCTCACCCGGCGGGGACCCATTGTCGCATTTCGTTGGGAGCAGACTTATATGCCGTCACCAGCCTGGTGCCTTTCAAAACCTTATCCTTCATTCCTTGGATAATCCTTTCCATACTAACCAAGCCATCCTTTCCAACCTAAATGACCTAATCTGTTGGTCGCCTCCACAAAATACGCAAAATCATTCGGTTTTCCCCCCAACCGTGGAGGATTCTCGTGTTCCTAATCCTTTTTTTATATTATCACTCCGTCGCTTTTTACGGAATATAAATTCGGAGCCTCAGGGTAGTTAATCCTGGCGCGTCCGGACGAAGTAAACCGAGATGGGAGCTAAGGAAACGTTCGTCGATGTGAATGACTGCTGACAGTGTGTGTGTGTCGGTGCAATCAATGGCTGCCGGCTGTGGACGAGAAAGCACAGTCGAGTGATGATGCTGCCTCCTGCAGTCGCCGCGGACTAGGAATGCGATTCGATGGTGTTTGCTCAAGGGAACGCAGCGAAGGCTTTTTATTATTCCCACGTAAAAATGATCTTCGTAAAAACGTTACGTTTCCAACGGCATACTATAGTGATTAATCGATAACCGGGCTACCACACTAAAAAAATTCCCTGATCTGACGGTGAACTTTATTTGGACGACTGCCTACGGTGTTCAAAGAGCGAATGAGCGATAGGACATTGTTCCACACTTGTTTCATTTTTGAACGCGTGTATCACTGTCAGAATTTCAGGATTAAAATGCACCTCAGAAATATATCGCGTTTGATGGTCTTTATTCCACCTGTGATCGAATGGGTACTATTTCAGCAACCTTATCTTTCCATTTCAATAGATAGATATATAAATTATTTTCACTGGTACACGGTTCTTTAAGTACAATAATACACAAAAAACTTTTTTTCAATGTTCCAATATAACAGCAATTTGAATATTTAATTATTTCAAACGTACAATATGACATAATTATAACATTTTACGTATGACAATTTTAACATAGCATGTTAAAATTGCGTTATAAAATTGTTAAAATGTAGACTTATTTTTTTAGTTATTGGGGAATTACTGCCGTAATTGAAGTCAAAATTCGGTAATTCGTAGGAAATGGCGCTGCAGCCGGCTCCTATGGCTGGAAAAAAGTGCTCATTTAAAATATATTCGTGGAATAATCTTCATTTTTTCTACCTTACTCGTGGGTTTCTAATGGTAACGCATTTCATCAGTGGAAGCAGGATTTTTTTGACAAAATATCAAAAATGTGGAATTTAGTATTTGTTTTGACTCACACAGTCGCGGCGGAACCTCCTTAATGCCTGCCTGAACGCGACCTTGTTTGTTTCTTTGTCGCTCGACACGTCGCACATTCCTTCGTCTCACCTTTGTACCCTTTCCCCATTTCTGACACTCGACATCGGTTCAATTACCTCCCACTCTGTTATCTTAACCGCTCTCTCAACGTAGTTGGTTCGAGATTTTTCTCTAATTCATACGTAATAGAGGCTTTGTACGACATTTATTTTAAAACTGTATACAGTAATAATACGCTTGAAGTATAGATAGAGAAATAATTTATTTGCACTGGGACATTTTCCTTTAAGTACAACAATACACTACAAAACATTTTATCAAGGTTTCAATATAACAACAATAGAATATTTATTTTTTTCAAACATAAAAGCTGGCGTATTAAATTTAAAAAATGACAATTTTAAACATTACATATGAAAAATTTTCAAACATACAAGCTGACACACAAAATTTGGGTGGTACATGTAAGTGCGTGGAGAAATGAAAGGAAACGTATTTGCCAAATAACATGTTATAAATACGGTTTTTAAATTGGCTCAGGGACTGCAGTTTCCTTAATTCATCAGTTAGGAAGTTCCAGAGTTTTGCACCGGCAATTTGAAATGACTTTTGGAAGGTTATAGTGCGGTTTCCAGGGTAATAAAGATACTGGGATGAGGATCTTGTGACTATTGTTAGAGTAGATGGCGGGACTGGGAAGAGGTTTATGAGGTATTCGTTTTGATTTTAATGGGAAATGGAGTAGATGAATGTGGCCAGTACACATTGCCATTGGATGTCTGAAATGACCATAGCTTTCTATGAATTAATCACTTCACTAATTTCATTAATGCGAGGATACTTGATCATTTTTTCTCGAGGATCATACAATTTCTTGTACAGAATCTTGAATCATAGCTCTCCAGTTTCATTTCTATTAACATAAGGCCTTCAAACCGGTGAAATTCCTTGCTCTTTTAAGAAAAAATTCAACCCACTTTTACTTCTTCCGTTCAAATAAGACTAATTATTCTTGCTGATTTTCCTCTTTTATTATTTTTAACTAAATTATATTCATGAATTTTTACGTATTCCTTATTGATGATACATGACAATATGCAAGTCTGTCAAATGATTTTGCTAATCCGACTCAGAATTGCACATACGACATCGTAAAAATTGTTCGCGCTGTCACGTTAATTTGAAGTTGTTTTCATTTATTTGTGACTAATTGGCGCAAATTTTGAGATATTAAGGCTTTACAAAGCATAAAATCCTTAACTTAATTCATCAAGTTTTTCTGGTCTCTTAAAATTATTTTACGTTTTAAATTTCTCTGTGTGGTACCTTTATTAAGAGTTGATGATGTAATCCAGTCACTAATTTAAAAAAAACTAGTAGAATGCATAATGTTTTACCATGGCACATGTGCTATTAATTTTGTCGAAAAAATACGTGGTAGATCATCATTTCTTAAACTGTTATTAATTGACGTAATTATCTTTGCGTCCCTGAAACAATTTTGTGGTTTAAATGTGCTTCTGATTGCAATAAAATGTACCACGTTAAAATTTTGATAATTGAATTTCATTTGATGAAAATGTAATAATTTTGGTTTATTATTAAATTAATTGACTGCTTTTTTTAAGATTAAAGTTTATTTAAAAACCCCATACAGTTCCAATAATATATTATGCACTTCAGACTTTAAATCAGATTATTTAATAAAAATGCCATGAATGCCTATCTCGTCTTCATTGAGAAATATATGTTTTGATAATTCGGTTGAGACAAATTCGCGGTCAGGTCGCGGCAATTTTCGATACTCTTAATCACATTTTAATTCAAATAAATAAAAATGGAGCAAGGTGAGCATACGTTATCCAGAGTATCTCAGTCCAATATTGCCGTAAAACATAGATCACGAATTTTGAGTTTCTTAGTGTTTATTTCAACCTACAAAGATAGAATGACGATTTTATAAGTAGTTAAGTCCTCTTAAAGGATCACGTTGTTCCGCTTCCTTTTTTCTCTATGAATCAGAAGACAGATGAAAAATAATGTGATTGATTGAATTGTAAATGCTAAATACTTGTGCGATGGATGTGTTGAAAGTGTTATAAGCTGTGATGATTCTGAGTTGGTAGTGATGACAACAAAAATACAGCTAGTCAATCCCTGATTTTGTTGGAATAACTTTAATATAATGCGGTAATTTTCGAAATCAGCAAAACGTTTTAGACGCAGAAGTTTACAGGTCATGATATTGTGTTATGAAAAGATATCAGGTCACTGTTGTCGAAAGACTACTGCCGCTATTAATGAAATTTTGGCTCATTTACTACCTTACTTCAAAAAAATCGTTGCAACCCTGCACGTATTCACATTATGCTATCGTAACTCAGTTCTGCCCTAACCAGGAATCGTTACGAACAAGTTAAATGGCAAGCGAACATAATTGGCATTCCCATGTCCCTCCGGTGTTTTGACACGTTCGACATGATTTTACAAGATAATGACACCTATCTTTGTTTATTCATCAAAGTGGCACCATCTGCTTTACAATTATGATTGAGTTTTTTTATTGTCGTCATGCATCATTTCCGGTTTCCACTCGTGATACCAGCGCTAACCTGTTTGGTGGCAGCGTGAAGAACTACGTGTTACAGCTGTCCGGACATGCATTCACACTAACATTTCCGCCAACGGATATTACGTACGATTGTAGTGTGAACGGAGCATAACTTCACGAAAAAAAGTGACACTGCTAGCACGTAGAGATTGGTGATGAGCACGAAGGCGGTTTTTATGTGTTTGCAGGTGCCGTACGCTCACGAATATCCTGCCCTATATCCAACCCAAAACGCTCAAAAGCGACCATCGATCTTGTTCATCACGCAGCCCTACACTATTACCCCTAGCCCTACGAACCATATTCCAGCCGGCTTTGTCAGCCGGGCTGGAATAGTCACTTTATTGGTATGGACCTATGATATACGTGAAATTAGTCGGTGTCATCCTACCGATTCTTCCCATAACCTCCCAATATGGCGTTGAAAACTGTCTAAAATTCCCTGAATTGGTATATTTCCAACGCTTATTTCTCTAAAAATACAAGACGCTGACAATACTTTCCTTAACCTGAATGCGCATTTGTTTTGGTAATATGTATTGTAAAATTTATTTCCTCAAGTGACCTTGATATCTCGAAAAAAAATATTTGATCTTGCAGGACGAAAGCAAACATTTATCTAGCTTATTATCCCTATTAATCCTAATCTCAACTCGTGGGGGTCTATTAGTAGAGCGCTTCAAGTGCAGTACTCCGTCCGTTGAATGAGACGTTGATCTGTTGACTCCTTGGCGCCATTTGGCAAGATAAAGCCAATTCTCATGAAGGTTTCCTCTTCACCCTTCGACCGATGAAATCGTGCCCTAATCAACCTGTCCCACCGATGACTTTGGCGTGAATGAACTCGGTTATCAATCGCTTCCTTTGATAACAGCGTCCACCCCTTCCAGAATCACCCTGTGCTGATGATAGTTTCGGACCTTTCTTGATAAAATTCTCGATATCAGAGATGGAAGAATTAACACCTCCATTTTACATGGTAATAGCTTTATTGACCCGACGAGTTTCGCCGCAGAGCAGCATCTTCAGGTGAAATCAGTCATGTTAATAAATGCATTGCCATGTGGGATTGCAGTGTTAATTTTTCTACCCCTCACCCTTCGCGCACTCTTCTTACCTTTCCTCTTTCTATTCGGAGAAAGTATTCCAAGATCTAGATCACTTGGTGATTACACTGTAATTTCAACTCATAACTTCGTTCTATATAATACTAAAGAGTTGATGTAGATACTCTCCAGCATTATTGAAATTCACGCTGGATAAATAATCAAACAATGTGAAAACATATTGTTATATTTATTCGGCGCGAACGGCGGTTTTGCTACGTATGCATACCTGCTGATGAGATGAAAGTACCTGATGTCAACGCCTTTTGTGCGGTGGTTCCCAAACTTTATCGATTCGCGGCGCTTTTTTTTAAATTAACATTTTCCCACGGCGACCTAACCTAAGTAAAAGTATGACTAAACATAAAAGTAAGAGAAAAATAATAAAACTCGTGCAACTGCATTATTGAACAAATTCGTTATTTTATTTTGTTATTGATTTTATTAAAATTAAATTAATAATTGATGGGATGGATGAGCCTGCAAATCACTGCACGTTTTCTCAAATGGTGGAATCAAAGTGAACGCTGCAACTCCCGTTTTCTTTCCCTCATTGGTTTTTGCTCGAGACTTGCCCTTTATCTCAGCAACCGCTGAAAACCCAGCTTCTCTCAAACACGACGTTGAAAATGGAATTAAAATCCGTTATTATCCGTTATACAAGATCCTTTTATAGAGTCAGCGGTTTACCTCATAGCTATAGACAGCTTTCTTTTGGCGAGTTTTGAAACATTTTCCTTTTTCTTTGGCGCATTTTGTAGTTTCCTACTGGTTATGGTATTACGAATATTTTTAGATTTTCAACAAAAATATGCGACTTATTTTTTTATTAACGACTTATTTCTCTGAAATTACTTCTTTTTCTGTATGGAACTTCTTTTTCTGTAATTATCTATATTGTATTTAATTATGAAGCTTTTGCGACATTTTGTGACACCCCTGCAAAGACGCCGAGGCTCCCTCTGGTGCCGTGGTTCACACTTTGGGAATCGCTGCCTTCGTTTATTAGCTTTCAGATTAACAAACGATTCTAGGCATGTGCTCAATTGGACTCTTCCTGTTACACGGTACGAGACTTGTTGATGAGATGATAGACTTCTAAATCACGTGGTAATACTCACAAGGTTAAGAGCATTGAAGTCAAGAAATACTGCTAAATTCCTACTGGAACTCTGATGAGCTGAACTTAAATGTTTTTATTCAGAACAATTTACCAGAGACTTTAATATTTTCAGCCTTAAATTTTGTTTTTTTCCAACTACAGTTTGCCCTTGTATTCCTTTTAAAGGGATTTTCAATAGATTTCTGTTTTTACTCTTTTGTTTTTAGCCATAAACTTAAAGTGGGCATTCCAACAGAGCAGTTTTGACTGAAAACGCTTATTTCCTGTTCTATTCTCTGTCTTACCTCTTTCATTCTGCTTCGAGAATTTTCTTCTTGGATTTACAGAGAGGGGGCAGCCAAAGGAATGCATTACAAAGTGAGGAAAAGTAAAAGGTCAGAGAAATTTGCTTCACTGCCATAAAATTCGGTGGTATCATTTTTCACAGCGAAAAATGTACGCTCCTTATACAAGATAAGCCATTTTAAATATTACCTTCCTTCTTGTCATAGGAAGTTAAAATTAATTTTCCTATGAAAAAAGGGAAATATCAAGTGTACATCATTCCAAATAGGTATAATTATTTCCTGATTAGAGCTCCATGCAAAGATAAGGTGAATCAACGTCTTTTATTATGAGGAAATTTCGGAATTGACGCAAAGAAATACGAAGATACTTATTTGTCACTTGAGCTGGATGCAGAGGGAGACAAAATGTATGTCTCTCCACATTATCCAGAAAAATAACCAGGATATACGATGAAAATTGTAGCTAACAATAGGCAAGATTTGATTCTTATTTTTCTTGGGCATGGAAATTATTATTCGGTCGCTTGCAGTTGGGCGGTTGCCTGGGTAACTGGGTGGTACGTGGTACCATGTAATTGGCCGCTCATCCACGTCATAGTTTTTCCTTGTTGCTATTTGACTATTAATTTATTGCGCATTTATATTTCATTTTGAGTCTCATTTTTAATTTAACAGATCTACCTCTTGAATAACTATTGATAAATAAAATATTTACATTAAGCGTAAGCATTGTTTAAGCCGACCATGGTGAATTGACAAATTCACTGCCGGTACTTGATAACGGTTCAATCGTTCAATGAGATCATTTACATAAAAACTCTATTTTTGGATATTCAAATAACAATTATAATCCAGCTATTTGGCAGTGCACGTTATGAAAAATAGAATTATACACTGCCCGAGCAGCCAGAGAGAATAATTCCAAGCTTTCATAGAACGTTTTACTTAACCGCGTAGTTGGATAGCTGGGTAGTAAGTTAATGTTTTCAAAGAATGACATCCAAAAAATAATTGCCTTTGTTAAATTGGTTGAACCAGATATTAATACATATTTCAGAATTTTTACCTGGAAACAGTCAAAAGCTTAAAAAAAGCTACGAAATAGAAATGTAACCTTAGTTGTGTGCCGTTGCAATGAATTTATTTAGTGAACAAGAGATAAAAAGAGTGCTGGTGAAATCCCTCTGTGGCCAACTCCAATTTTATTAATCAATTCCCTCAACCGGTCGGTTATAATACCAGTGACTAAAACGTTAAAATATATTGGTTTTATTTCGCTTTAAATGCCATATATTTGTACAGGAAATTCAGTCCTTTGAGTGAGACGGACATGACATTTTTTCTCGGTGATTAATATTGTATTACGCGTCGATGGTCTCAGTCTATGATATTCCCTGCGATAGAGGAAAAAAGGCAAATATTATGGGACGTTTTTTTCCTCTGATAGCGTGGATATAATATTTTCCGTTATTTGGCTGAATATTTTTTAAGCAGAATAATGTGATTATGGAAACTGAGTCAAAGCATTAACATAATTAAAGCTTCCATTTTTTTCAGCGACAAATAGGTAGTCTTTCGTGCATAATCATATTGCTTCTGAAAGTCAAATATGTATTATTTTGAATGCTTATTTTTGTCCCTATTGATTTTTTGGAGATCAGGTTTTAGGAAAACAGGAACGCATTCTGCATATTTTATCTCATTATTGGATGAATGGGGTAATCTGCTGGGGACTATGATGACAACAATACATATGAAATGTATTGCAATTACGGAGGCTTCTTTCTGAGAATCCTCTCTATAATGAAGCAAACAGTACTTTCCTAGTAGTATTACTCTAAAAGGTATTAGATCAAGTATTCAGTAGATAACTGTCATTTTCAGGGTACAATATCAAACGAGCCATAAGCCACTCTTTGACTCTTGACCTAGATAATTGTAGATTCAGAAGAGATACCTAGGTAAGATTAGATGGAAGGTTGTTGTTTTTTTTAATAAAAAAACTCCTCATTAAAACCACTTTTGTCGTTTACAATCTCGAATGACTCACCGAAGTCCAATTTATTAAAAAAGCCCAATAACTCATTTTCTGGTTGCTTCACTGAAGGGTTTGGAGTCATTTATGGTCCATATTCTAATAGATTCTTGAAAAAAGATTAAGTCAGTTCACTTACATTGCCACTAACTTCCAGATTGCAATTTGAGAGAAAACGTTTCTTGTTTAATTTATTCCACCCCTTGTTTTGTTATTGACTTGCCAAGTGGGTTCTGTAATTTACCATTAAGAGGTACCTTACTTATAGTATACTACTGAAATTACTTCATAGAGATACTATCAATAGTTCTTTTTGCAACAGAAAACAATGAAAATGGTAAATATTTTCTAAATACTAAACATAATATCGTAATCACATATTAAAGTGGTGTTTTTTGTTCTGTACATTGCAATACATGTTTCTCGACCGACGTACGTCACACCGGCCGAAAAATTACAAATGGAGGATTGAACATGAAAAGTGGCCATTGTGTCTGATAGCCAACATGGCTTTATCAATAAGATGTTGTAAAAACTAAATTCTGGATATTTTCCTTTATGCCATAAAAAAGTCAGCATACTGAGAAATAGTTCTGAATTGAACATTCTTGAATTAAATAAAAAAGTATGTGTTCAGTTTTTTTACAGAAAGTAATAAGAGCTCTCCAAATTACGGAGTGCAAAATTGATGCACAAGCAAATGAGCTCTGTGTACTCACCGAATGTGCAGACCGCTCGACTTAAATGTATTATTTAGGATAATCTTAAGACTCTCACGAAAGAATGGGAAACCTCTTTGTTCGTGCTACATAAGTTGGTGTTCAATGGAAGCTTGTTTCGTCACGGGACGATTGTAAATTACTGCCATTTGTTGGGAGTTCATCCAGTCACTCCAAACTTTTCTGAATAATGAATCACTTTGACTGAATTTCACATGTTTCTGGAATTTCCTTCACCCTTAGTTTCTCTGCTTGTGCCTTTTCTTTCTCATAATTCGTGTCTCTTTACCTTACTTACCAATCTCCCGGGCAATCATACCCATTTCGGCATTCGTGGCCCGGGTCACCCCTTTGGCACCGACTGCTTACTATTCCCATAACTCCCAAATGTAATGCGATGGATGCTCTAAGAAAAGAGATTGACTATCTCTCGCAACCGAATTAGGTTTGGCGGAAATTGGAAACAACTGCCAGGACCTAATTGATATGAGCCCCATCAAGGGAAATGTATTGGGATTTATGGTCGAGAGGAGGAAGCATTAGCATCCGTCATCATCATGGAGGACAGGTATGGCTGGCAGATACACTATTCGGGCTCCATCAAGGGTCTGACACTCACATTACTCCAATGGTTACATATTTCACCCAGAGCGGTCAGGCGCTAACTATCAACGCAACAGCGCGACAGGTATACTCTTTAGTTAAATATCTGGCAGATTTTATTAAGAAATTACCCATTTATTTCTCAGGGGAAACTTAAAAAGGTATTTGTGTAATCAATTCTGCATCCTGAAAATTTCTGGAACCAGATTGCATCGCAATAATGCCGTCCAGTCCTTCTCTTGGCATTTTTGCAGTGTACTTTCTAGGCCATCTTCTTTGTTTACTTACGGTTGCGATGGCGATGTATCGTGTGGTTCCAGGAGTATTTTAAATGGACGCTGATAAACGTCTTACAACAAAAGGAATAATTACCGCATTTTATCACAAAAAATAAAAGATTAATTGTAAAAACATCTTTATCTTTTTCACGCATACTTATTTCTCCATTTGCGCCTGAAACAATTGGCGCTAGTAGTAATCCATACGATATATCGCAATTCCGTCAGACCCGTCAGGCTTCCATCAGTCTCGCTAAATCTTTCTCTTTCACAACAATTCTCATTCTCTCCTTCTGTATCGTCTAAACATCCGTCTTTCTCGTCCCTTGCTCTCCATACCCTGCTTCAATAGCGCCAAATGCAGTAGTCTATCGCAAAACACTGTCACCGTGTTTTCTGTTTTTCATTTCAGGTAAATAAATACTCTTTTCCGCAATCTCC
Organism: Pyrrhosoma nymphula; assembly: GCA_963573305.1. Classification (NCBI taxonomy): domain Eukaryota; kingdom Metazoa; phylum Arthropoda; class Insecta; order Odonata; family Coenagrionidae; genus Pyrrhosoma; species Pyrrhosoma nymphula. The sequence goes on along the minus strand of OY754330.1, from coordinate 18,000,840 downwards.
ACCAGTAGTCAACATCATTAAATTTCGTTAAACTAGTTGTCTATAACTGTAAGAAAGCGATGCATATCCATTCTTTGCAAAAGAAAAAATATTTTTGTTACCACAGAACTTATTTAACTGGAAGGACGCTTGTCTATCCACAATTTTGTATAATCATGCGCAAATGACAATGAAAAAATCTGGTATAAAAAATTGGTAGTTTTTTTCAAATTGTCAATATAATTATCTACCTGTGTATGAAGTAATTTTGTTCCCACCCTCAAAATGATAAAACCTTTGGTTTCATATAAACTCTTTTCACACTGTGAAATTTTCCATAGATTTTTTCTGTCAGCTAAATTTAAAATTCTCTGAAAACTTACATTGGTTTCTATAATGATAGTTTTGAGCTATTTGATTTTAAAGGGCAGATTTTGAAACAACGTTACAATACCTGTCTCTTGAATTTTTGATTGCCCGATGGTAACGTGTATTTTATATATTTCCTTTTATTTACCTCTCCTTCCAGTATCTATATATATAAGAAAAACCTTTGTCACTCGCTCACTGACTCAGGAACGCTGTAAGATGGAGCCACAGTCACTTAATTTTAAAATGCCGTTATTAGATGGAGACACAGTCGCTTAAATTTTTAAATGCCGTAATTAGATGAAATCACAGCCACTTACATTTTAAAATGTCGTTATTCAACTGATTGCAAGAAATTTCAAAAAAGAGATTATTTCTGATTTGGCTCCGACTGAGACAACGCTCCCTTTGATCTTATGACGACGATAATTTCAGTGATTCCGGCACAAGCGATTACAATCAGCAAGTTGAGGGTCATTCGATTGACCACGTTGTACTTAAAACAGCAGTATTCTCAAACGGACAACTTTACATAGCTCTCTCTCTCACTCGCAAATAAACGGAAAGAATGTGTAGGGAATAATCTCTTGATAACTTGATCTCTTTAAAAGTGTCATTTAACCCGACATTGGTTGCGCAATGAGATATTCTCTCACACAAAATTTAAAATTGTGCTCACTTTATATGTAATCATGAGTTATAATAAGTTACCTTTCCTTCAAGCTGACTTTTTATCCTTTCCTATTGACCGACCGTCTCAAAACGTGTAAATAAAGCGTCCGCAACTGTGTAATTATATGTTTGATACAGTCGGCTACAAAGTGTGAGACATTTTCTCATCGCGCGACCACTGAAGTTATTGTTTTTGTATCACTCAGTTGCGTTACACTCTCGCAGCATGCGAGCAAAGTTGATTAATTTCGTGGAGAGCAGATATTTAATGCAAATTTATGAGTCATAAGAATTTATGTCCTAAAAAATAAATATTTCTTCAGGAGAAGGGTAATATTCTTCATTTATACCCAATGATATCATCACCACTAAAATTAGCAATGATTACGTAATTGTATCAGTAATTGTGTATCTTTGGAAATCATTGTTTCAAATGAACAATTAGAAAAATAAATAATATCAAAATATAGTGTAATATATAGCAGATAAACGCTTTATGATAGATAATCAATGATACATCTGAGTGTGAGAAAAAGGCTCACACGCGACCACTCGAGTGATAGGTAGCTTAGCGACCACTCCTGGGTTAATATCAATATTTTCCTATAATAAGTGGGCGCTACGGGCTCCTTTTAAAACCTAGTACTTTATAGAGATTCAAAATCAGTGGGCGAATGATAGTTTTATTTCAGAATAAATATTTATTTTAATGATAACCTCTCTAACCTTTGAGTTTTCTACAGCTAACGCCTTAGTTTTTCGTCGTGGAAAATATTATCTACCTGGATCAGATGCTGTCACATGCCTCGCTGAACCTGTTTTCCCCTCAATCCCACGACAAAATCAAACACCCTCGTGCAGAAATATATCTTCTTCTCTATAACACATCGACACGAGGTCTTTACACATTCATGCCGACACAGCATCTGATTCTGTGAACCAACTCTCTCCTCCTCTATCCCTGTCCCCTGTGGAGTGGCCTCCAGAGTAAACCCTCGGTAATGCTGCCACCCCTGATGTGGGGGCTCTCCGCTTAGTGTTCCCCCCCCTGACGAGGAAGAGGCGAGGATGAGGAGGAATTGGCGGGGCAGCGGTGGTTGTGGAAGGGTCGAGAGGCTGGATGAGTAATCTTCCCTTTCGCCGCGGATAACACTCCGTCTGTCGCACCGCCAGGGAGAGAAACGAAAAATAGGGTAAACCCTGCTTGAGGATTACACTATTATTATTAATTCAAATGGTAATTATTCTAGACCTCTTTTAACAAAGAAATGGATCCAAGCAACCAAATTAAATTTGTAAATAAAAAAACAGCACCAAAATTTAAAGGTAACAATCTTAAATATGTCTACGTATTTTTATATTTAATGACTGTAAATTAACCATTATGTAATACAAAAAGTATTGTACAACAACTTCAACATCATGTATCATTTGTTTATAGCCTTGAAGATGGATCAATAAAGGTCCGAAGCGTCGGAAAAAGTTTTTAAAAAATAAATATATATATATGGGTCATTCTACCTCAATTCAACAAACGTTTGTCCCTTAGGGTCTCAGATTTTGATAAAAATTGGTGTATGGGTACAATATCAACTCAAATTGAATACCCTCAAACCGTTTTGTGAAAAAGTTTTTTGATCGAATTATGCATATTTTAATTTTTTCGCATTTTTAGCAAAAATCCGTGCCTTAAATCATATTATCACTTATATCTCCGCTTGTAATTGTCATAAAACAATGATTAATAGCTTTTATTAAAGCTAAATCTTTATTAAATGCAAATATATCAATAAAAAATTATTTTCTTCTATACCCTATTGTTGTAAATTACTAATGTTTAAAAAATTGCTAATAAACTTTTCTCAAATACTCCATCTCAGAATCGGCCGAAAATGTTTTTCCATAATTTAAACATATCTAGCTAACTATTCCAAAAATAAAATTTAGTTAAAATTCATAATTGCGCTTTTTATAAATATTTAAACATTTACAATTTTCTCTCGCGCGGCCCGTGTTTCAAAAATTGTTAATGCACTTTTCTCAAATACTCCATCTCAGAATAGGCCGAAAATGTTTTTTCGTAATCTTAACATATCCAGCTAACTATTAAAAAAATAAAATTGAGTGGAAATTCATAAATGCGTTTTTTATAAATATTTAAACATTTACAATTTTCTCTCGCGCGGCCCGTGTTTCAAAAATTGTTAATGCACTTTTATCTAATACTCCATTTCAGAATCGGCCGAAAATGTTTTTCCGTAATGTTAACATATTCAGCTAACTAGTAAAAAAATAAAATTTAGTGGAAATTCATAATTGCGCTTTTTATAAATATTTAAACATTTACAATTTTCTCTCGCGTGGCCCGTGTTTCAAAAATTGTTAATGCACTTTTCTCTAATACTCCATTTCAGAATCGGCCGAAAATGTTTTTCCGTAATCTTAACATATTCAGCTAACTATTAAAAAAATAAAATTGAGTGGAAATTCATAAATCCGTTTTTTATAAATATTTAAACATTTACAATTTTCTCTCGCGCGGCCCGTCAGCTTCCCATTTGGAATACATGCAGCAGACACGTGATGCAAGCCTGAACATTTCCCTAAATGCTCAAGGTCGTGGCTATATGAGATAAAAATATATTATAAACTATGAATGTTAACAACAATTGCTATTTGTTCTGTTAAATGGATGTTTGCAGAGAAATTAACCATTGAGCCCCACTTTCTCTGCGCGAAGTTTTTTCTAACTACTCCGATACAATCGATTGAAAACTAACGAGAAAGCAATATCCTTGTATTTATAACAAATGTAAAATGGTTAAGTTAGCATGCTTTCCGTAAACATATGATGTCCTACCATGTAGGAAGGGGTCCTCTCCGAAATATTTTATTTGAGGATCCTGATACTCCTGCATGCAACTAAAGCTGAATCCTCGTCCCTTGCTGGACGAAGAGAGTCTCTTCATTATAACCACTCCATTTGATTCGGGTATTGCTGCATGAAACTCACTTAGGCCTGGTATACTAACTGCCTGACGAAATCTTTTCGCAAGTACATCGGAATATTTTCCAATTTTTTCTTTCTTTGCGTAGCCAAAATCCACTCCTAAAATATGCTCTTTTGCCCGTTTAAAGAGTTCTATAGGTGTACGTATTTGTTTTTTGTATGGAAGCTGAAGGCTTGTTCTTGCTGCTAGTCTTTTCAAAGTTCCTCCCAGTTCGTCACTTGGCCCTTTACCATGCGATGTAGCAAAGAAATGCCATTCTGCAGAGACTGTGAAATCTTTCCTGTGAAGAGATAAGTTCTGAATTTATACTTGTTTTATAATGAGCAGCATCCATCTGAATAATATTTTTCTTTTTGAAGCTTTGGAACTTTCAATTTCAAGAATTTAAGAAGAAGTTTTTGAAAAACATGTACAGTTGATGGTATAGGCTTCAGGCTGTCTGATATGATTACGAAGTTCAATGGGATTACATTATCCTGGACTTTAAGTCGATAATTGCAAGCAAAGAGGTGAACTGTTGCTTGGCCGTTATTCCAAAGTACACCTTGCATGCTGTCCTGTAAAACGAAAGCGTAATTTTCTGGAAAATCTTCAATGACGAGAACCTGCCCCACTTGGATGTTATGCTTTACATTTCTAAGAAAATCAGATTGATTTTTAGCAATGTAGCCATGTGGCTGAAGTTTCTGTAACTTTTCAATAAAAGTTTCAAAACGCTATCGGTAGATTTTGTAAAAATTTCTAGGGAGCAATGGTTAGCTTGCACCCATTGGTGGTAAGTAATGCTATCAACTAAGTTTCCATCTAAGTGTTCTACTGAATTCCAAATTTTGCTCGGCCCAGGGCAGTTTTTACATTCGTTCAAATGGCATGCCTCGGTCGGTCGCAGGGAAACACATCATTGCTGACAAAAAGTCTTTATATGACAACAGCGGCTCGGTATTATCCCCTAGATATAGTGGTGACAACCTTGCACCTAAAATCATGAATTTAATAATTTGATGCACCAGACACACGCATACGGTATGAGTTACTGATGCTCCCGCAAGAACGGACTTCTTAGGTCTGTGCTCTGCAAAATTTGAAAATGAAACAGTATCTTCGGCATATTTTTCCTTAAATTACAAAATATCTCTTTCAAATTTCCTAAAATTAGTTTTCTGTTTATGTGTCCGTTTTCCATTGTCATTAACGCCGAGCAAGAGTTTTCAATCGTTTGTGTCGGAGTAGTTAGAAAAAACTTCGCGCAGAGAAAGTGGGGCTCAATGGTTAATTTCTCTGCAAACATCCATTTAACAGAACAAATAGCAATTGTTGTTAACATTCATAGTTTATAATATATTTTTATCTCATATAGCCACGACCTTGAGCAATTATGGAAATGTTTAGGCTTGCATCACGTGTCTGCTGCATGTATTCCAAATGGGAAGCTGACGGGCCACGCGAGAGAAAATTGTAAATGTTTAAATATTTATAAAAAACGCATTTATGAATTTCCACTAAATATTATTTTTTTACTAGTTAGCTGGATATGTTAAGATTATGGAAAAACATTTTCGGCCGATTCTGAGATGGAGTATTTGAGAAAAGTGCATTAACAATTTTTGAAACACGGGCCGCGCGAGAGAAAATTGTAAATGTTTAAATATTTATAAAAAGCGCAATTATGAATTTTCACTAAATTTTATTTTTGGAATAGTTAGCTAGATATGTTTAGATTACGGAAAAACAATTTCGGCCGATTCTGAGATGGAGTATTTGAGAAAAGTGCATTAACAATTTTTGAAACACGGGCCGCGCGAGAGAAAATTGTAAATGTTTAAATATTTATAAAAAGCGCAATTATGAATTTCCACTAAATTTTATTTTTGGAATAGTTAGCTAGATATGTTTAGATTACGGAAAAACAATTTCGGCCGATTCTGAGATGGAGTATTTGAGAAAAGTTTATTAACAATTTTTTAAACATTAGTAATTTACAACAATAGGGTATAAAAGAAAATAATTTTTTATTGATATATTTGCATTCAATAAAGATTTAGCTTTAATAAAAGCTATTAATCATTGTTTTATGACAATTACAAGCAGAGATATAAGTGATAATATGATTTAAGGCACGGATTTTTTGCTAAAAATGCGAAAAAATTAAAATATGCATAATTCACTCAAAATATTTTTTCACAAAACGGTTTGATGGTATTCAGTTTGAGTTAATATTGTACCCAAACACCAATTTTTATCAAAATCTGAGACCCTAAGGGACAAACGTTTGTTGAATTGAGGTGGAATGACCCATATATTAATTGACCTAAACTCGTGATATTTGCACCGTACTATTATTATTATTCTCAATGAGTTATAAAATGCGCCCTTGGCTCCCACTTATTCAATGAAGATATTGAAATTAAATGACACCTGATATCATGAATGTATTCCCAACACTATTAAAATTACATTCTTTCCCTTTATTTCTCGCATTGCGTGTGAATTGGTTATTATCGTTGAGCAGCGGTCCTTGCTGAGGGTTGGGCTCGATAAGCACTTTCACTAAGCGGGAATTTCTCGAGCGAGAGAGAGAGCAAAGTACAGTCATCCGTGTGAGAATACTTCTGTTTGGAGTTGAAGTCCAAAGTGGTCAAACGACTGACCCTGCGACTTGTTGACTGTAATCGCATATTATGCCGAAATCACCGGAAAATTGTCGTCGTCGCAAGATGAAAAGGTGCGTGGTCTCGGTCGGAGCCATTTTAGAAACGATTCTCGCTTTTATTAAATTTCATGCAAGCAGTTGAAGAACGGCATTTTAAAACTTAAGTGACTGTGGCTCCATCTAATTGCGACATTTTAAAATTTAAGTGACTGTGGCTCCATCTAGTAAGGGCATTTTAAAATTCAAGTGACTGTGGCTCCATCAAAAAATGGCATTTTAAAATTTTAGTGATTTAGGCATCATCTAGTAACGGCATTTTAAAAATTTAGTGACCGTACCTCCATCTAATAACGGCCTTTTAAAACTGTAGTGAATGTGGCTCCATCTTACACCGGTCACGAGTCAGTGAGTTAGTGACAAGGGATTTTCTTATATACGAGGCATGTTTTTAAAGTAAGTACCGTTTTGAAATTCGGCCGATGCAGTGCTACGGTGGGCATTTGGCATATGCACGCTGTGTACCTACATCTGTTAGGAAGCCACAGACGCTGTTACGGAAACATTCGGCCGTGTTTATGTTTGTTTGTGAATATTTAAAATGCCTCCGCCGATTGAGAATCCCGCCGACTGCAATTTACGCGCTGTGATTCGTTTTCTTAGAGCAAAAGGCGTGATGGTGGCTGAAATTCATCGTCAGATCAGTGACGTTTATGGATAAACATTTTGAGCGATGGAATGTTGCGGAAATGTGTTAGAGCTTTTAGAGATGGCCGCAAAAACGTTAAAATTATCGAAAGTTTGCTCACGCTGGGTACCGAAAATGTTGATTGCCGCATGACAATGCCCGTCCATCAAACTCAAGATCCCTTCGGATCAATTTGCTGGGAACAACTTGATCGCCCTCTGTACAGCCCAGATCTAGTGCCTTCTGACTCCTGTTTTTGCATTTGAAGATGCATCTGGGTGGTCAGTGCCACGACAATGATGATGAAACCAAAATGACCGTGTTACAGTGGTGGTCAAATGAGGCGGCAGGCTTCAATGAGGAAGGGATTCAAAAGCTGGTTCTACTATACGACAAGTGCCTTAATATTAGTGTAAATTATTTAGAAAAATAGATTAAGGCATAGGTTTTCACTTAAAAATAAAATAGTTAAGAAAAGTGTACTAGTTTTATTTTAATTTCAAAACGGTACTTACTTAAAAAATACGCCTCGTAGATTGTTTTCTCTCCTTTTATATTCCTCAGTCGTGCTGGGTTATTCAGAGGTTTGAGTAATATGACAAGTATTCCCAGAAAAAAATAACATTCAATAGTTTTTCCAAAATTTAAGAATTTCATTACTATATGACATGTTGCTATGATGACAGCCTTCTGAATTTGGATATTAATTGTGTAATTGGATTAAATTGTGGATTAATGTTGTAATTTAATTTTAGTACCTTCTTTTAATTTATTCATGTTTGGTGAATTAAAATTCCTTTATTTCACTGCCAACGTTTCGGAAAATTTATTGCCATCCTTAGGGCTGTGAAACTTTAATTACACTAACATGATGGTTGAAGAGATGTCAACCATTCCAATTTACAGGGCAAATAAATGTCACCAATTATGGCAATGAATTTGCCGAAACGTTGGCAGTGAAATAAAGGAAAAGGAATTGAGAATATGAAATTTATAAATTCCAAAAAAAATACCTTTAGATAGGAAGTGATGAAAAAACTCTGACGTAACTGACTCTCAGTGTAAAAATCAGGCTGATCTGTATATCTTTCTTAACCTTCATATATTCATGCCATCTTACATTAAGTAGAGAGAAATTTGACTGTAAGTGAAAAATGTAGTGGAGACCACACGCCAAAAATACGAGTATAGTTCTCATGTATATACTGATTAGCGTCGTATATACCCCAATACATTTATATCAGTGAAAACAGATTTTGAATAAATGTAATATAAAGAGGAAATTATGCGAAATAGTTCATAATAATGGCATTCAAAGTCATTAAATGTATCCAGAATTGAATACAAGTGGAAGGAACGGGTAAATATTTCATAATTATGTTCTTTTATTCTTTATTGTTGTTTTTACCGATATCGATTTTTTAAGAAAATCGTTGCTACCGATCGCACTAATGAATTAAATAATCCTTGGAATCACATCAATGGCATTATTTCGTTGACTTATTTTAAAAACGATAATGCTATAGATATAAAAAATTAACTATAGGATTCTATTATTCATAGTTCCTTGTAAATCTCTAGTATCGTTTGATGGTCAGGCTTTTTCTGCATAGCATGAGAAAATGAAGATATAATTATGCAGACATATTATATGTAGATAGTAATAATGTTTGTAGATATAATCACGTGAAAATCATATGGAAGTCCTGAAAAAGAGGAAGTTACAAGGACACCGTAATTTAAAAATGAGTAATAAGGGAGCCTAGTTTCCATGAATGAAGAGGGATTAGTTTTAATTTACTTATAAAACGAATTTCTCGTTCGAATACTTCGCTTATACCTTGTAATTAATGATGTTCTGAAACCACAATGTTAAAAAAATCAAGTTGCGATTTCACCTCATTTTTAAAACTAGTTCTGCACTGTAAACTGTTATTTACAAAAATGATAACATTTATATAATTAAAAATAAGTTAATGATCTAAAATTTAAACTAGTACATAAAACTTTTAAAAATAATCCTCCCCCTCTAATAACTACAATCTCGTATTGGAAAACGCATATCAGAAAAAAAGTCGTTGCAACCATAAATATCGATTATTTTAAATTTTGAAACCCGTTAAAATGATAATTAGTTAGTAATACTTCAAATCATTATCATAAAAATGACTTGGATTCTAAAAGCGGATTAAACTTTGGGCGCCATTCATGATGAGAATTCAGCACCTCCAGCCCTTGCCTTTTTTCTACCCGGAGATATTAATTTATTCAATTTTAACGACTTAATTAAAATTATTGTCTGACCTGGTGGAAACTCCTATCGAAGTCATGTCGCCTTACCATAAATATTTCCGCTGAAAAGGGATTTGGGGTAATCTGGCGACGAAATCGCCAACTTGGCAAAGCCGTCGCCAAGTCCCCTTTATCCTCCTCCAACACCCTCCACACCCTCACTCAGGATATTTCCTCTCCCTCTCTCTCTCTATCTCTCCACCTAAACCCTTTGGCAAGGGCAAATCCTTCCCGTCTCCCTCCCTCGCTAAATATGTATCCTTCGCTCCCACCCTTCCCTGCATGCTTCCTCCGTTCCTCCAGTGAGAAGCCCCCATATAATCACCTCCCGCCCGGTGTCGGTTGCATTATTATTCTGTTGCCCTGGAATTTCGCTTCTCCGACGCCCAAGCGCCAGCCAGCGAGCTTCCGCCGTCTGATGGCCGACAAGAGATGACTTCAGGAAATCCACTGCCTTCATTCGTTTTGAGGGCTTAGCCTTGTCCCACAAGAGTCACCTATGAGTCATTATTATTGTCCGGGTCACTTGAGCGACATGTGAGCGTCGACAAGTCTCCTCCGTGAAGGACGCCTAAGGATCATGTACCCTTTATGAGCCTAAACGTTTAACAATAAAAAAGAATTTATTTCTCCTTAAAATATATGAATAGAGGTTAGATATTAAAAACGTATAAGTATATATGTTTGAGATTTGTCTTCACACACTCGGTGATTCAACCCGAAGGTTGGTTTGGATAGTTAAGGGTAGAGTTCAACCCTGACTAAGCCACGGGCGTGTGAATTTCACACATTCAGGGTAAGGGGGCCAGTTCATTTCCTGGGCCACCCCGCACTCCGAGGATTTTTTTTTTATTTTTTATGTTTGTGGGTGTCCAAAGACTTCACCCGGATTTGAACCCGGGAACCTCCGACTAATAGCCAAGCGCTATACCCACTAGACCACCACTCTCCCCGAGATTTGTCCATAGGTTTTTATTTGACCGGATTCGCCGTATTGGGAACAGATATATTAGCTGATATCACTCCAGAGGTATGTGCCGTATTCAGCACACCTGGATTTATAGGGTTGAACCGATATGCGTATTATATTGTTTTGTACTCTTCATTTTTCTTAACAATTTCATTACGGATTAAATTTTCACAACTATTTCATATGACGGATAGGTCATTTCCATTTTAAATTACCTATGTTTGAATGATGTACAAACAAAGTACTTTAAGTCATTTAGTTTGCATTTAAACAAAAGAACCAACAATGACATACATGCACATATATTTAAGGTAAGGGTATGGTTATGTTATATATATTTATTTTTTTTGGGGTATTGAATAAAGTGTTTTCATATTAACTATTCTCTTAAACCTGACATACCAAAGTAGTATATGTCTAGGATAATTTTGATTTGAAATAAATCTAGAATTTTGGTCGTTCTCCACGTTGACAAACTAATAACCGTACTGAATTCATCGAACTTAAAATAAGTTACCTACTGATATTCTATGATGGTCTCTTTTCTATAGACCTTATCTCCTTTAGGAGTTTGAACTAAGTGAGGCCTATGAATAATGGCGTTTTAATTATCGAAACAGATAACAATTAACCCGGGAGTGGTCGCTGAGCTACTTATCACGCGAGCGGTCGCGTGTGAGACTTTTTCTCACACACAGATGTGTCATTGTTTATCTATCATAGAGCGTTTATTGGCGATATACTACACTATATTTATATTTCATTTATTTCTCTAAATGTTTATTTGAAACAATGATTTCCACATATACACAAATACTGATACAATTACGTAATCATTGCTAATTTTACTGGCGATGATACCATTGGGTATAAATGAAGAAAATTACTATTCTCATGAAGAAATATTTATTTATGAGAACATACATTCTTATCACTCATAAATTTGCATTAAAATATCTCCTCTTCACGAAATGAATCAATTTTGCTCGCATGCTGCATGACTGTAACGCAACTGAGTGATACAAAAACACTAACGTCAGTGGTCGCGCGATGATAAAATGTCTCACACTTTGTAGCCGACGGTATCAGACATATCATCACACAGCTGCGGACGCTTCATTTATACTTTGTGTGACGTTCGGTCAATAGGAAGAGATAAAAATTCAGCTAGAAGGAATGGAAACCTATTGTAACTCGTGATTACAAAGTGAGCACAAGTTTAAATTTGGTGTGAGAGAAAATCTCATTGTGTGACCATGAATGGCGGGTTAATCTTCATAGAAGCGGGAGTTATCGTCCTGCATTTGGTTCTCTTTATCTATTTTTCTTACATACAGTACGTGGTTAGAGTTACCACCATTCAAACATTATTGAGATTCCAATTCTATAACCTATTCTCACGTAGGTATATTTTGAGGCACTGAAAATGGTGAGAATTGCATACGACTTTACTGGTTCATGATCCATCATGGAACATGACCTCAGGATCCATCGGTTGATAATAAAAGACCACAGTCCACCTCATTATACAATCATCATCAGCAGCCGTGTATCCGAATATGGTTTTGTTGCAACTCCCCACTCCATTTACCTCTTTGCAAACGGCTTGTTCCTTCATAAATGAAAAATAAACGTCCTCCACAATTTACCTGATGCATTCCATTCTTCAGCTCTTATTCAGTAAGGACTCGACACGGTAGAACCTCGGAAAATACGCGGGTGTGACGTCAAAGTCCCCGACAAATCTCGACTTTTGAATGGCCCTATTTGAAATTTCCGTGATTGTGACGTCATAATGTCGTCACAGTCGAGACTCGGAAATTCCGAGGCCATAAAGAATAGCCCCATTGGTCTTTCTTCGTAATACTTCCCCGTTCACTTCTTCTTTCATTACTGTTTTCAATTAGAATTTGAGACAGAATGTTTTAAACTATATTCTTTTCTTCTTCACATTATATTTCTCTTCTCTGCAACTCTTCGTGAGACTTTGTTAGGGATTACCTCTCTACTTTTGATCTTCGTGATTCCTCGATAGCACCGCTTTTCTATTGTTTCCAATCTCTTTTGCCCCGCAGTTGTCAACACAACAATCCAATCATCCTCTTTATAACCATTGCTGTTTACTTGACTCTCCTGTCCCCTCCCCCAAGAAATCCGTTTCCCCTCCTTAATAAAAAAAACCTCCCTATTCCCGCTCTGCTATCTTGCTTTCATATCGTGTTGGCTGCCGAATGCCTGGCAGCTCGAGAGATATCTCGCTGGGATCCCACTACTGGGCAGCTTGGGAATTGAGCGGGAATGGTCAGGGTTTTACACGGCTTTATAGCCTGCACCTCATACAGGACTAGTCCCACTCTGCGTAAACACTAAGAAAAACAATCATTCGCGATTTATGCGAATGCATCAATTGTCGGAGTTACGTTGACTTTAAAAGGGTATAGTGTAATGTAAGTTGGTGACTATTCACCCCATGCTACACACCATTGAGGTGGCTTGCAGTGTATTTTGTAGAGGTAGATTTTGGTGGAAAAAAATATACATGTATAAATAAAACAGCGATACACTAAGCAAACAGAAACACGATAAAAGGACACTTACGAAAGAAAACATGGACATTTCGACGGTCAGGCCGTCATCATCGGCGGTAGAATTCTAAATATCGTGTTGGCCAAGCCATTGGCGTGACAAAACCACACATTTAGGGTAAGGGGGTCAGTTCCTTTCCCTGGACCACCTGCAACTTTCCGTGAAGTTCTGAAAATCAGATAATCGCACCGCGAGAATTTTTGGAGGGGGTGTCCAAAGTGGTTTCACTCGTATTTGAACCCGGGACACTCTGAATGGTAGCCCAGTACTATACCCACTAAGCCACCACGACCCCCGATAATGTCGTAACATGGTGTCGATCCGGAAACATCCAGAATTAATTTTACCAACGCACCATTTATGACAACAGCACAAAGTAAGGCACTTTTTTTCATAACACATTTCACTTTACAACCCTTTTCTGAAAAGTTGTATTTCCTCTCTCTTTCTTTCCCTTTGCATGGCTGTTAACCCGCCATTGGCCGCGCAATGAGAATTTCTCTTACATAAAATTTAAACTTGTGCTCACTTTGTAATCACGAGTTAGAATAAGTTTCCTTTCCTTCTAGCTGACTCTTTGTCTCTTCCTTTTGACCGACCGTCTAAAAAAGTATAAATGAAGCGTCCGCAGCTGTGTAATGATATGTCTGATACCGTCGGCTACAAGATGTGAGACTTTTCCTCATCGCGCGACCACTGACGTTAGTGTTTTTGTATCACTCAGTTTGCGTTACACTTTCGCAACATGCGGGCAAAGTTGATTCATTTCGTGGAGAGCAGATGTGTTAATGCAAATTTATTAGTCATGAGAAAGTATGTCCTCATAAATAAATATTTTTTCTTGAGAATGATAATATCCTTCATTAATATCCAATGTTATCAACGCCACTAAAATTAGCAATGATTACGTAATTGTATCAGTATTTGTGTATATGTGGAAATCATTGTTTCAAATGAAAATTAAGGGAAATAAATTACATCTAAATATAGTTTAATACATTGCCAATAAACACTCTACGATAGATAATCAATGGTACATCTGAGTGTGAGAAAACGTCTCACACGAGACCGCTCCCGTGATAGGTGGCTTAGCGACCACTCCCGGGTTAACCTAATATCACCTGCTGCAAGCCCTTGAAGTTGCTTGCTCGATTAAATGTGGTAGTATATGTGCCTAACTTCCTTTCCATTTTAATTTAATTTGTGATTGGAATGAATTCTTAGCTAAAACAGCACTTTGGGATACATGATGCACGGTTTATCTGGATTGTCATTTGAAAACTCTACCATTATTTGTGTGTTGGATAATTTTGATGTGCATGATATCTCTCCTCACGCAACCTCTCCCGAATATCCATTGCCCGGATGATCAACTAAATACCCTGATGTATCATTTTCAAAATCGAAGGATATGGTTGTTTTAAAAATTCTTCCCATCTTCCGCTGCTATTCCATGTGCTTCCAGTGTTGGTCCACCCCTCCCTTCCCCTATCCTTCAATGAATAATAGCCTTCTCTCCTGAGCCAAGCGCATTCACCTCTCAGCCAACATATTTCAGCATGATGGACTGCTGGAAACTCTGTATCTCGATACGGTGACCATGATCGTATCACAATAATATATCGAGTGCTTGGTCGATAAGTGTGAGCACTGTTCCCGGCATTGTCATTGCCGGGGGTGATGTGTTCGTGTCAATGTACGCGCGTGGCGCTGTCATCGACCGGTTCGAAAACTCCGTCACCTGACTTGTGGCACTCTTGAAGGATAAATGGAGATAAAATACACAGTGAAGTTCGTTTTTTTGAACGTTTTGCTATTCTGTGGGAAGGAATGCACTTCAATACCTTCAATTCCTTGCTTTACTTTTTATGGTGCAAATTTCATGAGTATAGGTCAAATGATTTTTTATTTTTAAACTTTTTCCGACGTTTCGGATGTTTATTCATCCATCTTCTGGCCTATAGACAATTATTTATGATGTTAAATGATTTACAATTCTATTTTGGTTACATAATTGTAAATTTACAGACATTAAATATAAAAAATACATAGACATAGACATTCAAGATTGTTACCTTTATAGTTTGGTGTTGTTTTTATTTATTTACAATTTTAATTTGGTTGCTTGGATATATTTCTTTGTTGAAAAGTTATGTGTAATTTATTAAATTATGATAAATTTTGCTTAGATAAGTGATATCTGTTCTTTTGTTGCAACTTTTTTAATTTCTGGATAAATGGTATATTTCTTTGAATATTCTTTTTGATAATTTTGGTTCTGTAAACGTCGGCAAAAGTTTAAAAATAAAAAATCATTTGACCTTTGCCCATGAAATTGACACCATTAAATAAAGAGGTCGAGAGAAAATACCATTTGAATTTTACTTTTCATGATTTTGTCTGTACGTTCAAGATATTGCGAAACATTTAGTATCATATGACCGTATTCTTATTAGTATAATTTCTACTATGATATCATCTAGTAGAGTATTATATGAAACATTTAGTATCTATCACTTATTAGATATTCTGTCGAATATTAAATAATTCAAAGACAGGCAATTTATCAACATTCCCTTAACCCTTCGGTGGGCGCGCCCGCGGCAAATTGCCGCATATTTTAGATTCTGAGCTCTCAATTTGGTACCGTTTGTATTTAATGCCTGTGTCTCCAGGAATTCGTTTTTCATGATAGGAGGGAATATTTCCGATATCCAGATCAATTATCCACCGGACGCTTCAGTAGCTGTGTGAAATCTAAGAGAGTTTGACGTTTGACTAACGATATAAAAGAAATTTTAGGAAAATATAATAACAAGGAACCGGTTCCTGAAGCACCTAAACCAGTAACGTGCCATGTTTGCAGGTGGCATAAAAATTGCAGGTCAAAAATTTTGTGCCAGTGTTGTAAAAATAATGTATGTAGGAGGCATTGTCGTCAAGAGACAACATGTGTGAGACGGGAAGATGAACAGGACCTAGATAAAAACTTAGATGATTAACAATGTGCATTCAGTGTCGAACAATAAAAGATGTATCTGTTACAACTTAATCAGCCTTTTTTATTATTAAATAATCTTGCCCTTAAATATAGGAATACAATTTATTTTTGCGGTAACATTGCCACGGCGCGCCCACTCGTGGGAGTGAATTTAAACACGCCCACCGGAGGGTTAAAGTTTAGTTCACTAGCCGTGCATTAAAACCTTTGCTTTTACATTATAATGGGTACCTTAAAAAATGAAAGGCCCTTTGAATTGAGTGCTCACTAATAGTTTTCTGCCTTGGGCGGAACTATGATTGGTAATGTCACCAGTTAATGATATTATTACAATTTTATGAAACTCTTATTTTAAAAAATTCCAACATATCCATGAAGTTAAGTTCTTAAAAAATTTCATTCGTTATAAGTGTAAAATATTTACGGAAATACTTTGGTTACCTATTTTCAATATATTCACGTAGTTATTTTTCACCAGGCTCACCACGATGTAAACTATTCCATCTATATGGTGCAAATGTCATGAGTTTAGGACAAATAATATATATATATATATATATATATATATATATTTTTTTTAAACTTTTGCCGACGTTTCGGATGTTTATTTATCCATCTTCAGGGCTATAAACAAATTATACATGATGTTAAATGTTTGACAGTTCTGTTTTGATTACATTATGGTAAATTTACAGTCAGTCAATATAAAAATACATAGATACAAAGATTGTTACCTTAAAAGGTTTGATGCTGTTTTTATTTACAATTTAATTTGGTTGCTTGGATCCAAAATTTCTTTGTTGAAAATTTATGTGTCATTTATAAAATTATTATAAATTTTGCTTAGATAAGTAATGTCTGTTCTTTTATTGCTACTTTTTTTATTTCTGGATATCTTTCTTTCTAAAAAATTACCCTCAAAAACCTCTTCTTTGGCTTAGATACATAGACGATATCTTCCTTCTCTGGCCTCATGACCTAAACTCTCTAAACGCCTTTGTCTCTTCACTCAACTCATCTGCCTCTGTATCTTTCACATCTTCCATCTCCAACACTAACATCACCTTTTTAGACGTTGACATACACCTTTCCAACAACAAATTTAAAACCTCTGTTCATATCAAAGCCACAAACAAACAGCAATACCTCCACTACAACAGCTGCCACCCACCTCACACCAAACGCTCCATCCCTTATTCCCTTTCCGTCCGAGGACACAGGATCTGCAATAACCCTGATGATCTTCAGAAGTTCCTTTCGCAATTACACACTTCTCTTCTTCACCGCGGATACCCCGAAAAACTTTTAAGAAATAAAATCAGAAAAAAACCTTATGTTCCGAATAAACCCCGCTCAGAAAAACATTGCTCCCCTTCTCTTCTCACTACCTACTTCCCAGGCGCTCATGCATTGCAGGATATCCTAAAGGACCTGTACCCCATTATTTCTAACCACAAATCCACCTCACAGATTTTTCCTAATATTCCACGGATCACATACAAAAGGCCACCAAATTTTAGCACCATTTTTAAAGCCACCCGCCCACTTCAAAAATCCCCGCGAGTCACCGCCACTCCACCTTCGCCTTGCAATCGTCCCAGATGTAAGACCTGCATGATTTTTTCTCCACCCCCAGCCTCTTTTCTCCCCAAACTTAAATCCCTCCCGATATTTCCCTCCACCACCTGTACGTCCACCAACATAATTTACCTTTTACAGTGCAACTTCTGCCCAGCTTTCTATGTAGGCCAATGTACCACCCCCCTTAACCTCAGAATGAATAATCATCGTGCCTCCTGCTGCCCGTCATCCCCCCATGCTTCCCTCCCAGTGGCCACGCATTCTTTGTCCCACGACGCGGTCTTCAATTCTTGTTTCAAGGTGTCCATTATTGCTTCCCTCCCCCCCCTCAGACTCCGCCCTCAACCTCCACACGCTTGAATTAGCGTGCATTTGGCGCCTAAATGCTTGCAGCGCCCCTGGACTTAATGTATCCTGCTAACCCCCTCCCCCATCACCCCTTCTCCCCCTCCCGTTCCCGTTCCCTTGTTCCTGCGGCATTCTGACCCAGTCAGTCGACATCTCCTCGTTGATAAAGAAGCCTTTGGCTTCGAAAGCTCCGGAAAAAACTTTTCTCGTGTGAGTGTTCTTTCTTAGTGTTTTATTTTATTTAGTGCGTCACAGCTAGTGACACTGGTGTATTATTATATTGTGCTACGCGCATCTTTTCCTAAGAAACTATATATATGTATAAACATATACTTATATATATATATTCTGACATTTGCACCCTATATAAAAAGAGGTCAAGAATAAATACCATTTGAATTTTCCACCTATGGAATTGCATATTTTCCTTAAGCTCCGGGGGTGAAATACTTAGCCTTGTGTGGAGAGAACTACTGAAAAACTTGGCCTGGACTAATTAACATCATGATTGGCACTGGGCGAATGCCCTGAAGTTTTGACTTGAGCTTCTCTTCTTTAGTTCTGAGGTGCTATAACCTGATAATGCAAGTGTCTTGAAAAAAACATTTTGCTCAATTGTATCTGAGGTATGAAGGGTATGGAAGTGGCTTGCACTTCCATTTAGATGGGTGAACTAATTGTTGCAAAAAGCTCATAAAATGTGTTGCACGCTGATGTTTAAATCCATGTTACAACGGCGGGGTCTGATAGCTAGCTCTCTTGGTCTCTCATTAATTCAAATCTGTATACATTTAGCGACGTTACCTGCAATGGAGTTAACAAACGAATGCTTGAAATTTACAGTAAAAAATCATTTGCCTGTTCATACTTGGATCTCAGTTTAATGTAACTGTGGTTACCGTTTTGTTTTGCATTATTCACATTCCCTAGTTGATTTTTAGGGTACCCCAAACCATTAGGGATAGGAATCTGTGGATGTTTACGCTCGAAAAAAAATGTCGTGAAGTAAGCATAGGTTTGGAAAATTCATGAAGTTGTCTTCTTTTTCATTCGAAATTGCCTCAACGCAAATCTCGTTTCTTTAAATTTTCGTTTCTTATTTTCGACTTCTTATCTTGATTTCCAATAGTTTTTCGTTCTCAATTTCTATCATATCAAAACTCAACATGTATTTTGTTGGAATCACATTATGGACAAGTATAGAATGTTATCGCATAAGAGTCGGGTAGAAATCAGGTAATCCTTATCCTTATCGTACGTTTTGAATCTTCCTCATTAGTTCAGCAAAATATGGTTGACTCCCAAAAACAAATGGTAAATGAATATATATAAAATATACCCGATGTCGTAATTAAAATAGGGCATATTGAAGTTAAAAATGCTGAAAATTTGCAAGACTTAGCGCAGAAAATACGCCGAATGCTACTCATTCGCAAATTCTAATCCAAATTCAAAACTACATCTTCTTCCGCGCAAATCAGGCAATGGATTGATTGTCTTATGGCCAGTTGATATTTTCGGCCGGTGACCCTGCTCACTAGTTACTAACCCTATCACGTGATTAAACACAGTGACACGTAAGCTCGCGTAATAAGCTGTGCCCAAAATGCGGTACCCAATATTTCAGCAAGTAGGATTCTTTAAGCTGAAGTTGAGATTAAGATACTTTGATGTATATATAACTTTTGTTGGTTTTTATACTAATTTCACTAGTAATAATTAGTTATAAATGAATATAATGACTCCCATTAAATGTAGAGTGATCAGGAGAAACTGTTGGTGTTATAATTAATCAGTAAAAGTGGAATGACGTTATTTATTTAATTCATTCTATTGCAACCAAGTCAATATCTCTTTTCGTGAAAATACTTTCTAAATCAATGATTTTTCAATGGCAGAATAATTGTAATTTCACTATTCACACAACAGGTATATATTATAAAGTCAGGTTGCGCGCAAATATCTAATGCATATGAAGGATCTGGTGTTTTCCCGGCGTACCTTATGAGTAAATTCTTTACGGGTTCCTAATCGGGTCAGGATAGCGATTCTATCAATCACCTTGACGACGATGGCAGAGTTAGTTATATTGACTCGTCGGTACCTGAACTCCTGACCCGGTTGGAAACCAGTCGATTAAAATTGGGACAATCTATTATGTAAATTCCAAACTGATTTATTTTCTGACGACGTTTATATTATTTAACGAAATCCGACACACCATGGCAGATCAGATCATGAGAATAAAATTAGGGAACTAGATTTCAGAACGGACAGATTTAAAATGCCATTTTTCCCGCAAGCGATAAGAGACCATGTCAGCTGCCAAATAGACATTTAACTTGGTTTGTCAATAGGTAGTGTAGGTAGTTAGTAGATTTACTACCTAATAATTGTATGTTTATCTGCTACCTTAAACTATCAGTTGCCGTACATGTTTTCAGCATGAATGTTGAATCTCTGTCTATTTATATAGTTGCAAAATACATAAATACTAACGATCCCTCTAACATTGGTAGCATACCTAGAGTGTAGTGAATGCTTTTGATGCTTCACCTCATGAAAAGTATAGGCGATGTATGCTAATGAATCAATAGTCGTAATTACAATAAATTTAAAATGGTATAGTGTAATGCATGTTGGTGAGTACTCCCCCCTATCACACACCCTTGAGGTGGCTTGCAGGGTATTTTGTAGATGTAGCTGAAGAATTTACTAATCTTATGTATCGGTAAAACGTTGATATTTTACCTCCAACTTGGTTTTTATTACTGTGGCCTTTCACACGTCAAATTAATGTAAGGTGGTTCTTTTTCGCTGTAGTTCCGTGAAATTATGAACGGAGATGCTCGATTTCGAAGGTCTTTCTTTGGATTGCTCCCTTACCCCTCCTGCTTCTCCCTTTTCTAATTGCGCCCTCGCCCCTGTAAACCCTGATTGAATCACCCGCCCATCCATTGGACACCACCTTGGGAGCCTGCATCAAACAGGCCTAGAGAGAGAGAGAGAGATGCAGCCGGCCCTGCAGCGTAACAATTGAATCCCTGGGTTAGGGATGGGATGCTGGATGAGCTGTGGAGCGCCATTCCTCGTTGCCAAGGGGGCGGGGAAGGGTTGAGGAAGCAGGGAAGGGGGTGTGTTTGTGTGTCATCTGATAAATGACGTGGCTTCCGAGTGAACCGCGGCTGTGGGGAAGCCGTATGAATTACTCCGGCAATTAAAATGCCCCCCGCGACAGGGAATTGAAAAGGGGAGGGTGGGTGGAGAAAGGGGGTTGACTAAGAAAATAAAAACGACTCGCACTCCACACTTTCCCATCCCCCTTCAAACAATCCCTCCGCACCGTAATATTTAATCAAAACAAAAAATAATTATTCGAAATAAAACAAACGCCGAGCGTGAATTGGCTGGTCCAGAGAAAGAGTGGTGGGGTGGGGAAGGGTGAGGTTGGGTATATTCAAGAGGGGAGTGGATGTATGTTTTATGGTCGCTTCGAATCCAGCCAATGATTTTTTTTCGCTTTCGTTTTATTTTTTCGCGAGTGTTCTGGTTTAGATCGTCTCGACCCTCCGACATTTGGGCCGGCACATTTTGGAGTGCGATCTGGCGGGATAAGGTGGAATGCTACGTCATGGAAGAGGAAAGAATGCGTTCAGCTGTCACTGCAGAGAGTTGATGCGAGTTCCCCAGACTGTTCGCGCGAACTAAACGCCAAATGATGACGTTGTCAAGTGCGTGGTTTCAGAAAAGTGGACCGATTCCCTGATTAGGGGTCGTGCTGTGGACACCCAGCAAGGGGACGGCCTTGGTGGGTCCCATGACAAAAATGTTGGTCAACTACTCTCATTTTTAAAATTATGTATACTGATATTTGGGTCTTCATGCCTCAAAAACTATTCCTGTTAATTTAACTATCATATCAGCGCCAACTTTGTTCTATTTCCGAATATCGATGAATGAGGGAACATTCGACTATGATGTCTCATTAGTATTTTTTTTCTTTTTGCCCAAATGCAAAGAGTACCTGGGAGTTAGAAGTTACGTACTGACATTTATTCAGGAACTGCTGGATTAAAAAAAAAATAGAGGCACCATTTTCAGAATATATTTTGTACTAGTGCACTCATATAAAGTGCCATTGAAGTGTCCATCCGTTCGTCCGTTAAGCCATCACTCTACACTTTTTCATCATTATTGGCAATAAGTTGATTTAAAAAAAGAGCATTCGTTCGAATATCAGGGGACCGAGCTTCAGTAGTGCAGAGATCCTGTCGTAATATTATTGACAATGGTAGGCTTCACTTCGTAGAAGTACATTATGTTAGCGTTCATTATTAATTAAAATACCTGGTGTCAGTAATTTTTAAAATTTATAGAAAATTAGGTACTAATTATTTTATTAAATCATGAATGCATACCTCCTGTCGAAATGTTTTCATAGAATCTAACAGTTAGAAAAACCTACAAAATAATTATATTCCTCGCTTTTGCAATCTTGAAACTGCAACGGCCATAGCTCAAGTCTCATTGGTTCGAATTAGTTAATTTTTCTTAGTAAATAACTATCATTTGTCTATCAAATGAATATTTTTTTATTTTCAAAGAGATATCTATTGTATATTTACATTAAAAGTCTTACCAAACAAACCTATTACTACTGAAAATTAATCGTGTAATGACATTCTCACGAAACCTAAACATGTTTACCTATTTTTAATAACTTTAAAAAATATTCAATATACATTATCATAAATGGTTAATTTTATTTTTGAAATCGATACGGGTATGGTATATCCTTTGATGCTCTCAAAATTGACGTGCATTCCCAAGGGTGAGAATAGCTTCACGGATCCATCTCAGCCAACGGCTTCAACAGCTTCAAGGTGTGGCTATACTGCAAAGTTTGTATGCTACCACAGCACAATCAATAACTTTATTCGCACTATTTTAAAGCTCAAATTATAATATCAATGCTGTTTATGTACAGGGATCCAATAAATCTATCCCCCGTTGTTTACGTCGAGAAAATTTAAAGCTTTTATTTATCATGTAAGTGGTTTGAATTTGTTGCTTCCTTATCTTAAATCAGGCAATATTTACCATTGTGAACATTCGTACATAATATCCTGTTTCAGGATGTTAAGGATTGTTCCTGCTTTTCTATTGTATTATACAAAATAATGTTATACTACTAACTTTCGTTCAAAATCGAGACATGCACCATGAGGAAAGAAGTTCAAACAGAGACCTGTTAGAGCATATAATATACATTTTTTTCTTAGGTGCTCAGATTATTTTTTTTTAAAGATGTATCTTTTTCTTACTTTCGTCTACGTATATGCGTCCGTTTTTATGTGGTAGCGTTACAATTTTAATTCTCGCGTATACGATTTAATTTAAAAATTCTACATGAAATCATTGTATTTTTTTATTTAAGTGCCACTGCGTACGAACAAATTAGCAGAGGAATGTTTGCACCTCAGTTAGAGAACGAGCAAGTTGCGCAATGGTCGACGTGCAATGCGTGTGTCTAACATGTTTGTGGGTTTCCGCTCCAGAGCTTTTGCATATCTATGCCTACGTTTGCATTGGCATGCCTCAATGTCCACCTTGTGCAGAAACTAAAATGGGAATCGCTATCAGACCGACGATTAAAATTTAGAATTAATTTTATATGTTTAAAAAAAAATAGAAACAGATTTATTCTTTGACGATATTAATAATATTTGACGAAATCCGACATACTACGGTAGATCAGATAATGAGAATAAAACTAAGGAACTAGACTGCAGGACGGAGAGATTTAAAATGTCAATTTTCCCGAGAACCATAAGAGATCATGATAGCTTCCAATGAGACATAACTCGGTTTGTTAATAAATAGAGTAGCTAGTTAGTTAGTTTACTCCATAGTACTGATATCTTTATCTACTACCTAGCATTAACAGCACGCCGTGCATGTATTCAGCTTGAATCTCTACCCATGTATGTAGTTGCAAAATACATAAATACTAACGGTCCCTCTAAAATTGGTAAGATATCTATGGTGTAGTACTAATATAGTATATTGTAATACATAAATACTAGAGGTATCTCTAGCATTGGTAGATTATGAATAGTGTGGTGCATGCTTGTGAGGCTTCGCTTCGTGACAAGCATTAGCGATTTATGCTAATGCATCAATAGTTGTAATTACCCTAACTTTAGGGTATAGTGTAATTCATGTTGGTTATGACTCACCCCCTGCCATACACACATATTGGTGGCTTGCAGGTTATTAAGTAGATGTTGATAAGTGATATAGTGCAATGGGTAACAGAAATGGGTCTATTTTTTTTATTTTCCCGATACCTTATTAAGTCCGTTCTGTATCGCGCGACCTCTAATAGGTCGATAGAAGTCGCTTTGCCCACCCTGCTGACAGAGAAACCCTTTGATAAGAGACCCCTTTGTACATAAAGCACTAGGTACTTGTGCATACAATGCGAGGCACTTTCCTTAAGGTGGTCTGAGCGAGATAGTTCCCTAGTCATGGTGGATACCATATTCAAATTTTATTCTTTGATTTCAGCGTCTGTAAGAAGTACGAAATAAATATTGTAATATTAATGGCGCTAAGATATAGTTATATATGCCCAAAAATCTCAGTAATTAAATAAATAAAGCTACATAAGTCTCTAACTTGACTCATTTATTCCCGTCGAACGGCTGAAAACCCTTCAAAACAGCAGGTTTTTCGGCGATTCTGTAAAAGTTACTGTGGTGAGAAATAAATTATTTTTTTTAAAAAGATGAGAAAACATGCAATCTACACACCGTTAGTTTTTTGACGAAATCTGTGTGTTATAAATTCCTCATTTCTTCAACATTCTCCCTCTGGAGCGCTCAGCCATAATCTATCCCATGTAAAACAGCTTATATTTACAGGGAAATTGCTCGAATAGTAGTTCGGCAAGGGGTTGATATTTTTATACCACTGGAAAGATGAGAGTTGTGTATATTTAAATGAATCCAAATTCATCAAATTCTAGGTGAAATGATTTTTCACTCAAACTACCTTAACTTCGAATTCAACAGCTCAAGCGTACATCTACATACACATACTACCCCGCAAGCCGCCTCAATAGGCGTGTGGCGGGGGGTGTTAGGACACCAGCCGTTATATATAAAAAGGAAACGCCCTAATGAAATTACGCCTAGCATTTATTAAAGTCCCTTATTGTTCGGGGGAAAAACGAATTCCCATACCTATCCGTTCGGCAAAGCGTACCTGTCTTCTGGCGGAGATCTTGTTTGGTGTTCGTATCGGTCAAGTCGTTGCTATTCCACGAATTCCATTGGTTTTGCGCGCGAGTCAATACTTCCATTTTTGCTACGAGGACACCAAATCCCAGTGAAATTTGGGTTTACGATGGCGATGAACAAGGCTCAGGGTCAAGCAGTCGATGAATTGGTGTGGTAAATGACTTCACCATTGTTTTCACACGGTCAAATTTACGTTGCACTATCAAGAGCCATGGCATGTCAAGCATTCAAGATACACTAATGTTAAAGACATAATGTATATTTATACATCTACATTTACAAAATACCTTACAATCCACCTAATGGGTGCGTGGGAAGGGGTGAGTAATCACCAACATGCATTACACTATACCCTAAAGTTAGTGAAACTACGACTATTGATGCATTAGCATAAATGCTTGTCGCTATTTCTTGCGCACTGTTGATGTACTACCATTTTAGAGGGACCGTTAGTATTTAAATATTTTGCAACTACATGAATGGACAGAGGTTTTAGAGTTAGGCGGAAAACATGCACGGTGTGCTGTTAATACTACACACGAATAAGAACTTTTATTTTAGCTACGAGGACGCCAATTTTCAGTACAATTTGAGTTAGTATTGGCGATCAACAAGGCTCAGGGTCAAGCATTCAATTAATTGCGGTTTTTTAATAACTTAACCTGTGTTTTCATTTTCACTTTCTCTCGACACTTGTAAAATTTACGTTGCACTAACAAGAGCTATCGTATGTTAAAGAGTCAAGATGCACTGAAGTTAAAAACAAAATATATATCTCTACATCTACATCTACAAAATACCAATCCATTTACTATGGGGAAATCCATTATCACTGAAGTGGTAATGGATATCCTCATAGTTGAGCCTGAAAACATCGAATACAGTCAAGATACCATTACCACTCGACGATGAAACAAAAATATATGATTGAAAGTGCTGCGGTATAAACCCTTTTTATTCAAGAATTTATACTTATTCATATTTTTTACTTGCATGTTTTCAAGACTGATAAAACAAAAAATAAATAAAAATGCGTGATGGATGTGAATTGGACTCTTTAAGTTCCATGATTTCTCTTTATTTACACTACACCAACGTTACCTTTTCCCCTGCCCGGTTACACCGGGCACAACGGCCTTGTGTTTAAATATTGGCATTAAGTACTCGGAATCACTTTGGTGTTGAGTTTGATCGTACGCATTGAAAATCAACAGCTTTTCAAATACGCTTATTGTGTCTTGTATTTTTAGATTGCTCTTTGTAAGTGCTCAGTTAATCATAGATACAATAAATTTTGAGTCTAAGTTGTTGCTGGGACCTAATACTATTGAACTTGTGTACATAATCGTGTTTGAATATGATTTCAAATCAACTCCTTGTCAAGGAAATTATCACTTCAGCTCCAAGGCCAAATTCAGAGACTCCCTTTTTAATATGAAATCACGCAACTCAGAAGTAAGTACTAAATGATTTGTCTTTGGCTAATTACTTGCGAACTTTCGTGAGGTGTAAATAATAATTTTCACTGCAAGTAAACTTCCAGTCATTATCTAAGGAGTCGACTTCTAAAGTAATAATGCTCTAACGTGAGTCTGGATAATTTGGTAAACGACAGTGCGTATCCGGAATCATCTGTGGAATGTTGAATTTTCTTAGGTTGCTGTGCGGGCACATATTTCTCTTTGTGTTTCCCTCTCTTCATCTCTCTTTCCTCCCTTCGCCTCCCTCTCCTCCCTTGAGCCCCTCCAAACCCCCTCCTCCCCCTTGTGCCAACACGCTTTGCACTCCCCCCCCAATCCCGTGCTCCTTACTCCTTAGCGCTAAGAAGCCACTTAGCGATAATTGTCTTACTTTCCCTTTAACGGCTCTCGTCTTCAACGGAATTCAAAAATAATTCTCGAAAACCCCCTTACTGCCAAAAAACGTACTAATTGACTCCTGCTATGCTATCACTATTCCTTAATGGACAAGTTTCTGCGATTACTCCGAAAGCATTTAAGGGGCCGAAACTTTTTTCCTTCCAGAGCCTTCGGCCATGTTTTTTCCCACCCTTCGCTTCTCTTTCCCCCTAGAGGTCTCCACTTATCTTATGGGAATCACTCCAGGGTTCCTCCTCGCTCTACCCTCTTTTGTTACGCGCCCCTAAGGACTTCAAGGACAGCAGTAACATTCTAGCGGCGATGATTTCTGTAAAGTTGGTGATCAGAGTGGATCAATCAGTATTTTTTACCAATTAGCAATAAAAAACCAACAAGAAAGCCTGTTATAAGCTGTTCTGAGCTATTAACAATAGTACTTTTATATCATCAATCACCTTGTAAAAACTTTCAATATTTTTATATGTCGATACTGTACTAAAAAATCAAGACAAAAAAAAATAATTTTGTTTCCATTGCTGCATTTTTCAAGCTTCAATTTGTTCATAAGATTGCATAGAATTAAAGTAAATATTCATAGGCTTTTTGTAACCAATACTTGAATGGAATCTTCTATAATTATAGTGTTCGACATAATCATCAATACCACAGCGGTATTTCAAACCGTTCACAGGGACCGTACAGCATCTACGCAAGTAATATATGTATGCCAAGGATACATACACATCATCTAAATCTATATCTACAATATACCCTGCAAGCCACCTCAAAGGTATGTGGCAGGGGGTGAGTAGTCACGTACATGGATTACACTATACCCTATTAGTGTAACTACGACTTTTCATGCATTAGCATAAACCGCTAATGCTTGTCAGGAGGCGGAGCCTCATAAGTATATGCATACACTGCACTATAGATATGCTACCAATGTTAGAGGGACCGTTAGTATTTATGCGTTTAGCATAGGTTTGTGTCATTTTACCCCAAAATTATGAGCTGGTCGCGTCCTCAAGTAGAGTTCTTGATATCTCGCGTGAGGGAAATTTGGAGGGATTCGCTTCCATCTTTTCATCCATATGGACTAAAGAAACGTGTGCCGTTCCACAATACCTGTTGATGACAACACTTTGCCACACACTAAAAATATACCTACGAAATGAGTCCATCAAGAGTGGAGATCCGAGAATCGTTAATGACTTGTCACACAAAAAATCCAGAAGAGAAAAAGCGAAACTGTGAAGAGGTCGAATATAAAGTCATAGAGCCTATTTTCCGGTACCGAGTAGTAAGCAGAGGTATAATGAGAGTTGAATAATTTCTATTCCACGTTTTCTTCCTATTGCTTGAAAATGCGGTCAAATAATAAGTCTTTGCGATTGGCTCGCAGATAGACGGTGGGTACGGGAGCGAGGTGCATCTTGCGTATTAATGCAATTATATATTTGATGCGTTGACAACTTACAACACCTTATTAAAGTTAAATACCTATTGGTTGAAAAACATTTTTAATAATTTGATTCCAGCATATTTCAGCTCTGGCGATGATGTACTTAAACAGATCCCTCGTCCGGTAATATGCAGGTTCACTTTACGATGGAATTCACATTACGATCGGATTACGGAACGGATTACCATGGTAAAGTGGGGGTCTACTGTATTATAATCCCAGTATGTAGTTGAAATGAATTACCTAAAAGAGAAAATTTTGGCCCTTGGCCACAAGAAGTATTTTCTAAATTCATTCATAAAAATTTAAGACTTATGTAAGTCTGGCATAACCGTCAATTACTACTCGATTCAAAGCTGCGCCTAATATTCATATATATTGGTTTCCAGAATTCTGTAACAAGCATTAGATTTTGGAGTTTTTTAAACCTGTAGCTCATGATCCAAATGCTCAGATCCGTCTCAATATCAGTGTTCGATACACAACGCCATATATTAGAAAAACGTGAGAAAGTGCCTAAAGGGAAATAATTGGAAAAACTTGCGGCCATCTTAAATCAAAATTAAAAATATGCATATCTAAGCATGTTGCCTTCGATGGAGGTTGTTTCTGTGACGGTAGTTGAGACACTACAAAATGAATAGGATAAGTTGGAAACATACCTGAATAAGTGTTTTAACAAATACTTTGTGTTCAATAGATCGACTTCACAAGCAATGAATAATTGTGGTCCCAATGGCTCTTGTAGCATTGTCGAACCTTGCTTGCTGTTTACTGCTTATAGTATCTGGCAATTTGCTGACCCTGTCGTGAAACTGAGAAGGCGTACTGGCGGTTTTCGACTGTACTTTGGTGAATAATTAGGAGGAGAAGATGGAGAGGACCTGAAATTTAATACCTACTTGCTGATATTCGTATCAATTTTAGTAGTCGATTTACAACGTGTCATTTCCATATACCTACTTGAAAAACGTGAGAAAGTAGCTTAAGGAAAATAATTTGAAACACTTGCGGTCATCTTAAACCAAAATTAAAAATATGCAATCTACTTGTTTTTTAGTAAGCATGTTGCCATAGAAGGAGATTGTTTTCTGTGACGGAAGTGGAGACATTACAAAATGAATAGGATAATTGGGAAACATACCTGAATAAGTGTTTCAACAAATACTTTGAGTTCAATAGATCGACTGAATAATTAAGTAATGAATAATTGTGATCCCAAGGGCTCTTGTAGCATTGTTGAAAGTTCCTGTTTACTGTTTATCGTATCTGGCAATTTGCTGACCCCGTCGTGAAACTGAGAAGGCGTACTGGTGGTTTTCGACTGCACTTTGGTGAATGATAAGGAGGAGAAGATGGAGAGGACGAAGCCCTTCCATGGCCACAGACTTTTTCCTCGCCTCTATGGTGAGAATAACTATCTTCATCGCCCTGTTATCCCTGTCGCACGAGATCGGTAGAGGTCTAGTTTCGTGGGTCTGAAAAAGGGCCTCCTCAATTTAAGCACGCCCCGATGGGTGAAGGAAGACCATAAGGAGGGCATTCCATCCTCATCGGCCGTAAAATTATCAGCCCCCGGGGGGCAGTCGGGGGTCCCCGTATCCTACCCCCGTACCCCTTACCGTCCACCACCGTCTCTCCCAATTTTGCGCGTCACTGACCTTGATTTTACGGGGAGCAGGTCAGTCCCGCCCGGGCGATATACTCGCACCGACCCTTCATTCTACACTGCTCAATAATATCTCGTTAGGAAGAATGACGTTGTTGCCCAGCACGTGCCTCGTTAAGTTTTGGGATGTGCCCGTCGCTTAACCTGGTTTGAGCGAGATAGTTCGCTAGTCATAATGGAGACCATATTGTAATTTTATTTTTTTATTTCAGCGTCTGTAAGAAGTATGAAATAAATATTGTAATATTAATGGTTCAAATATATAGTTATATATGACCAACATTCTCAGTAATTATATAAATAAAGCAACATAAGTCTCTAGCTTGACTCATTATTTTCTCGCCGTACGGCTGAAAACCCTTAGAAACAGTAGGTTTTTTGCGATTCTGTAAAAATTACTGTGGTGAGTACTAGATTATTTTTTATAAATAGTTGAGAAAACATGCAAACTACACACCGTTAGTTTTTTGACGAAATCTAGGTTCTATAAATTCCTATTTCCTTCAATATTCTCCCTCTGGAGCGGACAGCCATAATCTATCCCATGCAAAACAGCTTATATTTACATTGCTCGAAAAGTAGTTCGGCAAGGGGTTGATATTTTTATAGCATTGGAAATTTCAGAGATTTTTACTTCAAAATGAGGCCAAATTCATCTAGGTGAAGTGATTTTTCGCTCAAACTACCTTAAGAGCACCACCGCACGACCTCGTTCATTGAATATCGTAAACTCAGCAAGGCACCACAATCCTTGAGTATGTCTCTGGATACAAGTTATAGAGAAAAGAGAGAGAATATTCCATTAATACTCCCCAATCGTTAATATACTTATCTTGTTAATGTTATTCATTTGGATCGAAACAGAAATAAACTACATCACCATATCCGGAAAGAGCGTGTGAATGTAGCGCACTGCTCATTATTTTGCAGTTATTGACGCAATTGTAGGTGTGATGTAAAAATATATTGAATATTGCTGCTATAATTATAAGCGGATTAATGTGGATGATTTTTTTAAAGGTGAAATTTATGATGGATAATTATTACCGTTTCACTAATCTTGCATCATTGACATTGTCAAGCAATACGATTTACTCATAAATACGAGTTCTATGGAAGAATTTTCATGTCCCACGTGAGGATTGGAAATAATATTATTTAAAATAAGAGAATAGTCATTTGTTTGCATAATGTGAGAAAAAATTACGTACCTGTTATCATTTCTTCCCGGAAAATTAATTTCCATGAACGAGTAATTATCTTCGAACAACATTCTGGGAATGAGAGGTTATCTACAGGATTCTTACCGATGAAAAAATACAAACTTTTGGAATGAAATTTTGGAATTTAACACATAAAAAAATAATTTTATCTCGGTAGTTTCTTTTAAAATACATTATCTACCTTTATGTCTAAGTAAACTTGACCTACCAAACACCTATTGATGAATATTTAGTATTTATTGAAACATTAAGGGGTAAATTGTAGCACATTGACGCTCAGTGACAGTTGAGATATTTTTTTTTCTATCAAATGCAAATATTTGCAATCATAAAAAATATTTTTGTAAATGGTGCTGTATCACATCTTCTTTTTATAGATATCATAGCTTAATACATGGTTTGATTATTTATTGATATGGATAAAGATCGCTGCAGGCTATGATCGACTGCAAGAATCAGAGAAATGAGAGATATTAACTTTGCTGTGAAAGGTAAGGATATTGGACTATGCTTCTTTAGCAGATCCTAGTGATTAAGAGCGAGTATTTGAGAAAATACTCGTTGTCTGTGGTACTAGGGTGTATCATCAGAAGAGTAGTGTTTTGAATCCATTATTAGGAGAAAATGGACGGTGATTATCACATTTGAAAAAGTCCTTTGATGACCTTTGGAAAAGAATGTCATTGTCAATGGAGCTGAATGAAAGAGAAACACATTGACCGTTGTCCGAAAAAATACAAAATATAACATTCTTCTAAAGCGATAGCTGAAGGAGGAATTGAATGGTATAATTGTCAAGGAAGACTATAGATGGAAGCAACAGGATGATCCAATGATGATAGACATGGTAGACATATCTTAGACATAGTGTTAACACTAGAAGCCCCGGTGTCGACTACCCCCTAGAAGCCCCGCGTGGGTCAAAATGACCCATATGTCATTTATGTTTATATATGCGTCATTTAATTGCTTCTAATAATTATATAATATTTTTGTCATCTAGTGACTTATTAAGAGAATCAAGGTTGCATACGCGATGAAATTTACTTTCAAAACAAAAAAAAAACATTCTTAAAAATTTCTAACTGACAATTCAATTGTTTTAAATATACATCTAACAAGTAAATATGTTATAATTAACATTGTGCTGCAGTCAAGGAAAGTCAAAAAGAAAAATGTAATAGGCACGGAACCTTACAGGTCAATTTTACTGAGCAAGTAACGTAATCGCTTTTTTCTTTGAGTGTTATACTATGAAGTCAACTGGATGTAACTGGATGTTTCTCTTATTGTTTATTCTCCATAAATTGTCTCTGGATACAAACAATAAACCCAATCATAAACACGAAAACAGTTAAAGAGATAAATACCCTTCCATCAAAAATGTCTAGTGTTAATGTTTATATATTTCAATGTGAATTACGAAGGAAGTATGCGGATAGAGTAGAGCAGAATAGAATGGAGGGCTGTCGCAAAATAACTTTAGAATCGGTGACGGCGTATCAAATACCGTCTCTGATCACTGGCGTATATTGGGAGATCACGCTTTAACATTTCCAAAATATTTACGCTTGAAGTAACTCAGACTGTAGCTTAAATTTTACAAGCCCACTGAAAAGATTCAGCCTACCGTCAACTGAGAGACCTCCTTTGTGACACTTTGAATAATGGCTAAATATTCAAGTACATTTGTTGTTCTAGAGGGACTTTTGACTCTAATTTATCGCGGCATTATAATAATTGTTGTAGAATCCATTGAGAGTTGAAAAATTCTTAGAAGGCAACTGTTTATTAATGATACAGCCGAGACATTATTTTGTATGTAGAAGAATGTAGGACAATGTGTATTTGTAGATAGGTGGACGGTAGTGAGTTTAAGCTCGGATGAAATAAATATTAAGTTAATTAAATTTAACTCTAAATGCGGCCCATTGCGTGCTAAAATAAAAATATGGCATTACTACTTCATTTTTACTTTTCGAGGGTCATTTTTACCCACAGAGCTTTTGGAGGAATTTACTTTGATTATTTTTCGCTGATAATTTGTTTTTTTTTAACATTGCATGAACCGACAGTATTTTAGTTTTTTTTATTATTGTTTATTTTTTTTCTACATTTTTTAATTTTTTTTATTAGTTTAGGCTTTAGGAAGCTCGTACCTGTTCTGAATTGAGTGATATTTTATGCTCTACGGTTTTGGACCGCCAGGAACTTACTGAGAGCCATTGGCCGTGACCTAAGAGGTCTGAACTAGTCCCGCGATGGTCACCGTTTACGTGGAACCTTTGTAATGGAGACATATTTTCGGCCAAAGTGATCTTTACAGCCCGGAACTTCATCTTTCGTTTGACTTCCCCAAATAAAAACGTAATTCTTTTTTAGATTTTTCTGCCGAGTCAAGCGGGGAAAACAGGTGCATCTTAGATGTTTCTCTCAGCTTTGGGTCGCAGGGAGAATTTTCTAGTATAATCTGAGGTTTCAGGCGCGATAGAATGTAAACTTAACATAACTGCACATAAAAATTGAGCTACTTCCAAAGTGTGAGGATTTATTACACGACAGGTTTCGTGTTTTACAGCACTTAAGGTAGTTTGAGAGAAAAATCACTTCACCTAGAATTTGTTGGATTTGGCCTAATTTTGAAGAATAAATGTCATCTTCCAAAGATATAAAAATATCAACTCCTTGCCGAACTACTTTATGAGCAATTTGCCTAAAATATAAGCTGTTTTACATGGGATAGATTATGGCTGTGCGCTCCAGAGGGAGAATATTAAACAAATTACAGGAACTACTAGCACCTATATTTCGTCGAAAAACTAACGGTGTGTAGATTGCATGTTTTCTCAACTATTTATAAAAAATAATCTATTCCACACCACAGTAATCTTTACAGAATCACAGAAAAATCCTGCTATTTTGAAGGGTTTTCGGCCGTACGGCGGGAAAAAATGAGTCAAGTTAGGGACTTATGTAGCTTTATTTATTTAATTACTGACAATCTAATTACTGAGAATATAAATATATCGTTGTGCCATCTATATTACAATATTTATTTCATACTCCTTACAGATGCTGCAATCAAAGAATAAAATTTGAATATGGTCTCCATTATGACTAGGGAACTATCTCGCTCAAACCACCTTAACCGGAAGATGCTGCAAAAAGCGAAACCGGTCGTAAGAAATCCTATCACTGTGGAAGTTGCTCAATATTTAAGTGCAGTTTAGAATTTTCTACACCATGACTTTAGTGCCGTGCTAATTTTTTGCCCTACTACTTGTGATCAAATATTGAAGCTGGCGAGTGTAGATTTTACGGCTGTGTCTTATGTTAACTGACGGAAAACACATAAACTAGGGGAAAGACTGACTCGGACTCGAAGAGGATACGAATATTTCGGCCTGAAGGTGGTCATCTTGAGCACGATGAAGGAGTAAAATATACTTCAAAAGTAAGGTTTAGAATGAGAACTAAGATATTACAATTTTCCACTGATAAAGTTTCCACCTGATGATGATGCAGTGCATCGAAACCCGGGTCGATTAAAACTTTATCAGTGGAAAATTGTAATACCTTTGTTCTCATTATGTTCATATTCCACAACATCTCGCCTGATTCCTCCCTTTTTCTAAGGTTTAGATTGACGAGGGAGTGGGACTTCCATAATTAACATGGGGAGCGGAAGAAAGGGGAACGAGCATGACCCATGTGACAGCTCTATTGGAATGGTATGAGTGCAATGGTGCTTTTTATTTCTGTGACTGCAAGAACCTTTACTAAAAATCCTCAATTTTGCTTGAAATATAAATAAATCTGAGATAAATGTTAGAAATTAAAGTTTTATTGGCACCATAGTGGTACCTCAATTTTCTAAGGACTAATCCAAAGAATTGGACTAATATAACTACATAGATGATTTCTTGTCACCTCTAAACTACTCAATATGGCTCCATTTGCGATATAAATCATTCAACTCTTGCATATTTGTGGTTTGTCCGTTATAAAAGCTTGCAAAGATAAGTAACAGCCCAGGGGGCTGTTACTTATCTTTGCAAGCTTTGCTTATCTTTTACTTATCTCAAATATTTGGGCACAGAAATTAGCTGGAGAACATTTTTGAATGTTTTTTAACTAAATTAAGAAAATTGTCGGGTAGCCAGCAGTAAATGTGTTATTCTTTTCCATAAAAATATTTATTACCTCTCTGAAACCTTTGAAATGTAATGTCATTACCCAAAGATATTGGTCTCTTAAAATAAGGAGTTTGATGGTGTAGCTATGGCTCACACGTCAACGTATTAAGATCAATCGGTATACTCTTCAGATGCAAGGTACCGCTTATTTTAATCACTTTGTCTCACCGGTACCCTTTACACTTGCATTTAATCACACCTTCTGGTTTCATGACCGTCTACCACGCTTCCTGGATTGGATCGTAAAATGGAAGACTTTATTGAAAATATAGCATCTCTTTTATTAAATTCATCCGCAATTATTTAGGTTTACACTTTTCTTTATTTTACTGATATCACATCCCTCTAGAATGTGGTTTTACTTAACATAAACATTCATTTGTCGAAATTATTAAGAATCCTTCTATTTAAAATTTCATTTATTTATTCATTTATTTTAAAATGCTTTTATCGGGCATAAATTGTCAGCTATTTTTAGACTGTTAATGGTGTGCCTATTAATTATAAAAACTACATCGTATTAGGCAATTTTCTTTTTGATAGACTTTGGTAATCAATTATTAAAAGACCAATACTTTTGACCTTACTAATTTATTTCCGGAACGTTATTTTTCAGTGCTCAAAATGCTATTTTGTGATAAATTTTTCTGAGATATCATAGTGAAAAAAATAAAATTAATTTTGAGGAATATCTTTATCAAGCAAGATAAAACCCTAGCTGTGATCTTATTAACTTCATTGGTTACGTTTCTTCGTCTCCATCTACACACTAACCTCAGAACCGCCACATGGGCGTGTGGCAGGGGGTGTTAGGACACGAGCTGTATGAAGGTGATGAAAATGCTATGTCGAGGTGAAAAAGTGGTGTATTTCGGGATTGTTTTGAGTGGATGCTAGTTTTTACTATGGCCACTTATGGCGCGTGGAAAAAAGGAATGTTTGTACCTATCTGTATGGAAATGTATCCCTCTTATTTTATCTTTCCTGTCCAACCTAGATATGTAGTGCGGCGTCAAAATGATATTCTCTCTCTTTCACACTGAAACAAACTTGTTCTGAATTTCTCAAAGCAAGCTAAGCCCAGCGTGTAATCTCAAGAGTCTCTAGCGTCTCCCAAACTAATCCCTCTAACAGCAGTGAAGTACTCTTTGTTCGCTCTTAGCAGTTTTAAACGAAGCTCACAGCTTTCCATTGCATTTTATTTATTTCTCGAATTATATCTTTCTGTTCATGGTCCCAAATGTTCGCGGCGTATTTGAGGTGTGGCCTAACCAGAGCAATATAGCGTCTCTCTTTAACTTTTTTATCCGAGGACCGTCCTACTATACGCTTGATTCATCCTAGTATATTTAAGACTGTGCCGCAGATAAGAGTGTAAGAGAGCTTATAGAGTTTTTACCAATTATTCTACTTTATTTTTCATCTCTATTTGTGTCTAAGAATTTGGAGAATATTTCCTGATCTATTAATAATGATTTATTGAACTAATGTTGTAACAGGTATGGGAATTCGTTTTTCCCCCGAACAATAAGGGACTTTAATAAATTCTAGGCGTAATTTCATAAGAGCGTTTCCTTTTTATATGTAAACGGCTTGTGTCCTAACACCCCCCGCCACACGCCTATTGAGACGGCTTACGGGATAGTATGTAGATTTAGATGTAGATGAACCTAAGTATGATTGGGATAAAGTATTTAGGTGCTGATATGCGGCCTCAGCATTTACATCCAGGCCTTGATAGCCGTCATAGTCAACCATGTTAAGGAGTGGAGGAACCGAGAATGTCAAAGGTGAATGTGGTGAAAGGGACTTCTAAGAGGAGAAGTATTAGAAGCCTTAAGAATAGGAGAGCGCGTTTGAAGTAATGCAAGAATGTGACGGAAGTGAAGAAAGTTAACAAGGATAGGATAATATGGAGGAATTTGCTAAAATGTAAGCCAGTTTTTTTAGGTTTAACGTAGAGTAATAAGCTGTTTTTACTTTACCTACCCAAAAATGGAACGTCTTGATGTGTATGTACGTATATAAACTACCGTAGTGTATCGGGAGTAGTAAAATATTAGTATAAATTAATAGTAATAAATTAGTCTTCAGAAAATGGTTCAGCCCTGAACTTACTTGTGAGAGTAAGTTTAAATTGTAACCAATAGCGGTTTCGATTCTAGTTTTTTCAATAGGTTTGTTGCAAGTATGAAATATAATATCTTTATTGGTCCAAAAAAAATGTGATAATACATATATAGAACCAGTCAAAGTCATTAAAATATAAGAAAACTGGGGCTAATATATGGAAACAATTTACAAAGCACAAGTACTAATAGCACAGGAGATTTATTCAGTAGTTTAAAAACAATTATAAAGAAAGATTGCTCATTTTAATTTTGTCTTGATGATAGTAATTTAATAAATAGATAATCGTTCGTAGGTATACGAGGTGTGATAAAAAATAACGTGAATGTTTAAATTTCGCGGGCTTCATAATTCCGATTTTCAATAATTCCGAGTTCCTGCCACATGGTCTTACGGTCAATAAGAATTACTACCTGGAAATTATGCACAATTTGTTTGAAGCAATCTGACGAAAACGCCCAGAATTGTGGCTAAACAACTCGTGGAAATTGCGCCACGATAATGCTCCCGCGTGCAACGGCCCACCACGATGGAAACACCGGTTCCCGATCAGTCACCGAAGTAAAGCATCGTTGGGCTCGGCTCGAGTTTGGAGGGGTGATCCTCCGATTCGTCCGAATGCTTTTTCCCCTGTCTGCACGTGGCAGACAGTATGTACGAAATGACCTTAGCCGTCGAAGCACGAAAAACAAAAAAAATACTATTAATGCTCCCGCCCACACCTCACTTCGTATTCGTGATTTTTTGGTTTAAAAACAAAGCGTTATTTTGCCTTAGCCACCGTATTTGCCAGACATTTCCCCTGTGACTTCTTTCTATTCCCGAGGCTGAAGAGAATCATGAAAGGATGACATTTTGCCACCATTGATGAGATATAAACCGAATCGCAGAAGGAGCTGAGCTCTATACCGAAAAGTGTGTTCCAGAAGTGCTTCCAAGATTGGAAAAACGGCTGTCACAAGTGTAGTGTAAGGAGGATTACTTTGAATTGAACACACTTGATATTGATTAATAAATAAATATTCTTTAAGTAAAACGAAAATTGCCGCAATATTTTTTATCACACCTCGTATAGCGGCTCATGGCCAAACAGTGAAAGAATATTAGACAATAATCCATAATCCTTTCCGCACTTCGTTTCGTAGTTTTGTTCATCTTCGTTACTAATCAGTTTCAATTATGGTTTGAATTCTATAACATATAAAAGAGACTGATACATATTAATACAAGCTAGCAAAAAAATGTTCAACCACCTATAATTTTTCATCAAATATATCTTGCCAATACAGTTAGGCAGGTTTCCAGGATTCGTCCCTGTTGTCATCTCTGGTGGCGGCGTTTTACCTACTGTGCTGTAGGTAAAACGTCGCCACCAAAGATGACAACGCGGACGAATCCCGGAAACCTGCCCGACTGCAAACCTGAACGCCGCGAAAACCTTCGTCAGAAACCATATCTTGCCAATGTTTATTGCTATAATTTTGTTTAGAACAAGTTAAGCTATTCATTTTTTTAGCTGGTTCACTTTTTATTTTATATCAATCTCACAGTTCCATGGACCCGTGAAATGGCTTTTATTGATTGGACACTTAATGTTTACAGTATTTACATTTGAGTAATCAAGAGTTAGCCAGATAAAAATCGCCAAAAAATTATGTTCTTCAAAAGCCATTTTCCTAGGTTTAATTTTCTAAAAGACCTGAAAAATAATAAAATATTTAGCCATTCCAAAAAAGTGGTCGTCGCTAAAAGATAAAAAGTCTGAGAGTCAGGTATACTGGAAGAAACATTTCAGGTTCCGGATTCACAAATTGGAGATATCTACAACAATTTTGTTCCGGACGATTCACCACAAGGCTGGCTGTCAACATCGGGGCTGAGTGCTGCATTTTAGGGTAAGCCGTAATCATTACGGCCTGGGTTAAAAATAAATGAGGCTAAAAACAAAATTTCTTTCTTTTAGTGTCTCGTTAAATTTTTATAAATTTACCGAGATTTGATTTATTTTAATTTTCTCGTTTATTTTTTATTTTTTTATTTTTATTTTCGTTGTCAATATTAGCGGAAGTACATAGTACAGTGATTTCTTTATAAATGCCGGCATTGGAGATATATATTGAAAAATATTTGTACTGAATTGTTTTTCTTAAATCGAAATTCTTCAAAGGTTTTTCAGTTTATTGAAATAATCTGCTCAGTTGTCACATAGCATTTATAGTTTCCGACTAAAAACAATGAGGTTAAGTGCCTCTAAGGATAACCGGGCATAATTTTATTGCAATCAATTATATAGAAAAAAGAAAGACACATTATTAGTCTCTCATAATATCTTGATGATATTTACAGCAAATTTACAGTACATTTTCAGTAACAGAAGGAAAAGGGAAAAAAAACCTATCATCTTTTGTGAAAAATACGAAATGGACCCATCATAATGCATTGCATTCATACGTGGATTGCATTATTATTCTATATTTCTTGAAAATATTTGGAATAACTTAGGGGCAGTTAAGTTCCTCCTCATTGTTTGGTGCTTAAAAATTCATTCCTTGGGATGCTAAAAATATTCTTGGATTTATTACGTTCCATGGTTTCGAGCTCAACTATGTGGATGTTGAATTTCACAAATGAAAAAAGTAACTTGGTTAAAGTAAAGGTACCTGATGATGACATCGCTGTGTTGAAACATGTCGTACCAGGAAAATAAATCTGTGGAAGGAATCCCAAGTTACTTTTTCATTTGTGTTCTCGGATTTATTATTATTTACAGGATAGGAATCATCACCACATGATGCATTTGAATTATGTTTGGTATTTTAAGAGCAATATTTTTTTGTATTTCTGTCTGAAGAAGAAAAAATGTTTCGAGTATAAAAATAAAATCTATCCCGGCGTGGGTTGCGTATCCCCTCCATTTAAAAAGCTACTTAATGTTTCTTTATCCTGAAATTTACTTCCTGAAGCGTAATATCCGTTTATTTTGTCAGGCAATATTTTTTTTGGGTGATCCATTATCATCGGTGCCCTCGCGTGTGCAGTATTTCTCTAAAGCTCCTTTCCGAAGACAACCTCATATTCCTCCCCCCATCGTCGCCCCTCCCCCCCTTAAAGAGGGAGGCAAGCCTCTCACTAAGAGGATTGACGTCTTTTGATGGACGTCTTTTCCCGCTCTCAATCGAGAGCAGTTCTCCGACCATTAATCTCCTCTTTTCCTAACATGGCGCGCCGAGATTCGGAAAATACATCATGGCGAAGTAATTGAGACGCGGCGGGAAAAGGATGGGGGATCGCGCGGTCTTTTAAATAGGTGCGTTCGGGGCAACACCCTTGGCGGGATGGGGTCGGTTGGCTGCTTTGCGGAGTGTTGGCAGCGAGAGAGAAGTTGAA
The DNA here is from genome assembly GCA_963573305.1 of Pyrrhosoma nymphula. Lineage (NCBI taxonomy): Eukaryota > Metazoa > Arthropoda > Insecta > Odonata > Coenagrionidae > Pyrrhosoma > Pyrrhosoma nymphula. The sequence goes on along the minus strand of OY754330.1, from coordinate 17,959,463 downwards.
GTGCAACGTCAAGGGCGAGCTACTTAATACTTTTCATCCTGATATACTCTTCCCCACCGCCAAGAGACATCCACCACAAAAAAATGGGTTGTGGAAAGGAGTTCAATGGTTGGCAGATAGGAAGAGGCGGAGGAAAACTTTTTAAATCCCCTTGCCGTGTTCCCTTCTTGCAATCGGCGATGCTCTCTTTTGTGGAAAATAAACGACGATCGTGGAATGTCATCATCGCCTTTAAATCCCTCCTCACCGTGTCGTCGAAGTCTTATTCCGGAGGTCGAAAAGGCGGTGGTATCAAGTGCTCTCTCTCTCTTTACCCCCCTTCGCTAGGCGGCTGTGTCTTCTTGATGGGGGAAGGGTTGGGCTTGTTGGGGGAATTTGATGGGGGAAACTTTAAAAGCTCTCAACTCCTCATTGTCATGGTCCTTTTTTCTTTCGCGTCTTGTTCTCTTTTCAATTCCACTCACGACTACGTGGCGCAGACATAAGTTAGTCTCTCCCGTAGAGATTTCTCTGTCGGATCGTTCGCGGAGAAATAAGTCTCTTTGCTTGGAAATACAACTCGGAATTTCCACTCCTTCCTTCTTTTTCGGTTGTTTCGAAAGTGCAACTACTAAAAAAAAGGGCATGTCCTCGGCATGCGACGCCAATAAATGCCAATGTCTTTTCCCCATTCTCCTTCAAAAATGGCTACACTTTTAACCCCTCTCCCTACCTTGCCACGAAATAAAAATAAATACGTAGTACTCTTTTGTTGTCGTGTGGTGGCGTGGCCGAGACGGAAGTGTAACCACGGAAGCACCTCCTGCCGGCCGTGAGGTCGTTTGCGATTGTTCGGCTGAAGTTGAGAGAGGCAGATGCAGCGGCGGCGATGACGGTTCTCGACGCAGTAAGGACCCGGAGGGAGGTACGGACATCCGGGCAGCCCTGTCTGAACCGACTGACCGAGGCCAACGGAGCGAGAACCGGCCGGGAAAAACGAAAATATTCACCCGTCACGCACAGGGAGCTCACTCACTCCCGGGGGGCAGCATTCTGCTCGTCTGTGTACCAGAGGGAGAGTTTCGCGACAATGTCGCGAGGCGGCGGTTATTGTGACACATATGTCGCTCCCCTTGATGTCGACATGCATGAAGGTCGAGTGCAGTGCGAGGAAGGACTTGGATGAGGAAATATTCATGGATGTTGGCGTTTAAGGTAGTTTCAGCGAGATTTGTTCCCTAGTCATAATGGAGACCATATTAAAATTTAATTTTTTTATTTCAGCGTCTGTAAGAAGTATGAAATAAATATTGTAGTAATGATTGAGAAAGTATATAGCTATATATTTCTCAGTAAATAAATAAATAAAGCTACATAAGTCTCTAACGTGACTCATTTTTTAACGCCTCACGACTTAAGTTGGTGGTTTAAGGCGGTACTTTGTGGAATTTGCTAAACATTTTGAATAAAAAGATAAAAACTTTGTTTTCACATTAGATTTTAAATTTGACGACCATTGTTTCCACTTAACGTCATCTTCAGGTCCTTACGGCTGAAAATCCTTCACAAAAGCAGGTTTTTTGTGATTCTGTAAACATTATTTCGGTGAGTAATGGAATAATTTTAATAAATAGTTGAGAAAACATACAAACTACACACCGCTATTTTTTCCCGAAGTGTAGGTGTTATGAATTCCTAATTTTTCAATATTCTCCTTCTGAAGCGCACAGCCGTGATTAGTGATGGAAAAATCGATTTCGATTAAAATCGAAAATCGAGTTTTAATAGTCAAGGATCGAGGAAATCTAGATCGAGCCATGATCTACGAGTTTCGATCCAAACTCGATTTTTCAACTTCGATCTTGACCATTTCGTACCGTTTCGCGATCAGAGTGCTGAGTATGATAACGTCATTCGTCCCATGTGAAAGACTTTTCTCTAAGGCCGGTGAAATTGGAAAGGCACGCCCTAGATCGTCAAGAAAGCATCTCAAATCAGTTGATCTTTCTTAAAAGTTTTAGTGAAGCCGAATGGTTCCAAGTGGTGATCCCCAAACTTTAATATGCGTGCATTTGTAAATTTTTACTACAAATAATTCAAGAATATATTCTAAGTACAATTTTAGGGATTTTTTATTCTTTTCAAATATGTATTATGAGCGTTTTTCGAATGAATAATAAACATGTTTTTGTACCAACTGCATTAAAAAAAAAAACCTTCGATATTTTCGATTAATCGATCTTTTGGTTCAAATTTCGATTTTTGTTGAAAAGTCGAGCTTTTCATTTCGATTAAAAATCGATTGCTCGAAAAATCGTGCCGTGCACTAGCCGTGATCTATCCCATATAAATCGGCTTGTATTTTAAGGCAAAATGTTCTAAAAGTAGTTTAGCAACGGGTTAATATTTTGTGAACATTGAACATTGAAAAGATGAAAGTGTTTCTTTAAATTGAGGCCAAATTCGTCAAAATTTAGGAGAGATGATTTTTCGCTGAAACTACCTTCAATGTAGAGCCAAAGCGGTTATCTGGCACTTGCCGCCAAGCATTTCATGACGTGACAGACATCATTGTTCCGGCGTAGTGGCGAAACATCATTTTATTTGCACGAAGCAAGAGACTCAGAATGTACCCCTCTCGTTCATTCTTATAAATATCACCAGATTTGAATAAGTAAATTCTAAAGAAGTGTTAAAAAAAGTGTAAGCAATCATGTTTTGATGCAACCTGCCTTATTTCACTGTGAGCTCCGCCTGAGGCTCATGCTTCTAGTTTAAAAGTAATCCTTTAGAAACAATTTTAAATCTAATATTACACCACACATTCCAATATAATTTATGGACGAGCGGGAATGCATCTGGAATAAATTATAGCGTCGTTATAAGTCTCTCAAAAAATAATACAAATGACATTATCTCCATCATCTCAGGCTCAAACTTGTGGAAGTTCATTTGTATCGTAAATGAAAAGGAAAACTTTGTTATATTCCACCAATTTATTTTCAGGTACTACTAGTTTCGACGCAGCGGCGTCAAGGTATCTGAAGATGACGCCGCTGCGTCGAAACTAGTAGTACCTGGAAATAAATTGGTGGAATATAACTAAGTTTCCTTTTCATTTACGATACAAATGACATTATTTAGGGTTTTATAAATACTGTCTGAAGATGGGTGTTTTAATTTAATTTTAATTAATGCTCATTTACTGTTAGTAGCCTTTCATAAAAACAAAATTATGCACCGGGAACTCTTCCGTTTTCTAGGAATTTTATGTAATTGTATTCATTTAGGTTTCAATGAATGGCAAAATGTTGATATTTATTAGATCTCCATTTTCCAGCTCACAATCGGTATGCAACTAAATAAAAACAGCGGCAAAAAGTTGAATAGATGTATCGCATCGCTAGAGTAAGTATGCCTTTGTGAGAGAGGATTGAGTGAGTCTATCAGAGTGTGTGTTATCAGGGTTGTGTTGCCTCTCTTTTTGTTTCGCGGCGAGGGCTCCGCGAGTTCCTCACGTGGCGGTGTTTCTTTAAGATAGTTTCAGCGACATTTCACTTCACCTAGAAGTGCATGAAGTGGACCTCATTTTAAATAAAAACCTTTCAACTATATCAAATAATAAACCCCTTGCCGAACTTATTTTTGAGGAATTTGCATAAACATATATTCCGTTGTACATGGGAAAAGTTTGACTAAGCGCTCCAGAGTGAGGATATTGAAAAACTAAGGAATTTTTAACACCTACACTTCTTAAAAAACGTTCACCAAAGAGGGTGTACTTCGTCATGAAAATATCATTAGACTTGAGCAGGATTCGAACCCGGATCTCCCAATTGCCGGTCAGGTGTGTAGTTAGCTAACATACCTGACCGGCAATGGGGAGATCCGGGTTCGAATCCTGCTCAATTCTAATGACATTTTTCATCGCGAATTTCACCGTCTTTGGTGTGCATCTTAGCACCCGTGAGCGTGACTGCGTACCACGTCATTTGTACAATCGCAATGACTGAGCATTTATTCAAAATCACTAATGGTGACCAGTTTACATGTTTTCTTAATTGCATATTTATAAAAAATTAGTCAATTACTCCCCGCAGTAATTTTTACGGAATCGCTAAAAATAAACCTGTTGTCAAGGCGTTTTCACCGTACGGCTTGGAAAAATGAGTCAAATTAGAGACTGATGTAGACATATTAATTTAATTACTGAGAATTTTTCCATGTATCCTTATATTTTTGCGCCGATTATGTTAAAATATTTACTTAATACTTATAATAGACTCTGAAATTAAAAAAATATAATTTGAATATGGTCTCTAGTATGACTAGGGAAATATTTCACTCAAGCTTCCTAAAAATCTAAAGAATGGCTTCCAGCTCACTCCTACTCTTCCTCGCCACATTATCTTTCCCTTTAACACGTTTATTTTTCTCCAAGGAAGGTTGCGTTGGTTGGAAGGGCGAGGAGTGGGCGAAAGAATGCAGTTCGTTGCAGATTGCGCGTGGCGGTGTGCTTATGGGGTAGGAAGGGTGAGGGGAAGGGGAGGAATATTGGAGGGGGGCGGGAGGGTTTAGGGCTGGGCGGTAAGGGGTTGAAGGGGACGGTGTTCGCTCTTCACTCCTTATCCGTTTCCGCTTGAGTCTCTCAGTCGTGTCTCAAGTAAGGCGGCGAGAAATTGAAATTTAAAAAAAAATCATAAAATAAAGAAAGTTAAAAAAAATTGAACGGACAAAAAGGAAGAGAATGCGCTCCCAGAAAAATGCTACACAGACTTGCTCTCACAGGAGAATCGAATTTAAAAAAAAATGTATCACGCGCAAGTCTGCGAAGATTATAAATAGGTTGTTATCTTAATTAGAGCTGTGTCTACGTTTCCATTCGCCGTCTTGGATTCGGATGAAATGGGATCGCTTCCTCTCTCGCCAGATTTTCCCTTGGACTCATTTTACATTTGATGGTTGGTGGTGGTACGAATGCTATTTATAGAACTTGGGTTGGTAAGGGGAGAGTTTTGAGTTAGGTAATTTTTTATAGGGTACGTTAATACCATCAACTGAATAACCGTTTTTACTTTTTGTGTTTCATTACATTACGGTGAAAATGATCTTAAATTCACTGAAAATTGCGGAATTTAAACTCAAAATTCTGAGCTCCAACATAAGACAATGGAAAATAAAAAACGTGGAAATATCGAGACACGCTCATCCCCAATTATTTATAACAAGTTTCTCAGAATTTAAAAAATGTATGAAGCATAGAAACAGGATATTCAAACGACCTGGACTCTGTACTTTTTAATAATATTTATCATTATTAAATGCATATTTAATTTAAGAAATGTAAGTGCAAACAATTTTTACTTTTAATTGATGTTTTGAAGTGAAAAATAGCAGATGGCTGTGAATTACATGAATACTGCCAATAGTATTTCAAATTCACAAGAAACTATATTTGCCCTCTTTAATGGTGCTGCAAAACCCATTATTAAACAGAAATGTGCTAGTGGATTTCCATTAGCTGGGTAAAATAATTCTAAAGATCTTTATTTTGACTTATTTTTAGATTATCCCTTGTTCAACTGTTGAGAATGATAAAATTAGTAGTGATTGTTAGCAAACATAAGCATATTTTTGCGGAATATCAAGGCTGATTGCCTCTCATCTAATCTCTTTCTTTCGGTTATCAATGCGGATATTGAAACTTATTTTACACTTATAACTACTCCTCCGATCTGATCAAACAATAGTCTGATTGTTTCAATTGACACAAGGAGGACGGGAGTTTCACACTCACTACAAGGACGGGCAGCTATCATTTTGACCCATAAAGTTTTTCAGCATCAATTAGCTTATTCTTTCTCCCGTAGTAGTAGCATTTTTGTTTTACGTGCTTCGACGGCTAAGGTCGTTTCGCACTTACTGTCTGCCAGGGGCAACAGCACTCGGACGAATCGGTGCGGATCACCCCTCTAAACTCGAGCCGAGCCCAACGATGCTTAACTTCGGTGACTGATCGGGAACCGGTGTTTCCATCGTGGCTGGCCGTTGCCCTTCTTTCTCCCGGTCCTTTATTAAGAAGACCTTATCTTCACATTATTAGCAATAAAATTATTTTTACTAAATAATTGTTTAAAATTAAAATTATTTCAGTTGATCCTCTTCAACAATCCTCATATTAGGCTATTCTCAAGCATAACATTTTGACAATAAAGACACCTGGCTGAATTTTGTGCATAATAAATATTAATTTTTCATAACCTTTTTCAAATATAAAATATGCATAAAAATCGCATCCATACACAGACATATATACATATATGTATATATTTGGAAACATGAAAGATCACTTTTTTGCACAACTTACACATATAGTAATTTATTCAGCACAGTTTCCACAAACTTCTAATTGCATTGAAGGCATATATTGGCAGTTTTCTATGTGAAGTTTTTCAACATTTGACAATGTTTTCTTTACTTACCCTTTGGGGTAGTAGCGTGTGTTTCCCGAGAAGATGAGGGTTTCGTTCCAATTGTTATCCTCACCACTTCTTCAACTATCCTTTTTATATATTTCTTTCAACATAGTTTGCCATTCGTCACTTCCAACTTGCTATTTTCTATTTTCTGTTCGTAACTTCTGCTATCCGCCTGGTAGTCACATTGCCACATTCCTTTCCGGTAGAACTCCCCGGTCCTAAGAGTACGTGAATGACGCCAGCCACTACGGTAGGGATTTAGTTTACGGCCACCTGCGATAAAAGGAGCCGACGACATATAGAAAGCATACGGAAGGTTTGGCGAGTTTTTCGGCGCTGGAAAATGTACCCACTAACTCTAGGAGGGATAAAAGCAATAGGCTTTTCTGCTCTCATAAGAGCCAAAACTCTTTCCTCCTCTCTTTTGCATCCCACGGAGTGATTTCTCTAAAGCTAACAAATTGGGGATTCGGAAATGATTTTAATACTTGAGCACCGCCCATCCTCTAAACCGCTTTCAGAAGCAGTGTGCCGACATTTCGCTGACCAAACACATCTGGATGAACATGCGTATCTCTAGTGAGTGATCAAAACAGTTAGGCGAGCGATGTTCAGGACAATTCTTTTCCATTTTCTGCACCACTGACCGCTGTAATCTCTCCTTCTGGGAATGGAAGCAATGCTGATCACATTCCTATAATCTAGCTGTAATATTTTACTCTACATATTTTAACAATGATTACGATAGTAATATATACAACGGTTAATGAAAGTAACATATTTTAAATCCTTTTCCTATGGATATATCAATTGTAAGTCATATTCAAAGACGGTTTGAAAGTAAAATTTTCCGGAATTTTGGTAAGCTGAAACCAGGAGAGCTCCGCTATCAACAAAAAGCATTCAAATGAATTATGAAGGCTTCAAGTACTGATCCAAATGTACACTGATATATTTTAGTTGATTTAAATAAATATCAGTGATATAGGAAATGAAAATTGTAAGAAAACATGACTCCAATACCGAAAGAATTAATGGGTCAAAATGACCAATAGCCGTCCTTCTATTTATAACATCAATTAAACAATTAAGCATCAATAATTACGACATTTTCGTTCCATATTAGTAAAATATAAGTAAAAATGCACAAAGTCACAACATTTACAAAGAATCTATTCACAAATAAGTAGTTAAATTTGATTTTGAACACGTGTTATAGGTCATAATTACCCATCCTGTCCTTTTAGTGTTAACTTCCATGCCAGAATTGAGATGTCATGAAAAACACTTCACAAGGATTTCACTGCTAAAAATGTATCGATTAGTTTAAAAAAATGTTAACTATAGTAATTTATTTACAATGCCGTGACTTAGCTAATTTCTGATACTTATAATGCATTTGCATTGAAAATGTAATTTTCACGGTGATCATCATCCTTCTCTATCATCAACAGCCATCGATGCGAATATCGATTTAACATCATCTCTCTGCTCCACACTCCTATCAGCCAACCACTTTAATTCTATGCAATTCTGCATTTTAACATCCTTCATATTTTGCTTTATGTACCTATTGCATCCTTTGAATTCCTCGGCAATTCTTCCGACTTGTTTCTCCTCCATAATGGGATTTAGAAAGCGTCTATATCTCATTATGTGTCAAGTTATTTTCATTTAAAAGGAAGATTTTTCAAGCTCTTTTCTCCAATGATTTTCATCAAGAATCGTAATCGGTGATTCTCTCAATCCATTTCATCTTTATCATTCTTTCATATTGCCACGTTTAAGATCTTTTCAGTTTTCTTTGTTCGCCTACAGTCATCATCCACGCATCACTGCCATATAATTTCATGCCCCAAACTCTTGTAATGTCCATAAGCCGCCAATTGGGGGTGCACTCATCAACGAATCACCAAAAAGTAATGTATGTGAACATGGGTGGCATAAAACGTTTACTGATGTTACTAATTTTAAAACTAAATAAATTAATTATGTATCATGCTCATTTTTTACGAAACGTTTCTGTGTCGGCTCAAGCTTATGCTTTTTTTTTACTAGCTCCCTCCTGAAATCCAAACAGTTTATCTTATTTTAAGAGACACCCACAATTTACTTTTTTGTATCCATCTGTTAATTATTCCCTTAAAAAGAACGCTACTTTTAGATTCCGTATTTTTTGCATGGCCAAGTTTTATTCCCTCAGTATCCGCAAATTCGGTTCTGGAGTAGCACTTAAATCTTTAAGTATTGCTATCTTTCCAGAGAGTTAAGACAATTTATACCAGCCAAGCGAAAACAGTAGGTACATATTCCCTTATTCTCGTATCATTTCGTGAAAAACGCTCGCAATTAGCAGTTCAAAGTCTTTGGTAAAGGCACTAAATTCTTGGAATGTCTGAGAAAAACTACTCCGAGAAAATCTTCGTAGGGACTGTAATACTACTTTAATAGAGGTTTTTGTTTTTAAAATTTAGTTTTTACTTCCTACAAGCAGTTTTTACCATCTCCCTAAATGTGATGGCACATTGTACAACGTAGGAAACGATAGTTATTAATGCCACAGCAAAGACTTTTACTGCAGACTACTTATTTACTGATTAAGTTATGAGAATGATTTTTAGTTATTAACTTTGCTATTAGAAGTGATCCACGCGTCAAGGAAGGTTTAAATGAAAAAAGAATATTACTCCGTCTAATAATACTTTAAACCCTTATTCCCTTATTTTTTAACATCGTTTTATTTTTTCGCTCGTTATATATTCTACACCCTCTCATCCCATCCATAGAGCCTTGCCTCTTCAACAATTACCCGGCACCTTCCCCTTTCGTCCTGTCTCTATGTCCTCCTGACTCACTGTCAAGAACCTTATAAGAGGACGTTAATCTCTTATTTCGATCGTGTTATCAACGGCCGCGAAAGAAATGAAGTTCCAACTTCGGCCGCTAGAGGGGCTGCAACCGCGTGGGAGCCAAGCATTTATGGGAGTGGATGAAGTCTTAAAATGATTGTAGTAAATGGCTGTTGCGGGGCAAATCAGAGTGGAAGGAGGGAAGAAACTGTGTAGGAGAGGAGTGTATATGCTAGAGAACCAACTGCTCGATCGCTGCGCCACGCACAGTGGATAAGAGGAAACGGCATTTTTTCACAAGATGGCGGAGAGGAAAAATCGCACTTCTCAGGTTTGAAAGTTTCCCATTCCTAGAGTAGTTGATGCATTGTTGTGTTGAAAGTATTTTACAAATGCGCAAAGTTTGCATAATAAGTGGTGAACTTGGTTCCGATATCTCTGTTAAAAGTGGGGGAAATTTACGACTACGCTGGCGGGACGAAAGCTCACATCATGAACCTTACAATGAGGACGGAAATCTTGGTGCGCTTCCGATCGTCATTTGCTCAAATTACGGGTCGCCAGTTAATGCGCTGGTGTTGCGAGGTAGGCCTCGGTAAATATGAGCTTTCGTCCCGCCAGCGTTTTCGTCATTTCACCCACTTTTAACAGAGATATCGAAACCAAATTCACCTAACTTATTATGCAAACCTTGTGCATTTGTAAAATACTTTCAACACAACAATGCATCATTTACTCTAGGAATGGGAAACTTTCATACCTGAGAAGTGCGATTTTCCCTCTCCGCCATCTTGTGAAAAAATGCCGTTTCCTCTTTTCCACTGTACGTGGCGCAGCGATCGAGCAGTTGCTTCTCTAGCATATACACACCTCTCCTACGCAGTTTCTTCCCTCCTTCCCAAGGAGCCTACATAAGGAGGCTGCAGAACGGGAACGGGAAAGCGTATTTCTGCAGTCACTTACCGCGCGTTTTTCTCGTTCGCCAAAATCGGCCGCATAGCGGCGCTGATTGTATCGACCGATCCGGTCCTTTCCGACTTCCTCCATTAGCGGTAGTGCAAGTGTTTATGTTTTGCTCGGCCGAAATCGTGTTTACGAAGTGTTTTTGCCGGTGAAAACTGTTTAAGTCTTCTTGCAAGAATTTTAAGATGAGGACTTACCGCCGTTGTTGTGTTCCTGGGTGCGACGCTGGGTACGAAAGTGCCAAAAAGCGGAATAAGGAGTTGGGCTTACGGAACGGAAGCCTGTTCAAGGCGAAGGTAAGTAAGTCCCTTCATGTGAAGTATGATAAGGTGAAATTGCTTAAATTGTATCATATATTAATTACTCTACGCAAGGTGAATAGTATGAGGTCATTAGATGATTGTACTGGTTAGCTATCGCCAGTGAAAGTAACGCGTTGTGTGGGTTGTAAAGGTATTGTGTGTGTAAACAGTGAGATGGTTGCGATGATCCTCGTGGTATTAATATTAAAATATTAATTTCAAATGGTAGTAAATCAAATGATTTTCCTCGTAAAATTGTATTTCGGTGTAATCAAGTCTATTAAAATGTGTTCTCCAGTTACGACCCACGTGTCCGTTTGTGTATAATACGACTGAGATTATTTTATATGCCTAAAATTATTTTAATTTTACTCAAGGTTTTTGTAACTTTCTATGGAAGTAATGGAGTTATTGTTCTGTATGAAGTAAAATTGAGGTTAAAGGAAGGCAAAGGTCATAAAATGCTTCACTTTAAGGTTTTTATGTATGGAATCAGTGGGAAAATGTGTGAAAGAGCAAGGTAAACAAATCAGAAACAAGACAAAAACGGAAATTTACCAGTAAACTGTAATGATAATAGATAAATATTGTATTGGAGGGCCTGCAGTCACGAAGAGAACTAATATGGCTAAGTTCTTAGAGAGGTGTTATTTAAAGTTGATTAACTTCGCTTAAGGTGGTTTGAGCGAGATAGTTCCCTCGTCATAATGGAGACCATATCAAAATTTTATTTTTTTATTTCAGCGACTGTAACAAGTATGAAATAAATATTGTAATATTAATGGCGCAAATATATAATTATATATTACTTAAATTCTCAGTAGTTAAATATATAAAGCTACATAAGTCTCTAACTTGATTCTTTTTTTCCCTCCGCGCGTCTGAAAACCCTCCAAAACAGGAGATCTTTTTGCGATTTTGTAAAAATACTGTGGTGACTAACAGATTATTTTTTGTAAATAGTTGAAAAAACATGCAATCTATACACAGTTTTTTGACGAAATTTAAGTGCTAGAAGTTCCTAATTTTTTCAATATTCTCCCTCTGGAGCGCACAGCCGTAATATATCCCATGTAAACCAGCTTATATTTACAGGCAAATAGCTCGAAAAGTAGTTCGGCAAGGGGTTGATATTTTGATATTATTGGAAAGATGAGAGTTTTTTTATTCAAATGAGGCCACATTCATTAAATTCCAGGTGAATGGGTTTTTCGCTCAAACAACCAAAATGCCAGCGAGAGAGAGACCCGGCATAGATTTTGAATGGGTTATACGGGTAGCAACTTGTGGATCAACAAACAGATAAACCTAGAGGTAGGAATTGAGGATTGTTGAAAAAATGAAGTTCGAGAGCTAAGAAAATTCAATAGTCTTCCAAAAAAGAGAAAACAGTGGATTCACGCAATCTGAGGAAAATCATTTCGAATCCTAAACCCATTCAGTAGGACTGTCCGTAATGAAAACTATTCACCTAGAGATCCACACACTCCAACGCACCTCAGGATGTGCCTGAAGCTGTCACTGACTAATTAACTGCTAAATAGGGGCCCTTGGGATATACACTGGTGTAATTATCAGTGGTATTCCACCAAATGAGGTAAAATCGGATGGATGTACAAGTGTTGCCGTTAGCCATTGTATAACCACATGCACCTATATATCTATTTCTATAATTTCATTTTTTGACTCGGTGTATTTTCTACATTCCGTCATCTCCACCTTAAATCCTAATATTTTTCTACCCATTCCCTACTCTTCCAACATCCTACCATCTGTTACTGCCTTTTGTATCTCATCATCTAACAATAAATCCTCCTTCATCCATTAACTCTTTACCCTAAAATTCCTCAATCAACTTTATGTCCACACCAACCACACTAAAAACATTTTTCATAGCTCATTCATAATCCATCATTTCCACATCTCAAGCCCTCTCCTCGTGTAGGCGAGGCACAATTTTATACACTTATAAAAGGTAATGTCATTTGACGATTAACTCCCAAGAGTCACTGATCCGTCTCTGGCTTCATTCGTAGGTGATGCTATTATGACTATGGGTAGAGAATTAGCGATTTAAATTTGCCTCGAATCGTCCTACTTCACTAGATTTTTGTCGTAGGCATACTTTTTCAGAGACCATTTATCGTAGGCGTATAAGTACTGGAAGTCGAGTACTATTCTGCATGCGTTAGATCATATTAAAAAGATATTTAATTTTTCCCTTCTATCAGGAGACACAGGTCAATTAAATTGTAAATTATCAATTCTCTTTGCCGACGTTTTGCATTTGTATACATGATTCTTCAGGGCTGCAGTGAAAATTATTGGGCGTATTGTACATTAATTGAATATGGTTTACAATTTTGGTACTTTTATTTTAAAAAAAATATATATATATAGGTATATGTATATATGAACATATGACTTTTCAAGTTTCCTCCGAGAAAGAGTTTCTTTAAATTAAGGTGGTTCCACCGTAAAATGACTTAAATGTCATTTAATTCATATTCTGTCTACTTGTAGAAATAGTTGTCCTCTATCTGATATGAACAACAAAATAATACCTGTCCACGCTATATTACTCTCTAATTGAACTTGAAATCACATGGTGTTCAATGGGGGAATGAGAGAAACAAGAGGAAAAATAGTATTTTTCCATAAAATACAAATGCCATTTTTGCGGAAAACTATTTATAAGAAGGAAATAATCCAGAGAACTTGAATAAAAATGTAATATAGGCATCTTATCACCTTATTCTTTTTAGTTATTAGGAAATTACGGCCGTAATTGAAGTCAAAATGCGGTAATTCGTAGGAAATGGCGCTGCAATCGGCTCCTATGGCTGAAAAAAATTGCTCATTTAAAATACATTCGTGAAATAATCTGCAAATTTTCTTGTACCTTACTTTTTAGTTTCTGTAGGTAACGCATTTCATCAGCGGAAGCAGGATTTTTTTGGACAAAATATAAAATAACGTGGAATTTAGTAATTTTTTGATTTACACAGTCGCGGCGGAACCTCCTTCATTGTTTGATGATTCCATCGTTTCTAAGTATTGTTTGTTTTTCAATTGTTGTAAAATTAGGTGATTTAAAAAATCAAAATAAAATTAAGCATTTTTATAACGTATCAAATTATAGTAAATTTAAGCAAAGTGGTGGTTATTTAATTGAATTATTTACCAATTGCGCACATATGTAGTCAACTTTTGGATTTTATTGAAGTTTCAAGCTGGGAAATTCTATTTTTCAGATATTGGGATGTTTGGCCTACATACATATTGTCACAATGAAAAATTAAAAACAAATCTTTACTTGATAAAAAAGCGGTTACGAAGAGGAATCATCAAGATATTAGAAAGGTGGTTTTAAGGAAATGAAGCATAAACAAGACATTATCACAACGTCTTCTCTAGGGTTGGTTTCTCTCCTGTGACAAGTGGTACACTAGCCGTCAGTTTGTGTCACCCAGTAATACGCGAGCACAGACACCTACATACAACCATAGGCGTGAGGGGGTGTTAGGACACCAGCAACGAGGGAATTGGAAAAGGAGGGGGAAAGGACCGAGGTGAAATGTATGTTACCGGCGTGTCTTATGTTAGTCTAGAAGTGTTTGTAGTACACTGCTCTGAAATAGCCTCCTCTGTTGTGTGAACACCTCGGAAAATTTATTAAAATACTATATGTTTATTTCAAAATTACAGTGAGCCAAGCTAAAACATCCTCAAGTCTTTGGTTTAGATTGTTTGTTTACTCTTCCTCACGTCTACCATTGCTATCTCAGTGCCTTTAGAATTCCACTCTCTTCTTCCTTTTCACAGATTTCTCGTGGTGTAGTCCGTAAGACGCAAGGAGTTCTCTGAGTCGGACGGCATCTTCTTAGCGAGGGAAATGCGGCACCATCTCCCATGGCACTCTTGATACCATCTGAAGTCTTACTTCTCCGCCAAATCCGCAGGGGTGGCCATCCTTGCGTCGCGGAGTGTTCCTGATGCCCCTTGGGAAGTGTTGGTGAGTTTTGGCTGTATCATGGCCGTAGATTCCGCTTATATATAAGGAAGGGAACGTATGCGGGCGACCCTTAGGATAAAGAGGAGCCCAAAGGATAAGCTTGGTTTAAAAAAGTCGGTAAAGGGCTGGGAAAAAGGTGTCTCTGCATGTAGGATGGCGCTTGGTTGAGGCGGAGGGCGTAGAATAAAAGCGATAAGCGTACAAAAATGGGGATAAGAGGAAAATATTTGGGTTGTAAGGAGACGATGGCATGTCGCGGTTCGTAGATGAGAGGATAAACAGGCTTGGGAACTATGAATTAAAATGGCTTCGCACGTTCACTTTTCAATGGTGTTGAAGAAAGTAGATGCTAAGATATTTCTAGAGTATAAATGGAAAATAGTTAGGAGTTTTCCACGGTATGTCGATATTAGTGCCCACATTATCTTTCTAGAGATAATTACATGTTTAAATCAACGATCTGTTTAGTATTGCCGAAGAAAGCCAAGGGGTGTTGAAAATGGATTTAATTTATGCGAACTGGGGATGGTCGGTACCCCAATAAATAAGCAAATTTGAAAAAGCTATTGAGTCCTTTTAAAGGTAGTAACTATTGCAAATTTTATGAAAGAAACGGATAACTGATTTTTTTTATGAGAAATATTTTCCACACACATCTTGCATGCCATGCACTTTGTGGAAAAGTATTTTTATATTAACTCAGCTCCTGTCCTTTTGAGAATTTTTACGATAAATTATATGATTTTAAAGAGGGAACAAATCCGAAATTTTTGAACTGCCTCTAATTATGGTAATTTTAAGAGGATACAATTCATATGTATTCACTATCACTATCACAAAACTATACAAATCAAGTTCTTTCGTGGAGACGCTGAAAGAATTCTCGAGTGCTACTTTCCATTTCGATATTCATTTGGAAAGTAAAATGTTTCATCTTCCGTCTTAATGGGCGTAATATTATCGATTCATAGGTATTATCTGTACGTGGTTCAATCAATCCGCGACCGTATTCGTTGAAAAGCATTTGTAGTCTAAAATGAACCTGTCTGATCGGGCTGCATGATAGTAAATGGCTAATAATTATATTAGATATTCAATATCCATATGCTTTTCAGTTTGTTTAGGAATGACGGTAGCATTATCTTAACATTTTAATTTTCTAAATGGTGTACCAACTGCTCAACTAGTAGGGAGATGTCTTTATGAAAGTTTTTGATGGATAACACTTGCAAAAACATCTTTCTTTAACACTAGCATGCCCAGGCTATGCTTACCCCCTACCATGCCCGAGTGGGTCAATTTGACCCAATATAACTAAGTATATATATTTTACGCATATAATAATGTTTATTACTAGTTTTATTGTAAGTATTTTCTAGGAAGTACAGTAATGCAATTACATTCTAATGTATCCATAAAAACTTATTAACACTATTCAAATAAATTTCAAATAATGAACAAAAAAAAGCGTTTTCCCGTTATCTTTATTTGAATACTAGTTAAAAATTACGAAAGAGAATTTCATAATTAAGATTTTAATATAACACAGTCAAAATACATTAAAGTGAATCAATATATTTTGCAAAATATTATTAAACATAAAATAAAATTTGTAACATACAAATTTATTTTTTGATACATTTTCTGCACAGATACCTGATTTTAGCTTCGCATTTTCCACATACCATTTTTTTTTTTTGCAACACGGACACTTATCTACAGTTTTGTTGCCTTTGCAGTCTGTTTTTACTTCACACCTTCGGCGTGACTTTTCTGATTCTAATTCAGTTACGGTATCTTCCTTTTGTTTTATAATATTTCTGCAATAAAGGAAGTCTTCTCTTAGTTCCTCAGCTAATTTTTGGAGAAATTTTTGACGGGAAATATTTGACTTTGTTACAATTTTGTGTAGAACAGAGGAATTGATGGCGGCTAAAAAAGATGAACTGGCCAGTGTTGGGCGGAAGCCTTTACTGAGTACTTCTCGCCATTTGATCGACTATCTCAGCGCCATATTTCGTTCCATTGTAAAATGAAACAGTCTCGGGAGTCTTTTTCTGATTATTAGCAAAATCAACTGTGGGGTGGAGAGAACGGATCAGTGCAACACTCTTTGATTTTATGCCTTGGTAAATTGTCAGCGTAATGTCCTCCTTATTTAGCACTTTACTAGAGTATAATAGTTCTCTCATGGTTTTTAAAATGTTCGGTATTTCCCTTCGCGCCTTGTTCACAGTACCAACGATAATTGTGGATTTTCGCTTGAATTCCTTAGCCAATTTTAGGGACATAAAACAATTGTCCCTGGTTACGTTTCTACTAGTATTTAGGTAAGGCTCCATTAGGCGCAAAACCACATAGTCTGAGACACGCTTTTCGACTGGCGGCGACGTATCTCCTTCTTAGTAGGGAAAGCCATTCAATATGTATTTTGAGTGCACATATACAGCTAACCAGTATTTCTGCCCGTATTTGTCAGGTTCTGACGGAATAAATTGTGCAAAAGGGTACCTCGCTTTACTCGGAAACAGCTGTTCATCCACTGTTGTATTTTGTCCAGGTTTGTAGGCCAAGATACAGTTTTCTATGAACTTATTCGACACTTCCGAAAACAGAGCAAATTTATCTTTTTTAAGTGTAATAGAGCGAGTATTTTTCTCATCAAACCGCAAGTATTGCTTAATTTCACAAAAACGATTTCTCCCCATGGTTTCCCTACAAAATGAAGAGCCCCATGAATCAGACCACAATGAATGAGTGTGAAATTTAGTAGAAACTGATATACCCCGAGCATTCAATATGGAAATGAATGTTTCTAACTCATTCAGTTGAAGAGACCAGTTGTTATTTCTTTTCTGTCGGTGGGCCTCTGCCTCCGTGCAATGCTTTATGTGCCGAAGCATAGACTCATCTATGAAAAGACGCCACGCTCTAGCAACACTTTCTTTTGATACATTTCTTTTTGCATGAGACGTAGGGCCAGGTGTTTCCCTGAAAATATTTTGTCCGACCGTCTATCAAGGGAAATAGCACCCAAGTTCACCTCCTACCACTTGGTTCCATTTATAGCTTCGTACTCTCTTCCTGTTGTATCTGAAGCTTGTTATATCAGATGTTACCCAAGGTTTAGGTTTCAACAAAACATTGTCTCAGTACACTGTGGGGATGCGAGGAAATAAAAAATGAGGGGAGTGAAGTAAAGGCAGTAAAAGAATGTTACTCAAGATTTAGAGCTCGACAACACAATTTATCAATAAACTGGGGATTTGGGGAACAATACAATGAGGGGGTAAAGAAAAGGGAGTCGAAGAATTTAACCCAAGATTTAGAGCTCAAAAATACAATGTATCAACACACTGCATTACCACTGATGTAATAAGGCAATATATACAGATTAACAATGTATTTTAATACATTGTGATACATAAAATAAAAGGCAATCGAGGAGTTAAAAGCTTTCAACGGAGTTTAAAGGTTTGGGTCAAAATGACCCATACGGGAATTGCAGGTATAAATGTTGAAAAAATACAGAAGAAATAATATTAGGAGAATTATATTCTGCACAGTGGTAAATCACGATAAATTATTAAAAGTCAGGAAATATCAGGTCAATAAACCTCCTGATGTAAAAAAAATCGACAAAAGTATTCTGGCTTGGGTCAATTTGACCCAAACGGGCATTCTAGTGTTAACGAGCAATACCTCTACAGAATTAAAAAATTCTACAATTTTATTGGTGATTCATACGGGCGTACTGTACTGCTATTTGGCGGTGTGTCTGGTGAAAGAAGAAGTCGGTGGTTGCCGAACATTCAATTTACCTCCAACATGCCATCAGATGGGAAGACACTAAATTGCTCGGCCACTCTAGGGGATATTGGGACCAGATAACCAAAGAGGCCATCGGAATCCGCCTGGTATCCAACAACAACAATAGGGACCAAGTATTCCAGCGCAGTGAAACTTGGAATCCAATCATCAAATTGGTGAGGAAAAGACGCACGAAAATACCTGTCGCATCCAAAAAGACCTAAAAACGAACAGAAAATAAACTGAACACTTCTGAGACTTGGAATCATTCATCAGCCCTGAAGAGATTCAGAAAGTCTCCCATCAAGACGTCGGAACACCCGACCCGGTGTGAGGTCCGAGAAAAATTCACATTAGTTATTCGCCGGAAAATCCATCTAACCATTCATCGAAAGAATTTTGACTCTCATGTCGTGTTTTGATGACACTTGCATTGTGCCATCGGCCACATATCAGTAAGAAAATTTGCCCTCACATTTTAGAAGATAGATTGGCAAAAAAATGCCATGATATGAAATAACGTTCATCATCAGTAGTCATCAATCCGAATATTAATTTGCAGCCCCTCTCCAATCTCCTCTCCTCCCAGCCAGTCGCTTCATTCCTACACAATTCTTTACTTTGACGTCCTTCATGATAGGACATAGCGAAGCTTGATGAATTCCATTGAATCCCTACACCCTCTAGATACCACCGCTTTTTCTCAACGACTGCTTATTCTTCGAGTAAACTCGCTTATTTCGCTAGATTTCCGAAAGAGATTACAACGATTTGCTCAAGTGTTCGCATTGATATGCGGCCTATATCCATGAGAACATTCTCATGTTCTGTTCTTTCGCTTCATAGTACTGTTGGGAAAAGCGCAACACCGACCACTTGCACGAATGGTCATTCAAACTACGTCCTAAACTAAGAGTTAAAGAGAAAATTATGCTTTTAAACAAATTACTTCAACTGCTATCGTGAGAGTTGGCGACTTGCATGCTAGACTCGATGGTAGCGGGGTAGATTTCACGCTCAACGAGGTCATTTATCTACCTCTTCGCGTCACGCGTCTTTTTTGAAGCAGCATCCCGCTGGAGGTCAACACAAGGAATTAGGAGACTCGTGGAGTCATTTCGGGGCTCACTTGAATTCAGCGGTCAGGGGTTGCGAGTCGGAGGGCATATGGGATGAGTGTTCTACGGGGTGGGAGAGTTCCTTTTTGCACTCACGTCCGAGGGAGGGGTTCGGGAATGCTGGAGATGTGTCATGCGATGTGGGGTGAGGGGCAAAAGGGATAAAGTAGAGGCTGTGGAGATGGTGGACCAGCGGCGTGGGGATTGGACTGGTGCCGTCAACCTGCGGAGATTATTTTTATTTTTATTTTATTTTAAAGAATGATAACCACATACAGCAGAGTCCCATTTTATAGTGGCCAGGTAACAATATATACATTTGAGGACAAATTCAAGCAAATTTAACAAGAATCAAATTTACAAAAAAAAACAACCAAAAAATGACGGTAACATCTAGTTAGGTGACAGATACGATAGAGAACGGCTTATAAAGGATTTTATTGGAAGTGCAAAGGGATCAATGTGTGGAGGAAGGGTGTTCATTAGAGAGGAGAGGCGGAAGGAAAAGAGAACATTTAGTAAACGAAAGTCTAGGAATGGGCATATGGAGTAAAGGATGAGAACGGGTGGGGCGGGATGGAACTTTGAAACTGATAAAGGAGAGAAATTCAAGGCAGTCGATGGCGGAATTTAGAATATTATAAATGAGTTTTAAGTCTGCTGTGAGTCTATGGGTGGTGATATTAGGGATGGAGAGGGAGGAGAGAATAGCAGCGGTGGACATGTTACGAAAATGTAGTAATCTATTTTTAACTATTTTAGCGAAGAAATTGCAGACACAGTCCAGGGAGGAGAGATTAGTTTGTGGAGAGAAAGACCAGATGGGACAGGAATAGGTAAGAATTGGAAGAATGATAGAAGAAAAGAAAGTTCGAAGTGCAAGGAGGGGATGGGTTGAAATATTTAATGGATTTAAGAGCAGGAGCAACAACAACCAGGGTTGTGAAGATGGGGTCTGGAAGGGGTTTTGTAGAGCAGGGGAGACTAAGCATTAGGGGTGCGAGGGAACGGCGCTCACTTGGGCTCAGTAACAGACTCGCGCAGCTGACCGGGAAAGATGTGGAGTTTGGGAATCTCAGTGATGAATACCGTTTCAATGGCGGGGTTTGTCGCTAATTACTCTCAACTTTGGGCTCAAATTATATTTTATTTATCTCTATAAATAAAAAATTATTTACGTCGAATTTGTTCCAAAAAAAAACTTTTACGTTAAAACGTTAAATCCTTTGCAATTTGATCACGGCTAAAAACATTTTATTTATAACTACATTAAGCATTTGACTAAATATAATTTATATTTGAACAATTTATCTTTAGTAGTTGTTGAGATATTGACGTTTTTCGTGTCAAGAACAAGAAAAAATAAAAGAGCCGGAAATTAATCCGGCATTGAAGGTTGACTATTGGACATTTAAATTTGACTCCTAAAGGTTAACCAATAGGATATTAGAGAAAGGTTTAATATAACGATGAAAAGTGCTGTACAAATAAAAATATCTCGAGTTACGCTCACTCTTGCTCATTATAAGACTTATCACTTCCTTTTTGTTATTATGCCGTTTCAGATTCTCTTGATGAATGTAATTAGAGACGCTCTATCCATTGCAATTTTTAGCTATTTTGCCAGCATAGATTTTTATTGCTTGATACCGCAAAAATTCCACTACTCTCTTCGAAAATTTGGGGAGTTAATTTGGAATTTGATTGCTAATATTTTCTTTTCTAAGGATATAATAAGTGTTACATGCTATTTTTTATTCTTATCAATCTACCCGTTCTTTGTTTGAACACTTAAATTAATTTTCTGGTAAAGCATTGATGAAGCTGGACTAGGAGTTATATCCCTTGTTACCCTATGTAGTACCCCATTAAGCGGTTCTCGGCTCCCCAATGTTTTCCATTAAGGTAGACGGTTCTTCCTGTTATCGAATTAAGGCTCAAATGAATGTTCAAGCCATACGCAGTTTTCCATTGCTCTAATTTCCTTGTTTGTGCCACATTCATCTTTTGCGAGCGTAATCTAGTTTGATTTAATTGGAACACGTATTGCATAAGCAACACGGCAGTAAACCCAGATTCATTTGACTTGAAAGTGGGACCGCAAAAAATTATTTTGAAAATGCAGTCACTTCGCCATTTCGAGGCAGTGACCGTTGCTGAGTAAATTATATGATTACGGAGATTGATCAAAGAAAATGGATTACTTTAAACATGAAATAAATTACAAAGTTTGCCAATGATAAAAAATTGGCTGATTTCTGGTTGGCTGATTCATTGGCAATTAACGTTTATGTCACATCTTAATGCAACGTATAAAGAGGTTCAAAGTGCAATGAAGGTAAATTTAATGAAGAATAATATGGAAAAATTAAAAAATAACTATACAGAGGAGAATTTAGAAGGAAATATCAAGGGTAAAATGCACGTATTGAGCACCAAATTTAACCCTGCAGTACTCGCGCCTTTTTTGTAACGTGAGTACTCACGCTGGGTCTATTGAACCCGTCCAAACGAAGTTGGATGTTTTAGTTATTTACGATGGTTTAAAACTGTTTTAATATTTTTAGATAAATAGTTCTTGTTATGGGTATGCTGTAGTAAATATTTGTTCAAAAAAATTGGTGATATTTTGCCTAAATTTATTTACGCGCTCTTTAACTTTACACGCAAAATGTTTTCTCATTTTATGATGACTTTGGGAAAGGATTTTTGATTTGTAAATGAAATATATTGAAAAAAGTGAGTTATTACATTCTTTTTATCATAAAAATAAGCCTTTAATTTTATTTAATACATAGTTTTGTTATATCTTAGTACTCATCATTCTCCTCAGTCACTTCAGTGTCACGTGTAGGATCACAATCGTTCATCTGCACAGATAGACTTGGCACGTACTTGGCAAATATAGCGATTGCATTTGAAACAAAAAGTTTTTGTTTTACTGACTTTTTCCGATTTACACAGTTGACAACATGACCGGCTACCCGATCGCTTTCGTTGCACTTCAGGTTGATTATCCCTTGTTTTGCAAAACTTATGTACGGTAATATGAATAGTTGAGAAGGCAAACATGGTATTCTGAAGTATTCTGCTAGGTAAACATCTCAAGGCATATTGTACAGTGCCAAAATGGATCAGGAAAGGATAGTTTTCGTAAAGTCCAACCCAGTGTAATATTCAGCGTGTGGCGTAATGCAGCGCAAGCCGAGAAGGGGAATCCTCAGGCAAAAATGACGACGGAGCATTACAGACGAAACTAATGGACCATGAAACAAGTTTTTTTCTTTTCCCACATGACATCTGGCTCATAAAATTTAAGATTAATTGATGTAGCGTGAAACTCGTCAGGTGATTGATGTGATGATTTTCATGCCTGTCAAAAATATGGCGGTGAAATACGTAGAATTTTTCAATTTTTTCTCTGGGAGCGCATTACATCGCTGCCTTTTCGGCAGGAACAAAAATCGTTACATGCGTAACCAAGCAGGGCTTAAGTGCTCTTTTTAGGTATTGACCTCACGGGCTGTGGCCTCTTAGACGTCTCTCATCTCGCTTAAATTGCCATCCTTGGTGGACCGCAAGAGCAAAACATCTTGTTCCTTCGACTCCTCTTAACTTTTTCTTCGAGAATTAGGTAGCCAGGGTAGCGTGGTGGTCTAAACATTGGCCCGAAAAAGCAAAGGTTCGTGGTTTGATTACCGGTTCATTAGGATTTTTTTCTCGGGGAAATATCAAAGAGATGGACAATTTCTCTTCCTCCAGCCCTTAACATAGAGCAGGTGTGAAGTCAAACTGTGCTAAACTCCCTGGTCTTGAGAACGAAGGGGTTTATATGTAAGGGAAATGGTTGAATGTAAAAAAATGATTGTTTCCAGAAATTTGGCCTCAACGTGTCTATACGTTTATATTTATAATTTTAAGGAGAATAAACATAATTATGGAGTTAAATAAGTACATACGTAGTTTTCAACACTTTTGACAAACATGATGAGAAGACATTAACTTTTGGGATAAAATAAGTATTTTACAGGTCTAATCAACTTTATATGGCAGCAGACTTAATGTTTATGAATACTCTCTAAGAAAAAATGAAAGGTGTTGGTATATTAAATATTTATTTACCACAATATTAGTGTAGGCTGTACGAAAAGAATACTAGTATCATTATGTTCATCCAAATGTCCCCGTAATTATATGATCCAACTACGAAGACAGAGCATGTCCTCCTGCTAATTCTCGTCGTGATTGGCGCTGAAAAATGTTTATTTATTGTTATTTTTTCACGAAACGCAATGCAAACGTTTTTAAAAGCCAAGTGCTTTGCTGTAGCACATGTAGCTCAATAAAATGAATAATCTTATTCTCCAAGTTGCCGGGGAGAATTATGCATTGTCATGTGATTCTAATTACAGCATTAGCCATAAATTACTCACTTGCTAAAGATACAGGTCTTCCGGATTTTAGTCCTCGTAGGTCTATGAATATAATAATGAGTAAAACCCTGAAGACCTATATCTTCACATTCATCAACCCGCGGAAGTCTACACAAGATACTCACTTGCTATTTTGGCAGAAGTTTGCGACGCTTAGTTGACCTCCTACTGTGGAGAGGTTGCTATTTGACATTGGACAACATTTTACTCCTATTTGACATGCCTACTTTGAAAGAAGGGCGCCGAGACACCAGAAACTTTAGTTTGGAATAGGAAAAATGAACCTAGAAGGACTCGTGAAAGCGTTGTAACCGGATTGTATTATTCGATGGATGCGCCATGGAATTCCAGGGCGTGACAACGCAGAGGAATAGATCGATAAGGTTAAAAAAAATACCTTGCGCCACATCTGGGGATCTTCTCATTCTCTTGTCGTCGAAAGTGCCACAGTTTCACCTTTTGAAGGTTTTTATAAAAAATAAACAACCCTACTCAAGTAAATAATTTTTATATTTATTCGCTTATTTTTGACCCAAGACGTCCCTCAATGACTTATGTAATTTTATTTCAAAAATAAAGAGTAAAATATCTTTTAAAAAGCCCCAAACTGGTAATTAACGAAGATGTTTAAATAAATAATGACTTTTTACAGTGACCCACGACCCACTCATTACTGGTACTGTAATATGTAATTTTAATTGGCAATAGTTCGGCGTAGTTCCCTTTATTAAGTATTTGTGATTCTGTAGGTTTGATTATTTTATGTGAGGAATGTGTTTCGAATGATATTTATGGAAGTTCTCAACTAGAGTAGGATTATTATGTTTGACTACACCAGTTTAAGTTTGATATCAAATAAACCATGGTTAGACGTTGTATCAAACCCTCGTCTGAGCCAGGCATGACTGCAATATGCTTAAATTTATTCATAATATCACAAGTTTGAATATAATGCACTCTGTAGCAAGAATTTAAAATTAGACTTTTACGACTTTTTGTTTTTGCGTCTCCAAAACTCATTGCGCTAAGTGTGGTTACAACTTACGCAATTATTGGAAAAACCACAAAAAATCAATTTGGATGCAGCACCTATTGTTGCGTCTTACAGCCCATGTGTAAACTAAAGCAATTTTACCGGGGCTCTCTATATACATTGACTTATTTTCTGAAAAAGCTGGAAATTTATGAATGATTTTTGACTTAACGTGATGTTTGAATTTTATCCGTATTGAGTCGAAAAGTAACAGTCACGCGGTCTGTTTTGATTTCCCTTCTGCCTTTAATTATTGATTCTTTCGTTAAATGCACGAGACTGGCATTTTTTGAGTTTGGTTTCAATTACGTTCCCTTCCGTTCCCTTCTGTTAGAGGTATTCACGGCCCCATTGGGAGCGTTTCAGTTCAGAGCAAGCCACTCGAGCTCCACCGATCCCGAGCTGGCTTTAACGCATCCACGATCACGAATTACATCGGATTCCGATTCCGGTCTTCGTTTTAACGGATAGCGAAAACGAAAGGAGAGATGCATTCGTGCGAATTAATTACTTCAACTCACGGCCGCCGTTAACTGATCGCCAAGTGATTTGCAATTTTCATATCGTACTATTAATTGTTAGATTTCCTTTAGGATTTCTAAGCTGCTGGCTTTGCGACGCGGAGACAATCCCTTTATCCTCGCAGTGCTTGTGGATTAGCAGCATTATTCCGAGAAAGTGGAGCGCGAAGGAGAACTGTGCTACTGGAGGAGCGGTGCTAGAATAGGCCCCTGTGGAACTCTTTGGGGGGGCGGGTGAAGAGGGATAGGATGCCTGGGTGAGGCGTGGAGTGATTACCTCCCGGAGAGATGCAAGTCTCAGGCGGTGAGGCTGCAAAGCGAAGCCTTCTCACGGTCCAGCCACATCCCCCTCCCAGGCGTGGTGGCTGCAAGGGGGGAAGGTGGAGGGGTGGGAGAAGGTGGGCTTCTGGTGGAGCTTACCGTTGCGGCCGTTGCCATATGAGTAGTTGCAAGGGGAGATTTCAGCGAGTAATAGGTAAGCCTGCGCCTCAGACTAGGGGGTGCCTGATATGCAGGAGCTCATTTAGTGCCTTGTAAACCCAATTTATGTCTGGCACAAAAACTTACTCTGAGAGAGAGAGAGAGAGAGGTTTCCTCTTAAAAATAAACTCCAAAGCATGTTTGAATCATATTCACATTGAATAGTTCATCAATCAAACTCTAGCTGTTTGATGTTCAATGTTCATGGGATGAAAAATTGCAAAAAAATTAAAAGTTGTATATTTAGTTCTAATAAATTTAAAATATCGGGGAGTTTCTAGTTACAAGGGCGAAATTATTTCCAAGAATTCTCACTCAGTGTAAAAGCTAGAAATTAGTCTAATGAGCTATAGAAAGAAAATATCTTGAGCAAACTTTCATGCATAATTATTCAATTTTGTACCATCTGAAGACAAGAAACGAACGACAAATCTTTTAATGTTGAAATTATAATTAACTTCTGAATAGGTATATCAATTTTTAAACATGTTCATTATTTTCCTCGCATAATGTCCCAGCCCACAATTCTCCCATGAGGTATTTATTCCCTATTTTTAGATGCTATAGTGTTGTACTATAAAATTTTAAAATCATCATCAGCTGTCATAAATCCGAAGAGTGGTTTGCTACAGCTCTCTGCGAAACGATTCATTCCTACTTATTTACTTGCCATCAAAGTTTTCGACCACATTCAAATCCATTACTACAGGCTGGTTTTTGAGGGTTTGTTGAAGATTAATTTGACTCCGTAGCTCGTTTTACCTCGGAGATATTAGTTTACACTCCTATACGTAACTCTGTCATCCATTCTTCTGTCCGTCTACACTTTTCGGCGGATCGCATTACTTATTATTGCTTTAAAGGAAAGGGAAACGGTAATTTTTAAAGGAAAACAAAAATAGGAGTAAAACATCCTGTGAGATAAATGTGTGAAATGAGAGTAAGATGTAAAAAGTACAAAATCCGTGGCTGGAAAGCGGTGGGAAAGGATTAAAGTTAGTGAAAATATGGATATTAGTTGTAAGCAAGTGAAAAGAATATAAAATTCTGAAGAAACTTCTGCAAATGATTGTTATGTGTGTTTTTCAGACTCATATTTTAACTTATATTTTTTTGCTACACTCCAGGAGAAAAATCTCGGGTTTTTTCCTGAATAAAATTTGCACAATACAAAAACATTGAAGTACTACATCCTTTCCTTTAACACATTCAATGCGGAGCACGTCAGTTGACGTACTCCTGTCTACTCCGACTGACGGAGCACGTCAATTGACGTGGTCGTTCCATTCCGTAGCCCTTTAAATTTTTTAAAGCCAATTTTGACGACGTCCTTGAAAATCGGGTCCGCATTGAATGTGTTAACGAAGAGTTGCCGCATAAATTGATACAAAATCTCAGCCCATGTGCTTATATCTCATCATCCTTTATCTTCGGGTTAGCTGAGATTGGCCATTTCAGGCTGTGGAGAGAATCTTCCAGTTTCTTGGAAACTCCCTTGGTCCAGGTGGTGATTTAGCTGGAAGAGTAACAGGAAATCTGTCGTCGTAGCAATCGAAAGGGAAAAATTTTAGTACTTGCTCTCTCATATATGTGAGGCCCAAGTGTGCAAATTGAGGAATAGGTGGTGAAATGGTATTCTGGTCTTCTTGGTTCAAGATTCTCAACCTTTAAGTGGAATACATAATTTGAAATCTAGGATATATGAAATAAGAGGAGTCATATTACGGTTTGCTTTTATACCCTTTTACATTGGCTCTGGGAATTAATAGAGTTAAGAGTACTCAATGCAAATGCAGGTAGAGCGATTAAATAATGGTAGGAATTTCTATTTGAATACAATGTAATGTTTGAGTTTTTAGATATAGATAAAAGGCCGTAATTTGTGGTATTTTATCTCAAATGTTGCCCTTCTACTGTCAACCCATCTTTAAATAATCATCTCAATAGTTTTTTATTCGACATATCTGCCAATTTCTTTTTGCGCATTTTAAATAGCTCTATTTTCCTATTAGTACAACCACCGCATTGTCTGAAGCACGAGTTGAATGGCATTCAGTGTGGTTTCACGCCTCGATGCAAGTACAAATGGGGTAAGTAGGACAGCCAGGGGGCCAGAGAGCAACAGTGTAGAGATGGAATGGTGTTGGAGTAGGCCGGGCTCCCCTAAATCCGAAGATCCCTCTGGACTTTACGACCTCTTTCCTTGCCCCCCCCCACCCCATCCTGCCCCCATTCCCACCACGGGTGACGTGACCTGCCCCTTCGCTGTGCTAGTATGGAATGCGAGCAGCGCCCAAAGGGCCTGGTGTCGGTCGGTGGCAGGGAGTGGGAACACGCGTGAGTTTAATTAGCGTCATCTCGCCCCGATTGCCGTTCGCCTTTCGAATACGAGATCGCCTCTAGAACGTAAAGTATCGATAGATCGACATCTTGTTTGTTCGACACTCCTAGTAGTCGGAGTTTTTGTTCTCGTTCCTGCGTGCGACGTTACTCTCAATATAGTTTGACAGTTTGGATGATACCTCTCCCTGTATTTCGAAATTTGTCTCATCTAACCGTGAGAGCGGTGTATGCCATTCGGGACCAACTTGCCGATAATCCGAGGAGGGGACGAGGGGTAGAAGTTAAGCCAAAAAAACAATAAAATATGGGTGATTTATATCCAATCAGAGGAAGTCATTGAGAAGAATACAAATATTTCCTTTTGCTTTAATTCTTGGTGTTCGTCGATATAAAAACGGGATATTTATTTACGGGATATATAAAATGAAATAAGAAGTTGCCATTTTCCAATGGTAAAATAGATGCATTCCGACCTAGGTTTCGACGTACTACATCATCATCAGGTCAACCTGATAATGATGTAGTACTACAAAACCAAGGTTGCATATAAATATATGTTACTAATATTTTATTTTCTGGATATATGTAGGTTTATTATTAAGTAAACAATTTATACTCCTTTTTGCCTACGTTTCGTGTATTTATTCTATAATCTCAGGGCTGTATAAGGATTGAATAAATGTATTGTGAAACATTCAACAATATTCGAGTTTAACATATTATGTTTGATAACATAACAAAAGTTTGATAACATCAGTTCAAATAAAAATAATGCATGCATGTTAGATATACATTTACTTAGAATTCCTTTTGATTTTTTTAATGTGATAATTTTTTTTGGTGCTATTTTTTTTTGCTAATTGTGTAGTAAAAATGGAAAAGGTTGTAAGTGCCAGAAACTAAAATTTTCAGTATTCATTAAAATAAGTCCTTCTCCTACGGCCTACGGTCAAATAAGTCTTCCGACAGCTCTACAAACTAGGGAAAAATTTTCTGACACTTACTAACTTGTCTATCTGATTACGCCTGGCTTGTACTTCGCTTTTCACCGAAAATGTCATTTTTTTTATTTTTTGGCACTTACATCCTTTTTCATTTTTACTAAACAATTGTTGACAATTTTAGGTTCTTTAAAAAATAAGTTAAGTGATAACATATCTAATTATAATAAATTCTACGTAGCTAGGCGATGTCTGTTTTTATTACAACTAGTTTTTCGTGTGTATAATTTCCTTAAATAATCTTTTTGATGCGTTAGGTTCTAAAGCTATTGTTTTTGTATGCTAGAAATTAAATCTATTAACTTTGAACCACACATTTAATTACTTCTGCGCTTGACCATATAACACTATTTCGAGAGTTCTCTTCATGCTTTTGGGTTCCATTTTTATGATCGGTTCCCGTGCTGCATGTGAACTGCTTTTGCTAATTGATTACGAGATCGGCTCTCAAATGCGAAGTATTTTTATCAAATTTTGGAGTCGTGATTAGTTGTCATTCCGCATGTAATATGAGCTCTGAACAGACGATATATAGCCTCTGAAATCTAAGTTCCGTGTTAAGTGATTAGCACTCAATCCACGTGCGACCCTGCATTCCCAATTGGATATCACGATTGAATGCGAGAAATGTTCTCAAATGTCAATGTCATGATCGGATCTCGTGTGTCGCATGCAAGCTGAGCTCTCGAATACGTGTTTGAATCTCTAAATCAACTGTCGAAGAGTTACACAACATTCTTGAGGCTCTTCTCTTTCAGAAAAAAGTCATTCTGTAACGTTTACGTCACTCGTTGCTTTAAGCGCTCATTACAGGCCCAACGACTTTGAGTTTTGCTGAGAGTACTTCTGCAACATTACATGTTGCGCGCAATTTTCGCGCGATAATTCTTACTGTACATTCCCATGGTTAGAAGAACTCTATAAGGAACTATTACTTACTTACTCTTACTCCCATGGCCATTTATACTCTAGATGGTATTTGGCCTCGCCAACTGATTGCCTCCATTTCTTCCGATCTTTTGCATCCACCTCGCTGACTTTCATTTTCTCCATATCAATGGTCACCTCATCCTTCCATCTTTTTTTCGGTCTTCCCGGAGGTCGCATTCCATCAGGGTTTTCTGTCCAGACTTGTTTTAATATGGTATCTTGTTCACGTCTCATGACGTGCCCTGCCCATCGCAATCTCCGGCTCTTGGCCTAAGCTACAACGTCCGGTGAGTTAAAAAGATCCCTGATTTCCTTATTATGTTTTATTCTCCAAGTTCCATTTTCTCTTGTGGGTCCAAAAGCTTTCCTTAACACCTTATTTTCGAAGGTAATTAACTTATTTTCCGTTCTTTTGTCGATAACCCATGATTCAGCTCCATAGAGAAGAATTGGTTTTATAAAGTTTAAGTTTGGTTCTGATGGATAAAATTTTGGATGTTAGCAGTTTATTTAGGGAAAACATGTTTTTATTGGCTGAATTTATTCTGCTTTGGATTTCCTGTGATGCACTATTGTTTGCGCTGATTATGGCACCAAGGTATTCAAATTCTTTTACTCTTGCAAAATTGTGATCCTCAATAGTAATGTTTTTGGAGTTATCAGGGTTCCGACCAAAGGACATAAATTTTGTCTTATTCTCATTGATTTTCAGTCCTACTTCTTGAGTTTCTTTTATCAGAATTTCTGTCATGCTTTTTAAATCTTCCTTATTTTCCGCTAGCAATACTAAGTCATCTGCAAAAGTGAGCACTGATATATTTTTCCCTATTCTTATTTCTAAGTCTGTCTTCCTGATTTCTTTGAGTGCTTTTTCCAGTGCCAAATTAAAAAGTATAGGTGATAGGCCATATCCTTGTCTCACACCAGTCTTTACTTCAAAGCTTGTGGAGTATTCATTTTCAATTTTTACTTTACATTTGGTATTTTTGACACTGAGCCTTGCTAACTTAATTAATTTCCTAGGAATTCCAACGTTTTCCCACACTTTTTCCCTGTTTAAACTATCATAAGCTTTGCTAAAGTCGACAAATAAGCCAAAGAAGTGTTTATTAAATTCCCAGTATTTTGAAACAGCTTGTTTAAGTATAAATATCTGGTCTGAAGTAGATCTCCCTTTTATGAATCCTGCTTGGTGTTCTTCTACAATCTCATTTGTATACACTTCTAATCTATTTAGCACAATTTTAGAAAACATTTTATAAGTGGTGTTTAAAAGAGATATTCCTCTATAGTTTGTAGAGTCTTGTTTGTCACCTTTTTTGTGCAGCGAGACAATTATTGCTTCTTCCCAATCCTTAGGGATTTTTTCCTCTTTCCTCTTTGCAACATCAATCTATGTATTTTTATTGCCAGATCTTTACCCCCTGCCTTAGAGGAACCATTAGAGAGTTTAAAAATGGTATTTGCTGTCAACCAACTGTATTATGCACATTATTGCTTTATTGTGATATATATAATGAAGCTACCGGAAACAGAACTGCTTACACTGTAGTTTAATGCTTTCTTTGAGAACTCGGCTTGGTCACGAGGAATATTTTTGAAATAGGTTTGAGTAGTGACTGTTATTAGTTGATATTCAAATGTGTTATTTTATTGGTGCTATTCCATCCCACGAATCGCACTGGGTTTCTTTCCATATTTCTGATTGGAAGTTGCATTAAAACTCTTAAGAAAATATAAAACAGATCCCCAAATGTAATTTTTTCTACTTTTTAGAGATATAGGTCTATCAATTTTTAAATTATTTATTCTATTGGCCGACGTTTTGCATTTGTATACATATGCTTCTTCAGGGCTACAATGAAAATTATTGGTCATATTCTACATCAGTTGAATATGGTTTACAATTTTGGTACATAGTTATTTAAAAAAGCATGCATAAATATGGTTTTTAAAGTTATCTCAGAGAGAGTCCCTTTTGAGTTAATTGTTTGATGATACCTTCGGTGCAATTTATTGTATTTTTTTCTGTTCCTGAAAGAAAATAAAATTCATAGTAAAAATGAGGCCATGAAGAGATCATCTAGAGCAGTGGTTCTCAAACTTCCTAATGCCGCGACCGTTTAATACAGTTCACGTTGTGGTGACCTGGAAAAATGGAAACCATCACGAGACCATCGGAAAGACGTGTTTTCCGATGGTCTTAGGCGACTCCTGTGAAACAGTCGTTCGACCCCCTAAGGGGTCGCGAGCCACAGGTTGAGAACCGATGATCTTGATCCTTTAATCTGACTATCAGACAATTTCGTACAGGAAACATTGCGATTCCAAATGTCGCACGATACGAGAGGTCGATATCCATAAAAAGGCCGTCACTTAAGAAAAGCTCTGAGAGCCCGTTGTGCCGTGGTCGTCGGATGGACGGGCGAAGGCAGAGGGTGAGTTGCGGGTGACGACTGTGCATTGCGTGGTTGTGTATGTGTGACTCGTTTCCCGGATTCTTCTCCTCCTAAATGGCTCTTTTTATATGCCTGCTAACAGAGAGGAAAAGAGGAAGGAGTAATTGCGTCTGCTCTTGCGGTTGTTTTATTTTCTTATGGACGAAATTTACCGTCACCCGGATGGAATGATGTCAACTGAAAGAATTTGGGTGGGGTTAACGGTGTGAAGGAATGAGTAAGGGTAGCATTCAGGGTACTATGAGGGAGAGAGGTTGGAGCCAAGTGAGGGAGAGTTTCAGATTCAGGGTGTGGGGCCCAGTGAAGCAGGTCAAAAACAGAAATGTTGAGTAAGATCTGGTGCTTTCCCGGCGCGTTTAATACATAAATTCCACTCGCTTATTCCGGAGAGTCGAGTCACTCAACTCGACTGCGGAGACGATGCCCAAGTCGAGAATCAAAGCGTTGGCTAGCATGAAGATATTGATTCGTGTGGAATTCTTGCAGAAAGTTGAGGATTGAAGGATAATGGAACCGATTTCATGAAATATATGTATTAAGTTCTCTTATGAGTATTTTCTCTTCTGTGGAGGGATACGGTGGTGGACCCTTTTCTTTTGGCAAGGAAGAATTCTCGATGAAGTAGGAAAAGAAGTTAGAAACTCCTTGGCCTCGTACTAGATAAATACGTCTGAAAATCCGTAATTTTCGTGACGCAGTGTTGGGGATGAGTTGGGGAGGCATTTTCTTCCTATATCCGCTGCTACCTCCAAAAGCGTCATCCCGTTTCAATAAGAACGTAACGAAGGCTCAACTTTACAATAATTAGACAAATAATAACGTACGTAGCACCGGCTTGGGTCCATGTCTTTAAAACTGTACCCCTTCGTGTGTCCCTTCTCCGTGACAACGCACTAAAATAAATTAGGAATGCTAATTAGAAAAAGCGTAATCCAAATTAATTTTAAATATCATCAATAGCTGATGTTTTCAGAAAATTAAAATATTTGACTAAAAATCACCAAAACAAATTGGAAACCCAGTAACTGCTAACCAATCAAATTACGACGTTAGCTGATGTTTTTCATCCCCGTCCATAGTATTTACCAAAATAAACGATTGAGAAAATCAGTCAATTATTTTGTCCCATCGTGAAGTAACTAATAGACATAAAATTTCTATGGGCAGTGCATGATTCTGGGAGTAGAACTCGGCCAGTAGCGGACGCGAACGTCTGGGTACCAGCTGAGATACATGGGTCTGGACCAATAGATTGCCATTGCAGAAATCTTGTTGAACTGTTATCAAATGAAGGCTCTGGGCGTTTGTAAAATTTATTTGGGTGGTGAGTAAAGACGCATACATCACGAGATACAACATGTAAGCTCAAATTCTACGGGTAACCATGATAAAGAAAAGTGTAAGTGATAAAATTGTTCCCTTCTTTTCTCAAGTTAGGCTATTTATCGATAATTTACTGTTTGCCGCCCTGTATAAATATTCTAGAATTGATTATAAATTTTAAGTGCTTAAAGTTGAAGTATCCGAGACTGTGGGTTTCAAGGACAATAGTTATTGCTTTTGACGTCGGTTGTAAAGTTGTAAATCCCCTGACGAAGGATTTACGTTTCAAGTACATTGTTCATCACGCTCTATGCTGCATTGTAAACTCGTTGGAAGTATTTTTCAGCTTCCTTGAATACCGAGTTGTAACCTTGTAAAATTTGGACAGAGTCAGTTGTGAATCGCGTTGCTGATGCGTTTTTATCCCATTGTGGATCCGTTTTGTGAGTGGGAAGGAGCATGTTGCAATCCTGTAGTTATCGCGTTGTGACTATTTTGTGGCTCTGTTTTTTACGCGAAGAGTCACTTAGCAAACGCATTATCGTCGCATTGCCATCCTCGACA
The DNA here is from genome assembly GCA_963573305.1 of Pyrrhosoma nymphula. NCBI lineage: Eukaryota > Metazoa > Arthropoda > Insecta > Odonata > Coenagrionidae > Pyrrhosoma > Pyrrhosoma nymphula. The sequence continues at coordinate 17,924,861 of OY754330.1, read as the reverse complement.
CGTTGTGGGCACGTTGAAACCCTATTTCTGCGCTCAACGAATCGCGTTGTAAATGCGTTGTAGCCGCGTTGCCATCCTCATATCCGTTGTGGGCACGTTGTAACCCTATTTCTGTGCCCTCTAAAAAAAATTAAAATATGCATTCAGAAAAACATGAATGTTACTAATACGATGGCATGTTTTAGTATCATCCTACCTTGTATCTACCTAACGACAATGCATCTGTCTCGCATGTTCAACTGCCCTACGGTTCTACGCGCATATCCTCGCACCCATATTTATATATTTGCCGTTAAGAAACTTTTATATATGTGGCCACTTCCGTGGCTTAATGTGACTTCGAGAACTAAGTTTTGGAAACTGCAATTCCATGATAGTCTGAGGAAAAACCATTATCACGATAACAGTTATCGTGCATTAATTCATTTTAACCTATATTGACTCATAGTATGAATATGCATGCAACATTATTTAGAATAAACAAGATTTATTCCGTTTTTTTACGTTAAGAAAGTTTTCACTACAGATCTACAACACCCATAGCCCCATTGACTTCGCGTTGTAACAGCGTTATTGAGAGTGTACGCATGTCCGCTGCAATGTCGTTCTCACAACATCTCTACTACGAGCTTTGCCGTGTTACGAATGCATAGCCGACTGCGCGAGAACGTGCGTTGCTACAACGTTTTCACTACAGATCTACAACACGCATAGCTCCATTTACTCCAGTTGTAACAGTGTTGTTGAGAGTGGATTCATACCCGTTGCAAGATTGTACTTACAACATCCTTACAACGCGCATTGTCACGTTATAAATGCGGTGCAACGACGTTGGAAATAAGTTATAAAGAAAGTGCGTTGTGACAACGTTGTGAACTTGTTGAAGGTCTGTTACAGCACGTTTACAACTTAATCACAATGGAATTACAAGTTACCCTGGGTGGCAGGGGTGAGGGAAAGGAAGAATTGGAAAGAGGGAAGTTTGAAGACTGAGGGTCGGAACCTGTGGAATGGAGAACATTGAAAAACTGACGTAACGAGGCGTGGCTGCGAATCTGCGGAAACGAAGGCGTATGAGTTTTTGCCTATCGGCGTGTGCCAGGAAGATCGGGAGTTCGGTTTTTGCAGCCGTGGTGTGGGGAGACACAGGGCTCAGAGAGCGTGAACGAATGTGCTTTGGCATGAGAATTGAAGCAAACAGGCGACCAGATAATGTTTTTCTTATTTTTACATGTGTGAGGGTCAGATATGTTTTCCGTTTTTTCCTTAGGAATTTCCGTCAAATTATTTCGCGTATTTCCCTCTTATCAACGGTGGATTGTCAACGTTTTTGAAGTTAAACTTTTGATGACCTACAACCTAAGGCCGCTTATATTGCCGGATTTTTAACATATTTTGCTACAGCCAACGAGAGAAACGATCACAGGAATAAAATGAAGGAAATGCAGAACCGATAGATTTAAAATGTCATTTTTTCCACGTGCAATAAGGGATCATAATAGATGCGATAGATCAATCATATGAAACTCTCGCTAGGTAGAGTGGACATTTCACTTGTGTTTAATATCATAGAATCATTACTAACACTTCAGCCCGTTTAAAATAACCACAATAATTTAGTTTTCTTCATGAAATAGTATCTTATGGCATTAAAAAATTAATAGTATTGTTAATATAAACCAGTAGTTGGCTCTTTACATGTATACTGAATATTTGATGTTAGTTTATCTAGCACTCTCCCAGTTTCTGGTGTGACTTTTCACTGTTTTCCTGACTGCTTTTTGGTTTGCGCCTAGCGGCCGGGGAACAAGCGGGGTCCTAATTTGAAGTGGGACGAGTGCTGTATGCCTGGTGTGGAATCAACCTGTGTCACACACGCTAGTGATGGCTTACACGGTACTTCGTAGATGTAGATGCATGTAATTTTTCCGGAAATGTGCCGAAACTGGCACTTGGCACTTAACAAACTTGACAGCAAAATCCTGGTCTCCAGAATAGGACACTTTCCTTCGCCTGAAATCCTCGAAGCACATTTTTACGGGTTCATGGACCGTATGGAAGGCGTAGATAATTGATGCCCCTGCATTCTGAACGTACTTTTCTGTCAACGTGGGGTTATATCTTTGTTATCTCTATGATAGCATATCAAAATAATCTTAACAATTCGTCAGTGTGCCATTCGAAGCTAATTCTATCCATTGGGCTCAGGCATATCTTCGTGAAATGTAGTGGGTGCAGTTACTAAAATTTAGTGATGATAGCTTTTCCATCTGAGGATCCGGGTTCGAATCTTGACATAGCCAATTAATTTTCATTGGAATCCCTATTCTTACTTAAGTGTTATGCGGAGAGCATTTCTATGCTCTACTCAATTTTGCCTTTTGAAAGGAGTAGGCTAACGTCGAAGCGTATAGGCTAAACGTGTAGTTTTGGTAAATTTCTTTTGGCTGTCTGCGATTAAACTAAACTTTTTTAGCAACAGTTTCGCCATGCTATTCTTCCGGCTTCGTCAGGCATTCTAAATCAACAATGAAAAATAAATATACAAACTTAAGCGGTTATTATGTACAGCATGATTAATTAATACTTTAGTTTTTCAAAAGTCTTTTCCACGTAGAAGGAAGTTTGTAGCCATCTTCTCTGTTTAGTTTCCCTTCACCATTCCTCCATTAACCAAATTATCTTTCTATTTCTGATCCACTGACCTGTCCTTGACGGTGCTTATGACCTCAGTTGTCAATAGGCTATTTAAATTACCATTACTGGATTGCGAATTGCCGTTGATGCCAGAAAACAGGCGGTATATCTGTAAATAATATAATTATCTTATTATTGCATTAATATTGTGTAAAAGGAGATAAAAACGCTCAGGGTCTTTGTTAAGCTTGTGCAGCGTTCAATAACCAATTGAAGTGAATGGTATAAAGAAACACGGATAAGAAATATGGGGAAACTGAGATGAGCTATATTAGTTTCTTCCATTTTTTTCTGATTTGGTCGTTGACTCCTTGTTTACCTAAAACACTTATTTGAGTTTTTCCTGTAACCTTGGCCGGATGTGTATATTATCCCAATCCCTTATAGTTCATAATTCAGTTCTTGCAAGTTCCAACACCGGGGTTTCACCCCTCCCCGCCCTCTTCTTCCCTCATTACACGAACAATGATTCCCTTGCCAACCTACCAAATTGCCCTAAACGGTGCAAATGACCTCACTTGTCGGACGCCGAATCACTGGGAGTCGTGGGCGGTGATTTCACTTCTTTGCACGCCGACTCGTTCCCTCTCGTCCTGTCCCTTCCTCTCGAAGGTCGGAGATGTGTGGCAGGGGATGCGATTAATCACAAAGCGTGTTAACTAATGGTCCTAGTGTCGCTGACGCTGCTCCTGCGGCTACACTCCCACTTAAGGGGACTGTGATATCCCATTTTCAAGAACCGCCGTCTAGTTGAGAACGATATCGAGGCGAGGAAGATTCATTGGTATGTCGTCGCTAGCGGGTTTTGGACAGAATAAGGTATTGGTGTGATTCATATTCTTCTATTAATTTCCACAGTGAATAAAACAAGTAAATAATTCAGCCATGGGAGACATTTGATTGATATTAATATTTACAGCTTCCTTAAAAACGCTATTTTCTCACTTGTTTGGCCTAAGACATGAATCGGTAGAATTAAAATTTGTCGAGTTTAAATGCACATTGTAGTCGCGTTCTATTGAGCACATCATATACGCTGTAATTTTAAATAATTTCTGTGACCATTGTGTTCGGCAACTCCTCTTTTTTAATATGTTATCTCTCTCTGGCAGTTTTTTCTCAACCACTCTATTATTAGCTATAAATATTAAACGAGTAATTCCTTGAGCTAAAGAAAGCAACTCTTATAATTCTGAACTCAGTGGTCTTTCTATGCTACAAACTTGAACAACGCAACTGCGTGACCTTGTTATAGTTCATACTTTAAAATAGTGGAAAAATTTAGATGAAATTGACATAATACAAATATCCATTGGGATTGTTAGTCAAACCACAAATATTTGGTCTTCTTGTGCCCAGTCCATGACCATACCCAAGTTTCCCAATACACGGTTGAAACTTCTTCGAACACCGAAATATTTTGCACTGAAATAGTACAAGAACATGAAACTAACAATGTGGAGGGCTGATCCACTCAATCAATTCTGGTACGCTTTACGACGAATTGTGACGCGATGTCTATCATTGATATGTTAGCGGAAGTATTTGGCTTTAGCTAATAATCATCGTTAAATTTTCCCTGAATATTGTTGGCCCTGTCTGAAGTACGATTTTTGTTTACTCTTGTTTATACACAGAGACTGTCAAATAATGTCAACCGTTGGAGCATGTCAAAATAAATTACCAATTCTTATCTTTGTTGACCGTTCACTAAGATGTCCATGAAAACTGTCCCCCTGAAATGAATATGGATTCAGGAAAAACGCGTGTAGGAAAGGAAAGGATTTGGATAAAATAATGAATGAACTCCATGCGATTAATGAATATATTTCTGAAAATATTTTCACCACTTTTAACTATTTAATTATCATATTGGATGAGAATAATCCAAATAGCATCGTTGTCAATCATAATACGGTGAAATTCTATTAGCCCTTCTAACCTTTTCAAACTTTCCTCACAATTGGTTACAAAGATGAAAAGTTTCGAAATTGGTTATGTATTCCACCATTATGATAACCTTAGCTCTGATGTCCATCACTCTCTCACCGTCACGTCGCAAAGTTTGCACACTGGCGGTCTTCCCATTAGATCCGGAAATGCGAAATGAATAGAGGGGTGAATACGATTTCCTTATGAATTAGGCCCAAAGTAAGGTATTGCTAGTTAATTTCGGTTTCAACGGCGGACTGGAGACTGTAGTTCATTGCGTTTAAAAATAAAACCAAACTTTACCGAATGCGTATATGGTGCAAATAAGAGGAATAACACGCCGCTAAATATTTTTAATTGTTATTTCTTTTTTCGTTTCAGAGCTCGTGAAATCAATCAATGATTACAAAATGGATGTAACTCAGTAATTTAATTACTTAGTTACACGTTTAATCACTATCAGTGGAGAAATATCATTCCTCACCCTCAATTAGTTATTCCTCTTTTGAAAAATGTAATTTTAAAACCTCTTTTCCAAATCCATTATTCTAATTTGGATGCTATTTTACTCTGAAATAAAGTTATACTCTATTTTTTAAAGGTAATCCTTTTGGAACGTTATATTTTATGCGCGCGTGCAATTATGTCTTATTAACTTCTCATATTTATGGACGTACACTCTTTTTCTCGATAAAGAGCTCACTTAGGTACTCTTATTATAAAATAATAACATGATTAATCACTAATTTCGAGCATGGAGATCTTAACGTGTTATTTAGACGGAGCAATCTCTCACGTTCTCCCGCATCCAAGTATGGGAGGACGGAATGAAGTAGCATTGAGGAAAATAAGGGAAAGAAAACGGATGGCAATCCTTTTAATCGTTTCTTCATGTCCATAGAATTAGTGCAGTGCATTACGGCCTACGCGATCAGCCCCCGTCTGCCATAAATCTCCAGGGAAGAGTGGCGAATGAGGAGGGGGAGGAGGAGGAAGAGGAGGGAGGAGAGGAGGGAGGATGGAGGAATTTTTAATTAAGGGCCGGCGAGGAGATGGCTATGAGGAGGGCGTGGGAATTGAGGGGGACGAGGAGGGTTTAAAACGACGCGGGCATTCCGGTGGAGAAGTGAATGAAAGTGTTACGTGTCGGAGAGGAGGGTGGAGGTGGGGGGGGGGGTTGGTCGGGGGGGGGTGAAGGGGTGAGGTCCAGTGGGGGAGATACGAGTTTGATGACGTTTAAGAGGTCAGGGGAGGCTGAGAAGGAAGCGGGCGTCGTTGGAGTCGCAAGTTTTCAGAGTGTGAAGAGGAAGGCATCTCCTCTTTAAGAAATTTAGGATTCACCCTAGGGTCCCCCGGTGTCTCTGGGCGTGCGTCCCAGCTTCTCAAGAAAGTTGTCGCACGCGACTGAATCACTTGAGAAGTTAGACGAGAGAAACTTGCTTAGGGATTCATACTTCGAGGCACATTCACGCTGAAATCGTTTTTACTATTGGTCTTGCTCGGAAGAAGCGCCCTAGGTGATCTTCACACTACTTTAGGAAATTGTGGAAGATGAATAAATGCGATCTACATCTACATCTACATCTACAAAATACCCTGCAAGCCACGTCAAACTTTGTAATGGGAATGTTTTCTAATTTAGATGTAAAAACTGACCTGTTGTGAAAAAAATCGACCCCTAAGAACGTTAAAGAGTGCCTAAGGAAACGTATTCTGGGGAAATATAATGGTGTAGCTATGTTTCCTGCATCACACAGACGCTTAAAGATTTTTCTATGGGATTATAATTTTTAGGTGAAATGAAACAAACACCGTGCTTCTTGTAACTTGGGAAGCCTAACGTAAGTAAATCTCCAAAATGAGTCTTAGTTATCATATCAACCTTCAGTCGTACAAGTCTTGAAAGGTGACGATCAGTAATGATATCGTTGTTGAATATTAAAAGTTAATAATAATGCTATCATTTTAAATTGAGGAAAACTAAATTGAACTCAGTTAGTGCTTACGGTCGTTCTCGCTTAATTGACGGCACGCTTTATAAAATTTCGACCGTTTAACACTCTCATCAACCAGGAGAGAGAAACCAAATTTATATTTTTTTAACGATAGCACAGGTTGAAATTATAACTTTTAATTAACTACTTTAGAAACGAAATTCTCGCAGTAACTTTTTTTTACTAAAAATACCCCTAATTACCCGATGGCATCGCCATTCAACGTAAAAGTTCACTAAATTTTCTCAGAACTTTATTATTTAACCTGTTGATTGGAGCATGCATTCCATGTGGAGCACATCATTAATGCAATCCAACAAAAGGCTTCGAAGTCGCCCTCTAGTTTCTTTCTGCACTAAATTATTTCGGTTCAATTACGCGAACAATGCCCGCATGTCAATAAATTTCATCACTTCGCAAACTTTGTCTTTATGCCCACAGAATTGAATCGGTTGAATATTTATAGCCATTCGTTGGCAAATTGTATCTGTAGTAATATCATGTTTTGGGGGTGCACCCGCTGATGCCACCCAACTGTATGAAATTGCGTGAAATGTCAACGCCTCTCAACGGTAGCCTTGAATTATTTAGTCTTCAGCACACACTTCACTTTCATTATTTTTAAAATAGTCCATCCAAAATCCATCATCTCATATTCCTTAATGTCTAAATTCGTCAAATAGGAGGAAATTATTTATTGATCAACGTATAATTATCAATGACTCCGATTGAGACTGTCATTGGGCTATACCGTTCACTAAAATATTCAATGTGTCTAATATTTTACGTTTAACTTTTATGGTTACAATTGCTTCCATTGATAAATCTATTTCTCCCTATTCAGATTTATTTTTCTAAAATGTCAATTAACTTATGGAAAAATAGCTCTGAAACAAATTTTTCCAGGTAGGCTATAATTTTTTATATTTTATCATGCAATTCTGGTTTCGAAAGCATCCCTGCATCTCTTGTACACCGTGCATTTTACGACTCATTTGATTTTCTACGCATGAGATGACCTGGTCCAAGTCCTGGCAAGTTTTATCCATCATAGTGAGAGGAAATATTTCCACTTTAACTCTATTTCTGTCATTTTTAATCCTCCAAAGGACTATGTATTAAGTGGGTAAGCCCTGTTCTATCAGAGTGACCGAAAATTCCGATATTGGGATAGAAATGCCATTTCAGAATGCTAATATACACCGACTCACACACTGTCTGACCAGTTACCGTACGTAGCAAGGGATGGCATCAGATAAAAGTTTTTGTATTGCTTTCATTGCGAAACATTTCTTTTGTTTGCATGTTTCAAGCATTGCATTGTAAACTTGACAGATACTGTTTATTATAACGGGAGCCGGCATATTTTCCCAGCAGCTTATGTGGGTAATTAGCTTTTGAGCAGCAGCTATGACTGATTCTGCCTGCATTTCACTATATATTTTCCAGGGTTCTTTGTGCCCAATCCTCCATCCAAAGCTCCCCCTTACGACCTAATACCCTTGGTTATTGGAAAATTAAAAATATTTCCTAATCCAGCAATCCTTTCCATGCTGAAATTTAACGTTCTGTGTTTCCAGATATTGCCGTATCTTTGTGAAAACGTTCACTTTTTAATATTAATTAAAACTCTGGAAATGTGCGAAAAATTTAACTCTTATATAAGGACCCTAATAATCACCAAGTAGACCATTAATGTTTGCATGATGTAGTGACAGAAACTACGGCCATTTAGTGAAAGAAAATAAGGCCATAGCAAAAAGAATTATTGCAAAATTAAATTGAATTCAGGTAGGATTTAGCTGTTTTGTTTAAAGACACATGTAATATTTCTTTTTAAAAGTCCAATATCCACGTTTTCTTGCTCATTAGAATTTTAATGGTAAGTTGACCTCACCATAAACGATTTACAGCGAAATATTTCATTCGGAATTAAATTGAGGAACATTGCTCGAGTCAGATGACGAAACTCCCAAATTTCCCTCTGAACGTCATGTAAGTGAAACTCCTATGCCCATTCACTCCATGAAAGAGATTTTTTTTATTCACTGGTTTTTCAGCCAACAAAATATAACTTGCGCTTTCGTCGCGTCGCTAAATCATCATACCTCACCAGACTCTTATCGTAATGAAGCAATTCCACCAAGTTACTGCCGATACCATCAGTTGTATCTTATGACGCAGCTACACTTCAATCTGAATAAGGGCAGGTTCGTAGAATACGTTGAAGCCCAAAGGTAGAAAGCCGTGGGTGGCCAGAGGGTGGGATGTCGGTTGGAAGGGGTCCCTCCCGCTGCGAAGGGAAATTGAAGGAAGAGAGAAGGGAAATAGGTCGAAAGAGGTGGGGGGGGAAGAGAGAGAGAGAAAGTGAATAGACCCTTTCATTACCGAGATATCTCTGTGCGTTAGAGTTATGGCTACGGATGTGGTCCAGGGAACCATTTTCGAGTTTAGACCCTCGTTCGCTTCTGGACGCATTGCAGCGAAAGTCTGCGAATCCGCTGCTTTCAGAATTATAGCTGTTGGTACTTAACGTGATATTGAACAACTTTTCGACGTTTACCTTTGAAAAAAAATATTTAATTTAGATCGAGGGTGAGGTGTAATGAGCCGTAACATCTCTCCTTCGGTACGTGGTACTTGGGAATTCTCAGTTTTTTATCCTCTAGATTCAAACGTACTGTGAGCGTAATATAGATCCAGATAAACCACACATCCTGTGATGCGTTGGATTATAAGTTGTCTTTCCACGACTGCCCAACTACAATATTCTTTTGCTGATCATATTTTGTTTTTAAGCTTAAAATGAAAAACGTTGAGTTAGACAACAACAGAGGCCTTTGACCAGTGGTCTTAGTTGCTATGAAATATAAAGAAACAGAGCCTAATACTTTATCCAGATACTTTAAAACATTGTCTTCTGTCGCCCGAAGCTGCCAGTTTCCAAGAGTAATCCCTTGCCTTCGTTAAAATAATGCTTGAGATCACGTCAAATATCACGTTAGAGACGTGTAAGCTGGGTGCAGTCATAGACGGGAGTAAATATAGACGGGCCGATGTTGTCCTTTCGAAATAAATCCTAAAGTTGTTTTCTTCAAGGAACCAACACTCGAAATGAATCAGCAGATGACCCAGGGTTAGAACTATTTCGTTCTCCAAACGTAGCTGAAGGTCTAAATTTCTTGCGTATCAAACCAATTTTCTGGTAAAAAGGTTTTAAGGAGCCTTATTCAGGAAGGACTCGTCCTCGGCAATGTCGAGAACGTGGCATCACAATATTATCCAATCTTCACTTGAAAATGGTATGGTTGGGAAAATCCCAGGTCGTAAAGTCAAACTTATTCATTGTAGAATCTCAAAAACCCCGAGTTCTATATAAAAGTTTATTTTATTTAAAAGCACGAAATAATCAATTCAATGAAAAAATATCAAGTTATGCATTTGTGCGTCTAGAGTAGTCAAACGTTAACATATTACCAATGTCTCGGGAAGGAGAGGAGCTGCTGGTGATGGCACGGATGGATAGCGAGGCGCTTCGGCAGCACGGGCCACACGGCCCGCGCTTCGACTCCAACTGACAGCTACATTGTGATTGTACCGTCAGTGAATCGTTGCAGAGTAACCAATAGCCGATCACTGTCCGATGAGAGTCTAGTGAATCACTGTCTGACTGACTGCCTGACGAGTGTCGGGTGTACTCTCCCATAGCGTCTCCACTGTGCCATTGTATTGGAAAGGTGAAACTAGAATGTTTTCGACAAAATGGCAAGTGTGGGAGGGAAAGAAGAAGAGGAAGGTTAGCCGTTCTCGAAAGTGAAAGGTACAGTTCCCGAGGTATAGTTTGACATAGCTGGCTATTCTGAGACGTCACACAACAACACATTTATGCATATTTTGGGAAATGGAACTCTTCCATTTCCGGATCATTACATACTCTTCCATATTATACGTTGGTTGGCGATTTTAATATTAATTTAATTAAATAAATAAAATAAAATCGAGGACGTATTTATTTGAATGTGAAGTTAAAATTTCCTTGCTGCACATTCTTCTTTAATTAATTAATATATTTTTAAATTGAAAAAATATCTAAGAAGGGTGTCCCAAAATTGTAAACTCAGTCTAAAGGTTGCCGCAAATGTAAATGGCATTTGGGAATCACTGTTCTTGTGGATCCCGACGTAGTTCTTGCACCAGCAGTGTCACACACTCTGCTCACTTTAGCAGTTTAAAACTGAGGGTGAGAAAGAAAGAGAAGCGTCAGGCGTGATATGGTGGAATTTCAGCATAATGAAGCACAGAAATGGCAATTTTCCACTAGATTAAGTGGAATCCCCCACCACCCCACCCCTTTTGTTCCCAACAAACCCTTCCTACCTGTGACAACGCCTCAACTCCCTAATGATACCTGTCAACACCTAACCTGTGCCTAATGTCTTGTGTTCTTTGGTCTTTTCTGTATTCTAAATGGTTTTGGCTTTGTTGGTGCTCTTCCTTTTAACATTATAGTGTGTTTTCCATATTACCTCTCCCCTACCCAACCCCCGTAACCTTTCTTTGCTAGCCTTCCCCCTTTCCCCTGCCCCCCTCCCTTGCTTCAATTTCGGTAACCATCTCCTCATCCCCACCTCCTCTTCTGCAAATTTTGTATGCATACCGGGACTGTTTTATTGTATGCAGTACCGGTTGATGATGCAGTGCATCGAAACCATGGCAGTGTTAAATTTTATCTAGTGGACAATTGCCACTTCTGTGCTTCATTATACTGAGGGTGAGGCTTTTACTCGTATAACTCGCTTTTATAAGTTTCCGTAGTCAATCTTTAACACTCAGATGAAATGAATGAGAGGTGGGTATGTGGGTTAGTATAAGGGTAGAAAGGTGACTTCTCCTCCCTCCGAAAAACTTCACTCACCCACCTCCACACCTCACTATTCTCCCTCTCTCTCTCTTTTCCAACCCTTGTATTATATTTCGTCCCTTCAGGGAAAAAAATAAGCAAACATCCCCCCCTCTGAAATCCACCCTTCTCTCCCTCTCTGATGCCTTTCTCATATCCGACTCGTCCCTTCTGTAACCGGCGAACTCTCCACCGCCCCCCCCCCTCCATCTTCCTCCCTCCCTCCCCCCACCTACCCACTGCGTGCTAGACTCCGCACGCAAGGGCATATGATCTCCCTCCCCTCCTTCCGCCCTCTCCTCTCCCTTCCCCCCACTTCGTCATATTCGCGAATCCAATTTCTCACGGGATCTTCGCGAGAGGAGGAGGAGGCTGTGATGGGCGAGTGTAGGACGATGGATGGTTGGAGCGATTCTCACTCCTTCAATCCCTCTACTTCCCATCCGGCCGCTGCCGTTGAAACACACGAACATCATCTAAAAACCCACACGGACCAAGGGTATGACAGAGATGCGGTTGATTGTATGAATTACTACGGGCGTAAAGTTTTTCAGGCGGATGGTGAAAATGAAAAATACGTTTTAAAATGGGTTTTCATACTTGAGGTAATTGGGTAATGAATACACATTTTACACAAATAAATGTTATAATGATTCATTTTAGTTTGTATCATTTATTTTTAAAATTTTGTTGTGCTTGTTCTTGGCCACTTTTAATGAAATGTAAATACTTATTTGTTGGAGGGTTGGTCAATGTTTAAAAAATGTATCAATTTCCCTTCGCCAACGTTTAGCTATTTAATATTAGCAACATCAGGGTTTAAGGTGAACATGACGGCATTGAAAATCTATTTCTTCTTATGGATAAATAATTTTTTGTTAATTTTTGTAAATTAATTAAGTTGTAACTAATTTTTCATACTTGAGGTACTTGGGTAATGAATTCATATTTTACGTAAGTAAATGTTACAAAGACTCATTTTAGCTCGTAGCATTTATTTTTTATTTTGCTGCGTTTTTTCTTGACCACTTTTATTAATTACAAGTACTAATGGAGGGTTATTGGGTATGGAGGGTTTATGGTCGTTATTTTTTATGTACATGGGACATCGTCACCATGAATAAGGTAGCGCCATGGTAACCATTGTAAACAAGGTAGATGGCCGAAGTATTTCTTTCAAATAGTGGTCTGCGTGACATGGTTGTGCAGCTTCCTGGAGTGCAGTCATTTTTCTGGTTGCGGAACTGATGAGGCCACCGTCTAATCCAATTTCCCCCTTCATTTTAACATTCGCTGTTCTTGTACTCATATCGGTTGGTTATCAAACTAAAGTACTATACTAAAGTACTAATAAACTTTTAAAGTAAATTATTCCATGAAAATGGCTTTCTTTTTTTTTTCTTTTAGAAATTACAGAACTTGCTTCACTTCATTTAGTCTTCAGGAAAATAATTCGTTTAAATTCGGATTGATAATTTATTTTTCTGGCTTATAGGCGGTTATGAAGGGTATAATACTTACTACACTTATCATTACTTCAGTTATCTTGTGTTTCACCCAGAGCAATCTTGCAGTCTCATTGTCGCTTTAGCTCAACGATATGCTTCCCTTGGTACCCAAAGATTTTTCCCATCATAAATTATATGATCAATGCTAGATTAAAGACATGCTTTCCCTACTCTGAAGCTGAGGAAATACAGTGGTTATACAGAGCAGAGAAAGAGATGGCAATAAAACATATTTTCATAATGGAAATATTTGTTATCACTTTGTCTTTATAAACCCTTTTGCTTCTGTTGAAATTACGACCATAATGAAGTATTTGGCGTACACAATTTTGGGAAAAGGGTAAAGCTGAATATTTGAATCCACCCTATGATTCAAGTCACGTAATTTTCAAGTTATTATTTTCTTTTTATAACACACTCAACACTAAAAATGTAATTAACCCGGGTGTGGTCGCTATGCTACCTATCACGCGAGCGGTCGCGTGTGAGGCTTATTCTCACACTCAGATTATCTATCATATATCGTTTATTGGCAATATAATATGCTATAATTATATTTAATTTATTTCTCTAAATGTTTATTTGAAACAATTATTTCCACGGATACACATTAACTGATTCAATTACGTAATCATTGCTAATTTACTGGCGATGTTATGTTTGGGTATAAATGAAGAAAATTACAATTTTCTTGAAGAAATATTCATTTATGAGGACATACATTCTTATTACTCATAAATTTATATTAAAATAACTGCTCTCCACGAAATGAATCAACTTTGCCCGCATGCTGCGCGAGTGTAACGCAACTGAGTTATACAAAAACACTAACGTCAGTGGTCGCGCGATGAGAAAAAGTCTCACACCTTTTAGCCAACGGTGCCAGACATATCATTACACAGCTGCGGACGCTTCATATATAATTTATGACACAGTCGGTCAATAGGAAGAGATAAAAAGTCAGCTAGAGGGAAAGGGATCTTATTCTAACTCATGATAACAAAGTGAGCACAAGTTTAAATTTGGTGTGAGAGAAAATCTCATTGCGCGACCAATGGCGGGTTATACTAGTACTATAATCAAATAATCAACAAATAAAAATGCGCAAGTTGGTTCTTTATTGTTAAGGAAACTTAATAAGACGGAGGTGCATACTGACAGTTCTATAGCCAGCAATATAACTGCACCAGCATGCGCGGCCATCTTACTTATTTGCAAAGGTAAGGTTGGCCACGATTGCGATATGTCACGCGCATTGAAAATACCTAATGAACATTTGCAAAACGTATTCACTTACAAAACATATATTTTGATTACACAAGTTTAAAACCTGTTTTTACTTTTATTCTTTTTCGTTTGGGCCTGAAAAAAATGGCGCTAGTACATTTAATGTGTAGAAACTCTGTCATATCCTTCGTTGGTGGTTACCATTAAGGAAATTGTAAATCAATTACATTTGAAGGCCAGGCGAAGAAAATAAACAAGGGAAGACGTTCTCGATAGACGATTGTGATTAATATTATTTCCAGATTCTGGAATTGGAAGGATCCATGTTCGTTTCCCGGTTCAGTTGAACTTATTTCCTTCAGAATTGATGAGCTTTCAAATCCATCGTTTGATTTGATACTTGCATGCACCAACACTCTAAACTGAAAGCCTTTACAAGGGCTTGTGGTGGGGGATGCCAGGGAACCAACCATGAAGAAGAGGGAGAATTGGAAAAAGGAATTGCGGCAATGAAAGGACGAGAAGCGTAATGGTTATTCAAGAAGTATCTTAGGGTCTAGCAGGTTCTGTAGTAGTCACCGGTAGCACTTGGGAAGAAAAAATACTTGTACTTATTATTAGGTCGGTAGCGTAACTCATCGATGTTGTCCCTTCTGTCGGCGTCTAGTGATATATTTCTGTGTTAAAATTTGTACAATCATGTAATAATGCCTTCAGAATTTTTTCGCATTCTCTTTTGGCTTTCTTCTCCTTCTGTCTGTGCGTTGTGAGTTATGAGTGGTAGTAGGAGATGAGCGTTCTGTTTTAGGTGGCGACTCACAGCGGATGGGGGAGAGGAGAGGTCCCTGTGCGGCGTAACACGGGACAGGGGTGCCGGTAGGTGGCAGGTCGGTCGATCGATCCTTCCCTCTCTCTCTCGCTCTCTCCCTCTTCATCTCCTCTCTCTGTATCCCGCTGGGGGGGAGGAAGGGAGGGAGGGGGTGGAGGAGGTGGTGGAGGGCGTGGCGGAGGACGGAGTGTGTGTGGGGTGGCTGGCGATCCTGGAGACCGGCGCACGGCGAGGTAGGGAGAGTATGGAGTGGAGGAGGTGAAGGGTGGGAGGGATGCATTTTATTTTCACTGAAGGTTGTGAGGTTGGTCCAGAGAGAAAGAGAGAGAGTCTGTTGGAGGGTGTGGGAGGAAATTGAAGAGGGAGGGTGCGGGAGTTTGAAAGGATGAGTGCCCGTAAAGAGAGAAAGAGAGAATTCTCAGCATCCAGGAAAACGGGGAGAATGTGGAGCGAAAGCGGAATTAAAGGAGCAAGACACGTTCCTTAATCGCGAGTCCATCCTCAAACCTCGAGTGAAATGCAAAAAGAAGTAGCTACTACCCACTGTGAGACTCGAGAAACTTTCGGCTTCGTAAAAAGATATCATCCCTCTTGAACGAGCGAATCTACGGTGGAATTCTTTCGAAAATAGGCGAATGGAGCGGTTTTTATGGAAAGAAATGCAAACAACAGGAATCGATTGGTGTTACATAAGATATTGCCACAGGTATCTACGTATACAAAATACCATGAAAGCCACCTCGAGGGTGTGTTGCAGCGGATGAGACGTTACCGACATGCAATATTTTATACCCTCAAGTTAATGTAACTACGACTAAAGTTAGTGTAACGTTATAAAAAATTGTAAAAACGGTAACAATGAGCTTCGTATCATTCCTTACGTATCAATCAGTAAGTTTCCAATTTGATGAGCATCACTTACTTATGACCTAGAGTATAAGTTACCTTAACTCTTTCCGTGACGCAGCGAGCTCACAGCGATTGTACGAGGTGTTTGGTTTGTAGTAATCTGTCTTTCCGTTAAAAAGGGATCCTCCAATTTTTCATATCTACATCTGCATCTACAAAACACTCTGCACCTAGGCGCCCGTTAAATGATGACGAACACAACAAACAATTGGATTTGTGGCTCCATCTAATTCGCTTTGCTCCCCGAAATTCCATGAGTGTGTCACTTTAGAGAGTAAAAAGAAATAAAATATTTACCACACCAGGGCACTCAATACCATCCACTCAACAATCCACCACCTTACCACCGGTCTACCACTTCCTTGAAGGAATAGGCAGTTCAGAGGGCTTAACCTGCCATTGGTCGCGCTATGAGATTTTCACTCACACCACATTTAAACTTGTGCTCACGTTGTAATCATGAGTTAGAATAAGTTCCCTTTCCTTCTAGCTGACTTTTTATCTCTTCCTATTGACCGACCGTCTCAAAAAGTGTAAATGAAGCGTCCACAGCTGTGTAATGATAAGTCTGATACCGTCGGCTACAAGGTGTGAGACTTTTCCTCATCGCGCGACCACTGACGTTAGTGTTTTTGTATCACTCCGTTGCGTTACACTTTCGCAACGTGCGCGTAAATTTCATTCATTTCGTGGACAGCAGATACGTTAATGCAAATTTATGAGTCATGAGAAATTATGTCCTCATAAATAAATATTTCTTCTTGAGAATGGTAATTTTCTTCATTAATATCCAATAGTATCATCACCAGTAAAATTAGCAATTATTGTTTAATTGTATCAGTAATTGTGTACAAGTGGAAATCATTGTTTCAAATGAACATTAAGATAAATAAATCATCTAAATATAGTGTAATATATTGCTAATAAACGCTCTATGATAGATGATCAATGGTACATCTGAGTGTGAGAAAAAGTCTCACACGCGACCGCTCGCGTGATAAGTAGCTTAGCGACCACTCCCGGGTTAAATCTGTTTTCGTGACTGTGGCTCCATCTAACAGCGTTACAGAGGCAGTCAGTGATGAGCACAATTATATATACATATGAGAGTATTTATTATCCTCCCTTTTTCTATCCTTGAGAAAATGCTTACGCAATCAAAGTCGCATTTCATTTTCTCGTCGATCGGCGCATTTCAACCCGCAATCGTATACTGATAGTCACGGCGATACGCGAGAGCAGCTGTGCCGGCGTCGGACGAAGGAACCAGTGGGCGAGCGAGCTAGGACTTAAGGGCCGTACTCTCAGTATTCCCTGCAGGGCTCGCCAACCCTGTATACGCCATCCTGCCATACTGACGTAATCAACGGGTGCAAATAATACTAAACAAACGGGTATAATGCTATATACGTCATCAGAGCAGCCATTTTTAAAACAAACATCCCCTACTCATGTAGGGTTCCCTGTAGGGTACCTCGTACACGGTTACACCCATAATAGCTGCCAGATTCCGTCTGCTGAACACCTCGATGAAATAATCGTTGTTAGAATACCTAAGATGTGAGCTAAGCCCATGAAAAGTACAACGTTATTTATAAAAACGTAGCAAAAATGTATTTGGTTCTGCTTTGTAACAAATAAGTTAATTCTTTAGGAAAATCAATTGCTGTCATCAATACGGAGTATTTGCGCCTTGTCGTCAACGTCGATAAATGAATGTTTTAAGGGAAGTTAATGCTGTCAACAAACTCGGCCACGGCCTCGGCCTCGGTGGCGGCGGGGTAGTGTCCTCGCCTGCTAACCCAAAGGTCGCGGGTTCAAATCCCGCCTGGGGAGGATTTTTCACTTCCCAGGACATGGTTGTTTGTGCTTGTCCGTTGTTAATTGTTAAAATACCCCGATGTAAAGGCCAATATGTGCTGTTTTCGGTGGTGATGAAATAAATAAATAAACCTGCTGACGGCACCAATTCCCCTCTCACATAAATTAACTTTTTTATTGCGTATAGTAATACATAACATCAAGGTAACTTTTATTTTATTTGCTAATACCTATTAGAACTATTTTGGCACCACTCTGAGCCCGTTAAATGAATGTTTAGAGGGAAAATAATGCTGTCAACGAACCTGCTGACGAGATTGCATACATCAAATCGCATTTCACTTGTCATCTCTAGTTCAATCCGATCCCTCCATCAGTGGACAAAAATGGTGCTACGAAAGCAAACCTCATCGTATACATAATCACAGGACGGCAGACAACATAACCACCCCCACCACTCCCCAGAAGTCGTTGTAGGGCCGACTGAGAATATCATTCCAGAGCTCCTCCGCCCCTACAGCTGCCATAATGTCGGGGCAACTGTGAATGGGGCCCTTATTCCGGCGATGCGTGAGACTCGGTCTCAGGTCGGCGCTTGCCCACCTTCGGGGCTGAAATTAGAATGCTTTAAAGCTAAACTAAAGATACGAGCCTTTATTGCTTCAGGAGAGGCATACATTTGCTAAAAAGATTACCTCATTTCTATTTGACTCTATTCCTGGTCCCATAAAGTGATTCCAACTGATACATGTTGTTTTTTGTTGTAGTAAAATTTCATAACGAAGACTTATGAGAGAGTAAGAAAAGAAGTAGAAAGTTAGAAACGAAAATGAAAAGAAACGAGAAAACGTTGGGCTTTTTGAGACGAAAAATAAGATAACTTCTTGAATTTTCTAAACCTATGCTTACTGGTTCGGGGAACCCTAAAAATCAACTAGAGAATGTGAATAATTAAAAACATTCGGTAAAATAATTACATTAAACTAAGATCCAAGTACAGACCAATTAGTTTAACGCATATTATCTCCACTGCGGGTAACGCCGCTAAATTTATACAGCTTTGAATTTTTGAAAAAAAACCGCTTTTAGACGAGCCTTTATTGATGCAGGAGAGACATACAAATAAACTTCAGTCTCAGCGAATCTTATACTCACAGGGAGGAGCCCAAAGTTTGATTTCTAAGTTTAGCACTCAAGTCCTACCCTCTCATATGATCTCTTCATTGTGGAAGCTGATTTCAGATGTGTTCACAACTTCATTTCCCGGGAAAAATTAAGAAATGCCTTTAATAGACCATAAAAAGTATATTTTCCTGTTTTTATTCCAAAACAGTGATGTTATATAAATGGATTTAAAAATTAATAATATGCATAAATTAACCACAAAATAGTTTTTTATAGTAATTCGTTAAACTTTATCTCGGCATAATAACCGATATGAAAATGCTCTCGCATCGGTAATGCTCGCGTTTACTAACTGAAATTTCAATTTAGTTTACCCTATACAAATTTTCAGTCAAAATCACATCATTGTGAAGCCTACGTCATTTAACAGTCGAGGGTAACCAGACATTATAAAACCTATTTTGTTTCAAAAACACCACCTTAAAAATTAATATCACATCGTATGTTGTTTAACTGTAACTTTGAATAGCAAAATGAAGAAATTACTCGTGAGGAGAATCTTACCATGAATGCATGTTGAAATAAATTTGAAAACCTTTCGATCGTTCCTCTGTATGATGTAGATTTTGATGTTTTATTGTGGTGAGCGGAAGTCTTCGATGGTTTCGGTGAATTTAAAAGCATATGTTATCGTGATTTTAATATTAGAAAGCTTTTAATCAGTTGATGTTGGCCGGCATCTTCGCTGCGATCTCGATTTAGTCAAATCGAGACGTCATGCGCTCTAACTTACTTTGAATCAGATTCTCCCTCTAAAGGGATAAGTCTCGCTGTACACAAGCTGTTCTGACGGGACGTAAGGCCGTAGAAGAAGGCAGCAGGAGTGATGATATTTGTTGCGGTCCGTGAACCTGAAAATCCAATAGATGTTTTACGAACCAAGTGACGAAGGAGGAATGAGGTGGAGACGGGAGAGGAAGGTGTTTTCTGGGGGAATTTGGGCGTGAAGAGGTAGGTACTCTCAAGTAGGCACATGAATAACAGCATTCATCTAGGGTTATTAAATACACATAAAATCATAGCTATTATAGTTTTTTTTCAAAAAGGACCTTGTTTTATTTTTACTAATAAGAACACAAACTCTCCGGATTTTTTCTTTCAACCTTTCAACCTTAATGCTTTTACCGTGGATTAAGATTTTATTGTGATAGGTTTATCCACGCCAACAAATTTTTTTGTGTACAAATTCTTACCGTGTATTTAATAGTTATCCTCATACATCATTTATAAGGAAACTCATGAAACTGTAATTGATTTTTGAGCAATGAACTAAATAAATTTTTCTACAGAAAAGCCTGGATTATAAGGAATCGAACTAAGAGACTGTAGATCTAGATGGACGAGAATTTGAGGATGGCATGATTTCCTTCATATAAATCAATAAATAGATAAAATACCACTGTAGTCTTCTGTTTTCCACAAGTGGCTTGTGAAGTAGCGAAACATATTTTATTACAAATAATTATCTTATTTTTAAACCAAAGAGTTAAAAATTAAAAAGATGAAATACACCATACTTGGTGACCTTTTACCGTCACAAATACCTACGCGACCGCGCATAGGTTAAGCAATCTACGCTGTTTGTGGCGGCCTGAAAAACCAAATAAATTATAGGATGGTTTACGAGGTGTGGAGGAAAGGAAGAAATGTGAGGTGAGGATTTGAGGAAGATGGTTGGTGGTGGTAGATACTTGCCGGCCAGGGAAGGATAACGGACCAAGGGGGGGAGGAGGAAGAGAGGGAATGATGGTCTGCGCTGCCCCTTGGGGGCGTCTTTCTGAGGGGGAGGAGGGTAGGGCAGGGCGAGCCACGGGGGAGGGGGAGAGAGAGAGGGAGGGGGAGAATGAGCTCAGAGAGAGAGAAAGAGAAGTATTGAGAAGGAGAGCAGATTGTTGCGGATATGGGAGGAGGGGTAAAATGGACAGAGGGGTCTGATGGGGGGGGGAGGGGGGAGGGAGGGAGGGGTTGGGGGGAAGTCAAAGGGATTGTTTGCCTGTGGTGGCAGTAGAGTGGGATAGAAGATAATGGAAGAAAGAGAAGAGGGCGAAGGAGCCTGAGGAAGAAAGGAAGTGTGGACTATGAGGGAATGTGTTCTGGTTGGCTTTGAAGGAGTAGGCGCAACTGCATGAAATATATATTTTTCTCAACTTTGCCGAATAATATATTATACAACCTCGTCTACATCTACATCTAAAAAATACCCTGAAAGCCACCTCAAGGGTGTGTGGCAGAGGTTAGTAGTCACCAACATGCATTACACAATATCCTATTAATGTTAGTGTAACTACGACTATTGATGCATTAGTATAAATCACTAATGCTTGTCACTAGGCGAAGCCACACAAGCGTGCACTACTCTATAGATATGCTACCAATGTTAGAGGGACCGTTAGTATTTATGTATTTTGCAGCTACATCTACAGCTACATAAATGGACAGAGATGCAAGAGTCATGCTGAAAACAGGCACGGTGTACTGTTAGTACTAGGTAGTAGGTAAGCATACTAGTATTAGGGAGTAAATCATCTAACTAGCTACACTACCTATGGAAATTTTCGTGAAGGCTTCCGCGGAGTTTCGTTGATGAAGAGAATGGTTTTTCGGGTTTTTTTGATTTTTTTTTGGAAGTTAGCTGGAACGCTGGCGAAATATTGTCCACCAAAATGGATAAACGCGGATGGAAACCCGAAAAACCATTCTCTTCATCTTTACCTATGGAAATACCTAGTTAAAAGTTTCATTGGAAGCTACTATATTCTATTATTTTTTGCGAAGTCTTTTTGTTAAAAGAATTGTGGCGATGGGTTAAATGTTAAAGCCTTTTATTGACATGTAACTGTGGTAGAGATAGTATCATTAATCCTTTAAAGGCACAGTATACGTAATATACGATGAAACTGACTCAAAGGGAAGTGTTAAAATTGCCCATAAATGTAAATACCTCAACATACTCGCATATTAAAAACTACTGATATATTTGTATGGAAAACACTATAAATGTGTAGATTGTAGCATTAGTTATGGATCAATAAATACGAATCGATAATATTGTGATAAATTTCCCGTAAATATTTTATGGAAGGAATACATAGATTAGTAGAAGGGTAAGAGAGCAGACTGGGGAACGAAGGAAGGGGAAATGGAAGGTGAAGATGCAGGAAGGGAGGCCCAGGAAGAAGGTGTTGTGGGTCGTGATAGAGCAGGTGACACAGAGGGCGGAGATATGTCGGAGGACGCATATAGTCAAAGCCAAATCTTGAACACGTTGAAAACTGTGACAAAAAACCTCCCCTTGGAATATGTTTAATCTTTAGACCATTAAGCTCATTTTTGGAAGTGGTTCCCAAAAAAAGACCCTTGGCCTTAGAATTATTCCGTCGTCAAAATACGGCGTCTCTGCGGAAACGTAGTAAAATATTTTAGACCATATATTTTTTTAGTTTCTGGAAATAAATCATATTTTTTTCATTGATTGTGTTAAGCAGACTTTGAAGACATTTTTAGAGTTTGTATTTTTTCCATGATACTTGCGTGGTAAAGTTCACCACGTGTGAACTTTACACCAAAATTCAAATTTTGGATATTCTCATCGCCATCAAATTTTCAATTTTTAAGGAGAAATAACGTTTTTTCTTAGCCGTTAGATTTTAAATAGTTTAGTGTCTGCTGTTTTGAACGATCTGATTGGCCTAAAGGACTTTTATTACCAAGGTGGAAATTCTAGTCATGGAGTGCGAAGTTAATCGTTGGCTCCCCACCCTATAACATCTGCAGATATACAAATAATTTCAAAATAATATGCTAATTACTACATGAAGATACAATTATTGGCAATATAACAAGATAGAATAAAATTATGGCATAATATAAAGTACACATAGATTAAAATTGGTATAGATTACATACAATATGTTGCTTTTCACTTAGCAAGCAATTTTATTTGATTTGATAATTACATTGAATTATTATAATCTCTTAATCTTAATTTTTTCACTAATATTTTTGAGGTGAATTAGACATTCTTGTTAACTATTACTAATCAATATAGGTATTCTAACACTCAACCTATTTTTCCCATTATTATTGTAATATTTCTGTACAGCATATTCAGCACTGTTTCTTTTACTCATTGATTGATAATTTTCTTTATACTTCAGCATTCAGCATTCAGCATCAGCTGTCGTTAAGTAACTATATGTTCCTGCAAACAATTTATATAATTCTATTTTGATGTCAAAAGCTTTAAAGATTCAAAATATTAATAAAAAAGTCGGGGTTTGTCGAGGCAGGGACGTTAACGTTCACAAAATTGTCGAGGTCAAGTCCTGCTTGAATGGTCTGGTGTTCGGTATCTAACTGACGTTTTGGTGGCTGACTACGCGGACATTGGTTTTGTCATTGGACACAGGGTGATTAAAAAATACCATATCCATACTAATTGATGGAGCGTGAAAATCTGAGACAAATTCACCTCCTTTTTGTTTTCTAACTGTTCGATTGTTTTTCTACACTGAGCCTTAAAAGTTAGAAAAAAATACACAATCAGCGAGCGGCTATGGAGCTAATGCAGCAGTGCCAACTCTGAAGAGAGAAACGGGATCACAGTAGTATGCCGCATCTCCTCTACCTCCCCATCCCAACGCATTCGTGCACCACCGTTTGACTGCACGGCTCAATGCTCTTGATATGCCGGAATACCTTGATCGAAATAATATTAAAAAACGCTCGGATAATTCTTTCCGATTGTCTCGAATACGATTGACTGAATGCAGTTACGATAGCAGTACGCTCATTGCTACTTTTTTTGGGCTCCGTAGTCAAGGCCCTTGGACGGGTGAGTTGGTTTGCTGCGCACGGTTCCTCATTTCAGCATTGGTGCTCCCGCTGTGGCTTGCCTCGTTACTTCCGTATCCACTCGTTCCATAAATTAGTTCCTTCTTCTTTTTTAATTTCACATCTCACATCACCTGAAAATTCATAAAATATTGCTGCCTATCCATGTAAGAAAGCAACTTGTCTCCACCTTAATTTTTCCTAATTTTGATTACTGCTGTCTTGTATTTTATGATCTCACAGCAGAACTTAATACTAAGCTTCAGAGCATAATGAATTCCTCTGTCAGATTCATTTATGACTTGCGGAAAGATGAGCATATAACCCCATATTTAAACAAGCTCTCCTGGATGGACATAAAAACAAGAAGGAAATTCAAATTGGCCTGTTTCATGTATTCCCTGCTCAAACACGATGACCCAGAGTACATAATTGACCTTTATCCCAAGAGAACCATATTGCCAAATATAGTTACTAGAGCCGACCCTAACTACTACCTACTTGTCTCACATCATCGGTCTTCTACATTTCAGAAATCATTTACCGTTGCCACCTCTCAAACTTGTAACTTCCTACCTAAATCAATTAAAGATTCCTCATCGCTGCCCCAATTCAAAAATAAATTATATTCTTTCCTAACTTGCCCAACATAAGCTGTTTTTATTCATTTCAATGCTTTCATCATGTATGGGTTGTACTATTTTGGTTTATTTTTCCATTGTTATTTATTTCAAATTATTGTACCAAAACATTTAATCCTGTTTATATTTAATTCATTGTGTGAACTTGCTTCGTATCCCATATTCTATATTGTGTTTTGATCATGATGTTTATCCCATTCATTTGGCATGTTGTTTTTTTTTCTTGTTGTTCACTTAATTGTAATACTTTCTTCTTAAATTGATGCTTTGCACAGTAAATTTAAATGTATTTTGAGCTCTAATGTGATTCATGAAAATTGTTCATATCGGATGTAAATCTGTGAACAATAAACTATATTATTATTATTATCTCAGTTGTAGAAAAACTATCGCACCCTCGCTAACATTTCAAAGGAAAAGTTTGCTAAGATTTTCAAGCTCAATCCATTGGTATTGATATGTTTAATTTGTTATACACCCACTGCATGGTAAGCCTTTTACTTAAGAAAAAATGACTGTTGGATGGAAAAAATGATGAAGGAAGTTAATAGCAAATCATATGCTGAATTACAGTCATCAGAGGATTAATAATGTGGCAAAAGTCATGTCCTGGTATAACACTCTGAATGCGACCAAGAGTTATCCGTCGGCTACCGAATGAAACAGCGGTAAAATTAGTGAATAATTCACTTTTGTCATACGTTGAGAAAGTATCAAAACCTTTATACAACGCGAGTGTTGATGGATGTAGCAGCATTTAACGGAAATTCGTGCACGAGGATGCTAAAAACACTGTGAGAGGTCAAATAAATGAATCATTCTGTGAGATAAATAACTCTGGGATGTAGGATTGGGGGAAGTTGTTGTGAAAAAGCGAAGGACAGCATTATTTTGCTAATTGCTGTACACTCTCTCATTCATGGCCATAGGGCGGGCTTAATAGGCGAGAGTAAAAATTGCTTCCTACTAAGTTCGAAGGATTAGTGATGCTTCAAAACTCAAGGATAGTGTGGATTTCTGTTGGCCATTTCTGTCTTAAAGTCAGTAAGATACCCCTCAAATCGCAATTCTAGGGCTCAAGTTCGATTTTTCAAAAGGTTTGTCCTTGAACTCCTTAATGTCCGATCTTAGGCTGAGTAATTTGTCTATTGGGCTACCCCACAACAAAATAAATTCTGTTTTTCAACTAAATCACACATCGGAAGGACTATCTAAGTTATGTGCTGTGACGTGCTGTGCTTAGTGCGGGGCGTTGATTGTGTGATGATCATATCTGCTGAAAAGTCTTATTTTCAGTATCCGACCGAGCATCCCTATATTCACCGTATCAAATCCCACCTGTAATGTTATTCTTAGAAAGGATGTCTCTTTTCATGCGAAGCGATGAAGCCTCTACTATTGCAGCACTTAAAGCCATTTATAAGCAGTGTTTTTCCAGTTTTTGTCAGGAGTAATGTTTGTGGAGTGACAGACGGCTCGAGGCTCTTGTGGGAAACGTATTCGGGAAATTACTGGCAAAGCTAATCGTAAATTGGGATTTGTTAAAAAAGTACTTGGCAAGTGCGACGGTAAAGTTAGGGCAATGAACTACTTCTCCCTCGTTAGATCCCAATTGGAATACGTTGCCAGTATTTGGGAGCCTTATGAGCTTAAAATCCGAGTCAGAATGCTAGCAGGGAAGATCGGCAAGAAACGTTCAAGGCCGTTACGATAATCACGTTAGCGTTACTGACCTCTTGCAGCAACTAGAATGGAATTTGCTTTTGGAACGACGATTAAAATTTAGAATAAATCCTCTTTGTTAATTATAAACTGATTTATTCTCTTACGAAGTTAATAATATTTTACGAAATCTGACGTACTACGGTAGATCAGATAATGATAATAAAATTAGAGAAATTACCTGCCGAACGGACAGGTCTAAAATGTCATTTTTTCGTGAATGATAAGAGGCCATAACAGCTGCCAATAAGACTTTTATCTAGGTTAGTCAATAGGTAGTGTAGTTGGTTAGTTGATTTACTCCCTATTACTAGTATACTCATCTGCTAATTAGTACTAACAGCACGCCGTGCATTATTTCAGAATAATTCTTGCACCTCTGTCCACATATGTAGCCGCAAAATGCTAACGGTCCTTCTAACATTAGTAGCATATCTATAGTGTAGTGTATGCTTGTTAGGCTTCACTTTCTGAAAAGCATTTTTGATTTATGCTAATGCATCAATAGCCGTAATACACTAATTTTAGGGTATAGCACAGTGCATGTTGGTGACTACTCACCCCCTGCCAAGCACCCTTGAGGTTGCTTGCAGGGTATTTTGTAGCTGTTGGAAATAATAGAGAGGGCTATGAGGTTCAAGTAAAACGAAGAGATAGCAAGAGGTAGGACTTGTCTTCAAAATATAGGGCAGAAGGGGAAATGAGTCAAATCTGCACGAGGAACATATCGCTTTAATGTCATGACGACCACCTCCCACAAATACCCCAACCGGAGAGAATGAGGGGATGGGAAGGGACTCGAGGGATCATGGGATACACGGAAGAAGAAGCGAAATATTAACAGTGGATGATGATGTTGCAATAGGAGGATGGGTGAGAGTGAGTGAGTGTTCGTAAAGGGAAGAACGGGACAGGATGTGTCGTGGCCAGGTGATGAGTGTGCGCAGACAGTTGGGTGAGGGTTGTAGGCAGGAATGGGGAAATGAAGGTTCGTATGGGGGAGAAGGGGAAAAAGGGGGGAAAGGCAGGAAATAAAGCGATATAGGGAGGGGGTGGGCGGAGGATGACGAAGGGAAAAGGCGGAAACGAGATGAAAGGAAGGCTTTTGGACGGTTGAATGGAATATGGCCAAAGGAGGAGAAGGGAGGTGGTGGGGGGAGGAGAAAGGGGGGATAGGGGGGGGAGAGCATGCGACTGGGGAGGGTGGAGTTGAATATTTTGGTGGGGTGAGGGATGGAAATCGAAAAAAATATACATATTACCCAGCAAGCGGGCAGAGGGAAGTATGGCAGCGGGTCCCCGACCATGAAAAAGGGAGGGTAGTGTAAAAACAGGAACGGAGAAGGAAAAAAAGGAATTTGAAGGCCGATATATTCCATCCATCAGCTACGTTCCAAATCATTCTAAAGTATCAGTGTGTTTAAATCACCTTAATGTGACGTTTTGGTAAAAATATGCATAAATTCTCATTCCTTTTATATGTGGTTCCTTAACAAACGATTAAGAAAACGTTGTCTTATTCCACCTATTTATTTTACGGTACGACTAGTTTCGACGCAGTTGCATCATTTTCAGATATGGTTTGGTTGGTTTCTGAAATTTCGGTTTCTTAAATTATGTGTGTCAAAAGGTGGCCATCAAAAAGTACATTGAACAACGCTTCAGGGGTTATTACATCGTTTTCTTGTTACGATGCCACCTCCAGTTAGATGTTCTAGTTAATGAAGGGAAACCTAATCTTCACTGATGATTATTAGTATTTTTTTATAATAACGATCATCATCAGCAGCGATCATCAATCCAAAGTTAGATTTGGTTGAGCTAGCTTTTGAGTTTATTCTCTTTTCGCTTTAAAAATATGTGAAGACATGATTGTGAAAATAATGTCCACTTTCGAATCATTCGTCGGAATGTCATAAACAAAGTTGGAATAGGTTCCTTGGGTGGAAGAATGTCATGTGTCACATGCCAGCTGTCAGAATAGATGCTAGAGATGCAAGTTTAATAAGAAGTAAATGCAACGTCAGTTTCATTGATGATATAGTATAATAATTTTCACTCTTCTCGATATTCTGTTTTTAAGGGAAAGTAGAAGTGTCCGAAAGAAAGACTAACGAGGTTTTAGGTATGGAGGATGTGAAGTTACTTTTATAAATAAAAAGTTGTCAAAATAGGTAGTGATAACAGGGGTGGTAGGATGATGATGATCAATTTGGAAGGAACATATCCGAGCAGGCAGAGAATAGTTAAAAAGATGAGGCATTTTAATCTAGATGACGAGAAAAAGGCAGTATCCCAGCTGAAGAGAGACATTGCGTTCGAATTTTCTTTCGAAACAGCAATGTGAGAGTAGCAAAGATCCGTAAAAGCATGTCCTAACCCTTGAAATATCAATGAATAATACACAGTAGTGGATTCATGGAAATTTTTCTGCAAATACGAAATGATGCTGATGATAGTTTTGAAAGGAATATGCCTGCAAAGGCTTAATGAATGAGATAAATCTTGTAAGCTAACTGGGGAAAGAAATTTTGTTAGAATAGAGGCCCGCAAAACTGAGTAGTAGCCAAGATCTATGAAAGCATACCCTAACCCGTGAAACATCAATAAATATTAGTCAATATTGGGCTCATGGACATTAAAATGTAAGGACGATATGATACTGATGGTCGTTTGGAAAGGAACATGCCTACCAAGGCTTTGCGGATGAAAGGTTTCTTGTGTGATATCTAGAGAGAGAGAACTTTTGTTAAAATAGAAGCCCGCGAAATACAGTAGTAGCCAGGGTCTGTGAAAACATGCACTAACTTATCAAAAATTAGGATGGAATAAACAGTACTGGGCATATGAAGGCTGCAATGTAGTACAAATATATGTGTTTAATTAATTTGATTGCAGTGTTTTTTTACCATTCTATATAAGCCTTCAAAATCCAGCATATAATTTTTTGGCGCCGTAGCCGTCGGCGGAGTGAGAATTATGCGAAGCGACGAGCGAGGACTAAGAAACGACCTTCCGAGGAATGGAGAGAATGGATAAGGAGGCAAGGTGGCGACGGGAAGGCGGAGGGACAGCGTCCGGGGCGGCGGTCAGGAATGGGAAGGGCCATCTGTGTGTGTCCGTGTGGGGATGGAAGGGGGTAGAGGAGGAAGAGCAGCAGGGCCTTGCAGAGAGGGAGGGGAGGGACGGTGGTGGCTGAGTAGGGGAGGCTGAGTAGGGGAGGAAGACGTTGGAGGGGAGCCGTTGAGGGGAGGGTTAGCAGGGGAGTCAGGGGTAGCAGGGAGGGGCGAGTCGAGGGCACAGTGGCGCGCCCACGCAATACAACTTCGGATCGCTCGCACAGTCGAGTCGAACGGCGAGCGGGAGAGAGAGAGAGCCTTGGAGCGGCGCACGACACTCCAGCGGACGGGACTCTACGATTGCCTGGCGCCGGCGCCAACACCACCACCACCGCCACCCACTTTGACTCGCCCTTCGGAGGCGCGGGTTTAAAGCCAAGGAGGATTCTGAAGGCGGGCGGGGTTAGGTGGGCCGGAGGAGAACGATTCACTCACTTGTGAGGAAGGAGGAAGTTGACGTTTACGGTGAATAAAAGGAGTAGGGACGAGGTCGGTGGGAACTCGAGTGTAGTGTGGAAATGTCACTGTTGGAACTCGTTGGGAGCAGCGCCTAGTTCGTTCCTGTGCTGAGGAGTGAAGAGGAAAGAGGGTTGATGTACTGCGGCGTGTTCTGTCGCTATTAGTCCTGGAGGGTCCGGTGAAATAGAGGCGGATAGGCAGGAGGCGGTGTAGCATGGATTGAGACAGAGGAAGGCACTGAGAGGTAGCGTTAAAGAGAAATAAAAAGTGTTCTCTTGTCGGAGGGGTAGTGCTTTGGTGTGTTCCCAGAGTGATATACGTGTTCTGCTGGAAGGCCCTCCGGCTTCGGCTGACGGCATCCCCCCCCCCTGCACCCCCCGCCGGGAGACGAGGACGCTGCTCTTCCGCCGTCGCATCCCGGAACTCGATCCACCATTCCTTCTCGCCTCCAAAGGCACCCTCTGCCACCACGTCCACCTCTTTAGCTGCTGCTCCAGGCACCCGTTCTTTCTCAAAACACTTCCTTGTTTTATAACACTTTTCTTCCACTTGCGAATGAAGAAAGGGTTTCCCGAGTTGTGTTTTTGGTGTGTTAGTTTTCGCAGGAAGAGCAGAACTTAAATCTCCATGTTTCCGACGCATCACCTCCTTGATATTTGCTGTCCCAAATTAGTCCCCAAGGATTAGAAGGATTGTGCTTTAGCCAGTGGATCTACAAAACTTGGTGTGTGATTGTCGTGCATCTCTAATCTCCATTTATCTCAATGTATGCTTCCCCGAGGGACATCTCCTACCAACCAGTGAAAAATATAAATTTTACGATACGTAATATAATGATAGCGACAGTAAAGTGAAAGTAATTATACATCGATCTTCCAAAAGTGTGTATCAGGTCGGTTCCTTTTTCCCAAATCGCATTTAAATCAAAGTGTTTTTGAGCTCGCTCAAAAATACGTCTCCAGCAAGTTTGAGGATAAGAATAAAGAGTTTTCATCAGAAAGGGAAACATATTCGACCCCATTGTACATGATGCATCTTGCCTTTTTTCCATGAATTCTGAGAAACGATCTCGTTTCCCTATCGCTATATTTTTGCTCTCCATTCTCTATTAACCACGTCACACTGTATAATGTGAGGCTAGATATATGTATAATACGTAATCCGGTAGGCAATTTTGTGTATAAACCATTGAAATGGTGCTCTAACCGAGTGGTTTAGACGGCAATTGCTTCAAATTATTCTAGCATACATGTTTGTGTGGTAATAACTCCGAATTTGTTTTGGAAATTCTGAGTTCCCCTTGTGAAAGTGTGACTCCACGGGGCTCATTAGGGTGCTCCGTGCTTTTCCAGTGTGTTTCTGTGCACCGTGGTGTCGCCATCGACGGCACTTGGCTTATCGAGTGCTCCGGGTTGAGTGTGCGAGGCGGGTAGTGTCCTCGTTGTTCTGCGGCCCCGGGCGAAACCCCGACCGGCCCAAGAGGAGGGCGTCCTTGGACGAGTCGGTTCTCAACGCGTACTCGGGACTGTCCTCCCAATCTGTCTCCCTCACGGCACCGTCTCAACTCGTCTCCACTAAACAACCGCACCTACGACCGTTGCCGGCGAGTGAGTGAAGCATTCCCGTACCTTCTCTTCGTAGGAGCCCGAGCAGGCAAGTCTCAAGTCAAATGAATTACCTGAGCCTTTCTCCTACCACGCTTTAACCTCCTATGTATACATATTTGAGTGTGACAGACAAGGTAACTGGAAGAGAATTCTCCAAACGGGACGGAATATTATCGGTTTTTAATACAGTTGGGGCTCATTTTGACCCCATTGCTTTAAATATTCGTTATGCGATGCTGTGGGGACTTGACCTTCTTGAAAGAATATGGTTGAACCAGAGAAGTATAAAAATAATACGCTACTTTTAGAAAT
The DNA here is from genome assembly GCA_963573305.1 of Pyrrhosoma nymphula. NCBI lineage: Eukaryota > Metazoa > Arthropoda > Insecta > Odonata > Coenagrionidae > Pyrrhosoma > Pyrrhosoma nymphula. Next base: position 17,893,166 of record OY754330.1, on the reverse strand, counting down.
CCATCAATGTATATTTATTGATGTGCGACCGGCTTCGTAAAATGAAGATGTCTCCAATGATCTGGGGATGTGTCACTCTCTCCTACCCTAATAGTGTGAATATCATTCACACATCCGATTGCCACAGTTGAGCTTCTATCAACCATCCCTTTAACACTGTCGTCCACCTAACCCATCAGCAGTCGCGAAATATGTGCCTGTGTTTATGTGCCACATATTTCAAACTAATCTTATCATATAATTTTGAAAGCTTTTGCGGAGTACTTCTTTGGAAAGAGCTGGTCTTTTGAACACCAAAGAGCAACAAATAGACATCATACACACCTTTTCACTGTGGCATAACACATCTGACCGGGACCCACGCACAACATAAACTCTGACAAGGCAAAATTAATCACCAGAGAAAATCATTACTTTCCTCGTCTGATAAGAGAAGCCATTGAAATTAACAAAAAGTTTAATAATTTCAATAGGGAAGGCTGTTACGAGTTTTCAAATGTTTGGAAACGTCTTTTCAACAACAATGGGAGGTCAACCTATCATCACGCACCTGACTCTAACGGTTGATATGCATGAAGACGGCCCCACATTTTTAATTCTCAATTGACCTGAAGACGCCAACAGCAACGCCGGCGAAACTGTTGTCCCAAAAATATGGACGTTCGCGATAGAATACCCGAAAGACCAGATCTTACTGCTCTTATCATAAGCGTGGACATACCATCGTCTATTTTCGTTTATCTCTTGAGGCCGACCGTTGTTTCGCGTTGTCCACCCAACAAGACAATGCCTGCGCGTCATCCCAAGACCACCCGACTCTTGGGGAGGGCGCCTGGAATACCCGCATCAGGAAGTACTTAAAAGTCGTGCGGGCGGCCGCATCTCAAAGGGGGACTCTCGCTCTCATGAGTCTCAACCGAGGGAGGCAACCGAGGAGAGGCCCGCATTCAAGTCCACACGGACTTCCCGGCTTTTGATATGCCGGGTCGAGGGAAGGTGGAGAGACGGGTGGGGACTCGAAGCCGGAACTCCCACCTTCCGAAATTTCCTTTCCCTCCCGTCCTGGCCCCCTCCTGTCTCCTCCCTCGGGAACACGTAAAGGGAGCGGGTAGGACAGGGAGGGACGGGAGGCGTCCTTCCTCGTCCTCTCCCTCTATCCCTTATCCTTCGCGTCCCGCCCAAGGTACACCACACCTACGCCTTTTGAGATCCCCCCCCGGAGCTTTTCACGTCCCGGCGTCGCCATGATACGATGCGACTGTCCGTTCATTATTTAGGCCGTTCCTTTGGCTCTCCTGACTTCCTTCCTTCTCCCTGCGGCACCACCGGGGCGAGCCTCTGCTACCTCCGCCCACCCCTTCTCCGGAAGTACCCTTGGGATGGGAGAAGGACGTAGGCCATGGGAAACAAGGGGCGAGGTCCACCCCTCCTTGCAGGGCTTCTAATCCCCTCCCTGCTCTCCATGGGGTCTTCTTTCACAGTGCAATAAAAAGACCAGGAGGAATGTAGGACGGGGTGCATAGTAGTTGAATTTTTAATTGAGGTTAAAACTCTTGAAAACCTTTTTTGCCACTAAACAGATCTTAACTATCGTGAGTGTTGGAAAGGGTTAGGCAAAAAGTCGCAGAATCCACCGCGTTACGCTGCACCCTTTACCCTAGATATTAAAATGAATGTATATAAATTCTGCTGATGATACTCGTAAATGTACGAGATTCACACTGAAAATTATGAGATCCCAGTTGTAGTGATTGATTTTCATTGAAAATTTCACAAATTCATGTCTTTTCGAATGTATATGAAGTTCTGTAAAAGATCACAGGTGTAAGAACGGGCTTTAAGACATCCATTTTGGAATATTTTTATCTCAACTGAAACTGTTTTGTTGTGAATCGATTTTACGCACTCTTATTGCCTTCTGTTATAAAATGGTTTCTGGGAAAATTCGATAAGAATTGAGAAACCAATAAATTAATATGGCCACAGTTCGTGAAATATACTCTTCGTGGAATAGCAGTGGTAATTGACTTGTTGGCATTTATACTATCAGATCGCCCTGCGCTCGTACACCAATTGATGGTATCATGAAGGGCCAGTTGGGGAAAGGTTGGCTGATGGTTGGCGATAGCGGAGAGAACACGGGGACCAAGAGGTGGACCCTGCGTCAGTTATTGACCTGATCTATTCCTAATCCATAGTTATACCCTTATATGCGCGCACACTTATGGTTTATCTTACAGTCTCCATTGCTACGCCGCTAAATTGACTTTTAGATATTTTGGACAAACATTAAGCTCCCTTGGCCATCCAGGTTACTTTCATTTAATTGCCTTGAACTCTTTATTGTTTTTCCTCATGCATTGCATGGAAAATTAACAATCAGTCGGCGTCTTTTAAAGAGACCTCCCTTGGAAATTATCTTCAAATCTAGCAAAGTCCGGAATGTTCTCCATATAGGTCATAGTTTATAATATTTCCAGTAACATTTTATCGAATGCCGTCTAATGGTATTGTGTGTTAATAATTACTCTTTGCAAAATCTGAAAATCAAAAAAATGTACGCATACGCGAAAAATGTTATTTAGACTTATGCCTTGGAATCAAAAGAGCTAAATTATATCTCATCATTGCTCATGTCTTCATATTTTAAACGTTGATATCATTCTGAGGAGATTGTGATTCGCCGTTAAGTCACTATATATTTTATACTACCCCATACACTCCATGATCCTCATTGAATCAGTTTTTCAATCCCATGTTATTTATATTTATATATTTATTCTTGAACTATACTTACCTTTACCTTAAAAACTTCTGCTGGAATTGGTATATGGGCTGCTCCCATAATTGTAAGCCTTACTATAAACTTATAGAAATGCGGTTTGAGGATGCTCCAGGATTTCCGGAATCAGATCTCAAAAGTATCTCACAGTCTCTCTCTCACATACACTCTCATTCAAATGTTTTTAGTGGAATAGAAATTTTACTTGCAAACTTTCTATTTATAGATGATGGAGAGTTGCTGAATTTAATTGCTTAAGTAAAAATTCAGGTTATCTGTGTCTACTGGCAAAGCCCTTTTATTATTATGGGAGTGAATCTTCATGATGCAGTATGGTTTTAAAGTGCTCCACTGATCCAAAATTTCAAACATATTAGCATAATTCTTCAAAATACACTATCTTGTAAACTAATTTCGACTCGCTAATATATGAAAGTTAAGTGAAACTTATCCAGGAAAGTCTCGAGGAGGAACGTTGGCTGTAGTCACTGACGTTGGTATCTTGGAAAGGAAAACTGTAAATCTTTCTTACCGTCCTTCGTTGACTTTATTTCTAAATACCTTTTTTTTAAAAGTCCAGTATTTCTAGTTTACCTTTAGCCTCGTTTCTATCATCGTCAATGCCTTATTCAAAAGAAGAATCTAAATTTTCTTCCATTTGGCATTTGAATAAAGATTTAAGCTCGAGTTAAAAAAAGATAGCGTTTTTTCAGCTGTCGCAGAAAATTATCAATGAATAATAAATTAACGTTCAATTTGGCTAATGGTTTGAAATAATTATGTTAACAGATGAATAGCGTCATGGTCAAAAATAATTATTCCTAAAAAATGAATGATATTTCACGTGAATTTACAGTAGTCAAATTCATTTCCTTAGCATCCCTTCTTCTTGAGATGTTGCAAAGGATGCTACTCCGGTCTTGAGATATAATATACAATTTTCCATACTTACCATTGTAAGAAACGCAATAGGAATTTCGGGTTTCCTACTGTGATACTACTTTTATGGATATAAAATGCTCGTGTTTTATTGCGTACTCTTTATAAATACGAGGGATTTAGCCATTTAGGAAGAAAAGAGTTTGTACGCGACCTTGAAGTTAAAACAAGCATTTTTTACGAGTTTCATTAACTTATACTTTAGATCATAGGTCATTAAGAAGTTAAATGCTGTTGTTATTAAAGTTTAGTGAACACTGTTCAATATTATTTCTTGGGCAAACCTTTACTATATTGATTAATCGAATTTTCATGTGAATAATTTCTTATAAACTATATACTCTCTAGGAAATATGAATTTGGTTTTTAAAAGTCAATTTTTAAGAATATTGAAACTTTTCCACGTCAAATGTTTCACAATTATAGCAATTGGTCCAAGCGTTCATTTACGAAAAGATCTCGTTGACATTTTTCGGAATATTTTATCTATTGAAGCGTAATGGCAACATGATACAAATCTTTAATCATCAGATTCCCGTATGCGCACTGACTTTATTTTTAAATTTTCACTGAAATACCCTATTGTCTCTTTTTTCATAAATACCTTTGTCCATCCTTTTGAGTACCAATAGATCAATTTAGTAAATAGTTTGTCTTTTTTTTGGAAGTTGTTTTTTCCTGGATGTGAAACGTTGAGTTAATGAGTAAAATTTATTCTTTAACAAAAAGTGGATGAAATTAACTCTCCCCAGCTTCTTGCAGAATAACAAATACACTCAGTCGGAATATTGGTTTTCCTCGGTGGACTCGACCAAGTAGATGAAAACCAATAACAGCGTGCGGAATAGAATATACTGCTCTCTTTTTTTAAAAAAAGCGTAATTTACCTCCATCTTTCGCATCCCCCAGGCAGAACTGGCAGGCAGACAATCCCTCCACAATGGCGACGTTGATTTCGTTCGTTTTTTCCACCATCGCTTTTTTTTATTCGTGGGAATAAATCATGGGATCTTTCCTTTCCTTTTTTTTTTCAATCCCTCCTCCTTCCATGAATCCGTTGGAAACCGATCTCTTCGGCCAGCCGCTGGCGTTGGTTTCACCCAGCCAGAGCGCCACCAATTAAGCGGAGGCCTGCAAGTCGCGATTGCGTGCCGCGACTCTCATTTATACTACATTGGGCGGGGACCGTTGGATAAAGAGCAGGGGAGAGGGGTTTCTCTAGAAAATCAATCCGAAAGCGATTAGCTCCTACGTAGTCGCTCCGTCGAGGAATTATTAGCGATAACGGCAAATATTGCCTTTTTCACTTTTTCAGTGATTTAAATCGTAACATATCCCTCATGTTTATCCTACTCCAAATTCCATTTTTCTAATTTGATAGGGTTTAAGGCAGTTTGAGCGAGATATTTTCCTAGTCATATTGGAGACTACATTCGAAATTTATATTTTAATTTTAGCGTCTGTAAGAAGCGTGAAGTAATTTTGTAATATTAATGGTGATAATTTATAGGTGTATGACCAAAATACTAAGTAATCAAATAAATATAACCATATTAGTCTCTAACATGACCCGTTTTTTTCACGCCGCACGGCAAAATTGCCTTCTAATTTGATAGGGTTTAAGGCAATTTGAGCGAGATATTTTGCTAGTCATATTGGAGACCATATTCGAATTATATATTTTAAATTCAGCATCTGTAAGAAGTAAATTTTGTAATGTTAATGGTGTTAATTTATAGTTATATGTATGACCAAAATACTAAGTAATCAAATAAATATAACCATATTAGTCTCTAACATGACCCTTTTTTCACGCCGCATGGCGAAATTGCCTTCACTATAGAATATTTTTTTAGCGATTCTGTAAACGTTACTGCGGTGAGTAATAAACTTATTTTTGTCAATAGTTGAGTAAACATACAAAATACACACCGTTAGTTTTTTGACGAAATCTGGGTGTTACAAATTAGTACTTTTTTAATATTTTCTCTCGGAAGCGCACGACCGTAATCTATCCCATGTAAACAGCTTGAATTTTCAGTAAAATTGCTCAAGAAAGGAGTTCGGCAAAGGGTTAATATTTTGATATCATTGGAACGATGAGTTCTTTCTTTAAAATGAGGGGAAGTTCATCAAATTTTTGGTTAAGTGATTTTTCTCTCAAACTACTTTAAGTCATTCAGGACGTACAATCATAACTCAAGCTTTCGTTTAATACTATGGAAACTGTAGAAGTATTGGTGATGAGTACAGGTCATAATAAAAATAATAAGTAATGCACGTAGGACTGAGAATATTTTATTTAACATTTCGCTGAATAGGAAGACGCCAGGGTAGGTTCGTAAGGAGAATGCCACTTACAATCCAGTGCATCAGAATATTGAATTAATATTGTCAAGTTTGTTTTCAACGATATTTACTATTACAATTTTAGCCATCCTTGTTAAAAATTTCCAAGAAATAGCTGTTTCTTTTTCTTTTAGATATTCATTCTTTCTCTTTTAGATATTTCACTGAAAAGAAATACTAGAGGTAGAAAGGGAACGGCACGTGTAAGAGTTCGTTGGTTATTCTCTGACTTTCATCACAACCTACCTCTAACTGGTAGATTACTGTAATGAATAACGAATTTCACTGAAATACTTCCAGAAATTGGAAGCCATAAAATTTTAATGCCAAAAAAGATTTCCATCTTAATTTTCGTATCTGATTGAGTAGATAATATGATGTTGCTCATGTGAGAGTTCCAGCTATTTTAAGTTAGAAATATTCAATACGGGACTGAATATTTAAATAATTTTTAATATTCGGTTTCATGTAAGCTTTTTCATATAATGAACTTCTCTTTTGTGTTTTGGAATTTTATTTGCAATTTTGATATTCCTTTTGCATAGATGCTTAGCACGTCTCAAATTTTATCATTGTCTTTATAATATCCATAACTACCAGAAGTTGAAGGAGTAGATACTTGTACAATTACTTTGGCAACATGAAAAAGCAACTGTTTCAAGAATTTACATTTTCTGCCTTATGGAATCTACAACGTGACTCTCTCTATACGTGCCTCATAATAAGTGAAATTCCTTCTCAACTAATAAATTAAAATACTTATTATTCTTGAAAATCCAGTGTTATATTACGCCAGCGTAGTAGTATTTAATTTATATTATTCTCTATAATTGGACATATTCTAGAGTAGTGCTCAAGCTCTTTAACAATTATTACCAAGATAACCTCTGAATCATTATGGACGGAATTATACTTCCGTGATTGTAAGTGAAATGCATATAATTTTAATTTGGCTATCCGTTGGTGTGTAATTATATCCTAGCCGTTTCCAATTTCTACAAATGTCTTAATGTACTTGCCATTTAATACCGCGTTGTTTCATAGTAAAGCGTTCGATGTGACAGAAGGTCGTCGTCTAGTTGCATGCTATATAGTTTCAGCGTGGGTGTTGTTATCCAGGGAATATGAGAGCTTTACTGTAATGAAACGAATTTAATAATTATTTTAGTAGAGATCATTCATGAACATCGATGTAATGCAATTTCAATAGATTTTATGCTGTAGATTCAGGTAAGAGCCCCGGTGAAATCATTTGATACCGAGTCATGACTTTGCTATTAGATTAGAAAGCGATGGTAGAGATCCCTCTTGCGGATCCTACGGCACATAGACCTGTTGGTTCATTATACATTTCATCTTATTAGGTTTTTACACACGGAGATCCAAGGTCTGGTCAAAGGCCGGGATGTCTTCATTGAACTAATTCATTGAGGCGATGGGTTCTGGAAAGAGTATACTCAGGTAGCGATTTAGTCCTAGCAACTAATGTGCATTTATACAGCAAAATGCGATTTCCTTATCCTCTCCGCAACAGCTCATCTGGATGTTTCTTCAATTATGATGGTGCAAAGGCGTTTGTTACCTCGATAGTGGCCCGTCAACAGCCCTGCTATTGCTTGTTTGTTTTTTGTTTTTAGTAATAGTTGTAGTAGCATTTATTCCACCATTTATGCATACAAAAACACAAGATTACAATTGATTTGTGGAACAACAGACACCCCTGAGGTAAAAGAAAACCTTTGTTGAGGTTATCATTTAAATTTACCAAATATAACTGGCTGGTGCGAGGCCACAACATAAAAATATTACAATTCATTTTGCAGTATAGTCAGAATTTTACATTTGAATTGCATTTTTAAGTGTGTTCACACAATAATACACCAGTAAACAATGAGAAATCAAGTTATGCAACAACAGTAATTGTTGTTGTTGTCTGTAATTTGCTTCTGTCTAATTTTTTTGAGCTTTTTTGTAATACCATTATGTGGTCCATTATCCAGCTTGTTTCTTGCCAAGTACTGAGAAACAGATCTAATAATGTTGGGCGTTAAAGAATTCCCTGCATGCAAACGACCTGTAGCCGAAATTCGTGCAACTGAATTGTTCAGAGTTGTGAAAAATACGCCACGAATATTCCAATGGATGCATAAATATATAAACATAAAAACGAGGGAATAATTTAATTTATATCTCCAAAATATTTTTCGTATGTACCCGTAAATGTGGACCACCAGTTTGTTTAAAGTCCACCCTCCCTCTTCCGCCGAAAACGTCAAGTATCGACAACGATTTTGCCATTTCATTTGCACCAAGATATATGAAACAGTAAGAGTGCTGAGGTAGATATCAAGTTACATTCTAACTTATATTTTGTAGACTAAAAGAATTGCAGAATATTTTTGCAGTAACGTTGGTTTTGATGTTAATCGACGCTTAATCGACGACACTAAAATTTTTGTTGTGATTTTTCATTGTGATTGTGATACCCGGCTAAAAAATGATTCATGATATGTACCTACTTTACCTCAACATGTTTGTCATTAACTTTCGAAAAGATGAACTGATAGGCTTAAACGATAATAAACAATGGTGCGAGCTGAAAATCCCATAAGCCAGTCAAAAGTAGCTCTCTAACCTCAAAGATGTTATGCCCACACTTTGGCCGGTATTGTTAAATTCAATTAATCCAATAATATCAGGTTATGAGGAGTTTTTTGATGTAATTTAAAGTCATAATTTATCACGTTCATTAAAATAAAATTTACTTTTCAAAAAGAAATTCGTCTCGTGAATGGTTAAATTAGATTGGTCCCTCTATGGCTGATACGACTTTGCTTTTGCATTAGGAAATCAATTTCAGCGGTAATCGCGTGCGTGGCTTAAAGTTAAAATCCGCGAAATTCGCTTTTTTTGGCCGTTCTAATGACTCCGAAAAAGATCCGCCTGCTGGAGGGGATTACGCTGAAGAGGGACTTGGTGTCGCATTTCCATGGAAATTATCCTAGGGTTATCAATTCCCAGTATTTTACATTCATAACTGTATCCTTTTTAGGAGAGATGAGTTGCGTCCCAGGACCAATCCATCGCTGCGTCGTGCAGCTTCCTCACTTTTTACCGTTTCTTTGAACCTCAAGAACAAATGTGAAATTAGTTAAAGAGGTTGCGAGATGATGTTGAGGAAGAAAGAACCGTCATCCTTCCTCTACAGTCTTCTCTCACATGTATATTATATTTGCGTTTCGTTCCATTTCCCCATAAATTCATGTAATTTTACGGCACTAAGCTTTAACACCAGCTAGAGAGTTGGTTGGTATAAAGGTCTTAGGGGGGTTAGTCATTTCTTTTCATCTCTCAGAGGCATGAAATCAACCTTTTATCCATGCTGATTTTGGTGATTTTTAGGTTACTCAGGATTATATATGGGTTTACTAGAGAGTTAAAATCGTCATATATACATTCACTTTTATTATTCCAACAACTAACTTGCCAAGAAACCATGGGGATAAAAAGAATTTCTAATGTACATAGAAAAAAAACTGTCGCATACTTTCATTTAAATTTTCTCAACGATGTTCACTCTGATTCCATAATTTAAATCATAACATGCCGTTTTAGCGTCGGACGGTGTCTACTCGTGAAAAGTATACATATTATCCATTTTTTAGTACGAAATGCTTCTATTTGTTATATAACTTCCAGCTTCCAGTCTCTTTCACTCACCCAATCCAGCAACCCTTTCTTCGTCAACAACCCCTTAACACCCAAAACATTTTAACAATTACTAAAAACTTTCAACACTAAAATAAACTAAACCATTCAAACAAAACCACACTAGATTTAAACAAAATCGATTAGATAATTAAATCAATTTTCGAACGTTACATCGTGGATATCTAAGGTTAGTTTAGTTTTTGAATTTTGATAAATTTCGTGGAGGTATTACTTGAGGAAACCCACCAAGTTAGCGTTGGCAATAGACTCTTCATCCTTAACCCTCCGGTGGGCGCGCCAAATACACTCCCACTCGTGGGCGCGCCGTGGTAATGTTACCGCAAAAATAAATTGTATTCCTATATTTAAGGACAAGAAAATTACTAATAAAAAATGGTGATAAGTTGTTACAGTTACATATTTTATTGTTTGACAATGAATGTACATTGTTAATCATCTTAGTTCATATCTAGGTCCTGTACATCTTTCCATCTCATACATGTTGTTTCTTGACGACAAAGCCTCCTACATACATTATTTTTACATCACTGGCACACAATGTTTGACCTGAAATTTCTATGCCACCCGAAAACATGGCATATTACTGGTTTAGGTGCTTCAGGAACCGGTTTCTTGTTATTATATTTTCCTAAAATTTCGTTTTTATCTTTTGTCAAACTTCAAACTCTCTTCGAGGCCACACAGCTACTGAAGCGTCCGGTGGATAATTGATCCGGATATCGTAAATATTCCCTCCTATCATGAAAAATGAATACATGGAGACACAGAAATTAAATACAAACGGTACCAAATGGAGAGCTTAGAAACTAAAATATGCGGCAATTTGCCGCGGGAGCGCACACCATCTTTAATTATACTGAAGGAATGAGTATGTGAGTCACTGGCATTTTAGCCCGGGAACTAGCTTTCCTCAAATCACGTACTTTTCATTTCCCCCTGCTCTCCGATCTGCCAATCTCCTCCTTTCGTCATTAACCTCTACGATCGTGTATCGCGTCGCTTCTTTCCCCATCCTTATTTCCTCTGTATAATTCCAGCTACCCCTTCCTCTCTCTTCCCGTATCCTAGATCACAGTCACATTTCTTTTTTAGTTTCTCCTTCTTATTTCTGCGACGACCTTCTCCGTTTTTCTTTTCAGTCCCGGAATTATTGCCACCTCCACAGACCCCCACCATTTTGTTCTCGCTAATGCTTAAATAAATGAAATCCAATTTTCGGACGTAATTTAGCGCGTGCGTTCCATGGTGCAGATTTTTTCAAGGTTTTTTTTTATATTGTTTTCTTCCTTTTGCGTTTCATTTTCTCTCTTCCGTAGGTACTACTCTCTTCCTTTACTCCTTAGCTCATTATTCATTTTGATCGTGATTCCAGTTTCTCGGGGAAGATCACAGCGCACGTTCACTTCACGAATATATACATATAAAAAAAACAATTTATATCTAATATAAAAAAAAATTATAAAAAAAAAACAATTTATAAAATAGCACATAAAAACCATAAAACGCAGCATAAACTCGTATATTAAAAACTTAAGCCAGAAACCTCTATAAAGCTAAGAAACAATATAATTTATTCTATTTCATGTAAAGACTGTTACAGTAGCTATATAGGCCAAACAACCCAATATTTAAAAAAAAATATCTCGAAACATAAAACATCAATTGAGACTAAAGTTCAACTTTGTGCATTAGCAAATCATGCAATTGCAAATAGTGACTCATTTAATTTCTAAGAAGCCAAAATTTTAGACTCGGTACCAAATTTATCAAAAAGATTATTCAAAGAAATGTACCATATATCCAGGAATAAAAAAAGCTGCAATAAAAGAACAGACATTACTTATCTAAGCAAAATTTATCATAATTTAATAAATGACATATAACTTTTCAACAAAGAAATGGATCCAAGCAACCAAATTAAAATTGTAAATAAAAACAGCACAAAACTTTAAAGGTAACAATCTTGAATGTCTGTGTCTATGTATTTTTATAATTAATGACTGTAAATTAACCATTATGTGATCAAAAAAGAATTTTCAAACATTAAACATCATGTATCATATGTTTATAAGCCCTGAATATGGATAAATAAAAATCCGAAACGTCGGCCAAAGTTTAAAAAAAAATATTATTTGACCTAAACTATTTACATTAGCACCATGTATACATATATATCGACGGGGCGCAGTGCACGCGAGGTGTCTCTTGATCACGTCTCTACACTTCCAATGTCGTCCTTTGATGGTTTCTCATGTCCCCCTTGCCCGTCACGCGACGAATCACTTGAACAAGAAGTAGATTCGAAATCATTCTTTGATTCAAGGTAAAGTTCAACCATGGGCAAGTTGAAAATCTCTCAATGAATCACTCCGACTCCGTTCAATTAGCACATTTAAACAAGGAGACTCGTGTTTCCAGAATATAAAAGAATCTCAATGGTTCGGCCCACAAGTGATTATTTCGTGTTACTTTTGAGTAAAAAAATGATGAATAAACAATTATCTTATGAGTGCTTTTCCAGATATTCTGTGCCCGTTTAAGACGTTTTTTGGAGATACAATGTCTTTCAGCTCATTTATCACGATTTTATAATCCAAAAATATTGGGAAGTATATTTAGCGCTCGAAGACTTTGTGTATCCTACAAAACTCTTAGGAATAAAGAGATCCCAGATATTTTGTGCCCGTTTAAGACGTATTTCAGAGATACAATATCTTTCAGCTCATTTATCACGATTTTATAATGCAAAAATATTGGGAAGTATGGTATCTCCATGTTTTTCTGGCTAAGCTGCGTCGGTGTATCTTTACGATGACGTTTCGTAGCCAATGCAGGCAGGCCACATCTTCAGACCAGGTCCGAAGGTCATTTGGAAGCCTCAAATATAAATTGGGAAGTATATTTAGCGCTCGAAGACTTGGAGTAACCTCCAAAATTCTTAGGAATAAAGAGAAAAGCAATTAAAGAAATCTCCGTGTCTGGTTGAATGAAGGCCACTTCGATCGGCAAAATAATTAGTTTCATGGACACTCGTGTGTGACTCAGACGATTCGGTATTACTTTCTTTGCCATAAAAAACTGATCGTTCTTCTCAGTATCCAGACTACTATCAAATTTACGAGCTTTGCAAAGATGGAACATAATTTATAACCGATATAACATAAGTCACACTTAATTTTCGTCGATCATTCTAACTGTCCAAAGTTTCAACTATCTCCAGGGTTTAAATATACTATGCCTAAGAAGTAAATTTCAGATCTTATTACCTGTCCTTTAAATAGACGGTCGTACAAATCAAATGAAGTTGGCAACGAAATGAGGACTGGTTTGAACGCCGCTGTTTGAAGAAGGAATATAGCCTTGACCTGATTTTTGGTCGCCATTTGATTATTTTATTCTCATATTTTTTATCTCTACCTTTTTTACAATTATATATTTGTATTTTAACCCACTATGCTTTGTGAAGTACTCCTACAATCTAGTTGTACGAGTATGCTGTGAGTGAAACATATAAAAATATAAATTATTTCACAATTAAGAAATTATAAAACTTTAAATCCCAAATTTCTTCCCCTTGCCAGGGAATTTTGGTACACATTCACTACTAAAGTTACTTCCTGAAGTAAATTTCTTTTTCTGTACTTGCAAGATAATCTTATTTTCGAAAAAAAAAATTCCAAAATTTCCAAATCACTCCTTTGTGGCTCAGTGCAAAACCCCTTTCCTCTTCGGACACCACACAATCACCCTCCTTTCGTGTACTTCGCTATCGCTCTCTTTTAAAATATATCACGAGAGAAAAGTCGACCTACCTTCTGATAGGTATCCCTTAGTTATTAAGTTTCGACAATCCCTCGCAAGATGACGATAGTCAACGGAGATGGAAGAAAAACACGCAACCTCAGGAAACCGTTGTCAGATCCGACGCGTGTCGCCAAAGGCTCCTTCTAGCTGCTGAAAGCAAGTGTGAGACACGAGTTGAATGCATAATTTCGTGGGTGAATGCATACCTCTTGTTGGTACCTGTATCTTTATGCAATCTCAAGATAAAAAAACTTCTGCGAGAGAATTGATAAGAGTAAAATGGGATATGAAGTCACTGGTAGTGCAGCTTGAGCGAAAATTACTTCACCTAGAATTTGATGAATTTGGCCTCATTTAAGAAGAAAAAACTCTCATATTTCCAATAATATCAAAATATCAACCCCTTGCCGAACTAATTGTCGAGCAATTTGCCTGAAAATATAAGCTGTTTTACATGGGATAGATTATGGCTGTCCGCTCCAGAGGGAGAATATGAAATAAATTAGGAACTTCTAGCACCTAGATTTCGTCAAATAACTAACGGTGTGTAGATTGCATGTTTTCTCAACTATTAATAAAAAGTAATCTAATACTCGCCACAGTATTTTTTACAGAATCGCAAAAAAACCTACTGTTTTAAAGGGTTTTCCGCCGTACGGTGGGAAAAAATGAGTCAAGTTAGAGACTTTTGCAGCTTTATTTATTTAATTAATGAAAATTTTGGTCATACATAATTACGTATTTGCGCCATTAATATTACAATATTTATTTCACACTTCTTACAGACGCTGAAGTCAAAAAATAAAATTATAATATGGTCTCAATTATGACTAGGGAACTATCTCGCTCAAACCACCTTAAGTCTCGGAAGTTGTAGATACCCATGACTGAGATTGCTAGCAAATATCAGATTTCGCACGTTTTGTGGGGGTATGGAGAAAGGGATTGGGACTACATCTCTAGAATTGAAAACATGGGCAAAATGAGAAGGAAACAATGTAGAAGTGTAGATTTAAAAACGCCCGTATTTTTATAAAAATATAATTGACCACACAAGAGAAAAACTCGGTACTACCCCTTATACACACATCCCACTGTTCTTCCATTATTTATTTCTTCCTTTCCTTATTTCCCTCCCATTTTCACGGCTAACGTTCTAGCACCTCCTGTAGATGTCTTCATATCGTAGTATGTGGGCGTAGATTTCACATACGAGCTCTCCACTCTCACAAATAACGGATTTTACGGTCCTGCGTTAGTCGTATGTTCCGTACCACGTCTTTAATCATTCGGATTTATAATGCCTTGTTTCCATCTATCAGTGCGGTACTTCATGCTAATATAAGTTGGCAACGCATTATAAATGAAATATATCTACCAGTCTAGTGAATATGTTATTTGAAATAAAAAGAATTTTTAGTAGCTACTTTATTGCGTATATATGTTTGCGGCGATAATAGAATAGGCCTCTCATCTTTAGATTAAAAAAATATCTTCCGCGTCATTGTTTTATTTAAACAATAAAATCTAAAAAGTAGTTTATTGAAAACATTGGAATGACTATCGGCCGTAGAGAAAAATAAAGTACATGAGCTTTGTGTGTATTAAACATACCAGCAATTTAAGAGTTGTTAAAATAAAAGTAGTCAAAAAATGAAAATGTTATTAGAAAAAACATGAAAACTGACCTTGTTTTGTTATTTTTATAACTTTGCAACACTTTACTTAAAATAAATAACATCTATCTTTGTAACATGAGTTTTCTAAAGCTTAAAAAGTGTGCAAATGATGGGCACTGTGTTAGCTTCTCTTATCACCTATGTGTAGCAAACAAATCGCTACTAAGAATCCTCTCGGTTTTCAGCCTTTTTTTTGACATATACACTGAACCAAGGGTATGACACATCACTCTAATGTTATATTTTTCACCCAGAGCACTCAAGCGGTCAGGCGCTAACTATCAGCGCAACAGGTAAATACTCTTTAATTGAATATCTGGCAGTAGGAAATTACCTATTTATTTCACAGGGGAAACATAAAAAGGTAATTGTATAATCAATTCTACATCCGGAAAAATTCTGGAACCAGATAGTAGTGATAATAATGTCGTCCAGTCCTTCTCTTGGCGTTTTCGCAGTGTACTTTCTCGGCCATCTTCTTTGTTTACTTACGGTTGCGATGGCGATGTCTCGTGTGGTCCCATGCAAGGGTCTGACGGAATTGCGATATCTCGTATGGATTACTACTAGCGCCAATTGTTTCAGGCGCAAATGGAAAAATACGTATGCGTGAAACATAAAGATTTTATGGTTCCATAAATCTTTTTTTTTTAAGAATAAATGCAGTAATTATTCCTTTTGTTTTAAGATGTTTATCAATTTCCATTTAAAATACGTATTGGACCACACATGACATCGCCATCGGAACTGTAAGTAAACAAAGAAGATGGCCGGGAAAGTACACTGCGAAAACGCTAAGAGAAGGACTGGATGGCATTATTGCGCTGCAATCTGGTTCCAGAATTTTTCAGGATGCAGAATTGATTATACAATTACCTTTTTAAGTTTCCCCTGAGAAATAAATAGGTAATTTCCCACTTAAATCTGCCAGATATTCAATTAAAGAGTATACCTGTCGTGCTGTTGCGCTGATAGTTAGCGCCTGGCCGCTAGAGTGCTCTGGTTGAAATGTATAACTATTGGAGTAATGTGAGTGTCAGATCCTTGGTCCCTAGCGTATATGAAATGTACGCTGACAAACATCTTACAGCAAAAGGAATAATTAAGGCATTTTATCACAATTAATATAAGATGTATGGCAAAAACATCTTTATCTTTTTCACGCATACGTATTTTTCCATTTGTGCCTGAAACAATTGGCGCTAGTAGTATTGCATACGAGATATCGCAATTCCGTCGGTCCCTTGCACTGAACTATACGCCTGCTATCGAAATATGATAATTATGTTGCAGATGATACAGCCTGATGTGAGCGACATATTGTTTCACTGCCAATATAAATGCTGTTGGTGTTGATTTGAATCATACGACCGCTTAAAAATTACATGCATAAGTTTTGTGAAGCTTAATCGTTAATTGTTGGAGACATATTGCTGCGAACAGCTGTGCTTGCAGCGGGACTCAATAGCCCGAGGACTTTCGGAGCGTGAACTAACCAGGCTCGGATATTGTGTTTCGCCTTGACGCTTCCCTAACCGTGTCCTTCGCCGACGAATTATAGCGAAATTTCCGGCGATTGAATCAACTTCATTTTCTTCGCCGGGGGTGATCCTTCTCAAAGGGAATCCCTCTCTACCCCTCCAATATTCCTTTCCTCTGCCGATTCCCCATGTTTTCTCGTATTATTCACGTTGAAACCACTGGTCCCCTTACGTCATTCAATTCGAATAACCTTCATGTGACTAACCTCTGCCTCTTATTTCTCCCATATTCCTTCTACATTTTCCTTCTGCATTTAAGGGCAGATGTTTTTTCTCCTTTCTTTTTTATTTGTCTCCCTTCATGCGCAATCCGACTTTGTATTGCCGTCTTTTTATATACTTTGCTCCTTTTTTTGGAGGTTCTGTGTTCTTTTCGATTTAATGTGTCTTTACGATCGTCTTCATTAATATATATCTTGCATCAGTAGTTTTAAAGAGGTCTCCTTTCGGAAGACTGATAATTTTAAAGTCAACCTTACTTTTACCTAGCTATTTTAGCAAGAATCTTCTCTTGTCTTGCAAAGACTCATTTGATTTAAGCTTTTCTGTGGTGTATTTTATGGCTTCCATGGAGATGAGAACTTCAGCTTTCCATCTTAATTAAAAAGCAACTTTTTATTGTATAAAAGGTTATCATCGCTTGTTTCTTTTTATCTAATGTCAATAAGTGCTCTTAGTAAATGCCTGGAAGACATGCTATTTCTTCTCTGTTTTTGTTTTACTTGGTTGTTTTTTTATCCTTGACAATATACTTTATCTCAATCAGGCTGCTTCTGTTTATTTTTGTTATCTGACAGTTGGAAAAAGCGATGCTCCTCTTTGAAAATTCCTCATTAGAAATCAAACGCTTCTTTTTTCTGTAATACATTTGCTTGATAGTTATTAATTACATCTGCAGATTTGTCTGGTGCATTCACGTCACTTCTATATAGGGCATCTCGGTGGGATACTAATTCACTACCTGACATGAAATACTGTCACATAGAGAAGCCTTGGCTCTGACTTGACGGGAAACACGGATTGACAAAGGTTTGGAAAGAACTAGCCTGGTAAAAAAGCACCTCACCCCCTTAAATTGTCGCTAGCCTTGTATAAATAGCCCAAGAAAGGTGTTCTTTTCAATTAGAAAGAATCTAGTTCTGTATATCAGTCAGGCTTTTTGACCCCACTGTTTACACGTGCCTGTACGAGCCATTGAGAGTTTAAAACATTTTGAGACGAGTTATTTATATCCACAACAATAACATGTTCAGTAGATACTAAAATTATTGACCATTTCGTTGGTTATAGAAGTCCTACATGCCACAATGTAGCCAGATTTGGCATGTTCTTACCGATTGCGCATTAACCTTCGAGTGGATGCACACTAATTAATTGCTTTATGGAATGGAGTAGGGCTGTTATCGTGGACTCAGAAATGATATGCCATTAAACGAGTTTGATAGGTAGAGCTGAGAAAATATGGTGTGACTTTTTAAATCATACACATTCATTGAAACATTTCCTTTTTATCATATAATTTATCTAGAGTTGAAGCTTGACCCCTGTTGTTATTATATGGGTTGTCTTAGTGACTACTGTTGTCATAATAAAAGAATTATGTGATAAAACGTATCGAGAGGAAATACGGATACGCACTTTTTTCTTCCCTCTTGTCTTGCGAAGAAATTTGTGCAATGAAAATGTTTGTATTGCATTGTTGAGGTTCGGAAAAAAATAACACATGAAAATGTGAATCGATTCGTTCTTAGAATAAAAATGTATTTTTCTCATCATAATTTTAATGGTTGAATGCAGTTAGAATAGTCTCAACGCTAACAATGGAGGGAATTTGCCGACTGGGTAAAAGTCATTTCTGCCAGCCTGTAATTTTTAGGAGGAACCGCATTCAAATCCATTTCAATCAGATGAACCAGCGAGAAACATGCAAGAACTTCTCAACATGGCAGCAATCAATGTCGTTGACCCCGGCACCGAAGTCATTTCTCTAAAATCTTGCACTCGTCATCTGTTCCTTTACTTCACGTCTTTGCGTACCTACTGTTGCTGCTGAAGGCAACGAAGATGGAATTGTGGGTGGGGAGGTGGAGGAAGGAATGGCATCTCCTCTCTTGAAGGACAGACGCACAAGCCACTCCGCGATTTTCAATCGCCATTTGCGAGAACTTGTGGGTGAATATTATGATCTACATCTACATCTACACACTACACCGCAAGCCGCCTCAATAGGCGTGTGGCGGGGGATGTTAGGACACCAGGCGTTTACATATAAAAAGGAAACGCTCTATGAAATTACGCCTAGCATTTATTCAAGTCCCTTATTGTTCGGGGGAAAAAAGAATTCCAATACCTATCCGTTCGGTAAAATATCTCTCTTAATTTATCGTTTCTGTCGGACCTGGAAATATAGTGGGGTCCTAATATGATGTTCTCCGTGTCGCTCTTAAAGATATCTATTCTCAATTTCTCAAGCAATCTAAGCCTAGCGCGCAGCCTCCGAGTCTCTAGCGGCTCCCAGCCTAATTCGTTTAACACCTGTGTAACGCTGTCTGTACGCCCGTAGCAGTTTTTGACGAATCGCGCAGCTTTCCTTTGTATTTTATTAAGTTCCCGAATTAAGTCTCTCTGCACCGGATCCCATATGCTAGCTGAATATTCAAAGTGTGGCCGGACGAGTGAGAAATAGCGCCTCTCGTTTACTGTTTCATCCGAAAATCTTCCCACAATACGCTTGACGAATCCTAGCTTCTTCAGAGCTCTGCCACAAATATTTCTTATATGTGTTCCCCACGATAGGCTCCAATTTATCGTAACTCCTAGATACTTCACCTCATCTGTCGCCTTTACGTTAACACTATCCACAGCATATACATGGGAATAGTTGGACGACCTCCGCAAGAAATTTACTGCCGTGCATTTGCTCAGATTAAGTTCGTGTCCCCACTCTTGGCTCCACACATGAACGTTGTTTAAATGTGAGAAATAAAGGAATCAGGAATAAATGCTCCCATGCGCTCCCATTCACGCGCTTCTTTACGATGATGGTTTAGATTTTTTTACACATCTTCTTCAGGTAGATGATAATCTGCAGATTATATGTAAAACATCGAAACCTAGGTCGTAATAGTCTTTTTTTTAAACTTTTATATGTGGAAAAATGATTTTAACTCTTCAACCATATGATGTTGAAATTCCACTCCATATCTCCTGAATCTTTGGAATTCATAGGATGACTTTGGTTAAGAAATAGTAAATTTCCAGATGAGAGTAAGCAGTTGAGGATATGAAAGGATAATAGTATGAATGGTCGATCAGAGCTTTTTAGAAGACTAGGAAATAATTAAGTTTTGGTCAGATGGATGTCAATGTAACGGATCGAGGGATCGGGTTCGAATATCGGTATTTGATTGAAATAGCGATAACTTCATGGCAAAAAAGTGAATAAAAACTTAATCTACTATACTCCGTCCACCGGATTAGACGTAAAACAGTGAACACTAGGTGACATTTCCTAAGATTAAACGAATGGAAAATGGATTTCTGTCCAACTTTTATGTCTCATTGATCTTATGTCATCAAGCTACCAAACTATTTCGATAGGTTTATAATTAATTAGTTGTTGGTCGCCCCTTGAATTTCCTAACAGAAGCTACTGTGCGATTTATTTTCGTATCATATTTTGAGGGCAATGTAGAGGGTTTAAATAACTCCAAGCGCCACTTGAAAGCTCGACATTTATCATTAAATTAGTTCTTAACATTTTTTTCAGCTTACACATTACAAAATCCAATCTGCCCATGTTTTCGACAACTTGTTTCATTATCGAAGCGGACATCACAGCTAGTGAGAATTATATGCTTAAAAAAGGGAAGGAGGAAGTATTGAGAATTAAAGGGGAGATCAGAGTACTGAGGGCGGAAAGTAAAAAGGAGAACGGGCACGTGAAACAATTTTTGCGTAATTTGGTGCGACTCCTTCCTTCAGACATCGGTCATAGAGTGTATATTAAATAGATGCCGGAAGAACCATGCGTAAAATTACGATTTAGGGAAAGTCAAGAAACGCAACTATATCAGAAAGTGCTTCTCATATTTTCGTCTAAGCAGCGTTAACCTTGGTATTGATCACACTTTTACTCCATCCACGGAAAATAATACACCACCGGCGTCCCTACTGGTGTTGGAGGTGGTGTTTTACTGTTCCTGAGCAAAGCAGCTTGCTTGTTAACTCAAACGTGATAGTAATCTGTATAAATCAAGAAAAACAATTAAATTAGAGCCTGAGGAATTACTAACGTAACCTCGTTTTAAATGCGAAAAGTTTACGCGAAGAACAGCCCGGAGCAAATTAATTATAACAATTCGGTCTCCGTAAAATATATACATCGCATTTTATTAGCCCTCCGTAAATTAATATGTGTGACAAGAGAAAACTCATTCCGTAGGACGAAGAGGAGGGGGGTTTGAAATGGCGATACAGAAGAGACAACCGTGGGGGGATGGGGGTGGGCGGATAAGGGGTAGGAGATAGGGTAACGGGGGGGGTAGGGGAGGAGAAAAATTGGAGGGGTCGGTTGGGGGTAGGGGAGTGAGGATCCGTATCCCAGAGGGTTAGGACGGGATCCTGTTCGTGCTTCTTCCTTCTTACTTATCCCTTCTCTCCGACTTTGTTTCCGGGGCACCGGAGGAAGGTTGGGCCGCCACCTCCACCGCAGTAGGCCCGGAGAATGAGCAAAAGTGGCTCGGGGGCAGGGCCGTCACGTACGTTGCTCCCCCGCAATCCTCCGCCCCCACGCAAATACCCACCCCCCACGCCCACAGAGCCCAACAACCGACCGACCAACCCCCCCTTGGAGAAGGAGGTGGTTCGACGGGGGTGGGGTGAGAAACGAGGCAAGCGAAGAGGAAACCCACACTCCATCCAAACCATCCCCTTTCCATACTTCCCAAGAATGCCGTCCTTTGCGACCGCGCGCGGCGGTCGTTCGCTATGTTTTTGTTTTCGTCGGAAGATGTTTACGAGCGCAAGCCATTCCACGCGCGCGCCTTCCCCCGTTTTGTTTCCATTCCTCGGGCACGAAATAAACAAGATTCCTAAATTCATTAAATTACTTCCAGTAATTTCCTCAAAAGTTATCTGACACATAAACATTTGCATTTTAACTTGCAGTTATCAACAATTTTGGGGTATATGATGTGTAAAGAAATACAATAATTAGTTTGCAAGTTCAGTCTAGTAGAGCCCTTTTAAGTAACAGGGGAGACACCTATAGTAAAATAAATTACAAATTATGTATGTCACATTAATTTTATTTACATTGAATGTATTCTGTGTATACTCTTCAAATACCATCAAGTCTGGTCACTATGATACCCTGATTACAACTGAAGTAAAAGTTGCTAAGTTGCAAGGCTGTAAATTTATATATGCTGGAGTAAAGATTAGTAAAGTAATTGAGAGATATTTACCAAATTTTATTTACTAACGAAAATACGCTCACGGCGACTGAAAAAGGAAAGTCGCAGGACGGGAACAGGACGAGGGTGCAGTACAGAAACCAAGAAATCAATGCGTACTGCATTGCAAAATTTCAAGAAAAAAGTACTTGGTGAATTACTCGAAGAAAATCCGAAATCTTTTTGGTCATATGCGAGAGAGCTTCAGGGAAAATCTTCAACCGTAGATTCGTTATTTGATAAAGATGGCAAACTTGTCACCGATAATATTGACAAAGCTAACACGTTAAATTCCCACTTCGAAAGTGTATACACTACAGACGATACTCCATGTTATTTCGACATTTCATTCACTGAGGAACCGATGAAAGAAATCACTATTCAATGTGATGGGATAACTAAACAGCTACAGTCGATCAAAAATAGTAAATCTCCGGGTCCGGAGGGAATACCCGCGCGTGTCCTCAAGGAATTAGCGCCACAGATCGCACCGTTCTTAGACATAATATTCAAGAAGTCATTGTCTGAAGGAAAGATACCAATAGACTGGAAAATTGCAAACGTTACACCGATATTCAAAAAGGGAAACAGACATGACCCAGGGAACTATCGACCAATTTCATTAACGTCTATTATAGGCAAGATACTCGAACATATCGTCGTTAGCAATATCATGACGTTCCTGGACAGTCGTAACTTCCTTCATGGCTGTCAGCACGGCTTTCGGAAAGGTAGATCATGTGAAACACAGCTCGCGCTCTTTCTTCATGACGTTCTCAAATCTGGTGAATCGAAAACACAAGTGGACGCATTATTCCTAGATTTTAAGAAAGCTTTCGACACGGTACCTCACAACAAACTTTTATACAAATTACAGTCATGCGGCCTAAACGAAACAGTAGTAAACTGGATACGCGACTTTCTGAGTGATCGTAAGCAAAAAGTAGTTCTTGACGGAATTAGCTCTGATGCAGTTAAAGTGACATCAGGTGTCCCACAAGGAAGCGTAATCGGTCCCCTTTTGTTCATTATATACATAAATGATCTATGCTCTCGAATTAGCAGTAAAATACGTTTATTTGCTGACGACGCTGTCATCTATCGCGAAATTAATGATCACTCTGACTTTGAAATTCTATCATCGGATTTAAACAACGTTCATGTGTGGAGCCAAGAGTGGGGACTCGAACTTAATCTGAGCAAATGTGCGGCGGTACATTTCTTGCGGAGGTCGTCCAACTATCCCCGTGTATATGCTGTGGATGGCGTTAAGATAAAGGCGACAGATGAAGTTAAGTATCTGGGAGTTACGATAACCTCAAACCTATCGTGGGGAACACATATAAGAAATATTTGTGGCAGAGCTCTGAAGAAGCTAGGATTCGTCAAGCGTATTGTGGGAAGATTCTCAGATGAAAAAGTAAAAGAGAGGTGCTATTTCGCACTCGTTCGGCCACACCTTGAATATGCAGCAAGCATATGGGATCCGGTGCAGAAAGAATTAATTCGGGAACTTAATAAAATACAAAGGAAAACTGCGCGATTCGTCAAAAACTGCTACGGGCGTACAGAAAGCGTTACGCAGATGTTAAACGAATTAGGCTGGGAGCCGCTAGAGACTCGGAGGCTGCGCGCTAGGCTTAGATTACTTGAGCAATTGAGAATAGATATCTTTCAGAGCGACACGGAGAACATCATATTAGAACCCCACTATATTTCCAGGTCCGACAGAAACGATAAATTAAGAGAGATATTTTGCCGAACGGATAGGTATGGGAATTCGTTTTTCCCCCGAACAATAAGGGACTTTAATAAATGCAAGGCGTGATTTCATAGAGCGTTTCCTTTTTATATGTAAACGGCTGGTGTCCTAACACCCCCCGCCACACGCCTATTGAGGCGGCTTGCGGGGTAGTATGTAGATGTAGATGTACAGCTGACGAAAGGAATGAGTTAGGAGCAGATAGAGCAGTGGTTTCCAACCGGTGTGCCACGGTACGTTATGACGACGGTAAATCAGCAAGGGGTGTCGCGAGATTATTGCGGGAAAAGGAATAATGTTTAGTTTCACCGACGCATGAATTGATTTATCACACGTCCGACAGATGTTGACAGTAATCGAAGAACTTCTTCCAACCTTTCCTCGAGTAGTATTCTATATATTGTGTGAAATGATATCTTGATCAAAGTATCTTAAATCTTCTCACCTCATCATAATCCTGTTCTCCGTTTTTCTCCGGGTTGTCAAGAGTGGAGGAAGGCGCGAGAGTTTTTCCTCAGCGGTGGGTGTGCAGCGGCAGGAGGCCGAACCCTCGGTGACGATTTCGTATTTCTCCTCTGGGGGTGAAGAGATAGATAGATAAATAGATACTTTTTATTTTCGTACATTATATTGTACAATAAATCCTTGAGTAGTTATCTCAGGTAATGAATAAATAAAATACAATAAATAACAGATTACAATTTAGAGTTTTCTTTTTTTTTGTAGACAGAATTTAGGGTTCGCCCTCTATGGTGTTAATTTGTAATCGCAATCGAGTCTTGAATGTTGTAAATGAGGGAGCGTTTCTCACATGAGACGGTAGTGTATTCCATAAGTAAGATGAGCTAATGTGGAAGGAGTCTATGAAGCGTCTCCGTGGAGCAGCGAGGTATCGCCAGGGGTGGGATCTCACCCCTCACAGGTCTGGTGCTGTGATAAACAGAGAAATAACTAGCTAAGTAGTTGGGTAGACCAGTTTTTAGTATTTTATACATGAAGCACGCGGCAAAGTAATGCATACGCTCCTTTACTGTGAACCAACCCAATTCCCGCCTGTAAGGTGTGATGCGCACATCCCGTCTAAGGCCGCGGAGAGGGAAGGCGTGGGGAGGGGCGTGGCCAATTTGGCGTGCACGACGACGTCACGGACGACGAGTTGAATCCACGGTGCGTGTGCCCTTGACTCTGCCTCCCTCCCTCTCCCTCCCTCTCCCCTCCATCCATCGCCTTATCTCTCATTCCGTCCTTCACTCGACGGAGAGCCAAGTTTTTAACTCAATTTCGGGTTCGGTGTTTTGTCCTCCCCTTAATTCTGTTGGCGACGAGTTGCGGAAGGGCAATTTAATTCCAGTCTCGAGGCGAAGCTTTGAAGAAACATCGGATGAAAATTTTTTATTTCAATTAAAGTTCAAAAGTGGTTTCTTATGATGTAAGGAACACTCAACTCGCGAAAGGAGCTCTGTGGAGTATTTAAAGACGGACGAGATCAATTTAGGGACCTTTGTTGAGAGTTCAAACCCGGTCATTCGGAGGTAGGTGTTCCTCGCGTTTCTATAAACGACCAATAATTATTCACTAGTATGTCTCGTCTCCATACAAGTGTCGTCTTTGCATCCACAGTACCATTTTCAGGCCATTTTATTTTATTCAAAGTCGATATTTACAGTATTATTTTAATCTCCTTGGTGTATATGTTTCGTGATATGAAAATTTATTTATAAAAATTCCGCGGCTCACTAAAATGTTTGCAACGTCTCCTTAATCATCAGAATATATGGTTATTTACCATGTGATTGGGAAAACAGTTTTCCCATCAGGTAGATTGGCAGCTACCGTCTTCTTCTCTATTTTCCCTCGTTTTGAGCTACCCATTAATATCTTTGTACCACTCACGGAGCTAACTTTAATTAAGCTTATATCATGGTTAATTTTTATATGCATTTGAATAAGGAAGAATGGTTCTTTAGGGTTAAATATGTGCAATATTTCTTGCAATATACATGAAATTTTAAAAGTTTTGCCAATGAGCTTTTAAGTGCAATGCCATCTTCAGCACCTGTTAGAAATTTTGCTCCACCGTTCAACAATTTTGGCGTAATTGATTTCTTCCCAATATCACTGATTTACTTATTTTAACCAGCCAAAAGATATTATTTATTTAGAAAAGTGGTCTTTTTTATTTTTTATTGCAGACCTATGCATTGTTAGCACCGTATTTAAACCAGTGGAACGGAATAGAACTATCAGACAAACATGAATGACGACCAGGTGAAAAATTATGTAGGAATGAAGCTGATAGCTGAGGATAATGTGACGATGATTAGCAAACCAATTATTGGATTGATTTATTCTGATGATAATGATTAAAATCAGGGAACAATTACAAACAAGTATTTTTTAATTACTACGAATGATCAGTAACGCGAGAAAAAAATGATCTTTTCTCCTCTTTTGGGTGGTATTTTTGCGACATGCCCATATTCATTACAGTTAGTAACTATAAATCTTGCCTTAAAAATGGCGCAATATGCTCATTAAAATCTGATTATTCTTAGAGCCAGTCAATGCTTACTTCGAGCCGTGATCGAAGCAAGTACGTTCGTGGAATTCTGAAGGAAAGCAATTCTCTACCAAGGCTCTTGAAAAAACAGGAATTGGCTCTTAATAAATCTTTTAAATTTTTTTTTATAAATTGAAAAGTCTGTCATCTTTTCAATGAAAATGTTAAAAACTATTTGCTTTGCTCATGTTAGTTTTGCCTTCATTGTTGCTTGACATTTTATTTATTCTCATGGAGTATATTGACATAGCTAAGACCTTAGGCTTAATAATCAGGGGTAAACCTAAAATGAAGACAGTATCATATTGTAGATTATTAAATCGACTTTAAGTTAACAAATACTAAAATAAAAACTCAGTGGAGCATAATTGGCGCAATAGTTTAAAATGAGTTGGAGGTGGTATTGGAAAACTGTAATCAGGAAAAAAAAAGTCTAAGGCTAGAGTTTTATGATAGAAATTATGGAATAAAACACAAATTTCTTTTCTTGAAATCAATCGTTTGGGCCTTTTCCCATGAATTTTCAAAACGGTTGCCCTGAATGCAAATCTGAAGTTTACGAATCGAGCTTTCGTCCGCTGGATACCTCAGTGTTGGCTCGTGAATTTATCGATCGTTTTTCATAATGTCGTCAATTACGGTAAGTGAAGGGAACCAGGATACGAAAAATAAACCATTGCAATCAAGATTTATCTCTTAGTGATCGCTATATTATGATATCCTTCTACTTTCATTTTTTAAATTTCAATTAATTATTTACCTAAAAATGAGAGAAGGGTTTGGCTGAATGATTTTCATTCCGAAAAGGCAAAAGATGAACTCTTATGTCAATTTTGGTGTCATCATCATGCCATTTCAATTAAATTTATTTCAAGCTTAACCTCAAGGTTATTATAATGATTTAAATATTCTCTCCAAGTTCGATCAATTCAAAAGATTATAGTGTGTAAATTATCATTCACGGATTATCGTGTGCAAATTTTGGGAAAATATTAGGCTCAGGATACATTAATTCACTCAGTCACTAATATTATCTATGAGGAGATTTTATGTGATCATGGCCATTGAGTTGTTTTTACAATTCGAGTTTATTCTATAATTCAGTCATGCGAGTGCATATTTTGGAAGTATTTTTCAAGCTATGTGGTAAAAGTTCCTCTACTTGCAAAGGATTTCGCGTATCACACCTCTCTAGTTCCAGAATTTCGCAGCGAAGAAGCCCTTAAGCATTGGAGCCACTTTTGAGCATATGTTTCGGATGAGAAGCCAACCAAGCACCTGCTTCTGCGAATTTTGCGCAACCACTCATACGCTTTAAAGCGCTAAGCTCGGTTTCTCGTTCTCTCGTTTGGGGGCGGGATGAGCGTCGTCGCTTCCTTTATAGACCCTCTCTTATCCCCCTCCTGCTCCGTCTCAACATCCACATGCTCTTCCTCTTCCGTTCCAAATAATAACCACCTCGAAAGGCTATTTATCGTGTCAAATTTTCCATATATTTGCAAAGATAAAGCCCCTTCATCATGTATAAAGGCTACATGCGCCTTCAGCGGAAAAAAGCTATCGCCACGGCAACTGCGAGTTGCATGAAGATAGACGCGGGAAGTCAGCTGATGTAGCCCAAAATTCCTCCGTTTAAGTGACGCCTTCCTGGCCTGCTTTCTCATTCTTTAATACGAATGAGTACGGGTTTTCGAAAGAAGACAGAGATTCTCTTCCTTCGTATTCAAACCTAATGAATACGTGACAATTTATTTATTTATTTTTATTTATCTTCAAGAACCACCGAAAACAGCTCATATTGGCCTTTATATCGAGGTATTAACATATAACAATGGACGAGAACACAAAACCATGCCCTGGAGGTGGAAAATCCTCCCCAGGCGGGATTCGAACCCGCGACCTTTGGGTTAGCAGGCGAGGACGTTACCCCGCCGCGCCGCCACCGAGACCGGCCGACAATGAAACAAAACTCCTCCTTTTCATCCTTTCAATTCGAAATTAAAGACTAAAAATTGAATGACATTTTTTAAATAACCTCAATAACATAATTTGCATACCCTTAGAGTGATACTTTTTTTATATTCCTCGAGGTTAAGGGGTTACACCAAGCAAAAGCCACGCATTTCACCGTGTCTGACGTCACAAAAATCGACTTGCATCGGCCCCACAGGCAATAAATTGCACGGAATTTGCTCGCATCTTCTAGTATATGCATGCTTCAAATAAGTCTTGTGTAGCCAAAGATCCAGTTGCGCGTATTTATGACGTCTTTCTGTGCAATCATCAAATCTGTCTTGTAAACTGTGATTCAGTCGAATTGCATCCAGCGCTTTTGCTGCCCAATATTTTACTATAATAATTGATTTATATGAAATTTCCAATATTTTATATATATGAAATGCTGTTTGGAAATATTTTCTGGTATATTTCAGTGGAGTACAGAGTACGTTCGAGTTCATCATATTATTTCGTCTTTAAACCCATTGCTACCTTTTTATGATGCATGACCTCAAATTCTCGTGGAAAAATGCTGCAAATGAATTCTTGTTGGGATTGCTTACCTGTGGGGCTATTTTGTAATCTCACGTAAGTGAGGATACGTCATAAAATGCGGAAAATTACGTCATTTTTCGTAGTTCAACTCCTCCACCCAGGCGGCGTGACCATCTTCGGCTCTCAAGTGGTGAACTGCCGGTCGACTAATCTCATTCATCTGCTCTTTCGACTCTTGATCCGTATCTTTCGACTGTTGATCCGTTTCATTTGGCTCCGCATTCCATTAGTTCCATCTCACCTGTCGTTTATTACTAGAAATGGAGCCACCATCGGATCTTGGCCGATCGTGAGCCGATCATTAAGAGAGATAAACGGATCTCCCGCCTTCCCGCAAAAGAGTCATTAAAAAGGTGAGATTACAAAATAACCCCACGGGGGGGGGGAGGGGGTTGTGTTAGAACCGTTCAAGATAATTCCGATAGCGTAACTAAGGAGTCACGTGGTACAAACACGAGCTATTCGGGATTTTGAAGTACTTAAAGCATTCGTAAAGACCTCACGCAGCCTTTCCGATCGGGTTTTTTCACCGGAATTTCGTCGATGAAGTCGAATATCTCAATTAGGTTCACAACGGTCAACGTATCAGACGCTCAATTTATCCTTTCGACTGTTTAAAGCAATTTAAAATGTCGAATCTTTCGTTGTTGTGCCACGTGACTCCTTAGATACGTGATCGAAATTACCTCGAGCGGTTCAAACACAGCAGCCTTCCAGTTCACGTACTCCAACGTCTGCCAACGTTTCGTAGAATATGTCGCTTATTGTTATCAGACCTTCTGGTTAAATAACACCTACATCTACGAAGTACCGTGCAAGCCACCACTAGGGTGTGTGGCACGGGGTGATTCCACACCAGGCATGCAGCACTCGTCCCAGCACAAATCAGATCTTCGCACGCTCCCCCGGCCGCTAGGCGCAGACACCAAAAAGCAGTCAGGAGAATACATCTACATCTACATATTACCCCGCAAGCCGCCTCAATAGGCGTGTGGCGGGGGGTGTTAGGACACCAGCCGTTTATATATATAAAGGAAACGCTCTTATGAAATTGCGCCTTGCATTTATTAAAGTCCCTTATTGTTCGGGGGAAAAACGAATTCCCATACCTATCCGTTCGGCAAAATATCTCTCTTAATTTATCGTTTCTGTCGGACCTGGAAATATAGTGGGGTTCGCAGTCCGCAGTGACCGGAAACTGGGCGAGTGGTACGAAAATGAACATGCAGAACAATGCTATAGACACATGTAGTGGTTAATATTACTAATAATGTTAATTTATGAACGCTACGTGATGCTACTTCATGCAGAGAACAAAATAAAATTATGCCGGATAAATCGACCGGTGTGAAGTGTTGGTAATGATGTTGTGTTATTAAGCACAAGTGAAAATTCTCCTCTACGTATTATTCTCCTCCGCCTATTACTTCGACAAACTGATAAAAGACTCATTATTCGAAACTTTGGCAGACATGAAGGACCTGAATTGGTGTGCCAGCCGGCAAGTAAGAATTCAATGACACCTCAGCCTACGATGCGATAATTCGTTGATCGTAGAAGGCGTTCTCGCCATAGCTACACTACTCTGTTTTTCGCCAAGGTCCTCAGATTCAACTTAATAATTCCTGTATGCGAATCTAAATTAGCACTGAGGAGAAAATTGTGGGCTTAACCCATCCTAGAGCCTTTTCTATGTTAAACGACGCTAGTTCCAGTCATTGATCGAATATTCACTACATTCACCAATCAACACACACATCAGATAAACATGAAATTTTGCTGATTCGATAGTTCTGAAGCGAGCTGGCTGACATCACTTAGTTCACCAACATGGACTTTAAATATCGAAATTGAACTACAGAAATTATTCGATTGAATTATTTTTCATTTCTTCGCTTCTCCTAGACACCATTATTGCACACTTGTCTCTCCTACATTCTCCGAACAAACTACGGAGGGAATGATATCGATTATATTTTGTTTTCTACCGGTAACCAAAAGAGCTAGACTGGCTACGAAAGTGAGCTGATTCGGCTACCTTCTAAAGGGCGATATGGGCAATTGCGTTTCCCAAAACCGAACTGAGCCGGTTTAGATCGTCCTAACCTGGCATCGGTAAAAGTTGTGAATATGACTGAATATACTCAACACATGATGAAGTATGTTATCTCCAATAGTAAGTGGAAGAAAAATTGATTTTTCGTGGGAAAAAATGTCATTTGCTGTAAGCACCTGAATTCGAATGGCTTTTGTTTCACACATTCGTACCCGCCTCTCCATGGCAACTGTGTGCGGGGGTAGCGACCACTGGGGCGAGGGAAACACTTAATCGCCAGTGCCGTGGATTTTTTTTCCTTGAGCGAAAGGCTTGCTCAAGAATTACGCAAATACCGGTTTAAAAAAACCAAAAGGTTTTTAACCTGTACTGAGCATTACATCCATGCGCGAGCCGGTGCTGGAATCGAACCCACGGACTTTGGGTTGCTTGGCCGGGTAGTAATTGAGTAATTATTAGATGTGCAATGGTCGAATATTCATGTAGCCAAACTTTTAGCTTATTTTCGTCTCCATTTTTCACAACCATCAGCCCTGTGTAGCTAGATTGACGAAGCAGATGTTCACACAGGAGGAAGAGAGGAAACCATTGTCCTTGAAGGAATACGTAGGGGGAAGGACGTTTTAACTACTAGCAGAAAAAGTGGTCACGGTGTCGTATTGAAGATATTCTTGAGAGATTTTTTTTAATGGCTAGTTAAGTACGGCACCGTGTTAATTGAAAAAAATTAAAGGTTTCAGGAAAACGATTCTTTTTTTATTCATCTTTGGGTCAATTTCAAAGATACAATGGCGACACTGATCACAAAGCTGCATGGAACTAAAGACAAAAAAAAATACCCGTGTGAAAGTGGTACGAACAAAGAACTGGAAAAGTACCGGCCTACCGTTTACATTGTCATTTTCTTGTCGTTGCTTGAGCTTCGAATGGCTTTTGTTATTTATTTTATCGCGTACGCCGGCGTAAAAAGATTTGCATCACACTCCATTCATTTGAAACACAGCAGGGCTTCCGATCCGAGAGAAGAGCAAAGAAGATGAGAAGGTGATGAAAGGGGAAGTATCGCGGTCCAGGAGAGAGGAGAATAATAAAAAAGAAGAAAGCGAACACTCTACTCCCTTTTAGCTTTCCTCGAAGGAAACGATTTTTTTCCCTCTCCTCTGCGTCCGCGGAGCGGTACGTAAAGCCTAATTGAGGTACGCCCCGGAGTCCTTTGTGCCCGAGGTAATAATAGGTCGCATTCAAACGTGAGAACTAAATGTCCGCACCAAAGCTACGGGATTTATCTTGCGAACGTTCCTCTGACCTTCCCTCATCCCCCCCATTTTCCCCTCTTTTTCTCCTTCGACCTACCCTCCCTCTCCTCATTCCCCCCCCCTCTCCTTCTCCACCCCCTCCCTAACCAACCCCCTCCCTTCATCCCATTCATTCTCCCTCCCTCCCCACAACCCCCTCTTCCCCTTCTCTTCGGCTACAGCGCTTTGTATCGCCGCCTTCCCCTTCCCCCCCCCGCCCCCTCTAACCCCTGCGTCGTCTCGGACGGCCATTGTGTCTGTCTCGATTCATTTTCTTCCCTTTTGCCGAAACCTCCATCACTTCCTCTTTACGCCTCCGCCCCTCCTCCACCCTGTACCCTCCACACTCCCCCTCAAACCCCTCCGCCCTTGTTCCCCCTTTTTTATCAGTTTATCCATTGTCTCTCGCTCTCTCTCTCGCTATCCTCTTCATTTAATTGCCTCTCTTCGTACCCTGTCCCTGCTCACACCCTACCCTTCATCTCTTCCCGTCTTCGTTTTAATATTACCGTCTGAAAGCATTTTCGTTATGAAAGGGAAGGTGGACGAGACAGAGGAATGGCGTAATTATGTTGAGCATGAATGGTTAGTTGGCGTAGGCGCCGTCACGGCCTTGGTCTCCTCTTTTGGGTTGCAGAAGTACACGGTTAATTTACTTACTTTCCAACGGTTGATAATTTTTTTAATCTAACGATAAAGCATTACTCAACTATCATTTCCGGTTAACACTCCATGAAAGGGACTAGAGGTGTTTTTTTCCCGGAAAATTTACTTCACGCACGATGGCTCGGTTTTAACTCCCGTCGTCTGTGGAGAGTTTTCGGAAGAATGCTGATCACTTACAGTGCCGTGTATAGAGCACTCCGACAGTAGTAATCCGTTATTCTTAGAGGAGTTAACACGGCGAAGCCGTTCATTTAGAGAAGACTGATGAAGACGTTCAGTGTTTTCCTACCACTCTCCAAGAATTTTCTTCATAACATTTGGAGTGGTACTCTCCGTTCCAATAACCTTCTTCCTATTTTTACAATTCATTTTACTCCTCGTACCACACGCAATAGTTGTCTTATGAACATCCCCAAATTTCGTCTTTCAATATCACAGCGTTCCCTATTCTACCGCATTCCAGAAATGTATAACTCCTTGACTTCGCAATCACCCTCCCTTAACCTCATCTCGTCACCCTCCGCTTCCACATCCTTCATTACAAATCATGTGAGCAGAATATGACCCTTCTACCCTTTTTGCTTATTGCTAAGTCCCCGTCTAAGTTTTATTCTGTTATTTTTTTTATTTCTACTTTTCTGTTATAGTTTTTTAATTTTGTTTAAGCTTCTAATTTATTTGTTTATCAGTCATCTATTTGTAATTAACCCCTTGGCCTTTATGGAGACTTTTTAAAATAAATAAATGGAATTCCACCTATGCCAGTAAACTCAACAATCTGTACTCTTTCAAATGATCAGTCGAGTACCAAATCTTTTCCAAAATTCAGGTCATAAAGCATTCTATCCACATTTTTCAATTAAGGAGTTTTTGTTAGTGTGGTCAACGGTGGAGTTTATAGAATTTGTAAAAATTTCTGCCGAAAATACGGAGACGGTATACGTAGGAATGGCTTTAGACAATAATAGGAGGATGCCATCCATCAAGAATGGCAACGCAAGGACATAAGGGTGAATTGTTTCCGCTGACGTGGAGGTTAGGTGTTGCGAAACTCAAAGACGTTGAGAGGATAATTCAACTTCAACTCCGCAAATAAGACCCGGGCACTTCCCTCCGTGTCCATCGTTTGAGGTATGAAATATGATGATCTCCTCGCCTTCCGACTTGCCGACTAATGGGGGGTGACACCTCTTCAGATGTATGTCCTTCGGGCTGCTGAGCCCGGGGGACCACGTCACAGAGGTGTCCTTCCACGTCAAGCAAGCGTCTGTTTATTTCCATCTCCTTCGAATTATCCCTCTCCCATTTATCCTCCACCAACCCCCGTCTCACCCTATCCATTTGATTTGCCATTGTTGCTCTGTCCCAGCCACCCCCTTACACCTAAACCTCGCAGATCAATCATCCACCTAGCCCAAGCCTCTCATTCTAACACTTGGGCTCCAAACCATCCCACCACCACTCGCCTCTCCGTCCCAAGTGACGCTTCTTCAGCCGTCTTGGCCTACCCGCGTAATCTGCCCTGCCCTCCCCAAACCGCACCTATCCTCACACATCTTTATTTGCTCATTTTGTGTACCAACTCCATGAGACTTGGATGTTACGCGCAATGATATGCGTATTAGAATATGCGTGGATGGATAAACTTAATTTATTCTAAACTGTCTTATCATAGAAAACTCTGACTGGTTTCAGTTCTTGTACTTTGTATTCCGAGGGGCATTGCATTTTTCCTCATGGTAAAATTTTTAATTTACGTATCCTGTCAAACATTATAAAAAGGCGGTAATGGAAAAAAAACGTTGTGGCGAAGAGCAAAAAAGCAGGTGAATATAGGAGATTATTTAGAGGAAGGGGATGAACAACGGGCTAAATATCAAAGGAAATATTGAAGTCGGAAAATTTGTCATGAAGGTGGATCAGGTACTAAAAAACGACAGATAAAAACCATGAAGAATATAAGAATTTTATCCATGTAAGCTTGTGTAAAAAATTCCAAAAGTTCATTCAGAGACGATTTATAGTTCCAGGTTCACATGTAACATATTATTTTATCCCATTAATCCACCTCTAGGATACATAAGAGCAACAGAACAAGTAAGATGCTCTGAAGGACATATTGCTTAATTTATTAACCCCACGTGCGTTTGACAAATGCAACAAGTATTGACATGAAATCTTATCCTCTAAACGTCAAGCTATTATTGTCCCTCCTCTATAACTTTTTGTTTTTTAAATTATCTCTCTTCTCAGGAATTAACCTTACATTACCCGCCATACGTCTTTACGGGGATATTCAGCGTATCACGTACGTGTGGTTCTCGTAGTTCTCTGGTCCTTGAATAAGAATCAACAACTTGGGTCATTTTGTCCCACTGTCGGATTTTAGTTAAATGTGTTCCTCTGTTATAAATGAGGCTGCATCACCACCAACTTAGTCAAAACAATCAGTAAATGCTACCTTTTAATAAGAAGTTATCTTTTCATTGGATGGTAATTAAAAAAAACCTACCAGTCAAATGCTACGGTATTTTTATTGGCTAAACGCAATTTGGCATTAATTTCTGTACTTATGTACTAATAGATTAAATACTAAGGTGACATGTTGCCTCCATTTTGTAATCATTACATTCCCTGGAAGAAATCTTTTATCAAGAACAGTTTTGCGTGCTAATTACAATAAAGTTACGTAGAAAAATACTATATACACCCTTGTTTCACCCGTTCTTAAATTTAAGATTACATTATTTCAAGCTCATTTTGTGATATAAGTTTGGTGGAAAGGAAGTGTTTTGCTATGTATATCAAGTGAAGGACACGTTTTTCGTATGTAGCTTGACTTCCAGCTCACGAAGTATAAGGCCCTGCATTACCTACTGGGTAGCCGAGGGTAATGAGTAAATGAAGCGTAAAAACATTTTAATTTTTATAAAGTGATTTCCATCCCATTTGATTTGTAGACTTTGGTTTTCCTTTTCTCTTTTCTAAGGATTTTTCTACATTAATCCTTAAATAAATTCGGCGTCCATCCCCAAAGCTGGAGGGTATTCGATAAAGGGTA
The DNA here is from genome assembly GCA_963573305.1 of Pyrrhosoma nymphula. Classification (NCBI taxonomy): domain Eukaryota; kingdom Metazoa; phylum Arthropoda; class Insecta; order Odonata; family Coenagrionidae; genus Pyrrhosoma; species Pyrrhosoma nymphula. The sequence continues at coordinate 17,856,931 of OY754330.1, read as the reverse complement.
AAGGGTAAATTCGAGGGTAAAGTATTTATCATTTTCATTTCAAATTTTCTGCGTTTTTAAAGGATTTAAGCCCAACCTAACCAAGGTTGCAGTATGCAGCATGAGAATGTCTAAGGTCATGACGAGCAATAGTGTAGCCTGTTCTTTTATCTTTGATCCACTATAAATGTATACAGTGCATTTGCTGACAAATCTTTGAAATGAAACGAGGTTTTAATTTGGCGAAATCTTTTCTTTAAACTTGCATTAAGATTATGCACAAGTGCATCATGTTATTGCTCAATTTGGTTAAATCACGTATAGCCATGAATGAAATAGATGGCGCTATCATAATAGATACACTATCATGTTGTGCCTTCAGACTCTCAGATTCCATCAACTTTTCAATAAATATCTGTTTTAAAATAATCACTGTGGACCCCAATTTGATGTTGAACCATCCTAAAGATTTTTACATGCTACACGACTCCCATTAGTGCTTCCGAATGTTAGTTCACACCTTAATCCATAGGCAAACACAGTATTTCATAAATCTGAAAATTAGTTACATTCCAACAAGAGATGAATGGTGAGGAGAATGGTTGCACTCTCCAAATATAAATGTGGCAGAAGAGAGGAAGGAACTTTTACCTAAATCACCGTATTTTATGCGCAACCATGTAACGACCACCCATTAGTGCTTCCGAATGTTAGTTCACACCTTAATCCATAGGCAAACACAGTATTTCATAAATCTGAAAATTAGTTACATTCCAACAAGAGATGAATGGTGAGGAGAATGGTTGCACTCTCCAAATATAAATGTGGCAGAAGAGAGGAAGGAACTTTTACCTAAATCACCGTATTTTATGCGCAACCATGTAACGACCACCCTCATTCAGTTTCTCTTCCAATAACCTACAACCCAATGCGATACGGCAACGTTTTGAAACGCGGGGTGGACACTGATGTTTTTTTGTTTGTCCTCGGTGTCAAAATAAGGTACTGTACATCCAACTTGCATGATAGGATTTCCATGCGGTGTAGATGAGATATAAACGCGGTGATGTATACAAATGTCCCGCTCCGCGAAACAGTGATGTAAACGAGATTCGTTGTGCAAATGCTGTGTGTCGCGAATGTAGTGTTTTTTTCCCCCAGACTCGCAACACATCGCTTGATGCCAAAGGTTAGACGTGAGTCTTGAGTTACATCGCCTCGCCTGTGAATGAGAATGCAAATATCTGTGAAGGTGCACCTTGCTGCTTTGTGGTGCACGTGGGAATGGATGTACGTCGCAAGCGGCGTTTATAGGGCCGAAATGTGAATATCGATTGCGCTTCGAGGATGCGGGACTTGAATTCGAGACGGTCGAAGCGATTCTCGATGTTGAATCACGGACTCGTCTCTCCTCTTCCAGCACAGTAGCCGTTTAATATTGAAGCAAACTAGGGCACTCAAGATACTAAAGTAAAAATTACACCTCGCGTACTAAAAATAGACTGCAGAACTGATAGATTTAAATTGTCATTTTTTCCACGTTTAACAAAGGGTCAAAATATTTGCGATGGATCAATCACATGAAACTCCCACCCTTACTAGGTAGAGTAGAATTTTCACTTGTGTTTAATAACATAGCATCATTACTAACCCCTCACCCCGCTTGAAATGTCCGGTATTATTTTGTTCTCTGTATGAATTCGTGTCTCGTAGCATTCATAAATTGAAAGTAATAGTAATATTTACCACTAGATGTCTCTTTAGCAGTGTATTGAATGTTCATTTACGTAGCACTACTTTCCCAGTTTCTGGTTTGACTGCGCACTGTTCTCCTGACCGCTTTTCGCTCTGCACCTAGCGGCCGGGGGAACGTGCGAGGTCCCGATTTGAACTGGGACGAGTGCTGCATACCTGGTGTGGAATTACCCCGTGCCACACACCCTAGAGGTGGCTTGCACGGTATTTTGTAGATGTAGATGTACTTGTCCGCACTTATGAATGAGATTTATGCACGAAGTTTATCGGGCAACATCTCAAATATTGTTTTTCTTTAATTTTATTTTGTTGAAAAGTCGATTTATTCGATATGATTATTAGCTCTCGGTCGACGTCATAGGCGTTATCATCAAGGTTTGTGTAAACGTCTCCTAGAACGTTCAGCCTCTTGAGTCATCACCAGCAGTCAATCAGAATATTTTCTTCCCTGCAACTCTTCTCTCCAAATCGTTTAACCGCTTTATGCCTGCATAAGTTTTAACGTCAGTCACCTCTCAAGTGCATTTTGATAATTATCACAGGCGGAATGGAAATGTTTTAGGATTTATTGAAACTGAACTTTCTCCTCAGGTAACAGATACGGGTGGATCACTTATTCTCAGCCGAGTGAGGATGAGCTTTAAACTGCAAACACTCTGGACGTTAAGTGTGGACGCTGAAACCATGGATTTAAGGTAGTTTGAGCGAGAACTTAATTCACATAAAACTCAATGAATTTAGTCTCATAATAGAGAGAAATTCTCAATTTCATGATATTAATACTATTTCTGGCAAAATATGATCCACTTGATGCACTACTTTTCGAGACATATGCCAAAAAGTAGAAGCTGCTTTTCATGGGATAAGGGGTACGAGTGTGTTTTCCAGTAGATCCAGGGGGCCATCATTAAAAATATGAAATAGTTTTGACGCATCAATCGCGTCAGAAATTAATCTGTGCTTTGTTCGTATCAGTTATTAATACAAATAAGTTCATTACTCTCCGTAATACAATTATGAAAATCGCGAAAAAAAACCTCGGTTGTGATTGCGCTTTCAGCATGCGGCGTAGACAATTCAAGTGAAAGCCATGAATTTTCATATTCATCTAGATCTACAAAGTACCCCGCAGGCCACCTCAGGGGTGTGTGGCAGGGGGTGAGTACTCACCAACATGCATTACACTATATCCTAAAGTTGGTGTAACTACGAATAATTATACATTAGCATAACTCGCGAATGCTTGTCACGAGGCGAAGCCTCACAAGCATGCACTACACTAGAGATATGCTCAAAATGGAGATAAACAGTTTATATATTTTTTATAACAGTTTGAGATCCTGCAATTTGTGTAATTTTGCAACTACACAAATGGACAGAGACTCAAGTCTTGTGTAGAAAAAATGCATGGCGTGCTGTTAGTACTAGGTAACAGATAAGGATTCAAGTATTAGGGAGTACTACTACTACTAAGAGCTACACTACCTATCGACAAACCTAGATAAAAGTATCATTGGCATATGTTATGGTCTCTTATCGTTCGTGGAAAAAATTACACTTTTAATCTGTCTGTTCTTCAGTCTAGTACCCTAATTGTTTTCTCATGATCTGATCTACCGCTGGATGTCGGATTTCGTAAAATATTATCAACGTCGTCAGAGAATAGACCAGTTTGGAACTCACAATACAGATTGAGTCTAAATTTTAATCGTCGGTCTGAAAGCGTTTCCCATCCCAGTTGCTGCAAAAGGTCAGTAGCACTAACGAGATTATCATAACGGCCTATAACGTATCTTGACGATCTTCGCTACACTCTTTCTAACTCAGTTTCCAAGCCTATCTCTTAAGGATCTTAAATACTGGCAGCATATTCCAAGTTGGCTACTAAGAATATCAGTAATATTTAACAAAGTTTTTGCGTCTTTAATATCACTTTATCTTTCACATGCTCCTTACAATGGTTTAGATTTTAAAATATTATTAAAATATTGTATCTATTATGACTGGGGAATAATCTTATCCAGGTAACATGAACTGAACGGAGTCGTTGTATGCTCTACATGCCCATAAATTCTTCCAGTTTTTCTCAGTACTATGCTGCTTAATGTAGCCACGAGATCTGCGGGTACCAGCCGTAGACCTAATTTCACTTTGGACGTGAAGTCTTAGCAATTCGACCACGGGGTATGCGGCTCCAACATCAGGCGTCCCGCGGCGGCGAGCAAAGAGGAGCAATACGGATCTGCCCCGTGCGCTGCGGCCGAGATCTCCCGGCGGACCTCCCGTCCATTCGGGGTCTCTCTGGCCCTGCAATCCTTAAGCCTCACCCTCGCTCCCTCTCCCGGTCTCACCCCATTCATCTTCCGCCCAGAGAATGTCCCTTTGCCGCATGCAGTGAGGGAGAGGGAGAGGGCCGGCAACCCTCCGACACCCTCTCTCCACACTGCGATCCATCTTCATTCAGTCGCCTTTCATGCGCACGCCGACCTACAACCCGCCCTTGTATCCTTGTCGCGAATTTTGTGCATTCTAAAGCTCGCCCCTGGTTACCGGGAGGGGGGGAGAAGGGGGGGTAGAGGGTAGGAAACCATAAGAGGCATTAATCTCACCATTTAGTCCGACTCGGCATAGCATGAGTGCGTAGAAGGTAAGTAGATTGGGGCACTGGCTTACGAAAAATGATTTATCTGGAACATGCACGGCATAAGACAGGCTTTTGTATCGAATTGAGTGAGTTGGTTTCGACCTAAAATCGACTGGAATCAGTTTGATGTGTTCAATTATAGGTTTCCATGATATTGATGCAAATAAATATGATTTTCGGGTTTCCACCTTGTCCTTATGTTTCTGCTCATAATGAATTTTACTTTGACTTGAGAACAACCTCGTGAACACGGGCAAAATTGTTGTTTACAAGAACTACGTGCGTGTTGGGAACCCGAATATGTATTAATGTTCTGTTGAATTGGATGTTTTTTTTGTGGAGCATCCGAGTTCTGGTCCTTCCAAGAGGTGACAGATATTTTCAGAGGAATCCAAAACTCTCTTTCAAATACAGTTATTTGAAAGATACGCAAGCTTGCGACCACATAACAGCTGTCATTAACAGATGCTTAAGGTGGTTAGAGCGAGATAGTTCCCTAGTCATAATGGAGACCATATTATAATTTTATTTTTTTATTTCAGCGTCTGTAAGAAGTACGAAATAAATATGGTAATATTTATGGCGCAAAGATATAGTATTATATGACCAAAATTCTCAGTAATTAAATAAATAAAGCTACATAGGTCTCTAACTTGACTAATATTTTCCCGCCGCACGGCTGAAAACCCTTAAAAACAGCAGGTTTTTTGCGATTCTATAAAGATTACTATGGCGAGTAATAGATTATTTTTGATAAACAGTTGAGAAAATATGCAATCTACACACCGTTAATTTTTCGACAAAATCTAGGTGCTAGAAGTTCCTAATTTGTTTAATATTCTCCCTCTGGAGCGCACAGCCATAATATATCCCATGTAAAAAGGGTTATATTTTTAGGAAAATTGTTAGAAAACTAGTTCGCCAAGAGGTTGATACTTTGATATCACTGGAAAGATGAGTTTTGTCTTTAAAATGAGGCCAAATTCATCAAATTCAAGGTGAAGTGAGTTTTCGCTCAAACTACCCTAAGAAAGACTACATTTCTTTTGGTACCTTACCCATGTATCTTTTATTGCACAACTGACTTCAATTATTGTGCACCAATAAATGCGTTATCAGTTTCTACTGTAGGAAACAAAATAAAGGAGGAGAATAACATTGCGTCAGCATGACCTTACTTATAACGAAATATATGTACGAGTTGACAGATCTACTATCCTTAGAAATCTGCACATCATATACTGAAGAGACTTGGTTTTGGGGTCTTCTTCCGCGTCTATCAATGTTCTTCAATGACAATATTTCGCCGGCGTTCCAGCTGCCTTCTTCAGTTCCGCTGAAGTTTCGGACGGACATACCACAAGCATACAGCGCTTCTCTTGCCTCGCCAACCTGATCATCATCATCATTGGAGCTACAGCCCATGTAGGGCTCTGGCCTCCAGAACAATCTTCTCTATCTTCCGCAACACGCCTCCATCTCCTGACTCCCAGTCTTCTCAAGTCTGTCTCTACATCGTCAAGTCACCGCTTTCGTGGTCTTCCTCTGCTTCTCCTCCCTTCTGGAGTACCATTGAAAACAATTTTGACTGCCCTGCTTTCCTCCATGCGTTGTACACGACCAACCCAACGAAGGCTTCCTTCCTTTATTACTGGTATTAATTCTGGTTCTCCATATATTTCATAGACTTCAGCATTTGTTCTTATTCTCCATATTCCTGCATATATCACGGCACCGTATATTCTTCTGAAAATCTTTCTTTCCCATCTTCTGATTATTTCTTCCTGTGTTACTGTTAGTGTCAATGTTTCAGAGGCATAGAGGACAACAGTTCTTAGCACTGTCTTGTATACGATTATTTTGGTGCTTCTTGAAATATTTCTTGACCTGAAAAAAGGCTGCAGTACATAGTAGCGTTTATTACCCATGAGTAACCTGTCTTGAATTTCAAGGGAAATCTGATTTTTTGCTGTTAGCAAGGATCCCAGATATCTGAAGCTCTCCACTATTTGAAAATGTTTATAGTAAATTTTTATTGTTGGATCTCAAGTTTCTTCTTGATTTCTTTCCATTTTCAAGTATTTAGTTTTATCTTTATTTATATGTAATTCCAAAGTTTCTGATACGGTTTCATTAGAGATAAAAATCTGAAAACCAACCTCATACCTTGAGATATTCCAATTCCTTAGGACGGGCGGTCAGCCTCGCATCAAATAATTACCTTTTTAAGCATTAATCTTTCATCCTTTTGCGGAATATTGTATGTTTGGAAATTATATTTGTCACTGTTACTATTCCTCGTCTTCTCCTGTAGCTGGTGGACGTAATTCCCTGCGATTTCCAATGTCTTCCTGTATTTTTTTACTCTTCACCTGCGCATTCTGAGATAATCAGGACGTGAAGCTTTAAGGTAGCTCTATACGGGGGCTAAAAATCTTGTTTCAGACGTTTTCCCTCTAACCCAGTAACGGTTTTTCCGTGACAGATGGAGGCTTGCAATTTCTGTCTTCTGTAGATGAAGAGTCTTTTATTGATTTTAGTGGAGTAACTTTATCATGAATTTGTTGCGTTTTTTTATAAAAAATAGTACAACTTTGGTTTTTAAGAAATACTTGGGTAATTAGTAAAATCTTCTCGGGTTTGCCACCGGGTAAGGATTTTAAAGGCCAACGTTTCGACGAGTAGTACAACTGCAAGTAGTACAACTACGAGTAGTACTACTACTTAGTACAACTTTGGTAATATTCCGGTGCACGTTGCTAAGGCTAGATTCCGAAATGAGGATTTTCAGCCCACTTAAATCAAAGAATTATCTTTCATATACCCATAAATCAACAACCATTGATATTGTTTTCGTTTTAAGGCTATAGCAACGTTTATCGTTCAAGCCTGCATTGACAACGGAGTAGACCTTTTCCATCCCCACCCAAGGATAATCGTTCTCCATTCCATTTGCGTCAGCGCCGCCTTCACAGTTTCCCGTTGGGCTTCTACCACCACAGTAGGCAACCACAGGCGGCGACCGTTAAATTGATTTGGCTTGGAAGTATAGACCCACCTTAACTTCGGGAAAAATAGAAATTACGTTCCAGCAGGACTTGTGAGCGCGTAGTCTTTCAATTTGAAAGAAAGTTAATACATGCTAGTAAAAGAATGACTCTTCTTTAAGATTAAGTGACAGTTGCTTGTAAATTAAATTTAGTTATACGATTTACTACTTTCCTCATGCTATTGAGTCAAACTTAATGAAGTAAGTCTTACTATTACAAAAATATTTTTTGCAAATTGTTGTTGCTGGAAGCGATGAGTTGAAATTGTAAGACGCAAATTTCTTTTTTAATGTCCATACTGTCGGCGATCGATCTCCATATTTTAATTCAGCTTCCACGAATAGCGACAAGAAACCCAGATTAATATTATGGAGAAAAGTAATTTTTTACGCTAACGTGACGTAGTTACTGGTCATTGCATGACAAATAAGTGACATAAATGTGTGGTGCTCATATAATTATTTAAAATCGCGAATTTCGGGCTTTTGTCGTTCCTGCTACCATAATTCTTTCAAGGAATAATTGAAGGGCATGCACATGGGCAAAATTAGCTTTTAAGTCGTGGTAAAGGAGATGCAATCGTAGTAACTACCTTTACAGAGTTCAACAGAAAAAACGGCTCCGAATGGTACTTCACAATTCAGCACGAAAATAATATTTCCAGAAATTTCAAGCGAGAATCCGGCAGCATCACTGAGGACAATACCCAAACCGTGTGTTCTTCGCAGTTTAAGCTGCAAGAGTCCTCATATCCATGCAATCATATTAATTCTCCTACTAATTTGTTTCAAGCCCCATCCCTACTTTATACGTTATTCAGCCTCTGTGAAATGCTTGATATTTTATTTGAAACTGGAGCCTTAACACGGGAGTGGTCGCTAAGCTGTTTATCATGCGAGCGGTCGCGTGTGAGACTTTTTCTCACACTCATATGTACCATTGATTATCTATCATAGAGCGTTTATTGGCAATTTATTGCACTATATTTAGATATAATTTATTTCTCTAAATGTTCATTTTAAACAATGATTCCTACATATACACAATTACTGATACAATTACGTAATCATTTCAACTTTTACTGGCGAGGATATAGTAGGTTATCTATTAAGGAATTTACCATTCTCAAGAAGAAATATTCATTTATGAGGACACACATTCTCATGACTCGTAAATTTGCATTAAAATATCTGCTCTTAACGAAATGAATCAACTTTGCCCGCATGTTGCGAAAGTGTAACGCAACTGAGTGGTTCAAAAACAATAACTTCAGTGGTCGCGCGATGAGAAAAAGTCTCACACCTTGTAGTCGACGGTATCAGACATCATTACACAGCTGCGGACGGTTCATTTATACTTTATAAGACGGTCGGTCAATAGTTAGAGATAAAAAGTCAGCTAGAAGGAAAGGGAATTTATTCAAACTCATGATTTTAAAGTGAGCACAAGTTTGAATTTGGCGTGAGAGAAAATGTCATAGCGTGAGCAATGGCGGGATAAAAAAAACTGAGATGAGTGCATGAATTCCCCTCAAGCTTTCAACCAGGTCATGTGCTCCTTACTGGCCAGCAGCGTTTACCCACCTACTTCTGGCCAGTGGTCACTACCGCGCACCGTGGATGACTCGTGAGGAATTCACCCGGAGTCCACGTTGATAAATCACCAAGTCTTTCATATGTACGACATTGGAAGGGGAAAAGTTCATTTTTTTTAATCGGTACGCTACCAAGTCTCTCACGTTCATGGAACTACGTATTTAGCCGAAAATGACGCATTGAAATGGAGTGAAAAAAGAAAAAAAGTTTTCGTTTTGAAGTCTGTCACACACTGGGATGGAGCAGGTGCGAGCCGTCATTTCCATCGGATGCAAAGTGCGAGTGTTGAAATTCGGGCGAATGCTCCTCCTCGGGTGCAGCGCTGCGGGAGACAGAATGGTTGGTGCATTTGTCGCGTCAGTGCGTTGGCTTTGTCCTTCCTTTTCTCTCTTTTTTACATGCTTTTTCCGAATTATCTTGTCTCTCCCCTTCCGCCCAGAATGGAGAGCGCGAGGCTTCCGTTGGACTCATCCGAAACTTCAGGGGGCGGGGGAATGCGAATGAATATCATTCTCTTGCAGTAAAGAGTCCCCCTTTGGCTTCACTACAGCCTCACTCCATTTGGAGCATCACGTATGATATGCATGCGTCCATCCTAGCTAGTTGATGTTTGTACGATGTGTTTTCACGTGAAGGGATGCAACTATATGCTTCCCCTAACTTGTCGCCTCTCGCATTACATAATTCATATCTGAATCCAAACTTACACGCATTTTGGCTCTATTACTTACAATTAGAATGGCAATATTCATGAATGTATACATTTCACAAAATTGTCATTCAGTACAAACGCTGTCAGCATAAAAGACATTAGAACTAAATGCTTCCCCTAACTTGCCACCTCTCGAATCACATCTACAACATCTACAACTACAAAATACCCTGCAACCCACGTCAGGGGTGTGTGGCAGGGGGTGAGTAATCATTAAAATGCATTACACTATACCCTAGAGTTAGTGTAACTACGAATAATTATGCATTAGCATAAATCGCTAATGCTCATTCATATCTGTATTCTTACTTACCCAAATTTAGACTATATTACTTACAATTAGAATAGCAATATTCATAAATGTATACATTTCACAAAATTTTTATTCAGTATAACCGCTGTCAGCATAAAAGGCATTACAACTAAATGCTTCCCCTAACTTGCAACCTCTCGCATTACATCATTCATATCTGAATTCTAACTAACCCAAATTTAGGCTCTATTACTTACAATTAGAATGGCAATATTCATGAATGCATAAATTTCACAAATTGGTTATTCAGTACAACCGCTGTCACCACAAAAGGTATTTTTATCAGGTATAATTTCTTTTACGTATATCCACAGATACATGAACATATATTAAGAGTGTGTTAGGGAGGGAAGGAAAAGTTTGGTTGGGATAGTTATAGTACCAATCACCGTGTTAAGAAATTGAGACTTGTTGACCTCCGCGCATCAAATATTTAGCCATGTTCCCAGTCCCATCTTTAACTTTCTCTTCCCCACCCTACCCTTAAGCAATCGCCTACTTATAAATCCATGGACGTACGTAGAAACAATTTTAGCTAATAATGACTTCTATGTGTTTAAACTGAGTGCACAAAATAAAAAAATTTCATAAGTTATACTTTTGTTGGCATTGTCTTTCAGGATGAATCTAGAATATACACACAAGAATCCTGCAGTTTTTCTCGAAATGTCTCCGGGATTTCTTGTGATAGCCTTCAGCTACAAGCACCGCATTTTTCTCTCCTTCGGTAAACAAAGACATAAAATCTTTGGATCTATAAAGGTTGTACTTCGGCAACCTGGTACAAGCAATATTTGTATAGAACATTACTCATGCTGGTAAAACCAATAGCTTTCTATGCGATGACCAGTGTACAGATGGGTAAACAACAACTAAGAAAGTACGAAGCTATCTATAATCAATATTTGACCGAATTCACCATAGAAAAGTCATCTTCGCTCGATAAAAGCACCAAAAGTTTTACGTATATTTAATGTTTGCAATATATTACCCTTTTTCTGGAAACATTTAGGTAAATGTGGCCCTCACGGGAAAATGTCGATGCTTCCCCCGATCATTGGGGCATGAGATTGCATTTCTTTGCATCCGTTGATACGTCTTTTCAAAAGGAAAATGTTTATTTTTTCCAAGTCGTTCCACTAATAATTATTTTAAAAACTGGGTTTTCATTCTATGAATTCCCATTAATTAATTCACAGTCCTGCACTCCGCCGTTACTGACGCACGCGACCGGGATCGCCCGAGCTTGTCACGGGACGAGGAAGAATGCTGGCGCTGCTGCCTCTTGACAGCAGTTGTGACGTCAGACGGGGGCACGCCCCTTTTCAGGCCGTTTTTCCCGGCGTTCAATTTTCGACTACTTTGCAAATTTTTATCTCAAAAACTAAGATTAATTTTAACCTCGGGTTTTCAGCAGTGTAATGCACTTAGCGGCCTCTATTACCACAATTGTTTTCAAAAAATCGAAAAGTACCTCATTTTCATTACTGAGCCGTCTTCTTACTAACAATGCTGGTATATCGCTTGGGGAAGTCGACTCGACTCGAACTCGAAGGCGTCACCCACATATTTGTCAGAGTATCGTTGCTTCCATGTGCAAACGGTAGACATTAAGACGGTTACGACCTTAACCGTCGAAGCACGTTAAATGAAAGTACATACTTCTTGATACTACAAAACATTTGTTGGTAAACTTTTCATCTGAAATGAATTTATCTTGAGATGTTCCATGATTTCAAGCTCCTTTATGTGGAAGGTGAATTTCACAAATGAAAAAGTAACTTGGTTTACTTCCACAGATTTATTTTCCTGGTACGACCTGTTTCGACACAGTGGTGTCATCATTAGGTACAAAGTTTTAAAAATTTCCAAAAGGTATATATACACTTAAGGGACTTGTTGGATGGTAGGAGAGGGGGGTCACCTACCTTCCACCAAGTACATTAAGAGTATATATACCTCTCGGAAATTGTTAAAAATTTTGTACCTGATGATGACACCGCTGTGTCGAAATATGTCGTACCAGGAAAATAAATCTGTGTAAGGAAACCAAGTTACTTTTTCATTTGTGTTATCTTGAGATGTTCACCGCTTCGTAAGTTTCGTTGAAAGACTTCGTTCTGCATTTTAGCACGTGCGGTAAGCGTGTATAGTGTATGCAAGGGCAGGGGCAGATTGATGGCTTTGGGTCCATCGTGCGGCCCGAGTCGGAAAGAAGGGACAAGCTTTCTCCTCCATTCAGATTGAATCTCGCCGGGGTGGCCGAGCGCCCTCCTCCGCCCCGGGCAGATTACCGATGCGAGACCAGAATTCAATTCAATTGCTTCGCTGCCTTTCTCTCTCTCCATCTCCGCCCTTCCATTCTTTTTCCGCGCGGCTCTTCCCTTTCACTGCTACACCCCCTCCCCCCTTACTAACCCCCACAACCCTTCACTCCAGCCTTCAGGGAGTATCCTTTACTCGTGCCTAACGCCTTAAGGAAGTTTGAGCGAGATAGTTCCCTAGTCATAATGGAGACCATATTCAAATTTTATTTTTTTTATTTTAAAACCTGTAGGAAGTATTAAATAAATATTGTAATATTAATGGCGCAAGAGTATAGTTATATATGACAAAAATTCTCAGTAATTAAATAAATATAACCACATAAATCTCTAACTTGACTCATTTTTTCACGCAGTACGGCTGAAAATCCTTCAGAACATCAGGTTTTTTTGTTTTTATGTAAATATTACTTCGACGAGTGATAGATCAAGTTTTACAAATAGTTTAGAAAAAATACATGCAATTTACACACCTTTAGTTTTTTGACGAAATCTAGGTGCTAAAGGTTCCTCATTTTTTTAATATTCTCCCTCTGGAGCGCACAGCCGTGAACAACCTGAATGAACTCTATCACATGAAAAACCGCTTATATTTTTAGGCAAATTGCTCAAAAAGTAGTTCGGCAGGGTTTGATATTTTGGTATCAATGAACATGTGAGTTTTTTCTATAAAACAGTCCAAATTCATCAAATTCTAGGTGAAGTGAGTTTTCTCTCAAACTAACGTAATAAAAAAACGCGTGGGTCTCGATACCTTCGACAGAAGTGAAACAAACTTCATATAAAATCCTCTGTTTTTCAATGAATAAGATTCTTCGTAATTTTTTAATAATTAGTTTGGAAAACGAAATAATAACATATGTTTTTGTATAAGTATTTATTTCAAAGAATTGTTGGAAAAAATATAGTATTAACAACACGAGTTTATTACAATGTTTTACATAAAATATATAAAAAATAATTTTTTCACACATTTTATAAAACTATTATCAATTATTCTTGAGCCTGAATATTAAAATATTGTTATTCTGCTTATCGATGAGATCACACAAAGATATACCATGCTGTTCGAGCCTAGTAATGTTTTACTTTGCACGTCAACAACAATGGTCGCCGAATAAAGCCTCTTCTAGTTGTTGAAGTAGAAAAGGCCAAAATGTCGTACTTATAATTTTGTATAACCTTATTCCTTTTTTGTGACCTCGATTTGTAGAGCTTATAAAAGTTCACTGATGACACACATAATTTAAATTCAAATTATGACACTCAGTTCTGCGTTGTTTGTTAAAATACAAAAGAATAAATATCTTGCACTGCACAGCACCAAGCACAACGGTTGCAATGGAAGCACGAAAGGTTGCGAAGCGGCGGACTCGCGGTATGACGAAGCAAGCAGCGTGAGAGCATGAGAGGTTGCGCGCGCACCCCCGACTGCCGAGTGCGGCCGAAGCCTTCCGAGATCACCAGAAGTGGCGACCGACAAATTTTCGTAACATCGGTTTTACTCCCCATTCTAAAATTCTGTAAACGCAGCTACAAAAGTTTCACTTCAAAAGCTAGGTTAAAAAAAACATAGAAATCAATGTAAACTCTGGTTTTCATGATTTTGTGGTGCAGAATTATTTTTGAAAAATTCAAATATTATTTTTAAATTTTTATTAAATTTGGTTTGTGTTATTCATGGAAATGTTTAGAATTGATTGCGATTTCGTCCCTCGCTCACTCATGTCTTGGGTGTGGTTTAGGATGCCAGACGAGAAAAATGTTGGGCGCCAGTCCAGGCAAAAGGAAAGGAGGGAAGAGTAAGGTATTTACGGGGAATTGGAAAGCAGATTCCGCCTGCACTCGGAATCGGTAGAGTGGGAATTGACGGGATTATTTTTTTTTCTGTAATTCTCTCAGAATAATTGTGCCCCTCAGGCAACAAGTAGATATCATCATCGAAAGTTGTGGAAGGAAAAAAAATAATTAATTGAAGGAAATTTAATGGGTAAGTTTAGAAATAAGAAACGGGTAATTAAAAAAAGGAAAAAAAATCGTCGCCACCTAAGATCGCATTCGCAAAACACGTCCACACACGAGCAACAACCTACGACTCGTAAGGACGTCCAAAGGCGTCAAGGATCCACCAAAAGAAACTCCTACATCCAAGGACAGGCCCCATTTATAAAAAAGCCCCTCAGTTAGAGACCTCAGGCGAGGCCGTAAGTAAGAGACAAAAAAAATGGTAACGAAATGCGATACCACGGTCGTTTCAAACCAAATACGTTACATGATGAGCTGACTTTTATGTTGTCACCATGATTTGCTGGTTTTAAGATTTTTGTGGCATATTCAAGAGTGGAGAATGACATTATGATGTATTCTCAATGTGATCTTCAGATAATTAAATCACAAGAAATAAGCTTTGGCTTTTATCAGTGCTGGGATGATCATTTCAATGACGTTGAAGAGGTGTCGACAGTTTAACCCCCTATTACGTGTATCCCTTCCCCCCATACACCCCCTGTTGGACAAATTGTCTTATTTTCGATTATCTACTGTGCCGTCACGTGCAAATGAACGAATATAAATGGAGTCTAGGTGATTTATATCGCTTTTCAACAAAATGTCCCCTTCTCTGCATTCCTGTATCATTTTTTCCTACCACTGAATAACGGAATACAAAAACTCACGCTAGCGGTAGCGGAAAACGTTTTTGGATTGCCAAGTAATCGTCTAAGTTTTTCAAGGTGAAACCTTCTTCTACCACTTTAAATCATTATAGACTCGTATAGTCTCAAATTTGGAAAAAAAATTAAATAAAAATTATGCGTACGTGTCATCAGTCGCATTAAACTTTTTTTCCTGATGTTTAAGAGATTGTTATCTAAACCTGTACATTCCAATTTGATATCTGTCATTAAAAATTTAGCAAAACATTCTTGCTTGCATATTTTGCGTCTAGTGCTAATATTATAGGTGTACATGCCTCAGTCATGAGTTGTTGAGAATTAATTTGGCATTGACTCCAAAAGTAGATATTCTGAGCTAAAATGTTTAACAGTTTTGCAATGAAGAAATAAATGTTTTCATGTTATATTATTCAGAGTGGCGCTGAAAGTAACATCATAGGCATAAGCAAATCATCAACCGTATTATTAATTTAGTCCTGGAATGTTTCAGTAAATGTTTTTTGGGAGAAGAAGTAGTGCCTAATCCAAGCGTGTCCCTACAGGGCTATAAAACGTCAGCGGGTATATTTGTTACGGCCTCAAGAATGTGACGGAGGCATTTTGAACGAATTATTCACCGAACAATTCATATTGATTAATTACTCCAGTGAAGATTAATTTTAGCTACAGCATGCGAAAAAAAAGTGCTTGTCTATCTCTCCTTTTAAAAGGGCCGGAGTTTTTTCGTTTTACTTCAACATTTATCGACAAATTTGATTAATGCTCGCTGCAGAAGACAAGCCGTCCTTTCGTGTAAACGTACGTATTCAACACGAACTCATTTGTCTTAGCAATAAAATTTGCTCATCGATTTTTTTCAGACATTCTCTATTCGTAACCATCGCTGAGTCCTGCTACCTCTACATGCACTGACAAGTGCCGTCTTTTGTCGAATATATTTTTTTTACCGAATTAACTGCGCACTCATCCGACACGTGGGACACTCCGACAAGTAAATAAAAATAACACTTAACCTACATGTTTCCGTGCGCATGTCGTGTGTCGTTTATAAATGTTTCCAGATGACGGTCGGGACTGTCACTCCTGTGACGTTTGTATCAAGTGCCTGCGGAGAATTTCTATCCGCGCTCCATATATGCACACGATGGCATTCCGTTTATTATTTTTTTTTCTTCGGGAGAGTTGTCCCAGTTTTTTTCCGCTACATGTTTATATGCCCATGCCTTGCCTTCGCCTCGGGAGGTCCTTCAAGGCTCTGAATCGGACGCGAAAGGCTGCGTCGCGGGTGTCACATGGCGTGAATCGAATCGTGGAAGAGTACCTGCCGAGGCATACTCCGTTGATTCCTCCCCCCTCCCCCACCGTCACCGCCTCTCCACTCGGTAGACAGCTTGGAGGCGAGTGCTAAGAATTTCCTCTTCCACTTCCTCAGTCAGACGAAGAGGACGCCTAGAGACGCATAAAGATTTTCGTATCTTAGATCGTAAAATATATTCCTCGACCGCCAAGAGAGTTGGCGAATGCATAATGGCAGGGAGTAAATTAATTTTTGGAGCTCTTGAGAAATCGAGAGAAGATATTTTGGTTAAAAGTTCAGTTGCATTTTCATGTTAATGCAGCGTTAGTAATCTTGAATATTGAATGGAAATTATTCTTGGCTTACCTACTCATTGTTAGCGCCTTCATCGAGGAAGCGCTATCACAGTAAAAAATATGGAGATGAGTTAATTCAGGATGATAAGCCCTACTGGTCTTAAACAATTAATGCACCAAGGGTTTTCACCAAATGAATTGTCATAGCTATTATCTGTTTCCGTCGAAATCCTTGAAAACTAACCTTTGAAACTTGAGCTGTGGGAATTAATTGCCACTTGTAGATATTAGACGAAAATGATGAATAAACTTCTTGCTCAGAATTTTCAACTGTGTTACACAAGCGAGTGTTACTGCCAGAGTGATGATAAAAGTGGAGTTGTCATTACATTAAAGCATTTGGGGTGTCGGTACCACACGGCAGCTTCATTTCCACGAACTTTCTTACCGGGTAGTAAATCTGAACTATCTGCCACATTGGTTGAGGTTTCCGACGTTACTGTAGAAAACCACAGGTGGTACATTGAGTACCACCTTTATGACCGGAAAATACTAATTTCATGAGATTTAGGACCGGTGTGTAAGTAGATAGACTAAGGTAGCCTCAGAGGAGTAAAAACTTTCTTCGGGGGAATACTACCTCGTTACTTTGAATTTAAGCTAATTCCAAAAATATTTAACGTAGCAACCTCAATTAGATTGAGAAAGAAATATTTTCATGGATTGGAAATAATGGAGAGTAAAATTGTAAGATACTGCAAAAAAAGTGCAAATTCTATATTCTATCATTTGAAGAAACCGCATGTTTTGATCTAGTGTCATTAAAACAGAAAACCTACCTGCTTTTACCGTATGCAATGGACCCATTCTTCAGTACATAGAATGGCAGCATACTTATCTCTTGAATGAGTCGTGGGGAAAAAATTGAACGCATTTGAAAGCCACACAGTAAAAACAAGATCTCAGCACGAGAATGTCTTTTACTGTACTTCCACCGGGCATTAACGAAGCACAGAGACCGGCTCCATTTGCATACGAGCCGAGACGTTCCATCCACCAAAGAGCCAATGACCCAATTTCTTTTGATTCCCGAAGCATTGCACGAACATGATTACGCAACGGGAATCCCAGATGCACCAACACTATCACCAAAACACTATTCATGTTGGAGTGCGAGACTTGAAAAGGTTAATTCACCACCGAGGAGGCTTTTAAAGTGGCAGTTTTGTGGGGGGGAGCTGAGGGTGGGAGCGTGGAGTTAGGATGGATGCAAATTGAAAACTTGGCGACGGGACATTAAAAAGTTTCGAACTGGGGGATGGAGAGGGAGATGTGAACGGTGGGGGAGGGAGGAGTTAAGGGGGTGGAGGAGTGGGACTTGTAGGCCAAGAGAAACTGGGAAGGAGGAGAAAGGGGAATGGTAGATGGGTTGGTAGATGAACGGAAGGGCCGACGTTTGAACGAATTCCCATTACACTGCCGGCCCAGGGTGAAACCCGCGCTTCAGGGTATGGGTGGAAGTGGGCGCGGCGATGAGACGGGATGGAAAAAGGGAGTAAGAGTTAGGGGGTGGGGATAGAGAGGGTTTGGGAACAGAGAGGGTTTGGGAACGGTTAAGCGGGGGTTTTTGGTTTTCGTGGGAAAGGGGTGCTTGCGCCTCATGCTCCGGACATTTGAGCTAATTTCCGGGCTGCCCGGAAAAGCCCCGAACGGGTGTGGCAGAGCTATAATTGTGCCGCGTCCAGAAGGGGCTAACCGGGGAGCGGAGCGGGCCCCCTCTCGCCCGGGTCCGGGGCCGGAACTCGTCCCGACGCTCGGAGAGTGTATATCCCTTCCGGCCCTCTTCTCTTCGCGATTCAATTTTGTGATTGAAGTGTGGGACGGAATGTTGATGAAAGAGGAATATTTCGGCAGCAGATACCCACCCTCGCCATTGGCAGGGAGCATTCTTTCTTTTTTTTAAATTTTACCACGCGGCTTGAATTCATTACGTGTATAACTCAATGCGCGTTCCATCCGATTGGATATCTATAGATATGTCTTCGGCAGAGCGGTGCTGCAAGCGGCGAGATCGGAAGAGCTGAAACCGACTTGGGATCGGGGGGTGAGGAAGTATGAATTTGGATTTCCGTACGGAATCACGTGGCAATGGTGGAACAGCCATCATTCGAGACTAAAATATCGATTAAAAAAGAGAATGTGAAACCCAGAGTCGTCGAATTGCTTTTAAACATGATTTCGCTCGTCAAATGAAAAACAGTGCCTTGAATGGGAATCTGCACACGGGCTTTTAACATGCAAAGACAATTCTGGAGGCCAGCTTAATTCCGCTTCAATCTCGTTCCAATCGAGATTACCTCTTGATATCAGGGTAGATGACATTAACAGAAGGGGAACGTGGACCTCAAAAATCCCAAACGAAAATCCAGGCTCCAATTTTCTGTATTCAAAGGCGATTAAATTTTGTCAAAGTGAAACCTAATTTCAAAATTTTTAGCATGACGATTAACTATGTATGTGGTCCTATCAGCTACCATGATTTAAAATCCATATTAATAAGGATAAAATTACGTAAATACCTGATTATTTCATACATTCTTGTCCTTCATCATTAAAAGAATTAAAGTAATATACATTCACCGAATTCAAGAACATTTTTATCTGACTCATCGCTTGGAAAAGCTGTTTGTCTTTCATGCAATACTATTTGTGTGAAGTAAAAAGTTTTCATTCATTATTTGAAATCAGTAAACGAGAAATATACATTTTTATTTTGTTCTCCTTTATACACGTAAACACGAAATAAATCTCTCAGTTCTCCGGGCTCCTTGTCATACCAACCTTCATGAAGAAAACTTTGTGGGAAACGGTGCTAAAAATGAGAAACGGCTGGTATGGGTGAATGCTATTACGAGGTTGGTTACATTCATTTCAAAATAAGGAAAACTGCTTCCACGTGTCTGTTTCCTAGATATATCACGCTGTTTTTCCTAAAGAAATGAAAAAGGTTGCTCGACTTGTTGATCCATGAGTTGAAGAGTCACTTGCTTGGTTATTTTATACCCGGTGCATCACTTGTGCATGCATGTCTTTTGTAGCTATTAAATTAAACACCTTGTTTACATTAGACAGAATAGTAAAATTTGAGAAAACCTATTTTATTAAAGTGCAAATCTTTTCAAGCGCTTGACATAGCATTTATAAGCACTATAGAAGTTGCTTGGGGAGTATAAATGGCATCTTCCGTTTGCACTGTATTTTATGCGTCCGTCTTCTCTTTCTCAACCAGTGAGCTACGCCCAAATTTTATGAATTCCTCCTCGCTGTCCGTGTTTCCATCTTTCTCCTATTTCTTCCAGTCTTACCCAACATTCTCCTCTGCACCTCTGACGTCTGCAGACCATTGCCTATAAATGCGTTCTCTATTGCATCATCCTACTCCTTTTCTCCGGTTACGTTCATTCCTCTTTCTCTCCCATGCCTAGAATTATTTCTCAGGTTTTTTATGGTGATTTACTTTTGTTCTGCAATGACTCATCTCTAATGCTTCGCATCTCCTCTCATATATTTGACCAGAAGGCAGCGGCAGGGGTCACGTAGCGTTGGATTTCACATTTAAGCCTCCATCATAACCTATGCAAAGTTCCTAACATCATAAACTTCCTTCTCCTTGCTTTGCTGGTAAAACTCGATTAACTATGTTCAATATACCCTGTCCGATATTTTCCCTGCATAGCGTTCTACCTTAACTAATTTATATCGTTTGAACTTCCTTTAGCTCATGTCTTTCAGGCATGCATCTGTCCATCTCTCTAACAGTTCAGGCTTTAACTTAGGTGGTGCGAGATGGCCATAGCAGTTGTACTGATTCTCTGTAACTAGTGCGCCTTTTGCCTATTTTAGTTCTAAGTTACATTAAAGCATCTGGAATGGAACGCGCTGGGAAGATCAATCAAGTTGGAGTGGAACGTGGAAGAGGAAAATAAAACTTTCGGATAGAATGGTCTCAGGAAACTCGTCTTCTTTTGCGTCTGTGTCCTGTTGAAAGCCTTGTGTTCTCTCTTGTCCTTCATAGAGAAGGCTCTTACAAAGCTGACTTTAGTATCTCTGAGATGCCGCCCGTAAACATTCACGCGATCACTGATCGCGTTATACTTGTATACTGGAACTAGAAGGATTTTTTTTCATGCATCTTGTAATTTCACGGAAAACAACATTGGAACCCTTTAAAGACTTTGATGGATTTTTGTCATTTTTTCCGAAATAGAAGCGTATTTTGATCTTATAATTTTTAAGAAGCAGGTTTACGCGAGTGTTTTAGTAGTAGTATTTTTGTTTAACGTACTTCGACGGCTAGGGTCATTTCGCAAATGCTGTCTGCCACGTGCAGACAGGGGCAACAGCACTTGGACGAATCGGAGGATCACCCCTCCAAACTCGAGCCGAGCCCAACGATGCTTAACATCGGTGACTGATCAGGAACCGGTGTTTCCATCGTGGCAGGCCATTGCTCGTGAGTGTTTTTTCAGCCCTAATTAATATAAATGAAATTTCCGAAAATTTTTGATTTAAAAATTGCCGTAAATTGCCTAATCAGACATAATTCATACTATTTATATTTAAAAACAGGGCATCCGTCTTTCAACAACTGTTGTTGAATATAATTTAAGAAAGAATGCAAGTCATACTTATTTGAGTACTGGCAATTTTTAAAATTAAAAAGTGGGTGATGTGACATCCTACTATACAGTGGAATGAGATGGCTATATTAATCGAGAATATATTTTTTTATCCTCCCTTTCTCGATATAAAATAATTTGCAAATTTAAGTCATGACTGCTTGAAATCATGACAGTTCATGGAACTCAGGGTTATATGTATATCTTTTCCAAATCTCTCGAAATACCCAACGGCTTGAGACAGCGAATTTTAGAGTAAAGATGAATCTATTCGCACAATAGCTATTGCTCTACTAGAGGATTTAAGCGTCTTAACGATTTATTATGATAATGTAATGTCAAATGAACTTGTTTTAGGAAATTAGTCAGAATGTATGTAGTGGTTTGCAATCATCACATTTTTATACCGTTTATTGATTAAAGTCGTTTAATTAAGGATCGCCATATTGTAACAAAATAAACGTTAAAATTGGATAAGAAACTAGCTGCTCAAAATTGTTTCTATATAATTTCTCAGAATACATATTGTTCCCACTTTCAAGTTATATTCTGTGACAAAAATATTTTTGCTAAACTGCTAGGATATTGTATCATACCGCGATTTTACCATCCTTAATACTTAAGTGCATGGACCAATAACAATTGTTCTCCTAGGCTTAACGTCTATTAGTGAAGGGTTTTTCCAAGAGATGTCTTCAACTGGTTCTGAAAACAACTGTAAATGACTCCCGTGAAATGCAGTTCTTTCAAATTGCTGAGATTCTAGACGTAGTAGGCGAGCTTAAATCTTGGGATCCCCAAGGAAGGGGGCGACACGGCTCTGAACGACGGGACAGCAGTTTGGGCTGAGTTAGTGCGGGAAGGCAGGCGTTGCAGTCACGTTCAATTGCTCTCGAGGGAAGCCAGTTGATGGTGAAGTATTGGAAGTCGTCCCATCGCTTGCCAGTGCGCTGGGTGGATTCGTTCGCAATTGCTAGCGAATCGTTTTTTTTTGCCATTTCTTTTGCCTTGGTGTCTCTGAGTATTTTGTGTGAATTTAAGGTTAACTGTCAGCGTAGGGATAAACACGTGATTCATCGAACCTCCTCGAAGCACATCTTGATTCAGGTGCAGGGATGAACTCCTTCATCTGTCAAATCCCGAGCTGACCTTCGTGCCCAGCTTCCCGAAATGCCGATTGACGGTACACATGAGAATGTGTACCATACAGAGGCTTCGGAAAAATTTTTATTTACTAATAACCTAGTTTATGCTTCCAGGGGTAATTTAGAAGGGTGTGGTCTGTGTAATGCTAGAAACAAACGAATAGGGATATTAATCCTAGAAAAAGAAATCTGGATGTTTGATGGTTTCCATGACGTTTGGGATGCGTAGGATATATAATTTCCTTGTCACTATATTCACTACAATCACACATTTTTCGATAAACCATAGATATGTTCTAGAATCCAGACGGTTTCAACGTAGAAGATATATATAAGATCAGCGGCGCATAAAAAAGATATTTGGTCCAAAATTATTTAATTGAGTAGTAAAAATCCCGTGAACTCATCGCAAGAACAGCAGTATCACGTTTTTCCTATTAACGAAAAAAAACCATTTCACCTTTCGTAATATCAGTCTGAAGACGACGGATCTGTGCTGGTGAAACTGTCGTCAGAGGTAAACGGAGGAACCGACGTAAGCGTAAACTACGATTTTTTTACAAAATTAAATGAAGGGAAAGAGGCCATTGACTAACTCAACGACCTATGCATTAATTTAATAATTACATACCCGAGTGGTGTAAGTGGATGGTGCAAGGTAACTAACGCCGCAAATTCATGGTGCTCTGCCACAATTTAACGATGTTCTTCAATTTGTTTAAAGGCGTCAATTTTCAGTGCTATGTAGTATCGATAATGGATAAACATTAAAGAAGCAATGTATCGTTGAGTGGATAATTTTAAACGATAATTTTTGAAGTTTAATAAACCTTTGCGTTTCATTAATCACGTTGACATTCTTATTACACTCTCACGCTATATATAAAATCTTATCTTAAGCATGTGTAATGCATATCGTTTTCTTTCCATTTCTACTCTTCCGCTGCCATATTTGTCTTTCATTTTTATGTATCTTACTTCTCTATTCTTTTCCAAGCCCAAAAATCCACGGCCCCTAATATATTATTGTAACATGTTTATCCTATTTGTACAGCTGGAAAAATAACTAATTTTGGAGGATATTTCATAAAAATATTAATAAGGTAATTTAATTAGACGTTAAAATTAAGCCATGGGAAGATGAGTTTGCTTGAAAATGGAATATAGTGCGTGTAATGACAATTCTTTACATTCAATATTATCGATTGACTTTTCCATTATGCATGAATTCTATCGTTAACTCAAAATTTCTTATTCCAGCCGGATCAATGCCACACTTGATATTTTATCACTTGAATTCAGAAGCACGAATGCTGGCTTGCGTGTCACCTTTCGCCACATCCAATTATTGTGCATTGAAAAGCGTACTAAATCTCGGTTCGCTAGACGTAGCGTTATTCCACTCCCTTGAGAGTTGAATCGCCCTCGCTGTTCCATTTTATCAACTGATCTCACTTCCCGATATTTCCCGGCTCAGATTTTGCTCTTCGCCTCAGAAATGAGGTCGTCAGCATCCTTCGGCAAGAGAAAACTAGGCCGGCGCACCCTACGAAATGCTGCTACCTGAACGCCACGCTACCTAAAGTAGGTTTACCCTGGCGTCATTCTCATTCGATAGCTCCAAGTTATG
This sequence comes from Pyrrhosoma nymphula, assembly GCA_963573305.1. Classification (NCBI taxonomy): domain Eukaryota; kingdom Metazoa; phylum Arthropoda; class Insecta; order Odonata; family Coenagrionidae; genus Pyrrhosoma; species Pyrrhosoma nymphula. Next base: position 17,832,837 of record OY754330.1, on the reverse strand, counting down.
GCCGGGGTTGCGTTGACAAGCTGACTCGTTCTTTATATTTCACAAACCGAATGATATCTGTTCCTTCCTGGACATCACTCTCATCTTCCAAATGATTTACCTTGTTCTCCTGACTGAAATAGGCACTCTTTTAATATGGTCTCAAATTTTGCAGCGGGCTCAGTCAATAGCTTCAAATTTAGACCAAAATTGATCGCGCCATCAAAGGGTTGAACGCAGTGGTTGGAGTTGTGGGAGAAGCCTCGCCGATTGCCTTGCCTCGCCACTCACAAGGGTAATTTGCCAAAATGTAAAGAGCTTCTATTTCTTTCCGAGGATTTACGTAAAGTTTTGATTTTTATAAAATCGCCCATCGTTACTCGACGTTTTTTTAAATTACCAGGTAGATCGTTGCATCCTGTAACATCATCTCGCATTGGGTGTCCATTGATCAAGTTTTACCTGCATAGAAGTTCATAATTTAAATGCGTAAGTAATTGAGGAAAAATTAACATGATTTATACAATAAAATTTACATTTTTCGCAGATTATTTTAGATATAAAATTCCCAAGCCGGATTAACTGGGCTTAGTGAGGTCATCTTGTGCCGTTTGACTGTGCTCAATCAACAATGCCATCTCCATTTCCGTAAGCAGACATTTGTGAGACACCTAAGAGTCTCCTCAGCATTGTTGAACTAAAGACTTTGAACTTTACTTTTGACCAGAACGATGATATTTAACAGAGTAATTAGTGGCAGAGAACAATGCGTGCATGGTTAGTTTCTTACCAACCAGGTGTGAGGATGAGACCAGATGATTAATGATAATTAGATCATTTTTATTGACATGCCCTCAGTTCACAGATGGATTTTGATTTTATTCTTGCCCTTAGTTATATCCAAATTTCATGCAATTTATTTCCGAATCATCTCGAATATCAGCGCAGTTACTATGCCTGCTGCTGGATTAAAACCAGTGACTTGAGTTTAATGCGAATGACAACAGTCTCGATTTCAGTAGCTTAACCGGAGTGATCAATTGCTCTTCATGTGAATGAAGCTCCGAGCGCTCTTCTCCCAGTCCTTCCTGTCCTATGTGAAAGAGCAAATGGGTTAACTCGGTGTTGGCAGAAATTAAACATCCATGCCCTGAGGGAACTCTCATTAACTTGAATGCAGTGAGCGAGTGAATCGGTATTTCATAGGATGATGAGGATTTATCGCAAGTGCAATTATTTTAAAAATATAGTTAAAAGTTTTTTTGCATTTTTCGCCGGAAGCATGTTTTATCCTCTCCGCCGCATCCATGAAAAAAAGCTTATATTATTACTTACCCCGCAGACAATGAACCTCATAAAATATCCCGTATTTACAAGCGACTGAGGGGAAATTTGGCGGAGATGAAAGTAATCAAAACAATGACCATCCCACTTAGTAAATTAACCGATTAATCCGCGTCGATGCATCCTTATACATCTGGCGTTTATAAATAAAAACACACGCCTGAACCCAGAAAATGGAAAACGTACCTAACGATCCTGCTTGAAACAACAAGGGTAATTAATAAAAGCCTAATATCTGAGGTGTTTAATGCTCCACGGATCTGGGATATAAATTGTTTTTCGTAAGTTTATTGTTGTTCATTCCAAATCCTTTTTTATTATTGAAAATTTTGTTCTGTAATCAGTTCTAATTTTTCAACTAATCTCTTGCATTTATTCTTTCGAGGGAAAAAGGCTGTCCCGGCTGGCATGCTATTTCTATAAACTCTAATATACAACTGGTTCAAATATAATAACCGTAAACTAATAACTTTTGAATAAATTGCACAATTCTTAAGTCCAATGACGATTGCAGTAGGTAGTTAATTATAAAATTCAGAAACATACCACGATTTTGAAATAATCTTGATTCCCTCTTTATTCTACCACTTACAGGTGAAAGGTAATCTTCGGCACTGGAAATACCGCAACAACGTTGACTCAGTGAAAATTACTTATTAACTTTCAAGATCTCACTTGCGGTCATGATAATGATTTGATACCTTGATAATGATTGGTGTGCAGTCGAAATCTTGGTCGGAAATAAACATTTTTAGTGTGGAGTATACTAATATATATTTTTTCGTCATGTTTGCGACTATATTCCACAAAGTTACGCCTTCAAACATTAATAGGATTATCCATTGAAACAGGATGTAGACTTTAAGATTCTTAGGAGGACGGATATGAAATAGTATTCTTCTGATATTTGTTGTTTCGTTTCCTTACAGTTAATGTGTGAAAATGAATTATTTTTTTTACGATTCATCATCCTCCTCTATTTTGAACCATGTGGCACTCTAATCCTCGAGTAATACCGTTTTTTGTTGCGTTTTATTCTTAACTGTGTCAACATTTTGTCACATTATTTGATCAAAGGATATTTTACTGTGATGTTACATTCCAAATTTGAACTTATTATATTTGATTAGACCTTATTATAAGTATTTGACAAAAAATATTATTGAATTTATTACTGAATTGAATTATCAAAATAAAACTGAATAGCGTGGGTCACATATTGATGACCGAAGAAGCCATCACAAATTTCGTTAAGCGTATAATCAGCGACAAGGCACATAATTACATCCCGTTTACAGTAAAATTAACCTGTGAAACTCAACTGCGTTTATTTTAAATGTAAATGAAATAACAACGATGGCATGCGTAAAATTGCTTTTAAATTTTCATAAGAATTTAATGAATCGATTTGTTTTGAGAATTAGGAAGCCTGGGTAGCGCAATTGTCCGCACATTGGCACGGCAAGCCATAGGTCTGTGTTTTGACTCTTGGTTCGGAAGATCTTTGTCTCGTGTAAATTTCAAGTTCATTATTTTTCCAAAATAGCATTTTCCGTTTTACATTGATAAAACTGTCTTGACGGAACTGAGACATGAGCTTCTAATTTTAAAAGTGCGGCAAGTCTATTTTGTTAAAAAAAGAGTCACAGCTGATTTGTATTGGAAATTGAATAAAAATTTCAGTTTCAATCAATTCACAATAATATTAATGTTATTTACACTGTAATTTATAGATATGATTTTGAATTGTTTAAAAACAGAAATTGTAATCCAATTTCTAATGGAAATCACCTGAATTTTTTTTAAACAAAATGGACTTGCCCCACTTTCAAAATCAACAGTTCACATATTGGAGCGAAGACATTTTAGAAGAGATATTTATTTGACCGAGAGAGAGAGAGGACTTTAGTCCATAACGTCGCGACCCTATCGGAGTCGAGGCTTGGAAATGTCGAGTCCTTGCTGAATAATCTCTCTGGGGGGTACGATGGTGGGTGAGTCGTAACAGTGAAAGGAAAATGACTTGCTCGGATTGAAAAACTTACGGCTAGGATCACCGCCAAATCCTGCCCTATCCTTGAATAGCTGAAGCCTGTATCATCCCCCCCCCTGACTCGTCTGGAATTCCGGCAGTTTCTCAATCAAGGGAAGGAGGCGCTTGGAGGGTTGGAATTTGGTTTTGAGTGTCAGACGTCGAGGCAGAGGGTGGATGGTGTTCGGGAGGAGGCTGAGGGGGACGGTGGGGTGGAGTGAGAGGAAATGGATCTGCTACGGGGGGAGGAGGAGGGGTTCGAGGGGGTAGGTGTCTAAATATTCGTTTCGGTGCAGGGGCGGGAGTTATTTGCGAGCGAATTTCGCTCATCTCCAGCGCTCAGAGCGATCAAAACATCAATTTTTAAGGCAAAGCACGGCGACCCTGCTCCCCCTTACGCTACCTCCGCCTCAACACCCCCTCTCATACCCCTTATTCTGGACATTTTGATTGGCGAACCGCCCTGCCCGTTCGCCTTTGAAATTCCGATCCACCCTCCAATCACTGCGCTGGAGGGAAGGTTTTGGGAAAGCCGTCGTGGTGAGTGGACTTAAGGGACGGTCGGCTACCGTGTGTCCACGGAGTCGGTTTGAAGAATGCTAACAAACGCCTGATTCTCCTGAATTTTGAAGTCAACCTCTGATTTCCTTTGAACTTCGAGTGTTGTTAGTGAGTAGAACTCAATTTGTGAATTATTTTGCCGTTGAAGAATACAAACGAGGACGAAAAAATTTGGCCAAGTATTATTAAATTACTTTAAATACTTGAATATCTAATTGTTTTCACTGCCACAATAGTAAATTTGAGCACGTAATATATCTTTTATTAATATTTGGATTTCCATCGTAGTGTTGCTAACCTGTAATGCTGTAGAAACACTGTTTTAGTCTTCTTAATTGATTACCTTTGAAAAAAAATTAAATCAGTTGAGTGATTCTAATGATCGCATTAAATATGCAATTTGGGGAAAATAATGGTTAAATGATGATCAAAAATTTTTATTTGGCTAAAATTATGGTTCCGTATTCAAGCAAAGAAGTGCAATTTGTTTTTACAGTATTAGATCAACCGCTTGCCGCAGGGTAATCGGCGTAGTTACTCGGAACCCACCTCGGATGTATGGCATAAGATGATGTTTATTAGTAACGTAGCCACAACGCTCATTAGTTATAGTTAGGTAATATTTTTAATCTGTAAAAAACTACGAGAATGAATTTATCGGGTGCATTAATAGACTTGCAATTTTTACTATATTTTAGCTTTATTTATTATTATTATTAGCGTATTCTCCCAATAATGGAAGATGTTAAGCAAACAACTCAATCAAGATTTTTTCGGGTTCTTCTTGTTTCTCCAATAGGCTTTCATTCTTTCCGAGTGGGCTTGTTTTCGTTCTTCCGACCACTTCCGTCTATATTGTTTCTCCTTTGGTTGCTCTGATTTAACTTCTCATTTGTTTACTTTGTGTGTGACGGTGTCTCTTTCTAAAATGTCTGTTGCACATATGTTCGCGTTTTTGAGATCCTTTCGAAGTTCTTCTAGCCAAGGTGTTGAATTCTTAAGTGAGGTTACATAATCTAGAATCTTTTTTGTCAATCGATTATCTGGTAGTCTACTGAGATGATCAAAGAATCTCATTCGTCTTTTCTTTCTGTCACATTCAATGTTTGAAAAATTTTCTGTTGTTTTGATTGATTGTAGCCTGTCACCGTCTTGTGTATATCATGCCCCTAGGATTTTTCTGATTATCTTCCTCTCTTGTTTTTTGATTTCTTCCAGTTCTTGTTTTCTGTAAAGCGTCAGTGTTTCGCTTGCGTAAAAGACTGCTAGTTTTATGACAGTGTTGTAATGCCGAATTTTTGTTTGTCTTGACATGGATTTTTTGTTGTACATGTTTTGAACTTTTGAGCATTATTTATTAGTTTTGTAAATTCTTTAGGAGATTACCATGTACATTTCAATTGATAATGTTGCTTATTTAAAATAAAATCTTAAAATCAATTGAGGCACGAGTTAATAATAGAACTATCTAGTTCTTTTACACGTAGGCAGATTTGGCATTGTAAGTGCCATAAAAAAGCTGTTAGTGCTCTGTTTTTAGCTTGCACGTAACGCCGTTGTAATGATGCCTTTCAGAGTGGTCGTCATTTATTCACGGTGCTTGAGATTCTACTGTAAACTGAAACTGTCTATATATCACTATTGGAGGTGACCTCCGAAAGTGATATATGGACGTTTAAATGTACGCTTTAAGTCACCTCGGATAGTGATATGTCATAATGCACGTTTTATTTTGCTTCATTTCTCAAAGCAGCATCCTATTCTTCATTGAAAATAATTTTCGTTATCCATTTTCACTTTAAGTCCCAAGCAAGGCATTGCCGGCTGAGCAATATTTCCTCAATGTAAGCGTAAACTAATAGTTAATTTGGACTGCCCACAGGAAGTGCTTTGAAAGTTAAATTGTAATTACTGTAGCTGTTGAGAAAGTAATAAAAATACTCTCCGCTCGTTCATTTTGTTCTGAACGTAATATGAAGAGGACTCGTGCACTAAATAACAGCCCAAAGAGCGGAAGTACTACGAAAACACTGATCTCAATCGTAAATATTTCACTTGTTATTTCATGTGGAGATAGTCTTTGCTTGTTATGGGTTCGCGAAACAATTAAAAATGGCCAACGGTTCAAATGTCTCAAAACTAACTGGCGAAAATTCATTTACGCCAGGGGCTTGAAACCTCATATCTCTAATGCCGAGGCACGTTGTAATTCACTTTGTCGCCGAATTTCTGATGCTGATCGAGTCGTCGTGCAATCCTTTTGTTTCTATAATTCACTAAAAATAGGAATTGTGGATTCTGTGTGATGGGTTTGGCTTTCTAAAGCATTGCAATCTACGAAAGGATGTCCTGATTTGCCCCCCTTCATGCACTTCTATCCCTAATCCATCATTCAGGGATTCGAATCAATAGAACCGCGTGTGTCCGTCTAACTCGGGCAAATGCAACCCGCTCTTCTCTCGCGAAGCTCCACACACAACGTTATAAGTATTCCCCACTCTTCTGCGGCGACGGTTTTTGCGCGATGAAAGCCTCGATTTCCGATGGTTTCCGCACTTAACGACCGCGAGTGCTCCCTGTCTCACGCGAGAGAATAGGATCAGAATGTGTTTGTGCATCCGCTCTGAACAAATACAGGCGGACCATGCAAACAAAACTCGATGAAGTGACACCGATGAGGAATACCGTCTGTTGAGAGACGTTAGGCTAGAGTGGATATTTGTTAGTGGTGAATCCATAGAAGAGCCGATTTTAATTTTAACGCCATGTTACTTCCGAGCCTACCGAGGTCCTCTATCCTTTTATTTTTTTTAAAGCTTTAATGTCCATATTTTTATCGATCATGCGGGATCGTTGGACGGGAGAGAATGAATACAAGCCATGCACATTGTTAATCAATGTAATGAGCTCAGGAAAATGGAAAGTGAAGTAGCATATTCATTTCGCCAAAAAGTTGTTACACAAGTTTTTCCAAAGATGGTTTTCCTTTTTTTTACGAAAAATTAAAGAATAAAATTGTGAGAAATACAAGAGAGGTAGAGCTGTAGTATAAATAAAGTTCTGCTTAGCTTTAAAATTGCATCGACTGTTTGCAGTAATGTATTCCCTTTAAAAGTAAAGCGCGAAGCGCGCATGTGAGTTTTGGAGGCGAAAAAATAATGAAGTGTTTTAAAACAAGTCATTTTTTTTGCTTCCTTAGGTCTTTTAAAGAACTTGTTATCGATTACAGTACCCCCGCTAATATATTTTACTTATTGCCTTCAGTAATGACGGTGCGTTCTCGAAACCACGTCCAACCAATACATTTAAGGATAAGCAAGTGTGAGGGAAGCATTGTCATGAAGATGCGAAGTGCCTCGGAACTCTATTTGCGTGGCAACCTTCGCCCCAAAACCCCCTCTTCCCCCCTGACCCTCCCGCGCATCCCCCAATATCCCCCAACAACCCTCTTCCTCCACTCCCCCTCCCTACCTTCCAGACACACACTCTGGTTCTTAATGACTTTGAACCGTCGGCGGTGGTGCTGGCTGCTTCCTCTCTCGAAGAACTCACAATGCGTTCGTTGCCACTGCCAACCATCTCCTCTCCCCCCCCACGTGATGAGATGCAAATTCTCTGGAAATAGAATGTCAGAGAGAGAGAGAGAGGAACGGAGAAGGGAGGAGGGAAAGACGCCAAGGAGGAAGAGACCAAGTAGGAGAGAGAGGGAGAGAAATAGTGTTGATGAATAATAATAATCTACATTTAAATCTACGAAATACCCTGCAAGCCGCCACAGGGGTTTGTGGTAGGGGGTGAGTATTCACCAACATGCATTACACTATACCCTAAAGTTAGTGTAACTACGACTAATTATGCATTAGTGTAAATCGCTAATGCTTGTCACGAGGCGAAGCCTCACAAGCATGCACTACTACACTACAGATATTATCACAACGGAGAGGGACCGTTAATATATATGTATTTTGCAACTACACAAATGGACAGAGACTCAAGATTTATGTAGAAAACATGCACGGTGTATTGTAAGTACTAGGTAACAGAAAAGGATTCAAGTATTACGTAGTACTACTACTACTAAGAGCTACACTACCTGACGACTAACCTAGATAAAAGTCTCATTGACAGCTGTTATGGTCCCTTATCGTTCGTGGGAAAATTAAATTTTAAATCTGTCCGTTATAATAAAAGATAATAAGAGCTACTATGTCCGTTAAAGATAATAAGAGCTACAAACTAATAAGTATCATGCATGGCAATATCCACTGATGAATTTGCTAGTTCAACCCCAGTTAATCCTCCTACTGTAAATAGAAACACAAATCAAAAGTATTTATAATAGTGATGGTCTGCAATTTAATTGAGAACCATGTCAAGTGGCTAGTCAACTGAAAATTTTAATACCGTTTGGTACAGCAATGGAGGTAAATATGCACGAGTGTCTTCATCTATTCCTACAGTAAATAATTGATGAGCCCGTTACATAGCTTTATTTATCTTAAGCACATGAAAGTATGATATGCCGTAATTTATATATTTTATATACAGAACATTATAATGAAATTATAAATACAGGCTGGACAAATCACGTTTAAAATACCTACTCATTCATTGTATGCAGAGGTCTGTCAAGTAGCCATTTCTCCATAACCGCTCTATTTTTTTTAAATATTGGGATGATAAGCAGAGCTGGGTAGCATTTTGAAAAAAATAGTACTAGATGTTAACATTCTTTGAGATTTAGCCAGTCTGCAGCGAGTTTCACCTATAAAGTTTTTATTTATTGTTTCATAATTGTGAATATTTGTTCTTATTTCATATTATTTCCAATCTCTCTAAAAATAAGACCCCCATTTCATTTGACTATTTCATTAATTCTGAGCCTCTTCATTTATATTTTGTTCGCCTCTTAATTTATGTTTTGGCTGTGAAGGATTTACAGGTGTCTTACGTTGATTGTCCTGAATTGCGTTCCTCCATTAATTTCAGAATCCCTTGTCGATCCACACGTACGCATTCCATACTCCATATGCCCATCCCCAGACTATCCCTTGTCAAGCGCTCACTTCACTACCGCCTCTCCTCCCTACTGAATACTTTGCCTGACAATATTGATCCGTTTTTTCTCTCCTGAAACTCATTTATCAATCTCGCCATGTCCCATTTTCACATGAAAAAATAATACCTATCCCATCTATCTCCCTTTCTAACTACGTTTAACTTGTATTTTTGATCATTATCACCGTGTACCCTTGGTTTTTATTGATTGCTTTTGTCTTTATTTAATGTTCATTACTGCGTCACTGTAAATGGGCAGAAATGCTGTATGTGAGCAATTAAATAAATAAATATACTTCTAATTTAAGTTTTCTTTGGTGGAGTCTTTGAGTGGTGGTGAGAGCGGACTCCTGTCTTTCTCTTTACTCTTCATCTCTCTCTTCCCATTCTCGGCTGGTATTTCTCCTCTTCTTCTCCTGCTATCGTGTCTCTCCTTCCCTCTCCTGTCTGCTTCTTCCTTCCCTCTTGCGAGGGGAGTTCTCGCTGCCGAGGGAAGCGCGCGTTCGGTGAGGAAGGGTCGAATTCCGAGTCGTAGAGGAAGGAGCACGTTCCCCTCTGCAGTCTCCGCGCACTAATTGGCGTTTTCCCTCCTCCGGAGAGCCGGCGACGGCGAGGGGAGAGAGTATAGTAATGCAGGAAGCAGAGCTGGCAGGGGTCGCACAGGGTTCTCTCCTATCCCCTCTACTATGTGCTGAAGTTGTATCTTGTACCTATTTCGAAACTATTTTACGTTTAATATGCAATGATGGGAAAAAATATTACCTACTGAAGAAATTCAATCGGGCTCAATAACAAATACACTGGACAATTTGAAAATAAATACAATCATAATACACTTTGAAAAAGTAATCAGTAGAATTAAAAGTACAATTACAGTTACTTGAGTTAATTATATATTACACAATCCCTTATTTTCTCAAACAGTGAGTGCTAACTATCAATTCAACAATTTTACCACTCTTTAACCTGCCATTAGTCGCGCAATGAGATTTTATCTCACACCAAATTTAAACTTGTACTCACTTTATAACCGTGAGTTACAATAAGTTTCCTGCCATTCTAGCATTTTATTTCTTCCTATTGACCGACCGTCTCAAAAAGTATAAATGAAGCGTCCGCAGCTGTGTAATGATATGTCTGATACCGTCGGCTACAAGGTGTGAGACTTTTCCTCATCGCGCGACCACTGAAGTTATTGTTTTTGTACCACTCAGTTGCGTTACACTTTCGCAACATGCGGGCAAAGTTGATTCATTTCGTGGAGAGCAGATATTTTAATGCAAATTAATGAGTTATAAGAATGTATGTCCTCATAAATAAATATTTCTTCATGCGGATGGTAATTTTCTTCATTTATTCCCAATGATATCATCGCCAGTAAAATTAGCAATGATTACGTAATCGTATCAGTAATTGTGTATATGTGGTAATCATTGATTAAAATGAACATTTAGAGAAATAAATTATTTCTAAATATAATGTAATATATATTGCCAATGAACGGTCTATGATAGATAAACAATAATACATCTGAGTGTGAGATAAAGTCTCACACGCGACCACTCTCGTGATAGGTAGCTTAGCGACCACTCCCGGGTTAATAAAAGTCATCATGTTGCTTGCATACTTAAGTTCTACCAAAATGTCTCGAAATCTCGACTTCTCGATAACTCGAAATAATTCTATAGGTATGGGAAGGGAAAAGGCCTTTCTTCCACAACGGTTTCCATTGCTGTCTTGATTAGATTCTTCTCTTCGAATGGATTACCAGCTTCTTCTCTTCACTACGTCCGTCGATTATATGAGAAAAGAATCACGTATAAGTTGGAGACGCAGAAACTTACATCGCGTAACCCACGCCTCATGGCTACATTGTACCATTTAAATTATACCCATTTTAACGTATTGTCTGACCCTTCTCAAGTTCTCGGAAGCAACTCCACTCTTAGTAGATGAGGAGTCACCCCTCCGTTGGAAGAGAGAACCGGGACTCAGCTCAGGATACACAATGTAGTTAAAACTACTTCTCGATGCGTTCAATGTACGAGTTATTCAAATTTGCATCTACGGTTACTCATATGTAACGATTACTCAAACGTGCTTTGAAGTAGATTACGAGTAGAAATCTCTTTTTGAAAAATGTATCGATTAGAAGTAAAAATTACCAAAAGTTTAATCGTTACAAGTAATTCGATTAATTTTACTTCGTTTCATCAGATTAGTGTTAATACGTATATTTTCTTGTAATACCAATTACATATTCTTTTATATCTCATTATAATTCAGTGTTTCTCGTTCATTATGTTTTTCACTTACCCAGCAGATGGAATTTTCTGTCTTAATATATACAGGCATGTTAGTTTGAGTTACTCATCTACGTCGTGCACAATGTTTTTGTACTAATCATTTGTGGTCATTATTCTTGCATGTTTGCCTAGTATGGCGACGGTGATGTTAGCATACCAAGTAAAGATTCTCTTTTTGTTTTTTTTTACTTTTTCTTTGTTAAGTTTTCCTGTACAAAAGATGAAATTTAATCTCATTTTAATATAGTAATGTCCATTCTCAAGTCTTATGCTAGGTGTGTGTGTATATATATATATTAATCCTTAGAAAATCACTCGGGTGATAAATATATAATATGCCAAGAGGGTGGCCGATAAAAATATAGAGACAGAAAAAAAGGACACTCACAAATTTAAACTTCCGATATTTCGGTGAAGACTAGCTCCACCTTTCTCTAGGGTAAGAGTAGGAAAGGTTTATATTATATATATTATATATATTATATATATATATATATATATATATATATATATATATATATAATATATATTATATATATATAATACATGTATAGACTGAAGGCCTTTTGGTCTGCGACTATAAACGTTTATTATTATTCTCTACCTCCTACCAACTTCTATTCTGTCGACACCCGAGCTCATTCCTCATTTTACCTCCGTCATGCAACGCCCCCTCCCCCCCTTTTCCCACTATCTTCCCGACCCCAACATTTCTCTCACCACCACCTCCAAACGCATTCCAATCCTCGTCCCATCCCCCTGTCCCCCCCCCCCTGCCCAACACAGCTATGCCCCACTCACACCCAAGGCGTCCCTATAACCATGTCATTGCTACCGCTTTTTGTTTATTCGTTTTCCTTGCTGCCGCGGAATTGTTGTCGTTTTTTCCCCCATATTTTTTTTGTCCAGGAGGGAGTGGAGTTTTCCAACGTCCGTGTCACAGCTTATATATATATATTTTTTTTATTTGGCTTCCAACCCTTCTCTCTCTCTCTTTCGCTCAGTGAGAAGCCAAACAATAACGGGATCCGTATTATTTTACTTTTTTCCCCCTTCCGGAGGGAAAATAACACACACACACAAACACAAGAAGGGTTGGATGTGGCGGGTGGTGGGGGGGTCGTGTTTGTATGCACCCGGACGACCATTCTCCTGCCCCCTTTCCCCGCTCTCCGCTTCGAGGGATCCGGCGGCTTACCCACAGCAAACACGGGCGTGCCATTGGGGAAGAGGGGAATGTGCCCGCGACAAGCCATTTCCTACTTCGTTTACTTTAAAGCGTTGGAAGGCGGGCACCTATCACTCACTCAGTGATTGTGGCTGTGGGGCTTGACTTCCGATCTTGACTCTTCCCCCCCATACGATCGTCCACCTAATTTCATCAGAAGGTGTGGCGGATAAACTTGTCCGAATTCACATACCAGTAGCTGCCTCCAATTCAAAGAGCTATTGAATTTAGCTGATTTATCTTTGTTGATGTATTCCTTGGTTCTATTTGATTCGGATGAGCATTCGTCATAGCTGGAAACCCGATTTATTTTCATCATTTTGGTCGAGTTTTGTTTTCGGGATTGATGTCCGTATTTGTGAATATAATGGACCCAGTTTTAGGACTTACTTGATGTTTGAGAAACTTTAAGTTGACACAACGTCAGATTTTTGTTGTTGTTATGGACATTTCTGGTTATTTAAAGGCAAACAGACTATGATTATTGAACAGGAGCTTGTACACGGTTTTTTAGATGCTGACGAAAGCGTAAACTAGGGAGTAAAAGTAATGTCCTTCAGTTAAAATTTGGTTCACATCTGTTTTCGTACGTTTTCACATTTTACTCTTGATATTTTTCCCTCGTTTCTCTGTTGGCATTCCCTGACAACCCTTGAATCAATGTACCGGAGTTCTCTCCCTACCATGGGGACTAACTAAAGTATGGCGTCAGTTTTTCAGCCACGTCTTTTCAATTAAAATTAAACCTTGAGATCAAATAAAAGACAATATAATAAGCTTTAGGTGATCCCTTAAGGTATTTGCCTAAAAATAGGAGCAATATTGAGTTTATAAATTTGAACACAAACTTTTGAATCTATAAATTATCATTATTCTAATTTATGTGGAAAATAGCCAAAACTTTACTTATTTGAGAAAAGGTTTCATTTTTTCAATTCTTTATTATGGTAATTAGAAATAGGTTCCGTACCTCGGGTCCCAAATAGACAAAACATCGTTTAAACAGTACAGTGTTAGGCCTTGGTAAAACTTAAAAATAATTACTGCATAGGAAATAGCAATGTGATTTATCAATAACTTTGGGTCTATTTCCACCACAGAGGTATAACAATCTTCAGAGCTCGTAGATATAGGTACATATGTCTTAGAGGTAATATTCTCGGGTCAAAGAATATGGGAAAAGAAGGGTCATGCAAATGTTTTCCTGTAATAATTGTAACAATTCCTTTGAAAGTGATTTCTGCACTTCTAATAGAATGTTTTACTGCATAATCAAATGGATTTTTACCTCATAATTTTGGATAATATTCAAATTAAAGGATCATGTTCCATAAAAATCACTTTAAAGCTGGAGATTAGAGAAACTAGTGCAATAAAGTTATAACGTTGGAATGGAGGTAAAATATCAAGATTTTTGCTATGTATATTCGCAGCATTGAATATTATGAAAAATGCAACATTTTATGCTTCAAAACTGTTTCTTTCTCCGGGTTTTGCTGATTTATAGTTGATGCCAGGATTTTAGTGAATGAAATACATCGGCGTACAAGTCTAAAAGTATTAAAAAGGTTAATTTCGCGGTGAGAGCGCTGTCATCAAAGAGGTTAATGTGGCGGTTGGAACTTCTCGAAGTGATGTGTTGGGAATGGAGATGTCTCGTACTTAGAAATGAGACTTTCTACATAGAGTGAATACTTCGGCGGCTTGCAATACCTACTTACAAGACGCCACCGTTGGGAGACGATGTTTAACGTCGTTGTCACTGGAGTGGTGTCGCGTCGGTGGGAAGGAAATAATAATACATCAAGAGGGCAATGAACTTCCACGTGAGGTTTGATAAAAGAGAAAGAAAACCACTTATAAAGAGTGCAAGAGTGGTATTTGGAAGCTCTTTCAAAGCTGCACGCAAGAATTTCAATACTCAATCAATTGATTGGGAATATCGACGGACAAAAAAAGTATTTTTGTCTTCAGAAAAGATTCATTTTCGATGGAATCGATTCAATTCTTAGTCTGAGGAAGCAAATGTTACTCCTCGGGAACTTTGAGGTGTATTATTCTCATTGAAATTCAAATTGCGTTGCTGCGAAAAGCTTTCGTGAATATCCAACAATCTCCTGCCTTCTTTCTTTGGGGAGTGTCCGGACGACTTACATGCGTTCACTGTGGAGTTCATCAAGGTATATTAGGGGAAGAGATCTCTTTAGGAAGTCTTTAAGCAACACATTATTCTCTTACATCTCCTTCACAATCAAGATAGTTAATTTTAAATGTTGCTATTGATAGCTTTTCTTAAAAAGTGCAGGAGTATTTTATCCGAAAAATTTCGCAGCTTGGGTTTATTTAGAGCCATAAACCGTGCCAGTAATTTGCAACAATCTAGATGCCAGTTTAGTTTCGTGTATATAACTGCATGTTGTAACTAATGAATATTTGATGTAATTTTTCAGATGATTTGTTGAGATCAATAAACATTATACCAAACTTCAATTACCATTGAGTCCTTATAATCAAGGGGTGTATTAGTGTAGGAAACGTTTAGCTTGTAAAAAGATTATATCCATGGGAAAACGGACACTGATTTTTCATTTAAGTTTTCTTATTTTTAACCCAAAAATTTACATATTCACGTTCTAAACAGAACATTTTAAAAATATTGGCACAATTTTATTACTAATGCGTCGTTATCAGACAAGGTGACACAGGAAGGCTTATGGTTGGGTATTTGTACAAATTCGCTTGCGTTATATTTTCTGATTTAAGCAGTACTAGGCAAGATTAATTTTTTCCCATTTACCTATCTCAGATATTTTACTCGTCACTTGCGTGACATGTAAGTAACATCATATATAATATTCTCACAGCAATTGGAATTTTATTTTCTATATGTGACAAATATGAGACTCATAAATGTTAACAACTTGCCACTGTTATTTCATAAATTTAAAGTTCCTGATCCCCTCTTCAAAATTTAAATATTCGCGTTTGTAGTAAACATGTCTCTCTTTTGCCCTTTCGCTCGGTTGAGTTAGTCAAGTCTCTTCTAACGGGGTTTGCGTTGACACAGAGCGGCTGCGTGTCCGTTGCCAAGCCGTTGAGCCGCATTAAAAGGGACCTTTCCATTTCGCATTTTCCGCATCGCTTATTCTTTGGCGTGTTGCTTCCGCAGACAAATTCAACTGCGGTGTAATACGTATGCCTATCCGTTATGTGGCTTCAGTGTCACTTTGCCAAATAGTACCACGTGTGTACCGCATCCTCAGTTAATTCAAAGAGCGGAGTGGTTCCTTACTCTAGGGTTGGATAAATACCGTCGTTTGGTTTATCAGTTTTGCCTAAAATTTCGCGATAGAGGCTTAAGCTCTGCTTCATATATTTCACGTGGCTGTCTACTAGCTCTGGTCATCTCGTTTTCCAGTAAAGGTAGTCTGAGCGAGATATCTCCCTAGTCATAATGGAGACCATATTGTAATTTTATTTTTTCATTTCAGTGTCTGGGCGAGTTGGGAAGTAAATATTGTCATATTAATGGCGTAAATATATAGTTATATATGTATGACCAAAATTCTCAGTAATTACATAAATAAAGCTACATAAGTCTCTAACTTGACACATTTTTTCACGCTGAACGGCTAAAAAGCTTTCAACACAGCAGCTTTTTTTGTAATTTTGTAAAAATTACTGCGGTGAGTAATGGATTAATTTTTATAAATTTTTGAGAAAACATACAAACTGAACACCCTTAGTTTATTGACGAAATCTAGGAGTTATAAATTCCCTAGTTGTTTTTCAATATTCTCCTCCTGGAACGCACAGCTGTCATATATCCCATGTAAAAACAGGTTGTATTTTCAGGCAAGGTGCTTGGAAAGCATTTCGGCAAGGTGTTTATATTTTGATATCATTGGAAAGATGAGTTTTTTCTTTAAAATGTGGCCAAATTCATGCAATTCTACGTGAAATGCACTTTCGCTGAAACTACCTTAAGAACTCACATTTATTGTGTAAATTTCTGCATTTCGTTCAAGCCTCTTGATGTATTGCTGTCATCAGTTTTAGTATAAATAACCTCATTTAAGTTTCTTAAATGAGAAAATAAAATTGTACTATTGTTTATTTAATAATAAGAAAATTATATATCGATACTATTGATATATAATGTGCTGCTAACTAACAAATAAAGATTCCGTTGGTGAAACGGCAGCTACCCGGGTTTCCTCCGTTTTGGTAGGAAACGCTTGTTATTTTCTCATAAAAATCCCGGGGACATTTTGACAGGTATTGTGAGTCACACATCTTTGCATCTCTGCCAGTAATATCCATTTGGTGTGCATTATCTCTCAAATTAAACACCTCCTTTTCTATAATCTATTTGGCAAGTTGAAATAATGCTGTGGAAGAGGAAAAAATCTGACTCACCATAATAACTATTGAATCAGTCAAATTCGTAGCGTAATATTCTTAAAGTTTTGGACGTCTTCCCTTCCTTCTTTAATTCCTGCCTGGAATGCTGACCAATCCAGAATTCAAGCTGAAAGCTCGAGATAAATTTGCCGTTTTTCGTTGGCGTGATCCCTTTGTCTGAAGAATGCTATGCAGTTCTCATTTCACGGTCGGAGCCTGTGACATTTCTACAGCGTTACCACCATGGAGAAGCATCGCACACGTACTTTCGTACTTTTGATACGGTAATGTGAATATTTCTCCTAAAAATATTAACTTCATTGAGTATATCAGTCACTACAAGAAAATTGAAGGTATAAAAGGGCGTCATTTGGAAACTACTTCGTTTCCCACAATTGTTACATATAGTTCCACATATTGTTCCATAATTGTTCCAGTAGTTACGTGCGAGACTTGCTATAAAATAAACGTGACATCAAAAATGCATCCTGACGTGTCGGGGTAAGTTGAGTGCGTCATCTTTCTGTGAAAGGTTTGGACGAACTAAAGTCGTGGTGCAAAGAATGTTGTTAACACTAGGATTTTCATGTCGATGATATATTTGAGCCTAAGTTGTTCACAAGTCAAGTAGTCACTCGTTTCAGAAAATTTATTCTAAGCGTTGAAATTATGCAATTGCGTTCTTCAAAGGTAATCGTCTATAAAAACCCGCTCTTGTAATTTAAAAATATAATACCAATTCGATGATTTTTCATAATATCCGATATGATTTTTCCTGTCGATTTTTCCTTTCAAAATGTGCCTTAGTTGCAGAAACTATAGTTTTTATGTTACCTAAATATCACATAGCGGGCATTCAAGCAGTAGTATTTTTTTCTAAGTGCATCCAATGTTGTTAGTAAGAATGTGGGGCACGCATGACGTAGTACTTTGATGACGGTTGTTTGCGTGTTGTCTTTAGGTCGGTGTATTTACTTCGAAATCCAACTTCCACTTTTTATTCTTCCACCTTCTTATTTATATCTTCCTCCGGATTCCTTTTTCATTCTTGTGTCTTAGGATTCAAACTTGTTTAGCACCCGTAGGCCTTACTCTTACTCCTGGAGCCAATGGAAACAAAGTAGGCCTTTGGCCTCGCCAACAAGCCGTCTCCAAGCCTTTCTGTCCTCTGCCATCTCCAATTCTGCTCCTATCTTTCTCAAATCTTCCTGTACTTGTCCTTTCCACCTCAATCTTGGTCTCCCTGGTGGTCTCCTTCCTTGAAGTCTTCCTTCCCATCCTCTCTTTATCATAGAACTTTCATCCCTCCGCAGCACATGGCCCAGCCATCCTTTTCTCTTGCTTCTGATTACTGCGACAATGTCTGGCCTGTTAAACTGCCCTCTTATTTGTATGATCTCAGGGTTTTTCGTCGAATGATACTGAAGAGTTCTTCTCGGGTTTCCTACCGGGATAGGCTCTCCATGATCGCCAACGTTTTGGCAGAAAACTTTCCTGCCATTATTAATGCTTTTGATATAGCCTTGATAATGACAAGAAAGTCTTCTACCGAAACGTCGGCGATCATGGACAGCCTAACCTGGTGGAAAACCCGAGAATAACTCATCAGTGCCCTTTTATTTCTGTTTCCTTTTATTCGCCATGGGTCTCCTTCTAGGGTATGGCCAAAAATTCTTCTTAATACTTAATTTTGAAAAGTAATGAGTTTCTTTCGTGGCTCCTTTGTAAGGGTCCAAAACCTCCGCACCTTCGCACCCCCGTAGCACCCGTAGGTCACCGTCTGAAATCGTTTATGCGATTCCACTTTGACTACTTGGCCTGCGTAGTTCATTGATTTGCTCCGACTACCAGTCTCGCAGTCGGGAGAGAGGTGGGGTGAAAGGAAGAACTTCTGTGTGTGAATAATCGATGTCACCAGGGGTAGGGGGTTGAGGGAACGGTAAGAAAGGTGGGAGGGGGGCATAAATCTTTCGGAAATTGGGCGGAACGACGCGGAGTCGTTAAATATTTTCAATCCTGTCGACTCTTAAAGTGTCGGAATTAGAAGAGCTCCATAATGGAAGAAAATGTCGCGGCGAGTGACCCAATTTCTGCTCCAAGGATGATGATGGAATTGTGCCTCCCTCGGCGCCTCGAGCGTCGTGAGTGCTCACCGCCGTAATCTGGTGTGCCCCGCATTTCATTTCATTCCTTTTCGATGTTTCTTCGAGGGAAACTGCGCTCATTGAATGCCTTTTATGACGGTTCGGCCGAAATAAAAAGCGCGTTATGACAGGTATAAATGTTTCGTGTGGCACAGTCACCTCCGCCTCATATAGAATGATAGATATTTTCTTTCCCAAAAAAGTTCAACACCTCATTGCCCGGATTTGGTTTTTGTTTCATGAATGTTGAAGGTATTGAAATATTTTTTCCAAAGATTTGTGTTTGAAATTCACACGTATTTAAACTGAATAAGAACTTAACTGTGTCTCCTTGAGCCCCTCTAAAAAAACTATCTGCATATTCTCTCACGTCCCTTGATACAGTAGTCCTTAGAAATTTAAACGAGTCTATAACACCTCCTTGCCAAAATTTGAACTTTTTTCATGAATGTTGATGGTAATAAAAAATATTTGTATTTGAGATTTCAACGTTATCAAACTCTGAATAGGGAGCTCAAATGTCGCTGCAACCATCTGCATATTCTTTCACGTTCCTTGATACAGTAGTTCATAGAACAATAAACGTGTTTGTTTTTTTCATTAATTTATCATGCATCAAAAAAAGGCTTTTATGCCTTCATAATGAAATGTTTTTGGAAGCAACATTCCAAAGCCTACTTCGCTATGAAAAAATTGATATCTTAATTTTGTGTTTTTATCCTCATGCACCGTACGAATAAAGAACTAACCTCGGGCCTTATTCAGTAAGGATTCTATGCGGCAAAATCTCGGAAATTCGTGAATTTGACGTCACTTCCCCCGACAAATCTCAACTTTTGAATGGTCCTATTTGACATTTTCGTGACTGTGACGTAAAAATCTTGTCACTGCCGAGATTCGGGAAATCCGAGGCCATGCAGAATAACCCCTCTGGATCGCACCCGACTCATAGCTCCCGCAAAAGTTCCTGTCGCAGACTTGCGCGGCATGGAAGGGAGGTAGAAGTGAGGAGGGAGTGAAGGGAAAAGAGCAACGAGAAAGAGTGAGACAGAAGAACCAAACTATTTCAGGTGAAAAAGACACGAGACATACCTACACCCTCAATGCAAGGGTATAAAAAACCACCCATTGCTATGAATACGTGAGACGAGTCGATATGGGATGGCAGAGATAATGGTGGGTCATCCCACTTCTCAAAACGCTTGTGTTGGCAGCAATTAAAAAGGCCTTCTGACCCTCCACATTAAACCGGTCAACCCCGGTGGCGGCGGGGTAAAGCCTCGCCTGCTAAGCCGAGGGTCGCGGGTTTGAGTCCCGCCTGGGTCCGTTTTTCGCATGTCCACGGCATGGTTGTTTCTGTCAAATTCTGGTGGTTCAGCCCTCGAGAAGCCTGAAGAAAAGCCAATGGCTTATCCGGATCGCAGGGGCATACGGACAACCAGAAACGTCCGAGAGCCAAAAAACAAGCAACCTCCCTCTCCCGTATCGTAGGATTTCGAAATATTCATAGGCCATATCCCAAAATCGTCTGCTGCGCAACGCCAAGAGCTTTGACTAGAGCTTACACGAAATTTACCGCGAAATAGGAACATGGGCGGATAATTTTCTATATTTTTGTGGAACCATATTTTATTTGTTATATTTATTTGAAAATTTTCACATACAACACTGTTGCCAATTCACAGTTTCCCAAAAACAGAACATATAAAATAAACTAATACACAAAACATAACAAAGAAAATAACAAAACATCGTGAGTAATAGCTCGATTTGTCGTGAAAACCTTGCTGGAAAACATTTTTGTGAATCAAACTCAAGCCAAAAGTGGCGTTAAGCATATCCGGAGTCGCAGTGGAAATTTTCAGTTGTCTCACTTCGGAGGCTCGTAGCATTCCGAACTAGCAACGCATCTGTGTTTCCTTCGCAGTCATAGACTAAAGCTCTGTTCATGCGAAGCCTTTTATATTGATTGAATTTTTGACGTGGAGTCCGAGTGGATTCTGCCCTGTTGGTTGATGTGCCTCCTGCATACATTACTTTTCATGAAATGCGGAATACTGCTCTTGTGGCATGGCAACTGAATTTTTTTTAAAGCAGGACTGGACTCACTGCACTTTTATTAACATTTGGATAACGTAAATCGGCATCTGCATAACTTTTTTCTATTAATTAGATGACAAAGAATGCTCTCTGGCGTTTTGATGCTATTTTAATTGCGAATCGTATCAAAGAATATCTTCCTGATGAACCCGAAAAACCGGCGACGCTTGTTTGTACTCATTGGTGCATACAAAGAAAGAAGTCCTATTTATTAGGTGTTTATTGCAGAAATAACTAAAATAATAATGTACGATCGTCCTAAAAGAAGTAAGTATTTCATTCATTGCTAGGTGGGACTAAACCAGACTAGGAAAATTGGTAGACGGGAATAAAGAGGAAATGAAGTTGAGATAGGTGTTTTTTCGCGTAGATTTCTAGTCGTTCTAAGCTTTAATGTGGTGTCCTAATGCATTGAGGAAGCTGCCGCATAGTATACAATATTGTTGTGATGGATACATTTTTTGACTCACTTGGGATTTTAAAAGGGATGATTCCGATTGGTAGAACTGTCGCCATTTCTTTGACGATCTTTTGGATACGTTTTGGGAGTGCTTCAACGTCGTCAGTTGTTTCTGCCACCTTCGTGCTAGCAGGTGCCTTAGGAAAAATTATACCGTCCTAATTTACATAAAAACATGAATTATAATAGCGTGCTATTCATTGATACCAAGAGTCATTTTTAATACACCAATTCTAGCAATAACCTGGCAGCACAAGTCTCAGAGATCAGGTAATGGATAATTGATTTTGAAACCCACCAGCGATGCAAGTTCAGTAGTATAAATCGCGGCCTGCTGGTTTTCCGCTTGAAATTTCACTATCTTGTCTTGGGTGAAAAAAATCCATCAGACTGAATTGGATTTTTGTGCGTGGGCTATACAATTCTGCAATTTAATGAAAGTACAAGGAAAAAGTTGGTGATTAATTAAGTTGTTGCATTTTCATTTTATTATGAAATTGCTCCCGGATAGGCCTACGTGTGACACTTTGCCACTTTTTAAGCTCACCACTGTAAACGGGTACGCCTGCCGAGTCAATGCTTGGATATTTTTCTTGCCAGCAAATTCCCATTGTTATTAGAGAATCCCTGAAAACCGTTGTATTCTTGTCGCGTGAATGGATGACGTGTTTGAATGTGAATTTGCCTGACTCGTGGCAAACGCGTTCGGTTGCCTCGCCTCTCTACCGCTGCAGCCCGTGGTGCAATTAAACCCACGACATCTCGATGTCCATTCAGATATCAATCAGAATCCATGACTCTGAATGGACGATCAGGACTATGAGTGCTGTTTAGTAATACGTGCAAAATGACAAGAATCAATCTGGCTCATGATCTGCATTATTAATATCGTTTCACTGAATAATTAATGTACGTGGGCATGAAATTAATAAATCAGATAAACATCATTTTGGTTGTGGGAGACACATTGAATTTTAATATGAAAGCTGTTATCACTCCTTAAAAACTCTGTGACATTTACATTAATTCTTAAAGCCATCTAGTTTAATGGCCAATTGACTTTTTGATTCAAATGGTGTAACAGATAAAGAACCTTAATATCATCCACTAATTAATTTTTTTTAGGAGAAGGTGACGCATTTAAAAATATTGTTTGATTTTATCTTCCTCGGGTCGCATATTTATTTCATTCGTATATTTTAATATAGTTACGTGCCTTGATCAGATAAAGCACAAAATGCTTGAGAGTCTGCCTCCGATTATTATATTGTGTGACGATGCGGTATTTTAACAGTCGGGATAATTTTAGAGTTGCTGGCAATATGAGTTCGGAGATCTACATACTGTCAAAGCAGCATTGCCATGCACATTAAATACTTTCTATTTGCGTTATTTATCCAATGCAAACCAACATAACTGGAATGGCCATAGAAGTATATGCCTACAGAAGGAATACAACTGCAATGCTAGTGGTTCGGGCTTTATCCTTCGAGTTCTTTGAAATGCACTTATGCACCACTCATATCACTGTCATGCTTTCAAAGAACTATGAATCTTGACCAAAACAATTGCATCACCTTAATCTTGACCTAGAACCCGATTATAAATTATTATTTTGAAAAGAACTTGAGTATTCAACGAGAAATATATAGATGTGTGTTGTCACTTTTATAGTAAGTGTTTGAGACCACTAGAAATGACACTATTTAAATAAATTAGTGATGCTCTATGACTCCAACTCCTATATGAACAAATTATGGCATTGTGTTTGGTGCATTATATGCGTGCTTTGCAATGTGACCGTCATATGTTTAAACTGTGAAGCACCTCGTATTATTAAAATCATTTAATTCCCTGCACGATATTCCGCGATCATACATATTACATATATTTTTATGCGGTAAAACTATTGGAAAAATGTATTTGTTTTTGAAAAGTATTACTTAAAAATATATCGAGTTTTATTTTTAGGCTTGTAACACGTTTAGGTGATGTTGTAATGAGAATTTGCATGTTTTATAATACCGTATGAGCTGTTGCTGATCATTATTTTTTTGATCTTTTAGTGGTAGCAGTTGGCATAAAATTAAAATCTCCCACACGAAAGAATGAAAATTTGATGCTGACTAAAGAGAAATAACAATTTTGTGTTTACCTGCCATGGTATTTTTCTACAAGCAGACTTGTTTTCATCCAAAATCGTTCGTGCTTTAGTAAAATAGAAATTTATGGACTACATTAAGCTAACCCAATACAGTTGTGATACCGTTATTTATTGATAGTTGCCTCACCCAACACTTAAACATCATCTTTTTACGCTTCTCAAATTTTATTCTGAATATTGGTTTCCTCGCATCGTTTGATGAAATTTCCATCAAGCACTATCGCATTTCATTTCCTCCAGTGTAATCAACACGGAATATTCCCGGGCCACTCCTCGGATGCAGCTGCGTCGGCAAAATGACACGGTCCACTCACTTCCAAAGCCCCCGGAAAATTGATATGAAAATAAAGCACTCGCAATGCATAGGTTGGTCGGGTACGATCAGCCAGACACAGTAGACGATGATACAAAACAAGGATGATAAATACAGGATTCAATTCGGATCTTTGACACGTTGATTGAAAAAACTGCAAGTTTCTAGGCTGAAGAACGTTGTTATCGTTCGCTTTGGCTGTTTGAAATGAAAAACCGTTGATGTGAGATGTTCGTTTGAGGTTTATGCTCGGTGAAGCTCCTCTTTTTAATGGTGAACCCTTAGCGGTTCCGGATGCATGAAAGAAATATTGTGCCCAGACAAGTTCTGAATAGGTAAACATTCGCACAAATTTCACATAAAATGGTTCACTGTGTTTTTGTACTGTTGTAGTAAGTGTAATTGATTTAAATGGTGGTAAATTTAATAATAAAAATATATTAATCGAATAGTTTTGGCATTATCGTTTCACTCGTAAACTTATCTTCTTCTTCACGGACTAAATATACACAGGTAATAGATTTGAAAGAGAATGAAATTATGCATTCACATTTATCGCAAAATGAGGGTGAATTATTCCAGGGAAATTGTTGAAAGATGGTGGATCTTCATGAAATCAAGAGTTATAAGTGTTTACCAGAGTATTAAACTCGTGGTTGGGTCATCGAATTCGTAACCAATCATAATTATACTTAATATTTTGAGCCAGTTGTAAATTAGGTGTAGAATGTAATCGAAAAACGATTCCTTGTAACGGTGGTAGGAATTGAATTTGTTTTTCGATTCACCCAGATCAGCAATTACAGACTTAAGGTACACGTACCATAGGTTTGGAACCGCTGCCCTAGATAATATGCCCCTTCAAAAACTTAAGTTTGACGTTTTCGAAGACTCAAATGAAATGAGTGTCAGTATAAATCTAAACGGTGCGTTAGCTAATTTGTTGACTGGCTTCTTCGTCAGTCTACTATAGATGAATATCTGTATTAATATTTATACTGTCCAGATGAAGATTTATAAAAATAAATCGAAACGTGGCAATGGCTTATCAATGGTTTTTGACCAAACCTTCAAAAACCAGCCTTAATTAATGCATTAATATTATTATAAGCTACTAGCATTTAGAAATTCCCGCTTTCGTTCTCCTGCGCATTATGTACTCTCTTGCTGCTTAGTAGCATGACCCTCGATAAAAAAATTCCCTGGGTGCTCCCGACCCGTATTCAGCCGGAAGGGAGTGTTTAGCATTCGTAGAGACGTAAGCAGTCCTTGGCGTCCCTTCCTGGATCCAGCAATGCCTCCGTTGCGTGGTTGCCTGGCGTTCCGGCTGAAGGTGATTAGACCCCAGGCTCATTTACCGGTGCTGTCAGCTGCTCGATGCTCCACTGATCTTCGCATTTGGCGATGAAGGATTAGGGAATTGCATTCCCACATTGGAGAGATGATTCCTCCACAGGGAACCGTGATCGATAAATCCTTATGATCTTTTCTTTTGCACCTTTATCTCAAAGCGTACAAACACCAGTTACTTCAAAGGTTAATTGGTTTCTCCCTTTTAACTTTGAATTATAAGTGTGTTTTTGAGAGTATTACTTCTGCTTCGATACCAATGAAACTAATATTATTCGGTGTAACTATTGTGAAATACTGTCATATTGAGAGAAGTTAGTAAACATTTTCAGTGGTAAAAACTTTATAAAATTTCACAAGAGTTCATTAACACTGTACAACCGGTTTTATTCAATCGTGATATCCTAAGGGATAAAACCGTCGTTGAAACGGATAAGCCTCTATGTTTATTCATGCAAATCATTCAGTTGATATTTCAGACTATAATTATTCCCTTGTAAATACTACAGTTAGGCTCATAGGTTCAGTTGAAACTCGACGCTATTTGTTGTTTTCTTATGTCTTCACAACAAACATTCTCGTTCAGGCCATCAGCTTGCCAGCAATAAATTCATGAATTATTCCTACTCATGTTACGTCGAGACATGCAAGATGATGAAACCTTTTTCATGTTAATATTTACGAAAACATTTACATTGGGACAAGGGGTTAATGTTTAGCAAAAGAGTGGAGTTATTGTGAAATACATGCAATCCAGATGAATACAAAGACGTATGATTTGAGATAGTTATTCTAGGTTAAACTTTTAACCTTGGGGACTTAAGTTGGAACAGATTTACGTATTGATGTACTACTTTGGTCGATTTTATGCATAGAGTATCGACATTTGGGTTCCGTTTTTCGAAAGAGGAATCTGCGATGAGGAGTGGGCAAAACAATTGTCTTCAGTAAAGATAAAGAAGAGGCTAGTGAACATCCTGATATGGAGTGCTAGGTCTTTGCGATTAATTGATTAATTGAATCGTGGATTCAAATATTTTTACAATTGCTCGATTATTTCAGCACATCGATGTCGATTGTGGTGTTTGACTCGATTGTCAATTTTTTTCAATTGTCAGTTATTATTCAATTCACAATTATTGTCCGTTAATCGATTAATTTACGATTATTGATTCGCAAATTATACGTATAAACTTGTATTAGTTTACTAGTTTGGAGTAAACATTAAGCACGGACCGAGAGGTTGTTCAGGGAACATTGTCATGAACACACGCCAGTGTCTGTCGGATGAACACGCTGAGGATCTCATCTGCCTGTCTTCAAATAGCGATCTATTCCTTCAATTAATTAATAAAATCTAACTGTTTGAATTATTTTGTTGTTGTCAAAAAATTTCCTTCATTCTTCTCATTGCCAAAGGAAAGCCTTTGAAAAGCACGACCCAATTGAGTCCTGTAAATGAATTGGTAGATGTAAATTTATTGAGCAATAACAATTAATTGACACCTATTTCTATGTCAATTAATTGACCTTTGTCACTTAATTGACCTTTGTCAATTAATTGACATCGAAATCGACCTTTGTCAATTAATTGACATCGAAATCGACATTTGTGAATTAATTGAATTACTTCAATTAAATGTCATTTCATCAATTCCCAACAATGGGATCGACCACATTTCCAATTATTCTTATAGGTAATTGATCGGTATCGATTTTTTTCGATAATCGCACAGGCCTAAGGAGCGCGGTGTATTCTGAAAAATACTAGACTTCAAAGAAAGACCCCCTAGACTGGAGCCATTGAGGTTCGTGTTCCGAGAAGATAAGACGAGCTAAAAGAATAACGAGCTTCGGGATGTCAAACAGGGTTAAGGAAGGAAGTCATTGGAGGAAATTCAGAGATGGCAGAGTAGATGCATTGAGGGAGTGATGAGAGGCAGTGTGATGCTGTGGAAGGGAGAATTTTGAGCGGTCGTGGAAGATGGTGACAAAGCATAAGGTGCATTAATTATAACGATGACAGGGTACGAAATGTGCTTAGCTGTTAGCACATGATGGAAATTTAGTGAGAATAACAGGATGTCTTTAGAGAATTGGTCACCAATAGATCAAGATCACATGCGTACATCTTGCTAACGTTTCTAAGATTTATATTTTCAACTTCAGGGATAGAGTTGGAAAAACATAAACATCATTATATAATAAAGTGGATAATAAACAGCTCTTATCAAGTGAGAATAACGAGGATGAGAAATACTTAGTAATTTTCCGCAGTATTTCATTGTAGGAAACCTGACCGGTTTCAGCATTTTATATTCTTATTAAAGGGATTAATGTATCCTCGTTATGATAACATTACACGCAGGTACGTCGCCTGCAATTGAGTCTATTTTTAAGAACAGTACAGTTTCTTAGATAAGACGCGTACTTGATAGATATAGTTTTCGTATTTCATCCTAATCTCTGTCAACCGGCATACTACCCCTCAATAGAACCCAGTGTTCCAGAGGAGGTTGCCTATTTTTTTTTGGTGAGCGTTCGGCTTAAACGATTAGCGTCTGTGAGAGAGGGAGATCCTTTTAAAGCCATGTAATATGTTCAGGATATTTTTGTCAGTAGGCTAAAAGGAAGGACGCACTCGTCCACTTCTTTCAAAGGGCCTCTTCCCCCCCCTCATTCCTCCCCCTTCTCCTTCAAGACATGCCTCCCCTCTCATCCTCCTGCGTTCCCACGGCGGCGTATACTCTTTGACTGCACCTCATCCTTGCGAGGACGCAGAGGAAGGACGTAGGACGAACGCGATACGAGTGACGTGAAAAGGGCCCTTTTTTCTCTCTCCACCGTCTCGCATGCATTCCCTCGACAAAGACGGGGGGCGATCATTTATTCACGGAGCGGAGCCTCCGGGTCCATATTTCGCCTCCGGACGGCCGACGGGCGAATGGCAGAGGGTGTGCCCTCTGACAAAGAAGCCTCGCAGGCAGAAGAAGTCCTTGTGCTCCCGCCACCACTCCTTCCTTCACCTCCCGCCACCTTCCCCCCTTCTCCTACATCGCTCGTCGCAACGTGAGGTAGCGCCGGCGAGTACTCACGGCTCGACGAGAGAAGGAAGAAGGGTCGAAGGAAGCTTGCGCAAGTGGCGGAGGACGAATGGCCCGCTCCATTCGTGTCTCTTCTTTTTATGAGTTTCCTTCCACGTTATTTGTCTCTCGAGTCGGAAATGATATTGCCTTCCTCCCCCCTTCTACCCTCCTCCATTTCGCGCATGCTACGGGCGTTCATTTTAGGGAGGACTCGGTGAAACACACACACACACACGGCCGGGAGGAGAAAAGAATGTAGCCTCGCCCTGTCTTCTGAGGAGAGGAAGGGGGGTTCACCCCTGCCCCCCCCCCCACCATCACCAACCCAGGTCCTTGCTTGGACCTTTAAAATAAAAACACGTTCCCATATATTACACTCCTTCCTCGGAGACTTTATACCACCGTCCACCGGTTCTACTCGGGAATGTCAAGATATGAGGCTCCGGTGTTATATTCCTTATAATCAAGGTACTGCTGAAACGGATCTGACAGCATTTATGGACCACTTCGTAGTAATTCTTGCAGATAAATTCTAACATCGGTTCAAAATGTAACGGACGCAAGAATTATCTCAGCCAATCAGGGATAGAAGAATTAGCACTGCAATTCCACATGGTATTTTTTCCTCTTCCTTTCCACAGTGCACAGTTTTAATTCTTTTATCCCTGAAATCAAGGAATTCCACCAAGGAAAGTTCGAAACTATCAGATATCTCGGCCAATTATTGTATCTGGTCTCACCCAGTTGTATTATCTATCATTTACAAGGTGAAGGCTCATCCGGGGAAAACCGTGATAGGTAAATTAATGTGGATACATTCGTAAAGATTAATACAATTAGTAAAATCTTCACGGGTTTGCCACCGGGTAAGGCTTTTAAAGGCCAACGTTTCAACGAGTGACTCAGCCCTGATGACGATGAGGGAGTCACTCATCGAAACGTTGGCCTTTAAAAGCCATACCCGGTGGCAAACCCGAGAAGATTATACTAATATTATTCGCCGGGAAAACCTATGATCTTTTATAATTACAATTGGCTGACGATATTTACTGTACGGTGAAGGTCCCAGCTAAGTGAAGATTGAATACATTCCTTCACGCTGAATACGAAGGCCGTCTTACTTAACGCATTCCAGTACTGAAAATCGAACTCAATTCGGCAAAGTCAAAACTAGAGATCACACCACTTCGCGATGTAATCTTTTTCTTTTTGAGTCATGCTCTGCCACTGTTATTTCCTTGAAGAGCTCTTCTCACCTGTGGTTAGCATTTGGATGCAAAAATATGATGAAAAATGAGTATCGTAGACATTTTTGTTCTCAGCACTGAACACCAAATTCGACACATTCAATTCAATGGAATACAAATGTGCCGATACGAGCTTACGATACAATTTTATTTCACTACTATCTTGCGTGGATAGAATGATGATTGGAAGACATATTCCAAGTTAATTCCGTTAACCAGGGAGTGGTCGCTAAGCTACTTATCACTGTCACGCGAGCGGTCGCGTGTGAGACTTTTTCTCGCACTCAGGTGTATCATTGATTATTTATCTATCATAGAGCGTTTGTTGGCAATATATTACACTATATTCATATTTAATTTATTTCTCTAAATGTTCATTTGAAACAATGATTTACACATATACACAATTACTGATACAATTACGTAATCATTGCTAATGTTACTGGCGATGATACTATTGGGTATTAATGAAGAAAATTACCATTCTCAAGAAGAAATATTTATTTAAGAGTACATACATTCTCATGACTCATAAATTTGCATTAACATATCTGCTCTCCACGAAATGAATCAACTTTTCCCGCATGTTGCGAAAGTGTAACGCAACTGAGTGATACAAAAACAGCTTGAATTGAATTGAAGCTATAAATCTAGCCACTATCTCTAAAAGCTCAAGTTGAAACGTGTGCTCACAAGGTTTGTAGGCACCGTTTTTTCTTCGTGTTTAAAGCTAGATTTTTAATATCTTAGTTAAGCACTCACTCTAAGGCCACAGGGTGAATATTGAGGACATTTGAAAAATTTTGATAATACATTTTTAAAATTAATATTGGTATTTAGGAACCCATCGTTCTCTCTCTGAATTAAATTGGTTGTCTTTAAATATTCACGGTTGGAATTGTAATAGATCGAGGCCCAGAAGCAAGGGCAAGGACATACTTTCTCATGACTAATAAATTTGCATTAAAATATCTACTCTTCAAGAAATGAATCAACGTTGCCCGCATGCTGCGAGAGTGTAACGCAACTGAGTGATACAAAAACAATAACGTCAGTGGTCGCGCGATGAGAAAGAGTCTCACACCTTGTAGCCAACGACGGTATCAGACACATCATCATACAGCTGCGGACGCTTCATTTACACTTTTTGAGACGGTCGGTCAATAGGAAGATATAAAAAGTCAGCTAGAAGGACAGGAAACTTATTCTAACTCATGATTACAAAGTGAGCACAAGTTTAAATTTGATGTCAAATTTGATGTCAAATTTAAATTTAAACCCTTTTATCCCTTCCGCCCAAGAGAGACTAGGGATCCCCCAACTATAAGAGATAGCAAATTTTACTCATTTATGGTTTTCCCTAATAAAAGATGTCCTTTTTATCGTGGTAGCGGTTACTTTCTCCGATGACTTCGCTCCTGTTTCCACTGCTCTGACCTACCACACGTCTTTTTTCACATGTCAAAGTTCTAGGGATGACAAGAGAAATCCGAAGACCTTCCCGTAAACCTTAGTATAAACCTTAATCTCAGAGCGCGACCAATGGCGGGTTTACATGGACATCACTTATTTTTAAGATTATAATATATTTAGTAAAATAGCGAATAACCGCATGACAGTGTGTTTGACGTTTGGTAGTGCCTGCCAGGTGTGAAATGCCACACACCTTAGAGATGGCTTGCCAGGTACCGCTTACTTGAGGACGTGGGGAGCTTCTTAGTTTGCTAAAATTGGTTTGATTTTCAGCATTGAAAAAAGTTTTGTGTAAGACGTGCTGAACACAGTGACCATTTATTTGGAAATCTATGGGCGATTTAATGGAAAAACGCCATCCTTCCTTGAATTTCATCCTTCTCACGAGGAGCTCTTCAGGGTTGTAATAAATGATGTGTTCCACTTCATGTGATGAAATAACTGTGAAAGTCACTGTGGTAACTGGCAAAAAAATCAATTTGCTACCAAGTTGGTCGCCGAAATATTTGAAATTATTTGGTATTTCAATAAAAAATGTGATCGGTGACATTAGCGGGCATTTTTATTTACTTTCATTAGTAAAATATTTTCGGGTTTGCCACCGGGTAAGACTTAAAAAGGTCAACGTTTCGTACTATATATACTTTCATTGTTCACGGTGTCCCCTGCTCTCTCTCCCTCGAAGCATTGGCTACATTAACAACGAGTTCCGGAGGATGAGATAACCATCTCGCCTGAACGCTTCCCCCAATGACCCATGGATTCTCACCATGTTACACCAAAAACGCCATCTCTTTAACAAGAGCTGTAGTCGGAGAACGCCGAGGACTTTAATTTATCGCTGCGGTTAAATTCCATCAACTTCCATTTCGCGCATAAACGCACGCAATTTATGGAGACAGAGGAAATGGATTTCGTTCCCTCTGCGATGTCTGTCTGTTTCCCTTTTTACGCTGCCATTCGCCCTCCGGGACCCTCTTTGGTCGCCAATCGGGGTCATGGAATCGAGTATTGTCCTCCATCCATCCCCACTCGTATTTCTACCCTTCCCCTCCTTCGCAACCACCCCGCTACCCTCCCTCGTCCTCCGGCGGGAGAGACGACGGCGTTTGATATCTTGATTGAGGTCAATGCTGCGCTCCACATAAGAATATGCATGAGGCTGGGAAGGAGAGTGGGTATGTCGGAATTGTTATTGGGTGAGACCGTGGTGTTTTCATCAGCGGAGAAAATAGTGCGGCAGTGTTGGGAGCGGTTATGTCGGGAGAAAAAGGAGAAAGGGTGGAATATTTATACACTTGCGTTTGTGTTTTTGAGTGGAGAGAGAACGGGGTAAGGGTTTATTTCCCTTCTTCTCCTCCTCTGCCCTTAAATTCCCTCCCTCCTTATCCCTACCACTTTCGCTGTAAGGGGTCCACCCACCGAAGGACGCACACTATATTTCTACATGTGTGTAACATCCAGCAAGCGACGTCATAGGCATATGGCAGTTGGTGAAATTTCATTAAATTATCATTACATTATATTA
This sequence comes from Pyrrhosoma nymphula, assembly GCA_963573305.1. Lineage (NCBI taxonomy): Eukaryota > Metazoa > Arthropoda > Insecta > Odonata > Coenagrionidae > Pyrrhosoma > Pyrrhosoma nymphula. Next base: position 17,800,060 of record OY754330.1, on the reverse strand, counting down.
TATTATAGTTTTATAAACTAAAAGTCAATAAATCAATCACACATGGACATACATGCATGCATTCATAAGTGAGATGTTAATGCGTTGTACGATTAAGCTCATAAAAATTGCGTACATATAAAAGGATTCAGAGGGTATTCATGAGAGACGTGTTGTTATGACTGGATAGCACATTAATGAATTACCTTCAGGCAGCACTTTAACTATCTATTAACTAGTCAAACTTAAATAGCCAGGCAAACTACTTACCCAGTCTAAATGCAGCATTTATGATCCCTAATCCTTCGCAGAAAAGTGTATTGAAAACCTGTACCTTCGGAATTGAAATACTTAAGTTTAATCTTGATTCTGATGATCTAAAACACCTTGTTAGGCATTTTGAAACTATTTTGACGTTGGTGATTTAAATTTATAAAATCTATAAACATGAGTTATGTACATTATTCTCGTTTTCTTTCTATTTTTATGTTATATGTATATTTAATTTTCAATGTATGTAATGGTATTCCGAGTTGCAAAATGACCACTTGAAATCGATGCACCCGTGAAACCTAAATTTTTCTCTCTGCTCATCTTTCAATTTAGTCTAAGTTTTATTCCTACGTTCTTGCACGGATGTAGAGCGTGTTCGGAGGCTTGGGTGGATCTAGACACAGACGGGAGTTGATTTTATTGGCTCTTGTGGTTTAGTGTGTGTGTGTGCGTTCGAACTGTTGAAGTGGTGGACAACGGAGGGCGTAAAAAAAGAATGAGGGCCCCACTGTTGATGGGATGGGGAGTTTTGGGGGTTCTTTTTTAAGGGCCGGCCGTGGCGAGGGCCATCTGTGTTGAAGTGTTGTGGGTGGCGAGCCCACTGGAGAACGGTACGAAGAAAGGGGTGCCTCCCTATCCCGTCGTCAAGGAGGAATGCCCCCTAAAAAATAATATTATGTAGATTTGCATTGATATGGTAATTATGGAAATTCTGCGAAAACAAAAAATGAGAGAGAGGTGGAGAAAATACGGAGGCGGCAAAAAAGAGGATAGGGGGGTAAGGGGGGAAGGGCGAAGGAATGCCTGTAGTTTGATGCGGACGAGGAAAGAATATGCCGCACTACCGCTTTAAACGTGGCCTATGGGTAGGGGGAGGGGATGAAAGCTCCCCTGAGAGGAGGGAGGTTGAAAATATACATGTATATATAGAAATTAAGTCTGTGGACTAACGGGACAAAGGCCACGATCTTTTTTTTTCAAGGGAGCCTCGGAGCCTGGTGAAAGGAGAAAATTCTGAGAGTTATAAAACATCTTGATTGCGACCAAGATCGCTTATCCTATGCTATTAAACGAGCAAATATTGTACATATGTAAATTTTATTTCGAAAACGGCTCTAACGATTTTGATGAAAGTTGCAAATTTACTAATATAGGGTACGAAAAATCGGTTTATCTTGGTCTTGACTCTGGGAAAACTTTTTTTTACAAGATATTGGGTGGTTAGAGGTGTTTTTGAGTTTGCTTTATACTACCTAATTGCATCATTGCTACAATATTAAAAAAAAATATATATCCGTTAAGCTTTATAACATTGGTTTTATTAAAACCTTTAATCGCACTATGTGAATGCCCAATATAATTAAAATAGACAATAAGTAGCAGAATAGGAGCATAAAAGTTCATAGTGCACCATATAAACATCGAGCAACGCTCGGTAGCCAGGTAATGAATATAATTAAATTCCCAATAACGCCTTGTCACAATTAAATACGGCAATGGGACAAGCGTTTAGGCGTTTTCATTCATTGGATTCTGCTCGGAGCTACGAGTACCCTTGAGCGGAATTGTTGAGTGAGGGATGTTGCGCATAGAATATTCACATCGGCAGATCCTTGAAGTATTTTCTTGAGAGCCAGTTCATGGCGGATCAGTTTACCGATGCGATCATAAAGGAACTGAGGTGTGTGCGGACGAATATACCTATACATATGTACTATATGTACTCATTCATTCGAATACTTGACGCTCAAAATCGCGAATAAATTCATAAAAAACATAGGAAATGGAAAGGGCTAGGAACACATAAAAGAGCGCACACAGGGTTTGGTGGGGGAGAAGAAAATTAGTAGAATTCAAACTGAAAAAAATTCACCAGACCCTGGATTCTAACATTGATCTCCCGATTTCTGGCCAGGTACGATACCAGTTACACCATCCAGGCTACTCAATTAACTGCTTAATTCAACATAGGTAGGTTTATAGATTTTTTATGTTTATAGTTGAAAAATGTTTTCTGTGTGAATTTGACTCATTTTCATCTTCCCCATCAAACTCGCCTTTGCTCATCCTTTCCTGTGTTTATATCTCTTTTCCAATTCCTATGTTTGAATGAATTTATTCGCGCCTTTGAGCGCCATGCTTTCGAATGACTGGCATATATATATATATATATATATATATATATATATATATATATATATATATATATATATGCGCATATATATATATATATATATATATATGTAGATTCATCGTATGTGCATGAGCTTAGGTTGTTTGAGGGTGTGCTTTTGGAAGATCTGTAAAAAAAATACAAATCGCGGAAGGGAAGGCTGGCAGTAAGACCAAGGGGGAGAAGAGGGGGGAGGTTAAAGGGAGCGTAGGAGAGGAGAGGTATTGAGCGCAAGAAAGATGCAAATGAGTGGCCGAGTTGGGCGAGAGGAAGTGTTCTGCGGTTTTATAAAAAGGGGTTTATATTCCGTCTTTATTTTTTCACAAATAAAAGGAGTGCGGAAAAAAGAGTTAAGGAAGACGAAGGACTTGGTACGTATTTTTATGATGCCCGTGGTGCGTGAGACGCAGTTAGAAGGGTCGGTGACGAGGGTTTTCTTCAGGTTATTTTTGTTGAGGCAAGATTGATATGGATTCAATAACTTGTGTAATTGCGGTAAGGTAGAAGTGATTTCTCGGTGGCAGGTGGAAACCTCCCTTTCTCCTTCCCCCCAGAAAATCAGCAACATACACTCTTGTCTGAGAACGATGACTGCAATGCGGGTCGGCAAGAGGTAGTGATGTTAAAAGATCTTAGGCTTTCCCGGCGAATAATAATAGTAAAATCTTCTCGGGTTTGCCACCGGGTAAGGCTTTTAAAGGCCAACGTTTCGACGAGTGACTCCCTCATCGTCATCAGGGCTGAGACTGATTGCCGAGTTGGTCCATACCAGGGTTTTTATAGCTGGCCAAGGGCGGTTGAAAACCCATTGTTGACCGGCTCGTTCAAGGCGGTTTTTAATTTGAATTGTAACCGCGACCGTTTAATTTTATTGAGTAGCGGTCTCCATATTTGGCTGATGTACTGCCCAGAGTCTCGATTTAACTTCTTCTCCTCCAAACTTATCTCGATAGCCTCTTTCATTAAACGATCCCAGTATCCATTTGAACGGCAGAGGATTTTGGCGCCGTTTAAAATGATTGAGTGCGCGTTATCTAGACTATGCCAGGGCCGATTTTTCGGGTTGAAATAGTCTCATATGCCTCTTGTGTTTCTTAATTCTGGTTTCCACCGTGCGTCCAGTCTCTCCAATCTAGGCCTTTAAAGTCTCACCCGGTGGCAAACCCGAGAAGATTTTACTAGATAGTGATGTTGTTCTGCGTTCACGTCTAAAAGGGTTGCATGTGAAACGCATCGAAATTATTTCAAGGAAAAGTCATTTACATAGGTTTTTTCATCGAATATCTCCTAAAGCTATGATTATTTTAAAAAACTGGAAGACTGACTCGTTGTCCCTTCAGTCGAGTCACCATCCGGAGGGGTTAACAGCACTTTGAAACAGAAACTTTGGGAAGCGCGTAAACTGAGCAAACCCTCTTCTTGTGCCACCTCGATGTCTGTCTCTCCGTCTGCCAGTACCCGGTATCCTACCTCTAATTCACTCAGTCCTCGCTATTTCTTTAGTACATAGTAGTAATAATGTTTAAGAGATAAAATTTGTCCAAATCCTCCATATTCGGCGAAGTATGTCACACAGTTTATGTAACTTGAAGCAGGATTGCAGTTTGGAATTACGCTTCATGATATTTTCTGTTTTAAATTTTTCATAAAGGCACACTGAGCATTAGTTATTATATGGAAAGATGTAATAATACGATAGATTATAAAATGAATTTTAGGGTTGATATTCTAGGATAGCAATAAAAAGTGGGTATTGCAGGGATCAAAGCGGCTTAATCGAACAAGACACGTAGGAAGAAGTGCAAGAGTTTTGAGAGGTAAGCCATATGACTCTCAATGTGTGGGTTCGGGTGGCAATTACATAATTTCCAGTTCACGAGAATCTTGTTTTTTTACTCCAAGTATTGTGTGAAATAATTCAATATATTATTTTCAGTCAACTTAGAAATGTTATGAAAAGTTGAGTTTCAGAATATGAGGGACCATAGTTTCAGCAGGCAAGCAGTGACACCAAACATGCTCACATACATTTCAGAATGAATGAATGTACTATGAATAACGGAGTTTGTGTAGTCCATGACTCGGCTATTGCTCCCTTTATAGGGCTGGCGATTTTGAGATAAGGAAACTTCTCAGGAAAATTAAATATGTGAAAACTCTTCAAAATCCTTCAAATAATGACTGTAATCATAATTTTTTCATTTCAATATTTAAGTGTTTTTTTTTCTAAAATTTTAAATCGAGTATATTTCATAAAATATTCGAAAGTATATATTTTTGAAATGTTGGCATATACTATCCGTCTAATGTCAATATAACAGCTCTATCACCACTCAACGACTTTTTATTGCAATCTCATGTTGGCACCACATAGCTTCTATAGCCTTAAATCCCTCTTTCCCTCTTGATGCGTCAAGCTGTTTGAAAAGTTTGAATTTCTGGGGAGGAATACTTTTTCTTCGAGATAGAACAAAAATCTTTAGCGAGATACCTACTGGCATTTTTAGGCTACTCCCGTCAAGATATTGTTTCATCAGTAGGACACCCACGTCCCACATGCTATCAGTACTTACTCGGAAAAGGATAGAATGCGTGTGCAAATGACCCTAGCCGTCGAAGCACCCAAACCTAATACTACTACTAGGGTAGAACGCTTTGGCAGCTTAAGGTGTTTCCACCGTAAAGTGACTTAAATGTCATTTTATTCATATTTTGTCTACTTGTAGAAACATTTGTCCTCTATCTGATATGAAAAACAAAATAATACCTTTCCACGCTATTTTATTCTATAATTGAACTTTAAATTACATGGTGTTCAATGGGGGAATGAGAGAAACACGGGGAAAAATAGTATTTTTCCTTAAAATACAAATGCCATTTTCGTGGAAAACTGTCTCTAAGAAGGAAATAATCCAGAGAAATTGTATAAAAATAATATACAGCCATCTTACTACTTTATGTTTCTAGTTATTGAAGAATCAATGCCGTAATTGAAGTCAAAATGCGGTAATTCGTAGCACCTAAATAGCGCTGCAGTCGTCTCCTATGGCTGGAAAAAGTGCTCATTTAAAATGCATTCGTGGAATAATCTGCATATTTTGCACCTTACTTTAGGGTTAATATAGGCAACGCATTTCATCAGTGAAAGTAGGATTTGTTTGATAAATATAAAAAATGTGGAATTTAGTATTTGTTTTGACTCACACAGTCGCGGCGGAACCTCCTTAAGCTCATTGTATATGCTGCGTGACGCGTTATGAGATCGAGTATAAACTGTTGTGAAAATAGCTTGCAGGTCGTGGGAGAATCAATCAGAAGGATTAAGGACAGAGTATTGAAGAAATATTTTACGATAATCACAGTATAATAAAATCAATCACTTCATTCTAATGAGAAATATCTCTTCTGTAATAACGGTGCCTTTATATGGAGCAACGTGTCAATTTTTCTTCACTCTTCGTCGGATATATACGTAGAAAGATTATTTTATCTATTTCAAGCATAAAAAATGCAATAAACGCACTTTAAACTACGTCTCTCGTGGTTCACGTAAGGATCGTCGGTTTAACGGTTTCATATTCGCCGAGTGTATGAACGGTGCCCCTTCCCTGCACACAACCCACCCCGCCTCTCCCCCCCGTACTGTCCCTTCCCCCCTCCCGGGACACTCCCACGAGACACTGTCACGAATTCGTTGAAATATGACCAGAGATAGCAGAATATACGACTGGCCGATTCAAAATCCCTTTTGTGAGAATGAAGCTCTCACCAATATATTTCGTCGAATGATATCTTTGAATGGGTTTCTCTCGAATTACCGAGGCGAAAATTCGACTTTGCAAAAAAAATAAACAGTGATATATTATCCGTGTTTAATAAAACTCTGGAGAGACTAGCCCGTTATTTGAAACCGGAGAGACTCGTCGGTTAGCGAATTCATTTTAATAAAGTTATTTTTACTCTTGATTGAATTTATCGTTTGCTAGTCGACAGAGGAATAAAAGTAACAAAATCAGCATTCCTTCGGGTTTTTTTTTGCTTTAACGCTACTGCTTTAATGGAAGTGGACGTGGCAGTTTTAATTCATTAACCCTCAGATTGACTTGGTTGTGGATATTAGGAATCGTCCTGCACAATAGAGTATTTGCGTAAGTGAGGTATTTTGTTGAAATTTATTATAGCGAGTAGTGTTTAGTTTCGAAATGCCACGTACGAAATACCAAGGTATAACTCCAATTAATTAATTTAATAAATAGCTTTAAATATGCATTGTTTTAGCATCGAAATTGCCTAGGTCTAAACGCCCAACCATTGGTTCTTCGTAGGGCGACGTCATCTCCCATATTAGCAGAAGCGAAATAGCCTAGCTGTGCGTTGAGAGTGAAATAGTATTTGCCTTTTCGAAGTTATTTCGATATTTGCTAATTAATAGCTAAAGTTTCGTCCGCACGCTAAGACTACACAGTCACACAATCTCCAAATCAACAAATGGTCGACTATGGGAGATGACGTCAGAGCCTACAAAACATGGCGGACCAGTGTTTCGGCGCAATAATAATTTATTAGATTTTATTAGTTAATAAAAAAATTAACGAAAAGCCTCTCGAGCGTCAGAATGAAAATTTAGTGTCTGAAGTATCGATAGATTTTTTATATGTCACTTCCCAAAAGTGTGCAAATACTCTATTGTTCATTCCTGTATTGGCCTTACCCTAATCGTAAGACATTTAAGATGCTGTTCTTGTTCGAAGTACATACTTGCTTTTGCTTTGGACAATAGATTTTACCTCAGAATATGGAATTTTTTAAAGATCTCTTTGAAGACGTTCACTCAATTGTACTTATGCATTTGTAAAATAACGTACAAATGCTCTATAACTCTTTTTTGAACACTTTTGAATATTCAACTTGGTAATAACCGGTAGGTAAGGTTCCTGGGAGCTATACGGAGCATAGTAACTGAGTCATAAGGTGACGCATTAGGGGCCACGTTTATTGATTACCCCTTGGCTGTTTATGCTTTTATATTCTCTGCTTTTTCAATTTCAGTATAAAAAACATTTGTAATTTCCTTTTAATTTTTCAATCATTCGATGACGTTTTCTTCCTATCAGTCATAATTGAGATATTTGCATCATTCAAAAGTATAACTCTAATAGAAGTTTCTGTTTAGCATTTAAATACGATCATTCTTCTCATAATGAATGCAGAGTGTACATCATTTTAGTTCATAGGGAGAGTATTATCCTGCTGTGCTATTTTTTCCTTTGAGTTTCTTCTCCGAAGTTTAACAGGTGCCCGTCAAATCTCATTAACATGGAATGGAGAAGAAACACCGTCATACTTTAAGCCATGAACCTTAATTGACTCGAAATTGTCTTTTATAGAAATAAGAAAGAGCCCATGAGAGAAAAAGTCCGTTAATTTTCGCATTTATCCATATCATAACATCCCCTCTATCTTTGTCACACACCCAAAATATCCATGAAATGCCTTAATGGGATTAATTAGCATCTCACTATCATAAATTTACTCAATATTCCCAAGTTTTTCGTGTAAGTATTCAGTGAAATATGTAATCAGAATCGACGGATTCTGTACTAGTCACTTGAAGTGTGAACGTGCCAAGGACCTACTCCAGCAAGCATGAAAGCCTAGCGCCTTTTCCGATTACTATACGTGCAAGATAAATTAAGTGACCTCATTATTTTTGATTACTTATTTTTTTAAACAACTTCTTTGGTCAAGCTTATAAATGAAGCGGAAGGCAGAAATAGATATATCTAAAGGTGAAAGTGTTATCAATGTTGGGATAATCCAACCTTTTCTTTCTCCATGTCCGACACCACCCTTTGAAGTCGGGATACACGCTCACATTATATCAGCTTGATGAATCTCATCTTGAAAGAAACAGCATTGCATTACGTGTTAAGAGGCCATTATTCTTCAGTGGCACAAAAGGGTAACTAAAATCAGAAATGTCTGTTGCTTTCCCGGCGTATTCTGTTGATGAGGTCTTTTCGGGTTCTTCACCGGGTCAAATTCTGCATTTATGGCGACGTTTCAATGTACGATGCTGACGAAGGACGACTCGTTCATGGAAACGTTTTAGGAAATGTAGAGTTTGATCCGTTGGAGAACCCGGAATAGACCTCAATAATATATTCCGAAATTCACTTAACGCGGAAAGCGCAAGTAGCTACTTGTCCCTCCGCTATGACTAAAATATGGCAAACGAAATAAATAGACTCTTGACGCCACGATTCAATCAAAAATTGATATGAATCAAAGAGCAAAAAGTCCAATAATGTTTTAAGCCTCTTTATATTTCTGGATTTTATCCAATTACGCTTTCGTTTTACACTGTTCCATTATAATCCATTTAATAGCTCATTAATGTATTTCAATTGCATCTTCATTTCGAAGTAGCTAATAATTGAGGTAATACGATTTATCATGGGCTGTTCCAATTATTATTAGTACCTGATTACCGAGCATTGCTCGATGTTTATTTGGTGTACTAAGGACTTGTATGCTCCTATTCTTCTACTTATTGTCTATTTTAATTACATAGGGCATTCACATAGTGCGTTTTAAGGTTTTAATAAAACAAATTTTTCAAATTATAACGGATATTTATTTTTTCAAATACAGAAGTGATGACGCAATGAGGTATTATAATGCAAACTCAAAAACACCACTAACCCAAAAAATCGCTTTCTTAAAACTAAAATTCCAGGAAAAAGCGATAGTTATACGGAAATTGAATGCAAGAATTAAAATATTTGTCTTTTCATTTACCTAAAAGTAACATTTTAAATTGGTATCAGGAGTGTAAGCGATTAAACAAAGCAAACAAGGAAACCTCTGTATAACAAATTTGGAGTAGCCAAGGCTTTTAGCATGTTAAAAATGCAAATTTTTCTGCCCAATACATTTTTTTAAAGAGTTTTTCCAGAGTCAAGACCTTTTTCGTGACCTATATTAGCGAATTTGTAACTTTCATCAAAATCGTTAGAGCCGTTTTTGAAATAAAATTTACATATGTACACACATATATATACAAGATTTGCTCGTTTAATTGTATGGGATAACATTCCTCAGGAGATAGGCTTTGAATTCTTTGAGCAAGAGTTAAATTGAGAACGTATTGAACGTAAATACGAACGCACATTGCGGCTCCACTACTTAAGGAGGTTTGCTGATTTCACTCAACTCAAGAGAGTTCAATGAAACTCTATGAAAGCATTAACAATAATGTTCTAAATCTACGTGCAAATTTTCAGAATTATTTGCAGCAAGTTTCTTAACATATTTCATCAAGAACTGGGCATGGAATTACACGGGTTCTTATTCCTTTTCTTCGGCATCCTGCAAGTTATGCGTTCGCTTTCAAGTATTACTCGTGGCCAATTTTATATCGTCCGCAACGCGCTCGAGGGATTTCTTCAAGCGCACGGAGTAAAAATCTATTACACTGTTATACATTTTTCTATAGATGACATTAATTATTATACACTTTAATACCTAGGAAAGGTTCTTCCTGATGAATAATGCCTGGCTTTCTTATAAGAACCCGTGTAATTTCATTCCCACATCTCGTTCAAATATCGTAAGATATCTGCGGCAAATAATTCTGGAAAAAATCAGGTAGCTTTAATGCAACTAAAGTAATGTTTCCAGCAAGTTTCATCGAATTATCTAAATTTGAGCGAAATCACCGAACTTCCTCAACTGGTCAAATCTCTTTCAGCCTCCCCTAAATGTTGGTGAGTTTTACAAAGGGTAATTAAGAAGGGTATTTTTTCAAGACCAGCGAGTATGTTCCTCCGTCAGGCTATTCGTGGAGAATATTCCCTCTATTGATCTAGAATGTGGTGTCATTTTTTGGTATTATTGATCTTTTGGGCATCGCAGGAAGTTTGGTCTGTCTTCAACTAACAAATTGACATCGGTGTAATTAGAGCACCAGCAGTCATGAACCTTTCACTATATGCTTTTAATATTCTATCCTTAGTCTTCCACAATAATTATTATCATTCGTTTCCTGTTTTATTATTAATTTTAGGAGAACTTTATGCCACGACATTTGTCAAATACGTTTTTTTTTCTACTCTGCTTAGTTTTCATTTTTCATCAAATACCTCTTCTCCCCAACATTTCGCATAACTACTTCATTGGTAATTCTCTCCGTTCATTTAATCGTTATCTACGTTCTGTTGCACCGTATTTCAATTCCTAGAAATATTTTTTGTTCAACTACTGTTTTTTCCCCCTAAGCAATCACTGCCATTTCGGGGCATGCTCCATAAATATATTAGGATGAAGTACTTTCTCGCTTCTAAGCTTACCTGCCAGGAGATAGGTGTCTTAGGAAAACTTTGATGATGTAGAAATAATTAACCACCCCTTACATTTTTGCGGTCTCTCAACTTGTGGGTAGAAAAAAGATACATTGGTTAATTTATGGAGGTTTGGAGTCATGTCTTTTTTAAGAAACTCAACTTCCTATTTCCGCCGACGTTTCGCCGATGTTGATTTTGCTACTAAGAGGAAGAGTTTGTTTTTGTGTTACCATTGTCGCAGTAAGAAAGTTAATCCTTTTAGCCCTGAAGAAGCGTTAATAAAAAGGCGAAACGTCGGCTGAAAAAGGAATTAGATTTTCTTAAAAAAAGCATGACATAACTTCCATAATTTAACCAATGTGTTATTAAAGTGGTCAATAACTATTCAAAGAAAAAAGATATGCGTCGGAACATGGATCGCATTTAAGTTTTTGGGAATCTTACATCTTGGGACATCTTATATTAAATGTGAATCACGTGAATACCTAGCACCAAGCAATCCTGTTTCCTGCGCAAGTGGTCAGTGTGTTTACCCATTTTGATCAGTTTCTTGATGGAAGAGGGAAACTTGAGTGACTGAATGCGAGCCTGCAGGACACTGAAGACGTGTTTTATTTTCGGAATCGTTTGGTTAACTCCACTCAGCAGCCGAAATAATCGCCGTAGTTCCTGTCCATCCTTTCTTTGTATTTCTTTAATTGTAGCAGAGACGCTTTTAACAGGTTCTGTTTAATTAGCTCGAAGGCTTCCGCGGATGTAGTGTTGACTGTTTTTTTCGGAATTAATTCCGCGATGTTTAAAATTGCAAAACACAATATTTCGCTGGCCCCACTCATAATTTCAACTTTGAGGAGACAAAATTACTATTAAGAGGTACGCTATTACCCAAGATTAATCAAGGAGGCTATAGAAATTGCCAAGAGACCCAAGTACTTCAACCGAGAAGACGGTTACACGTTGAGTAGAAATCTTAAACGAATTTTTTTTTTATTTAAAAATTCCGGCAACAATGGGAGTCCTCAATCATTAACGATACATAAAGACGAGCGATACTAAGGAATCAGTGCAGTTAACCTGATGAAGCTGGCAGGAGGACCAGCGAAATATTGTTTTTTTGCAATTTTAGATATCGCGGAATGAATCCTGAAAAAAGAAACAGCCAATTCTGTTTAATTAATTAATTTCATATTGTAGTCAAATTTTGGAATGAGTGTTTTACTCTCACAGCAAAGAAATACATTTTCTTCCTTCTGAAAACCCGCAAGAGTTAGTTGATTAGATGTTCTAGCGATGGTAGGTCTCTAAAAATAAAATTTGTGTCAGAATTTTACACATGCATACCAAAGAGTTTTTTCTGCGTCGTTTAATCCTATAAGTGGACATTTTTAGCAGATATCACAGAGATATGTAGTAACCAAAATTATGTCACTTTCTTCTTTTTAAATGGGCTAATTGCTCTTGCAGTAGAAAGGCATCTGCTTGCTCCTCTTAAAGCGATAGGCGAGAAATCGATGCGAACGCACAGAGACACCATCCAAGGAGCAGTGGGATGAAATGGTTTAATGAAGTGGTTTCCTCTGCTTTATTATGTATTTTAACGAAACGTGATGTAATTTTACAAGTCATAACCAGGCGTTTTCACAATAGTAAGACATTTTCGAATTCATGAACCCATCAGTCCATGCTTATTTCGTCTCGTGGCAAGGAATTGCACATGTCATCTATTTTCTCAGTTCTGCACGTGTAAATGTTTTAAGCATGGAGATGTTTTGAGCATGATGGACCTCACGCTCTTGTGAATGCTTCCTGCATCCATTTCACGTGGATTTATACGATAAGCGTTTTATATTGGTATGGATGTGTTGATCGCATGGTTTCTTTATGCATTATTGACGAAAAGACCTTTAAATATGAACATATTTTTATGTTGCACTGCAGAATCGCGAATGGGATATTATTTTTTATTTCATCCAAATATTCAGGATCATATGGCATCCTGTGTTACTATTTCCTGTAACATCACGTGACTGTCATAAACTAAAAAGAAATGATAATTCGACTGATCGTTTATTTAGTTCGACCATTTTTGTCAAAATATAGTGCAGGTACCTGAAATGTCCAATTTTTTATTACACACATGGCACAATAGGCTCGGATTTTTTTAGGTTTTCATTAAATATTTAGAGTTGATATTTGGAATGAACCCATTGCCATACATTAAAATGTATATCTTCTGTCAAGACTAGAATATTTCAAGTAAGACAAGTCAATTACAGTGGAACTAGTAGAAGTCAAGAATATTTCACGGCATTCATAGACATCGGATGAAGGGATTTTGGAAATATCCCATCATCAAGGAGCGTGAGGCTTTCATGACGCCTGTCTCGTTAATTATTAAACATTTTTCAGCTTTGTTTCGCCCGCCTTAAATTCAGTTTTAATACCTTTTCCCAGCTTTTTCTAAACCCTCCACTTTGATTTTAATGGGGAAATTACGAAATACTTCAACTTGATTCGCTTGCATCAGTGTGTGGGATTAAAAATTGCTTATAACGAATCTCGTACGCTCCTCCTAAGTAAATATATTCCGAAAATCGACTGCAATAGATTTTAGCGATTTAACAAATTGCGTTGTAATGAAAGCCGTATATATTCATCTTTATTAAAATTTTGGTTGATTTTCTGTCGAATATAGTGCAAGTGATGAGTAACACATTTTTAAACTGAACGAAAAAATAAATTAATAACTATGATTTTTAAAAACTAGTATTTAATTTTAGTTCCGAAGATTCAGGCGATATGGCGTGGAATTTCAACATGATAAGGTTGAAGAGTTAAAAGTAATTTTCCACTAATAAAAGTAAAAAGAAAAAGACTTCATTACGACCCAGGTATCGATGTTTTACACATCATCTTCAGGTCCTGACCTGATTCTTTATCGGTGTTAAAGTAAGTACATCTTTTTTATTGGAGTCAAATTGATTTTAACTCTTCAACCTAAACATGTATTTTATTTGTTTATTTTGTAGAAACTTATTGTTACGTCAACATGTGTATTATTTATTAGTTATACAAGTATAGGATGGAAGATTTATCACGACACTAAAATATTCTGCTGGCCAGAGAAATCTCGAAATAAAATAATTCACAATTAATCTGGTTAACTTAATACCAAGTACTCCAAAGAAACATCGCAGAAATTTCAACTTTATTGCTATGTCTATCTTGAAAATGTAGCGGCCCCGTTGTTTTAAAGGGTAAAGTATCGCTTTAACCCGGGAGTGGTCGCTAAGCTACCTATCATGCGAGCGGTCGCGTGTGAGACTTTTTCTCACACTCAGATGTATCATTGATTATCTATCATAGACCGTTTATTGGCAATTTGTTACACTAGATTTAGATTTAATTTATTTCTCTAAATGTTCATTTTAAACAATGATTTCCACCGATACACAATTACTGATACAATTACGTAATCATTGCCAATTTTACTGGCGATGATATCATTGGGTATAAAAGAAGAAAATGATCATTCTCAAGATGAAATATTTATTTATGAGGACATACTTTCTTATGACTCATAAATTTGCATTGACATATCTGCTCTCCACGAAATGAATCAACTTTGCCCGCATGTTGCGAGAGTGTAACGCAACTGAGTGATACAAAAACAATAACGTCAGTGGTCTCGCGATGAGAAAAAATCTCACACCTTGTAGGCGACTGTTTCAGGCATATCATTACTCAGCTGCGGACGCTTCATTTATAATTTTTGAGATGGTAGGTCAATAGGAAGACATAAAAAGTCAGCTAGAAGGTAAGGAAACTTATTCTAACTCATGATTACAAAGTGAGCACAAATTTAAATTTGGCGTGAGAGAAAATCTCATAGCACGACCAATGGTGGGTTAAAAAAAACTGACACGTGTGCATGAATTCCCCTCAAGCTTTCAACCGGGTCATGTGCTCCTTACAGGCCAGCAGCGTTTACCCACCTAGCTGGCCAGTGGTCACTACCGCGCACAGTGGATGGCCCGTGAGGAATTCACCCGGAGTCCACGCTGATAAATCCCCAAGTCTTTCATATGTACGACTATGGAAGGGGAAAAAAGTCTCACACCTTGTAGGCGACTGTTTCAGACATATCATTACTCAGCTGCGGACGCTTCATTTATAATTTTTGAGACGGCCGGTCAATAGGAAGAGATAAAAAGTCAACTAGAAGGACATGAAACTTATTGTAACTCACGAATATAAAGTGAGCTCAAGTTTAAACTTGCTGTGAGAGAAATTTCATTGCGCGACCAATGGCGGGTTAAGCGGCTAGGGTTAGAGACAAACTGTTTCTCTCTCTTGTTTGTCTCTCCCTCTTCAAGTTGATCGTCAATAAGCCCGTTCACATAGTGAAACATGTCCAGTCAGCGTACCTTGTGGTGACATCCACAAGGCGTCGATACTGATTGGTTGGTGGGAACTGTTGAGGGTGACGCATAATATTTTTTCCTGCGGTCGGTCTGGCTTTTGAAGATACGGTTAACCAAGCATTCAGAGTGGGGTGGTATCTTTCTAAAAGAGTTTGCTTTTTCTCATTCTGGCGATCAGCGCAAGCTCTCTTATCGCCCTAGTTTTTGAAACGGCGATTTCCATGGAAATACAGTGTGCTGGTAAGGGCGTCTATTCGTTTAACAGGTCAACATTTTAAAACAGCGGCCTCTGCAACTCTAGAGGCAATGAAATTCTGAGTGGTAAATCGCTTTTCTGTAATCGGCCGTTTAACCTTTTTGTGCCCTCTGGACTAGGAGGTCCCGGAGGCTGAATTTCCCCTATCGTCCGCTAGGTTATCATCAGGGCTGGAACACACTGGGGCCGCGGCCAGATCTTGCAAATGGCGTGAACTGTTTTAACCGCATTTCAAAAGCTAAAGCAATCACCTCTGCTATCGTTGCCGGTAATTTTGGTGACCTACTTAATAATGGTATCAAATAATCTACAGTTTCAATGGATCACGTGAGTGCAAGCTATGCGACTCTAGCTATCGTCATCTACCGTACTCGATCTTAGCTGTTTATAACTAGGTTTCCTAGTTACATCTATTTATGGATATGAATGATTATTTTACCGTTTTACAAAATTATGGATGGGCTAGGTATGGGGCTGATATAGATTCGGAAGATACACGCTAGGGTTGGAATACTTCTAAAATTTCATACCACCTGAGTTGTATTTTTACCGGGGAGTTTATTTTTTAATCTCAATTAAGTGCTAATGCGTCAAAAAATACGGAAAATTACTTCATACTTCGTTGTTCCACTCCGACCCCCTGGCGGCGTGACCATATTCGGCTCTCAACTGGCGATCTTCAGGTCTTTTACTTGTCTCAACAACTCTTTTCCGTAACTCACTACCTCTTTCGACTCTTGATCCGTTTCATTTACCTCCACATTTTATTAGTTCCTTCCCACGTGTCGTAAGGAACGTGAAATAGAGCCACCATCGTTTACACGGGCCTTGGGTGATCGTGAGGTGATCATTAAGAAGGTTTGAGCGAGATAGTTCCCTAGTCATAATGGAGACCATATTAAAATTTTATTTTTTTATTTCAGCGTGTGTAAGAAGTATAATGTAAACATTTTAATATTAAAGGGGCAAAGACATAGCTATAGTAATTAAATAAATAAGGCTGCATAAGTCTCTAACTTGACTCATTTTTTCCCGCCATATGGCTGAAAACCCTTCAATACAGCAGGTTTTTTTTGCGATTCTGTAAAAATTACTGCGGTGAGTAATAGATTATTTTTTATAAATAGTCGAGAAAACATGCAATCCACACAGCGTTAGTTTTTTGACGATATCTAGGTGCAAGAAACTCCTAATTTTTTCAATATTCTCCCTCTGGAGCGCACAGCCGTAATCTATCGCATGTAAAACAGCTTATATTTTTAGGCAAATTGCTCGAAAAGTAGTTTGGCAAGGGGTTGATATTTTGATATAATTGGAAAGATGAGTTTTTTCTTCCAAATGAGGCAAATTCATCAAATTCTAGGTGAAGTGATTTTTCGCTCAAACTACCTTAAGTGAAACGTCATAAAACACGGAAAATTACGTAATTTTTCGTAATTCCAATCCACCACCCTGGCGGCGTGACCATTTTAGACTCTCAAGTGGTGAACTGGTCTATTTATTTGACTCATCCACTCTTTCGACTCTTGATCAAGCATAGAAACATCTTCGACAAAATTAACTCCTACTGAAAATTGGTATTGGTTAGTTGGAAGAGTGTTATTTTCTTGTTGCATTCTCAAAATTTTACTGTGGCGTCATCTCAAAGAAAGTTAACTAACTTACTGAACAACTCTCGTATTTATGGCTTTGAAAATGATTTATTTTCTTCCATTTTGTATCAGATTAAGCACAAATGAATGCGTGTACATCATCTATTTGACTCAAAAATGTTATTCGGGTTGCACGAAGCTGGGGAATATTTCGTGAACAACATATCATTAATGCTAAAAATTGATTTCATTAGCGCTAACTAATTTGCATTCTTACTATTTCAGGTATGTGAAATTTCTTCTCACCTCATACCATATGAGCTGGCTAATTCATTACGAAAAAAGGAATGATATCTGCAGACCCGTTACCACCATATCGAGTATGGTAAGTGAACAAAATATCCTCCTAGTCCTTTATCCCTGTTCCAACGATATGCTCTTTAGAAGTGTATCTAATTGACTTACCAATCAATTAATAATGTCTCTGAGTTGTTTTCTAACACCTATTTGATGTTTTGTTAACTTGCTTTGGAAATCTTAGTATGGGTCTTCTTGCCAATTCAGATCTGCCATATTTTAAAGTTTTCTCCAGAGAATAAATTACAGATACCTTTTGTTTTATCTGCCAACCGATGTATTGTTTACATATGTTTTGGGAAGGGGGAAGTCGATGAATTTTAAAATCATGACCTTCCGAAACTTTCTATGTGAAACTGAAATTTCCAAGTTAACTTGGGATATCAAATAACCATTTCTAGAATTTCCCTCTTCTATAATTTTACTATCGTCATATTTTTCACATTTATAGAGTATTTCTAGGATTGCTTTGGGGTAGAAAATACCACAGATTGACGTGCTTATTTATTAATACTAGACTGCGGCTATTTATTTAAATCCCTTTTGTTTGCTTTTTTGCCCGTCATCCATTTTCGCATCTGAGGTAAATGTTGAGCTAAGTCAACTGCTACTTCTACGTTAGTTGATTTGTCTAGTTTGTAGAGTTTAGTTTAGCTATATATTTGAATCAATGTAAAATGCGCCCGCATGTTTTTTCAACAAATAGAATATTTTTATGCACTCAAAGATGCCACGCATCACGCAATAATGAGAATTTGAGTGGTTACCGTCGCTCTTGATTGAAGGTGACGCCGTGAGAGGGCGCGGTTCTCCCCCCATGGCACCGCGCCGCCCCGGGCGAATACTTACGTGGGTCTGCGTGATGTTTGTTGGTGCTCCAGATGCGTGGGGATGTGTGACTAGTGCGGGAGACAGGGGGGGGAGTATGCCGTTGGGTGGCAAGAGACATTTGTCCTGGGAAAGGCCTTCAGGCCATCGCCGCCGAGTTTTGCTCTCTTGACACGAAAGTTTTTCCCTCAATTCTCCTTTTCCACGAGCCAAAAGTTTGTTTTGCATTCGGGGAACAACTTTCCTCGGAAGACCTCTCACGACAAAAGCAATCACTTCTCTGCTATTGAAGTTCTTCCATGACGTATAACGATTTATCTAAACCATGCGCACTTGATACTTCGATGCCTCATACTGGGGGGTTATTTTGTTATCTCGCTTAAGGTGGTTTGAGCGAGATAGTTCCCTAGTCATAATGGAGACCATATTCAAATTTTATTTTTTTTATTTCAGCGTCTGTAAGATGTATGAAATAAATATTGTAATATTAATAGAGAAAAAATATAGTTATACATGACCAAAATTTTCCGTCATTAAATAAATAAAGCTACTTAAGTCTCTAACTCGACTCATTTTTTCCCGCCGTACGGCTGAAAACCCTTCAATACCGCAGGTTTTTTTTGGCGGTTCTTTAAAAATTACTGAAGTGAGTAATAGATTATTTTTTATAAATAGTTGAGAAAACATGCAATCTACACACCGTTAGTTTTTTGTGACATCTAGGTGCTAGACATCCTCTGTGGATTTAAACATAGTTGGACTTGTCATTATTTGAAAATGGACTTCCACAAAGTTACGCTAAAACGGATTGAATTCATTCCTATTCTCTTATTTCTTTTTTCACAAATTAGCAAATGGGATTTTTTTTGGCCACTACGTAAAACTTCTCAGCCCTGTCTGAGAGCTTGGGTATGAGTAGTGATGCGTTAGATAGAAGCACTAAAACTCGCGTCTTATTCAGAATTCTTTGAAATCAATCAACTCCCCAAAGCAGTACCTTCTGGGACAGGAGTTAGTAATATTAGTGGCGCCTGAGAGCGTTATGTGACACCTACCCGTTAGCGTAAACAATTGGAAGTGTCCCTTGGGACAGGGATTAGTAATGTTTAAGGTGTTAGATTAGTGACACCTGGCAGTTTGGCTTATAAAAGTTTCCTACTCATTCGAGCCGTTTTGCGAAAGATACGTTGTTCATGTGATCATTAGCATAATGCTGAACTATCTCCTAAAAGAAAAAAATTCACTAACTTTCAGAAAACCGTAATTTTATGCTGTCATAGCGTTACTATCCCGGTTGGAAATTTAAAAGCTCAACGTGACCTAATCATCAAGTGATGTTTGTGAAAGATTGCTGGAGGGTGGTGAGCTGTAAAAGGAAGCAATAGATTCAGCTGAGCGTATGCTTAGAAACGAGAGTGAGACATCTGTGTGACGTGATGGCTCAGCCACCTGATCCCCGCTTTTGCAACACATGAGGAAAATGGACAAGTAGGTACTTCAGAGAAGGTAGATCTTTAGAGTATCAAGCTTGGCATACCAGGAACTTGGGTCTTTACCACTTGCAAAACTATGGAAACCAACCAACAGCAACATTTTTCAATGAAATATTACACTTATTATGGAGTTTCATCCGCTAAAACGTTCTCCATTCATGCCCAAAAAACGCGTTCATAATACTCCGTGGAGTGCCGTCTATTGTGCACCGATATCAGATAAATATTATTTAACTCTTCTTTTTAAATCAAGCTAGTTGAGCTCTACGGCCTCTATAGAATAACCAGATAAGAAATTTCTCCAATGGACGTTAAATATATGCACCACTCGCCAAAAATCAAACACTTACTGTGTTTGTTTGCGGGAGTGGGGATTCCGCAACAACAGTTGGTCCAACCACAGCCTTTCCGCCAGAATACCCTCCTGTGGTAGTTTACGGGAAAGTTATTTCCTCGCCAGGGACCACCACAGACACACACACACAACCCAATTGTAATCCTTTTAAGGCTAATGGAACCCAGCTGAGGATTCCTGGGTTATAACCTGGGATCCTTCGCAGAGCTGAAGTGACTCTACTAAGGCTGCCAAGTTATTAACACAACCGCACACGCAATCGCACAAAACACTCACTCACACACACAATAAGGCCCCAAATGTCTGGGAGAACAGCTCAAAAAGAGCGTGGTCAAATAGAACAAAAACAACAAACAGGGAATGAGGGTTGGTCCCTGTTGCGGAGTCCCCATTCCCGCAAACCAACACAGTAAGTGTTTGATTTTTGACGAGTGGTGCATATATTTTACGGCCATTGGAGAAATTTCTTATCTAGTTTATCTTCTTTTTAACATTAAAAATCTTGAGATAGTTAGATTTTTACGACGAAGTGCCCAAAAACCTAAATTCTGTCCACCATAATAAACTTTTAACTTATCCAGGGGCTTAAAAACGTGTGCTATGTAACTAGCTAGTGCCTTATATCGATTTATTTTCTTAAAAAACATACTTTGTTTGTATATCCCTTCAAGTAAGAAGAAAATCCCGTGAGATAGGTAACATTCCAAGTATGATTTCCCTTGCAGTTTCCAATTGGAAGAAAAGCTCTTGCTTTCATCCCAAGAAAGTATAATCCAACCCCCAAACTTCAAATCCTCGTAATTTCGAGTTGAATTACCATTCACTTTGCATTTAGTTTTAGGAACCTCAGGGAAATGTAAAAATGTAAAAATTAAGTTTGTAACCCTCGGAATTAGTGTTGAGTAAAACCCTTGTCACCATTTGGATTGCAGGACAGCTTTTGAAATTATTCGGTATTAGGTATGTGTCCTCTATTAAGGCGATAAAAGTTTGGTTATATTACACTAGTTGGATCTAGTTGCTCAATAATTTTAATTCTCATTACACTCTGCTTCGAGCGCTTTATCAAATATTCACAGCTATAACAGTAACGGTGTGGGGGGATGTGGACTAGTGCTGAGAGAAAGAATCAATAGTTGATTTTGAGTTTTAGAGAGTGTGTGCCATGGTGGCGGAATCCATTAATGTTTGAAAGGCTATTCACTCAATCCCTTCGCCAACTCCATCTCCATGGTTTCCTTGAATTCCCTCTTCTCCCTCCCGTGGACCAGCCGTTCCGATCTCTCTCTCTCGCGATCGAACCAATTCCCTCTCTTTATTCTACTCTCCTTCACCCCCACTTTCTCCCTCAACGCTCCCTCTTCCGAACGAACGATAAATACGCTCCATAAATCCGCTTCCCGGGATGATTTTCATCGTCGACCGAGGTCGAAGTTTTTTCGAGGCATGCCTCGTGTTTTCCTCCTCCATTATCTTTCTTTTAAAGCCCCCAGCAACGAAAAAATTGCGGGGATAATGTTTTTTTTTATTCCTCCGCGTTGTTGTTTCTATTTGTTTTTCTTTTTTTTACACGAGTGTGGTTTTGCGTGTCTCATCGGTGGAGTTGTGGAACTTTGTATTTTTGTTTTGCGAACTAATTGATTGATGGCATCGTAGATGGCCGACCGCGTCTCTCTCTCGACCGTGGAGTTTGGTGACAAATCGTTGCGCTGGTCATTCTTTGGAATTAAATACTTGGGAGCATTCGAAACGGAGAAACAAACTACCCGCGCGATAAGTCACCAGATAAATAAGCAGTTCCTTCGCCAGTTGAAATCCTTCCCTTTTCATCGATTGATCTTCCATGACAACCCGTCGCGCGGCGTTTACACGGCTGGTACATTTGATCTCGTCAATAAACGCATTGAATAATGTTACCAAATGACGGCAATCATCGCGATAAAATTTTCGCTGAAAATTTTGCAATCACGAAAGCACGTTTAATTACAATCATATCTATAGCTACGGCCTTCAGTGCGATTATCACTCCGTGTCACTTTCGGTGTGCTATCGAGAGGGGGTAGCTTGGAATTTTACACCCTGTGACACGACTGAATGTATGGGCACTGTCATAGTCACAACAAATTCGTGGAATTTCGGCACTTTCGCTAATGTAGTTGACCCGAGTATGGAGTATGAAACCATATTTGAAGGTTCTTTGTAGCTTAAATAATTTTTTAAATTTACAATTGGGTAGGTGAGAATGTTTCAGGAGCAACAAAATAATCATGTAACGATGCTAAACCCCTGTATTTATTAGTCAGTTTAATGAAAAAATGTAAAAGAATGTGTCAACAGTTTGAACTAATACGCTTAAAGCGATGAAATATCAATATGTATCTTGTTGAATATCATATCCACCTGAAAATGTAGTGCAGGCAAGTAATCCAATTGAGAAATATGAGAAAATAAGCTTTTAAGAAGCAGTTCTGCAACAATCAAACCGCGGACTTGAATGTATTTTCATAGTTCCAACATCGACCAAAATGGAGCTTCATTTGTGCATTACTTGCCTCCATTCATCAATAGTAACCATCTGAAAATTGCTTAGTATTGTAAAGGTACATTGATGCCTTCTTTGCATCTTAATGAAGTGTGTATTACAGATGAATGCACATTGCCGTGCGTCAACCATTAGACACTCTGAAGTACGTACGGCTTCATAGAGTGCAGAATTTCCTTATTGTGGTGAATCCACGGAACGTTCTTTGAATGCTTCGGATGTGCACGGCAACAGCTCTGAGCTTCCAGCTTCCTATCCCCTCCTCTCTCTATGTTACAGTGACGGCTCTCAGCTCCCTGCCATTGAGTGAGCAATTGCTTTCGTCCCCACCCCATCCTTCCTTCTTCATTAACCGTAATTCCTTGCTCTCGCACGAGAGGAAGTGGTATTCCCTTCAATTTCCAGCAAACGAACCGGAGGCCTCCTCTTTCTGGCGCACTGCTCAGCCCGTCGGCCGACGACGGGCTGCACAAAGCCATCATCCTCTGCTCGCTCACATCCTCCATCAGAGCTTCTCTCTCCTCTCATTAGACTCGACGAGTTAAAACGCGCGGCTCTGGGTGCCGAGGCTGGCTGGTATCGAAAATGACGAGTGCTCGGGAGATGACTCTGAACAAGAACAACCAAAGAAATCTCTTCTCGCTCCTTTTCCATCCGATTTATGCCGTTAGATGCTGAAAATAATGTTCTCGGCACTCCTCTGACCATGGTGGAAATAATCTGGGTGCAGAAAGCACTGAATTCATTTCCAGAAGCAAATAAGCACATTAGCACGTAAGATATTGAAGAAGTTTCGTCTAAAAAAATTGCACCTCATTTCGATATTTGACGACTCTTTTTTTTTAGTAAGAAGGTAATTTGAATAGGTAGAACAGTTTTTGAGTTTAATGATTGTCTTTCACACTTTCATTACATCCGAAAAATTTTCCAACCTAATTCAATACTTAAAATAAATATACACTGAAAATGTTATCATATTGATCATTTTCAACTGAGAAAACCAAAGATGTAGGAACGTAGATCACATTTCGTGTTTATAATATATCCCTTCCATTGATGAAAATACCTCTACACCGTTTTATTCCCTGAAAAATATGGTTTTTATAATGCTGTCCATCTTGAAAGAACGCTGCTCCTAAATTATTGTTCCCTTCGCTGTCACCGTTTGAACTGATCAAATTTCAGTTCCAGTTGAATCACACGCAATATGCCGCGCGAAGTTTTATCCGTATGTGTAGTTTTTTTTGTTACTGGGTAATTCGCTGGCCCGGTTTATTTTACCTTTTATCCGCAGAAATCGTAAACAAAATCGGTCTTACAGTCTTGCCTTGACGTCGTTTCTCCGTGGGAAACATGGGAGTGCCGTCGGCAATGTTTTTTCGCCGCCCATGTTGGCATTGTGTGGCTCTGTGGGTAGCACCCTTCATCCCCCCAACTGGTTGACGTCAGCGCTGAGATCCCAGGATTGCGTCAGTGTTGGTATGGGCGCCCTCTGTATCCGCTACTCCCTCTCCATCCCCTAAATGTCAAGGGAGATTAAATCAAACAAACTTATTCTGTGAGTGATAGACCAACACAACAAAAGAGTTCCACTATATATAGTTTAAATAAGAAAAATATATTCAACACAATATTCCAAAAAATCATTATAACTTCTATCTGTCCGCGAAAGAGCTGATTCTCTCTGAGGGGAAGGTCAGTCTAGTCAAGGGTATCAGTATATACCGATGCCTTTTTTTCATGCTTCCTGACTTGAGGCCTTTGTTGACTTCACTTCGGGGTTGAAGAAGATGGAAGAAGAAAAAGAAATCTACTACTCTAGGACATATTTCCTTTAAGAACAAAACAATTTACAGTATGAAATAGAATCATTAAAATAAACACACTTATTCGATGAAGGATCTAAGTTTTTCCCAGTGAATTACTTGAATGAATTGCTCTCGGGTTTCTATCCGGGTTAAGGTCTGCATGATGTACGTCGACGTTTTGTTGGGAGACTTTCCCAACATCTTCAGGGCTGATGTTGTTGGGAAAGTCTCCCAACGAAATCATCAGCCCTGAAGATGTTGGGAAAGTCTCCCAACGAAACGTCGTCGTACATCATGCAGACCTTAACCCGGATGGAAACCCGAGAGCAATTCATTCAATGCACTTATTCGTTTTGTGCGATAGACCAATGAAACAATAGAGTTCCATTACGCATAGTTTAAAAAAGAAAAACATTAAACACAATATTCCAAAAAAAAATATTTTTAGTTCCATCATTGTAGCAATAAATAACACCACAGCCCATCAGTTACTTTGCGATAAATCACATAAATCATTACGAATTGTCAGGATAAGTTATTGAAACCGCTTGAAATTACATAAAAATAGTAACAAACAATCAAAGAAATATAAGAAATATAAATTTTTTGTCACATTACCAATGATTTATAATGAGGTGGTAAGCAATAAACATTAGTCTTAAAAGATTTAACCGAGGGAATATTTTTTACTTCATCTGTTAGAATATTCCAGAGATTGGATCTTACAACCTGTAATGATTTCTGAAAAGAACTACTATGACAGCAGTAGTTTTATTCTTAGTTTGGAATAGAATATTTAATATTCAGGCTTTTTTAAGGGTAGATGTCAGAATTAAGGAAAAAATTGATTAACGGGTTGAAGAGGTAAATTTGTTGAGAGTAGTGATAATAAAGGCATTAGCGTTTTGTTGTATTTTTGACGTGGATCTTTCTCTCTCGGTCACAATCCTAGGATTGGTTTGCAACAGTCCTCCATTTTTTTTGGTCCTGAGCCAGCCTCTTCAACTCTGCGTAGCAACGACAACTTAGCTCCTCCACTATCTGCTCCATATAGGACAGACTAGGCCTTCCCCTGCAGTTATTTCCCTCTACTGAGCCAAGATGTTCCTCCTCAGTAGCGTAGCCAGGGGGGGACAGGGGGGACGAATGCCCCCCAGCCCTGTGTTCTGGCACCCCTAAGTATGTGAATGCTTCCAGTCTTAAGTCCCAAATACGTATAAATAAATGTGTATAATACATTGCCAGTTGTGATATTTTGTACAAATCCCCACTATTGCATCACCAAAATTTGTAAATTTTAGTAAACTGGTTAATTTATGAGTCGGTGCCTGCTAAGTTTTTTCTGCCCCCCCCCCCCTAGACCCAAAACCTAGCTACTCCACTGTTATAAGGCCTTCATGGCTCAAAATAGACGTGGATACGTCATTGAAATCAGTTAGAAAATAAGATACCAACACGGGAACTGCGATGTAACGTTTACGAGGCGCTCCATTTTGGCATTATAAATTGGTGACTCATAACACGATCGTATTAAATGCGATATATTTATTGAGTATGTAAATGCCAGCACAATGCTGATACCATGGACCAAGTCCTTCAAGTATATAACTTGAAAATAATTAAGAAGAAGACCGAAATCCTAGTATGTGAAAGAGAGGAGCTGAAGGTAGAAGTCACGATGAGGGGAGAGAAAGTAATGCAAATGGATTCCTTCATCTACCTTGGAAGTAACATCTCATGGGATGGAAGAAGTACAGCGGAAACCAATCGCAGAATAGCCCAAGCTAATAAAGTGTAAATGATGCAAAAGCAACCACTGTGTTCAAAGAAGAGGGGACTACGAACAAGGAAAGAGTACATAAATACATTCATGTGGAGCGTGGCTCTCTATGGTTCGGAAGCATGTATCATTGGAGAAGCAGACCAGAAAATTAGAAGAATCCGAAACATGGTGTTGGTGGTGAATGCTGAAGATCAAATTGACGGATAAAATGAGAAATAAAGAAGTTTACAGAAGAGTAGAATGGGAAATGATTGCTCTCCCATCTGGTTCAACACCTTCCCCACAACATTGAAACCCTCAACCGTCCCGTCAATTTCTTTCAAGCTGCTGTCCGTAACCGTAACCTCAGAAATTTATTCCAAGAACTAGTTCTTTTCACCCTAAGCACTCGTAATCTACATAACTGCCGTTTGATATCTGACTTAAAATTTTTACATCATGTTTTCAATGGCTCTTTTCGAACGTTCTGCCATTCTTCTTAATTAGTAATCCTCCTCGTTTCACCCGTAACAACATCACCTTACAAGTTCTGAAATTCCGTCTCTCTATATCCCAACGTTTCCCCTTATACATAATCCCCTGCGCATTTCATTCCCTTGCAGCAAAAAATCCCTCGCCTGACCTTTTCTCTGCTCCTTGCTTCAACTTTGTGATGTAAATTCATTATTGTAACTTAGACATTGTGTCTGATAATAATTTGTTTTATTCTGTTATTTATGTGTTATGTCAACCAATGTAGTTGTCCTTTATGCTAGTTTTGGTGTTATTATAAATAAATAAATACAGAGAAGGTGAACCAGATGGATAGGACACACCCCGAGGAACAATGAATTTGTGAAGAATATAGGTAATTGAACAAAAAATAGAGGAAAAAGTACTAGTAGAACTATCAAAGAGTATGGGAAACAGCGTAAGATAGGAAAGGATGGATGGCAGCAGAAAACCAATCTTATAATTAAACGACCAATGATGATGTAGATACAGAGCCAGCAGGGCCTTGTTTGGGCTGCTCATGTTCAATACGGCATTGTTAGACCGCGGCAATTGGCCAGCCCTTTGGGCGCGGGCAAATATTTCCACTCTGTAAATCTCGCTACTTGGAATTCGCGAGATTATGATGGTGCCTTGATTTTGGTCCTAAACAAAATATCACGTCTTTACCTGTCTAGTTCAACAATAAATTTCATTTTGTAGTATCATATTTGATGATAAATTAAAAATAGGCTACAAAACGTTTGGCCGCTAACTGTAACTCGCAAACGCAGACATTTTGTTGACTAATCCACGGCCGTGTCCACGATATACGTTTACAAAACAAATAATTTTTATTTTACCATGCTCTTTTCATTTCGGTATTCAGGCTTTTGGTTCTGCGATTAAATTATTTAATATTATGCAACAGTTTTTCCGTGCTATGCTGCCGGCTTCCTTGGCCTTTTAAGAACAACAATGGTCTTTTTTTCATAAAATAAATAAACAATTCCAGCAGTTTATGATTTTGAGAAGTAAAAAACTTAATTTCGAATAATTCTATTCCAGGTATATGGGAGTTTATAACTATCCTCTCTATTGATGTTATTTGGTCTTTTTTTCTATTTCAATCGCCTCCCTTATGAGCCGTGGAAAGTAACTGCTTTCTTTGTGTAGTACTCTTGCCGTCTTGATGTCAATGGCGTGACCTTCCTCTAATGTAGTGTGCTCAGACACGGAAGAGTGATACCAGTCTTTCTTCCGGATTGCACGTTCATGTTTCTTTAATCGGCATCCAATTGCTCTCTTGGTCTGCCCCACATATGATCTTCCGCAACTGCAGAGAAGTTCGTATACACCCTCATACATTATGGGTGGTAATGGATCTTTAGTCCCTCGTAGATGATCTCGTACTCTGGAGGTAGTGTTGTATCGTGTGATAATGTTATACTTTTTCATTATTCTACCTATGCGATCGGTCGCACCCGCAATGTAAGGCAGCATAACAAATCTCAGAGGTTGATGAGTCTCCTTCTCTGTAGGTTTTTTTGATGTCACTCTTTCAATTAATTTGTTACTAAACCCATTATTGTTTAATGCCTTCTTCAAATGGTGTATTTCTTGTGTGATGGAATCAAGATCGGAAACTTTCTGGCGCGATCAAACAGGGTCTTGATAACATATGTGGGGCAAACCAAGAGAGCAATTGGATGCTGATTAAAAGAACATGAACGTGCAATATAGAGGATAGTTATAAACTATTTATTTATTATAACTACAAATATTGCATGAACATCAATATAGAGGATAGTTATAAACTCCCTTATACCTGGAAGAGACTTATTCGAAATTTAAGTTTTTTACTTCTCAAAATCATCAACTGCTGGAATTGTTTATTTATTTTTTGAAAAAAAGACCATTGTTGTTCTTAAAAGCCCGACGAAGCCGGCAGCATAGCACGGCGAAACTGTTGCATAATATTAAATAATTAAATCGCAGAATCAAAAACCTGAATACCATAAACAGTGAGCTGCGAAAATCTACAAGAAAAACTCTTTTCATTTCATTCATTTTCTTAGGAGTTATGTTGTTTCAAAATATATTTCCTCTTATTATATTCCTTATGATGAGTTCCCTTAGCTTATGACAATCGGAGTAGTGTAGATGGAAGGAGGTTAGTGAGTGGGCAAAGTTTCTCGATGGGTTAGGGGACCTCCCAGTTTTTGTGGGGAGAGAGGTGGGGACGGAGGGAGAAGTGGTTATGGGAGGACGAGAAGTGGGAATGCGGAGGCGTTGAAATCGTCATTCGGGAAAATAAAAATTTCAATCCAAAGATTGCTGCCTCAAGCGATACGTACGCACTCCTTTTGTTTGTCAGCCAGAGGCCAATGGGATAAATGATAAAGGGGGACACTTAATTATTCCAAAGGGCAGAGCAAATATAAAACAAAAAACAATTTCATGGCAGGTCAGTAGTTTGCTCACATTCCTTTTTTAATCAGCATGAGATTCAGTGAAAAAACTTGAGCGAAGACCAATTATTCATCCTTTTTTCATCTTTCCTTGTCCACATAAATGTACCGAGCGGCCGCAAATATTGCAGTGTAGAGTTTAATGACACGGCACTTTCATGTTTGCTTATTTCCCATGGTATTAATTGCTTTTACTCATGTTTATGTTACGCTCCGTTCTGTTGAGTCAAAAGGTGAACGCCTGGTGTGCTACGCACTGCTACCTGGCTTCAATGAACTTCCTGGCTGGTGCCGTAGCACCCAAGGTCGCTCTACCCAGGCCATGTCACGATCCCATGATGCGTCATAATTTCTCTATTTTGGATCTATCTCGACGTACCGTAGAATTGTCGCTCTCCAGTGAGGAAGAAACAACTCGCGAAAATGGTTTGTTGTAGTGCTCCATGTAGCTCGAACACAACGAAAAACTATAGACTGTGTCGTTTTTCTACTGATCCAACAAGAAGGAAGGTGTGGGTGTTGAACTTCCGCCGGGGCATAGCCGGATATAGCGACCTTGGTAGCACACTGTGGCATACGGCGCAGCGGTGGCTCAAGGTGTTGGAAGTAGTAATAGACACTCACCTTAACCCGGGAGTGGTCGCTAAGCTACCTATCACGCGAGCGGTCGCATTTGAGACTTTTTCTCACACTCAGATGTATCATGTATTATCTTTCATAGAGCTTTTATTGGCAATATATTACACTATACTTAGATTTTAATTTATTTCTCTTAATGTTCATTTGAAACAATGATTCCCACATATACACAATTACTGATACAATTACGTAATCATTGCAACGTTTACTGGCGGTGATATCGCTGGGTATCAATGAAGGAAATTACCATTATCAAGAAGAAATATTTATTTACGAGGAAATACTTTCTTATGACTCATTAATTTGCATTAAAATATCTGCTCTCCACGAAATGAATCAACTTTGCTCGCATGTTGCGAAAGTGTAACGCAACTGAGTGATACAAAAACATTAACGTCAGTGGTCGCGCGATGAGAAAAAGTCTCACACCTTGTAGTCGGCGGTATCAGACATATCATTACACAGCTGCGGACGCTTCATTTATACTTTATGAGACGGTCAGTCAATAGGATGAGATAAAAAGTCAGCTAGAAGGAAAGGAAAATTATTCTAACTCATGATTACAAACTACCATGAAATGAAATCGGTAAGATGCATTTTTTTCAATGTTAGCTATAGATATAACTAATGAGAACACATATGCAAAGTTTCAAGCAACTTTGTACGCAAAAAAATATCGTACCAACTATTTTAAGAGGAGTTTAATGCCGACGAATGATTCTACCTCACTCTGTGTTTCAATCCGAAGGTTATTTTTTGATTTGAAAGTAGATATCACCCGGTACCCATTGGCTTGTGAACTTAACACGTTGAGTGTAGGGGGGGTGGGAATTTCCATTCCATGGGCCACCTGCGATTTTCCACGAAGTTCTGATAATCAGATAATCACACCGCGAGGATTTTCGGAGGGGTTGCCCAGAGTGCTTCACCCGGATTTGAACCCGGGTGCCCTCCAGTCGGTAGCCCAGCACTCTACCCACTAGGCCACCGCGACCCCCATATTCAACCTAACCTTACGCAATATCCTAAAAATCTTATCTTTTTCAAACCGAATTAATATCCGAAAAGTGCAAATAAAGCCCTAAGAAGCTGAAGAGTTGGAGAAAACAAGTGTTTGATGAAAATTCTAGGACGAAGAAGAGTAAAAATCATTGGAGACATTTTGAAATAGCATAGCCCTCTGAAAGCAATAAGGGAGAGATGAATGCAAGGAGTAACCGAAGAAGACTTGTTAACATAAAGGCGACAGATGAAGTGAAGTATCTGGGAGTTACGATAACTTCGGACCTATCGTGAGGAACATATAAGAAATATTTGTGGCAGAGCTCTGAAGAAGCTATGATTCGTCAAGCGTACTGTGGGAAGATTTTCGGATAAAAAAGTAAAAGAGAGGTGCTATTTCGCACTCGTCCGGCCACACCTTGAATATGCAGCGAGCATATGGGAGCCGGTGCAGAAAGACTTAATCCGGGAACTTAATAAAATACAAAGGAAAGCTGCGCGATTCGTCAAAAACTGCTACGGGCGTACAGACAGCGTTACACAGATGTTAAAAGAATTAGGCTGGGAGCCGCTAGAGACTCGGAGGCTGCGCGCTAGGCTTAGATTGCTTGAGCAATTGAAAATAGATATCTTTAATAGCGACATGGAGAACATCATATTAGAACCCCACTATATTTCCACGTCCGACAGAAACGATAAATTAAGAGAGATATTTTGCCGAACGGATAGGTATGGGAATTCGTTTTTCCCCCGAACAATAAGTGACTATAATAAATGCTAGTTGTAATTTCATTAGAGCGTTTCCTTTTTAAAAGTAAACGGCTGGTGTCCTAACACCCCCCGCCACACGCCTATTGAGGTGGATTGCGGGGTAGTATGTAGATGTAGATGAATACTTCAGGAACGCATGAAACAAGGCATCAAACAATTAATGAGGGATGCCAAAATGAAGACCTGGACAATATTAAATTGATTAGGTGATAGGAGAGTGGATTGGAGAGCATCGGACCATTCTAGGTGTGATTCTGAATCAGCAGTTCTGATGACGAAACCAAACCAATCCTCATCGGCATGGTTTCTCCTAGTTTCTCCAATGCCTCCCACATTGACCATGCCAGATTATTAATTTTGCTCTA
Source organism: Pyrrhosoma nymphula (assembly GCA_963573305.1). NCBI lineage: Eukaryota > Metazoa > Arthropoda > Insecta > Odonata > Coenagrionidae > Pyrrhosoma > Pyrrhosoma nymphula. The sequence goes on along the minus strand of OY754330.1, from coordinate 17,768,133 downwards.
ATTAATGTTTGCTGTTTTTGCCATGTTAGTGACGTTCCAGCACAGCTGTAGTGAGCCTCGATTTCCTATCTCTCTTCGTAGATGTGTGTCACAGAATGAAGGAGTTTGGTTACACGGTGGAATATTAAACCGGCTGATAGATCACTTGAAAATTCAAATTTGCTACGAATGAATGTTATAATAAAATGTCATTTTTTCCCGTTTATCATTCATGATCCAATCAAAATATAAAAATTAAAATTGGTTACGCTTTCAAACAGATTTTTTTACTACCACCTTATTTTCGATGAAGTAGCATAACACTTGATCAAGTATCCGATTTGCGGGTATTCTAATGAAAATATGAGGAAAACACCAAGTGAGTTCCATGTATATATGAAGAAACTGCACAAATTTTAGTCAGATATCATGAAGTAATCATTGAGATAACTTGAAAAATTACATTCAGTTTTTCCGAAATTTCAGAATGGTACGAAGGATACTATTTCAACCCCACTCTATGTCTCTAGAATTGACGGAAGTGACGAGCTATGGGAGATGCTTTACCCAACTTATAGGTGCAAAATTTACTTTGTTTCCAACCAAAATTAATGGCTTCAACAGAAACAGAGTGAGATGCCATGTCACTCCATTAAAACTTTCAACTTTTGAATTCACTCCATCAACGTTCAATCCACTTTCATACTTTCCCTGTTTCCTTTCCTTGTGAATTATTCCAAGGCTTCCCACCATTTTAATGTCTGCATGCCTCCCTGCAGATGATAAGAAAGTCTTCCATCGAATCGCCAGACGCAATGCAGACATAAAACCGATGGAATGCCCGGGAAGATTTCAGCAGGATAATGCGCAGGAAATGCTTGAAATATTGTTTATCCTCTCTTTCCCTCCACTTTTCATAGCTACACGACCTGATACCCCCTGCCACACGCCCCTGCAATCTGCATATATTCATGTGTAGACGAACCAAAGCTAAACTAGTATTTCCAGAAAACGAATGGTTATACTCTCTTCAGTCCCCTATCCAATAAACTGATAATTCGTTTCCATGTGTTGATATCGTTAATCATATGCACTGCTATACGGGTATTTAAATAGTTACTGTGTTACAATATGAATTGTTTTCATTTAGATAGTTACTGTTTTGGAATATGTATTGTTTTCATTTAAATAGTTACTGTATTACAATGCGTATATTAGCTATGTATTACAATATGTACAGTTATAGCATAAGATCTGTATGCCATTTGTTTAAATTGTTTGTAGTTCAAGCAAATGAGATATTAGTTATAATACAAATTGCATTTATATTTTAATTACAGTTATATAGTACGCTAGGAAACACACACTTTTTAATTCAGTAGATATATATTTAATTATATGTAAATTTCTTAGGAAATTGAGATAAAAAATTTGCGTTTTTTGTTTTAATGCTTACTATTAAGTTATAACGCTCATTGCTTTTCAATTTTTATTTTTGTGTGTCAATTATAATAATATGCTATATTATACACACTTTTCGTTTCCCTTCATTTGTAAACCCATGTTTTCACCTCTGAAGAATTAAGACCAATATTTGCAAGTTGTGTATTTTGTTTACAATTGTATTTATTAACAGAACTAATATATCTATGTAAGATATGTAAATCTTGCCCCATTGGAGAAAATGCTCCTAGGACAATAATAAATGAGTTAGAACGCGTGCAGGGAAGATCGGCAAGATACGTTAAAGACCGTTATGATAATCTCGTTAGTGTTAATGAATTTTTGCAGCAACTGGGATGGGAAACGCTTTCAGACCGTCGTTTAAAATTTAGACTTAATCTATTATGTAAGATCCAAACCGGTCTATTCTCTGACGACGTTGATAATATAATACGAAATCTGACGTTATACGGTAGATCATATCATGAGAATAAAGTTAGGGTACTAGACTGCAGAACAGACAGTTTTATAATGACATATTTCTCGCGAACGAAAAGGGACCATAATAGCTGCCAATGACACTTTTATTTAGGTTTGTCGATAAGTAGTGTAGCTCTTAGTAGTAGTACTCCTTAATACTTGAATTCTTATCTGATACCTAGTACTAACAGCACGCCGTGCATGTTCTCTACATAAGTCTTGAGTCTCTGTCCATTTGTGTAGTTGTGTGTAAAATACATACATGTATATATTAATGGCCCCTCTCCATTGTGATAATATCTATAGTGTAGTGCATGCTTGTGAGGCTTCGCCTCGTCACACGCATGAGCGATCTATGCTAATGCATAATTAGTCGTAGTTACACTAACTTTAGGGTATAGTGTAATGCATGTTGGTGAATACTCACCCCCTGCCACACACCATATAAGGTGGCAAGCAGGGTATTTTTTACACGTGGATGAAACCTTTTTCTATTCTATTTTCTTCTATCCGCCGTACTTTTTCCGTACTCGACTCTTTCACTGGGAGATTCCCTCTTTCTCCCCTAATCGTCATCCCTCTCCCTCCCGCACTTTCTCTGCTCCATCGTCGGACCTCTCCCACGTTTATGGCGACCCGTGCCGCTCCGCGCGGCACCCAGCCGTACACCCCCGGGGACACCAGCCAGTCAAGGCCCGGTCGTTGCCTTCTCCTCCACCTCATCCACCCCCCTCTTCCAGTCCCACCAACGAATCCTTTCCCGCACTGGGCGTGCAATGAGAGGCTGATTGATGGATTTATGGAACTCCCACTCTCTTTCACATTGTATCCCACCTCTCACCCTCCTCTCGTCTCTCCCTTTCAGTTCCCCCTCTCTCCACCAGTAAGGGGGGCTCTGCGTGTGTGGGTGTGCCGGCCATTGCGTATGGATGAGTTCCCGCGGGTCCCCCCCGTTGACGGCATCATGGCAGTGGGAATTGTGTCGAGTGTAGAGAGGAAAATAGGGTAAAGTGGGCGCATTTTTCCAGGGATTTAGTGTAAGAAGGTTCCGCCGCGACTGTATGAGTCAAAACAAATACTAAATTCCACATTTTTTATATTTTGTCAAAAAATTCCTGCTTTCACTGATTCAATGCGTTACTTATAGAAACCCAAAAGTAAGGAACAAAATTTGCAGATTATTCCACGAATGTTTTTTTTAATGAGCACTTTTTTCCAGCCATAGGAGCCGACTGCAGCGCCATTTCCTACGAATTACCCCATTTTTACTTCAATTACGGCATTAATTCCCCAATAAATAAAAAAATAAGGAGGTAAGAGTCCTATGTTACATTTTTATTCAATTTCTCTGGATTACTTCCTTCTTACAAATAGTTTTCCGTTTTTCAAAAAATAGAAAAATAAGGCGGTAAGATGCCTTTTTATTATTTTTATTCAATTTCTTTGGATTATCTTCTTCTTAGAGACAGTTTTCCATGAAAATGGCATATCTATTAAATGGAAAAAATATTATTTTTCCCCGTGTTTCTCTCATTCCCCCATTGATCACCATGTAATTTCAAGTTCAATTATAGAATAAAATGGCGTGGAAAGGTTTTATTTTGTTGTTCATATCAGATAGAGGATAAATTTTTCTACAAGTAGACAGAATATGAATAAAATGACATTTAAGTCATTTTACGGTGGAACCACCTTAAAATGGAGAGAATACCTCGCAATAAAGTCGATCATTCACATGCCTTGGCAGCGTTTACGCCATCGTCGGCCGGTCCTCACTCGGGACCCTTTTCCACTACTAACATTTCTACTACGGTAACTCTCTACCCGCGCAATGCTGGTAATGGAAACGCCTACCATAGTAGATAACTCTACTAGCATTGAGATAAACTAGTAAGATGATCTACTAGTAAACTAGTAAGATAGAGGATAACTTTTTCTACAAGTAGACAGAATATGAATAAAATGACATTTAAGTCATTTTACTGTGAAACCACTTTAAGCTTTGGAGCCGCTTGGACGTCGAGTCTTCACCTTACTAGAGCTTTGTGCAGTTCGGAATTATTTTTTCTGCGCTATTCCACGTTTTCATCTCAACAATTTGTCTACTTCGATACCGTGTTTACTTACAATTAGCGTAAAAAAATACTAGACGAGTTTACACGACGAGTTACTAGACTACTTTCCCTTCATGTGGGTATGGGGCAGATGGCCTCCTGTAGGCCTGTGCGACTATCGAAAAAATCGATATTGATCAATAACAAGAATAAATAAAAATGTGGTCCATTCAACTGTCGGGAATTGAAGAAATGACAATTAATTGAGGTCATTCGATAAATTGACAAAGGCCAATTAATTGAAATTGAAATGGGTGTCAATTAATTTTCATTGCTCAATTAATTGACATCAACCAATTATTTGACAGGACTCAATGGGATGGTGTTCTTCAAAGGCTTTCCTTTGGCAGTGAGATGAATGAAAGAACTAATTTTTTTTCGGATATTCATTTATTTAATATTTTACATTAATACATATCAATGCCATTTACAAAAACAATTTAGGCCCCGCTAAGTCTCAAGGACTTGTCAGCGGGTTCCACGACATCATAAAAAATATGGCAACGACACCTTTACCTAATAAGTACATTCATTTTTCCCTGTTTACATAATATATTTACATGTACACTCAATTAAATTCTATTAAGTACACATAGACACACAAACACATATTTATATATCTATTCAAATATCCAGTATATTTATGAAGCTTTTAGTAAACAATATAATACATGATTACACGGTTTCTTTTACCCATCATTTTGATCTTCTAGCAACCATTTTTTAATTTTAACCTTAACTTCATTTATTGTAGTTAATGTACTTATACTATATGGTATTTGATTAAATTCTTTTGGTAAAACCACTTTTAATGTATTATTACCATACCTTGTGTATTCCAGAGGTACAATAAAATTTCTTACAGAACGGAAAATTTCAATATTTTCAAAGGAACGTATTTTTTATAAGTGTTACAAAAGTAGTTGTCCTGGATTATGATATATCTATATAATTTGTCTAGCCTCAAAATGCCAAAATATTTGTACATGTCTTCAATATTTGTGTTTGTTTGAAATTTGAAAAACAACAAAAATAATTCAATCAGTTAGCGTTTATTAATTAATTAAAGGAATAGATCGCTATTTGAAGACAGGCAGACGAGAAACTCAGCGTGTTCATCCGACAGACACTGGCGTGTGTGCGAGCTGCAAGCATCAGCAGCGTCGGCCATCGGCCGGCGTCGAGATAAAGCGAACAAGTTTAAACGTGCAATATGCAATCCATAGCGACTCAATAATCGTCAACTATTCGACTACTGGACAATAATTTTGAATTGAATAACAATTGACAATTGACAATTGAAAAAAGTTGACAATCGAGTCAATTACCGCAATCGACATCGATGTGCTAAAATAACCGATCAATTGTAAAAATAGTTGAATCGACGATTCAATTAATCGAATAATCGCACAGGCCTAGCCTCCTGCGCCCACAGCGAAACGTATTTCAACTGTTCAAGACGGATGCTACTCCAAATAATAGATTTTCGGGTGCGTTACTGAGAGAATCATGTGCTGAACTTTCCCCTATGATCTGCAGCTGAAATTGAGTCCAACTAGCGGACCTACAAGTTACATTTAATTTTAGTCTCATTCAATCAACTAATTATCATCAAATGATCAAACAGTTGAAGCACTCATTACGGTCAACGGTTAAATTATACTGCAAATCTATATTTTCGGCCTGGAATCTACGAAGCATTTGACAAGTTTAGGGACTCTTGATTGAACCTCGTTTCTACGAATGTAAAAAAAATCGCACCTGTACATTCTAGGAGAAGCCCATGGTTTACTTCCAATGAAACGCATCATATCTCTGAAGGTGCTAGGTGCAACGCAGGGGGATACACTGGCAAAATTCTCCGTATGATACCGGCTTAAGGGAATGCACAGTGGATGCGAGTAGATAGGGGAGTTTTAACTCAGGCGGTAAGAATGCTCGGATGGTGAGAGGTTTTTTTATTTCTTTCAGAAGGGGAGAATGTGATGTGCGTTCCCAGTCCCGGGGGCAAAAGTCTCCCGGCATGCTCTCTGTGGCGGTCGATCCGACTCGTTTCGATCGATAATCGACGATTTCGTTTAAAAAGCAAAACCACCCGTATTCTCCCCGAACTTGACCGGTTGGGATAGTGTTCACCAAGGCACGCGGAAGTGGTGTGTAAAGATATCTACATCTACATACTACCCCGCAAGCCACCTCAATAGGCGTGAGGCGGGGGGTGTTAGGACACCAGCCGTTTACATATAAAAAGGAAATGCTCTAATGAAATTACGCCTAGCATATATTGAAGTCCCTTATTGTTCGGGGGAAAAACGAATTCCCATACCTATCCGTTCGGCAAAATATCTCTCTTAGTTTATCGTTTCTGTCGGACCTGGAAATATAGTGGGGTTATAATATGATGTTCTCCATGTCGCTCTGAAAGATATCTATTCTCAATTGTTCAAGCAATCTAAGCCTAGCGCGCAGCCTCCGAGTCTCTAGCGGCTCCCAGCCTAATTCGTTTAACATCTGTGTAACGCTGTCTGTACGCCCGTAGCAGTTTTTGACGAATCGCGCAGCTTTCCTTTGTATTTTATTAAGTTCTAGGATAAAGTCTTTCTGCACCGGATCACATATGCTCGCTGCATATTTAAGGTGTGGACGGACGAGTGAAAAATATCTCCTGTCTTTTACTTTTTCATCTGAAAATCTTCCCACAATACGCTTGATGAATCCTAGCTTCTTCAGAGCTCTGCCACAAATATTTCTTATATGTGCTCCCTACGATAGGTCCGAAGTTACGATATTACGTCCGAGTGCGAGGAGGAAGCTGTTTCCTTTCCTTCATGGTTATCCTGCCGTTCCGCAGTGGATTCCGCAACTACGTAGTCAAACATTTATACTAAAAAATCTAATTTTGCTGTAATGCCTTCAGTTATTGCACGTTATCATCTTTGATGACTACAGGACTTCGTCACAAAGAGCCTCATCATTACGATTCGATTGATAACGAACGTATGGATATGTTTTATAATATCAGATGTATATTCATTTAAAATACAGATCATGCAAGCAAAAGCATTACATTTTACTTTTCCCCATTTTTTAAAGCCGTGGAAAAGTACTTTAAATATGAGTAAACTACGGATTCGAACTTGTGTTATCCAGAAAATCACCAAAAATGTGCTAATTTTTAGTTGGACATGCCCACAGAGGAGTATATATACCCTGATTCAACGGTTAGTAACTAAACATTTGGCCTAATGGGCAACCTTGCCGTTCATTGTTTATCGTGCTTCGTTTCACATGACGGAAATTTTTCAATCCAATTTCGATTGAAGCCGACCTCTTTGCGATTCTTTTGATCGTGTTTTTAAATATGTGGAAAGATCTTCTTTGTAAAATGCCGTATTCATTCATGTTGGCAGTAAGAAACATGGGCGTAAGTTCATTTTCTACGTGTGGAAAGTCACAACTGAAAAAATCATTCACCTTTATTATAATTGCACACCCGGATCTCCCAATAGCCAGTCTAATGTCATAGCCAAACGCACCATAAAACCACGCCAGAACGCCACGGAAAACTACGATACAACACCATCAAACCATCGTAATTGGATAATTTTTATCCAAAGGTGTTCTTTTTCACCTCAACTATTCAAATGGTGACTCAGTAGGCGTCTTTGCGCGTGATGAAAAATAGTGGTGAAAACTGGGCGCAATTTATGCTAAATTGGCTCATATATTTTATCGTAAATCGGTAGAGCCTTGTTTCCAATCAAGAAAAAATATATTTTTTTAAACAGTGAAATTTCTTTGATGGGTAAAAATAAATTCTGTGTTTCCACGACTTTTTTTTACAACGGACAATAAATTTTAATTTCGTCAAGATGGAAGCAGCACCTAAACTCACTTTGTGCTCTTCAGGATGGCTGTCTTGGTTCAGCGACGGGAACACCTTGGTGTGGCGGGGGTCTACACTTGGGGAACCCTCGTTAAAGACCCGCGCAGTGCGGGATTCGTCAGTCAGCGCCATTGCACATTCATTTCTCCTCCGCGGCTGCCGCCTGGGGCCTCGCTTCCATTACTAACATTCTACTACGTTATTTCATTACCAACTTGCTTTCCAATTAGCTATTGTTTGCCCTAGTATAGCATCGCTTTGTGACGTAGCAATACCAATTCAAAGGATAATTATCACTTACTCAGTGATTCAACCAGAAGGTTGGTTTGGATAATTGGGGGTAGAGTTCACCCCGGACTAAGCCACAGGCGTGTCAATTTCACACATTCAGGGGTGAAGGGGAGCCAGTTCCTTTCCCTGGGCCACCTCGCACTTTTTGTTTGGGGACGTCCAAAGGATTCACCCGGATTTGAACCCGGGACCCTTCGATCAGTAGCCAAGCGCTCTACCCACTAGATAACCACGCTCCCTTAGAGGAAAATTGACGAACGATATTTAAAATCGTATGACTTCTCGCCTGAACCAGAAACATATGTTAAATCATTATTATCATCACGATTGTAGATGATGGTCTCAGACCTCACTTGGTGGAATTCCTTGACATCAGGGACAGAAGAAGTAACTCTGAAATTCCACATGGTAATGATTTATTGAATTTAAAAATAAAAAAACAAACACACGACCGGTTTCGCCGCAGAGCAGCATCTTCAGGTGCACTTACATTGTTTTCCACTCTATATATATTCATGAAAATGTTTGGGGTAGAGGGAGGGGGAGGAGGGAGGGGAGAGGGATGTGTCTGCGTCACAGGTTAAGGATGGCTGCGCCACAGGGTGGGAGAATGTGGAATTACAGAGTTACCTTTTCTGTCCCTGATATCACGATTGTGTTTTTTCACCAAGTTGGTTCACAAGATACCAAGGTAGATCATCTTACTAGTTTATCTCAATGCTAGTAGAGTTATCTACTATGGTAGGCGTTTCCATTACCAGCATTGCGCGGGTAGAGAGTTACCGTAGTAGAAATGTCAGTAGTGGAAACGGGTCCTGAGTGAGGACCGGCCGACGATGGCGTCCACGATGCCAAGGCATGTGAATGATCGACTTTCTTGCGAGGTTTTCTCTCCATTTTAAGGTGGTTCCACCGTAAAATGATTTAAATGTCATTTTATTCATACTCTGTGTACTTGTAGAAAAAGTTGTCCACTATCTGATATGAACAACAAAAGAATACCTTTCCACGCTATTTTATTCTATAATTGAACCTGAAATTACATGGTGTTCAATGGGGGAATGAGAGAAACACGGGGAAAAATAATATTTTTTTCATAAAATATAAATGCCATTTTCGCGGAAAACTATTTGTAAAAGGAAATAATCCAGAGAAATTGAATAAAAATGTAACATAGGACTCTTACCTCATTATTTTTTTATTTATTGGGGAATTACTGCCGTAATTGAAGTCAAAATGCGGTAATTCGTAGGAAATGGCGCTGCAGTCGGCTCTTATGGCTGGAAAAAAGTGATCATTTAAAATACATTTGTGGAATAATCTGCAAATTTTGTTCCTTACTTTTTGGTTTCTATAGGTAACGCATTTCATCAGCGAATGCAGGATTTATTGGACAAAATACACAAGATGTGGAATTTAGTATTTGTTTTGACTCACACAGTCGCAAAGGAACCTTCTTAAGTTGGTAACGTATTTCATGCACGACTCCGAAGGGGCGGCGGAGGGAGGGGAAGGGGGGGAAGAGAGTGAAAGGGATTGGGGTGCAGTGAGAGGGGGGGGGGAGGGGGAGAGTTACTGGTGTGACCGATGGCGAAGAGACGTGGATCGCATATTTTTACGCCAGGCCGCGTCCACAGCATCAAGGTCGCGCCCAATCTCAGCCTCTCCATTTGTCAAATTTTTCCATTCCCCTTGGATGCGAGTTAAATTCAAAAATCCCTATCCACTCCTTTCTTTAAACCTTGACCGTTGGTCCATTCTGGATGACGGAAAATAGAGCATCACTATGTTTACGTGTCTGCGTGTTTGTTTGCTTTCTGTGGACGCTTGTAAACGTTTGCGTGTAGAGTGCGGTGAAGGAACAGATTGCCCGACAACATTGCAATGCCGCGGGAGCGATGCATGAAACCAATTTATCCGAGAAAGATCAATTTTTGAAGGGATCAATTATATCCGTCAAATAAAGGGATCGTGTTACCGTCAAGTGAGTTATGCACAAGAGCCAGACATTTGACGTTGCATTATTCCATCGGCCAAGGGCATGCATCACCGCACTTTGAAGTGGATACTTTAATTTTCCCCTTTTTAATGTAAAGATGGAGTACTACCACAGAGCAGAAATCGGTGTCAGTTCTTAATTACTAATGGAACAATAGAAAATTAGTATCTACATCTACTAAGTACCATACAAGCCCACACCAGGGTGTGTGGTACAGGGTGAGTCCACACCAGGCATGCAGCACTCGTCCTATTTCAAATCTGGACCTCGTACGTTCCCCCGGCCGCTAGGTGCAGATAAAAAATCAGACAGGAGAACAGTGAGCAGTTAAATCAGAAACTAGGGTAGTTCTACGTAAAGGAACATGCAAGCATACAGAACAATGCTAAAGAGACATCTAGTGGTTAATATTACTTATACTATCCATTTTTAATAAAAAACTTCGCCCTTTTCCAAAAGTACGAAGTTTTTTATTAAAAATGGATATCTATCACTTCCACGAAGTCAAACCTGAAACAATCTAATTTATTACTTATACTAATAATTTATAAATGCTACAAGATACTACTTAATGCAGATAACGAAATAGTGCTGGACATATCAAGCGGTGTGAAGTTTTAGTAATGATGCTATGCTATTAAACACAAGTGAAAATTCTACTCTACCTATTGAGGGTGGGAGTTACATATGATTGATCTATCGCAACCATTTTGATCCCTCCTTGTGTGCGGGAAAAATGACATTTTAAATATATTGGTTCGCAGTCTATTTCATTTATCTTATTCGTGTTGATCTCCGAGTTGTAGGTGGTGTAGAGAACCTTGTATTTTTATCAGTGGCAATAAGATGTTTGAATGATGGTTGTGCTTTGTTAGTGTGTATTTTTTTCATGTGGAAACGTGGAGACGTTATTGCAATGCAAGTTGAATTTGTTTCACGAATCTGGCATTCTTTGTTAGACGTGCCTTGCTCATTCAACGAGTGATCAAAGTGGGGAGCAAGGGATAAAAGAACTGAGGCACTCCCGGCGCTTCTCAAGTCAAGGCTGAAATCGCAATGGGAAATAGTTCACCTGCATTGCGACTCGACCCACTGAGCTCTGACTTGCCGGCCCGGTGCGCAAGCCACACCACGGCACCTAATTCTCACGGCTGGTGTAAGAGGATTTAAAGGAACTTGATGTTTAAGCCCATACGGTCCATTGAGGGTGGTGATCACATAAGGGAGCTTCAAATCAGGAACCGTAGGGTGGTCTGCGCATTGACCTGGCAAGTCAAGAGGCCAAACGGTAGATAACAGGTGCAGGTGAAGTTTCCGTGGGAATGTCTACAAATTTAGTTGCCGTAATTTTCGGAAGATTTACGGTCTTTATGATAAACCTTTTAAACTGACACACTTGTTGGTTCCACCGTAAAATGACATAAATGTAATTTCATTAATATTCTGTCTATTTGTAGAAATAGTTGTCCTCTATCTGATATGAAAAACGAAATAACACCTTTCTACGCTATTTTATTCTATATATTGAACTTAAAATTACATGGTGTTCAATGGGGGAATGAGAGAAACACGCGGAAAATAGTATTTTTGCGGGAAATTATTTATAAGAAGGAAATAATCCAGAGAAATTGAATAAAAATGTAATATAGTCATCTTACTACCTTATAATTTTAGTTATTAGGGAATTACTGCCGTAATTGAAGTCAAAATGCGGTTATTCGTAGGAAATGGCGCTGCAGTCGGCTCCTATGGCTGGAAAAAAGTGCTCATTTAAAATACATTCGTGGAATAATCTGAAAAAGTTTGTTTCTTACTTTTGGGTTTCTATAGGTAACGCATTTCATCAGTAAAGCAGGATTTTTTGGACAAAATATAAAAAAATGTGGAATTTAGTATTTGTTTTGACTCACCCAGTCGCGGCGGAACCTCCTTAAGCCACAGCAGAGGCATGTGGCAGTGTACATTGGAACATCAGCCTAAGAACGAAATTGTGTGGGAGAATTAATTGGGGGAGGATAGGGATTATTTGTGTAGTGTATCTTGGTGAAGTTGGCTCATTCATAAATCTGATTTCTTGTAGTAGAGAATGCGAAGGAATAAAGCCTATATCAGTATATCTGTTGGCTCGACGAATTATGTGTGAGATGTCCTGGTGGAATCGACAAGTAAATAAATCTGCTTTGTTGTAGTCGGAGGATGCTAAGAGAGAAAGAAGGCTGGAGATTAAATAACTATTGTCCTGTTGGGTTTGCTTGTGCAATTGATGAAGTCCGGGGATAAAATGATATCCACCATGTTCACCTGTAATTTAATTTACGCATATATCCTCGTTGAGTAGCTACCCTATTGCGTGTTGCTTGATTTCCTCACGTTTGAAGTTTATGTCATATTTTGTTGAGGATGAAATATGTTTTTTTCTCCAATGAAAGTTCGCTTGAGGAAACTGGACAAGGCAGACCTTTCCATCCAGGACAAATAAGCCGTTTATTAAGGAAACCTAAGATAAATAATTTTAAAAAATGAGAAAAATGCGTTGGACATTCCCTGAGGACTAGGGCTGTCCACTGGACAGTGTCAAATAATAGAGGCGAATTCCTAGAAGTTTGAGGTTTATTCTTCCGATTGAACCCCAGGAAAAAGTTTGTTACATGAGGCACTGATTTTTTAAATTTAATACCGTATTTTAATGTCGATATACGTTCAGATTTATAGCCCGTTTGACCTTACTGTTTTGGGGATTAACTTCTGCAAATAATGAAATATGTAATATTATCCCTCTTGAAAAAAGCGCTGATGTTATGAAACATGTTTACGTAACGCTAAATAGTTATCTATGTATTATAAATGGTAGCCCTCGACAATAATGGCTTTTCTGCCATGAAAAAAAAACTAGACCACGCTCCTACTGGACCAGAAAATGTCTAAATTCGCAATAAAATAAATTTTAGAAGTTATAGCTAACTATACAGTGACTGGTCAATTGGTGGCATTACTCACTCGAGGTGAGGGTCTGTGCCGTCGTCAATTCCAAGGCTCGGACGCCTGAGTTCGGATCTAGGCGCGTGAACCTAAGTGATAGTTGACCCCGAGTTCGAAGCTGAGTCGGCTTCAAGAGCAGGTATAATCTTCTGCGGCCCCAGCGTTAAAGAAATATTTTGAAGCCCTGGTAAACGGACATAAGTCTTAAAGCTTAGTTTAATTTTTTATTTTTAATATTGATCGATGTAATTGTATAGTCATTTTGTTGCAACTGCTAGTCTATTTTTCTATTGAGTCATGTCCATTTTGCTTCAAAAGTCTCTCCTATGATGCCCGAGTCGTTTTCCTACTTCTAACCTTTTTTATCCTTCTTTGGTGAATTGCGTACCGATAGTAACACTTTACTCCACTACTTCGAGTAGTACTAACTCCACGCCGTGCATGTTTCCAGCATAGCTTTAGTATCTCTATCCATTTATACAGTTGAAAAATGCACTAATATAAACGGTCCCTCTAACGTTGGTAGCATAACACTACCATGTAGTGAAGTGCATGCTAGTGAGGTTTCGCCTTCGGACCAGTGACCAGCATCAGAAAATAATTTTAATTCAGCAATGGTCGTACTTTTTTTTGCAGATTTTCGCAGCTCATTGTCTATGGTATTCAGGCTTTTGGTTCTGCGGTTAAACTATTTAATATTATGCGACAGTTTCGCCGTGCTATGATGCCGGCTTCGTCAGTTAAAAAAAAAAAGCCCGACGAAGCCGGCAGCATAGCACGGCGAAACTGTTGCAGAATATTAAATAATTTAATCGCTGAACCAAAAGCCTGAATACCATCAGCAATGATCGTAGTTACGATACCTTAAGTTGGTTATGGTGTAATGCATGTTGGTGACTACTCACCTCCTGCCACACAACCTTGAGGCGGCTTGCAGGATATTATGTAGATTTACATGATGTAGATGTAGTTGAGGAACAGATTTGTTTTTGAACAGTGCAGTCTTGGGTTTCTACACTTTTTAATTCGTTAATTGGAACCCTCAAAATCAAACGGGAGCATAAAATATGATCAGTGTGACCCTATCATAGTCACTGGGGTCAGCTCGGCATGTTACTGTGTCACTATCACCTCTCATTTTCGAATTTCTACGCGAGAGATCGTTGTTTTTTCCTCACTTCGGTTCTATCCCTGGACGTCCATTCTTCTTTCTCACTCTCCATCTGCTCAGATTTACGTCACTCTGAAACAAAACCTGAGCTCGTTGTCGCGTGGAAAACACGCTATGCTTTCGCAACCAACTTGCATGCGCTCTCTCGGCTGGACAATTTTGCCTCTGTAAACGGTGGAGAGAGGTGACCTCGAAAGGAGTTACGATGCTTTCACATCGTACAGCGGCCTTAATGGAAGGGCAGGGGCGTGCTGAAGAGGACACAGTGTTGTTGGGTGAGGATCTGGTAGTCAACAATTCAAGTAGTGAGTGGATGGACTCTGAAATAGTCTCGCTTTTAGAAAGGGTTTCTTCAGTCAAGGACTTTGCAATAGTGACCCCTGACTCTTGTAGATAAGATGAGAACATGAGACGAAATTGCTTTCTTTGCCAAATCTCTCTCTCTTTCTCTGCAGCTTAGAGATTCTGGTAAATATTTTTTTGGTGTTGGAAGTAAGTATTTCGAAAATTATTATTGAAATTACGACTCTTTGCCATATGAATCCTATTTAAATTCAGTTTTCAGAAGTGGGCTAAGTGCACAATTCTTTGGACGAAGATAATAAATGTTTTCATTCGATGTTTGGTATTTTAATAAATAATGCAGGCTTAAATTAGTGTATTAGATTAAAACTTGGCTTTTTGGGTTTTCCGGGTAGTATCATACTGTCTAACCTAAGGTCTTGTCTTTAGGCAAGCAATATATCCTTGTCTAAAGCTGGTCTCGGACTCCCAAACCTTAAAGCTGCCAAGCAATCGCAATCCCTACGCCCGAGGCTGCATTCGGTTTTGTGCCTACAATTATTAAGTATGAATGATATGCTCTCAAACTTATTCCTGGTCAAGTCAGTTTCATTAAGGTTTGACCAATCATTGGGTCATCTAATATAAATAAAGCAGTAATATCGATTCTATGAAATTAGTTCGTTGGTTACCGTGGTCACATGATAATTCGAGCATTTTCTGGTTCCCGATTACCTTCGGACACCTGTAGGATAGTAGGCGAAGAAAATTTTCCCAAATTTAAGCAACATACGCGGCCAGAAAACCAGAAGTGCTGGAATCATTAACTCTCTGTAGATAATAGTTGGTTTTATTCAGAAAAGAGTACTAGAAAGTTTTCAGATGAAATTACTCACTAGGTACCCTAGGGGTGTTGCTATTCCATTTTGTTTGGTCATATAATTATCTTCAGCCTACCGGCTCACATTTCAGTACTTTAACCGAGATTTTTCCTGGCATAATAGTGATCATATTTAAGTTAAATTTTAAACTCTTAACTGTTAAATGAAGCATGAAGTAAATAATCGAACATTAGTGATGCTAAAACTTTGCTTTTGGCTGACCTCAGTATATAATATAACTCAGTATAAATATATAGTAACTAACTATATATTTTTGAGGATCTAGCTTGACTAATTTTTTTGCGCCGTACGCTAAAATCCCTTTCAGAATCGTAGCCTATAAATGGATTAATTGTTAAACATAATTGCAAAGCATACGCGTTACACTCAGTTATATTTCTGACACGATTTGCGCTGAAAGTTTCTTAACATCCCGATTATTTTGGGGGAGCGCAACTGTACCGTATCCTATGAGAACTTACTTCTACTTTTTGAAAAATATCTTTAAAAGTAGTACAAACAGAGTATGATATTTTGGCATCATTATAATCATTATTTACAATGAGGGAAAATTCATTGAATGTGATATGTATTAATGCCTTGTTCAAATTACGTTAATACGATTACTACCGTAGTTCCTCCACTTTATTCCAATGTCAACTATAAAATTTTATCTCCTTTCAACCATGTCACCAACATTTGTCGCTTAGCGTTGAACGGCAGTCACCATGCCACCATCGTGGTAGCCTGATGGATAACTCTCGGTTCTGGCAACGTAAAAGTTGCGGATTGCCGGCCTCGCTAATTGACAGGGTCAATTAAGTTCTAAGGTGGGACAGTGCGATATATTAGTAAATTAGTTACTTTTGGGTGGACTCTCCGTTGTAATAATCAGTTTCAAGTTAAAGCAGATTTCAAAGGGTTTTGAATAAAATGCTTTCCTCAACTTGCTGGAAACCAAATAAAATCACTAAAAGTTAACTAAAAATAATGAAAAAATTGTTTTTCTCACAAGGGAAAATAATTTGAAAAGCTTCTTATACTTATTTCGATTCAGCGTTTTTTCTCTCCTGTAGGGTTCAGTTCCCTGCTATCCCTCTGGTAAACTTCTGCGATTAATTAACCCGAACATTTTTGGTGGCAAAGCAGTCAACGTAAAACGAAGAAACTTTTGGCTTTTTTTCAAACTTTTTCTTTAAATAATGCTCATTGCTAACTTTGCTACTCTCAACCCGTGCGTTGGTTTTTCTGAGGTAGTATGAATGCATCATGGACCAAGCTTAAGCCTCTCGTTATCTCCATGCAGTGTTTGTGAATCCAAAATGCTCACGTGTGTTAAAGCCTGAGCAGTATATGCGTCCAAAAAAACTCATGTTTTTGCTTCACAGTATCACTCACTCAGTAATGGCAACAATTTCTCAAATAGTTTTTAAAATGATCGTCACCTTGTGAAGATTATCATTCTGTGGGTGAAGCGAATGATCGTCGTATAATGGGCTTATTTGTAGTCAAATATTTTCATTCAATGGAGTTATTTTATTTTTTTTTATTCCTAAAGAAAATAACAGGGGGGAGTAATTACAAGAATGGAACACTTTTTATCATTGAATAAAATCATAACGAAGAAAAAGAAAAGGAACATACTTAAGACTATCTCCTAAGGCATCCCAGCATATGGAAGAGAAACCTGGATTTTAAGACAAAGCAGCAGAACAAAAATTAGAGGCTGCTGAACCAGGTGTTGCTGGTAAAATAAGAAGGGAAGAAATCATAGGAGAATGGCTTTATAAGAGAAAATAACGGAGAGGTCGAACTAGGAAATCCTATTTGGTATGGACACTTGTATGGGATGGGGGAGGAGACGTTACCACGGAGAACATGGAAGTGGCTATCTGAAGAAGGAACGAGGAAAGGAAGGCCAAGGATATTATGAGAGGGTGTCTCCTAAGAGACTAAACAAGAGAGACAGGATTGAGTATAGAAGGAAGATTTGCAAGGTCGGGGTAAATGGAAATCAGAATGCGTTAAAATGGCAAAATCCCTCGTGAAACATACGTAATCGGCGAACAAATCGATTTCCATGTGTGTTAAATGCATAATAGTTAGCTCTATGGTTTGATGATCCAAGGTTCGTCACACAACGTTTATGAGAAAGTGTTAAAAACCTGTTGCGAGTTTATGGAGACGTATTACAGCATCTGCATTGGAGACATAATACCTAACACCTCATACGTTCTCCGCAATCTTTCCTTGGGCATCTCATTATGATATGATTTTAGAGAGACTGACTATGGAGTTGAATTTGAGGGTTTTTTTTAGCGCATGGGAAAGAGGGGAGTGGACGATAGTGGAAGAGATAGCGTGAGAGATTTCGTCGGAAGATGCTGCAGCGCAAACTGGTTATGGGAAACTGGTGAACCAAGAAAGGAAGGGATGTTATGGGGGCGAATTGAAGGGTGGGCGTGGAAGTGAGTGGAAGGGGTGAAGGTTTGGATTAGGGACGAGAGTATGGAGGGGTGTACGTGCCAAAGGATAAAAGGAGAAGGAATATGCGCGCATGCTGATTATCCTTGGCCCTTTCCCTTTTCTCTCTCTCTTTCTTTCTCCTTCTCTCTCTCTCTGTCTTCCTATTGGTCGCCCTGGAATAATAATAATCCCCGTTTGAATGTTCCCCTCTTGGCGCCACAAAAAACTTCCCCATTTTCTCCCGTTGTCCCCCACCAATTGGACGACTTCCAAAGAGCAAAAGACGCGTGAAGTTGCTGGAGAATGGGAGAAGAGGGGAAGGAAGAAAAGAGAAAATGGGGAACGAGAGGGAAGCAGGATCAGACAGAGGCAAAGAAGCGAGAAATGGGATCGCAGACAGGACCGCCACTGTGACAGACTGCCCGCTTGCTCATCGTTCTGATTTTTCGTGTGTTCTGCGCCGAATATCATTTGATTGACATGCAATTGATAGAGCAACAGCCCGTCAAGAATGCATCACCGTATTTGTGCTGGACAAGGTACCATCGTATAGTAAGCTTGTACTAATTTCTGCAAGGAAAATAGCAAAAAATGTGTTTCCGTCGTATTGAGATTATGTAGGAAACAAGAGACTTTTCGATGAGAAATTGACGGTGATAACAATACAAGAGAACGTCTGTTTCGTTTGCTTCGTTAAACAGTGTGGGTATTGTGTACATTAGCCAGCATTGTGGCAGGAAGCGGGGCGTCCGGCAGAACGGGCAGGGTCTTTTTCAAATACCCTCGTGTGTGCCGGGCACCTGATATCGTAATGCTGACTTTCGGGAAGTAAAACGCGTGCGTAGCACACGCATAAATACGGCATATCATTCTACTGAAGTTCATTTGATCAAGCTTGTTCACCATATTGGTTTATTTTGTTGATGCTGACATGCGGGTTCAGAAACATTTAAGGGATAGCTGGGTTAGAGGGCATGGTGGCCCCTACCTAAAAACCTAGGGGTGGCTCTTGGAGTAGGCAGTAGAATTTTATTATTATTTGATCCTTCAAAAATGTTTATCTATATTTCATTTCTCTCTCCGTCTCTCCCAATAGGTCCTTTTCTTGTATTTGGCATACGATGATACAAATAGGATCACTTAGATTTCTACCACTTACTGTGAATCTGTAAGTTAACACGCGGAGGAAACTTGGTATCCAAAGTTTAAAACTTTTAAGCTGTATGGTTCTGTAACGTTGTACCGATTTTAGTGAATTATACAATATTCCATTCATCGATTTTGGTATTTCTTTAACAATACAAAGCAACTTTCTTCCGGGAGTTCACCGCATATCTCATCTCACTTCCAACCAATTCAACTATCCCCTCTCCTCTCCCCCATCAACAAACCCTTCACAACCAACCGGGCAAGAAACATCATTGCAACAATTAAGAGAATAACAACTCTTATAAAGTAATAAAAATAATGAGAACAAATCCCAAAACACAACGCTCAACCATCAAACGTTACAGTTTGAATATAATTCGGGTCATGTCATGTGGGTTTTCATGACACTCGAAGCCTTTGATGGATGTATATGTATTTAGACATACAAGCTCAGTTTGCCCTCAAAATGCTTTGGCTCACTTTCTATTAAAATTATTCTAGCGTTCTCATCGGACGTCATAACTTCAGCACTATAACATGCTTCTCATAATGAGTTTTAACGTTTATAGAATCCTGTTTTCCGCCTTGGTGGAACCTCATTTCAGGGGACAGGAGACCAAGTGAGAGATATCATGGATGAAAGGGATAGGAAATAGATTCTGGGGAGATAGACACACCGTTGACGTTCTTCTGTGATGAAATGAAATATGAGAACATGACCTCTGGGGGCCTGAATGTTACCTCCTCCGTCCTGGACTGCTTGCAGCTCAAAAAACATTCGCCCCCTTTGCGTTTACCTTTTGGAATTACGCGAACAGAGTAGGCAGTTGTGTGTTTGGTTTGTCACATTTTATCTCAAAAGTTGAGAGAACTTTTCCGTCCTGCCCGTAGGCCGTATATCGATTTACGGCGAGGATTCCTCGTTCCGAGCCAGCCGTTTTCTCCCTCTCCGTTCTGCGTAATGCAGGTGGAACTAACGCGCCCACCGAGGAAAATTGAATTCCGAACATGTTCCATTCTTTTATATTTTTACAACTCATGTTTCCTGAAACGGAAGTTTTATATTCTATGCAAAGCGGTTGTAGATATTACAACACATATCTCCCCGTAATGAAGTGAACATCTGATTTCAGTTTAAATAATTACAAAAAGGGGAGGAATCAGGCGAGATGTTGGAGAATATGAACATAATAAGAACTAAGATATTGCAATTGTCCACGGATAAAGTTTTAATCGACCCGGGTTTCGATGCACTTCGACGTCGACGTCGATGTCGACGATGATGCAGTGCATCGAAACCCGGGTCGATTAAAACTTTATCTGTGGAAAATTGCAATATCTTAGTTCTTATTAAATAATAAGATAATGAAAAGTAAAGAAAACTTTGTAATTCCACATACATATTTAATGTACGACCTAGGTTTCGACGTGGTACGTCATCATCTGGTACAATTGCATGGAAGGTAGAGAATGAATAGTCACACACAAAATGAATTCATAAACAAAATTCCCAAAAACACAACGGTCTGAGGTTTAGGTTATGGGGTGGAATTCCCAGGAACGGAGTTTGGCCAAGGAGGTGGGGAATGGGTTTTGAGAGCATAGATTCAAGGAGAAAGGAGAGGATTAGGACCTTGACAAATTGAAACCTTCCTCCTTGACTCTATGCTCTTAAAACCCTTTCCCATGCCTGTGTAATCAGTAGAAAATTATGGGGATATAATTCAGCAATTACTTGGCCATTTTTTAACCAACAATATTTACTATCATACTTTTTTCTCAGTATATCAATCTTAGAATTGAGTGTCTAGATACGTCTACTGATATTCTCCATGGTTGTCGACACTGTTGTAGGAATCAGAGGTTTGGTTCTACTGTTAATTTTTTTGAAATAATAGATTTCACACATTCTCAATGAAAATATCATGCGCTGCCTGAGATGCCTGCAGAAATTCACTGCGATGGAATGCAGTGATTACTGAGACAACTATTTTTTTACCAACCACACGGATTTCTTATTTTATTAATCTTCTACTGCAACTGCTCTGGAGTACCTAGACGTATTCACTGCTTTTCTTCGCGCAAGCCGATGCTTCGTCGATACATGCGCAGTGCAAACGTTGCTCGGATGAGCGCATTGTAATCGTATTTCTTTCGCGGAGCGAGTAATAAAGACGGATAAGCAAAGACGCGTCGCAGTCTTTTTTTTTTAGTTCCGTCGCAATTCTGCGGATTTTCGAGTGGGTTTTGCACATTTCACACTCATACTTACACACGCTCAATACTGTTTTATTTCTTTCTCCCTCTCCCCCTTCCCCCACAACCCTTCCGGTGGCGGCGACTTCATTCACTTCCGGACTGGTCCATCTTCGGCTGGGTACTAAGGGGGAGGGGTTTTGTAAAGAGGAGGGGGAGAGGGGGGGGTGGAAGAGAAGGTTGAGTGGGGTGGTAGGGGAGGGGGTGGGGTATTTTGTAATTCTTTTATTCATCGTCCTTGGACCTTGACTTTTATTGACTCTTTGCGGAAAGGCGGGAGACCCGTTTCGCTGTAATAACGATAGTCTCACGATCGGCCATGGTCCGATGGTGCCTCCATTTCACGTTCCTTACGACAGGTGAGATGGAAATAATGAAAGGCGGAGACCAATGAAACGGATCAAGCGTCGAAAGATACGGATCAAGAGTTGATTGAGCGGGTGAGTCAAAAAAAATACCTGCAGATCATATCTTGTTAGTCATAAATGGTCACACCACCTTGTGGCGGAGTGGAACCACTACGTAATTTTCCATATTTTATGACGTATACACACTCAACTGAGATTCTAAAATAACTCCCCAGGTCATGAATGAATGAGTCGTGATTGTAGAAAGTGGATGACGATCACGACCCTGTTCCTAATCGCGAACCACGCGAATTCATAATGTTTGCACGAATTTTTGAAATTTTAAAGAAATGGCAAGAACATTCCAGGATAACCACGGCCCTACTTTGTCAGTGACTTCTTTTTAATTAAAAAATCTGAGCTCAATTACAACTAAATTGCAACAGAATTAGTCGTAAGTTACATTGCTTATTGCTCCATTCTCCTTGGTTATTTCGACAGGACGGGAGCTGCAACACATAGAATTCCGAAAACAGCAGCACCTCTGTCCTCCACAGCCATTTCCATCCTCACCCATTGAGGCCCCTCTCTGCTTCCCATACATGTAGTTTTTTGGTCGCCGACTTACGGTCGAAAATAAATCATCACGAATGACCAACAGGTCGTGATTGATGGAGAACGACCAGGGCTGCGAACGACCTGCGTCCGAAAATGACCCTCTCGGTCATCTGAATGATCCCGTTCATCGATCAATCTCCGAGAAAACCCGGGTCATGTGATTCGACCGCCCATCACTAGTTCGAATTATGATAGTTGCAAAGATTTTAAAGATTAAGAATAAGATGCCGATTCCTAAATAGTGCACCAATGTAAGAGCACTCTATATACAGTGCTTTGTCCTTATGATGGAAGTGTAAATCCCTCGGCGTCTTTTACCATCATAATTATCTTCAGTACGATCAGAAGTCTTCAATCTGAAGAATAGTTTGCTGCAGCTCTCCACTCCACTCTCCTCTCCGCCAAACACGTAATTCCTTCATTATCCTTCACTTTGACGCCCATCATAATTTTCCTGATGTGATTTACCATTCTTGTCATTCCTCTGTGATGCAACAAACTTCTTTTACTGTGCTTTTCAATAGGAGAGTCAAAAAAGTCCCTATAAGTTCGTCTCTTTTTCTTCTCAGAGTTTACATTACATTATTGTTCGAATCCCGGTCAAGTCAAATGATGTTGTCATGGTGAATTTCACGCTCTTTGGTTTATTTATTCGCGCCCGTGAGCGTGACTGCGTACCACATCATTAGTGTAATCGCAATTGTTGGAAAACTGTCAAAGGTTTGCTGTTTTAAAGCGACTATGTTGGGTTTATTCTCCCTTTCCGTGGCATATCATGCACAGCAACGTCTCCTGTGATACAATGTACACTGGGGACGAGATCAACTTGTTTGTATAAACCCTCGCTAAAATTCGTCTTGAATTGATATAGATTGGTTGTGTAACTTGCTGACACACTTGACTGGCAGTTGGGAGATCAGGGTTTGAATCCCGGTCAAGTCGAATCATTTTTTCATGGCGATTTTCACCCTCTTGTATGTAACTTTTGTTTTCCAAAAATCTTCGTAGGAATTTCTCGTAGGTGATTCTCTCTGCCTATTTGATCATCGATAACACCACATCTTCATTCCATTCAATTTATTTCATTCAGCTGTTATTGTTCAGGTCTCATTTCATCTCAGAATAAAAATTGGATAGATCCCAGGTGTAGAATTTCACCCTTAAAAATATAATTTTCTTCGACCAGAATCCGAACCTGGGTCTCCGAATCTGATTTCAGGTGTGTTGGCAAGTTACATTTCGATTTGGGAACGGGTTTCTAGAGTGACTAGAGTTCTGGTTTCCCATCCTGTACCTCCGGGTTCAAATCTCGGTCGATACGGAGATTATTGAGAGGAATATCGATCCTCACCAGGCTTCGATGTACCAGTGCACTTCAAGTCCTTTACTCCTTCCTTCGGATGAGACGCTGAACTGTGGACTCTTCAGAGCAATTTGATCAACGTATTCCGAGGCCAACGCCCAGCTCCCTTCTCAAAGCAATCCTTCTTTCACCATCCTACCCAATCCACCAGGCTCAAATTATATCCGTTGTCAATCGCATCCACAATCAGCCATACGACCCACTTAATGCGTTGAAATTGCCACGAGAAATAAATTGGCCCCCGAATCATGGTTAAGTCAAGTGATTTTTTAATAATGAATTTCACCGTCTTTGGTTTATATCTAGGAGTATCTAGGAGTTACAATAACTTCGAGGCTATCGTGGGGAACACATATAAGAAATATTTGTGGCAGAGCTCTGAAGAAGCTAGGATTCGTCAAGCGTATTGTGGGAAGATTTTCAGATGAAAAAGTAAATGAGAGATATTCTATTTCGCACTCGTCCGGCCACATCTTTAATATGCAGCGAGCATATGGGATCCGGTGCAGAAAGACTTAATCCGGGAACTTAATAAAATACAAAGGAAAGCTGCGCGATTCGTCAAAAACTGCTACGGGCGTACAGACAGCGTTACACAGATGTTAAACGAATTAGGCTGGGAGCCGCTAGAGACTCGGAGACTACGCGCTAGGCTTAGATTACTTGAGCAATTGAGAATATATATCTTTAAGAGCGACAAGGAGAACATCATATTAGAAACCCACTATATTTCCAGGTCCAACAGAAACGATAAATTAAGAGAGCCGAACGGATAGGTATGGGAATTCATTTTTCCCCAGAACAATAAGGGACTTTAATAAATGCTATGCGTAATTTCATTAGAGCGTTTCCTTTTTATATGTAAACGGCTGGTGTCCTAAACCCCCCCTCCACACGCCTATTGTGGCTGCTTGCGGGGTAGTATGTAGATGTATATCTTCGAATCCGTGCGTGTGACTGCCTACCATATAATTTGTTTTTTCGCTATGATTGGAAAAATAGTCAATTTAGTCATTCTAAAGTGACAATGTTGGGTTTATTTTCCGCGAATTTGGCAGGTCATGCACGATGTCCCCTGTGCAACAGTGGAACAGTCCCCTGTGCAACAGTGCAATCGTGGGGAACATATATAAGAAATATTTGTGGCAGATCTCTGAATATAATGTTGATTGAATTAAGATGGCTTGGTGGTGAAACTGGGTAACGCCATGATCGGCGATTGGGCGATCCGGGTTCGAATCCCTTGATCAAGTGAAATGATTTTTTCATGGCGACTTTCATCTTCTTTGATGTATATCTTCAAACCCGTGCGCATGACTGCGTACCACGGCATTTGTTTCACACCGTCACTATAAGATTATAGGTACTGTAAATGAAATGTTACTGCTTATAGCATTTATTTCTGTGTCATGGTACCAATAAAATAAAAAAATGAATTTCTGAAATTCTCGAGGAAATCTGGTTTCAGCGTCAATATGGAGAATTTGGAAACTTAGTTCATCCACATCATATTTTCATCCTCCGAGCCGCCTTAAGTGCGTGTGGCAGGGGGTGTTAGGACATCTAACCATGTAAATGGGAGAGAATGTGGGAAAGAAATTAGCCAAAATAAGCTGCGTATAATTAAAGTGGCAAGCTCAGTTAGATTTGCTGTGTTCCCCAATGGTGCTTGGAAAGGGGAAATTTTTGTACCCATTAGTATAGCGGGTCTTTTTCATCTTGCTGCTTCTATCAGCTCTAGAGATAAACTGAAAGATTAACACCATAGAGTAATGAAAGTACCAGAGGTGGCGCTGCGTATATTCGGCCGTGAGCGGAGCTGAAGCCACCTCCGCCATATTGAGTGTCCGTGATATGCCATTAGCGTAATTAGGCCGGAATATATTTATCTACACGTTTTATACACATACTAAAATGTTTTTTAACCCACCATTGGTCGCACAATGAGATTTCCTCTCACACCAAATTTAAACTCGCGCTCACTTTGTAATCATGAGTTAGAATAAGTTTCCTTTCCTACTAGCTGACTTTTTATCTCTTCCTATTTACCGACCGTCTCAAAAAGCATAATTGAAGCGTCCGCAGCTGTGTAATGATATGTCTGATACGGTCGGGTACAGAGTGTGAGATTTTTTCTCTTCGCGCGACCACTGACGTTAATATTTTTGTATCACTCAGTTGCGTTACACTTTCGCAACATGCGGGCAAAGTTGATTCATTTTGCGGAGAGCAGATATTTTAATGTAAATAATTAGTCATAAGAATGAATGTCCTGATAAATAAATATTTCTTCATAAGAATGGTAATTTTCTTCCTTTATACCCAATTATATCATTGCCAGTAAATTTAGAAATGATTACGTAATTGTGTATCTGTGGAAATCATCCTTTCAAATAAATATTTAGGGTAATAAATTAAATCTAAATATAGTGTAATACATTGCCAATTGCTCTGTGATAGATAATCAGCGGTACATCTGAGTGTGAGAAAAAGTCTCACACGCGAACACTCGCGTGATAGGTAGCTTAGCGACCACTCCCGGGATAAAGAAGAAATACGGAAGTAGGAGCAATGATAAACATATCGTCTGCTCTTGAGTGCCTATGCTATATATACTTAGCGCGTTTCAAATAACCAAGAATGAAATACCGGAAGTGATCAGGAAACACAACAAACATTACCATTTCAGTATTATTTATACAAACAGCGCAGACGAAGATCTAAGAAATAAGCATTTTTTCCAAATGATTGTTCTCATTGCTCTTTAAAAGACATCGTGAAATTGATTTAAAAAGAAATAAAGCTCTTACATACCTCAGGTTTTTCATTTTAAAGGAGGAAACAAAAGAACTCGTCCTTAAAATATCCGTCCGGTTTCACGATCTTATATGATTACGACAATGAATGTATTTATTCTGGGGACGCTATTCAATATAACGGAAATAGCTTCACCTGAAGTTCATCACGTCTGTTTTACTATACACTCTTAGGTCAAAACCAAATATTTCCTTTCATCATGAAACTTAATGTTTTTTTTGTAATCTCGGCATGCGTGTAGACTTCATTTCTCTAGCAGTTCCCAACCTAGTTCCTCCGTCAACCTTTTGATGCCCTCGTGTTTGCTTGTAACTGTTTTGAAGAGAGAAAGTGAGTTCCGATGGGAGATGGGGTGCGTCCGCACTGGTGGAGGGGGAGGGACGGAAAGGGTTATTGAGTGGGAGAGGAAGCGACGGAAATTTAGTTTTGGAAACAGTGGAAAGGGTGGTTCAGGGTCTGGGTTGGTGTTTTTGGGAAGCGGATGAAAACCAAAGCGCGTGGTTGGGTTCGGAAAGAATTTTTCGGTCCTCGATTTCGCATATTGTAGTTCTTTGGATTATGAACGATCGATTTTTCAAAAGGGGGATGTTTTTTCTACCCCCATTGCACCCAGCGGGAAAAGCTGGTATCACCTCCACCCGCGGCGTTTGAGATCGCGAAGATTAATCCTAAAAAACCGCTGCTGTCTTTAACTCCGCAGTGACGCTTGCATCGTTTTGGTATGTAATGTATCGGAATGTCAAAACGCTTTAGCTCTTTGTTTTTTTTGTTAAGGGATTCTAGGTCGTCCTGAGTGGGGAAACGGATGAAGCCGAGCAAATGAAATGCGGAGAATAATAAAATACTCTCCTTCTCGTAAGCTCTCGCTCAGAGAGAGAGAGCTTGCCCCGCTTCTCGTCGAAATGGCGAAGTAGGCCAAGCCAACCTTTTTACCTCTGCGCTACTGCGCGTCCTCGCATTGTACCACTTTGGCAAATGCGAATTTATATTCATCTCCGGCTGTGTGTTGATGCTTGTACCATGCGAGACCCAGAAGAGGACTTCATTTACCTGCGTCGTCATGGTAATGCATCCCTATCCTGCGATGAAATGACGTGGCGTCTTTGCCAAACTCTCAAACTTGTACTTGACCCGGGCTTACTAATATGTAGGGTTTGACGCTATCAGCATCAACCCTTAAACTATGATTGCCGTCTCTTGGAGCGCTATACCGCTATACCCTATATCGACGTTTTTTCTCTTTCCCTCTATTTTACAGTCTTGTTCAGTGGACAAACCTAATTACATGATGGAACTATGTGGCCAAGTGTGGAATGATTTGTGATCCTTAGAAATTTTTTTTTTCAAATTTATGAGGAATCTCAATCTGAGATACCTACATCATGGTAATTATCACATGATACTCCCACCCTCAATAGGTAGAGAAGAATTTTCACTTGTGGTTAATAACACCACATCATTACTAACTCTTCACACCGGTCGATTAGTCCGGCATTATTTTAATTTGTTCTTTGCATGAAGTAGCATCTCGTGGTATTCATAAATTAACAGTATCAGTAATATTAACCACTAGATGTGTCTATAGCATTTCTCTGCATGTCTGTATGTTCTTTTACGTATCACTCTCCCAGTTTCCGGTTGGACTGCGCACTGTTCTCCTGACTGCTTTTGGCCTGCGCTAGCGCCAGGGGGAGCGTGCGAGGTTCTGATTTGTTCTGGGACGAGTGCTGCATGCCTGGTGTGGAATTACCCCATGACACACACCCTAGTGGTGGCTTGCACGGTACATCGTAGATGTAGATGTAGATGTAATGTTAACATCTTTTTGTGCTGTCAAAATTTTTTAAACATAATGAGGGAATCGCTAGCATATGAAAAGTAAATTAATAATGTGTACTCTCACGCTAGCGCCAGTTTTATTCGGGATTTACTAGGCAGTTAATATCATTAGTTAAGGCAAATCATACATCCTCTAAAGATTTGATTGAAGTGATAATCTCTGAGATAAAGAGTCAGGAAATTAAGTCTAAGATGAATGCATGAAGTATATTGATTATGATGCATATTAGTAAAAATTGAAAACGTTTAAATTTTAGAGAAGATATAACGATGCATCAAATCGCGGTCTTTGATACCGACATCGCCGTTCGTGTAACTTTTTTCTAAGGGGAAATATTTTGAACTGCAATTTTGCTCTATAACTGTAGCGGAATCACCGGTTATGCGATTATATGCCATGCAAAAGAAGTGCACTACCGTCATTCACTATCAAATATTAGAAGTCTACCCTCTATTTATAGGACCTCGCAATAACCCTGATTTAAGGAACCCAGTATAAGTTACCAAGTCATTGATGGGTGTCATCAATATTTGACTTTAGATTCTCTGGCACTGGGGGTATTCATCAAATTGAGGGAGCCAAATCACTCCTTACTTTTAGGATGATGTTAAACCATTTCATTATATTGCCTTGGAAAGAGGGACAAGCAAATTCTCGTTTCAGTATAATAAAGACATAACATATATTTACACACTGCTATGATATCCTTTCTGTTGAAATATAAATATTTTCGCTAACCAAAGTCACGACTCGACGTTTATTACCGTTGGAGGAGGTAATTTTTATAATATCATTATCAGCGCGAAAAATATCGCTGTGATTACCAAGCTAATATAATTTCATATTGAATGCAGTTTTAAGAGTGGCCAGTGGAGTAAGGTTGTTCGCTTTTTAATAATTTTCATGCAAAAATTGGTTACACTTATTTAACTTAGCTATTAGAGCGTTCAGGATATTGTGAGATCAGTCAGATAGTTAATTGTGTACTAATTAGACTCTGATTACAATTTTAATTCACATTTATCTCCGTTTATCCCGATTTTTTTGCCGTCCCCGCATTCGCACTATGATTCGCGTGCAATGCATTCCATTTTCTCGTTCGCCACACTGAATTTAAATTTTGGTGCAATTTGGTTCTATCTTTTAAATCGGCTGTCAAATTTTCAAAGTGGTTGTGTTAATTCTTTTGAATGACCGGTACATAATTGACAACTGCTCACCCCTCACTGGTAAGGGATCCGTCACACATTACTCTTTGCTATGAATGCGGGTCACGCTTCGGTGTATCATCCAAGATCGCTTCTTCCAAATGTGCGAGTGCTGACTGAAGGGGTCACGAATCTTCGTAACGACAGCTCTCGCGCCACCACTATAATTTAAGGACGCTTAAAGATTACGCGTTCACGAATAACGTACTCTTTTAGTGTTTTGCTAGTTTCTTTGAACCTTAACTTTGACGTTGTTGAGTAGGTCGGAAGAACTGTGAATAAAATTTGCGCTATCTAAGGGATGTTTGGATAGGTCTGTTGGCACTCTATTGCCCTCTCAATACAATATGCATTAACTATAAGAAAGGGGTAAAATGTATTACCTATTCATTCATTCATTACAGTAATCTAACGGTTAGACTTAGATTGTGATGAAAGTCAGAGAATATCAAACGAACTCTTACACGTGCCGTGCCCTTTCTACCTCTAGTATTTATTTCTTCATCTCAGCAAAGGTCCTATCTTTCTTCATCCCGTCCATAAGACCTATTCTCTTCCTTCCCCTTCCCCGCTTAGCCAACATCTTTCCCTCTATCACGGCCTTCAGCAAACCACCGTCCCTCATTACCCCTTCTAGCCACCTACCCTGTCTTCCCCTAATCTCATCTATAAGTTTCCTCTCCTCGCCCACCATGTCAAGCACTTCCTCATTTGTCTTCCTTTCCGTCCAACTCACCTTCTCCATCCTCCTCCACACCCACATCTCGAAAGCCTTCAGCCTATTTTCGTCTTCCTTTCTCAAGGTCCACGTTTCTGCCCCATACAACGCCACACTCCATATCAAGCTCTTCACCAGCCTCTTTTTTACATCTTTACTTAAGGTCCCTGTCATCAGCTCCCTTCTATTATTGAACGCTTCCTTCGCTAGCGCTATTCTCCTCCTAATGTCTTTGCTACTATGTCCCGTTTCTTCTGGCGTACTACCCAAGTAATTAAATTGTTCTACTTGCTCCAGTTTGTGACCTCCTACTCTTATCACCAGCTTCGCTTTCTAAAAGTATGTTTTCATTTGTTTCTGGTATTCTTTTGCGATGTATTCAAAATTGTGGTGGAATAAAATCCCACCTCGCATGTAGGCTGGACCTGAATGAAAAAAAAAATCATCGGACTCTATTTCCCCTGTGTTCCCTCCCCAAAGGCACGTAGGCCACCCGCAAGGCCAGTTCCCATGCCGGATCACAGAGAGGCATTTACCGGAAGCAATACCGGAATCCGTGATTTAAAAAATTCCAACGAGAAAGTGTACTGTATGTTCCAGAAAAAGGGGTTTACGGGGAAAAATTATTGGGAAAGAGAGCAGGTACTTTTGCCCCGATTGCAATGTGAGTCTATATACAACGCCATGTTTTCATTTGGTGAAGCTTTCTCGGGTTTCCAACTTGCATCACCAAACGCTATTTTCCCTATTTTCTGAGATGGAATATAGGTCCAGTTGCGCAGTAGGCTACTGAGTGTCGGCCAACTTTTCGCGAATGAACTGCACGCATTCATAATTTTAGGATAGGTTGGCCAATTTAGCGACAGGCACCATTGCTAGTACATCGATGCCCGTGCCTAACAAGTTATTACCGCTTACTGGTGTACAATGTAACGCCGACTATATTATCGATTTTTCTCTCTTTCAGCCGACTGAAATGACTTCCGTATAACATCTGTAGCAAAAGAAGTAAAGTGTCAACACAAAATAAAATGACTATCTATAAAATTATCTATAATTTTATAGATAATAAATAATAATTTTATCTCCCGGGTGATGATCTCCATGTAGGCCATAGATGGTGATCATCACCCGGTTGGAAACCCGAGAAAGCTTCACCAAGTTAATAAGCCGGGAAAGCACTAAATCTTACCATATGTTTTCATTTGTACCACACTAAAATGAAATTAAAAAAAAATATTTCAAGAAATTACTTCACTGTTTTTATTTTTTATGGTAATTACTGTTCAATTTCATAATGTATGTCGTGGTACACTTGAAATATTTTTGATGATTTGTGTTATTGAAAAGTGAACTAAATATTTTACGAAAAATTACAAAACATATCACAATAAAATCAAATATATTGCAAATTAAATTCATTAAACACTAGTATTCGTATGTTTTATTAATCAATTACCTAAGACTATTCAAAAAAAGATTACTAAAAATACGACATATATTTAAAATCAATTGTTTAAAAAAATCCATGTGGGAAGGTTTTCAGCGATTAGATTTTCATTGATATATTCGTTGAACGAAATTGTTCTGTAGGACTTAAAATTTTCTTCTAATCGCATGCGGAAATGAGATTAGGTAATAGGTGAGCAGTTGTGCGTGTAAATGGTGTAATTTATTTTAAAGAGAATTTATGTATTTTTAATCCTTAGTATTTTTTTCTTGAGCGTACTTCTCTAGTGAATGGGAAATTTACTACAAAACAGAACGTAATGGCGTTTTGATAGAGTTTAATTGAAAACAAAAATTTATAGTCGAGTCAATAATCACAAAAAGGGAGGAATCAGGCATGATGTTGTGGAAGATGAACATAATAAGAACTCAGACTTTATCTGTGGAAAATTGTAATATCTGAGTTCTTATTATGAGTCAATAATCAATGAGTTTTACACATGCAGCGTGCCAGTACAATGAGTGCTGCTATCGTATTCATTATTCAAATAAGACGGCGTCTCATACCTCAAGCGGGTAATCACAGCATTCCTACAAAGCAGCTAAAAAAACAAAGTACTGTGATAGTAGTTGGAGTGCAGAAATCGCGTTCCTGAGTAAGCTTATTTTTTTATATTCCCTACACCCAAAAAATGCATACGGATTATTTCCGCAGATGAATAAAAGACTCCAAATCCTTTTTCTCTCTGGTTTCATGCAAATTTCAGGCTAGACAGAAAGTAATTCAGGTTGTATAGGAATTCGTGATAATCTTCTTACTCCAGATAAAGGCATGGTGCATTTTACTCACTCACGTTTCCATTTCCCATTTCCCAACGGTTTTTTTTTTCACAGAATATGTGAGCGTGCTCGGAAACTGCAAGATATTGCAGTGAAGTGGGGGGGGGGAGGGTAAAAGAAACAAAGGACTCCAAAGCGGCGCAGCTGTTGCTTTCGACTGCTTTTGAGTGGCAGGAATTCTCGATCATCAAAAACCCCCATCCCCTGAATCCCCTGGAAAAAATTACTGCATTTTTTTGTTGCTTTTTTTGTCGGTTTGAAGTTGTTCCCAGCATTGCGTTACAAAGTGTGCGCTTAATGCGTCTGAAGTGGGTATTCATCTTTCGGTTGAATAATAAACCGCTTGTTGTCCCTTCTCAAATTTCCTCTTTCTCTCGCCTTCCATAAGCATTCCCCTTCCCCGTCCTTTATCCACCATCCATTCAATGAGTTACTGTTACAAAGCCGCCAACGATCATCTGATCATGCTTCGCACAATCAGATCGAATTGTTAAGTCCTTCCGCTACTTGTCTGCCGTATCCTACAGGGAAGAAAAAAATAGATAAATCTGCTATTTTGCTCCCAAGGAAGTTTATAAAGCTTGAATGCGATTAGGCGACTTGTGAATAGACTAAAGAGATGCACATTCTCCTTGTAAAAGGTTTAAGAACTATCCCAGCCACATTCGCTAAAAGAACGTTACTGAATAAATTGATGAATCAATCATGAATTCGAATGCGCCTTTTTTTCAAGTTAGAATATAGATCACCTTATCCATATACTTTCAGGTATTTTGAATTGACCGCCGCCTTGGGAATCAAAACCTTATAGGGAAGGATTTACATAGTCATGGCAATTGTTGCCAACGTTTTATAATCTCATTGTTCTGTTTAAATTATAATTAAAAATTATTTTATACGTTACAGTTGTAACATGTCCCTCCGAGTCCCCGGCAAGCATCAGGTTTCATTGCCGTCATAATGGCCGGAGACTCGAGAGGGGTTGTGCAGTGATCGCAGCCACGTCCGACGCCCATCGGATGTGTGGCTACGCTGCGGTCGGGTCATGCGTCCGCAGTAGACGGAGTGACATATATATTATTTTTATTTAATATTATTATATTATTAGTTTCAGGCTCATTTTAATTATTCGTTAATTATCTGTAAAAACAACAAAATTCTTCCAAAATACTCAGCACTTGGTGTAATGATTGCTTCAGATGAAAATGAAGTGCCAGGAATTAGAAATGATATTGCTGACCTACACAATGGTTTCAGCTATTAATTAAACAAGTGAAGTTCAAATAAAAAAACTCCATGTATGACAAGTAGGTAGTAGCTTTGTATAGGATCTTTATTGAACTTTCAGCAATTATAGAATATGTTTTTACTCATAAAATCAATAGTGGGTTATTTGCTATTAAATATAAAGAATTCGTGTTCTGTGGTAAACCAAACTCCTTGATGTACTCCAAAAGCTTTTGGTAGTTTATGTCTTTTTAAGCTTCATGCTTTAATTTAAATAATTGCTTCATTGATTACTTTGAAATTTTCTACGCTAAAAATGTGAATAATATCAGTCAAGGTAAATATAGTTTTTAATGCATGAAAATCATCTAAATTAATCGTCTTTAATTAAATAATGTATCAATGGCCCTATACAACTTTTTACTTTTTCTATCTAAAACCGAAGTCTCTGTTTAATTAGAGCATAGTTTACCGATAGTAATATCTCCTAGGGTTCATTCATAACATAGTTTTTAAAGAAACTTTTAAAAATACATCATGAAGAACCAAATGGTGGCTTTGTTTACTATCGATGAAAACAGGATTAAAAACCCAAAAGTACATTTTTCCTTATATCTAACCTAAATGTTTTAAACCTTATATTACATAAATAATTAAATATAAATATAAATTACCTTGTTTTATGTAAAATCTTAGAAAGCCGATGAAATGTTTCGAGAAATTGTATTTTTAGCAAGGCAGTGACATGGTATTAAGTCGCTAGATTGTAACTTTTACAAACGCGGTCTTATTGACCTTTGCATCGAAATAATCTCTGTGTTTCACAAATATTTTACTTTCTTTTTATTAACCGTACTAACGTTTTGACGTTTTAACATGGGATTCTGAGTGGTACAAAACCTAAACGGAATATATGTTGAATTGTCTATCTTTTCCTTGTCTCACGAAGTGAATTACTTTTCCAGGCGGGGAAATAGTGCCGCCCACATGGGATCGCATGTCTCCAGACGACATTCGCGGAATACTGCGGTGAACGTGAGGGTCTTCTAATCCTTTACCATTGTGGTGCGGGAAAGTAGATGGCAGTTGAAGAAATCACTGTGAGTACCTGTTGATAGTAGCATTAGACCAACATCTGAAGCCGTACCTTCGATATTGCACTAAGTTATCCCAAAAATGAAGATAAATCGAAGTATTTACCCACCAGCTAGATATCACCGAGTTCTAATAATGTGGGTGCAATAATATGCTTCAAGAATCTATACGCAAATAAAGTTGCTGGCCTCGAGTAATATTTGATCGATGCTCTATTATGTAAACGGACACCTATTTGTATTTTAGCCTGACATGAGATGGAAGTTAAAAAAGAAACTCCGTTTGAAAAATTATTTCTTGGAGTGGGACGAATTATGTTTCCGACGATTAATACCGGGTTAAAATCTATCCGTAATATATTAAATTAGGGATGGGCAAGTAAAATTAATATATCGATAGATATCGTATCAATATTTAAAACATGTATCGATAGTTATCGAGCCAAAATTATCGATATTTTGATTTTTCGATAATTTTGCCAAAACAAGTGGTTCCTTAAAGTTGCACCAAAATATATAAAAATTGTTGAAGTAAAACTTGGAAAATTATGGACATGTAGAAGTAATAAAAAAATCTTTTATTTTTTTATATTTACAATCAATTTTAATCAATCAAACCAGTATTTGTCTGATATTGACATCAGAAGAACTCTCTGTTTTACATGTTCCCCCGTTAATCTACTCCTGTTGTCCGGTACCACCAAGTCAACTGCAGAAGCCACTCTTTCGGATGGAACAGATGAGGCTTAGCATATTATACTTCAGCGCGATTTCCGAAAGAACCTTTGTGAAGTGTCGGGAGTTCACCCAGAACTTTATTGGTTCTGATTTCCTCTCCAGTAGTGGTTGATCCAGATACTGCTTCAGCTCATTAGGGACAGAGCCAGAGCTAGGAACCTCTTGCGTAGTAGTGCTAAGAGATAATAGGTGTTCATGTCAGGACCAAATTGAACTTCTATCAGAGTTTTCTCGTTCTGTTTGTGCAGATCCTACTTCTGGAGAACCTAGTCCCATTCGCCTATGTTCTAAGCCAGGGGTCTCCAAACCTTTCAGCCCGAGGGCCGCATTAACCATCAAACAGCAGTTCGGGGGCCAACTACACGCTCAGGGTCCAAATAAAAAAGAATCAAAATATGGATGTTGATTTTAATTTTTTATTTTAGTATTTTATTCATAATAAGTAGCGAATAAGGTTTTGCAATGTAGTGATTGGTTGGAAATTAACGGACTACTGCGCGCCTCTATTTTAATTCGGTAAAAACATAACGTACACGTAAGCGGCGGCTGATCTTGGCAGGTTACACGTAAATTTCCGTAGACAAAATGGTCTCCAAGGGCCGGATGAAAAGGCCTCGCGGGCCACATCCGACCCGCGGGCCGTAGTTTGGAGACCCCTGTTCTAAGCGAATATCATCACTTATTTTCGTTATAGCACTAGACACAGCAGATGGAGAAACAACTTTACAACGGTGACGTGCTAAACAAATATATCGAATTTGATACTCGGAAAAAAATCAATTTTTGATATATCGACATGAAAAGTATCGACGATAATTATCGATATATTTAAAAAAAATATCGAGTTTTTGATATATCGATATTTTTTGCCCAAGCCTATTTTAGATATATTTTATTTCTTTTTTTTTGTTAATTTTACTCTATTCCTACCAAAATTCGTTTCATAGGCCTTCGAGTTCCTTCATTTTAGGTTTATAGGCCTCCGTTTTAAGGCCTTCGAATGATAGAACGACTGCTTACTTTTTACTACTCGAGGGTTTCTTCTGTTGGATTGAATCGTTAAATGGATTATTGGATAGCCTAGGCATTGTAATATTGTTCACAAGGAAAGAAAGTACTCCCATAGAATAAAAACGCAGAGAACGGCCGTAGAAATAACCTCACTGACATGGATCCGCCTCCTGTGTTAAGGGATAGTCCGTGAAAGGACGACGGATGAATCTTGTAATATATCCCTTTGAACTCCGCTGTTATGACCCGTGTTTTCGACTCGAAATTCCATGGAGAGTTACTGCTCTCATAGCAATATTTCTCTCACTGACCCCACACGAAACTTTGCCTTCGAGATATAAAACACGAAGTCTTCCACTGAGATTCAATATTGCGTATTTTGTTGTCTGTGCTTTCTTAAATTTAAACAAATTGAAAGATCAAACGGAAACCTTAACCTATTCATAAAACGCAGAAGTGTTCAGATAGACAATAGTCGGATTATTCCATGGGATGCGATCCCATGTGGAAACAAAGAGACCGCATATCTACCCACCCCTCTTTCCATATCCTGCCCAAACCCAAGGGTTCATTTTTTTCTGCGAATATCGGACCCTTTTGATCTGACCCCGGCCCATCTCGAAAAACAAAACGGACAAGGGAAACCCTTTAATATCCCCTTCTTCACTCGCTCCCTCATATATATTACTTACCCCCCTGTTTTCCTTGTCCGCTCTTCCAACCCCTAGTTATTGGAGATCTTACACCCTTCTTATGTGTACAACCACCCACCCCCAGCATACAGCCTGCAGCCATCCCTCTTAAATTGGTACCCTCCCTACCCCCTACTACACATCGACTCCAGCATAAGCGAATACCTTAGTAATCTCTGAAAGTACTTCTTCGCTCTCTCCCGTATTGTATAAACTTCGTAAGAGCTTATGATCTACTTGGTCAGATGATCGAATTTGAGATGCTGACAGTTGTATGATGTGCCGTTCATAAAACTACGCTTCCGGCTGTTCGATTCTGCGTTGCAAAATATTGTGTAAACAGCCAGATGCAAGTTTGATAATGCAATGCTTCTCATAGCTGAAAAATATCAGCTTTATGGTTTCATTACCAGTCATTAGAGGCCTTAGGAATTACGGCACTAGTGAGGATTATTTGCGAGTATTTTGTGCTTTTATATATCGATCGTTGATCGTTGGCAGTAATGAAGAAGTTTCTCCTTTTTTTTCTAAGATATTTTCAAAGGAAAGTTTACTCCCAATTTGAGTGTTGTAAAATTTTACCTATCTTAATTTATTTTTTTTTAATTTAATGAGAATTATTATGCAAATTATTATGTGAGAATTCTGGCAATTCATTGTGACTCCTGCATTAGAGCACGTCATTGTCTGCAGCATCGTTGAAACTCGTGAATTTATAGCTTTTGTCAATTTAATTATTATTAACATTCAGGGATTTGCATACCGTCTTGTGATATGTTCAATAAGTCAAAATTATCTGAGCTATAAATTCGAAGAACTGTACGCTGTTCTCCTGACTGGTTTTTGTTCTGCGCCTAGCGGCCGGGGGAACGTGCGAGGTCCTGATTTGAACTGGAACGAGTGCTGCATGCCTGGTGTGGAACCACCTCGTGCCACAACCCTGGTGGTGACTTGCACGGAATATTTTAGATACAGATGTAGATGTACAGCTTTAGACTAAAAATCTGAAGGGAAGTTGTATAGATTGGGCTGAGACATCGGAATGCAGTTGGAGGTAGTACACATTTTCAGTATATCTACATCTACAATATACCGTCAAGCTACCTGAATGGTGTGCGGCAGGGGGTGTGTCAACATTCACCAATATGTATTATCATAAACCACAAATGCTTGTCAGGAAGCGAAGCCTCAAAAACATACACTACACTATAGGTACATATGCTGCCAATGTAACTACATCAATGGACAGACTTACAGGAGTTGTACTGAGAACATGCATTTCGTGCTGTTAGTGTTTGGTAACACAATGGAATAAAAGTATCAGGGAGTTAATCAACTAACTATACATACTACTTATCGACAAACCTAGTTAAAAGTCTTTTGGGCAGCGGTCATGTTCTCTTATCGTTCGCGGGAAAAAATGACATTTTAAATCTGTCCGTTCTGCAGTCTAGTTCCCTAATATTATCCTCGTGATCTGATCCACCGTAGTATTATGTTGAATTACGTAAAATGTTATTAACTTCGTCAAAATATGGGATCGTACACGGCGTCTACGCTCAAGACACCCTCTTCATTCACCCCTTTCTTGCTTTGAACGTGGACATTGAGGAATATCGTTGGAGACACTTGCCCGAGTGAAGTATTTGTCCTCCTTTTCTGTCTCCACTTTTTGAAGGAGTTGAGGCAGTTGCCTTCGTTGTTGTTGCTCCTCTCTTTCGCTCCCATCCTCACCTCCTCCTCTTTCCACCTTCTTTAGTGCGTCCTTCGTTTCCTCTCTCTTTCTTCTTTTCCCCCCAATCTCCTCCCCCTCGGCTCCTCCCACCCTTCTGCACTGTTTATCTCCTCCACCCCACCACCATTCGGCGACACACTACCCCCCCGCTTTCATTCCAGCGTTTTGAACATAACTTTTCCAAGGACGACAACAACCACAGAGGCGAATCTCCCCCACCGTACCCTTGTCCACATTCCCCCTTCCCCCTCTTCCCCCCCGTACCCCCGCTTCTTCCCCGCACCCTTGGGGGTCTCTCCTTCCTCCTAACCCACCCCCCTCTTCTCCACTCTCTCTCCCTCTCTCCCTCTCTCTCCACCACATCCTCCATTCCTCTCCTCTTCCTCCTCCAACATTTCCACTTCGGAATCCAATATGTCAGTTTCGCTTCTCTTACCCTCTCTCTCTCTCTCCTTTTTTTTGTATCATCCTTAAGAGCGAAGACGTCTGCTCCCTGTGCTATGAAGGAGATATTCTGACGCGTAAGGGGTTTGAAAGAGACGAGGCGGAAATTCCGTCTCCGTTGTGTACTTTTTCCCTCGACTCCCATTCAAAATTTCTCTCCCATGCTTCGTCTCCTGGGGTTTTGGAAAAAGAAACATGTGTAAATGAATTAAAATGATTTATGCAATGTCCCAGACCGTTGATGTTGGCCACGGATTCCTTTAAATGTGACGACAGGAGGAAATATTTTTGGGGGAATAAATGCATTATTTTTTCCCTCCAATGCATTGATGATATCCTCCTTTCAAATATGCTTTTATCCTGGCTCGTGACACAAGGTGGTGCTGTTAGACCGCCTTATTTTCTGGCGTTTTATCAGGATATTCAGCCTGCTCATTTTTTCACGCAACAGCAAGTAACCTGCAACTCTCTGAAACTACTCGTTGATCATCCACCACACCATCAAACATACCATCCTTGATCCTTCTCCCTGCTACATTTTTATAGCAGAGTGGCTCAAAGAGTATTTGGCATAATTTCTACCGGAGGTCGAATGTAAAGTGTTACCATTATGTAAAGAGAAATCGTCGTACGAATAGTTTACTGACGACCAACATGAAGAAAATTGACGCTTGGATTTAAAAAACTCACCCTGAAAAGCTACTGTCACTACGATACTGTCACTCAACCTCAGACTCTTCTCCACGACGTAAACTAGCATATGTTGATATATTCCTATGACATTCTTTCCTATCTTCTTCAGATTCAAATATGCGTCTAACTCTAGAACGTTCGACCATTTTATCTAAACGTAGTCGTCTTTGTTCGGGGGTATAGGTCCAAGAAAAATTATTTACACGTTTTGTAGGTTTACATATGAACACAATAATATCTTAGGACACATTCACACACTGATGCAATAGCACTATCACCCGGCTTTTCAACGTTGCTCGAATTAAGAATATTTTGTGAAAACTCCAGTTCTGGAATTTTTCGTTCCATTTTCGTTCTTTTTCGTGGTGATTCACAGAACACGTTATCTCTTCACGAGACGTACGTTCATCATCCAAAAAATTAGAACGAATTGCAGGTCTGAAAATTCGCTAATATGGAAAATCGTAGAATAGTTGAAAACTTATATACTTCGAGCTGTATTTTTTTTACGAGATAAAATTAATTTTTACTGATTCAACTTTTTGTTACTGTTTCCTGTTAATGACTTTGGACAGAATAGTTCGAATATACACAAAATGTTTCTTAATTACGTAAGAATAAGTTATATTTGTAAAGCAAGTGAGCAAAAGGAGATATTTACTGTGGTATTTTTAAAATCACATTTGAACCAAAGAAGAGTTTATCTATTAATTTGAAATATTTTTTAACTCGTACAGTTTTCATTTATACATTTTAATAAACAGGTAACTATCATATTGAATAATTTTAATCACCTGCCAGGAACTGATCGATGTAGTATGATGGAGGAAATCTCAAATTAATTCAATGAATTATCCAGTATGACATAACAGTTTGGTAGGACATGCATGGAAAAACTCAACTTATGCCAATAAATAACAGCTAAACTGAAGTAGGTATGCGTTAAAAATGAAGAGAAAATTCACGGACACATACTATAATTTATTCTTTTGCAAAGCTTCTCCAATAATGCTCATTTAACCCTTAATGATTTGTTCAAGTCCATTGTTACACTTTTCGTATAGTCATACGTGCCCTCAATTCAGTATATCCATTTTTGACGCTATATCCTTCTGATTCCACAGTACCTTTTGCAAAAATCAATGAACCATTTGCGCAGGAATGTGGTTTATTTTACAAATATCGCCAATCAAGTGACAATGTGCAGCTTGGGTGAATTTCTTCATTTATTCAGCCTTTTTCACGATTCTTCGATTCCCTCCTTTTGCGCTTTTAATTGCCTCGTCCGCCATGCAGCGTACTGCAGCCACAAATGGGCTGTGCAACTCTTTCCACATACCATGCTTAGCACGAACACCTCCCACGCCACCCCTTTCCACCCCCCCTCTCCACCCCTGCATCGCCCCTCGGGTTCCTTTTGTTCATCTCTCAGCCACGCTGTGCCGATGGAAGCACTTCCCATCGCCTCCGACAGAGAGGAGAGCAGAGGAAGGACGTAGTGTCTTTCACCATTTCGCTGAAATGTGCATTCCGAGCATACGCCCTTACGATAAAAGGACTGCGATAAAAATATATATAGAACATTATTTGTTCCATTCAAGCGATATCGTGTCCCGCTCTCCCTCATCAGTGATTACCCCGCTTAGCGGAATCCGTTTATTGAGACCGTAACGTCATCGTCATCATATTCACCACTTCGGAAAAACAGGCGACGAAAATATATTTTTTAATTGCTACACAGCCCATCACGATGGAAAGAAAATCTTTGTATTGTTCCACGCTTGACATTATGGATCGATCGAATTGGACGCCTATTTCTTCTTTATCAAGGTATTATTTGACAATGTGACATGAGCAAATGGTATTTTGCTAATACGGTAACAGCCGCAGAAATCGATTCGCCCACTTAAACAAGCGTATTATTTTAAAGAGTGTTTCTTCTCGTTATATTCCGTCAATTTCAAGACTTAATTTAATGGTTTAAACGGTTCTCAGTATCTTTCCTTACCTTTCGTCACCACTCTTTAGTTCAAAATCAACCCGAAATGCCAGCAGATTCCTTTTCAATTATATAAACTCTTCCCAATCATTAATCTGTTCAACCACTCAATTCCCTAATAATGCTTAAGACATACATTCTATCTTCGAGTATTTTTCGGCCTGAAATATCACTTACTACTTTATTTGTGAATTTTAACCTTTTCGCACGAAGATTTTTCGTTAATATTGAATCTCATTTAAGACTAATTGCTATCAACATTAACTAGGAATATACATATACACAACACATCCATAAAAGTTGTATCTTACGTAGTGATTTCTAAGGAAAATTTTTATAAATAAACCAATGCCGCTGTTTTTTTTAATAAAACTTTACCTCAATACGTGTGTTTCACATGAGTTATGTGTTTTTCTTGTGGTGTAAGATCTCAGGCTTTCCTGACAAATGCCAACGGTTTTTGGTTGGTCCACTGCATTTTTAGTCAGCAGCAGTGTTTCATCGACAACCTATGTCTGCTGTATCTTTTCAGATGTACATTTCTGGGCAGGAAATTCAAATAGGTACTTTTTATTCAATGCTTTTTCGTTTTTCAGCGATTTTCCACTCCCTAAATCCGCCTTCTTTGCAAATATTCTCGCCATGCCATCTTACTAGCCAATTTGGAGATATAATTTCCTTTTAAATTGCATTTCCTTGTCATTAAAGATCTTCACTCCATAATTTATCTCATAATTATATAAAATTACTGTTAATGTCTATTGATAACAATTGGTATTTTACGATATGACTTTAATTTTTCAAGCCTTACTTTAGGTAGTGCCCAAGGCGGTTTCTCAGCTTTCTTGGGCAGTAAACCGACCATGACACTAGGTGAATTGTGCGTTGAAGACGTAGGCAGACAAGGACTGGAGATGCTATGGGAAAACCAAAAACTCTTCATGCTTACCCGAAAGCATAAAACTATTTAAAACTCCTTATGGTTCAGCATGTAGAAAATTTTAAGAATGTTTGGAGATTGTCTGCTATGTACCACAGGATTCCTGGGTTTGGCGTTCATCTTGATCTTCTCTCTCTAGGTCTGGAGAATCACTTTTTTCCATTTCAAGCAGTGTAAATAAATGCTGAAAAACAACCTCATTCAAATACACCTGATTAATGAATCTGCTTATGATCAACTTTGAGCAATTTCTCTGTACAATACTTCAAGAATGAATGCTTGCTGGTTCTAAAAAAAATGTCAAGGGTATTATCTC
Source organism: Pyrrhosoma nymphula (assembly GCA_963573305.1). NCBI lineage: Eukaryota > Metazoa > Arthropoda > Insecta > Odonata > Coenagrionidae > Pyrrhosoma > Pyrrhosoma nymphula. The sequence continues at coordinate 17,724,668 of OY754330.1, read as the reverse complement.
CGGAGAATGATTAAATATACCCTAAATACAAACCAAATTATATCAGAGTTTCCTCAAGCGTACCGATGTTTATTCTGAGGATCGTATGTGATGGAGGAGCGTTTAGCCCGTATATTTTTATATTTTATCATCCGTGAGTGTTGTCCAAAAATACTTGAACAATCAAAGATGCTGTACTTATTGGAATTGTTTGGATGGAAAATGAATGTTTTAGGAATTCAAGCTCTTTGCACTCAGGAGAAACTGTTGGTCCTCTTTGAATATTTTCTGACGCTATACCAATGTAGGAGAAAATAATATTTTATTTTCCACATTGGTGTTTGCCTCACAAAATTACCTTCTTAAAGATCCACTTTGTCTCGATTATCCAAGTCTGCGTTTTCTTTAAAGTTTCGTCTCGCTGGGATCGTCGGGTGCTTTCTTAAAATCTATTTGCTTGCTTCCTCGCGAGGAGCGGAATTGGAAATGAAAAAGCCTGCGGCAAGACGCCTCGGAGTGCGAAGAAAAGATCAACAGAGAAGGGGTGGGTGAGGGAATTCAACTAGGGTTCGTTGCCTGAGTGACGGGGCATATTCCAGCGCGCACTTGCGGAAGGAATAAAAACGAGAGGGAATTGAGACCGGCTTCCTCTATTTCGCTCCCGGGCGGAAAACGGAAGGTTTCCGTATTAGCTCATGCCGGATGGTGCAGATTAATCTAAACTTGCCTCTCTTGTGATGAGGCTGGGATGACGTTCACGAGGGCCCCGCGAGGTGTCTCTCCCGGGAAATCTTTGCCATCGCATTTCCATCTCTTTTGGGTTTTTTTTTAAAGTCAGGAGCTTCCTCATTAGGTTTCTTTCCCTTGAAGACACTGTTTGAAAATATAGTCATTATGATTCAGGAGGTACTACCGAGGAGTGGCATCAATTTAGGTCCCTACATAGGTGTGCATAAAGTAAAAGCACTACATTTTTAAAGGTAAGGAAATAAGCGACATGCGATTCCCCCACTTTGAACCCACAACCCCCCAGGGAAAAAGATTGCTAGAAGAGTTTTTTTCCTTAGATTTGAAGAAGCCTGCGGAGCTTCTCATTCAAGGTGTTAAAGTAAGCGTGGATCTGAACACATCAGCCCACTTTAGTGCACACGAAGAGTGATGTACGCAGACGAAACTGTCGGTAACCTGCGGACAGGTAGCTTTCTGCATAGTAGCAAGAGTTCAACCTTTTGTAAATAGTTGACGAATTAATGCAAACTGAATATCTAAAATGGTATGCTCTTTACCGTTTAGTAGTTAACAATTAACAAATTATTAATGCTGGACGCCAGAATTGAAAGTCAACGTAAAAACAACAATAGCAGATGCAATTATCGCATTTCTATTTTCTCAAGCACGATACAGTACCTTTGGGGAAGTTTACAGTTCAAGGTGTTGAAGTTAGCGCACATCGGAACATCATCGCATAGTACGAGGTGCATTCAAGTTATAACACCTCCAATTATTTTTCTCACAAATTTATCGCACGCAAACTGTGAAACTTATGTCACTTCTTGAAGTAATCTTCCCGCAGCTGTGCAAATTTTTCTTAACGACGATGCCATGCTTCCATGGCCGCTACGAACGCTTATTTAGGGGTCTGCTTTGACTACTTGAAAGTCACTGTTGCAACAGTGGCACGGCTAGTGAATGTGTGACCATGGAGTGTGTCTTTCATTGTTGAAAACAGCCGCAAGTCGCTAGGAGCCAGGTCAGGTGAATAGGGAGCATGGAAGATCACTTCAAAGTTGTTGTGACGAAAAAACTGTAGCGTCGCGTTCGCCCGATGTGCTTGTGTGTTGTCTTGGTGAAAGAGCACACGTCCAGCCCCCGTCCGTCAGTCCGTCAGCATTCGTGGCACCCACCTGAAGGTCACTTTTTGCATTTTCAGGTCTTCGTGCAGGATTGTGTGCACAGATCTCACGGAAATGCCAACTTTGTAGGCAATGTTCCACACTCATTCGGCAATCCTCCAAAACCACTTTTTCCACCCTCTCGAGCATGTCATCAGACCGGCTGGTGCGAGGCCGAGATTGTCTTTTTTGGTTGTCACGCGACGTTCTGCCTTCTTTGAACTGTCGCACCCACAAACGCAAATTGAACACCTTCCATGACACCATAACCACATGTCTCACTCAACTGACGATCAATTTCAATCGGAGTCACACCGCGCAAATGGAGAAAACGAATGATTACACGCTGTTCTCGTAAGGAAAACGTTGCCATTTTTAGTCTCCAAAACAGTCCTAACCTTCGCCACTGCTGTTAGAGTTCTGTGTGCCGTACAATGCTGCCATCTCTGTCACGCATTCAAACCGAGTTTGAGTGTATTTAAAAACAATCCGCATTTTTCTATCTATTTCCAGTCCTGAGAAAAAAAATCGGAGGTGTTATAACTTGAATGTATGTACCTTGTAGCGCACACGAACGACGTTGAATGGAACGATGTGCGCTGGCGATACGTTCGGTAATCCACCGATAGTAATAAAAATACTAATAAGTTTATTTATCCAGCAGACGCAAGGCACAGTATTTGCAGTGCAGTCGTTTTCCGTCTCCATACCGCCCGATCTTGAGCCAACCTCTTCAACTCCAAGTAAGAACGGCAGCCCATTTTATCTTGATCTTCTCTCTCTCTCTTTATCTGGAAAATCACTTTTTACTATTTCAATCAGAGTAAATAAATGCCTAAAAACAACCTCATTCAAATACACCTGATTAATGAATCTTCTTATGATCAACCTACAATAGAGAAATTTCTCTATGCAATACTTCAAGAATGAATGCTTGCCGGTACTAAAAAAATAATGGAAAGGGTATTATCTCCGAAGATGGATTAAATATACACTTAATACTAACCAAATTATATCAGAGTTTACTCAAGCGTACCGATGTTTATTCTGAGGATGGTTTGTAATGAAGGATCGTTGAACCCGTATATTTCCATATTGTCTCATCCTTGAGTGTTGTCCTAAAATACTTGAACAATCAAAGATGTTATACTTATTGACCTCTACAATCTGCTTGACGTTTTCCTTTCTAGGTCTACTTCTCACATTTTTACCCTGAACTAAGCCCTCTATAATGGTTCCTAATAGTCCCTCATGTCCTATATTATGGCCTATCCAGGTGTCTCGTCTCTTTTTCATTGTGTTCCATAGGCAAGACACCTCCTCAGCTCTCCGCAGTACCGTTTCATTAGTCATCCTCTCCATCCAAGATATTTTAAGGATTCTCCGGTAGCACCACAATTCAAATGCCTCTATTCTCTTTACTCCATTCACACTAAGTGTCCATGTCTCACTTTCATAAAACAAGACACTCCACACAAATGTCTTGAGTAGGTGTTTTCTTAAACGCAAATTCATGATGATGGAAGTTAAGAGCCCTTTATTCTTCTTAAAAGCTGCCTTGGTCTGATTAATCCTGCTGATGAGATCATTGGCACTACCTCCGTCTGATGTGATTTTGCTTCCAAGGTATTGGAACTCCTGTATTGTATCGAGTCATTTACCATTTAGCATGATTTCAGCATCCGTTCCCATCTTGCTCATGACAAGGATCTTTGTCTTTTCTCCGTTGATTTTCGCATTGAATCTGTTACTAACTGCCTCGGAAATCCCACAACATGATTGATAAGCTTTTTTCACTTTCAGCAAATACTGCTCTGTCTTCTGATCAATCTGTCTTCCTTGAACACTTATTCCACCACTTTCTCCCCACCTGTCTCGTGCTTCATTCATAGCAGGTATATAGGACACGGCAAAAGAAAAAGCAATTATGTTAACGAATATTACAAAGTGCAGATATATCAAAGTTTTATACACTTAAGTTTTAGATAAATATTGATTTACAATGTAAAAGCACTCATCGACCAGATTTGCAAATAATATTTTCTTGAACAGACGAGTTCTTATTTCATTTTGTAAACAATTAGGTAGGTTATTAAACACTTTTTCGCACCTTAAAGTTGGCCCATTTGGCTACCATAGACAGGTTTGTTGATTTCACATGTATATCTTTACATCTTCTGGTATTGTAACCGTGATAACTATTACTCGTAGTAAAGTCATTCTTTTTTTCATTACATAGATGAATGCATGATAAAGTATACACAATGTATAGTTAATATTCATAAATATTTTAAAAAGAGGTCCACAATGTGCGCGATAATGTTGTTTACACATGATTCTTATGTTGGTAGCATTCTGTGGGTGAACGAATTTTTTGTGCATAGTAATCGAAATCGGTCAAAATAGGTATTTAAAGTCGTAAACATTTTGTCACGGATAATTGAAAACTTTACACTATCCGTGTTTGATAATTGAACATAAAATCAACAGAAAAACTGCGCCGATACGATTTTCGACGTTCTTTTGTTGTATAGCGCACATCAACTCTTCTCCCGATCTAGCGTCATCTAGTGCACATGGCTGAAACGAATGGAAGGCAAGTGCGCTACTATGTTGCGAAGTGAATAGCGCACTGGAGCACATGAAAAGCTCTCATCAATTCTGCTCTCGTTAATGCTGTGTCTTGTGCGAAGGGCCTGAAACAAATGAAAAGCAATACCCACATGTGCTTCTAACTATAAGCAGCGGAGCGCACTAGAGCGAATGAAATGAGCACCCATGACCAGCATTGCCCCTTGAAGAGTTTAAAGAGTTTATTGGTTGCCTTCATTGGCTCACCCGCTAATTTATCTTTTCAATTTCACTGGATGTAATAAAAAGGTCCATTATAGTAGGAATGGAAGATGGGAAATGTAGTCTTTAAATTCATTGCCTTGAAACGAATCCAAGATACTGCGCGTATTATTCTATATAGGTACCTAATTTATTCACGCTTAGTATTCAGCCGACAAATTGCTTCAAAATTTACGTTAAGACGTTTGAGATTTCTTATTTATCTCTCATTGGAAAACTTCTCGTTACCCTCAGTTTTTACGCCAGTGATGTGCCCTGTCACATGCCTACATTTAGGCGTAAGCGTGAAAACTTTGCTTGAACCTCTACTCAAAGTTTAGCGTACTAGCGTCTTTTATATCGGTTAAATGAGACTTCAGTGAAATGTGCGACGTTTTTTAGATAAAAATAAATTTTATTAACGACCTAAGGGGCTATTCTGTATGGCCTCGGACTTTCCGAGTCTCGACAGTGACGAAATTTTGACGTCACGGCTACGAAAATTTCATATAGGGCCATTCAACATTTGAGATTTTTCGGGGGCTTTCACGTCACACCCACGGATTTTCCGAGATTCGACCGCGTCAATACTGAATAAGGCTCCCGGACTCATGTTCTTGTGTCGTAATCAGAATCACTGGTGTGGCAATATATTCCTTTGCTCCCCGTTGTGTTTTCGCGAGCTGTGTAATCGTAATAATCTGCTCAAAGGCTCGCGGAAACGACATGGTGTTGTTCCAAACATTTCACGGTAGTCAACCCGACGCTTTTGAACTTCTGTCGCGCGCAAGAACGAGTCCGGAATCTGTTTGGCCGTCCGGGGAAATGGGCGCCCGCTGCGCCCGAAGCGTACCGCTCTTTACACTTCCGCGACCGCCAAATCTCTGGTTACGGTCCGCTCGTGCCCGTTGGCACGTGTGCGTGAGGGCAAACAGCGCGATGGCGGTGCAAACAGGGCCCTGCTTGCGAGCCCTAGAACCTTTATGCGGGGATTTTCACGCGCAGAACTGAATCCACTACTAGGTGGCATTGAACTGAGCGAGTTGTGGATTAGGAGATAGCTGAGAGACTGGTGGAAAAAGGGAATACTACTTAAACTTCAGAGATTTATCAAAGGTGAAAAGATACCAGTTGAAAGTGCAAAATGAGTCAGTTGGTAATTTGTTTAAATGACTGAGAGCTGAAGTCATTTACGAATAGTTGGATTGGTTAACAAGTGCACATATTATTTCTTCCCACAAACAACAGATTACTCCCAAAATAACTGCGAGACACAATGTCTATAAACAAAAGATTCCGGCGTAACTTTTTTTTTGGGTCTTGCATCGAGCGATATTAGGACTTAACAGTCCTCTCTTCCATTAACTCGTTGGACGAACGCACACAACTACGCCCTGGGAGGTGTAAATATCCTACCCAGGTGGGATTCGAACCCGCGACCTTTTGTTTGGCAGGCGAGGACTTAACCCCGCTGCCACCGAGGCCGTTAACTTGAAGGAATTGGTACACGCCACTAAATGAATTGTTGGTGAATGTATTCCACTTTTTTTAATCCTGACCGTGGGTTCAACAATCATCAACCTTGAAGATGGCAATGATTGTCGAAACCAAGTTTGGAAAAGAAAAGTGTGGAATATAAAAGGTATAAAATACATTAAGAGCTACTCGATGACACTCCGTTAACAAATAATCCACTTTATCCTACCCCTGTTCTTTCTTCTTCCTCTTTTCATGGATCGTTCCCTAATACCATTTGTCACTCGCCCCTGTGCCGTCTCTTAGGACAGTGGATAAGCGGGTCCTCCGCGGGACCCTTCCCCTCGGTATGCAAGATCGCGCTTATGGCCGAGGGTACGGAAGGGCTTCGGGAATCATCATTCAAGTATTCTACCAGCTGATTGGTAGGTTCTTGGACAGTCCCCATTCTGTATCCCAACCTCATAGACATTGTCTCGCTTTCCTTCCTAAGAATGGCCCGTTATTAGATCCCTCTACAATTCTTCATATTTTCTACCTCCTCTTATTTCGTCTAGAATTCCTATCCTCTTCCTTCCTCTTCCACGCTTCTCGAATGCCCTCTCCTCTCCAAACCTCCTCCATCCATCTCTTCTGCCTTCGCCGAACCTCCACTTCAAGCTTCCTCTCCTCTCCGACCATATCCAATACCTCCTCGTTCGTCTTACTCGCCATCCAGCTAACCTTCTCCATCCTTCTCCAAACCCACATCTCAAACGCCTCAAGTCTAAGCACATCCTCCCTTCGCAATGACCATGTTTCCGACCCATACAGCGCCACGCTCCATATTAAAGTTTTCGCCAGCCTCTTCTTTACGTCTCTTCTCAGACCCCCCCCCCCCCATCATCAATTCCCTTCTCTTCGAAAATGCTTCTTTAGCAAGCCCAATTCTGCATCTGATGTCCTTACCACTAAACCCATTCGCCTCCAAAATACTACCCAGATACGTAAACTACTCGACCTGCTCTATCTTCTCCCCTCCCTCCCTTATATTCAGCCCCACCTTCTTATTTCTATAAAATCTCTTTACTTTCGTTTTCTTGTGATTGATCTTCATCCCATGCTTTTCGCACTGCACCTCTAATGCATTCACCATTGACTGCAACCCCTTGGCCGACTGACTAACCAATGCTTGATCATCTGCAAATCTCACTGACTTTATCAGCTCCCCTCCTACCTTTATTCCTACCTCCTCCTCCCCCCATGCATCCCTTACCATTTCTTCTGATTACACGTTAAAAAGCAACGGCGATAGTGGGCACCCCTGCCGCACTCCCCGTCCTATCGTGGCCCATCCCGATTCTCCATTGGCCACCCTAACCTGCGCTGTCTGATTCATATACGAATTCCGAATCAGTCGCCTGTCCCTCCAATCGACCCCTAATTTCTTCAACCCTCCCATTAATTTCGTCCATTCTACCAGATCAAACGCCTTCTCGAAATCTACGAAGCGCTTCGGGAATAGGAAGGAAATCAAAGGATAGGTAAGAAGGGTATGAGAAAGGGCAACTTCCGACCCCAGAATCATTATTAGGCTAAGGGGCAAAAGACGGAACGCGAAAGAAGCATTTCTTCTAGGGTGTTTGCTACATCGAGTCCTTTTAATGAGGAAACGACGGAGTCGCAACCGGTGGTCCAGGGCCCGGTCCACGCGGTCGGCTCTTAGGGCAGTTTGTAAATGTGGAAGTGTAAGATTTTTTGGGGAGTATTGTTCGGAAAAGAGGAAGGGTCGAGATATAAGCGTTGTAGGCAATGGCCTAGTGACAAGAGGCACGCTGAGGATCAGAATTTAACTCCTTATGTAGTGCACATGAAGTAATCTACTGCAGAACCGAAGTCAGGATAGGGGTAACTCTTAAAGATCTCCACAGCTCTCGAGACTCGATCCCGGGTTCTTGTGAATGGAATCTAGTATACTAGCCACCATTAGGGTGGTTCCACCGTAAAATGACTTAAATATCATTTTATTCATATTCTGTCTACTCGTAGAAAAAAAGTTGTCCTCTATCTGATATGAACAACGAAATAACACCTTTCCACGCTATTTTATTATATAATTGAACCTGAAATTACATGGTGTTCAATGGGGGAATGAGAGAAACACGGGGAAAAATAATATATTTACCATAAAATATAAATGCCATTTTTGCGGAAAACTATTTATAAGAAGGAAATAATCGAGAGAAATTGAATAAAAATAAAGTATAGGCATCTTACCACCTAATTTTCTTTAGTTACTGAAGAATTAATGCCGTAATTGAAGTCAAAATGAGGTAATTCGTAGGAAATGGCGCTGCAGTGGGCTCCAACGGCTGGAAAAAAGTGCTCATTTAAAATACATTTGTGGAATAATCTGCATTTTTTCTACCATACTTTTGGGTTTCTATTGGTAACACATTTCATTAGCGAAAGCAGGGTTTTTAGGACAAAATATAAAAAATGTGGAATTTAGTATTTGTTTTGACTCACACAGTCGCGGCGGAACCTCCTTAATTTATTCGAATCCATTATTGTTGGCCGTCCCATGAATACATACATTTCAATTCCCATAGCGAAGATACGGGCAGTGTTCTTCATTATATACGCCACATGAAAATATTTAGATTTGTTGTACACTGCGATGAACAGCAGAGGATGCGTTATAGATTGATAAAAGTACAAGTTTTCTGGATCAGGAATCGAACTTTACCTCGCCGGACCACTGAGATACCTGATTTCTATGACTACGTTTGGAGGATTGATAAGAATAGAGGTTTTGTGTAATTACGGTGTGCGATACAGGTGAAACCTATGTCTCGCATTTAGTAAAACATTTAGTAAAGGTTGAAACAAAATGGGTATGAGTATAATTTAAGTTCAGTTTTGTCAGTATTTTAACCGTAAGACATCGGCTTAAGTACAATCGTACATCAAAGAACCTTCTGATCATGAGAATAAACATCTCAACTTCCTTAAGATAATTAGGCGAGATGTTTCTTTATTCATCATAGAGACACTATTTGAATTTTATTTAATACTTTTTAGCGGTTGCAAGGAGACAAAGTAGCTATATTAATACGTCAAGCGCAAAGCCTTCATTGCATATAACTCCACTTATCAGTACATATTTTGCTGAATGTACATGATGGAGGATCTAGCGGGTCATTCGCTGGATCATCTGTGGATCTCACTAGACATTATATTTTCTAAAGTTGATAATTCTGTCAAAGGCAGAGAAATTTGTGTCAGTATTAATTTCCTCCCATTGACGTCACCTTCAAATACCTAATAATACACCGTTCTTAAGGAAAGGCATTAGAGTTTCAACCTTTTTTTTTTGAACAATATTAATGGATCATCAATATAACTATTAAGCCTCTATTTATTTTTTTAAGTATATCAATTTCGCCCATTATTAGGGGGACTCTTTCGTAACTTATCATTTTTTATTCGATTTCATTTGAGTGCAATTTTTGGAAACTTTAGATGAAGTTTCCCGTGCTATGCCCCCAAGAAAAACCGTGTTCCGTAAAGATAAATCATACAACCGTGATTTAAGCAAAGGAATAAATTTCTGACGTCGGCAATACCTGATGTAATATATCACCTTAGAGCAAATATTGAGATGAAAGTACCATCCTGTCGACCTTTAGTTAATGGTCATGGAATGTAAAAACGTTTGTGTTTAAGATTGCAGTAACGAATAGTATTTTTAGTGAGTGGTCTTTACAGCAGAATGTCCTTTGAAGGTATTACGCATTGTCTCCATTAGATGAAATGCTCATTTTTCGTGAAGATTTATGAATGCCTTGACAGGGTCCTTCCCGTAGTGAGCGTGGCTAAGCTGTTAAGGAAATGGGTAAAGGCGGCCCCCCGATATGCTTTCTCCGTCCGACAGACGGGCAGAGGAAATGTGAAAGGAAGATGGCTCTCTCTCCTTTGCCGTTCGTTCAACAGAGAGGGAGTGAGAGGGAGAGTGAGGGAGAGAAGAGCCCCCTGAAATCGGCGAGGTCTGTTAATGGGAAAATGGGAGTGGCCGGGGATGGGGAGGTGGAAATGGAGGTGGGGGGAGGGTGGGGGAATGAGAGGGGAGGGAAGGGAATGAGGGAGTTAAAATGGAGAAGGAAAAGAGACGTGGTAGAGAGGGAATCTCCACGGCGGGAAAGAAGAAAGCTGTAGCGAATGATTCGAAGTTTAATTACGGAAGCCACACGTGACCAAGATGGTAAAGCGATGGGCTCCCGAGGCACATCGCCTGAAAGAGGGTTGTGGGATGTGGGGGGAGGAGAAATAAGACGTAAGGGGGGGAAAGGGGAGTGGGGAATACTTTTCAGAATGGAGAAAGTTTTCCCCTTTGAACACCCTCCTCACTCTCTTTCCAACCCTTCTGAAAGACGCCGACTGCTTCCTCTTATAACCTCTCTCTGCACACACTAACTACTCCCGCTGGAACAAGTAATGGGTAAGGGATGATAGGGAGGGGAGTAAGGCTCTCTCCGCCTTTGCCTTTTATCCGCGAATTGGATGCTGTTAAAAGGAGGCCGAGCGAACCGTCTCACAAGGGCGTCGCCACTTCCCTTCCTCCCCTCTGGTGGAGACGGGCGGAACTTTCTCGATGACCGAGAGAGAGAGAGGTGAAATGGAAGGAACGTGTGGCCACTTATTACTTTGCGTGTACGCATAAAGATGGCAGCACCGTTTATTTGTTTTTTTATATATATCGCGGCCACGGGGGTTGGGTTTATTTTCTCGGTCACATTGCCATCCTCCTCCCACCCACCATTCTTCCACTTTCTTTCCTTCCTCGAAATAGAGCACCCGGAAAGTGGAGCGAAACGTCTTCTTTTTTTCTCCCCGGTACTTTTATGTTCGAATGAGTGGTACGGGGGGAAACGAAATTTCTAAGTTTTTGAAATTTTCCAGTTTCTGCTTTTGATTTTCTTCACTGAAACTTTTCCAATCGCAAGCAATTAATACCACCGGATTTTCGAGAGCTCAGAAAGACAGTCATTTTGTGTAACACCGGAAATTGTTTTCATGTCTAACAAAATGGGTACTATCACGTCGGACGAGAAAAAGGTTAGATTCCTCTTGTTTGAAGAAATTGGCGACAGCAATACGGTCAAGAGGTTAGTAGTGAGCATTTAATAATTCATATTGATGACAATTATTGATGGAAATTTAAATCTGCTCTGTTTGGTAATCACTTTTTTTTTGAGTAAAGAGAGTCAAAGTACCAATTCCACGTAGTAACTTTCCCTATATTCTCAAAGTTTAACGGGATGTGCCGAAAAACTGGCTGTATGAGTATAATCCAAAAAATAGTCTTATTTTATTAGAGCGAAGGTTTCCACGGTGATGGTGGTTTGATCTCTGCATTTTCCGGGTTATCTTCCGCGTCAATTGGCTATGTTGACTAATAACAGTTTCGCTGGCTATCCTGCCAGCGTCTTTAGGTCGAAGGTGTCGGCGTGTGGTTTCTGCCTTGCTTATATATCGTAGGCTGGCTGGGTGCTGCTCTCTGATTAGCTGTTTCTCGGATGAGTCTTTTCCAGGCGCTGTGAAGGTGATATCCGTCCTCTCTGTAGAAATTCAACGGTGTTTTATGAATTTATATGGCCTCCTTGATTTGCCGAGGAAAGTATTGGGACTCCTTCGTTAAAAGTTTCGTCTCCTCAAATTTAATGTCGTGGCCGGGTTCTGACCACGCGTGTTCGGCGATGGCGGAAATTCGGAATTGCTTGCTTGTTTCTTCGTCGCCCTCTGGTGCTCCTTTATCCGCACATTCATCGAGCGGCAGGTTTCTCCAATGTAGGATTTTCCGCAGGAGCAAGGCACCTCGTATACCCCGTCGTATAGCTCTTGTGGAATGGTGTCCTTGGGCCCAGGCAAACAGTTCCTTATCTTGGTCACACAATTGTATCTAGTGACCACGTCATGTTTTTTGAGAAATCTGGCGATCTTTTCTGAAGTTCCAGCGATGAAAAGGATGGCGACATACACTTATTTTATTTACATAGTCTTATTTTAACCTGTGGTCTTCATCGTTAATTTTGTTTATCAGTTTTGCTACCCCTTTGGGTTGCCTTACTCGAACTTGTTGAATGCGAAATTAAAATATCAGGCAATATGTTGGAAAGTACTTCACTCTATAATATAAGTAGTAAAATATTGTATAAAATGCAGTACTACACATAAAAGTGATGAACGCAGTATTCCGCCAGTGCGTGAAGCAACCGAGTTGTCAACGGATTACAGAGTGAACGGAGGGCTAATTTAAGTGTACTGCGGTAGTTCATCTTGTATGAATGAATTAGTCGTAAGAATTGTAATCCTGTGCAGCATAGTTTGAAACAAATCGTTTCAGAATTGCTAGAGCTTTCATGTTTCTCATGATGTAAAGTGGTTACAAAAATTACAAAATATGAAGTCCAATCATCAAAATTTTTAAATCGGTGCCTTTCTACTTCACAAAATGATTATTTAAGAAGAATTTGATAAGAAATACACGACTAGAAAACATTATTTATTATAAGACCTCGGATAATTGTTGCAAACAATGAAATTTGTCACTTTTAGAGTGGCTTATCCAAAAAAAATTATTTTCATTATTTAATGAGTTCAGTAAAACTAATTTTAATTTTGATGGCTCTTATGTTGAGTAAAATAAAACTATTTTTAAATTTGATGGCTCTAATGTCTCCGATAATTGGGTATCCATTTGGACGGTTGATGCTTATAAAAGGTCTTTAATAAGGGAAAATAATGTATTCAAATTATTTCGGTGTGGTAATATCCCCATGGCAGTGCATGTGTATCAATTGCCCGTTACTATATTTCACATCCATTTTTATTCAAGTGGGTACTCCACATTGATTGCCTGTGCAATTCTATACACATTCCCCGCCACAAACCTCCCGCTATTCAACGCGTCATAAAGAAATATTTTATTCCGTGTTGTCCCTTTTAGTTTTTTTCCGATGTCGTTATGGCTTCCGTACACTTATATATTTATGTGTCTGTCATAGAGGTAAAGGTTTTTTTGGACGGGAGGAATGGTAGTGGGTGAGGGAAAGGTTGAGATGAGCGGGACAGGTTTAGAAAATGAGAGGGACCAAATGGGGAGTAAAGGGGTGAAGGGTAGGGGTTGGTAAGGGGGTGGAGAAAGAGGCATTTGTGTATTTTAAAACAGAGGGGGTGGAAGAAGGGGGTGGGGGAAAGTAGAGGTAGGGGCGATGGACGGGGGTAGAGCCCAAATCTACGGGCTAACGTTTTCGCAGCGCTCCCTTTTTTTATATTTCATTTCATGTGGAGTTTAAAACACTTCTTTCACCTTCCTCTCGCGGAGCAGCTGTCTGCATCACTTCCATTTTTTTCCGAAAAAATATTATTAATTCGCCCGGGAGAGAAAAAAGTCTCATTTTTCATTAAAACAGGGAGAGAAAGAGAAAAGGATTTTGGCCCGAATGAACAAAAATAATATCTGAATGTTGGACAATAAATAGTTTGAACTTTTTTCTGGCGTGGGCACTCCGTGATAAGTTTCGTTATTCATCGTTCGTTTTGCTCGTATCGCCTGAAGCGTCCGGTTTGAGACCAACGAAAAATATGAGCATCGCAAAAAAAGTCACTACTCGCGCAAATGTGTTCGACAATTCAATGCCGACAAATAAGTGAACTTAAAAAATGCGGAATATATGATCAGCATGGTCACAATGAGTCATTACGAGTGTCATAATGTAAAATTTGGGACATATATTTAAAAATGTGAATGCAATAACTTTGGAATATAAAATGAGCCAGTTCGTTGCATTATTTTGCAGATGATAAACTTGATCAAAACGCTAGCAACATACCTATTTTAAAGAACCAATTGTTGCAGAGATTTTTGAATCCAAGCAATAATGCAGAATGATTTTGTAATTACCTTCCATGAATTATTGCTTCATAAAATATTTTTTTTAATTAAAAAGCGGATTATTTTATCTCATCCACACATATACCGTAAGTTGTTGGATTGTTCTGCACTAGTTGTCTTGGTATCTTGTTCCTCAACTGATACTATGTTTAACTGTCACTTTCTGTTTAAAATTTACCCTTGAACAAATAATATGTCTTGGTGAGCTTGGTGTCTCGTCTTTCTGCGCTTGATATAGTCAGTCACTTCATCGAAAATAGTTTCTTTTCACATTATTCTCTTTGACTTGGTGCACTCATTTTGGAACGATGGCCTTAGCAAAAAACAGACGTCATCTAATAGTTATTTTCAAGTCTCCTCCATATGGTTTTGAACCGAATGAACTCCCACGCCAACTTAAAAAAACCTCTTACTTTTCCCTGATTATTCTCCCATTAAGCCTACACTATTTATTGGCGGACTACTCTATACTCAGTAATTCACGACGCAAATTATAAACTAAATCCCACAGCATTGTCCCTTGCATTAATTATTGTTGGTGATGTTTCTCATTTCAAGTTGAAAGGGAGAACCCACTAACCGTTTTCATTTGAATTCATGTTCAAAGCACGGATTTGTATGTTTAACGGAACTTGACATTTTCCTCCTTTCCCAATACACGTTGAGTGGTTATAATCCAGCCGTGTTACATCCGTTATGAAGATAAGAATTCATGGTTGTAGCTTTGTTGGTATGATGTAATTTCTAGTTCATCAGAAGAACCAATTGTAAGTTCCTTCTCAATACTAGGCTTTCTTTAGGGAAACATCTTGTATTTACTATTCTAATACAATAATGCCAAATGTGTATTATTAATTTTGTATCACCTATGTATTCAATGATATGATATATTCCTTGTTATTGAAGGTCTGGCTCTAAATTATGTTCACCAATTATGTTCCTAAGGGAAATTTTGACCCGGAATAATAAATCTCATTTCTATTTTTAAATTTTTTATTTCTATATCTTTTCTCTATCTAAGGAAATTTTCTTTGGAAGTTTGCAATATAATTCGGGATTTTCATGTAATAAACCTATAAGAGGAAGGAAGTCATCGCGACTGATGTTTATTCAGCAGTGAGGTGAGCAGCAGCAGCAGCAGTGAGTTTATGCAGCAGTGAGGACGTTTTGAAAGAGTGGCCAATGAAACTGATCGAAATTATTTTCTTTGACAATTATTCTACTATGAGTAATAGTTGGTTATTTTCATATTCTCTTATTGGAAAACTATTCTTTTTCGCCTGAATTTATGTTTTAAAGAGGAGCTAGTATTATGATTAGTTATTTTTCGTTTTTTAGTTTTTTTTTTAGTGAATGAAAAGTTCTATAACTAATGAGGGAGGAATGAACGAAGGACATGCTTTTCCTCTGGTACTCTTGTATATGCAAAGAAATTGCGGATCTTGTTTTCTTTCAATGTGTGATCCCTTTCAATCATCTCTTAGTTCCGTAAGTCATCGCATCACGTAAAATATCGGAGTGTAACTGATAGATATGTTTTTTTCTATCATGTAGCTTCTTCTTTTAACTTTAAGATTTTCATTTCAATGTTATCTCTATCACGGAAGTTTTCCCCTATTACATTTGGTCAGCCGATATAAAATATCAATGACGCTTTTGGCCAATCGAAGCAATGAAGTAAATCCTTTCACATTGGTTAATTTATGTAGGTTTGGTCATGTCTTTTTTAAGAAATTTTATGTCTTTTATAAGAAATTTAATGTCTTTTTTAAGAAATTTAATGTCTTTTTTAAGAAATTTAATGTCTTTTTTAAGAAATTTAATGTCTTTTTTAAGAAATTTAATGTCTTTTTTAAGAAATTTAATGTCTTTTTTAAGAAATTTAATGTCTTTTTTAAATTTTTAATTTCATCCTTTAAACTGTTAATTTTAAATATGTTTATTTTCACTTATCATACTTTTTAAACTAAATTTTAGATTGGTTCTCCATTTTGGTTTTGTTTTTTATGTTGATTTTGTTACTAAGAGGAGGAGTTTGTTTTTGTGTTACCATGGTCGCATGTGAGAAAGTTAATCCTTTAAAGGTACTAAATTTATGATTGAATACTTTTTTATCTTTGTAGTATTATAATTATTACTAACTGTATTCCTTGCATTGTACTGTAGCCCTGAAGTAGCCTCATTAATAAAAAGGCGAAACGTCTTGGCGGAAAAAGAAAGTTGAGTTTCTTAAAAAAGACATGACCCCAAACCTCCACAAATTAACCAATGTATTATTAAAGTGGTCAATAACTATTCAAAGAAGATAATCCTTTTATTTATCCAAGGTAGAAACGTTATATAAGATCATATTCACTACTTGATAGTATCTTTCTCCCGCACGTAATCACGTGTGCAGTACATTATTTATTCGTGTAGCTTAAGATATCTCCTGTAATCGTTTATTTTTCATGACTGCATTCGATGGCAGAGTGAGGCTACTAGCCCATTGAGTAAATCTTCAATTAAAGTTTTCTATCGAAGGTTTTTTTCCAAGAATGAAATCCAGTGAGCTATATCATCCGTACTTACTGCGCTCCTCTTGTATTTCAATCGCGCTCTGCCGGCTAGCAATAAGCTCGGATGCTGAGACCGAGCAGTAAATTCCTGCGAGCAGAGTATTTCATGTGGAGTTGAAATTTGGAACCCACGGGATACTAGATGCGGCAATATCACTGTGATTTACAAAAGTGCCTCTCTGAAAATTCAGGAGTTCCTAGACTTCCTTTTTCACTGTGGAATTATGCATTTTAGAGGAAGCATATGATATACGCACTCATATATTTCACATCACACTATAATTTTCTACGATATTTCTCTCAAGTTTTATATTTTTATTCCAACTGGTGAAGATAATAATGTTTCACGACATGTAAATGTTAAATTAAAGATGATTCATAAAGCGAAGAAAAACGTTACCTAAGTTTTTTCATCCAACTTTATTTATGCCCTTTCTTTGCATCAGTGAGAGTGCGTTTTGGTGTGACGTGAGTACCTACACTTTAAAAAACAACAAAAATAATAATAAATCTGTAAAATGTTAGCTGAATTCATTTTCGGCTTGACTTTATCTTGTAAATGTACTGGCATTCATTCAACACTCTCTTTTCATAACATATTTTTTGTACATTGATGGATATCCAAAACATGCTTGCTCGCATTATTGTGTTTTTAATATTATATTTCTTGGGATGGAATATAATAATCAGTGCTAAAACCTATTTTAGATTTATATTATGTTCTTTCGTTCAAAGGAAATTTAATAGTGAGTAGTGCACTACAATGGAGGTTTGCGTTATGAATGTTGCTTTAGTGATTTTGCGCTGTGAAAATCCGTGGTTCCTCGGTGGATATTTGTATTGATGAGTGATGTGTAGAAAACGATAGAAGTTCACTCCTCCGCGGCGTAAAAGTCACGGCAAACATTAAATGGATGAATTAACAATGGACGTAAAAGTAACGTAAAATGAAAAAAAAATAACTTCTTTTCGTTTTAAAATTAACACAACAGTGTAAAAAAGGCCGTCAAGGATACATTTGTTTAAGTATCAATAATACAGTTAAATATCCAAAAAATTTCCTTTTATAATAGTCGTGAAACTTATTATTTAGTATTAAAGGAAAATGAGAATTGTTCCCCTAGTGACTATTTGACTATTATATTTTTCACCTTTATTTACGGGTGAAATAAATTAAGATGGGATAAGGTCGGTCAAATGTCATAGGCAATGGAGATTTGAAACCATGGCAAACATTAGGAGAGAAATAAATAAATTATGCTTCTCAAAGAGGCGTTCTATGTCCAATAAAACCATGGATAACAGTATATAATAGTGGAATATAAAATTATAAACACTTATAAACTCGGTGGATGATCAAATGGCAAACAGTGAGTGATGGAAAGAAGACGTGAAGAAATATCGTCGCATCAAGGGGTTTATCATTGGGGAGAAAAATGGAATACAGTCTTTCGATATTCTGCTTTAAATCCTCTTGGTGAATGATCATTTATTACCTGAGCACTAATCCAGGTAATCCTCGCATCTTTGTCATTCTAGAGAAGCGAAAGTTTCGAGTTTGTAAACCCCTAAATCCGCAACCTGGTACATTTTGCTCGATATGTATGGCGTAGCTCTAAACAACACGCAGGGCATCTCAGGGAGTCAAAATGAATCATGATTTTTTTATAATGTTTAAGAAAGTTTCTAGAAATTGATTTTTATGAGAAATTTTGGATAAAGTCGTCAGTTAGGCCATTTAAATTGACTTGACGGATTTTATTTGAATTTTCTCTGCATCTGGTCTTAAGTTCTTACTAGGAGGTTTTAATTGCCTTCACATTTTCTATACCTTGAAGCGGCTTAATCGAGCTTCATTCGACAAAAATTTCAGGTAGCGTGACAAAAATCGTACCGTTCTTTGCATTGTAGAGTAAGTATTTTTCAACTTTAAATAGCCATGCGGTTTTAATTAGAAATTTTTTTTGAAATAATTGTCTCTGACCTGTAAGATGCTTTTCTCGTGATCCCTTCGAAGTAGAAGCATCATGAATCCCAATTGTTGAACTGCTTTTTGCATAATCTCATAAAAATCAGTGACCTTAATATAAATTGGCAGACAAATATGCATTCTAAAAACCCACATATTATGTTTTCTTTCACAGTTTGGGCACCAGTATTCAATAATAAGAGTTTTGGACTTAATGTCGGCCAATCTGGATTGTTCAAAGTGAGAATAACCAAAAAGCGTAACAAATATTTGATGAATGAATGGGTTTGAACTTAAAGCCATCCAATAGTTAACATGAGGTAAAGACAAAAGACCTGACTGACAATTGGTGAAAGAACCCAAAGACCTGGTCCTGGAAAACAAGCCACTGCGTAAAAAGTCAGAAGCAATTTTCTTTACTTAAATCTTTAATTTGCCTCTCAGTTCAGAAAGCATATGAGATGTTTTCCTGTTGTAATAAGGATCTTTGAGAGAACGGGCATTTTTTGCATGAGTGCATTTCACTTTTTCCTTTTTTTCATTCCTCGCTCATGCAAACATGATCATTCATAATGCTAACTCCATCTCTAATCGCTGGGTTTATCATCGGTTTTGCAGTTATATTCTTTCAGAAATTTGTAAAATATTTTTAAGGTCATTATAAACAGAGTAGTTCACTGCGAGGTGTAACCAAGGTACAACATGGGCTTTAAAAGATGAATAAGCGTGTTGCGCCGAAGAAGAAAATTGCTTTACATGGTGCAGTCAAACGAGCTGTTTGAGTTGCATTTGAGACCTTAAACGAGTATGCGATGAATGATTCTTTTATTTGTACGAAGTTGTATGCTGCGCAGAGTTTTATAAGTCCACCACACTTGAATTTACACTTCTGATATAGGTTAAAGGGATAAAGAGATATTTGGGTGCGTTATTTTCTTTTCTGGAAATGGATATCAAAGGAACAGAGGCTATTGCTGCTGCTGCAGCAGTTACTAATCTAATGCGCCCTACGTACGTAATTGCATTATGAGGTAGTCAATATGGAATAAGGAGTGGCGTTTGGCATAAAAATCGTTTAACAATGAACGAATGAACGTTTGCAACGAACGAAGTAATCGGGATATAATCAAATAATCATGTTGTCCATTCTGTAACATTATAGGGCGATTTAAATATGCTATTTATTAGGGTTTTTATGTCGTAGCTGTTTTTGCGACTTACAAAATTGAAAATATCCTCGTGTAATCCTTATCTCATCAACTACACTCCTCTCTTTAACCTGCCATTGGTCGTGCTATGAGATTTTCTCTCGCACCAAAATTAAACTTGTGCTCACTTTGTAATCATGAGTTAGAATAAGTTCCCTTTCCTTCTAGCTGACTTTTTATCTCTTCCTATTGACCAACCGTCTCAAAAAGTATAAATGAAGCGTCCGCAGCTGTGTCCGCAGATATATCTGATATCGTCGGCTACAAGGTGTGAGACTTTTTCTCATTGCGAGACCACCGACGTTAGTGTTTTTGTAACATTAAGTTGCATTACACTTTCGCAACATGCGGGTAAAGTTCATTAATTTCGTGGAGAGCAGATATGTCAATGAACATTTTTGAGTCATGAGAATGTATGTCCTCATAAATATATATTTCTTCTTGAGAATGGTAATTTTCTTCATTTATACCCAATGATATCAACGCCAGTGAAATTAGCAATAATTACGTAATTGTATCAGTATTTGTGTACATGTGTAAATCCTTGTTTCAAATGAGCATTTAGAGAAATAAATTAAATCTAAATATAGTGTAATAAATTGCCAATAAACGCTATATGATAGATAATCAATGATACACCTGAGTGTGATAAAAAGTCTCTCACGCGACCGCTCCAGTGATAGGTAGCTTAGCGACCACTCCCGGGTTAATGACGTCAATCATCTCTTTTGTCGGTTGCATTCCCAAACAACCCACAAACACTGTGGTGTTACATCTTGCACCCCTGCAAGTGACTGCATACCACATCATTTGTGTAATATTCTAAAAGAGCATCATTTAAGTAAAAATTGTTCCGCGCACAACCGGCGTGTGTGTGTGCGTCCAGGGTATGTTGGAGCGAGGGGTAAAAGGGTAGCGTCCACCTCCCCTCACTCCTTTCCTCCCCCGCACACTCGGCTGATGAATGCTCGTCACTGTACCCCATAAAGACCCGCGGCCCTACGTCATCGCCAGTTGGGAATTTTCGGCGTGAAACGGTACGAGGCGAAAATAAATGTTTGGTGCCCTCCGTTCGTGCGAGATGGAACGAACCGATTCTGGGCGCGTGAGTTTGCATTTCATCGCAACGTTGGTATCACTGTTAAAAATGGGGTCATTTTTATCATCTTCAAAATTGTTTGTTGTTCTTGCAACTTCTTTTTTTTTAATGGCGATAATACCTACCTTGACTCATTGTATCGCCGCTTGAATATGCAAGCACTTTGTGGTGTGGTCATCTTTGCATTCGGTGCGTTGCGAAATAAATGTTAAGTAATGACCAGCGTCATCGCTAGTTCTATGAATTTCGGCTGTAAAAATGCTGTGTTACTCGCTCATAGAGGACAAGGAGTTAAAAAAAACTCACAGCAAGGATAAATGGACGATTATGAATATTATTTTGCTAATAGTAAATAGCTACTCTGAAATTAAATGGAGAAGAGAAAATTATTCGTTCAATTACATATGATTTAATAATTTTACGTGTGTTCAGCTGAATCAAAGTTAGCTGAATTTCAATTAGAATAAACAATGAATCAGTAGATTAAAATAATTATTCTTTATCGTTATGTTAGAAGCTTACTTCGAGTTGGGAAAATTATCGTTATTTTCACCTGAGGTAAATTAGCACGGTAAATTGCGGTGATTTTCGAAAATGACCGTAATTTTCCTGTATTTTGTAGTTTTAAGTATTAAACAGCCAATTTATGGTTAAATAGTAAAGCCAATAGCAATAGGAAGGGAATAACCATGTGTAAACCATACCTAATACAACATTAATCTATTAGGAATTTTTAAAATTGTAAAATGAACTACGGCAGCAACACGCAATCTGGCTTTCTTTTGTCAAAGTACGAGAAATTTTCAAAGCTTTATTCTTATAATGTTATAATTTAAGTAAAATATTCCAAAATTGAGTTGTACATGCCTCAATTTGTTATGGAACACGTAGGAAATGTGAACTTGGCTAATAAAATTTACTTGGGAATTTATCTGTATGAAAAATTATCTCAAACAGAGGTAATTAATTATCTAGAAAATTACGGTAATTTACAAGGGATGCGGTAATTTACGAAAATAACCGAGGTAATTTTCAGAGTGGCCCATCTTTAACCTTACCTAACGAATAATCAGATATGTAACTATCTATGTGAAGAAATACAAAACTTATTCTGCTAGGATCGATTTAAGGGAAAATTTACCATTAATATTTGTTTGGTGTATAAGGAACGGCTTTTCTACATACAAAAATATTATTTTTTTTCATTTATCAGTCAGGTTCTTGGGCTTGATTTTCTGGGAAAGAAATGCAGTAAGTGGTGTCATTCTCCCAAATGGTTATATGGTTATAGTCTATAATGTATTCCGTCCAAAGGTTTCGTCGTACTTGATATCTAGAATTAAGGAAATCCTGTTAACGTCGTGAATCACATAAAACGTTTGATATTTAATTCGTTGGCGTTGAAGCAATATTCTTCTACATGTCTCCCATGCAATCAATCCTGTAGCTACTTAACTGTAGGCATCATTGTCAGTTTTAATGATATTTTTACTGACAAAAAGTTACTCTACTACCAGTGCTTGAAAATGTCTTATCAAATTTCATTCAAATATACACCGTAAACTTTTTGAAAACGATTTAAGTATCCAAATCAGTTTCAACTGCACCACTTTTGTGAAATGATTTGGCCAAATATGATCTATTTGAACCATGCAGCTCTAATATGAGGCACTAGGCCAAAATAAAAAAAATAATACTGACCGTAAATCGATTTCCCTATCGCTCTAACCTTCCATCTCGTTTGCATTCATGATTAACTTAAAACGTTCAGCAGCTGACAAAGCCGTACATTGGTGATACGTGTCGTACAAATAGAAAGTATTTTAATTATTCATGAATACTAGCGTAATGAAATTCTACGAAGTGAAGTCTACCACTGTCATATAAAAGCGTATCAGGCTTAAATTTGTGGAAATACTTGATGTCCATTTCAAATTAAACAAATTTGGTAAAAATGGCATTACGTGCCGAAACCTTGGTCGGTGGTGTATTTTAACTGTGTTTTATAACATACTGTGTGGAAATTGATAAATTTTGTTGAATTTGAAATGGCTACCAGTGTCAAGCTTATTCCCATCTCGTTAGTATGGCGTCCATCCGCTCCCCGCTCCTACCTCACATCTACGCTGGAGCTACCATTCCATGCAAACGATGCTGCGATACAGAACATCACGTGAACGATCAAGAGACGAGATCATCAACGTTTACTTCGTTGCCGTTGGAAATGTCCCTCTGCCAACTTTAACATCTGTCTGAGTCACGGCAGCGGGCTAACATTCACCCCAATCCCATAATCTAACGTATAACGTCAACCAAAAGACGCTGGGGACTTTCACAATGACGAGACTTCTGATTTGAGGTAGTTTGTAGCTGAAAATTTTTAACACTAAAAATACAATGCAACTGGTAAATTTTCCCGGGGAAAATCCAGCGGCTTTGGGTCAGTCATTTATGGAGATTAGGACTCGATGAAGGGTGGATATTAGGACAGTTTTAAAGCTAAACTTCTACTAATGAAGACTGATCATCGGCATTTTCCACAAATACGAGACTAACCAGTGATTTCTTAAACAGGAAAACAGGGGCTCTGTGTAACTAACTTTGCAATAGCATGTGATTCGCTGAATCATATTTATTGGAACTTTGATTTGCGTTATGTCATGAAGGTCTCAGCTGCGAACGACAGCAACCGTAAAAAAACCACTTGACTTTTGAGTCAAGTTCCCTTCCATATTAGCACACTTACTGGGAAGTTTATTCTTTACATTAATCAGAACGGGAAATAGTGAGGAGGGGAAAGTGCTACTTATCTAGGAAATATACCGATGCCACCATAACAGTGACTGGAAACTTCCCCCCCCGTTTTTCTTCCATTTTCCTTTTTCATGACTGATACTCTGACACCACCTGGCGCATACCGGGAATCGCTTTCAGACCGTCGATTAAAATTTAGACTTAATCTATTATGTAAGCTCATTTTACGAAATCTGAGATACTACGGTAGATCAAATCATGAAAATAAAACTAGGGAAGTATACTGCTGAACGGACAGATTTAAAATTTAATTTCTCCCGCGAGCGATAAGGGACCATAACAGCTTCCGATGAGACTTTTAACTAGGTTTGTCAATTGGTAGTGTCGTTATTTAGTTGATTTACTCCCTAATAATTATGTTCTTATCTGCTACCTAGTACTCACAGCACGCCGTGCATGCATTCAGTATAACACTTGTATCTCTGTCCATATATCGCTTGTCCAGTTCATGACTGGTCTAACTAAAAATAAAGCGATTTAAGTTTTTTGCATGAATTATCTTCAAATTGCCTCTTCTAACTCTGTGCAAGACCGTTTCTTAAAAAGTTTAGTGGATCACCCCTAGATGGAGCGCAAGTAAGTGGACCATCTCGGATTTGTGGAGGGGGGGTCGTGCAAGAGTGAATCATTTCAGTTTTGATCCTTGCCACACATGGAGACAGCGGATTTCTATTGTGCAATAGTGGGTTATTATGTGATAAACGAACAGTAAGTAACTTTTTCATATCAACCTTTGGTACAAAACTGAACTATTTTGATAATGGAGTGAATTTTAACTAGAGTTATCTTTCAAAACCTGATATATTTCGGTGCAAGATAGGATCATCTTGGTGTTTTGATCATTTTACTCATAAAATATAATAATGGTATAGAGAGGGGGAAAAACCTCTGTAAATCTATAGAGGAGATCTTTTATTGCGATGATTCGTACAAAATTTCAAAACTCGGATAATGCAACCATCGGATATCAATTGAAGAGAAAAGCATAAACTTTATTCGGCTCTCCTGAGAAATCGTTTTTTTTTTTAATAAACCAGTCTTGTTCTGGAACAGCGATATTTAGTTGCAAAATGTAAAGTGTCCCCCTAACATTGGTAGCATAGTGTAGTGCATGCTTGTGAGGCTTTGCCTCCTGACAAGCATTGGCGATTTATGTTGATACATCAGTAGTCGTAGTTACACTAACTTTTATATGGTATAGTGCAATGCATGTAGGTTTTTACTCACCCCCTGCCATACACCCTTGAGGTGGCTTGCAGAGTACAGTAGTAGTAGTAGAGGTCCTTATGCAAATCCCGTCCACCACGGTTGCCTCTGCACAAATTCTGCGACACCAGCGGCTTGCGCGCTGATTAAAAGCGTCGGTGGGCGAAACCAGCCTCCAACCTTTCGTTTGATTTCAAGGGGTGATTCGAGGCGGCGGAGCGTGCTCTCAACCCTTCCGGGAAAGCGGGCCAACAGGGGCGTGACGGGGCCGCCCGCCCCTCGACGCCTCTTTGAAGGGACGCTCTCACGTCGCACGTCGAAAATTTTGTTCGCGCGGCCGTGTCCGATCCCTTCGCTCACCCGGCGGCGTGTGTGTCGCAAGTCAATCCGGGCGTCAATTACGAACACCTCTCTCTCTCTCTTTCTGCAGCCAATCAACGCCTCTCCTCTACACCTCACCTTCGTATCTCTCTTCTTTCCTTTATCCCATTTAATCTGCCCTCACCTGACCAGCATTCCGCCCACATCTCCCCCTATATGCCGAGTGCTGCGCTGCCAACGCTGCGAAAAATCAGTGGTACATATGTTCTTTCCCAATGAAACGTAGCCGAACATTGCTTGAATTCATTATTTTAATAAAATTGCCGACCTCGGTGGCGGCGGAGTGACGTCCTCCGCTGCTAATCCAAAAGTTGCGGGTTCGGGTCCCACCCGGGGAGGATTCTTCATATCCCAGGGCATGGTTGTGTGTGGTCGCCCTTGTTAATTGTTAATGCCCCGACATAAAGGCCACATAAGAGCTGTTTCCAGTGGTTGTTAAAAAAGAGGGGTTTTCACTGTACGAGTGACGGGGTAGGTCAGTTCAAGTCAGGACATATGCAATGAACATATGAATTCTTCGAGGATTCTGGAGTTTAAAAAAAATTGGTAGGTTTTTTTTTAAGAGGAAAAACTTAAATTTTTACAAACATTATACAAAAGTTTCAAAATTTAAATCGTTTAATATAGGATCCAATATTTTTTATGATATTTGATACAAAAATAAACTAAGTATATCATCATATATAACATTGTATTGGTCACAGAATTTCATCTCGAATAATTTGGTTATAACTATCTGTTCATCCAGATGGATAAAATTAGAAATTGGATGAGATACATATATTATGATATTCAGAATCCTGTGAGACAAAATGAAGAAAGTGGAGAGAAAAATATAATAATACAATTCAGGTCATGTTAGGCTAAAGCGGCTTGTCAGCGGGTGCCTTTGTTGAAATTTGTTTTTACTGTGCAGCTTTTAGTCAATTTTAACTAGGCATCCACGCTATAAGTGATTTCTTAAGAGTAAGAGTTTGTGAGTAATTATTATCAACATGCTACCTATGGAGACTTATGAGATTTTATCTAGTGCTCTCTTTAATGCGGCTTTTTCGTTAGTTGCTTTTTTACCGTGTCTTGAAGCCTGGATGCTAAGCCATAGGAGATGGTGTTGGTGAGGTGGCTGAAGTGCTTGCTTCCCGTCCCAAGTGAACGGATTAGAATCCTGGAAAATGCGAAGATTTTTCAGAGAAATTCCAATCCCTGTGTGGGCGCTGCGTGGAGAGCACATTTAGGGTACTAGGACCCCTTTAAAATGTGGACCCCTTGGTGCCTTAACGTAATTTGAGCGATAAATCAATTTACCTTGAATTTGACGTCATTTTAAAGAAGAAAACAACCATCTTTGTGATGATTGCGAAATTCTAACCCTTTGCCGAACTATTTTTTGAGAATTTTCCTAAAACTATGAGCTGTACTAGATTACAGAAGTGCGCTCCAGAGGAAAAATATTGAAAAACATTAGGAACTTCTAACGTCTAGATTTCGTCAAAAAACTATCGGTGTGTAGTTTGTATGTTTTCTGAATTCCTTAAAAAATTGATTAAATACTTACCGCAGTCCTTTTTACAGAATCTCATTAAAACCTTATGTTGTTTAGGCGATGTCACCGTACGGCGTGAAAAAATGAATCACGTTAGAGATTTGTGGTTATATTTATCATTATTGAGAATTTTTGTATTATATAACTATATTGTTTTACCATTTATATAACAGCATTTACTTCACCCTATATACAGACGCTTAAATTAAAACATAGAAGTATAATTTGGGCTCCGTTATGACCAGAGAACTATCTCGCTAAAACTACCTTTAGTTTTTTGAATTTTCGATTTCCCAAACAATCTTATCCTTAATAGTCTACATATCCATTCATAGATGGCAGGACTGCCCTCAGTTGTCAGTGGCCTCCAACAAATAACCACGAAATCAATTCAGCTGCGCTTTGTGTTAAAAAGTACAGTTTTAATGGCTTCATATTAACATGAGAACGTAAGGGGTTACTTAATAGAGGGATCTAGCGTCTCACATGATAAAGTCATCAATCTATCATTTCATTTATATACTAACAAGATAAATTATTCCTTGAATAATAGCACTACATTTTCACTATGGTCATCATGAAAAATGTGTTTACTCAAAAGTAAACTGCATTTTTGTTAGCATACAATCACCAATCTTTTCTAAAAGATACTCAAGAAAATAAAAAAAAATTATTCTAAGAGATAAGTATATAGTGCTGCCGTCATAAGAAAATCTAGTATCACTCATTTTATATGCCCAAGTAGGGATGGGCAAGTAAAAAAATATATCGATAGATATTGTATCAATATTTAAAACATGTATCGATAGTTATCGAGCCAAAATTATCGATATTTTGATATATCGATAATTTTGCCAAAACAAGTGGTTCCTTAAAGTTTCACCAAAATATATAAAAAATGTTGAAGTAAAATTTGGAAAATTATAGACATGTAGAAGAAATAAAAAAATCTTTTATTTTTTTATTTTTAAAATCAATTTTAATCAATCAAACCAGTATTAGTCTGATATTGACATTAGAAGATCTCTCTGTTTTACATGTTCCCCCGTTAATCTACTCCTGTTGTCCGGTACCACGAAGTTAACTGCAGAAGCCACTCTTTCGGATGGAGCAGATGAGGCTTGGCATATTAAGTACTTCAGCGCGATTTCCGAATGAACCGGTGTGAAGTGTCGGGAGTTCACCCAAAACTTTATTGGATCTGATTCCCTCTCCAGTAGTGGTTGGTCCAGATACTGCTTCAGCTCATTAGGGACAGAGCCAGAGCTAGGAACCTCTTGCGTAGTAGTGCTAAGAGATAATAGGTGTTCATGTCTGGACCAAATTGAACCTCTATCAGCGTTTTCTCGTTCTGTCTGTGCAGATCGTACTTCTGGAGAACGTCCCATTCGCCTATGTTACAAGCGAATATCATCACTAATTTTCGTTATGGCACTAGACACCGCAGCTGGAGAAACAACTTTACAATGGTGACGTACTAAACAAATATATTGAATTTGATACTCGGAAAAAAAAATCGATTTTTGATATATCGACATGAAAAATATCGACGATAATTATCGATAGATTTTAAAAAATATATCGAGTTTTTGATACATCGATATTTTTTGCCCAAGCCTAGTTCGGAGATCAAAAAATTCTTTCCTATTGGACACATTACTGGATTAGGTACATTTTGCTTTCCCAAATGAAACTTCTCCTGAATTATTTACTTGTTACCTTAGTAGGTATTGCACTTTGTTGGTGATTATAGGGTACAAGGTGTATGGAGGGTGATTTGCAAATAGTGTTCACTACTTCACGAGGTGGTTGGGGAGGTGATTGAGTGTATAGGAGATTAGTCAATTCGTGAGATCACCTTTTTCACCAGGTCCCCGCATTCGGAAAGTGTTGAAATTCATGATTATGCAACGCTATCACTTGAGATGCTATACTTCCGATAAAAATTAAGTTATGAAATTTATTTTGCCTAAAATAATACGTAAATTAAATTTTCAAAATTTGTTTCATAGAATATTTTAGTGTCTAAGAAATTAGAAACGTCATTAAAATATTTGTAGTAAATTTATTGCCAAATTAATTTATCATAATGATAACGGTAATAGGTAAGCACAAAAGAAAAAAAATAATAGAAAGATATTTTACAGGAAAACAATAATTGAAAATCTCACATACCACCTCCCAGAGTAGTGAGCGTTGTTTGTGAATCATATGAAATTTAGACCTAAGTGAATCCAAGCAATGAGTATTACGGGGATGCAGTGGAAACCCACATCTATCAAAGATAATGTATTTTCTCCTGCTCTCAGCGTTTAAAACTTTGTGAGCATTAATATCAAATTATACGTCAAATTATATTTGTATCCGCACACCAGACTCACGATTTTGGTGAACAGTAAAATTAAAAAAAAAGGACGATGAAACGAAATATACTATAGCTTGAGGTCCAGCGCTTTAAATATCTGGCATTGAATGGAAAACGCAGGAAACTAAGTGAAATGGGAAATCAGAAATGCATGGCTGATTTTAGTTGGCTGCTAATCACCGAAAAATATTTTGGGTTCTTCTGCCAATTCTCTACAAAACGTTTCTAGTGCAGAAGACACCAACTACACAGTTGAACGAAATTTCCGAAGCATTTTGCTTTGCGAGTTTTGTTGATATATTTTTCAATGACACCACCCGGATTTTTTAATTCAAACTGTTAACAAAAGAATCAATTTTTCTATGTGGATCTGCAGAGTTATAAAATGAATCCTCATATCAAATAAGGCTGACGCTTGGCCAACCAAAGGGACGAAAATAAATATGAAGACCGACTTTCATAGGGGAAGATATAGCACCGTTCTGTCTTCTCATTCAAGATGAGTCTACGCGAAAACCAGTCGTAGACACGTGTTTTACTTAGGACACTATCCCCATAAGCTATTTTAAGCATCACAAGAGTTTCTGTGGGAGTTTTCCCCAACAGAAGACAAAACTTCACAGCGGCGCGTTGCTCCCGGCAGTCAGCCATTCCACGTTTTCGCCACAACGGAAAAAGTTGGTTTACTGAAAAAAATCCCACAGACGAATGGATGCACTTAGAGCGACCAGGCTTCGCACACTGACTCAAGAAAAGTCATTGCTTAGAACCCAATACTGGAAAACTCGATCCCTAACTCTGCCGCCCCCCCACTGCGCTATTCCCGTTACTTTTGGGTCCCCCCTAGTATACGTGCTTTGAGAAGTGTCGTTTCGAAGCATATGAACAATGGAATGAAGAATCACTTAGTAATTTCCACATGTATATTGGGGAGGGGGGGGTTTGAAGGAGAAGGGTCTTTGGGAGGGTGGGGTTTGTTGATAGCTCCAGGACAAGGGAAAGCATAAGTACATCACAGATTAAAAGATACGGGGATAGGAACAGTAAATGTAATTATATCTCTGATCATGATGCAGTAAACATCGAAACCGGCCAGTTGACTGAATAAACTTGTGGAAATTACCAAGTGATTCTTCATTCCATAATATCAAAAATTCCACGGAGTTGCTTCGCCTACCATTGAGTTCCAACGAAAAAGTTTTTTTTTTCGAAGACAATCCCTTATTTATTGCGCATGAAAGTGCTTGGACATTTCATATCATGCTCCAATCCCATATCCCATAGAGGGAAACATTTTCACCACCAAATGGAGAAATCAGTACGTCGCCGAAATTAGATGATGGCGTACTCAGTGGATGTGATTCGATTTGGAGGAAAGGGGATGGGGAAAGCAATCATCAGGTTGGATTTCAAAAATGTATTAACGTCCAAAGCAGTGGTGCTTCATATTCAGTGGGTGCTCTTTTAAAACACGCCATTCGAAAAGGGTCAAAATCCAAGCCAACGAATGAAGAGGACGATGGCGCGTGGCTACAACTGTAATTCGCCCTTTCGTCAACAGTGAGTGTATCCCTGCCTGGTCTCCCAACTCCACACGTTTCTCATTTCATATTACCATTTGAATAACGCTCGTTGAAACTTTTTTAATCAGAACATACGGCAAGAGAAATTTGAGAGGACCGTAATTAGAAATTACTCACGAGGCTACGACTTATTTTCATTACGTTTTAATTACTCATTTCGGCCATATAATGTTTACCTCCCTTGGGAGATATTAATGTCCATATATATGAGCAAATTATGTTGAGCTCTACCTATAGGAAAACCGAAATAATTGAAAACCAGGCCAGTCCCCTGGAGGGACTTTTGCCCTCTCAGTTTCTGCTCCTGCGTTAATTCTTTAAAAAAAATGGCATCCTTTGAAAAGAAATGCCATACTCATTCATGAGGAAACATTTGTACATACGTTAGTAGTGTGTTTTGAGGATATCATTCGACGTGCGCATGTAGGCATTCTTTTCCGAACGTGGAAATGAGTTGACTTATGCTCCGTGAGTGGATTGAATGCACGAAAATGGGTCAAACATCAATCTGCCGATGACAGCCTGAGTGCATGGCTTCAAAACCGCAATTCAGTGTCCTTATATTTCATCGTGCTCACCATTCATTTCGAATATAGCAAACAGCGTGGATGAGTGGGGAGGAAGGATATGAGCTCTTCAAAGCATTCCGTTAATTTCCAATTTTCCTTATGGTGACCGTCATAACGGTTTGATTGCGATGGAACCTAATTGTACCGGGAAAGTCGGGACGTGTGACTGTCGTGTGGCATTTGAAACTGCTCGGTTTTTATTCGTGGATCCCTCGCTTGTTTCTGCGCATATCTGTGGAGAGGGCATGCGGAAGATGAGGGATTGGCAGTAATAGATAATGTTCGAACGCGGGACATTTCACAATGTGGCATCTAGGAGCGCAGTAGAACCGGGCACCCCGGCGCCTATAATAACTTCCTGTACTCGACGCTGGCCTGCCTGAGGCGACCCTCTCTGCACACGGAGATACCAATCCACTCGCTGTTGGTTGACCAATTCTGCGCATGATCTGATCACAGCACTCCAATTTTAGTGCACGTTCCATTCGCTTTCGCTTCAAATGTCATTTGCAACAAATCTTATAATGATCACAAAAGTCGGTAGATTTGAATTGTGAATATATTTTATACTTTTAACCTATATTGATTTACATAATTTTGCTCCTCATTTGTGCCATATCTTTGGAACGAAGATCCTTTTTAAAACTATATGACTTCGTTCAAAACTGTCGAGGAAAGAAAATGGAAAATGTTGATGGTTTTAATAAATTTACAGAGTAAGATAACCAGGATAATCTAACGCGGTCCGGGCTAGTTTATTCAGCCAAGGTCCGGGCTTGTAAAACATTATTTATCCAAGGTAAATAAAAGTTTATAAATATTATGAAACTCATTACTTTTTTAGAGGACATGACAGAGGACGAAAACATTTGAGCTGAAGGGAGATACACGATAGTGTACTAATTCAGTAAATTTTAACTTTTTATCATTATAATTTAAAAGTCATTGTCTTGCTTTATCACCTGCTCTTTTACTCAAATGGATCTGATTGTGAGAAGAAAAGTTATCTACCTGATTGCCATTTTTCACATATTATGTTCTTAATCTACCCTTTTACCTAATTCAATTGAACTTCTCTGTTTTACCTTTTTTAATGACTTACTCGTATTTTACCCCATTAAAAATCTGACGCAGTCGAAAAATAGCACGTCTTATATTTTGGTCCATTTCTAAAACTTTAACTCCACAGTTTTTCTCAGGTACCCACTCGATTCTGTCTCAATCTATACAATTCTTACCGTGGTTTGAAGAGCTGAGAGCTCCTCAAAAACGAAATTCCCACCAATTTTAGTTGAATTTCGCCCGTATCAATACCAGATTTCCCTTATTTCAAACATTTACGTTTGTTCCAGAGTTAGTTCTTTTTGGTACCATTCTGTTTTTTACTTTGCTACATAAATGTTAATTTTCGAGCTACTCACATGATATTTGCTAGATTTCTTCTTCCTGATTTCGTGCATCATTTCCCTTAAAATCAAATAACTCAATCTCACAGCAGTGCATTTTTAACTGAAATTTTACCAAGTGATCATTAACTTACATGTCATTTTCTCTATCCTCTCATTACGGTAGCATTCATTTTATTCTCTATTTAAATTTAAACACTATGACTGGGCTCATTAACGCATTGCTCTGTGCCCCACATTTTTTTCCAGAAGTTTATTTATTTCCTTTACGGTTTGTGCCAGCACAGTTACGTCTACAACAATTCTTAAATACTTCCCTTATGCCTACATAATTTTTCTGCAATCCTCCCCGCTCTATATTAACAGCATTGACTTTAGTTAAAAAGATCCATTAGTCTTAGATTTTGGTTTACAAATTTAATTTTTGATTGGAAATTTATAGTATATTGACATCAATGTTAAGGTATCTACTATACTCGCGTTAGTTACGTAAATGTCTAGGTTTGTGGAACTATGCGGAAATGGAAAATTACGTTGATTATAAATCTCTCCTGCTACGTATGTACATTTAATATAGTTTAGAAACTTTTCTTTTTGCTAAGTGTCTTTTTATCAAAATTTTTCTATGCGAATCCTTTAAAATTTGTCTTTATATTGCCAATTTGTCAATATTTCTTCCTTTTTCTGCAATGAATACATCTCTTTTTTGCCGTTCAGGGTTAAGTTAATATGTAAGTTCTTGCTCACAACCTATAGTGAAATTAAAGGAGTCCACCTCACCTCAACGTCTTACCCGCAGTACTTGTCTCTCGACCGCCTATAGGAAGCAGCTAATCATTTTACCCCGAAGCATTCAAAGAGTCATCCGTCATCACCGCACGCGCGACTGTTCCGTTCCGTGTTTGTTTTCGCCGAAGGACAATCCCTTCCGAGAAGGACTCCCCACAGACGGCGCTTGCATAGGTTTATCGTCGCTGATCCCAAGTGTGCGGAATCCTCGGAGAGCAAATACATTTCATCTCAGATGGAGACGATTTGCTGTTGGCTTCAGTGTGGGGTCGGATTTATGAGAATTTAACGAAGCAATCATGCGAATAAAAAGCGCTTGAATATACCCGTGGTGCCCAATGCATTTTAAGTTTTCTAGACCTGTAAACATTAATAAGTATTGAATCTTTTCAGTTATGGTTATCAACCCTACAGTTTATTTGCGATTCTCCACTTGTGGAATAATCATTTTATTATTTAATTCCATAGCATTTTAAGTTTTCTAGACCTGTAAACATTAATAAGTATTGAATCATTTTGCGGGTTTTTACGATTCAGTTATGGTTATCAACCTTACAGTTTATTTGCGATTCCCCACTTGTGGAATATAAAGTGAAAAAATCTAACTTTAAATTAAAAAACTAGAGTTAATCACCAACTTTTCTAAATTGTAATTTTCACTATGTTTATTCAGCTGTTTTATCTAAAGTGGTATTACACGATATCGGAATTACTTATTAAAAATGTTGTTTGGCCTTTATATATTTTGCTTTTCAAAGATATTTCCATTAATTAAATTGTTGGGAAATATATCATTTCTTAGGTGTAAGGCTGTTTTGGGAACTGATTGTCGATTATTTGACAGAAAAATTAAAGAATATGAAAACACGCATCTAATGTCGGCAGTTTGACATACTTGCTTAAGCCTTCCAACTTTTTCACTTTTTATTTTGAGGATAGCTTCAGAAATTTTTTCTTGTGTTTCTCTAAAACAGCATACATAAATAATTCCCGAGGGTTAAACATACAAAATAGTACGCCACAAAATGTTCAAAAATTCTGTTACCAATAATTTTCAAAATATCAAGCTATCTTTAAATTCGTGGCCCAAGTCTGTTAAAATGGCAGTGCGGAGTACAGTGTGTATTTTAGGGTTGCATTTCTCTCGTAAAATGGTAATTTATATTTTCGGAGGTAATCGTAAAGAGCGTCCAAGACTCAATCCCCTTAACTCCTGAGCCTTTAGTGGAGCGCCATTGTTTAGTCCCACGTTAAGGAGGTTCCACCGCGACTGTGTGTCAAAACAAATACTAAATTCCATATTTTTTGTATTTTGTCCATAAATTCCTGCTTTCGCTGATGCAATGCGTTACTTTTAGAAACCCAAAAGTAAGGAACAAAATATGCAGATTATTCCACGAATGTATTTTAAATGAGCACTTTTTTCCAGCCATAGGAGCCGACTGCAGCGCCATTTCCTACGAATTACCGCATTTTGACTTCAATTACGGCAAAAATTCTTCAGTAAAAATAAGGTGGTAAGATGCCTATATTTTATTTTTATTCAATTTCTCTGGATTAATTCGTTAAGATAAATACTTTTACGCAAAAATGGCATTTACATTTTATGGAAAAATACTATTTTTCCCCGTGTTTCTCTCATTCCACCGTTGAACGCCATGTGATTTCAAGTTCAATCATAGAATAATATTTTATTCTATGATTGAACTTGAAATCACATGGCGTTCAACGGTGGAATGAGAGAAACACGGGGAAAAATAGTATTTTTCCATAAAATGTAAATGCCATTTTTGCGTAAAAGTATTTATCTTAACGAATTAATCCAGAGAAATTGAATAAAAATAAAATATAGGCATCTTACCACCTTATACCACGTGGAAAGGTGTTATTTTGTTGTTCA
Organism: Pyrrhosoma nymphula; assembly: GCA_963573305.1. Classification (NCBI taxonomy): domain Eukaryota; kingdom Metazoa; phylum Arthropoda; class Insecta; order Odonata; family Coenagrionidae; genus Pyrrhosoma; species Pyrrhosoma nymphula. Next base: position 17,689,163 of record OY754330.1, on the reverse strand, counting down.
TATCAGATAGAGGACAACTTTTTCTACAAGTATACAGAATATGAATAAAATGACATTTAATTCATTTTACGGTGGAACCACCTTAACCGAGTTAAAAAAATATGCACATGCCTTTTCTAGAAAATAGGGATCTCAATCTTGGAGGGAGAATGCCGGTTTGATCGAGAGATCTGTAACATAATTATTCCACTCAATATGAGATCTGGTGCTTTCCCGGTAAATCTGTTGAATTAAGTTTTCTAGGATCATTGGGTCATCGGGATCAACATTCTTGATGAAAAGGGCCGTGTCGGACCTCGAATCGTCGGAGAAAATGGAACCTGTCGCCAGGTTGGAGACCCGGGAAACCTCAATTCAACTCAACAAAAGCTTTGCTGTTTTAATCTTGAAGACGAATGGTTTCCAGTTAGTGAGTCATTCCACATAATAGCATTAACGATTTCCGCAAAATTTCAACACATTATCATGATAGATAAGCCAATGCCAGACAAAACCTCTCTGGCCCTTTGTGATCCAACTCTTCACAAAACCAAAAATGACAGGTTTTGAATCCCTGCTCTTGCCTGTGATAGTCAAATCCATGCTGTTCTATTATATGTTGAGGCACTTCTAATAAATATCTACATCTACATACTACCCCGCAAGCCGTCTCAATAGGCGTGTGGCGGGGGGTTGTTAGGACACCAGCCAGCCGTTTACATATAAAAAGGAAATGCTCTAATGAAATTACGCCTAGCATTTATTATAGTCCCTTATTGTTCGGGGGAAAAACGAATTCCCATACCTATCCGTTCGGCAAAATATCTCTCTTAATTTATCGTTTCTGTCGGACCTGGAAATATAGTGGTGTTCTAATATGATGTTCTCCGTGTCGCTCTGAAAGATATCAATTCACAATTGTTCAAGCAATCTAAGCCTAGCGCGCAGCCTCCGAGTCTCTAGCGGCTCCCAGACTAATTCGTTTAACATCTGTGTAACGCTGTCTGTACGCCCGTAGCAGTTTTTGACGAATCGCGCAGCTTTCCTTTGTATTTTATTAAGTTCCCGGATTAAATATTTCTGCACCGGATCCCATATGCTCGCTGCATATTCAAGGTGTGGCCAGACGAGTGCGAAATAGCACCTCTCTTTTACTTTTTCATCTGAAAATCTTCCCACAATACGTCTGACGAATCCTAGCTTCTTCAGAGCTCTTCCACAAATATTTCTTATATGTGTTCCCCACGATAGGTCCGAATTTATCGTAACTTTTAGATACTTCACTTCATCTGTCGCCTTTATGTTAGCACCATCCACAGCATATACATGGGAATAGTTGGACGACCTCCGCAAGAAATGTACCGCCGTGCATTTGCTCAGATTAAGTTCGAGTCCCCACTCTTGGCTCCACACATGAACGTTGTTCAAATCCGATGATAGAGTTTCAAAGTCAGAGTGATCACTATGGTGTATATCTTGCGTAAACATCAAAAGTCTTTGTAAAATACTGGGCGTACTGAAGTTTAGGACTAAGTTTTGATTATCCTTTTTCCTTACATCTATTTTTTCTTTGTCAGCATACATCCAATGGTCAGCACAAGTACACTTTTAGTTACAGATCCGCGTATTGATGAACGTGGTCCTAGTCCTAGTCGCTAATAAAGTCAAAAGAGTCCTCGTAGGCGATCAGATAGTATCCATCGCAGCTGAAGTTTCAAAATTCTTGCTTGTCCTGGAACTTGAGGATTTAAAGTAAAACAGTTCCTGGAATAACTCCCGATCATGGGCACAAATGGAGTTGCTGTGCGAAAAGGTTACATTTTTGAAACCCATGAACCTACAATAGGTTGGTTTATAGCCTTTTATGCCATTTCAGTGCCTAACTCTCTCTCTCAAACATGCCGGAAAATGTGTAAGTACAATTCGCGCCACCTGGGGCTTCTGTATTTGGAATCGGGGGAATAAAAAAATGCCCGATATCCGGATGATGTGCGCATTAGGGTGCAAGCCCTTGAAAAGATATCCATCACCTAAATATTGACGGTTGCGTTCTGCTATCCTCCCGGATGCACACAGGCATTGGTAGGATGGGGAAGGAGAAGAGTGGAACCGAGGGGAATGCCTCTGTTCCCCCAGAGAGGGCCAAACGTGAGAACTCTAATCCCCTTTCCAGGCGTATCATTACAACGGCCATCCTCTCCGTAGGCATGGTGGGTGCGGGGAGTTGTCTGCGGTGGCGCTATAATCCTCCCAGCTAATCCTCGATTGCCGCCGAAAGGCCCCCGGGCCGAATGCATCGCATATGCTGCGTCTGTGCAGCGGATGATGTCGATGTTGCGCTAGAATCGCGTCAAACACCGAGCGTAGATCGTCGACGGTGCGGAGAATCCATTTGGAGAGGGAAAGGAGGAACGAACTTTTCCATCTTATCACGCAGATGCCTACAATTGCGTTATACCACAGTACAAAAGTACATTTCTCGAGAATCCTTCTGAAAGAACAATACGCAGAAAGCTATGGTACGGAAGGGGGTTATCCTAGTGGAAGGAATTGTGAGACGAAACAGAGGACTGGCAGTTAGAAAAGTCTTAAACTCTGAAAATTTTAACAAAACGAAAATTTCATGGGTAACTTTATGAAATTTGTCCGTGATGGAAAAGTAACAAACTTTGCGAATTTCACTGTAAGTTTTTAGAAGATGACATAAAATGTTGAAACCTGGGTCGTGAATAAAAAAACACTGAAATTCGCAGTTTGTTCCATTTTCATATGAAAACTTTATTTTCCTTTCGGTCAGAAAGACTGGAGCATTTCACGCTGGCCAGTCAAAGGTAAAAAAGGCACACATCTCCTATTCTCTCACCCTGGGCAGTCTATAGGAAATAGACTTTTCTAGTCCGAAAATCCTCCACTGCGCGTGAATAACCAGGATGTTGTTCTAGTGCAACAGATAGTGGCAACGCAAAAGGAAAACCTATAGCCAATGTTCGGAAATTCGCCTAAAAGTAAGCCCTTCATTTATCTACCTTCGAGCTGAATATCTGAATTGCTGGTCAGGTGTGTCATCTAGTTACGAAGCTAAGCCAGTTTTTTTCAAGGCGTATTTCAAGTGGGCTTCATGTGAACTAGACATTTCGGGATTGTCGTCATTGTTACAATTATGGGCATAAACTAAATAACGGGAGCTTGAGGGGGTCTCCAAGCCTATAGGACCACCAGTAAATTACAGATAATGTATGCCATTAACAATACAAGCAGTGACAGATGCATTAATAATGATCCATGGAAAATACCATCCAAATAAATAATTTACATTTTCTTGAGAAAAATTCCAGTCTGGCCAGTTTTCATTTTTTTGAGAATTTATTTTTTTTTATTTCAGCGGGCAGTATATTAAATGTCTCTGGCCCCATAAACACTAAATAACGTTTACATAATATTAATCCTGGTCTTTTTATTACAACGTTTCACTTTTGTTACGCTTGACAGCGACGGTTGTGGGTGAATCATTTAATTCAATAGGAAGCTCACCTTTTCCAACAAAACTCGTGAACGATAATATAAATAATCTGGTTTGTAATCCAATGAAGACTGGTTATTGTTTTTTCGATGTGACATTCCACGGGCTGGAGTTATATCTTGAACCGACTGAACCGGTCTGCGTGCAATCTCCAATATTGAATTTCGGAATGATATATCGCGTAACATGAAAAGCTGGAAATATATGTACGATATGTTATCCCGAGAATTAAGAGATATGTTCGGCATTTTCTAGAAATTAGATATGATTTTCCTCTGAAATAGAAGGCCTAAATTGTGAGCAGGGTAAAAATATCGCAATCATTACTTTTTGAGATAAAATAGTCAAATATTGTAGCTGTGTTGGAGGAAAAGAATCTATTTAGGAGTTTGATGAATTAATAATGTAGGTGGAATATACAATGCATAAGGATTCCCAACCCTTTTACATTTGCGGCACCCTTCAGACTGATGTTACAGTGTTGGGGCAGCCTTCAAAGGTTTTTTAATTTAAAAATATTTATTAATTAAAGTGGAATATGCATCAGGAAAATTTTAATTTCACATTTAAATAAATAAACTACGACTATTGATGCATTAGCATAAATCGCTAATACTTGTCACAAGGCGAAGCTTCACAAGCATTCACTACACTACAGATTTGCTACCAATGGTGGAGGGATCGTTAGTGTTCATGTATTTTTCAACTACATAATATATGAATAATACACTACATAACATATAATATGGTACATTATAGGTAGAGTATACTTCTGGAGCTCGGTTGGAAGAAGTTCTTTGATTACTGTCACCATCTGTCGGGTTCGGGAGTAATGAATTCATGCATTGGTCATACTAAACGCTATTCGTTTTCCCGCAATAATCTCGCAACACCCCTGGCTGTTTTCCCGGCACCGCCAAGTGTGCCGCGGCACACCGGTTGGGAACCGCTGGTGTAATATGTGATTAACTTTTACAGTAAACATTTTCAAAATTTGAAACTGAATATCGGGAGCCAGAGATGCAAGGGCTGGATTTCCGATGGGGTCAAAGAGAGGGTGGAGACACGGAGGGACAGAGGGGGTGAGATAGATGCTGAAAAAACCCCTTTTAAGGTAGTTGGAGCGAAAACTCACTTGAGCGAAAACTCACTTCACCTAGAATTTGATGAATTTCACCTCATGTTAAATAAAAAGCTCCCATATTTCCAATGTTATAAAAATAGTAACCCCTTGCCGAACTGTTTTTCGAGCGATTTGCCTGAAAATGCAATATGTTTTACATGGCATAGATTTACGGCTGTGCGCCACAGAGGGAGAATACTGAAAAAATTAGGTATTTCTAACACCCAAATTTAGTCACAAAGCTAACGGTGTGTAGTTTGTATGTTTTCTCAACTAAGTATTTATAAAAACTAATCTATTAGTCCCCACAGTAAAGTTTACAGAATCGAAAAAAAACCTACAATTTTAATGTATTTTTAGCCGTACAGCGTGAACAAATGAGTCAAGTTATAGACATATGTAGATATATTTCTTGATAATAGTGAGAAATTTGGTCATAAATCATTATATTTTTGCGCCATTAATGTTACCATATTTACATCACACTTCTTACAGACGCTGAAATTAAAAATGTAAAATTGGAACATGGTCTCCATTATGACTAGGGAACTATACTCTAGCTCAAAGTAACCCAAATGGAGGAAGAAAAGAGAGCAGCCACGGTATGTTTTCCTGCGGATAGCGCGTTCGTGTGAAGGACGGCGGTTCTCGACGGCGCGGCGGCTTGTAACGGGAGAAGAGATGATGGCGTTGGGAGGGAAAGGTGGTTATTTATGTGGGTGCTGTTGCTGTTGGGAACGTGCTTGTCGGCGTCGTTTGAGTGAGCTTAACGAGCGTAAAATAAGAAAGACGACACGACGTCGTGTTCCTGGAATGGTGAAAAAATCATCTTGTTCCCCGCACCCATTACTATAGGATTCTTCGCTACAACTTAAATGCTTGTTGATGCGCAAACTATTTAATCTTGAGGTTTGAATGTTGCATCGGAAATGCCAGGCGTCTGACACTCGCATTACTCCAATGGTTATACATTTCACCCAGAGCACTCTAGCGGTCAGGCGCTAACTATCAGCGTGACAGGTATACTCTTCAATTGAATATCTGGCAGATTGAAGTAGGAAAATACCTATTTATTTATCATGGGAAACTTAAAAAGGTAACTTTATAATCAATTCTGCATCCTAAAAAGTTCTGGAACCAGATTGCAGCGCAATAATGCCGTCCAGTCCTTCTCTTGGCGTTTTCGCAGTGTACTTTCTCGGCCATCTTTTTTGTTTACTTACGGTTGCGATGGCGATGTCTCGTGTGGTCTCAGGCGTATTTTAAATGTACGCTGATAAGCGTTTTACAACAAAAGGAATAATTACAGCATTTTTCTCAAAAAATAATAGATTTGTGGCAAAAACATACAATCTTTATCTTTTTCACGCATAGGTACTTATTTTTCCATTTACGCCTCAAACAATTGGCGCTAGTAGTAATCCATACGAGATATCGCAATTCTGTCAGACCCTTGGGAAAGGCCTCTTGGTTATTGATAGTTGAGACTCGTGAACTTTCAGTCATTTACCGTTCTTTCCATGCCCGTTCCAAGTTAGAAATTCTCCCATAATAGAGAATATTTGTTTCAAGTTACGGATATACGGCCGCTCTGAAAATTACCGCGGTAATTTTCGTAAATTATCGCGGTATTTTTCGTAATTTTTCCGCACCCCATATAAATTACCGTAATGTTCTCGCAGTTCAATTTTGTTACAGATAGTTTTTCATACAGATAAATTCCCAACATGTTTTTTAAAGCCAATTTCACATTTCCTACGAGTTAAATAATAAATTTAGGCATGTACAACTCATTTTTGGAATATTTTATTTAAAATTATAACATTATAAGAGTAAATCATTAAAATATTCTTCATGAATTTTTTTTTCATACTTTGACAAAAGAAAACCAGATTGCGTGTTGCTGCCGTAGTTCTCTTTACAATTTTAAAAATTTCTAATACAATAATGTTGTATTAGATATGGTTAAAACAGGGTTATTCCCTTCCTATTGCTATTGGCTTTCTTATTTAACCATACATCTGCTGTTTAATGCTTAAAACTAAAATATTCTGTAAAATTACGTTAATTTTCGAAAATTACCGTAATTTACCACGGTAATTTACTTCAGATGAAAATTACGGTAATTTTCCCGTATCTAGTTACGGACGACCTTCTGGGAATAAAAAAATAAATTCAATCATGAAGTGCAACGTTTTGAAATCGACCGTTGTTTTTTTTCAATCGAAAACTTACATGCTGAGTGTGCGTTAACATATTATGCAACGATAATGTGTATAATTTTTTAAATAAATTTGCATTAATTGAATTACATATCTATATTCCACCCATTAAATGTAGTTTTTTTGTCTATTCAAAGTATGCTCTTGAAAATCAGCATTAATTGAATTACACATCTATATTCCACCCATTCACTGTAGTTTTTTTGTCTATTCAAAGTATGCTCTTGAATATCAGTACCGTTTGGATACCGAGTCAATCATTGGATCACCTTTTCACCATTTAATTTCTTCGCTTCTGGAATGAAGCACCCATTCTTGTTTAACAGTGTGGGAAGCTGATTGGAGGTTACGAAAGTAAAATACCCTCCTGTTCTTTTGAAGATTTCTGATTCAATCCCAATCAATGTAGGCTCTTCTGCAGCAGTTTTTGGCATTGATTGTCTCCCTAGTCCTCCCTGGAGGTTATTCAGCATGGATGACTCATGAACATCTATGTAGGATGACAAAATTAGGCATTCTTTACTTATTTCCCGGTCCAAATCCTTGAAAAGTTATTAAAAAGACTTAATTCACGCTAATCATTTGCCATTTCTGATGCACAACAATGAATTAAAATTCTTAATGGATGTATTTGGGAAGGAATTTATCAGTCATCGGAAAAGCGAATGTAGTTGTAAGCTGCAGCGGAATAATCTGATTGATGACTGCTGCTGAAAGTAATAAACTATATTCACATTTCTCAACTATTCTGATGGGGCATTTTTTTTGTGATTCACATAGTATGGACGAGAGATATCATAACCTCATTTGTTCCGGATTAAGCATGTGAATTAACTGGCTGACTATTTGCATTTAATTTTTCGTCATGAATAAAAGTTTAGTTTCACCCCAGCACTTTGAACAACTTCTAAGCGTATATTTCATGTCATATAAAGTACCTCATAACAAGTGCCTATAATAACTTCTAAATTGATGTTTAGCTCCCTATTGGGTATTGAATATCTCAATGTTTTTGCCTCGTGTATAAAATCTCGGATAGGACTCAATAGGCTAACAATGTGGGAATGCAATATATTTTGTTTTTTTTTTACCAAGTACGTTTGAGATTACATTATTTCTTGATTATTAGAATTCCGAATATTCAGGCAATATGGCGTGGAATATCAACACGATTAGGTTGAAGAGTTAAAAGCAATTTTCCGCAAATAAAAGTGTGAAAAAGACTTTATTACAGCCTATGTTTCTATGCTTTACACATAATCTTCAGGTCTGAATATGATATGTGTAGGAAACCTAACCCTAATACCGAAACATCGAAACTTAAATCGTAATAGTCTTTTATTTAACTTATATTTATGGAAAATTGCTTTTAACTCTTCAACCTTCTTATTTCTTGACTACTTTACGGTGATCAGTTCCTCTCTGTGCTAGTAAAGTTACAAGGGTCTCCATGGAACCGCGGCACGACATTTATGTCTGAGGATTGTGCACAACTTCCTTGCCACGAGGATCTTTACGCTTCCTTTCTCCGTGCAGCGACAGAGGGCTTCCCATTCCTGTGCCCTCCCGTGGATGGATTCGAAGCGGAAGGGAAAGGAAGTGAGCGTGCGGGCGTGGAGGATGCCGGGAAGGAAAATGAGTGGAGGGGAGGGACGAGGGGAGGGTGGAGTGGCGAGTGAGATAGAGAGGTGTAAATCGACAGGGATTTACAAGGGGCTCGAGGCGACCCCTGATGCCCTTCAGTGCTCCGCCCATGCCACGTGTGTCTCCACAGGGGACCACCTCCTCCTGTTTCACATTCTCATTCCACCCTTGTCCTCACTACGCCTGAAGAGATCACGCAATTACGACCAAGTAGGTATAAAAGTTAAAAAGAATGTCTTATTCGCCTTTTACGCTCGTACCATAAAGAGGAGAATGCTAGGGTGAGGCTTTTCGCAGGGTCAATCCAGAAACCCCTTTATTTTCACTCCTACCCCCAATCTCCACCTTCACGTTTCTCCCCGCAAATACACCCTAATCTCTTGGAGAACAATAATTAGCACCACCCTGGACAATGCTAATGATATCGATAAGTCACCAAGTGTAAACCAATCATCAGGTTATTGGTTATGAAGAGAGGCGACTTATTGCTGAGTGATTTGCGCAAGGTTAAGTGGGTAGGTTGGTAAGGGAAGGAAAATTGAAGATAGGATGGAGAGAAACCCGGCATTAGCCTACTTTACGAAGCCTACGTATTGTGTGAAGATTTTCGGATGAAAAAGTAAAAGAGAGGTGTTATTTCGCACTCGTCCGGCCACACCTTGAATATGCAGCGAGCATATGGGATCCGGTGCAGAAAGACTTAATCCGGGAACTTAATAAAATACAAAGTAAAGCTGCGCGATTCGTCAAAAACTGCTACGGGCGTACATACACCGTTACACAGATGTTAAACGAATTAGGCTGGGAGCCGCTAGAGACTCGGAGGCTGCGCGCTAGGCTTAGATTGCTTGAACAATTGAGAATAGATATCTTTCAGAGCGACACGGAGAACATCATATTAGAACCCCACTATATTTCCAGGTCCGACAGAAACGATAAATTAAGAGAGATATTTTGCCGAACGGATAGGTATAGGAATTCGTTTTTCCCCCGAACAATAAGGGACTTTAATAAATGCAAGGCGTAATTTCATTAGAGCGTTTCCTTTTTATATGTAAACGGCTGGTGTCCTAACACCCCCCGCCACACGCCTATTGAGGTGGCTTGCGGGGTAGTATGTAGATGTAGATGTTTAAAAAAAACAAGCAAAAAGGGTCCACAGTTTAACGTCCAATCCAACGGACGACGACGTACTACACTTGGTGCACTCTTCACATCGCTCTCAAAAGGGCCGCGGGACAACTCTGACAAATTAACGCCATTTCCGGGATTCAACCCTGGTCCCTCAAGATGAGAGGCATTCATCTAGCCACCACATGAATCAGAACCCTGGCATGCAATTTGTAACCTTTGCAGATGGAGGAGAAAAGTTTATGTTTACTCGGAATCTCTGAAGTACTATCACGACATCAAAATAGTTGTGATGGAAAAAAACGGGTGTGCTTAAGACCACACGGGAGAAATGGAAACTTCTATGGCGATATTCTGGTATATATAATATTTAAAAAATATTTCATCAATCAGCTTTATTTCTCTTCCGATCCATGTTAGTTTTTTCCAATTCGGGATCAGCGTCAGTTGTCCCCAATTCTTTCTTTTTAGCGCGATAATTTTGGTCATATTCGGCTTTCTTCCTCTTTCTTTGATCTCCCTGTCCTTCCGCTAAATTATTCAATTGTAATATCTCGCCCATTTCGTCTATTGTTTCATTATCCTTTTGATCTTCTTGCCGCTCTCTTCCACTTTCTGCATTTTCTAACATTGCGGATTCAACTCAAGTTGCGTTGCCTTCATGACGTTTGCCCATGTTTCCGTGCCTACAAAAGAATTCCAAATTAATAACCTTTCTCAATATGGAAAATCAGGTGCGTAGGTCAAATTTCCGAAATAATTTCTCATAAAAATCCATTTTTTTTAATGAAAAACCATTTCTCCCCTACAAATTTGTCGAAAAAAAACTTTTTGACTAGATCAGAACAAAATCTGAAGGAAATTATCGAGAATTGTTCCGAAAAAAATTCTCAGAAAAAAAGACCCCACCACTAGGAAAAGATCCTTGGACTTTCGGTAGGTGGGACGACGACTCTAACCACTACGCCATCTTATCCTGATTAAGTGCGAGCATTCTCATGAGTTTAGATTCGGCATGCTAAGCGGGGCCCCGGAAAGAAGAATCTAACGGTACGTGACGCGAGTTTGCTATTTTTCCCCCATGTCAAAAGTGCCCAACGGCCCAAAAGAAGTTAAAACTTCAAAAAAGATGCTGTAGACATAGCTGTGGTAATTATTTAGGAAGATGAACAATTAAGCTGGCTGTGAGTGCAAGAAGTGGCATTCGTGTGACGTTGGATCGGTTGCTTACTTGGAGAGACGACTAGAGGAAGGGGAAGAAATCAGTCATCTTCCCCCTCGCCCTCCTTTTGACCTTCTCTCTCTCTCCAGCGTATTAAGATGGACGGTATGGGGCGTTGGCGGGGGTGTGGTGTAGGGGTGGGAGTGGCCTGGGAAAAGGGGGCGTCCATCCGTACCCCTCTCTCTGCTAAAGCGAGTGCCCTTTTGGCCCCTTGGTCTCGCCCCGGTGTGCAGGAAGCGAGAAGTCGGGGCTGCCTTCTCTCTCAACCGGTCTCTCAATTTGCATTTACAACACCGCACTTGCGGGACCGACATCAGCGCCGTGTTGCCCTTAGAGCTCGATGGTGGAAGCTTAAAGCCAACAATACACGCACACCGGGCGCCGCGCGAAATCCCACATATGTGTGCGCACATAGTGAACACACACGCGTGTGGGTTTAAAGCCAGGAAGGGAAAGAGGACGGTTTAGTGTGTTGTGGGACGACTGTACGTCGTCGAAGATAGCCCAAACTCTTTGAGCTCCTGTGCTGTCTTGAGATCCGAATACACAAGCCCAGACGTTCTCTCACCTTCCTGGACGGACGTAGCATACATTAGTATGCGTCTTTGGAAGCTACTTTGCCTCTCAAATTCATCCAAAATAGACTCTTATTAAAGTCTACTTACTGCCCTGCTAGCCGCCGCTAGAGCTTAGTGGCATTAGGGTACTGAAGATAGATGGAAATAGGGAAAAGTTATTAGATAGGTAAATGACGAAAAGTGAGATGTGTTTAAAGGTTTTGTAAAGTTAAATATATCAAATAAAAGGATATTTATCTAAATATGCACAGTATTCAGTAAGGTGTCTTTATTTTCAAATGTTATGCTTGAGAATAGCCTAAGATGAGCACTGCTGAAGAGAATCAACTGAAATAACTATATTATAAGCAATCAATTATTAAAAATAATTTTATTGCTAATAATGTGCAGATAAGGCCTTCTTAATGTCATTTGTGGAAAAAATAAAGTACCGGGAGAAAAAGGTAGCTATTTGATGCTGAAAAACTTGTCGAAATGAACCCTGTTCGTCCTTCTAGGTAGTGCCTCCCGTCCTCGTGTTAAATCGAAGTGCAAATACGAAGGCAAGTTTAAAATTTCTTGTCCAATCACAAAGACGGCATTGCTAATCAAGAATGTTTTTAGTTGTTGCACGTGTCACAAATAATTTAGTTAAGTTTCAAGGTGATCTTTCAGATGGTATGCTTTTTACGGTATTATAAAATAGACATGTTGTGTGTGTCTCCGTGAACTGGATAAACAGCAATATCGTTCCATCATCAAATTCTTCGTGTTGCACTGATTATCGCCAATGGAAATTCATTCGAAGCTGGAAACATTTAATGAGGTATCTCCTCCCTCTTTTTTTTTTAACAGTGAAGAAATTGGTGGCTAAATGTAAACGTGGTCGTACATCTCTTGAAGACGATTCAGACGAATGGCGGGACAAAACCACAATTACAGGTGAAAACACCGAATAGGTGCAGAATAGGATATGTGCCGATCTGCGATTGAAAGCATGGGATATCTGAGGCCAAAAGCATATAAAAATAAAGAGTATGGTTCATTTTACATAAAATATTAAATACGAGCAAAAGTTTGCAAACAAAAGTGTCGCATTTGTTGAATGCTGCCCAAAAACAAATGCAAAAACTAATTAAGCAACAGTGTTTAGTTTTTTATAAGAATCAAGCCTCCTGTTGCATTGATTTGTTGCCATGGATCCACTTCCGCTCGCCAGAAACTAAAAATCAATCAAAGCAGTGGGTGGAAGCCAATGGCTCATGAACAAAAAAGGCGAAGTCAATTTCATCTGTCGGTAAGATCATGGTCAGTCTTTTCTAAGATGGCAAAGGGATTCTTATTATTAATCGTCTAGAAAATGGCACAAAATAGCTGAAATAAAATACTACGCAAGTCTCCTAAACAAGCTGGATGGAATATTGGGTGACATGAGGCCTGAATTGTAAAAAAACTCGCGGAATGAGCCCGGGAGGGAAAACAATCATCATTCATCAGGTCAATGCATTTGCACACGAAGTTTTTTTTTTAGCAATTATACACCTAATGCATTGGAAGCACGAACTATTGGAACATAATCAACAGATTCGGCTTCCTTTGACTTCCACGTATTTCAAATTCTAAAGAAATTTGTGGCAGCAAAACGTTTTAGATCGAATGAAGAAGTGATTGCAGACGTTAATTGCTATTTTGCAGACCTTCCAGAATCTCTGATTATGTATGGAATCCATCTATTGGAGAAACGTACGAACAAATGTATTTTATTAGAAGAAGACTGCTTAGAAAAATAAATTTAACTTTGGACTAAAAAACACAGTCTTTCCCTGTCAGGCCGAGAACTTTTTTGCCTTGTTCTCGTGCAAGCTGAAGGCGATGGAGGTTAACATTTTAGCATCGCTATCATCTCTACTCAGCAGGTGCCACTTAGGGCCGCCCGAGTAGACGGGACAGCCGTCACTGGTGGATCGTGAAAACTGAACTAGGATGGAACGGGGCATCTAATGAATACGTGTCTCGGGATCGAATCATAATGCCCTCTGCGCATTTCACGGCCCGCGTTTGGATGGAAGCACTGCTCAGTGTAGCGCGATGGGTTGCAGGCCGCAAGAAACCTTTGCTGTGGGCAGTGGAGAAGGGAAATTCGTCACATTGCAGGCAGTAACCTTCCTTCCAGCTTCCCTTTTATAGCTCTCCCCCTTAACTCGATAACACGCGACGACGAATCGCTGCGACTCCAGTCCGAACCGTCATCCTTTCGTCACATTACTCATCCTCCTTCCACCCTGCAGGGAGACGGGTGTTCTTCAACGTCACTTCCGTTCAAGTAAAGGGGGCCTTCAGGAGTGAGGTACGGGCACTTAGTTGTTCCGCTTCATCCCTGCGCATAGTTCATTCCGGGTTCACGTCCACTATGAAGTATCTCGCTGTGTCATTAGGACATCTCATGGTAGACTCTGTCAGTGAGACGAGACTTCGCATATAGCTCTTAAAAACCTTATAAAGGCTATCAAACTTAGCTCTATCCTTGCGAGATCGTTTCCATCTCACATAAAAGCTATTCTAAAGTGAAAAGCTAAAGCAAAAAAAGTTCAGCGAAGATCGGCAAGGAAAGTTTTAAGGCCGTTATGATAATCTCGTTAGTGTTACACCTTTTGCAGTAACTGGGAGGAAAATCGCTTGCAAACCGTCGATTAAATTTAGACTTAATCTATTATGTAAGTTCCAAACCAATTTGTTTACTGACGACGTTAATAACATTTTACAAAATCCGACATACTACGGGATATCATATCATGAGAAAAAATCTAGTCTGCAGAACGGACAGATTTAAAATGTCATTTTTCCCGCGAACGATAAGATACCATAACAGCTGCCTATGAGACTTTTAAATAGGTTTGTCAATTGGTAGTGTAGCTAGTTATTCGATTTACTCCCTAATACTTATATGCTTATTTGCTACCTAGTACTCACAGCACGCCGTTCATGATTTCATTATAATTCTTCGATCTCTGTCCACTTATGTAGTTGCAAAATACTAACGGTCCCGTTAACATTGGTAGCACACCTACAGGGTAGTGCATGCTTGTGAGGCTTCACCTCCTGACAAGGATTTGCGATTTCTGCTCATGTATCAATTGTCTTAGTTACACTAACTTTAATAGGCTTTAGTTTTATGCATTTTGGGTAACTACTCACCCTCTGTCACACACCCTTGAGGTGGCTTGAAGTATATTTGGTGGATTTAGTGGTAAATATACAATTCGTGGATTCAGGCGATATTATGTGGAATCTTTCCATGGTACCTGGTACCTAGACTCGGGGTCATCATCGCGCATGGACGTCAAGTACCACGACATTTCTTTCAACCCTGGGACAGAAGAAGACAAAGTATAAATGTTCATATTTCTGCCTTTAACTTTTACTTGTTTAATGTCGTGATTTTATCTTTTGATCTTGTTAACTTCCGAACTCCCCACTCTATTTCTCCTCCTCTCCTTCACCCCTATCCCAGTCCTCCCGGGAACCCCCCCCCCCTCTCCCCGTCACCTTTGTTCTTTAAACAGGCTCTGGTACACACTTTCTCACCCGAAGATGACGTATAACATTGAAACCCGGGTCGTGCATTTAAGTGTATATTTTTGTGGAAGATTGCTCATATCCAAGTTATTTACTACGCTTGCATCTCAGTTTCAGTGAAGTATCGCAAAATTAAGGATCTAAAGGTTTCCACTCATCATCCTTGTTGTCACATATTCAGGTTATTGGTGGCTAAACTTTAAAGTCCGTAAAACCTTTCACTTTAAAAGGTGGAGCGCTGTTTTTTTCGTCTCAAGTCACCAGATCCGAGAGACATGGATGTGTGGCACAGGCGGGTGATGCCGTAGTTAACGGGTCGCGTTGCTTGATCCGATCGCAGCATCGTGGCGTACCATCTGTTTAGTTGAAACTTTTGCATTATCTTTTCTTTTAACAGAGACACAGACTAAATTGAATGCACAAGAATGTTTCTTTGGTTACAAGGGTAGGGAATAAAAATCTACAATGTGGAAATGTAGAGCATCTGTCGAAATTGTGTAAGAAAGAGTTCATTAATTGTCTGAGTCGAGGACGGAGAGAAAAACTGCCATATTCGGATTATCAGATCGACGGCTTCAGTAAAAATGTTCTGTTTTTGTAATTTGCTTTTTAGTTTTCCCCCTCATTCACAAGTAAGGATATATCACTCTGAGCAGCAATATTTGTTCTCATTCTTTCCAAAGTATTCGGTAAAATATGTCCACTCAGGATTAAATCATACGTTTAAATGTCTGAACTTCGGCACAAATTAGAATTCCACGCCTTAATTTTCAAAAGTGATTGATTTTTCCTACTTATCTCGTCCATGATAGAGGGAAGGACGTTGGGCAAGGGGGGAAAGGAAAAGAAAGAGAATAGGTTTAATGGACGGGGTGAAGAAAGGTAAAGAATTACGCTGAGATTAAGAAAGAAATAATAGAGGTAGAAAGGGCACTGCACGTGTAAGAAATTTTTTTTATATTCTCTGACTTTCATCACAACCTACCTTTAACCGGTGGATTACTCAGCTGATGATGATCTTGTGATGAAGTTGTTTTTGCAGTTTTTTTGTGTGTCAGAATCGACGAGTTCAGTGAAACATGAGATATTTTCTATCCCGTTCAGGTTGCGAGAGAATTCTCTCCGGTCACTCCCTTGCCGGCATATCAAAATGAATCCATTATCCTCAATATATTCATTACATGCCGCCCACCCGCTACCACCAACCACTTTCGCGTCGCCGCCCCTTTTGCAATTGTGTGCGTGACTGTGTTATTAACACCGCGGCCCTGGTTCCACCCTTACCAGTCATCTCCGCCCCCAATCCCCTGCGGCATTAACTCCTAACCCCGTTGTGAGGCGACGGAATTCCGAATTGTTTACCGTGGAAGAAGTGGGGCAGTGTACGGCGGACGATGTGTATATACGGTCGCTTACGTGGAGAGTGGGGACGGGGTCCGAAATCTTAGTCGGCAGTTTCGGAGACTGCTGGGCACACCCGTCCCTTCTCTAACATAACCGTCCCTTCGACCCTCCGTATGTGGAATAAGGGGTGGTGAAGGGAGTAACGTGGCATTGTAATGACATATGGGATACGCTATCACGGATATGTTGTCTACATTTAAATAAAATCATGCAATTTACCTCAAGGGTGTGTGGCAGAGGATACATTTTCACCAACATCCACTGCACTATGTTTTACAAATGTTCAAGAAACCGCTTAACTGCTTTAGCAAGTAACCAGCAAGTACGCGGCAGGTGGTGAATTATACCAGCATAAACTCTGTGCTGCAAATGCCATAGAATCTGAGTACTGACGCAATTTTCTGGTACATGAATGCACAGATAAACAAGAGTTTTACAGGATGCATGTGATGCGTGGATCTAATATCTAGAATTATTAATGAAGAATTAACAGATAACAAAGCATAATTTGCTACGCTACCTAAAACGTATCCGAAGCGATCTACGCTAAGCTACGCTACGTAAAAAATAAAATTTAATTGGGTGGGTGTGGAGAATATTGGTTAATTAGTACTGGAAGGTGACTGACAACTGAGGTAATTTGCGGCATAGAGGATCGGTGGGTTGGTTGGAAAGGGTAGAGTCTTTAAGGAAGAGATAAATGGTGGAGCGGAATTCGGTGTCGGAAATATTTATTTTCATTAATGTATTTGAGGAAGAGACCTCATACAACATGATGACATTTTAAAGTGATACAAATAACATACAAAAAAGGACACAAAAGCAAAACATTAATAAGGAGAAGGTTAACGAATAATATATCCCAACATGGCGAGCCAGAAACGATTATTTTATTTTGGAATGAGTTGTGCCTTGGTTAGCGGAGATGTTGGAAGATGAGAAAAAAGGGTCAATATTGTCGGGAAGGGAATTTTGGAGAGAAGAGAGGCGGAAAATAAGGAAGCGCTTTGTGAGTGATGATCTGGGAATAGAGATACGGAGCTTTGAGTGTGTCCTGGTTGGTCTAAGCCAACTCTTTAGCAAATATCGTCGTGGCATCCTCAGTTTGACGTCCAGTTTAAATCGACGGAATACTGCACTCACCCCTCAATTGAGGACTGAACTTTCCACATAAAATTCTCCGGGATCCTAACCCGGGTCCTTGAAATGGTAATCCGTTATTCTAACCATCACAGAGACTTCATCACACTATGGTGTGGAGAATGATTACGAGGGCGAGCGAGGTGCCAGGGAACGAGAAATTGCTTCTGGAGGTGGCATAGAAAAGAAAGTTGGTGTCGCAGGAGGTAGAAACAGTCATGGAGGGAGAGTCCATTCTGAAGAGGGTGATATAGGGGAGAATGTGGGGCAAACGTGAAAGGGGTTGAAAGAATGTTTGGACAACATGGAAGGGGGTAGAAAGTATGAAGAGTTAAAAAGGGACGTACTGTGGTAGGCCTGTGCGATTATCGAAAAAATTCGATATCGATCAATTATAAGAATAATTGGAAATGTAGTCCATTCAACTGTCGGAAATTGAAGAAATGGCAATTAATTGAAGTCATTCAATTAATTGACAAATGCCAATTAATTGACACCGAAATGGGTGCCAATGAATTGTCATTACTCAATTAATTGACGTCAACCAAATAATAAACATGACTCAATTGGATCTTGTTTTTAAATTGTTTTCCTTGACAATGAGAAGATTGAAATAACTAATTTAATAAAAAATCAGAAAGCTGTTATTAGTTAATTAAAGGAATAGATCGCTATTTGATGACAGGCAGATGAGATCCTCAGCGTGTTCATCCGACAGATATCTGGCGTGTGTCGATGACAATATTCCTACCGAGACTGAACAACCTCTCGGACGCAGTGCTAGTTACCAGGATAGCTAGCTAACTTCTGGAGGGCGGGAGGGTTAGACGGTGGCCGTCACCACCGTTAATAATCGTCCATCAATCGATCACCGGACAATAATTGTAAATTGAATAACAATTGACAATTGAACAACGACTGACACTTGAAAAAAATTGATAATCGAGTCGATTGCCGTAATCGATGTCGATGTGCTGAAATAATCGATCAATTGTAAAAATAATTGAATCGACGATTCAATTAATCGAATAATTACATAGGCCTATACTGTGGTGAATATAGTGTTCGCCTGGAGAGGCCTGAGACGACCCCATAATGGAGTAACTATAGGTACCGTAGGATGGTGAATCTTTGCATCTTGAGGGGATAGTTGGCATCAAATTTAAATAAGTCGAAAAGCACATAAGAAAAGAAAATAAAAAATGTTTTGCATGTATATTGAAATAGACCAATATAAGGACGATAATTTAACCAAATATTAGCTAAGTATTATGATTGTTTTATTTTTAACTACTTTCATGAATACCATTTATTCCAAAATGATGGCTTGGGGCTTTTATAAGTCCCTTTTTTCATAAAACCCCGAAAAGTGAAAGTTAAATTTTTCCCGTTGTACTGTAAGGCCTCCCAAATGGCCTATCAATCACATGATGTAACGCCAAGTATACGAATTAATTAATTTGGAAAGCTATATTCTGTTGATGTATGCTTTGCTTTCTGCTGTATTAATCAAATACTTCCAACACAGGCACGTAGCCAGGGGGGGCATAAGGGGCTTCAGCCCCCCCCCCACGAAATATTTCCCCGTGAGGTGACTGCCTTTCGCCAAGGGGGACCACTAGCCAAGGGACACTCTGAGCCAGACTTAGCAAAGTAAGCAAGTTTCCCCGCCGAAGCAAATTTTTGGCTACGTTCCTGTTCCAACACAGACTCTTTGTCAGACTTGCATTTCATTTTTTCATTTAGAATATAAAAAACAAGAAGAACATTTTCGATTTTCTTGTAGCAAATTTATGTGTACAGAAATGTTCCTTGAGAATAACAAATTAGTTTGATGAAACTACGTCCAATTTCAAGACGATACGATAAGAAAGGGAATGGTTTATATAAAGGGACTTGCAGTAGATATTTTTGTTTTTTTCTTTAAAGAGATAATATAAAATCAAGCTCACAGTGTGTGCAGCTTGGACGGTCTTTGAACGGCGGAGATTAGACCGCATTACTTTCCGTGAGAAATATCAAGAATGGACACTTAATGAAACTTAATGGAGATACCGGAATCTCTCTGTGAGAAACTGGAGAATCCTTAATCCTCCGCGCAAATGTATTCTGTTTGAGACGAAAAAAAATACATTGCCCAACTGCTACTCTATTGAACTAGCGAATTGAAAGATGGCAATTTCTGAGATGGAACGGAGTTATTTCATAGGATTTAACGAAATGATGCACCACCATCTTGAACTAAATATATTGCTTGAGAGCTGCTCTACTCGTAATTTTTGCACCGTTCGGATAAGATGTAGGAATGTGTGTCACTTAAGGGGGAACTTCAATTTTCTTTCGGAGCGGAGCCAAGGAGGACGAATGTACATCCTCCTTCCCTGTTTCGCCCCTATCTCTACTCGTCTTCTTCCCTTTCGGATCCGAGCTAGTCCAAGGGAGAATGACACGCTCTCTTTTGAATATTTTTTTTACATCTCAATCTTTACTCATCGTCTCTCCCAGTCGCTTCCATTTCGAAAATAAATCCGTGGAATACTGCCACGCATTACAGAAGCCTTTAATGTGGATCCAACGTGATTGTGTGAGTTAATATACAAGTTCTCAATTCTAACTTATTGTTTAATGGGTTTAGATATCTTTATTTCGCTGATGACATGCGTTAGCTATTTTAAAACAAATATTTACGTAAAAAACATGCAGAATATTTCACGACTTTTTTTATAGCAGCAGGTGCCAACTTCAGTGCCAATTCTATGGAAGTACTACGTTTTGACTTCAATTATCGCAGTAACTAGCTAATAACTCCTTAACTATGGTGGTAAGCTACATTTATTTTATTTTTAATCCTTTTGCCGGGAGTTTTCGCTTCTAATATACATACACAGTTTTTCGGGAAATTTCCATTTATATTACATAGAAAAATACTATATTTCCCCATTTTCCCCCCATTTTCGCATGTAACACCATGTGAATTCAATTCTTGCGATGGTTTTCGCGGCGCTGTCCATTAGTGTACCGCATTTACGGCTCAAATCATCCGCAATGGCTATCCCCTGAGCAGTTCATGGAAAAGGATCATCCGCTCCGACCAATCGCAGCGCAGAACCAGGTTGACCAGTACCCATATAAGGCGGCCAAAGAAACTTCTTTCCACCTTCGACCTGAAGACGAAAGCAAAATCGCTATCTAAACCGTTTTCAGCCAAAGTCAACGAACGCAGATGGAGAACCCGAAAATGTGGGACATAAATGTAAGTTCAAGTTCACTTTGCGAGAAAAATAGCGTGGATAGGTAAAATATGGCTGTTAATATCAGAAAGAGAACATATATTTCCATATGCATCCAGAATATAAATAGAATGACATTCAATTCCTTTAATGGTGGAACCACCTTAAGGTATACGTAAAGGCTTCTCGAGTTTGACACGGGGTGAGATTATTGAGATTTATCAACGTTTCGATGGTTGACTCGGCCATCTTCATCAGGATAATGAGTGGAGCGAGGATGCTGGTGGTTATATATAGCCGCAGATGCCCCAATGTTGTGGAATCCGTTGCGAATTCTTTGAATTTCGCCAACTACCAGTCTCCATGTATTACTTAAGTTGAAACCGTTGTCTTTATTGATGTAATTTTGTTCCTCCTGTACAAATATGACTTATTTTGTATTTCAAACACCTTAAGGTAGTTAGAGCGATATATCACTTCACCTTGAATTTGATGAATTTGGCCTCGTTTTGAAGAAAAAACTCCCATCCTTACAATGGCATCAAAATAATAACCCGTTATCGAATTACTTTGCGAGGAATTTGCCTGAAATAAAAACTGTTTTGCATGGGATAGATTATAGCTCTGTAGATGGAGAATATTAAACAAATTAGGAACTTCTAGCACCTAGATTTCGTTAAAACACTAACGCTGTGTAGTTTGCATGTCTTCTCATCTATTTATAAAATATGATCAACTAGTGGGAGGTACCCGATGAAATTCATAGGGTGTGAAAAACATTGAACGTATTTTATAAGAAAACCAAAAAACCTGAAGGATACTGTCAGCGTACTAATTTGAGGAGTTCGTAACCTATCTTGTATGGTGTTTTCTTTGATGTTCGTATTCTGTTCGTTGACGTTCATATGCTGTGGGAATTGGTTTAAAAAATAGTTCGCATTCAAAATGAGAGGCAGACGGTTCCACTACGTGTAATAAATCTGAGTATTAAGTGATAATAAACAACGCCGTTTTTGTTGTAGCTACAGAGGCTTACCATTACTATTCGCTGCACATAAATATTCTTGCACGTTTTATTCCTTTATGTGTATCGTTTACTACGTAAGTGTTCTCTCATATACATGCAGTGTCCCTATGAGAGCTACTTTGAGAATAGACGTGGAAGAGTATACTTGTTGTAAATATGCATTGCATTTATCGATTACACCCCGAAGCAATTTATTATGGGCCCCTTGGGACTCTGGGCCTTTCTTATATAGGTTTTCTTTCTACGTGCTATCTTGGGCCTGCAGGAAAACTTAAATGCCAGAGGCGTGAATATCCTTTGAAAATCAAATCTCTGGTTGTCAAAGAAATATGCTATTGTTGATTTCAGAGAAAAATGTGAGATTTTTCAGAAAAAAACATTATTTTCAGAAAATTACTAAGCGTAAATGAAAATTGATTGAAAGAATTAGAAACTTCCTTTATTCAACTATCCGATAAACAAATCCCAGTCCTCTTGAGTGAATCTTGAGTGAAAGCAATTTAAAAAAGCAAAAAATACCAACTGCACCGAACCCAATGCTTATCATGGACCACCAGGGACCATCGGGAACCTCGGGGGCCCTAAGGGCTTTTAGTCCATGTTCCGTCCATAGCCCATAGCCCATGTTATACAGCCCATGTTCATTCCAGACACATTTTCTCACTACATGCCAAATTTCAGCTCAATCGGTTCTGTAGTTTATGCGTGATTGAGCAACAGACAGACAGACATCATTCAATTTTTATATATTAGTACGATTACTCACCGCAATAATTTTAATAGAATTTCTAAAAAAAATATATTTCGAAGGTGATTTCATCGTACGGCGCGGCGTGAAAAGAAGTAGTCAAGTTAGAAACTTAGGTCGATATTTGTATTTTATTACTGAGGTTTTTGTCATATATAGCTATGTTTTTGCACCATTATTATTACAATATTTACTTCACGCTTCTTACAGCTGCTGAATTTAAAGAATACAATTCGAATATGGCCTCTATTATGACTAGGGAAATATCTCACTGAAACTAACTTAAAGCGGACGGATTCCTTCGAAAGAGAAAGCCGTAATTTCCGTTAATGATCCCTTGCTTTCTTTCTCTCATTCTTCCTTCCTTTGCCTCCCCATTTACCTCTTCCACTTTCTGTCTGTCTGTCCGCCAGCTGCCTCTCACTCTCTCTCTCTCCTTCCACTCACACACAAACACACCATCCAGTCCCTCCCCTCCCTCCCAATTCCTTCCTTCACTCCTTTATCGTCTCTAACGCCCGACATCTGTAGTTTTTCCCCGACCCAAACTTCTTTCAATTCCGCAGTCATTTTCACCTAATGACGCTGCCATCTCCGAGTAAGTGCCGAAAGAGAATAGAGTTAAAGGAGAGAGAGAGAGAGAGAAAAAGAGGGCGAAGAGAAATCTTTTTCACCAGAAAAAAAGTTAGAAATCGATGAAGGAGGTTAAGGGTAAATATCGGAGTACTACTGTAACAAAGCGCTCGGGTGCTTCGATAACGAGACATTCGGGTGTTTAGCATTAGAAATACCGGACTATTAGTATCGACAGGGGTGAATTTAACCCCACAGGAAGACTTCGTTTTCCAAAGTCTTTTATTTATTATTGTTTTTTTTGGAAGAATGGAGGTTTACAGTAGTATTATATAATTTGCCATTTTCATTTTGCCTTTGCCACATTTCCATCATTCATTGCTCAAAGGTAGGTAGTTCAAATTGCAAAGTGCATTGTCTCCTGCATTTTTATTGGTTCCCAAAGAGTCCTTAGGGAATCGAAGGCTATCGTTCTATATTTACGTATCTATTTTGAAGTAGCAACTACGTGTATACTATGAGAGTTGAATCAGGCTTATTTTAAGGATTTTATTGCAAATATACGTACGTTTATATAAATTCGTATTTTGAGTACTTATACAGGATTATCATCTTTTATTAAACAACCTTTAAAAAACTCTAGGGAAAAGTATTTAAACAAAATATTTTTTAAACAAAAATAAATTTTAACAAAGATATTAAAACTCTCAACTCCAATAAAACAGGAAGAAAATAGATCTGGGTCAAAATAACCCCTATGTAACTAACAGGTAGAAGGTAATGTTAATTAAAAACTTTGTCTGCTATGAGATTCTTACTGTCACATTATATTCTCCTGTTAAAATAAATAAAATTGAAGAAATATACAACAGCTAGGACGAACCAATATGAAATAATGGATTGTCAAAATTGAAATGGGGTCAAAATGACTCCGGCGACATTTCCAGTGATATGACGAAGACGGACCAAGTCTATTACGGAAAAGAAAGCATTTTGACTAAATAATTCCAGCGAATAGCCCTGTAGCCCACTGATATCAAATCTTGTGAGTGTGATTGCCTACAAATTGCCATTCTTAACCGTTCAACTTCAGGTATTTGGTAAAGGGGAAGGGTTTTTTTAACCCTCCGGTGGGCGCGTCGCGGCAATGTTACCGCAAAAATAAATTGCATTCCTATATTTAAGGGCAAGATAATTTACTAATAAAAAAGGCTGATTAAGTTGTAACAGCTATATCTTTTATTGTTTGACACTGAATGTACATTGTTAATCATCTTAGTTCATATCCAGGTCCTGTTCATCTTCCCATCTCATACATGTTGTCTATTGACGACAACGCCTCCTACATACATTATTTTTACATCACTGGCACACAATTTTTGACCTGCAATTTCTATACCACCCGCAAACATGGCATATTACTGGTTTAGGTGCCCTAGGAACCGGTTCCTTGTTATTATATTTTCCTAAAATTTCTTTTATATCTTTAGTCAAACGTCAAACTCTCTTCGATGTCACACAACTACTGAAGCGTCCGGTGGATAATTGATCTGGGCATCGGAAATATTCCCTCCTATCATGAAAAATGAATACCTGGAAACACAGGCATTAAATAAAAACGGTACCAAATGGAGAGCTCAGAAGCTAAAATATGCGGCAATTTGGCGCGGGTACGCCTACCAGGTTAGGTTAAAGAAGATTTGGAAGTTAAGAAAGAAATGTGAATGCAGGATTGCAGGCATAAAGCATGCGATTCTTCCGTTGATTTTAAGCCCGTACCAATAATTCGCAGTGTAAGGGACGGAGCAGGTGGGAACGCATTTTCCTCGTATATTTTCATTGTGGAGATTTTTGCCTACTTGGATACGAAGCACTCAATTGTGAACTGAAATTACGCAAAAACGGGCAATTTTTTGTGTGAAATAGCCTAAATACTTAATAAATAATTTCTCGCTATGTGCATCCTACACTTTTTTAGTTTTACCAAACATGATTTCAACATACAATGTCATTTTGAAGGTGAAAAATTTTCAAAGTAAAAAAATACGGTTGCCAAGTGAAAGATGGTTCTGGGGAGAAGTATGCTCAAGTGTGTTTTTGAAAATAATTGTGTGACACTTAACAGTTATATACGAGGGACTAAAACGAATATTTTCTCAAATCTGTATGATGCAAACTACTTGTCTATTTCCACACTTGTTTATTTCAGCCGACCATGGTTTCGGCCTTGAAAATAAACCATGGTCGGTGGAAATAAACAAGTGTGGAAATAGACAAGTGATTTCATTATGTTTAATATCAAAGATTTCCACCGAATTATGCCGGAAACTGTATCTTTGATGCAAACTAATTTTCATTCTTATTATTGACAGACGAATCGACAGCTAGACATGAAATTCGCGTACAGAAACCATTTCCTACCCGAATTTGAAATATTAGAGAAATTAAATAAATTGAAGTAAGGGTGGAAGACATTGTGAAAACGTAGTGGTTTGGAGAAAAATATTAAAGTCAACAAGATGAGAAACCAATATTACCGTCTTTGGTCACCAAATGTAAGTTCCTTTCGTGGTGCCCTTTATATCTTGAGCGACGTCAGGAGATTTATGAAAAGTATGCTTTCAGAATTCTGGAAGCGAAAGTCAGAGAAATAATGGATAAGCCGGAAAAGCAATACGATTTATGAAAAATGAAGAGAGTAAGAGATAAATGAATTGAAATCAAATGACGGAGATGCTGAATAATATATTTAAAATATGACGCATAACGCTCGGTTGAGGAAGAGTGCTGAAAAAGAGTTTCAAAAGACGCGATTTTTATGGGTGGGCTTTATGTTTTCGGGAATTTCATTGCGATGCTCCAATTTATGGAAAGTGATAAACTCAATGTAATCAATAACAATATTTTACTTTACTTGCCGACCGAGGTTTTGACTTAGACTTTAAACGTAGCCTTAAATCAACAAACACATTGCGCAGTGGATCTTGTCGTTTTAATCACACTCATCTCAAGAGTTAGACAAATGAAACAGATACTCATACCAAGTGGGATGATGGATTACATTTCAATTTTGGCAATACACTACACGCTCGCAATGAAAGAACTGAGGTCCATTCGGCTCGGAAGGCACACGCTGGTCTGGTATTGAGCTCCAATGAACGTCTCCAAGAAAACTCTCCGAGCGATAAGCAACCATAATCTCAATTCCTTCAGTTCCTCACACACGGTAACCCAAAATGGCACTGCTATTCAAACGTGCCGTACAAGTGAATGACTCGGCAGATAGTTTATAATTATTGCCAACCATGTTCTTGGGTTTGTAATCGCCTTGGCCAGCAATTTTAATGACATTTCGTCTCGGACTACACTAGTATTAAGTCTGTCTCATTTTATTTAAAAAATCAAGATTTGTTAATTGAAAAAATGGAATGGTCCAAAGATTTATAGAAGAAGGTAGGCATGATTGTTTACATATTGGTGCGAGTAAATCTATTTTCATTACGATCATTCTTTTCTTCCACCTACTTACTGTGGATAAATTTTAAAATTTCTACTTTACTTTTGATATTTTATTACACTTGCTAAAATATTTCCGTATATCACTTAAATTATGGCAAAAAGAGCAATGTGCTATCCTACGGCCTTAATCATCTACAATATACCCTAAAAGCCACCTCAAGGGTGTGTGGCAGGGGGTGAGTAATCACCAACATGTATTGCACTAAATCCTAAAGTTAGTGTAACTACGACTAATGATGCATTAGCTTAAGTCGCTAATGCATGTCACGAGGCGAAGCCTCGCAAGCTGGCAGATTTATCAGTAAGGACTCAGAATGGTCGATCTTCGGAAAATCCTTGGATGCAACGTCTGGGACTCCAACAAATCTCAACTTTTAAATGGCCATACTTGAAGTGATTAGGCTGTGACATCAGAATTTCGTGTCTTTCGAAAGTCGTAAATTACGAGGCCATACAGAATAGCCCCCTTAATATGTATCTCACCATTTTAAAGGAATGATAAATTTCGCGATAGAACCAGGATGGCAAACGAATTGAGGGGCTGTACACTTGTATGTTCTCGAAATTTCCGAGCCTCCAAAGTGACATAATTTTGACGTGACAGCCCCTAACATTTTAAACAGGGGCATTCAAAAGTTGGCGTTTGTCGGGGGAAGTGACTTCTCCTTCACGGATTTTCCGAGGTTCGACCATGTCGAGTCCTTACTGAATAAGGCCCCTGAACTGTACCACGTGGTGGAAATGAAATGGGGGAGAAGTCTTTCTCACTCACTTTTCCACGAGGACATTCTTCCGCGGCGCGTCGGTGTTCGAGGGGCTTTGATGCCTGCATTCAGCGATCCACCCAAACTCCCGCGGCTGTTTACAGCGCTGCCTCACGAGCAAAAATGCGATTATTCACGGGGCGCTGGTCTTGTCCAAAAAAATCATCCAGGTGACAGCTGTAGCTAGAGGATGAGACGGAGGGAGCTCTACAAGAGAGATAGAGCAACGAATACACTTGAATCGACGGGAGTGGGAGGTCGCAACCACGTGGTCGAAAATCCCGACCCACCCGTGTCTACGCTCGTTTAAGTAAACCATTTATTTTCTTCCCGAGATCCTGTTCGCTCGCATTCAGGCAGAAATCCCAGTTTCTTTTTATTTTCATTTCTGCTCTTCAGTCAAAATTTGACACGGAACTCGTTTCTAACAATTGCATTAAAACGCCCATGGCAACTTTGGGAGGGCGATGTGAAGGAAACCCGGGCACTTTGCTGCACTTTTGTTTTGCCGCTCGACGCGACAAACCGAGAGATAGCGAGAGAGAGAGAACACGGACACACAACCACGGTGCTCTCCGGTTGCCAAAAGGGAACTCGGCCTGGACGTAGTAGTTTGAATCAGTCAGTCCTCTCGCAGCGAACGACAGGCGTTATAACTCGGTTAATTAAACGTCCAGACACCTTGGTCTGGATAACCCCCGCGACCGGTGCACAGTGCGGGGAATGCGAGTCGTTCGTTCTGGATTTGCTCTGCACGTATTCCCACGCCAGATGACTACCGTTTTTAAGGGTCAAACTTCGAGGCACCCGACGGCTTCGTCTTACTATACATATAAGGGAAAAATGTACTCGATGGTTTCAAATTCAGAGAAACTCGAGTGTCCTCATAAAGATCGACGAAAATGGTGACTGGAGGTTGCTACACACAGTTTTGATGTATCTAATTACAGTGACATAGAATTGTTAGTAAAATGTAATATATAAAAAATATATTTTTTTTAACAACGCTTATATTCAAGTATACTAAACAGCAAAAATGCTTTTTAGTGAATCTTGCAATCGCTTGCACTTTTTAGTCTTTATATCTATTAATTGTAAAACGGTTCTTTGAAATTAAAATTATTAACATTTCTTCTCACTATAAATGCAAAAAAGGATGGTTGCTATGAATTACAACAGCGCTGACTGAGACTTGGCAATGTGATGCGGATTGGGTCATGTTAGAATAATGAAATATAAAATGCAAACTATTTAATTTTAGTAGATTAACTTAGTAATATCTAAATTTCATGATTGATTAATGTATTGTAATCAAGATTAAGTATGTGTGCCAAATGTCAGCTCAATTGAACATTCGATGGTGGGTTAGATTTCGATTACAAGATTCCAAGTAGACAGACAACAAACAAAGAAACAGGGCAAGTTAAAATAAGCGTGGTAGAATACGAGGTTTATTCAGTACCAGGACACATTAATCAGTGCAAGAAGTTCATTTTTAAGATTCAAATTAGAAGTGAGGATCAAAAGAAAGCCTTTGATTGCTGACATCTAAAGACCATCGAAGATAAACTATGTATATTAAAACGTCGATCTTTAACCATCGACAGTTGAATCATCGATGTGCCTGTTTTATGCACTTCTATCGTTATCATAAGTAGTCAACGTTAAGAGGTATCACGCAAGGGAGACGTAGTTTTCATATACCTACATAGGTCGTCTTCCTAATGACATATCGGGCACTGGAACTTTGTGAAGTTTTGAAAGGTATAATTTTTGGCCAGAAAGAATATGTTTGAAGAGATGCAATCTGAAAATGTACTTTTCAACATTTAAAAATAATTTTTTTGTCTTAATTTTCCACGATGAGTAGGTACTCCTTGCTCCATAAAAGATTAAAATCTGAATCATTAAACAAACCATTCAGACTTTTAAGATTTAATAAGATGCTGTCCAGTATCTTAATCAAACCAAACGACTTGATAACCGCAACATGGTCCTAAATTTCATCCATGATCCCTCCAAGTGAACCAAGTACAGTGTTTGAGAGGAATCATGTCTGGCGTCAGCCGTATTTATGTTGGGACTTAAGCCTTCGTTAAATTTAATTATTCTCTTTTGCACCAGCTCGGAGAATTCATTTTGGCCGTATTCATGAGCAATATATTTCTCAGTGATAAACAGGGCATCACAGGGAGCGGTGACACAGCTCACACAATGAGTACGATGGATCATTTGTACGCTGTAAACTTTATAGCTTCCGAGGGCTGCATGATTGTCCATATATTTTGTCACGTTTTATGACCCTTCTCCCTCTCTCTCTCTTTCCAACATTTCACTCTTTTTCTCGAATCTCTGCGCAATAGAACACCGTGCATGCCACGCCCTCACGTTTCCATGACATTTTTGGCGGAGTGCCGATGAATCAATATTATTTTCTCATAAAAATTAGACTTGGGGTCTTTTTCAATTTTTTTTAAGAGCAGGTTTTTTTTTTTAAAGGTTTCACTGCCAAATCAGTCATGAAATACATAGAGGATTTATTTTTCGGACCCTGAATGAGTGCAAGACTGTAGAAGAATATATTTCCCCCGATCACTCTATGAGGTGGGTCTTTCCACGCGCTGTTCATGTTGGAGATAATTGCTCATGTTTAGCTCTTTTTCGCTCTTTTCTTAACTTTTTCTTTGATTCGTATTGATACTTTGGATACATTTGACGCTGGTGTTTTTGTCATCTTTTAAGTAAACAATGCAGCATCCTTTAGAACGAACATGTATGTAGTGACCCTGATACGAAGGTGTAGTTAAACCCCCACTGAAATTCACCATAAATTAAGATGGCTTGGTTGTGTAACTGACTAACACACCGGAACGGCCATTGGGAGAATTCTGGGCAAGTGAAATGATTGTTTCATGGCGAATTTCACCATATTTGGGGTAAATTAGCTTTTACAGTTCTTAAAGTTTTTGCAGTTACTCAATAAAATTACGCATCCAATCGTTTTTAGCCTTATGCTAACGGTTTGGCAGTTCCTAGAATCTATTAATGGTGTTTTCATTCGCTAAAAACCACAATTTATTATTTTTCAATTTGGTAGAATTCCTCTAGACCACGGGAAATATTTATTCTCTATTCATCTTGCTTTTATCTTAAATCAAAGGCAATATTGTCTCCTAAGTATTGACACTTCGAGACTTGCTTTAGTCGAATAATCTCAAGAGTTGTAGGATGTCATTCTCTCTGGATATCAATAGAGCAGAATCTGAAATGTGTGAGTAGTTTAGAGGCCAAATTTACGGCCATTCTGATACGCGAATTTGCTTTAAATATTTGTATTTGGCTTCTCGAGGAATAATCCCTCTGCCTTATCACATAAATAATGCGGGGCTTATCGAAAGCAGTTTATTTTTCATTAGATCATTTATATGTGTGATTTTATGTACGAGACACTCACTCGCATAGTCTACGCATCTTGGTAACGCGTCGAGGTAATTCATTCGAAAATCAAAGGCTATGATTTTGATGCGATGTTATTTTTAACCATTCCTGTCGGTCACGTGATAATTTTCCACTCAAATCGCCTAAATTATCCTCATATCAGGGCAAGAATGGCGTATTTAATTATGGTTAACGGTATATCACCTTGGGAACCATTCTAAAAATTGGTAGGTAATATTAAACTGATATGAAGTTATTTTCACTTCCAGCAGTGGCAATGACAGAGTAATGGAACACACTTTTGAACCACCTGATTTGAGCACGGCTGCTTAAGCGTCATATAAACCGGTGGAATCACGTAATCGAAGTAATGAATGGCAGTAGCTGTAGCAAGGAGGAAATATACACGTATTTCTACGTCGAAAACACTGCACTGGCTGTACTAAGAGTCTTTTACCATTTTCCATGCAAATATTCATTGAAGAAATATGAGAGCTCAGCATGTAGATAATTTTAATTAGTCTACATTTATTTCAACCGGAGTTAAATTAACCCTCGCTTTTAACCCGCCATTGGTCGCACCATGAGATTTTCTCACACGCCAAACTTAAACTTGTGCTCACTTTGTAATCATGAGTTAGAATAGGTTCCCTTTCCTTCTAGCTGACTTTTTATCTCTTCCTATTGACCGACCGTCTCAAAAAGTATAAATGAGGCGTCAGCAGCTGTGTAATAATATGTCTGGTACCGTCGGCTACAAGGTGTGAGACTTTTCCTCATCGCGCGACCACTGACGTTAATATTTTTTTATCACTCTGTTGCGTTACACTTTCGCAACATGCGGGAAAATTTGATTCATTTCGTGGACAGCAGATGCGTTAATGCAAATTTATGAGTCATGAGAATGCATGTCCTCATAAATAAGTATTTCTTCTTGAGAATGGTAATTTTCTTCATTTGTACCCAATGATATCATCGCCAGTAAACGTGATTACTTAATTGTATCAGTAACTGTGTATATGTGGGAATCAATGTTTCGAATGAACTTTAAGAGAAATAAATTAAATCAAAATATAGCGTAATATATTGCCAATAAACGCTCTATGATAGATAATCAATGGTACATCTGAGTGTGAGAAAAAGTCTCACACGCGACCGCTCGCGTGATAGGTAGCTTAGCGACCACTCCCGGGTCAAAAAGGGGGCATATCATGAAAAAAAAGTCCATTCGTTTTATTTTCACTTTTTGTACACCTTCGTAACAAAGAGCAAGATGGGATGAGATGCCTGTGTCACGGTTGAGAAAAAAAGGTTATATGAGAAGGTAATTGATGAATTGGTAAATGGTCTTGTGGAAAACTAGTTGATAATACTGACATTACTTATATGCTAGGAAAGAGTGAAAACGAAGCATCTTCGAAACATGCAGTAATTTGACCTACCTTTGGAAAACTAGTTGATAATATTGACATTGCGTAGATGATAGGAAAGAATGGAGTAATTGAAAGCGATTCATCTTCGATATGTACTGTACTTTGACCTATTAATGGGAGTCACGCATCCCTTGACGAAGCGCTGATTTCATATTTTGAGGTCGGTTCAAATTGCTGAGAATATTTAAAATAAGATGTAGGGTAAATATTATTGGCATCGTGCAAAAAATATTAGGACCTCAGCGTTCATATGTTCCAGAGGACAACAAAACGCCCAAAAGAGCGCATTTTGAAATGCCCTTTGATGCATGGTGGTCGAAGGCTGAAACATCATTGGTAAGGATTTGGAATCGATATCAGTGGAGCCTTACTTATGGGAAGCCAGCTAATCGACACCCAAATCGTTTTTTTCGTCAATGGTAATTGTTATTGGTCGTAATTTTTATCATTTATATGCGTCATTAAATATTATTATCCGTCGAAAGGCACTCTTTTATCCGAGGGGAATGAGTTAAGACCCTTCCGTGGTGGTCAACTCAATGGTTCCGTGATGGTTGCCGCGGTTAACCCTCGAGTCAGCCGATCGGCGTTTTGATTGGCGAGAATAAATCAACGGGGTGAAAGGAGGAAAGGGATTAAGCGAAACTTTTTCTATTGTCCCCTGAAAGGCGATGGCTCGCCTGCTGAGATTCATGAGTCCTGGGATGAATGGGGGAGGGGTGGAGAGTGGGTGGGGGTGGGAAGAGACAGATAAGTTTGAGTGGGAGGGGTTCGGAGGGAGGGACGGCTTTTTGGGGGGCGTATTATGGGTCTCGCGCATTGTTTGGAAGTTGGGGATGAAAGCAGAGACGGGCAAGGGGTGGGGGGAGGGGGCGTGGAGAGAGGGAAGGGTGGGAAAGGATGGAGGGAGGGCAATGAAAATGAAATGAATTACGAGGGAAAGTGATCGCTGATTTGGTTCCAAACATTATTCTTAGCGGGATGGCCAATTAATTCACATCAAATGCACTGCTTAGCATTTTTTTCTCTCTCTCGACTTTTCTATTCATTATTTTAAAATTATCGACAAGGGCTCGAACGTCCTCGAGCGATTAATAACATGTTCCCCGCCCCATTAACGGCTGGACGAGGAAGCTTAAATAGTCATGAGAAGAATGAAAATGATTCCGGAGTGCAGCAGGAAATGGGCACGTTCTATTTTAATTTCTGCCGGAATTGATTCCGCCGTTAAGAGATATCAAAGGCCGTACGGAGGAGTAATTACCGAGTAGTGTGAGGCAGAGACGGGAGTTTGAAGTTCGGCCTTGGTGCCAATGGTGGCCTCGTCGATAGTCTGTGGAAGAATGCTGGCGGTGGTTATAGCTGGCGGAATGGAGTATTAGCGCTAGTTAGGCTGCCAGATGTCGGCCGGTAATATGACATACACCGGTCGGCTGCTTTTGAGTGATCCTAAAACGGAAATCTTCGCAGCCGTTACTAAAGACATTTACTCTCTGCAAGTAACCGTTTTCAAATAGGAAATTAAGTTACGAATTTTATCCTATGAGTACTAGATTCCTTAACGAATAAAGCCACAGTTACAATCCTATTAAAATGAAAATTACGGCTTCGATCAAGAGGAGCGTATTTTATGATGAATCCTTTTGAGTACAACTGCTCACTTTTAGTTACTGGTAGTTACCGTTATCTTCCCCTTTTGCTACAGGAGCAATCATCGCTTTTACGGTGTATTTTAGCACATGTCATTGTCTGTTCATGGAACGTACGGTAGTGTCTTTAACACTGATGCCATCGGGTATTGTTTCAGCTCGTATCCGCAGCATCGTATCCTTGTATGGCTTTAAGTATCCTTATTGAATTTTTTTAGCATGGAGAAATCATGGGAAATGGAGACTACGTTAGGGCTAATGAATGAATAAATCAGGGTCCTAATTTAATGAATATATATGTAATACTTTTCTTGGAAAAGTTGTGATTTATATTTCAAAGAGCTTATTTGTAACACCACAGAAAAGAAGAAATGTATATTTGCTCCTTTTTTTCTGAACAGTTAGCTGGATTTTTTGTAGTGTGTATATTGGGCATTTTGGCCATCATCACTTAATTAAATTCTGTATTACGTTTACTTAAAATAAGATTATACAAAACACTGATCCGTCCCGTTCTTTTGTATGGATGCCAATCATGGAGCACACGGAACCTGAATCGATTAGCGATATTTGAAAGAAGAGTACTAAGGAAGGTTTTTGGTCCAGTCCTTGATTTAGAAACAGGAGAATGGAGAAGACGACATAATGAAGAATTATACAATCTGTATCAAGAGCCGAATTTTATAGGAGTGTTAAGGAGTAGGAGATTGGAATGGGCTGGACATGTGGTTAGAATGAGTGGGGAAAGATTTCCTAAGATGGATATGGATATGACAATAGAAGGAAGGAGACCAGTAGGGAGACCTCGCAAGAGATGGATAGATGGAGTAAGGGAAGACTTGCAACAGCTAGAAACCTGGCCGAACTGGCGGAACATAGCGGAGGACAGAAGATAATGGAAAGCCTTAGTTGTATCATCGCGCGGTCCTCTGGGCCTGATCGCGTAAAGTAAAGTATGTAAGTATTACGTTTGCGCCAAATTTCAGCTAAATCCTCAACGATTCATTCCAATGAGGTTAAAAATGAATCTATGACATCATGCATCAGCCCCTGAGTTGTGCTTCTGCTGATTAGTCGTTGAATCGCATTCATATTGGTAATTTACATAGTTGCCTGATAATGCCAAATGTTTTTTTGGTCAACTACTGCCATATTTAGGTGAGATTTAACTCTTTCTTCATTCCTAATGACGCCGATATTGAAGGTAAAATTACTTGTCTTTTGTTGTTTAGGGCTTTCATTGGTAATTTAAGCGATTAAAATCTGTCAGCTGAGAAGAAATATCGTTTACTAAATGACACTAAATGCATACTGCAATAATTGTTTAAAAGTCGATTGGTTAAGTTTAGTTTATATGGGCATGTAATGGTCTATTACTAATTGTTGGAGAAATGCTACGGAAAGTGTTGAAGACTCTGCGACCAAGGAAAAAGATCCTTCTGCTATAATCGATCTCAGCCGTACATTTCATTGAGAAAGCCCATGATATATTTTTAATATCATTAATGAGAATCAAATTGAGTGGCACCAATAATGATGTAACACACGTGAGAGTAAATGATTGGATTTTTCTTATAAATGAGTCTTATTTTATTAAAATATTTATGATGTTTTTCTGATATCAATGGCAGGCTTGCCCACAACTCGTTAGGGAGTATGGGTTGTTACCTGACAGGAGGTAGAGAACGAGTTTTAAAATATGCAAATAATTATGAATAAAACATTAAAGGCTATAATGAAGTTGAATAAAATTGCGAGTGAAAACAAATTAGCTGGTAATCACAGATTATTTATAAGTTAAATAAATCAAAGCTCTTAACTTTTTTAAACTCACAATAATAATCAATATATCAAGCCTAAATATATTGCCTAAATAAATATCTGGAGTAACGGGATTGATTTGAATTAGGTTTAGCTTTATACCTTAAGTATTGAAAATTTTTAATTTTAAGGATCGATGCAACAACGTCGAAAAAATAGGTATATCTAACATTCCATCCTGCTTTCTCGAAAAAATATACCTTGTAAGGGTAAGTGGAAAATTTGCTTAAATGGGCTTAATTTCCAGTGACTTTATTACAAAAAATGAATGAACATACTTTCCTCAATGTAAAAATTAGTTTTTGGACCGATTGCACACCTCGGATTGTGACGACTTAATTTCAAGCAGGGTGTGTAATGCTGACTTAAATGTTCATTGTGAGTGTGAGTGAGTGAGTAAAGTTATCATAACATGATACAAGAATCTCACTGAAAATTCACGTCAAATCAAGGGAAATCGAAAGGAAAATAGGACAAAAAAAATGATAATCTGCAGTGCAAATAAGGCCTGATTTGAGCTGCCGCGCCGCTGGGAATTCTCATCCGACCAATTCGAGTTGATGATTCGAATAGCGTACTTAAATAGAATGCTACGACGCCATTTTTTTATATGACTATTTCTATGCAAGTTTCAGGATTTACTTTGGGGAAATGCGTCACATGAAATAATTTCTCGCTGTGCACATTCCACACTTGTTTATAGTTACCGACCATGGTTTCGACATGTCATGTCATTATCAATATTTACTGATATATCATTCATTACCTTCATCATTTAGTTCTCTGATCTTGATTAAAGATATATCATTACCTTGACAATGACAGCTTAGTTCCTGCGACCATCTCTCTCTCTTTTTCCAAATCGTGTCCTTCCTCGTCCCACACAAAACTTCAATCTCCTACACATCCCATAATTCCCTCTTTCCCTATTACAGCGTTCCCTGTTTTCTGATTCCCCTTCAAATTAATGAAATTGTCCTCAATTTATCCTTCCCTTGACCTCATCTCCTCACCCAACATATTCAAATCATTCGTCAAACGGAATTTGGGTAATAGAACCCCAAATTATTAGTTAATTTTGTTTTTGAGTTAATTTTACTTTCATTTCACTCTTCATGCTATTATTTATTGTTTTTAAATGCTTATTTATTTTATTGGATCGGCTTATGCAATTGACCATTGCGCCGTTTCTGTTTGTGTGCTAGATATGATGTTTTTTGTGCATGGGAAATAAAGTGTATAATTTGATACTAGTTAATATAAAGGTTAATATAAAAATTAAATTCCTTCAAATGGCAGTGGAATAGCTATTTACTCAGCCCATTGAGGATTATTTATTTAATATTGTTGTGCGAACTTCTTGTACTAATTATATTCATTCTATTAGGCTCATCGCGATTTGTATTGCATTAATTATTTGTTTTTTTAGAACTTATGAGAATGTGTATTGTTCATTACGGATATATGTAGCTATGTATTAATGTGAAGGTAGACTCAGCTCAATTATTCTTAGAGGCTAACTAAACCTACCAAAAATCTATAAAATCATTGTTTTTTGGTGAATAATGTTTTCGGAAGTAATGAAAAACGTATTAATACTATTGTGCTAAATAAATAAAATGTCATTATATTAGGAGAGTTAGATGAATTTTCAGCACATCTATTTCCACATGTTGTTTTATTTATTACAACCATGGTGTCGTTATAGAATAACATCTTCAGGAAACCTAAAGATGTTACTCTGTAACCATGGTCTTAGTAAATAAAACAACACGTAGAAAAAGAGGTGTTGAAAAGTCATCTTACTTTCCTACTACGATAAGACTTCCTCAAAGTTACGCCCAAAACCGTTACTTAAAATGACATAATATGTTAAAACCATGGTTGGAAGCAATAAGCAAGTGTAGGTTGTACAAAGCGAGAAATTATTTCTTAAGTTTTTAGGATATTTTGTAAGAAACATTTCCCGTTTTTACGTAATTTCAGTTCATAATTGCGTGTTTCTTATCCAAGTGGGAATAAATCTGCACAATGAAGTTTACACGAGGAAATCACGTTCCCATGAGAATTCTATATATTTATTTATTTCAAAGTCTCCAAAAACAGCACAAAGGCTTCTTACATTGCAACAATACAAATAAAGAGAACTTAGTAATTTTCCACACTTTATTATTAATAACTCAACAGGTTTCAACGTACTGATCACGTAATTTTCAAGAGCTGAGTATGACCTGATAAGTACGTTGAAACCGGTTGAGTGACCAATAAAAAAGTGTGGAAAATTACTAAGTTTTCTTTATTTGTATTATGATGAACTTCCACAAAGTGAACTCGTCTAACATTGATATATATATATATATATATATATATATATATATATATATATATATATACCTCAAACTCAACGTGAATTATGCCTGCGATCCTGAATTATCATTTCTTTATTTTTTTCCAAATCTTCTTTTAAAAACGCCCTTTCCCTTAAGCAAATATCTTCAGTTGAACTAAAAGGATAAGAAGAAGAACAGAAAGATATTTAATGATCTAGGACATATGTCCTCTAAGAACAAAACAATTCACAGTATGAAATAGAATCATTAAATCAAACAAACTTATTCGTTGTGAGCGATAGACCAATGGAAAATAAGAGTTCCATTATAAAAAGTCCAAAAAAGAAATACGTATTAAACACAATAATCCAAAATAATTATTATAAGTTTCATCGTTGTAGCAATGAATAACATTACAGCCCATCTGTTACAATGTCATAAATAACATAAAGCAATACGAATTGTCATAAAAAGTAATTGCAACAGCTTTAAATGACATAAAGTTAGTAACAAACAAACAAAGAAACATATGAAATATACATTTTTGTTCATTTTACCAATGATTTATAATTAGGCGGTAAGCACTAAACTATAAACCTTTGCCTTAAAAAATTTTAACGTGGGAATATTTTTACTCCATCTGTTAGATTATTCCACAGATTAGATTATACTACCTGGAGTTTATTCTGAAAAGAAGTTGTACGATGAGCGGGATGTTACATGAAGTGTACATCCGTTATTATGGTAAAAGTAGTAGTTTATTTCTTAGTTTGGAATAAAATTTGTAAATAATCAGGTTTTTTAAATGAAATAATGCGTAAAGGAAAGCAGCTAGGAAATATTTCCGTCGTTTTTTAGAAAAAATCCATCCGATTTCGTTGAGGTATGGCGATATATGTACAAATTTCCATTGAACTCCATTGGAGAAAAATGTATTAAACTGCAAAAAATACGTTGTGTTTCATACGCAAGATGTACAGTATGTATCTCAAAATGCCACAAAGGTTAGCTAGATAGCAGTAAATCGATTAATGTTATCTCCCTTTTCCCCACGTAGGCGTTGCACACTGCTCAAAACTGGTAACGACAATCCCGCGGCCAACGATCACGTCCCGCCCAACCAGGCCATCATTGCGTGCTTGCCGGGTTGCATATCCTCAATATTAATAATAATGTTTTTTAGTGTTTCTAGGGGTTTTAACTACTTCCAAGCCCCTTTTCACTTATTTTATGACAATATGTAAGTATTTCTTACAAAAAAATGAGGTGGGTCACGTTCTTTCGCTAATTTCAAAGTTTTACCAAAATTGCCTAAAATTGTTAAACTTTAACCGCTTGGCGGAACCTCAGGACGTTCGACAAAAATTCTGAAAAAATTCCTGCATTATATTGAGCCCCATACACAACTTTTCTGACCCCAAGCCCCTTGAAATTCGAGAAAAAGGTTTTGACGATCACCCCTAATGTACATATCTTCGTAAGTTTAACACAAATATTAACAGACTAAATTTGATATCAGTTGACTAAAGGGTTAGCCACTGGAATTATTTAGACAACATACTTTTTCTTTCCATAATGGACTGGGTCCGTCTTCATGATATAACTTGAACTCCCTCTAAAAGTATTTAATTGGGTAATTTTGACCAGTTTTTTTCAATTTTGAAAATCCATTATTTCTTACAGGTACGTCCCAGCTCTTTTATATTTCTAGACATTTATTTTTTAGCAGGAGAATATAA
Source organism: Pyrrhosoma nymphula (assembly GCA_963573305.1). Taxonomy (NCBI): domain Eukaryota; kingdom Metazoa; phylum Arthropoda; class Insecta; order Odonata; family Coenagrionidae; genus Pyrrhosoma; species Pyrrhosoma nymphula. Next base: position 17,649,374 of record OY754330.1, on the reverse strand, counting down.
TGTGGAAATTAGAACATCATAGCAACCATAGTTTTTAATGTACATTACCTTCTACCTATTAGTATCATTGGGGTCATTTTGACCCCAAAAACGACGAATTATTTTATGTGGTCATTTGGTAAAAGCTACTATTTCTAGGAATAAAAAGAGCGAGGTAATAGTACCCTAAAAAATGCGGTAGAGAGCATAGAATCGAATAAATCTTTATTATACTCTGGGACAGGTCCCGTGGAGCAACATAACATTAAAATGAAATGGCAGCGAGGTAATTAACAAATGATTTTGTTCAAATCAGAAAATAAATGGAGCTTAAGGACATACATAGAAGGAAACCTCACCAGAGAATTTGAAATTAATCAAGGCTTGCGACAAGGAGGTGTGCTATCCGCCATGCTCTTCAATGTGGTCCTGCAGCGGGTGATGAGAAAAGCAGAGGTCAGCAACCCAGGTGGTACATTGTTCAACCGTATATCGCAAAACCTAGCCTATGCTGATGATGTCTATCAAGAAGCCTCAAAGATCTTGAGGAAGGACTGGAGAGATTAGAAATGGAGGCAGGAAAATTTGGGCTAAAAGTGAACTGTGCCAAAACTCAGTACCTGTTATCTTCCAGGAAAAGTACGACTGTAAAGGATAAATCTATAGAATTAAATGGTAAGAAATATGAGAGATGTAACAACTTCAAGTATTTGGGAGTGCTGGTGACAAAAAAATAATGAAATGCAAGATGAAATAAAAGCTAGGATTGCAGCAGGCAATAGGGCTTATCGAGCTTTGTTGAAGGTGCTCAAGACACGGAACCTCAGTCGGAACTTGAAAACGAAGGTTTATCGAACAGTGATTAGACCTATGGTGTTATGTATGGTACAGAAACATGGACCATGACTACTGCAGAAGAAGAGCTACTAAAAAGATGGGAAAGGAAAGTGCTAAGAAAGATTTGTGGTGAAGTGAAGGACGACGGACATTGGAGAATACGGAGGAATAAAAGAACTGGAGGAACTCTACAAGCATCCTAACATAGTGGCAGAAATTAAGAGCAACAGGATAAGGTGGTTAGGGCATGTTGAGAGAATGCCTGAGGATAGGATGGTGAACAAGATATACCTTGGACATCCTAGTGGCAGAAGATTGAGAGGAAGACCTTGAAAAAGATGGTTGGATGATGTAGAAAATGATCTAAGAAAGATGAGAATAAGAAGATGGAGAACGAATGCAGGATATAGTGATGTCTGGGCTAACATTGTCAGAGAGGCCAAGGCCCTACAAGGGCTGTAGGGCCGAGGAGTAAGTAAGTAAGTAAGGACATAGAAAAGGAATGACAGAAACTACTACTCTCAGTGAAAAACAATAACTGTACTTGTAATTCAATTGAATTCAAAGATAGGTATAGACATAGAACTACTACCTATTTTTTTCATTGACCATTCATGATTTTTGTTATAACTGTTAAAAACATTTTTTTTAATTCTATACGTATTGTAACCTTAAGGATTTTTTTCCTTTAGATTATCCAGTATCATATATAGATATGATACTGGATAATCTAAAGGAAAAAAATCCTTAAGGTTACTATACGTATGAGATTTAAAAAAAAAGTTTTAAACAGCTATAACAAAAAGCATGAATGAACCATGAAAAAAATACAATTTTTGTCAAGGAAAAAAATAGTAATGACAATTAAATAATAAAAAATTCAGAAAAACGTTTTTTAAATAAAATTCCATACAATTTACAATAAAAAAGGCCAACGAACATGATTTCCTCAAATCAACTGGAATAGAATTCCAGAGTCGTGACGCTCGTGAGAGAGATGAAATCGTTTCGAAAAATTTCGCCCGCGCTGTCAATGATTCCATAGTATTGAGGAGGGAATCGTCGAGTGCCCAAACGTATCCTGGTGAGGACTCTGCCATCCTCTCCAGCTTCATTCACTCCCCTCTCTCTCTTCCTCCCTCCTCTCTCCACAGCTCCTACCCTTTCCCCTCTCCCCCACTGCCCATCCCCCCCAACCCCCTTTACCTGACGCTCACTTTATCACCGCACAAACTGCCGGGTGAGCCAGCGGGTGAGTAATAGACGCGGCGGCGGACGCGAATGTGTTAGCCGAGCCGTATTTAAATTAATAGATTTCAGCGGAGAAGCGGAGCGTGGCAATAATCCGGGGAGGAGATGTCAGAGATAAACAGTCGAGCGTGACGAGGGTGACTGAGTTTAGGTGGAGAGTAAATCTGGGGGTCGGATTTTGCGAGGGAGGACGGGGAAGGTTAAAGGGAAGGTGGGAGGGAGGGAGATAGGACGGGGAAAGAGGATGAGCGGCATGAGAGAGGTACCTACTGTGAATCCGAGAACGGGGGCGGGCGGGGGAACCTACGGAAAAGGGGTTGGAAACGCACACCTGCCTCTCCGTCTGCTGTTATGCGTTTGTGTTTGTGTGATGGCGGGTGTGCGTGCGTTATTGCCAGTGTGTTGGTGCGTGTGCGTGTATGACGAGGAAGGGAGATGGAAGGGAGTCTGGTATGCACGCACTAGGAAGCAAACAAAGCCGGGGTGGCGGGCGGTGCTGATGGAGGTAGGGGATGTATAGAGGGGTGGAAAGGCAATGAATGAATGGAAGACGAGTGGGGTGAACCCGAGAGATGAACGAACGTGGAATAATAACCCGCGAGAATGTCTTCACCTCCTAGCGGAATTCGCCAAACGAGCGATTTCCTCGAACAACGAGTTAAACGGAACGAGAGAAAAATATGAAATGTTTAGTGTGGTACAGGGTTCAACTGATCAACTTGTCAAAAGGGAAAGTAACGGGGGTGTGCGTATAAGAAAATGCCACTTATAGATATGGAATCCCTTTTGCAGGTCTTTTGCAAACCTCTTGTATTGGTTGAATGTATAGTTATGCATATTTATATTCGTGAACTGTACAGAATTCTAGGTAAATAACGATATACATTAAAAATCGGTCCATACACATTGGAAATTTCTCTCGTCTAATGAAGCTACAGAAATAGGAAGTTCTAGACACAAGGTTACTCATCAGGGAGGTTATTTTGTATTCTCACCTTTTTAGTGACTCTTAGCGGAAAAACGGGAGATCCGTTTCCCTCTCTTAATGATCGGCTCACGAACGGTTCGTGAATTGTCGAAGCTTCAATTACCTTATATCAAATAAAAGATGCCGAGACTAGTTTGCTCAACCCAGATTGCTCAACATCTTACGGAAGATATCTTACTGTGGACATTCCACGAAAATCTAAATACAGTCAAAACTACGAGCGACATGTAAGCGATCACTCAATATTGAAAAAATATTAAGTGCATCTAATTAGTGTTCGATTCACAAGCACGGGAAATATCTACCAAGAACGTAGATTTTAAGGTAATATTTTTTAAAATTATGAAATTGTGGTATAAATAACTGAATTTCATTCTCCATACACTGGCGGATAGGCACACGAAACAAAGGTATCAGCAACATTGTTTGGGAAATATTGATACGAAATATATACACAGATAATTCAAGCTAATAATAACATAAGAATTTCAAACAAAGCATATCTTCAAGTGCCCAATATATTGGAGTTGAAAATGCTGAAGTTCTTCACGTTTAGCAAATTACAACAATACGATTTAAAATCGTTTTGATCTTTCGCGCCCTTGTTTATTTTCCAACTCAAGCTTCAAGTGGAAACGATGGTGGCTCCATGTCACGTTCTTTATGACAGGTGAGATGGAACTAATGGCAGGCGGAGATAATGAAACGGATTAAGGGGGCCGATTCTATAACTTGGCTGACGTTCGAACGTTAGGGATCCGTTCACCTTCGGTCGAGCTCAATTTATTCGAGTGATGACCAACGAGCGATTTTATAAGGGCGATCGTTCAGCAGAACGTCGAACGTTGCGGCGTTGTCGGATTTACGGCATAGTTCGCACTTGTTTCTCTTCTACGCATGCGCAATGAGCTGACATTGGAGTGATTGCACTTAATTTGAATAATTTTGAAAAATATTAATTTAAATAAGCATTGCAATGTCTGAATAATTGAACTTTACTTCCTCACGAGTACTATAAACGCTATATACTGCCCTAAATGCGTTCTCATTGGATTAATTATTTCCTAATTACTTGTCATTCTATGACTTCTACGGATGTAATGTCGTCTGCTTACATTGGCATAGACGTCTCCTTGAATTGCCTCTTACATTTCAATTACACTCCAATCGTCTTTACTGGATTCTGAAACACTATATATTTCAGACGGGTGATCAAAATTTATAAGCTTATCATCAGCAAAATTCTAAAAAATAATGTATTTCAATGACATCGGTCTCCTTTCGTTCGAAACATTTCGTATTCCACTACAAATACAACGCTTTCTCTCATAAATTAACCTTGTCGCGGATTAAAAGATAAATAGTAGTTATCTAAATAATGAAGACAGAAATTGACATTTTCCACTGACAGACCAGTGCATTTTTATTAGTGGAAAATTTCAATGTTTCAATCCTTTACTATGTTCAAATTCCACGACATCACGGCTGATACTTCTTGTCATCTAAATAAATTAATGCTCTATGGTTCACTTCAAATATAATGTTCCAAAACAACACTCAGACGTATATATGGCACCTTGGTATATAACTTCGGACATGAATTGATTAGGATATTCATTGATACTTGAATACTATCCTCTATCTAGTTCCCATCATTAACGTACTACTCAACCTTCAATACCATTTAAACACAACTTTCTTCCCATCAAATTGAACAGAAATACTATATAACTCACTTTTACAAGACCGGTCACCGTCTGTCAAGAGCTTACATGCAGCATATATGATTACCTACCTTGAGATATACAATTGGCAGCTTTTAATCACTTTCACTATTTCTCCAGGCACACACAACAGAACTTAAATAAAGGTACAATACTTGCCAATGACATCACGTCGAGTAAATGAAAAGATAAATTTTGAGATGGCAAAATTTACTGAATGAAGCATAATGAAACAAGATACATTCCATAAGTAGACAAAACAATCATCACCCTTTCCGCTCCATCACATCACACTTGGACGTAAACAACCACACTCACAATTTAAGATACTCTAAAATAACACAGTAATCCCTGCCCAGGACAAATAAAAATGCCTATTGCTAATTAGTCATCACCTGCCCTAAACGCAAAGGGATTAATTATTTCAACAAAATCACATTGAACACAACAATGCAATGAAATAATAAGATGACACTTGGGGTGCCACAATTCCCTGAATGAAGAATAATTAAACACTACACTGTTTATCCTTTCACTGAGACGTAAACAACCGCATTTACAAGTCAAGAGCAATCCACGAGTCACCAAATTTAATTCACATAGATTACACGTCTTGATTTAGTCAATATGTGAAAACAACGAAATGATTGCTGTTACGTCTTCTCCAACAATTACTACGTATTTGTTACATTTTTAATACCATTTCTGTCATAACACATTATTTAAAGCGAACAAGTCTAGCTAATTAACGAAAATATATCACCACTTAGACATACGTAATCCAGCGCAGAACATAAATAACACTTGTCACCACTGGCATGTCTCAATGTACACAGTCTAAACACTCGATAAACCTTCGTTTAAAAGTTATCACAAAAAAATGACACGGTTGTTTCTTGTAAATCAAAACCTTAGTGACATATATTTTGACGTCGAAGCCAAGGAGTCGTGTGTGTGGCAAAAAACGTTCGAACGTGAGTTATAGAATCGCGATTGGCAATTGTTCTCGATTGAATTCCCATAATCCAGCGGGAATGACTCTTTAACGATCGAACGTATAGTTATGGAATCGGCCCCAAGAGTCGAAAGATACGGATCAGAGCGGATGAATCGTCTAAAAGACCAGCACATGACTGGCAGTTCACCGCTTGAGATCCGAAGATGATCACGCCGCCTGGGTGGCGGAGTTGAACAACGAAACAGTGACATTTTATGACGTGTTCTCACTAAAGTGAGATTACAAAATAACCCCTCAGATAGCCTTTACGTTCTATCATTGCTGGTTTTAATATTTGGAACCAAATTTCGTTTCCTACCTTCAATCCACTGATCCAACCAATAATACTGAGGGCGTTAACATTAACGTGCAATGACATATTTCTCTCTTTCTAAAAAATTCTCAATTCAATTTTAAATATGAGTGTATTTCAAATTTCGTCCTCCAAACTGCCTGTAGACGCTTATAATATCTGCCGAATTATTAAGCGGAATCTGATCGCTGATTGGCCAAGAGAAGAGTTCTCTCAGCTTATTGTTAATATTTGGGGAGCAGTTAGTGGTTAATGGTATCAGGGAAAGCATATCAATGCAAATTACTCTTTTATCCAATCAATTGAACGTGCGCGGGAGTTAATCGCTATTGAACCCGTGAATGAGTGAAATTACAAGGAAAATTAATTGTATTCTCGTACCAATGAAACTGATATATACATTAACCAATAAATATGCTTATCATTTCTTAATACAATTGCGTAATATATTACTATAGACTGTGTACATTAAACTCTACTTTGGTGTTTTAGTTTATATCAACGCTATCATATCCAATTGCAATTTTATAATTGATATTTTAGATATATTTTAGACGGATGCAACTTACTAATAGAAACCTTAGGATAGCAGGAGAGAATTCATACTTAAACTCTTATGCCGCCTATTTGCTCTTTTTCTCAACGATTTTCTCCGGAGGCTTTCACTTCTGACTTTAATCTGTAGTAGAATTAAAATCTTCATCTCTGGATATTGCTGCGATTTGATATAGGAAATACATGTGGATGCGTGACACATTATGTACTTGGCTCTCAAATTGGGGGTTTATTGCGATTGATGCCATAACTATTTCAACGTAAGAGATGCGTCCTTGGTGATTTTCCTAATTTTTCAGCGTCCCAACTCGCAATACTCTCTTTTCTCGCGTTACTGAACGGCAGCAGTTATAATCGTGAATTGTCCTCGAAGGTGATCTTGGCACATAGGTCACGGAAGGCGAGTCAAATCTCTCGAGCATGGAAATCGGACCCATGTGTCAGAATCATATGACGAGAGTAAAATTAGGGAACTAGACTGCAGAACGGACAGATTTAAAATGTCATTTTTCCCACGACCGATAAGGGACCATAACAGCTACCAATGAGACTTTTATCTAGGTTTTTCGTTAGGTAGTGTAGTAGTAGTAGTACCCCTAATACTTGAATCCTTATCTGTTACCTAGTACTAACAGCACGCCTAGCATGTTTTCTACATGCGTCTTGAGTCTCTGTCTATCTGTGTAGTTGTACAATGCATGTATATTGACGGTCCCTCTCCATTGTGATGACATCTGTAGTGTAGTGGTGCATGCTTGCGAGGCTTCGCCTCGTGACAAGCATTAGCGATTTATACTTATGCATAATTAGTCGTAGTTATTCTAAATCTAGGGTATTGTGTAATGCATGTTGGTGAGTACTCACCCCCTGCCACACACCCCTGAGGTGGCTTGCAGGGTATTTTGTAGATGTAGATGTAGATATCACTCTGGCTCACGGCTCTTCCCAACTTCTTCTTGGTGCCAGAGGTCTCTCGATGGCTTGCATGCAACTGAGGGAGAGCGTATAAGACGATTGCAGTTCCTGTGTCCTTTCCGAGTCTTTTAGAGTACTCGCTCCGTTCATCACCACTCTACTTCGTATGCTTGATGGATTGGACGTCGTAGGTTGGCGGCCCAAACACTTTTTTTATAATTTTCTGTACCCGGGGGGGGGGGGGGGGGGAATGGTTATATTGTAATATCACTTTTTTAAGGTAGTTTGAGCGAAAAATCATTTCACCTAGAATTTGACGAATTTGGCCTCATTTTAAAGAAGCAACTCTCATTTTCCCAATGATATTTACATATCAACCCCTTGCCATACTATTTTTCGAGCTATTTTCCTGAAAATATAAACAGTTTTACATGGGATAGATTATGGCTGAGCGCTCCAGAGGAAGAATATTGAAGGAAATAGGAATTTATAACACCTAGATTTCGTCAAAAAACTAACGGTGCGTAGATTTACTATTTATAAAAAGTAATCTATTACTCACCACAGTAACGTTTACAGAATCGCAAAAGAACCTGCCTGTTTGAAGGGTTTTCAGCCGTACGGCGGGAAAAAATGAGTCAAGTTTAGAGACTTATGTAGCTTTTTTTATTTAATTACCGAGGATTTTTGGGCATATATAACTATATATTTGCGCCATTAATATTACAACATTCATTTCGTAATGCTTACAGACGCTGAAATCAAAGAATAAAATTTTAATATGGTCTCCACTATGACTAGGGATCTATCTCACTCAAACCACCTTGAGGACTCTTTGTGGGAAGGAGGGAGATTCGTTTTGCTCTCGAAACGATCGGCTTACGATCCACCTAGGTCCTGTGGGGCCTTCCCAGCTGTCATAGCGGTCCTTTCGCAAGTCCTACGGTATTTCACCCCTGTAGGCAGTCCCCTACTATGCACTGTTGCCCCCCTTATGTGATTAGGATGATGTTTCGGACATGGTAGGAGACCAATCAATTTAAGGAAAAAATAGATGTATACTAGCTGCTGGAAGAAATAACCAGAAGAAAACGTTTGCAGTTTTTAATGCCTGTAATTTAAAAAGAGCCAAATAAAATGCATAAAATGGCACCGATGAAAAACAAAAGGGGCAAACGACCTAAAAAAAAGACCCATCATCAAATGTAAAAAAGGAATAAGGGGGTAACGGATGACATTTGTAAGCTGGAGGAGAGTTCCAGCGGAACTGTAGGAACTGAAAAAATGGAATAAAATATATCAGATAGCAGCGTCAGATGCATTCTCATCCATCCAACAACGTCAGAGGATGTTAATTATAAAATCTAACTGCTCGGCTGGCAATTTCGAGGAAAATGTTGGGTGAGTAAAAATAAGGGAATTCACTTGATTTTCTTTGGTAAGAAGGGCGCAATAATTTCAAAACTTCTAGTTTGTATACAGTTTCTCGTTGGTGCTTGAATACCAACACAGTAAAACGTCGATCCGATTTTAAGACAGAAAAGAGAATTGATTTTTAGGGGCAATATTTTTAAGGCAGTGTCAGTTGATTTTCACCGCTATTTTCTAGTCTAAGAATATGTTAGCTGCAGAGCTGAATGTCAATCCAAGCGGTATTGGTTGTGAAGTAGACCCATGCTGAATTTAAGACAGCCCTGGTCTGACAGTAATTCGGCTTTCTTCTGTGATACCAAGTGCTGTGTAGTTTGAAATTCAAGCCTACTTTAAAGGTAGCAGGGGTAGGGGGAAGCCCAATTTTTGCATTTATCTACATAATTCCTTGCAAGCAGCCTCAAGGGTGTGTAGCAGGGGGTGAGTTTTCCCCTCCAGATCTACATTATATTCCACTTAAGTTAATAAAACGACAAAGTAAATAAAATGAGTTTTGTATCAGCATAAGCCTGCAAATGCCTGTCATGATGTGAGATTTCATCATATTTCACTACCTATTGATATGCTACCAATCTGCAACAAGCCCTCGCTTAAAGCCACACTCCGATATCGTAAGCTGATGCACCGTAATGTTTACTTGAACTTACCAGCCACTTTTAATGACAAACGTTTTTATAACCAGTACTTTTAATAAACATAAGGGAGCTAATGAACGAATTCTTAACGCCATGTAATGGCGACGATGGCGAACCACGCTAACCAAAGATTATATACACGGAAATAACTTCCCCAGGGGCTATCTCTGTTCAAAGGGAGAGCCCTAAAGCAAAACAGACCTAAAAGGATTGTTCTTAGGTGCAGGAGAGCTAATAATGTTAAATGTATTCCACCGTCACGCATTCATAGCAATGGAAATTTGCTCGTCGTAGTTAATGACTCGATCCAGATTTGTTCTCTATGAACTAGGGAGGGCCTTGAGAAGGAAGGACGGAGCAAGGTGAAGTAGAAGGAAGAGGAGAAACGAATTGCGCGAGGCCGGTGCTCCGGGATGGATTAATTATGGAATGCGGAGAGGCGATGGAACGACGGGGCTGGAAGACTGCTGATGATGAGGACCGCTCTAGATCTCATGGAGACGCGTTCCCTAGGCAACTGGCTTCGGGCTAACCCCAGGCATCATCGCATGCTCGAATCTCGCCTACGGCTAGGATGCAGTGCTTTCGCGCATCCGCTATGCAGAGATAGGCATTTCCACCAGAAAAAACCGCAGCGATCGTGTACGGAGGCAAATCAGTTTCCGACAATCACATGTGTTATGAGAAAATGTTATCTACACCTAAAAAATACCCTACTAGTCACCTCAAGCGTGTGTGGCAGGGGGTGGGTAATCACCAACATGCATTACACTATACCCTATTAAAGTTGGTGCAAATACGACTACCTATTGATGCATTAACATAAATCGCAAATAAGAGATTTATGTTAATTTGATGTTTATTTCACGATTTATGTTAATTTAATGTTTATTTAGCGATTTATGTTAATTTATGTTGCATTAATGCTTGTCAGGAGGTGAAGGTGAAGGTACAAGCATGCACTACAATATATTTATGCTACCAATTTTAGAGTAACCATTAGTATATATGTATTTTGCAGCAACATAAATGGACAGATATACAAGAAGTATACTGAAAGCATACACTGCTTGCTGTCAGTACTAGGTAGTAGATAAGGATATTTGTACAAGGAAGTAAGTCAACTAACTAGCTACACTACCAGTTGATAAGCCTAGTTAAAAGCCTCATGGGCAGCTGTTATGGTCTCTTATCGTTCGCGGGAAAAATGACATTTTAAATCTGTCTGTTCTGCAGTATTGTTCCTTAATTTTGTTCTCTTGATTTGGTATATCGTAATACGTCGGATTTTGTAAAATTTTGTTGAATTCGTCAGAAAATAAATTGGTTTGGAGCCTACATAATGGATGAAGTCAAAATTTAAATCGAAGGTCTAAAAGCGATCCCCATCTCAGTTGCTGAAAAAGGTCAGTAACACTAACGAGATTATCATAACGGCCTTTAACGTATCCTGCCGATCTTCGCAGTACACGTTCTTACTTCATTGTTATATCAGTTCATGAGCGTGTGAGATAAGGATATGAGATCGCTAGGGATATTGTGATGCTATACGGTATAGCAGTTGATTCAGGGGAATTGATTCAGGGGAATAATTACTGCTTGGAAAATTTATTTATTTGATAAGTCCCCAAAAACGGTACAAAGGCTTATTCCATTGGTTGACAAGCAATCAAATAAATATAAATTTAACAAAATATAACCTTAAAATGTAAAAGATAACAGAGAAATACATTGGAAAGAAAGCTTGGGATTTATGGACAAGGAGATGGGATAGATGGAGTCAACTCGGCAATATGTTTACTGAGGACTGATTTGAAAACGGAGGGTGTGGAGAGGGGAGGTCAAGGGAGGGTAACTGCGAGGTTAGGGAGTTGAAAGTTTTTGGGATACGGTAGAATAGGGTGCGCTGGGACATTGAGAGTCTGAATTTTGGAATGTCAAGAAGGGAGTTATTGCGCAGGGAACGAGGAGGAACATGAAGAGGAAAGAGAGGAAGAAGGCAGCTGGTGCGGAGAGAGCTAAATGCTATGGAGGAACTTCATGTCGCATAGTACATGACGGAGAGAGAGGTTTGAGCTTGAAAGGGAAGAAGGGATGTATACTTTTGATAAGTTTCTGAGGGAAGGGATTCTTTGGCGGGCAATGGCGAGAAAGAAGTTAACAGGGCGATTGAGCGTAGTCAAGGCTGTGGGGCTAGCGGTCGACCAAATTTGGATAGAAAAATTGTTATACCTATGCTTAAATCAGCGATTAAATAGCCGAAATTGAAAGTATGTAACAGCGTGAAAACAAATCATGAGGATGTGGTTGGGATGGTTTGGGAGGGTCAAGAGACTGGGTCAGAGTAGAATTTGCGACCAAAATCCAACCCCTCGTCAATTAAAATTTAGCCTGCGTTATTTCGGGTTCGATTGTCCGAATAAACTGAATATTTTATCTATGATAATCAGGTGGACAAAGAGTTACTATATTCTTGGATTTATTACTAAGGCACACGACATACCTTTTGCTCATGCCACGCAACTAATGTGAAAATCCATTTGAATGAAAATGAGTTCTAGTATAAGTAAAAATACTGGTTTGAGTATTGGATGCTTGAAATTTTAGAGCTCTGAGTGAGGTTTTATAAAGCTGATGTGTCACTATGGAAGGAGGAAGCAGTTAATGATTTTATGAAAATACGGCATCCATATCCACTCTAACTTTTTCGTTGAGTTTAATATTTGGGAAATGAGTGATATCACATTGAAAATATGGCAGTTGCACAATCGTATGGATTTTTACTGACCTTATCGGACATAAAATAATATTGCGAGACATAACGTTAGAAAAAATGTTGTGTTAAAAGGGTTAGTTCGAGTGTTTCTCTCTCTCACACACATGTTGCCATTTGAAGTTGGGATCGGTTTAATGAGGTGGCAAGAGTACTGACATCTGGTCTCTAGGGCCCTGGATTGAATCCCGGCTGTGGCAATGATTATTTATGGTTTGTTGATTTTTTTCTGACCACTTTTAATTAATTGTACGTATGTTATGGAGGGTTGGTTAATGTGTAAAAAAATGTTATTTTCCTTTAGCCAACGTTTCGCTATTTAATATTATCATCATCAAGGCTTAAGGTGAAAATAGGATCATTGAACATATATTTTTTTGTTATGGATAATGGCGATGGTAACCATGGTAACCAGTTACAAAGTGTTACCATAGTTACGTCCCAGTTAATGTGGTCGCCGGGTTTCTCTTTCACACTTCCTCTCATTTCCTTATCCTCCTACATATACATTCAAATGGCGCAAATGACCAGAGTTGGAGGTCCCTCCCCAAAAAAAACAACCAACCATGCAAAGATATTCACCAAAGACGGTGAAATTCGCCATGAAGAAAGCATTTGACTTGACCGGGATACGAACCCAGATCACCCAATTACTGGTCAGGTGTGTGTTAGCCAGTTACACCATTTAGCAATCTTAATTAAGCGGGTGTTTATACGAACAAGTTTTTCTCGTCTCCAGTCTACATTGCAGAGAACAGGATACGTTGTTGTACAATATATGCCACAGTCGCGGAGAATAAACCCAACATTGCCGCTTAAAAACGACCAAGTTGACAATTTTCCAACCATTGCGATTGCACAAATGATGTGGTACGCAGTCACATTCACGGGTGCAAAGATGTACACCAAAGACGGTGAAATTAGACGTGAAAAAAATCATTTGACTTGACCGGGATTCGAACCCGGATCTCCCAATTGGGACTGAGATTGGGAGCTCCAGCCTTGAATTAAGATGGCATGGTGGTGGTGTATATCTTCGCACTTGTGCGCGTGACTGCGCACCATATCATTTGTGCAATCTCAATGATTAGAAAAAAAACAACCATGAAAAGTTTCCAAAAGTGTGATGGACTCAGGCGTTACTTTGTATAACTCAAAGATGTATGAGTGATGACGTAACGACGTGCGAGTAATGATTTAAGTAATAATAAATGTAGGAATGTTTCATCTTACCTCTCTCTCTCCCGTTCAAGCTAAATCCCTTTAAATTTTAGTTTTAAGAAGTACTCCCTCCTTCCACCAGCCTTGCACCTCCCTTATGCTCACCAACCCTCCTGTATAAGGGGCTTAAAAAAACCGTGTTATACTTGCTACTGAAACATAGTGCCTTCAGAATGTCGCAATAGACGTATGTATCAATTGACTATTTAAATAAGTGTGCCACTGAGGGAAGTTATTCTTTTGCATCACGGTTCCACCTGCCATTATTCTGCGCAACCCCTTGCTTTGTGAAACTCGCAGAGAAACTTAACTTCTGCTTACGAATGACCATCCCTTTCTATTTCTGTTTCCAAATATTTCCCTCTCCTGTAGATCAGGATATCTATGTGTGAAATCAATTGAAAATTTTCACCTTACAAATGCTATTGTGTACTGTAAGCATCGTCGTTGTGCACCTATCACAATAGTGTGGACATGATACTAATGTTTCTCTTACAACGTGGTTAATGTACTATATTACCTCCGAGGTACACCTGATAATCTCTCCTATAAATGTAGATGATAGTCTCAGAACTTACCTGGTGGAACTCCTTGGTATCAGGGATGGAAGAATTAACACTGTATTTCCGTATGGAAATAGATGTATTGTCACGACCGGTTTTTCCACAGAGCAGCTTCTTCAGGTCTCACCTCTGCTCTGTGGCTAAACCAGTCGTGTCAATAAATCTACTTCCATGTGAAATTGCAGTGTTAATTCTTCTATCCATCTCCTGTTAAAAATGTGCAGTCCGCAGAAGAGTGGTGATTCTGTCGCGCTTATTTATTAGGAGAATTTGCTGTCTTTCAAACTCCTGCCCTTGCTTTGCGGAGCCAATGTCGCAGCAGCGGCCGCCAGCCGTTGTGATGAAGGACGAGAGACTTCCGTATAGTACCCGTGCGATGTGTGTCGCCTTAACATGATGTGGCCACGGATGCTGTGAGAAGCCCCGGATAGTGGAGTCAGGGGCTAGGGGGGGGAAGAAACAGTGGGACAGATGCAGGCACAGGGTGGGGGGGGGATGCAGGGGCGTGGCGGAGGCGTGGTGGTGGCAGGAGAGAGATAGGATGACATGGGGGAGGAGAGGTGGATGTGGCGACGAGGTCGTTGCGAAGAGGAAATTAAAGCGATAGGCGTGGGAAAGAAGGGAAGGGGTGGAAAGGGGGGGAAGGGAGGGGGAGAGAGAGAGAGAAGAGGGGGATGCTTTGAGGGAGGGGAGTGGGGTGGGGGGGAGGAAAGGAAAGATCGATAGAAAGCGGAAGGTCAGAGAAGAGAAAAGAGAGAGAGAGGAAGGCTAGGAGTGTGAGGGGAAGGTGGTGGAGGGAGGATGCTGCCATGGAGACGGTTGGGGGGGGGTAGAATGGACCCCTTCCCCGAAACTACATCTACATAATACCCTGCAAGCCACCTCATGGGCGTGTGGCAGGGGGTGAGTAATCACCAACATGCATTACACTATACCCTAGAGTTAGTGTAACTACGACTAATTATGCATTAGCATAAATCGCTAATGCTTGTCACGAGGCGAAGCCTCACAAGCATGCACTACTACACTACATATGTCATCACAATGGAGAGGGACCGTCAATACACATGCATTCTACAGCCACACAAATGGACAGAGACCAAGACTTATGTAGAAAACATACACGGCGTGTTGTTAGTACTAGGTAACAGATAAGGATTCAAGTATTAGGAGTACTACTACTACTAAGAGCTACACTACCTAACGACAAACCTAGATAAAAGTCTCATTAATTGGCAGCTGTTATGGTCCCTTATCGTTCGTGGGAAAAATAACATTTTAAATCTGTCCGTTCTGCAGTCTAGTTCCCTATTTTTGTCATGATCTGATCTACCGTAGTATGTCGTATTTCGTAAAATATCATCAACGTCGTCAGAACACACATATATCTGTCCCTCTCTTTCTACGTTCTCGTTGAAGAGAGCGCTCGCTTCTCTGCTGCCGTGCCAGAGTTTCTCTTCAGCTAAACATTTTCACCCGACGCAAATTTCACCCCTGCATGGAATTCCTACTCTGCGCGGCGCGGCTGCCCGCTGCTCTCCTCCCGCTCCCTCCTGCGTGGTGAAGTCCCACGATGCACCGGGATATATAAGCGCCAGAATGTTGGCCGGAGTGGTGATTCGAAAAATATGGGCAGGGAATGAATGGAATCTGGTGGCGGTCTCTCTCGCGTGGGTATGCATAGAATCGCGGCAATCGTGGGCTTCTGGCACATGGCAGGTGGTTTTGGAGGGAGAGAGTTGGACACCGGAAGTGGGAGTGGTGTTCGTCGTTTGTTTTTCCGCCGTGGATCGAATCGCTTTGCGGTGCCTGGAGCACTTCTCTTGTTGCGGATGCTGGAGAGTATTTTTTTTTCTGACGAAAAATAATTTCTGGATTTTGCTGTTGTTTCTGAGTATCAGATTCAATACGTATCTTTGATCGTTTTGGTTCAAATATACAAAATTTAATTCCAAAAAATATATTTCTACGAATTTTTTGTGTTTTTTTTACCGTTTTTACGTTTAAACAATAATTTCTATAATATAGCCTTAGTAGTCCAGAGTATAAACTGCAGGGTATAAATCCTCAATTTTTTTTGCTACAGCTGTCTTTGTAGTATATTTCGTCTATGGCGCAGGCATTGGGTCGGAGAATTGTTTGAAACAGTGGGGGCTCTTTTCTTAAGGAGACAAATGCGTGACGCTCATTTAGTTTGTTATTGTTTTCCGGCAACGGTTATGTATTAATGGCTTTCATATCGTATTGCAGGCTAGTAGAAAATAATCTCTAGTTGTGTTCAATGTTATCAGGAAATTATTGCGCTTACTGTACTCCGCACCGGTTTTGTTTCAGCTCGATGCTATTTTGTTCGCAATGGGAGGATATCGTACGCTGCAGAATTTTGGTACCAATTTAAATTATTTTTCAATATTCGTTTTGACGAGGAAAATCATGTTTCTGTTCGGTGTGTGGTTCGGTTTATTACCGACGTTTTGCAGTATCTTTGCCGCCGGGATTTCATTTGCCATTACCTTACTCAGCAGAATCCAGTCCCGAATAGAAACTGCTTATAGCATGTGTTCATGAATATTCCTCAGTAACCATTACCGCTAATTCCTTAGATCTCCTCATCTTTGATGGAAAAGGATGTTATCAAAGTAATTTCCATCGTAGATTTCCGTATGTATTCGTTGTTACTACGCTGCGTTTCTATCTTTCAAAAATCATGATCAAATTGTTAAATATATTTCAATCTCTAATGACGTCTTATCTCCGTAACGACATTCATACGGTGACAGCATGATAGGAAGCAAATAAAAATGTCATTAGTATGTGACCTCTTTCTATGGCAAGGCTTGTCCTTAAAAAATGTTCATCATAGATGAGACTACTGAATTATTGGGATATACATTTTAGTCTCTGAGACGTGTACAATTACGCAATGTGTTCGACGTCGTTATTTCCAGAATACACGAGGCGTAATCAGTATTCCTTCCGTGAATCAGCTCCTTGTAACATCGAGCCAATTAGTGAAACGATATTGGAAATCGGTTCTGACGTTGTCAAATTGTAAGCGACCATAGTTCGCAGAGGCGGGCATCCTCCCAGCCGGAGGGCTGTGCTTTGCGAGATTGAAGCCTGGGTGAAATTCGCTAGCGTTTTTCCTAGAATACCTTGTTTCAGGAAGTTGGAAAAAGGTTTTTGTTGGTAGTACAATGGTTATATCTTCCAATGCGAAAATTACATTTCTCTTCAGAGGCTTTAGAGTATGAACATAATGCTAGTACCTACTATGTACCAACTATCGTATCTCAAAAATCTATAGTCTTTTCTAAACGCGCTATTAAGTAAAATGGGAATTATTTAAACGCCAATATGGGTATGTTCATTTGCTAAAATATACTTTAGTTTGTATTTATAAGCAAAGATTTTCGATTGCATTGTAATAACATATTTATTTAAATTAATTTAAGTAATTTTCACAAAATAATATGTTTAGGTCTATTCGTTTGGGAAAATATTTATCCCATTATAATGTTTTCTTCCTTGATGGTTTGCAACATGTTGAATTACATTTGGAACTGTATTTTTGTATTTATATAGTCACATTTATGAACTATATATGGAGTGAAGCTTTCCATGATTGTAATTGGGAGAAAGTTATTTAAAACTGAAAATAATAATTACTTTCGAAATTACTTTGTTAATTTAACTTTTTCTTGAATTTATGTATGTTTGTACAAACTTAAAACAGATGATTGTGGATAATTTACCTATAACAAAGCTGTATTTGCTATTTTACCACGTTCATGTTATGGCCTTTTACACAATCTGGACCAAGTTTTGTAAATTGAGAGAAGAATTGTTCCTGCTACGGCAGATATTACATAAAAAACATTAAAACTGTTCAGAGAATTATCTTAAGATTATAATTTTTGATTTTACCAAATGCAGCTTAAGAGGAATTGGTATATAAGCTGAGATGACTCTTGCCAAATTCGGCACACCTGACATTAAAGGTGTAAAATCATTAATGAAGCCACGAAATTACATGCATACGCGGCACATCAGCAGCGCGTAAATTCCGTGGCCGGTTATTCTGAGAGGCTGACTCGTCAGTTTGAGATTTGTGGTTAACCCATCCAGAACAATGAGAGATATGGGGAGATGGTGGCAGTAGGCTGGCGTCATCGTTGTTGCAAATATCCTCTCCTCCCAACGACCCTGCATTTCCACGCCCAGGAACCGTATAGACTTTTTTTCAAGTCAAATACAGGAGGCTCTCTTCCCAACTCGCGAGAGGAGAGTGAGAGCATGTGGAAAAAATATCTCTGTTGGATATCCCCTCCCCCTTTACTCGTCATTCAACCTCTGGCTTACTGCAGGGGGGTTGGGGGAGAATGGAAGGATTGGGCTGGGATTATGAGGAGCCACATGGCGCCGACTGTAGTGTCACGACAAACAATTTTCCCTCTTGAGTAAATACGACGCAAACTGCAATGTGTGGTTTCTCTCCTCAACATGATATGGGAAAGCGTACCAAATTCTTCGTTACTTTATGTGGCAGCCGTAACATCTAGAGCAAAAGTGTTGGCAACTATCGCTGGAAAATATTTTTCATTATTCAAGTAGATAAAAATGTATAAAACTATGTTCGAAATGTTGTCATAAAATTCTATGTTAAATGTCAATAGTTGGTTTTACATTGATATATAAAACTTCTTCTGTAGGAACTAGATTCCTACGAATAATTTGGTGGTGATGAAAAATATGTGGGAACATCAGCATAATAGCTTTGAATTTTTATCATTAAATTATTACTGGATAAATTGACCGAAGCGTGGAGTCAATGCGTCACACATGACGAACCGCATCATGGTCTTAAGTGATCTCAAAAGACCTATCGCAGGGTTTGGATTAAAATTCCGGAATACATATCCATATCACTATTCATTTGTAAAAAAGTTGACATCTATCTTAGATTTATTAATGATATTATTATAAATAAACGTTATGACTTATATGTCAAAATTTACAGCGATTTCCCCCGGTGAATTTTGTTACTCTCCTCCATCAGAAAAATGAGCCTGATGAGTATAACGTACTTGAATTCGTAATTGAAGTCCCACACAATCGAATCCGGGAGATAATCCGCCTGCCGCATATTTCTCCCCAACAATTCCCGACGGCCTTCTTAACTCGTTGAAATTGCACGTTCTCTCTTTCCAACAGTCGAACCAGTGACATTGTTATGTCTCTAAATGCTGAGCTTTCAAGCGACCCAGTCCCGCAACAGGAGCATATGAGCGCGGGCCCGACCGAGAAGCAATCAGAGACGTGGAAATCAATCCCGCCTGCCACTCTCCGCTGGCAAAAAAAAAGGAAATCCCACGTCGACCCCTTCTCACAGCGGGCCATTGACAAGGGGAGGGGTGGTAAAAAGCGAGAGCCGTCCAGCTCATGTCAGCCCTTGTCTTCCCCCCACTCTCCCCTCCCCTACTTCCCTACTCTACGATGGCCTTCTGTTTTTGGAAAGGGCGGAGGTTGGAAGCATTGGCGGCCACTGGACAATCTGTCCTCACGGCCATGGTGACCGGTGTCCCTCTCCCTCCCTCCCCTCGTTCTCTCCCCTCCCCTCACATTCCTCCCTCCACCCAGTTTTGACCACACGCGCACGTACTTCTCGCTTAAACGCGCAATTACGCGCTCACACCTGCGCGCGATTGGCAAGATATGGGTGGCGATTCCATTGCTACAATCAGGGCTGGGAAAAGTACCTGGGTCATTCTGAAATTATGTGGAAATTTGCGAACAAAAATTTTTTTTTCCAATTATTAGATGTGATGTAATTTTATTCGTAATGGTGTTGTACTTCATGTATTTAAGTGATCTAACATTTAAAAAGAGGTCAAGAACACGTTAATAGCTAAATAAACTGAAATTTACACTATCTCAAAACACGGAGGTGACACAAATTTCTACGGAGGTGACATCCATGGAGGTGACTAAATCAAGAGTTTACCACAGTCAACTGTCACTTAAAACTCTTTTAGCAATGTGCTTTGATTTTAAGTAATTTCTTTATGACAACAAGCCATACAATCAAAGAAACTCTTAAATAGGTAATCATTTTTTAAAATTATGGACGACTTGGAGGTGACAGGCAATAAAAGAACTCTATGTTTTTACACCTAAAAGCAGAAATAAAGAGACCAAATGAACTTAATGTTTAGAAAAAAACATTCTCCAAGCAAAATAGTTGCTAAGGCTTCCTGACAGTTATACATTCAAACTTGTGCTGCTTCCGGGTGGAGTTTAATAGAAGTTTTTCTATTTTCCCATGGAGGTGATATAAACATTGGGGACATAACTTTCAATCTTTATATTTATCTCAAATAGAACTAAAATATTATCGACCTAAAATAAAGTATTGCATTATCGACCTTTTCATGGAATGTAAGATTTGTATCTCGAGGATAGGTCAAAAATTTACAAACTATAACTCCTTGCCAACGTTTCGGTGTATAATTGACCACACCATCTTCAGGGCTACAATATTACGGCACAGCAACATCATTTATGAATTAATATAAAAAATATCACAAGTTTCACCTTAAAAATCAAAGTATCATACACGTCATTACAATATACAAATAAGAATTACCTCTGATTTAGCCAGGAACATCGTGTTTCAACAAGCCACATCTCCAAATAAAACTGTATAATATTTTTCCAGGTTAAGGAGCTATCAGAACCATTTTATGGAATGATACATTACTATATTGTGACCATATATCATTATGGATACCAATTCCGTAACCACAATGATCTATTAAAACAACCTGGAAATATATTATACAGTTTTATTTGGAGATGTGGATTGTTGAAGGATGTTGTTCCATGGCTAAATCAGAGGTAATTCATATTTGTATATTGTAATGACGCATATGATACTTTGATTTGTAAGGTGAAACTTGTGATATTTTTTATGTTACTTCGTTAATAATGTTGTTGTACCGTAATATTGTAGCCCTGAAGATGGTGTGTCAATTATACACCGAAACGTTGGCAAGGAGTTACAGTTTGTACATTTTTGACCTATCCTCGAGATAAAAATCTTAAATTATATTTTATGATACTCATAAAACTAAAATGCACTCAAATCATAAAATCCTTAAGATTTCACAGTGAAAACAGCAGAAAAAAAGAACACTAAAATGTATATTTTACATTTAAGCGGATTCATGAGTTACATAAAATTTGAATTTGGTGATTCATCTCTATCTGAAACCAATAATTTTAAATAAGCAGTAAGTAAATTTCATTAACATGGCTGCTGAGACTAGAATGCTTCTACTAGTTTAAGACATGCTGCAACATCTCCAGAGGAACAATGATCTTTTAAGACAACCTGGAAAAATATTTGCCATTTAACGACAAAGTGTAAAACCATCTCAGGATATTTGCTGCATTTCTAAGAATCAGTAATTTCCAAGAGAATGATACCACTATTTTTTACGTGTACTGCCTTTTAAATCCGGAACAAATGAAGGCTTCCCATAGTTTGTGGAAACTTAAAAATATGAATATCAAACATTGATTTTTTACTAGGAAATTATGAATGAATGAATGAATGAATAGTTTATTGATGCTCTGGGAAACCCATAAGAGCAAAAAAAAATAAGTACAGAAAAACATTCTGCTCAAAATACAATAATATAGCATAGCATATCATAGCATAGCATATCAATAATACAACATAGCATAGCATAACCACAAGAGCAATTGAAAACAAAGGTTCTTACAAAAATCAAAGTAATCAACACAAAGATTCATACATTATAAAACAACAGTACTACTGTTTTAAATATTCGTACAGTTTCCCCTTAAAAGATTCCGGAGTGGAGGAGCATTTTATTGAGGGGGGTAATGAATTCCAGTACTTGGAAGCTATAATCGGGAAGGAATTTAGGTATTGGTTGGTACGGGCTTGGGGTATGTGGAGAAGGTTTAGGTCTGCCCGAGTTCTTCTGACGGAAACAGTAGTTCTGAGGGTGAATAGGTTATAGAGGTATTCAGGCATATGAATATGAAAGAGGGAGAACAGAAAACACCCCAGGAGGTAGTTCCTTCGGGAACTACTTCCTGGGGAGCACAATCCTTCCTATTAGAGACAACCGAACAGCTCGTCTATCATTTGGAAGAAGATGGTTGATAGAACGAAGGTACCAAGATTGGGTGTAAAATCAAATTGTTCTTGACAGGGTAGAATTAGTGTAGTTCAACTCAAAACAATGCGGTTAGTTTCCGTGAAGCTCATTTGGAAGTGCTTAGTGGGTTATGCGTATGAGAATAAAGCACCAAATAAACAATTCATTTTTTTAAATTAGTGATTTTATTTCTCAAATATTAATAATTTTGCGAATATCCGGTAAGATGCCTAAAAACCTCTAATCTAAGAAAGCGAATACTTATAGTAAGAGGCTTTTTGGATCAAATAGCGCCAAATTCTAAATCCAACAAGGTCAGGGCCGCCCAGAAAACATTTCACAGAAATTCGGGAGCGATACTAACTTAAAGTGGATGCTTATTCAGCTCCTATAATTAGCATGCGAGCAATCATATATATTATTTCTCAAGGGATTTATTTTGTCGGTACGCCATAACTTCCTTAATACTTCATTAATTTTCATAAATGAGGCGTCATTTTTAAGCTTTTCTTTACCGCTACACCTGAAAAATATACAAATTACTCACATTTCAGTTGTTTTGCGAAAAATTACAATTGAAAAAAACGTTTTTTTGAAATCCCGCCCTCGACCTATCGATCCTCTATCGATACAATCGAGATATATCGAAATGAAACCGATTTCGATTTCATGCATCTATTATCTCATTCCGCATTTAATTTCGACTGAAAATATTGATTTAAGGTATTCGATCTGCTGATCTATTTATAAAATGTATTAAATTAATCAAAACTTGATTTTAACTCGCAGTCATTTGTTTTTACTGAGTCCATGACGACCAACTTACTTCGTCTCTGCTCTCTACGATAAACAAACCCGGCGATCAAATCAGATTATTCACTTTAATGAAATCTACACAAGTTCAACTCAAATGTAAGTTCCGTATGGATTCTGACGCACTAACTACACCGTACTAACTATACGGTGTGCACTTCAATTAAGTGGTATTTGAGGAGGATACAGTGCGAATGTTTCGCACGGGTCGACTAGTATAGATATAGTAATTATCCTTATTTGTTTTATTTCATAATTTAATTTCAACTCTTTGCGTCCCCCAGTTAAAACAAAACGCATCGTGCACTTAACTCATACGGTAAAGTCGCAAATCTACCGGTAAGTTGTTTTTTTTCGATTAAACTTCGAAATGCTTGGTGACTAGACCCTTGGGTGTCATGGAGACAGGGAATCCTATGGACGGATGAGGAAGGGGTGGGAAAATTGGGTGTTGAAGGTTGGAGTGAAAGAGGTGGATGACAGGGACAAGTTAAAGGTTGAGGAGATGGAAGAGAGAAGGAAAGGAATCGGAGACATTGGGACGTGTCGTGGAGGGACTACTGAGGCGTGGATCAGGGGGGGCCTGAAGGGGGGTGGTTGTTATAGGAGAGTGGCAGGAGGAGGGGGAGATGGCAGAGAAGCAGTTGAGGGGGAAAAGGTGACTGGCGGTGATGAGGGTTGAGCGTGATTGGAAGAAAGCTTTTGACGTTGTGCAGAATCAGAGGATTTCAACCTGCGCCGAATACCTCTATCAAGAGCTGTGGACTTTGCTTATGGACCGAAAGGAACCTGTCTTTCAGAGAGTTTTGGCTGGTGGAGATTTTTGCCTGTTAAATCAGATTTTGCGTGAAGATTTGACCATGAAGGGGAATCACAAAAAAAAACGGAATCCTTGGCTGACTGTCTTATACCTCTTATATTTCACGAATATTAGGATGTGGGAGCGATTCATGCATGAAAACCTATTAAGAATTAGGAGTAATGCAATTGCTGAAGTGATATTTTCAGTTTAACCTGGAGCTTTCATGCATTCTTAGCGTATTTATCTACTTGAAGAAATAGTATGTGTTCTCCTAAAACTGTTGACTACTATTAGAGGTGATCTAGCGATCAAGGTAGGTTGATCTGGAATTTGGAATACCTATATCGTACTAATCATTCACAGCTGAAGGCCTGTGTCTCCTAACATACTTTCATTTTTCAGATCGGCATGCGTCATATATACGTTCATTCCATTCACAAAGCTATTTCTCTTTCTTCCCCTACACTGCTTACCCAACATCGTCCCCTCTATCACGACCTTCTAGCATTCCTTCACACCTCATCCCCTCTTCCATTATTCTGCTTCCTCTGAATCTCCTGCAGCACCTTCTTTTCCTTTGCGACCATGCCCCGAGCACTTGCTCATTTCTCCTCCTTTCATTGCAATGCACCTTCTCCGATCTCCTACCATTAAGGTGGTTCCACCATAATATGACTTAAATATCATTTTATTCATTCTCTGTCTACTTGTAAAAACAACTTGTCCTCTATCTGTCATGTACAACAAAATAATACATTTCCACGCTATTTTATTCTATAATTGAACTTGAAATTACGTTGTGTTCAATGTGGGAATGAGAGAAACACGAGGAAAAATAGTATTTTTCCCAAAATATAAATGCTATTTTCGCGGAAAACTATTTGTATGAAGGAAATAATCCAGAGAAATTGAATAAAAATAAAATGTAGGCATCTTACCACCTTAAGTTTTTAGTTATTAGGGAATTACTGCCGTAATTGAAGTCAAAATGCGGTAATTCGTACGAAATGGCGCTGCAGTCGGCTCAAATGACAGGAAAAATGTGCTAATTTAAAATTCATTCGTGGAATAATCTGCATTTTTTATACCTTACTTTTCATTTTCTGTAGTTAACGCCTTGTATCAGCGAAAGCAGAATTTTTTTGACAAAATATAAAAAATGTGGAATTTAGTATTTGTTTTGACCACGTTTTGACTCACACAGTCGCGTCGGAACCTCCTTAAATGCCTTCAACCTTTTCTCATCGTCTTCCCTCAAGAGTCAACGAAACTTTTGATAACCTTTGTGAAAGTAATGATAGCAAAGGTGCATGCTGGCAACGAGTGTAGAACTGTGATACTTCGCTACATATGCATATTTAATTACAGGAAATAAGATCAATCTAAACATGATTAAATGAAGGGTTGTATCAGGGATTCTGTTGACCGTTAAGATGAAGAATTTTGTATATAAGATATGAAGCCATCTCTTTAATAAAACTATCTATTTCGGTGCCTAAACTTCCAGTGGCAAATATTAATAATTTTACTGAACCGTCAATGTAATGTACGCTAATATAAAATATAGAGGAATTTGTTCTTTAATTCGATGCCAAGGTTGTTGAACGAACTTTGCCAAATCTGCGTATTTGCGAATAGAGTGTTCGTATACTAACTTGAATGCCCTGTATTAAAATATTTTTAAGCCTTTGTGGGTTCCCACAGGCAGATTCGATACGGTTCTTTTGGCATTTTTCAAAGTTGACTATGAAACCGCCATGTGTGAATTTCCCTTGCCAACAATTTATTACGAGGTATAATGCTCTGGTAAATCCAGCGTTCAAATTGATGTCTGAGCTTGGATTCAATATTACGACTATTGTTTTACAGAGTATCGTTGTCCAATGGTCAAACCTTGTATTCGACTACTGACTGCTACTTCTTGACCCTTGTCTCATGTAGCAGTGAGGGGAGTGTGTGGGGCTCGACCTTTACCTTGAACGAATATTGTTCGCCGGGCGTGACATTACATTGTGCCACATATCCTGATGTTAGCATGAGAACCAGCTCGTACATTTAAATGCTTATTATATGTTTACGCTATGCGATGTGCTATTGACGACATGAACTTGTGTGAGTTAGTATTCATTTCCAGAAACTTAATTCAAGTGGCAGAGAGATGCTTTTAGCTGATGCAGTGCGTATCTTGGTGTGTTGAAGTGCTGCCTCCCTTGATGTGGTGTAATTCAAACATTCGCTTCTTAGGTGAAGAATCAGCTCTTCGAGGCCTTTATAATTTTCTTGAAAGGAGCTAGCTCTCCATTTAAAGGGATCGTGGAGAATCAACTTCGGATCACCGTCGAAGCTGGCTGAAATTCCCTTCCTGGCATACGAAACCAGAGAAATGAAGGTGAACAAAAGAAGGTGGAGCATGCTGTCCGGCGAACACTTCATTTCACAAGCCTTCGCTTTGATGTTTCGCAGTTCCTGTGTCCCGCGAAAGGCGTGTTTGGGAGGCGATTTGGAGGTCAAGTGAAGGAAGAAAGGGACTCTTCAAAAACTGAACTGCCGTCGTGCCTAGCGGCGAGGCAAAGGGCCTTCCTCCCTTTCCTATTACAACCCAGATGCCACTTCTTTCCCTCTTGTACGCACCCCGCCGAACGCTTTGACCTCAAGAGGGAAGGCGACCTCCCCGGCGGCACCGGGCCACTCTTTGAGAGAAGGAGGAGGAGGGAGAGAAAGGAGAGAGGGATGATCCGGATCGGCAGGGAGGAGGCCCTCTCTTTTTTCGTCTGAGCGGTCCTTTGCGGACGTCGATGAGTGGAGCAGAACGGGCGTTGCCCTGGAATCGGTCCAATAGCGGCTGAACTGAGCCGGTGTCCGGCGGCGCCTTTAGTGCACTCTCGTTAGGAAGATGTGCTTGCGAATTTCCAGAGTTGCACTCATCGTTTTGAACCAGGGAACTCTGTTTCTGCCCTGAGATCTCATGCTCCCTTTGCCTTTCATCGTAATCTGTCCTTCGTTCTCTTGCAAGCCGTTGTCTGTTTGCCGGACTCGGTGTCGGCATGGTACAGCTCTCGCGAAAGCTTATGGCGTTCGGATGTGCAGAAGAAGACGTCGTGGAGGGGTAAATTTTGGTGGAAGGGGTAGGGAAAATGGGCGTAGGGGAAAGAAAATACATGGCATTTGTTTCATGCATGATTGCATTAAAAAAATGGAATTTGTATGACGTTGAAAACACAAACGCCGCGCATCCGATCGCCATAAGCTTTCGCAAGAGCTATAACGTCCTAGCATTCTAACCAGGTCGCGGTTTCGAGTCCTTGGGGAGGATTTTTCACTTCTCAAGGCATAGTTGTGTGCGCTCCTATGATGCTAATTGTAAATACCTCGATATAAAGGCCGTATAAGAGCTGTTTTCGGTGGCTGTTGTTAAATAAAAAAGTCACATTTTTTTCCATCCTCTCTCTTATTTTCCCTCTTTGCGTTAAGTAGATCAGAACGTCTCCAATAACCAACTTCCAATCATAGGAATTCTACAATTTATGTGGTACAAATATCACTCGCTGTTCAGTGAATTTTACCCTCTTTGGATTATATCTCCAATTACCCTTCGTTTTTCTGCCGATGGCGCATATCATTTTTTTCTTCTCATATTTCAAGTGGTTTATCTCCAATTGGCACATCTATAACCACCTCATAAGTGATTAAATTATGTCATAACCAGCTCTCATTTATTTATTTTTCATTTCATACATAAATAATGTAATTATTTCATATTTGTTAGGTCGTCAGAGACGCAAAAACTGCTGACTCGTTGTATTCATTTGTTTTGTTACTATTTTGCTTTGTATTGATTCCCGTGTTCTGATGGAATTTGTGATTAATTTCTGTCGTTTTCTCTTGTTTTCTTAGTTAAAAAATAATTTTCCTTAATATATACGTTCTTTGTCCTACAATAAGCTTTTGAAATTCTTGATACTAGTCACGGAATAAGGTTTTCGGGATTGCGTTGATTTAAAACGTCTTCCCTATCGTTCTCTTTTATTCTTGATATTTACAAAAGCTCCCAATTTTTTTATTAAATTATCCCTTCTTTAGGAATTTATTTCATGAGCACCCGTTTATCGCTTGATTCATACAATTGGAATGATTTTTTTCAGTCATGTACAGAGCACTACGGAATATAGAGTGACTGTTAATTTAGTCTTATCATTACTCATTTTGTTTTCGTGCCTGAGTAAACCTCTTGGTGGTAACACTAAATACCTATGTTCATTATTGCTCTCATACTTTTTTCCTGAAATATTAAAAGCAAAATCATGAAAATGAAAGAATTTTACGTTCTTCTAGTAGTGGGTGTAGAGACATATACTCCGGCGATAACCAGAAGATTGCGGGAGTTGGATTCATCCTGAAGAAAGAATGAGGAAGAAGAGTAAATGCATATTAGCAGTACAACGAAAGGATAATGCTAATACGAATAGAAGGAGAACCGACAGACATAGTATTAGCGCAGGTGTACATGCCAACGTCCAACCATTCGGAAGAAGAAATCGAAGAAATGTACGAGCAACTAGAGGAGGCCCTGAGCATAGTCAAAGGGAAGGAAAACCTGATAGTATTTGGAGATTGGAATGCAGTGGTTGGAGAGGGAAAAGATGGAAACAGAGTTGGAGAGTTCGGGCTGGGGAAACGGAACGAGAGAGGAGAAAGACTTGTGGAATTCTGCAGTGAGAAGAACTTGGTGGTGGCAAACACCCTCTTCATGCAACACCGACGGAGAAGATACTAATGGAAGATGCCAGGAGACAGAGACAGATACCAGATTGACTACATTCAAGGTACTAGATCCAAGTGAAGCATTGAAAGATTTATCCCGGGGCGGATATCAACAGTGGATAAGCGGGTACTCCGCGCAGGTCACCACCCCTCCCCTGGCATGCGAGCTTCCGCTCAAGGCCGGATGTCAACAGTGACCACAATCTAGTGGTAATTGAAAGTTATAGATACAAGAAGATAAGAAGGAGGAAACGAGAACAAAAATGGAACCTAAAGCAACTGAAAAAGGAGGAAAGAAGGAGAACATTTGCTACTGCTATTGATAAAAAGGTGGAAATAGCAAAAGATGTTAGCCAACATATAGTAGAGAGATGGAATCGCCTCAAGAAGACCATCACAGAAGTAGTAGAGGTACAATTAGCAAGCATGCCGGTCGAAATAAAGAAAACACGGATGGCGGAGCACATCATAGCCCTCATTGAAGAAAGAAGAAAGTATTAGAATGCAAGAAATGAAACAGAAGAAGTACTGTATGAGAAGTTATGGAATCAAGCTATCAGAAAATCGAAAAAGACCAAAGAGAAATGAATTGAAAGCTGCTGCGAAAAATCAACGAAAGTATGATGAATGGGAACTCAGAAACGGCATACAACCTAATCAAGGGGCGGAGAATAGAAACCAAGATGCATAAATATCTGAGATTCGGATGAGAAACTGCCAATGGACGATAGATAAATCGGCAATAGATGAAACAGTACATATAAGAGCTATACCAAGGCCCTATCCCCCTAGAAGAAGCATTCACAGATGAACAGAACCAAATGGAGGAAGACAACCGTGGACCAGGGATACTAAGAAGCGAATTTGAGAGAGCAGTAAGAGACCTGAAGAATGGAAAGGCACCCGGAGAAAAATAAAATCAGCGGAGAAGTAATCAAAGCACTTGGTGAAAAAGCACGAGACGCACTATATGGAATAATCCACGATTACTAAGAATCCGGAAAGCTGCCAGAAGACTTCAAGAGGAGCTCAATGGTGACCATACTGAAGAGAGCAAGGGCTGAGAAATGCGAGGAGCACCGAACCCTGAGACTAGTGTCACACGCCTCCGAAATCCTTACTCGGATAGTAGGCAGAATAATTGAAGAAAACCGGTCAGAAAACCAATTTGGATTTAGGAAGAATAGGGGGCAAGGGAGGCAATACTATGCTTGAGACTACTGGTAGAGAAAAAAATCCACGTGAGCAAGCCATTCTATATAGCCTTCGTGGACTTGGAGAAGGCATTCGATAATGTCGAATGGAATATGATTTTCAATACAATGCAAAAACTTGGCTTGGACTACAATGACAGAAGAATCATCTACCAGCTCTACAAGGACCAGATGGCCACAATATGCACGCAAGATGGAAGAAATACGAAGGAAATCTTAACAATGGGGTCCAACGAGGATGTAACATGTCACCAAAACTCTTCAATATGTACATTGGAAGCACTAAAAGAAATAAAAGAACAAGGAATCAAAGTGAATGGAGAAGAAATCAACATGCTACGCTTCACTGATGATATCGCCATCGTAGCGAAAAACGAGGAAGACCTACAGAACTCACTGAACACAATAAAAAAAATGTTCCAGGAACACAACATGAAAGTAAATAAGAAGAAAACCAAGATACTTGTGTGAGGAAGAGAGAAAGTAGTGGCCGACGTCCGCATCAAGTAGAAAGATTGGAGCAAGTGGAATTATTCACCTACCTCGGGAGAACCATTACCTGGGATGGAAGAAGCACGACAGACATCAAGCGTCGAGTAGCCCAAGCTAAGACGGCATTCATGGCCAAAAGGCCGCTGCTCTCCTCGAAGAGCATAAGACTGGAGACAAGGAAACAATGCGTAAAAACATTCGTGTGGGCAGTGGCACTCTACGGATCAGAAGCATAGACCATTGGAAAAACTGACCAGTAAAGAATAGTAGCCTTCGAGACCTGGTGCTGGAGGAGGATGCTAAAGATCAAATGGATGGGTAGGGTGAGAAACGAGGTGTACAGAAGCACTGGAGAAGAAAGGGCACTGTGGAACACCATACACCAAAGAAGAACACGGTGGGATGGCCATGTAATGAGACACAAAAATTACATAGGAAGCATATTGGAGGTAAAAGTTGAAGGGAAAGTCCCCAGAGGAAGGCCAAGAGACAAGTACTTGGGGCAAGTCAATAGGGATATGGGGAAGAAGAACCATAGGGAAGTGAAGGAACTGGAATGGGATAGGGCGAAATGGAGGGCTGCAGTATAATAATCCTAGGATTGTAATACTATGATGAGTAGCTGGAAGGAAAACAAATTTGAATATTTGCAGGATTGTTTGAATGTTGCATCCAATCACGAGTTAAATATCACAGCATGTAAAAAGAACGTGCACTTTCTATGGGAGAGGGAAACGAAAAGTAAAACGCGATAACTCATTCACTTGAGTGAATTCCTGACCCCCGGTTAACGTCGCTAAACTAATGGGTGGAATTTATCCTCAGATTTTACATCAGTTTATTGCAAGTAAAAAAGGAAACATGAAGGGGCAGTGGCGTATATGTATATATAGAGCAAGGCTTCCCTCTTGTGGGGGACGGCTTTGCCCGGGACATTCCGGCTCTCCGTCGTCTCGCGGCCGAAAACCGTAAGCCGAGACCTTTCTCCGCATGTCCGGCACTTGGTCACAAATGCGAAGTGAGCAGTCGGTTTTGGGGGAGGAAAGGAAGGAGACTTTTGGACTCAAGTGCTTCGCTGGGGGGAAGGTGTGGATGAGTGCTGGGGAGACTACGTGCGCCGCAGTTACGGCCAGGGGACAACAGAGTCTGGTGGGAAGGTTAAAATCACCGGTCGGCCGGCCGTCTACCACCCACTCGCCAGCTTGAACGAGTGGAGAAGGAACCATCTCGGTGGAGACCTTCACCTTTATTCGCTCGACACGTCGTCATTCTATTACCTCTTCCCAAGGACGTAAAGCCTCCGCGGGGGTTGTGAGTCGGGTGGGGAGGCTCGGGGTTGGTGTAGGCAAGGGGAGGGGGAGGATATGGGTGGGGAAGAAGAACTGGGGGTGAGTCGGCGGATGTATTCCGGGAGACGAGATAAGAATGCGAAAGTCGAGAGGGCGTGAAGTGAAGGAGGGATCTCGGCTGTTAGGGGGAGGAGGGGCTGCGTGGCGCACCGTTGTTGCGGGTGATGTGTTGTGTGGTCTTGAGAAGGAGGGTTTGAGAGGGAGGCGTTTTCAGGGGTGGGAGTATGGGTGGGATGGCAAGGGCGTTAAAAAAAAGTACCCCAGAGTGAGAGGCGGAGAGGGAGGTATAAGGGAGCTTTGGCCCAGAGGCGTGCCTCGGAGGAGAAAGCGACATTTCCCGCGCTCTTCGCAAGTCGTTCTCTGGAAATTCTCCGGAAAGGTGCGATGATGTCGAAAGAATGAGAAAACCGCGACAAATAACTTGGTTGGAATCGCTATTCCCCTGCGTGACGTGGTGAAGTTAGAATGCTGGCGCGCGCAAGGCGGCGGGAGTGGATGGTTTTGCGTTTGTGTGTGTGTGTTTGAGAAATGAAAGGTGCGCTTAGGTGGGAAGGAGAGGGGGTGAAAGTGAACTGAACGACCAGGCGGGCTGGCGAGGAAATGGGATGAAGTTAGGAATTCCGAAAATACGATTTCCTCAACTTTATACACAAACTTGACCTCTAAGGTAGTTGGAGCGAAATATCACTTCACCTAAAATTTGATGAATTTGACTTTATTTTTAAGATAAAACTCTCATCTTTCCAATAATATAAAAATATCAACCCCTTGCGGAACTACTTTTCGGGCAATTTGCCTGAACAATATAAGCAGTTTTACCATGGGATAGATTACAGATGTGCGCTCCAGAGGGAGAATATTAAAAAAAATTAGGAATTTACAACACCTAGATTTCGTCAAAAACATGACAGTGTGTGGTTTGTATTTTTCTCACCTAGTTATAAAAAGTAATCAATTACTCAACGCAGTATTTTTTACAAAATCGCAAAGAAACCTATTGTGAAGGCGTTTTCACCCTACGGCGTGAAAAAATGAGACTTATGTAGTTATATTTGTATAATAAATGAGAGTTTTTGTCCTATATAACTATGTTTTTTCGCCATTAATATCACGATATTTACTTCATACTTCTTACAGACGCTGTAATGAAAAAATTAAATTAAAATATGGTATCCAATATGACTAGGGAGATAGCTCGCTCAAGCTCCCTTAAGGTGGTTTGAGCGAGAGATAGTTCCCTAGTCATAATGGAGACCATATTTTAATTTAATTTTTTCATTACAGCGTCTGTAATAAGTACGAAATAAATATTGTAATATTAATGGCGCAAAAATATAGTTATATATGGCCAGAATTCTCAGTAATTAAATAAATAAACCTACAGAAGTCTCTAACTTGACTCATTTTTTCCCGCCGTACGGCTGAAAACCCTTCAAAACAGCAGGTTAAAGATATAGTTATATATGACCAGAATTCTCAGTAATTAAATAAATAAACCTACATAAGTCTCTAACTTGACTCATTTTTTCCCGCCGTACGGCTGAAAACCCTTCAAAACAGCAGGTTTTTTGCGATTCTGTCAAAATTACTGCGGTGAGTCATAAATTATATTTTATAAATAGTTGACAAAACATGCAATCTACCCACAGTTAGTTTTTTGACGTATTCTAGATGCTATAAGTTCCTAATTTTTCCAATATTCTCCCTCTGGAGCGCACAGCCGTAATATATCCCATGTAAAACAGCTTATATTTGTAGGCAAATAGCTCGAATAGTAGTTCGGCAAGGGGTTTATATTTTGATATCATTGGAAAGATGAGTTTTTTCTTTACAATGAGGCCAAATTCATCAAATTCTAGGTGAAGTGATTTTTCGTTCAAGCTCCCTTAAAAGGTGCAATGCAAAGGTGCGGAAAAGTCCCAATATCAGACTGAATTTGTGTATGTTACTAGGAAACAATAAATTTAAGAATTAAGAGTGGCTAGATTTGAGGCCATATTTATCATTTGAAGACATTGTGGTTAAATCTATTAAATAAGTTTCAGCAAAGGATAAATTGCAATTGTAAGTAAACAGCTAAATATAATAAATTATGAAATACTATAGAATTTGTAAAACTAGTGGAAGCTTTAAATAACTTATTATGCTTCCAGCCCTTCCAAATTTTTCCGGTGTAGTTTTTCTTACGCGGAGAATTTGACCATCCTCATGCCATCAGAATTGAGAATATTCTGTAATGCATAGGTACTCAAATGTACAAATCTCACTTGAATAGGAAAAAAACCAAGATAATTTTGGAATTATTTGTTTCCTGAATAAAAATCACGAAGATAACGTGTCTCTGGAAACATTTAAGATAAATTATGAAAAACATAGGTAATGCGTAGACGGGTCGACCCTTGTGAAAAACCTTTCATGTTAGTTGCACAGACACTTGAGGGAATGTTGTACCTGCAAGGCCACTCCCCGTTCAAATTGATCGTCATTCAATACTCCAAAACGTGCTCAGCTTAACATGAGGAAAGAGGGAGATGAATAAATAAACCATCTGTCAAACAAAGGCAACACGTGGCACAGCCGCTATCTTTTGGAATAATTAATAAAAGTGCAAATTATCTCTGTTTAATGAATGTGCATGTTATGGGTAGAGACAGTTTTAACGTACGAGAGGGGTTTCACCGAAATAAATACCAATGCGTTCAATGGAAAATTCATCAATAAAGAGCGATGAATCATGAAGCGTTCAATTAATTATGAATCCTGTGGTTACTTTGGAGTATTGAATGATAAAGCTGCTGATGATAATGCATTTAAAAATAAATTAATAAGGGAGGAAATGCGTACCTCTATGTGACCCTGAAATGAGATGTCCGGTCATGTCTTTAAATGTAGGTTTACTTTCTCATTCAGATAAGATATTAGCAATGGGTCTGAGCAACGACAAGTCATAGACACAACTTCGGAATGATCTCGGATGCTGAGGTTGGGAAGACTAGAAGAAATTAACTTAGTTCGTCATTCAAAATTATTTTGCCAAATTTAAAGATTGATGAATTTAAACTTAAGGTGAAAGCTTTTAAACGCTACGCCAGAAATTGCTAAAATAAAATATGTTCATCGATAATTAACAATGACATATATTACCCTATTTTACCTCTTCAAAGGCCATAACAGCACAAATAGGTCCAGTTTTTGTTATGTTTCTTAACGTTAACCGATATATATCTATCGTTGATTTTTCGTTAACTTAATATTAAGTGAGAATTTCTTTTTCGTAACTTACATCAGCCTGTCAGTTATTTGACGCGAGCGTTATTAATGAGTGAAGATATTAACTTATGTTTTCATATCGAGGAAATTCTTAACTAGAGATGATGAAACCAAGCTTAATATTAATTTAGGCTAAACTAGTTGGAGATGATGATTATTAATCCTTACTCTATCATTTTTTAGATTAAACCAACGCTAAAAAATACAATTTAGTTGTATTTTAGTTCATTCTAGCCTTATGTTAAGAATTTAATGTCTAAAATTGCCAATAAAGTCAAAGGTCAACTGGTATGTGAATTATTAAGTTAATAAAAAACGAAATCATTAATAAATGTTTTCATAATTTTTGGGTTAACTGCCAAACAGTTTACTAATATGAAAAGATCATACATACTTATATGTCTCTTTCTCGTCAGACACTGTCTTTTGCTATGTAGGTGTAACATGATTTTCGCAAAAACCACACAAGTTTTCCCACCACATTCGAGAACGGAGTTCTACCCCACCGTCAGATACGGAACGCATATTGCTCATATGGTCCTCATTGACGTCTTTCGTGGGCTGGTTTCAACCCTAGAGCCACGGGACAGCATTCGCAAAAGAACACTTGCTGATAACTGGCAAAAATGAGATATGATCTCATTTTTGCCAGTTATTTTTGCCAGCAAACCTTGGTGATCCAATATATAAATAAATATTTTTTCTTCGGGAGAAGATTGGTCTCGGAGAATAACAGATCGATATTCCCTCGTCATCAACACTTCGCAGACTTAGATTTACTTCTTCAGGGCTACAGTAAGTTAACAGAATTTAAAAAATATTGAAAATTCACATTTTATACCTATTATTTATTGTTAAAATCTTATAAAGAAATTATTTACCTTTGAGTATTTCTTGAAAGTGTTTGTTGTTAATTTTTTAATTAAGTCTTATAACTAATATGCTGTTGCTATTTTGGTTACTATGATAAGTTAATTTATCAAAGTTAGTGTGGTTTACTTTTTGGTTAGTTCATGTATTATTATTGCTGTTGTTATCTTGGTTACCATGATAAATGAGCGAGTCAATTATTTCAGTACATAGCTACGAAAATTACAGAAATATTGTAAAAACTGCATTTTTGAGTTCCCGCCGCACATTTTATCATTCTTCAACATCATAGCCACGCGAGGGATTCTCGAGGAATTCACGCTTTACAGTCCACACGCCGCAAAAGTCTTCGCACCTACTTACAGCGGTATTAAAAATAAATAGTTTCTGTAACTGCTGAAAACATTAACTCATTCACTTATCATCACAACCAAAATTGCAATATCAATGCCTACCCTACCAATAAAATTATAAGAACTAACAAATAGCTAACCAGTCTCTTAAAAATACTCTTAGTTTTCTGTATAATATTTGGTTAATTAATTGCATCAATTGTAAACTAAAATTATTTATGATTGTTCTGAATTAATGGTAGAGAAGATTAAGAAAATGTACTTTTGCAAAACGTTAATGATGAGGTAAACGATCTATTATTTCTCAAGACACATCTTCTACCGAATAAAATTTATCTATTGATAAAAAAAAGTCGAGAAAGGATAACATTTTAATACTATTTTTAATGTAGCTGTTCTGATCTTGTTGACTCCGGATTAAAATTAGAGCCGTATTTTTTTCAGCATTCCTGGAAATAAGACGAGCATTTGTTGCATATATCTCGTTTTCTAGCCATGGTAGATGAGTTTTAGCCGCATATCAAGATATTTTACGAGAATGTACATTTCATTCATGTAGTTTCAACGTATCACTTGTATTTGTTGACCGTATCGAGTATTTGATTATATTTATGTTTTTTTATATAAGAAACAAATTTCTGACGGTTCAGATGCATTGCTGATGAGTTGGAAATGATTAAAAGCGACTCCGGATGCTTCGATAAATGGAATGAATAAATGTATTTTAGCGGCCATTTTTCAGAAAGCTATTATTTTATGATGATATTAGTTACTTAAAAGGTTGGTGCAAACTCTAATATGGAGCGTGGCGCTCTATGGGTCGGGAACTTGATTATTGCGAAGGGAGAATGTACATAGACTTGAGGCTATTGAGATGTGGGTTTGGAGAAGGATGGAGAGGGAGAGCTGGGTGGCGAGGAAGACGAACGAGGAGGTACTGGATATGGTCGGAGAGGAGAGGAAGCCTGTGGCAGAGGTTCGGAGAAGGTAGAAGAGATTGATCTAGGAGGTATTGAGAGGGGAGGGCATGTTGAAGAGAGTAATAGAGGGGAGAACAATGGGAAAGCGTGGAAGAGGAAGGAAGAGAATAGGAATTCTGGACGAAATAAGAGGAGTTCTAAGATATGAGGAATTTAAGAGTGATCTAATGGCGGGACATCCGTAGGAGGGAAAACGAGATGTCTATTAATTCGAGATGCGGGATGAGGATTGTTCCAGAACCTACCAATCAGCTCGTAGGTAGCTGTCTATCTTATCTAGGTTTGTCGAGAGGTAGTGTAGCTCTTAGTAGTAGTAGTACTCCTTGATACTTGAATCCTTATCTGTTACCTAGTACAAGCAGCACGCCGTGCATGTTTTCTACGTAAGTCTTGAGTCTCTTTCCATTTGTATAGTTGCAAAATACATAAATATTAATGGTCCCTCTCCATTGTGATAATATCTGTAGTGTAATGCATACTTGTGAGGCTTCGTCTCGTGACAAGCACTAGCGATCTATGCTAATTCATAATTGGTCATAGTTACACTAACTTTAGGGTATAGTGTTATGCATGTTGGTGAATACTCACCCCCTGCCGCACACCCCTTGGGTGGCTTGCAGGGTATTTTGTAGATGTAGAGTTCTTAAATGAATGAATTAGTTACTCACTCTTTGCTTTGCTAGAAAAATTGCTTTGTCTGCTGAACTGTTGGCATGAAAAAGACAATGCATCCCCTATATTTCAGGATTAGTTGTACTGTGCGCGTGAGAGTAGCGCTTGGGGGGTTTGGGAGGCCGTCGAAAATCCATCCGGCAGCTCGAGGGATTGGAAGCTGTGTCCAATAGGTCCGCGCACAGATCCGTACCCCCTCCCCCTCTCGCTCCCTGTCCTCCCCCCCCCCTAACCCCACCCACCTCTGGTCCCCGTGGACTCGTCGCTAATTGTCCACCGCCCCCAAGCACCCCAACCGCCCACTCACCTCACACCCCCCCCCACCCCCCCTTCCCCAGTTCCCAAACAAATTCGGTCGCGCGGAGTGTCGTTGGAGGGGGGGGGGGAGCAGAAACATACGACGCGCGTTAATATTTTACGGCGCGACTGAATTTGTCCGGGCTGAAACGACCCCTCGTGGCCTACGCCCAACAAATTCGACCTTTCCCCACGCCGCGCGGCCATTCTCGAGAGCACCGTGCGTTTTGTAGCCGCTCCTGGGGCGTCGCTGTCCCCTGAACCGCCGCGCCGATGGTGGCGGGACTGACAGTGCACGTTCAATTAATTTCAACTCGCCTCGGGGGAGACGAGGGTAAAGATAATCTCCTCTCTGCAGGGATTGAATGTGGAGAAGTGAAGGTGGGATGTAGGTAGTGAGAAAAAATACGAGGCGTGTTTTCTAAGTAAGTACCGTTTTGAAATTAAAATAATACTAATATACTTTCCTTAACTATTTTATTTTTACGTGAAAACCTATGCCTTAATCTACTTTTTTACATAATTTACACTAATAAAAAGGCACTACTCGTATCGTAGAACCAGATTTTGAATCCCATCCTCATATAGAAGGCTGCCGCCTGATTTGACAACCACTGCAACACGGTCGTTTTGGTTTCATCATCGTTGTGGTTGCGCTGACCGCCCAGATACATCTTCAAATGCAAATACAGTTGGGAGTCAGAAGGCACTAGATCTGGACTGTACAGAGGGTGATCAAGTTGTTCTCACCCAAATGATCCGATGAGATCTTGAGTTTGATGGACGGGCACTGTCGTGGAGCAATCAACATTTTCGGTACCCAGCGTGAGCACAACTTTCGATAATTTAAACGTTTTTGCGGCCATCTCTAAATGCTCTAACGCATTTCCGCACCATTTCATCACTCAAATTGTTTTATCCATAAACGTCACTGATCTGATGATGAATTTAAGACACTTTCACGCCTTTAGCTCTATGAAAACGAATCACAGCGCGTAAATTGCAGTCGGTGGGATTCTCAATCGGCGGATACATTTTAAATACTTGCAAACAAACGTAAACACGGCCGAATGTTTCCGTAACATCGTCTGTGGCTTCCTAACATATGTAGGTACACAAAATGCATATGCCAAATGCCAACCGTAGCACTGCATTGGCCGAATATCAAAACGGTACTTACTTTTTAAAAAACATGCCTCGTATAATCGTGTTCACTCCCGGCTAGATGTTAGATTTAAAAAGGTACGTTAGGAAGTTAAGATATCTTAATGTATTTCAGATCATTCCCATTTTCTTTTACAGGATGGACGGGGTTGGTGCACAAGTTGCGATTCTGTTTGTCAAATGATTGGTCGCTGTTTTTCAAAACAGTGAAGTTAGCTGCGTAACAGCTCTCGCAAATGACGAACGGATGCATAGAACGTAAAGACGCGGATGTAGAAGAAAGAATACAATCGTGTTAGCTCCCGATTAAACGTTAGATTTACCGTTTAAAAAGGTACGTCAGAAAGCCATAAAGCTATATTAAGATACCTATCTTAATATATTTCAGACTGTTACGTAAGCGTAATTTATTTTTCACAAAATATATTTTGATACACCGAACAGGGTGAGAACACACTGCCAGCTCCGTAGACACCGTAGACTCCACGGGAATCTGCCAAATCTAAGCATAGAACACTAAGACACGGATGTAGGCGAAAAAATACCATCGTGTTCGCTCCCGACTCGACGTTAGCTTATCCGTTAAAAAAGGGAAGCCAGGAAGTTAAGAGAAGTACGCCATATTCCACGTGCTTCAACCAGGGTATAGCTTGCGAAATACCACGTCTTTGATTTATTTGGAAAGAGTCAATGGCCTTCTGTGCTCATAATTTACGCTGGAATTTAACATAATTGGAATAATTTGTGAAGTGAAGTATTTTCGCTCTTGGCACAGATCAGGGTCAAATTTCAGGGTCATAGAAGTGGATTGAACACAGATTGGAGTGTCTCCAAATCGGCGTTGTACAATTATGAGAATACTGTAGAGAAAAAACCATTGTAATCTTCCTATCTATTACAACCCTTGGATAGTTAGCAATATCCCGAGTTTTTTCCCGTAATGTTTTGCTTTTGGGTTTGCCAAGGCGACCTTGGGACTTAAACCGTGTTGCAGGCAAAACCATCACCTCGATGGATGGATTAATGTTTTTTTATTTATACTATTTCCATCCTATTCCATTTACTATCTTCTTTAAGACTTTTTTACTTTTTAAAACTTATGTGAGTGGAGGAGGTTCATAAATATCTTCCTGAAAACCCTGGGTCAAATTAAATGTCGAATGACCCTGGGCCAACTGGCAAGTCCAATGAATGTATAGTATCATTATGAAACGACAATAGCTTCTTAAATTATTTATAGAGCTTCTTATGGTGCTAACGAGATTTTCTTTTTGTTAATAAAGATTCTCTTCTATAGTTCTACGGTAATAACGCAAAACATGGTGTGACGATATTTGATGGTGACGCCTGGGTAACGGAAACGTTATTGCCCTTTCAGTCCCCGACCATATCCGCCTAACTCAACTCCACCTTTTATGACCTTGACATCCCCGCAACCCTGGTGTCCAACATATATGAGCTGGCCTTTCTCTGCGTCATAGCGAATAGTTATATGTTTTTTATGATGGTAGCTGATAACCTCTGCCACACTTCCTCTCTATTCCCTGGATACCATTTGTTACCATGTCACACCCTTGAGGTGGATTGAAGGCATTAAGCAGATCCAAATATCCTGTAAGGATCCTTCACACTTCCTCAGGCTATACCCAATTAGAGCTTCACCCAAGTGACGTATAAGGAGAGAACACATTTCGTAATATCAGTTATTTTTCGATAGGATCTCTTTTAATTTCATTCCACCTTATGTGTGCTTTGCCAAGTACTTGACTCTGCCGTTATAATTATTTCTTTTTAGAATTCCGATGGTTCTGTGATAAAATCGCTCCATGAATCACCTTTAGAATTTTGAAAAATAAAAATTAGGAGCACTACTTTAATTTGCTTTCGAACCACCATTTGGGAATTTGATTACCAGGTTGTTGCAGATTACCAGGCGCAACAGCAGGTTGTTTCCAATTTGAAAGTGACGCCACTTACTTCGGTAAGTTTTAATGCGTATGTTCATTTTAAAATGGAATACATTAACGGTTGTATTTGTTTTTATCCGGAAGTACATGGATTACCCATTATTTCACGATTTTTCTGTGCTGGAATACCGGAGGTCCTTTCATTATGTGGAGTGTTTTCAGTAAAAATGAATAGAAACAAAAAGACGTTCTTCTTCACTCTTTTGAATAATATTTTATGAAGGTTCGTTCGTAGCATAAGGTTCTTTATTTAGTCCATTTTCTCAGGCGTAACTTTATGGAATTTGCTTAGCATATTGAATGAGGAGCAGTAACTTTGTAATTTCACATGTATTTATTGGAAACGACCTAGGTTTCAACGTAAATATCACAGAACTTTATGAAATGAGAAGCAGTAACTTTGTAATTCCACATGTGTTCATTGGAAACGACCGTATTAACATATTACGTATTTTACGGAACGTATTAAATACATCTGCTTCTCATTCAGTATTCTTTATTTAGCATTTTACTTTCGACTCAAAAAACCCGTCCGTCAATATTATTTCAACTAGTAAAGCTGTTGAACGGTTTTTCTTCCATGTATTTGTGGATAAAACCTCTGTTTCTCATCTTCAGGATTACTCAATATTTTAATGTAAATCATGTGACTGATTAAGACTCTGGCATTGCAAAATTGCACCTGCATTCGTAGTTATTTTAGGAAGAAGAATTATTGCAGTTGAGCCTTCATCTCTTAAGTTTTCATTCTACGCTTCCTGAGATCGCGTATTCTCCTTTTCTAATTCGTCTTCGCGTTCACTGCATCCGCGACCCAGAAAATTCTGTTGACAGTTCATTTGTCACGCTTAGACACACGCTTAAACGGTTTTTTTCGTTCCTCACCTCCCATTCGTTCACTAGCGGGGCCACAGTTTTAAGGATGTTGATGACTAAAGCGCTGGAGATGAGGATTTTCGCGCCCCCCTACCACTTGCAGCAGCCTCACTTTTGGGAACGGGGGTGAGTAGTACTTGCGCTTCTAATCGTTGCCCCCGGGGGCGAGGAGAAGACACGGGGCTGAGACCTCCTTACTTCGCGCCCCAGGTCGAGGTCTTGACACTCGAAACGTCCTCCGCTCGCCCTATCTAATAGGGTCCAGAGCTTTATCCTTTCCTCGATAGAGGATAGTTCCACCTCTTGTGTACCAACTCCCACCCCCCTGCCTCCCTCAACCCCCCCTTCTCTCTTCAATTCATCTTCATTGCGCACCGCAGGCTCTAATCCCCATTCCCCCGAGCCCTTCCTTTATCTCGTATACATACGTGGTTTTCCTTTGCGCCATTATCTCCGGAGGTTTACTCGAAAAGCACTTATCACCAGTGTGATCTCTTCTTCCGCGAAATTGAATCTTTGGCTCGTGCCCTCCTCTACCCCAGATCACTCCGTTCCATATTTGTTTCCGTCGCTAGACTAACGGATAGTCTCTCGAAAACCATTTTAAAGTTTTGCAACGCATTACCCAATGCTCCAGCACTGCTCTAGGTTTCCTCGTCATTAAATTTACATTCCACAAGTGTTAGTGCGTTTTATTACCCTCGTTTACAATTGAAAGCGATGCATGCGGGATGTAATAATTTAGGCCCCTAATACCGTCCCAGCGACGATATTAGTACCCACGTTATGGGACGGTATTAGTAAAAAAGCATATTTTACAAATGGCCGCCGTCATCGTTAAGGGGACAGCAAGAATTAAATTACGCTTACTCAAAATGAAAATAGACACTATAAATTGTAGTACAATTGTAGTACACTGTAGATTGTAATACAGCTGTGAAGAGATCGGAAAAAATACCTACTATTACATTCCAAGTACAGCTCCAAACGCAGGTCGAAAGATATCTTCAACTTTCCTTTGCACCTTACCGTATTACCATTGCAACAACACTAGCCTAGAATGGCGTCACAAGTGACAGCTTCTGACTGTCGCCCAACAGATGGCCCCACCTACTTACGAGATACTCCGGGGGACGATATTAGGGATATGGACGATAATTGGGCCTCTTTGATTTTCCTATTGTCCCTCCATGCCCTTCCTGTAGATTTTCTCATTGAAATCGGGCGTATTCATTTACTCGATGTGGGATGAAGAAAGTAAGACAGTACCTAAAAAGTACCGGTATTCAACCGATTGGAAATTTTAAAGCAATACTTCTACCATTCCCGTAATACCGATGAAACAATACCGGTATACCAGTTTATATTTCACTTTTTATTTGTATTAATTATATGCAGATGAACGTAAACCTGACCTCATTATTCCAATACTTCCGCAAACTGGTACGCGATATTTTTATTTTCGTAGATCGTTACGCAAATAATATCACAAATTATTTTTTATGAGAATTTAGTGTTGATTTATTGGTGTATAGCCGGGAGTAACTTTCCCTCGCACGTATATAACCGCTTGTTTGAATTCGAGGATAATCATTGAATAGATAATATAATAAGAAATTCAAGGACATTATCTACAAGATTATATATATATATATATATATATATATATATATATATATATATATATATATATATATATATATATATATATATATACATATATATATATATATAAAGAGAAAGGAAATAAATATAAAAATATAAGCTAGCAACAAG
Source organism: Pyrrhosoma nymphula (assembly GCA_963573305.1). Lineage (NCBI taxonomy): Eukaryota > Metazoa > Arthropoda > Insecta > Odonata > Coenagrionidae > Pyrrhosoma > Pyrrhosoma nymphula. The sequence continues at coordinate 17,605,344 of OY754330.1, read as the reverse complement.
GCGTTGAGGTTTTCAGAAGGATAGGAAAGTAAATCAGTGGACACTCACTGGCAGATGATCCATGACGACACCGGTGTCCACTGCTTAGGGTAGCTTTCGGGCTAAGGACCCTTCTTCAGTTGAAGGAGATTCACTACTTTCTTTCCTACTGCCATCTTCTGAATTGTATAGTGCTAAAGAGTGTTATAGAGTATTAATCCTTTTTTGTTTCTTTTACATTAAAATATATATTTTTAATTTGGCCAGCATAAAAGGCCAATTTGTGCAGACTTTAAAGGAATGAGTAAATAAATTACTCAATTTAAAATTTTAAAAAATAAGCAAGGAATCTGTTGAAACATCTCTTTCGTTCCGTCTTATCGATGTAATCGATTAATTAAACCGATTAAATCGATTAATCGATTAAATCAGGAATCGATTTAAGAACGAAAAGGAAATGACATATACCTACACTGTACCTCAAGAAGTGCAGGTAAAACTCTTCTCAATCATATGATCTGTCCATTTCCTCGGTCCATTCTGCTGTGACACAAACCTTTCTAGTCCCTCGAAAGAGCCGCCCAGGTGTCTCAGGCACCTCAACAGAGCGTCATGCGCTTGGCTTATTCGAAAGCGTGCTTAAACTCCTCCTTTTCGAGCTCCGTCAGGTGAGAGGAGGCTCGCCCTCAGGTGGCGCTTCTCTGAATGGAATGAATTGTGTAACAAGCACACCCCGTTTTGTACGTGTTGTACGACCACCATCGATAATTTATACACGCTTAGAACAATCACTCATTTGTTGTTCCAGTTAAGCAGACCGGATTTTGCCTCGAGGGAACTGAACGTACGCATTTGTCGGTGCGCCCCAGAGGACTCTGGTTTCCCTCAAACTCTGCTATCAATTGAGGCGTGTGTGTTTATATTAATTAGAGATTTCTAAAAAACCTCATTCTCCTTTAAAATCAGCGACATTTAACTCAAATTAAGTACCACTTTAGAGGAAATAGGGCCGAAAGCTATGATTTTCTCCCTTGTTGTTCCCACAAAAGCCTTAATAAATTAAAAAAAAAGTTTTATTCACTTCCACCTGAGATAATTGCGTCGCGTTCATGAACGTGGAGACGAGTTTATAAATTTTGAAACATTTGATCGGCTCTCACACAAAATACCCTGCAATAAATGAAGATTCATCAATTTTTTCCGAAATACTCGGTTGATATTTTTTTTAAATCGAAAGAGCAAAGCAGTTCCTCTGAGGAAATCCAATTAATGAAGTATTTCAATATAAAGGACGGATTTTCTTCCCTTGAAAAAAATCTATCATACTCCTGTCGTCGTTTGAGTAGTAAGAAAGGTGGAATTATGCTTCATCGAGGAAATAGTTTTACTCAAGGGAAGTAATCTTGATGCATTTCAGATTTTTTTTTAATTTTGTGTGTGACGGGCCTGTCTTTGAGGGAAAAAGAATACGTCGTTTTTGTTTACAACTATATCTTTGTCTATCATGAGAAACGTATCCACATTTGAGATGTGAGGCAAATAGCATTACTTAATTGATACAAGTTAAAATTTGTTTCAAATGTTCGTAATAGTTTTGTGGGGAAGTTATTTACTGTAACTGATATGGAGGAATCTGGCGAGATGTTGTCCTGATCCTGATGATGATGCAGTGCATCGAAACCCGGGTCGATTAAAACTTTATATGTGGAAAATTGTAATATCTTAGTTCTTATTATTATAACTGATGGTCGGAGGATAAAAAATTAATTCATAGTAGTTTTAATGTCAAATTAATCGATTGCGGCGATACTTCGTGGAAATTGAAGATAGAATTCATTGTTACAAGAACACAGTCCAAAATTCCACTCATTATTTTTTATGATGTCAATAGGTTTCGACGACTAAAGCGTCAACGAATGTAATGTTCGTCAGCTGTAACATTGAATTCGAGGTATAATGTGGTTACCCGTTGCGCTCTATACCATATCAAATCATGTCTTGAAGCTAGTTGTTTTGGTACCAGATTAGCTGTTAAATTTATCAATTCAATGACAGAAAACAATAAACCAAATATGCAAACCACAACTCCTACTCCATATCGTTCCTTACGCGGGCACGATAAACCATACAATTTGTACCCTCTTGTAAAACCTTAAAAATTAGAAAGATATGGATAGCCTCTGTGCCATAAATGCCGTACTACAGCGAAAAAAAATGAAACAATTTCTCCTGAAACGGCCGCCGTGAACAGGCTGATTGTTAGTGAGAGGGAAATTGTGAGAGTAGGGGAGAAAGGGAAACCTGGAGAAAGGGTGGCAGAAGGGATAGCAGGAGTAACTGACACGTTTAAACGCCATATTTTGTCCTTTTCGATGGAAAAATCCTTTTTCTGATTATTTTTTTCAATTCACTCCCGTCGTGCGTTCAGGTAAATATAACCGATGGGAAAATGTCCGCGTGACTCGAATTAATTTCATCGAATTTTCCGCTCACCTCTACACCCGGTGGGCTTGTATGTCGAGGGGTAAATCCAGTAGTGGTGAGCCAATGTATTCCTTCCTTTAAATGATTAGCAACTTTCAGCCTCTGTGATTGTGTACCGACTATTTGTTGAGGCACAAATCTGGGAAGGTTTGAGAGCAAAGTAAAAGAATGAATATCTATGTGAGCTATTCAAGCACAAGAATTATATTGAATGCAAACAAACCTATTACCTACTCATTCATGCGCAGTTTTGTTTTTATAATAGACCTTTTGGATCTCAAAATATCCCACGCGTCTATGCGCTGCCATAAGTTTTCACGATGACCTCTTACAGTCATTATCCTTCAGGCTTAAAAAATTCCAAAATGTATTATCTATGAAAGTTAATTATGTACTTATGTACTTACTGTTACTTATGTATTTACTAAGAATATTACTTCTGTTGCAACACATTAATATATTTTTGTTAAGTAAATACGAGTCTGTAACCCCAAAACGGAGCTTCTCCATAGGGGAAGGTACCTATATTCACAATGTTAAGGGTCAATGCTAATGTAAAATGTATAAGATGTTGTGGAATAAAATTTATTATTATTATTAAAAGTAGAAATAGGTTAGTAAAGTTGTCGGCCAACTGATGACCGACTACAAAGCCTCAAATTTCGAGTCCTTGATCTTTTGTATCAATTGTGGGTCTCATGGTGAATTAATACTCTTTTCTTCATTATACTAGTCTAATCTAAGCTGATTTTATGCACCAACCTATAAATACTCTCAAAAGATGACCGTTAAAATGCAGGTATTATGGCCTCGATGAAGTTCAATCATTTTATAGCGTGCTGAGTATTTTCCCAAATCCCAAAATCCGTAGCTTCGGATATAGGAGGTAAATCCATAGCTTCGGTTCATTCATATCTCGCATCTCATCCCTCACTAGTTCATAAGGATCATCCTTTTTTTGTGTCATCTACCATTTAATTTTTTCTTTCTTATGTTATGTCAAATTGTGTGTCTCCAAGATATTGGAATAGATGTCAAATTGAAACCGTGAGAGTGTGTGTCGGAGGTTATTTGGGTGCTACCGGTGGAGCCGAGAGGCAAGCAGTCCCCTGAACCCCACGACCCTTTTTTTTCCACCCAACCAACTCAACCCTGTTTCGGAAAACCTATCATTTTCTAAATTTTGGGCAACCGTATTTTCCAATTCACTTTGGGACGATCGGCTTCCGGTCGTAAGGGCAGTACCTCCAGTTTTCGCAGGAGACGGCTTGCCCACGAATGTGGACGTTTGTCCGGGCTCTTAAATCACGGTTCGCGGGCGAGGGTCGGGTCCGTCACATCAACCTGCTCGCTCAGCTATAAAATACAACCATTTTTAACATCATTAAGCTCCCCTCTGCAAGAATATGATTTTTTGGGAGGCAAAAGATTTAATTTGGGTCGTCCATCGCTCCGATGGACAAATACAGATATCAAATAGAAATTTCTACTAGCGAGCGCAGTAGAAACGCTGCGGTAAATAAAACGAGTGCTCTTTAACTGAATGTACTATTCAATTTCAGGGTGGAAAGATAAAACGCTCCACGGGTTGAGTGAGTGGAATCCAATTGTATACTCTCTGCCCGGATTCGAGGATGCATTGCATGCACTTTGTTTATTGCGATGTTAACTCTACGTCCATCGCCTTGCTGTGTGCAGCTCTGAGTGAATTCCAGAAAACCAGGGAGGGTGGTGATACGAGGGGATATCGGACACGCGTGCGGAGAGGGAGAAAATGAAGTCAACGTTTATTTGAAAACCACTGACCATGAATATACATATGGATCTAAATCCTCGGAATCACTATACGGGCAAAGGAGTTGCCTAGCTTTCCGCAAAAGATAGGTCGCGCTGCAGTCGGCATGGTTCCGCTTCTGTGTCAGAAATGGCCGGTTTAATTGGGAGGCCAATTCCGGTACCTTTATTTCCAGTACCTCCATTTGAATCACGGCCTTTCCTTTGGCATGGTTCACTTGTGTGTGTCAAAAATGGCCGGTGTTAAAAGGGAGGCCAATTCAGGTACTTTTATTTCCAGTATTTCCATTTGAATCACGGCCTTTCCTTAAAAGAGCCACCTTCTCTCAAGTGGTGGCGCTACAATCTGCTTGGACCTGATTTTTCGGTGCATGCGGAATGTTTGGCAACACCCACTGGGGGCAAGTTTAGGATCCATATGTATATTCATGCCACTGACCTTCAACTCTCCTCCAGCCTTGGCCACCGAGCGGAAAAGTAATGCACTGCAACTCGTCTCTTCCCTGTATCTTGATTAATCGCCGAATTTTCTCTATTTTTAATTCCTCCGTGAAAAGCCCGTCATAGATACTAGACGAATGGGGGGGTTTGGATGAAGTAGGAAACCGGTGAGCCAATTAGAATGAGCACCAATGGGGCATCCAGCTGGTGAAAGCTCACTTCATGGCAGATCATTTTTTTTACCAAATTCACATGCTCGAACTCAGCGCCGAGACAATGACTTTTCTCTTGGAATATGTGCCACAACGTACGCTCTTCACCTCCAACGTTTTGTGCACCAGAGAAGACTTTCATTCACAAAAAATCGTTTGACTTGACCGAGATTTGAACCCGAATCTCCCAATTGCCGGTCAGGTGCGTTAGCCAGTTTACACCACCAAGCCATCTTATATACTTGACTGTTGCAGGCTACACTTCGTAGAATTTTTCTAATATCATTACTCATGATTAACACAGCTTAGTATTTTTCTACAATATTTTATTGTTCCACGACGCGTTACGCCGACTTACGGCATCGTCAGGTCAGGTACTCATCTCTACCTGACCTGACGGTGCCTTAAAGCGGTGAAACCGGTCGCCAAATAATAAAATATTGTAGAAAAGTACTAATCCGTGTTAATAATGAGTACTGAAGCCATCTTATTGTCAGTTTAAGGTGAATTTCAGCGGGTGTTCATACGAGCAAGTTGTTAAACCCCCGATGAAATTCGCTTTATGGCTTAGTGGTGTATCTGGCTAACACACCTGACCGGTAATTGGGATGTCCGGGTTTGAATCCCGGTCAAATCAAATGACTTTTGAATGGGAAATTCCACCGTCTTTCGTGTATATACCTTCGCACCCGTGCATGTGACTACGTAACATCTCATTAGTGCAATCACAATGATTCGAAAATGTTTAACGTTTTGCTGTACCCATCTGTGTTCTTCATAAGTATATGGATTGAAGGTTGACTGTTCTGAAAACGAGCCGTGGACGCCATGTGGAAGCTTATATGATATGTTGATACTTGTTCTCTCGCTGCAACACCTAGCCATATATAGGTGGAATCATTCTCGTAAATAATAGGAGAAGCAGACGTGCTCCGCTATGAATCAACTCTCTTCATCATTGTATGCGGAGCATGGATTTCATGACCTGCGATTCAACCTCCAACCTGCGGTTCAATGGTATTGGCAGCCATTATTTTCTTATCAAATCCATAAGAGCTGAAATAAATGCTCCTCTACTTTACTCAATTTATTGACCTTTTTCTCCAGATATTTTTGAAGTGTCCTAATAAAAGGAGTCGCTACATCCACACTACTGAAGTTCCAATAGTATGGTATCAATCAGTAGTAAGAACGAATATGTTTTCTGGAGAGTTCGAAAAAACTGTTCAGTGAATTGCAAAATATAACAAAATAGCATAAATAAGATTCGTTTTTATCTACTACTCGTATATTTTTAGAATTCTGTTTTTCAAACTTATCTATATATATATATTAATTTTGTAGCCTGTCAGTCAGTCAGTATCCATTTTGTATAATCCTCTCTCAAGTTTTGAGCTAGAGAAATTAGGTGTGGTGCATTAAATGTGGACTCTCTGTCTGTATGATTTGGTAGTAGTTTTTGATTTTTAGCAGTTGGTGGTGCAAAGATAAATGCAAAAAACTGTGACTATTAAGCTCATGATGCGTAAAAACTGCTAAACAACGATGAATTTATTTAGGTTAGCAACGGTGAATTAAACAAACATTACTCATTAAGGTGGTTCCACCGCGACTGTGTGAGTCAAAACAAATACTAAATTCCACATCTTTTATATTTTGTACAAAAAATCCTGATTTCGCTGATGGAATGCGTTACCTATGGAAAAGCAAAAGTAAGGTTGTAAAAATTCAGATTATCCCACGAATTTATTTTAAATGAGCACTTTTTCCCAGTCATAGGAGCCGACTGCAGCGCCATTTTTAACGAATTACCGCATTTTGACTTCAATTACGGCATTAATTCCCCAATAACTAGAAAAATAAGGTGGTAAAATTCCTATATTATATTTTTATTCAATTTCTCTGGATAATTTCCTTCTTATAAACAGTTTTCCGCGAAAATGACATTAATATTTTATGGAAAAATTCTATTTTTCCCCGTGTTTCTCTCATTCTCCCTTTTAACACCATGTAATTTCAAGTTCAATTAGAGAATAAATTGGCGTGGGAAGGTAACATTTTGTTGCTCAAATCAGATAGAGGACAAGATTTTCTATAAGGAGACAGAATATGGATAAAATGACATTAAAGTGATTATACGGTGGAACCAACTTAAATTACAATCAGTTACAGACCGTATGGGCATATAAACGTTGTCAATTTATCTTTTTCAGATAAATGTTGATTGCACTACGATATCTGTATTACTTTATTTTCATTTCTTTTATTTCCCTTGATATATAGCTACTTTTACACGAATGAAGTTATTTAGAGAAGATATTTAGAAATTATCCGGGTGAATGTTTAGGGTAAGTCCGGGAGAGATGGCCCCTCGGGAGAGATGGACTGATTGCATAGTTCGGAATGTAGCCGCTCTAGTGCGCCACTGTTCTCATGCTGGTGTCATAGCCGACCTTAGTAGATACGTATTGTTGTTTATAGCCGCTTTGACCTGCTTATTTGATAGTTATTCAAAGAAAAAGATATCAGGTGAGTAAAATATTTTTTCATAGTTAACGTTTTTTAGTTGCAGTGTGCTTAATAGAGTATTTGCACAATTTTTGGAAACTATGTTACATTTTGCTTTGGTGCGTAAAAACCATAAATCCAAAATTTTACTGTCGTAACTTTCCTACTTTTTTAAAAAACAATAAGCGATTTAAAATCACATTTCGAACCTTGCGCACAAACGGACCGCGGCCATATTGAATCTGCTGTGACGTAATCGCCCTTACTCCACAATCGCTGCCGGGTTTGTTTACATTCGTTCTGTGTTGTATTTACTGCCTTGTGTGGTAAATATCCTTTTTTACAGGCTAAATAGTTCCAAAAATTACCATGTAAATGCCTGATGATATCAATTAAAAATTACTGCGAAAAATAAGAGCTACAAGGAGTATTGTTTCGTGCCATAATGCAAAAGTACGCGGATATCAACTCCAGATAAAGTATTCGTCAACGTGACATGTAATGCTTCATTGCGAAAGAAGCTTTGGAGCTCGGAGCACCAACGTTTTATTTCAAATATCGAAATAACTTCGAAAAGGCAAATACTATTTCACTCTCAACGCACAGCTAGGCTGTTTCGCTTCTGCTAATATGGGAGATGACGTCACACTACGTTTAGACCTTGGAAATTTCGATGCTAAAACAATGCATATTAAAAGCTACTTATTAAATTAATTAGTAGGAATTATAGCTTGGTATTTCGTACGTGGCATTTCGAAACCAAACACTACTCGCTATAATACATTTCAACAAAATATCTCACTTACGCAAATACTCTATATCATTGAGTTTCATGTCTATACTTGATGAAAACAATATGTAACGGTTCACTATACACAACTGCGGCGCCCCTGGCATTGGGGAAAGCAGAAAAATGGCCTGGTCCATCTCTCGCATACAATCGGGATAGATGGACCAGTTCGAGTTTGGATAGATGGACCACACTTTTTACACTATAAGTAAAAGCTGACAATTTAGATTTGCTTTATCAAAGGGCTGAAATGTTAAAAAACAAATTCAGTCGAACCAACAATTAAGGAAATTGTAATTAGTAGTAATTCCAATATTAAAACTTGGCCTTTTCATTACATTTTAATTTTTTGTGGGCCGTTTAATCCTTTTGGTTAGGTTCATGTGTCTTATATGTCCTAATTTTGCAAATTTATAGTTTGGTAACATTTTTATTTTTTGGTAACATTTTTATTAACAACCGTGTTATTAAAATATTCTTTTGTACAGAGAATTTGTTTTCAAGTTTTTAAAATGCCTTTTAGTTATGGTCCATCTCTCCCTGTATCCCTGGTCCATCTCACCCATAGCATATGGGTGAGATGGACCAATGAGAAAAAAATATATTGATTTTTAAAAGGTATTTTCCATTTAAATTTCACTTATTTCTTATGAAATACTAATAACGTTATCGATGATATTATAGGACAACAAACGATTGAACCGATTATACCGTAAATAACAAAAATATGAAAACTTAAAAAAAGTGGGGCCATCTCTCCCGGACTTACCCTAAACGTATGTCACTCCAATACAATAAGGTTCATGTCATATTTCTGTAAACCTCGCGTTAATATAATTAATTAAACGTTTTGATATTGCCGTTCCCTTTATTTGGTTTTATTGCATAAGATATACGATTATCTAGCGTAAGTGAAATGAACCTCAAGAGTTTTCCATGCATTAAAGTGTCTGAATAAATACCAAGGGTCGTAAACGTTTCAATATATTTGAGTGTGCCACTGTCTCAATATTGGTACAAACTTCACGTCGAAAGTTTAGAAGTATTACTCATACCATTACAAATGCTGTATGAATTTGTGAGAAACTGACCTCGGAGATGATTCATTACCAGTATTTTGTTAATGTATGTCAAATATTGCTCCCGTGCCTGCTGTTTTGGGGGTGTAAAATTGCCAGTGGGGCACCTAAAACAATGTAATGTGCAAAAAATGCCTTATTGTTTTTCTAGAAATTCTCCAGCTTTGATGAAACCATGCCTGCCCACGATGAACAACCATTAAAAGTTTTTGCAGTTTTTCGGGACTCCGGGATTCACTTTTTCAGTGCGAGTCCATCTTTCTCAGACAGAGACTGCCTGCAAAGCAGGCAGCAGGTACCGCTAGTACAGTTTAAAAATACATCTATTTCTATTCTTAAGTTGGATACCATAATAGGCTCTCCGCTAAATTATCCCATTATCGGCTATGAGGTCTAGTTCGTGGTTAAACAGAATTTTTTGACGTTTATTGAGACACGCTTGACATATTTCCACTTAGATTTAGATAGAGAACATTTTCATAAGCCTTCATCAGTTATTTTTAATGGCTTCCGGAGGCTTTTTGTCTATAAATTAAAATATTCATGAGCTCGATGAATTTCCTATAAATGCTTGATTGAGCGAGCTCTATGTCGAATAAATAAAAAATACGCATACGATACTTGAAAAACAAAAAATCCAATAGACCTCTCCACTACAGGATTCTCGACTTTATCGGTACCGTTCGTGCAACTCCATTAAAATATTTTACATTATGATTAATTCTGCAACGTACACAAACTCTCTGTAAACTACTGCAGTCAATATTTGTATTTTCAGTCATGGAGAACGCCCGCATCAAGTATGGCATGGGGAAGGAGAGGGCGGAGAGGAGATAAAAAGCACTCCCGCACACATTGCATTAGGATGTGCTTTTAATAATGTCGATGAGCATAAAAAAACATGGAGAACAAATATTTACCTCTTCGATAAATAAAACTTCCGTCTCACACGGCCGAACTCCTCCCCCCTGGAGTTTTGTCTCTTACTCCCACCCCCGACCACCATTTCACCGAATGTTTGTCAACTCTAATATATATTTTCATGGCCAGCGATATGGCCGAACCACTGCCGCTACTGTCTAAACCGTCTGGGGGTCTCATGAGGGTAGGAGTGGGGGGATGAAGGGGACTTCTGGGAGGGTGGTAGGAATGAGTTTGACAGGCTAAATCACTACAATTTGCTCCCCCATCACTATTTTCCAACGTAGAGCAGGCGATATCGCGTCCCGCCAGAGCGTCGACGCTGACCAAATTTTTAAACCGCCCGTGAGAAGTTTGACGGCTTGGAAAATAACAGGCGTGCACCGACGGGAAAACACTAGTTCACTCCGATGCTTTTGCAGGGCGTGGTCTGTGAGGCGTCAAAGCTGATATGGTTTTCAATCCCTTCACATAAAATCGTTCAGGTACCCAAATGCAGATCTCTAAAAAGTGTTCAAAAAATCTAAAAGTTTACGTCATGACGAGTGTTAAGGAGATTACCATTCGGTGTTTTCTTAACCCAACTTAAGAGAATTCAATGAAACTTCCTGAAAGTATTAATAATGTTGTTCTCAAGCTACCTGCAAATTTTCTGAATTATATACCGCAGGTTTTTTTTTAAAGACATTTGATCGAGAATTGGGCATGAAAGTACACTGGTTCATATGCATTTTCTTATGCATCCTGCACGTTATGCATCCACGTTCAAGTCCTTACTCATATGGTGCCAATTTCACACGATCTGCAATGCGCGCGAGGGATTTATTCAAGCGCTCGGAGCAAAAATCTGTTACATATACATTTTTCTATCGATGATATAAATTATTACACATTGAATAATTAGACAAGGTTCTTTCTGATGAATAAAGCCTTGCGTTCCCATAACAACCCGTGTAATTTCATGCCCACTTCTCGTTCAAATATCTTAAGTAATCTGCGGCAAATAATTCTGAAAAAAAATCATGTAGCTTTAAGACAACCAAATTAATGTTTTCAGCAAGTTAAATCGAATTCTCTCAAGTTGAGTAAAACCACCGAACCACCTTAAGCAGTATACCTTTGGTAATTGACCTTTTAACTTGCAACACTTGCTCGCATAAATAATGAGCATAACAACTAGGTTTCAATCCACAGGCTTTTTGATGAAGTTATTTGTGGTTTTGAAGAGAGTGGTATGATTTAAACGCTTGTACCTGATGATGACGCCGTAGCGTTGAAACTAATAGTACCAGTAAAAACTCTGTGGATTAAAACATAGTTGTTATTGTCATTATTCACAGTGGACTTCCACAAGATTCCGCAAGGTTACGACTTCAACAAGGGATAAGGATTGAATTCACTTGCTAGCATAATTTAAAACAGAGTGTGCATATCATTCATAAAGTCTACTCTTATAATTCGATGTTCTCAATATGTGTGTGAAGTCTCTCCAGCCATGTTATTAAAATTGAATACTAACAATTAAATTATAATGGCATAATGTAATTATTTAATGGCATTACAGTACAGGTAAATGAAAAGATAAAAGATTTATTAAATGCTCTGGGTACATACCCCTAAAAGCAACAAATACGTAACGTACATGACATTTTGAATAGTTATTAAATAAAAACAACATGAAAACGTAATACAAAATTTACGTAGAAACAGACATATTAATTACATGCTCAAAAATATCTGAAACATTAGGGTAAAAAATGGATGGTTTGATTAGTGCTGTAACAGGTAACTATAACATTTCTACTTGAAGGTTCCACAGTCCAGTCCAGTTCCAAGCAGCAAATGTATATTTACATGACAATATGAATTTATATTAAGTAAAAATAAAAATAAAAACGTAATATAAGATGTATAGATAATAAAAAACGAATATAATTACATACTCCTAAAATAACTGTGACATTAAAGTGAAAATAAATAATTAGATTACTGCTGTAGCTTTAACTTAAAATGTTTAACGTACATGACATTTTGAATAGATATTAAATAAAAACAAAATTAAAACTTAATGCCAAAATTGACTTCAATTACGGCATTAGTTCCCTAATAACTAAAAACAAAAGGTGGTAAGATGCCTGTATTTTATTTTTATTCAAATTCTTTGGATTATTTCCTTCTTATAAACAGTTTTCTGCAAGAATGACATTTGTATTTTATGGAAAAATACTATTTTTCCCGTGTTTCTCTCATTCTCCCATTGAACATCATGTAATTTAAAGTTCAATTATAGAATAAAATAGCGTAGAAAAGGTATTATTCTGTTGTTCATATCAAAGAGAGGACAAATTTTTCTGCAGGTAGACAGAATATGAATAAAATGCCATTTAAGTCATTTTTACGGTGGAACCACTTTAATCGGTTCAAAAAAGTTGGTCGTCAAGGGAGATGGTCAGTGCAACAATTAAGGACGCAACTCGCGGCCCCTTAAAAATATAATCAAATCCCAAGAGCGAGAATAAGGGTATGAGGAGAGGGGTGGGGGTGCGGACGAGGGGCGGCCGACAGGGTACTGGATACATTCGCGCAGGGAGCGCTGGACATGGATAATTCAGAAGAGAGGGGGGAGGAGTGAGGGACGAAGAGAGAAGTGGGGAGTTTGAAAGAGGAGGATGGGGGGTGAGGAGAGGGGGAGTGGAAGGGCGAATGGGGTGTGGGAGGAGAGGGAAAAAGGATAGGGGGGAAGTAGGAGGAGGAAATGGAATCAGAGCGGGAAGTTGCATCGCTGCTGCCATTGTTCGAGACATCGTCATGCTCTTATCACCCCACGACCACGGTTTAACACGGGTGCAAACGCGACGACTGGGACGCGAATGCTTTTCATCGAAACTAATTCTTGGGAGTGTGTTCTCCCGCGATAATGCATCGTCTCTGATGTACCTCGCCCCACCATTGTCCGACCATTGTCTCGTGCCAGACGGCGCGGCGTCAGCCCGGCACGGATGCGGCGTAACCCTCTCCGCCGCGCCTCCAAGCAGGATTTCCATCTGCATTCACCAGGCGCGATCTGGCGCCGCCGATCATGCAGGACAGAGCTCCTCCGATTGGATGCAATCGCTTCTACGACCGGTTGATCGAAGCCATTCACTGATCCTCTTGATTGACTACGACTTCAACTATGCGAATTAATTCACAATCCTCATCCATGTGGTAATAATTGAGATTTCTGGTTCACTATTGAAACGATCATAGTTCAACTCGATTCGTCACTAAGCCAATCTGGAGATTCAGTGTTGCATGGTGATTGGTGTATATTTTCACAAGATTTAACCCCACGCTACACCTATTCCCTGGTTTCATATGCTCGCCTGGATTCATATGCGCGTTAATAGGAAAGGAAGATTTTGCTCCCGTCAACAAACCAGCCTGATAACACCTTTCATTTGGTTTGATATTTTCACAAATTAATAAGATTTTCCTCATTCACTCTATTATTATTATTATTACAAGAGATGGTCCACTGATTAAAGTAGCTTCAGATGAATAAAAGTTCTTTCTCTCACAATCTTGGGATTTACTGCAGTACTCTGCCTTCTTAAGGTGATGATTCCACCGTAAAATGACTTAAAATGACTTAAATGTCAATTTATTCATATTATGTCCACTTGTAGAAAAAGTTATCCTCAATCTGATATGAACAACAAAATAACACCTTTCCACGCAATTTTATTCTATAATTGACTAGTAATTACATTGTGTTCAACGGGGAATGAGAGAAACACGGGGGAAAATAGTATTTTTTCATAAAATACTGATGCCATTTTCGTGGAAAACTGTCTATAAGAAGGAAATAATCCAGAGAAATTTAATCAAAATATAATATAGGCATCTTACCACCTTATTTTTTTAGTTATTGAAGAATCAATGCCGTATTTGAAGTCAAAATGCGGTAATTCGTAGGAAATGGCGCTGCGGTCGGCTACTATGGCTGGAAAAAAAGTGCTCATTTAAAATACATTCGTGGAATAATCTGCATATTTTGTACCTTACTTTTGGGTTTCTATAGGTAACGCATTTCATCAGTGAAAGCAGGATTTTTGGACAAAATGTCAAAAATGTGGAATTTATTATTTGTTTTGTCTCAAACAGTCGCGGCGGAACCTCCTTAAACGGTTTCCTTCGACTGCATATGTCCTAGCTATCATAGTCTCATCTTTAAAGCATTTTCCCCTTCATCAGTACCATTCATCTGCCTTTGCATCACGATCTTCAGCATCTACTCGCCCATTATCACCTGTTCCAACCACACACTCTGCCTCTTTCTAATCTCCTTCAATAAATTCCTTTCCTCTCCCGCCATCTCGAAGTCTTCCCCGTTCGTCTTCCTTTCTGTTCGTCGCATCTATCCATAACCCTCTACAGCCACATCTCAAATGCCTGAAACTTGTTCAAGTCCTTTTACAGTAAGAGCCCAAGTGTATTCACCATCCAATGCTACCCTCCGTATGCACCCTTCACCAACATTTCCCAAACTTCCTCACAAAGCATCCCTGTCATCATTCCTCTCTTACTAGGAAACGATACTGCCGTATTCAAATTATATGATACAGAACATTTTTGGGATCGACTTACCAAAGAAGCCATTGAGATTCGGATTGAGGATAAAAATTTCAATCGCGTTTCCGGCTATAACATTAGCAATGCTTGGAATTCGATTTTCAAAATAATTAAGAACACAAGAACTGAGCCTCCGCTGATTAACAGTTTCTGGAGTCAACAATCTGCTTCCAACCAATTAAAAAAGACCTAACCATAGTATCTATATATCTGGCTGAAATTTAAGATTTGCGACATTCTTGCCTTGAGAATGAGTGACGAGTCGTCTCTCGAAACTTCGGCAATGATGAACAGTTTAAACCGGTGGAGAGCCCGAGAAAAGTTAACTCAAAACATATGATTTATATATATATATATATATATATATATATATATATATATATATATATATATATATATATATATATATAAATTCAAACTTACAGGAGGTAGGAGAAAGAGGAAAAGATAAAGAATTCGTTCTTACGGGAACGTTTCGAACCAGTTGGTCCTTCGTCAGCTCTAGAAGTGAGCAGTTAGTACTGCCCTGGGGAAGGGGAAGGTAGGGGAGGAAATGAAGGAGGGGAGGGGAACTAAGAGGGAACAATGTTGCACCTGGCTGTTTTCGGATGGGAGAAGTTTCAAGCAGGGAGAATTATAACAATGTTGCAATACTGAGGGCACTAAATATTGAGGGTCAGTGACTAAGGGGGGGGGAGAAATGGAGTGTGGGGAGGGGAACTGGAAGGGGTATTTAATGTGACAATGTTGTGTCAGCTAATCAAAGGAAAATTTTGAAGTAGGGAGGAGTTCTTGAAGAGTGAGAAATGCAACAGTGTTGCAAGGCAGAGGAAAATTATAATTGTGACAATAGGGGGCAGAGGTATTCATGGGATTAATGCAATACATTGATTCCGGGTGGGGAAAAAGCTTTACAAAACCAGATCACGGACATCTCAGTATTTCTCAGCTGTGTGTTCGAAGTATTGGCGGGAAGGGTATTGAGGACGGAAAGAGAAAAGCATGAGTCGAATTGGAGTCCATGTTTTGAGGCGTGCCTAGGGACAGGGAAGTGGGGAGGGGAAGCTCGGTGGCCGTTCATACGGATAGATAGGGGCGTGGATGTTTCACCGATGTAGAAGGCGGGGCACTTATTACACTGCAAAAGGTAAACTACATTGGAGGATATGCAGCTGCCATGGGAGGAAATGGGAAACGGGATTGGGGTATTGGGACTTTGGAACACTGAAATATTTCGAATTAAAGGGCAAGTTTTGCACCTGGGTCTATGGCAGGGAAATGTCACAATTATAATTTTCCTCTGCCTTGCAACACTGTTGCATTTCTCACTCTTCAAGAACTCCTCCCTACTTCAAAATTTTCCTTTGATTAGCTGACACAACATTGTCACATTAAATACCCCTTCCAGTTCCCCTCCCCACACTCCATTTCTCCCCCCCCCCTTAGTCACTGACCCTCAATATTTAGTGCCCTCAGTATTGCAACATTGTTATAATTCTCCCTGCTTGAAACTTCTCCCATCCGAAAACAGCCAGGTGCAACATTGTTCCCTCTTAGTTCCCCTCCCCTCCTTCATTTCCTCCCCTACCTTCCCCTTCCCCAGGGCAGTACTAACTGCTCACTTCTAGAGCTGACGAAGGACCAACTGGTTCGAAACGTTCCCGTAAGAACGAATTCTTTATCTTTTCCTCTTTCTCCTACCTCCTGTAAGTTTGAATTTATATATTTGTGGCCAATTGGCGAAAACTTCCAAAGATTATATATATATATATATATATATATATATACATATATATACAACATTCATTCAAATCTTCTCCATTTTTCTTAGAAGGACTAAACTCTACCGCTTACTTTGATGGAAAATCGTGCTTATTTTCCCCAATTTTTTTGCTAATACTACAAGCCAGATTAAAGAAAAGAGCGATAAAGTAATCGAAATGTATAATGCAGTCTATCACCTCAATATTAGTATTCCATGGTAAGGAGAGTACTAAATGAAACGTACAATCATTTAGGCAATCATCATCAGTATATTTATGCCCAGTGATCGTAACACGTGCCTATTCTCCACTTGGTGAGGGTAAGTCCTAAATCAGTCGATAAAAGTGTTTTTTTTTGCGACCGAAACTAGAAAACAAATCAGTTTCCAATCCAGGAATCACATTAAACGTTCGACTGGCAGTTTTTCCCGGAATAGCATCGCCAGGAATTCGTGTGATCTGTGAGCACACGTCTTATTTGGAACTTTCCTTACCTCACCATGATAATATTGTGGTGATAGGCTATATCATTCCTTGTAATTATTATAAGTCACTCTGTCAGCAGGTGCCCGTGGAAGAAAATGCTCATTGCATTACGTTTGCCTTCCAAGGAAACCGAATGAGGAGGAAGAAATGAAGACGTTTCGGGTCATTTTCCTTTCCTCAGGCATTCCCATTCTTTGCCACGACCGCCATCATCGCACTGCCTCGTTGCCCTTTTATACCTGGAGGTTGTCAGAATCCCACCCACGTTCCAACCCAACCCATTAGGGCTTGCTCTTGAAGTTATGACATCGTCTCTTTCCTTGCCGGCTCCCTATAATTGCACTCGTAGGATTTCATGACCTCTCGGAGCGGCGGACACAGACTCGAAATCACTGGAGCGATGAAATACAATCTCCCGTGGGAATGACGACGCTATAAACATGTAATGCCCCTCCCCCGGTTGGTGAAAAATGAAACCATTGAGACAGACGTTGAGGTTAAAAAGACATGGAACAGACCAAGAAATACCATTGCAGCGGGACCTCTAATGGGAATTGATGAGCAACTAGTTTGGAAAATGTGCCCCTATTAAATCCCCCAAAGTATAGCATTGCTAATAAAATGAAACATTCTACGTCGTGGCCAGAGAAAAAATATTTCAAGGTAAATTATTGCTATAGATGAAACATGACCATTTGGTACCTCGCCAATTCGTTACGGCCGCAACAGATTGGTAAAATTGTAGAGGTATTGGGGAGGGAATTATAAAATTCAAATATTATTAACTTACAATTAAAAGTATGCGTTAGATGCGTCTGCGTAATTTACTTGATATCTCAAGCACCGTAAATATGACAATTGGTGATTAGAACTGTGTTCCGTTGACAAAATTCAGGTGTGCAACCCATGCACCGAATAAAAAAGCTTCATCATGCTATCACAAACTAGACATGCGATAGGTAACTGATTAATTATATTCCGGTGAACCTTAATTCAAAACCAACTACGTCGGCGTTTTCCGAGAATACTGTACAAAAACATTTAAAAAATCTTTTGAGTTGTGGCTCATGAAACCAATCACTAGTTCAAAGGCGTTAAAATAAATACGAAATACTAAAGAACATTTATAGCCCCGATCTTAGATGTATAAGTCATCTTCACCGTTGGTTTCCACCCAACAATGGGGAAGGTCACGAGAGTTATTCATGCATCTTTTAAGTATTTTATGCTCTTGTTGATTGCCAACAAAAATAATTAGATACGTGGCAATTTCCCACCAATTATCACATTAATTCATTTTAAATAGACTCCTATAGATTTCTTATTCATTGGCGTATAATTTTTGCCTAAGAGTACATTTTTAGAGATATTTTCTTTCTTCTCTCATTCACAACGAGGCAACGAGGCTTATAGCAACTTCTTTATAGATCAGTTTCCCACTGTCGTTATTTTACCATGCATTTTCCGGACACGAGAATAAAATTTTCATTAAACATGTTTAAGAATGCGGTAAGAATGTTTGAGAATGCAGATCGTGGAGTACACAACTTAATAATTATTCAGGTAAGTCGAAAACACATTTTTGTACAAACAAAGTGGTATTTATATAATTATAAGACATTTGCGACTAAACAAATTTACCGCTCTACCTGAAATCCTTCAGTAGTGTCTCTCATAGATAATTTAAAGAAGATATTGTCAGGAAAAAGATTAAATACTTTGCACAATTCCACTGGAGAAGTTTGTTTATTGAGTCAACATTGAGTTTATTGAGTTAAAATTGAGTCAATAAACATATTTCTCCAGTGGCCTGACAGTCCTGATGATGCTGCAGTGCAGTGAAACATGTTGACTTAATGAACAAATTTCTCCAGTGGAATAGTGCAAAGTATTTAATCTTTTTCCTGACAATGGAATTTTACAAATTATCGGCCGCCACCAATAACATCAGGATATTATCAGATTTAGCTCGGAGCTTCTTTCATCTTCATGTTTTTTCAGAAAAAAATGTAATTTATTTAAATATCAGGTACCACTAAAAGGTTAAATACGGGGAATGTACATTTTATTTCAGATTATTAAAATTGTTCACAAACTTGAAAATTATTCACTAGGATTCCTGCTGCTAAATGTATTGCTAGAAATATGCGCAAAATTAATTACGCCAATCCTCCAAAAATGCCTCATTTTTCATCGTAATTTTACCATTACTCTCCAAAGCAAATACTGTAATGATTCTCATAGTCAAATGCCCTGATTCACTCGTTTGGGCCGCATATATTTGGGCAGACCTCTCGGTGAAATTCCAATATACGCTATGAATCTAATAATATCCTATTCTGCATGATTCACTTCAATTATGTCTCTGAGCATGAACGTTGTTATAAATATAAAACTTTTCTCACTCAGTCATTCGTTTGAAAGTATAACAGAGCAGATTCATGATAACGCACTAATCGCTCGTATGCATATACCTTTTAGCTTTAAATACCTTTGCGATCTCTATTATTGAAATTTTCGTGGGGAAACAGTCGAAATACGCGTAGTACTGCGCTGGACCGAAGGGGCTTACTCCAACAAATTGTGGATATGTTACGGAACATGATACAGAGAGTATGCTATTTCGTTATATCCAGGCATAATATGTAACGGATACGTCGAGAGCACTAGGGGTCTGAGAAAAAAATCAATTCCAGAATAAAATTCAAAAACAAGTCACGCCTGCTGTTAAAAGACAAAACAATAGGGATCACTTTGATACCATGGCTTCAGAATCGGTTTCCCGTCACAATGCCAAGGGTTCAAAGTCTTGTGATGGTGGAGGATTTTGAGGGGAGCCTCGACCCCTTACTTGGGTTCTACGAGAAAAGCACTTCAAGTAAATTCATCTGTCCGTCAAACAGGTCGTAAAATGGTGAACCCCTAAGCGCTCATAATCAATATTAGGCTAATTTCAACGCTTTGTAACCCTGCCGATTTTCACACCAATCTATAGTAAAACAAATGATCTCAGCATTCGGTCGCATCCGCTAAGAACTACTGCCGCAAAAGGAAGGCGTCACGCGGTTTCCAGGAGGACTCTATTGAGAATCACTACATATTATCGCTAAGTTTACAACGCAGACGAATGCTTTTTACCAAATCATAACCATATTAAACCTTGAAGTAGATGTACGAGGTACTATTCTAGGTGCAAATTGCATTTCCAGGCCCGATCTGTGGTTTCCGCGATAGACGTGAAGAGAAATATACTTTTTAACATTTCGGTGTTGAGTACGACTTTACCAACTAACTATTCGGGAAAACGAAGTATTATTGAGCTTTTTAAAGATAATATTACCTCTCTTTGACTAAACAGCAATATTTCTGCATTAAAAATTATTCTAATGCTTTGTTTGTCTCAATGCAACTCGTGAAATTTCTCAATATCTGGTGCCAACGTAAACCTTGCCGCAAGCCTAGGAGGTGACTGAAGGACTGGCAATTGTTGAACATAGACAATGTGGATATTCTGATGTTATAGACTCGATATCATAGAGTTATGAAAGTAACAGAGGTGGTGCTGCGTTTACTTGGCCGTGAGCGAAGGTGAAGCCACCTCCGCCATATTGAGTGTCCAAAATTACTTTACTTACTTCAAATTACTTTTACTAATTTCCATTGGCGTAATTAGGACGGAACATATTTAGCTACACATTTGCTCCACATAAAATGTTTTATTAAGGAGAAATATGGAAGTAGCAGCAATTAAAAGCATATCGTCTGCTCTTGAGTGCCTATGCTATATATACTTAGCGCGTTTCAAATTAACAAGAATTAAATACCGGAAGTGATTAGGAAACACAACAAACGTTACCATTTCAGTATTATTTATACAAACAGCGCAGACGACGATCTATGAAATAAGCATTTTTTCCAAATTATTGTTCGCATTGCTCTTTGCAATACACTGCGCAATTAATTAAAAAAGAAATGAAGTTTTTACGTACCTCAGGTATTTCCCTTGAAAGCAGTAAACTCAAGAACTCGTGGTTAGAAAATATCCTTCAGGTTTCTCGATCTCATGTGATTACGGCAATCACAACATTTATTCTGAGGACGCTCAGTGTTGCGGAAATGGCTTCACCTCAAGTTCATCACGCCACGTCTGTTTAACTATATGCTCTATGCTCAATAAATTTCAAAGCCAAAGTTATAACGCTCCTGCTGGGAATTATTAATGTCGAACCGTCAAAATTTCGTCATAGTAGCGGCTCCAAAAATCCAAATCTTTTCCGAATAGAGACACAGAGAGGCTTACAACCACGCATTGCGTAGCAGCGAACTACTGTGCACAATGACGTACGCATTCAGCGTACTTTCCATTGAAGATTTAAAAAAAATAAATAAAACAGTTAATTTCTCATTCGCAGAGAGGAAGCATTGTCAGAGAGGAAGAAATTTCGCTCACAATCAGTCCATAAGAGTCGATGCATTCCACTCCTCCTCCAACAGCTAAAACCTCGGAAGCGACACCCACGCTCTTATTGTTTACAGCTGCCGTGGCACGTGAGTCCACAAGCGCTGAACACACAAAGAGAAATCGAGAGTTGGCACAATGGAGGGATAGAGGAGAATTTCACCGTCGTTGGGCGTTTTCTCTCACGTGCCATTGGGAGGCAAACAGCAGGGGGTTTCAATTAAGCGTAGGGAGGACGAGCACAATGCAAGCATATTCATTAAACCCGTTGCGGGAGGTATCAACAATTCTAATTCGAGCGCTGGAAATGCGGTCTGCCTGGCCTTTCACTCAAGCTTATCGCACTCTCGACCTAAAGGGTGTTTTATTTTTACCTATATAAAGGCACCGAAAACAATAAATCAGAAATATATATATAAATATCACCAATATTAAAACTGTAGCAGACTTTTACTGATGCTGTCAAAAAACTTGAATCACTTTCGGCACGTTAAAATAATTGATAGATTTGAGTTTTGAGGGTAATAGTTGCAATTTATTTTCAAAAAATCATCATCATTAATATATTCTGATACAATATTTTCCCAGGCATTTTCAATTTACAAAGTCAATTTACCAATTTACAAAGTCAATTTACAAAGTCCAATTTAGTAGTAATTACGCAATAATGTATTTCTATTTAGGTCCAGCTAAGCTATGATATAGCTTTTCAGCAGGTTCCTTTCTGAAACTTATAAATACGTACCGTTTTCTTTATCATTCATTATAATTTGATATAAATTGAGCTGTTGAAAATATTCCAAAATCCATATATATTTAACATTCTAAAAGCCAGTTTTTAATTTCTTTTTTAACTTCACTTATTTTTTTAGATTTTTTAAGTTATTGGGCATGTTGTTAAATATGGTGGGTACTTAACTCTTCAGATGTCTCTCTCCTTGCAAAGTGAGACACTTCTTTACTTTATATCTTATATTGCCTCTTGAGTTAAATTGCCAGTTAAGCTATCGAGGCGTCCTTCTCCCCTGTGGATTATTTGGTGGCTTTATAGGAGCATGGTAGTCTGATCTGCTAGACATATAATGTCAACAGCAGTCCAAGTCGTGCGCTAAGCGCCACAGTCCGCGAGGATAAAGCCATACATAGAACACAAGGAGGTGTTCGCTCTTGACCAACTTTGAGGAAACCGGGACTAGCTACGGTAGTAACCTTTACGGGGTCACCCGCAAGTGCACAGAAGTGCGATATTCCACAGGAGAAAAATCATTCGCCTTGACCAGGATTCGAACCCGGACCCCTCGATTTCGCGCCGAGTGCTTTAACCCTGTGCACTTCTGTGCACTTGCGGGTGACCCCGTAAAGGTTACTACCGTAGCTAGTCCCGGTTTCCTCAAAATTGGTCAAGAGCGAACACCTCCTTGTGTTCTATGTATGGCTTTATCCTCGCGGAGTGTGGCGCTTAGCGCATGACTTGGACTGCTGGTGACATCATATGTCTAGAAGTCCTGACCACCATGCTCCTATAAAGCCGCCAAATAATCCACAGGGGAGAAGGACGCCTCGATAGCTTAACTGGTTAAAGCACTCGGCGCGAAATCGAGGGATCCGGGTTCGAATCCCGGTCAAGGCGAATGATTTTTCTCCTGTGGACAATCGCACTTCTGCATGCATGTCAATGATTAAAACCTCATTAGGTGTGCTGATGTAACAGATTTCGTGTACCGTGTTGATGTCCCGATTATGGAGCCTCAATTTGAAGTTGCCATTAAGTAAACTACTTGAGATGAAAAAGGTACGCATTAATTCAAACTGGTCGAAATATCTACTTCAATATCTTCCAAACTCAAAAATTTCAAAACTGTTTTTCTGAGAGCCCAACCGACATGTAAAATTTCATTTCCAAGTTATAATGAAAAACATAAACTCAGTGACTCCACATTATTTTTATTAAGAAACAACCCGGGGCATTAATAAAAATAATTTGGAATTACAAAAGTTTTAGAAAGGTTTTCATAGACAGGTTCTAACATTAATTGATTCCATCAAGGAACGCCTGAAGCTACTAATTAATCATTTCCGCGCTTTCTACCTCTAGTGGCTCAATAGATTTTCCTCCTACTCGATGGCCCTTCTTTGGTGGGATAATCACACAGACGGAACCTAGGGGAATACATTTTGGACGAAGAAAACACAGGGTCTAAAATGGGAAAAACCATTATCGGAATGTCAGAGAGGATTGATGTTAATCGCCATTAATTTAAGTTTTAAAATAAGAAACCGGTTGGGATTTCCTTCCGAGCCTTCCTAATATGTTCTGGGTGTTCAGTTTCTCCGGCAAAAATGAAGCTACGTTCCTCTGAGTCCTTCCTACAATTTTTAAAATCCCATTAGCAATTTAATATTAACTCCTCCCTGGTTTTCGCTCAGGTCAGGGACACCTCTACTGCTGACGTTTCAGTGAAAGACTCGTCGCGTCGCCGGGAACACCTGGAAACCATTCGATCTTTCGTCAGCAATTATGATGGCAAAGATAAAAATTGAAATTTACAAAAGTTGCTAAAGAGATTTAAGAGCATGATGGTCACCGTTGGCATGGAAATGGCTTGAGAAATTGACGTTAATATGAAACATAGGGAGCGATATTTGATTTCTTAGTAGAGGCAGAGAATTTCCTCAAATTTGAATTTAACCACTGACAGTTATAGTTTGGTACAATAACGAGCAAATCTTCGCATCATTATGTATATTTACAGTAATGAACCTTTTTGGGTAGTTCCAGAGGTAGGAATTGGAAATAAAATACGAAGAACCTATTTCATGTTCGTTGGTTTCCAGTTTCTAGTTTCAATATTATGGTCAATTATACTGGACAATGTACTCACTTTTCGCGCACGATCTACAGTAGAACGTGTTATGGAATGAACTAAACTGCAGACGCTCCTTTTCATGCTGCAGAGACAGCGTTTCCAATAGCCCTGTATCATTGGCATTGGTCTTATTGCTCAGGTCGTATCCACGAGGTACTTGTTTTCGCAGTTTATGGCAGATGGCGCAGGTCGTTAAGGGGAGCAAATGACTGGGGATGAAACGATTAAGGTTGATGCTGCGTTTAGCCTTAGGTGTGCCATTAATAACAATTGACATTAACTAAAATCAAAGGTGAACTTAGCCCGTATGAATTGAAGGCGTAATATGCCAAGTAACCATAGAGGAGATTAGGCCATGATGTACCTATGTAGTAAAATATACGCCTTATCCCAAAGTTCTTGGGTTATTAATGGATCTTTAGGGTTTTGAGGTCATTGAGAAATTGCATTTAAGTTGGGAGAAACTTGGCTGATTTGGTGAGGCTTCTAAAGGTTGCTTCCCGTTTCGGTGGAAGAATGTTTTTACTTGAAACGATCTCCATATTGTATGAAATTGGGCACCAAGATTTCCATCAGAACTAAGAGCCTTGTGGTTTTAAATTCAATAAGCTAGGTTCTCCACTTAACTAAATCTCACATTTAAATCAATGTGAGAGGGTTTGGTTATTAAAATTTACAGATTGGTACGGTTTTGAAAGTCGTATTGAAATGATTGTAAATGATTGTTCTCCACTGAAATTTCTTGTGATTAATGTTTCGTTTTCCTTCCATGTTACAGGTCGAGGGAAGAACTTCTGGCCGTCTCCATAGCATTTTACGGTGAGTGGCCTTTGTTTTTGCTTCAAATGGGAAGTGGGGTGTAATTATTTTTAAGCTTTCAAACTATGAAATTGGCAGAAGTTCTCTTGGCGTCAGCATTATTTTCAATTTTTTTATGCTGCGGGTTATAAATCAAAAGAAAACCTTTCTCTGCATACTGGCGTATAAATCAATATAGCGAGACTCAAGCCTTATCATTCTGCTCCCATTGAATCAATAAGATACTACATATTATTATGGTCTTGTCCTCAGAGCGTTAAATTGTTCATTGGTATGAATTGTTAGCTTTTTTCGAAGAAGCGTAATGTGGCCAAGTTGAAAAGTAAACAATTGTGTGAGATTGAAAAAATTAAAATTTGAGTAAAATTGTCTTTTGACGTAATGAAAAGACGCCTTAGCTAGGGTTAAGAGTAATGAGGGCAAAATATACGCTCTCAAATACATTATTTTGAAATTTCTACTTCATCAAGAACCATCATGTTTGCAGTTGACACCGCGAAACTCGATTTTTAATGTGAATCCAAGCAGCTAGCATATCCTACGTATATTTAGATAGCTCGGAGTATGTTCCAGAAAAAAATGCTTTCCTCGTTCATCACCTCATTATCCTGATTCGGAGCCTATTTTTCTTAGTGATGAGATTGTGCGCCGGAACGTTAATAGGGGCGAATTAAAACAGTTTACACTGCATTATTCAAATATGTAACAGCAGAAGGGTACGATCACATCTTTACGTGTGCTACGCGCCTATATTTTTGCTTTGTTTTCCAGAGGACTTGGCGCTTCGTTCTCCTTATTGCTATCAAGGACCTCACTCATAATCGGCTTGCGTCTCCTTAAGACTCGGCAGCGAAGTTTGCTACCTCATTTTTCAGTCGGATTGCTTCACAAGACGCTTGCTTGCAGTGTGACTCACGTTATTAGCGCCTCTCAAAATCTCCCTTAATGGCTTTCAAAAGTCATCTCTTCACTGAGAGAGAAATGATTTGCAATCTCCTTCTTAACGCGTATTGATTCTATCACAGGAGTGAGCTATATTTAGACTTGCTTGAAAGAGAGCGCTGGAACCTCTGCGTTTTTTTTTACTTTCAAATTAGGCATGACCAACTATTTAGGATCCAATAAATAAAAGCGATTTATTTTCTTAATATTTTCTTGGAGTTAGTAACTTGGAAGAAAATGCACCCCCTCCCCCATCCCAGTCTAATTTTAACACGATGAGCTCAGTCGGTGATTCTAACGTTTCGAACCCATATTTTTGTATATGGCTTTAGGCATAAATATATATTTTTCCGAGGATACATTTTTTTGCATTCCTTTCTGCTTTGTGACACTCATTGAAATAATTTGAAAAACTATTATTTAATATTTCTAACGATCGGAGTACGAGTACCTCTAATATTGGTCAGTTTCACATATCTGAGTCTACTTCGAACAAATCAACGGCTCCGAAAGGAAAATAAATATGCAGTAGGTATAAACGGCATTTGGAGGAGAATAGGATTGCGTATAATCTGTTCTGAGTGAAATAAAACATAGTGCATGGTGACGGCAAAAATAATTTAATTGGATTGCTCTCAAGCATTATATGCAAGAAGTGATTGAAGTATCTATCAAAACAAGAGCAAGCTTGAGGATGTGGAACAATTATTTGTCTACGATAATTTCCTAATCAATATATAGAATTAATTATATTTTATGAGAAATTGATCCCTGAAATTAGTATATACTCAATTTTATCGCAGATGTTGACATCTCTATTCCCATTTATCGAATTAGTTAATATTCCGTCACATCATGGAAAAGGTTCATGTTTTTTCCTCTTGTCATATTGGCAGTGAAGCCAAAGAAAATATTCTATAAATATGTACATGACTATTGATAAGCATTCTACGATATGCAACGAATTTTCTCTATATTAAACAATGTACTTTGGCAGGAATGTCAATATTTGCCGATGAATAAATTTTATACATCCAATCCCATAATAAAATGGCGTACAATAGAGCATTGCATACAGGCCTATGTGGGAGTGTAAGTTAACATTCAGTTGCGTGGTGGTGTTTATTCGAACAATGTTCAACTTTCCTGCTAGTTTATTTAGCTTCACTGTCAGTTTTTAGGCGTAGTCTTTTTCATACAGACTCGCTAATTTTGCTTCTGTTTGTGAAGAAATTCCTTTGATTTATGAAACCACATCCAAATGAAATTCATCGGTAAGAATTGAAAATACAATCCTCCTGTGATTCTATTCGCAGTTAAGCTTTACTTAGGCGTGTATGTTATACATCCGGGCGATTAATGCTGTTATTATTACCGGAATCTTTTCAAGAAGAAATGGAGAAGTGCCTATCACTTCGAATGCAAAAGGGAGGTATATTCTTTGCTCATGAACTACGTGGATAGTGTATATTTTCATTTACATCTACATATTACCTTGAACGCCATCTAAAGGGAGTGTGGTAGGTGGTGAGTTTCCATCATGACTTGCATTTTATGCTGCAAATATTTTTGGGACTACATGGCAAGCATGCGAAACTTATTGTTAGCTCTTTTAGCATATTAAAAAAAGGTGTAAACAGCATTTGATCTAATTAGGCTGCCTAACAAATAACCTATTTTCACCAAGTGTCAAAGGCAGCTATTATGTTATCCATTCGCTGAAATGTTATGCACTTCATTTTCGTGCAGTTATTTTTGTTCAACGCACGTCCTTTGTACGGCAGTTAGGTAGTGGAGACCCCACTCAGTTTTTACGGCAGCCAATGTCCTATTCCTGGCCGTGCCAGAAAGAAATCTGCGCCTCGCTGAAATATTCATGCGTCTTCGTG
Source organism: Pyrrhosoma nymphula (assembly GCA_963573305.1). Lineage (NCBI taxonomy): Eukaryota > Metazoa > Arthropoda > Insecta > Odonata > Coenagrionidae > Pyrrhosoma > Pyrrhosoma nymphula. The sequence continues at coordinate 17,577,297 of OY754330.1, read as the reverse complement.
AGCGGCCTAGGTGCTTTCTCTTGTTGAGTGCCTTCGGGCACGAGACAGCGCGGAGGTCAACCGAAAGGGGTTGCGGCAGTGCTGTGCTGTGTGTGACCCGACTGCTCGGTTGTGGTGCTTGATGAAACGACCTCGGCAACTTCTGCACTCTTGCGGTCCTGTTGCCGCTCCCCCCCCTGGACTTTCATGGCCTACGACTAATCGCCACTTCCAGAAAGTTCGGCGTCGGTCTCAGCCCCGGTCGTCTGCGGACACAAGGAAGGAAGCTTAATAGCTCCTATTTCGCTGCTCATCTGTGCGGATGGTCTACAAGAAAAAATAGAGCGTTGTTTAACACTAGAATGCCGGATAGCGGTCAATTGGCCGTTTTGGTAATTCCTCGCCTCTAACTCAAAAACTAATTTTTGTATCACATTGATATTTCCTGCCTTTTAATATTTTATTATGTAAAATCGCCCTGTAAAATATTACGAAAAAAAATTAATTTGGTTGCCGAGTAACAGGCGAGTCTACCTAAAAGGTCGGCGAGCGGCCAATTGACCACTATTGCGTCTTTAGCTTTTTTTGGTAAAAGTTTGAGCCTACGCCCAAGAGGATGACGCACCTGCGATGCAACGGACCTCCAAGCACAGTCACACGTCTTCCCACCCCACCTTTCCACCAACCCTATTCCACCCCCTTCCTTCCACCCATCCCTCTCCTTCCCACTACCCAATCCCTCCTCCCTTCTCCGTCCCAACCACCCCCCTTGCTCCCTCCCCTCCCAATTCTCCTCCACTCTTTCTATATATATTGACTTAAAACTTCGTATTTTCACCTGAAGATGGTATAATGTGTTGAAACCCGGGTCGTGAATAAACCAACTTTTGTGAAATTCGCCCAATTTCTAATGCTATTAATATATGGATGCCACGAGATACCACTAAATGCAGAACACAAAATAATGCCAGACATTTCAAGTGGGGTGAAGTGTTAGTTATGATGTTATGTTATAAACCAAAAGTAAAATGTCTACTCCACCTAGTGAGGGTTTAATATGATTAATTGATTGCAATTATTATGATCCTTTATTGCACGCGGAAAAAATAAAAGTCTGAATCTATCAGTTCTGCAGTCTATTTCCTCAATATTATTCCTGTGATCGTTTACCGTAATACGTTGGTTCTAGAAAAATATGTTGAACGTCCGGGAAAATATATGTGTTGTGTGTTAGGTATTTAAGCGTATTTTAAACTTTTTTCTTTATTTAGTTTCTTGGATTGGGCTTAGGAACATCTCCATGTAATGAGGTTCTATTGGGACAACCATTGGTGGTCGATGCTGGAGTCTGGCGTTGAGGGGATTGGGGGAATAAGAAAGAGGGTTGAATGCTTGGGGAAGAGGAAATCCACGATAATTTCAAGAGACTCGTAGCGGAAAGAGGAAGGGAGGAAATACAGTAGTCGTTAGGTGAGTATTGTTTTTTTTGGGGGGGGGGGGACACGGGTGGGAAGGGGTTGTAGTGGGGTAAGAACTTGAGGAGAATATAAGAAATCCACTTTCGTTTTTTTTTTACCGGGAAGAAAAGATTATTGGTGGTCGAGAGGGAGAGTTAAGGGAGGAGAGGAGGAGGTGGTCTGGGAGCGGGAAAGAGAGGAAGGGTGGCCGGTATGTCGGGCGGAAGTAAGCGGATAAAATATCTTAACGCTGAGGGGGTTGGGGAGGGGGTGGGGTTGAGAATGGTTTTGTTGGAAGTGGTGCGGGTGGAGCAGGGAAGGGGGTGAGGTTGGGCCCGGGTGCGGCAGATGGCGCCAGCAGCCATCCAATTCCGAGTTTTCCTTCCGTTAAACTAAGTCTTGCTCGTTCGTTAAAAGGGACTTTCATTATAGGTTCGGAATGAGGGAGCGATGTAACGACTTATCGACCATGGAACAGACAAACGCACACACCAGCAATCACCCCTCCCACACCAATTACGCACACAGACTGAAAAATACACATTGGCTAAAACGCAAAGATTACATACCTCATCCGGACCTCCCCAGCCACACCCTTCCTCTCTCCTTCCTCCTCCGGTGGCGCTCTGGAGACAGTCAAGCGCAAGAGGGGAATTGTGGGAGCAGCGTCGACCGAGATTTCTGGCGTCTTCGCCAGGTGAAATTAATACTTTATATCCCCCTCTTGGGTGCGAATTCACTCTCATTTTCGAAATATCCTGGATTCCAGTCGGCCCTGGTAAAGTATCGGACGGTCACACCAGTAGAGGGCGAATGGTTTTTGTCAAGGGTCTGACGGATTTGCGATATCTCGTATGGATTACTACCAGCGCCAATAGTTTCAGGCGCAAATGGAAAAATACGTATGCCTGAAAATGATTAAGGTTGTATGCTTTTGCCATAAATCTTTTATTTTTTTGTGAAAAAATGCAGTAATTATTAATTTTGTTGCAAGACGTTTATCAGCGTACACATGAAATACGCCTGGGACCACACGAGACATCGCCATCGCAACCGTAAGTAAACAAAGAAGATGGCCGGGAAAGTACACTGCGAAAACGCCAAGGGAAGGACTGGACGGCATTATTATCGCCGCAATCTGGTTCAACAGGATTTTTCTGGATGCAGAATTGATTATACAATTACCTTTTTTAAGTTTCCCCTGAGAAATAAATAGATGATTTCCCACTTAAATCTGCAAGATATTCAATTAAAGAGTATGCCTGTCGCGCTGTTGCGCTGATAGTTAGCGCCTGACCGCTAGAGTGCTCTGGTTGAAATGTATAATCATTGGAGTAATGTGAGTGCCAGAGCCTTGGTTTTTGTCATAAGTCACTATTCGAAGCCTAGGGAATGCTTTCTGGAAGAAGGCGGAGCAGTCTTAGGCATGGGCGGTACTCAAACTAGTACCGTTATTCTTTTTCTTCATGAGTATTAAAAAGCAATAATATTACTCGCCCGGTAGTACCTACGAATAAATACCGGTATAACCAGTAGTTATATGATTGATAAAATACTGTAATTAATTACAAATTAACATACGTTTCAACCTAACATTCCGATATTTCAGCGAATTAAAATATCAGCCCAAATAGATACACAGAAATTTCCATCCATTGGCATTTTTAATAAACATTCATGGGGAATATACATCGGCTATGCAGTAAATACATTTTATTTTATTCTTTATTATTGCGATCGTTGCTTTTTGTTGCAATGGTTTTAAATCATATGATGAACGATTAGCATTGTTTTAATGTTGTGGTCAGTTAAAATCTTCTGTTATAGTGATCAATACTTGCGGTCGCACAAACGTTTAAGCTATAGGAATAAATATATGTATTTATACGGTTCAAAACCATCGGTTGTCTGTTGTTCGGCATGTGCCAAAATTTTATCCTTTTTTTGAAGATTAGGATATTGGAAGAACCTTTGAGCAATGTATCTTTTTGCTAAAATAACTTTCTTCCTTGCTTTTCTTAAAATTTAGTGAATGTAATGTGTGAATGCATTAAATTGAGAGAAAAATTCACCAATTATATGCACCAATTCATGCTTTTTTTCACGTTACTGTCACATTCCAGATAGTATTTTTTTTCTGAAATCGCCATCTCCGTTTCTTTATTAGCAAACAATTAAAATGCACAGCCATACGGCGCGGCGTATTTTTGTTTATTGTCATGTTAACCTGGTGCTTTTCATCTTTATTAATACAAATTAGGAGAGAGTATCATTTTGCCTCTATCTGCAGTTCTGGATTTTCAGCTAGCGGTTACACCATTCCCCATTTGGTCAATTTTGCCGTGAGCTAGGACAAACTTCACTCCTCTTAAAGAATGGAATGAACTTTCTGGGTTTATGTAATATGCTGAATAATGTGAAACCTTTGGAGCCGGTATGACATATGTTAACCACCAGGTCTTAGAAGTTTCTTATTTACTATTCTACATAAGAATATTTTCCGCAAGGACTACCTTGATATCCAACTTACTATCATTACCTAGCCACAAATTAACAGGCTTACATGCATTATGTATTGGAGGAACAAGAGGCAGGGCACGTTTTTCACAAAAAGCCGTTGTAATGCGAATATAATGAATATTTTAAAGTAGATGGAGGTATTTTATCGGCTTTGGAAATTTCGTCTGGGCAGGAGTTGGCGGAAGAGGGAAATGCGACCCAGTCATGCTCGTGGTTTGGTACTTCGGGGAAATATCGGAGGCAAAGGTCGGGGAGGAAGCATGTAAAATAGTTGAAGGGGAATGTTAGGTATGGGCAGAGGGACTGAGTACCATATAAGTTACAAGATACTTAACCCTACGGTGGGCGCGCCCGCGACAAATTGCCGCATATTTTACTTTCTGACCCCTCCATTTGGTACCGCTTGTATTTAATGCCTGTGTCTCCAGGTATTCATTTTTCATGATAGGAGGAAGTGTTTCCGATACCCGGATCAACCATCCACCGGGAGCTTCAGTAACTGTGACACATCGAAGAGAGTTTGACGTTTGACTAAAGATATAAAAGAAATTTTATGAAAATCTAAGAACAAGGATCCGGTTCCTGAAGCACCGAAACCAGGAATATGCCATGCTTGCAGGTGGCATAAAAATTTTTGGTAAAAAATTGTGTGCCAGTGTTGTACAAATAATGTATGTAGGAGGCATTGTCGTCAAGAGACAACATCTATGAGATGGGAAGATGAACAGGTCCTAGATATGAACTTAGATGATTAACAATGTACACTTCAGAGAAAGTTTAAAAAATTGGTGGGAGTTTGTTTGAAATGGAGGAGAGAGAGGAGCAGAGTGGTTAGGGCATGGAAAAGTGAGGACACAACAGGGAGAAGGAGCATTATTGTATATACATAGCAGTGCTGAGGCCGAGAACAATTGAGAATTGAGTATAGATTTAAATTACACCGATCTCGTACTTACAGAATGTTGAGAGGGGGTGGTGGAAAATTGTGAGAGGGAAGGGAGGAAAGTGAATCGGGGGAAGACATTTGGAGGAGTTGAAGGTCAAAAAGATAGGTACACAGTTTTCTATTTTTAAAGGGAATGTGGGAAAGAGTGGTTAAAAGCCATAGCCTAAACGTCTGTGACTGAAGGGAAAGGAAAGTAGGCTAAGATCTGCCGAAAAATAGATTTAAAAAAGGGCGTGAAGTGATAAACATAAAAAATTGATATCTATCACTTCCACGAAGTCAAGTCTGAAACAATCAAATTTATATTTAGTATATTTCATGCATGATTTCTCTGGGAAAACTAAGTCAAAAGCGTGAAAAAACATAAATGAATAAAACAAAACGAATGACTAAATTAAATTCATAATTTTTCAAAACTACCGTACAATTATTTTCAGCAAAAAACGTCAAATATACTCTCTAGTCCATACAAAGTTAGTGTGCTATATGGTGGCTTGGTAGGGGAAGGTAAAACGAGGCAATGGCCCACTGCACATTAGGTGATCGTACGGATGACGCATGAGGGGATCAGATGACCTTTTCGCGATGACCGCGATATCCCTCCTTTGATGTGCTGACCGAAATTGCTCTCATTGTTCTTTGAATTCACAAGCTAGTTTATCTCCTGCATCATAGCGCTTGACTTAACGGATGAAAACGTTCTGTACATTGTCCTATGACAAAACAGAGCATAATAAACAGGTCTCGTCGATTTCAGTTGAAAGTAAACCACTATTCTTAATAATTTTTATGTTGTACTAAAGAGGACATTTCCCTGTTTTTAAGCAATTCCGATTTTATTATTAAAAAATTGGATTTTGTGTTGTATACTACCCTTTTTCCTCCTCATGCTCTACCACCTTTATCTTGAGGCCAAGTCCACTTTCAGTCGTGGATATTTAACGTGGTGACACGTTGATATTAAACTTTTCTCTCCAAAGCTCTCCAAGAAGCTGTTAAAGCCATGCCTATTCGTGTATAACTTTAAGTAGAAGTTCGCGACCATGCGTTTAGGAGTGCTCAAAGTTCACGAACATCAATGATTGCATAGGAGTACCTTTACTGCGTGAAATGTAAAACTGAAAAAAATATTAAGCTTTAGAAAAATTACTAGATTAATAACTTATGAACCACTATATTAATACTAATTAACATTATAGATTAATAACTTATAAACGAGGATTGTGGTGTCCTAGTGGGTTGAGCACTGGGCTACTGAATGGTGGGTCCCGCGTTCAAGTCCGGGTGAAGCCTCTCTGGACAGCTCCTCCGAAAATCCTCGTGGTGCGACTGCCTGCTTGTCAGAACTTCGTTGAAAATCGCGGCTGGCCCAGGGATAGCAACTGGCCCCCCAACCCTGAATGTGAGAATTTAACAAGCCAATGGCTTTATGGGATGAGCACTACTCTCACCTATCAAAACCAACATTTGGTTCAAACACTGATTGGGTGAACTTATAAACGAAGAACTTTCTTGAAAATATATTTTTTGCCAAAACATTCCATTTTTTAAGATTTAGTGCTTTCCCGGCGTATTAACTTGGTGAAGCTTTCTCGGGTTTCCAACCGGGTGATGGTCTCCATGTAGGCCGACGTTTCGATGTCTGACTCAGTCATCGTCATCAGGGCTGATGAAAGTCTGACTCAGTCATCGTCATCCTTTCATCAGCCCTGATGACGATGACTGAGTCAGACATCGAAACGTCGGCCTACATGGAGACCATCACCCGGTTGGAAACCCGAGAAAGCTTCACCAAATTCCATTTTTTGTGTAAAACCCGCATAGAAAAAGCGCGGCCTTAATTCCTCATAGTTTTTTACGTAATATTTTGTCGTCAAATTGTTTTGTAAGATCATAATTGATAAATTCTTACAAGGATTTTATTATGATTACAGCTGAAAGCCTACACTTGTATTTGAAGTTGCACTCAAATCTGTCGTAACACTGGTTGAAAACAATTCAGTATACAATTCGATGGTGAATATGACGACTTTTCGGCAATAATGGTTTGGTTGGCGTCGCATCACCGTCATGAAGACCCATCATCACATCAGCGCCAGCAATATTTCAGAGGAACGCCTTTCACTATTAGAATGTCATGTGGCAGGATCTTCAAGGTTCATGGGATATGAATGTGAACCCGTTGTCGCTTTTCCTTTTAGTGGAAACTGAAAGCTATTGCCGTGTTTCTCTCCACCCTTTTTCCTCTTATTTCCTAGAAGCGCTGATATGCCAGAGCTTCCTAACCACCTCCAAAGGAGCAAATGTCCTCGACCTCCAGACTCCTTCCCGGAAACTACTGCTGATACTGTAACTATAATTGGTGTATCGTTCAGTAGCGTGTACACTTCCACTTGCAGCGGGTTTAAACTACCGTACACACCTCGTCTGGTCTCACTTTAATCGTCCGTCGCTATTTCCAATATCAGTACTCCACAAGGCGAATCTTACAAATTATGAGGGTTTTGTGGCGAAGAAATGGTGGTGGCTATGATAAATTATTACTAGCGTGTGATCACAAATCTTTATCGTAATTTCCAATGATAAATTAGTAAACACAGTTAAACTGCCGCTTAATTCAACATAATTTTCCCAAAAAGGCGAATTTCCTAACCGTCATGAGAATTATATGACGAAGTAATGCTGGAGGTAAGGGGTGATAGACAGATAGACAGATATGTTTTTTCATGTACATTATGTTGTACAATTATATTACATACAATGCAACGTGAAACATTGCTTAGCAAAGAAATTAAGTACTGCAATATCTCTCAAATAAATAACTGAAAAGTAACCGCTTGAAAGTTGTAATGGATGGGGCTCCACGAATATCAGGGGGCAGCTCATTCAATAAATAGGATGCACTCATTTGAAATGAGCGACGAAGGGCTTCCGTGCAGAAATTAGGGACGACTAAGGGCTCATGCGCACATGCCCGTCGAGGGCGCGCGCTGGTGCTGACTCTGAAAAACTCTTGATAGGTGGGCCTATTGCTTTTAAAAAGTGTTATCAAAAAGCAGGCTAAGAGATATTTTCTACGACCTACCACCGTGAGCCAACCCAGCTCCCGCCTGTAAGGGGTGATATTTTCATCCCACCTTGTACTATTCATATACTTTATGCCCCTGTTTACAACACGCTGAAGCACAAGGTTCTTTTCAAACGCTGAAGCACAAGGACTTAAATCCTACACAAGGTCTTGCTCTGCTATAATACCATATTGAACCAAGGAGCAGTAGTCAATTATGGGAAAAAGAAGTGTTTTCACCAAGTGTTTTCTAGGTGCCAGGGTGGTACATTTTTTGATGATATTGTAATTCTGATGATATTGTAATTCTGATGATGTTGTAGTTTTTTGATGATATTGTAATACTGGTGGGGTGACCACAAATCTTTTTCTTAACTTCCAGCGATAAGTTAGTGAATACAGTTCAATTCCCTATTTACACTTTTATGCCAAAATCACCACGGAACACGTTCTGAATCACGACCCTCCTCTCTGATTCGATCAAATAAAGAGGGAACGTACGGTAACATTTCCACAGCCTCGCCTTCTCTTCATCTGTCGCGAGTAATAGTGTTACCGTCTTTCAGCCGCTCCGTTCAACTCTCGTGACTTCCTCTCAATTCTGCACGCCCGCACCTCTCCCGCTCCCCTTCCTCCTCCCACCCAACCCCCATCGAGTTTACCCCGACTCCGTTATTATTCCCCCCGTCCCGACTCCCTACAACCACCATCACCTCAACTCCCACACGACACATAAACCTTGTCGCTTCCCTTATGCCGCTCGCGCGCTTGGGAATCGGTCCCCAACTCCCCGAAGGAAAAGAGGGAAGGAGGTAGCAGCTACAGGGAGAGTGACTTCACCGTCAGCAGCGAAACCAACCCTCCCCAACCCCCAACAATACTCGCCGTCGACACCCATTCGTTGCGCTATGCGAAGCCACCCCTCTACTTCTCCCACCCCCTCCCCAAGATCCAGCACCTCCTCCAACCCCTCAACCACTCCTCCTTTCCCCCACACACTTTTCCTTCTCCTTTTCCATTTTCCGCTCCGCTGAACGCTTACCCCCCTCCTCTCCCGCTCCTTAACTGCCTTTCCGACAGTACCTCCCCCCTTCCGCCTCCTTCCTCGTCTCCAAGAGACATCCTCACGACACGAGGAGAGACTGATTGGTGCTGGGGATGGTGCACCGGCGGCATATCATTCCGACAGCCCGGGCTGGAATCTCGCGTGCGGTGGTGCTTTATAATGTACGAACGAACTGAGTATTTCACGGTGAATGCTTAGGATGAATAGTTCTCGAGTTTCCAGCCGGGTAATGGTGTTAAACTGCACCGACGCACAGTGGGTTGAAATCGAAAAAATCTGGCCAAAAGTCAAAAAGTGATTTTTTCAAGCCAGGAAGCTGAAACTTTGCATACATATTTTAAAAGGACATGTGCATGCGATAACGCAAAGGATTTTCCTTAGTACTCTACAATAAAAAATTTGCATGAGGTTAAAGTTACACAAATTTCGCAAAAATGGTCTACACTCAATTTTCTCACGAAATCTTCAAAATCAAGTCCTTACTAAGCCTTTATGGGTAAAGAATTGGAACAAAAAGTGATGCATTAAAATGAATCTGTTTTTCATCTTTGTTTTCATGTGCTCTACTTAGTTTTCCGTCATTATTTACTATATATATTTTTAAAAATGGCGGACCCTTAATTTTGGTCATTTTTAAAAATAAAAATAGAGAAATAATTATTTGCATCGCCGAGCATCACGAATTAACTTATATGTGGAAACTCTAAATAGCTTCCACAGTGCGAATCCGATGAGTTATGATGCGACCGTTTGCGACGCCAAATTTCACATCAGTTTTTCGATCGCGCGGTCGAGTCTAGTCCAACCCGCCTGCAACGGGGGAGTAAGGTGTCGCGGCAAGTGTGTGGAATGGATTGTAGCCGCATTCACTCCGCTATGGAAATGTTAGAGATACAAACATTGAAAAGAGCCTCCATGCATTATATTTTGGAGAAATCGCGGAAACAATTACGCATTTTGTCACATTTGGTTTAGGAGATACTGAAAGACTGCTTTCTTCGGGTGCACCGCGGACGTTTCTCTTTTTAGCAACTTGACATCGCCTACTGACGAAGAGATACACTTGCAACGGAAACAGCATGCGTACCACACAGGATTATTGTCTCTTCGAGGCCACCAACCCACAGCTGATGTCGCACGGCTGCAACTCATCCCGCCCCCCGCACTGTGGTTGGGCGTACGTCGAAGGGTCGTTTATTGGCAACGCGGAACGTTTTCGAGGAATCTTTGGAAAGGAAATTATTTTGTGTATTTTTAATGTCAGTGTCATGGAGAAATACCGTGGAGGGAAATTATTTGCTGTACCCTTTTACATCATGATTATGTAAGTTTACTATTTCTTAAAATGTAACAAAAAATGCACTACAAAATTCATTTTGTGTTTGTATTTTTACTCTTCACCATCTGAATATTCATTATCATCACTGTCTGAATAATTGAGGTATTTTTCTGTTTCACTCAATAAGAGTAGCTCATTCACTTCCTTCGGAAAGCCTGTGGATTTCTTAGTAAGAACTTGAGTGCAGCTGGAAATTAGAGGATCTGTTGTAAGGAGGAATTTGTGAAATAAATCCTGATTGGTGACCACTCTGGACGTTTTTCTGGATAAATGCTCACGACAATGTCTTAAACCATTATTTCTCGCTTCTATCGCCTCACCAGATAATTACCCCAATGGTAGTATACGCTCCTTTGCGATATCGGCCCCGTGAATCAAAGTTTATGCACCGTGGGCGGCATAAGATACCACGAGTAAAATTGCACATATAATTCTGCAGTTTACCAGCAGTACCGCCTAAACTTGACCTCTTTAAGAGGCAGGCTCCTTGAAATCGCCTTTAATATTATCGAGAAACTCTTAATCAAGTTTATGTCGATTCCTGTAATGAAAAAAAATTTTTTTTGAAGAAATCAAAGGTGGCATGAAGTAAAGAAACTTTGATGTAGCATCAGAAGGTGTTAGTAAAGCATTCAGGAAATTATTTTTCCCTCACCCATGTTATTTCTGAAGATATGGGAAGGTGTTGAGGGTGAGTTTTGCGAGGTTTTCGATGGTCGTATTTTAGCAAAAATGGAATATAGAAGCTGCTGAAAGTATTCACCTGAATATAATAATGGAAGGAACAACGAATAATAAGAAATTCCGAGAGATATCAAAGATAGAATACCTTCATCATAAACTGGTTTTCTGCCTACTGACAGGTCCGAAACACCACAGCTGTCTCCAATTCGTCCTGTCCCGGGCCTCTTCCTCGGCTTCCTTGTACACCTTCTTCTTATCTTTACTTCGTCTGTCATTTTCAGCCTTCTTCTTCCTCTTCTCTTTTCTTCCTCCACTGTTCCCTCGACTGCTGTGTTTAAAATCCCCTTCCCTCTTAAAATGTGTCCCATCCAGTTTCCCTTTCTCTTCTGTATTATTTTCAGTAGAGTTCTTTCCTCCCTAACTCTTCCCAGCACCTCCTCATTTCTTTTAATCTATCCACCCATTTCACTCTTTCTAGTCTCCTCCACATCTAAGATGGAGGAAGTTGGTGGTTACCGGCGTAACTTTGTGAAATTTGCTATTCATTTTGAATAATAAGGTAAAAACTTTGTTTTTTCCACATTTAGGTTTTAATTAAACGACCATGGTTTTGACGGTTAACGTCCAGATGTTACGAGGACCTGATGATGACGTTAACCTCCGAAACCATGGTCGTTTAATTAAAACCTAAATGTGGAATAAACAAAGTTGATACCTTATTATTAAAAATAAGTGATTACCTTATTATTATCATTCTAACAAAGTTGTTACCTTATTATTCAAAATAAGGTGAAGGAGGCCAGAGAGAGTGAAAGGTAAAATATTGTATTTATAACAAGTAGTGTCGCAAAAGAAAATTAAATGAAAGACAATCTTTGATCTTAGAACTATTGCGCTTTTTTACATATTAGCATCTGCTGGTAATATTTTCTAACTATACACAATGTTCTAAATGAATGATTTGTTATCAATTGGAAGCATAGGCGCCGGCAGAAAAATTTACAGAGGGGTTCTTTTAGTTGGGTCTGTGGCCAACAAAAAGGGTTTTCTACAAGATGGTTGACTCCTAACTAAAATGTGCGAAAAATATCCTTATGCCATGCCAATTTTCTTTTTTTCAATCGATAATTGAGTGTAAGTACCTAAAATTCCCCTATAATTTTCCCCAATATTTTCCCATTTCCCAAGAGACAAGGGTGGTGCAAATGCAACCCCTTGCCGGTGCTCATGATTGGAAGGTTTGAGCCAAAAAAGCGTATTATTGGTGGAAATATTTCGTGGTATTTATGAGATAAAGGAGCGGAAAATGGACCTCTGCATTTCATCTAGTGCTACGACCAACCCAATGGGTTGGGAGAAAGTCCAGGCTTTTGACATCCTCTCTTGGAAATAAATGGCACTGATTCTTTTCTTTAAAGCTATCTACTCGTTCGAGAATGGTATGATAGGCATTGCGAGGTTTACAGCTCGAGACTGTATTAATTGCTGCATTGTGCATGACCAAGCTCGTTTCATTTTTGATTTTATTCAGATTTTTCTCAGTAATCTGAAAAAAGATTAAAATGGAGGGAATTGACCGGCGCAACATATTTCGTGTTACCTTTGAAAACCGGGTATTTTATCGCGCTAGGCAGCTTATTAGGTAGATAACCATAATTCCGTTTGAAGGCTTTCGCAGCTTTTCTTATCTATGTAGGATGATGCTTTTGGGCAATGCTGCGTTTTGTTAATTATCAAAATCTCAACGTTTCGCTTCTCTTACTGGAAGCGTCATCAGGAGAATGAGCGTTTACCGGCTTTAGTTCGCTCTTATATAGCATCGATGTTCGTTACACCATCGTTGGACCGATTTGAATGTTTGAAGACGCAAGAATATCATCCGCGTCTAATACCTGAGGCCATATAAAAAGCTAAAAGGCCAAAAAATTTTAATAGGGAGGATGGATATATCCTTAGCAGGGTTTGGAAAGGGTTCTTGGCTCCAGCAAAACCCAACGGCTAACGTCTTTCTAAAAATATTCAAATCGGCCAAAAAATGGTGCAACGGACATCGATTCTATATAAGACTGAACTAAAGCCGGTAAACACTCATTCTCCGGATGAGGCTTCCAGTAAGAGAAGCGAAACGTTGAGATTTTCATAATGAACAAAACGCAGCATTGCCCGAAATCATCATCCCATAACCATAATTCCGGTTATTTTCTCAACCTTTGGATCACCAACAGTTGTAACTTTTATTGGTGATTCAGCGAATAAAGGAAGTAAATGCAAAATAAAATTCATAACGGGAAAACAGCTTTTTTGGTTTTGATATCCTTCTTAATATATACCAACTCAAACACGTGTTAGTCTATTTCGTGGTATTTTCTACCTCGAATTATCTCGACACGAACTCCCTTCACAATTTTTTTCTGTTCCGTGGGTAGGTTTTTGTAATTTTTTGCCATAAAATTGAATATCTAATATACTTAGCTGTACGATATTCCAAAGAGGAAAAATCATTTTCCTCCTCCCCTGTGGATTTTTTTGTCGCCTCGGTAGCTTAACTGGCGAAAGCACTAGGCAACAAATCGAGGGATCCGGGTTCGAATCCCGGTCTAGGCGAATGATTTTTCCTGTGTGGAATACCGCACTTATGTGCACTTGCGGGTGACTCCGTAAAGGTAAATACCAGAGCTAGTCCCGGTATCCGAAAAATTAGTTACTTAGCTGTAGCTTAGTTAACCCGGGAGTGGTCGCTAAGCTACTTAACACGCGAGCGGTCGCGTGTGAGACTTTTTCTCACACTCAGATGTATCATTGAATATCTACCATAGAGCGTTTATTGAAAATATATTACACTATATCTAGATATAATTTATTTCTCTAAATGCTCATTTGAATCAATTATTCCCACATATACACAATTACTGATACAGTAACGTAATCGTTTACTGGCGATGATATCGTTGGGTATCAATGAAAGAAATTATCATTCTCAAAAAGAAATATTTATTCATGAGGACATAAATTCTTATGACTCATAAATTTGCATTAACGTATCTGTTCTTCACGAAATGAATCAACTTTGCCCGCTTGCTGCGAGAGTGTAACTCAACTGAGTGATACAAAAACACTAACGTCAGTGGTCGCGCGATGAGGAAAAGTCTCACACCTTGTATCCGACGGTATCAGACATATCATTACGCAGCTGCGGACGATTCATTTATACTTTTTGAGACGGTCGGTCAATAGTAAGAGATAAAAAGTCTGCTAGGAGGACAGGAAACTTATTATAACTCATGATTACAAGGTGAGCACAAGTATAAATTTCCCGTGAGAGAAAATCTCATAGAGCGACCAATGGCGGGTTAAATTTAAGGATTGCTTGTTAGTGATTGATTGAGATTGATTGTGACTAGGTAGGACCTAGAATGTACATGTGCAAGAAAGGCATTATTATGAATACTAAAGAAAAATACTTTTACATTAATGTGCATTACATTTTTTCTACACTCTTTTTTGGCTATAGAGGAATGAACCAATTTTTTTATAAAATGCAGGGCAAATGACACTTTCCAGACAGAATTTTTACCCGTCTCACTTGAACTTGCTAAATCATTCCACCCTCAACATGTCCACTGGAGCTTTATTTGCCACTATTTGCACTTATTTTGAGAGATGGCAGATGGGGTGGCCTTCACATCCTGGTGATTTTTTAAATTTACTATGAGGTCGTGGATGCAGGGCTGGAGGGTAAACTGGTTGTGTGGTGACCGGGGACGTGCATTATGTAGTCGCAATAGCCCCTATGGGCCCCAGAACTCCGCCATTTCCCCTATTTTCCACTCCCGCCTTTCTCTGTTTTTTCGCTCGTGAAACGATAATGACGTGACGATGGACCGTGACGTAGCCTCGGGCCGTCATCGCGACGTGTTAATTCCCGCGACGTCCGCTCGTAACGAGGGGAGCGCCACGTGTTAATACGGCCAATGCGGTCGCTTAGCGGCAGCTGTTAAATTTTTGCCTGAGGCAACCAGCAGTCCTCTTTCAGCAACAATGCTTCTTACCTTACAATCTCCCTATAAATAAATTAAAATCGGAATTGAAGTTTAGTTGGTTCACGTATTTTTGAATGTATGCAAGGTCATTCAAGGTCATTCACTTCCCGAAATATATTATCAAAACTTTTTTTGCAAATAGTTACTCCATTTTAGCGCATGCCGCAAATGGTTGTGGTTTAATAAGGGGTTCTTAAATGGAGTATACTCCTGTGGACTCAATAATATTGAATAACTAACTACTCGTGGCATTTTACCCCTTATGGCACGGTTTAAAGGATCATTACTACTATTGCTCTCGTAGCATTAAATGTGTGTGAATTTTTGTTATGTGAAGCCGTTTCTCTTCAGTTGATTTCTGAGTTACGTTCTTGTAGTTGACGCAGTTAGTACGTTTGCACATTCCCATAGCGAAATAAAACAGATATAAAGAGGACTGATTCCAAAAAGACGTAAAACTTGTATTTGTATTGTAGTAAGAAAATTGATTTTGTTTTACGTTTTTGTATGTTATACGATGCCGCATATGCAACTTAAGTTATTGGCTGAAAACAATTCGGGAGTCATTAACGCGTTACTAAATACAATGCGTGAAAAACTGTTTTTTATTCAATTGGTTGGTGAGATAGAAATACAGGTATAACCTGTATTTCTATGTAAAATATTAGTTTCGTTGCCGGACATGAAATTACGTGTTTGTTTTTTTTATTTTATTTATTTTGAAAGTCGGTGAAGTAATATAAATAGAAGGAAGTCATTATGGAATAGTTGTTCGTGCACCTTTTTTATAGTTCAACCCTTCAGCCCATTGACTAAAAAAAATTCTGACTTTTGGTGTTCGGGTGCATGCTCAACTGCAATATGTTTCTAAATGGATGAGTGAAAAAATAATTTCATTATATTTGCGGAGCAAGGTCCTTACACTACAAAATCGCCTATACTGTGAGAACAGGTTAAATCATTTCACATTGGAAATATTCTCTCGCTTTCGGTTTTTTACCAAAACCTTTTTGCTCAGTTATTACCCTCCAAAAAAGGAAAAGTACATGAAAGAAAAACAGACTGAATAATAAATTTCAGGTTACTGTAAGGTATGGAGTACTGAGAATGCACATTTCAATATAGCATTTTAAACTGTGTTCACTTTATAATGAATACACTTTATCGAAATTGGTGGCTGGAATCTTTGTACGTCATTTTAAATTAACCAAAGATGCACACATAAATATGATATAGCAATCGTATAAGGCAATACTGCTTTGGAGGATTTCAGGCTTTCCTCACGTATAGATTGACGTTAGTTTTAACAGGTTACACAACGGGTTATGGTTATGCTATAGGGAACCAACGTTTCAACAGCTAATACGGCTATTTTAATCAAGTTTTAAGTCTGACAGAGCGAAAAAATAAACTGTTATAAATAGTAACCATTTAATTTTTGATGGAGCCGTTGCGGGACATTTGAATTGTACAATCAATAACTGGTTTCCATGAGTTGCTTAAGTTGAAGCCGTGGTCTCAGTTGATGCTCTAATCATCTACTTTAATTCCAATGGCTTCTTCCAGACTCTCTCTCTCGAGAAATCTACTCTTCATCCAGAAATACGTCGGGCAAACTAAGAGAGCCATCTCCGTCCGACTGAACGAACACCGCAGGGGATTCTCTCAAAAATAAGCATTGCGAACAATCAGCAGTGGCAAAGCATGCGTTCACTAATCCAGGGAATCAGATTATGATTGAAAAAGCAAAAGTCCTAGCCAATGAAAAGCATTATTTCCCTCGCATCATCCGGGAGGCTATTGAAATTGATAAAGTAGCAGACAGTATCAATAGAGATGATGGGCATAGACTAAATACCGCTTGGAAAAGGCTCATACGCAAAAGCGCACCAAATTCGGGGTCCTCGACGCTGATTGGTCGCGCCACTGGTAGGCCAACCTGAGGATGGTATATACATAGAGGGCCATTTCCATCTGTTGGCACTCAGACCTGATTTGAAGATGTGGCCAGCATAGGCCACGAAACGTCATCTGAATAAAACTTGACGCAGCCAAACCCGGAAAACTATGGAGAGAACGGCTTCTCTGGGGATTCTGTCTCAATATCCATTCAGAAGGTAGAGCAACTGTATATTTTGGATATACAGTAGGGTAATAAGTAAGGACTTCGCCCATAGCATTGGTTCCTCGTAACATAATTCGGTGTAAAAAAGTGAGTACTATTTTCAGTATTGTTTGGTTTTGACTATACATCGCTCAAGAAGCTCTGTTCCTACAGCGTATCACGGCCACTGTGGAACGCCTCCTCCTCCCATGGTACGAGGTTAAACCACGTCCTACGGATGAACGCGATAATACGTTGTTAAATTTTTCGACGGAGAATTCTTTTTTATCCCCGAGGATCTTCTCGCATCTCCTTGTGAGTATTTTTTCATGGCACATTATGTTCCACAGTTCGGCGAGGTAACGACCAAATCGTGAGGACCGCGGATCCTCCCATCCAAAGTCTCCTTTAATTTTTTTTTAAAGTAATGAGGGAGCAAGTCGAAAAATATAATGTGCAAAAATGTTTTTTGGTCATTAACTCGACAGTTTTTCGGCCACCCTTTTTGGCAATCATCTCTCGTGAGTGAGTGTGAGGGAGATAGATAGGGAGAGAGGAGGTATGCGGGGATCGTACGTCTCTCTCTCTCACCTACCCTCCCTCCCGCCCTCTCCCCCCTTTGATCCTCTGAAGGGAACGCGGTTACAAACTCCAATCAAGTGGAAAAACTGAGATGAGGAAGGCGTTGTGAGAGGTTGGGGCAGGGGGGAAGGGGGAATGGGGGAAAGGGGGGTTATCTAATCAAGTGTCGCATTCTTGATGAAGAGTGTCATTACGTAAGGCCTTTTGTCGAGGTTTTTCATTAAGAGTTAATGAAGGTTCGGATGCCGTGAAGTTTCCCTCGAGTTAACTCTCTGGTGCGCGCAGGTCTTTGCCGTTCACGAAAGGAGTTTTGTTGGCTGGCAGACGGAAGAGATCTTCCACGTTTACTGGGTAAAATGTTTTGAGGGGCGGGAGGAGAAGAGGGACGAAATGGGGGGGGGGCAGCACTTGTCAACTCGGAGGAGGAGAAAGGATTAAGTTTCAATGGTGGGGGCAGAAACCACACGAGGACCACAAGGGGATTCTCTCAGGTCGGACATTAATCAGATTTTGAAGGAGAGGGGAGACTGTTCAATATGCATTAGAGATGAAAAGATACCGCATCCTCGAAAGCTGGCGATATTTGACAGCGATAAAATGTTTGAAGTAGTAGTAGTAGTATCCCCAACCTTTCATTTTTCGCGGCTTACGTGCTGAACCGCGGATTTCGGATTCATGATTGAAAATCAACGTCAAAACGGACGCCAAACCTTAAAGAGATTTTTTTGCGGTTGAAAACTTTTGATCAACAAAGCGGAGATTTTTTCTTTTTTTTGCAATCAATTTTGATGCGATAAAAAAATTCCTTGACGTATTGAGACAGAAAAATAAAGCTATCTTCAAGTGTCCTTGCCAACTTATAAAAGTGGTAGAGGTTGGTTTCCTTCACTAAATATCTTTTTCAATTCTACAAAATCTTTAATCAATGGCTACCTGCTTTCAGCACAATAGGTCAGCACAAGTGTTTCCAGTTTTTAATAAGTGTTTATTGGGAGCCAATGTTTTGATCTCCTGGTTATTATTGTGTCTCCATTTTTGCTGTACTCATTTATTAACAGTATTTTGATGCGGCTTGGTGTAAAATGCCTGAATGATGTCTGAAAACGTAAAAATAGAGTGAATTATCGTTAATACATTGTTTTATTTTCAACCGAGTTAAGTAATAACGATTTAGCTAAAGTAAACTATCTGGTGAATTTAATTTTTACGTGAGGTTGAAAAGGGTGGTAAAGATAATGGCCTTTGACCAGTGATGAAAATATTGAATAACGTTGTTAATCGAAATGAAGAAATAACTTTGCCTTATTCACTCGAATACTATTAAAACTGATAATTAGTCTTTTATACCTTGTCACTGTTTTTAATTAAAAATCTAAAGATGTCAGTATTTTTTAGAACTTATTAAGGACCTATGACAATCTAGAGTACGCGTTTAAATATAACTCAGAGGATAAGAAGAGGCTGCGCAATGCACTCTTGAATTTCACCCCGTTCCTTCCATTTTATATATTTGTTATTGATATAGAAATCCAAAATATCCATGGATTATACTGTACACATATTAAGTAATGGTGTTGTAAAATATTCAGAGAATTATTTCATTTACTTCTTTCAAGATTAAAAATATGCATTTTTCACTTTGCCAAATGTGATAAATGCTGGGCAGTGAACAAAATATTTCCTGTGATTTTATATAGTATGAATATTCTTATATCAATTTGACACGACTGGTATCCGTACACAGGTCGTGTTTTGGCTTATGCATGGCTCGCAACCACACCCGATTTGAGTGGAAAGTAGGTTATGATGGATCAATTCAAATAACGAATTTGTAATTCAAAATGTAAACCTTTATCAATGTACATTATAATCAGACAAAAATGCTAATGTTCTATCTGAAATGACTACAATGTGCAGAAGTTCTCCAGTGAACACCACGGTTGATTTTTAATTTGAAATATTTCTATTTTAACCGCAAAATATCATGAATATTTTTTTACAAAATAAGATCTTTTGTTTTGATATCAATTGTTTCACGAAAGTTTCCAGAAACTCATGAACTCCAACTTTTGCTGACTCAGACAAAATATGTTAATTTGATAACCGGCCTTGATGAAATTTTGCCTCAGATCCTAATTTATTCAATTGGAAAATTTAGTGTGGAAAAATATTAATTGTAGTTCGACCAAAACGGTTGTGTGGGATCGGTTGCCTGAGCAGTCTAAGCAGGGAGGAATAAGTGATGGAAATTAATTCTTATTTAACTTAGGGTTTAAGTATCCTTTAGACCTAAAAATAGAAGTAAAATTATGTATCCTTTTGGCGTAATGATTCAACTGTCTAACGGACGTATAAAATCAAACCACGCATCAAAGTGGACTGGTCGTTTGTAGTTTCCAGAGAGAGAAATCGGAGAAAAAGAATCGATTGAAATGACCAAAATAATTCATAATAATGGCCAAAATAATTCAATAACGCAACAGTCAAACAGCAGAGTAAATATTAAATAATTAGGAATTTTTCAACTAATTTCTGTGGCTTCATTTGATAATTGGTTTCGTGAGGTGGAAATAAACCATGTCATCGAACGAAGCAGTCGCCAGATTTTAGCCAACCAGGTGAATCACGCTGAGACGGAATGTCCTTCAGTTTAAAACGACGCATTTGGGAGTCCACATTCCGTTATTTTGCGATTGCCAGCCACTCTCTCGTTGAGAAGGGAGTGGAGACATGTAGATAATCTCGCTCTCGTCCGGAACGAGGTTTTAAGTCCTCCCACCCTTCCCCTACTTCCCCTTCCCCATACCTCCTCCCACCCACTACCACTGTATCCTTAAGGTTGCTGGTCATGGGTCATTGATTAAACATTTTAATGATTTTTCAAGTCGGTCAAAAAAATCTACGACAAAGTAATATTTAAACACATCTATTCTGTGGTGGAACTCACCATACAAGCAGAAATGGAAATTATTCAAGTAAAAAACAGTTAACTTTTTTTCCATTAGTAAAGCCATGGAATGACGGTTTTTTGGCGTAAATTTTATTTCCATTTTTTCTTCGAATCGGTGTGACACCTTGTAACATTTAAAAACAATGACATATATCATTTATAACGATAACCTTTCTATTCTACCTATAAAATAAATAACATTATTTCCTTTCTTTATGACTTATGAACTCTATTTATTCACAGTTGTATTTCCCTCCACATCAAAGGTTATATATTTGCCCGTACAAGCTTACATGAAATACAACACGTCACTCAATAAAAAAATATTACACATGAATCACAATATCAGTTGTATTTGTTTACCTTTGTCAGTGTATCACATTGGTTTCTTCGCTCTTTGAGCCACAGCGATAATTCCCATTTGGGAATTTCTATTTGTCTTCACGGCTCACTTCACTTTTTGCACACAAATGTATTCACTTGCACAAATAAATACCCTTTAACAATTAATTATGATTACATGCATAAATATATAATGACTTCTTTCGTGGTTGTCGTCATGACACACATGCTTCGCGCTGATCCCTCGACTGGCTAAGGAAATCACGCAGTTAACGTCCACCGCTGTCTCGCTACAGGTACTCGGCCGCAAGGTTGACTTTTCCCTAGTTATGCCTCGGGTATTTTCCAGCTGACCTCGGCTTACTTCCTTTTACAGTACGCCTAATGCTTCCCTCATACCAGAAACCACTACTTTGTAAATACTTCTTCAGTTTTCTACGGTCTCTTTGACGTAATTTCACCACAGCGAGTGGCGTGGATTCGACCTTTATCTTGGTTGATTGTTTAAACTGCCAGCCCCCTATAGAGTAACTCGCCTCGGTGTATATATATATGCTAGCAACAAGGCGTTGAGGTTGGGGAAGGATAGGAAAGTAAATAAGTGGACACTCACAGGCAGATGATCAATGACGACACCGGTGTCCACTGCTTAGGGGTAGCTTTTGGGCTAAGGACCCTTCTTCAGCTGGAGGAGATGAGTAGTGAATCTCCTCCAGCTGAAGAAGGGTCCTTAGCCCAAAAGCTACCCCTAAGCAGTGGACACCGGTGTCGTCATTGATCATCTGCCTGTGAGTGTCCACTTATTTACTTTCCTATCCTTCCCCAACCTCAACGCCTTGTTGCTAGCATATACTTTTATATTTATTTCCTTTCCTTTTGTATATATATATATATATATATATATATATATATATATATATATACAATATGCCAAGAGGGTGGCCGATAAAAATATACAAACGGAAAAAAGAACACTCACAAATTAAAACTTCCGATATTTCGATGGACAGTAGCCAAAGTAGTAGTAAAGGAGTAGACCTCAATCTCTATCCCTTTCCTCATTCTTACTCTCCACCTAGAGAAAGATGGAAGCTACTGTCCATCGAAATATCGGAAGTTTTAATTTGTAAGTGTTCTTTTTTCCGTTTGTATATTTTTATCGGCCACCCTCTTGGCATATTGTATATTTATCACCCGAGTGATTCTCCTAGAAGTTATATATATATATATATAAATATA
This sequence comes from Pyrrhosoma nymphula, assembly GCA_963573305.1. NCBI lineage: Eukaryota > Metazoa > Arthropoda > Insecta > Odonata > Coenagrionidae > Pyrrhosoma > Pyrrhosoma nymphula. Next base: position 17,554,982 of record OY754330.1, on the reverse strand, counting down.
TATATATATAAATATATATATATATATTTATTTAGTCTCTTAGTCCTAGTTAGTCTCTTGTCGCCGACGATGACGGCCTGCCCATCGAAACGTCCCGTAAATTATTTTGTGAGTGTCCTTTTAATTTTCGTGTGCCTGTGTTTTCAAAGTATATTTATATATTTATTATGTATATATATATATATATATATATATATATATATATATTATTTATTCATTTTCTCCCTTCTTCTATTCGAATGTTCTCGGAGGAATTTCCCCTCGTTTCCCTTCGTGTGCAGGTGTTCATAACTTTAAACAATAGCGTTTTTACGGCTATCGGCTATTGTTTAGTTTCATTTTGACCACGCACTCAGGTCGTGGTCGCTGTAGCATAATTGTTGCTACCTCACACCTGTAACAGTGCGGAGTCTAAAAATAGAACTCACTGCAGGTACGTGGTAGCTTCTTCAAATATTTAACGTCGAAATATTCAACATGGCAGGGATTCCAGTATTTTACAACCTTAATATTAGTTATAATCATTATAATAATATGAAACGAGTTATTTCGGCTTTAGAATTAAATTGGTTTTAAGAGGTAAGGATTGTAATCTCCAAGTATCTAAGTATTCCAAGTCATCTTAACCTCTGAAAGTATCATGCAGTGTGATATACTAACTTTTTCAGTTCCTAGCCTCAGCTTCCGCGATCTTCCTCATCGTAACCTGACTCCACTAGGTTAATCCTTGACGCCGCATTCTGTGAATCCATCTATCGTGTCATCTTTTTCGAGTACTGTACACTTCTAATTTTTCCTCGCTTCCCACCCACCCACCTAGCTCACTTTGCTCCGAGGTACCCTTTCATCCCTTTCTTGCCCGGACACCCCTTTACATCCCCCTCCAACGCCAACCTTCCCTCCCTCCTCTTCACTCTCACCCCCCCACATTTGCTCATTAAATTTCTTCCCATTTACGCCCTCAACTTTTCCATCCAATCCCCGCCCATCCTCTTTATGCCCCGCCAAGTTATGTGGTGCGAAACAGTCCCACCTCCACACTTCACCCCCCCTCTCCTGCCCCCAAACAAGTAAGGACACACGAGGGTGATGATGGGGAGGCGTGGAGGAAGCAAACGTCACCTCAGGAGTCCCTCAGGGTAGTGTGGTAGGCCCCCTTGTTATTCCTAATATTTATCAATGATTTTCCAGTATCAATTAACTCAAGTATAAGATTATTTGCTGATGACAGCATAGTCTATCGTAAAATAAAAAAATAGAAATGATTAGTACACGCTCCAATAAGACCTTGACCAAGTTCACCTTTGGTCGAGTTGTAACAAAATAAAAATAAACAGCAATAAAAATGTGCATATTCAATTTTCAAATAAAACGGTAAGTGATATAATTATCTATAAATTAAATGGAGGCGTAATAGCCAAGTCAGATAGTTTTTTGTAACTGGACGTCATGTTAACAAAGGATCTGGGATGGGGGCCCTACATAGAAAAGATAGCTGGGAGAGCGTTTAAAAATCTCCACTACGTGATGAGGAACATGAAAAAATGCCCGAAAGAGGTAAAAGAGCTGGCATATTTCACTATCGTTAGACCAATGCGTGAGTATGCCACGAATGTCTGGGATCCCCATTATAAGGGGAAAGCAAAGAGCTTGGAAAAGGTCCAAAGGAAGGCAGCAAGGTACTACGTTTTGGGAAGACAAAAATACACAGTGTTAGCAGTATGTTAGAGGAATTGGTATGTAGTCCACTGCAAGATAGAAGGAATGTAAATAGGTTGTTAGGAATATTTCAATGCTATTCAAAACGTCCAGCCTTGTTAGAATTAGAGAAGAGGCTAGAACCACCAACATTTTTGGGTAAAAATGTCCACCCGCTGAAACTCATATTAAGGAAGCAAAAAACGAATGCTGCCAAATACTCCTTCTTAAATCGTGGGGTCCTGGAATGGAATGAATGCATTTTTAGCATAATGCTGCTTTTTTTATCCATTATCGATTTCATATCATGTTGGTTTATTATAATCATCGTCATACACCCAAAAAGTGGAATTCATTGTAGATTCTGAGTTCAAAAATAATCATTCGTCTAATTAAGATTGAAGATTTATAAATTGTCCTGGAGCTATACCCCTTAAGGACAAAAACAATGTACATTGTTTACGAGCAACAAAAAGAGAGAATTATATCAAACAATTTAGACAATAACATAGTGACATGTTAAATGTAATAACTTTAAATTAATTAAATTATTACAATTTGCCTAGTGAAAAAAAACTAAAAGCGAATTATTGCGAGCATCATATAACAAATACACATGCATACATTTCATCTTAAAGTTAGCAACAGAAAAACTGTTTTTGGGTTACTTTTGTGTGTTTGGGACAATAACATAGTAAAAAGTTCAGATATAAATTATTACAATTTGAAAAATGAAAAAAATAAGTGCGAAGTATTACTGACAACATATAACAAATACATATAAATACATTTCAGGTTTACTTAGCTGAGCTTAGGTTAATTATTTGCTATGCGTAGTTGTTCAGTTATAAAAATGGTCAAAAAACATATATAATTCCATGGTGAAAAGTTGTGCGTGGCTCTTTGTGACCTTTCGGCTGAAAATTTAAATGGAATTCTAGATCAAGCCATCCCTGGTAGAAGATTGTTTGTATCTTGCGTTGACATTTGATAAATGTGTTTAATGTTAATTGGAGATGTTTCTCAGGCACATAAAATATAAGTTCATGCTTTATTATCAAAATTTCTATATTTTTATTTCTCTTAATTACTAAAACACAGCTTCACCATGCCGAGATGGCTGTTTTCGTATTTACCGTTTTATAAGCTTTGAAGGAATTCCTATGCTCAACCCCTCTCTAGCCCTTACGCTGCAGATTTCTGTCTTCTTCGGGTGAGAGAGAGAGAGGGAGAGAATGGACCAGTTTTGTCGTGGGAGTGCGGCTCCCTGCTCCAAAAACCTTTTCCGTCTCCTTCCCCGTCAACCCTTGGAAGGCCCGGCCCGGTGATCCTACCCCTCGTTGAGACTCCTATTTTTCCGAAAACGCTGGTTCCCTTTTTTTCCATCAAACCTCGGGTCTCCTCAAAATCGCCCCTTCGTTAAATTAATCTCTCACTCGGCTGCCTCCTCCCTTTCCGCGTTTAGGGCCTCCCTCCCCCCTTCTCTCCACCCTCTAACCCCCACCCCCTCCAACCCTCCGCTTCGGTTCCATTTCTCAATTTCCATCTGTCCCACACACGAACCCTTTAAAAACCTTCCCGACCCCTCGTTCCACCACAAACCCTTTTTCACCCCAACTCCCTCCCTTTCTTCCACCTAATCTCTGCATCTCCAACCCCGACTGGTCCATTCTTCCCGCCCAACCCCATCGTGGTCTCATCATCCCTCCTCCTTTTATCCCCCTTGTCCTTTCAACCCGTCTCCCTTTCTCCTCTTCGTCCTCTTTCTTCACTCCCTCCCTCTTTTATTTGCCACCTTCCGAAATGGGCGCGTCGTCCCCCATCCGCAGTCCTCAAAACCATCCTTACCCTTTACGGACCCCTTAACCCCTTTTTCCCTCCCAAGCACTTAGCGTGGACGAGAGGGAAAGGCGTTCATTTGGAGGAGTCATTCATTCAGGCTGGGAGCTATGGAAGGGTGAGTGGCAGACCGTGTAAACATGCTGCCGTGGATACAAGGGGTGAGCCTCTGTTCATCCACCTTCTTCGGACGATCCCGAAATATGGGCAGAGCAGGCTGGCTTGCCGTGAATACCTTCGGACAGTCACCAAATGTCGACCGAGAGGGATGAATAATTCGATGAAATGTACACCGCACATGAATGTTTTACTCGAATTGACCCATCCGTAGGTGAACTTGCATGTACATACATAAAGCTCATGATGTACTATCATCTTCAAATACGTATGGGTGTGTGCATCTGAAGAGATACCCTTGCGGGGATACTAACAATATCATTTGGATATCGTTGTGTTCCAAATGATTGTGCAAAATAGCTGACAATTAATGAAATTAAGTTTCAAGTCGGTAATATATTTGTTTTCACATTGATTATTTTGAACTCCTTCTGTGAACTTACCCGATTATATTCATACCTGAAGATTAATTAATTAATGTGCCATGAGCAGTGTAACGTAACTGCGACGCCATCATAAGTATTTACGTAATTTATCTTATTTAGTCGATTTCGCGGCGCATAGGTATTTCTTAATATTTCTTCTTTAATTGATTTGGCAGTTGCGGACGCGTATTTAGTCATTACTGAAGCACATCAACTCTAAGTTTATTATTGTGAAGCTCGCTTGTTAGCCAAATAATTAATTATCTCTGCAATAACAAGCATTGTTTCAGGTGGCGAGGTGCAAATGACGCAACCCCGGGAATTTCCCATTAGAGGTGTATAATACGAGGAGAGTGGAATCGAACAATAGGTTCGAGTAAGTATAAAAAGCGATGACCTCCGTACATTGGGAGTCACTGATCAACAACAAACCCAAAGTCAGACTGAATCCACGCAACTCGGGACAGTAAACGTATGTAATAATATTTATAAGAGTAAGAGAAAAAGTATTCTTTACTTGTGACTCGACAGAAAGTTTAAGTACAGTTTTTAGAGGATAAAACCACCCATAAGAAAGTTCATCCTGAGAGAACACACGGGAGTAGACGCAAAACGAGGGAGACTCTTCGGCGCCTAATCGACTACAGCGTCGGGAATTGAAACCGGTTCCACGTTCGCAGAAGTGAGGCTTGTTTGGCGACAGTACTTCTTCCGGGACGCATGTGTGTTAGAGCTAGACGTTATCCAACATTATATGTATGATAATATTTGTGTGGGAAGGGTAATATTCGTGTGTGAAGGGCATTTCTTTGTGTGATTAGTGATCTCACCTGTGGCCGTGAAGGTAACCAAAATAAGTGAAGGGTAATATTTTGTGAGTGAAGGGTAATATTTTGTGAGTGAAGGGTATTGCTTTATGATACATGAAATCGTCAGTGACCGGAGAGGCAAAACGTGAAATTTACAAGTGATTATTATATATACATATATTTTATTAATAACAAACATAGTATTAATAAGAGTGTAATTTTCTATTGCAAATTGGTGATTTGTACCTAGGAAAATTATGGGAATATAAAATAAAATCTTTACTTGAGATTAAAAGGAGATGAATTAACGAGATAATTTAATTTTTATATTCATTTCTGGCGCCCAACAACCTCTTGAGAAAAATTGTTATTATCTATGTCATATGTTTGCCGCCACAGCATGAGACAGCTATTGTATATACTACAGCAGGTTAATGTGGCTGATTGTTAGGCATTGAAAAACAATTAGGGCATAGAGTGTATCTAATTTTTACCAATTCAAAAGGAAAAAAATGCTTTTTTTATGGTTGTGTTTTTTGTCCAATAATAATTTTCACACATCTTATGAGGGAGCATTTAAGATATCGCCAACATTTTGTAACAGGCCACTGTTTTTTCATCAGTTAATTGCTGTTGAATTTGGAGTATGTATGTGAATTGTATAAATTTTTGAGGCAGTGAATTTCAATCATTCCATCCTTCTCTTGATCGCTCCCTACTAACACTAGTTAATCGTATAACAAAGCATAACAGCCCTGACACGCATTACTTCATTACTTGTTATCAGGCTGTTGAGACATGAAGTAGATGTTACTTAGCTGGTGCTATATCGCCACGATCACTAAATAGGAAAGGAAGAGGAAGCTACTCTGTGGACCTTTGGACAAATAATTCAAGAAAAAACTAGTACATTGCCTTATATGGAGTGTGGCACTATATGGGGCGGAAACTTGGACAGTTAAGGAAGATGAAAAAAAATGTAAGCCCAAGAGATGTGGATATGGAGGAAGATGGAAAAAGTGAGTTTGAAGGATAGAGTGAGAAACGAGGAGATTCTGAAGAGAGTGGGCGAGGAAAGGACTCAGATGGAAAAGATTAGAAGAAGAAAGAGGAATTCGATTGGACATTCCCTGAGAATACATTGTCTGCTGACCACGGGAATAGATGTAATGGTGGAAGGAAAGCGGGGAAGGAAAGAAGCAAATGTTAGACAACATAAAAATAGGTGGAAGGTACGCGGGCACAAAACGTCTAGCTAAGAGAAGAGTGGAGTGGAGGAGGAGCCCATGAGATTACCTGCTATCTGGAGCAGAAAAACTTGAATGAATGATTTCTTCTGCAAGTCGAATGATATAAGTATTAATTTTGGAGCGAACGAATGATTTTGTGCACAGTCACAGAGGTACTGGTCAAGCAAAACGATATTTTCATTGCGAAATTCATCACTTAGGTTTAGTTTATAAAGATGACATTTGCACTACTACAACATGGACGGGTTGTAATCCATCGAGTTAGATTTAGGGAGCTTGCGCTCAGCTCATGTAATCGGGAGTTTGTTTTCCACTGGGTGAAGCTAGCGGGAGTGCGGCAATAGCGACGTGGCAGGAGATTGGACCCGTCCGGCCCCGCACGCTTCTACAATGGTCTCCAGCCAGCCTGTTCCGCGTCTCCAGTATCCTCTCCTTATCTGCCAATGCAATAAGAGACACCGCAGAAGGAGGTGGGTTATGAAGGTGGGTGGTGGGTGGGAGTGGCAGAGAATAGAGGAGGCAAGTTGTGCATTGAAATTCCGCGTAAGGAGACTCAATTTTCGGAAGTCGCCGCTCGGGGAATATGCACCTTGGGAAATTACTCCGGCCCTTATCCAAGTCTCCTGCTCCACCCCACTCTTGCTTATCCCATCCATCTTGTGCCTCGCTCCCCCAATTTCTTCTTCCCCCCCCCCTTCCTCGCTTTACTCCGCTATGCGTCATCTTGCCCCCCTTCCCTGTCTTCCCGCGAGCATCTTGGCTTCTTCCCCATCTTCCCACCTCCCACTGCTTCCTCAGCTCAGAACCTATTTCCCTCCCAGGCCTCGGCGGAATTTCAATCCCCACGTAACAAACATGGCTGTCTTTTGGTTCTGCGTTGTTTTTACAGCCTGCAGTTATTAATAAGTGGCACGGAGTCTCCCTCTGGGACTAAGGAAAAGTTTTCATCAACTCTCATCATATTGTTTATTTAATAAACTGCTATGAATTCATTGCTCGATCTAGACAAGGTGATTCTAAAATACGTGTTACAAAATGAGTGAAAAAAATTAAGGCTTTCTGTAATATTTTTTTCTAATGAAAAATATTTCTCCTGTTGAATTATTGATGAAAAATTTCAAAAACATCATTTTGTTCCATACATGAACGATTCTAGAGAGCCTTTTCAAAATTAATTTTAAAATTCCCGTAGTATGCCGAAGCGGGTTCCTTTTCCTGTTAATATTAATTCTAATGCAGACATGCAGATATAGATGAAAGTGTAGTATCTCATAATCTTGCAAGAGTATATTCACCTTCATATTGCCCTTCGCGTTGTGTTCTTGGCTTGTATCTGTTCTATAACGGTTGAAGTGTGTTCAGTTCCATGTACTCACTTCTCTCTGGGCAATGACACTTCATCTACACCACTACACTTCATTTACGTCCAAGGACGGAATACGAGGTCGATCAAAATCCCAGAAATTTTATGTGTATTTAAAAGTGTCCTCCTTTTTTTACTCATGTATATCATTCTCTAGCTAATCAACAGTCTCCGACGCTGTGGTTAAGCATTTGCCATGATTTTCTTTTTGAATCGCATTCTATTTTGCTCAGAGGGACTCATTTTTGCGTATATGGAGTATTTTTAACCAAGGATAGGTATATGGGGAAGAATTAAAATAACTTTGTTAATTCCACTTATTTATTAATTATCACTTAATCTTAATTCATTATCACAACCCGGGTTTCAACAATTGGCGTCCTCTTCAGGTCATCTTGCGTTGCTCAAAAAACAGCAGTGCACAGCATAAATGTCCAAGAATCGCTGTCAGCAGCTATTACAGGATTTTAGCATGGCGCATATTAGCTATCAATGATTCAACCTCATCATCAAGTTGTCGTATTTAATTAGACTCATTGGACAAAACACATTACATAAAGTCAATTTTAAAGTAAATCTCCGTATGCTACTACTAGAAACGGTAGTTTATCTATAAAGTGGTAAGATTAAACTTTGGTCTCTTCCTTTCTATAACCAGGATTTTTTGCTATCGCAACGATGATCGAATCAGAAGCATATATTCCATTAGTGGTAAATATTTGTACATTCCTGGAAAAAATGGAAATGTATATTGGATTGTGGTAGATGCGCCTAGATATTGAGGAAATATCATGAAATACCTAGAGCAATAAAAGCCTTCGATAAGAAAAAGAATACCTACATATACATGTTCATAATGAAGCAATTACTTGATATAAATCCACACTTTAAATTGTGAATTTACACCAAGTGATTGTTTCAATATGAATATTAGAAATTTCCACCATGTTAAACCGGAAACGATTTCCCATATACTTATATATGAAATGATGGATAAATATTTTGAATCAACACGAAAGATAATAATTTAAACAAAAATTTTAAAATAGCATGAACTAGTTTCTCTTAAACAATTGAAATATGATGCTTCGGAATTATTGGCTTCCTTGATATATGGATTTGATATCTGCAAATTGTATTGCAAAGCAAAGAAGGGCGACATTTATATGCTGACGTTTGTTGCGCTGATTTTCGCGGCGTTGATCAGGTGATATCAACATTTTTATGCTGAAGTTATAGCACTCTCCGTTGTATGACACTTACTGTTTAAAAATACCAGCCGATAATCGAATTTTTAACCTTGTGGTAAATCTTTTTTTTATTTCGAAAGGACTCTATATTTTTATATATTGGTTGATGAATTTATATTACTTATTTAGGCTAATTCTTTGCTGATTATATGAGAATACATGTTCTAAATATAATGCTCTCAATTTATTTGAGTAAGCAATGTTTTAGACCAGAAAATTTCTTAACTACCTTTCATTGAATCTATAGATAGATAATCTAAGCAAAGAGCTTGCCTTGTACAGTTGTACACCAAGAGTGATATTTTATTCACGTTATCCTAAATTCTTTATGGTTCCATTGGCTCCCAATCCATTTCCTGCTTTTTCCTGTACATCCTACAGTTAATTATTGATTGCTTTATTTTACACAGGAAGGATTTTTTTCTGATTCTTTGAAGCATAAATGTTAGCCAAATATTACCCACCCAAATTACAAAAAAATGATTTACCAAAGTAATGCTTTAATATTCATATCCCCGGAAGGGGAAGCAAGTTTCCTACTAGTTTTCAGCTCTTTTATTTTTTAGGACTCTTTGTTATTTTTTGAGCTGAATTTAACCTCAGGCTCGCAAAAAAAGCACTGGTGAGTTAATGGAATTTGAAAAAAGACTTTGGTAGGAAAATATAAATTCCAACATACGTGAGACGAAGGAGGAAGGAAAAATTAAGTCACCGATTGGTATCCCTGCGGAAAGGATACCTGATTCTGAAGAATATTAAAGCATCGCTAATATGATTTATGCAAGTAGTAACACAATTAAAAAATAATTAATTTAAGGGAACAATTAATTTTACATTTAAAAGAACACACCAATATAAGTAAATAGGTAAAAACACTATCCTTTTAAGGGTAGCAAAATGTAATTACCGTATTCGTTTATGTCGATATCATTCTGTCTGTGATATCTGATTGAACATCCAAGCAGGGATGAGAATGTTAACGAAGGACGCATGGAAGCCCAGAAGCTAAGGAGGGGTAAAGGGATTAAATGCCATTAAAAAATGTGTTTTTATTAAACTGGACAGTGGTATGCGCCACTTAGTAGAATTTCATTATGTTAGTACTCATGTTTAATGAAATTACTTAGTAGGTACTTTTATACAAATATGTAGAATAGTACTAAGTATGTTAATTAATTATGAGTACTAATGTAATTTTTTAATTGAGTAGCATTTGCTGAACTCTTAAAGGTGGTTTGAGCGAGTTAGTTCCCTAGTCATAATGGAGACCATATTCAAATTTTAATTTTTTATTTCAGCGTCTGTAAGAAGAATGAAATAAATATTGTAATATTAATGGCTCAAAGATATAGTTATATATGGTCCAAATTATTAGTAATTAAATAAATAAAGCTATATAAGTTTCTAACTTGACTCATTTTTTCCCGCCGTACGGCTAAAAACCCTTCAAAACAGCAGGTTCTCTTTGCGATTCTGTAAAAATTACTGTGGTGAGTCATAAATTATTTTAAATAAATAGTTGAGAAAATATGCAATATACACACCGTTAGTTTATTGACGAAGTCTAGGTGTTATAAATTCCTAATTTTTTTAAATAATCTCCCTCTGGAGCGCACAGCCGTAATGTATCCCATGTAAAACAGCTTATATTTGTTGGGAAATTGCTCGAAAAGTAGTTCGGCAAGGGGTTTCTACTTTGATATCATTGGAAAGATAAAAGTTTTTTCTTTAAAATAAGGCCAAATCCATCAAATTCTAGGTTAAATGATTTTTTTGCACAAACTACCTTAAGTGCAGAATATAATACACGTTTGCTGTGAAAAAAATTACAAGGTGCATTAAAAAAAAGCGAAAAATAACTCGAGAGAAAGATCAGAGTCAAGGAGTTTGGGCGTTTTGCGACGGAGAAGAGTCGAGTTGGAGGGTGAAGGGAAGGTTGGGTCCTCACTCCGTGTAAGGGGGGGGTGAGATAGGGGAGGACACTAATAAGGGTCGTGCGGAGTTAGGGAGGGAATAGGGGAGGGAAGGATCCAGTATTCCACCAACACCCCCTTGCGATTATTAATTACCAAAATAAGGGCTTCTCCTCCCCTTTCTCCTGCCTATTCTCTCCGGAACCCCTCCTCCCGCTGTTCTTCTCCCCTCTCGGCCTCTTGGCAGGGGGGGGGCAGGCCTTCTGCGAAGGGCCACGAGGGCACTCATTAGCAATTCCATTTCGCTCCCCTTCCCTCCCTCCAATCCCGCCCCTCCAACCCACCCTATTCCATATCTCCCCCCCACCCCTTCCTCCTTCTCAACCCCCTCTCCAATCACGCCCCCCCCACCCTCACCTCTTCTCCATTATGGCCCCTTCCTTTCTTTTTATCCTATATACGCATCGCTACGCTTATTTTCATTTAATGAACCTTTCCGAATCTAATATCCAATGGATTTAGGTAGCTTCTTCCCTTTTTAATTTCACTCACGGGGAACGAGACGGAATGGGTATTCACAGGGGATATATTCTTTAGTTTTCTTTTTTGGGGAAAAATGTATTCCGGTACCTGATGGTGTTTTCATCAGCCGCTTCCTAACTTGAGAGAGAGGGAGGTATGGTTAGATACCTTCTCCTTCATGTTAAATATTCATCGCAAGATGTTATTTCCACAATTACGACATCATGTAGGTGTTTTGGTGGTTTTATTATTCATTTTAAGTCAATACCGCATAGATGGGAATGTCTGTCTTTGTTTGCTTAGTGATGACATCTCTGAAGGGAGGAAAGAAATATTTTGAAGGATTTGTTTTTGCGAATGAGTGAAAAAATTTGAGTGATCAGGATGCTAGACGGATATTCCTCGTAGCTGATTGCAAGAGCTGTCATTTGCTCCAATTCATTTTATGTGTTGTACAATAACCTGGCAATAATTTAGTGCTGTTTCTTAGAAGCAATGAGATTTTGTGCATCTTATTATTTTTCGTTTTTTCCTCAAGAAAGTTACGGGCAATAATGCGCTCTAAGGTTACTTGCAGTGAAAGCGGAATTAGTAGTTCCAAAAATCAGCCATGTACTTTATCCCTTATCCAGTAACGGTATCTACACTTACCTTCTTTATTACCACTCACATCAAAAATTGATTGATTAAATTTACTGCCAGTTTAAAATGGAGAATGGTTATTCCTTCAGAATATTGTCATTCATTGAGAAAACACTTGGCTTCATAATCACAATGGCTTCTTGTTAATAGTTCAACTCGCCATTTGTGCGTCATGACTATGAGTTCGTTTGTTGTATTTTTTGTACGAAAGATAAATGATATTCCCCAAACATGGAGGCAACATAGAAGTGACGTCAAACACTAAGGGTATACTCGTCGAAGGAAGTGTTTACTATTAACGGATTTTATTTTTCTCACGCCAATCAGGAAGTGTAATTAATTGCCCCTCGTAACCAGCCGTCCTCGTAGAAACATGCATCTTAAATTGCTTCCATAATATTCGCGCATTAATTTAACTCTCGCTGCTCGTGCAATTTCCGGAGGAGGTGGCGGAGGGGCGAACGAAGCGCCGCTGACCGACGACGCGACGGCGAGGAGTAGAACTAAGCTTTTTCCTCGGGAGGGAAGGAGAACAGGATCCTTAAGAGTATATTTAGAAGTTCAACAAAAGTGGCGTGACGAACTTCAAGGTAAACCCGTTTCTACATCTACATCTACGAAGTACCGTGAAAGCCACCACTAGGGTGTGTGGCACGGGGTGATTCCACACTAGGCATGCAGCACTCGTACCAGTACAAGTCAGAACCTCGCACGCCCCCCCTGGCGCTATGAACATGAAAACATGCAGAACAATGCTATACACACATCTAGTGGTTAATATTACTGATATTGTTAATTTATGAATGCTATGAGATGCTACTTCATGCAGATAACAAAATAAAACAATGCCGGACTAATCGACCGGTGTGAAGTGTTAGTAATGATGTTGTGTTATTAAGCACAAGTGAAGATTCTACTCTACCTATTGAGGGTGGGAGTTTCATATGATTGATATATCGCAATTATTATGGTCCCTTATTGTACGTGTGTAAATTGACATTTAAATCTATTGGTTCGGCAGTCAATTTCCTTTATTTTATACCTGTGATCGCTTCTACCGTAGCACGTTGACTCTAGCAGTATATGTTGAACCCCCTGGAAAAAACTGTCTGCTCCGAACATGAGCAAAATATTTGACCTGTTTTTCTCCCTTCGATCAGTTAGAGATTCCCACCCGAATACCTTCAACAATTCGTTTCCGCCATATTGAGTAGTAGTAGTTTTGTTCAATGTGCTTCTACGGCTAAGGCGAAATGCACATACTGTCTTCCACGCGCAGACAGGGGCAACAGCACTCGACGAATCGGATGGATCACCCCTCCAAACTCGAGCCGAGCCCAACGATCCTTTACTTCGGTGACTGATAGGGAACCGATGTTTCCATCGTGGCACACCGTTGTCCGCCATATTGAGAGTCCCGGTAATACTGTGATTGCCGTACGACATAGTGAGATGGGACGGATAATCTAACAATTTCTTGTGTTTCTTGCTTAAAATCGAATTATTTGAGGTCCATTAGAGCTTCGTTTATATGCTTAATTATACAAAATATTGCAAACGGCAATGCATGCGATAATAATAAAATACCTTTTAAATAGATGATTGACTGCACTGTTTATAAAAAAATACACTAAAAAGGTATAATACTAGTTTTATTTCCTGATTACTTCCACGCAGTTCTTATCTCGCCGAAGGTGCGTAGATTATACCGTTCCGGTGAGTGCGAGACTCACCCTTACCGGTCAATTGACAAGTGGCGCAGTTGACATGAGAAGAGGGTAATGTCGTGTATGTCGTGTTTGTGTGAAAGGGGAAACTTAATAACGAAGTAATATTGTAAATACACAGCAGAAAATATGAATTACAGGCTAATAGATTACATGATATGACAATGAACAATATATAGGGCAGCCTCACAACAAAACAAAACATGAGGGAGAGGCATGCAGTCATAAAAAAGAACAATAATTTGTCATTACGCAATTTTTATTTTATAGCATATATATTAATAGGTTATTTTTAGTTTCTATTTTTATCTTTAGTTTTTTATATATCTTTTGATTTTTTTGTGATACATTTTTTTGTATAAACATAAGTATTTTTTTAGAAGTTAATAAATGTATTGTTTTTTATTACTACTCAAATTGGCACATTGGAATTTCAGCGCGCAGGCCAAAAAGAGAATGCAGTCTCTTGGAAAGGAGTTTATGCTTCGAAATGGCACGATACGAATGCGGCCTCAGGGCGGCAGCCGTACCCCACCATTTACAAAGAAAATCATACACTAAGAATTAACATTAAAAGAAATATCACAGTAAAGACATAGTATAGACTGACTCATAGGGGAGTAATCAGGTGAGGCAGTCTGTAGGTGGTTGGGATGTTAGGATCATAATCCCAAATGTGTGTAAGGAATGTGTTAGAGGTGCCGGACAGTATGCGTTTGAACTTAGTAACAAGCTAAGTGATGAATTCGTGCACAGTGAGTTTTTCATTCTATTTCATTTGGAAGACCCTACATATAGCATAGGAACTCAAAGATCAGGTAATGGGCTCTTCATTGTCCCTACTTACCTTTTTATCTTTTATTCCGCATTCTATGTACGCAAACGTGTAGATAGAATGGTTTAGAACTATTTCGTTAATGGTAAATCAAGGACATTCAATATGGTGGAAGTGGCTTCACCTTTGCTTGAGGCCAAGTATAGGTACGTAGCGCCACCTCTGTACCTCAAGGTGGGTCTGCACTTCCAACCCAACTCAAGTTAACTGTCGCCGCCTGAGGTTGCCTACTGGGGTGGTAGAAGCCCAACGGGAAACTGTGAAGGCGGCGCTGACAATAATGGAGTGGGGAACGATTATCCTTGGGTGAGGATGGAAAAGGTCTACTCCATTGTCAATGCAGGTTTGAACGCTTAACATTACTATAGCCTTAATACGAAAACAGTATCAATGGTTTTTAACTTTTGCGTATATGAAAGATGATTCTTTGATTTAAGTGGGTTGAAAATCTTCATTTCGGAATCTAGCCTTCGCAACGTGCGTGCCCAGGAATATTACCAAAATATTTCGTAAAAACCATAGCTTTGCTATTTTTTATAAAAAACACAACCACTTCATGATAAAGTTATTCCATTTAAATCAACAAAAGACTCTTCATCGACAGAAGACAAAAATTGCAAGTCTCCAGCTGTCGCGGCAAAGCCGTTACTATGGGTTAGAGGGAAACGTTTGAAACGAGCTTCTTAGCCCCCGTATAGAGCCACCTTAAAAAAACCCGGCCGAAAACATGAAAATGAGAAATGAGAGCCGGGGATAGTGCGCGCGCCAGCACTAGAGACGGTTGCGACACCAATTCTTTGTATTTTTAATACAACAATTTAAAGCTACACGTTTCACTTAAATGCTGTCTTATTCTCGAGATATCCCGTTGCTGGAGATACGCTCTCGGCTTGTCGTTCCCTCCGACCTCTTTGTTCGCTGCAACTTTAACGAGCGGCCATCATCGTCGTCATCTTTCCACCGAAATGAGGCGGAGATCCCAAATTATCGCACTCATTCTCCGGTGGTGTGGGAGGGAAGGTTGCGTCCTTCCTAATCGCCGGGTCGCGTCCCCCAAAGGACCAAAATGGAGCAAAGGAAGGGCAGGATGGAAAGGAAGCAAGAGCGAGGAGGGTGACCCATCATCTCCTCCTCTCTTGTCCCTTAGTCAGTATCCCTCGTCCTTCCCTCTGAAGCCACTTCCTGTCTTGTCTTTTATCCTCGCCCTCCAGCGATCGCGTCTCAAGGAGAGGAAACTTCTCAAAAGGCCACCGCGACTTCCTCCTCCTTTCTCTTCTCCTCTCACGAATGCCCCCCACCCGTAAATATGGTTGCTGATGAATGGGAAAGGGGCTGATTTCATCACATATTTGATGCCCTTTTAAATGTCTGTTTAATGCTAGAAGTACCGGACTTTTCAGCATACCTATTAGTACCGACAGGGGTCAATTTGGCCCCTTAGTACTAAATTTAATTATAATCAAATTTAGTACTAAGGGGTCTAAAATTATAAAATATAAAATTTATTTATAATTAATTAGTACTAGTACTAAATTTAATTATAATTAAATTTAGTACTAAGAGATTTGTCAAAGAGTACCGACAGGGGTCAATTTGACCCCTTTGCATTAAATTTAAATATAATTAAATTTAGTACAAAGGGGTCTAAAATTATAAAATATAAAATTTAATTATAATTAATTTTTATATTTGTAATCGAAATAATGTGCAAATTTCAAGGAATATCTTTTTGTTTTCTGCGGTTTAATTACTTTTACGAGTAGGTAACAGTTTCGCCGTGTTATTCTTCCGGCTTCGTTATGCTTTCTGATACAAGGATCACAAATGAATGAACAAACTTTGGCGGCTATTATGTAACAGAATAAATGTATACTTGCAATTTGCAAAAGTCTTTTCCACGTATACGGGAGATAACTTCATTTTCCCAGACCCTTATCATTTGCCCTTTCAAATCTCTCAAGCTTCCTTGCTTGCTTCCCAATCACGTGAATTAGTCTACACACTCCCATTTAATATTAATTTTATAATGTAATTTAATGGATCGGAGGCTGTTGGTGTATACCCTCCCTGAACTGTCGTCTGTTTTTATCTTGAGAATACGTTAATTTAGGTGAAAAAGCTCATCTCTTTACATAAACTACTTTTATAGATATGATGATTGACGTATGGTAGAAAAAGTATGTTGATCGCGATATCTGATATATTTTCTGCGTTTTAATAAAATTCCAATTAAAACCCATTATTTTAATTATTCGCACAGGAGCTCATTAAAAATATTATCCGATTTATAATGGTGTTTCAAAAGTCTGCTCTAGGTCAGAACGTATTGTATATCAGTTGATAGTAGGTAATAAAGCTTTCTTCTTGTATCAAGACTAAGTATGATGGAGTCAAATTGCTCATGAAAGAAGACTCATATTTTTATTTATTTTTTGTAAGTATTTTAGGCTATTTCTTTGTTCAGTCCTACTTCACATCCATTGTTCTTCCGGTACTCAATTTTTGCTCCCCTATATGGTCAATGTCAGCTGCCTCAAATCTTGCCACCCTAAACAGTGTTACGACTTTCTTCGCAAAAATTGTGAAATATAGAAACTCAAATCTCCGCAATGCGTCCACGGACGCTGTATTATCTTCACTATCTATCAGCAGTCTCTCCCATAATAGACTTCAATGAGACATAAAACTAATTTACAACATTATTAATTCCTACATAGACAGTCCCGATCTTATTTCTACCATCAATATCAGATCAATATCACCTTCTCGTCCTACCCGAACTAACTCACTACTCCACATGCCCACATATCCAGATTATCATTCATTAAACGTTCTCTTTTCTTCCGTCTCTCCTCCCTAATAAATTCTCTCCCTACTGACATTGACCCCTTTTCTCTATCCCCTAAAAATTTCACTGACTTGGCCTCAACTCATATTTTCGGAAAAAAAACTATAAAATTTAGTCAATAATCTGCATATTGCTTTCATCTTGGCTTTGTTGTTTTTGTTATTGTTTGATTTTTAGTTGTTAACGTGTGTCTCTTTGTGATTTTTTTATAAGTGCACTTTAAATTGGCAACATTGTTGTATGTGTACCTTTTTCTTTAAAAATTAAAAAAAAAAACAAAAAAAAACCTAGAAATGTGTGAAGTGAAAATCCTTTTTTTAACGATAAAGATGTGTTTCTTAGCCATTTAGTAAATTACAATTAAGGAGAACATGCAGTGGTGTTATAGAATGAAAAAAGCAAGAAATTTCACTGCCTTATACCCTTCAAGCGACGGAGGATTTCGGTGAGACTCCCTTTTCCTTTCGCGTCCCTCACTTAGGGTGAAGCGAGTCGCCTCGCAGAGTGAAAAACTCCACAATCTCTGGATGCTGCGCTTTTGTCGGTGTGTGTGGCTGTGTCTGTGCAAGAGTGGGGTGCAGGAGGGGGTTGCGTTGTGGATGAGGTAGGGGAAGGGTGTTGAGAAAAGAGGAGATGCTCCAGTGATCACGGAGGGGTTTGGGGGATAGGGGGTGGAAATGGAGTGTGATGTGGGTGGGTGCCTGAGTGAAATGGAGGTTTGACCTTCCCCCCCCAACCCCCGCCCCCCGCTCTCACTCTTTAAGAAAGGGGTGGGGTGCATGGGACGTGGAAGAAAGAGGAGATGTGGGGGCCGTGAGTGAGGAGGCGTGCCCAAGGAGGAGGATGGGGACGACGCGGGGGCAGAGAAGGGCGCTCGCCAGGGCGATTAGGGCCCCCCGTGCGTGCAACCACCCCCCTCTATCCTTCCGCTCCCAACTCACCCCTCGTCGCCCCCTCCTTAATCTTTACTTTCCGCTCATTTAACGTCCTCTTCCCTCCACCGCCGCACGTCTTTCGCCCCCTTTGGCTGCGATTCTTAAAGAGTTAAAAAAAAGAAGGTAAAAATGCGAGGGAAGAGAGAGGATGGGAGATCTAATCCCAAGTCTTCTCCTCGTGAAAAGATTACCCGTTTAATCTAGTCCCCCTGCGAGTAAATTGTTCGCGTGCAACTGTAAGTATGAAGTTAAAGTGAACTTAAAGTTTCCAGTTCCATGCGTGACTTCGCGGAAGTGACGGATGCCCATTGTGGCTACAAAAAAAATTTCACTTTTATATTCCCTAGTTAATTTATTTTTGCGACCGGTTTCCCTGGAGGAGGTTGCTTCAGCATGGCTCGCAGAAACAAACGGTGAAGATGTAAAACGTTTTTTATATTGGGTTGGTGTACGTAATAATTAAAGCTAACAATCAAGCTAATGATATTAATTTCGCAAATGGCGCGCATAATTTTATCATCATTGAGTATACTACAGTAGTAATTTGTTGGCCTTTGGAATATCCTCACTTTAATCTCCTAGTCTAACTAAATAAACAAAACTTAAAATAGTTTTCCTGCGTACTACCCTGCGAAACACCTTGTGCTTGTGGCTGGGAGTGCAAGACACCAGCCACGTAATGGCGAACAAATAGGGAAAAATTTGGAACTTGAAAAGGACTAAATGTGAAATTTGTGTCACAGCGTTCCTTAAAGTTTCACTCTTTTTTGTAGTCATTAACGATTTGTGGGAAGGTGGAAGTTCACCGATCAGCTCGGCAGCGTACCTCTCTTATTTTGTCGCGTCTTCAGTTCTAGGGATGTTGTGCGTAGTTAAAGTATAACCCTCCTTTTCATCCTTAGGCGAATTGAATTTTTAAGTAATCTTAGCCTTGCATGTAGCGTAGCCTCCATCGACTCCATTACCTAGTCTTTTCATCAACTCTGTGTGTACTAGGGATGGGCAAAAGCGTGTACTTCAGTGAACGTGTACACGCTTGTTATTCATCTACACCTATCGACATCTACGAAGCACCGTGCAAACAACCACTAGGGTGTGTGGCACGGGGTGATTCCACACCAGGCATGCAGCACTCGTCCCAGCACAAATCAGAACCTCGCACGCTCCCCCTGGCGCTAGGCGAAGGCCAAAAAGCAGTCAGGAGAACAGTGCGCAGTCCAACCGGAAACTGGGAGAGTGATACGTAAATGAACATGCAAAAATGCAGAACAATGCTATACACATATCTAGTGGTTAATATTACTGATACTGTTAATTTATGAATGCTACGAGATGCTAATTCATGCAGAGAACAAAATAAAATAATGCCGGACAAATCGACCGGTGTGAAGTGTTAGTAATGATGTTGTGTTATTAAGCACAAGTGAAGATTCTACTCTACCTATTGAGGGTGGGAGTTTCATATGATTGATCTATCGCAACTTATTATTCAGGCGTGTACACGTTTTACCTGTCCCGATGCAAACAATAGTTAGTCTCTGGCCCCACATTCCGTTCTGCGGTGGGCCTACAGGTATGTACGTCTAGAGTTTTGGCTACCCGCACCTTTGCATGCAGAACGACAGCCTGCTAAGGCCAAACTGTGTCACAGTGAGTAAGAAATGACAGCAGGCGGTGACAGTGGTTACCAACTGCGATCCAGATTCCATGAAGTATTGTACACAATGATTCATAACGATTTACCTTGGCTCAAGTCATATAAAGTGACTGGGGGAAGGGGAGGATGTAGCGAAAATTCGTGATCAAAGGCGGACGATGCTAACGTGTATTATTTTTCAAGCAAAAGAAAACGTGTACACGTTTAAACGTCCCATACCTAGTGTGCACTATATTCGCTCGTCCCAGTTTATTGACGAAGAATGCGGCTCCCGTTTACACTTTATTCATTTTACACATTTAATCTTTCTTATCAATGTCCAATATGCCTGCTGCACTCTAGGGATGTGGCCTAACAAGAGCGAAACTAAGTTAATACATCTTGTTATTTTCCACTGACTGTGAGTCATTAAATAATGAAATGCCAGCCTCGGTGGCGGCGGGATAACGTCCTCGCCTGCTAACCCAAAGGTCACGGGTTCGAATCCCGCCTGGGGAGGATTTTTCACTTCCCAGGGCATGGTTGAGTGTGCTCGTCCATTGCGAATATTGTGAATACCCCGATATAAAGGCCAATGAGTGCTGTTTTCGGTGGTTATTGAAAATAAATAAAATAAAAAAATTATAAATAAAAAAAATATACAGTGAATATTACCAATTATTTAATATATTTTAATATATTTAATATTACTTAAATTCACCATGTTGCTCTACTATATCTCATTAGACATCGTTGAATACAACTAGAGCGAAGTAACGTCTCTCTTTACCTTTTCATCTAAGGTCCTTCCAACTATTCACATTTAATGGGGCATATACTCTGCACATATAGGATTTTATTAGACCAATTGTAGGCAGTAAGTAGCTAGGTAAGAACAGTCCTGGTACCTTTTGAGTATAAGCAAGTTAAATGTCTGTTAGCAGGGTGTCTAAGTTTAATTTTGTCAATCATAACGGTGCATGAGGAAGATGGATATTAAGCAGTGATGATGATTTGACGTACTTTTTATATAACATACTTTTCGATTCGAAAACATGATTAAGCTCCAAAAAAAAGAGGAGTAGATCAAATGCATCTCAGATTTGAATTATTTTTATTATATATGTAATATCCAACTTATTAATGTGAAAGTTGATGACAAAGAAGATATTAGGGGCGTTCTTCCCTCGACTCGTTTTTTTTTCTTTTCTTCCTCGAGCGTCTCGAGAGCCGGAGCGAAAAGACAGAAGAGGATCGCTGTCCGTTCATGAATAACCGAAATCATTAGGACGAGGGAATGCTCGCGCCCTTAATATCGGGTGAGTGGGCGGGGGGAGGCCGACTCGGAATGAATGGGGAGCGGGTTTGTGAAGAAGGCCCCCCTCGGCTTTTCATTCGTCTCTTTCGGCGAAGAAAAACAACTCCCCTCGCTCCCGAAAAGTAATTCCTCTCCCCGAGTCCAGGCCTCTAAGCAGCCCCTGCTCCTTCACCCCCTCACCCCTTCCCTTTCTCTCCCTCCGCCTCTGACGAGAGGCCTATTCGCCACTTTCTCCCTTCGCCGCCCCTCTCTTCTACCCCATCCACGGCCCCCTCGCTTTCCCCCTGGTGCCACTATGTGACCGTTGATTCGTCAGGGTGTGGGAGGGAGGGGGTTGTTTCGGGGGTTGGTATGGGAGAGAAGGATGGTGGAAAGGAGTAGAGGATTGTTGGCAAGGAAGAGGAGAGAAGAGGCTTCATTTGACGTGACGCTATTAAGATGATACCTACCTGCCTGCTTGCCTGCCTACCTTTTGCTGTAGGGGGGTTGGGTTGCGTCTGCTATTAAGGGAAATAACCGACAGATGTCCTCCTACCTCGTTTCATTTATCCCCCTACCTTTAGTTCTCTCTCTTTTGCTCCCACTTTCGCTCACCCCAGAAGAGAATCGCAGGGTTCTTCGTCTTCTCCCTACTCGTGTCCCCTTTACACCCAAAAACCCTTTCCTCCCTTCCTTCCCCGATGCGTCCCTCAGACCTCTCCCCCCCCCTCATCTCATGCGGCGTTCGGGACGAAAGAAGGGCACTAGTCGACGCCGCCTCGTTATCATCACGGCCACGCACAGAGTGTATATGTCGTTCTGCGGAGTCGCTTCCCTCCGGCTTTACCGGCTTGCTCCTCATTCCCGTCTCCTCTTCGAAGCCACCACCCTTCCTTCCTTTCCCTTACTTTCCCTTCCCCACCCTCCCGCCAGCCACCTTGCCCCCTCCTTGCCCCCCTCCCTCCCCCACCCCCACCCTCGGCTTCATTTGCTTCGTTTTATGCGCGCCCATCCGCGACGCCCATATTGTTTCAAGATGGCGCACGTAAACCGAAATAATCCCCTTTGATGCCCAGAAGTCTTTTTCCCCTTTCCGCGGACCGTAAATCCTCCACCCACCCCCCCTGCCCATCGAGCTGCGAATTTCCCAGGGCTCGGGAATTTCGTCGTGTGATACTCATGACGGTATTGCCCGCATAAGTTTCGCCAATATCCCTTCTCTCAGCGAGACGACGTCGTTAACGCAGTTGTGTCCTATCTGATCCTTGCTTCTTCATTGGCTGAGTTCGTCTTTCTTTCTCTCTGTTTTTTTTAATCCTTGCGTATGATTTTAATATTTTCGGAACTGTTGCTTTTTCTGCAGCTAAATAGAGTATGACTAACTGCATCTAAAGAATTTGACTATTCTTGAATATAAGAATTATAATAAGAGTTACAGCGAGTGGCAATAATTGATTCTGAAATTTTTGGCCCATTAAGATTCAATTTTAGTAGAATCTTTTTTCTGAAAAAAATGTTGATGCTATTGCGCTACTTTACGGTTTTATTCTAAGTATTTTCCGTGATATCATTTAGCACCCAGTTCTCATATTTTTGTAAGTTCTCCATATTTTTGCAAAATCTTGAAAAGGTTTATTCCATTAACGCCATACACATAATTATCGTGTTGTCCCCGTCCTTATAAAGTGATTTATTCGTTTTTTCCGTGTAATTATTGCTAATCAAATACATCATAGCTCTTCCAACCTCTTATTAACTTTTTCCGAAACTACAGCTTTTTCCATATTTACACATGATTTATCCATCCATATTGGATAATTTTATCTTCTCTTTTATTTGCTCTAGGGTATTATCCTCCTAACCACTTGTTCAAAGTCACTAGATAAGTGAGCCGTTGAGAGCAAAAGTGATGTAAGTCATAAAGGATTTAAGGTTTTCCCGGCGAATTATATACGTGAAGGTATCTCGAGTTTGACACCGGTTAAGTTTATTGAAATTGATCAACGTTTCGATGGTTGTCTCAGCCATCGTCATCTAGATAATGAGTCGAGCGATAGTGGTGCAAGGCAGTTTTTGCCCTATTTTAGCTAGGTAAGCAGGATCAATTCTTTGAAAATATTCAGTGATTTGGACGAGTGCTGTGAGTCTAGCTTAAGAGGTTTTTTTTACAAGAAAGCAGCACAAAGTGTTTAATTTTATGATTACATTTAAAGCCTCATTTTCCAAAAAATTAGTAGTTCTGCATACACCATTCCTGCTTTCTACTTCAGATCACCATCGAAGTGACTGAATTTCTTCATGACTGTGAAGACATTGCCATCAAGTAGCCGCCGGCTGATCCTTACTGTTGCTTCCTTGTAAAAACGTATTACTTGAGCTGACGGATTTCTTTCTACCTCCACGTAGATGATATGCTTATGAAGTTACTCACGATTTTTGCCAATTCAACTGCTATCCCTGGAAATTTTTTCTTGTTAAGTGTAAATTATTACCATGGTTCTATATGCCTCTAGCAATTGAAACGTTCAACGTGTACGAGAAAAATATAAAAAAGTGCGTAATATTTTGATAAACGACTGCAATATACACACATCAATATTTATTATTGGTATATCATCACAATATTTTGCCTTATATCTGGAAAAAAATGTCCAAATTACGCTTAGTATTTTTCTATGTAATGACTTATACTGGCTTTCCGAAGCTGAACCAAAAAAGTGCGAAGGACACTCTGTTGTACCCAACTCCCGTCCTGCCCTCTTCATACCCTTTGGTTTGTCTCCGCTTCATCTCCGCTTGGCCTGGCTCCATTCTCCTCTCCTCACCACCCTCACATCCTCTCCGCTCGCTTCAATCAGACCGAGAATTGGCTGGAAGTGATTCGAATTCCGCTCCAGGTGGATTTTTTTCCCTTTGACAATTTTGGACGCGTTTTGCAGATTTCGCTCGCGGCTCCCTCGTCCCCCCTTTTGAATTTCAAATGCGGTCTCGTCGCAAAGAGGACTCCGGAAGCCGTCGAGCGAGTCTGGATACTCCCGTCGTCTTCCTTCGGCGCTCTTTTTGTCCGCACAACCCCCCCTTTCCTCTTACCCCCTCGGGCACAACCCCACCCCACCCCCCTTTCACAAACCGCTCGTCCGTTTCATCTTCCTCCTCCCTTTCGCTTTCGCTGCCGCTATCTCTCACTTCCGTCCTCCCCCCCATCCGCCTACTTTCCCTCTTTCCCTTTAATTAGTGTCTCGCCTTTCACATTTATATCCAGGGTCTTTGCCAGGGCAATCGCTGATCTGCCTCTAAGGTGTGTATGTGTGAGTAAGAGAGTAAGGGAAAGGGTACTTAAACAACTCAGGTGACCGATGCAAAGAATACATAATTTCCAAAGCTCGTCACTTTTGAATGTGCCAACTGTATATTATTCCCCTTTAATTACTTGAATATTTTCGTTAAGATGATTTTTTGTTGGATATTAAATCCTTTTAATCCATTCGCAGGGGCATATTTTTATTGCCGTTTCGTAGTTAGTTACTAGACTTGAGACAAAAGCTTTTTTTCAGTTTCGTACATGAATGCTGAGACTGCGTGATATCCCAATGACCATTTGACTAATTATGTTGGGCTATTGACCGGAGGTACCTGGATCAATTTCAGAAAAGACCTTTTGGCAAATTTAGGTTTATCCCAGTCTAGATGGGTATGTACCAGATATTTCTGAAAAAAAACACACGAGGCTCAAGGAAGGATGGAAATAACCCTATTGCACCGATGTGTTGATTCTGCATGCCGTTGGTATTAATATGTGTGGAGCTGTACTCTCGCTAAGCAAACTGTCCTTGGGGTTGAAGTTTTTGGTGATGATTGCAAGAACGGCGGAAATGGGGAAGAAAAGAAATAATTATCAATCAGTTTTCAGACATGTAGTACTCATTGCAGTGGTAATGAGCGTACATTTTTTTTACTAGACAGATCTTGCTGAAATCTGAAATTCCGAAATTCGGCATGGACTAGGCGGCAGGCAGCTTCTAGACAGCACCAGAGGTATCGTGGGGCTCGGCTAAAATTTTGAGGGGTGTTTCCACGGATCAAATTCATCCTCATTGCTGTTGCCCAGTTCTACAAGTAGCAGGGAGTAAGTTTTTCATGACCTTAACCGTCGAAAGGTTGAACTCATTGCTGCTTACCAATATTTGCCTGAGCGGTAGCGTTAAAAGAAATTGAGAGCAAAATTATATTAAATGAATGACTCTATTAGATTGATGCCGAGTTAATGTCATGCTGGATCATGCTCATGGCATACAGATTGCTGGATTTGGCAATCCCTTATGAATTTTTTAACAAACATGAATTTTTCGTAAGAGGGAATTTTCATACATAGTAGGTTTGATAAAAATATTTGCTATTTCTATTCATTATTTTCCCTTTGCCTGCAGCCCATGGGTCCATTTATGCCTAAACTGAAATTCTTGCGCCATCAAAGGCCCGGACATTTCTCAGATGCGGCAAGTTGCTGTCAGAGGAGCGTAAGAGAAACGTATTTGTGCTAGTTAGTAGATAGTATGACAGTGAAATATTAATTTGACATTGTTTCCTCATTTGGTTAGATTCTCACTTGGTTAAAATTTTGATTTAAAAGAAATGAATCTGACTTGATTTAAGGATCAAGTTAGCCTGTTATCAGCCTCACCAAACTCCCCGTCCTAGGAAGTGATGGTTTTTTGAAAATCCATGAACTTTTGCGCATTAATATCGAGCATTACTAAGTTATAGCAATTAGATATCTACACATGAAATATTGTTTCCCACCCTCACTGAGTATCTTACATCAAATTAGCCGGAAAATGAGATTACGCCCTCTTAAGATTTTTCCCATTGCATTGCAAACCGTTCACTTTTCAATGGTTTCTTCCTTGACGGGGAAGAACTGTTTTGTCATACTTTCAAACCTTCCATCCTCTTTAAAGATTTTTGACTCTCCCCGGTTTATCCCTTAATCTATGCGAACCTTCTTCTTTATCCCTCTTTATGGATCTCTTTTACGCTAATTTTAATTATTTCTTCCTCGCATTTCTCTCTCCCTCTCTCTCCCACGTTCCTTGACTTAGTATGATGTTTTTGGTTTACTTGGCCGCGGAAAATTCCGGAGAAAGAAAAAATGTCCGAATGGGAAGTCCCTGAGCACCCCTTTTAATTTTAATCGTCGCAGCATATCCTACATTTTACGACTTTCTGCTTGTTTGCGAGGGCGTTTGTTTGCGGAATGAATTTTAGTGCATCCCTAATTTCATCGTGTTAAGCGTTTATGAAATAAAAAACGAAAAAATATGTCCCATTTTCAAAGACGCGATCGTGAAGTCATTAAATTTACCCCGTTGAAACGTTGGCGTCGAGATATTCTACTCGTCTACTCTGTCGCTCTCTCCATCAGGAGGTATATGTTGGCTTCTTTAACTGAGCAAATATTTATACATTAGTGAAGTATAATCATACTGATGAGTACTCATGATTTATGACGAACTTAGTACTTTGCTACAAAATGTTTAATGAACGACGCGTTTCACTGATTTACGGCATCGTCAGGTGCAGAAGTTATTTTTAACAAAGAAATACACAGTTTCATGGATTGAATAAGAAATAACTGCTAATTTAGATGTCACAATTGAGTAGAGATTTAGATCTCTATAGATATAATAATAAGAATGGATTTTTGGATGTGGCAGTTCTGAGTGGGAATGGAAGTGTAAACTTAGGGCCGAATTTATACTCGTTACCCAGCAGTCCGACAGCCCCTAGCAGGCCCCTTAGTCAAAAACGGTATTTATAGTCAAATTTCCACCCCCAGCAGCCCCCTTAGCCTCTCCTAATTCTGGCAGGAGATGCATACTCCACCAGGGGTCACCTTATCGAAAAAATAGCACAAAAGATATAACTAAACTGACTCTTATGAACGTGCATAGCCTTAAATTAATAATTTCGAAGATTTGGTGTTAATAAAACAGCGGTGAGATTTGCTCTTAATCGATAATTATCTGATGTGACGCCAGACTCATTCCAAGGATGTTCATATACACTCGCAGCATATTTTTTTCCCACAATTTCTTCTTCTTGTGGCAGGAAACTGCGTCCGTTTTCTTACTTTCCACTATATCTTTATACTTCTACACTAGGTCACACAAAATCATCTTCTCCACACCGTTGAAGCTATTTGCACGTCGAGCGGCCATCTTAACAGTTTTCATGCTGCGTCTGGCTCTTTATTTATCCGTATCCACGTTGATCACGAGCGTCACCACTGAAACATTTGAGCGGCGAATTCCATTTCCCGCCGTTTGTAGTCCTTAGTTACCAGATCTAACCCCCAACCATCCCCAGTCTAGCAGCTCCCTTAATTTTGACTATAGGACGCACAATTCAAGGGGCCTGCTGGGTAGGGGATGGATAAAGGGACTGCTTCGGAACGACTATAAATACGGCCCTTAACTTCACACTTCCATTCCCACCCAGAACTTCCCTTTACTCTTTCATTTTCACTCAAAACTTCATTTTACACTTCCATATCCAATCAGAACTTCACGTTACACTTCCATTTCCAATATGAACTTCACTTTACACTTCCATTTACTCTCAGAACTTCACTTTGCACTTCCATTTCCAATATAAACTTCGCTTAACACTTCCATTTCCACTCGCAAAAAAACGTCTGTACCTGATGATGCCGTAAAGCGGTGAAACGCGTCGTACATTTAAAATTTTGAAGAAAAGAACTAAAATTGTATTTAATCATGACTAACGAATATAATTAACTTCAACGAAGTGAAACCTGCGACGGTCAGGTTTATTCATATTGATGAGCTTTATTTGCCACAAAATCTCTCGTTACTGTACGTTGGTCGAATAAATCGAATCCAATGAACGGAAATTCCAACCAAAGTTTTGATGATTATGCAGCTGAATATTATGTCAAGTAAAGTGAGTGGTCGTCGTTGCTGACTAAAATATAAATAATTATTACTGTCAGCTTTAAAATGAGACCCATTTTACGTGTCAAAGATGTGGGCGCTACCAAGGGAAAATTGAGTGATCCTCTTTCGGCCACCAAGTCTTACACGTGCAAGCTTTTACCCCGACTGTCATCCTCTTCTTCCCATCGTCCCTTTCTTACGCTGTTAAAATCTTTAAGACATTATATCCAGTAAAGATCTCCGCCCTGAAAAAACATCTGACACTGAAAATGATTTTCTAGTATACGGGGATCACCATGAGAGAATCAGCTTTGTTAAGTACTAGTAGAATGAGGTTAGCATTTACAGATCAAAATAACGGTGCTTTTGGATTTATTTGAACATGGCGATTTCTTTTGGTGATTTCAAAGTGATGTAGCTCATTCATTATTTGAATGAGAAAGAAGCAGGTTTCTCGTAGAAAAACGAGACGTTGATCAGATACTAAAAATATGACGGACACAATATAATTTCTTAAACAGAAAGACATTAGAGGAGGTGGTCCAAATATGGGCTACATGTTTCATTTTGTGGTCTACTGTGCTAACTTAAATTATTTTTTAAGATGTTAATGTTATTATTCAACCTACAACAAGTCGTACATAAGACAGGGTAGTAATATACACTATAAGCCTTCAACGTTTTTTCAAATGAGTCTATTTCAAAAAATTGTCAAAATGAAATGATTTCAATGAGTGGTCTAAATATGGGCTAGTGGGCCACTCATAATGTTAATGTTTAAAAAAAGGCAAAAATAAACTCAAAATGCTGAAAAATTATCCTAAAAAATTCTAAAGGTAGTAAAAAGAAGGTAAAACATGCTCTCAAACGTTGCTCGAGTTATTATTTGTAGAAATCACACACATACGCCTCTTTTTCTGCCCCCTGCGCACTCAGTGTGAGCCATTATTGTGCCTGATACATTGAACCCACGTTTCTCCTCCCGTGTCCTGAGAAAACAGTCCATCACAGAAGATGCAGGTTGCATTATTGCCGTCATGGCGGTCTTCTGAAGATAGGTCCAGGTCACTGTCATCAAGCATCGGCTCCCCATGATCTTCCCCGGAGTTTGAAGAAGACTGGGTCTTCTTAGCCCTCTTTGTGCTCCGCTCAGCTTTCTTTCTTGGAAGTTTAACCTTCCTGGTTTTCACAGCTTCGCCTTTCCCAGACCTCTGAAAGATTTTTTTCCTGCACTTGCTTTTTTCTGATTTATCCAAGGATCTGCACAATTCGTCTCTGTAGGGTGTGCCTGTCACAAGACACGTTTTCGCAGATTTGCGACCTTGGTTGGTCTTCTTCTTTGAGACAGTAGGCACTGGATTGACGTCAGATGGATAAATGTGTTTGGATGACCCAGCTACTCCAACCTGAGGGGAATTGGGAATATTGGAGGCTAGACGATCCGAGGCAAAGAGTCCTCACCAGGTGGTGAAAGAGAGGATGATGGTTGGATGGCTTGACATTGAGAAGATGACTGATTTGAGGGAGTTTGAGAAACTGAGCTACATGTCTTCGCAGCTTCTATTTCTGTTGCAATGAAATCTATATAATTGAAAATATTTTTGTTTAGCGGCCAAATCCCAGTATTTTTGAAACCGTTAACGGCTATTTCTCCTGTTTGCACTTTGAGGTAGGCCTTCCCAAATAGTTCCATGATGCCATAAGGTGTTACAGGACAACTAGAGTGTCGCAGCCTCAGACGGATTTCCTCACTCTAGTATGAGTTTAATAGGCCCATGAAAGTTTTGTCCAGTGGTTGTAGTTTGTGTGTGGAATGCGGGGGCAGACACACAATGGTCACATGATTCTTCTTCGCCATGTCGATTGCATCCACATTGCATACATGAGAGTAGTGGCCATCTACAATGAGCAGAACTGGAGACTTTTCACATGGTTTGACCTCTTGAATGAAATTAATGAGCAACTCAGTGAAGAGGTTACTTTGAACCCAGCCAGATGGGTACGCCCTGCCCACTGAACCAGGTGGAGCACCCATCATCAACGTTTGACTCATATTTGTGCGGAGAAAAATCACAAAGTGTGGCACAAAATGACCAGATGCACTCATGCATCTGGTCATTTTGTCGCCATCACTATGGTCACCATCTTTCGACGGAAGTTAGAGCAGCAATCTGCCTTTTCCGTTTTCTTCCATCAACATACGGAACTTCACTTTGGACAATGGACAAACCTGTCTCGTCCACGTTGTACGTCCTTGAGGCTGAGAACTTGTGCTTATCATAGACTTCCTGTAAAATGGCGAAGAAGGCGTCCACATTCTCTTTAGTGAATCCCAAAGCCCTGGCGTAGGACGTTCCGCATGGTTTCCGGAGTGACAGACGACCCTTGTGACGGTTCAGAAATAAATCCACCCAAGCCCTTCCTCCAGCTTCATTTTCAAATGGAATGGGCAGATTGTTCGTCATCGCAAGTTGGTACGCCATTTGCTTCACATCCTTGATGGTGCACCCAAAAAACTTCTGCTCCATAGTGAGTAGGTAGGAAACAAGTGCTTCCTCAAGATCATGTCCCAAGCACGGCTTTCGTCCAAGCTTTATGCGTGCTGCTTCGGTAGGTGTTAAATCACTCTTATTGCTGAGAGTTTGAAGAGTGGTGCGGGGCACATTGAACTCCTTGGAAGTCTTTAGAGTTCCCATTTTCTTTCCCTCACGGAAATAATTGCCTTTTCCATGTCTTCTGGGTCCCACTTCTTCCTGATATTTTTGGGAAAATACTTAGGCTTCATTCTTGGCATCCTAAGCTAAGGAAACAGACGAATGAGCGCTTTTCAAAGATACGTCGTATTTCTTACTTGGCTCAGTAATGAACCAAGATATTGCCAATTATGGGGGCTTATTTATGTAGTAAGTGAAATTTACGTACCTAGAGGTAGTCGGACGTAGTCACAAATGGGCGAGCGTGTTGGTCAGCTATAACTGCTGTCAGGCGAATAAGCGACTTTCCAAGTCACATTCAAAAACTCTTCCCACACCGGTATAGGAGGTAGGAAAAAGACATTACTATGTATAACAGAGCTAAGGTTGTAGCAAAATTAAGCAGTTGAGCTGTAGCTTACTACAAAGTGAATGCGAGATGGAGAAACTTGAACTTTGATATGGAAACAAAGTAGGCATCCATAATTCACAATGTGTCCGTTGCTTAGCCAAGTAAGACATACAGAGTAACTATCTCTCGCTCGATTGACTGGCCGAATCCCAAACCACACCAGTTGCCTTCGAGGTTGCGAAGTATCAAATAAAATCGTTTTTTTTTGGTTACTCTCTTGACTTTAAGGGCGTTCACGCAAAAAAATAAAACTGCAACGGTCACGGCCCCTGGTTAACGTATTTAGCTAATATTTTGCATTAAGAGTTTTCTAGTCATTTGTTAACGAATTAGAAGACGACGTGAAATATTGGAAGACTTTTGATATTTTTAACCACCTTAATTTTCACACATAAAGAATACCTATTAATTAAATTATCAAGAATAAGCGTTTATCAAAAAGATTCACGCAGGAATGAAAAAAATAAACTGAAAAAGAACGACCGAAATACATTTAAAAAATTACGAAAAAATTTGATGTGAGGTTGAAAAATGATCTACATATGGGCTAGCCCGTTTTTAGACCAATGTAGCTAGCCCATATTTAGACCATCCGCATGTTTGAGTTACACTTAACGGCAGATATTACGGATGACCAATATCCATTGTTCAACGTCTCCAAATCGTAATTAAAAATGCCAACTTTGATGTAATAATAATAAAAGTAACTTATGTTATTCAAAATAATTTTTAAAAATTCTAAACCATTTACATGAAAAAGTTTTCGAGTATTCAGGCATGAGGGTTATGGAAAAAAAACACAATAGCTTCCAACATGGAGGACAACGCTAGCTCAACTTCTCCATTCCTTCTTTCTTATCAAATAGCAGTTACTACATACACACAATGATTACTTGCAGCACCTGCTAGTACCTCATTCATCAACCAGCCCGTATTTTGACCATAGCCCATATTTGGACCTTCTCCTCTAAATATAGGCATGGAATTACGTAGATTAACGAATCCCTAGCCAACATGTCTGTCTGGATTCTATAAAGGCTGTACCTCTTCTAAAATTACCACGTATCAAGATGCGTATTATATTTAAAGTGCATTAGATAAGGAGATTGTTGCATTTACGCGCCTGTTTCATTTTAGGTGAACGATCAATGGAATTATCTGCAATTTAATCCTCGATTTCAAGAAGGTGAAGATGGTTTCGATGAGTTCATGGATAAGGTTCTAATCATCCTAAATACGTATTACGAGTTTATAAGCCATTAACAGCTAGTTTATCCTTTTTGAAAATTTTGCCAAAACTTATGACAAGGTGATCATTCTGGAGAGAAAAATGCCTATTAGAACGATGAGAGGAAATCACTTTTGGTAATAAAATTATAAAAATGAATTGCTTTTTATCTCAGTAACTACGTTTTTCGAACTGATTCCGTCGCAAAAGTTTTTAAATTAGGTGAATTTAGTTTTCCACAAATTAATGCAAGATAGGTAGTAGATGTGTGGGAAAGATCTCATGTCGCATGAATTTATTTTGTTCACATTTTATAGTAAAGTAATTAGGGTGGTAATAGTTGGACCGAATCCAACTCACCTATGGGCATAAAGTACCAACGCTTAAGTCGGTTTTATAGTTAATCCCATTCGGTAGCCGTAACTTAATTCAAGAATTTCTGCACCTGCTCTCATTTTATTGATATTATGTCCTTACAGCATTGATTCGCATTTTATGGTGTAAAATTTCACCACATTTAAGTTAAGTCTCAACCACATTTGAACTCGGCTGCGCCATTATTACTGACTGGACATAACTCGAGAAATACCCTGATTATCAGGCTTATATTTTTAACTTGTCACGACTTACAATTTGCTAAGCAATGAATTCATTGGCTATAAACGCATTCTCTTCAAAATGAGAGGCAATCTGTGGAGGTATGTGTCGATCTAAATTCGTCTTCGTTAATAACACTCAGTTTCCTTTGCCTGCTTCAAATTTCCAAATACCGCGATGAACTTGAGCGAGTAATTTTTCATTCAAGGTAGGAAATAACGTGTGGCGGGTCGAGGACTGTCGGGGGTGAATGACAAGGGTACGTCAAGGCATTGTTGACGGGCCGCTCCTAATACCGACTGGAATTAACTCTCCTGTTATTTTCCGTTCCGCTGGTTTTCGGAGCACTTGCTGTAGCAATGCAGACCTCTATCCGTTTAAATCTCAATTAGTGCTCACGTGCAAAACTCCGCAGAGCAATAATCGTAGGCGGTGAATAAAATTCCGGCGCAAAAAGGTTTAATCGAAAGGCCAATCAAAATTATCCCTGGGGAACTGCAGGAGTGGTGGATGGGCAGCACGATTAGGTCAGTGGAACGCGGGGGCGGGAGCGTCCGAAGTATGGGAACAAGGGCAGTCGTTTTGTGGGGGTGGGGCGGGGAGTTGAAGGTCAGGGGTGGGAGAAATTCGATCAACCGTTCCAATTCCAGTCGCTTCGCCCGGACGGAACGAAATAATTCGCTGCGAGGGACGCGAATAATCAATGCCAAGTAATTGACTGAAACATTCACTTTTTTTAATTCCCACTTACCATCTGCTCCTGAAGATGGAAAATTACTCTCGGAAAAGCAATCATTGAGCTTGGCACCATGGTGATTGACGATAGAGTATTAACAGAAACACAATGTTATTTTTTTTGTAAAAAAATATAGACTATAAGTTCCTTCGGTTGTATTCACATTTGATGTCGGAGGAATTAACTCGCTCTAAAGTTGACCATTTCATATATTACTACCGCTTTCCTCGTGAAACTATTATTCCGAATGTTTAGCTTTCGCAAATCGCCAGGTATAACGGGAGGATTATGGTTGCGTACGTAAAATGGAAAGTCTGTGCTAAGAACCGCGTCGAATGAAATTGCTGGAATTCATCCATACTTGCGTCGTATCGTATTATGAAGTGAGCCTATATAATGAACGTGGTGATTCCACGCCATGCGTGCACTATGCATATTAAGTGCCACAAAAAGACCTGGACCAATAGAAGAGGTTATGCTGTTAAACAGTTAACCTAAACGAGAATCGCTTTCCCTTAATGTGCCTGGCAACGAGTTCACTCCTAATTTTGCGAATAAAATTATAATTGCTCTTTTTCAGGTAAAAAGCCCTATCTCTACTCGTTTAATCGATTTAAACTTGTTGTTTCAATGCCATTGCGCAGTAATTCGTCGTTTGGTGCTTAATTTTGCATATGAATACACATTGGTTAAAGAATTGGGCTGATATACTTAAAAATCTACATCAATTATGAATGAGGGAGGGTTAAGAAAGAGCATTTGTTTCTCTCACAGGCGAATTTCCTCTTTCTTCATCGTCATTCCACATAACTAAAGAATCAGTGTTTATTACATAACAATAAATGAATTTTTTCCCAGTGGTAATCGATTATGGTACTTTGTTTTCTGTTCTTAATAAGCTTTTTAAAGCTCTTTTAATGTTTTTGAGTGGAAATTTTGTTATTTCAAAGAATAAAACTTTATTCTTTAATTCTCAACTTAAAAAATGAAAAATATGTAACCGTGAATTCTCTTTGTTACTATACAGGGTAATACACCCTGAAGATAATTACAGTTTTTTTGCACGTTATGAATTTTCAATCCTTTGTTTATGGGTACTTATAGGAGGTAAAATGTTTAGGTTTTACAAATGCAACTGTGTGCTGCAAATATTGATTTTGAAATGAAAATACTGAATTCGTTAAACGAACAAGATATCCCACAGCCATGTATAATTTTACTTAAATACTGCAATTTCAACGTATCTTAATCCATTATTTTATTCCGTTCATGAGATTTCATTTACATTTGGGAGAGAATCGACAGGTTATGTAATCTAATCTATCATTACATGAAATATAAAATCAGTTTTTATTTTTTAAATTATAATTAATCTGGCAAATGGATCATTCCTAATATATCTGAAATTGATTTCACTGAAGCTGGCCCCTTACGAAAATTTAGAAAACAATTGCCATTCATTCTACTATTTTTTATCACTTCATCGGTTTTAGATTAGTTCCATCGCAATAAGAACCTGTGACATATTTAATTGCCATTTGCGCATTAATTGCAAATAAAATTTATTTCTAAGTTCTCCGGTGCAATTTCAAATATTTTCGTGCGTCACAGATTAAACATATCTGCAATATTTATGACTGTTCTACTGAATATGATTCTACTGACCATAAATTCCTCGGTTCTTATTGTAATAGGCGACACTTTTAAGATATTTGATATTTTTTTAAGAAGCTGTTTGAACATATTTTGGTGTAGCAAGATGTTCGTGAATACATTGAGATTTTTCAATCCTCTCCTCAATATTCTCCAATTATTCTGTTAAGAACAGTGACGTAATGGTGACGTAATAGGCCAGGGATGACGTCCCTTTCCTTGATCACCTTCCCTTAGACGGTGGATATTTGTTTGCCTTTAGAAAACCTATACTTAAATCTATAACGTCAAAGTGATGGCATTAACCGATTTTTTGAATCCATATACACTGCAATATGGATTTTTCACCAGGTTATTAAATAAATTTAAAAAATAAATACGAACGCTAAATAAATATTAAACGAAACGAAATAAATAAATAAATAAATTTAAAAAATAAATACGAACTTTGTGAATGTTTTATGAAAACTGTTTATTCGCATCTGTTGTAGAAAGTCTTCTCTGTTTGTATTTTAACTACGGCCTTTGAATGATCACGCTTCGAATAAAATTTCGAAATAAAATATATCGATTCCTAAGTGGTAATTGATATCTCATCCAGCTATGCTAAATTTTTCGGGTAGTAACTTCTAATAAGTTACCATGTAGCTAGATTCTTACTGTCTATAGCAGAACATGAAGCTAAAAAATAGATTAAGACGTTAAAAGGCAGTGTTTTAGGAGGAAAAAGTACTCCTGGAGATTTTGCGGTCTCCTGAGGCATTGATTGTTGTGTCAAGGGTACATAACTGAAAAAAAACATCAGCCTACTTGACATGCTTTCTCCTGGAACTGTGAATTACGAAATAAAATGTACGATTATCCCGCACCAAGTTCTCCAGCAGCCATCGTGGAGTTCAGCCGTGAGCATTGTTTAACTTTTTATG
The DNA here is from genome assembly GCA_963573305.1 of Pyrrhosoma nymphula. Classification (NCBI taxonomy): domain Eukaryota; kingdom Metazoa; phylum Arthropoda; class Insecta; order Odonata; family Coenagrionidae; genus Pyrrhosoma; species Pyrrhosoma nymphula. The sequence continues at coordinate 17,518,675 of OY754330.1, read as the reverse complement.
ATTGTCGTCTGAAACGGTAAAAATATAACATTCTCCACACTCCCTTCGGAAATTTCTCCATTTTCGCCGTTAAGCGCGCGAAGTTCCCCTGGATAAAAACGTGGGTGGATGGAGCAGTCGTTGCCGGAAACTTTCTCCGACCGAAGCACTTGAAATTTCATTGGCACTTAAACGGCATAACGAAGCGCTTCCGAACTTCTGAACAAAACTCCACCCCCGCCCGCGGTAACACAGCGGTAAAGAGGCGAAGAGAGGGAGGTGGAAGGGAGCGTGTGCACAAGTCTCGCTTTCCTGTGTATTGTGATGCGCATGCTAATTTCTGTCTCTGGGATTCTGTCCCTTCTTTCCTCCTCCTTGCTGTGCTCTTGCTCGCTCCCTTGCCAATCTCCATTCCACTGCTGCGGTCCCTGTGGGAGAATGAATGAATGAAAAGGACGTGCTTTGACGTCCTCCTTCCTTTCTCTCGCTCCCTCCACTTCTCCCCCCCCCCCTTTCCTCCCCTCCCTCTCACCCCCTCCTCTCTTCCCCTATCTGGGATACCCCCCAACCCCCATCGCCCAACCCCCCATCGCATGGGGGCCCCAACCCCCATCGCATAAATTACTCGCCTTTTTCGTCCGCTGACCATTTTTTTTCGTCAACCTCCGTCGAGCATTTCATTATTTTTTTCCTCTGGCATTCATTTGTCTTTTTCATGATTTTATTAACGACTCTTCATTAAGAGGGACAAGCCTTAAAAAAAAAATTGCCAAAGTCCTGATCAATTTCTCGAGAATCTATCCCCTCATTACTGCCCGTCTGGTCGTTATCCTGACGAGTATTTCATTTTTGCGTCTCGTCTGGAGTAAACATGAAAAACACCGATGAAAGTATCACTGTTTTACATTTTTCGCTTCTATTCTTTTCGCCAGTATGATTATTATTGATCTGACCTAGGTGTTTATATTTCAACGGAATAAAGGTTAATTACAGTTCAATATTGACGAACGCATTTTTTTGTTTTTAAAGCTCGAATTTGTATTTCCTTTACCCGAAAGGCCATATTGGCAGTAATAAGAACTTTGACGATATTTTAAGTGGTCGGAGGTTTGTAATGCCAACCATCGTTTCTCGCTTTCGTATTTTTACATCACCATTGCAAAAATAATTCATAAAATCAAATTAAATTTAATTTCAATTTGACACAAACCTATTTTAAGCTCATATGTTAGAACTCATTGGAGAGAATAATGTTTTCAGATATGGATTACGTATTGAACTACATTACATTTGAGTTATATCTCAAATCTACCAAAATATTGATTTACCTACCTTATCTCACCTCATTCACTGATTTTACCTTTCCAAACTGCTTGGTGCCACTATGTTATCCACCTTAAATGCATTCATGTTTATTTGGTCTTAAAATAAATATTTCAAATAACTTTGACGGTCAATGAAAAACCACATTGTAGTCAGTTTTACCTATTTTACTCTTATCGATTGTTGTAGCTGTTAAATTCTTTTGAACTCATTTTTTAGTTTGATTGCCTACAATTTGTTTATTTGTCCTTTATATTTATTTTGATTTGAGAGAGAAAAACTCACTCATAATGGAGTCCACTAAAACAAATTTTCCAATGTTACATTTAGTTTCGCAATTTGGGCTCGAATGTCGTGAAAAAGTTAATTTTAATCAAATACCAGCCGAGAAAAGTCTGTGCCAGTTGTACCCAGTTGTATTATGTGTGACAGTTGTACCCATTTCATTAAACCAACTCCATCAGTGTTTTATTAATAAGGCTAACATGATATTTATTCCAACAAAAAACATTTTAAGCTCTTTGATGATGATATTGGCTTCATTTGGTGAAGTACACTATAGGTTTACCTGAGATATTAATTCCGTTCAAGAATAAATACAACCCAGACCTTGGCAGTAAACTTTAGTCAGAGTGAAATTTTACTGTTCTTTTACTTTGATATCATTTATCTTCTAATAAATAAGCGTTTCCGCCTCTGATTTAGAAAATAATATGGATACACCATAACCGCAGTCAAAGATATGGCGTAAAATTTATATGCATAGAGTGATGACGATTTCAGGGACAGTATTGTTTATCAAAAATGGAGTTTAATTGAATCCTATTGAAGGTAAGCATATTTTTATCACATGAGAGGGAGAATACATTTCACCTCCGTTAAAAGGTGCTGATATTAGCCAAGGGCACTAGATACTGATAAACATGAAGACATGAGATTGAATGGTATCGATGAATATAAGAATGTTTGGCGAGGAAGTGTTTTATAGCCTTAAGTCCGTTCATAGGTACATAATACACGTAAAGCCTCCTCTAAGGAAAATCAATCTACTTGAAACCCTTTCACTATTATTCAGAGTTTAGTGCATAACGATTTAACCCCAGCATGCTCTTCATGACTCCAATTCTTCGCTTCTTACATTCTGTCATTTCTCATTTTTTACATTCTCCTACATACCACTGCACTCTGGTGCGAATAAAACCTTTGACGACATTTCATCAGCAAGCATAGACCTTGGCATTCAATGGCATGATGGTGAGAGGCATGGCTGACTTTCAACGAAGAGTTGAATTCATATCCGGGGCCAAAGTCATTTCGCTTAGGGTGACGAACGGAAATAAGATTGCTTGGGGATGAGGCTCTAGAGGGTGACGGGGAAGGGATGCTGTTAGGGGAGGAGACGAAAGGTGACCTTGGTGGCTACTTTAGGGTTCTGAGAGGCTTGCTGCCTCGTGGGTTTCAAGGACGTAATAACTGTAAAAATCTCCATCCTTAAATAAGCTATTTAGTAATGAAAGTAAGCCACGCATTTTCACTTTTTGCATCTCGCAAAACCATTATGTAAGTGCGCTGTTTATTTACCTTCATGCTGCGGTAAAGGAATTATGTTACTTACTAAGCTGATAGAGATTAACTCAGCTCCGAAAAAGGTCCTGATATGTAGTTTTGAGAGTTGCTGTGTACCAGCCCAGAGCTTGGTAAGGACAAACTGATCAATAGAATGCCGTTTGTGAACTAAGGCTCGCGAGCCACATGCGGCTATTTGGTTACGCACATCTGGCCACGGAATAAAATTGAAAATGAAGAAAAACCGACTCAGTTTTATTTCTTTTATAAAATAGAAAAACAAATATATTTTCAGTGTAGTGTTTTTTTTCTTTAAAGATAGATTATGAAGTATACATTTTTTTTCAGCATTACTTTATAATTTCTTCATTTGTGAAAAAAATGATGTTGCACCAATTATTTTTGAAATATGCACTGTGAAGAACAGCTTTTCTTCTTACATCTAAAACGTTTTTCAACCCCTTGGTCTAGAACGATGATTCTCTGATGAATGTTTTCAAAATATTTCAGCCAGTTAGCCGCAAATTATTCAATCGACCACGCATACCGGGCATTACATTTTTGGATGAAGAGTTATAGCAATGTACAAGACTATCAAACCCATCCCAAACCCCAAACACATCCCTGAAGTTTGATATTTGTCTTCTTCCATGTCCTCTACAACCCCTTCATTGACTGGACTGTCTTAGATTTCTGCTGAGTTGATCCGTTAATCTCTGCATTGTTTTTGGGTTTTCACTGTGTTGAACTTTGTTGGTGACTGCAGTTTCGCTGGTATTCCAACCAGCGTCCATAGATCGAGTTGCCGGGTTGAGATTTTGGCCGCCTATGTATACCACTATATAACTGTCGTCACGAACTAAGTTAAACGAAGTCAACACCCAAAAACAATGGAGAGGTCAAATAGTTTTATGTTAATATATTATATATGCTCTGTATATAAAGTTTTGTTTCATAGCAGCAATGCGTTCTATGTATTGAAGGTAGCCTCCCCACAAGTAGATATGTGACCTTTGGGGCAACCTAAAGCTCCATAAAAAATTGTGAATTAAATACACCGTAGTATATGGAATTGTGGAGCTATGAATATATAATATATAAGTTTGCTAATTCCGTAGCGCATGTTTCACGCGTCTATTAAATAATTCTTCAGTTTTTAGTGGAACCATTGTCAATCATAAAAAATGATGCCTTGCCAAGTAGCTCCCCCATGTTTTATATCTCTAATGGTTTCGAAAGATATTAAGCTAAGGGTGAGAGGATGTTTCCAGAGAAATTTACAAATAAAGCCTGAGGGGTGTTATTGAAAATAAATCTGTAATTTTATTCTAGGTGTAATGCACATTCACCTTAGTAAGCAAGGGCATAATAGCTATTAATAACCTTAAGCCAGAAAACGACTCTAGATCAGTCCTCTTCTACAAAACAATCCACTCGAATAACTCATCAATAATGGAATTCTCTCGAATCAGATCGTGCGAACGAAAAACTGTACATCGAAACCCCTTAATTGGATACCTATAGAAAAATATAAAAAGCACTGATTTGTGTAAGTATGGGTGGATGGTTAATTGTTTCTCATTGTGAAAATGCTCCTCAGAAGTCAATATTTTGATGGTAGTCCATGATTTTGGTCATCCATTGGATGCACCCATACTGATGAAATCTCGAATTTGAAATGCAATTTCAAATTTGAATTGGAAATGAAACATTTACTGATTTTGGACATATATTCTTATTTTGAATATAAAAACATAAATAGCTCGTATTTAATCGCGTGGTCTCGTTGAAAACAATACAGGTACTATATTTAAATTCATATGTTTGAAAATAGAAGTGGTCATTTGAGTTTGGTTTTCCAACCCACGCACTAAAATAATTTAGGGATTTTCCAAAACTCACTTGATTATACTATGTACATGGATTTGATAATCTAAAATGAGAGTAGAAGATGTATGCATACAAATCTGGATTTAATGATTCATTTTTTTGCCTCTTTACCATACTTATCATTAGCCAACCCCCACTAGAGGGAGGAATATAGCGCCCATGATAAAGCTTTTATTTCTTGGTAGCAGTAACTCAAGGGCGCAAAGAGCTATCGATTGAACTAATAGGTGAGTTAGAAGTCATTAGAACCCTTATTTTGAGTCAAACGTGAGATTAATAAAGCAAACAGATTTAGTTATTCAATTGTATGAAATTCACAGTGTAAAAATCACTCGCCTGGACTGGGATTCGAACCCAGACCCCCCGTTTTCGCGCCGAGTGCACTACCAGTTAAGCTATCCAGGCGTCATCCCTCACTGTGAATTTTATGGAGGCTTTAAGGAGCGAGATGTCTTCACAGGTACCGTGTATACAATGCCAAAGTACACGTGTACGAACGCTAAGCGCTACTGTCCACGAGGTAAAGCCAAACTTTAAACACAAAGTTGTTTATTTTGACAAATTCAAAGAACTGCGGAATTGGCCGCGCAGTAACTTTAACGGAGTCACCCGCTGGTGGACACACAATTGTGTGACCACTAGCGGTTGACTCCGTTAAAGTTACTGCGCGGCCAGTTCCGCAGTTCTTTGAATTGGATTTGAAAGAAAACAAATTCCCCAAGGCCGTACTCTTTAATGGGCGAAAAACGGGGAGGGAAAGTAGGGATGAATAGGTATTAACTTAAGCCAGTGATCCACTCACACAAATAAAGAACAAAAACAGATACAATTTAAAAATTAAAACATGCACTCGCTCACGCACTCTATTCACAAATTAGATTTAGTTATATTTTAGAATTTATGTCTAGAAATAATTCACAATGAAATCTAGTCGAACCCCACCGTGTTAAAAATGGATAAACAGAAGTGACAATGCGGAAAAAAATCCAATTTTTTCAATGTTCACTTGAGAGAATAAACTCATTTTCACCTACAACTAATGTAAAAAGATTCTATCTCTCGTCAGAGGGAGAATCTAAACCCGCGTTTCACGCATCTCAACGGAGAACATAGAACGTGGGACCAATCAGTGTTTCAACCGAACCGCAGCCCAAAAGCAATCCCGATGAAGCCATGTTCCCTCTCCAATTCCCTTGACGCCGATGTCTTCGCAATCGACTGGGTCGACTGACGCAAGCGATGGAGCGCCAACCGACCATATCGCGGGAAATGCCGAATGGAAGGCTATGACATTAAGCGATAATGGATGTCGGGTCCCCTTAGCAATTATCTCGGAAATTTAGTGGCCTCATATGAGGTTTCTACAGCAAACATCACTCCTGTAAAAAAACTCATTTATGAACGATAAACATAAATTATATACGAATCATATTCTAATTTTATAGGTCCAAGGAAGGTAATTACCTACATTTTATAAGTCATATTTACGGCATTTCTTTATACGTGAGGTATTTATCATGATAAAAAGATAACGTAATCTCACAAGGGGTTTGGAGGGTGAGAGTTTCATTCCCTTCGCAGCATATTTTAAAAGTTATTGTTTATGAAAGATATTAACCATAAACTCCATGTAAACAGCATTTTGCAGTTTCATATTCCTTAAAAAGTTCCCCTTGCTACGATCCTCATTTTCAGGAATGATGGTTGATCATATGCCACTCTTTCCGAAATATCGATGAGTATGGAACAAAGTAGTTTACGAGATCCTCAAATTCTGTAGTGTAAAGAAAGTAGTTAGATACCTGTAGGAGGAAGCTGGTGGTTTTTTCCTCAATACCATTAAATCTCTCATGTTTGTTATATTTACGGAATTGGGACGGATAAGCGCATATATTTGATTAATTATTTAAGTATCTTACTAAACTTGCGAGTTCAGTGACTCGGTGAAATGCTGATTAAGAATTGAGAGCCAGGATTTTTCATTCTTACACAAAACAATAATTTGACCAAACATATAAGTTTACTGATTTTTCATGAAAGGTAATTACAGTTATACTTATGCGTACATACATACATCTATATCTACATCTACAAAATACCCTGCAAGCCACCTCAGGGGTGTGTGGCAGGGGGTGAGTAATCACCAACATGCATTACACTATACCCTAAAGTTAGTGTAACTACGACTAATTATGCATTAGCATTACATACGGATGTATCATACGGGTGCGGAAGTATTATAAGGATATATTAGACTTTCCTCAAGAAAAAACTTCCACCGCAACACATCCTCATACTTCCTCGTACAGCTAAGAACGAAATGATGGCCACTCTTTCCAATGATGACAAATTCCGGTCATAATTAATGGGCGGAGAACTAAGGGTGACTTATGCCGTTTTATCTGTTCCCTCCTAAGTAACAGCCTGTTATGAAACGCACACTACACCAGAGTTCAATTATATTTGCGACAGAGTTTTGTGTGCATTCGTGACGGCCCAAGCGTCCTCTCATATTCGTGGTTGGGAGGTTCTAACGGTGGAGTGGGCTTCAAGTGGAGGTTGCCATAAGTACAGTCCTCGCGAGAGTTTATGGCCTTTAGATGCGCAGTACAGAGGGGGTGAAATATGTGGGAGGGGTAAAAGAAAGGAACGGAGGGGAAAGTGAGCGCGTTATCTGGAAGAATGACCAATGTAGCGTCTCGGCGTAAAAATGTAATTCCGAGCCGTTTTGGACAATTTGACTCGTCGCGGAGCATGGAGGAGGTAGCCGACCCTTCCCCCGACCATACCTCCGTTCCGAGGCCGGGGCTGTGGAATAGATGGTCTTACGCGATGACTCACTACTGGGCATTTCAATTACTGTAAACGTAAACATTTTTTCAACATTATCAAACAAAGTCGTGATTCCGCTGAAACGCTGATTGAGTAGACACCAAACTTAGCGCAAATCCGTTGTTTTTTAAAAACGTTGCTAAAATTTTCAGCCACGTGAAATTATGTCATCGAGATTTAAGACATACAACATAAAATTAAGAAATAACAGTGCATTCTAAATTCTTCTTGTATTTAGCTAATGCAATGAATGGAATCGGACTTTGAATACCACTATCTCAAGTTTCAGTCACTGAAATAAGAAAATAAAAAGTACTTGAAGAGATAATGTAAAAAATTGGCACTATGTACATGTATATCCGATGAATAAATGGGACATTGAGAACACAAAAGAGTGGAAATATAAGAATATATATTCTAGAGATACAGAGAGAACATGTAGGTATATATTTCATACAAAAATAAATTGGATAATTTCCGTAATTTATTATAGAAAGAAAATCGCAAGAAATACGAATGTGATATTTGTCTTTGTGTAATATTGTAGAAAATATTTAATACTTGTTGTAACTACAAGTCCACATCCATGCCATCGGCCTGAGATCCACAGGCCGTGACCCCCTGGCGCGCGCTCAGGTCCAAAGGGACGACGCCCACTCCATAACCCACTGCGGCGAACAGCTGGGGGCATTCAAATTCTTTGAAGGCATGTGACAAATGTCAATGTTGGGAACTAAAATCGTAAACATTAGCCCGCCGGTGCCACCCTTCCATCCGCGGCAACCGGTTTTTAGAAAATAGACCCTTCCAGTCCCAAAATCGTCTACCGAGCAACGCCATAAGCTTTCGCGACGACTGTACTGCCGAGATTAAGTAGCCTGTCCAGATAGTGAAAGCGCGAGAGCGAGGGAGTGACTTTTGGCAACACTGCACACAGGAGTACGAAGTGTACACGACTGCTTGAAGGTAAATGATATTTTCCGAGGCTACGCTCTGCCCACTCACATCTCATTGGTCATTATCTAGCCACGTGACATCGAGTTTCCTCTCCACTTTTCCTCAGAGTTGCTAAGATATTTTAAATCGCATGCGACATAAACCTTGGAATCACTAACATTAATTGCGTTGCACGTGGTATTGCATGAAAACCAGCGTAGATTATTAAATAATACAGATCTCGTAGAAAGTTGAAAAAATGACTTGTGTCTAACTTTTTTCGATTCGGTGCGGCAGCATGTAGTTTAACATGTATGCTCATAGTGTGAAAAAAGTGAATGAACATAAGCCTACTGTATATTTAGTTCATTACTCACATTTTATTACCATTTATGTATATTAACACAACATACAGCAATATTAATAATATGCAACCCTAGAAAACAGGAAAGAGCGATGTGCGCTTTTCTTACAACATTCCGGAATTTAGCTATACATTTCAAATAGCTATAACCATTGACCAGTTAAAGATAAAACATTAAATTATGTCTCATTAAAAAGTTTATGTAATTTTCTACAACTATGTTCCTGAGGGCTTTGCTGTAAAACTAAAGGCTGTGCCGCTAGACGGAAAGTTTTGTCATAAAACGTGAGGAAATGTTAGCGTATTTCAAAAAATGTACAAATTTCGCTTGCAAATATCTCGATAACTATGAGGAACAGAAATAAATGTAAGAGGAACTATTTCGTAGCAAATTTAGTGAGCTTTCATTTTAAAACCTTTAATATTTTCGCTACCACGCACCGTTTGCAAAAGGTAGTTCTTGACGGAATTAGCTCTGATGTAGTTAAAGTGACATCAGGTGACCCGCAAGGAAGCATGATCGGCCCCCTTTTGTTCATTATTTACATAAATGATCTATGCTCTCGAATTAGCAGTAAAATACGTTTATTTGCCGACGACGCTGTCATCTATCGTGAAATTAGTGATCACTCTGACTTTGAAACTCTATCATCGGATTTAAACCACGTTCATGTGTGGAGCCAAGAGTGGGGACTCGAACTTAATCTGAGCAAATGCACGGCGGTACATTTCTTGCGGAGGTTGTCCAACTATTCCCATGCATATGCTGTGGATGGTGTTAACATAAAGGTGACAGATGAAGTGAAGTAGCTAGGAGTTACGATAACTTTGGACCTATCGTGGGGAGCACATATAAGAAATATTTGTGGCAGAGCTCTGTAGAAGCTAGTATTCGTCAAGCGTATTGTGGGAAGATTTTCGGATGAAAAAGTAAAAGAGAGGTGCTATTTCGCACTCGTACGGCCACACCTTGAATATGCAGCGAGCATATGGGATCCGGTGCAGAAAGACTTAGTCCGGGAACCTAATAAAATACAAAGGAAAGCTGCGCGATTCGTCAAAAACTGCTACGGGGGTACAGACAGCGTTACACAGATGTTTAACGAATTAGGCTGGGAGCCGCTAGAGACTCGGAGGCTGCGCGCTAGGCTTAGATTGCTTGAGCAATTGAGAATAGATATCTTTCAGAGCGACACGGAGAACATCATATTAGAACCCCATTATATTTCCAGGTCCGACAGAAACGATAAATTAAGAGAGATATTTTGCCGAACGGATAGGTATGGGAATTCGTTTTTCCTCCGAACAATAAGGGACTTTTATAAATTCAAGGCGTAATTTCATTAGAGCGTTTCCTTATTATATGTAAACGGCTGGTGTCTTAACACCTTAACGCCACACGCCTATTGAGGCGGCTAGCGGAGTAGTATGTAGATGTAGATGTTTGCAAGATATAAGCGAAAAACCTTAAGAAAGGGACCTTCTGCGCCCCCCCTCCCCCCCCGCACACCTCGTAGGCCCGGGAAATTTTAGTATGTTTATCTCCCAAACCCCAAACACACACCTGAAGTTTGGTCTCTGTCCTCTTCCATGTCCTCTACACCCCCTTTTTGATCGTTCATTGACTGGACTGTTAACATAAAACCATTTCATTTTGCGCCAATTATGAACAGAAAAATAAATAAATACAGACTACTTCATCGAGCTTGTTACATGATATACAAGTTTATAACATAAGTACAAATTATTAATAAAAAACGTCAATGCTGTGCCAATATCTATGCCTTTCACTATTTCAATTTTTTCCTCTCGCTCCTTATGCTTTTAATACAATCTGGTAAGGCATTAAATATTTTTGGTCCGAAATACAAAAAAAGATATCATATACAATGTGAGATTCGGTTTTGCAAGCGGAGTATCACGTTTTCTTCGTAGATTTTAAGTATTCTCGCTTCCAGAAGTCGTGGGCATGTTACCTTTTCTCAAATAAAATTATTTAAGAACGTTGAAAACTTGAAGTGAACGGATCGGTCATTTTTTGCTCTTTAGGACCTTGTCACGACGTGCCTTCCCGCCACGTCTGAGGCTGGATCCAGGAAGCCAGAAAGGGTTTGAGGGCTTTTGAAGGTTGCGTGGACCAGAGGGTGCGAATTGGAGGGAGAAGAGGATAAGGGCACCACTGGTTTTTAGGCGGATCAGGTGCGCTTGGCCGGATTACGGAGATTGCAAGGCCCTCATTCCTCGGAGTATTATCCCCGAAAGATAATTTACGCGGTTTCTAAGTCTTTCGAAAGTTTCCAATAATGTTCTCGTTTGGATTTGTCGGCATGACTGCCTCGTTAACTAGTTTGAATAACCGGCCACCTGATGCCAAAGTGAACGAGTAAATCACTGTAGCACATCTCCAATAGGCACTGCGGTGGAATCCTCATCAAAACGATGCGAACATTCGAGGAGTATTTAGTGGGTCATATTGTTGTGCTGGTGTGGTTAGTGGCAATAAATCCGGATGGGTATTTGCTTCGGAAATTTGGCAACGTACCCCAATTAAAATCGAGACTATCACATCACCGACCAATATATCCGCCGCCTAAACTAGGTTTAAACGCATTTGCCATCAGAATAACCTCGGAAACCTAACGGTCGCCGCATTGTCAAGTTCAGAAAACTCATCTGAGTAACGGCGTTTCAGACAATAGCTTTTATTTTCATAGATTTTTTACGATTATATCGCATCATATCCACTTGCTGCAATAAAAAATCGTCGGTATCATAACGCTACGTCCACATGCAGGGTTATATCTAAATCGGCTCTCTTCGGAAAAGCTGGGGAATCTCATCATTTTGGCAGGAACGGAATAGTTTCTGACTCCATCCCAATATCCTAGATTAAATACTGCGATTGCACTATTCAGAAATGCATGAAGTAAATGAAATTGGAAATAAACGGAAATGATGACGATAACACCGAGTGTTTCGATCATTGTACTTGAATTCGATGCCTGGAGCTTTGGAACAAAATTAATCTCAAAACCTTTAAGAATATCAATCAAAATAACAATAGTTTGGTTTAGCCGTCATTAGTTTTCCAGAAGCATTATTACACAAGGAAAAGTAATTTACAAAAATTTAAGAGCAAGTTGTGGCCCACAGCGCTATTTGATGGAAGCGAGCTCTAATTATTGTATTTTTATGCAAGTTTAATGCGGAAAACGTTTGATTTCAATTAATAATTTCATGTGCTACAACTTGCACGGAATGCACCAGTAGTACAGCATCGATGGATAACGAATAGCTTGGTGGTCAATAATCTTCCTCGTTTGTACCCCATGTTCTACAATTCCTTATTCCTATAGTTCGCTCTTTTTTAGATCTGTCATTACTAGCGAAGAATTTTTTAATATGCTCATCACTCTTGCAATTTGCGAGGCATGTGGTGTTGCATGTTTCAAGCTACCCATATTTTCCAAGTTGGCAATTGCATTTTACATTTTATTCAAATGTTTAGTAACGTATTTATTTTTATGTTGCAATTATTCCGCCCATCAACATATTAGTATTATGAGCGATAACCTAGATTCTTGAAACGAGTGTCATTAACATTTTTAGTGCCACCCATTACACTTTTATGCACATAGTGTAATTGTAAACGGCTACGTTTGGCTGTTATTATATACTAGGGGTATGTTGGTAATATGTTGTTCTAAATGGGACCGGCACATGCTACATCGTTAATGGGTCATAAACACTAAGAACTACCATTCATTGACTGAATAACATATCTAACCTCAAAAAATCTAAAAGAATGTTGTATTATTTCCTGCATTTGTGTTATGCGTGCAATCATTGTGTTTTACTCTTTGCCAATGGTCTCAGTTGCATAAAAATAATTGATGGGTACAATACATTCCAGTGGATCGATTTTAATGCCCGTCGACGCATCCATTTCTCATTGTTGCTCTGTCTTATTTTTTGCTGTTTTGATGATCCTAAAAAGGATTTGTTGGCTAAACTCTTATATGTTTTATATGTTCTGAACAATGTCTAAAATTCTAATCAATTTTCTAGGTGGTGAATTACTGTTTGATGTGAGAAATACTTAGATTGAAACGAGCATTGTTTCTCGCCAACTGACGTGAAGCCATTTTGAGTAAGTGCAGCAGATTTTATTTTTTCACATGCATGCATTCATGTTTTTAGCAGTTTACTTCGGTCGTTTTCGGCATTTTGAAATGCCAACACCAAAATTCCTTTCAAATTTTATGTAAATGGTTGCTCTGCGAATCTCACATGCTACAAACCAAACAATTCGAAACAAAAAATTGATAAAATATGGTTAGCTGACAACAGTAACGGTGTGAAGATGCAGATATGGACGACGTTCATGCAATCACTTTTAAGGAATAGTAACAGCACTGATTTGACGAATTCGTATTGTTTACTAAAACACGAGGGGATTCAATTGTATTGTAGACATTGTTTTATCGTTTTTATCGTCCTTTCTAGAATTAAAGCTATTTAATTTCATGGTCGAGAAATTCCTAGCAAATTTAACTAGGAATTTAAACATTGATAGATTTGTCAATGAACGCCTTTGAATTATTATGTGCTTTCCCGAAGTTATGTCCGGCCGATATGTTTCAAACGAGTGCTAAACTGGCTCTCAAAGGACATTTAAACTCGAATATAATCAGAAGTGACCAGTAGACTTGGCGAGGCCCATGGCCAGTGGAATATATTTTTTCAGAACACTGAAAAAGACCTGTGAATGCTTCCAAGTTCTACTTGCGATTTCTCAACATGGTCCGGTTCTCTAAAATCCTTGAAGCTTGGAGCAGCTGTGTGTCCCAAGGGGAATACCTCGATTCAAACCCGACGGACACGGGTCAACTGTGGCACGTGGTTCCTCAAAGACATCATTTTTCTGAGTGGGCATCCCAAAAATGCTACATTGTCAAGGATCAGCTTGCATGATGTGCACGTTAACAACTCATCGATGCATGTATTCCTTGACTTTCCGTTGCCTGGAGTTCATTGAATATTAAACCAGAAAGAGTTGAATGGGCTACTGTACGCTAATTTGCGTATTCATCAGGCAAATGATTAATTTCATGAGTTAGGTCAGTAGCACTGAAGACCGAGCGGAAATCAATCGATTCCAGACACGTGTGCAAACCAATGTTTAGTGAAAAAATGCGACGTCATACTTTTAGCACCCTTTCACTTCCCATTGGAATGCCTTTCCTTCGCTCCTTAGTATCTATTTTTGGAGAGGAGGTTCGCAATATCTGTTTTCAAAAGTTTTCTTCAGAGAGGAGTCAAGTATTGTCACGAATACGATATTCCGTTTCTTGAGGAATCGTTAATCAAATTAGCTATAATATCGGTCCAAAACTTTGGAAATTTTAAGCTAGTATATATATATATATATATATATATATAATATCTTCTGAGAAACCGCACTCGGCGAATAAAATCACAAATATAAATATACTTTTAAAACACAGGCACACGAAAATTAGAAGGACACTCACAGAATAATTTGCGGACGTTTCGACGGTCAAGCCGCCATCGTCAACGACAAGAGACTAACTAGTGGTCTGTTACCTCGGGTGGGGGGGGGAAGCGGAACAGGAGAAGGGAAGGGGACTGGTGGGGAGCGGGAGCAAGGGGTTGCTATTGGTCAGTGGGCCAAGTTAAGCCCGGGCGATTCAAATGCTCTTAAGCACCAGATGAAAGCCATCTCGCGAGTCCTCAGTTCAATATTAGTTGCTGATTCGGGGAGGGCTTCTAATATAGAGAGAGAGAAACATTTATTGAAGGTCTTACGATGGGAAGCGGTATGTTTAGGAATGGGATCAATGAAGGGAGGACATGTGGTGGAGTGGCGGTGCCCATTCATTCGTATTGAAAGCGGGGTAGTACATTCGCCAACATAAAATGCCGGGCAGAAATTGCACGAGAGACGGTAAACGATATTTGTGGAAGTACAGTTGGCTGCTAAGGAAGATTTATTGGAAGAGGGCGTAGCAGAAGAGCGTAGGAGGGAGCAACATTTGCACCGAGGACGGTTGCAAGTTGTGGAGAGTGGTGGAGAGGGGGCGGTCGGTTGAAGGGAGGGTTTAGTAGATTTTAAGATATCTCGCAGGTTTGCGGGACGCTTAAAAAATACTGTGGGACATGAAGGTAATAGGAGGGCAGTGGAATTATTATTCTTTAAAATTGGGTATAGATCGCGGAGGATGTTTCTGATTTTATGGGAGCCAGGGAAGAATGTGGTGATGAGGCTGAGTCTGTCAGGATGGTGGGTTTTGGCCCGAGGGGTGTAATTGGCAGAGGGGGGCAGGATTTGATTGGTAAGAAGCTTTTTGGGGTACTCGCGTTCTCTGAGGGAGTGATATAGGTTATCGGTGTATTGTTGAAGGGAGTGGGCGTCGTTACAAATTCTGTGGCCGCGGACAGAGAGGGAATATGGAATGGAGCGTTTGGTATGTGGTGGATGGCAGCTATTAAAATGAAGGTAAAGGTTATGGTTAGTGGGTTTTTTATGGACGGAGGTGATGAATTTGTTGTTTTTTAGTAGGATATTAACATCCAGAAATGTGATGGAAGAGTCAGAGACGGAAGAGGTGAAAGAAACCGAAAAGGAAGAGTTTAGCACAGAAATGAAGGAAGATAGAGATTCACGACCATGAGGCCAAAGAACAAAGATATCATCAATATAGCGGGCCCAGAAGAGAGGTTTGAGGGGTTGGTTTTTGAGGAAAGTGCTTTCAAGATGGCCCATGAATAGATTTGCATAAGAAGGTGCCATGCGAGTACCCATGGCGGTCCCTTTGATCTGAAGGAAAACTTGATTGTTGAAGGAAAAGGCGTTTTTAGTTAATACTAATTCTGTTAATTTAACAATAAAGTTGGTGGAGGGAAGATGTGGTTTAGGGCGTTGGGAGAGATAAAAACGGAGAGCTTCAATTCCTTCATGATGGGGTATACTCGTATAGAGGGAAGTGACATCTATTGTGGCCATAAGAAGGTCAGTGTTAGTAGGGATAGGGATGACGTGCAGGAGGTCGAGGAAGTGGTAGGTATCTTTGATGAAGGAGGGGAGAGACATAACTAATGGTTGCAGGTAATGATCAATCAGTGCTGAGATCCGTTCAGTGGGGGAGTTGATGCTAGAGACAATAGGGCGACCGGGATTGTTGGTTTTGTGAATTTTAGGAAGCATATAGAAATGGGGCGTTTTGAAGTTAGAGGGTGAGAGGATGGCGATTTCGGAGGGAGTGAGGCCTTCGGCTGGTCCGAATTCCTCCAGGAATAAAGTTATATCTTTCTGGAAATCAGCGTTTGGGTCTTGGGGGAGGGCAGTATAAGAAGAGGGATCATTAAGTTGCCGAAGCCCTTCGGATATGTAGGCATTTTTATCCAGTACGACAACTGTTGATCCTTTGTCTGCCTTAGAGATGATGATCTCATTGTTGTTGGATAATTTTTTTAACGCGAGTTTTTCTGGACGGGTGAGATTACTTGGTGGAGTTAGTGATTGGAGAAATGACTTTTCGGATAATTTAGTTAGGAAGAGTTTAATGAAGATCTCAACTGGGTGATTAGCATGGAGTGCTTTAGGTTCCCGTTGAGACGGCGGGAGAAATTTGGAGAGGGGCTGTCGAATAGACGAAGGAGTGGACGGGATATTAGGGTGGGCTTTCCAGAAAGCACGCCATCTCAAGTTTCGGCAGAACTTAAGGGCGTCAGTGAGAATATTCACTGGGTTAACTCTTGGGGTGGGGGAAAAAGACAATCCCTTTTGGAGCACTGAAAGCTCGTTTGCATCGAGGGGGAAGGAGGAAAGGTTTAACACTTCGCGGTCAGCGGTGGGGGCGGAAGGTGGGAGGGCCCCATGCGGCTGGGGGCGGCGTTTTGGGAAAACCGGAGGGCCACGTGGGGGGGGTGGAAGATTGTAGAGGGTGGAAAGGTCCGGCTTAAAGAGAAAGAGTGGAGGGGGCTTGGGAGGGGGAGGGGGCATCAGTTCAGTGAGGGGCAAAGAAATGCCGTTATTCAAAAAAGCAACGCAAATGGTGGAAAGTTTCTGCAAGTGGGTAGCACGTCTACGACATTGGTTTCGCAGTGCAGAAGAGAATATATCATTAAGGAGAGTTACTGATTCGGGGGATGAAAGGGATATAATTTTAACGAGCGAGAGGAGGTCGCAAAGGTGCTTCTTGTAGAGACTCTGATATTCGGAAAGGATGATGCGAGTGCATTCCAAAGATTGACGATAGATGAAGGTGTGAAGTTTAGGATGAGAACTAGGTGGGGTGCCAGAAAGAGGAAGTTTAATGATAAGACTTTTGGGTATGATTCCTAGAGAAAGGCATGAAGAGAGGAACTCGGAGTGACAGCCATATTGAGCAACTTTGTGAGCATGTCTACGTGCTTGCCGTAACCAATAATGAAGGATATTGGGATGATCCATAGTAACAGGTAAAATAAGTGGAAAAGGAAAGAAAGAGAACAGTGGTAAGGAAAGGAAACAGAACACTTAGCTTGTGTCACCACGGCAGAACCGGAACTGATGAGACAACGACGACGAAGAAAGATGAAGAAAGTGGGCTATTCAGCCAATATAATATCTTCTGAGAAACCGCACTCGGCGAATAAAATCACAAATATAAATATACTTTTAAAACACAGGCACACGAAAATTAGAAGGACACTCACAGAATAATTTGCGGACGTTTCGACGGTCAAGCCGCCATCGTCAACGACAAGAGACTAACTAGTGGTCTGTTACCTCGGGTGGGGGGGGGAAGCGGAACAGGAGAAGGGAAGGGGACTGGTGGGGAGCGGGAGCAAGGGGTTGCTATTGGTCAGTGGGCCAAGTTAAGCCCGGGCGATTCAAATGCTCTTAAGCACCAGATGAAAGCCATCTCGCGAGTCCTCAGTTCAATATTAGTTGCTGATTCGGGGAGGGCTTCTAATATAGAGAGAGAGAAACATTTATTGAAGGTCTTACGATGGGAAGCGGTATGTTTAGGAATGGGATCAATGAAGGGAGGACATGTGGTGGAGTGGCGGTGCCCATTCATTCGTATTGAAAGCGGGGTAGTACATTCGCCAACATAAAATGCCGGGCAGAAATTGCACGAGAGACGGTAAACGATATTTGTGGAAGTACAGTTGGCTGCTAAGGAAGATTTATTGGAAGAGGGCGTAGCAGAAGAGCGTAGGAGGGAGCAACATTTGCACCGAGGACGGTTGCAAGTTGTGGAGAGTGGTGGAGAGGGGGCGGTCGGTTGAAGGGAGGGTTTAGTAGATTTTAAGATATCTCGCAGGTTTGCGGGACGCTTAAAAAATACTGTGGGACATGAAGGTAATAGGAGGGCAGTGGAATTATTATTCTTTAAAATTGGGTATAGATCGCGGAGGATGTTTCTGATTTTATGGGAGCCAGGGAAGAATGTGGTGATGAGGCTGAGTCTGTCAGGATGGTGGGTTTTGGCCCGAGGGGTGTAATTGGCAGAGGGGGGCAGGATTTGATTGGTAAGAAGCTTTTTGGGGTACTCGCGTTCTCTGAGGGAGTGATATAGGTTATCGGTGTATTGTTGAAGGGAGTGGGCGTCGTTACAAATTCTGTGGCCGCGGACAGAGAGGGAATATGGAATGGAGCGTTTGGTATGTGGTGGATGGCAGCTATTAAAATGAAGGTAAAGGTTATGGTTAGTGGGTTTTTTATGGACGGAGGTGATGAATTTGTTGTTTTTTAGTAGGATATTAACATCCAGAAATGTGATGGAAGAGTCAGAGACGGAAGAGGTGAAAGAAACCGAAAAGGAAGAGTTTAGCACAGAAATGAAGGAAGATAGAGATTCACGACCATGAGGCCAAAGAACAAAGATATCATCAATATAGCGGGCCCAGAAGAGAGGTTTGAGGGGTTGGTTTTTGAGGAAAGTGCTTTCAAGATGGCCCATGAATAGATTTGCATAAGAAGGTGCCATGCGAGTACCCATGGCGGTCCCTTTGATCTGAAGGAAAACTTGATTGTTGAAGGAAAAGGCGTTTTTAGTTAATACTAATTCTGTTAATTTAACAATAAAGTTGGTGGAGGGAAGATGTGGTTTAGGGCGTTGGGAGAGATAAAAACGGAGAGCTTCAATTCCTTCATGATGGGGTATACTCGTATAGAGGGAAGTGACATCTATTGTGGCCATAAGAAGGTCAGTGTTAGTAGGGATAGGGATGACGTGCACTCTCCACAACTTGCAACCGTCCTCGGTGCAAATGTTGCTCCCTCCTACGCTCTTCTGCTACGCCCTCTTCCAATAAATCTTCCTTAGCAGCCAACTGTACTTCCACAAATATCGTTTACCGTCTCTCGTGCAATTTCTGCCCGGCATTTTATGTTGGCGAATGTACTACCCCGCTTTCAATACGAATGAATGGGCACCGCCACTCCACCACATGTCCTCCCTTCATTGATCCCATTCCTAAACATACCGCTTCCCATCGTAAGACCTTCAATAAATGTTTCTCTCTCTCTATATTAGAAGCCCTCCCCGAATCAGCAACTAATATTGAACTGAGGACTCGCGAGATGGCTTTCATCTGGTGCTTAAGAGCATTTGAATCGCCCGGGCTTAACTTGGCCCACTGACCAATAGCAACCCCTTGCTCCCGCTCCCCACCAGTCCCCTTCCCTTCTCCTGTTCCGCTTCCCCCCCCCACCCGAGGTAACAGACCACTAGTTAGTCTCTTGTCGTTGACGATGGCGGCTTGACCGTCGAAACGTCCGCAAATTATTCTGTGAGTGTCCTTCTAATTTTCGTGTGCCTGTGTTTTAAAAGTATATTTATATTTGTGATTATATATATATATATATATATATATATAAAACTTCCAGGAAAATCACTCGGGTGATAAATATACAGTATGCCAAGAGGGTGGCCGATAAAAAATATACACACGAAAAAAAGAACACTTACACATAAAAACTTCCGATATTTCGGTGAAGACTAGCTCCACCTTTCTCAAGGTTTAAAGTAGGAATGAAGAAAAGGAGAGAGATTGAGGTATGGGAGGGGAAAGAGGGGGAGACGAAGGTGTAAGAGGGGAAGGAGGGGAAAGAGTGAGAGAGGAAGGTGTGAGAGGGGAAGGAGGGGAAAGACGAAGAGCGGGGAGAGGGCGTGGAGGAAGCAGGGAGAGATGAGATGAGGGGGAGGGAGAAACTAGTGTGATTTATTGAGTCCGGGGGGCGAGAAAGCCTGGTGGATTAAAATACAAGAAGATTCAAGATCTTTGAGCTGAAGGGGAGAGGAAGAAGGGGGAAGGGAAGCAAGTAGACCGACTTTAAAAGTGTTATTGAAAGTGGAGTTGTGGGAGGAGACGTGAATGGCGACAGGGAGAGAAACAGAGAGGGAGGGGCAATCGTTACAAGACGAGCGGTGCCCATTCATTCTAATATTGAGAGGAGTGGTGGATAAGCCAATATAGAAAGAAGGGCAGTATTGGCAGAGGAGGATGTAGACAATGTTAGGCGTGGTGCAGGAGGGTGAGAGGACAGAAGGGAGGGGAAAAGCGAGGAACTTGTCCGGCAAGGGCTGGGTGATGAGGATGGGGCAAGTTTTACATCGCGGGCGGTTGCAAGGGGTGGGAAGGGATTTGGTGGGTTTGAGTGATTTGGACAGGGGTTTGGTAATATTGAAAATGGCGGATAGATTGGGGGGGCGTCTGAAGCTGAGAGAGGGACATTGGGGGAATATTTTAGAAGTGGTTAGGTTGTCAGACAGGATAGGGTAGAGGTTTTTAATAATACGCCTAATAGAGTCCACACCTGGGAAGTAGGTGGTACAGAGGGAGATATTGTGTTGGGAAATGCTATTAGTAGGAGGCAGTACTGTATATATATATATATATATATATATATATCTATTTGTATTTATTTACTTTCCGCAACTTGTTCAACAAAATAACAACTTTATAGTTTCAAAAATAAACTTTGTTATATTCCAAACCGTATTTATCAAAACTCAACCGGTTTCGACCTTTTCAGGTTATTCTCAAGAGTTCCTGACCTGGAAAGGTCGACCTGAAAAGGTCGAAACCAGTTAAGTTTTAATAAATGCGGTATGGAATATAACAGAGTTTATTTTAGAAACTATCATTTCTTCATTCCACGAAGTGAACTCGCGAACCATTCATCTGAAAAGTACAACTTGTTCTTATAAATACCTAAAAGTCCACAGGGGAGGAGGATGCCTCGGTAGCTTGACTGGCAAAAGCACTCGGCGCGAAATCGAGGGATCAGGGTTCGAATCCCGATTAATGGAAAATGATTTTTCCTCTGTGGAATATCGCACTAATGTGCCTTTGCGGGTGACTCCGTAAAAGGTTATACCGTGGCAAGTCCCAACATTCTAAAAATATGTGTGCTGGACTAATTGGTGCAACATTTCCTATTGTAACGCACTTCGTTATAATGCAATACGCTTTCATTCGTTCTCTCTCCCTCCAATTCTTTACCCTATCCCTTCTCAGGGATATTGTCCTAACAACCACTGCCATACGCCCTGGCGGCTCCTCTCGGGGCAGTATGTAAATGTAGGGAGAAGCGGAAGGGAGAGGCGTGTTTGTGTGGGGAGTGTTGAGGGGGACCGAGGCAGAAGAGACTAGATTTGAGGCGAGGGCTTGAGGAACTGGGTAAGCGGGGAATGGAGCAAGTGAAAGGCCATCCAAATTGGTCCAAAACGACGGTGGCGAATCCGATTTCACATGCGCTGTTGGAAGGTGGCGAGACCGGACGCAGGAATGTGCGATGTTGCCGAGTAAGATACGATTTTGATCCTTAGGGGTGAGCAACGTAGTGAATTGTGTTCTGATGCGGCGATGTGCAATGTAATTTATGCATTTGTTAATATCTAGATAATTTCTCTTCATGACCTCTTGTTATGTAATTAATATTTTTTTAATTTCAATAAAGACAAAAATTCAATTATGTACACTGTCAGATCATGCAATGAAAAATGACCAAACGTTTATTTTACAACACACAAATATAATAGATTCAGAACCTAATCTATCAAAAAGATTATTTAACGAAATGGTGAACATCACAAAAACAAAACATCGTGCAATTAAAAAACACACGTCGCCATATTGAGAAAAATTTATTATTATTTGATATGTAAATGCAACACTTAATTTTATTTTAATTTTTTAAAGCAGCTTTTTTTTACAACAATTAATAAACAAACAATAAATAGCAAAGAAGGAACCATAAATAATAAATTCAGAAAGAACTCTCTCTGGGGAAATGTGCATATATTTGTACTTTTTAGCATAATTAGAACTTATCTAAATTGTAAACCTTATTGTATTGATGTACAATACGCACAATGCATTTTCATTGTAGCCCAAAAGATGCATGAATAAAAATGCGAAACATCGGTAAAGAGAAATAAAATAATTTAAAAATTAATGGATTTATGTCTCCTGGATGAAAAAAAATAATTATTTTAAATATGTGGGAAGCATCGTTATCAGCTGCCATTAATCCGAAGAGTGGTTTACTTGCAACTCTCCGCTCTATTCTCTTTTTATCTAATCACTTTATTCCTGCATTACGACACATGTTTATATTTTTCATAGTTTCTTTCGTCCATTACATTCTAGGCCTTACTTGGGAATTTTTCAAATAAATTGTTTTTTTATTATTCTTCTCAGGGGACTTTAGTGTCTCAGATTGTCTTTTTTGTTCGATTGATCTGCTTCTCAGTTTTCACTAAGCATATTCTCTCAAGCACTCGGTTTATGTCATGTTCTTATGTATATATGAAGGCGATTCCTTTCAATCGTCTTCATGTTCTACTGCTGTCATTGTTTAAGCTCCTTCATAATGCAATAGCTAGCTGGCTTTCTTGATTTGTTTCCACAAAGTTCTTTCTTACTTTCAGTTTTGTTGCTCACTGTGGACACACTTATGGTGGAACTTATGCGTTTAAATTCATCTTGATATGCATAGCAGTACATAAAGTATCACTTATTTGCTTCGCCACATTTTTGCCGACATTCGATTCTTAAATATTTGTATCGTCCAGTCCGTCATGTCCGCGATATGTGTGAATTGTGGCCGATGTTTTTGGTGAATTGGCGTGGAGGATTATTCGGCTGCGGTCAAGATGGCGATGGAAGCGGACACGGGACAGCTGGATAAACACCCCAGTTGAATTAGACGGAGGGCGAATACTATAACTTGACGTGAGTGACTGGGAAAGGAAAAAGAAGCCCAACCTTTCACGAAGTGGCTTTTATTGCCCCAATGCTGAGTGCTGATCTGTCAGAAGCATTTTTTAATCATCGAGAAAGTCTCTGCTCGTGACTGAGGAATCGCGTGGAGAGTTTTCCTTCAATTCCGGGAATAAAAGACTAGTAGCAGCTGGACCTCTTAGATTAATAAATCGTCCATTCAGTGATTGGTTTATGTCTTCAAATAAACGTTAACATGCATTGGCATTCGCATTGCGAAAGTGTACACTTGTATATTAATCTACCGTGAAATGTTCTTACTTCCAACATCTTAGAAATTTCATTTTGCTCAGAAAACGAGAGTGCGTGTACTTCTTATGCCATAGGGAATCGTCCAACGTAAGGTCTATTCTTTCTTTTCGAACTAACTGTTCGATCGATTCATGATCGTGAATATTTATCCTGAGGTACTTTCTGAATTTTTTTCCCAGCATTGTTTTCTTCTGATAGTCAAATGCAGTGACGGTTGGAGGATAAAATGAAAACTTTTTGGGACTTAAAAGGTGCATGATCTTAAGAGGATCTTTATTCTCAATCTTTCAAACGCCATGTTGTCAAGATGTTATTGATTGGGAAAGAAAACTTAGAGTGATATTTTTAATGATTGTAGCTTAGTTTTACGAAGTTTTCCTTCTTAGATAACTTTTATTGTAGTATTGACGGATATTACTTGTGATGTTATATTTTTATATATTTAAATATCCAACATTCTGTAAGTGGCGGCTGATTTATGGATTGGAAAATCGATTTCGATTTTAATCGAAAATCGATTATCACACTCCGATTTTCGATTTAATCGAAGTCGACTTTTTGTTTGGAAAAATCGATCAAAATCGATTCTAGCCAATCGATTTTTAAATCCAAAATCGAAAATCGATTCTGGATTAAAATTACCAATCCCTAGGCTGATTTCGTATTGTTATAAGAGGCAAATCCAGAGCTAAGCAGTCACATTAGTACTGCCAGCACAATAGTAATTACGAAGTGGTCACTGACGTAGCCATTTTTTCAATTTGATGCATTATTCTATTTTTTCAGTATTTTATAAACCAATAGAAATTCTACAATGATACAGCGCAATGTGTCATGGACCGTTCACCCACGAAATGGACTAACTTGTTGAATAGGACCCAGAGATCTTAGATTTTCCGAGCCTTTTACACCCCTGTCCATTCCTGAGAAAGGACCTTTGACCTATCACCCTACTATGTTCTTTTTTTCTTGCACGGACCCCAGACCACGGACTTATTCAGAAACAGTCCTCGTGAGGGATTGACTTATGGCCCGAACGAGAAATATAGCGCATACATTTTCCTTAGATCTCCCGGGGTACGGAAGTTGAAAAGCGCTCGCCCTTTAGGAAAGAAAACGTACTGCTTCCATAGTCAATGTCGTGCCCTAGACTCATGAGTTCCAACCGTTACTTATGGATAAAAAGTTATTTGTTATACGGTTCAGTTTATGGAAAATGGACCGCTTTTTCTTCAAATATTTACTCATTAGTTTCATGTGTGGACCTGCTAATAAAATAACTCTTTTCAAACAGTTTCTTCTATCCTTATAAGTAAAAAAAGACCTAATATGTCACTAACTCCCGGTACCCCCGTCTAAATACCTACCTATCAGGACAACTATGGCAAATATGTAATAGTTTTATTTTTTTATAATGCAACATTATCCCGAAGACAACTTCTTGGACTTATAATCAGACGTTTATAACAAACAAAATTAGGTATTCACAAATAACCATGTTTTGGAAGTTGAAAAATCCATCCTGGCGAGACTTGACCCCATCATCAGTGAAGCAGACGACATCAAAGTTTTCCATCCCTCAAATTTATTGAGCGTCTTTTTTTTGTGATTTTAATGCCGAGTTACTTAACCCGCGCGGTGGGCGCGCCCGCGGCAAATTGCCGCATATTTTAGTTTCTGAGCTCTCCATTGGGTACCGTTTGTATTTAATGCCTGTGTCTCCAGGTATTCATTTTTCATGATATGAGGGTGTGTTTTCGATATCCGGATCAATTATCCATTGGGCGCTTCAGTAGCTGTGTGTCATATAAGAGAGTTTGACGCTTGACTAAAGATATAAAAGAAATTTTAGGAAAATATAAGAACAAGGAACCGGTTCCTGAAGCACCTAAACCAGTAATATGCCATGTTTGCAGGTGGAATAAAAATTTCAGGTAAAAAATTGCGTGCCAGTGATGTAAAAATAATGTATATAGGATGCATTGTCGTCAAGAGACAACATGTATGAGATGGGAAGATGAACAGGACCGAGATATGAACTAAGATGATTAACATAGTACATTCAGTGTCAAATAATAAAAGATGTAATTGTAACAACTTAATCAGCCTTTTTTATTAATAAATTATCTTGCCCTTAAATATAGGAATGCAATTTATTTTTGCGGTAAAATTGCCGCGCCGCGCCCACTCGTGGGAGTGAATTCAGCGCGCCCACCGGAGGGTTAAACAAAACGTTAGCCCTTCGTCCCTCTTTCGTAAATTAACGGGCGATTACGTTTCCGTTCCAAAAGTAGTAACCCAACGTGATCCAACGGTGGTGAAATTTGCCATGAAAAAGTTATTTGACTTGACCGGGATTCGAACACGGATCTCCCAATTTCCTTTCAGGTGTGTAAATTACTTAGTTCAATACATAGTTACACCACCAAGCCATCTTAATTCGATGTGAATTTCAGCGGAGGTTTATACGAACAGATTGTTCTCGTTCCCAGTCTACATTGCAGAGCACAGGAGGCGTTGTCGTACATGATATGCCACAGTCGCGGAGAATAAACCCAATATTTTCGCTTTAGAACGACAAGCTTGACAATTTTGCCAATCATTGCAATTGTACAAATGATGAGTTACGCTGTCACGCACACGGGTGCAAAGATATACACTAAAGCCGGTGAAATTCGCCATGAAAAAATCATTTGACTTGACCGGAATTCGAACCCAGATCTTCCAAGTACCGGTCAGATGTGCTAGCCAGTTACACCACCAATCCATCTCATTAATTATTTTATTTTTAACTTTATGGCCTTCATTGGACCACATTAGTCATCTTCTGGATTTCTTCTGTTTTCTCTCAGCCCAATATTTCTTCATTCGCTCGGATCGTAGCTTTCTTTCTTCATCTGAGATTATTACCCTTCCTATTCTCTGTTTGATGATCTTGGTTTGTAGTCTGATCTGTTTGTCCTTGAGTTTCACGATAGCATCTGTCTTTTCTTTCAAATCTTCTAATGTAATGTGTAATTCACTCATATCTTCCTTAATTTCTGCTATCCATCTTGCACTGGCCTTACTGTTCCATAATTTTTCCATCATCTTTTGGCTTATTCTGTTTTCTGGTGTTCTGATTAGGTGTCCAAAGAATAAGATTCGTTTCTTTCTCATTGTGCTCATTACAGGTTCTATTTCTCTGTAGACTCTTTCATTGGAAGCTAATCTCCAGTGCCCATCCATCTTAATTCTTACTTCATCAATGTTTTTTTCTCTAGGACGATTTTGGTGGTCCATATGCCCCTGCGATCCCGATAAGGCATTGGCTTGTCGTCAGGCTTCGCAGGGGCCGTACCACCAGCACTTGACATACACACCCATGCCCTGGGCAGGTGAAAAACCGACCCAGGCGAGGCTCGAACCCGCGACCCTCGGATCAACAGGCAAGGACTTTACCCCGCCGCCACCGAGGCTTAATTATTTAACTAAGTTACTTACTAACTTAATTAACAAATATTTTTTCATTACGAATTTCACCCTCATTGTTATATATCTTCGCAACCGTGCGCGTGACTGCGTACCTCATCATAAGTGCAATGATTGAAAAAAAGTTGTCCAACGTTTTACGCAGTGGATGGCGATCAAGTGAGGAGTGTGTAGGTCACTGTACGGTGTAGGAGGTAGTGGTGCATGATGGGAATGGGGTTAGAGGGAGAGTCCTGTCCTTTCGGGGGAAGAGTCAAGGGAAGGGCGGGAGAGGCAAGAGGCCAAGCCAGCGAAGCTCTCATGCGAACTCATCCGCCCCCGGAAAGCCATCCGGTAAGCCATTTAATTGGGGGCCGGACCTGCGCACGGAAGAGATTCGGAAAGGGCTCCCTCCCTTGGTGGAAGCCGGAAGGAAAGAAAACAATGTAAGCGGGCGGGGAGTGGAAAGGGGAAATTGCATCATGGGAGAGAGGTGCTCGCGGTGGGAATGTCGCAAGTCGTGACGCGGGAGAGGTGAGGTGCAGAGGGGGAGGTATGGCAAGGGAAGGAGGGGAGAGGAAGGGAGGCGTAGGGGGGGAAGAAAAAAAATAATAACAATAAAAATAACAATTGGGCGAGATTGAAACAAAACTGTTCCTTCTGCCATATAAACCCTCGTCATTATAATTACATAAAGCATATGATTGTCATGCTAAATCATTGTACAGTTGAAATCTGTGAATTAAAAAAGATACCATTCAAATTATAAATAAATAAATAAATAAATAAATAAATATATATATATATATATATATATAAAAACATTAAATATCAAAGAAATCATGGTGTGTGAAAGTATTTACAAATTTGGGAAAAACGTGAGGATCATTATACTTCCATCCTTTACGAAAAAACAACTGCAGGACAACACCCGCACAAGAAGGGGGGGGTGTGAAAAACCTGTGAATTCCTACTGATAGTGTAGCTAGCGTTTAAAAACAAATTAAATATAATAGTACATACGAAAATTTTAGACAAAATATAAAATTAATAAAAAAATAATGATAAAAAAAAGATATGAGGGTATGAGGAGGGAAGTTGTGGGGGAAGGAGGACTTCTTTCGCCAGACCCCGTAGCCAAGGGAGCAGTGATATCGATGAGGAAAAAGCGGGGAGGAGTTTGCGGCGGGGGGGTGAGGAGAGGAAAGGAGGAAATGGTCGGACGCACTGAATGTTGCGGGCAATCCGGGAGAAAAGGGTAAAATGGCGCCTATCCTCCGCGAAAAAGCGTCCCATTGTAAAAGTTTTGCTATGGCAGTAAAGCCATAGGAGAGACTTCTGAACTGCTGTCCCTTGGCCCTAATTTACCATCAATTCATTCACTACTTCGTGTTTACTCTTGCTCCTCTGTACTAAGGGTACCTTTAGTCGAGCGCAAATTCGTTTCGAGAAATTTTTCCGAGGAAATACTTTTGCACTTTATCTGGTGCTAACAATACCGCGGAATGGAAATTTCTGTAGTCGGAGTTAATAAAATTAATTCCAAGTTTCTTTTTCATGTGAACATTTTTTATATCCATTTAAGCGAACGACTTGAGTTGCACGTTCAAGTCGACCAAAAATGTCGCAAGCGGTTGCAAGGGTAAATTTAATAAATGTGATGTCTTTAAGTGCTTTTAATTGAAATAATTCCTTCAGGTTCGTCTGCTAAATGAGTTCCTTTGCTTTTCCCATAGCATTTGTATGTCTTCCAGTTGTCCTTTGGAATATATAAGTATTTTAATGTTAATCTTCAAGTTTATTTTTTCTGTCAGGTTACGCAATGGGTGGTAGTCATTTTCGCATTGGGTCGCTTAGAGAGTTTAGCACAGTTTCATCCGGAAGTCCCTGGAAGTGACCAAGAATGTCAAAGAAAGTTCAGTTGAAAGACGCTAACTCTCTTTTTATCTATTTTTTAGGCTACAAGTTTGATTAAAGAAGCACAGACAATTACGTACTCGCGTTGGAGTCAATTAACTTTTCGAAATAGAATTTGTAATTTCAGGTTAGTTAAACGGTTCGTATGGCTATTTTTAGAAGTCGGAGTGGGTTTCGTCTTTCCTCTTAACGTATACTTCCGTGGTGGGCATTCCAATCCCTCCCTGTGGGTCAACTGGGGAACTCTTTGTTCTCTAACTAGTTAAATTAGATATTCACCAATGCATATTTTCATCGGAGAATACCTTACTTTCCTAAGTCATCCGGAAAATAAAATTTAAATAATAGATTACATTTGTACCAATAATTAATTCCTGCTTGTTTGCTCTACACCCAACAGTTCATGGGTTCATCCATGCTGTGCATGTATCATCATCATAGAATTACAATCCTAGGATTGGTATACTGCAGCCCTCCATTTCGCCCTATCCCATGCCATTTCCTTCACTTCCCTATGGTTCTTCTTCCCCGTATCCCTCTTGACTTTCCCCAAGTACTTGTCTCTTTGTCTTCCTCTGGGGACTTTCCCTTCAATTTTTCCCTCTATTATGCTTCCTATGTAATCGCTGTGTCCCATAACATGGCCAACCCACCGTGCTCTTTTTTGGCGTATGGTGCTCCGCAGTGCTCTTTCTTCTCCAACTCTTCTGTATACCTCCTCGTTTCTCACCCTATCCGTCCATTTGATCTTTAGCATCCTCCTCCAGCACCAGGTCTCAAAGGCTTCCATTCTTTTCTGTTCAGTTTTTCCAATGGTTCATGCTTGTGATCCGTAGAGTGTCACTGCCCACACGAATGTTTTCACGTATTTTTTCCTTGTCTCCAGTCTTATGCTCTTCCAGCAGAGTAGCGGCCTTTTGGTCATGAATGCCGTCTTAGCTTGGACTATTCGACGCTTGATGTCTGTCGTGCTTCTTCCATCCCAGGTAATGGTGCTCCAGAGGTAGGTGAATAATTCCACTTGCTCCAATCTTTCTCCTTTGATGCGGACGTCGGCCACTACTCTCTCTCTTCCTCACACAAGTATCTTGGTTTTCTTCTTATTTACTTTCATTTAGTATTCCTGGAACACTTTCAATTGTGTTCAGTGAGTTCTGTAGGACTTCCTTGTTTTCTGCTACGATGACGATATCATCAGCGAAGCGTAGCATGTTGATTTCTTCTTCATTCACTTTGATTCCTTGTCCTTCTATTTCTTTTATTGCTTCCTCCATGCACATATTGAAGAGTGCTGGTGACAGGTTACATCCGTGTCCGACCCCTTTGTTAATTTTTACCTCCATATTTCTTCCATCTTGCGTGTGTATTGTGGCCACCTGATCCTTGTAGATCTGGTAGATGATTCTTCTGTCAATGTTGCCCAAGCCAGGTTTTTCCATAGTATTGAACATCTTATTCCATTCGACATTATCGAATGCCTTCTTCAAGTCCACGAAGGCTATATACAATTGCTTGCTCACGTGGATCATTTTCTCTACCAGTAGTCTCAGGCATAGTATTGCCTCCCTTGTACCTTATTCTTTCTAAATCCAAATTGGTTTTCAAACAGGTTTTCTTCAATTTTTCCTTCAATTCTTCTGACTACTATCCGAGTAAGGATTTTGTAGGCATGTGACACAAGACTCAAGGTTCGTTGCTCCTCGCACTTCTCAGCCCTTGATCTCTTCAGTATGGTCACCATTGAGCTCCTCCTGAAGTCTTCTGGCAGCTTTCCGGATTCGTAGCAATCTTGGATTATTCCATATAGTACGTCTCGTGCTTTTTCACCAAGTGCTTTGATTACTTCTCTGCTAATTTTATTTTCTCTGGGCTCCTTTCCATTCTTAGGGCTCTTACTGCTCTCTCAAATTCGCTTCTTAGTATCCCTGGTCCACGGTTGTCTTCCTCCATTTGGTTCTGGTCATCTGTGACTGTAAATGTAATCACTGTGAAAATGTGGAATTCAGCCTGATCGTTCGGATTATATAATAAATACAGCCATCCCTTAAGTTTCTAGCGTGAGGATCCATAATTCCAATGTTTTCAAAATATTATTAGTTTTTTTTATTTTCTGAGGCTTACACAATTGTTACTGGCAGTAAGGATTTAGAGAAGGATATCCATATTTGAAAAAAAATATTTCGTAATTTTTCACACTTTATTTTAAACTGTGACCGGTTTGATCTTGTCAAATCATCTTCTGGCCAGAAGATGCCTTATCTACTGCTCTGGTCTGGTCTTATCAACTGGTCGCAGTTTTAAATCAAGTGTGGAAAAATACGAAGTATTTTATTCAAATATGGATATCTTTCCCTTCCACGAAGTCAATCCTGAAACAATCAAATTTATAGAAAGATAGTTAAGCACAGGAAAAATAAATGAAAGTTTTTGCAATGGCTCCGAAACCTTAGAGAAACTCAGAAAAAAATTTATGTGGAAATCAGGGAAAGCTCACGGAATTTCCCTCCCCAGACCTCATGTGGCCACCATGATTATGCTGCAGCTCGCGTCCTATCACTGCCCGGTGGTCATTGATTTTTGTTCCTTTAACTTGTTTAGAGAAGATCTTTGCCGTCGGTTGGCAACCTCGGCACGCCTGTGTCCCGTTCAAGGGTCGGGCTCTGCTGGTTGCAGTGTTTTGGGAGTGGACAATGGGGGGTGGGAGGTGGTGGGGGTTTGGGGGCGGAGTTCTAGTCGCGAGGAGGGAGGTAGGTGGGGTGGGGCGGCCGGGGGTGGGGGGGTGGACGAGGCAAGACAAAAGGTCCAACGCTGGGAGAGAGACACACGCACATCCGCTCGCTAATGGCCAAAGGCGCGCGCCCCCTCGCTGCGGGACCGGGAAACTGGTGGACGTGTTGCCGTGAGCATAGTTTGGTTGGGGAGTGGGTGGTGAGGGTCAAAAGGTAGTAGGGTCACACACACTTGGGGGAAGGCCAGGAGGTATGAGGGCAGGACAAGAGTCACACCGTGCATTTCAACTCCCCCTATAGTGATCCGGCCGGAGCTTCCTTCTAGTCAAGGGGGTCTGGGGGGTGGTAACAGGTCACTCCCTTCAAATAGTTACCAACTCCCGCTGAAATCCCCTTTCGGGACCCGCACTGCGACCCACTTATCCTACTTCTCTCCCCCAGACCCCTACCGGCCTCCCACTTCATCCCCCTTCCCTCTTTCACGCAACCCCGTCCCCTTCCTTCACCCCCTATCCATCCCCCTCCCAAGGTTGGCCGACGTAACCGTTCAAGCCAAAACTCCCTTCTTCCCAGTCTTCCTGCTCGCTTTAATATGGCCACGGCCAAAGGATCCTCCAGTAGCCGCCTCCAAAAGCATCCTCAAAAGAGAGGAAGGAGGCCTTGGGAATGGATTTTCATTTTGTATGCAGACACGCCCCCTTCCCCTCCTCCTCCTCTCCTCCACCTCCTCCTCCCCCCCCAAAACTAACCCCCTCCCTCCTTTTGACTTCTCTCCTTCATCCTACGCCTCCTTCTCCATCACATCCCTTCTCAATCTCGCGTACTCTTCCGTATTGTTCTCGGCGTTCATGGATCAAATATTCCTTATCATTCATTATTTTTATGATGTTTCTTTATAAGCGTATAAGTTTTGAGTGAAATGGTGACCAGTTCATGCCCGAAGATTTCAATGAAGATCAAGTGCATAAAATTCTTCAAATTAGAATACCTGCTATTGGTTAAGACCCTAATTGTTTATTGTTTCATTCATCTTCATTCACTCTCTGTTCAAATGGCAGAATTTAATGATTTTGATATCTTCCATTAAAGGTATATGTAGTATCTAAATACTACATATCCCTTTAATGTGAAGACATAAATGTAAAGGCATCAATCTCCAAAATAAAGTTCACAGTTGCTTCAAAAATGTTTTCCCTTTGTGTGCTAACAGTATAATATCATTCTTATACAGTCAAATCCAGTGTTATGCATTCTTAAAAATATTACATATTTTCATCTTGATTGGCGTGTTTGAAAAAACTGATATTTATGTATTTCCCGGTTTGCACCTATATTCTTAACAACCTACTCGTTGTTAGACCGACTGACTTGTTGTAAGACTGACATTTGACGCTTTCCATCGAGAGTAAAAAATTGGCAGCTACTATTGAATGCTCAGTCGTTTTTTAGCATATTTCAATAAAATCTCTGAAAAACTTGAACCATTCAGGTTATACATGAATCTGGACTCCTTATTCAAAATCATATTTTAAAATAGAAATTAGTTGCTCGCGATTTTTCAGAGATATGTGTTTGCTGTCACTCGCCGAACTTTGCTGTAAGAAGTGTCCATTTGTTCAGCCTCCCTATATTGTCATTTTGTGTTCCCTCCGCATGGACGGATGGATTTAATTTATTTCCGTTTTCTTCGCATATTATTTCACTACTCGTATTCCCCGTATTTTACCTCTAATAGTTTGTTACTTCCCCAAGTGTTAAGGATATTTACCTTCCTTCTGCTTAAAGCTGTCACAAAAGTTCCTCTGTGTTCCACTCGCACTTCTATCTGGAGGTCACTTGTGCATGTTATTTTCAGGGCTTCATGGGTGAAATAGTGAAATTTATTCTCATTTACTCGGCCCTTTTTATAGTATCCCTGCAACATGAGGAATTTCTTTCTTAGATAATTCCTTATCAGCATTTATACTGGTGTCGCGAGGAAAACGACGAAATCTGTTGGAAGCTTTTGATAAATTTATCTTCGTGGAAAATTGTTGCCGTAATAATTATTGAGAACCGTTACTGGAGCAGAAATTATTGAGATCCTATGTCCTTATATAAGGGAGCATGCACAATTATGAGTATTTAAAAATAGAAACTATTTTCTTTATTTTACGCTAAAATACTTGGACTTTCAGGGACCTGCGATGACAGCAATGCCTCCGGTTTGGTTACAGAAGTTTCCGCAAGCAATCGGTTAGTATATTCCTCAGAACAGCGATGCTCCATGGTGGAGAAAGAACTCGAGAATCCGTCACCATCAGTATCTTAAAATCCATCAACCTGTAACGTGTGGACGGAATTTTGTTTAATATCAGTACCTTGCCCTTCTCCATCACAAAGTCTGGATTTAGTGATTGAGTGTCCTTGTAATACCTCCGATTAGGCTTTATTTAATTGAAATTAGTGAATTGAGCTTCTGAATCATTTCTGCAAGCTTCTGAATTCATCTATCTCTACAAAATACCCTGCAAGCCTCCTCAATGGTGTGTGGCAGGGAGTGAGTAGTCACCAACATGCATTGCACAACTACGACTATTGATGCATTAGCATAAATCGCTGATGTTTGTCAGGAGGCGAAGCCTCACAAGCATTTGCTACACTATAGATATGCTACAAATGTTAGATGGGCCGTTAGTACATATGTATTTTGCAATTACATAAAATGGTAGAGATTCAAGAGTTATGCTAAAAACATGCTCGGCGTGCTGCAAGTAACTGGTAGTAGATAAGGATACAAGTATTAGGGATTACTACTACTTCTAAGAGCTACACTACCTATCAGTAAACTTAGTTAAAAATCTCATCGGCAGCTGTTATGGTCTCTTATCTTTCCCGGGAAAAATGACATTATAAATCTGTCCGCTCTGCAGTCTTGTTACGTTATTGTATTCTCATTATCTGATCTACCGTAGTAATTCGGATTTCGTAAAATATTATTAATATCTTCAAAGAATAAATCTGTTTGTAACTTACATAATAAATTGAGTCTAAATTTTAATCGTCGTTCTGAAAAAGATTCCCATCCCTTTTGCTGCAAAAGGTCAGTAACACCAAATAGATTATCATAACGGCGTTTAACGTATCATGCCGATCTTCTGTGCATCCTTTATTAATTATGTTACACACGAATTATGTTCACGTTGAATGCTGAGATCAAAATACCCACCCTCTGCCGCCGAATACTCAACCAGCTATGAGTGTAAGACGAGTCGGCTGTTCCATACGAGCGCAATCTCCCTTTGGAGAGGATTCTTAGCTCCTCAGGTGGCTTCGCAGTCTATGGACGAACTGGCGAATAGGAGCATACGCCAACTCCGCCTCTCGTCATCAAAATTAAATCTTTCTCCTCGAAAAAGTCATTATGATTCCTATTTCAGTCATTTTAGATGGCATTCATTCCTTGACGAAGGCTAGTAAAGTTATTTCCATGCGAGAGAACCTCTCATTCGCAAAGATTTGACTTGAAGTCGCTGGTTATTAAAAGGGGAATGAGAAAGTCCGTATAGACTGGAAAAAATGTAAATTTAGAGCTGTAGTTTTGCAGCTGTAGTTAAGAAGCCAATAGACCTTTAGCTTCATATCCATAATTTCACCAGAAGTTAGATTCAGATTTTATCCCCGCTTCCCTACCTCTCTCGTTGTCTCCTGTTCCTGCTTTTGAAAACGAAGATAGTATGCTTCGAATGGCAAAAAAATAATCTTAGATGATTCTGAGCGTAAACATTTCTAATTATTTACTATTCATCTACAAAATACCCTGCAAGCCACCTCAAGGGTGTGTGGCAGGGGCTGAGTAGTAACCAACATGCATTATACTATACCCTAATGTAACTACGACTAATTATGCATTGGCATAAGTAGCTAATGCTTGTCACAAGGCAAAGCCTCACAAGAATGCACTACACTACAGATATGCTACCTATGGTAGAGGGGCCATTAGTGTTTATCCATTTTACAACTACATAAATGTAGCATTTAAAGTACTAGCAACACGCCGAGCATGTTTTTAGCATAACACTTGAATTTCTACCCGTTTATGTAGTTGCAAAACACATAAATACTAACGGCCTATCTAACATTGGTAGCATATCTATAGTGTAGTAAATTCTTGTGAGGCTTCGCCTCCTGACAAACATCAGCGATTTATGCTTATGCATAATTGTTCATAGTTACACTAACTTTAGGGTATAGTGTAATGCATGTTGGTGAATACTCACCCGCTGCCACACACCCCTGAGGGGCTTGCAAGGTATTTTGTAGATGTAGAAATGGAAAGAGATTCAAAAGTTATGCTGGAAGTATGCACGGCGTGCTGTAAGTACTAGGTAGCAGATAAGGTCTCAAGTATTAGGGAGTACTACTACTAAGAGCTACACTTCTATTAAGTATGGCTAGCTATGGCAAAAGCTAGCTTTGGCAAAGTAGTAAAAATACCTCATTTTATTAGACGTTTCCAATCTAGATGCTAAATCCGGGAGTTAAAACAGCGATTTCTCTCAGTTATTTCCACGCGTGACCGTGAGGATAACTATCCACAAGGTGTCAAGAAAAGTATATCGCGTGCAAGTACACACGCCGCTTAAAAAAGCATTCCCCGGCTATTTGCGTCGCCCCGTTATAAAAACGGCGGTTCGCCCTCATTCAGAGAAGCACGTGTAATCAGAGCCGAAACATTTCCCCCGCGTGCTGTGAGCCAGAATCCTTTTCATTTCTCTCGCGTGAGGGGATAGAGCGCCGTCGATTCCGTGTGACAGCGGGCAGGCTTTTATGGGCGCGTATTTTTTTTATCTTCGTCTCCCTATGGTAACGAAAAACACGATTAAAAAAGGGAAAGTGTTACCGTGTATAATATAATTAAGAGCCGCGTGCCGCTTAATGGCCACTCGATTCTCACGTGTTGTGAGTCACGAACCCTCGTGGATTTCTCTCTCGCGTGCATCCGTGAACAACCCATTCTCCATTTTGGGATGGGCGCCTGATTTCAAATTCAACTACGATTCCAGGTGTCCTAGGAGGAGAAATTACGCTTTTCAAGGAGGTTTTAAGGGTCGATTAAGCCTCAAGTACACGGGGCGAGTTTACAAGCTAACAAGCCGGCTTGTAAAAAGCCGGCGAGTCGGCGAGTACGCTAGTAGTCGAGTACACACAAAAGTTCCCACTTGCTCAGTAGCCAACTAGCTGGCGTGGGGAAACCACGTGTTGTCGTCTGCTGACCAATGCTACTAGCAACTTGTGCACAACCTACTGTGAGTACACGTGGCTAGTTTACAAGCTATCTCACTCAAAACCCGGCGAGTGGTGTGTAAAGTCGCCGGCAGTTCAACTTTTTCCAGAGCTTTTTAACAAGCAGCAAACGGAGCGAGTGCATCGAGTACACTGGACTAGTTTACGAGCTGCTTGTGAAAAAGCCGGCTTGTAGCTTGTAAACTCGCCTCGTGTAATTGAGGCTTTACATTGAACGAGTATACAAGCTACAAGCCGGCGAGTTAAGAAGCTGGCAAGTTAACTAGTGCGATGGTGATGATGACACACTCAACTATCCACTCGGTCAGTAACCAACTAGCTTGCGAGTTTAAATCGCGTTGTGAATTCGTTTTTTTTTACTTCATTCATTAGCTGAACTTTACTGGGTGTTCTAGCGCTAACAAATGGAGTGAAACGTAAATAATATTGTGGAATTTCTTAACATCTATTCATTTTTTTTACTCTTTCTTGATAGAATGAGCTAAAATACTAGACGACTCCCGCGCGAACTAGTTCCGTCGACATTTTGTAGACACTGAAACCAGGAACCACCGGGATGCTCGCAGGTAGTTCAATAGTAACTATGATAGCACACGGCTAGTTTACTAGCTAACAAGCCTACACGCCAGCGAGTAGCTAGTCAAATAGCCCGGCTTTTAACTTTCCCGCAAATTATTTATAATCTGCTAGTTAGCCAGTGAACATGATTACCTATACTGGGCAAGTTTACTAGCAGCTAGTGAATTCGCCGGCTTGTAGCTTGTAAATCACTCTATGTAATCGACCCTTTAATGCATTTCGGGGTAGGTTGTTGACTTTTCGGAACTATTTTCTTTTTCATTTTCATAGCTTGAGCGATCCAATGCAACATCTAAAATTCAATAATATTGGCTGTGTTACGTATAAAGAAATTTCACATTTCTAATGGTATTAAAATATCAGAAACGTTCCGCCATATTTTTTCAGATATTTGCAAAAAATAGTAGTCGTTTTTCATTGCATATTCTGCGACTGTGTGCTCCAAGAGAATACATTGAAAAAATGAGTAATCTATGACGCGCGGATCGTGTCATAAATGTAACGATTTGCAATTCGTATGCGTATTTAGTTATGTTTTAAAAGAAAGCCATTACTAGCCGTAATACGTTTTATAGAAATGCAAAAAAAAACAGTTTTGAAAGTGTTTTCAGCGAGGGGAATAATAGAAAGTAAAATATGTCTAAAAAAAAATTATTAAGTTAATAACTGAGAAGTTCAATTATAAAAACTATTTTTTGCATCATAAACGTCATTAAATTTACTCGATTCTTCTTAAATATAAAAATATAACTCGATGTATGTTTCTTACAATCGTTAAAAAAATTATCTCACACTAATTAGAGTGTTTACATTGATTATCCTGACGCTCGTGCTCCATTCCAATTTAATTTAAAAACGTACTCCACCCTCTCAAAATGGATACCAAGTTCTTTTGGGATCGTGCAAGGCTCTGTTCTCGGCCGTCTTTTATTTTAATCATTTATCAACGACTTACCAGATACTGTAGATACCAGTTCTATGCAGATGATTAACAGATCTATGTACGTATTTAGTGGCTTTTACCACGGACTTAAACCAGTAAATACAACGGCCAAATGATGACTTGGCCAAAATATGTCAATGGACTGAGCAGAGGACTCACTACGACTGAATTAAAAGAAGAAAAAAATTGAT
Organism: Pyrrhosoma nymphula; assembly: GCA_963573305.1. NCBI lineage: Eukaryota > Metazoa > Arthropoda > Insecta > Odonata > Coenagrionidae > Pyrrhosoma > Pyrrhosoma nymphula. The sequence goes on along the minus strand of OY754330.1, from coordinate 17,480,134 downwards.
TTTTTTAGGGTACAAGCAAACACTGTCTAAAATTCAAGTATCTAAGATACCGAGAGCTATAATAAAAGTTCAATATTCCATACGAAAAAAGCGTAAAAAATCTTGGCATCATACTTGACCAGAACCTAACATGAAAACCACAGCGTCTAAATATACGAAAAAAATTCTTTACTTCTCTTTACCAGTTAGTCAGATCTAAGAAAATTCAACCCCTTCCTACTCGAATTACGCTTGTAATACACTCACTGATACTACCTCATTACTGTAGTCCAATGTACAATAATTTGACAGTAGATCTAAAAAACAAGCTCCAGGTGGTGCTGAATGGAGCTGTACTTTTTATTTATAACCTTAAAAAAGGGATCACATAAGCGAGGCTTAATCCGAACTTATACGTCGTAAGTATAATCAACGCCGATTATGCCTTTCTCTCATATTAACATTTAATATCATAAACTCACGATATCCGTAATGTCTTTTCCAACATTATCGTCTCAAATCCGATGTGCATTCCTGAAGAACTCGATCCCGTTTCATTGATCTTCAGACTTCCCTTCATCGCACCAACGCGAGCAATAGATCATTTATTGTGCTTTGATTTCAGTCATGCTTTCATTTCATCAACCCGTGTTTGGAATTACCTCCCGCCACAGCTTAAGTTATCAATATTAGTGAATATTTTTAAAACAGCTGTATTCACTGCTATTTTTGATGGTGAGGTAGGGTTACTAGATATCTAGAACTAGCAAGACAGACTATGTTGTGCTCCGTGTCATTGTAAACTCAGTTAATTGAATTTGTATTCACTTTACATTTGCATATATGGTACAGGGGAATGCATTTTTCCCTGTTCAAATCCTTTATGAAATTTTATTGTAATGAATCCAAGAGATTCATTGATCTAGTTATTAAATTTACTTGTGAAATCATGTCCCCGGGATATGTTGTCTTTTCCCTTTTCTGATTACCTACATATTTAATTCAACTATTTACTTGTTTGTTATACTTTGCATTTATCCTGGAGTTTATGGCCTTTTTGCTTTTAATAATATATAATTTGAAGCGTTTGTATTTGTAATGGTGCAATTTTGCATTTTATTGTATCATAATTATGCTTTCGTAATTTACAATTTTGCTTAATATATTTCATAATTTGTAATGTTCTTGAAAGCCACTGGCGCCTACAAAGATAAACATTACTTACTTAATTATGTGGTGTTCTTAATCAGCTCAGTGATTTATCTTTGATAATACTATTTTTTAATAATATTTTTAATAATATTTTATTTTAATAATATCAACATTTATTATAATGATAACTACACGAACTCTCTTGAAAAGACTTACGAAATAAAATATAATTCAAGAATCGAGTGGTTGCAAAGAGATAAATTCTAAGAAGCTTGTTTGAAATTGGGCTGATTATGATGCTTGGTTTCACTCCACCCTCCCTCCTTTTCTCATATAATCCTTCAATTACCACACCACCTGCCCTTAATGGCAACCGGTGACCCTTGGTTGTCGGTCACCTAACCAACCAGTCCACAGAGAGGCCTATTCAACCATTCCCATCCAAACACCACGGCCATATCTCCCTCTTGCCTCCCTTTCCTCCTTACCCCTTCATCCTCCCACCTTCCCATGCACCCCATGCGGCGAAGAATACTCGACCTCAAATTGGCTCGCCGCGATCAATCCATTTGCTATCCAACCTTCCCCTCACTGGGCTCCACGTGAATTGGGGGGGAGAGGGGTCTTTTTCTTCGCGGCCATTATATGGGAAGGGTTGAGACCCGGGTGGCCGGGCGAGCGCGCACATATCACAATGAAATTGCCTTTTAACAACGGGACTAACGCCCGGGCCACTACCACCGTCCCCGCCGCATTCCTGCGACCCGGCGCCGGGCCAATTGATTGGTGGTGGGGGGTGCACCCTTGCCAACTTCCCCAATCCCTTCTCTCGGGATTGGCTGTTTTGATTTGTCTCCATCATCGTTAAATACCTCCGCATCCCGCGGTCGTCGTCATCACGGTTGTTACGGCATTCAATCCTTCTGAATAACATCCCGGGGAGGAGAGGATTTTCTACCGGCATATTCCCAACGACGACCCCGATTGCCTCGTGAACGGCAATTGACGATCTTTCCGGAAGGGCGCGTGTCAAAACCTTGCATCGTTAATTTTTACATCTCCTCATCTTCGTAGTCCTTCGCGCGACAACCTGTAATGCTCGCACTTAATCCCGCAGTGCCGTTTTGTTGGGCTGGGTAAATTAAGTCATAACTATCGGAATATTCTCCTCCTCCACCATTACGCCTATTGGCTCGTTTGTGCCTTTCTCACAATTTATTGTTACGTCTACATCTACGAAGTACCGTGCAAGCCACCACTAGGGTGTGTGGCACGGGGTGATTCCACACCAGGCATGCAGCACTCGTCCCAGCACAAGTCAGAACCTCGCACGCTCCCCCTGGCGCTAGGCACAGGCCAAAGCAGTCAGGAGAACAGTGCGCAGTCCAACCGGAAACTGGGAGAGTGATACGTAAATGAACATGCAAACATGTAGAACAATGCTATGCACACATCTAGTGGTTAATATTACTGATACTGTTAATTTATGAATGCATCGAGATGCTACTTCATGCAGAGAACAAAGCAAAATAATGCCGGACAAATCGACCGGTTTGAAATGTTAGTAATGATGTTGTGTTATTAAACACAAGTGAAGATTCTACTCTACCTATTGAGGGTGGGTGTTTAATATGATTGATCTATCGCAACTATTATGATCCCTTATTGTACGCGGGAAAAATGACATTTTAAATCTATCGGTTCGGCAGTCAATTTCCTTTATTTTATTATGTAATCGCTTCTACTGGTTGATCGCTTCTGATGGTTCTAGCAGTATATGTTGAACCTCCGGCAAAAAAGGGGGCGTTAAACACGGTACACGTCATATCCTGGAACAGGTGGGTGAATAGCACCCATAAGTGGATGTCTTACTTGAAATCGAACTCGCGATTTAAATCATTTGGATCGTAATTGAGCCTATGGCTGATTCCCGATCACCATGGATGATGCAGCTATAGCTGAGAATTTGGATGCAGACGAATGAACTTTTTGATTCACATGAATGTCACTTCAGTTCAATCATTCGTCAAGTATTTTTTTTAATGCCTGCAAATTCAAGTCTCCCGCCCTCAAATTTTTGAACATACGTTGTTCATATGGAAGAATAATGAGTTGGGACACGAAACGTGATGTATCATGAATATTTTTGACAGAATCTAAATTTGAACGAAAAAAGTTATTGCTTCCGGCAGCTCTACTTTCCATTCTCTATCCAATTAACTGATAGTTTCCTTCGCAATTCCTCATTTTTGCTTCCTTCATAGAATGTTTAACCCGGCGTTACTCGCGCGGGTTGCCCTGAAAACCCCACCCCAGATTTCATCCTTTTGACACCAACATTCTCAGGCATACGTTGTAAACAACTTGCGTAGTAGCCTCAAAAGGGGACAATGTTCGTTTTACCCAGTTTCCTACGGCCAATGCTTACTCCAAACCTCATTGTTTTTGTTGCAACTTTGTAACTGTGAAATGTTTTTTACAATATAATCAACTTTCTCGTAATTTACTTCCAACTGCTTGAAACGCCTTCCAAATTATTTGCTATACTCGGTGATTTCCATTCCAGGTTATCCTCGGTAATTTTGCCCTTTATTTCTTTAAGCACGGCATTGCATTTCATATCCGTACATGAGTAAACGTATCGCCGTTACATAAATTTTACTATGAAATAATGAACAAGTATAGAGGCTCTCGCATTATTTTTTCACGCTTTCGTTGCTTCCGTTGCTCTGAGAAAGCAATTTTGCATCGTTTTTTATCGCAAGAGTTTTTTTGCCTGCAATGGAATCTTTGTAGGGAGTAGGCGAAAAATAAAAATCCCTGCACAATTTTCATGCGGACTCCCGAGTCTCGACCGTAATAGAATTCCTTGTGCTAAAACTCCGTCCTTTTCCCCCGACTCTGCCCTTAACCTGAGCTCCCGTTTTCCTTCTTATACCTCGCGGCAGCTGGAGACGAGAGCGAGCGTTCCCATAAGTTGGCCAATTTGGCTTAAAGGCCTTCCCCGGCATTGCACTCGCAGCGAAGAGCGAAGGAGAGAGGTAGGGAAGAAATGAATAAAGAAAGAAAGGCAGCGAAATGTAAACAGATGAGACAAATGCTCCCGAACTCTTCTCTCCTCCCCCCCTCCTGCGTCCCACCATACCCCTCGTATCCACCACCCCCCGCCCTTTCACCCTACCTCCACGCCATGGAAACCCCCCCGCACGCCACATAATACCTCCAAGGTAACAACACAAAGCCGCGCACATCTCAGCATCTGCAGGCGTCATTGTCTGTCTTCCCTACGTGGTTGGCGTTCTCCGGATCTGCTGTTCTGATCTCTTCGCCTACCCCTATACACACAATGATTCCCTTTCATTTCGCTTTCCATCCTCTCACATAAAAACAACATCGCAATGCACGCACAAATACCTTATATACAAGAGTTACTGGCGGCCGCTTTTACCGCAAATTAGCATAAATATCAATAGCGCGTCATAAACAAATATATTATGTGAAAGTTTTTCGTAGATGTTCGCAGTTCATTTTAATTTTGGTAAGTTTCTTTTGGATTTCTGCGATTAAACTAAACTTTTTTTGGCAACAGTTTCGCCGTGCTATTCTGCCGGCTTCGTCATATGACTTATTATTTAGAATTCCTGAGGAATCCAGCAGAATAGCACGGCGAAACTGGTGCTAAAAAAGTTAAGTTTAATCGCAGAAATCCAAAAGAAACTTACCAATATTCTGTGAAAGTTTGCAATGGTCACCCGCCTCTCACACCACGATCCGCCCGACACATTACAATGTACTGTATCATGGGTAGGATGAGACAAAAACGTCCTAAATTATAAGCTATATTACGTACATTTCTTACTCTCAAACTCTCCCGCTTGCAAAACAATCACATTGAGTAGATATTTTTTTTCACACTTTGTAAATAGTGTGACGCGTGTTGATATTACGGTGGTTCTAGGGACGGGCAAGTAAAAAAATATATCGATAGATATGGTATCAATATTTAAAACATGTATCGATAGTTATCGAGCCAAAATTATCGATATTTTGATATATCGATAATTTTGCCAAAACAAGTGGATCCTTAAAGTTTCACCAAAATATATAAAAAATGTTGAAGTAAAATTTGGAAAATTATGGACATGTAGAAGAAGTAATAAAAAAATCTTTTATTTTTTTTATTTTTACAATCAATTTTAATCAATCAAACCAGTATTTGTCTGATATTGACATCAGAAGAACTCTCTGTTTTACATGTTCCCCCGTTAATCTACTCCTGTTGTCCGGTACCACCAAGTTAACTGCAGAAGCCACTCTTTCGGATGGAACAAATGAGGCTTGGCATATTAAGTACTTCAGCGCGATTTCCGAAAGAACCGTTGTGATGTGTCGGGAGTTCAGCCAAAACTTTAATGGATCTGATTTCCTCTCCAGTAGTGGTTGGTCCAGATACTGCTTCAGCTCATTAGGGACAGAGCTAGGAACCTCTTGCGTATTAATGCTAAGAGATAATAGGTGTTCATGTCTGGACCAAATTGAACTTCTATCAGCGTTTTCTCGTTCTTTTTGGGCAGATCGTATGTACTTCTGGAGAACGTTGTCCCATTCGCCAATGTTCTAAGCGAATATCATCACTTATTTTCGTTATACCACTAGACACCGCAGCTGGAGAAACAACTTTACAACGGTGACGAGCTAAACAAATATATCGAATTTGATACTCGGAAAAAAATCAATGTTTGATATATCGACATGAAAAATATCGACGATAATTATCGATAGATTTTAAAAAATATATCAAGTTTTTGATGTATCGATATTTTTTGCCCAAGCCTAGGTGGTTCACGCGTAGATAGAATAGTTCCTCACCCATCACCTACAACCAACCACCTCGTCGTCTGACACCCTTAGAGGCCTTGGGCTTCGCTCGGTCTCTCCCACCGCTTGTGCCTGTCATTTCCTCCTCCACATGATCTTCCACATATTTCCTTCCGGTTGTTTTAGCGAGATATTTCCCAAGTTATAATGAAGTCCATATTCGAATTTTATTTTTTTTCATTTCAGCGTCTGTAAGAAGTAGGAAGTAAATATTGCAATGTTAATGGTGCAAAAATATTGATACATGACAAATATTCTCTGAAATGAAATAACTATAACTTCAGAAGTCTCTTCTTTGACTCATTTTTTAACGCTGTAAGTTGAAAACGCCTTCTCAGCAGAGAGTTTTTTTGCGATTCTGTAAAAATTACTGCGTTGAACAATTAATTAATTTTTATGAGTATATGAGGGAACATAAAAAACTACACGCCGTTGTTTATTTGATAAAATCTTGGTGTTATTAATTCATAAAATTTTTCAATATTTTCCTTCTGGAGCGCAGAGATCTATCATGTTTAGTCAAATAGCTCGAAAAGTAGTTCGGGAAGGGGTTTATATATTTATGCCGTTGGATAGATGATAGTTTTTTTTTCTTTGTATTGAAGTCAAATTCATCAAAAACTAGGTGAAGTAATATTTCCCTCAGACAAACCCTAAAACATTCACCCCCTCTCCTCATATCTCCTCCCCCTCCTCTCTCCCCTTCCGCCCACCCCCCTAATCCCCACCTCCTCCTCGCGTCATTCTTCTAAGCCCTCCCTCTTCAACCGCAATTTCCTCTTCCCGTCGCCAGACCTCAGATAAAAAGGAGTCGACGCACGGGCGGATTTTCAGCAGTCGCGCTCCGAAGAACATGACTTGTGGCTTTTACAGCGCAGTGCTCATTTCAGGCTGTCGCGTGCTTTCATTTTTTTCGCCAGAATCCCGCTGTTCTTTTTGGTGCACCGCCGTTGGAATAGTCACTATCACCATCTGCGTACAATCACTGGCTACTGACCGCTTTAATTTAGAAAAAAGTCTCTAGTACATCGAAATCCATCTCTTCTTATATCCAATTTCAGTTTCTTAGCTCAGAGAATAATATTACTCCAAATCTTTCCAAAAGTTTTAGCTACTTCTGAGTTTATTGTATCTTTGCAAATGTAGAAGGAATCCAGAGACACTGCTAACCTTAACTTTCCACATGAAATCACGAATTCCTTACTTACTGTTACATTAAAGTTACTATTACTAAGAAAATATCATCCTTTTTAGCTTGCCTGGGAAATTAGAATAAAATAATTTGATTATGGTCAGTAATTGGGAGGAAGTAATCGTTTCACTTTTCCTGTCGTAAACTAACTTAATTTTTATAAGTAAAACTTTGTGTCGATGAATAATGTCCAGCAAACCTCACAGTGCGTAACTTCGAAGCCTGCTGTCCTCCTTGGTCCTGTTTCAGTGTCACTGGAACCAATCTGGGGGGCTATTCTGTATGTTCTCGGAATATCCGAAACTCGAAAGTGACGAAATTTTGACGTTACAGCCTCTAAAATTTCAAATAAGGCCTTTCAAAAGTTGAGATTTGTCGGGGGAAGTGACGTCACATTCACGGATTTTCCGAGGTTCAAGCAAGTAGAGTCCATACTGAATAAGGCCCCAGTTCCTTCAATTCTATTCCTTTTAACTTCCCCTTCTGTCTCCTCTCCTTCTACATCGCCCCCCACTCCCCTCTTTTATTGTGTTTGTTTTCGCAGTGGCCTCGCTCAATCTCACGTCAATATTATTCCTTCCACTGTTGTAAAGACAATTTTCTGCTGAGAGCTTATCGGAAGTGTCATCGTCGCTATGACCTTGAAGGATCTTAGGCCAGACTTGAATCTCTTCTACTGTATAACCTAAGCGTTAATATTTCAACTCATTGTAGGGCTGGGATCCATTTGACTAATCTTTATTCCTTCCTGCAAGCTCGAAGGCCCTGTTCCTATTCGGCACTTTTCTCCCTCGCAAAAGCTTGTGGCTGATTCAGAACGGACGATATTTTGACTGCAAGAATGATTCCCATAAAAAAAACAGTTGCCACTGGTGAATGAGTGGTAGTATTGTGCCTTTATTTTACTTGTACCAATCATACGTCCTATGCGCACAACCCTCTTGACTATATGACTATTCAGACTTTCAGATGTTCTCTCTTGCACTCATCAGCTTCTCCTTCTTCCGTTCTTACTGCATCTTTCTCTAGACATCCCCCTCCATACGTAATATTTCCAATTATCCGCGTGTCACCTAGTTTTAAGAGAGCTTCAATTGTTGACATCAGTTATGCATTGCTTCTCCAAAAATTACAATATCGCCAGTTTGCAGTAGTACTAATTGAAATGGAACCATGATCTTGTGGCCGATCTTTATAATTAACTTCCCGTTTTGTATCATTAGGGTACTCGTTATTTCGTTTGGATATTGAACGCACATTTTATCTGCTTTTAGTGCCTACGAAGAAGTAATTGTGTTATCGTGTCGATACACTGTTGAGTTTACTGAGGTGCATTATCTGAGTTCATGGTTATAATTACCATCTACATCTACAAAATACCCTGAAAGCCACCTCAGGAGTGTGTGGCAGGGAGTGAGTAGTCACCAACATGCATTACACTTTACCCTAAAGTTGGTGTAACTACGACTTATTATGCATTAGCATAAATCGCTAACGCTTGTCACGAGGCGAAGCCTCACAAGCATGTACTGCACTACAGGTATGCTCCTACACTACTTTACAAGCATGCACGACATCTTCCACTTTAAAATTATACCGGTCGCAAATTGCCCTTGGATGGATGAGTTTAATGCCTCATTTGATGACGTATCCTTTGAGTCTACTCTCTTCTTTTGATCCTGGCTACATTTTTCCTTCGACTTACGAACCGCTCAACACAAGAACTGTTCGAGTTAGGAACTTATTTAATATTCCGTGTTAGCCACTAGACATAAGCTAAGTCTTGAGATGTGATCTGTAATGTACTGACTCAGTGTGTCACAGAGTACTTAATGATTTTATATATGGGGTTAACCAAACCTTCGACCCATTTGTATCATCTACAAAATACCCTGCAAGCCACCTCAGGGGTGTGTGGCAGGGGGTGAGTAATCACCAACATGCATTACACTATACCCTAGAGTTAGAGTAACTACGACTAATTATGCATTTGCATAAATCGCTAATGCTTTTCACGAGGCGAAGCCTCACAAGCATGCACTACTACACTACAGATGTCATCACAATGGAGAGGGACCGTCAATATACATGCATTCTACAACTACACAGATGGACAGAGACTCAAGACCCATGTAGAAAACATGCAAGGCGTGCTGTTAGTATTTACATCTATGTATCCTTGGGAAAGAGTTTTCTAAGAGCGACCATTCTCAAGGATCTTAGTCCTAATCATTGGATTATGAATTCAAAGAAGTGTAAATATTTTGTGTATACTATGAGTCAGGAACTTGTCATAATTCAGCTGTTTAGGTACTTTATTGAAACGTAATTGTATTTGTCCCTGGAGGAATCCATCCATTAAATTTCATCATAATTTGTATGCAATAAAAAACGTAAAAACAATTAGAAAAATTATGATTTATTTTTCCAAGTGTGACACACATTATGTGTATAGAGCTTTTAGAAGCGTGGTGGTGCATTTTTTTGGTAAACCCTCTCACTAACTCCACCTTCATTTCACAACGCCAACCGAGTCTTTGCTCCTACGATTAGGGTGCGAGGAAGAACGACACGGCAGATGCAGTTGCCCCAGTGCGAGATTTGGTACTCGTACCCTCAAATACGCCTGTTCTTCCCGTGGTCGCCTCTTCCGTCCCCCTCCTTCCCCCAACGAAGCCTGCGGAGAGGATTTGGCCACCAGCCTCCCACGCGAGAACCACCATCTCGCTCCAACGTCAAACCCCTTCCTTTTCATTATTTTCACTCACTAATCTGCGTCCAACAGTGACATACACGGCCCTGGATATCTCCCCCAGTTTTATACCGAACAGGACATAAATTTCACCTGGCGCGGGCAGTCGGATGCATGTTTTAGGTCTACCTATGGACCCATCGTATCAGCTCATGTATTCAGATGAATGCGGCCGCATCCCTCTCTAAATCTGTCACGTATGAGACTTATGTGTGGTAATTAATCAGTGACGAAGCTTCATGAAGTGACATTACTTTTGTACTCCAATTGGCTTCTCATGACACCTATGTATGTTTTTTGAAAGTGCAAAGAGGTATTTATATTTAAAATATGAAGGTAGCATTTTTACTCATTTCCTCTGGTGATTAATGGAATCCGCTCTGAGGATTTCCTAGAGGCCGCGGAGCAAACGTTTCTCTCTTAGGTTCTTAAGTGGTCTGATTTCATTTGATGCCGTTAAATTAACCTGTAGCTAGGGAATTCCTTTAACCATGTACTGCTACTTTGTTAGACGAACACTGTAAGCTCTTTGGAGCAATTTAAGGTGAAACTTCAATGGTAGATAAAGAATAACAAGCTTCAAAATAAGCACTGTAGCGTTTTTCTCTGTTAGTATAATAAAATGAAGTTATGTAATTCATTTCTAAGATTGTATCATTGTAGTCTTTTATTTCCTCATATTTGATGCTCTTACTCTTACCAACTGATAGTATTCTCTTATTAAACTGCTCTTTCATGTTAATATGATGGGGCATAATTAAAAATTCTACATTTTCGACAGTAGAAAATAAAATAATCAAACGATTTCTTTTTATTTTTAATGGTACTGGAGCATTAGGTTGCTGTGTTGACTTCTCATATCGTTTGGTTTTGTTTTCAATTCACATATTCCCCTTGCCATTATTCATTGGCATTGCGAAATTAATGCTTTTTAGCTTTTTTCTTCCTTTAATTACTTAGAGCCAAGGTAGTTCCACGTTATTAAAATGGTTGTTGTCTAGTAAAAGGATTCAGTTTGGCTATTTTCTATGACAAAGTAAGTTTACTATAAAACTTTGTACTTGATTTTATCGAATTTAAATGTTTTTTGTCGATATAACGGCTATTTTATCGTGCTGAGGTCCCAAATACTAACGTTTTGTCATCGATAGAGGCTTACTTGACGTGTATTGGCGTTTATCAGTGATATAGCTTAGAGTCATCACCTCTGAATTTTGGTTCTATGTGACAGCAATGTTGCGCAAAGCATGTTCGGTTGCATCATTTTAAATTGCGATGTGTTTTTTTCCTCTGCAGTGCATAATCTTAACAGGATTTTTAATTTACGACCTGTCTCCGATGAGCTGAAATTGAAAAATATTTACTCTTAATTATAAAGGTATGTATATCATCGGCTCATAGAGAAATTGTTAACTTTTCTAACTAGGAATAATTGGATATTAAATTTAAGCTTCGGTTAATGAAAGAAATATGATGTGTATGACCTTATATTTTTCCATTACATGCTTTAAGTTTTTGCATTGCTGTTTCTTCGGTACCAACTTAAAGCCTCTTTTATGATATTCCTCTTTATTATTTATTAAGCGTTATTCTTTGGAATCTGGGTTAAATGTGCTGTCTGATAAATATTTTATCCAAAATGTAGTGTGGTAGGTCGTGACATTCCCTGGAACGTCTACCTTAACTATGCAATATTCTGCAGTAACAAGTACTCTCCAAAATTGAATGGCTGAATCTTATTATCAATTTTTTGGAGTTCAGAACTATTTGCACTGCCTTTAACCTTCCGGTGGGCGCGCCAAATTCACTCCCACGAGTGGGCGCGCCGCGGCAATGTTACCGCAAAAATAAATTGCATTCCTATATTTAAGGGCAAGATAATTTACTAATAAAAAAGGCTGATTAAGTTGTAACAGCTACATCTTTTATTGTTCGACACTGAATGAACATTGTTAATCATCTTAGTTCATATCTGGGTCCTGTTCATCTTCCCATCTCATACATGTTGTCTCCTGACGACAATGCCTCCTACATACATTATTTTTACATCACTGACACACAATTTTTGACTTGAAATGTTTATGCCACCTGCAAACATGGCATATTACTGGTGCAGGTGCTTCAGGAACCGGTTCCTTGTTCTTATATCTTCCAAAATATTCTTTTATATCTTTAGTCAAACGTCAAACTCTCTTCGATGTCACACAGCTACTGAACCGTCCGGTGGATAATTGATCTGGATATCGGAAATACCTATCATGAAAAGTGAATACCTGGAGACACAGGGATTAAATTTGTACGGTATCAAATGGAGAGTTCAGAAACTTAAATATGCGGCAATTTTCCGCGGGCGCGCCCACCGGAGGGTTATACCAACATATGGGAGGGAGTAATGAGTATTTCAGTGCACCATTGTGGGATTGTAACTCTTATTTTAATTCTGCGGTCTTTTGATTCTAGAATGCGATTTGTATCTTGATGATTTGATGTTTCTGTATTGGTTTTTGAAGGGCACTAGAGTGATCTGAGCCATATGTAGTGTACTCATTCTTTCACGCCCTTTTCCAATGTGACTTTACCACTTACGTTTCCGTCGTAATTATTTCGGCCAGTGCAGCGTTTTTTTGAGAACTTGGTCAACTGCCATCATTAATGTGTTCAATGTTCTCTTAGCTCTCCATTCCAAGCTCTTGTTAGAAATATTGCTTCAACCGCAGGAGCGAACCGCCATCTGTGGCAGTCGTAATTGCTCTCTGTAATAGTATTTCGTCCGAAAACAATCTTACGCTTGAGAGCTTATGGTAACGTAAGGGGTTTATGAGTATTAGAAAAAGAGGGTTCCGTAATGCACTTTAAGGTTACCTACCATTAGTAACTGCAGTCTTTTCTGAACATTATGTATTTTTAGCGGAGGGTAATTAGTTGGAAATAATCTTGACGGTCCACTATTTTATGCAATTACGTACTTCTTCTCTTTCTTCAATGCGTATCTGTTGCTGCGCAACTGATGTACGTTGTTGACCTACTATGTAATAATGTGTGTTAAAAAATGCATTACATCTTCCTTTGTTCTTTCGGTTTCTTTAATTATATCCCTCCAAAAAAGACCGCATTAACAACGTAATTGGTACTTTACTTAGAAAAATGTTTCCTCACAATTTCCGTGGAGTGTGTTTATAGAGGGGATTGGTCGCTGACGGTCAGTTTGGCGACGCGTCACTGGTATGCCAACCGCCGACCAATGCAAGTTTTCCTTCCCTTGGTGGCATTTGTGTTCCGGCAGGCACTATTAATTAACTCGTGCATTTGCATGCATTCGCGTTGAACACGCTCGAGGCATATGCATCGGGGGCCGCGAGAGGGACTCTTGGCAATTAGAACTCTCGGCGTTTGGGAAGCGCAAACATAATTTCGTATGCCCACAAGGGGACATTCGCTGCGACCACGCGACGCGCTTTTTGATCGTCTTTTTTTATGCAATTCCCGAGGCCCCTTTGGATTTTTACCCACGACGAACGCAAAAGACGAGAAAAAAAACTAAAATAACGCTTCTAGTGACGAAACTGAACGAACTCTTTTTTTCAGTGCACAAAGATATAATTTATGAAGTTAAGAATGAATTAAAAGCGGTATAGAATAATTTGTAACAAGCAAGGATTATGGGTGCAAAGTACTTCAAAGCCTAACGAATGAGCAGCAATCGGAGGCTCTACTGACGAGACTACGACTGACTTCATTGCGTCTGACTGAGGGACTTCGCATGACTGCCCGCATATCTCACGCAATGTTTGCGAGACCTTGAAAAACATTTTACCACCAACAGAAGGCAGGCCCATCCTATGAACGGAATAAATTACTCGTGTACACTCCATTACCTTCTGCCTGTTGACTGGTTTGTCTGGAGGCTTGCTTGAGTTTGATAGCGAGTTAAATGCGCATTACGTGTTTCACAAAACAAACGACGATAAATTGATATTTATCAAATGTTGGTATAAAGTTTTATGCGATGTTTTTTCTCGCGATGTTTTTATTTAATGTTTTTTCACTGTCGCTTGAGTTACTTGAAATAATTGTGTATTTTTCCTGATGGTAGCGAAGATAAGACAACACAATTATTATTATGATGTTTGAATTTTACGGCGACAACGAAACATGTGCATAATTAGAATTGATTTCAGTCTTCATTAAACGTAATAAAACGAGATGTTGTTAAAGAGCTAAAAAAATAAGCCTTAAACATCACTTAAAATATGTTACTAGTACAACGTTTAAAACGTAGCGATTGTTGTTGCTGGCCAACGAAAGCACCATTGCAAGTCTCTACCCAAGATCGTAGCACCTCCACGTCCATCCATCATGACGACTTCTAGCAGCAGAAACAACTGAACTTCCTCCGGCGCAAACAAGAGTCGTTAATTTCCATACTCCTTGACTTTCACTGTTACGAATTGATGAATATGAAATTTTCAGACTCGGGATAAAATTAAAAACATTTCTTGGAGATTGTGTACGTTACCCCAGAATCAGGAAATTCCATCCCCTTTCCCTAAAATTACGGCGGAGTAATCGTTTTGTCATTATCATGAGCTGTAGTCCTTTATCATTGTATGAATATTGATACCACCACCCATACTAATTACAAAACAGTTATCTCTCAGGGCAAATCTCAGGGTAATCTGGAAAAAATGACGTCATTATCAGCCCTCATATAGTTTCCTCATGGCCTCACCTAACCTAAGCGTCTTCATGTTCGTCTATCTGCCGTGAGTCATCAGTCAGTTGCGGGTTGTTTTGATTTCAACGGGCACTTATGTGTGGAACCTGAGCGAGACGGAAAGGTTTCTGCATTTAGAATAGAGGATGCACGCCTTTCATTTTTCAAAAGCGCATAGTTTTTTTCATTTTCGGTCGAGGTCGCGCCAGTGAAACGAGGTAAGTGCTCGTGGATGAACGGTTTTAGATTTGAGTGATGGTGGTTTACGTGACGAACTGTTCCCGCTTTCGGCGTGCAACGGAACTTCGCGTCGTTTAGTACTGCTTGGTCAACGAAGGCAGTCGTCCGTCAGTGCCAAATCAGCCTTCCTCCACGTCTATTCGAGCTTCGACCGACTTGAGGTTGGAAGACTACGACACGAAGACAAATAGTAAGTAACCATTTACCCCTAAGGAAACCATCTTTTTATTAATTTAATTCTATGACCTCTAGACTACGGCAAACTGTTCTACTGTGGATGCAGGACTAGCCCGAAACATGGTGACGGTAGCGCTCAATGTTCACTTTCAGTGGAAATGCCCATTCCTTACGAACTGGCTCCAATCAGCGGAGAGAGGTAGATTCCACGTTTGACTATCAGGGTTTTTAATGTCGCACTTCCTCGTTACCAACTTATAAATGCTCAATCTTTTTTAATATGTGCTTTAATGCTATGTGACACTAAATCTGTTTCGATGGCCTTCTCCGATGGGTTGCGAACACTATCAACGTAATTTGATGCTGCTTTGTTTGTGTTGTGAACACCGTCATGAAACGCGCTGCCAAAAGTTTCCCTCCGTTTCAAGTGAAATTAAATTATGTTGGCAGCGTTGCCTACGAAGTGCTGTTTTATCTCTTCCGCTCCATAGTCATCACCTTCCGCGCGAGCCTTCCATTTCTTGAAGCCACGGTCCACTCAGGTGACTGCCTACAAGTTTCGCTACCATATATTAATGGGTGAGATGACACATACATCTACGTACTACCAAGAGAGACGCCGCAAGGGCGTGTGGCAGTGGGTGTCCGGACACCAATCATGAAGAAGGTAGAAATAGGTAAACAAAGTCGGGGAGGAAAGCGGTAGTTAGATAGGTGTGCTTGACGAAAGTAATGTCTTGATGTAGGGTTCTCGAGTTTCCATCCGGGTGATGTTGGTGAGTTTTACCGACGCTTCGACGACGTTCCTTCACCCTGAGGATGATGGCAGACTACGCCGTCAAAATATTGATGCAACTCACCTACAAGTTCTCGCGAAAGCTCAAGGCCTTTAGATGCGCGGAACAGAGGGGGTGCAATGTGTGGGAGGGGTAAGAGAAAGGAACGGAGGGGAAAGTGAGCGCGTGGCAGGCAGAATGGCCAACATAGTGTCTCAGCGTAGAAATGTAATTCCGAGCCGTATTGTACAATTCGACTCGTCGTGAAGCGTGGAGCAGGTAGTCGACCCTTCCCCGCCTTACCTCCATTCCGTGGCCGGGGCTGTGGAATGGAGGGTCTTACGCGATGACTCACAGCTGGATATCTCAATTACTTTAAATGCATTAACATTTATTCAACATTAACAAAAAATAACAAATATAGTCGTGATTCCGCTGAAACACTGAATTAGTAGACACTAAACTTCGCGCAATTCCGTTGATTTTTATTGACGATGCTAAAATTTTCAGCCGCTTGAAATTCTGTAATCCAAATTTGAGACATGAACTATAAAATTACGAAATAGCAGTGCATTCTATACTCTTCTTTTACTTAGCTAATGCAATGAATGGAATCGGACTTTAAATTCCACTAGACTATAATTTCAGTCACTGAAATAAGAAAATGAAAAGTACTTGAAGAGATAATTTAATAAATTGACAATATGCACATGTATATTCCATGAATAAATGGGACATTGAGAAGACAAAAGAGTGGAAATATAAGAATATATATTCTAGAGAGACAGAGGGAGCATATACCTTTTATGCAAAAATAAATTGGATAATTTCCGTAATTTGTTTGAAAAACAAAAATCACAAGTAATACGAATGTGATATTTGTTTTTGTATAATATTTTAGAAAAAGGTTAGTACTTGTTGCAACTAAAGTCCACTTCCGAGTCATCGGCCTGAGAATCCCAGGCCGTGACCCCCTGGCGCGCACTCTGGTACAAAGGGACGACACACATTCCATAACCCACTGCGGCGAATAGCTGGGGGCATTCAAATTCATTGAAGGCATGTGACAAATGTCAATATTGGCAACGAAAATCGTAAACATTAGCCCGCCGATGCTACCCTCACACCTGCGGCAACCGGTATTTTAGAAAATTGACCCTTCCAGTCCCAAAATCGTCTACTGCGCAACGCCGTAAGGTTTCGCGAGGACTGTACATCACCCAGATATAACCCGAGAACTCAAAATTGGTAGCATTACCGGGAAAGCCGTAAATCTTACGTAATGTCTTGATTTTCTCATCTCACTGTCATGATTAGTTTTTGGGAAAAAACAATTCCTAAACCTATTTGTTTATTGACAAATTTTAATATTTTATTGACATTTGTTTAGTGGATCCCGCGACTATCTGCGGCATTATCTTTATGGAGTCACCCGCAAATCCACAAGTGTGAAAATTCCACGAAGGAATAATCATTTGTCTTGACCGGGACTCGAACCACAGATTCCTCGATATTGCGTCGTAATTTTTTGCCGGGTAAAACTACCGAGACGACGTTCTCCCTTATCGCTAAAGTACTCGGCGCCATAATGAGGCATTCTCATTCGAGTCCAGGTCAAGGCGAATGTTTTTTCTCTGTGGCATTTTCGCACCTTATAAAATATTACTTACCTACTTACTCCTCGGCGCTACATCCCTTGTAGGGCCTTGGCCTCTCTGACAATGTTAGCCCAGACGTCACGATATCCTGCATGAGTTCTCCATCTTCTTATTCTCATCTTTCTTAGATTATCTTCTACATCATCCAACCATCTTTTCCGAGGTCTTCCTCTCAATCTTATGCCACTGGGATGTCCAAGGTATATCTTTTTCACCATCCTATCCTCAGGCATTCTCAACATGCCCTAACCACCTTATCCTGTTACTCTTAATTTCTGCCACTATGTTAGGATGCTTGTAGAGTTCCTCCAGTTCTTTTATTCCTCCGTATTCTCCAATGTCCGTCGTCCTTCACTTCATCACAAATCTTTCTTAGCACTTTCCTTTCCCATCTTTTTAGTAGCTCTTCTTCTGCAGTAGTCATGGTCCATGTTTCTGTACCATACATAACACCATAGGTCTAATCACTGTTCGATAAACCTTCGTTTTCAAGTTCCGACTGAGGTTCCGTGTCTTGAGCACCTTCAACAAAGCTCGATAAGCCCTATTGCCTGCTGCAAATCCTAGTTTTTATTTCTTCTTGCATTTCATTACTTTTTGTCACCAGCACTCCCAAATACTTGAAGTTGTTAGATCTCTTATATTTCATACCATTTAATTCTATAGATTTATAAAATATTAGTTCATTATAAAATACTCTATTTTTCCGCTTTTTTCCATCTTTTAGTTGTGTTGTGGTTTGCAAAATTAGTATCCGCTGTGTCGAGAAAGAACTCATGAGATATGCATTTTTCCGCCAACTTTAGCCTTACGTGTGCTCTCCGAGTCTCTGATGATATTCTTGACGGATGACTAGCCCTTCGAGCAGTGCAATGCGCAAAATTGGAATAGACCACATCACACCACCGAAGTTGAAATCCTACTATGTGATGACGAGAATAAATTTGCCTTTCTCCTCATGAAAATCAGCCTCTTTTTTATTGCTGAAATTAAAAAAAAATGTTTTTATTTCAAATTCACAGTCTTCCTGCGTTAAAATACGCTGCGAGCGACAAAATATAGGTACGCCACGAGCGTTTGGGCCCCTTCACAGAAAGATTTACTGAATGAAATAAACAAAATCACAAAGTAAAGCCTTACTCTTCGTTAAATACTGTTACGAGTGAACAGGAATTTTAACGCAGCTCGTAAGGAGGAGCTGGTTAGGTGTCGTGAGAGATTCGTAAGTTTACACGCTAGGATAGGAGAGTGTATTGGAACTAGTTTTATGGTAACTATGGACTTCCATAATTCGAAAATAAACACTGGTACAATTTTCACACTTTATTTTCCGTCATCATCAACCATGGTTTCTGCACATTATGCCACCATCAGGATCCCTGGCTGAGGGCATAATGTGCTGAAACCATGGTCAAAGGTGGCGGAGAAAAAAAGTGTGGAAGTTGAAACAGTGTTTATTTTCGAATTATAGAACGCTAGGATGGCTAGGAATGCTAGAGAGCGTGGTGGCCTAGTGGGTAGAGGAAATATTATTATTGTTATTTTTTTTCTGTCATATTAGTTATGAATAGCCGATAAATCTCAACTTGATTGCCATAGTACTTAGGTGAGGATAGGGTTCATCTATTGTCCTGAGTTTCCTCGTTCAAGTCTTGAGAGATAGTTTCACACACTTTTGAGTAAAGTTAATGATTTGTGACTATAAGACTCTATTATCATAGGGTTAAATTACCGGCGGTGTATATGTAGATTAAAACTAAGCTCCCTTTTATGAAATCGTACCAAAGTACCCTTAAGCGTAAATACGAGGCGACATTTATTCTTACCCCTGTTCATGTGATCCAACTTGGATTCTTCAGCGAGTGAAGAACAGGGCTTTGTTGCATTCCTAACAATTACTCCCATGTCTGGTCCCTTGTCTCAAGTCTCGCAAATGTTTTTCGCTAGATTATTTAGATTCATTCCATGCTATGGCAAGAATTGATTCACCTCATAAAAGTGAGCTGCGATGAGAGTGAAACAAGAGGTTGAATATAACCTCAAGACCTCTTACATTATCCTCAAACGAGCCCAAAGTTTGCGTTTTATTCGTAAAATTTTGATTTCTCGTGCAACCAGTCGGCGCGAAGCCTAGTGAAATTACTAATTCCAGTGAAGATCGAATGGTGGCCACGATGTATTTTAATTTGACTGTAAAGGAATACTTAGCATTGCCTCGGAAATTCGAAACGAAAGTTCGGCTCGTCTACTTGTGTCTTTGTGGGTCGGAATCTGTACTAGATTCGACAGTATGCTTTGAATCCCCTGTGAAATAAAGCGTTTTGGCCGCATAACATCTTCAGATCACATGTAGCCGGAGAAGTTGCCTCTGAAACTGATTCCTAATGGCTCTATTCCAGATTGATAAATAATTTCGGTATTCCCCCACGTTCAAAAACTCTTTAGAGGGATTAATTCGGGAATTTAGAACCCTAAGTGCAGTAGGGTTTTTTAAGGTTGGAAATTATTTTGAAAGAATACACCGGCGTGTTCCGGCCCCATCTTAATGGGTTCTGGAAAAATCGGATGTAAATGATTGCTAATGGGAATTATGTCTGTGCGTTTCCAATTAAAATCTCCTGGGGGAGAAAGAATCCATTAGTGGTGCATTACGAAAAACATTAGCCGGGGGAAGTACGTTCTGTTGCCCCTCTGGTCACCAATTACGGTTTTTTTAACGCAGGGCCCGTCAATGAATAATGCTAAGCGTCGGTCCGAGACGGTATCCAGGCGCGCACAAGGGAAGAGTATTTGCCCGCCCCCTTTCCAAAGGGGCGGAAAAAAAGCACCTGCATCGGCGCCTATGCCATATCATTAAATCTTCCCCCTTTTTATATTCATATTTATTCTTTCGGGCGCAACGTAAGGCCAACTACTTCCACGCAGCGCGGCAAGCAACGGTGCCACGCTGGGGGGGGGGGGGGGGGGGGGGGTGGCGTATACCTCCCTCTTTCCCTTCATCCCTCTCCCCGTCCTCTTCCCAATCGAAATGTGACGACCCCTTGGCCCTTAAAACACCCCTATCCCCCCCATTTCCGAATCCCTCCCATCTCGTATTTTCCGACCCTCTGCCCGTTCCGCAGTGGGACTCTCCGTCACTCCTGAAATTCAATGTGCCCGCCTTCTCTTTATTATTATATTTGGGTCACCTTCAGGTGGGGAAGAATGAGGGAGAACGTGGGGCGTCCTGTCGTCCGATTTTACGGTCCTCTTCTTTTTTTTTCTATTGCCTAATAAAGTAAAAGTAATGATGAGGGAAATAAAATGGTAGAGGCGATGACCCTTATTCAGGCTCTTGGCGGCCGAATGGGGCGCGGGGTTATAGTTTTTGGAACGAATCCATGGTCTCATATTACCATCCCCTCATGCACAGGTCGTACATTCTATTGACTCCGCTTTCTCTCTTTTACTGGGCTTGTTTACTGGGGAAGGAAATATCATGGCGTGACCTTTTCTCGCAAAACCTTACTCGAAAAGCGGCGTTGTGTGCTATACAACTTGCGGCAGTAAGCTAGATACAAGATAAACTTGAATAAGTTTCCCTATTAAGGTGGTTCCACCGTAAAATGACTTTTATGTCATTTTATTCATATTCTGTCTACTTGTAGAAAACAATGTTCTCTATCTGATATGATCAACAAAATAATACATTTCCACGCTATTTTATTCTATAATTGAACTTGAAATCACATGGTGTTCAATGGGGGAATGAGAAAACCACGGGGAAAATAGTATATTTACATAAAATACAAATGCCATTTTCGTGGAAAATTGTCTCTAAGAAGGAAATAACCCAGATAAATTGAATTAAAATAAAATACAGGCATCTTACCACTTTATGTTTTTAGTTATTATGGAATTACTGCCGTAATTGAAGTCAAAATGCAGTATTTCGTAGGAAATGGCTCTGCAATCGGCTCCTATGGCTGGAAAAAAGTGCTCATTGAAAATACATTCGTGGAATAATCTGCATATTTTTTACCTTACGTTTGGGTTTTTATAGGTAACGCATTGTATCAGTGAAAGTAGGGTTTTTTTGACAAAATATCGAAAATGTGTAATTTAGTATTTGTTTTGACTCACACAGTCTCGGCGGAACCTCCTTAATTTTAGTCTTGAAATATTTGCGTCAAAATGATTACGTAAGTTCGCTTTTAATCAATTTCGATAGGAAATCCATGCTGGGTTTTCTCGACTAAATGGAAAACACTGCCTAATTTAGAGGTGTGCGACCTTCATTTCAACACATCAAATTAAGTAAGTAAGACCGCTAAAAAGGGCATGAGTATTGTATCATGCAGTCAAGATCAAGAACACAGAGACTCAAGACTTATGTAGAAAACATGCACGGCGTACTGCTAGTACTAGGTAACAGATAAGGATTCAAGTATTAGGGAGTACTACTACTATTTCTTAATAGCTACACTACCTATTGACAAACCTAGGTAAAAGTCTCATTGGCAGGTGTTATGATCCCTTATAGTTCGTGGGAAAAATGACATTTAAATCTGTCCGTTCTGCAGTATAATTCCCTTATTTTATTCTCAGTCATAACTTTGTTAAAACTGGTGCTCTAAACTGATCTCAAATTAAGGATCACTTGATCCCAAATTATTCTCTAAAATTTACCTATTCATTTTGAAAATCGCAAGGCACTGAATAGCCCCTGTACAAGTACCATCATGAGTTGAGTGTTCAGCTGCTGTCTGATAGGGTCTGAATCCTAATCTTCTTTTTGAGTTGGGACTTATTGGACAATTGCTACCTAGCTCAGACTGTGTCATCATCTAATTACTACATATTTGACGATCTCAGACGTCGCAAGGTAAGTGGACTCTATCCACACGAGTGAAATTATATTGCTGTTGAGATTTGTCTTGTGAAGCTCTATAGTTAGCAATTGCACCAGTCTTCGACTCAAAGACAAAGCTTGACATGTAATAGCATTTAAAACGTTCAGGGAGCACCGACATTCGTGAAGCTTCTGCGACTGTAAAGCGAACATTGTGGTGTAAAAGGATGCGTCGGAGGCAGCTAAGTGCTCTGCAATTTGTTAAATGCTTTCGTCTTGAATAACATCGGCGCACGTCTCATCCTGAATAGCGTCTGCTCCACGTCTTCTGCCATTCTCACTCGCTCTCCGTGACTGCGAATTCCCTCCTCCCAAACCTCTCGCAGTTTCAACGTTCACAACGTTCTTATTAACGTCTCTGTTCTCCTTCCCCCTCTTTCTGTGTTTTGAACAAAACCCTTCGCGGCGACGAGCGCCTCGGATCCCGGGCACAAAGCGATCGCTGCATCGGCGTGAGAACGGAGATGCGTGATCGTGATTTCAGAACGTCAGGTTGACAAATTCATCTCTCCAGCCGGATGCCTTGTTCCGCAAACGCCTCTCTCGCTATAGGTAGTGTGGGCGAGATATTTCCCTAGTCAAAATGGAGACCATATTCGAATTTCATTTTTTTTTAAATTTAAGAATAGAATAGAATTTTTTTTAGAATTTTTTATTTCAATATTTATTACAAAAACAGTAATTGGGTTACCCCTATGGAATACACCTGTATTGGGGCTAATATCATGTTATCCATGAAAAACTTCAAACAAAATATACATAAAATAGCGTCTGTAAGAAGTATGAACTAAATATTGGAATATTATTGCTGCAAAAATATAGTTTTCTATGAGAAACATTCCCTGTAATTAAATAAATATGTACACATAAGTCTCTAGCTCGACTCATTTTTTCACGCCGTTCGACTAAATAGCCTTCAAAACCGACGGCTTTTTTGGTGATTTTGTAAAAATTACTGCGGTGAGTAATGGATTATTTTTTTATAAATAGATGAGAAAAAATACAAACTACACACCGTTAGTTTTTTTGACGAAATCTAGGTGTTTTAAATTCCTAATTTTTCCATTAATCTCCCTCTGGAGCGCACAGCCGCAAGCTATCCCAAGTAAAACAGCTTGCATTTTCAAGTAAATTTCAAGTAACTTCAAGCAAAAAGAAGGGGTTAATATTTTGATATCGTTGGAGAAATAGGAGTTTTTTCTTTAAAATGAGGCCAAAAACATCAAATTCTAAGTGAAATGATATTTCGCTGAAGCTACCTGAAGGAGGTTCGGTGGTTTCGCTCAAACTAAGAGAATTAGATGAAACTTGCTGGAGACATTACTTTTGTTGTTTTAAAGCTACGTGATTTTTTTCAGAATTATTTGCAGCAGATTTCTTAAGATATTTGAACAAAAAGTGGGCATAAAATTACACGGGTTCTTATGGGAACGCAATGCTTTATTCATGATAAATAACCTTTTCAAATTATCCAATGTATAATAATGTAGTATGTCACCTGAAGTAAGTTACGAGGAGGTTCTCAGACATGTGGGGGAGACTCAGTGTCTTCTGAAATTACTTAAAAAGAGAAGAAACATCTGGATCGGACACCAAATATGGCGCGAAACATTGCTGGCCACCATCTTAGAAGGCACTGTGGAGGGAGGGGCAGGCCTAGGTTGGAGTTTTTTGTACAACCAGTGAAGGACTGAACGTGTTAAAAGAAAAACTTTGTACAATTCTACGATATGATTTATTTGAAATCGATCGGTAAAAATAAATCATATTGTGGAATTGTACAAAGTTTTTTTTTTCATGTTCAGTGCAACTCAATTCCACCAAGTATCGCCTGCCTCCATTGATATTAACCAATGGAGGAGTCAGGCTGCTCTACTTATGTGCAGTTGAAAAGAATGGCACAAGACGGTAGCGTACGGAGAACTGCCGCCAAACAACCTTTTGGGTTGATAACTTAAGAAGAAGAAGATATAAAAATGTATAACAGATTTTTACTCCGAGAGCTTGAAGAAATCCCTTGCGCGCTTTACGGACAATGTGAAATTGGCACCACGAGTAAGTTACTTGAACATGGATGCATAACTTGCTGGATGCAGAATAAAATGCATAAGAACACGTGTAATTTCATGCCCAATCCTCGATCAAATCTTTTAAAAAACCTACGGTAAATAATTAAAAAAAATTAGCAGGTAGCGTTAGGACAATATTATTAATCTCTTTAAAGAAAACGTTTTCGTGGCACGAGATCAAAATTCATGCCATAAACGAAGTGATGTATGCAATCTAAGTGCGATATATAGTGGCTTAATTTTGTAATTGATTATCTAAAGCATAGTTGCCTTTTTTGAGATTTTGTAAACAAAATTTTGTGTTGCCACGTGAAATTGTAAGTTATTTAAACATTATTTGTTCCGTCGCTTCTTTTTCCAATCACTACACACTTTAAGCTATTGACAGAATCATTATGTACATTTTAAATAAGTGTCGAAGGTGTGTATTAACATTTTTATGTTTGTATTGTGACTAAATTCACTATGAATTTATTTAGTTTGATTATTTGATGATTGGGATCAAAATGAACAAAATATGTAGGTAGTTCTTTTTATTATTTTATTTTTTTTAAATGTCAATTTAACTGAATTGTGACGTTTAAGTTGGTTTCTGTTAATGTTTTAGCCCTGATGATGTCAAATATAACTTGACGAAACGTTGACAGATACACTGTATTATTACAAATTGACCAAAATTCCAAAATGGTTATTATTATTAATGATTTCGGGAAGTTTCATTGAATTCTCGTAAGGTGGTTTGAGTGAAAATTTTTGAAAAACCTTGAATTTAATGATTTTGGCCTCATTAAAAAAAAACTCATCTTTCCATTGATATCAAAATATCAACCCGTTGCCGAACTACTTTTATAACTATTTGCCTGAAAGTATAAACAGTTTTACATGGGATAGACTATGGCTGTGCGCTCAAGAGGGAGAATATTAAACAAATTATTAACTTCTAGCACCTAGATTTCGTCAAAAAACTAACGGTGTAGAGATTGCATGTTTTTTCAACTATTTATAAAAAATAATAAATTACTCACCACAGTAATTTTGACGGAATCGCAAATAAACATGCTGTTTTGAAGGATTTTCAGTCGTACGGTGGGAAAATATGAGTCAAGTTAGAGACTTTTGTAGCTTTATTTATTTAATTACTGTGAATTTTGATCATACATATGTAACTATATCTTTGCGCCATTAATATTACAATATTTATTTCATTCTTCTTACAGACGCTGAAATAAAAAAATAAAATTAGAATATGGTCTCCATTATGACTAGGGATTTATCTCGCACAAACCAACTTTAGTTGAATGAAACCACGCAATCTCCTCGAAGACGCACGCACAAACACGAGCGCATCGAATCTCACGCTCTTACGAATCCGCTGATTTAATTACGGCTCTCTCCTCGGTGCGGGTGAAAAGTGAATGGATGGAAGAGGGAATATCCTCGTCGTTCCCGCATTCCGTGTTTTTTATTACTATTATTTTAATCGCCGTGGGTGGGATGTGGTGGAGGAGGATTCATTATGCAGCCCACTTTTTGATTCTTCCCTCCGCCACCACTGGAGAGGAGGGCGCACACCCCATCCCTCCAGCCCGCGCGCCATCTGAAATGATTGCCTCCCTCCTTATTCTCACGACGAGCAGGGCGCTTTTGTTTTGTTTTTCACTTTTTCCTTTCACTTCCTCTCTGATCCTCTTACCCTCTTGCATCTCATCTTCTCGGGAGTGAGCCCAAAGCTTCTCTCCCGCGTCTCACCCCTTTCTTCTTTCTTAATACGCCCATCTTCCTTTCTCCATCCCGTGGGAAAATTCCAGACCCCTCAGCCACCCACCAAACTCCGTCGGCATGACAACAAGCATCTTTTTATACGCAACTCTCATCCGGGTGAGATATCGCGAGCGTGCCACTGTTTTCCGCCGTCGGATTCACATTCAAAAATCTCTTGACGCGACTCTTTTTTTGCACTGCTTTGTACTCGGGAATTGGCACCTCATTACTTCAAGGCCCAGTTATGTAATGTCGGGTTAACGTTAACCGCAAAATGACGTCAGCGTTTTCGTCAAATTGATGTTAACTGAGGGTATGGGTTTTGTTTACTGCAACAGACTGGCGTTTAGTTGGCGTTGAGGGTCATCAAATAGGACTCATTGACGCCGATGTTAAAAGTGAGAAAATATTTTACCGGCTATCAAACCGAGCCGAAGTTCACCCACGTGACATATTTCCTTATGTATTGTTTTTATTTTAAAAGTATTTGTGCTTCCGTATTCGTATTGCGATTAGGAATAATTAGGTAGAATGATAACTAATATCAGTGCTAATATCCTCGTATTCAGTGTGAATTGAGTCTGAAAGAGCATCATTTTTCTGGTCATGTGCTAGTAGTTTAGGCTTTAGGGCCACGAAAACTAAGCCACCTCTTACAAAACCTCTTTCATGATTTTTCGTCGTCCAGAACGACTCTGTTATATTTCTTTATTGAAGCTTTCGCGGCTCATAATAACAAATAAAATTATTACAATATGGGTGTATGCCGCTTGTCGTTTCAGTTGGCGCGACGTTTCGTGACCCACTGTTGGTCACTTCTTCATGGGAAGGAGGGGTGCTGCCGCTCGCTGTTTGCTCTTATGTATCTATCCCCACTAAGTTGGTTCAAGAGGGAGGGTTGGAATTGGGGAGGTAGTTAGGACAGGGGAGGAAGGGGGAGGTCGAGAATTTTTGCGGATGTTCCAGGTTCCATGTGCCGCTGATTTTTAGGCCACCATCTCTGCTGAAATTATGTTTATTTTTCTTTACCTCGATGACCTCACGGACGAGTCGGGGTTTGAATCTTCCCACCTTAGCGATGACTTTGGATTTTTCCAAGTCGATCGCGTGTCCCAAGGATTTATGCTCAGCCACTGTGGACTTAGTTGTTTGCCCCAGTCGAATGTCCCAGTTTGATCTCTTCCATTCGAGTTTTGTCTGAGCGTTTTGCCTCCCCGATGTATTTTTTACCGCATGTTCCGCAGGGAATTTCGTGTACCCCTTCGATTTGTAGCGGTATTCTGTCCTTCAAACTTCCTATGAGGTGTTTTACTTGGACCTGTGGTTTGAAAGTTGCCGTAGAGCCATATTTATGATGGACTTTGCTTCTCTTATCGGTTGTGCGTGCCTAAGGGACGGCCTTAGGGGCCCGATTCTGATCTTCCACCAGTCATTGACTGGTGGAAAGTTCCACCATTCGTTCATTGAACGACTCTTGATCCGTTCAATGAACGGCTCAATGACCCCCTCTGGAGAGCCGAACGTCACAAACTTATGCCGATTTCCAACTTACCTCGAAACCGAGAACAAAAAAATGTCTACCTTCCGCACTCTTACTTCCGTCGGAAAGTTTCCACCACGACACTAGCGCTGTTCCACCAAGTGGATGACGGGTGGAAGGGAAGCTTGACTTTCCACCAGTCATTGAACGATGAACGATTTAGTGAACGATTCTGTGGTGGAAGGTGGAACATGTGACGTAGTGTCGGAAAGTCATGACGTTTTCGTGGAAACTAATGACGTTTTGGTGGAAAAGTTGAACATTGGGAAAGAATCAGAATCAGGCCTAAGGTATATATTGTCTCAGCCATTCATGATTTTCTCCGCCATTTTTGTACAGGAACGAGTTCTCAAGCGATATTTGTTTATCCACTTTCAATTAACCGTATGAAATTTTCGTGAAAAAACGCGTTTAATTAACCCTACCACGTTGAATTAACCTCATAAACTAATGGACTTCAAAGTAATATAGACGTCATGCTGATTTACCATGATGCCTTGCTGCTATAGTTTTCTCTCGTTCTCCTTCCCATTTCACTCTACGCTGAATCTCACAGCAGCGGTTAAAATCATCTCCCCAATTCCCCGCACCCATACGGCTCCCTCTCCGCCTCCTTCCTGGATCTCTCCTCGCCCAATCCCCTCTTCTTACTTCTTGGTCAACTTTCCCGAACACACACAACGATCAGCATTCGCCTCAATCTCATTATCAACGCCTTCCTTTCCAGGAAAAGGTTTAGTTAGTTCAAGCGATTGATACCCTAGATCGTGCACCAGAGCCTCATTTGCGAAGTTGAAAATGAAACTTCGCCGGAGTCAGCGGTGCTGGTGTATTCCTCTCTTAGTTTGATGAGAAAGACTAATAAAAGTTAAAGCAGCTTTGCTTTGGAAACTGGTAAGGTGAGGATGAAAGATTAAGCCAATTGCAAAAGGCGGAATCAGTTTTCGCTCGTCGTGATTGGAATGTTTGATCGTTTTGTTTCTGGAAGGTACGTTCACCAGCCCTAGTCTCTGATGTTATTATTTGCTTTTTAAGTCGCTAAGTCAGAGGTTAAGAGAAATGAAGTAATGAGGTACTCTGCAGAGGCTGATTCTATCAAGAAACCCTAGGAAAAATTACCTTTTACAAACAGTTGATTGTCTTTGGCGTATCTATGCCGAAATCTATCATCCATCAAACGGAAGGTGAATTTAAAAAAATGCTTTTTCCAAAAATATTTTTTTTGTTTTCGACCGTAGAGTTTTTGTACCTGATGGTACTGTTGTTTTTAAGTAAACCTTGGTTCTCAATAATCACATAATCATCAAATATTTTGTGTTTATTTTCAGCATTTCCCGTGTAGTGTTCCGTCATTTGAATATTAGTAATCTGACATCCGAAAATTCATTTCCCCTTATCTTTGAGTAAAATTTTATCTCAGCCACGTAAAAAATAGAGAACAGAAAGCTTGTTTCCTTTGATTCTTGGATCTATTGATAATCACACAGCTGTAAATAAATGGTAGTAATGTACCAGATTTCTGAAGAACGAGCTCTATAACTAACGATTGTAGAAGGCCTTCAGTGGAATTTCTCCATTCGTAGAAGCGAAACAAATAGCAATGGAGCACTCTAAAACTGCCCAATTTTTCTAAATTTAAACTTTCCATTAAATTAACGATGTAGGAATAATTAAAGATACGAAAGATGAGGTTTTTATATATCATAACCATCCCTTGAGAAGTAATGAAAATAAAATAAATGCAGATGGTATTTTCGTAAAAAAATCGAAATCATATATTCGAAATAAAATCAATTGATTAAACCTTTGGGAAAACAAGAATTGCGAATATGTACAGTTTCATCGTCAAATCATCACAAAGTTGTCTGAACACTAATGCTTACTGAATATAAGCGTCATCTGAATCCAATTTCTTTGTTCTAATTTCTAAAGTTTTTCGTTTTTTTTCATTTTATGGCTGCAAATATAAGATTTTACCTTCTCAAATAATTTGTTCTGTTCGGCTCCAATTGGATATTTAGGACCCTTCTTGATGTCTATGTTTTACTATTGGAGCAGAGAATTCTCTGAGATTACTTCGTAATTCAATGATGTCTATGTTTTACTTTAGGAGCAGAGTATTCTCTGAGATGCACAATAGTTTTATCCCTTGATATGCACCCCCATAGTTTGCAGCCGTATTTTCTTTGGACTGAGTCAAGACTCATCGTCAATAAAGGCTGTGTGTAGATCCTATTTAGTCTGCGGTGGCTGAACAGCTTCTTTTATACAAAGTTTTGATCTTAATTTGTTTTTTTTCTTAGCTTGCGAAATATTCATTTCATTTCCTCTTGGGTCTACTAGAACTAGAATGGTGCTCCAGATTTTCTTTATTGTCAATCCGAAACTGCAATCAATGTTGAGTTATTGACATCCTGCGGAGTGGAAGAAGTTGGACGGCCCTTTTCAAGTTTTCTCCGGCCCTTCATGATTTCAACCTCCCTCCGTATCTCACCACCGAAAGACAATTGAAAGGAGGAAGCTCTTTATATTCCAAATAACTTGGTGCCTCCGGGGACAAAAGCTGTAAAATATGTGATAAATATTATCATTCCAAAACGGATGATGATAAACGAAGAGTAAATCCTTGAGTAATATTAGTCTTTTTAATTTTGCTCTTAATTGTTTAACTAAAGTTTTTTTTCTCGTTAATATATTTGGAAAACATTTCCCTCTAACGGAATGTCTACGTACGTTTGTGCGCTCAAGCATGCATGCATGTTTTTGTGCAGTCAGGTTTTTCTATTCGGATTTTCAACGCGATCATTCTAACTCATAATTAGAGTTAGATGGAATTTTACTGTGAAAGTTTTTGCTAACGTGTGTGTGAATGTATTTCGGACTGATGTAAAATTCCTGGATGAGTGGAAACTAATAATTTACTGCTTGAGTGTTGGATTCTCTTCTTTCCTGCTCGAGGTGCCGAAAATAATGACAATTTCAAATGACACGAAAGTTGTGGTTTCAGTACGTACCACCGATTTTTAAATTACTTTAACTTGGTGTTCCGAAAGGTATTCCTAGATATTGACTGCGAGGTTTAAAAGGAAATAAACGGTCTTTGTCGTGAATTATTCCGTGTAAACTTCTCAGTGCCTTTATAACATATTCACTAGAAGTTTCAAGGGCTATTCTATTTTGGACAAACACTGCACTGCTAAAGGCGCATTGAATTTTAGCATTTCCTCCTCTTAACAAACCTTTAAAAATTCGAAATTTGGTTTTTATGATAGTTTCCACACACGAGGGCTCATATTTTTGAATCTTGGCAATGGCGGAGAATGTTTCAGGTAGAAACCCAGTCCATGTTTTGGATATCAAGGCCCGATTTTATAATCTCAGGTTAAATATTTTATAGGCATGAAAACCGGAATGAATACGCACTTCCAATAATAAAGCTCACGCCAACTAAACAGCAGTTTGATGAAATATGTAAAACGTAAACACTTAGTTAGCATCAAGTTAACCACACATTGTACATATAACTGGACCTGAATGTATGCACCATTCGTCAGTTGGGACTTAAAACTGTAGTCCTATTGGCAGTTTTCATTTTGAGCTGCCTAACACACTCCAGGTATTTCTCTACCTTTACTCCATTTCTCAGCTAATTCTTTCCTCTCCAACCTACTTACCTGCCCTCAATGGCACACATTACTTCAATACCCCAAATTATCAACCAACTACTACGTAATCATAATTATATTTATTACAATTTTTGGGAATTTATCCTTTTTCTCCAGACCATGATAAAAGAATAAGTGGCATGAAGTGAGCAATGGAAAATGATATTTAGGGGGCGACACCTATTCTGCCGGCAGTGCGCTCCTCCCAATCGGAAACCTGATGTTGTGTGAGTTCTTTATCGGTCGGTTACACCCCTCCTCGTGGGCATGTAGGTTTATTCTTCCACTTCCTGGGTAACTACTATGGTCACTCCTGATTATAGGTTCCACCAAAATTAAAATTCTCGTTATTATGTGGATATTTGAATCAATCAAATCGACCATTATTATTTTAGGTTACAGTTGTAACATGACCTTCTGAGTCCCCGGCAAGCATCGGAATTCATTGCCGTCATAATGGCCGGGGACTCGAGAGGGGTTGTGCAGTAATCGCAGCCACGTCCGACGCCCATCGGATGAGTGGCTACACTGCGGTCGGGTCATGCGTCCGCAGTAGACGGAATGACCCAAGGATGACGGCCTTCTGCATGCGTGCAACTAGTGATTCCGCCTGTGCCACGCAGGACGGAATGCACTTGATGTTATTTATCAACGAGCCCTTTACTCCACCGAGCACACCTATGATGAGGACCACCAGTTTCACAGAGTGTCCGGGGTACATCTGTCGAAGTTCGAAAAGCAGGTCTTGATATTTCGTCTGTTTTACCACCTCTATCGCATACATGTTAGTTTCAGCCGGAGCAGAAAACTCAATGACGAACATGGAGCGTGTGAGGTGGTCGAGGAGAACGATATCAGGCTTGGTCGCCTCCAACTACCTGGTGGTGGAGAAGGAGTAATTCCACCAGATTGTACATTTATCGTTCTCAACGACGGACTCGATCTGCAGGGGCATAGGGCAGCACAGGTGTTTCGTCGATGCCATAATGGTGTCGAAGGTGAAAGTATAGCACCCGTAGGGCCGCGTTGTGCCGAGCTAAATACGCTGACTTGGCGTAATAGCTACAGCCGGAGAGGAGGTGACTCAACGTCTCCGGCTGGGCTCGGCACGCCCTACATCTCGTGTCCGCAACCTCCGCCTTGAATATAATGCGGCGGTACACGAGTGTGTTTATGACACCATCCTGGCACGCGAGGACCATTATTATTATTATTACAGTTATTATTGGTATAATTTTACGTCACTCTCTTGAAAAAATAGTCTGGTATGGGAAACCCACTCTCCTGTTCAAGTCCACAGAATACTCGAGTTGGGGGGGGGGGGTAGGTTTCTTCTTGGTGTGTGGTTGCGGTTGGCTCTACCACCCCTCGGGGAATTTTACAACACGCCACTGCCGCCCCCGATCTCGTCGTCGCACAGTGGTCGGAAGTCAGAAAAAGCTGGCCAAAACTCCAAAATGCCTTTTTTTGATATATGAACTTTACATTTCGCATGAAAACTTAAAAACGATTCATGTATTTGGAATAACAATTCGTTTGGCATAGTTCTTACCCGTTTCTGAGATACAGAGGCAACATGAGCAAATTTCCAGAAAAATGCCCGTCTTCAGTTTTCTCGGATAATCTTCCGGCTTATGTTGGTGGTGAAGTTAAAGGAGAGTTTTCATGGAATAAAAAACGATATTATCTGTTAACATGGTATTTTTGCTTTATAATTCCGTAGTTTTAAAGAATAGCTTCCATACAATCTTGCTTTGCCGTTACAAAATGGCGGGCGCTGTTTTTAGACCATATTTTACATTAAGTAGGAGATTCAAATGGGTTTTTGGCAAAGTCACGCAAAGTGACTTACATCAGAGCATTATTTGAAGAATTCTTAAGGTTTATATGCCATTTACTTTGAAAAAAGTTGGCGACGCCGGAAATAAATTTTATTTTCGATCGCGCGTCAGGGTTCGTCTCCGCGCCGGTGAGAGATCGGCACTAGGCGACCGATTCCGTATCCTGGCAGGTTGCTCATTGGTCGTGAAGTGATGAGCGTCATTGTGATTGTAATTGGCAGCAGCGTGTACCTTCAGTGTGCTATTCATATCCCACTCCAAATTTATGATATAATTTTTTAATAAAAGGAAATCATGGTTGTCCATAAAAGTAGGGCGGCACAAACTGGATCGAGTAGAACTATTAGTGTAAGTAGAGCAGTGCGGGTGACTCCGTAAAGGTTGCTACCGTGGCTAGTCCCGGTTTCCTCAAAATTGGTCAAGAGCGAACACCTCCTTGTATTCTACGTATGGCTTTATCCTCGCGGACTATGGCGCTTAGCGCACGACTTGGACTGCTAATGGCATCATATGCCTAGCAGTCCTGACCACCATGCTCCTATATAGCCACAAAATAATCCACAGGGAGAAGGACGCCTCGGTAGCTTAACTGGTTAAAGCACTGAGCGCAAAATCGAGGGATACGGGTTCGAATCCCGGTCTAGGTGAATGATTTTTCCTCTGTGGAATACCGCACTTATGTGCACTTGCGGGTGACTCCGTAAAGGTTACTACCGTGGCTAGTCCCGGTTTCCTCAAAATTAGAACTTTTTCACGAACATGGTAGTATCTTAGAGAAAAAAGAGCATAATGGTAAGGGTGTGGGAAGGAGAACTGCGTAAGCGAAAGAGGCGTCCACCTACAGAAGATTTCTGATGACAGGGGACTTGGGAGAATGAGATGAAAAGACGCGTAGAGTCTGTTATGGAGTCCGGCGTTGTGGTGAAAAAATATGACCTGTGTGGAAGGCCACAGCCCTTTGAGATATGGGTTTGGAGGAAGATGGATAAGGTGGGATGGACGTAAATGAATACAATGAAGACAAAGGAGACGGCTCTTGGTATGGTGGGGAAGAAGAGGAAACTGAGGGAGAAAATTTTGGGGAGGCGGTTTCGATGGTTTGAAACAAGTGTAGAGGGGCACTAAGGGATGCTTGAGATCGTGATAGTGAGGTGAATGTGGGGTAAGTGGGGAAGGGGAAGAAAGGAAAGTATTTATGGACGGAACGAACGTCTTATTATGGGATAGTGGCCTGCACCTGTCAAATTCTAGAATATTTTCATTCACTTCCATCGGAGCCTACCTTTACCGCTAGACCACCTATAATGGATATATGTGTGGCCAAACTCGAAAGGATAATGCTTCGTTCCAAAATATTATTAAAGTAACGTCCATGAGTTTGCTGTTTTTCTTAATCCCTAATCGTCTTTTTATCAAGTTCTCCCACTCAAGCGTAAACAGTTTGATGATTATTCTGTTTGTGTAGCCCTGAACTCACATAAAGGGGCATACAAAGCGTTCGCTGTCACCGCAATGCCGTGTGGAAATCGGTGGACCAAAACCGACGGCAAAATGCCTTGAGTACCCATCTCTCGTCTGTAGTGAGTGTGTGTGGCTGTAAAGTTACAATCGCCGTGAGTTGTCCCATGTGCACGCGTAGTGTGTTTTGAATCGAGCCGCTTGGATGCTGGCAGACGTTAAAATCCAATAGGGACCCTTTTTTATGTCCCCTAGAGTGTCCCCCTTGCCATCAGCTCCCCATCGCCCTCCATCCGGGAGAAGGTTGAGCGCCTTTTATTCTGCCGAGTGGCCACTTTTCTCTCCGGTACGAGACTTTACAGCGCGTGCGACCTCGTTCCTAGACCGAGTTCTGCAAAAAAAACAAACAAATGATGAACGTGCTTCGCCATGTTTCGTCGTGGCTGGTTTTTACGTCTTCTCGTTCGAGTCGTGGACACGGTTCACGTGTTTGGAGTCCGAGGATTTGCAGAGTCACTTGTCTTAAAAAATAAAATAAGGTTGTTTGAAAGCACCTGGTTGAAAGTTATCTCTAAACTGTATTGATTATTTTTTGCAGCAGCAGGGTCCTCAGATGCTGATCTGAGGGATCTTATATTTACTTAATATTCTCGTGCGTGAGAAATCATGACCTTTGAAGTATATGGTGACTGAAAACTGCAATGCGAAATGGAATACTTTGACGCCTATATCATTATCTATCTTTATGGTAATCTTCCGGTTTCGCTAGGTTTCAATGGAAGAGAGTTAAAATATGTTGGATTTTTAAAGGTGCAGGTCTCCATCTTGTTACACGATTTCCTTTTTCATCTCAGCATACGTATCTTGCCTCTCATCCTCCCATCCATAACGCCTGTTTTCATTCTCCTCTTTGCTCGCTTACCCAACACCCTCTCCTCTATTACGGCCTTCAGCATCTCTTAGCCCCTCATTACTTTTCCCAACCATATAATCTGCCTCCTAATCTCCTACATTAGTTACCTCTCCTTGCTCACCATATTGTGCACATGCGCGTTCGTCTTCCTTTCCATCCACCGCACTTTCTTCATCGTCTTCCACACCAACATCACAAACGCTTGCTGCTTATTCTCGTTCTCCTTTCTCAGACTCAAGATTTTTTAAACATGCAACACAATATTTCATATAAAACTCTTCACTAAAATTTTCTTAACCTTCTTACACAAGTCCCCCGTCAGTTGCTCCCTCCTATGGCTGAACTGCTCCATCGCTAGCACCGTTCTCCTTCATATGTTCCTGCCAGTATTCCTATTTTCTTCCCTCATACTACCCAGGTAGTTAACGTGGTTTGAGCGAGATAGTTCCCTAGTCATAATGGAGACCATATTAATTTTTATTTTTTTGATTTAAGCGTCTGTATGAAGAATGAAATAAATATTGTAATACAAATGGCAAAAAGATATAGTTATATATGATCAAAATTCGCAGTAATTAAATAAATAAAGCTACATAAGTCTCTAACTTGACTCATTTTTTCCCGCCGTACGGCTGAAAACCCTTCAAAACGGCAGGTTTTTTTTGCGATTCCGTCAAAATTACAGTGGTGAGTAATATATTATTTTTTATAAATAGGTAGTTGAGAAAACATGCAATCTACACACCGTTAGTCTTTTGACTAAATGTAGGTGCTAGAAGTTCATATTTTTTTCAATATCCTCCCTCTGGAGCGGACAGCCATAATGTATCCCATGTAAAACGGCTTATTGTTTCTCGCAAATAGCTCTAAAAGTAGTTCGGCAAGGGGCTGATATTTTGATATCATTGGAAAGATGAGAGTTTTTCTTTAAAATGAGGCCAAATTCATCAAATTCTAGGTGAAGTGGTTTTTTTTGCTCAAACTACCTTAAACATCTGCTCCAACATGTGCCCTTCTACTTTTTAGGACAACCTCACTTTTATTGTATGCACCTAAAAATCTGATTAGTTTTACTTTCATATGGTTAATCTTCATTGTGTATTCTGACGCCTAAGTAACAAGTGAATTCCTCTTCTAAATATATTCATTAAATTTGATAATTATTTCATAGTTCAATTAGTAGGAGCTATATTAATTGGAATGTTAACCGACAGTTAAACCGATTTTTATATTTGAAATGTTTTCGGAAAAATCAATTAACTTTAATTCCAATTTTCACCAAACGGCTAAGCCTTATAAAATTCACTATAATTAGCGTTCATTTACTCGAGATCCTTGAATAGAGAGGTGGCTTAACGGTAGACATCATGTCTACCGTTAAGCCACAAACCCACGTAATAATAATATTTTATCTTTGTAGCATAGAGTTGAACTTGTTTGTTGGAATATAAACCAGGGGAGAAGCTTATGATGACGTCCAGCTAAACCCTAGCCTTGTGGTTTCCATGTGTACATGGAAAATTAAGAGATACAGGGAAAGAAACTGCCAAAAAGTCACAATGGGATAAGTACACACTAAAAGAGCCCTCCGGTGCTACGTGAAATCGGCCCTTGGTCGAGTTACAGAGGGAGAATTCATTTCTGCCGTAGGTGTTAGACCGCTTTCACACGAGTTCTCGTGAGCGTGCTCACGTGAGCTGAAGCGACCGGCAGGATTTGAGCCACCGTGAAAGTTAACGTGACTGAGCCAGACCCAGACTTAATAAAATACATAGGAAAGCTGCGCGATTCGTCAAAAACTGCTACGGGCGTACAGACAGCGTTACGCAGATGTTAAATGAATTAGGCTGGGAGCCGCTAGAGACTCGGAGGCTGCGCGCTAGGCTTAGATTGCTTGAATAATTGAGAATAGATATATTTAAGACCGACACGGAGAACATCATATTAGACCCCACTATATTTCCAGGTCCGACAGAAACGATAAATTAAGAGAGATGTTTTTCCGAACGGATAGGTATGGGAATTCGTTTTTCCCCCGAACAATAAGGGACTTTAATAAATGCTAGGCGTAATTTCATTAGAGCGTTTCCTTTTTATATGTAAACGGCTGGTGTCCTAACACGCCCCGCCACACGCCTATTGAGGCGGCTTGCGGGGTAGTACGTAGATGTAGACCCT
The DNA here is from genome assembly GCA_963573305.1 of Pyrrhosoma nymphula. NCBI lineage: Eukaryota > Metazoa > Arthropoda > Insecta > Odonata > Coenagrionidae > Pyrrhosoma > Pyrrhosoma nymphula. Next base: position 17,442,300 of record OY754330.1, on the reverse strand, counting down.
TTCAGACGAGTCCATATGATCCGCCATCACAGGCTCTCGAGCCGGCATGTGGCTCAATCCTCTAGAAGCCGGCGACTGGTGGGGAGCTTTGCGAAGTCCCATTGCATATACGCCTTTTAAACAAGGCTCAGGAGAGCAGCAATCGCAAGGAGGGCAGCTTCCTCTTCCAAATCTAGCATCCCGCAACATACTAGAATTAAGGGATAATTTCGACAGTCTCTAGGCGTTATATGGTGGAACAACATTTTAGTACTTAAATAAAACTGCAGTAATTGTACTGTCCACTTTAATTTTAATGTAAATATTACACTACACGTGTTTCGACGTTACTTAGGGCGTCATCATCAGATCTACACAAATTATGTCTCCAATGGGAATATTTTTACATGAGCAAAGGAAAGAGGGGAAGGGGATTCTTGACAAATGAAGGAGGTATTTAGGTCAAACGGGGCGAACTTTGGAAATTTTGAAAGTCAATGAACATAAGAAGCGCTTGTCAAACAGTGATCCCAAATCCCACCTTGCCAAACACTTCATAGAGGAGTCCCATTGTACAAACTTTGATGTGAAGATCCTCCATTACGAGAAAAAGGGACGACGCCTGGACACCCTGGAACAGTGGGAGATTATCAAGGGAAAGAAGAAGAAAACCCAACTTCTTAATTATGTAGGATTTGATGTTCACTCCCCCATTCTATCCTTGTCCACCTGAAAACCCAAGCCTGTACTCCCTTCCCCCCCCCATTCCTCTTTCCTCTGGTTATCTCCAGATTTCACAAGAACCCCCCCCCCCCCAATAGGTCCAACTCCCGAATACTCGGGAAGGTCACATACCTCGTAACAGCACTCCCCCCCTGTTATTTACCATCAACCGTAACCCCCCCCTTCCTTACTACTACCTCCTTCATTTGTCAAGAATCCCCTTCCCCTCTTTCCTTTGCTCATGTATAAATATTCTCATTGGAGACATAACTTGTGTAGACCTGATCATGACGCCCTAAGAAACGTCGAAACACGTGTAGTGTAATATTTACATTAAAATTTAAGTGGACAGTAAGGACTGAGGAGTATCGCCGGAGCAAGAGGCGTTGTTGTGTATCGGAGCCTCATGATGGTGTCAGCCTGAGATAATATAGGTCCCATTTCGCACATTTACGGGTGTAAACCAAAGAAGGGAACATGTTGGATAACTGATAATTAGTGTCAAATTTGAAAAATTAGGTAGAAGAATCTTTTCCGCGATAGTTAAAAAGAAGTCAAGAGTAATTAGTTGCGTTAGAGAATATGACTCTCCTCTTAGGCTCATAACATTTATTGCAACAATCAGGTAACTTCAAACAGTACCTTGGCTCTTGAAGGACGTTCATGACTCATAAACAAAACTAGGAACAAGTGATGCTAGCTTGCATGAATGTTTTTCACGCAAGAATGAACTAAATGATCTCTGGTCTCCATTACGTTGCCCGAAACATAAGTTTTAACTTGTAGCAATTTACTTTTTTTATTTTATTAAAGGAAGAAATAAAAATTGAAAATTATCAATAGCTCGAAAATCGACAGGAAACCAATTCATTTAGGTACGTGACATTTCATACGTGTGGTTTTATGCAGCACATTCCTTTCGATGTGGATTTTTAGCATGTATTGTCATTGGCCCAGATAGCTTGTTTCTTGAAAAAAAGCTATTGAAAACTAACAAAGAAATGCCAAAATACAAGGCATATTCGGAAAGGAATAAGATTGGTTTTTTTAGCCAAGTAGAAGGGTAGGAGTGTGAAAACACTGCAAAGGTGTTGTCCTTTCGTACCGCACGGATCAACGCTCAACGCTGCATTTTGCGTGGAAGTGCTTAAACGGATGACGAGATTGAGCCACGTTCGTCCACCCGCAGATCGCAAACACATGGGGGGGCTATTCTGCTTGTTCTCAGAATTTCCGAGCCTCGAAAGTGACAACATTTTGACGCCACAGCCTTTAAAATTTCAAATAGGGCCATTCAAAAGCTGAGATTTGTCGGGGGAAGTGACGTCATATTCACGGATTTTCCGAGGTCGACCGTGTTGAGTCCTTACTGAATTGAGTCCCCTGGATTCTTCACCACGACAACGCGTCGATCCAAGCGTCGCTGGTAGTGTGAGAGTTCCTGGCTAAACAAACCGTGCCAACGCTTCCCCAACCTTTATACATCTTGGACCTGGAACCTTTCGACCTCTTTTGTTTCCCCGGCTCAAACGCAGCTTGAAAATCACCCTTTTGGGGCTATTCAAATTGTGCAGACTGCCGTAGAGAGTGTGATATGAAAAAGATTCCAGTTCCAGGAAAACTATGACGCGTGTATTGTGTATCTACGCGAACATTGTGTATCTATGCCCAAGAATGCTATTTTAAAGAATATTAATTGTACAAAAACTAATGTTGAATCAGAAGGTCGGGTAATCGTTAATCATTGAGAAATTTAGTTACTTAAATTTTAATACTCGTTTAAAATTTAAATAATAGGTCGTAGCAATGCTATATTCAGTAGGAATGACTTATGTCTTAGGTACATTCTGAAATATTGTCTTTTAAATTTACACATTGCCATAAAAATTTGCTTAAATGCAGACTTGATTCATTTTGTAAGTCATTCTTGCGAAATTAATTTTCCGAAAACAGTTCACACCCGTGGCCATAGAATTCTAAATAAGTATTTTAATGAAGATGTATTGTCACTCGAATGCGAACTAGTATTAAAATATGTTTCTATAAATTATTTAATCTTTCGTTTTTAATCCGGCACAGCGTCCATTCTGCCCATGTTATATCTGTTCGTCATGTCTACGTGACCGTTAGCATGTCCCGTACTTTCGTGTGCCACGTTACCAACTTTACACCACATAGCCGCGCGCGACATTTGAAATTCTCGCATACACATTTTTTGATCGTATTTACGAAAAATGTCACTCGATAGTGTTAAATGATTTTTTTCAGAATAGATTTTAATTTATTAGAGCTACATCATATCAGCTTTTGGTTAAAATCTGTTCAGTAGGAATGGAGAAAGTGCGTAATTTATCCTATTGGAGTGGAGAGCGCCATAAGGCTCCATGTTAAAATAATCTAAAATATCGCAAAAAGTATGTTGATGATCCCCCGTTTTTTCTTCGGTATTCGATAGAATAACAATAAAGGAACATATTTGGAAATTTTTAAGAAAATCTGTTAACTTTGGCTTTTTAGACCAGCCACCCTTAAGCCAACGCGACATTATGGCCCTGCACGTGCTGCCCCGACTTTCCTCTCGGAGACGGCAGCAAAGGAAAGGTAAATTTTGCTCCGGATTCAATGGCACTCCCGGGACTCTCAAAGTGGTACGTGGACTCTATGGCACGGAATTCCGTCCGCGCTCCCTCTCTGCTGGAGTGAGGCAGTCCGTCGCATCCGTCCCCGTCGATTTAATGTTGCAGCGCCTCCGGAAAGAGGGACAGAATTGGTTGTCCAGAGACGGACAGAGGGTGGGGCATATTTAATCCGATCGAATTATTTAAGGAGGTGGAAGGAAGGTTATTTTTTGAGAGGAGGAGGAGGAGGACAAATGAAATTCTGGCATTGGGAAGGAAGGCGGAGGAAAGGGAAATCAAGGGTAGGTACTACCTTCTCATTCTGCGGGTCAGGGTACGAATCCTCAGATTGGAGGAGACTTTTCGATGGAATTCCGATCGCTATTTGCGTTCTGTGTAGGGGCGAATTCAAAGTTTTGCACTCCGTCCGTCGGGTGTCACGTAAAACTCTTGATCTCTTTGCACATGTCGTTAAGATTTTGCAAATCCTGAGGACAAGTTTCCCTCCACCTTCCATTCAATTTCTCATTAAATTCTTCCCAGACCAAATTATCCGCCTATCAACAATGACGTAAATGACTAACAAAATAATAATACGGGTGTATTTTTTATTTTATTAGTAACTTACATAATTAGTCACGAAACGTCGGGCCAAACCGAAATAGCACGCGATATACACCCGTATTATTATTTTATTAGTCATTATGAGCCGCGAATGTTTCAATCAAAAAACCACGTTCTAGCGAAAAAATGTAGGAGATTACAATAAATGAAAGCTAAGTTCTTAATTAAAGTTGATATTTTCTCTTATTGATGCCGAGATTACAACTAGAACTTGTGAGTATAACTGCAGTTCAATGTGAAGCTACCTTCACAAAAGTCATGTGGGTATTGGCGTCCGAGCAACAATGACTTACCCAAGTCGACTCCACAGTTGAATCGATATGCATACTCGACAGCCTCAACAGCCAGTGGAGTCGATACCGATGGGTGCCAAGTACAAAAACAAAATTGAACTTTCTGAACAGACACAAATGAGTTCAATTGTTGGTTGCCTCCTCAAATAACCAACCAATCTTTGAGGGGGACTATTGGTTAGTTTTAGGGTAACAAGTGATGTTTCTTTTTCATTTTAAAATCTAGAAATACCGACGAGTTGGGAGAGTAAGACGTCGACGATTTCTTTCGCGTTGACAACATGAAAAGGCTGAAACCAACGCCGGGGGTCTCATACTTCTTCTTTCCCCTGAATCCTTCCCTTCCTCTCCCAACTACCCATCCTCAGTGACGCAAATGACCTCGGATGTTGCTTGCCTTCCCGGAAGTCTACAACCAGCTAGCCTAGGAACGGCCGAAGCCTGGTTTACGATTGGCGTCAAATAGCGTTCACTTTCACGATTTTGGTATACGATCAGATGTCAACCGGAACTTGCATCGGCAAATGTCTTCCGTCTTCGTTGATCTTCAGTTATTGAGCCTTATATATGTTATGAACGATGCTATGAACGTAAACATTATGACAAGGCATAGATATGACTGTTTAATCTTTCGGGATTCATTCCGCGATGTTTAAAATTACAAAAAACAATATTTCGCTGGTCCTTCTGCCAGCTTCATCAGGTTAACTGAACTGATTCTTTAGTCTCGCTCGTCTTTATATATAAGTTAGGACTCCCATTGTTGCCGGAATTTAAATTTGATATCTTCAAATGACACATGATGACACCTTCGCTATCTGGCCTCACGGAAAAGAAGAGCTGGAAAAGTTCCTGAGACATCTAAATGGACAAAGCAACTCTATTAAATTTATAATGGAAATAGAAAAGGACAAACGCCTTCCATTCTTAGACATTATGGTCCAGAAGAAAGAAGATGGGACATTAGGTCATTCTGTGTACCCGAAATGTACCCACACAGACCGCTACCTACATGCCACATCGCACCACCACCCTCAACAGAAAGCCTCAGTCATGAGAACGCTGTATCATCGAGCATTTACGATCTCTGACGCCGATTCCATCGCCAGCAAAAAACAGCACTTATTAAGGGCATTTGAGAAAAATGGTTTCCGCCGTGATTACCTCTTGAAAACTGCACGGAAAGAAGAAAGAAATTCTCTCGTGGTCCGAAATGAAAATCCCACTGACCCAACAGAAAACAGAGAGAAGCCAAAGGCCACTCTCCCTTATGTGTCTGGAAACACGGAGAAAATCTCCAGAATTCTATTGAAATACAGTGTAGTTAGCAGATTCACATGCGTGACGAAGACGGTGGACGTACTTCTGAAAGCCAAAGACCCGCTTCCATATGTAGGCCAGACATTCAGAGTCCTAAAAATACGCCTCCAAGAGCATCAACGGGCAATTAAAAATAATAATTACCTCATTTCTGCAATAGCCGAACATCATCTCAGCGGCCCCACTCATAATTTCAACTTTGAGGAGACAAAATTAATATCAAGGGAGGTACGCTATTACCCAAGATTAATCAGGGAGGCTATAGAAATTGCGAAGAGACCGGAGAACGTCAACCGAGAAGACGGTTACACGTTAAATAGAAAGCTCAAACGAATTTTTGAAATTTAAAAAATCCGGCAACAATAGGAGTCCTCACTCATATATATAAAGACGAGAGAGACTAAAGAATCAGTTCAGTTAACCTGATGAAGCTTGCAGGAGGACCAGCGAAATATTGTTTTTTTGCAATTTTAAACATCGCTGAATAAATCCCGAAAGATTAAACAGTCTACACTATATCCGCGGAAGCCTACGAGCTAAGGCATAGATATATTTGTTGGTCACGATATACGTGCATGAAGTTAAGTGAAAGTTAATGATTACGCCGCTTATTATCAATATTTAAATAGAATAATTCTTTCATTATTGGCGCACAAGCCTTGGATCGCGATATGTAAAAAACAAAAGGCTGACAAATAAATAACTATATTTAAAGTGCGTACTACATATGCGCTGGCGCCAACCGTGAACATGAATGTTGGGGCTCATTAAACTTTGAAGTTGAGAGTTGATGTTTGCGGATTTTCACGAGATCGTATAGTCCACGGGGGCAACTCTATGATTTTTGTCGCTAGTCGACAAAAGTCAATCGTCTCCCTTACTGCATTTACATGAGTCCGGCGAGTCTATATGTCTCATTTTTCTCGACCGTCTGCAGTTTTGGCAAAGTCGGCTATTACATCATCGACTTCGGTCTCTTATTTTACGTACAACTGCGTATTTGCAAATAGTTGTCGACAATGATTAAGTTGTCAACCGTCGGGAATAATTACGTGTATGGACCGCTTGTGTCGATATAGGCCTCAGGAAAGACAATTGACTTTTTTAGACGCGAAATAAAAATTACAGAGATACAGATTATGTAAGCATTAAGACAAGGTATATTTATTTTCATGGGTTACGATGTACTTGCGCACAGTTTAGTGAAGGAGAATAATTACGCTGATTTTTATCAATATTAAAACCGAATAAGTCACTTAATATTGGCGCACAAATCTTGGTATTGCGATGTGAAAAAAAGAAAAAGCTGGCAAATGAATAACTATATTCAAAGCGCGTACTGCGCTGACGTCAGCCGTGAACGAGAATCCTGGGACTCGTAAAACATTGATAAACAATAATGCATTTATGTCGCGCTTAAAGTTTAAGTTAACGTTGACTCCAATCATAAACTATCCTCAAGTGCTGAGGTAAGTGGAGCAGGCGCATAAATGGAAAAGTTGGGGGAGTGCTGGTGGAAGTGACAAGCGAATCCGGTGATGGGATAAAGAGGAAGTGGAATTGTGGGAGATGGAGAAAAGAAGGAATGATTTGTTGCGGTCTCGCCCCGGGCGGAATCGTAATGCGCAAGCCCTTGACAGCCATCCGGATCGGCTCGCCATCTCGCCCCGCCCGCTCCGACGATAAGTGCACTCAATGCCACTCCCTCCTTCCTCACGGATCCTCTTTCGCATATTTCTCCAGAAAAGAAACGACGGAGTTGGTCGAGGATGGGCGAGTCTTCTTCCCTCTTCGTTTAAGCTCTCTTTCTCTCTCCATTCTCGGTCAATTTCGGAATGAAACCCGTCTTTCGCAAAAGGGCAGAGGATCAAGAACTTAACCAGAATTTCGCGCGACTCTAAAGCGACTCGGAAATTAATCCGGGCTCCGTGAAAATGTGAGGCGACCCTTTTATCCATTACCTCCACTCCTCCCTGCTCTCCAAAAAATGGGACCCTCTGAATCAAAAAGACATTTTTCTGGCATGGCTTCCCACTCGTGGGGGGAGTTGAAATTATACGTCTTATGCTGTACGTGGATATCCAGTCAAGGATAAATGACGACTGGTAATCAAGATTTATGCACGACTCATAAGTTCGTGGATTAACCGACGAATTATTGCAAGTTCTCCACTCTCGTGCAATTCATCAACCCAAACCGAGGGATCCTTTTTCAGTCCACGCTTCCTAGATGTGGGGGCTTTATCGGTTTATATGTGCGATCCAAATCGCAAGCGCTCACAAAGCTTCTTGTCTACGAATTTATAAAATAATCTATTTAATAAGAGAGAGATATTAGTTAAATATTTTATTTCGCGTCTGTGAATACAATGAAAAACCCCTTCGCCTAGATTTTTGCTTGAATGGTGAAAAAAAAACTTCCTTAAATTCCAACCTGACCCGGAATCACTTCCATCGTTCGTCGAAACAAGCACTCATTACGAAAATACGAGAAACTTGATTCTTCGTGGGAAATAAAAAAATTAAGACACATATATTTCCGTTTAGGGAGAGACGCACAAAAAAAAGGCTCGTTTTTCGAATTTGGCTCTTTGGAATCGGGATAAACACGGTTAAAATTCCTCCTCCTCCTTCCCTCTCCCTCACCGCTTCCTCCCTTCTCGTTATAGGATAATGGCGTCTAGCTTTTTTGTTGTATTCATTTCCTTGTTACGGCAAGGGAGAGAGAGAGAAATGGAAAAAGAGAGAAAAAGTGAGTTTCGGATGTCGGCTAATTGTTCGTCGCATTCGTTTGTGTTCTTCGATGTTCATTCGCTTCCCAGTTCGCCCTCCCTCCCCCCATCAGTACGCCTTCCCCCCAAACTACTCCTCCCTACTACCATCAGCTCCGATTTCCTTTATCACTCTTTAATCTTTCGCTGAATGTCTGACCGCCGCACAGTGGGAAATTTCGGGACGTCAGGCGACAAAACCCCGCTCTACAGCTTGTGGGTGGATGAAATTACATGTTTTTTTCTTTAAATACTCATGATTTCATGTTGTTTAAGGACCCGCAGCGGAAAATACAAGTTAGATTTTTATTTTTACGTGAGAGTTGATTGAACTAACCTCGAATTTGAAAATATGTTGAAACATCTTTGAATTGGCAGGATACAAAGGGGAAACTGCGGATTTTCCTCCCGAATGCTTGGAAATGAATGGTGTTACTTTGTAAAAGATTATTATTTTGAAATTTAAAAATTGGGGTTATGGTCGATGTTTAGGAAGCTATGTTTCATAGCCAAAATATCTGCCTAGAAAAAGATTTATTTTTACTTTCATATACGTGAACCAAGTAGATCTGTGATGTAAATCAGTGACTGCGTGATTTGCAGCCTTATTCGCTGACTGACCAAACCTAAAACTTTAAATTTCAAAAAAATAATCTTTACAAAGTAACACCATTCATTTCCAAGCATTCGGGAGGAAAATCCGCAGTTTCCCCTTTTGTATCCGGCCAATTCAAAGATGTTTCAACATATTTTCAAATTTGAGGTTAGTTCAATCAACTCTCACGTAAAAATATAAAGCTAACTTGTATTTTCCGCAGCGGGTCCTTAAACTACATGCAATGATGAGTATTTAAAGAAAAAACATGTAATTTCATCCACCCACAAGCTGTAGAGCTGGGTTTTATCGCCTGAGGTCCTGAAATTTCCCACTGTGCGCCGTTGCCAGCGTCGCAGCCTCCCCCTTCCCGTTCCCCATCCCATCTGCATCCACGGGAGAAACAAGGTGACTTCACGTAATTTGAGCGATAAATCGATTCACCTAGAATTTGATGAATTTCAAATCATTTCAAGAAAAAATACCCGATCTTTTAAATTATATCAAAATATTCACCTCTTGCCGAACTACTTTTCGAGCAATTGGTCTAAAGATATATGCTGTTTTACATGGAATGGATTACGGCTGTGCGCTCCAGAGGGAGAATATTAAAAACATTAGGAACTTCCAACACCTAGATTTCGAGAAAAAAAGCTATGTAGTTGGAATGTTTTCTCAACTATTTTTAAAAATTAAGCAAATACTCACCGCAGTACTTGCTACAGAATCGCGAAAAAAACGAGTCAAGTTAGTGACTTATGTGGTTAAATTTATTTAATGACTTTAGAATGTTTATCATATATACCTATATTTCGCACCGTCAATATTACAATATTTACTTCATACCTCTTACGGACGCTGAAATAAAATAATAAAATTCGAATATGGTCTCCATTATGACTAGGGAAATATCTCGCTCAGACTACCTTAACCTCCTTGCGGTGACATTTTCGTCGTTGATGCTTTTCACTCGTCCATTTTGTGTGAGAGGACGCTATAAAGTAATCATTATTGACGTTTCATTCTTATTCTAAGCGCCCAGAAAACCCTCATTCCCATCTCATTATCTCCCATCCTTCTCGTCCATCCCACTCTTCCTGTACTTCCCGAGTCTTCCCCTTTTCAAATGTTATCCCCACTGCTCTCTCATCACGCTGGTCTCGGACAATACATCTGTGAACTACATGAGAGTGGCTGCCCTTATAAAAGAAGTAACGTCTGGGCCTTTTGGTGGAAACTAAAATTTCTAAAACATTTTATAACTTTATGAAGGCAGGCAAGAAAGGTACGGTCAACGTAAAGGTTAAGTCTGTGTTCTTTCCATGGAGTTGACAGTATCTCTTTCTCTTTGCGAGAGAATTTTTTAAATTTGAAATGTGTAACTTAGGTACCAACGCGTTGCGGTAACAATTGTCGGCTATTATTCGCTGAATTTTCCCTCAAGTAATATCATTAAATAAGTGCGTCATTCCTGTACTTCACAAATTTTACTAGTACATATTACTAGTAGTTTTACTTGTTCATCTGGAGCTCGGAAAATCTGCTCTGAGGAAACTAAAGAGTATGAATAAAAGGGGCCCAGATGTGTTCCATCGTTAGGAGTAATCACCTATCTAAGAATTTTTCTGTGCATGCAATATAAAATGTAGTTTTTTATTATTCTGTATTTTATTCTTTAAAAAGTTTCTCATTGGTGCTTTAGGATGCTTGTATTACCCGTTTAACGTAAGATGTTCAAGTGTTAACCCTATCCAGCAAGTTCAATAAATCAGATCGGTAGCGCTTTGAGGTTCCGAGGGGAGAAATATGTCTGTTTCAGTTTTATTTTCCCCTGGGAATTCGGGAATTGAGAACAGACATTGTGCTATTGCAAGAGAGGTTAATAGTTTTCCTAATAAAATTGAATAAATTTGATTTGTTCTTGAATCTGCATTTGCAATGAATCCCTGTATAATACAATAATCCCTGCGCAGAATAATATATATATATATATTATTCTGCGTTTGACTAATAATCCAGGAAATTATTTAGTTCCAAAATTATGAGTATATACCTTTTTAACGAATAAGGGCTTGAGCTGATATGATGATATGTGAGTACTACGTCATTGGATACATTTTTTTGAACACTTATACTTTGAGCTGTGTTAACCTTGTAATTATTACGTAACCCTAAAGGTTTTTTATTCATCAGGAATTTTAAGTATTATTTTTGCAATGAACTATGAGTTTAGCAATGGATATCGTTTAGTTCTTGTAGTGTTCCTGCCTCAAGATTTCAAATTACTTTTTGTAGGGAATTATACAGTTTAATTAAAGTGTATAGGTACCTTGATGTAGTAATTCAAATCCTTGATAGTTAATGGCTCTTTATTTACAGGTAATTAAGCGGGTAGTTAGCGAACTGCTAACGTGGACTTATTTTTTGCTTTTTTGAGGTTACCTACCCAATGAAAGTCGCACTTTTTTTCAGAGATCATGCCTGGACGTGCGTAAAAGTTGTCTCAGACATCATTATCGGAAGAAAACGCCGTGGAAGAATTTACGACTCCCGTTAGCGAACGCAAACTGACGATGTTCACTTAAGTAATCGTTCTGCATGCCATCTTTTCAATACGTGGAACAAAACGGAAGCGAAATCGTTGATTCATTTAGTCATATACAACGAGATAATATTTTCCTGTCAATATTGTTTCGAATGTTTAACTTCGCGTGAGGTTTTTTATTCACTCCATCTTCATTAAAGGTGGAAATATCCTATTTCTGGATACCTAATTTACACTTAGTTTAGGATTTCCCGTTTTGAAATCACGAAAGCAATAATCCTCTACTGCCCATGTTGACAATACTTGTCTTACTATTTAACAATCGCTAATATATCGTATTTACTCTCCTTTATTCCCAAAAAAAACAATCCCACCCCAATCCCAGTAAAAATATTAATCACGTAATTACTGGACCAAAATACATAAAAGAAAGGTACATTTAATAAAAAATTAGTGCCCCTGCCAAAAAGGGGGCTTAGAAGGTTAATTTACCCTTTCTTCTTGCATTATAATTATGTGTACATTTGAATTCTAGGTTCATTGGATTTTAAGGTCTTGCCAGAACGAAGGCAGAAATTATACTTTTTGCAAGCAATAAAAAATACAAGCACTTCTATTAGGGTGGAAAAACTTATTCGATTTTAGTTCTAGTCAAACCGCTAAGGCTAAATGACATTTTCGGTTTTGCCAGTTAAGCATTGCGGAAATGGAATGGCATTATATTTGAGAATCTCAGCCCAATCCTCTTCCTATATATATTTTTACTTCCCTGAGGGATGTTTTCTTAGAAAACATCCCTCAATATTGTGCAAGAACCTGTAGTTGGGGTCGCACTGTCCTGAATGTTCGCAAACGATCTGAGTCCCGCTCGGACCGCTACTCGAAATCTGGTTCCACGGAACCTCTTGTCTCCCCTTTAATCTACCGGACTACTCTCTGAAGATCTTGGAAGTGATTAGTTGGTTTTAATCTCCTACAAGCTGTTGACAAGCTTACCAATTCACACAAGAGATCCCTATTGACTCCGTGTAATCATCGGTATATGTGGACAGTGAGAGTGACTTCGGCTCTATGTTCTGTATGCATTAGATATGCATACACGGTGGAAAGCATTGATCCTTGAGGAGGTAGGGCCGAATGTCAATGTGGAGGACTGTTTGTCAAAATCAAAGGGTGCTACTAGCAGTGATGATAAAGTGCCTGTGCCCTGTCCTTGCGGCCATCTCTGTTCGTTTTGTAGGCCACCTACAAGTTAACTTCTAGTGCTACCAAATTTCAATGTGGAATTCCACAATTCAGGGCCGACTACCACATTTGAGGGAAACAAAATAGGGTTGCCATATTCAGGAGACTGTGGTCACCATTCAGGATGCTATATTTTCGTGTGGAGTGCGAACAATATAGCTGGGTTGTCGTATTTCAAGTTTGGCTGCAGTAACTGAAGTCCTTATGGCGAACTATTTTCAGTGGAAAAAAATAATAGTTCGGTGGTACAATTAAAAATTGGATGAAAAAAAGTATGTTAAACCATGGAGAAAGGAATTTGAGAGGTGTAACTTTACGGCAACCAAATCATGATAATAGAACCAATATTTTCGTATTCAACCAAACCTGAGGTTCTTTACCGACCATCAGCCACTGATTACCATTTACATAGTGCCGATCAGTTTTTTCTCAACACTGAATCGTGGAACTCCGCTTCTAAATTTGGCAACAGTTCGTAAAAGTCCACCTTTAAAATGTAAATTAGTTGCTGAAACCATGCTTAATAATGCATTTCAATTTTGAATAAGTAATAAGCTAACGGTTTTACCGTCGAGATAGGAATTTATCGGCCACGTATTTTGCTATTTTTTTAATCATTATTTTTAGCATTAGCATTATAGCATAGGTATTAAGATTATGCATATGCAAACTCGTACACCTTCAGCGCAGCGTGGCAGCCTGGGATGAAGGAGAAGTAGAATTCGTATTTAGGAAGTAGATGAGAGGGGTGGTTTTACGAGAAGTGGATCTACGGGGGGGGGGGGGGGGTGTTAGAAAATAATATTCAGCTCTTTATCTTCCTTCCTCCCTCCGACTCAGCCTTTTCTTTCCCTCCCTCTTCCAATACGGCTCCTCTACTCTTGAGCATTTCATTTGCTCTTTTTTAAAAATGGATGAGATATAAAAGAATTACATATAAATATAACTTCTTGGAGAATCACTCGAGTGACAAATATAAAATATGCCAAGACAAAAAAATATATATTTAAAAAAATAAAAAATAAAGTGTATTTCGCTTGTGTCGATAAAAATATAGACACAAGCGAAAGACACTTACAAATTAAAACATTCAATATTTCGGTGGGATTGGCATCCACCTTTCTCACGGTAAGGAGTAGGAATGAGCTCCTACTATTCCTCATTCCTACTCCTTACCTTGAGAAAGGTGGATGCCAAACCCACTGAAATATTGGACGTTTTAATTTGTGTCTTTCGATTGTGAATATATTTTTATCGACCACCCTCTTGGCATTTTTATATATATTTTATACATATATATATATATATATATATATATATATACACACACACACACACATGTATATAAAGATGAACAAACATCTCCCTGGGTGATTAGCGTTCGCATAAATGAGGGGAAAGAGGGCGTTTTCCTTTTAACGAGCGGCTACGTAACCGGAGCGCCGACTGCTAGTCTTTTATTTCTCTCCCATCCCTCTCTTGCCGCCCCTTCGCGTCCCCACCCACCCCTTGCCTTACCTCATTTGCAGAAGGGGGTGGCAGGGGGGGGTGTGAGCCAGCCTTGCCTCGACTCCCTGCCTCCTCCCTAGGATTTTTCGACTCGCCCCTCTCTTCCATCCCGAAGTCTTTTATTATTCATTCCGTCGGTACTCTTTTTACTACGCAGAGGTACGTCCGTCGCGTTTCTCTCTGCCGTCATCCATGCCAACTCACTCCATTTACACTCGCACATACACACATGCACACGCTGGTCTCTCCATTACCTCCGGATTTCCTCATTTCCCCCCTCCTCTCCTTCTCCCTCCTGCCCCTCCTCCTCCCCCCCTCTTCCCCGCCATTTATTATGCATGTCAATGTCTTAACGGCCATTACTCTTCCGAGGGGATATCGTACGAACTTACTCTCCCACCTTAGTATAAAAAAATAAACAAAACGGGAGCTTGCGCTGCCTTCCGAAAAAAAGAGACCAATGGCGGTACATACGAGCGGGGATGAGTTATAAATCCGGAGTTTTTTCATCCGTAGTCGGAAATTTTGCCGTAAAAGGCAAATGTATTCGTGTTTGTGTTTGTGTGTGTGTTGTTTGAAAAGTTCCCCGATGTTGTGCTCGGAATTGAGGGCACATGGGTCCTGTGTCTCTTTTGAGCTCTCAATTGCTAGCATATAAGTATATATGCGTCTATGAAGGTGCATAAATGTTTGTCGTGGCTTCGGTTTAGTGATTTAAGACTTCCATTTAAATTCAAAGGAACTGAACGAACGCTTACGCTCTCGACAGCCTTACAAAATGGAGTGGCGTTATTAATGGAAGTTTTAACGTTAAGTGGGCAAGAAATATGTATGCAAACAATTTTTATCTTTCTCCGATTCTGTCATTGCTCTTGATCTTATCAAGTGAGTCTTTCTAGCAGAATGCACGTTTGAATAATCATTTTTTACAAAACGCTCATTAATATCCCTTCATGGAAAGGCTATATTCGTGACTAGCAAGTTATCTTTGAGGTTACATATGCGTATCTGAGCAGATATATTATTTTCATCAATAACACCATCATCAATGAAATTGTTTTTAATATTAATTAGGTTTTTTTATTTAATTTTTGTTGCTATATTCACTCTCTGCTTATGTAACCTCATACCTAATGCATGGAGTAGAGCCTATATGCAAAAGGGATACTGGGTAAAATTTTGAATATGTCATCATAAGCATTTCAAAAAGATATATGATTTTCAATCACCCAAAAAATGTACATGGCTAGTAAAATCACTGTGCATAAATTAGATATGTTCTTCAGACATGAGCTATTCCTTTATATGGGGAACAAATTTAATCTTTTTTAACGTGCCTTCAACAAGGATTAACTATATTCGAATGTAAATGCATTCGGTCGTGCAAAGTTTGACCTCACGGGATATTTAAGTAACTTTATCTGTGCGCCACCTTATTTCCGGTTTCGGAGGGTACTCTACTATGTTAATTTTGGAGTTCATGACGAACCCGGATAGTGGAGATGTGCGGACTCAACCGTAATGAGGGCTGCTGTTCTCCGCTCTGAAGTTCTGCGTTCGTTACATTGAAATTGAGACCGAGAGCTTTAATGATTGTACAATGTACATGGCTACGGCTAATGAAGGGAACGATACTTAAAAAGTATTCTCCTGTATCACTTCCTGCGTTCTGTAAATCAATCTGATTCTGCAACATATTATTGCTAATATTATTTAATCATTAACATCTTAAATAAATAAATACATATATACATATATAATGAACTGGTATTAATGATTTGAAAATATTTAACGATAAATGCGAATCCACTATGTTCCAAAGTTATAGAATTTTGAATGCCCTTTTCTTAAAAGAATATCTCTGTGGAAAGTCTTGCTTAGCATCCCCATTCTATTCTATTGTAGGTTGGAGAACCTCAAAGACCCGTAATAAATCCATCTTTTTTGAACCCTTTACTGTCTAAGCATTATTATTCAGCCTCAACGATTAGCATAATTTGAAATACATGCAAGCTACATCTACGAAATCAGAAAAAATGGGATTAATTCATTTTAGCTGGGGGTTGGTTCATTGCGTCAAAAACCTAAATTACCACTGTAGTTCGTTTAGCAGACTTGGCCTTTATAGATACTCTTCAGATAGTTTGTTACTCGAGGGCTTCATTCCCCTGCCGGCGGACTAATCGTCGAAAAATAAGTTTATTTCTAAGTTTCTATTGCCCTCTTGCCTTTATGTTTCTGACCCTGGAACGAGCTCTTTGTCAACAGTCCCATAGGCTTTCTGGTAGGATGGTAATTCTTCTAAGCTAACCCTGGGGTGATTCATATGACTTTTCGAAGAATTCCTTCGTCTATGACCAGAAAACATTCATCAGCGGCGGCGTCTTCGCCATCTCTCAGAATGCCGAGTGTCAAGTCGAGGCAGAAATGCTGTCCGAGGGCTACTCTCTGTCTTTGACCTCCCAAGATGTGCTGATTGTGCGCTCCTTTGCTATTCAGATCGCTCTAAACTGGGGCTGCCTATGTTATCATGACCGGAGAAGTGTCTTATACTGATCGATTAGGAGGCGTTGAGGCAGAGTGACATTCCCGAGCAGGGCTGTTAGTTGGTTTCGGCGGCGTCCGATGCTGGCTGTAATGCAGTGGATGTAACTATTCATTGTCAGCATTTTTTCTATGAGAATTCCCGAGTTTTGGATCACCTCCTGCCGAAGGACCTCCGTCTTCCTTACGAAGATTTCAATGAGAAGGAAGAATGAAGCCCATCGTAGTTTCACTGCATTGCATTTGACAATTTTCACTTTATATGAAGACAGCTTATAAAAGCGTACCAGGCTTAAATTGGTGGAAATACTTTTATGTCCATTAAAAAAAAACAATATTGGTAAATTTCCACACATTATATTATGAAAACACAGTTAAAATACACCACCGACCAAGGTTTCGGCATTACGTTCCGAAATCTTGGTCGGTGGTGTATTTTAACTTAAATCCTTGATAGTGGCATTACGTGCCGAAACCTTTGTCCGTGTTGTATTTTAACTGTGTTTTTATAATATACTGTGTGGAAATTTACCAATATTGTTTTATTTGAAATGAACACAGCTGTTTAAAAAAAATAGGTGATCGCTCAATAAATATCTCGAAAATTTCTTTTACCAACCGAGGTATATTCGTAAATCCAATTTTTTATGGCGATAATTGAAGAATGCAAAGGTAGTTACAGAGGTATGCAATGACATCAAATGAATATGAAGATGGGCTATCGGGATTTCACCGCATTCGTTGGCTTGCTTGGACATCACTTTCGCTTACTGCAATGCCAACAAAACTGTTTTCCAGACAAGCTAACAAACGCGATGAAATCCTGGAAGCCATTCATACGCCAAACGATCGACGCCGCGGAAACCTGCGTACTAACATGAGCAATATAGGCCTGCGATTATCATGGAGAAAGCAACGTTGTGTGAAATCCGTGAAATAAGAAATTCGGGGCAGTACTGTCTGATTTTCTGAGACATAAAGGACTAGTTGCCATATTCTTTGTCATCCTTAATTGGTTTATGTATAAAATATTTAGGTATTGAGTGAGAAAGGTTTAGAGGCCTTCATTGACCAATTTTTGCTGACCGATTGTCTGATTCTAAGCGAAATCTCGAGGTCTTGCCATAATGAACTTTCCTGGATTCATATTATTGAAAATATTACACGTGTTTCTTTCTGTAAGAACCATGCAGTGACTACACTCTTCTTGCAACTAATATGTTTTTTATTTTTACTATACAGCTCCTAAAAATCTCCAATGTGCAAATTCAATTCAGCGTTCTTCCTGTCTTCCGGTCGCAGCAAAAATAATAGGTGGTTAGAGCCCGATTCATAATGTTTAAATTTAATTCTACATTAATTATTATTAAGCAGCATTGCATATTATTTTGGCTTTATTCATTTAACTACCATTTTGTTGAATGTACTCCTGGGTTTTAAGCAGTATTTTCGTAATCAAAAGGGTTTGATGTGGCTGCATTACTTGTGTAATAGTAAGTAGTAAATGTGATACCCATTTTGTGACACCCGCATAAATTTATGGCATAAGTTATAATATTATTTCATGCCCCTGTCAGGCTTGATGAAATTTATGGAAGTACAATCTCAAGTCTTTATTTAAAAGGGATGTATGATTTTCAATTAATACCTTTGTTCCTTTTTATTCTCTTTCGAAATTTTACGAAATACGAAATCGTGGTTGAATTCTTCCGGTTTTTGTTTGGGACGCCTTAAAATAGTTGAATTTTATGTTGGGAATGATACCGTACAGTGCTTATACTCTCGTTATAAATAGAGGCATTAGGGAGGTTACATATATCTATTCCAGGTGCGAAGTGAAGTAGAGAAGTTAATTGAATAATTAATGTAGAAAATTCCTGGGAGCGGCCGCGGATCACTGCTGCCGCAAATCCTTCACCTGCTCGGCTTACTCCGAAATGGTGGAGATTTTCCTCGACAAAAAAAAACAAGGTTTTCATAATTTCCTGCGCGAGAGGTTAAAGGATGAAAGGTTGCTCTTGGATTATACGTGAGAGAGAGATAGAGAAAGTGGGAGAGTAGGAAGGAGTCTGGAAGCTACAACTTCCACCTTTCATGGGCGCCATCAATCTCTTTTTCATCCCCATCCCCCCAACATCCTCCTCCACTTTGGTCGCCCTCTCCACCTCAGCCGCCTACGGCCTCACACCCTCAGTCCCTTGCACCCTCCCTCCCTCGCAAAAGCTACCCCTTTACTTCCCCTGTTCTTTCCTCTCTTTTCCACATCCTCTGCCTTCTTTCTTCCTATCTTCTCTTTGCTCTCTTTCCTTCTTTGCTCTCTTGCTTTCTTTTCTTCGCTTTGCTCCTCTCTTTCTCTCACTCATTCCCTGCCTTCACTCCCCACCAACAACCCGCAATATTTATCTTCCCCCCGCCTACTCCCTCACCCCTTAAATTCACCCTCCTTCCGACCTCCTCACTCTCCTCCTCCTCACTCTCCTCCTCACTCCAGTGGGAGCAGGTGTTGAAATGCTGAAATGGCCCTCGCCTCTTCTTCTCCCTCTTCCGACGCCTGCTCTCTTCTCCTTGAGGCTAGAAGAGGCGGTGGCAGTGGTGCCAACCTACCACCCTCCGCTACCACTCACCCAAGCACTCACCATCCTGCTGCTCGGAGCTTTTCGTGTTGTCGTCCAACATATACCAACCCTTCTTCCGACTCCTCTCCTTCCTTCTTTGCCCTTTTGCCGTTTAACGACGTCGCACTCGGCTCAAGATTTCCTCCGTCCACTAAAACGGCCGCATATGCCTCCTCAAAAGGATCTCTTAATGTCGAAGAGGGGAAGTCTCCCTCCCCCTCCCAAACCCCTAGGGACTGATCGTAGGGAGGGCGCATGTGTTTCAACGCTCCACGTCATGAACAATCTCCTCCCTTGACCCCCACCTTCAGTGCATCTCCACACTTCACCTCCCTTGCCCTGCCCTACAGAATCAGAGAGCTCTCCAGTTGACATTAAGGAGGAACCTTTGAACACCCTCAGTCCTGTACAATCGCGGCTGCCCCGGGAAAAACCTACGTCACGCTGGACAAGGAGCTGAAGAAGGGGGACTCTCGATCTTTAACGTTGAAATTACCGGCTTGGTTAATTGGCTGTGAGATTGGGAAAACCAAGTCGTTTCGTGAAAAGCAAAAAAAAAAACAACCTATTGGAAATATCGGTTCACTGCTAATGTAACAACCAGCCGACACCGAGGTAACAATTCCATTTGCCACCAACGACCTCTAAGAATGAAAATGTTCATTGAAAAGCTCTAAATGCACATAACCTGCCCCAGGTGAAAAAAGAGAGTGAGAATGCTATAGGAAGGACTGCGTTATAACCAGTTAAAAAGCTCGAGAAGTTGCTCAGCGGGTTTGGGTATCCAGAAAAATTAGTATCTAATGAATTTCTGGTATATATGGTAAATATTTCATGAACTATATCCATAGGTTGGACAAAATCAGCAGAAATGCGCGAATAAGTGTAAACATATAGGATTAAAAAATCTTTCTTCCCTCGCACATTTAATGATTACAGCAAAAAAGTGCGGAACAGTAATCCTTTTAGACACATCTCTTTGAATAATGATAATAACAACTATCTTTCAATCCACGGAGTTCAATCCACAAAAAAAAATCTTTGGCTTGAAACATAGATGTTATTGTAATTATTCATAATGGACTTTCACTAGGTTACGCCTGGTAGGAATGAATTCACACCTCTCTTTTCGTCTTGCCTCTCATCCCATTCCCATCTTTACTTCCTCTTTTCCTTCATATGGCTGGTGCCCTATTGAATCAGTCTCACGCCCTTCCCGGTGACTTCCGGGTTAGTACACAAGTGTGGACGTAAAATACTATCCTAGTTTAACTTTGGTTTGTCTTCGTCGATAAACCGGAATGTGCAAATAGGAAGTTGGCGTTGGATATTGGCGTTGAAATTGCATTCTCTAGAGCTGCATAAGTGTATGGAATAATTCGATTCTTTGGATGGATATCGTATTTTTTCTAAGACTTTACCCGCAGATGCTGTTCTTTTATATGCTAGCGAGGTTTAGTTGTCTCACTCTTTTAACTCAAAAGTATTATTTTCCATCCATTTGTAAACCAGAGAAATCTAAGTTATTCAGATACTTTTATCAATTTTTTATGTCCGGGTGTGGCTCTTTCCCCGATTCCTTCGAGGAGATGGTAGGCGATGATTCACTTAATTGGTAGCTCATCGCTGGCATACCTGTCTTGGAGTAGTCAGTGGCCCTTGCCTCAAAGTTTCTGGGATCGCGGGTCTTATTATATAGAAAATTATATTGCCCTTTTCAGGATCAAGTGATCTGGAAACGCTTGTCGTCGGCGTTGGAGTTTCGTTGCTTCTTTTCTAGGTTGGTTTTCGTTTTCTCCTGTAGATGCTTGGGGTAGGGGGTATTACTCTTATGGTAGGATCTCTCGGGACCCCAGGTGGTATCATTCTCCCTGTCTCTTGATTTGGCGTAGAATTTCTTTGCCCTCGGTGTTAACAATTCTCCATATGGAGGTGCAGTGGTGAGACACAGAAGTGCTTCATTTTCAATTTTCTATGCGTCTTACAGCGTTGACCGGATGGAAAATTCAAAATGAAGCACTGCCGTTTCTCACCCCTGCATCTCCAATCCAATTTTTTCGATATGATTTCTAAGGTTCTAAAATGTGCCAAAACTCAGTACCTGTTTTCTTCCAGGAAATATACGACTATAAAAGATAAATCTATATAATGAAATGGTAAGAAATATGAGAGATCTAACAACTTCAAGTATTTGGGAGTGCTGGTGACAAAAGATAATGAAATGCTATAAGAAATAAAAGCTAGGATTGCAGCAGGCAATACGGCTTATCGAGCTTTGTTGGAGGTGCTCAAGACACGGAACCTCAGTCGGATCTTGAAAACGAAGGTTTATGGAAGAGTGATTAGACCTGTGGTTATGTATGGTTCAGAAACATGGACCATGATTACTGCAGAAGAAGAGCTACTAAAACGATGGGAAAGGAAAGTGCTAAGAAAGATTTTTGGTGCAGTGAAGGAAGACGGACAGTGGAGGATACGGAGGAATAGAGAACTGGAGGAACTCTACAAGAATCCTAACACAGCGGAAGAAATTAAGAGTAACAGGATAAGGTGGTTAGGGCATGTTGAGAGAATGCCTGAGGATAGGATGGTGAACAAGATATACCTTGGACATCCCAGTGGCATAAGATTGAGAGGAAGACCTCGGAAAAGATGGTTGGATGATGTAGAAGAAGATCTAAGAAAGATGAGAATAAGAAAATGGAGAACTCATGCAAGATATCGTGACGTTTGGGCTAATATTGTCGGAGAGGCCAAGGCCCTACAAGGGCTGTAGCGCCGAGGAGTAAATAAGTAAGGTTCTGAATGATTTTAGGCTTTCCCGGCGAAGATTTATATCAGAGATCTTTCGGGGTTTGCACCGGCCAACGTTTCGATGCTCGAGTCGAGCATCGAAACGTTGGCCGCCATGGACCTAACTACCCGGTGCAAACCCCGAAAGATCCCTGATATAAGTAAGGTTCTAAAATAAAGGTCGGTCTAAATTAATTATAAAACTGCATAAGGTATTCTGTTGAAATAGTACGAAAGTAACTTGCACTTGGAAGCACGCAAGGATGCTGCTGTCGAGTGTTAAGTATAATTGTTCGCCGAGTGGGTTGACATGGAGGAGGGTGGAGTGGAACGGTGCATAGGCGGACGGAGAGTTTCGAGATTGTAATTCATGATTTATCGCAGATCCAAATTTATGGCTATATCTCACCGTCCAACCCATCGCCTCAATGCTAGGACAAATAGCTAACGAATGCCTTAGGCGGAATTCAAACCCGTGACATTTGGCATACAAACCCGGTGGGTTACTTGGGTCCCTCGTTTTGCCACTTTTTTCTCTGGAACGAAATGATATACCCGACAATAGTGGTCCACCCACATGAACATTACAAATAGTTTTTTTTTCCAAATTCGATAATATCTTCCGTGAGAATTTTCGCCTCGAAGTTTCGAAATTTTGACCGAAAACACCAAAATTGACATTAATTTTATTTGGTTTAAAGCGACCATATTTTTGGGTAAGGAGATATTATTCGCGATGAATACTGACATTCTAGCCTACCAGTTATACAGTCTACGTATCCAGCCTAATACAACGGCAGCAAAGCATTGTCGCGATGCACCGTGTACACTCACAACAATGTTGCATTGCATTCTTGTGCATCAGTTTATTCATGATCAGATAGCTCCAAGAATTGGTCGCATCGGGTCAGTTGACATACCTGTAACAGAAGAATGGATTAAAAGGGCTGAATGTTTAATGCAGAGGCTTAGACTCTTAGAAGATTTACCCTTCTGAGTCATCTGCTTCAAATGCTTCCCGAATGTCGTTATCAAATGAAGGCCAAAACTCCAGTGATACTTAAGAAAGCTTTGAGGACAAAGCCGAGGATAGTTCTGCTAAGGATGATGTATTCAGGCTAAATGTTTGCTTAACTACAAAGGACTACTCAATTCCAATATTTTTGCGCCACAAGTGGTTACCCTTAAGGTTGAATTCCAGCTGTAATAGTAGTATGATATATTTGTAGCAATTAATCACATAAAACTGTTATGTAGCAAAAATCAGCGTTCCTATTTATCACGCCTCTAGATTTTTCAAAATCTAAGAGCCAAATGGCTTGGATGACATTATTTTAGAGCTTAATTTTACTATAACAATAGACAAATGGTACATCTCTCAAAAGCAATGAAAATGATTCGTTTGAGTTTTATTGGTAACGCATGTAAATCATCGTAAAATGGAGTATGTAATTATTTATGTATTTCAGAGTGAAGTAAGTTAATTATTTTTTGAAGAAATAAAACCTGAGATTGAGTGATCTTGAAATTATTCTTATTTTTGCGATTCAGAAGTCGAATTAAGAAGCTTTATTTCATCGTGTATTTTGGAGTTGTATAATTCTTTAGGGGGTAGTATATTTTTTCCTTTTTATCCTGTCATGACTATATCGAGTTTTGTTTCCGAAAACGTTCCGCTGAGTATTACAGGAAGAAACTGCTTATCTGCAAATGTTTAGTCACATCACTTAGGCTGAACTTGGGTCACGAGGAAATATAATGGAGGTGGTATTTAGGTTGAGGTATTCCAATCGCTCAACGCTTGAACTCTCCATTGAAGCCTTAGAGTGAATAACGAGATACTATCCGAATGATTGATTGCCATGCGAGACGAGCATTCTTGGGATAAGTTCACCCGAGAAGCGTTCGGTGTTGATAATTGCGGGGAAAGAATTCGGAATCAGCCGAAATGAGTTGTGGTGGCGTATAACAAATGAGCCTCGATTTCCCGAAAAGTCGGAAGAGTAATTTCATGGATTATCTTGAGTTCCAAAATCACGTGGTGTGCTCGGTTAACTTGAAACTATGCTCTTATTTTGTTCTGCTGTTTCAAAGTAGGTATCCGTGATTGATGGCCTTGAATCTCGTGGCAATGACACGAGATTTAGGAAGCGAAACTTATTCCTGGTCGTGTGTGATGTATGGGATATATTCCGCAATACACGAATTGCAATCAAGAGAATTCTTTTTGTTTATTTTTGTAAAGTCCATTGAAACTGAGGTGAAAGCAGCTTGCGGCGTTTGCTTTAACTTTACTGGACTTATGACTGAGATTGCTGAATTTTGGAGAGCAGTTTCATGTCACTATCTAAAAACTTTATTCACGCTAGCATCTTCCCGTGGGTGGATGTTTCTTTCCTAATATTTTAGGATTTCAATGATAATTATTATCGTTAAGATCCTATAATCTCGGAATATCAATCATGAAATTGATCATTTCTCCCTAAATATGTTGTAGTTGTAAATAATAGTAGTGTTTCACAAAGAGTCATCCATTAGTCTCAGCACTTTTAAAATGCCCGAGATATCTGTGGTAGCACTTGAAAATTGTGGTGAAAAATGTTGAATGGAATTTTGTTGATTATTAAATCCTAATTTTATTAATGATGAACAATGTCCTTCTTCATAACGATAACAGTTTCCTGTTTCTTCTTTACAGATACTTCTATGTAAATATCATTGGCCACCAAAGCGCTCTGCGGCATAGGAATCCCTCCCTCTTCTTCTCAGCGTCAAACTGGAATTTCGCCCTTCGTCTGGAGTTGGTGAGTCACTTTTTCTTACATGTTTATTTTAAATACTTTATGAATCTTTAACTTTTCACCAAATCTTTAAACCTATCAAATTTGAAAACTGCCATTAGTGAAATGGCGCTATGCCCTATTTGTTGATTCATGCCATTTTAAAATGTGCCCGACTTAGATAAGTTTGCAGTAGTTGTGTATTATAGGGTTGGCGTTGTAAATTCAAAGTCACGCTATAGTACCTACTCTTAGGTTTTATATATACAGTACATACTACCCTGAAATCCGCCGCGTGCTAGGCCACCTGCCATTAAAATGGAAGGGAATGAGGAATATTACTAGACAAAAGATGAGGACGAAATAAAATCGCATGTTAATGGATTGTCTAAGTGTTTCACTATGTATTTGTTGTAGCCACGAATGGTGTGTGGAAAGAAGAAATATTCGTACCTCTCAGTCCGGCAATGTATATCTCTTATTTTGTCGTTTAAATTAGTTATAAATATATTATAGTGAGGAGGTCATGTAATATCCGCTATATAATTCTGAAACTCACCTTTATTAAGCATAACACATTTAAATAAATTAATAAATTAAGACATAGGAGAATACAAATATCTAACACATAAAGCGATCCTGCTAAACCTTATAAGGTTTGCCGGCAGGTTCCGTTGTGACAACATAACTCAATTCTTGGATGCTGATAATCAAAGATATACAAATAGGTATGCAATACCTGCATTTATACAAATAATTTCAAATTAATGTGCCCATAATTATATGAAGATACTCAAGATTTTGGGCAAGGTAACAAGGTATTGTAAAATTATGGCATAAATAAAAGACATACATATCATTAAACTTGAATCCGAAAAACCGATCAGAGAGTTTTTACATGTTGACTTTTGACTCGGCTGGAAATCGAACGGGTGATCCTCCAGTTATTAATCCGAGTGCTCTTTCCCCTGTCTGCTAGTGGCAGGCAGTAAGTGCAAAATGGACTTAGATGTCGAAGGAAGTTTAAGTGAAATACCACAAGTCAAGGGTCGTCGCTGCAACGTCCATTATCACGCTTTCTCTCCTCTTGGCTCTGAAGTTTGGATGGCTGTATAAGTGGGCGGGCGATAAATGTTGCCTTTTGCGTTATTTAAGGGTTTGCGCATACCTTAATACCAGTAGGACTTCATTTGAGTATTTAACCAGCCAATTGGTAGGTTCTTCTTGGTAGGGTTGGTAGGGACAGAACTCATTCTGCATCCCAATTTAATAGGCAATTTTTTCGCTTTCAATCCTAAGGATGTCCCGCCATTAGATCCTTTTAAATTCCACATATCTTCTGCCTACTTTTTATTTAGTCCAGAATTCATATTCTCTTCCTTACTCTTCCACGCTTCCCCAGTGTTCTTCCCTCTATCACCCTCTTCAGCATGCCCTCTCCTTCTCCTCCATTCATTTCTTCAGCCTTCTAAGGATCTCCGCCACCAGCTTCCTCTCCTCTCCAGCCATATCCAGTACCTCCTCGTTCGTCTTCATTGCCACCCAGCTCACTTGAAAAATAAAGGAAGGGTGAGGAGAAAACCGACGTCAACAGTTGCCTACTTCTTCATTTCGAAGAATATTCTGATTGAACGTACGCAACGAGACCTTTGTATCCGAAAAAATGAATTGGTAGATTGTATTTATCATTCAAAATTTCGCTTCGCTCTTTTACCGTTTCGCTTAGGTACCCGCTTCGTAAAGATGCTGCCCTTCCTCTCCTCACCCCCTACCTTGAACCTACTATTCCTCCTCACCCAGTACCCCTGTCAGTCTCCCACTCTCTTCCCGAACCACGACCCTTGATCCTGCTCACCTTCAACCCTCCCGTCTTGACTCAAATCCACGCACCCCCTTCTATACCTCCCCCCCTCCCGCCACCCTCCCACTCACGGGTCCATTTCCGTCGCTCTCGTAATATAACTCTCATGCGTGGTCTCCTTTCTCTTCCTCCCTCTCCCTCCCCCAAGCCAAACTCCCCTCACAAAATGTCCCTCCTTGCCCCCTTCTCTCCCACTCCCTCCTCCGTCTCTCCTTGCGACACAGGACATCCATTAGCACACTCTCTGCAGCCTCCACTCTCTCTCTCCCTACATCTCATCCTCCTCCATTCCACTCTGCCTTTCTCTCTCTCCCTCTCTCTCTCGCGACATTTCCTGCCTATTAAGTATCCAGACTTCTTCTCCACCTCCTTCCCATATACTCCTTATATTCCACTATATATAATAATTCCCCTAAATATATACCATAATAATCACCAATGTGTGTGTGTGTGCATATATATATATATATATATATATATATATAGATATATATATATATATATATATATATATATATCCCGCTCTTCGTCTTTCCCCTCCTTCCCCTCTTACACCTTCCTCTCTCCCTCTTTCCCCTCCTTCCCCTCTTACACCTTCGTCTCCCCCTCTTTCCCCTCCCATACCTCGATCTCTCTCCTTTTCTTCATTCCTACTTTAAACCTTGAGAAAGGTGGAGCTGATCTTCACCGAAATATCGGAAGTTTTTATGTGCAAGTGTTCTTTTTTCCGTGTGTATATTTTTTATCGGCCACCCTCTTGGCATTTTGTATATTTATCACCCGAGTGATTCTCCTGGAAGTTTTATATATATATATATATATATATATATATATATATATATATATATATAGGTCCCTCATGTAATAAAATATATTTTGAATACAGTTTTATTTAGGGGAATTATTATATACTAGAGAAGGTGCCCGTAGAATATAAACGGGAAAAATATTATTTTTTACATTGATTGTAATAAACTATTCATGTCTTATTTAGTTCAAAGAATCATCGAGTTTTTGGATATACACGGAATCTCGCTAAAATTTCGGCAATTTAGCAAATATTTCGGAATTTCGACCGGAATACAAAATTTGATTGAAGGAGTAAGATTCTTGATTTTATTTTCTTTCTATTGGTACATTTCCTAATAACAGAAAACCACTATTTCTAATTTAATTTTGCAAATAAAAAAAGGTCTGCAACCAAATGAAGATTCAGCTTCACGTGTATTTCTTTTATGAAAGTTACTGACATATATATATATATATATATATATATATATATATATATATATATATATATATGTCAGTAACTTTCATAAAAGAAATACACGTGAAGCTGAATCTTCATTTGGTTGCAGACCTTTTTTTATTTGCAAAATTAAATTAGAAATAGTGGTTTTCTGTTATTAGGAAATGTACCAATAGAAAGAAAATAAAATCAAGAATCTTACTCCTTCAATCAAATTTTGTATTCCGGTCGAAATTCCGAAATATTTGCTAAATTGCCGAAATTTTAGCGAGATTCCGTGTATATCCAAAAACTCGATGATTCTTTGAACTAAATAAGACATGAATAGTTTATTACAATCAATGTAAAAAATAATATTTTCCCGTTTATATTCTACGGGCACCTTCTCTAGTATATAATAATTCCCCTAAATAAAACTGTATTCAAAATATATTTTATTACATGAGGGACCTAAAATATATAACTTGATACCAGTGAATATAAAGGTTAATATTATTATCCATACTAAATACAGTACAACTCCAACTATCTGAGCTCCCAACTATCCGGTTCACGTTTAGGGTAAACATCCTCAAAAATCGGCTTTTTACATTCACAGCAATAGACTATTTGAACGTGTATTGTATCTTTTATACCGTTGAATGCATTTGACAGTTATTGGTTGCAGCACATACGTTTCTTTAACGATCTTAGATCAATCCGAAACAAAAACGTTTAGAAGTTCCCAAAGAATTTACCTTTTTTGTGAGTTTTCCATTTATCCGGACATATGATTTTCCGGATGGGATCCGGTCCCAATTGATCCTTGTAATTGGAGTTTTATTGTAATATACTTTGTACTTTTCCACAGAATTTATTAACGGTACAACGCGTTTCGCCGAACTACGGCATCATCACGTACACATTCCTAGTTTGTTTTGTTTATTGTCCGTTGCTTGTTGTCGTAGTTACGGGGTTGGTTTGAGTTAGGAAGGAGGTGGTTATACCGTGGCTTGGAGAGGTAGGCGCGGACAGGTGGCTTGATTGGTTGGTTTTCCTTAAGTTTAGTTTCTTGAAAAGGAGTGGGGAGGACTGTGAGGAGGGTCATGTTAGGGTCTGTCAAGTGCCTTCTTATTTCGATTTGCTCAAGAGCGTCAATTTTTAATCCCTTGGAGAGGATGTGTAAAATTTCGGTAACTCAATCGCTTTTGTGGTTGCATTCCAGGGGGTGCTTAGTTAAGAGGGACCTGGAATCCTTATTTTTGTGACACCTAACGTGCTCCTTGGAGCGTAACAAGAAGTTTCAACCTGTCTGACCAACATATGAAGTGTTACAAACATTGCAATTTAGTATATAAATGCATGACTTTATAAGTCTTTCTTGCTTGTATTTGCCATTAACTAGGAGCTTGGAAAGGGTTAATAGTGGGTAAAAGTCTGATTTAATTGAAATAGGCAGGCGATCGGAATGCGGAAATTTAAAGCTTTCAATTGCATTCCACGAAAATTGTACCCTTGTTTAATACATTCCAAAGAAAGGGAAGAACGTAATATTACTTTCAACTTTACATGATGACAGTAAGATTGAATTGAATTCTGACGAAATGCGGAAACCGGAAGTTATCACCTTTTACAACAACACAAAAGGTAGGGTCGACACAGTTGACGACATGTGCGCGATTTATAATGTTGCCCACAACACCCTACGATGGCCAATGGTCATCGTTTACTCCATATTAAATGTAGTAGCAATCTATTCATTTATAGTTTACCTGGGAAACAAAAACGATGTTTTAGTTAGAAGGACATTTTTGAGTGTACTTTCTAAGGAGTTAGTCAAAGATCATGTGGTACAGCGATGAACATCTAACCTACCGAAAGATCTTGGCGTAAGACTAATGAAAGCTCAAGGTCGAAAACAAAATATTACTCAACCAATACCTGGTAAGAGAAAGCGATGCAAAAGGTGTACAGGGAGAGATAGAAAAAGTCAATATTATTGTAAACAATGTAAATGAGGTAGGTAAGGGTACCAATCGCACCACGGGCCGCACTAGTGTACCCGACCCAGTCTTTAATTCGGCTACTCTTGACTCCCCAAGGGAGCCCGGAAACAAGCGAGTAACACGACCCATGGTCCACTGAGACGGTGAAGAGTTGCGGTCCTTAACCAAAACAAGTTCCCCGATTGACATTGTGGATCCATCCTTGGTCCACTTGCTTCTCTGCTGAAGCGTATGCAAGTACTCCCAAGACTATCTTCGCCATAATTGGCGGACAATTTGCCTTATTAACTTATATTGCTGAGGAAGTAGTATGTCTTTGCTTAGAGCACGCTACAATTGTGTGCGAATCCTGTTTCAAATCAAAAGAGGAAGAGATTTGACAAAATATTTTGCCTTCGAATAATATAAATTTACTTGACTGGGTATTTTTACATACATTTGAGTATTTTTTTAGTTCAATGAAGTAGTGATATAAATAATTTACATTCTGGATGTTGCTCTATATCTTTGGAAAATAAAACCAGCAATATCATCTGATTTTGGGTACGCTTATTGTTTATCGTAGATCATCAGTTGCATCCAATACCAGCACTTATGCCATGGTAGGTCACGAATCACGATATTCATGCCTGGTGCAAATGCGGAGATGAAATTGCGTAGAAATTGCAATTCTGTGGAAAATCCTATGGCAAATTTTGTATTTCATCCACGTGTTTGCGGCAGGCTTGAATATCTCCAATGGAAAGACAGTTTGGGATATGGAGGAGGGTGGAGAGAAGCCCGGTGCTGGCAGAAAGAAACCTCCTTTTAGTGGGAATCGCCAAGGGGTTCCATTATAGCGTCCCATTCGACGGACAGAGTGGTGCACTTTATGTTCTCTCCTCAGAGCTATCAAGCAAGGACCGGGATCTCACCGACAAATTTTACCTCCTCCCAGGATTCGATCTCGGGGCCTCGGGACGGAAGGACAGAAGTCTAACCATCGCACTTACCCGATCCTTGGGTTATACACCATCCGCCTTAATTGTTCTCACCTAGTCTCCTTCTCCCCCAACCCGGATGCAATTACGTGACATTGCGAGCGGTACCAGTCGGAAATCTTTCCCGAGAGAGACCGTAGCGGCGCAGATATTTATTTCCGCGTTCGGCAACATCGGGACAATGTTTTTTTCAGGCGCTCAGCGATTCGAAGAATTGAAGGTTTATCACAGCCAGATACACGTGCGTATGTCTGGCTGTGATAAATTTTTCCATGGCTCCACGTGGGGGGGATTTTTTTCTGGTCATCGAGCGTGAATGATTGCGTGATTTTTGCAAGCTCTTGTACGTTGCCATGTCAACTATATTTTCCACTTGAACCCTGCCTGTAAACCAATTGCTTTATTTAAAACTTAACGCTTTCTCAATACATTATTTCTCCCACTTGGCAATATTAATATTTTGTCCAACATTGGCCTAATGTATTCTACATACTGCGAACGATGGGTACACGGGATAGATAATTTTCGTTTAAGCTGCGAGGCGATCTGTGCCAAATGCATAAGACTGTTGACGGATCATGGGGTCAGTTCCCGTCGGCCCTCTTTGCATTGATTCAAAATAAGAGTTTCCAAAAGTCCGAAGATTATTCCAAAATTGATACATTCAACATCGATCTCACAACATACGCCAAATTCTTGCGTAACATGGCAATAAACCCCCAAGCCCCCCACAAAACAATGTAAGAAGAGCCCAAATCCCCTCCCCCCAGAAGTCTCGTTAAATGGCGAAATAATTAAAATAGAAAGGGAACAAAATATTTAAACTTAAAAATGGAGAAAGTAAAATTGGGATTTGGGAAAATTTTTGTGCCATAAAAAATGAGAATCATGTGCTGACTTCGAGAAATCAAAACTTCTTGCGTCAAAAGAACTACAATGAAAATTATTGGTTAAATAAGTTATTGGATAGCTAAAGAGGGCAAAATAGTGCCTTTAATCTATTCTACGTTATTTTGCACGTTAATGAACGTTTTTTTGCAAATTTTCCCTCTGTCTACAAACGTCAACTTGTGTTTCTTCAGTTTGCTTTTCCACACTCATCTGAATTATAATTTAACTGAAAATTGGACCGTCAAATAGAACCTTGAGAAATAAAATCATGTTATAATGACGTATTGGAGGAACCTTATGGAATTTTTGTGCCTAAGTTGTGCAAGGAATTATTTGGAAGAAAGATGAACAATTTTTCTGTACTTTTAAAAATTGGAAAATTATAGCCTATAAATCGTCTTTAGCTAATTAGAGAAATTATTGTCCCTTAAATTTTAGAATTTTTTCACATAACGGAAAAGGAATCGAACATTTTTTGCTTACAAAAATGTATCTGAAATTTTTATCAATCAAATGTTTTGGGAGTATTAAAATGCAATATCAGTCATTCTCACCCAAATGTTTTGTTTTACGTAGCTTTTTCACCATTTAAGTAATTCAATGTGATATTTTTTGCTGAGTTTAGGATGTGTTTTTACATCTGATACCCTTTGTGAAGAACTTCCAATCCTCCTCACTGAGGCTCGACCTTTTGCTAATGCATTCTGGCAGGGAATTAAGTTTCTGAGGAAAATGGAATTAAGAGTCTCATTATAGTCCCTTGCAGCAAATTCTGCCATCAATCTATCCGGAATAATTACTCAGCCTAACTGGAACAAGAGGCTCCCACAGACGCTCGCCTGCTACAATGGATATCTCACGCTGGAAGCAGCAATGCCGTGGCCGGTGTAATTAAACTCTCCATAGCTAAATTTTAGTTTGGTTAAAGAGGAACGATGGTTATCCGTTGTGGAAGTCTAAGCAAACGTTCTCTTGGAAAATTATTTCCCAGTGCTGTAGACGAAGCGCAGAGGTCCTTCGGAGCATGAGCCAGCTAGGGGCTTATCCCATCAGCTACGCTTATCCCATCTGCCGCGGCGAACGACAAAGAATCCTTTCGCAAAAAAAATGTTTCCTGGACTGGAAATTGATCTTCGAGTTTTTGGATTTTTAGAGTGACGAGCTGGAGCCTTTCAAAATGACAAGTTTCAGTGCACATAAATAAATAAATAATAAGAAAATATTTATTATTAGCTCTAGGTATAATGCCCTTAAGAGCACCAATATTACAATTACAATTGTGCTGAGCTAAAAAGACCAACATGGTATCAAAAATAAACAGAGTACAAAAATATTTGAAAATATATCAATACAAAAGAATACACATATGTATGGAAGTTATGGCAAGAGACTGAACAGTCAGTCAACCTTTAGTGGAAGGAGCCTACTTATAGTGTTATTGTAATTTCTTTTCTATTTGCATTGTTGACCGTCTTTGATTCCCTAAATCCAAAGCCATTACCTACTCACAATTTATACGTACTCAGGCTAGTGATTTTATTTCAGAATTAGTTTTTTTGTGAATTTTGGATTTTATTCAGCTTTTGATCTCATGGACTGAACTGTCCGAGGCTGGTAATTAAAGTTTATTCATTTCATCAACCCTCGGGAATTACACGGGAAATGTTCAATAATTATCGCTTTCCTGAAGCTATGATGTATCATACCTGCCTGGAGAATTAATTTCATACACGTTCCCCATTTTGGCTATCTGTACATTAGTCTTCAAGTTGAATTTTTTCATGTTTATATCAACACAGTTTACCATTTTCCTCAGGCCTTCCTTTACTATATCTTCCAGAATTACTATGTGATCAGCAAAGCTGTAACATGCTGATTTTTTCTCCATGCATGTATACTTCTGTTTTTAATATTTCCTTTGTGCCTTTAATACCGTTTTTTAATGTAAAAATTGAAGATCATGGGTGACAGAGGTTACGCTTGCCGTCCATCTTTTCTCACTTCTGCTTTTACTTGCATTACCATGAAATTAAATCATTGATAGCTGTCCTTCATATAACATACTATTTACTCTTCTTTTAATTGAATGATAGTAATCAAATCTCGACCAACCATTCGGCTTCAGCCTGTAATCCTGTAGCAACATTGATTTGGAACGTAGATTTTCGTAATAATATGTATTTCCTCTTAAAAGAGCTTCCGATTTCTACTGGGTGTTCATTTCCTTGCGTAAGTGGTCGTTGTCTCAGCAGGCAGCATCATCAGGAACAAATATATTGCAGCAGATCATGCTACCTGCAATAACAGCGATCACTTGACGCAAAGAAAGGAAGGTACAGCAGAAACAGATAAAAAGAATGATGCCTTACAAAAGATGGCTGCAAACATCGTGTTTGGCAATTTGAAGCTATTGATGGTGCTTCAGTATATTCGGGTGGAAAAGTGCTACATCCGTCTTTAAACCTTGCATGCGGAGGGTTACATTCTAGTTCTGCATTTCATCTGTAGGTCATTAGAATGCAACGAAATAGGAGAGAATCGATACTGAAATTGAGAATCAATGATTGATTATTCCCAAGCACCATTCACGAACTCAGCACAAAGATCAAAATACTAATAATAATAATATAGTTTATTTTTCACAGATTTACATACGATATGAACAATTTTCATGAATAACATTATAGCTCAAAATACATTTAAATTTTATTGTGCAAAGTATCAATTTAAGAAGAAAAGTATTACAATTTAGTGAACAACAAGAAAAAACAACAACATGCCAAATGAATGGAATAAACATCTTGAACAAAACACAATATAGAATATGGGATACGAAGCAAGTTCACACAATGAATTAAATATAAACAGGATTAAATGTGTTGGTACAATAATTTGAAATAAATAACAATGGAAAAATAAACCAAAATAGTACAACCCGTACATGATAAAAGCATTGAAATGAATAAAAACAGCTTATGTGGGGCAAGTTAGGTAAGAATTTAATTTATTTTTGAATTGGGGCAGCGATGAGGAATCTTTAATTGATTTAGGTAGGTAGTTCCAAGTTTGAGAGGCGGCAACGGTAAATGATTTATGAAATGTAGAAGACCGATGATGTGAGACAAGTAGGTAGTTAGGGTCGGCTCTAGTAACTATATTTGGCAATATGGTTCTCCTGGGATAAAAGTCAATTTTGTCTTATGTTTTGTAATCTAAAAACGTCTCATTTTTCAAATATCTTCGTCGCTGAATCATGCACCTCTTCTTTCGTCTTTCTTTGTAATGGTTTGTGAACTATCTCCCTCTGTATCAAGCCCTGGTGGCGGCGTGCATGGTGATTGTGAATGTATTCCCTTCAGTACGGTCACCACCCTCCACCTTCCGTACTCCTTGGCTGCGTGCTACAGGGTTCAACTTCCAGGCTGCTTGCTGTTGAGGGATCGTAGATGGGGGAGTAGGGAGGGAGGGAAGGATCGAATGGGAAAGGGGTTATGGTTAGTAGGAGCAAAGAGGGGAGTATTGGTGGGCGGAGGAGAATGGGATCAGAAAAGGCGAAGGAGGAGAATGAAGTGGATGAGGGTATTGTTACTCAACAGGTCCCCCTTATTTCTCCTCTCTCTCAATCTCCAATTGGCTTGTCTCTCCCCGCCCCCCGTTTCAGAAGGGCGGGAAAGGGGAATGACAATCTTGTTCCATCGCGCTCTGGCCCGGTTTGGTTATCCCCTCGGGGGAAGCAAGATTCGGGGATTCGCGAGGTGATCTGCGAACGGGGGGCTAAAGGGCGGGGCGGGGGGCTATGGGGGGGGGGGGGTGGCTAAAGGGCGGGGGGGAGGAGATTGCACGGCCTCAGGTGTGAATGCACGGAGAGAATAACGCGAAGAGGAAAAGAGGTCGCGGAGCTGGGATAAGAGGGTGTGATAGGTAACCTCACTACGTGGGTGAGGGCGCCCTTGCTCGCGGGAAATGGGGAGAGTCTACCTCTTCCACCCCTCGCTTACCTCTCGAAATTGAATAAAATGTCTGCCATCGTGAAGTTCGACTCCTTCCACTTTTTTATTTCTACCCACCTTTCTACTTGTTCTCCAGCCCGTGTATTATAAACCCGCGATGATCCTTCCTCCCTCTACACTCTCTTTTCGAAAATCCATCGGCCTCGATATTCCATTCTGCTTCAGAGCTATCTGGGGGGGGGGGGTTAATTTGTAATCTCACTTAAGTGAGAATACGTCATACAATACGAAAAATTACGTAATTTTTCGTAGTTTCACTTCAATATCCAGGTTGCGTGACAATCTTCGGCACACAAGTGGTGATCTGCAGGTCTTTTATTTGATTCACCCGCTCTTTCGGCTCTTGATTCGTTTCATTTGCCTTTGCCTTTCATTATTTCCATCTCACCTGTCGTAAGGAACGTGAAATGGAGCCATCATCGGATCTTGGCCGATCGTGAGCCGAACATTAAGAGAGCGAAACGGATCTCCAGCCTTCCTGCGAAGAGTCCCAGCCCATTACTGCCAGTTGAATATAAAATCACAGAGTAGAATAACGTGCATTACAATTTAGTGATAGTTCTCGATCGAAGGACTACTTGTGGTACTTACATGTTAAAAAGTCGGTCACAAATGTGCATATGTCGACATGAGATATACGACTCACCGATTGCTAATAATGTTCAGCACTATCACAACATTGGTATGGGAAAGAGGAAACTGCATACATTATTTAATACTTGGGTTTGCAGACATTATTAAATTGGGTAACTATAAAATGTAATGTGAGTGAAAGTTTCTCGGGTTCCACACCGGGTAAGATTTTTTAAATGTATCAACGTTTCGATGGTTGACTCAGCCATCGTCATCAGGATAATGAGTTGAGCGAGGATGCTGGCGGTTATATATAGATGCATCCTCGCTCAACTCATTATCCTGATGACGATGGCTGAGTCAACCATCGAAACGTTGATACATTTAAATAATCTTACCCGGTGTGGAACCCGAGAAACTTTTACACATATTATTCGCCGGGAAAACCTTAAATCCTTTATATAAAAATGTAATGTTCAAATCTTATAACAGCAGAAGACTCACCGCTTCACCATAATATTATCGTACCTAAGTCATCTTACAGAATATGTGGAATATATTGATTCGAGCATGTAAGCTACGAGGGCCTTTTTTTTCAACCTCCGATAGGCTATAAATGAAAGACAAGTTCATGTAAAACAATCATTTAACTACCAAAAGTTTGGTAAATTTACGGTTACTTTTCAACATAATCACCGAATAGATTGAGACATTTATCATACCTGTGAACAAGTTTTCCAATGCCCTCTTCAAAAAACGTTGCCGCCAGTGAATTAAAATGAGCATTGACGTTGTTTTGAAGATCTTCATTGGTTTGGAGGCGCTTCCCTCCTAGCCATGTCTTCAGCTCAGGGAAAAGATGAAAGTCACTGGATGCTGGGTCAGGACTATACGGCGGATGAACGAAAATGTCCCATTGAATGAATGTCCCAGCCGTTGAGTTGCACCAGCAGTGTGTGGACGAGCATTGTCATGGATCAGAACGATTCACACTTGGCGGGAGAATCAATGATGGCGGCCATGTTTACGTGGTTGTAGCGGAACGCGAACTGACGCTTTGATGTCGACAATGGCGGAGTGTGTAGTTCGAGAGTTGCGCAGTTGCCTACAACGCATGCCCGCTTTCTGCCGCTCGAGTGGCATCCATACTGGGTGATCGGAGGTTGAAAAAAAATGGCCCTCGTATATGTTATACCTTATTATTCATAAGAAGCATATATATATACAATGTATAATATTATGTCACTTCAAAAAATTAAAGATTAATTGTATTATTATTTATAATCGTACGGCTCGTGTGAAACCACGTTCATGAGTGAGCTTTCACACGAGGAAGACGTGGTCGGGTGCTTCTCTGGCGAAAGGCAAGTGCAATAGTGATGTGACCAGTTCAATCAACAGCATAAGTATGTTCAACTGCGAGTGTAACTTCGCACGCTTTCCCAGAGTAATACTGATCCACACAAAGTTGTTGCTACAGTTAAAAAATGTCAACTTGCAATGTTTGTAATGCGAGTGTGCTTAAGCGTCAACTGAAGATTAGTTGCAGTGAGTGTGAAACCCAGTTCCACGCCAACTGTGTACAAATGTCTGAAGAAGATATTGAGTTTCTCAGCGCTGAGAAGCAACATTGGCGTTGCCCTCACTGTGCTGAAGAGAGACGCAAGAGCATGTCAGCAGCGTCTCTGGAGGACACAGAATCTGCAAATATTTCGCAGATTATAAACTTACTAGAAGAAGCGAAGAAGGATCGGAAACGCATGGAAGTGAACTTAAACGAGGCTATTGAGTTTGTGCACGAGAGATTAGAGGAAAATACCAAGGTTCTACAAGAAAATTCTGCGCAAATTAGTGAGTATGTAACTACGATCGACTTGATAAGACAAGAAAATATAAATTTAAAATCTCGAGCGAGTGAATTGGAAAAGAGGTTAGATGACCACGAACGAGTCTCTCGCGCCAATGACCTTGAAATACATGGCATTCCCGAGGCACCTAATGAGAACGTCCTTGAAGTCGTCAAAAGTGTAAGGGATGCCCTTGGCGTTGAAATAAAAGACGATATGGGGGACTCGTACCACCGTATTGGAAAGAAACGAGAAGGAGGGTCACGTGGCATTGTGGTCAAATTCGTCCGTAGACACACAAAAGAAGAGATTCTTCGAAAGAGACAAGTGAAGAGTAACCTTTGTACACGGCACTTGGGCTCGGCAACGGACACAACCCGATTTACGTGAACGAAAGCCTGAGCCCAGGACGGAGGAAACTCTTCGCTGCCGCGCTAGAAGTGAAAAAAGAAAAGGGATACAAATATTTATGGTTGCGACATGGGACAGTACTCATGAGGAAAAAAGAGAATGGCCAGGTGATTACTTTTAAATACACTGATGACCTGGAGAAACTGTAAGCACCTTATGAGTTATCTATGTATGTGTAAATTTCTCTTTTACTAACAAAATGCTTAACACCGTTGATGATTCAATTTTAAATGTTGATAGTTTCCATGTTATACATCAAAATATAAGAAGTCTTAGAGCTAATTTTCATAGTTTCACATTTCAACTATTAACTCTTAGCGTAAAACCTTGCATAATAATTTGGTCGGAAATCTGGATTAATGGCACTGAAGTATCTATGTGTAAAATAACTGGATATAGAAGTTGGGATGTGTGCTACAATAATTATAGAGCTGGAGGAGTAATTGCTTATGTGGCGGATAATTATGACTGTTTTTCCAGTGAATTAGGTTACTTAATAACTGCAGATGTGGTTAAATTAACAATCGGCATTAATATTTCCTCCTCCATATCTGTCATTGGAGTATATAGACGTAATTTCACGCCAGTGAATCAACTTATGCAACAATTGGAGCGAATATTAGCCATTTCCCTAGAGAGAAATTTGATAATAATTGGTGATATGAATCTTTGTTTATTACAATGTAACGATATGTCTTACGAATATAAAGCCATTATGGCTAGCCATGGTTTAGAACAAATTATTCAAGTCCCAACTAGAATAACTTAAATTAGTAAAACATGCATCAATCATATATTTTGCCGAAGCAGAGATAATTTTCAATATGTGGGAAGAGCAAATGATTGGGGTGTAACAGATCACCATGCGATTACATGTAATCTGGTTACTAATGTTACCTTTAACTACCATGAGCGATTACATCACAGTAATCACAAAATTGACTTCAATCACTTAAATGATATTTTGCAAGAATGCGATTGGAACGATGTTTACTCACAACAAAATATCGGATAGAACTTTTATACTACTTACCTGCAACACAACACTCTAATAAAATATTAATTTTGTAGAAAGTAGCTGGTTTCTTTCTGGAGAAATGAAAGTCAAGAGAGATGTGATAAAATATAAGCTTCCCTATTCAGCTCCCTGGAGAAATCCACACTCGAAATTTTTCTGTTTCTCTCGAGAGTCCCACAGCTGGCGAGATATAGGTGTTCCTGGAGGATCCTCGTCTGCACAAGGGCCAAGGAGTGCTCGTTGGGGGATGGGGTGGCCTTAGGGGATGGAGGGTTGAAGGGGGGTGGGGTTGGAATACACAACGACGCTCGTCCAAGGGATGAATAAGGCATGGGGGCAACTTTTTCATTCGGCGTCTGCTCTGTTGTTATTTTGAATGGAATAAAATGCTAATTCGAAAGAAAAGTATGAAAGTCGTGGCTCGAGAAGTGGATAGATAATCATAAATACATACGTATAAGGACTACTTTCTCTTCTTTACACCCAATTGATTCTCGGGCAAGGTTTCGCAGCACATTTTGCGGAACCCTCTTAGCGCTTAAATCACTCCGCACCGTCAAAAATGAATGGATAAGTGCCGGTGGAGACCTTATACGACTTTTTAAATCCTCCCCGTAGCTCCTTAATAAATCACCTGACATGGTACTTGCGTTTTTGTGGGGAGGGCCCCTCTGAATTAATTTTATACTCCTCACGAGGAGACGATGGGCACCACTGAAGATCA
Source organism: Pyrrhosoma nymphula (assembly GCA_963573305.1). Lineage (NCBI taxonomy): Eukaryota > Metazoa > Arthropoda > Insecta > Odonata > Coenagrionidae > Pyrrhosoma > Pyrrhosoma nymphula. The sequence goes on along the minus strand of OY754330.1, from coordinate 17,401,798 downwards.
CATAATTCATAAGCTTTTGCATCTACTAAAAGTCTTATCTTCAGATCATTACTATTGCTAATTATTTTGACCACAACATACTCTCTTTCGGATGGATCGTGAAAATTGTGTATAGCAACATTACTACGTACCCTGTTGCAAAGTCGTATTCTTATATCTCACATTCGACTACCTTTCAAAATGTCAATATTTATGCATTTTTCATCTTTCTCAGCTTTCTGTGTTTTATATAAATTATAAATTTTTTTCATTGTTTCAGGCTCAACTAGGTGGAAGTTGAATTTCGTAAATGAAATACTAACTTTGTTTCCTTCCACAGATTTATTTTCTTGGTACAACATGTTTCGACACATCGGTGTCGAAACATGTTGTACCAAGTACCAAGTACCTGATGATGACACCGTTGTGTCGAAACATGTTGTACCAAGAAAATAAATCTGTGGAAGGAAACAAAGTTAGTATTTCATTTACGATATAAAATTTTTATTTATTTTATTAACAATTCCTTACCAACCTATTATCTCATAGCATTCTCTCTTCATCTTATAATTTACTACTCCGGATTTCCCTAAAACAGTCTCCTTTTTCCTGCCATGCCACGCAATTATTTGCATATCGTTTTACCAACAACTATCGTTTTTCCATCATTCCATACCTCTACTTGAGATGCCTACTGTCTCCTTTCATTTCCATTTCTCGCTTGACACTCTGATTCATTTAGTGCTCATAAATATTTGTTAGTGTAAGAGTAATGTTTATTACCTAACACCTTTCTCTCGTTAATTTTGGTAATGCCATTTTTCCTCTATCTTCCTTAGTACTTTAACTATTTTTGTTAAACTTGGGCTTGAAAAATAAAGGGAGATAGTCGATGTAATGAGCAATCACGAAGAGATAAAAAACATGCCTCTACCTATACACCCCATTTACTAATTGAAACACGTAGGATAAGTAAATATTTTTAAATTATAGTTAAAAGTTACAGTTTTTTCGTTTCAAACTTTTCTTTCCTTATAACTTGATCATGAACCTAACGTTTATAAAACCTTCTTGAAAAACATAGTGGCTTACCGACTGTATCTCATACTCAGTCTTTTTGAAAAACGAGTTGTTCTGAAACAGGATGAAAACGTTAATGTTCATAAGGAATAACATTCAAGCCTGCCATGCGAAACTATAAGCTATCGCTAGAATAATTCGTCACTAGAGGCAGCAACTTGTATGTATTCCCATCAAATGTTTTATTTGCTCTTCTTTTCACCGTTCGTAGATCAGGTAGACCTTGACTCCACGCAGCATTATTGCGTTTTGGAGGAGGGAAAAGGCAATCCGACCCGAATTTCAATGGATTACCTTCTCAATGTGATCGATCCCATTCGTTGAAATTGAAGTGGTAGCTATCGTAGAAATGTTTCTTGATAAAGATTTTGATCTCTGCGGGAGTAGTCTAGTCCACCTGGCTTCAATTTCACAAGATATTCAGAAGTTTATCTGCACAAGAGCCTTCTGCATAATTACTCCGCGAATACCTTCCGCTCCACCACTAGTCTTTCAAAGCGTGATCCGGCACAGGAGCATCGCTGGTGCAATTCTCGGTAATCGCCGGCAGACATCATCGCATTCGGACGCAGGCGTTGGGGGCGATTAATAGGTTAACGTCATCGGTGGCGTCCCAAGTGCGGATTCCAGTGACATCTCCGGGAATTGAGAGTGTCACGTCCATTCGGAACACTCGGAAAGTGCTCGTGATCGGTAAAAATTGAGAAGTGGAAAATGCATGGGGAGGAGGGATGATGGTGTGGAGAGGAGGGATGAAGAAGGATTACTGGGAATGGGAACACCTCTTAACGCCAGGAGTAGTACATTTTAATGCGCACGACTTTTTTGTTTTGGCCCCGCAAAATTTAGGTCAAATTTTATCGTTCTAGTGAAGAGTGCTATCTAGCTTTGAAATATGACCCTCTTCCGGATGAAGTTTTAATTTTTTTTCTTGCCCCTCATCCACTAGAGTACCTACTTCCCGGTCTTGCGTTCTCAACCAGTAATTCCTATCGCCGTTGAATGGAATGCTTTGGAAATGAAAAACAACATTTATATGAAATGCACATTCATTTCACGTAGATATGAAAATAGTTTCTTTTTTTTTCCATTTCAATAAAGACATATGAAAGCAAAATATCGTGATTATATGAACTAGATTCACCGATTCAAAATGCAGGTGCTCTCTTTGATGTCTGACTTGACCTCGAGGATCATACTCGAATATATTAGTTCCCACACACCGCCTTCATCTTCTAAAATGCTGCGCAGGTAATTGGAGAAAAATGTAACGTTTTTCTTCATTGAGTCGTCGTCATAATTTTCGTCATAATTTCGTGCATTGAAGTTGGCTTCTTTTTTTTGGTATTTCAATGTATAAAAAACGTAACTTTCTAGACTCAGGTTTCATTGCGCCAGTTAAAACTATTGCTGATGCCTGTCTTTAAAGCCTGCATATTATAGTAGAAACAATCACAAGCATGAGATTAAAATAATACAAGGCAAAACCTATTGACTTAAAATGCCATACGTACCGCGGAAACTTAAGGGCGATTAAAATTGCGATTGAGCTTTTCTATAAAATTCTCACACTCGCTAGGTAGGCTAGACGTTGTAATTGTGTTTAATAACGTAAACTCATTATTAAAAACGCCTCCCTTCACTTAAGTTTCCCAAATGATTTTGTTTACAGCATGAATTTGTTTCTTGTAATATCAATGAATTATTATTAATGGTAATACTGATGGTTGTTACTACCTTATACCATGTACTGCACGTTAGCATGTTTGCCATGTTTACCTAGTTCTAGGTAAAGCCTTTGTCTATTTTTCCGAATGCTCTTTGGTTCATGCCTAGGGGGCAGTGCAGCGTTCCAGGCTCGAACATGAATAGGAACGAGTATTACATGCCTGGCGTAGGATTTACCAGTGTCATACACCCTATAGGTACCTTGTACGGTACCTCATAGATGTATATCATCATCTCTGTGAACAGCAATAATTTTAATCTCATTAATTATTTATAAATGATGATTGATTATTATAAATAATGATAGCCCTTCGTACTGAATTTTTACTTGTAATTGTAAATATCGTTCAGTGCCTTCTTCGCTATTTTTCTCATTATAGCTAACTGTTTTTGAAAGCTAATGATATGTTATTATAAATAATGACAGACATTCGTACTGAATTTTTACTTGTTATTGTAAATATCGTTCAGTTACGTATCTTCGCTATTTTGCTCATTATTAGCTAATCGTTTTTGAACATAAGTTTTATATATATAGTATGACTATTCCAAAATATTCCAGTTAATTAATGAATTTACTGGATGTTTGAAGCATTAATTTTGCTTTGGTTTGAAAATAGAATATCCACTCTTAAAGTATTATATCACTAGTGCTCATTAAATTTACCTAATTTAAATTTTCAACCGAAAAGCCGAAATGTTGAAAGTACTCGCTAACAGAGTATGAAAAAGATGTTAGTTTTTTCAATTTTCTCTATTTTATTTAATGATTCGCTTTTTTGCAATTTTAGCTAATTTCGCTTACTCTATTTTTGTGGATGGAAAAAATTGTTAAAACACAATAAGTATTTATTTTTTGTATTAGTCTAAAGGATTTGTGGAAAGGAAGGGGTTTTTGCATCGAATATGCGATACTGAACGGAAAGAAATTTCATCCTCGGTCACAACAGAGTGGTGAACTGTGTTTATAGGTTAGGGCAGCTTCTCTTATGGCATTAAGGTCGTTTGGTGAACCTCACCGTGGGTAAACAAGATGGCGTAAGCTCTGGGAACTACTTGCTGTTATGGGAAACTGCACGACCTTTAGGCGCATGTGTGTCATTCTGAGGTGTCGCTTTTTTGTCTGCGATGGATTATTACATTGTGATTGAGGAAACCGCTGAATAATACTCATTCCTTGCTTTATATCAACACTTGTAATTTGCTATCCTGAATGGGGCCATCTGTCATTGGCATTTGAATTATGCGTTTAAGTCGATATCAGAAAGTTGACTCGAGGTGTACATTCTACAACTACTAAATGCATAATTAGATATGAAATTACTCTGTTTTATGTAAAACAAACATTGTTTTCAATACTATTAAAATTTATTGCTAAAATTGACCCTTATACAATGTTTCAAATGCAATTTAATGCTAAGTAGCCGTAGTTGTTATTTATTTTAGTTCAAGACGACGAACGTATTAGGATATAGTGTATATGTGTAATACTATCGTTTTAGGATGTAGGGCTTTAGATCTCATTCATATGTTACCGTGTAATAACCACGGCGTTACGTTACGCTACCATGGATACAAGCGGTGTTGGGATAAACGACTTATCGGTAGTTAGAAAGTACAGCCACTGGCTTATTTCTCTTCTTCGTCATCTACGTTTATTGATGTAGAAAAAATATGAAGCATATCTTTTATCCTTGGAAGTCACTATCATCAAATATTTTCCGGCTTTATTGCAAATACTGAGAAGAAACCAGGTTTAAATTTTAATGCTATTTAAACTTGTAATTTTTCCTTCTATTGTGCAAATAAGGTGATTTTTAATTCTTAACTTGTGTCAATAAGAGTCATATAAGTATAATTTCATGCAAGAGAGACAAGTTTTACAAAAAATATTGTTTGGAAGTCTTTTTATTCATGAATTTAGCGTTGTAAAATGCAAATGTAGTTGGCATGATTGATCTAAAAATGGCAATATTACGCAAGAATCCCGAGACTACTACCTACTTTTTTATCCCCAGAAATAGAATTTTAATTGTTTTTTTTTCTCCTGCTAGATTTACATTTTAGCTGAACTTGGCTAATTATGTTAGGTTTACCTATGATGTGGTGGCCTTGCAATGTTTAAGTATTTCTGCGAGAACAGCTTCATTATGTAATTCTTGGTTGACCCACTTCACTTTCCCATTGCTTGGAACATTTCATTATAACCTACACTAATATTCTATGTAATGACTTTCACTGTACATCGTCTTTCCTGTTTGTCTTGTAACGTTGAGCTGTTGTTGTAATTTCTCAGACCTTCAATGGAGTTTGTGTATTATCATTGGTAGTGCTATCTAGCCTCAAACATCCTCTTACCGTCCATAGTGACTCAACTCTGTCTTCTTCAAGGCCATTAGGTGTGCTTTCCTAGGTATCCAACATTCGGAGCCTTACAGTAATATGGTTACAAACATTTCCTCGTCTAATCTCAAATTAATCGATTTAGGCGATACTTAGTGAAAATTGAAAATAGAATTCATTGTAACAAAAACACATTACAACCTAACCTCCTCCCCGACTTGTACTACTACTTTCTATTAACCATCAACTGACTTCCCCCGTTGTTTCGCTTAAGTGTATTATTTCAGATGTCTCGATGGATTTCAAATGATCCTATCCTGTGGTCCACCGTTGATAAATGTGATTGCTTTGTTACAAACCCACTCCTTCCTTTTATTTTACCACCACCGACCTTACTCCCGCCCCCCCACCCTTACCCACGTAACTTAGTCTTCTCTCCGATCCATTCTCCTTCCAACCAACCGTCCAATCCTGACCACCTCTCATTTCTCCATGTTCCCATTCCCCCCTTCTTTATTATATAAGGCTTGCAATAGCAGTATATCCTTCTGTTTGACTCCCACAAGAAATTTTATTTCGGTAAACAATCCGACTTCTTTCCTATGCCTTTAAATTTCTTTGAGTTTTAATGTTTAAATGTTTTTTTGAAAATAGTCTAAAAAAAATAAGGGCCACCATATATACTCCAGTCATTAGTATATATACTTGACCCTAAAAACCCTGGAAAAAATAAAAAGTGAAATAAAACGTTTAAAATCTGCAAAAAAATATATTAAAATCGTACGGAGTGAAAACTTGTTGTCCTGGCGGTTGTTGGCACAAGAGACCCCAAAAAAAAACATAAAAATATATATTTAAAATGAAAAAAAAAAGTTATAAAATCAGTTGAAAAAGTCAAAATATGTTTATTGATTTCCATTCTTTCTTGTTCAGGCGCCCGTTTTGCCATAGGTTTAGTTCTTTTAAATTTAGTGTACACCATATAGCAACCGCTCACTGGTAGCCTTTCATCCTCTTCTCCTTCACTAACACTGTAAAGGTAACACTGGTCCCTTCACTCTGGATCGTCACTGTCCCCCTGTGTGTAATTGCACAGCCAAAATCGCTGAAGAGGTGGACTCAAGTTGCACCGTTACAGCGCTCTATTCTTTGGGCTGAGGGCCCTGCCCTTGACATTGCTGCTGCTGCTATATCCTTCTGTTTTGTCGTGAAAATGACGCTGTAGACGTCGAAACCGGTTGACAGTAATAAAATAATCAGTGAAATTTTGTTCTGTGATTTTGTAACAATGAATTCGTTTAATCTCATTATGCGTCTCTTTATGAACATCATTTCTTTTAGATCTTCAAATGGTCCCACATATTGTTTGAAATTTGTCTTTGTGGCCATGTCTTCACCAACTATAAATTATAATGCCATAATTTATTAATTTAGTTAATATATTAGTAGATTAATTTGTTTTGATAAAATTTGTACCGCTCATTTGCTCAGAAATGAATGAAAAAAAAAACAAAATGCTCATTCTTTGCGCCAGGACCAATGCAGCATTGAGTGTAGAAAAGTAATCGTATTTTAAATGCAATTGAATTATTATAATTAATTATTAATAAGTTACACAATGATAAAATCAAATTCTAATACTCCTTGAGTTTGATGTATTGAGTTTTGATAAAAATTTCCTCGTTCTCTTTTTTTGTGGTAATTCTTATTGATGAACAATAAGTCAATTACCCTGTTTTTCAAAGCGGAACCCAGTTCCTCTTGGATTTGAATAGAAGTGATTGGATTAGAGGGGTTTTCCGTTTCTCTATTTTATTCGGTGCTGTCACTCCGTTCTCCGGACATGGGCGTCGTTAGCGAGGGCTTAATCCTTCGTCGCCGGGTCCTTCCTTCCGATTCCCTCAGAACAGCCGTGCCCACCTTCTTTTGTCACTCCTCTGCCTCTCTCCACAATTGACAGCTCGGTGTAGCCCCCCCCCCCTCCCGCCCTGCCTCTTTACCCATACTACTTTACACCTCCACGACCCGTTCTCCTGAACCGACATCCCTCAAACGACAAGCCGCTGGACATGCACCGCAATCACCACCATGTCCGCTGTCCGTCAATGAGGACCGTTCTCTCAACTTAAGTGGCGCTGAAAACATTCCCTAAGCCATCGTGCCAGACATTTACAATCTTTTGTCTTTATTTTTTGAACAAAATCCTGATTGTTAACGTGTAGAATTGGGGATTTGAAAAGTTTTTGAGGGATAAATGGCGACATATAAAGATCCCTCTTAAAGCAATTTATTTTTATTTAAGAAATTCTTTGAGTCTTAAAGCTTAAGAGCATCGTAGATACGTAAGTATAGTACCCAAATTAAAATATTGCGTAGCTATAGTTACACTTGGCGTTTCATCTATTTTTGATGTAAATTTCATCAAAATTCTTTAATTTTTAATAGCATGAATATAACCAAATAAGAGCTGAATATTATCAATTGACGATAATTTCAATTGTACTATTGAAAGCAAGTATTGCAATCAACAAATCAAAATGAATCCAAAAATGGCAATCCACTATTTGAAGCCTGAATTTCTTTATTATATCCATCAATATACTTCGCTGTTTACATTTTAGATCAGTTAGCTTCAAGGAATGTTAGAGGTACAGTCTCAGTGATTGTACATTCAGCATGAACGGCTAACAAGTAATAGTAGTACATATTCGCATCCTACGCACCAATTTTTATCTCTCCGTTAGACGCTGCCATGGCCTTTGTGAGGGGTTGTAAGTTGAAGCCTGGCTATAAGGAGAAGAGAGATGGAAGGAATTGCAAAGGGATTCTCAGATATATTAAATACCTTACTAATTAGTCTCTTTAGGCCTTTTGGTCGTAAATGATGGGAGGAGAGAAGGAAACTACAGTACTATCGTATTACCAGTTCAGCTAACTCATATACTTTTTCCTTAACATTTTTGCCAGTGCTGTGGTAACTGATCCAGTGTAATAACTACAAAGTTGTTGGTAAAACAACCAAGAGATTATTAATTGACATATCAAAACCACAACTCAGCCGCCAAAATCCTTTACTTCTGGGAGTCATCCGACCTATTATAACAATCCAACTCAACCCCACCAAAGAAGAAGTTCCTTCTTGAAAGTGGGGTCACGCCTCTTCCTATCATACCGTGACACACTTGCTGACCTTCTTCTGCCTCTCCTCCCCACCAGTCCACTTCCTCTCAAATTCTCTGACCTCTCCACCCTCTCCTCCAATCTTCCTCATCTTCCTGGCGTCCGTCCTTAAGAGGACAGGCTGCCCTTTACCCATCCCTTTCTGCTCTGCTCAGTCCCCCACTTCTCCATCGTCAATTGCCCTTTGCCCTCCCACCTACCCTTTCCATGTTCTTAACCCCTCCCCCCCTCTCCATTTCGCTGCTTAAACCAATTATACTCACTCTCCTGCTGTCCCACCCCTATCTTCCATAGTACTCAACCGTTTCCTTCCCTCTCATACACCCACTTTAATGAGCCTTTTTAGCATTCTCTTTTGTCCCGTGACCAGCCAACATCCTCACAGCATGATTGTCGGTTTGCTTTCGACGCCAACATCCTTCTTGTGAAATATCCCTCGGCGCATGAAATTGAAAATATCCTCCTAGCAGTAATAGTAGAAAAGGGAATTGACCAACAACTGAGATCCTATGCACCGTAAAGAATTATTCAGTAGGTTGGCAAGGGAAGGGCTCTTTTAAGGAGTTGAGGAGGGGTGGAGATAATCCAAAATTTGGCATCAGTCTGCTCTTAATGAAGAGGTCAAGGGCTCTAAGGTTATACGTCTGACTGACGATGTTTTGCCAATTAAAGTTAAACCTAGACCAAGTATCAGGTCCCGGAAATCTTTGGAGTGGCATTGACCCTTCAACTACCTGACAGAATTTTAAATTCTAATTACTGTAAATTATACCTTTCAAGCAAATTCTATACTGTTATTTTTCATCTTTCCGCCATGAAACTGGGAGCTAGGCGTCAGAAAGAACCCAACGCTCTTAATCGTGACCAATGAAATGGAAACATTTATGTTGTATCTTCTCCGCTACTCTGCTCCATCTATGGTTGTAAATTTAACGCTTCTCATTCGTCATCCCCCTAAGTCGAGCCGTGCCCAATATTTTCCACTTGAGTGCCCGCGGACGTGATGCGCATCTCGGATTGGCTCGCCTCGTATCCACAAATGCATGACGTCACCCACGCATTCCATGGGAATCGCCAGAGCTCGGCCAGCAGTGTGCCACGCTTGAAGCTGAAAATTTTGGGTCGCGTCAATGCGGATTCTGGACGATAAATACGGCTTTGTGACGGGATGACAGGCGATAGGTAGCAAATATTTGATGGTGGTGGAAGGAAGGCGTATGTGACGTCTCATTTATTCAATCCTCGATGCACTCCAATTAACTGTATACTTAGAATAACCAAAACTAGATTGTGTTACTAATGGGCTATCTTTTACAAGTTTTGGATCAGTTGTTTCATGTTAACTCTGAGGTACATTGGGATTTTATGTTATCTAATAAGCATTAAACATCATGATTACACATTTAGTTTTTCATTTCGGTTGAATTTAAAGTCTTTTTTGCCGTGCTTGAAGCAGAATAGTGAAACTAAAGTACATCTCAGACTGAATGTTGGGACGTATGGGTATTTAAAGACTCTCAAAAGATAACGGGGAGCATGAAGTATCGTGAGCAGAGATTAATGACATACTAAGCCCTCTTCGCGTCTGTGCCAACCAACCTTGTGACCCTAGAAGGCTACATCCTTCAAAGCCTGGGTTTTCCAACATAAATGTCCGATATAAAAACATTACATACCTATTTTTCTAGGAGTAAATGATCAATCCCAATTAGTAAAGCGCTAATGAATAGTTTTGAAATTGTTATCATCCTACCTCATTCTCAAATTCTACTTCTCTTCTTATCCTAGTATTCTTTTCCTTACACCCCAAATTAGTGCCTTCAAAGATGGCTGCAATCGTTTCGCTTTAGTGTATTCCACTTTTACGAACTTCAATGACTTAAATATGAAAACGTTGCCCTGAGACAACTTAGCATGCTTACCTTGACCTGGACTTCACATTTTTTAACAAAATAACTTAACAAGCTATATCATTTTAATAAAATTTCCAAAAGACCTATTGTAATATTCATCTGCATCTAATAAATACCCTGCAAGCCACCTCAACGGTATGTGGCAGGGGGTGAGTAGTCACCTACATGCATTACAATATACCCTAAAGTTCGTGTAACTAAGACTAATTGTACATTAGCATAAATCGCTAATGCTTGTCACGATTCGATCCCGGTCATCACCATGTATTTCAATGAAAAATTTTATTTACCGTTTACTCTTTGTATTCTTACTTTATAACAGTTAATAACATGGCTCCTTGATTTCCCCACGGTACCACTGTTATCTTGAATTTCTCCTTCCATTTGGCTAACCACTCCTCGTTCACATCCCATTCACTCCTTAATTCCTCACCTATCCCAGCACCAACCACTGTCGCTAATGTTGCTGCAGTTAACCCCCTTATCCCTCGCGTCCCTGTTGCATTACGCGTACAATGGAGGGGGAGAGGAATGCATATATTTCTCCAGGGGTACTAAATCCCTGTGAGCATTGCCCCCATCTACCACCGTAATGGGGAGCTCAACGGTCCAAGTCGATCGCGCCTTGTAAAGACATCAATTAATCAACCCACTCCAGCCTCACTTTCCGCCCATCTCCAACAACCCTTTTCCAAGATATCCCCTTCCCCTGACAACGCACTTCCCCTCCGCCAACGGCAGCATCCCCGCTCCCTTTCTCACAACCACCCTACCCCTTGACGCCTCCCCTGCGCCATTAATTTTCTTCATTTAGGCCGCCCCCTCCGTCCCTCCACCTCTCAGAAACCTCCCTCCCTCCCTTCCTTCAGACCCCAGAGCGGTTCAAAGTAACCTTTCTCCCTGCTTGCCTTCGATAACCTTCTTCTTCCCCCGTCGACTCACCCCTTCCTTCTCCTCCCTCCCCCCTTCTTCTCCTCCCCCCCCCCTTCACTTCCAACGCCCTATTCTTCCTTATTCCCTCCCCCCCCCCCACACCGTCTCATCTTCTTCCTTCTACTTACTCAGGCCACCGACGAAAAACCACCCCAGAAAACCTCCCCCTCCCTCCAAGGCGGAAAGCTCTTTATCTCCTCCTCTCTGTCAGTATTGCTTTTCTATTTGACTTTGCCCACCTCTTTCTTTCTAAGATCCCCGGGCCTAAATTCGTTCTTGGCCCTTTTGAAACTCTGCTTCTCACTGCTCCTTGGGCATCACCCCCTATAACCAATCCCTACTTCGCCTCCCGGGGGCTTTCCCCACCCCCATCTCCACCCCCTTCAACACCACCGCCCATTCAATACCTCATCATCCCCCTGCATTCACTCTACGTCGATTACCCTGAAACTCCCTTACCAGCCACTTACTTTGACGCCTTTCCCCGGATATGACATACGCCTGACGGCCTGCGTCACTCCTCCGAGAAAGGTCATTGAGAAATGACGGCGAAGACGTCCGATAGCAACTCACTCCCATCCGCTACTACTGCTGAGGCGGTGAGGATTGTGATGGGTTCTCATCCCCTAGGAGATCACTTTTAAAAAAGGAGGTGGACGCTATGCCCATTACCAACTCTGCCAAGTTTCAACTGATTGTCAGTCTCCTCGGAGATTTCATCTTGAGGGTGGCCAAGTGGCATCCTGCCAAAGCACCGCTTATGGCTTAAAGGTGCCAAGCATGCTAAGGAGATGAGATATTCTTATGAGAGGAGGCTTTTAAAGGATTGCTCCAAATTTTTCATCTTGGTTTCAAAGTTTCTCTCCACAAATCAAAAAAATAATCACTTTTTTACTTCTATTGACTCCCCCACGTTAGGAACTACATTGTTTATCAAAAATATAGATTGCTTAGTGGTGAATTATTTTATATAATACTCTTTTGGAATATTTTTAAAAGAATGACTATTCTTCAATCACTATATATACTGAATTGAGCAGTCCAACAACGAGTACACAATCCACGTTTTAGCAACCTTTCGTTCAATATTTGAATCTCAGTATTCCACTTAGTAACTCGGCGGAAAAATGAGACGTTTAATTTCCCAGAAATGGTTACTACTACCAAAGAGGATAATGCCTACAATTGGTGATTACTAGAGTTATAACGGACCTATAGGGTGAAATAGTTAGGAAGTTTTTGAAATTTCTGTTTTTAAATCAAAATTATTGTATAATTTGTACAACCATGTGATTTTACAACTTATGGGACGTGAAGCACACGTATACAGATTACGAATTTTGATGGGGAAAGTAAAAGAACTGTCGTTATTTTGAAAATCTGCCGAGTATTTCTTTTACGTGTTAATCGTCGAATTTTATGGCTCAACCCTACCTGAAAATTTTTTAATGAATAAAAGCTAATTCAGTTGTCTGTATCTAATCAAAGGTCAAGAACTTTCAGCAAAAAGTAGCCTCCAGACAAGAATACTGCCGCCTCTTCAAAATTCCACCCATCTTGAGCGCTAGGGCTAGAGTATTTAACTCACCCTCTCAACGAATAAACAAATTCATCAAATTCTAGGTGAAGTGATTTTTCTTTCAAACTACCTTAATATTGTATCCCATTGTCCGGAGTCAGTCGGATCGGCCATTAGTTGCACCCGTGGGAGACAAGGCGGTCGAAGAGAGTTGGGTCGGTCGGTCGGTCGGTCGGTATCGCCCGGGGACGTTCGCGGGCGTAGGCGGAGGTGCTGAAGTGATGAGAAACTCGACGCGCCCCGAAATTAGTATGCTCTGCTCGGAGTATGCTGCACTTCCCGATGGCGTCCATCGGAGGCGACGCAATTTGCGCTCCCTCTATCGATACAAACACACAACCAACCCCCCCCCCAATCATCATCCTGTCCCCATAAGGGCCTCCCCGTTTGCCAATCCAGTCCCGACCTCACCCTTTCAATACCCACTGCCACGCCCCGCGGCCACAGCACACCGTCGCTGACCACCTACCCTGCTCAAAGCTACCGTGCGGTAATCGAACTCGGGAGCGTGGCAATGCGGGTTGCCGGCCCCTCCCTTTTACACCGTGTGAGTCCAGAACCCTTGGAGGAGACGCGGGGTATTTGAGGGTGTGGATAGAGAGGGATGCTGTAGGAGGGTGGCCTACTCTCTCTCAATCTCTATCCCGCACAAAGGGACGGGTGGTTTTCCTATCAAAGGAGAGTCGGCGCAAAGGCTTAACCCCGGTGAAGTTCTTGAGTGGCCGGACGTGCGTGAAGTCATCATCGTGGGAGGTGGACCACTCCCTTTTCGCACCCAATCCCTAGGGTTGGACTAGGGACGATGCTACGATGCATCGATTGTGGTGTGCGATATGTCAGAGATATCGCATATTGGTCGACCGGAACATTGAATTTCTCTCTTAACCCTTTCAAGCCCGGAGGAGATTTAAATGAATCCCGTATCGTAGGTTGGAAGAGATTTAAATGGAAGCAATGTTTTTCCGCTGATTTAATTGGAATCGCCGCGACGTAGTCACTCGACGTCATGTGAAGTTCGTGCGCAACGTCGTGACTACGTCGCTCGTCATTGAAGGGTTAACCAGCAGACGTCGCAGAATCATGTGGTAGGGGTTGTTAAGGTGTTTTGAGCGAGATAGTTCCCTATTCATAATGGAGACCGTATTCGAATTTATTTTTTTTTATTTCAGCGTCTGTAAGAAGTACGAATTATATGTTGTAGTATTAATGGCGCAAATCAATAGTTATATATGACCAAAATTCTCAGTAATAAAATAAATAAAGCTACATAAGTCTCTAACTTGACAATTTTTTTCCCGCCGTACGGCCGAAAACCCTTCAAAACAGCAGGTTTTTTTTTGAGATTCTGTAAAAATTACTGTGGTGTGTAATAAATTATTTCTTATAAATGGTTGAGAAAACATGCAATTTACACACCGTTAGTTTTTTGACAAAATCTAGGTGCTAGAAGTTCCTATTTTTTATATTCTCCCTCTGGAGCGCACAGCCATAATCTATCACATGTAAAACAGCTTATATTTTTAGTCAAATTGCTCGAAAAGTAGTTCGGCAAGGGGTTGATATTTTGGTATCATTGGAATGATGACAGTTTTTTCTTCAAAATGAGACCAAATCCATCAAATTCTAGGTGAAGTGATTTTTCACTCAAACTGTCTCAAACCTATCGGTCATAAAAAAGGGAGGGGATTGCAAAGCATAATTGGGAGAGGACGAAAGTTACTTAAGTATATTAAATAAGAAAGATCTAAGGGTTTCCAGGCATTAGGTGATGTTGAAGGTTGTTCAGGGTTCCCACCGGATTAAACTCTCCATCTCTGCCGACGTTTCGATGTACGTGTTGTCCATCTTCATCAGGGCATCATGACGATGGACGACACGTACATCGAAACTTCGGCAGAGATGTAGAGTTTAACCTTAAAAACCTTCAACATAGTATTAAATGAGGGTTTTAGTTCCATAATTCGAAAATAAACACTGGTAAAATTTCCAAACTTTTTATTCTCCACCATTGACCATGGTTTCAGCATCATTATTCCATCATCAGTGTATGTACTTCCAAATTTCACGGCCTTCGATACATTTTACAACGTGGGGTGAGAGAGATGTTTGAAAAATGTGTACAAGACCGAGATACTTGGAGTAATGAACCCTGATGATTGCATAATCTGTTGAAACGGGGGCGGAGAAAAAAGTGTCGAAAATGTACGTGTTTATTTTCTAATTATAGAAGTCCATGCCTTTAACTAAGTTAGTGCAGATACGCTCTCTTAGGTTTTTAGTGTCTCACTCATTTTTCGTTAGTGGCACCAAGAGTATGTGGGAAGAATAAATTGTTGTACCTATTAGTTCGGCAATATATTTCTCTTGATTTTTTTGGCATGTCAGGTCTAGAGATATAGTGGTGGGTAGAAATAATATCCTTCGTGTCACCCTGAAAAATGTACGTTCAGACTTTTTTCAAAAATAATCTTCACCTTGCGTGGTATTAGCTGTCACATTGTATGCATTTAAATAGGAGGTGCAATGCTATACGGGTGTAATCATTTCCATAGGTATTCCAAAAACTTCATATGGTGACTCCATGGAAAGCATTGACAATAAATTATTCAAGCACTGGAAATTCTCTTTCACGTTTTCTTCATTAATCAATATATTTTTATATTAAACATATTTTAAACACTTTTATGCTTATTCTATCTTCATAGGCACATAAATGTATATCTTCTCTTTTTCACGCCTACTCAGCAAATAAACTCCGCTATTTCTCTCTTCGGGGAGTGTGTTGGCCTAGTGGGTAGAGCGCTTGGCTACTGATCGAAGGGTCCCGGGTTCAAATCCGAGTGAAGCCTTTGGACGCCCCCGAGTAAAAAAAAACCTCGGAGTGCGAGGTGGCCCAGGGAAAGGAACTGGCCCCCCTACCCTGAATGTGTGAAGTTCACACGCCTAAGGCTTAGTCCGGGGTGAGCTCTACCCTCAACTATCCAAACCAACCTTCGGGTTGAATCACTGAGTGAGTGAGATTTCTCTCTTCAACATGTCATTATCCCTCTGTGTCTCCTAAATCCGATTATCTCTCCTAATTTAATTTACTGGTTTAATTTCCTCCTCTATTACATCTAACATTTTATTTTCATTTCTTTCTACTAAGCTTTTTATTTAAATCTTTGTACGCATTTATATCTTCGTAGTCTACGATTATCTTCCTTACACAGCGACCAATCCTCGTTATTATGCAATCCACCGTCCTTTTTTAGGATTTTGGCTATCTTTTGTTAGAATAATCGCTGAAATTTCCCGTCATAAATTTCCTTCTATTCGTGTACCGCTTTATTTTCAAACTCAATCCTTTGCTTCACATCCTTGAAAAACCCATCATCACCCATAATTCTCTCCAAGGTCGTGATCAGTTCCGATCACGTCTTATAGAACTCTGAACATCATATTTATTATTGCCTTCGCACTTCGTGACTATTTCATAATTTTGTATACTTCATTTTCATTTCTGTTGCTATGATATCATTGAAAATTATAAATTTAATTGATGTAGTAATTTGGAAACAATTCGTATTTTTACAGTGCATTTACAATACAAATTTAATGAAATTTTCCCTATTTTATCTATGAAAGTGTCTACTAACAGGGTTGTTCTTTTTTCTGATGGTTCAGAAAATTGTTGAACTAAATGTTTGCTAAGACCGCTTGTAAGCCGACAGCAAATAATGGTCACTTCATTAAAGATATATTTTTGTTTCATCATCCCAATATATTTAACGCGTTAAAAACGAAAAGAAGGACTTGCTGCAATGAACTCTGTGTAACTCTGTGAAATAATAATTCACGACAGTGTTCCTCATACTCTACGTATACCCTGGGATAATATGGGGAAGACTAAACTATGGGTAAGTTTATATACCGCATAGTCATTAATCTAAGGACGTCAACCCCTGAAATAATGCGATTACCACGTGCGATATGCAGTTCCTTGTAACATAACACGGTGTGTGATGCATTGCGATAAACAATGTAATGTCATTTAATGCGATGAAAAATTGATATCTCAGTGCGATATTGCAATCTGACACGACCCCTCTGCTATCATCTCCAGCAGCCACTCCCTTTCCACCCCCTGCTCATCCCCAACCCCACCTCGTTCAGTGTCAGACGCGAAGGGGTGAGTTTAATGGGCAATCGATGAGCCAAAGGCTAGGGGAGCGATGCGATGCGTTTGGGGGGGAGTTTGGTTGGTAGGCAACCTGGCAACAAAGAAGATTCCACGCGGGTTGCAGTCTTTCCAGGCGTGACGCGGCGATTTTTAAAGAGGCTGGCCCGGGGTGCATTGGAATGAGCGAGATGGATCACGCACGGCCCGTTTAGAAAGCCGAGGAATCAGGGGTAGGAGTAATGTAGCAAATTGAATGCACCGTGGGTTGAAAGAGAAGCGAAGGAAATTATTAGCCCCCCAGAGCTTCGACTTCAAAGGGATCATTTATATTGCGCGGTCGGTATCTTTTTTTTTAAGTACCCCTTTCGTTCGATACAACCATTAACAGTCATTTGATAAAATTTTCCTCATGGTTACATTCAATTTATCGTCAATAATGGCGGTATTTAATGTAACTTTATTTATTAAGATGAGCTAAAAGTTAAGGAAAGGTTATTTTGTCTCTAATGAATGGTGAAGATTTTTAAAGTGGCAGTTCTTCTCTGTGATACGTAACGCAAGACGTTAACTGTTACCATCCTTCACATAGCTGTTTTTTATAGTTTTCCACTTTTTTTGTATCTTTTCTTTTCCTTTTAACAAAATGTTAATGGAAAAATCATCAGTTGCCTAATTTTCCTCACGTTTACTGATACCTGAAGCAATTTCCATACGTTGCCTCAGAATATTTAACGTCTCGTTAGGCCCTCCTGCTCTATTAAATTGAATAGCGTATGACTATTTGACAACTAGTCATGCGCTACCATCAACGCGTTTAAAATAAAGTTAGATTTCCATCATTTAGAAGAATTGGCAATATAGCCATAATATATAAATTTAATGAGTTATTGTTTTCCATAATTTTCACATTACAATTAGAACCCTTAATATTATCCTATCCAAAATATATAAAATCTTATCATCGCTCTTTATATTTTAACACTAAAAGTCACTTGTGGGCAAATCCTTTTAAAATATGAGCTTCGTTGCTTGTGGGACTAATAGACTCAGGTCAATCATCATACTTATTTCTCAACTATTTTTCGTAAGATGTAAATACACCGTATCGCCTCTTCAATGTGTTGGTAACTTTTTTTAAGGGAATAGACATCTGAAAATTGTTTCATCATATTCAGTGTAATCGTTTGAGTATGTTTTTTGGCTTTCACCCCCTCCGGAAGAAACACGTAAAAGGATTCCGATGGCCGTGGGCATATGTCACGAGGTGCGGGTTCCCGATCCCACTGCGCAGGATAAATAAATTATAGGGGGACGCCCCATGGGAGAACGCTAGCTCCCAAACCGTTCTTTCCACTTCTCCCCTCACCTGCCCCCTCGGGTTCTGGGTTTAAAAAAAAAAAAGATATTCTATCCGTTTATTTGACCTTTGAATATTGGGGTAATCGTTAGGTTTATATCCCACACAGTTCATTCTTCCTTTCCCAATCTAAATAACATTTTTCCTTCTTCTGTCCTTAATAGGTTTTATTTCAGATGAAATTGAAACTTTATTAGCAATTTCATGAAGGTACAGCAATACTCAATAGAGCTTACAAGCAGAAGGATGTGCAGAATGACACCTCACGGAGAGGTTTAGCCAATTGGAAATTAGTCAAGGGAAAGGAAGGTAAGGAGAGTTAGTGAAAAAGTCTTTAGCTCTGAAAATATGATTATTCATGCATGCTGGTATAATGGTGGTCAAATTGCTAGCAGCGTAGTCAAAACTAAACGAAAATGTTCAACTACTATCTAACCACTAACCACACACCATTAACTTATTCACTAACTTCAAATTTATTATTTTTTATAAATTAATTATTTTGTATGGGTAACATCGAGTTCCCAAGTCGCCTTCTTTGCATCTCTCATATGATTTAGGAATATCTGCAAGATGCGTGCATCAAGTTAAGGAGTTAAGTATCAATCTCCATTGCGTTAAGTCATGATGAGTTGAATTAGGACGAATATAAAGGGTTACAAGGTGTTCTCAGTTTAAAAACGTTCCCATATTTGATTATGAAATTACATTTTAAATATAAAAAAAACTCTTTAGTGTAGAGTTTTGATAGTTTTATATTTTATTGACAATGCTTATGATATAAAAATGTTTAACCATACAACAATGTCATCAGCAAATATTTATACAGAAAAGTATTATCATACGGTGGATTTCAGGGTCTAACCCGCAATGAGATTTTCTCTCACACCAAATTTAAACTTGTGCTCACTTTGTAATCATGAGTTAGAATAAGTTCCCTTTCCTTCTAGCTGACTTTTTATCACTTCCTTTTGACCAACTGTCTCAAAAATTATAAATGAAGCGTCTGCAGCAGTGTAATGATATGGCTGATACCGTCGGCTACAAAGTGTAAGACTTTTTATCTTCGCGCGACAACTGACGTTAATGTTTATGTATAACTTAGTTGCGTTACACTTTCGCAATATGCGGGCAAAGTTGATTCATTTTGTGAAGAGCAGATACGTTAATGCGAATGTATTAGTCATGAGAATTTATGTTCTTATAAATGAATATTTCTTCTTGAGAATGGTAATTTTCTTCAGTAATACCCAATAGTATCCTCACCAGTAAAATAGCAATGATTACTTAATTCTATCAGTAATTGTGTATATGTGGAAATCATTGTTTCAAATGAACATTAAGAGAAATTAATTTAATCTAAATGTAGTGTAATATATTGCCAATAAACGCTCTATGATAGATAATCAATGGTACATATGATTGTGAGAAAAAGTCTATCACGCGACCACTCGCGTGATAAGTAGCTTAGTGACCACTCCCGGGTTAAAGTTAAAGAGTATTTGGGTGAATATTACTTAGTATCTCTTTTATGCAGCACTGAAATGTACCCCCTTCTCCTCATCGGTGAGGCAATTTCATTGCTATTTTCAAGCAAAAATATCCAGTTGACAATTTCGTTCCCGTCATCTGCCACCAATATGCACGCCCACGGCATGTCGCCATGCCGATTAAGCGCGGATTACCTGCGAACAGCAGATGTGGATGCGACAACATTTGGTCAGTTTGGTCGACGCGCCGCCATCGGTTTTTCTTTCAACGCGATTCCCGGGAATGCCACAGAATGCACGTGGCTCTGCTGCGGACGCTCATTTGTCACGCATCACGCCGCTCAATTGTCACGCGGTGCTTTCCAATCTCCCCGGTGCCCGTCGGGTGCCGCCCCATCCACTCAAACTTTTCCCTCCCTCCCCTCCAAATGCCTCTGCTACCCTCCATTACTAGTCTGCCGCACTCCCGTGCCGCACCGAAGCGTCCTACCAACATTTCTGTCTCCTGGATACACTGGTTGCTTGGCACGTGGATATGCATTCGCGGATAAATGCCTATCCTCCTCTCCCTTGAGGGATGTAGGTATTTGTTGCCCCGGCCAACCCGCCACCCCCTGAATCAATATCATCCGTATTTTATTTTTTTGAAGGAAGGATAATCATATTAAAAGAAATATTGTACATGAACAAAAGATCTGCAAGAGACTAATTGTATAACGGGGTAATTGTTAATGAGATAAATAATAAAATTGTGTGAACTGTAAAAAAATCAATAGTACAACTGTGTAATCCTCAAAGAGTTTATTTGTATAAAAATTGGATATGTGAACCAGGTTGCTGGTAATGAAATGACCGGGTGGGTGGTGGTGGGTATGATAGTGGCAGGTGAAGAAGGGTGTAGGTTTATGTTGCTCCGGCCTATCCACCACCACAAGGGTATAACAGAGCAGAAAAGCATAAATTATGGGAGTGTTTACCATGCACCGCATCATTTGTTGAACCTAGAGTCCTTTGGACTAGGTTCTAATAAACCCATTATTCTATTCTATTCCCTTACGAAAGAGATTAAAAGAGGTTTGTTTGGGCTTTGTTTCGTTGACCTCATTGCCGTGAAATAATGGATACTTAACATCACTAACAAGGAAACATCGCGAGATGTTGAGGTGGCTGACGGAACAATGTTTTTCAGAAACTAGAGAGAGAGGAGAGTTGGTCCAGGGAAAGGAACTGGCCTGAACCCTGAATGTGTGCAATTCACACGCCTGTAGCTTAGTCCGGGGTGAGCTCTACTCTCAATTATCCAAACCAACCTTCGGGTTGAATCACTGAGTGAGTGAGAGAGAGAGAGTTTAGAATAAGTGTCACGGCTTTCTCTCCCATAGGCCCGGGTTCGCGAGAAAATCGCTAATATAGAATTTCGTTCCGTGTAAATTCTTTGCATTACCCTCATTTCATTAAAAACTGCCGTGGCCGAGTGGGCTAAAGCGGTAGTAGAAGACAATTGTGTGAAATTCACAGTGAAGAAAACATTATCCTGGACTGGGATTCGAACCCAGATCTCCCGATTTAGCGCCGAGTGCTCTACCAGTTAAGCTACCCAGGCGTCGTCTCTCACTGTGAATTTTTATGGAGGCTTTAAGGAGCGAGATGTCTTCACAGGTACCATGCATACGATGCCAAAGTACCTGTGAAGACATCTCGCTGCTTAAAGCATCCATAAAAATTCACAGTGAGAGATGACGCCTGGGTAGCTTAACTCTTAGAGCACTCGGCCCTAAATCGGGAGATCTGGGTTCGAATCCCAGTCCAGGCGAATGAGTTTTTCACTGTGAATTTCACACAATTGTGTGACCACTAGCGGGTGATTCCGTTAAAGTTGCTGCACCGCACAGTGGGAAATTTCGGGACCTCAGGCGACAAAACCCCGCTCTACAGCTTGTGGGTGGATGAAATGAGATGTTTTTTTCTTTAAATACTCATAATTGCATGTAGTTTAAGGACCCTCTGCGGAAAATACAGGTTAGCTTTGTATTTTTACGTGAGAGTAGAATGAACTAACCTCAAATTTGAAATTATATTGAAACATCTTTGAATTGGCCGGATACAAAAGGGGAAACTGCGGATTTTCCTCCCGAATGCTTGGAAATGAATGGTGTTACTTTGTAAAGATTATTTTTTTGAAATTTAAAGTTTGGGGTTAAGGTCAATGGTTAGGAAGCTATGTTTCGTACCCATAATATCTGCCAAGAAAAAAAATTTATTTTTACTTTCATATACGTGAGCCAAGTAGATCTGTGATGTAAATCCGTGACTGCGTGATTTGCAGACATATTCGCTGACTGACCCAACCTAAAACTTTAAATTTCAAAAAATTAATCCTTACAAAGTAACACCATTCATTTCCAAGCATTCGGGAGGAAAATCCGCAGTTTCCCCCTTTGTATCCGGCCAATTCAAAGATGTTTCAATATAATTTCAAATTCGAGGTTAGTTCAATCAACTCTCACGTAAAAATATAAAGCTAACCTGTATTTTCCGCAGCGGGTCCTTAGACTACATGCAATGATGAGTATTTAAAGAAAAAAACATGTCATTTCATCCACCCACAAGCTGTAGAGCGGGGTTTTATCGCCTTGAGGTCCCGAAATTTCCCACTGTGCGCCGCCAGTTTCGCAGTTCTTTGAGGTAGTAGAAGAGACTGATTCAGTGCGCGGCTCTTATGCGGCATATTCATTTGTCGCTCGAATATGTTTCGGAAACAAGGTATGATGCCCAATCCCATATATGTACAAGGGTAACACCGTCATTTTTAGTCTTCAACATATTTCATGGATTTATTTGCATTACGCTCTTTCTCTTCATTCTCTTCTTCTACCACCTTAGCCCACTCGGCCACGACAGTTCTTGAAGAAACGTGAGTAATGCAAAGAATTTACACAGAAAGAAACTCTATACTAGCAATTTTCTCACGAACCCGGGCCTATGGGAAAGAGAGCCGTTACCTTTTTTCTACACTCTCTCTATCACTAGTTTCAGAAAAAACATTGTTTCATTAGTGACCTCAACATAGTTCTCGCGATGTCTCCTAGTCAGGGACACTGTGGCTCTCTCCTTTGGTATTTAGTCACGTGACAGGCGGAAGTGACGGGGCAGAGGTGCACGGAGGTCAACACATGTCACGAACGGCGAAACTCTATTGTTCGGCAGGAGTTGTCATCTCATCCCATTGATAAAGTATGCGCGCGGGTCTTGATGATGCATTTTCAGTAAACTGTGAAAGCCCTTTATGTTCCCACGCTACCCTATGAGGGTTTAACATTTGTATCCGCGAACTGTACTAAGCTCGCTCCTTGAATGCTTCCAACGTAGAAAATCTACGAGTGTTGTAGAGTGCGATTACTTATAGGTGGATGTGCTTCATGATTTTCTCGATGCACCTCAGAAAACTTAGAATCTCACGGCTAAAGTTATGTCTCGAGCCTAAAATGGTAGGTGGCGGTTATTCGGAGTATACTAATGTGAAGAAAATATCTAACATTCTTTATTTAAAATAATATTATTGTTACAATTGGCCTGAATACCTGAGTACTCTATAACAGTGCGTAGATACGGTCAGTACCCGCAAGAGTATGGATGGCGTATGGATCTTTTAGTATAATTATATATCTTGACTTTTGCATCCAGATCGCTTCTACTACTTTTTTGTAATCGTGTGTGAAGAATTTATTTTGGTGTTGCTAACTCAAAATAAATGACCGTCAATTATAAAAGCTCTTTGTCTATATTTATGAAAAGATTTTGATTGATTTTGAAATATTCCCTTATTTTTAACGTTCTTGTTATTAATTCAAAAAACCGTCTGGTAAATATGTTATTTAGAATATAACTTAGTAAATGAATTCCAACATTTTATATCCTAATGATTTCTGATTTTTTTATTTGACAATCATTAACTTATTTTCCTCAATCCAGACATCTTGTATTTGATCCGAAAATTGCTTTCAATGCGCTTATTTGATTCAATTTAATCGATTCGGAACTTTCTTAAATAACTCATCTTACTCATTTTAATTGGGTGGAAAATGATATCCGAAGCATACTTATTAAGTATTATATCCCTTACTTATGCTTTTTTTATTGTCATAAATTGTTATTTTATAAATCACATGGCTTTTGATGGACCATTTACACTACTGTTATCCCCCTCAATGCTTATATTTGGGGTTAATTATCTATTATTCAATTGATTACACTCTTACATTACATTACTACTTCCTCTTATTTTTCCATTTTTTTCTTATATGCGCTTACGCTTCCCTTATATCACTTATTTATGGGTAATTGTATGCTTCAAATAATTATATTATATTTAAATACATACAGCAACCGCTATCGTTCTATCTTTGCATTTTATACCTACCATAGTTTTTCTCCGTCATAGATGCTCTTTATCTTCAGCTGGTTAAGTTAACTTCTAAATACAAGCATGAGAGCCATTGTTATCGTCCACAAGTTATAAGTCACCATTTTTAAAAATGTCAGTTTTGAATATCATTCTATAAAATAATGTTATTATTATTGAAACGTCTTTTGTAAAACGGAAACCGTGGGCCTTAATACAAAAATGAAATTTTATATCAAATTTGGCTAGCAGTTTCGAAGTATTGTCCTATATTAATTACTAGCAGGCCACCCGGCGTTGCTCGGGAAAGAGAAGGGGGATATTTGGAATTCATGGTAACATAGCAGGATTTGTAGGTAAAGGAACAGAGCAGGTTATGTGACGGTCTAAATAAACAGAAAAGAGTGTAAAAAGGCAAAATAATAAACTCTTTGTTTCCGGAATGCGAAACTGATGGGGGACGGCTTACAGTACTTCTTTATAGACTATGTTGGCAGTTTTTCCTGTGGGGGTGTATATTTACAGATGGTTTGCTGATCCCACTCTGGAGCAGGCCACATAGAGCTGGCCATGGGCAAAACAGTCTTCTTCCAAGTATATACCCACCGTTTTGAAAGTTTGTCCCTGAGACTTATTTATCGACATTGCAAAAGTGAGTTGCACAGGAAACTGCAGGCGTTTGAAGTGAAAGGGCATCTCTGTTGTAATTTAAGGAATTTGCGGAATGAATGTGTTTTGGCCTTTCCCAGCGCCTGTTTGTATGGCCATCGGACGGCGTGTCTAGCAGCATTAGAGCGATGTCTGGTTTCACGTTCATCTTCATGTTCAGCCGCTCTTGCAGCTTTCTTTCGTCGAGTTTCCGAAGGTGTTTCAAATGACGGGCGCTTTTTGGGGGTCATATTGACCTGTGAACGGGAAAATATGAAAGAACAAAAGAAGAAAGACGGTTTGTCGGAAAATACGGTTGATAGGACAGACGGTTATTCGTGGTAAATTTTCCTGTGAACGGTGAAGTTGCGAGAAAAGGCAGTATCGGAAACGGAAGTCACCAAATCGGTCTTCACCTCGCACACAGCGGACACAAACATACTAATATGGCAGATTGAATGGGGTAGTTATCGGAAGGTGGGAGAGTAAGCGGAGCGCGGGGATGGGTGCTAGGTGGCGCTGAGCGCACTTGCAGGGTTCGGTAATGAGAAAACGACGCTAAGGACGCGTCGGACGCAACCTTCAACGCAACGTAGGAGGGTGTGACCGTTAAATTTGAACGTGAAGAAAAAAAATATTAAAAAAATAATTGATGCATAGGATTGGAAGAATCCTTTCAATTTGACGTTTTAATTTCAATTACAATGCAAGAGTTGGCAATCACTCATAGATTGGTTGGGACGAAAAATATCCCCAGTAAAATTTCACTGTCTAATTATCACTTAACCTAAGGCATAAATACTTAAAGTATAAGTTCCTAATTAAATCTTATGCTGCTTGCCAAGTATAATAAGTTATTGCAATGTTGACAAAAGGAACTATTTTTGGCCAAAAGAACTTAAACTTCAGGCAATAATAGAACGAATAGGAAATGTGAATTTGTATTAGTAACCTCTAATGTTCTCTTCCTCATTAAATTCGAAATCCTCCATTCTCTTTGGTCTTCAGTCTTAATACTCATTCGTCTGGTCATTAATCGCATCATTTCTAGTACTCTCTGCTGTCTTACTGCTTCATTTTCATCATTACGTCTTTTCTGTAGATAGTGAAATCGAAAAAAAAAGCGTAGGAAGTTTGGTTTAGTTTGATTTTTCTTAGATATAAGCTTAAAACTAAATCAGGCCTGAGTTTTTAACTTAGAAGACCCTTTATAACAATATTTTTGAAAATATTTTATTTCCATAAAAATTCTCTTTATAGTTCCGGCGTTGTCTTTTATTAAGAGTTTAAACACACTTTTGTTCCTAGTCCTACTGACTACAACATAAAACTGGCCATGAATGAATACTGGAGAATGCAGGTAAATGCTGACTTTATTGAATGGCTGTCTTTGAGACATATCGATAGTCGTAAATGAAGGAATTATCGCCAAGTGTCTTCTACTCAAGGAGAAAGATAGACTTATATCACTCGGTAATAAATTTACTCTTGGTATGAAAACTTCCTCACTCTTATGGCCACCGCTTAGCATTATCATGTAAGTAAAGATAATGCAGAGAATTTATTAATAGTCTAATTCAATTTAGCAGTCCTCTCCTGGGATCTAAGTTGCGAGAGAGCATAACGAATGCTGCTACCTTCAATTTCAACTCATAAGGCGACAGACTGAAGGGATTGAGTGAATTAAAAAATTCCAATAGATAGTAATTTGCCGATCCAACGTCTTTTTCTGTTATTTTATCGACTCCGTTGCATACCACAGTGTAACTAGGTAGTAATTCCAATATTTCACTATTTAACTTCAAAGCGTCCCTGTTTTTCATTATCAGGATGATATTTTATGAAACGTCATCGATTTTCCGTTTACTGTCCATTAGTATTGATAAAATAAAAATCATATAAATGCTAGCTACGCAACAGAATCTTAAGTCAATGGAATCTTTAAAAAAGTCATAGGAAGTTTGGTTTGGTATATATTCTTTTCACATACTCTTCACCATTTCCATCGAAAATAATACTTAAGAAAATAAGTTAAGTCCATTTAAATAGGTTTATCACACTTTTTTTGTTTTCGATATGTTTAGTATCGCCATATGTACGAATATAAAATACCAAACAACAGTAAACAATCATGTTGAATGCACAAAATTTCAGTTGCTACAATAGTAGCTCCTACGATTATAAGCTCTTGAGCAACGTATATTAAATGATTAAGTTATTATCATCATCTAACTTTCCTTTACGTCATCTTTATTTATCATCCTCATTTATTTATTTATCTTTCGATATGTGTAATAATTTATTAATACCTTATTTACTTCAGATTAAATGGATATTTACGGAATCTCGACTTAAGCAATCAGCATGGTCGTTATGGAAACGGTTAATCAAAATCGTAAACATTTTGCTTAAAATCGATAAGTATATTTTATTACGTTTTTCAAATTTTCAACTGAAAAACAAAATTTCATACGAAAATAATTTTTCTATTGAATTTTCTTTCTATTGATATCTCACGAAAATTCGTATGACCAGTAATCGTAATTAAAATTTGCAAAATAAAAAAACATCTAAAACGAAAAGAATGGTCAGTATTACGTGTAATTTTTATGGTAGTCACTGCCGAATGCACATGTACATACACGACGGTGATCATTATGATTAATGATATGGACGGTGCATTATGATCCATTGGTATTTTATGAAAGAAAAATAAACATTTAATCGTCTTTCATGTTGTGTTCATGCATTTCCATCCATTGCTTGTTGAAGAAATTATAATAATTGCATGAATGCTTCCTTCTGGTTTGCGTGGAGTTAAATTTTTCAAACGGTATATTACTTAATGAAATCACTAGGTGGGTGCATTGAATTTTTAAAGTAAGTTTTAGCGTTGAAAATAATTTCATGGAATGAATAATTTTCATTGGGGTTAAAGATTTGCTTATCAGTCGTTACTCCTTGATTGATGCTATTGATAAACTACAAAGTTTATTTATGAGGGATGTTATGAAATGTTCCTAAACTTGTCTCCTATGATGACATTATTTTGAAACATTCCGCAATTGTTTTACGACTTACATCATTCCAACTTCTTTGTAATGCATTTAAGAATTTTTCTTTGTGTCAACTGGAGTTCAATAAATTTGTCTTTAAGCAGTTTCTGCGTAATAATCGTTAAATATAATTACCAATCAATTCAAAAATAAGATAAAATCATTATATTGTAAATTAAGTGTTTATAACTGAAATTTATCATACCCTGCGTGAGAATGACGGTTGGATTTTTTCACGATGTATAGTTGGGGAAATAGCGGTGAATGACTCTTGCGTTAGAGCTTGAAATCGTACGTTTTCACTAGGGTTACCATAATTTATTTTGAGTCTATAAACTATATTTATATCATGTGGTGCCTTTTGCGTTGAAAAATCGAAATAAATGAACAAACGTACGATATTTTTCTACTCCTATACTCAAAATTTCCTGCCTGGGAAAATTCCATTTGCAAGAAAGTTCTATTTTTCCTGTGGGTACGATTTTACGCTTTTTAACGTCGTCACATATATTTCCCGCTGAAAGATATTCCGTGAAATGTGCCCATGTGTTAACGGCCATTTTATGTCTTTTGAATATCCATTCTTTTCAATGCACTATAGCAATGACACGGCGGTGGGGCACTAAATATATCGCGATAAAGTGGAAGCTGGCTCTTTTTTTTTGGCCACATATCTTCCTGTTGGAGCTTTTGATCACCGGAGCCTCAGCTTTATCTCTTCCTTTTTTTATAGTTGCAGGCTTTTTTTTAAGGTCTTAGTTACTTTTAGGAGAAGGAATAAGAGTGGAAACTGACTTATTTTGTTACCTTCTGTGGAATCGTACAAAACACAGTGACAAATTGGCTTGAATACCGTTAAAATCTTGCCCCGTTCCCCTCTTTTCATTTTTTGCTCTGCATCCATTACCGGCACTCATTACGGCCGGAGATTTATGGATAGAGCGACGGAGTGTTGCGCGCCTGCGTCAGTGAGAGGAAAAAAAAGATCAGTTTACAATGTGTCAGTCGCTTTAGACGCTGGTCGTCCAGAAAAAAAATCCTCCTTGCCCGGACCGTTTTTATGGCAGGAGGAGGCTGGCCAGCGCAGTCCAAGCGCCAGATTTTAGTTTTTTTTATCCCGTGACCATATACTCTTTTTTTCCATTTCCACATTCCAATGACTCTCGTACAGTCAGCCACACACATACACTAGTTTGTAACACCTCTAAGCGCCCTTCCAAGGCCAAGGTTGATCTCATTGGTTTTGTTTCAATGAATTTACCCGCTTACTCAGAGGCGTATCTGTATAAATTGGGATGAACTCCCTTTAGCGTAACCGTACCCCGGAAATTCTGATCAAATCGCTAGCCGTGTCCCGTGAGAATTTAAATTGCATTGACCATGTAGGCAGTAGTGAAACGGCAGACATAACGAGCCAAATAAACTATAACATTAAAAAAATCTCTCTGTATGCAGAAAACTTTGGAATAAATCATACACTGAGTTATAGTAATATTAATATAAGCAAATTGATTTTATCAAATCCTTATGTTTGGTTTGAGGGCTTTGGTATTTAGGTAACAAAATGTAGAACAAAAGATTTAGACACTGGTTTTTTATTATGTTATCTAAATTACAACTCTAAAACTCATTTTCCGAATCCTAATCTGTGAGACGTTCGGGTTAGTTAGTGTTCCTGTTTACAAAAGACGCTTCTTGGTTACACCCCCTGCTTCGAGCACCTTTAGTCTCACGGAAAATACGATGGACAATATATCCCATGAAACTTCGCTCCGTATTGTCGGACTCGAAGCTATTTTGTGGTGTTTAAAATTCTCTATGATTTTAACAAGGAACAAAATGAAATAGCTCATTCTGGGTGTTTGCAGGGGTCTCACTCTTGGGGGTGATAGGGGATATGATATCAAGCACTTATCGTCTGATGGAAATGGGGTTGCTACTCCTTACGGAGTGTAGGCAACGCAAACCTTTTATCCAACAAATTTTAATTTTTACATGAAAACGCCAATTAACGGTCACATATACCGCTTGATGAGATTTGAAACTTATGTCAGTGAAGTCAAAAGAAGTGAAGCGGTGCTTTCACTTTGAATTTCACGCCAAGGGTATCTTATTTTCAAGATGGCATTCGAAAACTTAGTATTTTTATGACAACTGCATAATACGCAGCATCAACTGTTTCCGGTGTCATATCTCTGTAGCTCAGGAGTTGCGATTACGATTCCATGAAAAAAATGCTTTAATTGACATACCCTCTCATCTCCAGTAGATAACCCAGATTCCTCCTGAAACACAAGAGTGCATTACTCACTCTATAGGCAAGTGACGAAAGGCCTAAGTGCTATTGAACCAGATGAGCGTGAATATGGTGAAGTGCATGCCATAAGCAATTGTTTCTCCCTCTCTAGTATGAAACGTTGCAATGACGAAAGTTTGCAGCCTATACCAATACAAAGGACTACATAATTATAAAATTTGAGATGTTCGGAAGTGGGGTACATTTTGAAAATTTAATTTAAAATTTTAATTTCAAAAACATTTAAAATTTTGAAGTATGATTTGAGTAAGACGCACTAATATTTTTGCACAAAATGATTCTTACCGAAACTTTCTAGGTTCCATAGATCTGAAAAATGGGAAATGTTTGGGACGGGGAATTTTCATATCCCCGTATCTCCGCAAAAATTCAAAATTTGTCTTCAAAATTGTATATACAAACTTACTAAATAACTACTTACTACTATTAACGAGGTGCTACCGTTTTTGAACCGGCAAAAAGCGTGCCTTTTTTCATACGAGCTAGCATTAAAAATATTTAAACAGTACTAAAAAACCTCAAAGTAAACCAGTCGGACGAACAAATAAATTAGCTTTGATTTGCAGTTTACTGTTTTGTAATAGGTTTATTGTTTAATGAGTTATAACATCTCAAACTCGGGTATCTCGACTTTTTGCATGGACAGTAGGGCCTTAGAAAGTAAACACACACAAAATATTCGTGCAAATCTGAGATAGTATGGGCAATTTTTACATTTTTGTCGGTGCTTTGAGATGGAATGACCCACCTTCTAAATAGGTTTATAAGTCTTCCTAATTGAAGGAGAAACTCAATTTTAAGCTGGCACGGTGCGTAATTGCTCCAGGAAGTAACCTACATTATCCATGGCCTCTTCCAAACGTACCTACGCGAGCATAACCCTTTTTTCATCCCGTTGGCGTATCGCAGGTGATATTGTCGGGGCGAGGTGGAGTTATTCCCGGCGAGCGACAGCGCACGCGCCTTACTCCCCCGCGTTCGTCCGCACGCAGATGAATGCAGAAGGGAGACGTCGGTGTGTGCAGCCTTTGCATTATTCGTTCGGCGCCCCTTCCCATAGCCATTGGGGGGCCAGCCGCCTAGACGTCCCCAGTTGCTCGTTTGCGTGGTGCGTCCCCCCCTCCCTCCCCCCTTTGCCTTGCCTTTGGTCCCGCCACCTGCTGCCCCACCCTTTCCCCCGGAGGGAACACCCCCCCCCTCCCCCCGCCCAGCCACCCATGGCACCCCACCCACACCATCCCTCTCTTCCCATTATTGAATTTTTCACCGGCAACCGCCGCAACCAGGCTCCCGAGTCTTTTCTTATACATGCCCTCCCTCCGAACTCTCCCTCCCCCCGGCCCTTATCGATTATTTACCTGAGCTTTAACTTGTATTCCCGATCCCTTCTCTATCAGGTCTCCCCTCTTGTCCCTCCCCCCCCCCCTAAACCCCCTGTTCAGGTCATATCTCCGATTCCTCCCGGCAGCAGTCCGTCCTAACTAATCCATTACGGACGGCTGCTCCCCGGCTTAACCTCCGACCTAGTCTTCTTCTTCCTGCCTCTTCCTCTTTCCAATCTCCTCCTCGTCCCATTTCATTCCCGACCTGTCTCATCCCTGGCCCTCTCTCTTATCACTTCCTCCCTTTCCTCCCTCCCACCCTCTCCTTTAAAAGGCTTCTCCTTTTTTTTCCCTTCGCTTCCATATCTTCTCCCACCTCCTCTCGCCTGAATACTTCATTTCCAATCTTTTTTCACTGGGCTCTCCGTTCACTATCGAGTGCTTTTGTTGCTGTTGAACCCCGACCCTCCCCTCCACTTCGTTCTGCTTTTATCCAAGAGATAGTCTTCTTCTTCTTCTTCTTGTACTCCCGTCTTGGGTTTTTCCATCTCGCCGAACATGAAGCCCTCATGCTGCTAAACGTCGCTTCTTCCGGCCATTCTCCGTACTCTATGCAAATGGCTATTCCTTAGAAGCCTAAGCCAAGGAATGTTTGCATTCATCGTCTTCTCAAGGGATTCCGATAAATATGCCGCCGAGAATTTTTTACTCCACTCATTGTTACTTGCTTTCAATTTAGTAATTGCCATTGAATTTGACACGGGTGAATTCATGGACGTGCGACTCATAGTAGTTTTTCAGAAACTACTATGCGAAAAAAGATATTCTTATAAAAATGATCGGGAACTTGTCTTGAACCGACAAGAGGTTTTTTTCCTTGTCGATAGCCTGGTATTTCAAGGTAATGTGTTCTAAGCCTCATTATTATGACGACATTAAATGCTTTTACTTGGACTTTAATCCTGGGATTTAACCTATCACATGCGTTTTAATTCCTCCATTTAATAAATCACAATTTTTAAAATATTCATGCAGGAAATGTCTTTATTGTTTTTCTCTCCCTCGGGTCTTTTTTTATTCTCCTCGGCATTCTAATTCAGAATATCCAGGCTGATCTAAAATGCCCTGAATGTGTACTCCACCGTGGAATAGCGTTGAATTTCAGTTCACAAAGTTATCAATTCATTGCCTTCGGTGGCCGAGTTCCCATTCCACCCCTGTCCTGCCCTCCGCAATTTAAACTTTTCAGCAGCGCGCCTCGCAAGGGTGTTTTGCAACTGCTAAAGTGGGCTCGTATTTTTGGGGTGAATAAGTAATATGTCTCGGTTATTAAATATTAAAGGGCTGTTATGGCTGGCGCAGCTCTCGGAATTAAACCCAAAACTTGGGGAGGCTTCATTCTCTCCACCCCTCCGCGAAACAGCAATACGTCTTCGCCGTCTGTCGTCATCTGTTTGAAGGATAATGCTTGGTTCGCGTAACTTCTTTGGAAAGTCCTTTAATTTCCTCCAACTTCTGGCTGTTATTTGCTGATAGGTGTTGGAATAAAAAGTTTGTGCACGTGATACAAATGCACGAGAGTATCTACTATATTTTGGCTAAGGAAGTTCTTTTAATCGGCAGATATGCTGGTATTTTTACTCTTACTCGATGTCTAAGGGGAAATTTACCATAAGGGGAGGGTATACCATTGCCCTGATTAGAACTGAAAGTCGTTAATCTCTCAAATTTTACTTTGCACGTTTCTTCTTGCGCTAATCCTTTTGGGTGACAAAATGGTTTTCATGTGTCCCTCTCCAGTCAAGTAAATATTTTCTCCAGTAATCCTGAAGAACAATTAAGGTATAATTAATGTGATGAGGGAGCCTTAGGATGAATTGGGTGTCACATTTATTCAAATTTATTTTGTTATGCTTGGTAGACGATATATGTTCGTCTCTTCAGGGAGAAATAGCTTTCAGGGAACATACTTTATCATATAAAATGTTTAAATACTTCCCTAAAAGCTACTTCAAGCTGTCTTTACCTAAAGAGTGACTACTTATAACATTGCCTAAAAGCAAATATAAACAAATAGTAGCTTTCTTATATAAATATGCCGTAATACCAGTAGCCCCGGATTGTAAATTTATTTCACGTCTTTGCAAATACTTACTCAGAAAAATTCTCTATCACAATGCACCACAATAGGTTTTTGGGCATTTTAGTATGCATTTTGACTCTATTACCATTATATACACACTCGTAAGAGTGTTTTAATATAACAACTCAATTTTATGTAGCCACTCAACCGTTTTCCTGAATCAGGCGTGTAAATGTTAGTGCAACATGCAGTAACTCGAGCAGGCTTGGTTATACTCACACGAACTTCAACTGTTTTAATGCGAAACTAGGTAACCCGTGCGAAAATTTCGCACTTTCACGCTATCAGGGAATAAGTATGTTAAGGAAACGGTGTAATTGGGTTTTAAATAGAGAAGAAGGTGTATCATAAAGTACTTTCTTTATAAATTTAATCATAGTCCTCATGCTGCAGAGCTGCAGGATTCCTCTGATCATCAAGAACTCTTTGCCAGTGTCTGCGCTGATTTTCCCTGTTTCTCTCAACTCGGTCATGCTGGCCAACCCTTCGTCTGTGTTCAGTGACAGGTTCAAGAG
This sequence comes from Pyrrhosoma nymphula, assembly GCA_963573305.1. Classification (NCBI taxonomy): domain Eukaryota; kingdom Metazoa; phylum Arthropoda; class Insecta; order Odonata; family Coenagrionidae; genus Pyrrhosoma; species Pyrrhosoma nymphula. Next base: position 17,367,651 of record OY754330.1, on the reverse strand, counting down.
GTCTGCCCCGTCCTCTTGGTCTGCCTTAAGCGAGTAATCGACATGGAAAAATGGAAACATTTAAGTCAAATTAATGGGTAAATAGTGAATTTTGAAATTGAGATTGTATTTTTTGTCAGAAGCCAGTGATTCAACGTTTAAAATGATACCTCATTTATCACTGTAGGTGCGGTATTAACGGAGCATATACGGAATGACAGAAAAAGACCTTTCTGTAATAATATATATATGATTTTCTATGGAATATTTGTACGTGAAATTAGATGAAATTATGGCTGAGTGGTAGGGCTGACACTAATATTGTGTTGCTATGGCCCCATGCCTTGCTCATTTAAGATCCTTGGTGAAGTCTTCTCGGGTCTTCCACTAGGCGAGATATTTGTTGACCAACAGCTACCTCCACCATCGCCTTCAGGGCTGACAGAGTTAGCAGTCGAAACTCCGGCCAGCAAATATCTCCCCTTGTGGAAGACCCAAGAAGACTTCACCAACATTATACGCCGGGAAAAAACCAAATCCTATTTTTTTTTAATCCTATTTTTCAGCAGTCTATCCACAATGGTCTGCGTGCTATGTTATCTCCAACGTAGTATTAAAATGTTCGAAATATTCCACATGAGCCGACTGATTCCTTAAATCTCAGTATTTTGCTCATGTAAGGTAACAATATTCACTGTTTTGTGCGCAGAATGAACGCCAGGATGAATACTATTTCATGGTCCATAACACTTTTCATTGTTCTAAAACGATATCGGCCTAGATGGGGTTAAGGTTACGTCATCGCCTGCCAAGGTTTTGTGTTGGAGTCCTACCTGGGGGGAATTTACCGCAAGCAAGGCTTGGGTGTCTGTGAGCATATTCCATTGTTGATGTGAAAACCCTTATTGCAAAAACGCCTAATAGTGCTGTTTTCATTGGAGATGTAAAATAAAAAAATCCCAATGGTAAACTGGAACGTTAGTTGTAGTTTATCTGAGTCAGAAAAAATATTGCAACATCCTGTTTTAAGCATCCTCTTTCAACTCGAAACTCATACCCTATTTAATCAGGGATGAGACTAGAAGAATACAGACGGCAGTGACAATTAGTCGGTGAAGTGACCCAATGGAATATTCATAATCGGGGTACGTGGGTTCAAATCCAGATGCGGCCACTTTGGACTCGAAGGGCTAAACGCAGATGTGTGTTTTTATTCTGGTTTCCTAGTCTTTATGTGAAACTACAGGAGGGCCGGGAGAATAACTTCCGACTAAGCCTTGAGGCATGAATTTTTCACACATTTGGGATAAGTGATTGGTTAGCACAATTGCAACTAGTGTAATGGAATTTCTGATTGAGAACTGATTTTTTTTCAAAATTGAAGATTTTTAGATCAGCATGCAATAATGAGGGTGTAAAGCTTGGGGACTTTATAATGATGTTTATAATTTGCAAAATCAATAGATTAACGGTGAAAATTGGATTATGGCGCCGAAAATTGATGTTGATTGATTTGCTCAGGCAATCTTCAAAAGAAGCCTCTACTTGTGTAAAAGTTAAAGGTTTAAGTGACATGTCTATCAATAGATTACCAAAATTGCATAGTTTCTGTGTTCAAGCGCCCATGCCAGAGAGTCTTCTTATACTCTTGTTATTTATCCGTTAGTGAAGATATATGATATAGAGAATATTATGTCAGCATCTTAAACCTGAGAAAATACAACTACTCTGGTATTCTTTTATCGTATTTCTTTCCAGTCATTTATTTCTATTGAATCTGTAACACAAAACCCATCCCACTTTTCGGAGTCACCTTTATCAGCACCCAGGCCGCATTTTTCGTGGAAGGCAAACTTCAATAACAGCCGTTTGATATTCCATATAGTCCTGTTGTTATATTTCCGCCTGCGCACCAACGATGATACGTATGCATGATCTCGAAAATTGTTGAAAAAATTATAACGCTCGGTAGTGGGCCACCAGTCATGCTCATCTCTCGTTTCCACGGCAACGAGAAATGCTCCCGAATATGAGTTTTGTGCTCATGAGTTTCGCGAAGTTTCCAGGAGATATCGCTTTCGACAATCATTCCGCTCTCATCCGGCGTAAAGCAATTTCACCTCCGCTCGCAACTTGTCAGTTGATTAAATTTCACGGCGAGGGACGAAAAGAGGGGAGGGAGGGGAGAGGAGGGTGTGGGGGGGTGGGAGGGGAGAGTAGAAGAAGGGGGAAGGTAACACGTCAGCCCGGGGGGAGTGCACAGATAGCCGCGAGGGGTTCCAATAAGCCGTTTATAATTTTGACCTTTTTTTTCCTCATCGTTCCGTGCCGCAAACAGCATCGACTGCGGACCGCTAGGGAAATGAGGAAACGAGGGTTGGTGAATGTTTTGGGTGCCATTTGGGAGGGAGGGCGAATGGTGGAGAGGGGGAAGGGGGTGGGGGGGTTTGGCAGGGCCCCCATTGTGTTGTTTGGGCTCTCATTCGCTCACCCAACGGGTCAGGGGCGGGCGCCGTGCCGCTGTAGTTTCCATCCCGGCTCCTGGGTCCGCCCCCTCCCCCTGTGCCCCGGGCCGTTGCAATGGATTAGATGACCACAAACTTTAATCGGATGACGGAGGGGTTCCCAGAGGCACCATTCGGTGCGGGCGTAATGCGGTGATGGTTCAGTGTTCGGTGCACGGATCGGCAGTGATTTCGCGGGCTCGCTGAGGGCGCCCCCCAGAGAGACCGTGCAGAGCATTGTGATGTGGGGGAGTTTGTTGTTGCGGCTGCCACGGCTGCGCTTTTTTCAAACATTTGCAATCCAAGCTGTGATTTTATAATTTTTTTTATTCCGCCTAATTTTACTGGAACTCTCGGTATTTTCATCTCATGTGTATTACGTTTAACTCCCAAGCGCCAGAGAAAGTATTGTTTTTGACCTGTTAATTCGACATCGAGACTTTATTTACAATACGCGTTTTGAGGTCATCTGGGAGCTTTTCGGTTTTTACGTTGTAAATGTGTACTGCGTATTTGTGTGCATGACTGATCTTTGTTGAAAGAATGACTTTTGGTGTTGTCTGCTAACTAATTTATTGGGGGACATTTTAGTTTTTTTTAGCTCAAGTGGGTCAAAATTTATCATTTACTATGGTAAACTTCGTTAAGAATACTCCAGGTGAAAGCATGGAATGATAATGATGGATGGTTCTCTTTTGAATATGAATCCTTGATCTTATAGAGTGATTGATTGGTCTGTACATAATCAATTACTTTATTTCTCTCCATCTGTATCAAACAAGTAGAAGTATTTCAAATTAATAATCTCCTATTTTGCTATGAAATTTTCATTACTTCAGCCAACGTGTGTGCAGTTTCTCATTGAAGTTTTCCCATTATTGTGCACGGATTTTATTCAGGATTAAATTTCTGCCATGATGATGCTTGGGACGTTACACCCGAAGATTACGATGGAGAACACTTATTTTAATGCGTACATTATGAAAATATTATCTTCTGAACATGCTTTCTTAGAGAATGTTTTCTTGTGCACATGCTGGAGGAGAGCCTGAAATGTAGTCCATCCACAGGAAATCTTTATGGAGAACTGAAGTGGTTTCGATGAGGTGGATTAATCATTTCCACGCATGCGATCAGGATAGGAAACAAAACAATAGCGATGTTAGGCCTAAGTGGGAGTTTTTGAAATTGGCTCTGGTGCTAAATTCTAACTTCACAATTTTTGCGATATTTTGGCAGGATTTTATGTCATTTTGCTTCAGTTATTTTTATTTTTTCTTTATTTATGCCAATTTCTAACATTCATTGATCAAGGAATATAGAGGAATAATTTAAGAACAGTAAATTTACCACAATAAGCCTATATTATCAAAAAGATTATACTATCAGGCGGTATATGATATATTCCTGTAGACCAGAAGAATATTAAACCCTCCATTCAGTACTTGTGTTTATTGACTTCTACAATAAATTCCTAAGTCCAGATCTGTGATATTTTAGAGGCTATACGGAACAATAAGAGCCTTCAATTGCAGTGGAACTATTCCTAATAGATTTATTCAAAATGAGTGGATAGAAGGACTGCGACTATTTCCTTTCTTTTTAATCGAGTCACGAAATCCCTCATCGGTAATCATTGGGAATTTGATAAAATCGGATCAATTCATCCCGCGCCAGTGTATTGATTGTCAACTGTTACTTACACGACATTTTCACATTTCCCTTGGACGTGCAGTCTTGTCAACACCTTTACAAATGAAATTCTCCTTCACTCTGTGTCCCCCGAAACATTTCGTGATTATAGGTGACGTTAAAATACTAGGTATCACAGAATATTCTGACGTACAGAACGCGCCAGCTCTCTAAGACTAGAACAGCCGATCATTTCTACCACCCTAGAACAGCCAACTACATTTTGGCTCCGTCCAGTTTGGCTCCGTATCCGTCCCTAGAACAGCCAAGCTACATTTTGGCTCCGTCGCTAATATCTGGGGTGACTGAAAAGAAGAAATAGCTTTAGAAATATGATATTTTATTGGTATAAATAATAATGCACTCAAATATCAGCTACTTTACAATTCCAGACCAGCCACATTTTGAAAAAAAGTAGGAACTTTTACAGATTTGAAAATATTTATTTTTGTAAACATGAATTTTGGCTATACTTTTTTTTTTGAGCCGGCCAAATTCTAAGAATTGCAGGTTTTATTAGTGTAATGTTTAGTGTTTTAAGCTTTGCAACCAACTCTGAATTAATATAAAAATGATTTTTTATTAGGTGATACTTTTATGGCACATATATAGTGTTTTCTCATTGCACTTGCCACAGACGTATTTTTCAAACACTTATTATGTGTAGCCGAAAATCAGCGAAGATAGACGACGATTTTCGACGAGTTGACAGCCGATAGTAATCTGAAATGGTGAACGTTGCTTCAATCCACAGTTTATTTTTGAAGTTGACTACAAAAGTAAAATAGGCTTAAGAAACATCACAGAGCAATGACCTCTGAGTAAGTTTACCGAGGAAAATTGCTGGATTTTCCAACCATGGGCAATTCGAAGGGGATGACAAGGTTGGGGAAAGGCTCACGTCATATTATCTTCTGACCTTAACTGTCAAGCTGTCTATCACAGAACTAGTCTACAGAGTTTTCATTTTTTCGGCTAGCCAAGAAGACTGTTTCTTAAAAATGTGCAGTGAATTTGTCACCTTTTGAAATCTGTAATAATTATCCCTTGCGATAATATAATTTTTTTCTATTTTAATAGATTTAATTTCGTCGAATCTGTATTCTCCAATTATTACTCCCTGCTCGTATGCAAAATTTACCTCGTTATAATAATCGAGTGGGTCTGTAGCACACGATATTTCTTGGAAACCATTCAATTATCTATCACTTTCGCAAGAGATAATTGTCGTGGCGCGCAGTGGGAAATTTCGGGACCTCAGGCGACAAAACCCGCTCTACAAAACCCGCTTGTGGGTGGATGAAGTGACGTGTTATTTTTATTTTAAATACTCGTAATTGCATGTAGTTTAAGGACCCGATGCGGAAAATACAAGTTAGCTTTACAAATACAAAATTTAGGAAAATACAAAAGGGAAAGAAACTGCTGATTTTCCTCCCGAATGCTTGGAAATGAATGCTGTTACTTCGTTAAGATTATTTTTTTGAAATTTAAATTTTGGGGTAATGGTCAATGGTTAGGAAGCTATGTTTCATACCCACAATATCTGCCAAGAAAAATATTTATTGTTACTTTTATTTACGTGAACCAGAGAGATCTGTGATGTAAATCCATGACTGGATGATTGCAGCCATATCCATGACTGCAGCCTTATTCGCTGAGTGAACCAACCTAAAACTCTAAATTTGATAAAAATAATCTTCACAAAGTAACACCATACATTTCCAAGCATTCGGGAGGAAAATCTGCAGTTTTGTATCCGGCCAATTCAAAGATGTTTCAACATATTTTCAAATTCGAGGTTAGTTCAATCAACTCTCACGTTACAATACAAAGCTAACCTGTATTTTCCGCAGCGGGTCCTTAAACTACATGCAATTACGAGTATTTAAAGAGAAAAACATGTCATTTCATCCACCCACAAGCTGTAGAGCGGGTCCCGGTCCCGAAAGGTCCCGAAATTTCCCACTGTGCGGCGTGACCATCTTCGGCTCTCAAGTGAGATGACCTGCAGTTATTTTTCTTGACTCGCCAGTTTAATCTACATTTGTGCTCACCAGCTCTTTCCTGTAACTCGCTAGCTATTTCAACTCATGATTCGTATCTCTCAAATATTGACCCATTTCATTAGCTTCCGCCTCTCATTAGTTCCATCCATAGACCTTGAATATAGGACCTATATTCAAGGTCTATGTTTCTATTTCCCAAAATTTCCCACTGTGCGGCGTACCGAAATCCCACTGTCGACCCCATGGACGGATATGGGTGCATGAAAACCGAGAGAAATACTGGAAAAAACATTGCTACTCCGTGCGTGATGGGAAACAAAAAGAGCTCCGAACGAGAGAAGAGAGAATTTTCCGTGTTTGTTTTATTTCAACCGCACCGCCACTCTTTCGATCGCACGACGGAGATTAAACTTCATTTCGTGGTGCAGGGAGGTAGGAGGGGAGGGGTGGGTATCGCGTTATCTTTATGGATAACCAATTTCCTCACGACGGCGGTTTCCTCACGCGCTTCAAGTGTGGGCTTCGCGAGAGGCGTTGTTGTTTTTTTTCCTGGGGCTAGGCGCAAGGCAGGGGCAGTCAAGTTGAGGAATTTATTCTTCGGTGGAAACGACGTGGAGATGGGATTCTTAAGGGATAAGGGCAGGTGGAAGAGAGGGGAAGGGGTGCGAAGGGAATAAGACACGCGAGCGAGGAAGGAAAGAATGATTAAGGGCGTGGAGGGAAACTGGGGAGGTTGCAGTTGGAGACTCGGGGTGAAGAGGGGAGGAGGTGAGAGAAGAGCCCCTCGTTCTTCTGCGCCCCCCCCCACACAACCTCCACCCCTCGCATCAACCCAAGTAGGTAGAGGATGAACTCTGTACGGAACAAGAGGGTGGAGGGGAGGTAGGGTAGGGTAGAGGAGATGGGGACGTTATTTGGGGTTGGGGTCGGAGTTAGCTTAGAAGGGGGAGTGACGGAGGGAAAAGTAGGAGTATGAATTGCAGAGGTAAGTCTGATGGGAAATCAGAGAGAGAGAGAGGGAGAGAAGGCGGCTTTGGCACGTTAAGGTGGCTGGTCTAAAAAACCAAAATGAACAGATTTTCTTAAAAATTTCCAAATATGTTCCTTTTTGGCTATTCTATGGATCATTGACATAATTTTTGCGATATTTTAGATTCTTTTAACATAGAGCCTTATGGCGCTCTCAACTCCAACAGGATAAATTACGCACTTTCTTTATTCCTACTGAACAGATTTGAACCAAAAACCGATATAATGTAGCTCTAATAAATTAAAATCTATTCTGAAAAAATCATTTAATACTATCGACTGAAATTTTTCGTAAATACGATTAAAACATATGTATGCGAGAATTTCAAATGTCGCGCACGGCTATGTGGTGTAAAGTTGGCAACGTGGTACAAGAACTGTGGCACGTGGGACGAGTACTGTAACAAAGAAACAACTGCCTACAGCGTGTTGCAGAATGGACGCTGTTGCCGGATTAAAAACGAAAGATTAAATAATTTATAGAAACATATTTTAATACTAGTTCACATTTGAGTGACAAAACATCTCCATTAAAATACTTATTTTGAATTCTATGGCCACGGGTGTGAACTGTTTTCGGAAAATTAATTTCGCAAGAATGACTTAAGAAATGAATCAAGTCTGCATCTAAGCAAATTTTCATGGCAATGTGTAAATTTAAAGGACAATATTTCAGAATGTACCTAAGACATAAGTCATTCCTACTGAATATAGTAGAACTAAGACCTTTTATTTAAATTTTAAACGAGCATTAAAATTTAAGTAACTAAATTTCTCAATGACTAACGATTACCCGACCAGCCACCTTAAGGCAAAAGGGTGGAGTAGAGTCAGGAGGGAGGGAGTGACATTTTTCAGGTCCATGTAGGTCCGTGAGGGAAACTGCGCGATTCACAATGCTTAACGTGGATGCAACGTAAAACGACATGCAAGTAATTTTATTCATATTCTGAATTTTATTCAATTTATATAAATCTTAGTGATGCATTTCACTTGAAGAGACTTTTTCAAAGAACGGAGTAATGGAAAAATTTTCATGCGAACCAATGAGTTTATACGGACTGTCCAATGAATTTATTTTATGTCCTTTTGTTCATGTATAAATGGCCAGTGTTTTTCTCTGAGCATTGGACAAAAAGCAGGAGAGAGTGAATCGTAAGAATTTAAGTTCAACCCTTGCTCTAAGTGATCTTTTGATAATTGAAATTTCATCGTGGATTAAGATCCATCTCATCCGTTTTTTTTTTTTAACCGTTGGTTCTCCGATTTCATTGTCATACACTCAACCAATATATACCTTTTTTGTTAGCAAAAAGTTCAACCAGTTGAGGATAAAATAATGAATCAGCATTTAAAATATTTTTCGGCCTTTCTGTTGTTATTCCCATTTATTAACTTGTGTCAAGGGAAAGAAATGCAATTAGTTTCATTTATTAGTACATCAACCAATTATCAATAATTACTATTGCATCTATATTTGGGGACAATTTATACAAGGTATTTCCCAAGACCGTGCCCATGTAACCATTTTATGATCAACAAACCTATTCCGATAAGCTTTATATATAAGCTGAGATATAAGTATAAATTCCAATAATCATTGAAAATTTCAATAATAGTACGAAAACAATCGGAAAAGACAACCGAATTCTTCCTACTAAAACATTTCTCGTTTTACATCTTCCCCAAAACAATCATAACATCAACAACACTTGAGTCCTAATGTACAGTATACTGTACATGCATATTTCAGGCACGAATATGCAAAATTGATGCAGTATAAAAACATTCTATTACTTTTAAATATTACTTATATGCTTAATTAACATTTTCAATTCGAGAATTAAAGAATAAATGGGCTACATATAAAAACATTAAAAATTTAAAATGGGCTTACTTGATCTCAGCTTCTTACTCTCCGCCATCTTGTTTGTTTATTATTGTTGATTCCATAAATAGGCAATTGGCGTCATGGAAACAACGTTGCATGGTAAACAAAACACTAAAGGTATTATTTAAATGATCAAAAAGAGATAGAAGAGTCTAAATACGCACATATTAAAACAATAAATGTGATGTACAGTATACTGTACATTTGGAACGAAAGGGATAACTTCTATCACCATCCGCCTGCATTGGAATAATCTTTCTACGCCGTTATTTTCTCTTTTGTCTACATTTTCTCTGTCAAAATCCTTCACTCACGAGGAATCATTGGTATCACGCAACTCAATAGACATTCGAGGCGAAGAGCACACCTAACTTCGTTGAGTCGATGGTTCTGGCTCGTGGGAGGAGTCCAGTTTCAGCGCGGCTATCCCTTTGAGATGGGAAAAGGCTTTTGAGGTGGATCTTGTGTGCACACGCGTGGTCTCAAGGTACTCTGTATCGTCAATTCTCATGAAATCTCTAACCTATTTCAATTTTCGTAAGTGGCTTATGGAGGCAGCATGCTCCTTCAGAAACGCCCCTCATTCCTGATAACTTCAGTAAATAAGCAATTTTGAATTAAATATTTCTCTCTTAGTTTTCAATACATTTGATCCCGTTAAATACATTTAGGATGAGATAAAATAAAACTAGAATCAATTTTAATTTATTTAAGAAAAGGTTAAAAATAAACAAAAGTAATATACTCTGTAAATACTGTAGTTTTAATTTTTTACTAAACATTTAACTGTGGTTTTACTCAAGATCAATCCCTAAGGTAGTTTGAGCTAAAAATCACTTCACCCAGCATTTTATGAATTTGACCTCATTTAAAAGAAAAAAGTCTCACCTTTCCAATGATATCAAATATCAACTCCTTAACGAAATACTTTTCGAGCACTTTGATTGATAATACAAGTGGTTATACGTGGGATAGATTACGGCTGTGCGCTCCAGAGGGAGAATATTTGAAAAAATAGCAATTTATGACACGAAAAGCTTGTCAAAAAACTAATGGTGTGTAGTTAGTATGTTTTCTCAATTATTTATAAAGTATAATCAATTACTCACAGCCGTAATTTTTACAGTATCGCAATATATCCCGCTGTTTTGAAGGCTCTTTAGCCGTACGGCGTGAAAAAATGAGCCAAGTTAGAGACTTATGTAGACGTATATATTTATTTAATTACTATGAATGTATACATATATATATATATATATATATATATATATATATATATATATATATATATATATATATATATATATATATATACAAGGTGTGATCAAAAAAAGACCGGACTGATTTTATTCCGCGCAAACCGTTCAACGGATCAAAACGAGACACAGTGCGTCATCTAGCTACACATCTGACGACTAAAACGAGAGGTGTTGCGTTTGTTTACGTCGAGTTGTTACGCAGCAGCAGCGGTACGTGTCTTAACCTGTTCGTCGCCCCGTGCAACGGCAGCAATGAAGGAGCTAGAGGAACAGTGTGTGTGCGTGAAATTTTGTTTCAAACTTGGCAAAAGTGCTGCGGAGACAATTGGAATGATTCAACAAGCCGACACAGAGTTTCTTAAAACCATCGTAACCGGCGACGAAACCTGTGTTTACGGTTATGATGCTGAGACAAAGGCCCAGTCTTCTCAGTGGAAGGGTCATCATTCTCCGCGACCAAAGAAAGCTCGCATGTCCCAGTCCAATGTGAAGGTCATGCTGTTGTGTTTCTTCGATTGGCAAGGGCTGATTCATTACGAATACGTCCCTCGAGGTCAAACCGTCAACAAAGATTTCTATATAGAGGTTATGAAGAGGTTGAGGGTCGCAGTGAGCCGAAAGAGACCGGACATGTGGAGAAACAATGCATGGCGTTTCCACCACGATAACGCGCCGGCTCACACGGCGCTGATCGTGACAGAGTTTTTCGCCAAAACAAGAACTTCCGTGATCCCGCAGCCATCCTACTCTCCAGACGTGGCTCCATCAGACTTTTTTTTGTTTCCAAAGTTAAAATCAACCTTGAAAGAGCGCCGATTCGACTCTATTGCGAACATGAAAACTAATTGTACGGCGGACCAGAAGATGATCCCTAAGGCGGCTTACCAGGCAGGGTTCGAGAGCTGGAAGAAATGTTGGCAAAGGTGTGTCGTCAGCCAAGGCATGTACTTTAAGGGCGACAAGTTCGATTAAGCTGTATCCGTTGAAATAAACAAGTTATAAAATCAGTCCGGTCTTTTTTTGATCACACCTTGTATATTATATATATATATATGCATGCATTCATAGTAATAAAATATATATATATATATATATATATATACTTTTTACTATATTTTTACGTCAATAATATTTAAATATTTGCTTCATATTTCATACAAACGCTGAAAAAAATTTGAATATGGTCTCCATAATGACTAGAAAACCATCTCGCTTGAACTACCTGTTCCATTCCTCCTCTCTCCACATAAAATGCTATACAATTTAATAGTGTCATTAATCAAATACACGAGCTTAATAAATGTTTCGCTATTCTAGCGATTAACTCAATTATCTACTTGTACGCCACGCCATTGAGCACTGTTTTGTCTCACTGCGCAACTAGCTTACGGTCTCGGGTCTAAGAGCGAGATTTGAGATTTCATTAGGGGGCTTGTTCCATGCTGGTTGAGATCCATGCCTTACACCTGGACAAAGGGCACTGTGCGCCCGTCCCAGCAAATCCGTGGGAGATGGGCTAGCATGTTGGAATGAGCCAGCAGACAATATGGGCTGCGGTTTGCACAAGGTAGAGCACGCGGTATTGTGGAAGACTGATTTTGACCATCGGAACCTGTAATGATGCTAAAGCACCCTTCACATGCTGCTGTGAACTTTAGACCGGAATTAATCCACTAGAAGTCCTAAATCCCTTTGGAATTCGGTAACATTCGCAATAACTACAAGACGTGAATCACTACGTGCTTTTCACTCCGTCAGAAAGGAGATTAAAGGGAATTAAAACCTCTTCATATTCATGACATCGTAGATTGCTTATTGCATTACAATGGAGGACTTTTTGTTTTCTTCCAAAGAGATGGAAAGAAATAGAACTGTGAAAGTACAATAGGCATCAAAAATCTTTGATGATAGAAGTTTAGCAGTTGGCAGGTTTAACTTTTCTCTAATGCCAATGCCCAGCCGTCATGGCATTTGATATATTAGCATTGAATCGGCTATTAGAGATACCGTCGTGTATTGCCATGGCAGCCTATGAACATTGCATTCTGTGCTAATGGAGCGGGAAATATCTAAATATATCTCTTTGGGTGGTTCCAGCGAAAAATGACTTAAATGCCATTTTATTCATATTATGTCTACTTGTAAAAAAACTTGTCCTCTATCTGACATTAACAACAAAATTTTACCTTTCCACGCTATTTTATTCTATAATTGAACTTGAAATTACATGGTGTTCAATGAATGAGAGAAATACGAGGAAAAATAGTATTTTTCCATAAAATGTAAATGCCATTTTCGCGGAAAACTGTTTATATGAAGGTAATAATCAAGAGAAATTTGAATAAAAATAAAATATAGGCATCTTACCACCTTATTATTTTAGTTATTAAGGAATTACTGCCGTATTTGCAATCAAAATGAGGTAATTCGTAGGAAATGGCGCTGCAGTCGTCTCCAATGGCTGGAAAAAAGTGCTAATTTAAAATAAATTCGTGGAATAATCTGAATTTTTTCTACTTTACTTTTGGTTTTCTGTAGGTAACGCATTTCATCAGCGGAAGCAGGATTTTTTGGACGAAATATAAAAAATGTGGAATTTAGTATTTCTTTTGACTCACGAAGTCGTGGCGGAACCTCCTTATCTGTTACCTAGTACATACTAACAGCACGCCTAGCATGTTTTCTACATGGGTCTCGAGTCCCTGTCCATCTGTGTAGTTGTAGAATGCATGTATATTGACGGTCACTATCCATTTTGATGACATCTGTAGTGTAGTGGCGCATGCTTGTGAGGCTTCGCCTCGGGGCAAGCATTAGCGATTTATGCTAATGCATAATTAGTCGTAGTTACACTAACTCTAGGGTATAGTGTAATGCATGTTGGTGATTACTCACCCCCTGCCACACACCCCTGAGGTGGCTTGCAGGGTATTTTGTAGATGTAGATGTAGAAATGCATTGTGAGTCATACGGGTTTATGATTGAGGCGTCAAAAGATTAAATTGATGACAAATGAAGAGGCGTACAATGTATTGTGCACTGGATGTGGCGTTTAAACCCTTAGTTTACGTTGAGGGTTCAAAATTAAATCCTGCGTCCGAAGTGAGAATTTTAATCCGTACGATAAAGGTTTATGTGAAGGGTATCCGCTCCTTTTGACGTAAGATACTTTCGAGCTTGTTTGAAAGATTTATTCGACCAAATTTCATGATAAGGTAGAGCCTTCTTAAAGAGGTTCGGTGGTTTCACTCAACTTAAGAGAATACGACGAAACTTGCTGGAAGCATTTCTTATGTTGTCTAAAATCTACCTGATTTTTTTCAGAATTATTCACCGCAGATTACTTAGGATATTTGATCAAGAAGTGGACAGAAAATTACATGGGTTCTTATGGGAACACAAGGTACGAGTAGCTTAATTCATCAAAAAGAACCTTCTTCTAGTTAAGAATAAGAAAAACAAAAATAATAAAAAAAAATTATATCAAATGATTTTCGTACATTATTTAATTGATGATTTAAATTATTTTTGATTTTCTTATTCAAAACTATAAAGCGTTCTTTTCGATGAATAAAGCTAGTCGCACCTCGCGTTCCCATAAGAACCCATGTAATTTCACTCCCACTTCCACATCAATTATCCTAAGAAACCTGCGGGATATAATTTTGAAAATATTCAGGTAGCTTTAGAAAAACATAGTTAATGCTTCCATCAAGTTTCGTCGAATTCCCTTAAGTTGAGTGAAACCAGCGAACGTACTTAAAGAGCCTAAAGAGTGGAGGATGTGAAAAATACAGGTTTGGCTATTCTGCGAAAGGAGGAGGGGGTTGGATACGGAGGGAAACTTGGGTGATGTTGATCTGGCGAAGGGGGTGTGCTGCTTGCTTTCTCATGATCTGCTGTGGTATGTGAGAGGAAAGGCGAAAGTTGGCAGGAGGGCAAAGAAGAATGGCTTGAAAGTGCGGGAAAGTGGAGGATTGGAGATGAGGGTTGCATTTCAAAGGGAGAGAGGGCTGCTCCTTCGAGGGCCCCTTCGTCCTCTGCAGAGGGAGGGGCGAGAGAAGGGTCTCGCCCCGCCCCCGCCCCCTTGCCCCGGCCGAACACCTCCTCTGCCCGGCCGGCGATCGCTCGTTTCCCGCCTGTCCTACTACGCCCAGCCTTTTCCTTTGAGAGCGTTCCAAAGCCCTCTTGATGAAACGCTGTGGTCCGCTGGTTGGATAGTATTCATCTGGGTGTTTCAAATTTAGGGAAAAGTTTTTGAAGGTGTCTGATTACTCGAGGGAAACAGCGACATTTTGAGAAAAATTCGTTGGGGGTTTTAACATTTTTGCACGTTATATGGTGCAAACCTGGAAAAGTAGTGTGAGAAATACGGAATGGAGATATATAATAGAAAAACAAAAGTAATGAGATTCTCTAGGACAAAGAAAGCGAAGCTGGTGATAAGAGTAGGAAGTCACAAACTGGAACAAGTAGAACAATTTAATTACTTGGGTAGTACGCTAGAAGAAAGAGGACATAGTAGAAAAGACATTAGGAGGAGAATAGCGCTAGCGAAGAAAGCGTTCAATAATAGAAGGGAGCTGATGACGGGGACCTTTAAGTAAGGATGTAAAAAAGAGGCTAGTGAAGAGCTTGATATGGAGTGTGGCGTTGTATGGGGCAGAAACGTGGACCTTGAGAAAGGAAGATGAAAATAGGCTGAAGGCTTTTGAGATGTGGGTGTGGAGGAAGATGGAGAAGGTGCGTTGGACGGAAAGGAAGACAAATGAGGAAGTGCTTGACATGGTCGGTGAGGAGAGGAAACTTATAGATGAGATTAGGGAAAGACAAGGTAGGTGGCTGGAAGCGGTAATGGTTTGCTGAAGGCCGTGATAGAGGGAAGGATGTTGGGTAAGCGGGGAAGGGGAAGGAAGAGAATTGGTTTTATGGACGGGATTAAGAAAGGTAGGACTTATGCTGAGATGAAGAAAGAAATACTAGAGGTAGATAGGGCACGGCACGTGTAAGAGTTCGTTGTATATTCTCTGACTTTAATCACAACCTACCTCTAACCGGTTGACTACTGTAATGAATGAATGGTGCAAACATTTTTAAAATCCCACTTGGTGTAATCTAAGTCAATAATTGGTAATGTTTTACTGTATTTTTTTATTATTTCTCATAAGATAATTTCTAGCAACAATTCTTGGAAACGGTGATGAGCAATTACAGTCTTAGTTATTTAGGGAGACAACCGGCATTTGAAGTCTTTGGAGACTTTTAGTGTACGCAAATTCAAATCAGGACTAGTGTGTGGTAGTTTTGTGATTGCAAATGTAATGTGGAGAAAATAACAACTTAGTTGCCAGATGATAGTTAGCTAAGACTTGAGCTTTGAGTCCCTCTAGTGTCAGTTAACATATATGCAGGAATAAAAAAAATGTTACTGCAAAACAGAGTTACAGTATTTTAGTGATAAAATATTTCCACTGCTAAGTAAGCCGGCTATTACGCGATAGAAATTTCTGGGTTTTCGCTGAAAAAATAATGAGAATTCCCGTGTTCTGTAAATGGAAGAAAATTTTTCGTAACTCAATAGGGTAGCTAGGTGGTATCTTTCAAATGTTATCCTTTCGTCATGACTTTAATATGCATATATTCTGATAACCTGTAAAAGATAAACACTATTTTTAAAATAATTGATAGGTATTGTTAATTGATTTTTTAAAGAGTTCATTTTTCATCTCTTGAATAAATGGAATCTTTAAACACCATGGCCGCACATTACAAATTGCCCATTAAAATTGCTGGACTACATGGATCATGTTATCCTCTTTTTTCTGTCCCTATTGACAATGATAAATATATCACATGTAGTCTTAGGAATATCTAGGAATTCTACTCTACAATATATTTTGTCATAATTAAATAATTTTAAGTATTAACCGAATACCTTTAGATGTCATAATCATCGACCCTTCTTCTTAAGTACCATTACATGGAAGAAAATAGTGATTTATTTTTATTGCTTCATATATTGTGCCTTCTCTAATTATTTTTCTTGAAAATCGTCTCAATGAGGTAGTTATATTCATCCGACGCAATTACAATTGGCAATGGGCTCTTCCTTTGCGTTGATATCACGTCACATGCAGTGGTTGAGAATTGCGTTCGCTGGGCTCAGGTCAAGTGCTTCCGTACAGCGCTTCGCGTGGTCTGGTACCGGTCGCATCAGTTCGTGGCTCGTTCCAAATTGGAGGAGCTGTAACGTCGAGGAACACAATGCTTCCACTGCATGGGCACTCGTCTCGCCTTTGACTAGTCTACCTGTTTCCCAATTAGCCTCCTCTTAGCTCGTCCTATAATGCTCTTGCAAATGTGTGCCTTACCAAGAATTCTCAAATCCGTAAACATTAGTCTTATTCCTCGATGCATTTCTGAGAACAACCTCACATGTTGCGGCATATTCTTCTTTTCCTGTTGAAATGGATATTACGGAAGATATTATTCTTCCGTTTAGTACGTTAAAGCTACTTAAAATATTAACGTTCATTGGATGTATTATCGCTAATGCTTGAGTTTCGATACCTTTCAATCAAAAAAATATTAGTTTTTCAGTGAATATGTCTCTCACGTTCATTAAACTTCTATCTCTTGTACCTCAAAAAAGCTTCTTCAGCCATCTTCACCAGTAGCATCATTTATAGGTGGTGTAATGTATCAAATTGCGGGAATGAATTAAAATTATCTTACATTCCATGAACGGAAATGGGGAAAATATTTCTCCTTACAATTATTGGCTACTTTTGTGGCTAATACAGGAACTCCATGGGGATAAATTATGGATAAAATTGAGGAGTGTCTCTGGTATCAGGTCCATCCAACAGCTATAAAAAAGTCGATGTAATTTTATTTTTCTCTGAGAAAGCTAGATAAATACCTAAGAAATCTACGCTGGGAAAATAAGTTAGAATTGGTAAAAAAAAGTCATAATTTTTTAAGCTTTTGGGGCTCAATAATGATAATTTTTAAGTCTACGATAACACCATGACTTCCCCAGTTAGCCTATGGCGAATAACCCCAGATAAGAGTAGTTTCATCCTATTTGCACGCAAGCAGTGGGATATCAAATACCCCTTTCAAACCATGAGCATTGATGCAACCACATCTCCCTTTGTTCGGAGTTAGTACTTGAACAATAGAGTGTATGTGGCAAAATATCCCTCCCGCCAGCTTTTCATCTGCCGTTAACATTTCTATGGCATGCAAGGCTTAAGCTCCCAAATGCGTCGCCGTGAAGGTAATTAAACTACATCTCGATGAGCAAGGCGTGTTCTCGGAAATGGCTGTCTCCAGACGACAAAGGAAATCACCTAAACACGCACTAGTTTCCTTCTAAGGCGTGTTCGAGACAATTGTCCCATTATCCATGGCGCCGTACACCACTTCCTTGAGCAGTTGTGAGCCGTCCGCTTCGATACAAGGCGATCTTCATTCGACGTGCTAACGGTGCGCGTCCTTGGTCGAGGAAATGACTTCTTACTGTACGACGTGCTTTAGAAGCAACGGGATTATAATCTGATTCTCGTGGGGACTGACTTGAACGATATTCAATTATCTACTAAATTCTTAAAGTTTAAACCTTATAAGCAAGGATTTATTAATATATAAGATATATTGTAAAAGTACACTTTTGTGTTTTGTTTTTCAAAATTTAAAATATGTGATTTATAAGATCGGTTGTAGTAGATATTAATGCTTTGAGTTTGTTGGAATATTTTTTTTATTTTTTGGCTGTATTCATAGATGTCATTTTTTAAATTTTGTTTGTCAATTGTTTTAATAGATCATTGTAGTTATGGAATTGGTACATATAATGATATATGGTCACAATATAGTAATATACCATTCCATAAAATGGTTCTGATAGCTCTTTATCCGGAAAAATATTATATAGTTTTATTTGGAGATGTGGATTTGTGAAACATGATGTTCCTGGCTAAATTAGAGGCGATCTATATTGTAATGACGTGTATGATACTTTGATTTGTAATTTGATACCTACTCTGTAAATTGTATTTTATATATGAAATGCTCCAAAAAGTACTTGAGATACAAAGTACTTTTGTAGGATGTATTTGAAATACAAAGTACAAATACATATTTATATATATACGAGTTCGTGGAAAATCACACACGCGATAATTTAAATAAAAATAAACTTTGCCACAGGTGGGGCGGAAATAAATATAGAAACACAAAAAAGAAGAACACTCACACACTATACGTTCTGATATTTCGACAGCCGAGCTGCCTTTCTCACAGAATGAAGGATCCTTCATTCTGTGAGAAAGGCAGCTCGGCTGTCGAAATATCAGAACGTATAGTGTGTGAGTGTTCTTCTTTTTTGTGTTTCTATATTTATTTCCGCCCCACCTGTGGCAAAGTTTATTTTTATTTATATATATATATATATATTTTATGATAGAAGTATTGTATTATCGACCTCTTCATGAAATGTAAGATTTTTATCTCGAGGATAGGTTTAAAATTTACAAACTATAACTCCTTGCCAACGTTTCGGTGTATAATTGACACACCATTTTCAGGTCTACAATATTACGGTACAACAACATCATTTATGAAGTAACATAAAAGAATATCACAAGTTTCACCTTACAAATCAAAGTATCATACACGTCATTACAATATACATAAATAAGAAATACCTCTGATTTAGCCAGGAGCATCGTGTTTCAACAATCCACATCTCCAAATAAAACTGTATAATATTTTTCCAAGTTAAGGAGCTATCAGAACCATTTTATGGAATGGTACATTACTATACTGTGACCATATATCACTATGGGTACCAATTCCATAACCACAATGATCATTTTAAAACAACCTGGAAATATATTATACAGTTTTATTTTGAGATGTGGATTGTTGAAACATATTGTTCCTAGCTAAATCAGAGGTATTTCTTATTTATGTATATTGTAATGACGTGTATGATACTTAGATTTGTAAGATGAAACTTGTGATATTTTTTATGTTACTTCTTTAATAATGTTGTTGTATCGTAATATAACAGCCCTGATGATGGTGTTAATTACACACCGAAACGTTGGCAAGGAGTTATAGTTTGTAAATTTTTGACCTATCCTCGAGATAAAAATCTTACATTCCATGAAGAGTTCGATAATACAATACTTCGATGTGTCAACATTTCAAAAGAATTATGCAGTTGGATTTTGTTTAAAGCAGAAAAATCACAGGATCCTCACGAATATATTGCTATTTGGATCTTTTGTATGCAAAATATCCCTCGTATGTGAATCAGATCCAAGTTCATATGATACTTACTTTTCCGAAAACACTCTCAGTGATCATTGATATATTCCTTGCAATTCCTTCCTTTCATGACTAGTGTTGGGAATAATAATTACGCCATACAATGATGAATTATCGTGCCATCATTTAATTATTCTTTTTTAAAGTAAAAAGGACGAAAAACATTTGTTGATATTGAAAATAGACCATTTTACAAATATTTTGTGTTGTGCTAATTTAGCGTCAAATTGCGCATACTATATAAATGTGAGTTTTATTTTGTAAACGGCAACGGTTTACTTAACCCGTAATTAGGCGTACGTCTTTTTGTTACGCGTGGGGTCTTGTTGTGTTTGGGGTCTTGCGGGGGTCGTGGCCAAAAGGAATTATTTATATTTTCACCATCTTTGTTTTTCATAATTATTTTTCATTACGAGAAGTTTCAAATAATACAGTGCAATACGTGTTCCTATCTCTTCCTCTATCGATAATACTACTAAATTTTCTTAATTATCTTCTGTTTGCTCTTTCCAAGTTCTACAGAGGTACACAAGCCGCGTGTTTAATTATTTGCAAATGCAAAAATGTGTATAAAATGGTCGCATGATATATTTACTTCAGAAAAAATGTTTATATACTATATATTGAGGAATTTATTTTATGCCATTACACCATCATGATATTTTTTCCTATGATTTACCATTCTATTTTTATTCGCAATTATATCTATTTTCCCGTTTAGTTTAAAAAAACAGATTATAAAAATAGATACCTACGTCCATGTCAAGTTATTCAATGCGTAACTGTTATTGGGGATCAAAGCAATGTTAAAAAATAAAACGGTGGTATTAATAATTTATATTTATTTATTGACATAAAATTGATCAAAGCATGCATGAAATATTGTTTTCAATGTTTAAAGCTCACAATTTTTTAGCATTGACAACGTCGTTGGTTTTTTGAACAAATTTCTAGATTAAAGAGTGTACCGAGCACCATGTGGGGTCCAAAAATACCTCAATGCAGAAAATGTTTTATATAAAAGATAAACATCATTAAGTTAGTATTTTTGTATTTGACATATTCATAAATGAGTTATTGAAAGGTACTGAAAACTTCAACTTAGAAAGTGTTGCATGAGATAAAATATAGCCTTTATTAAACCCTTGGGGCTTTTAATGACGTCATGCGCCTATTTAAGTGTTCATTTTCACGAGACAAAGGAAGATGATGAAGTTCTTCATTGCTCGAACTTCATTTTTAAAACACTTCTCCTCTATTACGAGGACTGGGAGAAATTTAAATGCACCTCTGCATCATCAGGTACCCTTAAATCCTAGCAAAAATTGCCCACAAAATTATGGAACATGAATGCATTGTGTACTATACATTGCCCTGAAAAGAAAAAAAGCCTGTGGTTTGATTCTCAGTCCGGGTTGATTTTTCGCATAGTAATTCCTAAGCATCTAAAAAATCGGTGTGAATTGTTAAATTTGAGTACTTCATAGTCTTTTTTTGTGAATTATTTTGACTTCATTGGCTGCCCTTGCCTTGCCTATCTCGATATGATAAAGTTTCGCATGCCATGAATACTTTCCATCAAGTGACCAAAAGAAAGGCGATTGTTCCGTCGTCAAGTGATACAATCTCACCTGTGTGTGTCTTCAGGCAGCGAATATCGCATATAAGCTATTCTCGGTCTCTCGTTCCCGTTCGATATGCAATGAAGGAACTCAACTCTAATTCCGTAAGCATGCCTTTAAGGCATTCCTGGATGTGGAGGATAATGCCATGACTTCTGGTCTTCCTCTCCATTTCAGCAGAAATCTCAAATATGATACTTCTCTATCTCTCGCTGAAAAGGCTTAAGGGACCGTTTGTAATGGCACGTTGTGGCTGGAATATTGCTGAAGGATAAGGGTTTGCCGTGTCCTAAATCATTTTTATCTCATTTGGACAACAAAGATATCGCAATTATAAGTCTCTGGGCTGGGAGTAGTAGTATAGTATTATTTTTATAACGTTTTCGCCGTTGGAAGGCATCATTCAAGTTTAGAATTTAGTTAACAATTGCTATAAATAATTGCATAATACTCAACAGGAACTGCAGAATAATACTGTGCTCGAAACTTGGTACCTATAACATTAAAGGAGCTACGAAGTAAGAAGTGAATATCGCACTAATTTGCACTTTACGGGTGACTCCGTGAAAGGTAATACCGTGTCTAGTCCCAGTATCCTCAAAAATTTGTCAACAAAGAGCGAACACCTCACAGTGTTCCTTGTTTGGCTTTATCGACGTGGACTTTGGTGCTAAGCGTACGACTTGAACTGCTTCGGCGATATCATATGTCCGGCAGTCCAGTTCAACGTGTTCCAATAAAACCCTCAAAAATCCACAAGGGAGTAGGACGCCTCGGTTGATTAATTTTCTAAACCACTCGGCAAAATTGAGGGTCCGGGTTCGAATCCCGTTCAAGGCGAATGATGTTTCCTCTGTGGCATATCGCACTGCATAGGAAGTAAATTGAGATGTCTTAGGTTCATGATGAGCTGTTGTTAACTAAGTACTATTCTCAAACTTTATTATTATTATATATCGAGGTTTCATAGCAATAGTGCAAATCAAAGCTATGGCGTTCTGCTGTCTGACGTTTTGACTTACAATAAACCTATCGCCAACAATGCCGACTCCGCCGGCGCCGCCGCGGTAATGCCTGTTGCTCACGGTAAAACTTTCGGTAAAACGTTTTCTAAAATCGACTAATTTTATAAAAATGAACTTGCTAACTATAAAATCGTTTTATAAAACCTTGTTTTATAAAACTTTTTATGGAATAGGACAGGTTCTATTTCCATAAACCGTTTTATGCAACAACCAATGAGAAGTTCAGCTCATCACGTTGATAATAATCTCGTATCCATGGGAAGCCAAACAAGGAAAACGTAAACAAACATGACTGGAAGTTCATGGAACGTTGAGGCAGTATCCTTCTTGTTAGAAGAATGTGTTAGAGCCTTATCGCCGTTGAGTGTGATCAGAAAGTAAGTAAATTAACAATACATATAGTTATTAACCTAACAGTCATTCAAAAGAGAGTGCATTTATCACTTAACGTGTTCGCAAAGCGTCTCATAGATGGCAGGAAATTGCGATTTTATGAACAGTTTTACCATGAGCAAGCAAGAACGTTTTACGTACGATTCATACAACTTTCAAGACAATTTTTTTTAAAACTCTTTTATGGAAAATTTTACCGTGAGGAACAGGCATAAGAAAGGGTTTGAGCCCACGTATATTCGAGAATATCTCCCCTAAATGTGTGTGTGTGATTTTCACGCAACGTCACCATCATATTTATTTTTTTGTATCCTGAGTATTGGGTTGCTCAACCCAACCCCATGGGCTTATAGTGATTAATGGTTTACTGATTAAATTTTTAATCGAAGGTCTCCGAAGTAGTCATAGTTGTTATATTCCTCATTCATTGATTTCCACAAGTTATCCCCTTGGGAAATGTTAATGAATATAATACATCAACTATGTATCACTTTTGCAGAAATCAGTATTACAGTTCCTTCAACAATGACTACAAAAAGCGCAATGCATGATTTATCGCTAATTTTTTTTTCGAGGGTAGGTGAAAATCTCTTGATAGACACTGTGAGCCCCGAAGTTCACAGTAGTGTGAGACTCTAACCCACTAAAAACACCTCCCATTGGCTACAACCTAGCAAAATCATCTAGGCAAGCTTCTCTTGCATAATTCTGTCGCGAGTGATGGGGTATAGCCCACTGGCTACTCCCATTGATGGGGTAAAGCCCATTGGCTACTCCCCTGCATTGTGACTTTTGAGTGAAAGTTTCACATTAGGCTTCGCCGGTTAATTCTGTAATAGGTCATGGGGCTTCAGTCTTTTGAGTCTCCTTAACAAGACTGGAGCTTCTTCCGCCACTTTTGTCATCTCTCTATTTACATGGGTCTGTACTCGTTACCCGTGTTGTTCTGCATATTTTTTAAATACCTCAGTAACCTGTTCTATATTTCAAATTGAAATACTTTTTCGCTGGCCCCTACTCGGAGTAGGAGATTATGCGTCCTCGTAGAAGAATGTCATTTGATTGTGCTACTTCTAGGTGTATACTTCCTCAAGAGAGATATTAAAACTAAGAAGCAAAGAGAGGATAATTGAGATAGTGGTTCACGGCAAACATTGATAATTTTCTTGTTTCACATTATTATTGTTTACCATTATATATTTAGATGACAATTTACGCTTCCTGAATTGCCAATATAAATCTACAAACCAAGGGGTTGTAGAAAACAAATGCCATTACTAAATTGGAAAAAGAGAGAGAAAATCGTTCGGCGTAATTGAAGGAGCGCATGAGTGGAGGAGAACCGGAACTTGTGAACGAAGAGAGAAAGGGGCAGGGAGGAAGGGGATAGGGGGAGGGGAGGAGGGGAGGGCGAGGGAAGGGTGTTAGGGTTGATTAATAAATAAAAGAAAGCGAAGTGAACCGAATGAGCGACTCATTCACCGAAGAGAAGAGACTCCTCTACTACATTCACTCGTTGCCCTCTCTTCTTTGTCGCCTTGATTTCATCCGCATTTAAACATATAAACGACTGCCCGCGAGGTGAAAAAAAAGAGAAAAGCGAAAAGCGAAACGAGTGGACGAGGCGGAATAAAACGATAAGAAAATAACGTGCTAAAGGAAACCAAACTGTCACTTTAAAAGTGAAAACACTGGTGCTTTAATGTGGTTCGAGCGAGATAGTTCCCTAGTCATAATAGAGACCATATTAAAATTTTAATTTTTTTATTTCAGTGACTGTAAGAAGTATGAAATAAATATTGTAATATTAATGGCGCAAAGATATAGTTACATATGACCAAAATTCTCAGTAATTAAGTAAACAAATCTACATAAGTCTCTAACTTAACTCATATTTTTCCCGCTGTACGGCTGAAACCCTTCAAAACAGCATGTTTTTTTTGCAATTCTGTGAAAATTACTTCGGTGAGTAATAGATTAATTTTTATAAATAGTTAAGAAAACATGCAATCTTCACAAATTTAGATTTTTTCACAAAATCTAGGTGTTATAAATTCCTAATGATTTCAATATTCTCCCTATAACCACTTGTATTTTCAGTCAAAGTGCTCGAAAAGCAGTTCGGCAAGAGGTTGATATTTTTTTAAGGTATCCTTAAGTACCTCTTAAGGTATCCTTTCAGTTGAGGCATCAGTACTTATGCAATGCAGGTTTGGTAAACTCACTTCAATTGAGAAATATCACGACGTGAACGGAAGTACCTCAGAATTATATATGCTGAAGAGAATCCTATCTATCTATGTAAATCCACTCTTGCAATACATTTCTGTGATCGGTTGCTATAATTGGTTGGTACGTAAACTAGTGTTCTTTGTTCAGCATGGGAGTGGAAGTTCTAGATGTATTTTATCCGAGGACATTCTAAATTATAAGTTTTTAAAGTATCAGGCGAAAGTTTGTGGAAATTTGTCACGGATTGCATTGTAACAGAAAAAACTTTGTAAATATTATATTTGTAACACTTTGTAAATATTATATCATGTAGCCAATGAGTTCCCGAAAGATAGGGTAAAAATCTCTTTTTATAACAGTGCAACTATTGGAAAACTATTATTTAACTCTAAAAATAAATTCGATAGTAGGGACCAAAGCGGTGTATATAAATAATGTTGTGACACGCCTAATTGTAATGCCGTATATATTGGGCAAAGTGGGCGAGCAATAAACACTCGGGTAAGAGAGCATGTAAAATGCTGGCACAATGATGATCCTAAGTCGAATTTTGCTGAACATTTACTTGACCACAACCATCATAGTGATTTTAAAACTCTGGTTCTCCATACCCAAAGTAAAGGGAAAAAACTTGACTTTTTGGAACAATTTCAAATAAGCTTGTCATGTAAAAACAAAAATGTATCTGTTGTAAATGACCAATTGTACCCATCCCACTCCTCCCCATTACTCTCCATTCTTCTTGAACAAAATTTGAATCCGTCACCTTCCTGACGATTGCGTCACTACCACTGAAATCCTAACCGTCAACCTCCCTGTAAACAAACCCCTCCCCCTCTTCTTACTCCCGTTGAGTCACCACTTTCCCCTTCCTTCCCCACTTCAGTCGCCTCTCCTCTCCCACCCCCTCCTCCATCCCATTCCTATATATATATCGCTCGTTTATTTGTTACTTCACCTTGATAATGGCAATGTTTGCCGAAACCTAGGTCGGTTGAATAAAAATTGGTGTGGAAATATTTACAAAGTGTTTTCTGTTACAATGCAATCCTAAATTATTAGGTTAGTTACAATTACAAAGTTCGCTAGAAATACGAGTATCGTTTGATAGTTGATTAAGAAAATCGTATAATAGTTGAATAAGAATGGAGGGACTCTTTATCTACAGCTAATGGCCTGAATACTTACCAAGCCGCTACGATCGTGTGTGGCATAGAATGTCTCTAATCTTATTATTTGTACAGTTACGAGTTGGTCAAGGGTGTGGAACTGGTGATAGATTTACTTTCAACAGAATAACTATATGTGTACAATGTGCTTGGTACGTTCTGTAGTTTCTTTCTTGGCATGGCATTCTCATTACAGTGAAGAAGTTTAGTATGCATGCGAGATCCTGAAAACCCGGATGCCTTTATAACGACCTATTTATAAGATGCTGATAGCTGCTATTTTGGCATGAATGAGTTTGTAGTATCTCGCCTAAATATCACTGTAGAATTACAATATGTAATGCTTCATCATGTAGTCATCCCATTGAAAGGTGTTAAGGTAGTTTGAGCGAAAAATCACTTCACCTAGAATTTGATGAATTCGGCCTCATTTTAAAGAAAAAATCTCATATTTCCAATTACATCAAAATATTAACCCCTTGCTGAACTGCTTTTCGAGCAATTTGCCTAATAATTCAAGCTGTTTTACATGGGATAGATTACGGCTGTGCACTCCAGAGGGAGAATATTAAACAAATTAGGAACCATAAGCACCTAGATTTTGACAAAAAACTAACCGTATGTAGATTACATGTTTTCTAAACTATTTATAAAAAATAATCTATTACTCACCACAGTAATTTCTACAGAATCGCAAAAAAAACCCTGTTGTTTTGAAGGGTTTTCAGCCGTACGGCGGGAAGAAATGAGTCAAGTTAGAGACTTACGTAGCTTTATATTATTAAATACTGAAAATTTGGTCATATATAACTATATCTTTGCCCCATTAATATTAAAATATTTATTTCATACTTCTTACAGACGCTGAAATAATAAAATAAAATTTGAATATGGTCTCCATTATGACTAGGAATCTATCTCGCTCAAACCACCTTAAAAGAATTCAGTTTCAGATATTCTGACTCTCTATCGCCCGCGAGAATAATTTTATTCCCTGCTCTGCAGTCTATCCCACTAATCTTATGCTTGGACCCAAATCTACCGTTATGAGTTCGCAAAATATTTATGGGACATCTGTGACGTGTATTGACTTTGTGTTTACTTTAGAGGTTTAGCCCATATTTTCACGCACGCCCTTGTAGGTAAGGGATTTCCGCACATGTTCCTTAAAATAAACTTTCGTCCTTGATAAAATAATCATTAAGGTGCTTACAAGGATCAAGTCTCTCTCTCTCTCTCTGGATAAAGAAGCAGGATTTAAGGTTGAGATGGGTGGAAGAGGCGCGACGCAGAGGAGGCAAAGCGTCTTAAGGGGGAAATTTAGAAACGAAAAAGGGGATAAAGGTTTGTTATTTTTGGAGAGGCCCGAAACCTGAGAACATTTTTGCTATTTACATTCGGCTAGTGTGTTGCCATGGGAAGGATTACTAGGGAAATTAAGGAAGGGTAGACGGTGACGCCATTATCCTACTTTTAGCGAAAAGGGCCAAGGGGCACAGAGTATCACGTTCCATCTATCCGACGGAGTTAGAAGTACGCTTGAATTGATCTCAACATGGAACTTGTAACCTTTCCCACTTATTTAAAGGAAACTGTTATCATTAAAACATATATGTGCATCAATAAAACATTTAACACTTCACTTTACAATAATAAATGCATTTATTTTAGTCCAAATATTAGTCACATGCACACAAATAACCAATGTTTTCTCAACTAATGATCTTGGGCCCAATTTACAAAAAAATAAAGTTTGTTTTCAAATTTCACTAATCAAATTTTTATGATACTGTTCATATATTTTATGTTTTTTAATGTTTTTTTTATATTTTATTTTTTGTAATGTTTTCTATTTATTTTTTTCCCTCTCAAACTGCTTCTATAATATTCTCTCAGCCTCTCTCCTTTTTTTTGTTCATTCCCGGATGTCCACCGTCTGTGTGTTTAACACTTTCTCCCTTTCTGCGTCTTACTTTTCTCCGGATTTACTCCCGTATATCGTCTTGGCGTGCACACTCTCCTCCCTTTCCTTTCAACAATCCATTTCTTCCCCTATTTCCTTTTATTTCTCTTCGTTTCTTAGTTTCGATTTAATGTAAATATTTATTTATCTACATCTACATCATACCCTGCAAGCCACCTCAGGGGTGTGTGGCAGGGGTTGAGTATTCACCAACATGGATTACACAAGACCCTAAAGTTAGTGTAACTACGACTAATTATGCATTGGCATAAATCGCTAATGCTTGTCACGAGGCGAAGTCTCACAAGCATACACTACACTACAGATATTATCACAGTGGAGAAGGACCGTTAATATATGTGTATTTTGCAACTATACAAATGGACAGAGACTCAAGAATTATGTAGAAAACATGCACGGCGTGCTATTAGTACTAGGTAACAGATAAGGATTCAAGTATTAGGAGTACTACTACTACTACGAGCTACACTACCTAACGACAAACCTAGATAAAAGTCTCATTGGCAGCTGTTATGGTCCCTTATCGTTCGTGGGAAAAATGACATTTTAAATCTGTCCGTTCTGCAGTCTAGTTCCCTAATTTTATTCTCATGATGTGATCTACCGTAGTATGTCGGATTTCGTAAAATATTATCAACGTCGACAGAGAATAGACCGGTTTGGAACTTACATAATAGATTGAGTCTAAATTTTAATCAACTGTCTGAAAGCGTTTCCCATCCCAGTTGCTGCAAAAGGTCAGTAACTCTAACGAGATTATCGTAACGGCCTTTAAAGTATCTTGCCGATCTTCGCTGCACGCGATCTAACTCAGTTTCCAAGCCTGTCTCATAAGGATACCAAATACTGGCAGCGTATTCCAAGTGAAAATTTTATCTGCGGGTCCTTCGTTTCTTATAGTTTCACTGTAGTTTTCTGTATTATTTTACTATTTTCTTAAATGTTAAATATTCCCGGGCCTCGGGATAGGCGTATCGTTACAAACTCAAAATTGATACCGGATTGTGAGTGATAAATATCCAACCCTTCCGGAATTCGAACCCGGTTTATCGTGACGTAAAGCCAGTACTCTTTCCAGCGCACCAACTCGTTCCCCTTCGGTGCTGAGAAACGGAAGGGAAGATAGAAGGAATGGGTAGACAAAAGGGTAGGAGTGAGCCCGGGGGTGTTCTTGGAAGGGAAAAATGATGTGAGAGAGCAGAAGAGGAGGTGGTAAAGTGTGGCATTTGTGCGCCACTTGATGTGGCACTGCACACTGTGCACGCCTATATCCATTCTCACCCTAAACTTCCCCCCAATCCTTTTGTGAGGCGCGCGGGAGATAAAAAAATAGAGTGAAGAGGGAACAGCTTCGACAAAAGGGGAGCGGGAGAAGGTGATAAGAGATGCGTCATTTGCGAGAAGATCAAACTCGCTGGGGATGGAGAGCCCGCGTGGTCCATTGCCCTACTACGCATTGGGCGGAAGGCAAGAACGCTTTGGGAATGGTTAGAGTCTCGGGTTTGGAAGCTGGAGGCCGGAGGAGAAAGTTTTATTTGGAGTTTATCTGTGCCCACGAAGAAAGAACGCAGCTTGTGCATTAGCATAGCAACCGAATCGTTTAATATAACTTAAGGTGGTTACACCGTCACTGCGTGAATCAAAACAAATACTGAATTCCAACTTATGGTTGCATTGCTTTAAAAAAAAAAATACTGCCTTCACTGATGATGTGCGTTAGTTATTGAAAACCAAAATTTAGGTACAAAATATGCAGATATTTCCATGAATATATTTTTAATGTACTCGCTTTTATGGCAATAGACGCCGACTTCAGGGCCATTTCTATGGAATTACCACGTTTTGAATTCAATTATCGCAGTAATTAGCTAACAACTCATAACTTTGGCGGTAAGATGCATCTATTTTATTTTTAATGAATTTTCCGCGTGTTTTAGCTTCCTGTAATCAGTTTTTCGTGAAAATGGCTTTTATAATAGGCAGAAAAAAATATTTTCCCCGTTTTTCCCCATTCTCGCATTTAACGCGATGTAAATTCAAGGTTCAATTTGCGAGAAAAATGTCGTGGGAAGGTAAAATTTGTTTACTCACGTCAGATAGAGGAAATTATTATCTATGGGTATCCATAGTTTTAATAAAATTACATTTACGTCCTTTTATGGTGGAGCCACCTTGAGGCCGTTTAACTCGATGCTTATTTCAGTAATGAAATTCGAACTGGACTCAGCATGCTTAAAACCGTGTCTTGTAATGGATGTGATCGCATCCGATTGCAGAATCAAATTCGATTATAAGTACTGAGAAGAGAAATAAGTACGATACTTATTTTTTCCATCTGGTTATTCAATCCAACGACCAATCACAGGGAAGCAGACGAGTTGATCATTTCGAGAGAATACCGATGGAAACGCCGGAAACTACCAAAATAACAAGACTAATGCCTGTTGCTCACGGTAAAATTTTCCATATTAGATTTTTATAAATTTTTTTATTAAAAGTTTTATGAATCGTACGTAAAACGTACTTGCTTGCTCACGATAAAACTATTCATAAAACCGCAATTTACTACCATCTATGAGACGCTTTGCGAACACGTGAAGTGATAAATGCACTCTCTTTTGGATGACTGTTAGGTTAAAAACTATATGTATTGTTTATTTACTTACTTTCTGATCACACTCAACGGTGATAAGTCTCTAACGCATTCATCTAACAAGAAGGATACTGCTTCAACGTTCCATGAACTTCCAGCCATGTTTGTTCACGTTTTTCTTGTTTGGCTTCCCATGTATACGAGATTATTATCAACGCGATGAACGGAATGTCTCATTGGTTGTTGCATAAAACGGTTTAATGGAAATAGAACCTGTCCTATTACGTAAAACGTTTTGAAAAACGGTTTTATCGTTAGCAAGCTCATTTTTATAAAAATTAGTCGATTTTATAAAAAGTTTTACCGAACATTTTACCTTGAGCAACAGGCATAAGATAATCTTTCGAAGACTTGCTAAGAATTTTCGAAAACTGTAACATTCATTTCGCAATTCCATGATTTCGCTTGAATATGCCCGAAAGAATATGGCGCAGTTTATTTACATTGCGTTGTTTAGCGAATTCCCTGACAACACCACTGCGTACTGAAATCGTATGGTGTAAACACGGGCTCCGAGGCATCAAATTCGATACAATTCACGAATTTGGCTCTGAGTTTTCGGCACTGATTTCATTATTGAATGCAGTGCTGACCTTAGCATCGTGTAAAACGGCCTTCGCACATAGGACACCAGTAATTTGCGATGCGGTGCATGGACGGTGATTCATAAATATTGGTTGCTTGTATCTGCAGCAGTATATAAATATTTATCATTGAGGTTCCTTTTATTTTAATTTTTAAAAGTCTTTCGTGTGAGTTGTTAGATTTTGAACTATGAGTACCTACTTTTAAGGCCGACTTCAGGATTAACGGAGATTTTGAGAAGATGTTCGAACACAGACGCATTTTATAGACACGATTCTGCTTTCTTTGTCTCAAAACTCAGTTTACATCTGAAGTGTCCAATATGTCCACTATCCTTCATACCTCTCCCCCGCTTGCCTTACATTTTCCATTTTTTTGTTCAACTTCCTTTTGATCCGCCTCCTTCGTTGTTTTATTGCCAGCCTTCACTTCTACTGTCACGTTTTCGTGCGCTCCTTTATAGGCAAACTATTTATCCCTCCTGTCCTAAACTCACCAGTTATACCCTACTGATAAGCTTCGTTAAAGACACTGCAAGTAACTTCATGGACATAAGGTAAAACTTATATTATTTTCAGCTAATCAAAATCGACATGATTAGTCGTTTAAGTTTTCAGGGAATAGCTATGATGTAATAATAAATGCTTCTTAACTAAAAACAGGAAAAGTTATTGAGATGCAAAAAAATGTACGCGTAATAATATGGTTAGATTTGGAAAAAATGGTCCAAGTTTTGACACAAAATACTTGCCCTTTTAATGTTGTGTTATAAGCAGTAGATTATTATTCAGACCTATGTTGAAATTAGTATAGTCATACCTTACATGGTAAAGAAATTCTAGAAAATCATACTGTATTTAGATGCTTGTCTAAAAAATCTAGCTACCTTTAGTAAAATCTGGCTTTATTTATTATGCTATCCCGTTATCATCATTGCTATTGAAAATCTTACTCCTTAGTAAAAACATGAGAGGTTACGTTTTGCTAAAGGTTTTATAGCAAGAATATTTTTTATGCTAGTGAATAATTAATAAAAATTCCAGATTCACTGAATCCATTCCCGGAGTTGAAGTAATTATTTGAAGCCCAAAAGTTTTTCTTCTAAATTTCAATTCCATTGTGATTCTTAGTGTTGAATATGAGACTGAAAATGGGGGTTCGTTTATGAGGACTCTTTTTTCGCGACTTACGCGTGAATACATAGGTGTAAATAAAATATCATCATGCCAATCTTTTCTTTACCTAGTGCCTCCTGATCACGCACACAATTCTATGCCAAAGAGCCAAAAACTGATATCTAGTATATCCAAAATCACAACTTTACATGGTGAACATTTTAAATTTTGGTTGAATTAATGTACGATGATATTTTATGTTTGCTCAAGGTGAATTAGAGATGGCATTATTTATGGTAGGCACGTCATATTTTTATCATTAAAAAACATCATATTAAACATCATTTATCAATCAACATCTAAAAAACTCATATTTTGGACAGCTTTTCATGATGAGAAAATCACCTTTGTTATTTCCACAAACTTAATTACGCTGGCACGACGCGCGTTTCACCACACTGTGGCATACTCAAGTGCACTTAGCGGTAAGTTGGGTGGGAATATATAGCCTTGGCTTATGTTGAGGAAAGGAGAGGGGGTGGGTGGGGATGGGGGAGGGGAGAGGATTTCCGTTAAGTTTAAAAATGAGTACCATAGAGGCAATGGGTGTATCGAAAGACTGCTAGGCGACTCCGATGGCTGGGGGGAAGGGGAGGGGTGGAGTATTTAGAGGGGGTTTCTAGGGGTGTGAGGGGGAATTGCAAGGGGGGTGGAGGGTGTGAGAACAGGTGCATGGTGTAGGAGGATTTGGGGACCAAGCGCTTTAAAAACCCACCGTGACCAGCCTCTTAAAGAGGAAAGGTCTAATTACCTCTAACAGAAAATATATAATACACACACATTTTTAAAAAATCACCGTCATTAAGGTGTCCGACTAAAACATTACACAAACAAGTTAAAACTAATTTTCTCATCATGGATATCCATAATTTCCACGAGGTCAGGCCTGAAATCATCAGTTTTATATCAGCTTTTGGCTAATTGCCACAGAATTATACCTTGCCGGGAGGGGATTCACGTGAATGAATCGAAATTTACCTCCTGATTATATGGCGACTGGTGTTTCCAAATATCTGCAATTTCATATTTCATCCGCATGGCAATGTATTTGTGGTCGGGACAACGTGGAAGGATGAGGCGGTCGGGTTGTTGTGTCCGGGCGAGCATCTCTTGGGCAGGAGGAGGATGGTGGTGTTGACGGTGACTTCGGTTGGGGACGAGCCCCTGCAGGGTGGGTGGTAGTGCTCTCTTAGGGCTCAAAAGGGATCCAGGGGTGGATTTAAGAGAGAGAGAGAGAGGAGCGGTGGGTGGGCCCTGGGGCGAGGAGAGGGGAAAAAATAAGAAAAAGGAATGTGGGGTTGGATTGAGATTGGGGTTTATGGAGGTCAGGAGAAAACCTTTCGATAGAATGGGACTGTGCGGTGGATAAGGGGAGGGTGGGGGTGAGAGGGAGCTGTGGGGGGGGGGGGGGTCGACTTTTGGGGTAGGGGTGGGAGGAGGAAAGAGGGGAGGTGGAAGGTGATGGGAGTTCCTTCTCATTCTCCCTCTTCGAAGGATGAAGATGGCGGCTGTAGGGTCGGAGGACGAAGTGCATTGTGGAAGTGAGAGGGAGAGAGGATAGAATAAAATATAATATGGGTCATTCCACCTCAATTCAAAAAACGTTTGTCCCTTAGGGTCTCAGATTTTTATAAAAATTGGTGCATGGGTATAATATCAACTCAAACTGAATACCCTCAAACCGTTCTGTGAAAAAAAAAATTTTTGAGCGTATTATGCATATTTTAATTTTTTCGCACTTTTTGCAAAAATCCGAACATTAAATCATATTATCACTTATATCTCCGCTTGTAGTTGTCATGCAACAATTACTAATAGCTCTTATTAAAGCTAAATCTTTATTGAATGCAAATATATCAATAAAAATTATTTTATTCTATACCCTATCGTTGCTAATTACTAATGTTTAAAAAATTGTTAATAAACTTTTCTCAAATTCTCCAACTCAAAATCGGCCGAAACTTTATTTCCGTAATCTAAACATACCCAGCTAACTATTCCAAAAATAAAATTTTGTGGCAATTCATAAATGCGTTTTTTATAAATTTTTAAACATTTACAATTTTCTCTCGCGTGACCCGTCGGCTCCCCCATTTGGAATACATGCAGCAGACATTGCATTTATTTATTATCTGGATGACTCTTCTCCGTAACCTCTTTTTTTAATAATGAAATAAATTCTTCTTTCTGGAGATATAGGTCAATAAAAATGAAAAATATTAATTCTCTTTGCCGGCGTTTCGCATGTGTATGCATGCTTCTTCAGGTCTATAATGAAAATTGTGAGGTGTATTTTATATTAATTGAATTCGGTTTACAATATTGTTTGGTGATACCTTCGTTGCCATTTATTATTTGTTTGACAATTGCTGTCAATTTAGGTGATTTACAAAAATCAAAATATAATTTATTGTTGTATTTACATTTCACATTTTAATAAATTTTACTTTATTTAGCGATGTCTGTTTTTTTATTGCAGGATGTTGTGTTTTTTGTGAAGTGCGCCATTTCTTTAAATAATCTTTTAGATAGTTTATGTTCTAAATCTATAATTTTTGTGAGTTCAAAATTATTACATGATCGGCTAGTGTACATAGTTGAATTTTGGATTGACAACAAATATATTGTTAAACAAATAATAAATAGCAACGAAGGTATCACCAAACAATTCAGAAGGAACTCTCTCTCTCTCTGAGGTAACTTGAGAAATTATACGTATATATATATTTTTTTAAATATTTATGAAACAAAATTTTAAAACAATTTCCATTAATGTACAATGCACCCAAATATTTTCGTTGCAGCCCTGAAGAAGCATAAATACACATACAAAACATCGGCAAAGAGGATCAATAATTTTTAAATTTATAGACGTATTTCTCCAGAAAGAAGAAATTATTATATTTTTTGTACTCTGGGCATAGCCCTTGGAGCAAATATATTCATACGAAAAATTAAATACTTGACTCAGCAATAAGTGCAGCACAACTTTAACCCGGGAATCACAACATAATATTTTGCAATTCAACTCACAACATTGGTCAAATTCGACCCGATGGGGAAGTCGAAATTTGTTTTCTTTCAAAATGCCTTAATGGGTGTTAAATAAATGAAAGTGGGTTAGTGAGCATAATAGGCAGTTGCAATAATAGGCAGTAGCATTAAATATATATATTGGCTTTGATTTTCTTATAAATTCAAAAGATTGTGATTCAGTATTCCTCGCTAAAACTCTGATTTTCACACTTTTTGCGAGTGGCATTTTGTTTTCGATAATTTTCCTTGGAATACTATCTTATCCAGGACCAGGAATTTTCGTGTAGAAGATATGGAAGGTTCTAACCGGTTAAAATTTCCTACAGTCAAGTCAAGAACGTGCATGACATTCAAACGCAATTCCATTGGCAGTGGAGCCTTTTCCAATTGAGACCTCATGTTTGCCTTAGCCAAAGATAATGCCAATTTTTTCAATTGTGATGAACTATTTAGTTTCTCACCATTTTACTTATGTAAAACGTACACATTTATTCCGTCAGTTTCCAAAATTGCATAAAAATATCGTAATGGCAACCTATATGTTTCCATGCAGTTCTCATGCTAAGATAAAGCCTCCATCAACTCCATCAACTCCTCCTCAGTTATCAATGTAGTACAACAGTACCTCAGGTTTCTTAGAAATATCGTCTACCTCGTCTCTGCAATGCATAGAAGAGAGAAAAAGGATGTCCTTATTATTCATTGGTAAAAAGTAAATCAGACATCTTTGGTACAAAAACTCAGGTGACATTATCCCGAATGGCTGTACAGCATATATGCTTTGGGGATTTCAAATTTATTTTTACAATTAGTACCAACCATTGTGAGTTTCTGCCCCGCCAATCTGTCGCCGAGTTCGATGGAAGAGAACCAATTATTCATAGTGACATTCCTATTAGTGCCGTAAATCTCTTGTGTGAGTTCCATTGCACACTATGTCGGGATAGTCATATAAGGATCCCTGATCTGCTTTCCTGTGTACGGAATACCACAGCAGAGACAAACGGTTCTAAATTGACACATTGTTACAATTTTCAATCAATACTTGTCTGGCTTATTTTGATAATACATTCTAAGTGGAAATCTTCCACTGAAACTAAGTAAGGTTTTTGTCAACTGTCACATTTTCAGAAGGTGTATACACTGTAGCACACTACGTCATGCATTTGGTCCCGCAGCTCTGGTCAATTTCTGATGCTTTCCACTATAAAAATTGGAGGGCAGCAGACGTCATAAAGAGCAAACAGATGGTTGCTTTGATTTCTAATACATTTTTTGGAAAAATCTCTCTGATCTGTATAAAATTTTCTGCACATTTCTTTCAATCTTCGCTTTGTATAAAAAACAAATTTTTGCAATAAATATTCAGTAATTAGCGTACTAAATAATATTTTCTCACAAACTACATATTTTGCAGCTCATTTTGGTCCATGAATATGTAACACAATGATCTTTCCGGGGTTTCTGGAATTTTTTTGAATGAAATGGTTCTGCAAACCAATCAGTCCCATTTTCACTTATCGGTTTATTGCATTCCTATTCCGCTGAAGCACTCCTCCCATCTTACTCTCACTCACTATCTTCGTCCAAAACTCCCTCAAAGTCGTCAGGTAAAATTATGCCTTTTTCTCATTAGCCACCTCTTCAAAATCACTGTTATCTTCGAATTCTTCACTCAAAAGATCTCTTCTAAATTTTTCCTCAGTCGAAAATACTCTCATTGCCGCAATTTGAACGGCAGAATCCGATCGAATAGGATGTTGCGGAAATAACACAAAGGGTCGTATCCTATCCAGGCGTATTTCATTAGCTCTAATTGAGTCTTTGTTGAATGTTGGGTGAAAAACATTTATTAATCGATCACAGACACGCCGAGATGACACATATGATGAAGGAAAGGTACTGAGAAGCGCGAATGCTTAGACAGATAGACGTGGGCGTAATCGTTGTTAATATGACGGCTTGGTTTGGAACCGTCCCAATTTTGTGGTTCCCGGATTAACAGCATTTATGTGATTGATTTAAACAGTTCCGCAAAGTTTGACAGCAAAAAGTACAAAAAAAAACAAAATTCAAAATTTGCTCATCGAAGAAATAAAAATATAATTTGGTTGTTGGGATTCAACATACGATTTTTATGGAAAAAAAAAAGATGTGAAAGCAATAAATGAAAGACAAAGATATATACAATGATTGGATACAAAACAAAAAGAGGATAGATAGGGAGACAATATTACGATTAACAGGCTGTATTTTAATGACTACATTTTGTTATATTTGGCCCTGCTATGAGTAGAGCCACGAATGAAATATTTTTAGATGTATGAATGGAACTATTTTATGTTTTAAGTCATCGGGCAGATATTTCAGAAATTTGGAGGCAGTAATAAAGAACGACTTTTGATAAGTAGTTGTTTCTATCGTGTCGGGGAGGCGAGAGGGAAAGGGGGAGGTTTGGTTGGAATTCATTAATAAGTGCGCTTCTGAAGCACACTAAAATCCATTCAATTTTCAAGCACCCCACCCTATCCCCGCCATTGGTTTTTCTTCAAAGATGGATGTGCGAGTGGCGTGGGGAGGAAGGAGGAGTTTCGGGGAGGTGGGAAGGAGGAGTAAGGGATTGCGGAAGGAGGAGTAAGGGATGGCGGAAGGAGGACAGGATGAACCCCAGGAGGGCTCGAGGTTGTGAGGCCGCCGGGCAAGGTGGCTGGAGTTACTCGAGGAAACGCTGGAAATGAAGACTGTTATAACTGCGTCATTGCACAAATTTATACAAAACGCAGATTTAAAATTTCATTTTTTCCACGAACGATAAGAGACCATAACAGCTGCCAATGAGACTTCTAACTAGGTTTGTCGATAGGTAGTTTAGCTCTTAGTAGTACTAGTACTCCCTCATACTTGTATCCTCATCTGTTACCTAGTAATCACTGCACGCTGATTGATTGATTAAATTACTTATTGAAAGTAGTAATTTGTGAGATCATCAATGAAAATGTTAGGAAATTCCAGATGGTGGAAAACATTTCGTTTATTTATTTTAATAAAATGACTCCTTGGGAGAAATATTGGCCTGGATCCTATTTAGTGTATTCTCATTATAGGTATCTTGTATTCCACGGAATTTATATGTTTTAAGATGGCGTGATTCCATTATTACCATAGCAGATGGTTTTCAGATACATCGCTGTTTGTCCTAGGTTGTTTGTTTATTAGAGAATATCATTCTATTTCGTCTTCGCAGAAAACCTTCAGCACTTCGTCTTATTCTTTTACTGATTTTACAAGTTGTTAATGTTTCATAGATGTATTTGACGAAGGGTTAGATGAAAGAAGGGTTTTGCCCCAGTCTCAATCTCGCCCCAATAAAGTCGTATTTTTATTAATGGGAAGTTCCCTTCACGGCTAATTATTAGTATATATAATTACGCTCATCACTAACTTACTGACTCTCTAACGCTGTAAGATGTAGCCACGGTCACGAAAATTCATTTAACTTCTATGAACTGCCCATTCCTTAACGTAAGTAACAGACCGGTGCACCGGGTGCACTGCGGAGGTAAGGTGGTGGATTTTGGAGTGGACGGTATTGAGATTCATGCTCTGGTGTGGTATTTAATTTTTTTCTGTTTTTTCATAGTTTTTTGGCTAATCTGTTTAAATATTGTGCTTTCTTCTTGGTAACTTCCATTAAAATTATTTTCACGCAATCTCTTACTCTCTAAAGTGATAAGCTCATTAACTCCGGGGAGTGAGTTGAGATGGAGCCACAAATCAAAGTGTTTGTGATCTTCATCTACATCTACAAAATACCCTGCTAGCCACCTCAGGGGTGTGGCAGGGGGTGATTATTCACCAACATGCATTACACTATACCCTAAAGTTAGTGTAACTACGACCAATTATGCATTAGCATAAATCGCTAATGCTTGTCACGAGACGAAGCCTCACAAGCAAGCACTACACTACAGATATTATCACAATGGGGAGGGACCTTTAATATATATGTATTTTGCAACTACACAAATGGACAGAGACTCAAAACTTGCACAAGACTGTAGGAAACATGCAAGGCGTGCTGCTAGTACTAGGTAACAGATAAGGATTCTAGTATTTGGGAGTACTGCTACTGCTAAGAGCTACACTACCTATCGACAAACCTAGATAAAAGTCTCTTTGGCCGCAGCTATGGTCCCTTATAGTTCGTGGGAAAAGTGACATTATTAATTTGTCCGTTCTGCAGTCTAGTTCCCTAATTTTATTCTTATGATCTGCTCTACCTTAGTATGTTGGATTTCGTAAAATATTATCATTATCATCCAACGTTTCATCGTCTTCATCACCATTCAACGGACTCCTTACAACCTCTTCTCCTTCCGTTTTAACCCTCGAGTTGGTTGGCGGCAGACCTCCATTCGTCTCTCTTCTCAGCTTTCCTTACGACTAACTAGTTGATTATAGTAACGCCTAGAGGATGATCAAGGTAACAGGGCAACGCAGCAGCACTCGGGTCGGTCACCGTCTTTCCAGCGATACCTTTCCTTGCGTGTGCTGAAAATAGGATGGAGCGAAATGGAAGCGCCTAAGTGGTAGAAAGTGTGTTGGACAGGAGGAGGGCAGGTGGGCTTGTCTCTTCCCTTCCCTCTCAAGTGGAGGGAGGTAAGGAGGGGGAGGTGGGAGGAAACGGGAGAGTGCGGTTGGCTGCGCCTGAGTGAGTGAGGAGGGACCCCGGGAAGTCCGGGCTGGGGAGTCGGTTGGGAGAATTGGAGAGGAAAGATTAGGGGAGACGGGTCAAAGGGTAACAGTTCTCGGGGTAAGTGGAAGGGATGTGGAGGTTGGATGGCTGGTGGTCAAGGAGCAACGGAAGGAAGTTGGCGAGCGGAGGAGTTGAGAGCGGAGACGGGAGTATCAGGAGGGGGACGGGACGCTGGAGGGAGAAGGGAGGAAGGAGAGAGGAAATAGAAATAGAAAATTAAATTTATTATTCCGGGACAAGTGTGTCCATTACGACCATATATGAATTCACATATCTTTAGAGTCAAACAAATATTACAATAGCAAGATATACACAATGTGTCAATATCTCAGAATCCGACAATATTAAAAAAAAAAACGGTACAATTATAAAAATAAATCAGATTTTGTAGTGTCGCACAATATTTAGTTCACTTTTAGTAATATTTCATCATATTCCTTTTTAAATATATTTACATTTCCAGATGCATACGTCTTTTGACAATTGATTCTATACTTCGCAAGAGGTGACATGGAAAGACCTAGCGTATGCAGATGTTAAGATTTTTTCATGTGACGTGTTGGACGTTTAATTGTTCTGGCATTGTATTGTACATTCCGGGTTAAATATGCGGTAAGTTCTGTCGTTATTAACTTGTACATGAATGTTGCCTTATGGATTGGTACGATGGGAGGGGGTTTTTCCTTTAAGAGTATGTGTGGGTGGTGAAGGGAGCAGGGACTATCGCGAGCGACCCCAGGGTGGGCACCGATGCGAATAGACAGACTATCTCTCCTCTCTCCATACCTGCTCCTCCGTTCGATCTGCCCAGACTCACCCTGGTGTGTCCAAGGAGAAGAGAAGAGAGAGAGCAGGAGATCGTAGGCGGTGACTTCGGATCTCCGCGACATTAGGGATTTGCGGCGAAGTGAATTGTGTGCGCGTCGTCTTTGCCTCTCTCTCTCAGATCATCCCGTCAGCCGTGCGTCGAATCGGTCGAGTCGACTCGGATTCACTCGAGTCCACGGAGCAAAGAGACTCTCTCTCTCGTTTCCGCCACGCCTGCAAATCACGCTGACTTGGTTGGCGCACGTAAAGGTTCACTCGTTCCTGCAACTCCCACAGATTATGTACATAGATAGATAGATAGATATATACATAGATATATAGATGGATAGATGGAGAGATGGATAGATTGATAGATTGATAGATAGATAGATGGAGAGATGGATAGATTGATAGATGGATAGATGGAGAGATGGATAGATTGATAGATGGATAGATTAATATATGGATAGATGGATAGATTGATAGATTAATAGATGGATAGATGGATATCTGGATAGATTGATAGATGGATAGATAGCTAGATAGACGTCTTTATTGGGGCGAGATTGAGACTTTGAAAGTCCTTTTTACCATCTAACCTTTTGGTTCCCAACTAGTGGTTGAATAAAGTGTTATCGGAGTGAAACGGCTGCAGCCGCAACTGTTTCGGTGAGACAACTGTTACAAATAACTCTTGTTAAAACCAGGTTAGGTTCGTGATCGTGCTGCAGCTGCGCCATTTCGCTATGTGCTTTTTAGCGACAACTGATAGCTGAAGCTGACTGTTTCGTATTCTATTCAGTTTCAGTTGCACTGCACGTGAGGCTGCGTTGCTGTTATAAGATGCAGTTTGATGGATTTGAGTCTTTTGCGGGTGGTTGCTGGTTTATTCAGCCGACACATGTCCGCCCGTAGTTGCAGATAGAATTAGATCTGTGAAGTGCCTATCTGCCATGAATCCAAATGAAATTGATTACTATGGGGAAACGAAAAATATTAGGTGTGACCAACTTATGAACTGATTACTCCCTCACCCGACAAATGGTGACAGTAATCGAAGAACTTATTCCAACCTGACTCCAGTAGTATACTGTACCTAAACTATACCGTGTTATATGTTGGTTGGCAATTTTACTATTAACTCACTTTCATAATTAAAATAAAGTTGATTAAGTATTTTTTCAAATGTGAAGTTAAAATTTTCCTGATGATTATTCCACTTTTATCAATTAATTTTTTTTTTTTAATAAAAACAAATTCCAAGTGTACCCCAACATTGTGACATCAGTCTGAAGGGTGTCGCAAACGTATAAGGATTGAGAATCACTGCTCTAACCCCTCGTCAGTATATAAATACAGTGAACATGAATAAAACTGCAGAATATAAATCAAATAAATAATATTCAACGAATACAAATAGAAAATTTACGCGACATAATGAATAATCAAAAGTAATTGTAAAAAGGTATGCACAATTGTGGGGAAACCTTGACGATTTTGGCTGTCATCCATCGCGGAAATAACCCACTGCAGAAATACATTCTCACCTGAGGGGGTGTGTGTGAAGTAACTGTGAAAACCTACAGAGAGAAGCTAATGTGGCTCATGATAATCTATAACGTAAATACACTGTATTACATAAATACATACACTGATAAATTTGAATACATGTACTTTCAATGTAACTCAAGCATTCATTTTTGGAATTGGGAAAGTAAAACTTCATTGTCGAAGTAGAAATAAATGGGTAGAAATATCGAAGAACATCAACAATGGAATAAATGAGAAAAACTTTGAGGGATGTTAAAACGAAGACTTCCATCTTCATCTATATATAATCCTGCGAGCCACCTAGAGGGTGTGTGGCTGGGCTCATTAATGATTGGTTGGCTATTTTGGGGTAGTAGACCAATAAATGGGGTCAGTTTGGTGTCGGATAGGTTATCAAGGAAAATAATGCGATTTTTTGGGA
This sequence comes from Pyrrhosoma nymphula, assembly GCA_963573305.1. Lineage (NCBI taxonomy): Eukaryota > Metazoa > Arthropoda > Insecta > Odonata > Coenagrionidae > Pyrrhosoma > Pyrrhosoma nymphula. Next base: position 17,324,540 of record OY754330.1, on the reverse strand, counting down.
GTGGATGATGAATGAGTGGATTCCACTAAAACATTTCCGCTACCGAATATGATTTGAACCCAGGCCCTCTGTATGGAAAGCCAAAACTCAAGCAACAACTCTAGTTCGATCTCCTATTTTACTTTATCAATTGTGTTAGTAAACTGGGGATTAATCCTTATTAATTTAGGTATATTTCAATTTGAAGAAATGCGCAGGATGCCACGTAAGCAATACACATATCGGCCAGACTAAATGGAGTGTTCAAATAAAAATTTTAAAAGTATGTTAGCTGAAGGGAGAATGGAGTCTGGTGCTGAACAATCTTTGAAGTAATGACTTACACTGATATTGAGCGTAAACCTATGTTCTTACAATGGGTTGCCATTGATTTATTTCAAGTGTATGGTGCACTTTCAACGATCTTCTATATTTTGTTAATGTGGATCTTTGTTTTTTGCCCAAAATATTGAAGGAATTGTGGTCGCCTCTTGCTCGGACTTAAGTGCGGTCTTGTCTCTCACAGTTGAGAAGTTGATTAAAGTATAAATAATACTACATTACACATAGCCTCAAGCGTTAGGTTAACCAATGAATGTAATATTTTAAAATATTATTAGAATAAGGGAAAGCTAAGCATTGGATTACGCTGAAGAGCTGAGTAAATATACCAGTTTTACCGTAATTCTTGTGTTTTTGATACAGGTTAATGATTACTGGACAGGTTTGCTGTGATTAAAAAATCGATATTGCATCGTAAAACTTATTTTCTGTTACGCAATACACTTGGTTTTCGGAAAACACAATTGTGTTGCTCTGGTAATCAATAAACGTGAATGAATGCACGATATTTATGTTCTAATGATGTAAAAGCAACTATTCATACATGAGTGACGAACTTCGGTCCACTCAGCACAGATATAACAATAAATTTACTCGAGATTCGTCTCTATGCATTCCGAATTCCCCTTACGGATTTCTTGGTGCATAAACCTTGGCGCATTTACTAGGCTGAGAAGCCTCATGAGATTGAATTGGAGTGCTCCAGGATAAAGGGCTCCTGAAGCAAAGCCCGAAACACGGATCGTGAATTTCTGGGTCAGTGCGTTGATTACTACTCTTCTCAGAGAAATAGCTATCATCGCTGATAGTAGCACCTAGACGAACTTGAAGGAAAGAGCTATATTTTTTCAGAAAAGGTGGCAGAATATGTGTGACAAAATTGCGTCAGAATACGGACCTAATCAAACGAGACGTTCCTATCTTAAGGTTCAATGCTTTTAGGCCTACAATATAAATGGTAAGAGGTAAAAAATAAATTTGTGCCAGAAGAAGAGAGCTACCTTATGTATTTGTAGGGTTCTGAAAAATAGGAGGAGTGTGAATCGTGAGAAAGTGTCACTGCACTTCTCATAAACATTGAAAACTGGATACTTCCATCTGGATAACTCATCATGCAAACGACAGAAGTTGAGGATTTATAAAACCTGAGATATGAAATGGTCACCATGAATCATATTAATTAGTTACCTTTTGGGAAGATATATTCATTAAAAACGCACTAAAAGAACGAAAGAGGAGTTGAAAGAAGAAAATGAGTCAAAGAAAGGATAAACTGAGGAATTAGCGAGGGAAACGAGAACAGGAAAGGGAATAAATAGAATGTCTACCGCAGGGCTGGCGCTGCACGTATGCGAAAACGTGGGGAAAGGAGGCTGGCAGCCAGGGAACGTGTAAATAAGTGAGAGTGGAGGAATTAGCGTTGCCTGGATCTGGGAGAATGGAGAATCCATCCTCTTCGCGTTGAAACGAATGCTGTTGAGAATTGGCCTCGAGCGATTTGTGGTCGGCTGGGCCTGCTCATTTAGTTAAGTGGGCAGTGGCGAGAAGCGTGGAGGCCGTCTCTGCATCGCTTCTCAATGCTCCTCCATCTCCATTACTTCCACTGCAGAGCCACTCCCTCTTGCTTGACACAACCTTGGCTCGACTCAGTCACGGCCACCTCTATTCATTCCACCGTAAACCCCATCCCGCATTCTCTCCACAAGCCTTCCCAGCGTTGGGCCTATAAACAGTAGTGATTGCGAATGTGCATCTATCTGCGAATAAAAATAATCCGCCACATTTTCCAAAATTGGTGGCTTTTAGGCACTTTGGTTATTAACAGATTAATGACCTTCCCACCCGTAGCCGAATTGCGTTGACTCGACTAGAGCTTTCGTGGATTTTCTTAATATTTCAGCTAGTAAAAAGTGGCTACTAATTTGTTTTTCTCTACTTAATCGACTTTGACTAATTTATTGACTACTATGCATCATTTCGTAAGGGCAATACCTTGAAATTAACAAAGTACAGGTGGAAAACCAGTAAATTGACCTGGAAAGTCAGATATCTGAAGGTTCTAGACTTATTACAGTCAAGTCTTAATCTCTGGATTTCGGCATCCTTAAATCTAGTTCACGTAAAACACTTCGTAAATTCGATTTTATTAAATATGGCTTGAATTAACGTTGCACGCCTTGTGTAAACTAAAATATTCGAGTTTGAATACCGTTCAATTTAAACGTTTTTCCATGGCGAGGTTCCTTACTTTGGTGCGATGTCGCTTCGTCGTTCGACGCCCCACCCGTTGTTCGCATTAACAAGGATTCCCCATTCATATTCTACATTCCTATACGATAGCATATATATTATACGAATAAACTACCACTCTACATATTTCCACCTAACCCTCTACTCGCTAACTTCTTTCCACCGAGGTCTATCTTGGAAAACTCCCGTGCCTCGCGCGCCACTGGAAGAGAGGGGATATCTGGTAAGGGTGTCCTTCGGGAGGATGGAGCGGGAAAGGAAGAGGAGGGAGAAAGATAAGGGAGAATGTCCCTGGCGATGGAGTGCTGTAGTCGAGGATGGAAAGATCGAGGACGAAGGGAAACTTCTGGTAAATGGCATGGCGTGGGGATACAGAGAGGTTAAGAAAGGGGAATGAGAACGGGGTGAAGGTGAACGATACAGGACTGTAGTGGTATTCGGGGGTTGGATGTGGAGTTGGGTTAGGATGGGGTTTTAGGGGACGAAGGTTGGGGAATAAAGGGAAGGGTGAAGGACAAGTGGGGTGAGGAGGAATGTTGGAAGGAAGAATCGGCTCGGGTCACTGTTATGGGTGGCCACGCAAATTTGAAATCACTGTGCATTGGTGGGTTTGTTGATAAGAGAGGAGTCCATATGAGGAATAGAGGAAGATTGTAGTGAAACCAAGCTTCGAAATAGGTCTTCTCTCAACGAGACTACAAGGGAACGTTTTTCGTAGATTTTCGCAGTTCATTTTCATTTGAATTAATATATTTTTGTTTCCTTCGGTACAATTACTTTTTGAGCAACAGTTTCACCATGCTATTCTGCCGACTTCGTCAGGCTTTCTGAATCAACAATCACAAATTAAGGAACAAACTTCCGCGGTTATTATGTGATAGAATTAATTTACACTTGAATGTTGCTACTTTATTTGCTATTATATATTTTTATTGAGACTTCAAGGGGTTTACATTTTTAACTTCCCATCCGATGGACGGAGTCTTGTAACTTTGAGTTTTCTCCTTAGAGCACATGAGTACTTAGGTTATTTAGGGAGGCGACCGACAACTAAGATCATTTGATACTTTATGTATATGTGATTGGTCTGGATACGGGAAAGTAAGCTCCGTTTAACTATAAATGAAACGCTTACGAAGATACAGGTATATTGTTAGTAATATCTTTAAACTACAGCTTTCCACTACTTTTATAAACGATTGAAATTTCAATTTTAGCATTTATTGTAGCTTTTAACCATTTTGGTAATCCATTCGTCATAAATTTCTGCAGCCGGGGATTAGAGTCAGCCTATCACAGTAACTTGAAGTTCTTATCCGTCATCAAAGCGCAGGAACGCAAGCATGTTTTTAGCGCTATAATTGTTGAAAATCACTGGGAACCAAATCTAGACTGTACAGCTGATTACCAAATATGTCCAATGTGAATCGTGTCCCATTTGAGTGAGGCTATATTCAATGTGTTTAGTGATTTTCAGAAAGCATCTCCGGCATCCATGGAACACAAATACTCCGGTAGTCTGATTTTTCTGCGACTACCACGTACCAACAGTCAGAGAGGTCAACGCTAATGTATTATAAAACTCAGAGAATGTGAACCGACGATATTCTCGGACTTTTCGTCAATTCTCTGAACGAGTTCATCAATGACTACAATTGCCACTCCTTTTCTCGCCATGAATGTTTTTCCTCCACTTTTAAACGTATGTACCCATCTCTTAAACAACTTCCCTAATACCAATATTTCCGTATACCTACAACACAGAGATCACGATGAATGTTTGCCGCTGAGAGGTTTTTTGGCCTGAAATCTTATCACAGCATGAAGTTCATTTTGGCAGCAGTTGTCAAGAGCAACACTCATGTGTAAACGATATTGTGGTCAGATGAACGAAAGAACAACATGTCTTATTAGCACAGCTGAATGCGTATCAAGCTACTGAACATGTTGGTAAAGGAATGACACCGTTACCCTGATTATTTCTCACACCACGCATATATAATGGAGATTACCCTCCAAACATCCTTCACATCTTGAGAAATAGAATTGAGTTGGGGATGAATGGAGAGAAACCTGGTGACGGGGTAAGCCTACTCTTTATGAGAGGTGCCAAGGGGCCTGTAATTTTAACCCGTCGTCACTTCCGACGGGCGGGGTAGAACGAACAATACCTTGAAGTGGCTCTCTGTACATGGTGCTCGAGCAAGAACTGGGGGATGCCACTGAAATTTCATCTCCGCCACAGCTGGCATCCACACTCGTACAGTAAAAAATACTAATTCTATTTCACCAAACAAATATTCCTTACTAGTTAAGGCAAATATTTATGGTGACTAATAACTGAAAATTTAGTCAAATCTGTAAATTTTGGTGTATAATTCCGTCATATAAAATAAGAATTCGTCATAAAAAATTGGTTTAAAATATTTGTCAAACGTTTGATAAGAATGATATAAAATAAATGTACGTGGAAAAGGGAAAAAAATGTGTAAGATATGTATTGAAAAAACTCATGCTATCTACTAAAACAATCACCGATGTGAGCATATATATTCTACTAATATTATAAATGCGAAAGTTTGGATGTTTGGATATTTGTTACTCAATCACGCAAAAACTACTGGACCGATTGAGCTGAAATTTGGCATGTAGATAGAAAATATATCTGAGAGTAATATAAAATAATTTAAAAAGCCCTAAGAGCCCCCTACGGCCCCCCACAGGCCCCTCAGTTGGTCCATGCTAATCATTGGGTTCGGTGCAGTGGGTTTATTTTTTGCTAATTAAAAGTACTTTCACTCAAGATAGAGGGCTGGGATTTTTTTATCGGATGGCTGAGTAAATGAAGTTTCTAATTTTTTCAATTTATTTTCTTTTACGCTTCGTAATTGCCTGAAAATCATGTTAATAGCTGAAAAATCTGACTTTTTCTCTGAAATTAACACTAGCATATTTCCTCAACAACCAGATATTTGATTTTTCAAAGGATATTCTTGCCTTTAGCATTAAAGTTTTCCTGCAGGCTCAAGATAGCACGTAGAAAGAAAATCTGTAAAAGAAGGTCCGAGAATCCCAAGGGCCCCATAATAGATTGCTTTGGGGGGTAATCGATATATTCACTGCATATTTACAACAATTATACTCTTCAATGTCTATTTTCAAAGTAGCTCTCATAGGGGCACTGCATGTATATGAGTGAACACTTACGCAGTAAACGATACACATAAAGGCGTTAAGCGTGCAATAATATTTACTTGCATCGAATAGTAATAGTAATAATGCCTCTGTTGCTACAACAAACACGGTATTGTTTATTATCGTTTAATACTCAGATATATTACACGTATTCGAACCATCTGGCTCTCATTACGATTGCAAACTGTTTTCTAGACCAACTCCCACATTATAAACAATACACATTTTTTATAGATGTTTACAAGTGTTAAAGTTCAGTAAACTTACATTCACTCAATCATCGAATTGCCTATTCAAGACTTTCACTCGCCGCTGTGTTTCCCCTCCTTGAACTTAAAAAAAATATATCCATCAACATGCCTAATAGAAAAGAGAGTAACCTTTCGAATCAATCTTCTAAAGCAAGAGGAATGACATCTTTGCGAGAAAATGAGCCCTTGCAATAAAAACGAATTGGAAGCTTTAAGACATTCCCACCAGCGATCTTATGAGAATCTCCCCGTGGTGTTTCTCGGATTACGCTAAGAACCACACAAATTTCATCCTGACCGACGGGTAACCAGCTATAAATCTGGTTTAAATATTGACCCATCTGTTTCGAAACCTCAAATCTGTTTTAAGATGGCGGAAATTATAATTACGTCACAACATACTTCTTACCCGAATGAATAACGGAAATTCGGTGCAATGAACGACATCCGGGCATGAAAATCGACAAGTGCACTAAGAATCCCCATTGATTTTTTATTTAGCAACCGAAATCAATTATTATGGCTACCCTTTATGCCGAGGGCGCAGTCCGGGTGATGGAGGATTCATAGGTGAAATAAAAATGGCTGCTGCTAATTTTACTTTTGGCGTTGTCAACCACTGGATTGTACCCTACTCTCCAATCCTGTTTAAGACACTCAACGCACATATCAACGCTGAATTGCGCAACTAAATTAAGTCATTGAAAGCAAATATGTTTAGGTACAGAAGGGAAGCGATGAATATGTTAATCACTCAGAAGATGGCTCAAGAGAACCGGAGGGACTAGGTGGCCATCTATCAACCTAGATGCTATTTAAGTAGTAATGAGTCTGGGTGCTATTTAAGTAGTAATGAGTCTGAGTGGCCCATTTTTGGGTTTCCCGTACATGAAAGAGGACCAACAGTTACTCATCTCTCCGTGCACCTTGAAAACGGTCATCGTGTCTACTGCAAAGAACACAACATACAAGATAGGTTACGGACTCCTCAATTGACCACGCTGACAGTTATTCTTAAGGCTTTTTGGTTTTCTTATAAAATAAGTTCAATGTTTTTTACACCTGTTGAATTTCAACGGGCACCTTCAGCTAGTATATAAATAAGTTAGTCACTTTCAAATAAGAAATAAACGTTAAGCTGAGTCTTCATTTGGCGGCAAACTTTTTTTTATTTCCAAAATTTAATTAGGAATAGTGATTTTCTGTCATTGGGAAAGGTACCAAGAGAAAATAAATAAAATAAAGATCCCTATTCCATCAATCGAATTTTGTGCTCCGGTCAAAATTCCGAAATATTTGCTAAAACGTAACGATTTTTCGCAATACTTTAGCGTATTTGATTCGTCGTCCCCATGACGACCATACTCATTGTTTAAGCCAGGATTCCATGTATACATATCCATTAACTCAATGATTCTTCGCACTAAATAAGATATATATGGTTTATTACAGTCGATATAAGTGATAATATTCCTGCCGTTGTTATTCAACGGGCACCTTTCCTAGTTTATTATAAAAACAAAAATATACTTCAATATAAATACTAATATACTACTTTCTAGCCACAAAACCAGTCCATGTGTATCCCCGTGTCTTGTAGTTCTGTAAGATGTAGGAGAACGGGGTAGGAAAAGAGAATTTTGGGGATTAGGGAAGAGTTGGGACTGAGAAATTGGTGAATAGGAGTAGGGAATTGAGGAGTGGCATTATCTTTGGCCTGGAAAGTGTGGAGGGGAGTGGTGAGAGGGGAAGGGGTAAACAGGAGGGGTGGGGATGTTGGTGGGGGATGCTATTGAAGGGGGAGAAGGGGAGAGCCGACCGCAAGAAATGGAGAAGAAGTTAGGCGGAAAAAAATTCCCCGTGGCCTCGTTCGACTCCTTCTACTTCCACACATCCCCCCGGGCGAAGGGATACACAGAAGAAAAAAGAATATATATATATATATAATATTTCAATTACCGCTTGTGGCGTTTCCCTTTCATGAACCTTTCCGTCCTAAATGACTTGTTGCCTTTTTGAATACGATCCATCTCCAAGATCCCATCATCGCATTCCGTTCGGAGCTTCGAAGCGGCGAAGAAAATTGTGTCGTGGGTGCGGTTTTCTGTTGTTTGGGAATAAGATCATGCATCACGTGCCATACCGTAAACCTTTTGCCGGTCCAGTTTGATGTGTTTTCCATTCACCTGTTGTGATTAAGTTTTACGTTCTTCACTGTAACGAATAAATAACCCACCCAATTATACAATGTATCACACTGTTATGGTGTGATGAGGCTATTCGGATATCATAAATTGTATCTCTATAGAACGTGTTTTGTCGTATCCTTGATCAAATTTACCAGAGTCAGATTATTGGAATTACATTTATTTATTGAAGATCAATCTAAATATAAAAATCGTACCCTTTTGATACCTTTATGTAATAATTATTCTATTACAATGTGGAGTTATTTTTAGTGCTTTTGACCTGCGAGAACTGGTTATCATTACGGGCTTATTAGGGGTCTAACATTTTTTAAAAATATGAATACATTAATTATATGAGCGCATCATTGAGTTTTCTTCGTTTTTAACATCCTATAGGTACTAATGTAACTAGCAGTTTCATCTTTCTATTTTTACTGATAGGGATGACGTGAAAGCTACCGTCATAAAGCAAGAATCAATGTTAATTATAGTATTTGATAAACTGTATTTGAGCCCAGTTCTCCTCGGTGAAGAATGACATTGTAAATAAAGATACTTCTGTAATAGTAGATTGAGTTCTATAGGTAATAATATTGTGTAGATCTTAGTGAACTAATACAAACGTAAATATTTGTGATTAAAATAAGGGAAAATATATGTAGAAAAACGTTAGAAGGTATACGTCATGAGAAAGCAGAGAGCAGAGCAGATATCACTTCTAGAAATAAAGTGATGTATGGTTGCATAGAGGTTTTGAAATCTTCATCATGATTTCTTTCAAGGTTGCATGGTTCTTCAAGGCGTTGTAATGGAATCGATTTGTTAGAATAAAGCGTATGTATTCTGTAGTTCTTCGTCATCGAATGCATTTTCGTTATTGATCGTCGATCTACGGTTTCTCAGAGTACCCATCCACTCCTTAAGTTCTTATATTTGCCATGATTTCTGCGTCCATCTTTCTTTATTCAAAATGATCTTGGTCATTTACCCAATGAACAGCTGCTACCTCGCTAATTTTTCTTGTGGAATGGGCTGAAAATCCCGGTTAATGTAAGAAAGAATATGGAATAGTCAATGTACCTTCCGCCTGATTAAATAAATGGTCAAAATGCTGTAACCTAAATCAATATGATTGATACCATTTAAATTTTATGCTCAAAATTGTTTGACTGCCTCTCATAAATTAGCGTGAACATAACGGTATATGATCATTTCTAGTGGATGTAGAGAATTATCGGGTAACTGTTATTAAGTACCGTATTTCTCCGAATATAAGCCATCCTTTTTTTCCCGATTTTGAGGCCTCAATATCGGGATGCGGCTTATATTCGAGGTGCGGCTTAAATTCGAGAACTTTCTTAAGAAATCGTAAAAATGAGTGATTTTAGCAAAACAGCCATTCAAATTCACGCGGACGCCAGCTAAACTTTCCTAAGCCACGGGGAAATTAAGAAATAACGCAGAAAAAGGCCAAATTGTTGCACAATTTATTCATATATTAAAGGATAATATAGGTAACATCGTAGCACAGTTACATAAGTAATGTAAAAGCAAATATAAAATTCTAATGCCTAGTGCTGTTGTTGGTACGGGATGCACTAAAAAGGGTGCGGCTTATATTCGAGTATTAACTATTTTCCCTGTTTGAGACCCCATAAAAACGGGGTGCGGCTTATATTCGAGTTCGGCTTATATTCGGAGAAATACGGTATACTATATTTGGAAAACCTAAACCTTGACCTATATTTGAGACCTTCTACGCCTGTTAAATGCATGAGCCATTTATCCATCCAATAACCCACTTATGGTGTAATGGAAGTGGCTAACACCAAATGTTGGAAAATCTAATTTTTAAAAATTTCCACCCGTTAAATCCCCGAACGTGAAACCGAAGGAAAAGTGTGCAAGAAGCATTATGTGTTTCGCAGATTGAAGTGCACGGTCATGTCCACGCTATTAATGGCAGATGTATCGCTCGCTTCACGCCCATCTGACGGTGAGCCCCCCATGGCTCGGCACCGGCCTCCCAAAAGCCGGCGATCCGAAATGCACATGGGAGCTTTAAGAAATGTTTAATTAATGCTCGCCACGCTCGGATGAATTGTGATTGACGATCCAATCTTCCCGTTCCCCTGGTTCGACGGCCCTCTTTTTTTTTGTTTTGCGCCGTTCCGTCCGTCCCCCAAAGCCCGCCCGCCGACCCAGCACACATGCCTCGCCCTATTTTGCGCTCTGGGGTCACGAGAGAGTGAATGAATAATGCTCGGGCGTTTTGCGAGATGCGTTTCTCCATACATGTGGAAATAACGCATCATTCACTCCTCACTCAAAAGCAACGTCGATTGCTGGAGTTTTGTGCATGACCTCCTCCTCTCTCTCTCTGTTTCCCTCTCATCATTCGAGAGGAAGCCTTTTTCCCTGAAAGACTGTGATCGAGGATTGCATCTCTCCCTCCCCCCAACTTCTCCATTAACCATTTTGCACGAATCCTTTCTTTTTTCCACCCCACACCTTCACCAGCAAGCCCACACTTCTCCTCTGGCGGGGAGAACAGAGAGAACCGAGCATAGCACTTGACTGTCACATCCAGATCATAATTTTTGTCGTCAACTAGTTTAATTATCGTTGTATTTTTCTTTCTGCGCTTTGTAATTAATATCCTCAGCATCCAGGATTGTTTTATTTCGTCTGAGCACGCCCGCCTTTGTTTCATGCTCCACCTCTCGTGTGCGAATGCTTTATTTATTTTTTTTATCCTACGAAAAAAATATTTAATTAAAAAAAATGGTAAATGAGTAGCAACTCTGAATTCCCAACCATGACCCGCTCCTCCTTCCCCTACCTTTCTCTCTCTTTCTCTTTGACCTCTCCCGAGCTGGCTTGAAGATTAATGTGTAATCACGGCATTGAAATGAAATTTCTCCCTCGGACAACGAGAGTTTTTTTCTGACTCCTCAGCGGTGCCCCCGACAAATCCGTCAGTGTTTGCTTCCCCCCGCCATCCCCATGGTGACTGCTGCAACTCTCGTTTCCATCGTCCGAAACATGAAGGGAAACAATCGCTGCGTCCATCACTGAGCACGGCGCAATTGAACTTTAGCCGCCTTCTTTTTTTTAAACTGGAATCGTAAGCGGGAGCGATATTGTGACGTCCGCGTGTCATGTGTGATTCTGGGAACGAAATGACTTATGAAATCTCACAAACATTGTTTTCTTTCCGCGTCAATATAAAGGCAGCAACAAATTTAAAAAAAGGAGTTTAGATCGCAAATCACGCCACAAATATTAACCACTTCATCAATGATTTTCCAAGTACTTATTAAGATTGTATTCCAATGACAACTCCACTCCCAATGCGTTTTCTCTTTAAAGTAAAATTATGTACATATTACGGTGTGACCTGCGTTCCTTGCGGTGCAATATATAAATACACTTCAAATATCGATTATTCCGTGTCTAACATTTTCCTTATTACGAGATAGGAGAAGATGAAAGTTCCAATTTATACTGTAGCATATTTTGACGATGAAATTTTATTTGACATTTTTTGGCAAATATTTGAAAGTGCCACTGTTTTTTTCGTGTGATATTAATGTGATCATTGAAGTAGGTACTTTTTTCATGAGCAGTTATGTGGTGGGTCTCTTCCTGCAGAGGCCAAAGTCTCCGAAATATCAGAGAGAGAGAGAGAGAGTGAAGCCTTATTTTTTTAAAGGTTATAGTGAATACGCTCATTCCACACGATGGAAGCGTCGCATAAAAAAGTGGATGTTGAGAAAAGACCAGGGCTGAATATCTCAAGCGGCAGCTGGAAAACATTACTGAGCCGGGAAAAGCATCAACCGACACGTCGCGTCGGCTGATTATCATGGGGAAAGTGAGTCGCGTGGATATTACATTTGCAACTATTGGATGTACCTTTGGGAATAAGATGAACCCAGAATTTCAATTAATATTTTACGCCGAGGCTTTTATGAACTTATTTTTTTTGCTCCTATGAAAAATGGGGATTGAACTTAAAATTATGTGCTTATAGTGTTGCCTTAGATTGAAAAAGCTTTTGAAAACTATTTGCAATAAATTGTTTTATGTCTTACGTTTTCCGGTGAGCATATCCTTGTGTGGGATTATGATTTCTGGATACAAGTGAAGATTAACGGGGCCATGACTGTTGTTTCCACCTGCTCGTGTGATGCATCTCGTTAAGAAGCGTCGTAAATTAGGGACTTTTCCCGCAGTCAGAGATATTTCTCCCGAGTATCTGCTGGGACGCTTGGTGTTAAATCGTAAAAACACCCAGTAAATATTCCAGATCGCTTGATTTACGTTATTTACTGTGAAAACACTCGTTTATTTTCGTCGCTTCACGCAATAAAGATTCCTCCAGAGACAGTTACAGTACGGCGAAAGTGTTCACTGAGGTAAAAACCAAGAGAAAAATCGTTATATTAGCCTTCAATTATTATCGCATACTGTATGGCAGGGAAAAAATCGAAGAATTATTCTTAGAAACCAGGGTCAGTTTGAAATGTTTGTGATAAATGATGCAAAATCTTTTTTCACTGCAAACAATGTGAAATGGACTGTAAATTGCCGTCCAAAAACTGAAAAAAAAATTTCTTAAATGAAGGTGTAATGAATTGTAGAACTCCAATTGTAGAACTCTGTCTCTGCTATAATGGAAATTTTTTACAGCTAGGTCTGTTTTGCACTTACGTATTACTTGATGAGTCACCGCAAGGGCTCGTGGAAGAGTTGCTGGGACACAGGAAATGGTTTTATGGTAAAGTTAATTTGAAATATCGCGTTTCATGGAAACTAGATATGAAAACTATTCAAGCTTTCTTGGTCGTATCTGTTTCCTTCAACGTAATTGTTTACACCTTACCCAAATCCTTAAGTTCTTTTTGTTGAATTCCTTGCAATAGCAACCATAATACTATCTCGTCATCACAAATTTAACCAGGTCTTGCTCCCCATGTTAATATTCTAAGTAATGTTGCTTTGCACGATGAATGACAATTCATCGTCAAATCCGAAGATTCTTCATGATCAGGTGCAGCTACCATGCTGTCCAAAATAGCTAGGAAGAGCAAAGGAGAAGAAAATTGCTGGACATTAACCAATTCATCGTTTTACAATGAGTCACTGCCAGCTTAAAAGAGAAACACAACTCTTAGAAAAAGGAAAAGATGAAAATTTTAATGTTTTTATTTACATGGTTACTAAGTAGAATTGAGCTTTATTATCGATTTTTAGAATATCATTAGTACTGGTTTTTTAACACTTGGGTCGAGAATCTTACATTTGAAGGACAGATGCCGTATTGGACCTATCAGCTGCTTCATTTTTGTGACTTTATGTGTGGATTATGAAACAGGAGCGTTTTGATTTATGTTTTTTATTACCTATATTTTCATGTAGGGTAATTTATCCGAGGACAAAAAACATTCATAATTCCTTTAATAAGACATGAGACCTTGGAATAAAACCAATTTTTAGTAATATGAGGGGGCTAGACAAATTTAAGTCTTCACTGGACTTCATACCCAAGCAGTGAATTTTATTATACTGGTGGGGCAATAATTCGGAAGATAGTGTGACGAGAGAATCATCTGATGAAAGGATTATCGATCTAAATAACCTGTTTGGCGTTCTTTATGTCATTAGAGAAATATCAAAGGATATTGGATGGACAGTTCATAGAAGGTCTGCGGTAGAGCAATAATGAATGGTCGTAAATGATATCGATGACGGTCGGATTATGTATTGGAACGCTTTGATTGGCCATATCAGAGTGCTGCTCGAAATTGTTCGTACCTACCTGATATTTCCTCAATAACCTTTCCATATTCCTCTCTTGTCGAACTTAACTGCTCATTTAATGGAATCCATGTTACACAGACGTCCTGAATTGGTCCAATTTGTTTCCAAAATGCTGAACCATCTACTGCCCAAGTTCATTCACGGATACGTTTTATTTTCGGAGATTAAGTCGGTACGGTGGATGCAGTATTGGTTCCCAATCCTAATGGCATAGGTTCAAATCTCGTGAGTGAGGAATATATTTCAGTGAAATCCCCATCCACACTTGAGTGCTATGTGGAAAACATTTCCGTGGTCAGATGGGACTTCGAACTAAGTATCTCTTGGTTGATGTCATTTGGAGTGGTTCTAAAGCCTTCGCCATTTTTCCCTCCAGCCATTAAGTAAGTAAGTAATTTTATTATTACTCCATACTCAAAATACAGTTCTATAGCAAATTATGAGTAACTTTAGGTATCCTTGAAGGAGAACCTGTTTTAAGGCTACCATCAAATAATAACAGGTTATGCTTACACTTAAAAATACATAAAAATACATATAGCTCATGTAGTGAGGCCTAGACAATAACTTAACAATGTGAGTGCGTACCTTAATAAGATACTAACTAAGACTTATGGATTTAATTATAACACATTAACAACAATATTTATAACACGTTTACAACAATATTTACAACAATATTTTCTCTACACTCTCTTTAGTGAAAAGCCAAGAATGTACATTTTTTGAAAACATTTTCACAGACTTACAATTAACACATGAATGGGGTAATAGATTGTATACCTTTGGTCCTACATAAAAAAAATATCTTTTAAATATCGTTAAATTTGGTTTGGGTAAGGGTATACTTTTTTTACGCAGGGTAAAGGGAGAAGGCAGGCACAGAAATATTCCCGAGTTACCACTTCTAGTATAAAAACACCGAAGAACCTTATAAATATATAAATGCCTCAATGGAAGCAAACCTAAATGAAGAAAGAGTGGGAAGGATCTTTCAAATCTGTTCTTTTTCAAAATTACACGAATAATTCTTTTTTGTAAAAAAAGGCAGGTTTGAAGGAATTAAAATAAGCGCCACCCCAGCAAAAAATGCCATAACTTAGTCTGGAATGTACTAATGCGTTATATATTATCCTAAGGAAATTTAAATGACATTTATTCCTGATGAAGTAAAAATTTGTCAGTGTTGGTCGCATAATATTTGTTAGACCTTCAATATGTTGTTGGCACTTTAAGAATTCGTCTATGGTTACACCCAGGTACTTTAAACTGGAAGCCCGTTCAATGGTTCAATTACCCAACGCCCGTTCAATTACCCAAATCTCCAGCTGAATGTAGCCCTAACGACGAGCCATCTTTTCCCTCATGGCGCATATGATCCCATCTGCCAGTCCCCTTACCAAATGACCAACTAAAGAAGATGCTCCTTGTATAAGGACTGAAATGTTGAGGAAAAATACGAACGAACGCAGGAATACCTTAAAGTTTCTTTGGTTATCGTACCAACCAATGTTTCCACTCCCTCTCACACTAACTCACCGGCCTTGTTGGCGGCGGGGTAACGTCCTCGCCTGCTAACCAAGGCTGATTTACACGATGCCAGTGGCTGGCATGCCAGTTTGGATATTGACTGGAAGGTCACTGGGAAGCGGCGACTGGAATGCCAGCATACTAGCGCTACCCTGTTTACACGTTGCCAGCTACTGGAACAACTGTTGGCGACTGTTGCCGTTTACACAGTGCCTGTCGGCTGGCGTCACTGAGGTTGCGCGGCAGAGGGGGAAGCTGGCGCGCCAGTAAAACAAAAATATTTGTTCTGCTGGAACTGCCAGCTGCTGGCGCGTCCTTGGCTTGCTGGCTTCTCCAGTTACTGGCGTGAGGCGTTTACACAGTGCCAGTCGTTGGCATTCAGTGACTGGCTACCTTATCTGGCACGCCGACTGGCACCGTGTAAATCAGCCATGAAGGTCGCGGGTTCGAGTCTTGCCTGGGTGGGTTTTTCTCCCCTCAGGGTATGGGTGATAATGTGTACAATGTATGAAAAGACTCTACAGTCCTAATTTCGCTCAAAATAAAGTGGTCATTATTATTATTATTTTTCTTTGACCAACTTCTTACACGTCTCCGCTCTCTCTCTCTCTCTCTCTCTCTTGTTCTTTCTCCCACCCTTTTCGGCCTCCTTGATATTCCCTTGCCCACTTCGGTGACCCTATGAATCACCTTGCTATTTAATCCCAATACATATTTTATTCGTCGGCAGTATCCCCATCCTCCTCCTCCTCCTCCACAATCCTTCCCTCCCACCTCTCTCCCTCCCTCCCTCCTGCGCACGTATCTCTTAACCCCCCCCCCCGCCCTCCCTTTCCCCCCTCCTCCTCCTTTGCTCTTTTTATTCTCAGTCCGTAGCAATAAAGAACAATGGCATTAATCCCCCTTTCCCCTACCTTCTCCTCTTTCGCCCAAAAAGCCAGCTCCGCTCTTCCCGCCATTCCTCTCCTTCCTCTTATTCTTCTCTTGTTATTTTTGCGCCATTCTCTCCCTCCTTCCCCCTCCCCCTTCCCCTCCTCCCCTACACATACTCACTCCCCCCCCACATCTGTAGGAATCCTTACATAACCCTCCTCTCCCTTCAAACCCTCACCCCCATTTCTTCCTCTCCAATCCCTCCCTCCCCTTCTTACTATCTCCTCCTCCTCCTCCTCCTCCCAGGCTCTCTACATCTCGTTTCTCTTCCCTCTTTTTACACTCCATCACGCCTCTTCCCTCTCCATTCTCCTCCCCCCCTCCCTTACGCCCCTCCCCTCCCTCTCGCCACCCACTCCTCTCCGTCGGGTCGATACTGGGTCACTCTCCCGACGGCTTTGCCTGCCTCTTTCTCCCCCTCCCTCTCCCTCCCTCTCCCTCCCTCTCCCTCCCTCTCTCACCCCCCCCACCTCTCCATCCTTTTCTGTCTTTCACTCTCCCTTTTCTATCTTGTGTTCCTCCCTTTCCTCTCCTATCCTTTCCCACGCTCACCCGTACGCGGACATATGCGCTTTTTTTCGGACCTGTAAGCAGAGGGTCGGTGGACTGCCTATGGGAGTGGAACCCCCCACAAATTGGTAACCTATTGGGTGAATGTTTTCAGTATGACTCCTCCTTATCCGGCCACTAAGCGAGCGAAATCATATCCAGATGAATTAAACTTATCCATTAGTCCCAAAAGAAAATATGAATTGCAAATATATTGGCTAAATCCTGAATGAAATAAGGATTGCCAAAATCACGGTGGAAAATAAAATTCGCTGTGGTTGGAATTCGGACCCAGGTAATTTGAATTAGTTTAGAATGGAATAGAAATGTTTTATTGTTCTTGGCTTTATCGTCCAGTGATAGTATACAAAAATACATTAATTTTTGAGCTCAAAACATAACATGTTACATCTATTTAAAAGGTGGTGTCATATTAATCAGATGAAGTAAAACAGCACATTCTATAAATTATAACATACATTTAAATTTATAACCCTTCCTGGTTAAATAGATGCCGAAAAAATCTTTTTTAAACAAATATTGAATTGGATTCCTTAATTTCGACGGGAATACTATTTCACAAACTGGCCTCAGCAGCGCAGAAATATTTATGTTATGTAGCCGTCCTGTGTAGTGGAACAGTTAAATAATCAGGAGCCATTAAAGTTATAACATTGGACTTTGTTTCTCTTGGAGAAAATAATTGCTTTAAGTGACAAGGTTGCTGATTTTTATAAAGACCATACATATACGAACCAAGCAAGTTTTTCCTTCTGGTTTTGGCCTTCTGGTTTCCTCTGAATTATCGCGAAGTACTTTAGCCAAATGGTTATCTCTGGATAGAAATGTTTTTTTTCATTTTGAATTTGGCACATTTGTGTGCCTCTTCGGCAGGTGACTCACGAAAAGGAGTTGGATACTTTTCGGAAATGTAAATTCGCCAGAGTGCAAAAGGATTTCGCAAAGGAGCGGTGAAGGTTGGTGGAGGGAAGGCCATTGTTGTCCGTCACCAACTGTGACCACACCTTGGTCGATCACGAAAAAACCCTTTTAATTCAACACTCAACACTCAATATTCTTGAGATGTGGCTGAGCTCCATTATAAAGGATAGTTGTAGTTAATTAGATTCCGCCTCATTCTCCATTACTGAGTACATCTCCGTCAAAAATGATCTGTTTTAATAAGGTTTGCGATTATTTCCTTCCACTATGACAATGTCAACATTACATGGAAGCATTTGCCCCATTGATCCGGTTTTTGAATGACGGGCAATGAAAACATTTTTTTTCAGATAAAGTGCAACCGTGACAATGAGAACCCCTGGGGTTTGAAAACGCCTTTTCTGGCGTAGATTATCTGTCACTGCTTATGTGACAGAGGATTGACTTTAAAATGAAATATTAGAGTGGTACTTTCTGACATTGTAGTAAGAAAAATTGAAAAAAATAAAACATGCCTTGCATTATGCGTATCGCTTGCTATTTTATTTTTCAACTTTTGATCACCCAAGCACAATATCATTTGGATATTTAGTTGTAAATTGCCCCCTGAAGGAACTGAGAGCGTGGGAGAATTTAACGCGGGAGAATTTAGAGCCGTTAACAGTTGAAATAGAACTGAGAGCGCTTTAGACTGATGAGGTTGTTTTACTCGTTGCTTTGATGCTAAAAAAAAATGCGCATACGCGGGCACGGAATTTGGGTGGAGGCTAATTTTATAGCTCTCATTGATGCATTTTTAGAGTCTTTCAAACAATTTCCCACTTTACTCGACGGAACTATTACTGCACTGTCCATGTATACTATTTAGACTGTCCATTTAGCCCGGGAGTGGTCGCTAAGCAACCTATCACGCGAGCGGTTTCGTTTGAGACTTTTTTTACACTCAGATGTATCATTGATTATCTATCATAGAGCGTTTATTGGCAATATATTACACTATATTTTGATTTAATTTATTTCTCTTAATGCTCATTTGAAACAAAGATTTCCACATGTACACAATTACTGATTCAATTACGTAATCATTGCTAATTTTACTGGCGATGATACCATTGGATATTAATGTATAAAATTACCATTCTCAAGAAGAAATAATTATTTATGAGGACATAAATTCTCATGACTCATAAACTTGAGTTAACGTATCTGCTCTCCACGAAATGAATCAACTTTGCCCGCATGCTGCGAAAGTGTAACGCAACTGAGTGACACAAAGACACTAACGTCAGTGGTCGCGCGATGAGGAAAAGTCTCACACCTTGTAGCCGACGGTATCAGACATATCATTACACAGCTGCGGACGCTTCATTTATACTTTTTGAGACGGTCGGTCAATAGGAAGAGATAAAAAGTCAGCTAGAAGGAAAGGGAACTTATTCTAACCCATGATTACAAAGTGAGCACAAGTTTAAATTTTGTGTGAGAGAAAATCTCATTGCGCGACCAATGGCGGGTTAAGTGCCCCGTGTGAAACAGCTTTAAATGAGTGGTAAGACGAAGTCCACTATTTTGGCGAGGGAGGAGTGAAAGAGACCGGAATGTCTCGAGAGTCCAGGGTTCGAGTCCAGACGAACATTTCATGCCCCCACATCCCGAGAGTGGCCGTTGCCCGACATGGCGGTGGAGGAAAAAAAACGAAGGGCAACCTATTAAAAAAAAACAAGGGAAGCGAGCGGGGCAATTAATAAAAGTTGGCTCGAGTTTCTTCCACTTCGTTCGGGGGGAAAAATATGGGCACACTCTTCGGTCGGGGAATAAACTCGCATCGTCTCTATTCCCCCTCGGCGTCTTTCTATAACTTTTATTTTTCTAGCACGGATTTATTCGGTTTTGCGTCCGCCGCGCCCGAATGCGATTCGGGAATACTTTCATGTGTTTTCTTTTTATTTCGTTTTTTTATCGTTGCCCGCTACTTGTTCCTCTTCCCCTCCCCACCCGCTCGTGGCTTCCCCTGTGGGGATTGAAACGGCTCCCAAAAGCCACTGGCACCGGAGTCTCCTCGTCGCGCTATTTTGCTCTGAAGTGCTATTTCGCTTCCACCTCCCGAGGAACCGAATATATAGAGCGGCGAGATGAAGACGGGACTCCTAAATTCGCAATGTAATGATGTTACTGCGCTGGACCCAAAATATCTTTTGCTTATTTTTTATTTCACCTCTCTTGCAGCTCAACACATTCCATATATTTCTTTTAAAAGAAAGATGATTTTCAGGCTTTTTTTTTCCATTTCAGCTAGGGTAAAGTTTTATTTTTCCTTACCGAAGGAAAAAT
This sequence comes from Pyrrhosoma nymphula, assembly GCA_963573305.1. NCBI lineage: Eukaryota > Metazoa > Arthropoda > Insecta > Odonata > Coenagrionidae > Pyrrhosoma > Pyrrhosoma nymphula. The sequence goes on along the minus strand of OY754330.1, from coordinate 17,304,223 downwards.
GGTTGCTTCTGTTTCATTACGGGCCTACTTCCTGTGGTAATGATGAATTAATTAGTCATTACCTTCAAACGACTAATTTGACCACTTAATCTGCTGTATTTATGATTGCTGTAATTTAGATTATGTTATTGAAAAATCGTCGTGCATGACTTTCTTCAAGTTATTAATGTTATGCATTTAAGTTTGATTTGGGTCGGTAAATTTCTGTTAATCTCAAAATTAAGAATAAAATGATGCGGTTAGACTTTCGTCTACATTTCAGCCGGTCCTTTACGACAAGTTTTGTAACAGGAACTCGTTTTATTCGCGATTGCACTTTAATTTTTCACGGCGGGGACCAGCTTCATCAACTATGAATCTTGAAAACATCATCATGAAAACACAATGTACTAATGATCATAAAAAAACGATTATGAAAGGAATTTAGTTTTAATTTCATCAATATTCTGGAGCATGAATTATATCCACCAAGTACGCCTGAGGTAGTTTTTTTATCTTACCCTCATTTTCTCAGTATTAGTCTATGATATCGGAATTTCCTTGAGACGTACAAGACTTATTTGAACAACCTGAGTTTTCCATTAAATCTCACACCCTTCTCCGGCATCAAATTTGTATGCATCCTTTTATGCCCTGGTGGGAAATTTAGTGCCAGAAAGTGGGGTTATGTGAGTTATTAACTGGTTTATTTCTTTCCTTTCTCCAATCAAGTATATTATGCTTTAAACACTGGGGAATTAACTTGGGAAGGGAGCTTGTATTACACATTGATTACAGAATTGTCTAACTTTAATGAATGGAAACATTAAACCCTTTGGAGGCATAAAATTGCAATGCAAATTTATTCATAACGTGCTCGACGGATTTTTTTCATCCCCACCGGACGGTGAGTGTTACCTCAAGGCCACCGCTAATGACATAAAATACGGATATAATATATCCCCAGCTTACGCCGGTGGCGAGTTTTTTATGCTTTCACACACATATGTTTGCTCTATTCTCTTTTCCTAAAGTGGATGTGTGTAGTTTCTCATTAAAAATATTCTCGATCATGAAATAATTAAGATTATTGTTATTTGTTTGAAAATAATAGAGACTCAATGCCTATAAACGAGTCCAAAGAATTGAATCGACATTGTGAAAATGAATTTTGGCGTAGAATAAGGCATTTGAATGAGGTTAGTGGTGGGCTATCGTAGAAGATTGGGATGGATATTTAACAAAACTAACTGCATTCGGAAAACTTATAATTATGAGGAATGCTTTTTTTTCCACTTCTCACTGGAAGATTGACGTGTAGCATAACATTGGATGCATGGAGGACTTGAAACGACAATGAAATCTTCCATGTAGTGTAACATTTGATTGCTGGCGACAAGTTCAAGCGTTCTTTTTTTTCTTATTTTGCCTCACAGAGGCGAGAGGTATTTTTATTGGGTGGCTGTTAGATTGAGGAGGGCTGACCGTGGGAAGTCGTGAAAGTCAAGGAGTTTGTATTGGCTAGGAGTGTTGCTTTCTTTTGGTGGTACCATTCCTTTTCCCCAGTTTCCCTAACTACCTCCCTCATTACTTTTTCCCTTCTTTCTTGTGATTCCCAGTTATGATACGAGATTCGCGGCACTTTTTATGAGCGTTAGTCATTTCTTTAAAAAAAAGACACTTATGTCCCTCTTCCTAATCTCACCCGTCCAAGTATAGGCTACGGTTTGCCCTTTCCAGTACCTGTACTGGCGCCCAAAACTTGATTATCCGACCCGTTTTTTGATCACCCGCGCTGCACAACCCCGCCCAGAGCGATGTGGGGAAAAAAGACATCGTCACAGGTTCTGGTTCTCAAAAAAAATTTCATAATGGTCCCCATCTAAATAGTTAAATTATCTCCATCAGATTTTACCATGGATCACGTTTATGTAGTCCGATTCAGATTGAAAATTTTCCTTATTGGCTATGTGTTTAGGTTTTTCAAAGCCTGTAATAAGCGATCTATTATCTCACAGACTAAATAAATGAAAGATCTATTCATCTTTTCCGCGCGTCGATTTCACGGTGTTACTGTAATGTCTAAAGAGAGCAAGGGTATGTTTCATTAATATGTCCTGGAGGTTCTCTGCATGCTAAGGGTACGGTGCAACATATCCTTTTCTTTTGTTCTGCCACCTTATTCCATAATTATTTGCCACGTTAATATTAATTTTTCCGTACTGCATTGCCTAAGAATATTATCGTTCCCTACTCCCACATTAGTGTTTTTGTTTTTATAACCGGATCTCTCATTAATCGTATAACAATCACCTGAACTAATACCGTAGGTTTCGTTTTCGTTGCTCACTCTGTTAGAATTTCACCCGCTGATAATTTATCTATCCATCACTTCTCGTTGTTGATGCTTTTTGACTTTTCTCTTAAATAATTTAAAGGATCCCATCTTAGATTTTTAAGTAATGTCCTTCCGGGTTTGTTGTAGGTCTTTAAGTTTATTTTAGCTTATGGCGATAAAGGGAAATTGTATTACTTTACAAAATGTTTTATTATAAACAGAAACAGACCGTGGTTGTTCACTAAAACTTGAAAATGTCAGTTATATTTCGTATTCAATGCACGTTTCCACGTAGTATAATCTTTGTCAGTGAAATATATCAGCTCTTTAAGTGAACTGGTTTTGATAGAAAATCCATCATCTGATGAATTTTTTTATGAGTCTGCTTAGTATTCATTTAGTAAAGTATCTAATAATTATTAAGAGGATATTCGTCGTCATGGTATTTATGGACAGTTTGTCTAACTTGGTAACTATTTATCCGCAGTACATTCAAATAGTATGCCAACCCGTGCTTAACAGATTATTTAGTTCTACATATAAAATCCCTACCCCATTTTTTCACAAAAAATACCAGTATTTTTAAAGGAAGAAATTTTACCGAGATCAAAACGTATGAAATAATGCAGTGGATCTGAATTTATTTCAAACACTTGCAGCTTTAGGCTTCCTCAATGAATCAATAGGTTGGTATTCATAGGTAATGTAAGGGAATAAATACTTATTTCTTTCCTTGCTCAATTATCGACCGTACCGGAACACGCACGCTAAGAGCAGAATGCTTTTGCCCACATTCAGCTCTTTATTTTGTTCTGAAATCGGCAAATAATAGTTGGCTCGTGAATTCCTCCTACCCCATTTTTTGGGTAGTGTAGGTATAATTTATCTAAATTTGCAAATAAGGAAGTATCTATCTTTACCTCACAAGTATCAAAACCCTAGGCTTCGTTATATTTTTGGTGTTGAGCCTTTTTTTTTAAAGGAAATGAATGTAAGGGAAAGAAAAATATCGATTTTAGCACAAGAACCTGACCTAGGAATAGCATTGATAGTCTACAGTATCGATTACTAAGTATAGCTATTCATTGGCGACCAATGTACACCCAAAACTCCATATGTAATCCTTCAATTCCATTTAATGGTTAAACATCTATTTAACGATAGATTTTATTCTAGTTGTTGGATGAATATATCATAAATAATTTCAACTGATATATGAATCGAAAGCTTAGTAAGTAAGGATAACTTTTATAAAGTAATTTATTTCCTAAATATGAAATTAAATTTATTTTTTAATTGCTAATTTCTTTGTACTAAGGACTCTATGGAGTTTGATCCATAAGGTATGAGAAAATATTGGTAGCACTCAATGTAGAAAGTATATTTGCCAAATTGTTGTCTTTTCTCTCGGTTTCTGATAGAGGAGTGCGTAGCAATGGTGTGTAAAAGTTAAACTGAATATTTAATAATATACATCTATTATCTAAACTTCCATGTCGTTAAAAATGTTTGCGCCAAAATAAATTATTTCGCAGCATACCTTTACATATTGCCTCCGTCTCTGTACGCTCACCGCCAATTGAATAAAAACTTCGGATTTGACCCAGCGTAATTTTTTTTACCGACACCCTGCCATTCTGACCCAAAAGCTCTGAAACTTTGCCAATTGAATTAGGACGTCCCCGAAAAGCCGTGGACTCGGTAATAACCCGAAATGGTGGACGTTCGGAGACATGGGGCTGCCATTATTAACGTTTTTTTTTGTTCTCTTGCGGAGGAGGATTTTCGCCTTGCCTCCCGGGGGTGGATCCGAATTCCCGCTCATCGATGTCATCGGCGAAGCCCTGACCTGTCTTGTCACGAGTCAATCAGGGGGAGAGGGTTTGGCGGGGGAGGGGGGGAGAACAAGGAAGGAATAAAACTATATCGGTGCGGGCGTCCAACCATTCATCTCCCGTGCACGGACATCGATCATTCGCCACAGCGTGTACAAAAAAGGCGTTCGTTTCCCTCGGTTCGGTCGGTTCGTTCGAGTGAGCCGTCCGTCCGGCAGAAGAGCTGCGCGAGGATGGATTCAGAGCGGAAGGAGGCAATCGGTCACTCGGTCCACTGGGGAATGGCCCCAAATCTCGCAGCCATTGCCATTCACTCCCTTGTCCCTTGTGGTTCAAGAAGAGATCGCGTTGGTCAAGGGGATAGAGAACTTGCTTCACTTATCAAACGCAGTGGTTCCAAACGTTCAATTGAAATCCTCATTGCCAAATTTTTAATAAAATAATCGGGTGTGCTTAGGACCACACGCTGGAAGTGAAAACTTCTTCGACCGATATATATTCAGAAATAAATCTGAATAAAAAAGGAGAATAAGGTACAATAATTTCTCAAAATGAATTTTCCATAGTAAATTTTATTTTTTGTTGGCAAAATATGGATTTATCTGAAAAGTAGGTATTGGACATGCGTCTGAATAATATAACACTCATTTATATCTCTTATGTTAATTATATTCTAATTATTATAATTAACAATTCTCATCACCATTGGTTACATCTTCAATCACCATTTTCATCATTTTCTCGCATGTAATTTTCATTATTCTCATGAATAATTTGACCTATTTCATTACTGTATCTCAGAATTCTAGGAAAGAAACTATTGGCTTATGATAACTGAAGTAACTAACAACCTTTGAATTTCAAGATTCGGTAAAGAATACGAACAGGGAAATATGATACTCTATTTAAACCGTGCACTTTTTCCCGCTTACCGTTTGTTCTACCATCTGGTGGCAGTTATGCGCACTGTTAGGACAGCGGTGCTGCTGTCTGACGACGGTATTGGAACTACGAAGCAAAAAGTGCGGTACGGTACGTGACGCGAGTTTGCTCATTTTCCCCCGTGCCAAAAGTGCCCAACGGGCCAAAAGAAGTTATCACTTCAATAAGTTATTACAAAAACCACTTCTATTTGAAATGACACAAATGAACAGGGTTCTTGATGAGTATGCGTAATCATCAGGCGTTTATATCAATATCCTGTTAGTATAACTATGGTAGTCTTCGTTATGTGTCGTCAGAGGAAGGGGGTAAATGAGGGGCGGAGATGAGGTTGTTCGAAACTGAGGTCAGGATAGGGGAGAAGGATGGGTACAAGAACTCATGAATGAGGGTGATGTCTGCTTGGTCATTCATCATTTTCAAAATATCTATAGCTGTTCTCGTGAGTCCAGTTCCCGTTGATCATTGCAAAGTTTTAAAATCTCCAGTTCAAAAAAATTCAAAGGGACAAATGCCGTGTTGCTTTCAAACCAAGTGCCACTCTCAGAAGGCTCATTGTAAAATCAAGAACAATTTAATCCTCATTCCCACCTGTGACAAGTGACGTCTTCGTCTGTTGGATGGGAAGTGTCTATTATTCATGGTGCCATTAATTGAGTGGGCTAATAGTGACATCTGTTTTCTCTCCACATTTCCTCAGTTTAAAAAAAATCTTTTTTTTGTTTACGTATCGACCATTAATTGTCAGTTGCCTCTCCATATAACTAAACATCCAGAGATGTGTGAGTATCGAGGCTTGTAAAAGAGGGTTAAAAGAAGCGCCGTTGCCCCCTGGTAAAAAGACTTCAAGAAGGCGGTATACCGCATTCAGTAACATTCTGAGGATGCGGCTGAAGCAAGCCAACTTATGCGAATGAGAGTCTGGGACTATATGGGTGGGGGGGGATGTAAATCGGGAAACAGAAAGATCGTTTGACGAGAGAAAAAGAGACGAGTTGGATAGCGCAATAGCACCTCCGAGTTTTTCTTTTAAATCCCGTATGTGTACTGATTGAAACATTGAGGGCATTAGAGGAAATAGAGGACAACCATTGAATAAATTACGAATTGTGAAAAAAGACTGCTTTGGGGAATTATCAGTTAGTTTAGTATCAGCTCTCAGCGTTAAAGTGGCGTTTCGTGCTAAGCCATTGGTGAACAAAAACGTTATTCTTTTGCTGATTTCCATGCAATGCTAATATCGATGATGTATCAAAAGAGCAATATTGTGAGTGTAATTATTATTAATGTTAGTTGGCGCATAATTGCAAATAGACTTTTGGAAGGTCTTTCATGCATAATTAGAATTTCTCGCGTCTAGAGAACCTGAAAAGAATGCTCCGGCGTGATTATAACCAGTTAATGCTTCCTTTATGATCATAAAACCATCTTTCTAGTTGAATTGACTTCCTCGTGAAAGGGTAAAGATTTTGTTCACTACCTGTTTTTCTGTGCACACCATGGACTTCATTTCTCTTGTAAGTGATCTACATATCTTCTTATATATAAAAATTTAGCCTGCCTATGTTAGTGTCCGCAAAACTCGAAAGGTAGTCGGTCAATTGACTTGAAACTTTGGTAAGCTGTTTTGCACGCGCCCGAAAAGGTTTATGAGTTATAAAAGTTGCAAATTTTGGGGTTATTATTACCCCAATATTATTAATATTTACTCCTATAAGACAAGCATTGAATTCTGTGCAGGTGTTTCTTTAATTGCTTTTTTAAATTACCTGCACTCAAGATATTGAATGGAAATTTTTATCATAGAACGCATAAAAAATGCAGTATATAATTATTTCATTCAATTTTCTTATACACTTCTTTTTTGTCCAAGTACTGCGTTTTTATCTCTAAATTCATAATTTTTTATTCCTTTTCAACAATAGAAACTTCTTTGGCAAACAGGCGTGAATATCCATTTAATAGCGATTTAATGAATGACTATTCACGCCTGCAGCATTTAAAGGCCAGTTTTAGTGACTAATTTGATAGTTATAGTCAAACTAAACGAGTTCCCCAGTCGGCTTGCCTTCTCAAACAAGGTCCATTGCTTCAACTGTGTGGATTGAATCTGGAAGATCAATGCTTTTCACATGGTTTGCATGGCTTGGATTTCACAGAAGAAATATACAATGAAGTCCTAAACTTTTGAGGATATTTGTCTTGCTATGTGCGGCAAGTTGTTGGCAAAAATGATACAAATGTGAATGACAACACCAAATCGGTCCATCGATGCAACATTCGAAAGAGAACTTCTCAGAGAGTAATCATACAACAGAAATGACTTACAGCTGTTCGTCCAAGAAAATACACCGAAATTCCTTCCAGAACAAAAGATAGCACTTGATCCCATCATACAAGCTGTAGCCAACCAATCCGGTGGATTGTACTTTTTGGATACTCAATGTGGAACTGGAAAAACGTTCCTAATTTCCATGATCCTGGATAAAATTCATTCAAACGGCCTTATTGCGTTAGCTCTTGCTTCTTCAGGCATTGCTGCCACGTCAACTGAAGGAGGAACAACAGCGCATTTAGCTCTTAAACTGTCCCTGAACATGCAATTCACAGAGAACCCAACATGCAACATTTAAAAAAATCCGGAATAAGAAAGGTTCTTCAGGCGTGCAAAATCATTGTATGGGATGAGTGTACAATGACTCTCAAGAAGTAATTGGAAGTATTAGATCATACATTGAAAGACTTGTGAAATTATCAGCTTCCACTTATACATCGCTTAACGCCAACTGATGAATTTCATGCCTGCTGTAAATATTCTAGGTTTTGAAGCATAGTCTAAACAACGCATTTAATAACAAATATGAGAGTTCAACTTCAAACCGGCCCAACAGCCTACTTATTTTCAAGACAATTACTCGAGGTTGGTATCGGCTCTGTACCTACAAATACAGAAACGGGAAAAATCACCTTCCCATCTATTTAATTCAAAAGTAGAATTAGTAGGCAAGCTTTTTACAAAGCATCGAAAAATAATTATCGAAATCACTCATGGTTGAGCGGAATAGCCATTCTAGTGGCTAAAAATGTTGACGTATATGATATGAATAACATCATTCTAAACATAATCGCAGGTGAAACAGTGGCATACGAATCCATTGACTCCGTGATGAACCAAAGTGAAGTAGTGAATTTTCCAACGGAATTTATTAATACTGTCGATGTTCCCGGATTACCGTCACACATTCTGAATTTGAAAACTGGAGGGCCAATTACTCCCAAACATGAGTCAGCCAAAGTTATGCAATGGAACACGATTAGTAGTTAAAAAATTGATGAACAATCTAATTGAAGCAACAATTCTGATTGGACCTCATAAAGGTGAAGACGTACTTCTTCCACGAATACCACTTATTTCGACCGACATGGCGCAATGGCACACGATAAGTAGTAAAAAAATTGATGAACAATCTAATTGAAGCAACAATTCTGATTGGACCTCATAAAGGTGAAGACGTACTACTTCCACAAATACCAATTATTTCGACCGACATGGCGCTCGAGTTCAAACGACTTCAATTTCCAAAACGCCTTGCGTTCGCTATGACTATCAATAAAGTGCAAGGGTAATCTTTGCAAGTGCGCGGTTTGAATTTAGAAAACGATTGCTTCTCTCATGGGCAATTATGCGTTGCATGCTGCCGAGTCGGTAAACCGTCTGATCTTTATGTTTATGCAAAAAACGGACAAACAAAAAATGTAGTCAATCCAATAGCTTTACAATAAAAAATAATTTTCTGTGAAAACATCTATTTTATTCCTTTCCTTTAATTCTACAGCATATACAAAGCAACGCAAGGCAGGGTATTAAATGGAATTATGTGTTTTTTCGGTGAATCTATGTTCGCTAGAATACTTTTATTTACTTTCCCAATCATTTCATATCAGACACACAGCCAAAGTGGAGCGTGGCTGGGTTTAGCTAGTATATTATAACGCGACGAGATTTAATTACCATTTTCCTTGCATTTAAAAAGAATCTGTTTTCTTTTTTAATGTAACCATTAGTGAATACGTTAACATTTGTAAAATTAGGACAAGTATATGTTGATTCATAGCATCTGAGAGTTTTAGTTTAAAATGAGAAATTGTCAAATTATGTGACAAATATTGCATTTGGTTACTTATGGACACATGGACTCCATTTTCAATATTTAATCAAAATTAAATTGTACCCCTAAATTAAAGTACATTTATTAAGCTATTGTTAAGCATTTATTATGTATAGATAAGTCTGATAGCGAAACATATGTCATATCTTAACTCAAAATCAGACAGTTATTGTCTTAACTTATCGTATTATGGTACCAAGACGTATTTGCCCACGTAGGTTTTAGAACCACGCATCTATTGTATGCATGTAACGCTGAACAGAGGTTTTATCCATGGGTGTGGCCATTTAATAAAGACATAGTGCACATTGAAAAGCGATTCATTGGAAATAACACCTCTATATATATTGAAAATGTCACTGATTCTGCTATTTTTTAATACAGAGTTTTATTTTAAGCGGTATCTGTCTTTGCGGAAGCATCAAGTTGTAGACCGAAAAATCTTCACCATTCAGTAAGGTTGCGTTGCTAAAAGAAATATATAGCTGTTGCTCCGTTTTGATATCCGGAGACGTGATAAATGCCTCGGTTAGGAGGACAAAAAAAAGAAGAGTGGGCTGATTGATTGGTTGGTCCATTTTTCGAACTATCGATCTTGTGGCAATCAGTTTATTATGGTCGCATTGTGTGTATCTTTCTCTCTGTCTCTTTTGCTCTTCCTCCCTTAAGTCGACTCTTCGAGAATCGCTTCCCCGGCGCGGATCATCCTTCCACTATTTCTCCCTCCCAACTAACCCTCCCGTCCCCCGGCCTACGCACAATAGACATCATAAATTGTGCCCCGCGCGGGGAGTTGGGTGTGGCAGGGGGGTGAGAGTTGGGACGGAAGAGGAGGAGGCTGCTGTGACGTCGGCGGCGCCAGTGATTTGTTGGACGGACGGGACGCGAAATGAAAAGTCTTCTTCCCCTTCATCACCGTCGCCCCCTTCCTTTGGGTTGGTCGTCTGTGTGTGGCTGTGTGTATGTGTTATGGAGTCACACACACACGACCACTCGGGTGAGCGGCATCCCATCATATTTTGCAAAAAGGATCCTTCATCTCCTCTCTCTCTGTAGTCCATCATCTCTCTCTTCTTCGCCTCTTCTTCATCCAACGCAAACCCCCTCCTCTCAACAACCCCTAATTTTCCTTCAGAGAAAAAGAGCCATTTTTAATTGGGCGGCCGATTTTTCACCCCTTTTGGGATGAGAGGTAAAAAAAAAATAGGTGCTCGGTGCCCTACTTAAAGGCCGCGCGGATGACGTGCCTCCACCTACTCGGCTCACCTTCATCCCCGAAAAACTTATCTCTCTCTATCTCTCTCTCCAGGCCCTTTAAACCGCCATCCGCCTCTCGTCCACTCCCTTTCTCTCTCTCTCTCCCTCTCTGTGGACCAACCCTTTAAACTTCCCCGCCCCTCTCTCTTTGCAACCCCACGGCCGAGCCGAATCCTCATCACTCCCTAACCTACACCCCCTCCTCCCCCCTCTCCCCACCCCCTTTCCATCCGTCCTTCCTGGAAACCTACCCCTCCAGCCTCCCGTCTACCCCCCTCCCTCCCCTTCGGATTCACTGCGCGCGATATACACCCTATCACTTTGACTTTGGCGGCGCCCGGCGCCCCACTTTGAAGCGCCGTCCTCCCGTTCCACAACCCCCCGCCGCCCCCCCGTCGCCCGAAGCGGAGAGGAGGAAGTGCAAACAGACACTCTGACGCGCACGCACGCACAAACACACATGGCAAGAACTCACGCACACACGGGGAGAGGGGGAGGAGAGAGGTGGCGTGGTGTTGGTGATGGAGAAGGCCACTTTAGAAAGAAGAAGGAGAAATCCCAAATTATTTTTTATGTATTTTTTTACGTGCCTCTCTATCCCCACCCCTTATTCCCCTCTTTTATCCTCACGGCCCGCCTTAACCCCTTTACTCCCCCCCCCTTGCATCATTCTCCCAAAAAGGACCTCTTTCCTTCTCCATCCTATGTCCTCATTTTTCCTCATCTCTCTCTCTCTTATCTCTCTTTCTTCTCATTCCTTTCCCTTCCTCCTCTCCTCACCCCACCTCTATATCCTTTACCAAAGCGCGCACCCTCCCACCACCCTCCTCCCACCCTTCCTCTTATGGTACAGATCGCCCTCCCATCCCTCCCTCCCCGTTTCCTTTTCATTCCTTCAAAAAAGGGTTTCATCCCCCTCCTCCCCCGTGGCAGTGGCTGGAGCAGAGTCGTCGGCGGCGCGGAGGTCCCTCCCATGAGCCTGTCACGAACTCCGGAAACTGATCCCAAAAGATTATTGCCTTTCGAGTGCATACTTTATTCGAACGGCAAAGGATATTGCCTGCGAGCGAAAGAGGGAAAAATTAGTAAAATATGCGGAGGATATGAAGGAGGGGAGGTGGAAAGGAAAATATCGAGACCTGAAATATTCCACGTTATGTTGTTTTACGAGACTCAAAGGTCAGGGGGGTTAAGTCAACTTCAGGGAAATTAGGATATTTAAAGAATCTCATTTATATTATATGCGCCAATATCTCTAATGACGTACTTCAATATATATATATAGGTACCCCTAGTAAGTGGCCATGTTTTCAAAGATTACGAAGATATATGTTTTTGCTAATCGGTCGCTCCAGCAAATATTTATCTTGCTCCCTGAGCAAATATACATGCAAAACTTACTTCGTTGGTTCTTCCGAGAATCCTTCTTGAATTTTTTTTGTGTTAATCTTTATCATCACATGAAATATCCCGAGAGTTAAGAATTTGTTTGTTTCATTTTAGTAATTTGTTTACATTAATCTCTCAATTTTCCAAAATCCTACTTTGAGAATTTCATCGTACGCCATCTTTAAAATGTTTCCTGTTGGTTACTAACAAAACCTAAGAATTCTGAGAGACCTAAGAGGTGTAATTTTAAGAAATAATAGTGTGTTAGCAATTTTATCACTATCCAGAGGTCCATAAGTGGAGAAATTAAGTTGAGCTCTATCACATTCTCCGATTTTTTTACGGGTTTAAATAAGTCAATAGCGAGTGCTCCGAAAACATAAAACTGAGGACAATTTATTTCCTTTTGTGACTTGCCATAAAAAAAATAAAGACACATTTACCATAAGTTACCCAATAAAAATTATTTATGCATGGAGTTGATGGTCATTAGATTCCTGAAAGTTATTTGATTCCATGGCCGACGAAATAAAATAAAGCTGCCTGTATTAAAAATGGTCGAAACGATCGAAGAAAATTTCGTTGTAGAGTTTGTCAGAAAACCTACAATGCATGGCGTTAAATACGTGGAGATAACTGCATTAAATGATTGGAGAGTACTTATAAACTTAATGGAAAAGGGAAAAGACACTCAAAATTTTGCTGTAAACAATGTAGAGTATAACTGCCAGGAACTTATCTTAAAATTTATAATTGTTACTGATTATCGCCATGTTGCAAATTTGACTATCTGGTTATATACCTCGGATGTCAATCATAGAGTTTTTCTATCTTAATATACTTTCTTTCATTTCCCTTTTCTTGTGATTTCATCGCTTCGGATTTTATTCTTCGGATTATAAGACTCAAGTAATAAATAATATGGAAATTAAATTCTTCTCATATAAAAAGCTAATAAAATAACTATCTTGACACCAAAATTAACCGCTTAGTTGTGATGGTCAATTGTTTTTGTGTGCGATCAGGTTATAGAAATATCTTCCAGCCAAAATAATTATATATGTATATCAATCCAGCCAATGAAATAATTTTAATCCATGACATTAAATATTGCTCAGTGATGCTAAATGTTCAATACTCCGGAAATCCGGAAATAAAATCGTATACACCGAGATTAGATGAACGCGAATAAGTTTAAACCGTGAAGAGTCTAATTTGTCCTCTGTAATAGGCTACCTATGACGAACACACTTGCAACGAATGTCGAAATTTTTAACGGCAATAATCTCGTGGTAATTTTATATAAAGAAGGTAATTGACGTCTAGGGTTCCAACTCCCTATCCACTGTTTACCGTCGCATAATTCCTCATGTGAAACATGTGAGCGGCGTAAATTTCGGCATCCTCTTCCCGTGTTCGGTCACGGAACACCCCGTGTTCCCGTCCTTCCCGAACTTGTCAAGTGGCTCGATTTATGGGCGCAGAGCCATCATTCCCGTGGATTCGGAATTGACGTCGGGGGAGGGTGGTTATCCACTGCCTCCACCCCCGAAACACGATCCCCTCCCCCCCCTCAGTCTCCTTCTCCCCTCCCACCTCCCTTCTCTCCCTCTATCTCTCTTCCCCCCGTCACGTCCCATCTCATCCACATTTCTTTCCTTCTCTTCTCACTCACGCACACCCAACCCAGCACATATTGCTCTCTTTCTCTCCCTATCTCTTCATCCCTCACCCTCCCCTCCGTCGCTGTCCACCCTCGTCTTATCCTCTGCTGCCCATCCCTTCTTTATCCTTCCTCATCCTTCTCCTCTTCTTTTTCGCCTCCTGCCTTCCTGCGTCACGGGCGCAGTGGTGTAATAAAGTGTTGTCGCAGAGAAACTGCTGCAGCCGCAACTGTTTCGGTCAGCCAACTGTTTCAAATAACTGTGGCCAACAACAGGTTAGCTTCGTGATCGTGCCGCAGCCGCGACGTTGCGCTCGACTGCGCTGTGCTGCGGCAACTGAAGGTTGAAGCTGACTGTTTCGTCTTCTATTCTGTTCCAGTTGCACTGCATCGTGTGCCTGCGTTGCGCATTTAAGCTACAATTTGTTGGATTTGAATCTGTTGCAGGCGTTTGCTGGTTTATTCACCCAACACATGTCTACCCATGATTTCAGATAGAATTACAACTGTAAAGTACCTATCTTTCATTAATCCAAATGAAAATGTTTCTTCATTAAAGTTAACGATTTCTTATTGCATAGAATACAGAACTACCAGCCATGTTCTAACATCGCCGATCGATCGCCTGTTGTTCGGTGTGCCTCTAGCTGTTGTCCGCCAACAAGTTGTTTCGCGGAACTGTTGCGTTTTCAAACTGCTTCGGTTGAAAAACAGTTGCAATGAAACGGTTGTGTTCTTTTAGTGCCACAACTACCCGGGTGCCTCACTGGACCCTTCTCTCTAAGTCTCCTCTTCTATTCCTGCCCTCCCATCCCCCGCGAACCCCCCCCCCCCACCGCCCCTAGACTCCCTCCACCGCAAGAAACCAAGTCACCCCATCTTCGGCACCCCTTATACTCCCCCGCCCCGCCGATCTTCTCCACAAGGAACGATGAGACTCCCACTTCCATGTTTTTCAGTCCTCTTTCTCTTCTGCGCCAGCAAGCAAACTCATCGGAGTGATTATGCGGTCGCATGGTCCTCGACCCCTAATCCTTCTTCCATTCCAAATTCAATATTTTGATGTATTTTTTTAGATATCCATTAGATAAGTTGAACTTTGGCGCTATAAGAAGTTCATTACATATTAAAAGAACTGATGCACTATCTAGAGTACATTCACGGTACCTATTCTTCAATGCTCTGTCGGGAATAGAAATTTTGGTTTTGAATGCAGCAAAATAATCTACGTTTTCGGTTTCAATGGTTCAGTATCTCAAAGCTAGTGTGCCGCAGATGCAGATTCTCACGATTACGTGTAGTTAATTTAATTTTATTATTTATAACTTTTTGAATTATTTTCTTTAGAATTACGACAAAATGTACTGTACGATGAGTTATTTTCATTATGAGTAAGAAAAAGAGCGCGGGAAATGATTTTGGCTCGAATTCATCCAGACCCCTTCTCATATAATGCTATAGGTACCTACTGATGCGTTGACAAAAGTTTTGTCCCACATAGAATATTGAACGCAGGAATTAATTCATGTTAATGACGTTTTCACCGTAAAAAAGGTGCATGCACATGTTATGTAATTGGGAGTGCCTATGAAATCTTAACAGCGGCAAGCATATCAGGGATAATATCACTGCTGTCAAACAGAGGGAAAACTTGAGGTCATAGAGAGAATCGTCTGAGAAGGCGATCAAGGCTGTGACAACTAAAATTGGTCGTTGATAATTACATGAATATATTCATTTTTGCTTGCTCACAATGCCCGTTAGCCTTCCACAAGGAGATTTAATGTCGCCTCGCACAGTCCAAATTTATGTATGGGCTGATTTGCTGGGTAAGTGCTTACAAAAATGCGCTGCATCTTGTTTTTGTTTTACAGAAGAGGATTGTTCGAGTTCAAACTTTAAAAACCTGTAATGACTGCTCATTTTTTATTTTCTTAAGCATGAAATTACTTCCAATGAGACATATCTATTTGTACAAATCACTACGGATGTTTTTCATCCAATCTGGTGACACGCCAATATTGTTTGAAATGACTAATCTGAAAACAGTTTATAACACGAGACAAACATTTTATAAGGTATACTAACTCTAATACTTCATTGTATAAAAGATCATTTGTGTATTAAGGGCCCAAAAACTTGTTGCCATACGATATTATACGTGTAAATAGCTGTCGTGTATTTCTTAAATGAATTACGAAATGGTTGCTGCAAAAGAGGAAATTGATACATACTCACTTGTATTTAATTAGTATCTGCTCATCTTTCTCTTGTAAATTAGTTCATTTTTGTTGTTTTTTACAAATATTTGTGTCTTATGTTGCGAGGGATAAGTTAATTTTTTTGTTTTAAAAATTATTTTTACTTCAAAAGGTAAACTTGTATAAGCTTGAATTCACATGAGCTAGAGATGAAAATGGTCTCGTCATACAGGTATCATTCCTTGACACCCAATAGAGCTCCATTACATGTTAACTATATGCATATAATGTTTTTGTACGTAATACTACTTGAGCCATAAATTTAATTTCATTCAATTTTATTATTATTTCTTAAATTATTGACTACTTACAATAAAATGCTAATTCCTTGAGACTGTCAAATACTCGGAAGTTTTTAGTATTATCCCTTTTCCTTAATGGAATTGTGACCCAATTTTTGGTTAAGGCGTCTTCGCTTATCTCGGAGCATCCAATACCAATGTCCGTGAATGAAGCCATTTGCTGTCTCTATTGTGAAAAACGGAAAGTGGGGGTTGGTGACCGAGTGACAGGAAGTGCACCGCCCCCCTCAAGTTAGTAATTAATCAACGTCCACTCGCTACTCACCCCTATAATACCTCACGCCGAACTCTCAGAGTGGATCGATCCTCTGCTGTCCCAGCTAATGCCACGCATTTCCTTGACAATGCATCTGCGATTGCCGACAATCTCCTACCCACCCTACGACAACATTTACTGTTACGACCTGCCGTACATTTTCCCTTTGTGCCCACCGTGACCTTTTTCGTGAGCGCCCATAATCCTCAGAAGGTATATCATCGCCTTATTGTCGATCCCATCGAGTGTATTTGTATTCAGGTTGAATTTCAAAGGGTGCATCGCGTTTGTGAATGCTTCGATTACAATAGCGAACAAAGATATCAACCCCAGTAGAGAATTGGTTTGATATGTGGCGAGAATGATCCCTGCCGAGCATGTTCGTCGCCTGAATACGAGATCTGCATGCCTTTTTATTGGTGACTTTTTTCTCTTCAATGCGTCTTGTTGCAGACTGCGAGCACGAGGGTGAAAAAAAAAGGTTTTGTAATGAGCGTTGAGTTAATTGCAAAGGGCCTGCGAGAGCGACGCTCCCGGAAATCGCGGAGCTGAGGGCTCTGTAGTTCGTTCTCCCCTGCCAACACCCGGGGGCATCTTCCTCTCCCTCGGCACCATCGGGACTACAAAACTTCCCTCTTCCCTTCACTCATTTTTTCCTTGTTCGATCCTCTTTCTGTGCTTGGAAGGCGTAATATTTCACGTGGCAGAGGTTTGTTTTGTCTCTCACTGTAGGCGACTCTCATTTAACCTGTTCAACCTTGGTTTGGTTCATAATCTGTCAAATGGTGTACAATAAATGCATATTTGTCATCTACATCTAGTAAATGATAGCGCTGTTTTAATAAATCAAATTATAGTTGAAAAACGTAACGACAACGGTAACTAGTTAAGTCACATGCAAGGAACTTAAGTGGTTTATACGCATTGAATACAAATAAACCAGTCACCCACATTCCACTCCTTCTCATTAGCTGATTGATGTTCTTGCCTGTATTCTTAGGTGAGCATGATAATAGCACTTCCAATCTGAATGGACACTCAAAAAAACTCAATAAATTTAATGTAATATAATACAACAAAAAATAATGTAATCACGCCGAGGACTTTCTTTTTTTGGATACATTTGCAGTTGACTACTCCACCATAGTACTTAAATGCTCGTACTTTATAAAGGTACTTTTCTCTTTAATGTAATCAGAGCATGTTCATGGTATCATTAATATCTTTCAAATATTGAAAAAAAGACTCTTAACATAAATTGGGATTTAAATTTTAAAAATTGAAACAAAAACAATTAAAGTACTGCTTGTTTTTGCTCGCATTTTAATTATCAATTTATAACAGTTTCTTCTGTCTACATATCGTTTACATTTTGAATGTAGGAGATTAATTTGATCTGGAACGGCAATTTTTCCGAGGTTTTTCTATAGTTTTTGTATAAGCTATTCGATTAAGTTTGTCACTAGCAATTAGATGAAGCAATCTTATAGAAATGATTGACTTATATTTACTAATTATTTAATTCAAATCCATGCATGCACGTGTAAAGAACTATCCGTGCATAAATAAACGTGGCTTATGGTTAGCAAAGGAGAGAGTCATTGTAAAATGTTTTTTATCGTGGTTAAACGTCGTAGCATACAGCTTGAAAGCTTTTCAGAAAAACTGGAGCAGTTTTTAGATTGTTCGATGAGAGTATAGTTTACAGAAATTAAAAGTTCGAGCAGTGAAGTAAAATAAAATATGTAAAAATGTCAAATTCAAGTTCAAGGCCAAATTCAAAGGTCAAGTGAATAAGAGCACTGTTAAAGGTTTCTGCAATGTGTTGAAGTAAAGTTTATATCATTGGAGGGAGTTCGTATTTGGAGGTGAATCCAAGTTTAGGTGTCCCGTATACGTTGAACCGGCCAGCGAATCAAGTCTTCCAGATACAAAACCAGAAGGCAGGAGATTTATGAGTCCAGGCGTGAGATACTTAGACGTAGAAGGGGACCATTGTAGGCTGATAAAGAGATGACCGATTGTGTCAAAAGGGACGTGGAGGGTTGTAAGGGTTGGAGGGTTCACGACGCAGCTCGAGTGAAAAGGCTAAGTAGTCCGATACCATAGAATGCAGGAACTTAAAATAGAACGACTGTCATTCAGAAATATTTCGATTTTCTTACAATAATATGACTAATGGTAGTTTATGCTATAATAGCACTACGTTAGCTTCGGAGTCTGCTTGGTCCTTAAATCCTTTTTTTTAATGACTTTCTTTGTGAGTCTTAAAACTCCGATTTTAATACTTTTTTTCAAATAAAAGATCTATGTCCGGGTTACGCGTGAAAGGCACGCTTCAAACTTTTCTTACGTGACGGTAATTTTCTTTCTTGTTTCAAATGTCTAATATAAATGGAACGGACAACTTTGACTGTAATCGTTAAATTCAATGCGGTATTAAACTAATCCGTGATTTTTTCTTCCAAATACAGTGTATCACTTTTTAAAAACTTTATGATTTTTTAATGGGCGTTGGAATTTTGTGAGAAATGTATACCGTCATAGCGTAATTTTGCCTTTCATGAAGTCAATTCCCTTTCCCATCGCTGTCAACCATCTTCTAGGGTAGACTTATTACGTAACTCCTGAAGGCTTTACAAGTGGGAAGATTTCCTCCTTCCCTCGAAAGTCTTCTGCAACCACTCAATCGTCCACTTACCACCAGGAACTTCCTGTTCCCTCTCGGCAAACACTCTTCGATCAAACTACTTCCCGACTCCCGTTTCCAAAGCACTGACACCATCCATGGGAGTGCCTCATTCTCCATCTTGACCGGAAAATGTATTCTTAGCTCCCGTTATGTTGACACAAGGCTTTACCGAGACATAACTTTAACACTACCGCTCTAGTTCCTCGGAAACAGATCCTTCGAGTGCTACTCTGTGTTATTTGGCTGATTCTTTATTCCACCTAAAAAATCCTAGGGCTTGCACCGTTACGGTTGAAGGGTTTCAAAGTGGTTTTGACTAGACTTCGTGACTATTGACCGAAAATCCACCGCATGATTGGCCGAAGGGAGTAAACTCGTCGATACAGACTTAAATAATAAACGCAAATTTGATATACGCACGCTATTTGTACGCAAAATATTCCTGGCTCCAGTCATTGTGCGATTTCCCCTCCGTTTTACGAAGATTTCAAATTATCCGCTTCACAATAGGTAGCGTCGCATCAAAGTTATTACGGAAGCTGTTAAACCTGGGGGTATTGAAGTGGAGGTTTCCGCCGGAATGGTCTTAAAACTTTACCATTTTCCTATTTTCTTCTTTGTTAATCCTTTTTTGAAGAAAAAATGGCCCTCCAAATAGGATAAGTGAGAAAGAGAACCCAAAAGTCATTAAGTGTCGATATCCGGGAGATATCTGATTCACAGATCTTTACCATTGCCCATTAATTATCTCTGCATATTTTTACCTTTAAACGGATGATTCTTTATCATATTGATTTACTAAACAGTGATTTGAAGAATATTTGCCATTGTGTGTTTTGTTAGCAAGTTCGTGGTATTTTCTGGAATTTCAATTTTGTACTATAAAATCTATTTATAAGCAAGAATGTAAAAAAAATTAAAGCCACTGACTCATCTCCGTGTGGAATTGCAAATATGAGCTTTAGGAATATTATCCACAGTTAGACTTCCTTCTCAGATGGAAATGTACCTATGTTACAACCGCAGAGTACGGTGTTACATTACATATTTTCCTTACCACTGTCAGGAAATGTTGATTCCAGCATTCATAAGCTGCAGTTAGAAATCGAAATTAAAGACAGAATCTTGAAATTTTACACCATCTGGGTATATCAGACTATAAATATTTTCGCTTATGGAAACGAATTACTTCCTTTGCAGGAAGTATTTATTTCTTCTTTCCTTTCCTTAAGGTTGTTTGAAAGACATATCTATTCATATAAAACTTGATGAATTTGACCTTATTATAAAGAAAAAGATCCAATCTTTTTAATGATAACAAAATATCAGCCACCGACTATTTGAGATATTTGCCAATAAATGTCAACCATTTTAAATGGAAGACTGTACGGTTATGAACTTCAGAGCAACCTAATTGAAAATATTAGGAATTTTTTAAGGCATAAATCTCGTCAGAAATTTAATAGTGTGTAGTTTGTATTAAATCTCCACGAAAGTTAAAACAAATCCACTACTCACAGTCATTTTTACTTAATCAAAATAATATTCGCTAGAGAAGGCGTTTTCAGCTTATGGCATGAATAAAATGAACCAATTTGATACCTAATACATGTGCATTTAGTTAATTACTGAGAATTATAGTAGTTTAAAACCAATTTATCAATGTTAAAACATTAGCTTCATGTCTCTTACAGTCGGTTCAATTAAAACATTAAATTTGAATATGTTCTTTGTTATGATTAGGGTAAAATCTCGCTCAATCTAACGTAATTAATTCCAGAATAGGATTTATCTTAATTTGAAATTTATGATTGGTTTATGGGTAATTTAATTTAGAGCACTTTGCTTATTATTTTGAATTAATGTATGATTTCATTTGAGATATAAAGCCAATAAAGCACATCTCTTTCTGAGATAAAATCGAGTCACGCGTTGGCTATTATACTTAAAAGTGCCCTGAATGTTAATATCTTTTTAAAAGACAAAATACTTGTTGTTAGTGTACATTACCCAAAATGTGACGTTGGAGTTTACTTGCTGGCTTATTCAAATTAGATATCAACTTCTGCGCACGCAATAAGAAAACTTGTCAGCGTATCTCGTTTTTTTTATATTCGCGAGTGTTTCTGGAAGAGAAATGAGAATCGATCTCTTTAATTTTTCTTCTTCTTCACCGTAAGCTTTAAAAATGCTTTAAATCTCTCGGAAGAGGACTGGAGGGTGGAGGGAGGAAGGGAGAGAAGGGGAAAGAAATGAGGAAAGAGGGTTGGTGAGCAGTGGAAGAAGTAATAATCCTTGGAAATTAGTGTTGGTTCTGGCGAAGTTTTGAGGAAACGTCTCGAGGAATTTCATTCCATCCGGAGAAATTAAAAAGGCATTTGCACGGTGCGGAAAGAGACCACTACGAAGCAAGGTAGCTCACGTGCAGCGCAAGGACTAAAAAACTTTAAATATTATTCTTCAACGAGTTGTACTTCAACGAGTTGTAATTGGAGCTGCAGGAGGAATTAATGGAAAAGGTTATCTTACGTATTACTTGTATCTAATGGATGATTTTTAAAGTACACGGTTGTTCAAAAAGATGGACCCAATTTAGTTAATTTGTATTTCATGAAAAATATATATTGGATATGAACAGTCTACATAGCGAAGGAAAGAGAATGTTCCAAAGTTTTGTTTACCTCCACTTGAGTGGTGATAGTTGCGTAAACGGCCGCTAGGGAACTCGCACCAATAGGCGTGTGGAACGAGTTTGGCTACCACTTATTGTTAGATATTTGCCGTGAAGCAAAGGGGGGACACATTTGTATTTCACGAAAGTTAATTTGTATTTCACGAAATATATATTAGATATGAACAGTCTACATAGCGAAGGAAAGAGAATGTTCCAAAGTTTTGTTTACCTCCCCTAGAGTGGTGATAGTTGCGTAAACGGCCGCTAGGGAACTCGCACCAATAGGCGTGTGGAACGAGTTTGGCTACCACTTATTGTTAGATATTTGCCGTGCAGCAAAGGGGGGACACATTGAACATTTATAACCTGTGATAAAAAACTTTAATACTTCCTCTTTTCATTAGTATGTAGATTGTTCATGTCCAATTTATACTTCATTAAATACAAATTAATTAAATTGGGTCCATCTTTTTGAATAACCCTGTATATTGTAAAAATATCGAGTGCTTTTGAACTAGTTTTTACGAAGTATGCTGTTCGAATTTAGTATTTATAGCTAGAAGTGCAGGTTCCAAAAGAGCCAATAACAGTGTAAAATTCTGTGGCGAAATGTTTGTCCTGGCTGCAATTCATTCTAAAATGTACGTCTCGTGCAATTTTAGTATCTTTCCATATAAATTAGTGGCTAGAAAACTATCACAATGGGCTCTGCATCATATTTAACATGTTTTTATTGATTATCATAATTAATTAGGCATAACAACTTTCATTTTAATAAAAAGGGTGTATTGAGCAGATGAAAATTGCGTTTGGACCTTATTTATAATTAAAGGTGCGATATTATATCATAATTGGGAAATTCAGAGGAACTTTTCAACCCTCCGATATTCTTCATTGCAGATAAATAATAGAATGTCAGCGAATCGATCGTCACTCTGCACTTCGTGAAACCAGTAAAATTCTGCGAATGTGCAAACTCTCTACAAAACATCATTTTAGCTTCAGTTTATGTGTACAACTGGAATTCCAGGGGAAAATCTCCATATTTGTGTCATCCCATGAGTGATTCTCTTTTGAACTAGTCTGTAAAGTTCATTTGAAGGAAGAAGTAATGCAGTGTCTGGAGTGATGTGGTTACGGGACAAAACGAGGACTCGGTGGATTAGGATATTATCATCATAGGATGATACGAACATCAGCTCACATTAGTGATGGGTAAAAATAAATCGATTCTTCGTCATAATCGCTTATTTGCTTCCGATTCTTTCTATTATTGGATTGATTATGTACACCCGATTTTATGGTATAATCGATTATTTGAATGGAATCGGCGGGAGAAGAAACAAATCAAAAGTTGGCGTACTCATACACTAGGCGTTAGGGGATATACATGGTGTCTGAAAAACTATTCTTATTAGTAATGGGAAGGATTAAAAAATAATAAATATGAGAAAATATAAATGATTAAAAGTATAATTGATGAAGAATCAGCGTGATCGGCGTCCGTTCAATTCGTTGAAGAAAGGGTTTATGAAAGACAAATTTTTGCCGACTCTGTTGACGAATCTTTATGATGGCCAACAATGAACTACGAGGGGGTACCCAAAAGAAACCGAACTTTTTTTTTAATTTGTTAAATTTAATTTTTTAAACAAAATACCTTCAATCCCCTTCAAAGTGCTCTCCACTGGCACTAATACACTTGTCCAATCTTTTATTACATTGTTCCATACAATTTATAAATTCATTTTCTTGGATGCTCGACAGAGCCTCCGTCGTTTTTTTCTTCACCTCAGAAACGTCGGTAAAACGCTTTACTTTCATGTCTCTTTTTATTCGGGGAAATAAATAAAAGTCTCAGGAGGCAAGATCAGGTGATGCACAGGGGTCATGCCATTTTTACTCAAAAATTGGCGCACAGACAGGGCTGTGTGAGCAGGGGAATTATCGTGGTGGAAAAACCAGTCGCCCGACCGCCAGAGATCAGGTCTCTTCCGCCGTAAACTGTTTTGCAATCTTTTCAAAACTTCCAGGTAGAAATCCTGGTTAACTGTCTGGCCCTGCGGAACAAACTCTGAATGGTCGACTCCTCTCACATCTAAAAAACAAATCAGCATTGTTTTCACATTTGATTTCTCTTTACGAGCTTTTTTGGGGCGAGGA
Organism: Pyrrhosoma nymphula; assembly: GCA_963573305.1. Lineage (NCBI taxonomy): Eukaryota > Metazoa > Arthropoda > Insecta > Odonata > Coenagrionidae > Pyrrhosoma > Pyrrhosoma nymphula. Next base: position 17,280,303 of record OY754330.1, on the reverse strand, counting down.
GAACTTGAAGACATCCACTGGCTTGATTGCTGTTTCGTTTCAGGATCGTAGCCGTAGCACCATGATTCATCACCTGTGATAACCTTGGAAAAACAGTGTGGATCATTTCGAAACTCTTCTTTCAAAGCACAGCATGCTTCCACACGACCTTGTTTTTGTTCAGCAGTCAACAGTCGAGGCACGAATTTGGCAGCCACCCTTTTCATCTTCAAATCTTCCGTTAAAATTCGCTGTACTGAACTCCAAGTTACTCCAGACAGCGCCACAATTTCTTCAATTGTCCTTCGTCGATCTTACAGGACGATTTCGAGAATTTTTTCCAAATTTTCATCATTTCGGGCCGTGGAAGGACAACCCGAGCGAGGTTTGTCTTCAATTGACATTTCACCTCTTTTGAAACAGTAAAACCATTCAAAAACTTGAGTTTTACCAATTGCATCATCTTTGTAGGCCGTGTTTATCATTTCAAGTGTTTCTGTGCCAGTTTTTCCGAGCAAGAAGCAAAACTTTACGGCCGCCCGCTGTTCACGATAATCGGCCATTGTAAAAACGACGAGCACACATAACAATTGTTGCTAACATATGCTTCTAAACAAAACAGAACCTTCCTTAGCAACGACGCTTGCCTTGCTGACTCAGAAATGGTAGCTCTATATGACCCTAGCGGCAGAACAGGGTACTTCAAAAATTCCGCCCACCACAACATCAGTTCGGTTTGTTTTGGGTACCCCCTCGTAAATCGACTGATCAACTGCCATCCAATAATATCTCGAACACCGTGGATCCTGGGACATTGTTCGCAAATAAATGTTTAGAAAAAACTGTCAGATTGGTAAGACTCCATGTATTGACCGTTTGTGGAAGTATTACCATTACAATTGCAAAGACAAGATTGCATTAAGACTGAGTTATGGAGTTATACATTTTTTGACTCTTTATAGACAGTTGATCGCAAACAATTACTATCCAAAAATTACTTCTCAACACTTGATCTCTGGATTATATTGTTGGCAAGATACTCATATTATAATATTTAGTGAGACTCAAAGTGACATGCCTCCTATAAAAAGCCATTTGTGGAAGAATTTTCAGAGAAATTCGAACGAGGGGACTGCATCCTGTCGATAATGTTTTAAAAGCATTATGTGGAAACACCACTTTTTACCACTGTGACCAATAGAAATAATATAACTCATGCAATAATTATGATAAATCAACCCCACAAGCGTCGATTATACACAGGAATAGACGCTCATCGCTTGACGTTTCGCACCAACCACCTTCAAAACACGATTATTTAAATCCCTGCTATCCAGCTCAAAGAATCATACGATTATTTACGGATTCTTTTCACATATTCCATGATCCACGAGCGTCGATTGTTTACAAGAATCAACTCACGCCGATTTCTGTTGCGCATTCTCGACGTTCACGACACGATTATTTCTAATCATTTTACTCTGCTCCAATAATCGGCAAAGAATCGTATGCGTCATACTAATCGTATGAATCTTTGCCGAATCTCAACTCATCACATAACCTCGTCGATTATACCGAGAGTCGGTGCGCATTTCGTTCATCACCCGAGTATTTAGCTCACAAAAGAATCGGATAATAATCGTATGATTTTCAAGAGCCGTATGTTTGTTCACCGATTCTCAAGAATCATACGATTATTCGCCGATTATTTAATAACCGATTATTTCAACCCTATTTTTTCCCTGAATCAATTATGCCTCAATTTTATCATATGATACGATTAATCGATTACCGAAAATGTTGGCCCAACACTAGCTCACATGTGATTTACAGACGTATTAATCACGCACAAGACTTTCATATTCAACTACAACAATGTCAATAATAAATAAATAACAACAACTATGTAGCTCATCAGGGCGCTAGATCACATACCAATTCGATAAATGTGGATGTCAGACAACTCCCAATATAGGACATAACCCACTACATTGATGGTTTGCAATGCATTTTTGTTATTTATCCCAATTAAAGTACACACCAAGAACCCAGTTAGCGTTCGAATCCCCGTCAAGGCGAATGATTTTTCCCCTGTGGAGTATCCCTAGATATACGTACTTATACTGTTATTTTTATGATGTCACTCATGCGTACGGTCGTCCATTTTCAAGATGATACCCGAAGATGACACTTTTATTACAGCTGCAAAGTGCGCTAAGTTACATATATTCGTTACCTTTGCAACATTAGTAAGTGAATCCTCTAAACAAAAATGTTTTTGAAATCACAGTACCCGTAATCTCCAGATTTAAACGGAGATTTCTCCAGAAGTACCACTCTTGATTCCCGCAGATTCCACCTTGTGTACGCTGCCCACCTCACTGTCTAAGCACATCGCTTTCATGCTGAGGGTGCATCGTAGTGGGAGAGGGATATAATTGAATTGAAATTGAAAAAAAGTCTTTATTCTTCTGGGACTTTAATTCCCCTGGAACATTGAAATATTATTACATGCCACAACAAATGGGGCCAATGGTGACAGCAATACACACAAATTTCATTAAGGAGCGCCATATATAAAACAACAATAATCATTGAATAAGAGAATAAATAACATATAAAAATTAGGGTAACAGTGCACAAGAAATGTAAGATCACACATTAAGGGTTGAGAAATTAAAACAGGCAACAAAGATTATCAATCGTATTGCTTACACATTTTGCGTTAAGAATAATGGAATATAAATTAATAGACAACATCAAACAGTACGATATGGAAAGAGCATGACGAATCTCATTCAACATTGCAATGCAAAGATATGAAATCACATTTCAAGAATTGATCATATCGATTAGTTATATGCGAAGATTAAGCAAAGTTACATATCTGATCAGTCATATTTCTCTTGAACATCGAAATTGTAGAAGAGGTTCTAACATTTTCAGGTAAACGATTCCATATCTTGCAGTAGGAAATGAGGAAGGAGTGCTCAAATATTATAGACTGGTATTTAGGAACATAAAATATCTCAGTGATTCGAGTTGATCTCTTCCCAGTATTTGCATTATACATAATGTTTTCATAAAAATAAGACGAATTTTTCGATTTCAGTACCTTAAACAAACATAAAGCTTTTCGAAGTATGCGGCGTTTATCCAATTTGAGCCATTTTATTTTTTTATAATAAGGCGTAACATTTTCATCGTAACGGATGTTAAAAATAAAACGCAAACAGGAGTTTTGAAGTCGCTGTAACTTGGTGCTGAGTTCTGTGTTAACATCTGAGAAAACAATTGAACAATAATCAAAATGTGGGAGTACAAGAGTTTGAACCAGCTTCTGACGAAGTGAAATAGGGATCAAATGCCTGAAGTGCTTCAATTGGTACAGTGTCTTATACACATTGTTAGATATAGCTCTAACATTCTCCCGCCAGCTAAAGGTATTATTTAAGTGAACTCCAAGACTTTTCAAAGTATTCGAATAATTTAGAATGAGATTCTGTACTTTTATTATAGGAAGGTCACTCATGGAGATGAAGTGAAGATTGGAAGGATTGCCAAATATTATCGACTTAGTCTTGTTTGTACATATATATAAGTACTCAAGGAAACCCTCGGGAGGTGCAAGGGGGGCGTATCTAGGGGTTCAGGTGAGAAGGGTAGAGGCATTGGCACATTGAAGGAGTGGGCAGCCATCCGTCATCCTGGGGTTTCCCATTCACATCAATCGCATCGTCGCGTGCACAGGAAAGGGAAGGAGACACAACCAGAGCGGTAGACAATGGTGCGCGTGACCTGGGGCCTTATTCAGTAAGGACTCGACATGGTCGAACCTCGGAAAATCCGTGAATGTGACGTCAATTCTCCCGACAAATATCTCAACATTTGAATGGCCCTATTTGAAATTATCGAGGCTGTGACGTCAAAGTTTCGTCACTTTCGAAGCTCGGAAATTCCAATAATATACAGAATAGCCCCTTTGACAGCGATTTGCCACCTATCTGAGTGCACGGAGAGGTGAAAATGAGACCACGCTAACGATTTATCTGTGATTGCATTGTAACAGAAAACACTTTGTAAATATTTCCACACCAATTTTTTTTTTATTCAACCGACCTAGGTTTCGGCAAACATTGCCATTATCAAGGTGAAGTCACAAATACACGAGCGATATATATATAGGTATGGGAGGGAGGAGGGGAGTGGTGGGAGAGTAAAGGCGACTGAATTGGGGAAGGAGGGGGGGGGAAGTCGTGACGCAAGGGGAGTAAGAGGGGGGGGGGGGTTTGTTTACAGGGAGGTTGACGGTTAGGATTTTAGTGGTAGTGACGCAATCGTCAGGAAGGTGACGGATTCAAATTTCGTTCAAGGAGAATGGAGAGTAATGGGGAGGAGTGGGATGGGTACAATTGGTCATTTACAACAGAGACATTTTTGTTTTTACATGACAAGCTTATTTGAAATTGTTCCAAAAAGTCAAGTTTTTTCCCTTTACATTGGGTATGGAGAACCAGAGTTTTAAAATCACTATGATGGTTGTGGTCAAGTAAATGTTTAGCAAAATTCGACTTAGGATCATCATTGTGCCAGCATTTTACATGCTCTCTTACTCGAGTGTTTATTGCACGCCCACTTTGCGCAATATATACGGCATTACAATTAGGCGTGTCACAACATAATTTATATACACCGCTTTGGTCCCTATTATCGAATTTATTTTTAGAGTTAAATAATAGTTTACCAATAGTTGCACTATTATAAAAAGAGATTTTTACCCTATCTTTCGGGAACTCATTGGCTACATGATAGGATAGGGGGCCAAGAAATGGTATCTTACGCCAGGATTTAGCTGTCCTATCAACATTAGAGGACATCGTTGTAATTGATTTTAATGTACATTTTTTCACCTTGATAATGGCAATGTTTGCCGAAACCTAGGTCGGTTGAATAAAAAAAAATTGGTGTGGAAATATTTACAAAGTGTTTTCTGTTACAATGCAATCTGTGACAATTTTCCACAAACTTTCGCCTGATACTTTAAAATCCGATTTATCTGTGGCTTGGAGTTGAAGAAATGATGTAATTTAACGTTTCGATCCCGGACTTGCAGCAAAAGAACAGAGGTAGTAAAATAAAGGCAGAGTGTGTTTCAAAAAAAGGTTGGTGGAGAGTCAAGCGTACTCTCGTGGGAGGTTATTTAGTAATCTCACTTAATTATGTGAAAATACGTCATAAAATAGGAGAATCTACGTTATTCCACTCCCATAAGAGTTCCACTCCGCCACCTACGCGGTGTGACCATCTTTGGCTCTCAAGTGGTGATGTACAGGTCTTTTCATCTACATCTACGAAATACCCTGCAAGCCACCTCAGGGGTGTGTGGCAGGGGGTGAGTATTCACTAACATGCATTACATTATACACTAAAGTTAGTGTAACTACGACTAATTATGCATTAGCATGAATCGCTAATGCTTGTCACGAGACGAAGCCTCACAAGCATGCACTACACTACAAATATCACAATGGAGAGGGACTGTTAATATATATGCATTTTGCAACTACACAACTGGACAGAGACTCAAGACTTATGTAGAAAACATGCACGGCGTGCAGCTAGTACTAGGAAACAGATAAGGATTCAAGTATTAGGGAGTACTACTACTAAGAGCTACGCTACCTATCAACAAACCTAGATGAAAGTCTCATTGACCGCTGTTATGGTCCCTTATAGTTCGTGGGAAAAATGACATTTTAAATCTGACTCATTTTTTCATTGACTCATCCGCTCTTTCGACCCTTGATCCGTACCTTTCGGCTCTTGATCCGTTTCATTTGCCTCATCCATTCATTAGTTCCATCTCACCTTCCGTAAGGAACGTGAAATGGAGCCACCATCGGATCACCAGGCTTTGAGCAGTGTAAGGGGATGACATTGAAGGGGGGGGATTACCCTCCTCCTTCCACGTCTACCTTGAGGGCTTAAAACAGATGAAATCGTTAAAGTACATACTATCAGGGAAACTATTAGGGAAATATTTAATGTACGTAGATTTAATTATGACGTGGTGAGCAAAATTTAGACGAAAATAACCAGTAATCAGAGAAAAAACTCTGAGCGTATTAGGAATTCTTAAAAAGCTTCAAGATGCGACTTTGTTCAGTTAAAATTCATAAAAATTGCCATTAACATAATTTAAAAAAATGCATATTTATATTGCAGCTGGCTTTGACGGAATATTCATCATGGTGAATACAATTTTTGGGTGCCAAACCACATGAGCCTATTTCACGAATGTTTTTCATAAATGCTTATTTAAATTCTTGACTACCTCATGTAATATTCAGAATCGGCTGTATATTCAATCATGAGTGCGTCGTCATAAAGGTGTTTTAAGTGGGCTAACAGAAGCACTGGGGTTTCATCCTTCTTTCATCCGGCCTTCTAATGCAATTATAAATTGAGTAAAACATGATCTTACAAATTAGTGTCAATTAATATCATAACTTTTGTCACAGATGAAATAAGGTAAATTACCCTGGCACCAGAAAGAGCGTTGAACGGGAGTACTTATACAAGTTTATATTCATTGTGATTGAGAAAAGCAGAATTCAAACAACTTGCTTTTCTTTATTTAATCTTTGTAATGTTATGCCGAATGATGCGATAGAAAGCTTTTTCTCGTCTCTTAAGAGAATGCCAAGTAAAAGTCACTTTTTTATTTTCATACATATTTAGAAACAGGTACTCTGAAACCATCTTTACGTACGATATTCCACAGGAGAAAAATCATTCGCCTTGACCGGGAGTTGAACCCGGATCCCTCGATTTCACGCCGAGTGCTTTTACCAGTTAAGTTACCGAAGCGTCCTTATCTCCTGTGGATTATCCCGGTCAAGGCCAATGATTTTTCTCCTGTGGAATATGACACTTCTGTGCACTTGCGGGTGACTCCGTAAACGTTACTACCGTGGCTAGTCCCGGTTTCCTCAAAATTGGTCAAGAGCGAACACCTCCTTGTTTTCTATGTATGGCTTTATCCTCGAGGACTGTGGCGCTTTGCAGACGACTTGGATTGCTAATGATATCATATGTCATGGGGAACACAGATAAGAAATATTTGTGGCAGAGCTCTGAAGAAGCTAGGATTCGTCAAGCGTATTGTGGGAAGATTTTCGGATGAAAAAGTAAAAGAGAGGTGCTATTTCGCTCTCGTCCGGCCACACCTTGAATATGCAGCGAGCATATGGGATCCGGTGCAGAAAGACTTAATCCGGGAACTTAATAAAATACAAAGGAAAGCTGCGCGATTCGTCAAAAACTGCTACGGGCGTACAGACAGCGTTACCCAGATGTTAAACGAATTAGGTTGGGAGCCGCTAGAGACTCGGAGGCTGTGCGCTAGGCTTAGATTGCTTGAGCAATTGAGAAAAGATATCTTTAAGAGCGACACGGAGAACATCATATTAGAACCCCACTATATTTCCAGGTCCGACAGAAACGACAAATTAAGAGAGATATTTTGCCGAACGGATAGGTATGGGAATTCGTTTTCCCCCGAACAATAAGGGACTTTAATAAATGCTAGGCGTAATTTCATTAGAGCGTTTCCTTTTTTATATGTAAACGGCTGGTGTCCTAACACCCCCCGCCACACGCCTATTGAGGCGGCTTGCGGGGTAGTATGTAGATGTAGAGATGTTTAGCAGTCCTGACCACCATGCTCCCATAAAGCCACCAAATAATCCACAGGGGAGAGGGACGCCTCAGTAGCTTAACTGGTTAAAGTACTCGGCGCGAAATCGAGGGATCCGGGTTCGAATCCCGGTCAAGGCGAATGATTTTTCTCCTGTGGAATATCGCACTTATGTGCACTTGCGGGTGACTCCGTAAAGGTTACTACCGTGGCTAGTCCCGGTTTCCTCAAAATTCATCTTTACGTAGTCCCAATAGTATCTGCGGTGGTGTTGTAGAATGCGGGCATCCACGAGAAAATATATAGATGCAAATGTGATGCGTCGAGTTGGGGAAGAGGATTGGAAAACGGAAGAAGGAGGTGGTGGGAAGACTGCGCGTGATTTGAAAAGGGGGGATTTTGAGAGAGAAAGGACGTCATAAGGACCTCTCTCTTTCTCCGTGGTTTCGCTTGGAAGCGAGAAAAAAAAGACTATCGCTGTTATATTTCTTCCGGGACGTCATCGATAAATCGCTTTTAGAACAGATTTATGACTCCTCATTCTCCAAATTTTCTTCCTCCGCAGACTTTTTCTACCGCGTCCGTTTTCGTATCAATTCCTTGAGAAGCACATTACGGCGAGGAGGAGAGAGGAGATACAGCGAAGACGCATTCCGAAGACTTTGGGCGTCTCCAAACGTCGCGAAGATTGCATTTTTTATTTCTCCTCCAATTCATCTTGACGCTTGTCGCATCTCACGCCACGCAGGAGAAAGTATTTCATTGCCTCTTTATGGGACGTTACTCTTGTGTTGTTGTGTGCGTAATTTATTCCGTTTACCTCTTTGAGGTTGGCCACGCGTGAAGGGTATCCTCCAGGGCAAGTGAAGGTGCACCCTTGGCTACCCTAGGGAGGAGGACAGTGACTCTCATTTTGCACGGTCACCACCCTTTCCTCTCCCAGCTAGCACAATAAGAACATGTTAATTATTATCTTTCATGATGCTTGCCCAAGAGGTCCGCGAGGCCCAAGAGAATACGTGTTCTGGGCCATTTAAATGGTCTACTTAAAAAAAATACCCATGGTACTTATGCGTTGACTCGCCGAATATGCATTGGCCATATCTTCGTACCCTTAGCTGCGAGGGGCACTTTGAATTCCGGCGTATTTCCGCGGTGGTTGGTTTCCTGGAAGAGATTTTTCTATCCGGAAAATAAAATAAAATCTATTGAAATTCGTAACTGCTCCTTTTATAGACCCATAGCATTTCTCAAATGTAAGCAGCATTCTTTTTTTTACTTTAATTGTAAATATATTATTGCCTTTCTTTACTGCTTCTCGACATCGTAGCCTTCTACTCTAGGGTCCAATTTTGAATCTCATCCAGGAACATGAGCCGCGTTTTCCAACGGCAGTTCCTTATAATTTCATGGCCTGCAGAATTTTGAATTCAACTACGAGTTGGGCATTGCAGGCTTAAAAAAATACAATAATAATGAAAGGAGAAATCATGACATAATGCGCAATGCGTCTACACTTGATGTCTGAAATAGTTAAGTTTCTATGCTCCGAATCTCTGAGGTAAGCCCCTGAGCATACCTTGCCTCACTATTGCGATTATCATACATATTTATGAGGTCTGAACCCGTACAAAATGATGCCTACCATCATTATTTAATGCAATTTATACTCCTAGCCCTTCTTTTTACAAAAAGGTATACTCTCATTAGCTGTGCATCATGTTCTTCAAATATGACCGTAGTAAGTTCACATAAATAGACAAAAATGACAATACATGGTATTAAGGTGGTTCCGCCGCGACTGTGTGAGTCAAAACTAATACTAAATTCCACAGTTTTGATATTTCGTCAAAGAAATCCTGCTTTCACTGATGCGATGCGTTACCTATAGAAACCCAAAAGTAAAGTAGAAAAAATGCAGATTATTCCACGAATGTATTTTAAATGAGCACTTTTTTCCAGCCATTGAAGCCGACTGCAGCGCTATTTCCTACGAATTACCGCATTTTGACTTCAATTATGGCATTAATTCGTCAACTACTAAAAACATAAAGGTGGTATGATGCCTACATTTTATTTTAATTCATTTTCACTGGATTATTTCCTTCTTTTAAATTGTTTTCCGCAAAAATGGCATTTATAATTTATGGAAAAATACTATTTTTCCCCGTGTTTCTCTCATTTCCCCGTTGAACACCATGTAATTTCAAGTTCAATTATAGAATAAAATAGCGTGGAGAGGTGTTATTTTGTTGTTCATATCAGATAGAGGACAAAGTTTTCTACAAGTAGACAGAATATGAATAAAATGACATTAAAGTCATTTTACGGTGGAACCACCTTAATATTCAAAATGAAATATAACTCTTGACACTGGCCAAAAATTCATAAAACTAAAAAGGCGCGGCATGGCTTAGTAGAGTACTTGCAAGTTTAATGCATAAGAACCGTTCCAGAGTGATTGTTTTGGAATAAAATTGTCATAGTTACCATTGTCATATAATTATTCGTAGATATTAAGATTCAGAGACGACGTATTTTTAAAATCATTAGAATGAAAGTTGTGACTTAATCATCGATGGTTAATTGCGGTTAGATATGATGAAAAATATAATACTTGCTAATATAATAGCGTGATATTTTATTTTTTCCTGAGCGTCTGAACTCAAGATGTTTCATCTCAGCTTCCTGTCCTTAGACTAGATGTGACGTCACCGTGCACGCAGCGACACGCTTAGAATACTCTACGGGAATGAATTTCTGAATGTCAACTAACTGCGAGCACAAAGGGCAACGTACGTGATCGGAGGTGCAAAATGACGCGCAATCGGAATTAGCATTCTCAACCAGATGGCAGCAGTGTTGCGTTTCTGTACTTGCCTTTGTGAAGCGTGTTGACGTCATTACCGGTAGGTGAGTAGTGAATCCACTCAAGAGTGAATGCCAGTAATCAAACCCCGTTGTTTGTCTTGTAACGTTCACTGAAATAAAGTAGAAGCTAATCTAACTGCCAAAAGGAAATAAAAACAATGTTTTTTAAAATTTAATTTTCCATTACACCTGTACAAATGCATTTTACATTCATCTTTACAGTTTGAAATAAAAATATATCAACAAATATGAATAACAATTTTTTCCTTTGAAAAGTAACCAATTAAGTCCCGCTTAGCCTATGGCTTGTCAGCAGGTGCTCTTTTTTTATGACTCCTTATGTCCACAAGATTTTACAAATGCATGTTTAAAATCAATTCAATCAAATATTTATACAAAAGTCAAAGCATAAATGTTTAAAAACTTTTGAATACTGCTTATAGATACCCGTTTAATTGTCAGAAAACAGCATTTAAGAAAATGTGAATGAATTCCGACTTCAAAGTTAAAATGTAATAAAAACACATGAATATACACAAAACACAATGTAAAATGTTTATCAAAACATATAAATACCTTAGTTAAAGAACCAAACTTTTAAATTTTTTTTCTTTTAATAAATGCTTAGCATTGTTCTGTCGAAAAACATAATAATTATTAAGGAAAACAGATTTAAAATCTAAAACGTAATAAAACACTAAAATAGACAAAACATAATTATAAAGTTTCTATCATATCATATATAAATAGCTTAGTTTAAGTACCAATTTTTATTTTTTTCACAAATGGTCAGCATTGTTCTATCATAAAATATATAAAAATTATAAAGTAAAACAGATTTAAAGCCACATTATGTGTAAGAAACAGGTAAATATAGATAAAAACACAAGTAAAACATTACTATCAAGTCATCAGTATCTTAATGCTATTCTATTTCATCATCTGCTTAGTAGTTTTCCAAGTAAATCTAACTTTTTGACTAGATTACTAGTTCAATTGATCAGCCAGAATATTTATATTTCTTCTAAAGTAGGTTATTCATATAACACTGTTTATTTTATCTTTGTAATCTTATCTTTTTTATTTCCGCTAGAATTTCAAGGAAACAACCTAGAAAAATACATGTGCATACTCCTCCAACAAATCGCAAGGGTTATTCTATCTGCAAGTTGTAGACAGTGTGAAACTGCCTTAGCTGACTAAATACGTGAAGACTTAAGTTATGCGCCACATTGCAAACCATTGTTCCCCGTCCTTCTAAAGTTCACCCAATGATTGCATAACATTTGAGAAGCTCGGTCTAAATGAGCTCACATGGGTTCACGCACATACACTCGAAACATGTAATGACCGCGTGAGTGATCGTTTCATGGCGGGATTAATATCCCAAGTTAATTCCTCCGTGGTGTCTCTGCATGCATGAGATTCAAATTTGTTGGCAGAAGGTATCGCGAAGGTTTGTCCTCGCGCTCGCATCGGAGAAAACCACTTAGTCAAGTTTCAGCATGAAGCAGTTTGACTCCTATTTTACCCGATAAGAGGTTTTTTTGACTCGCAAAAATACTGAGATGAGCTATTAAAGGTAGTTTGAGCGAAAAATCACTTCACCTAGAATTTTATGAATTTGACCTAATTTTTAAAGAAATATCTCACATTTTTTTAATGATATCAAAATATTAACCCCTTGCCGAACTACTTTGCGAGCAAATTGCCTAAAATAATATAAGCAGTTTTACATGGGACAGATTACGGCTGTGCGCCCCAGATGGAGAATATTGAAAAAATTAGGAACTTATAACACCTTGATTTCGTAAAAATACTAACGGTATTTTGCATGTTTTCTCTACTATTTATAAAAATTAGTCAATTACTCATCAAAGTAGTTTTTATAGAATTGCACAAATAACTTGCTGTTTTGAAGGATTTTCAGCCATACGGCGTGAAAAAATGAGTCAAGTTAGAGACTTATGTAGATTTATTTATTTAACTTCTGAGATATTTGGTCATGTATAATTATATCTTATCGCCATTAATACTACAATATTTATTTCATACTTCTAACATACGATTAAATAAAAAAACAAAATTTGAATATAGTCTCCATTATGACTAGGGAATTTTCTCGCTCCAACCACCTTAAGCAGAAGGCATCGTGCATTCTCATTAAAATTATGCATCAACTTTGACGTCACTATCGAGTGATGCTGGACCGTAGGCTCCAATTTGGCCATGGCGTTTTCTCAGTGTAGGTGTTGATTGAGGGTAATGATATGATAATGTGTTTCCTGCCATATTCCCTTGCATGAGCCTTAGTGGTTGCTGGACGCAGTCGACCAAAGTTCTGCTGGCGCTAAATAAGCCTCTGAAAGTTCTTCTAGCCCTCAATATTTTGTAGTGAGGAAAGGATTGTCATTAAAGCTAATAAAACGTTGTTAAAGCAAGTGAGGGTCGTTGATGACGTGGAGTTTTGTTCTAAAATATATTCCTTAAAGGATTCCATGAAGACTTAGCCTGCCCAACTCTTGAGAGCGGTTTTGCATGCATTATGGGATTTAATCGAATAAGCTGGCTCTTTGATGGCCGTAATACTTAGGCCGGGGTCTTCAATCACGCACATCTCCACTCCACTCTCAACGCTCGCCGGAGCTGGGGGTTAAGGCCCTCCCGGGAATTTTCTCCTGCTCCCAATCATCCTTTAAAATGTTAAACAAGATTAGCAGGAATTTCGAAGGAATTAAGAAAAAAGGAATCATATTAAAGAGGTGCTGTTAAAAGCCATGGCGGAGTTGAAATTAATGTCAAAATAAACGAGTGGAGCACTTAGACCAAAGAACGCTTTGGAGGGTAGATATGTTGGAAATGTGAGGTAATTTCACTTAAAGCCTTCTTCTGTTCATGTAAGAAATCGATTTCAGGGTTCAATACTCGTTATATACGCGGCTTTCTTTATCCTAAAGGGCACAACTAATTGAATATACTTTTACACTTCTTTTAGATTATTAAAATGTAGACTTTCATTGGACTACGTTAAATGGAAACTAAATAGTCAGCTGCTTTGATGTAATTCCTGAAAATGCTAACAAATACTAACCGCAACTTAGTATCTATAAAATTAAATGCATATCCAAAGATACCAAACGCAATAACTTATTTAAATATATTGAGGTTATTGATGTTTCTTCCACGATTAAGCATGAAAATAACAACCTATGGCTATCGAAAGCAATGTTTTTAGCGTCAGAAAAATCACCAGCGTCAAATTTTATCAAAAATACCTGATATCTACTTCAACATCACAAAGGTAATTCCACGCCGTTTGTCTAATTTTCTTTACAGATGAAGCTTGACGTTTGGTGTATTTATTTTTCCTGGAATTCCTTGTCGTTAATTGGAAAAATTGTCATTCCCTCTTTTTCAAATGTAGATAAAACATTTTCCGAGATTTTGCTTGGATATGCTTATCTGTGCTAAGAGAGTAAATGTGAATGGGCTGTAGCCACGCTATACAGATTTAGTAAAACGATGCGTCAGTACATCTTCATGATTTATCTTTATTTATAAAAAAGTTAGAGTTCTATGGTCTTCATGGTGTTGAACTTCAGTTTCTGACTTCCTACATGACAATGTCAAATATGGTGTCCCACAGGGCTCTGTTTTAAGCCCTCTCCTTTTTCTTGTAATGGTAAATAAATTACCAGCCAATATTGCAGCAGATTGTGTCCTGTACGCTGATGACACTACCTTTCTTAAGAGTATTCCCAACCTTAATGAAGCTAGTACTTTGGTGCCCACCATAACCTCTAAAGCTAATGATTGTTTTTTAGCCAATAAACTACACATGAATCCTTGTAAAACTCAATCCCTTATTTGCAGTCTCAATCCCCTTATCAAGGAAGGCGAGCCAGTCAAATTGCTGGGCTTTTACCTGGACCACAAACTTGGATGGAGTTGCCATTTACATGCTGTCAGCAAAAACCTGTCAAGGGCACTATACTTACTGACAAAGCTCAAACTCTGTGTTGATGATGTTCATCTTGTGTCAGCCTACTATGCTTTCTTTCACTCCCATCTTATCTAAGGGTCTGCGGCTGTAGGGCCATGCCAAGGATGTGAAAAAGGTATTCATGTTGCAAAAAAAAGGCTATTAGAATCCTTGCCAATGCAGGTCCCATGGAACACTGTCGCCCTCTGTTCCGTAGATTTGGCATCATGGCCATTTACAATCAATATGTAATGCATTCCCTCCTCTATGTCAAAGATAATAGTGATGACTACCAAACTCGGGCTGACATACACAGTTGCAACATAGGAACAAAGTCAAAACTGAATATAACACAGCACAGATTGACCATAACGCACAAAACTTTAAACATGGGTATAAAGTAATACAACATGTTGCCAAAATCCCTTCAAATGGCCACATCATGTTGATTTCGAAGGGTATTGGAGAAATGGTTGGTTGTCAGATCACTATACAGCAATGAAGAATACTTTGCACTTGACTTTGCAAGTATTTCAGGGAAATATATTTGTATTGATCATGTTTGTATTTAGGTGTATTTGTATGTTTTATTGTAATTGGACGACACCTATCACTTAATATATCATATTAAGTTGACCTCCGCTTTGAGCCCCTCTACTCGTACACCTCCTCCCGCACAGACTGGATGTGGTGGAGGATAAGGTCGCTCAAGATAGAGGTGAACGCCTTGTATACAGTGTTGAGGCAGGTAATAGGGCGGTAGTTCTTCGGATCGGACAAGTCTCCCTTATCATAACCGTGCGTCCCTCAGTCAGGCAAGGTGGAAGAGGATCTCTGCCTATCAGAAAGGACGTGAATATTCTGTCGAGGTGTTGGTGGGATGAAGTAAACTTCTTCCACCAGAAGTTGTTCACGGCATCCATTTCTGGAGCCGAGAAGTTCTTCTTACCAGAGAAGGCCTTCTTCACGTCACTCTCCGTGGCTGAAAGTGGTCCATCCATATCTTGTAGGTGACGATCACATACCTCTTTAAATAAGGCTATGGCCGGAGTGTCTCCGTTGATTGGCTTCGAAGTTACGTAGATATACTTCCAGAAACGTTCTACCTCTTGGACGGGTGGTGGATATTCGACGACTGGCGGAGTTGGTCTAAAGTGACGGGACGGGTGAAGCTGAAAGGTAGAGTTCTCCCTCACAGCCCTATTATTATTATTTCATGGCTTACCCTTGAATATAATGATTTAAAACTTGCTCACTATTGTCATCACACAGCAGCATAACGCATCATTAGTGTGGCATTTAGGTCAACTTGTGAGCACTATATCAGCAAACATACAAAGGAGAAACGAATTAAAATCCAATGAAATGGTCAATTAAAATCAGTTTGTGTTACACTTGGGCTTTATTTATTAAATTTATTCTTCAGCATGAGTCAAATAAAGAGGAAGCTCAAATTCCTCTCCATATTTTGTTTGCTATAATTGAGTTTCGACGCGGAATTTAATTTGTGAGTGAGGTAAAAGTTCTGATGCCTACATCTAAAAAATACCCTGCAAGCCACCGCAGGGGTGTGTGGCAGGGGGTGAGTAATCACCGACATGCATTACACTATACCCTAGAGTTAGTGTAACTACGACTAATTATGCATTAGCATAAATCGCTAATGCTTGCCATGAGGCGAAGCCTCACAAGCATGCACCACTAAACTACAGATGTCATCACAATGGAGAGGGACCGTCAATATACATGCATTCTACAACTACATAGATGGACAGGTACTCAAGACCCATGCAGAAAACATTCTAGGCGTGCTGTTGGTATGTACTAGGTAACAGATAAGGATTCAAGTATTAGGAGTACTACTACTACTAAGAGCTACGCTACCAAACGACAAACCTAGATAAAAGTCCCATTGGCAGCTGTTATGGTCCCTTATCGTTCGTGGGAAAAATGACATTTTAAATCTGTCCGTTCTGCAGTCTAGTTCCCTAATTTTATTCTCATGATCTGATCTACCGTAGTATGTCGGATTTCGTAAAATATTGTCAACGTCGTCAGAGAATAGACCGGATTGGAAATTACATAATAGATTGAGCCTAAAATGTTTACGGCTCATTTTTTTGCGACGAGTTGACGAAAGAATATGGCCCCCATAGAACTTTATGAGCCAAGTAAAATTAATTGTTGACGAGTTAAATTTCTGGGAATTGTCCATACTAAAAGTAAATATTTTCAATATGGATAAGTTTCGAAGTGATTTTTTTATAATTACATGATCCAAAGGCACGGGAGGGTTATAACGGTTGGAATGGAGACACCAGTCGATATATATCATCAGGAAATGTGTCTCAAGTTTCACGAAGTAGGCGTTTCGTGGACGAGCAAGGCGTACGAATTATTTTACCTTAAAAGTTAATTTAACCTTAAACTTTTAAAAGGATGCTAAGTGTTCCCGAAAGAAACTACTCGTGGAGCGAGATTCTTTTTATTTTAGAAGATGGTGTTTTTAAGATGGTATTCGTCGCCAATGCAAAATTCGAGTCGTAAATGACAAATATTTATAGCCATAATAAAATGGAGCAGAAATTTCAGTCCTCAGTAGGTCTTCGTTGTGATTTCAAAGGGTGTGCTAAGGTTGAAGTGTTGTTGTAATTTCGTGATAAGAGTAATGCACTTCCCCGCTTAATATCTCACCTATCCTTATGGTCAAACAGGATTATAATAGAAGTTTCTCGTTTTACACTGCTGAATAGCAATATTTGTAAAATTTAAAGGTCCATCATATATTGTCTGTCATCATTCAAGCCGTCACTTTCGGGCGTGGAGCATGGAAGCGTACCGAATTAGTATCATTGTTGATGTCCTAGTGCTGGCCCGGGAGGCTTTTTGGATATATTTTTGACCCTCATCTTCAACGTCTTAATGTTTCCAATTTTAAGATCCTTTCATTTTGTCTCTCTGCACCTCACTGAGAGAACCTTTCTTTTCGCTCATATTCACTCAAAATTCTACCTTAAACAACAGCCTGTTATATCTTATTGACCCTATACACTTTAAAGAAAGGTACGATTACCTCCTAACTTGTATGCCGGGGAGATTATTTCTTCCGTAAAGGATTCATGAAAGACGAAGAAATTATGCACGGCTGGGAGAGGAACCCTGGCACACTTTCTGACCACGACTACACACCGCGGAATTCTGTGCTTTCATGGCACTCATGCTTAAGTACTTTTAAATTATAATTGGAATACGAATGCTTATAAAAGTGAATTTATATCTTATTTCCGGCGTGCTGCTTACGATGCTCAAAGAGTAGCTCGGTTGGTCACCTGCATTTTTTTTTAATTTGCTGCTGATGTCAACTATAATTTTTCCTCAATATTATTTTCGAAAATACGACGACTTACTGGGGGGAACACCAAACACTCCGACACTTTCCTGTAAACAGGATAGCGCTTATCCCCAATCAATTCACCTTCACGCTTAAAAAAATAAATCACACTTAATATCATTGCAACTTCAGCATCAGAAAAACGTGACCTGAGAGGCATCTTGAAGCGGAACTGGACTCAACAGCACATAAGGCAGGAATGAAGGAGAAAATATTTCCGGCACATAGTCACTTTCACCCCATGGGGGGACTCGAACCAACATTCTTCAGATAAGGCAGCATGAATCACGACGCTGAGTCATTGTCTCTGGGGTAGAAACGGCAACAGTGAACGCTGCGACAAAAGAGAATGTTACGCCGGTCAGGCTGTCACCTCTCAACGGCCGGTAGTAGCTCCAGTGAAAAATTGACTATAGTCTTAAATTGATACAATATAAACTACTTTCTGCACTATCAAAATCACAGCAAGATCACACAGACAACGCCAAAACAAAGACGACAGTGCGACGCGCGCGTTTCTCTGATCTTTCGTTGCTGAGAACATTTTACGTCACATAGCTAACAACAACTCATGTTAAAATAAAGTTAAAGAAATAAAACTACGAAATCGAATTTATAAAAGTACGATCTAGCCGTAGTTATAATATAACGTAGATATATTTATTGGTTTTGATTTTAGAAGCCCGTCGAATCAGGGATTGCGCGGAGATTGCCGAAAAACGGGTACTTTTTCTCTTCTCACCTCAAGAACATACTTTTAAAAATTGAATAAAAACATTAATTACATATGCTCAACGCAGATTAAACTAAGCTACACTTTGGTGTAAATTACATTGTAATCGGACGAGTCGTTATGTAACTACGCTACTTCAAACTCGGGTATATATACATTTGAAACGGACAGTAGTGTACTTAATTCATAATTTATTTTTTTTGCTTATTGTAAATATATCTACGTATTTTTAATTTGAAATTATTTAGCAGAATATGCCTACTCAGTTCTGAAATAGATAAAATTAGTTCATGCCCACAATGCTCCGGCTGCAAATTCGAAAAGAGCCTTACAAAGCACTTCCAACCAAGTTGTCCAGCGTCATTACACTGACTCCAGTCAGTAAGAACACGGACCTGTATTTTTAAACGTCGGTTGATCCCGAAGGAAACAAATGGAATGTTAGTGTCACCTATTTCAGAGTTGATTTTCCATCGGAATGCATCAGAGTATGGGCTTTTCAAGTGCCTGGCGTGACCACATATCCGCACGTGTCATTAGGATTGATTGTTCTTCCCTCGCGTCGACCACAAAACGCATCCGGACTAATTGCCGGCCTTGGTGCCGACCCGATGATCGCGCTGACCGCTCACTTGACCCTTTCGGGGGAAACGGTCGATTTAAGGGAATGATTCGAGATCAGGAACCACGTGTGCCGTCCGCTCCATTTGAAAGGGTTTTGCTGGCCCGACCTGGGGAGTAGTTCCGCCCCACACGTGCATCTCGTTGACCCAATTTTGGCAACAATTGAGATCCCATCATTTCTGTTAACTGATTGAGTAACAGAATTTCACGCATGCAATATTTTTACGTGTTCTGTGTAGCATAGAGAGAACTTACGATAAATCTTAACAGTGATAGGCTTCAACCAAAAATATCCTTCAATTATATATTAATAATAGTATAATGAATTACTTAAATGGAGTATTTTTCACCAAAAAAGCTCACCTAAGTACTCAACCAGAGCACTTGCTTTTTTTTCAACTGAACCAGCAGCACAAGTGTATCTTCAAGGTTTTCAAAGTGGCTATATTATGTTACCTGTCACAAGTTATGTAATATGATAATTACTTGATAAGATATGGTTATTGACCACTTAATTATGCTAGGATGTTTTTCATGGAGACTTGGTCATGAATATATTTATCATATTAGTACTCTTTATGACATTTCGGAAATTTATTTTTTCGTCAGGGCTTGAGGTTAAGTACTTAGATTCTAAGTACTTCAAGGCCTGACGATGAAAAAATAAATTTGCGAAGCGTTGGAAAGAGTACTAATGTGACAAAATATATTCATGACCAAATTTCCAAGAAAAACATCCTTGTATAATAATAATGTCCATTGCAAAATATATAAAGATAACTTGTCGTTGATTCTAAAATGACTAAGTTCTTTACACCGTCAAATAAACTTTGTAGTTTTCATTTCTTTAACCTCTTCAAGATCCATAAAAATACGTGTATGGACCTCTTTTTCTCGACCCTGACTTTCGTCATTTAATGATACGCTCCAACAGAACTAGTACTAAAATAAATGGTGCTTTGTTTCTGGTCTTTTAAGTTAATTTTCATCATTAGTCATTGCGTAACATGGGAAAGGTTCAATGTTCAATTCAATAATGTGATACTAGCTCACCATATCCCAGAAATGGGTTGATGGTGCGTAACGCATTGCCCGACCTCCAGGTAACATGAGCATTTGTAATAAATATGCTTCTTCCCTCCTAGTATCATTCTATGTATTATGCACTGCAAATATTCAGATTATAACATGTCTAAGAAATTTCACTGGAATTGTCAATTGTTTCATAAACACCCTTGTTGTTTTTTTAACTGCCTGGTATCTAACAACCAGTAGCCATTCAATGATCAAATATAACACTTCTGTTTCATATCCCGTTTTAGCTGGCCCATGTATTTGTTCCTCTGTCTACCTCGTAGGGCTTGCCCTTTTATGTTCCCTTCCATAATTCTCCTTACGAATTTATTATGCCACAAAGTGTGGCCTATCCATCTGGACCTCGTCTTCCTGACGGTATTTGACATTGTTTTTTCCTCTCGTATTCTTCTGCTCAGTAGTAGGGTTTTGGGGATCCTGGGCCACTTCCGGTCGCCGCCATCTTGGTCATGTGACCGCCGCCATCTTGGTCACGTGACTTCCGGTCTGACCGCCATCTTGTGACGCAATAAGGACGCCATTTTGTTAAATCCGCCATTTTGAATCGATTGCGCATGCGCCATTCTCCCCTCCCCCAACCCAAGCCCCTCCCCCAACCCAAGCTCCTCCCCCAATCCAAGCCCCTCCCCCAACCCAAGTCCCTCCCCCAACCCAAGCCCCTCCCCCAACCCAAGCCCCTCCCCCAACCCAAACCCCTCCCCCAACCCAAACCCCTCCCCCAATCCAAGCTCCTCCCCCAATCCAAGCCCCTCCCCCAACCCAAGCTCCTCCCGGACGGAGACCCCTCTCAAGAATCTCACAACTCTGTTTTGGCTGGGTAAGGGATGTAAGAAATAAAGAAAGGGTATAAAATATTTCAGACACAAAGTTTTATTTCCCCATTTCATTACAATCAAGTGTATATTAGCTTTTTTTTACAATTTTTGTATGACACTGCCGCTACACGAATTTTCACAGTCTGTAACAGTTGGTCCAATTCTCCATCACCAACATTTTCCAGGATCCATCTCCGTAGTTTTCCACAGTTTTTCACCGCACAGGCAAATTTTTCCGTGTGATGGATACCGAGGCCACACTCTATCTCGTCTGCTTTAGGAAGCGTTTTAAGACTTGGGATGCTTAAAAACGTCTCGAGCTCTATGACGGGGCGATTAATAAGTGTGGATATGACAATAGATTTTTCTAGACCTTTGACAAAGATGAAATCATATGTCCGCGTTTCATTCGTGAGAATGTTTTTTAATTGATGGTATGGTATATTCCCCATTGTGTAGTCGATTCCATGATGGTGATCAATAAGCCACTTATTTTCCCAACTTTTCATGTCGATTGGAGGAATGTGAAAGACCCATGATTTTCGTCGGCCAGAATCCAAATCTTCCATTGCCAATTCTCTTATTACAAACAAGTTTTTTCCTTGTAAACACGCTTGGAAGTCGATAATAACTTTCCCCATCCTTCCACATGCAGCGGATCTAGGGGGAATTAGGTTGTCGCGATGACTGACTGCTCCACCCCGAATATGATTTTTATCTCTTCCATCCCTAATCTCCGTGCTGCGTGTTCGAAGGATAGGAAGAATTCTTCCAACTGCGTCTGATTTTGATTGACTAAATCCACTGCAATTTGGACATTCTCTAGAATAGCTGCGAGAGCTTGCCATCGTTCCTTGTTAAAGATAACTTTTCTGTCCCGGACAGAAAAGACAACGTAATTATTGCCGCAATACTTCTTGAACGACACGGAAAAATTTGGATTGGCCACTCCGTTTGGGATGTTCGGGTTGGGTAAACCGTAATTCATATAATCACTGATGTGATGTTCGTTATGTTTGAGCAGGTGGAGGTCGCTGGAAAAGAGATCGATTACACTCCATTCATGCGTTATTCTCGCAAAGGCCCGTTCTCCAGTCGAAGATCGCAGCTCTAAACCGATGCGAAGTGTTTTATTGTCACCCAGCGAAGCACCAAGGCAGTATAGTACTTTAAAATCTTCCAAAGGGGAGGGATAAGCAGAAATTTGGTTGGAGATTGTGGAATGGATTTTATTAGTGGAAGATGAAGTCGTGTTGTGGGACGAATTTCTTTTCTTACTTGAGGATTTTGTGGGTTGTAAGCG
Organism: Pyrrhosoma nymphula; assembly: GCA_963573305.1. Taxonomy (NCBI): domain Eukaryota; kingdom Metazoa; phylum Arthropoda; class Insecta; order Odonata; family Coenagrionidae; genus Pyrrhosoma; species Pyrrhosoma nymphula. Next base: position 17,257,811 of record OY754330.1, on the reverse strand, counting down.
GTTAGGTTTTTTCTCTTTATTTGTTTTCTGTTTACAGATTTCCTTAGGAATTTTGCTTCTCTTCTCCCGGCTTATCACAGACACTCCGGGTGATGAAAGCACTTGTTCTCTGGTGGACTCCTGCATGCAGACTGATTCATCGAGTGGTATTCCTTCTTTCACCTTCTTCACCCCTCGATTCCTTTTTCGTTTACACGTTTGGTTTTCCGCTGCATTTCCGTTCTTCCGCTTCCTTGGCGAGGGCTTGCACGGCTTCACCTCAGTGGTTTCTTCAGGTTGCGACACTGCGTCCACAGATTCTATTCCGATGGAGGAAAGCATGACATCTTCGTTCGACGACTCCATCATGACTAATCGCTTTCAAAATTTACGAAGCCTATTTCTCCAAGTACTGGTTTCTGCTAATGCGCAGCAAGCTTGAGACCTTGGATGACATCGGCGCTTCAGTCGTCCACGTGCAAAGATACGTGAAAAAATCAAGGCTACTTTGCAATCGTTGAGGTCAGGATGGGGAAATACTCTGGTGAATTGCGCCAGCGTGCGTCGGATTGACTTGGCATATGCATACAAGCAGCAGTACTCTCCACATAAATCAGATTTAAAATTTTGCAATCGCTTGGAATTTTTTTTCACTGACGCAAAACGGCGGAGGAAAGCGAGTATCTTGGGTACGAAAGGAGGTATAGCGTATGAATCGAAATATTCTGCATGCTTGAGATCGATCACATGCACCGCAACCCAGTGAATTCCAGGGCGCGTGGAAGGATCAAAATTGATGACATATAATCCAGGTTTAATGTTTCTCCTCGGTAATGTATCGGAAGCGAAAACTCCTCGAAAAAGTTCTCGTGTATATCGATTGCCCCTGAGAACTTCCACAATGTCATGAGTATCCATGCTTGAAGTGCTAAGTTGATTATGCCCAATTTAATGTGACTTCCCTGTTTTTATTTATTAAAATTTCGGAATCATATTCTGCATATGTAAGAACCGTGACGGCGTGGGGAAGAGGTTTTTTAAATTTACCATGTAAGCGTAAATTTCCCATACGTGATGGAGAAACATGGTTTTCGCTCACGGAAGCATCACGCGTGAGATTCCACGCTAAAACAAAGTACCCATGCTGAAACATATCCAACGTAATTTGGTTTCCCCCATCGGCATGATGCAATCCTAACGTGGAAAACAGCTGCCGATAAGCCCGCGTGCAAAACTTTTTGCCTTCCGTATCAAAATCTGCTTCAATTCCTCCACATGGATATTCTTGATCATCAACAAAAACTGAACAGTAATATAAACTATAGTGTCGGAATTTGAATGGATTTTTTGTTCTTTTTCCGAGAAATGCATTATCCTCTATCATAACGGCAAGAAGTAAATTTGGAATCCGACCTAATATTAAGTTATCATTGTTAAACATGCTGCTATTTGCAGGAATAGTGAATGATTTCATTTCAACGCGTTTGTAAGGTAAAATACTAGTCATTCCGTCTGATAGAATTTTTGCATGTGCAACAAGAACGGAATGATCAAGCTCGTAGTGAGTCGCGTACAGTGTTGCTTCTTCAATTCTCAAAGCTCCTTCTCCATCTTCTTTATCCATTAAAAAGAATGTAGGTTTTGCGAAAGATAATTCAATGTCCACGTCAACGTTGTTCAGGAGCAGTCTGGATTGATGTAGAACATCTGCATGTAGCTTCCCCTCCAGCTCTATAAGAGTGCTATTTTCAAACCATTTTTTCCTAGTAATAAATCCCTTATTTGTTTGAACATTGTCCAAATCTTCTCCATCATCGAGGGCCCATCCGATACATTGCAAGTGCGTGCGTGCCGCATCTGACCCATAATTCAGCAAGTTTTCCAAATAACTTCGGTAAGCATAATATTCCGAAGTTGTAACTCTCCGTCCATTTAGATAAACGTTACAATTGTCAAACAAAGAATGGAGTATGTTATTTATAATTCCTGGTTGATCTTCACCACTCGTGAACGGTTTATTTCCATTCAAGAGTCTCAGTTTAATATTCAGGGAAATATCATTCAAGTCAATGTATCTATCACCGTTTCCCTTGATAGAAAATTTCAATTCAGAGTAGGTATCGATGGCTGTTACTGGTTTGTATGCAATAATCCGGTTACCTAGGATACTAGCTTGAATGGGACGACGAGTGAAAATATCCAAAGACGATGGAATAACCTGCGTCATCTTTTTGATGTACTCTCCACCAGCACAGCCGAAAGACTAATAACATATTTCCTCGAACTTACATTATAATGAAAATATATCCCTTAACCCACCACCTCGCTGTTTTCCTTTTCCACGCCTCTTCCTGCTACTTGTTGATTTAGCATTTTTCCTATTCTTCGAGACATGATTTCGGGTTCGTTTTTTTCCTCCCCTCTTCTTCGACTTCTTTTTAGCTGAAACTTTTTTCTTCACAATATTTTTAAGAATTGGAACTGGATTTAGCGCCAATTTTTTACGAGGTCTCTTTGCCGCACGCAAACCGGCTCCGACCATTCTGTTCATTTTGTCTTCAGCCCGTCTCTTTAAATTTCCCCCCGCCTCCTTAAGACGAGTTTTTAATATTTCTTTTCCAGGTTTTGTACCAATATCTGAGAGGGCTCCGATTCCCGCTTTTACGGCCTCCTCCCCAACCGCTTTCAAACCACTAGTGAAAAGAGGTCTCACGTATCGCCAAAGTCCACTAAAAAAACTTCCCAATCCGTTTCCTTTCTGCCTATATTGACTGGCTCGGTAAATGGGGCCAATATCTCCACCTCTTTGACGTGAAATATAATATTTCACGTATCGATCCACATCTGTGGACATCTTGATGAATACTAACCTCTATATATAATGTTACTTTTTTTTAAAGTGAAGAATCAATGCTGAAGGATCTATGCTCGATACAAATGGAAACGGGTGGCCCATTTTATCTGCAAGAAATATCTCTATACTATCAAATTCTTTTCGCTCAACAGGTACATAATACGGTTGCTGGAAAATTTGATGTCTACCTCTTCCCGTGTTGATAACTCTCAGACACCTACTCAATGTATCACCTATGAATTGTGGCTTCACGAGATCGTTATAAACAAAAACAATTCCAACATATTCCTCTTCTATCTTTTGTGTTGTTTTTTTTTTGGTCCCCAAAGAGGGGGATTTTATTGGTAATCCTTGATTGGAATCTATTCCCGCTACTTCAGAAATATCATTACTTTTATTTAAATTTGCAATTTCAATATCATATTCTAATCGTCTATCTTCGGGTACGGATTCTCGAATTGTGCCAATCAATGAACTCAATGTATAGGTAGGTTTTGTTAACGTAATTTCATGATCGTTGATCGTTCGAATTGATATCCCACTAGTCACTGGTGCACGTGCACGTGGTAAAGATATTTCCACCAAACCTACAACCCATTCTTCATCCTCATTGAAGGAAATTCGCCGGGGAAGTTTTGTGCGAAAGCGAGCTATTGTATTGTCCGGGTAATATTTAGCGGAACTATCGCTTAGGAGTGTGATATGAAAATCGTTCATGTTAATTCAATTATTAATTAATCTTTTCACCGTAGAAGCTAATATCCAACTGTTGAAATTGTCTCCGTATCCCTTCCATTTAACGAGATATTCTTGGCTAGCACCTTTTCCTCTCCGTCTAAGGATTCTTTCAATTTTAAATTCTGTATTATCTGCTATTCGACTCCGTACTAATTCTTTTCCGTAAAAGGAACCCTGTATTTCTTCACCATTCAAATCCTCCAATTTATAGGTAGGTATGAGAAAACCTTTTGAAATTGATTTCACTTTAAATATTTCTGTAGAATAATTTGGTGTGTAACCTTTAGAGAATGGTAACTTTTCCTTGCTAATACGAACATGATCACCAACCTCAAATTTCCTTCCGCTACTCCCATCGCGGTTAAGTCGTCTTCTCAACTGATACACAGCAGTAGAAAATGCATTTGATTCATTTACTTGAGAAGGAGCTATTCCAATGCTGGAATGCGTGCGATCGTTGTATCCTTTGAGGAGCTTAGGCAGCACACTTACGTAATTGAAAGTGTTGTTTTTTGTAAAATATTTGTACATTTTACTTTTCAAGGTTCTATTAAACCTTTCTACGACAGCTGCCTTAACATCTGGATTGTTGGTGGTGTAAAATTTTATTCCTCGTTCAGCGAGAAATTTTTTAAATTTAATATTAGCAAATTCACCACCTTTATCGCTTTGAATTTTCAAAGGTTTCCGTTTGTTAAAAATCGAGCGAAAAGCATCGATGACACTTTCAGGTTTTTTATTTTTCAATGGTTTGGCAAATCCCCACCTTGAAAAAAGGTCTATTACTGTAAGAAGATATTGATAGCCATTGTTGTATTTTTTCAGAGATCTCATATCATTAAGATCGCATTGCCAAGTTTCATCAATGTACGATACATCGTAGTGATTCCTAGGAAATCTTTTTCTGATTGGTTTATGTAGGGTATAGGTATCCTGAGAATCTAACCACTTTTGAACGTTTTCCTTTGAAATTTTTTTTCCCAAGGCAGTCCACAATGCATCTCTAGTCGAAAAACTGGCTGGATGGGAAGGGTCAAAATAAATTTTACTCAAGGATGTTTCAACCATTGAATCTCTTTTTCCGTTATTGTTTTCTTTCTTTTTTTCCTTGGAGTTGAGGGAGGTGTGTTTTTCTTCTCCTTTCGTTTTCGATTTCCTTTGCCTGGTATTGAAAATGAAGTCTTTTTCTTCTTCCGTGGAGTGAGAGGAGAGTACGGCATCTTTTTGACTCGTTTTCGGCTTCCTCTCCTTGGGATTGTTGGTGTCGTTTCCCAAAATGATGCGTCCGAATCTACGTCCATTAAAGACTCAAAGAGGATCAAATGGACGTGGATTCGGACGCATCATTTTGGGAAACGACACCAACAATCCCAAGGAGAGGAAGCCGAAAACGAGTCAAAAAGATGCCGTACTCTCCTCTCACTCCACGGAAGAAGAAAAAGACTTCATTTTCAATACCAGGCAAAGGAAATCGAAAACGAAAGGAGAAGAAAAACACACCTCCCTCAACTCCAAGGAAAAAAAGAAAGAAAACAATAACGGAAAAAGAGATTCAATGGTTGAAACATCCTTGAGTAAAATTTATTTTGACCCTTCCCATCCAGCCAGTTTTTCGACTAGAGATGCATTGTGGACTGCCTTGGGAAAAAAAATTTCAAAGGAAAACGTTCAAAAGTGGTTAGATTCTCAGGATACCTATACCCTACATAAACCAATCAGAAAAAGATTTCCTAGGAATCACTACGATGTATCGTACATTGATGAAACTTGGCAATGCGATCTTAATGATATGAGATCTCTGAAAAAATACAACAATGGCTATCAATATCTTCTTACAGTAATAGACCTTTTTTCAAGGTGGGGATTTGCCAAACCATTGAAAAATAAAAAACCTGAAAGTGTCATCGATGCTTTTCGCTCGATTTTTAACAAACGGAAACCTTTGAAAATTCAAAGCGATAAAGGTGGTGAATTTGCTAATATTAAATTTAAAAAATTTCTCGCTGAACGAGGAATAAAATTTTACACCACCAACAATCCAGATGTTAAGGCAGCTGTCGTAGAAAGGTTTAATAGAACCTTGAAAAGTAAAATGTACAAATATTTTACAAAAAACAACACTTTCAATTACGTAAGTGTGCTGCCTAAGCTCCTCAAAGGATACAACGATCGCACGCATTCCAGCATTGGAATAGCTCCTTCTCAAGTAAATGAATCAAATGCATTTTCTACTGCTGTGTATCAGTTGAGAAGACGACTTAACCGCGATGGGAGTAGCGGAAGGAAATTTGAGGTTGGTGATCATGTTCGTATTAGCAAGGAAAAGTTACCATTCTCTAAAGGTTACACACCAAATTATTCTACAGAAATATTTAAAGTGAAATCAATTTCAAAAGGTTTTCTCATACCTACCTATAAATTGGAGGATTTGAATGGTGAAGAAATACAGGGTTCCTTTTACGGAAAAGAATTAGTACGGAGTCGAATAGCAGATAATACAGAATTTAAAATTGAAATAATCCTTAGACGGAGAGGAAAAGGTGCTAGCCAAGAATATCTCGTTAAATGGAAGGGATACGGAGACAATTTCAACAGTTGGATATTAGCTTCTACGGTGAAAAGATTAATTAATAATTGAATTAACATGAACGATTTTCATATCACACTCCTAAGCGATAGTTCCGCTAAATATTACCCGGACAATACAATAGCTCGCTTTCGCACAAAACTTCCCCGGCGAATTTCCTTCAATGAGGATGAAGAATGGGTTGTAGGTTTGGTGGAAATATCTTTACCACGTGCACGTGCACCAGTGACTAGTGGGATATCAATTCGAACGATCAACGATCATGAAATTACGTTAACAAAACCTACCTATACATTGAGTTCATTGATTGGCACAATTCGAGAATCCGTACCCGAAGATAGACGATTAGAATATGATATTGAAATTGCAAATTTAAATAAAAGTAATGATATTTCTGAAGTAGCGGGAATAGATTCCAATCAAGGATTACCAATAAAATCCCCCTCTTTGGGGACCAAAAAAAAAACAACACAAAAGATAGAAGAGGAATATGTTGGAATTGTTTTTGTTTATAACGATCTCGTGAAGCCACAATTCATAGGTGATACATTGAGTAGGTGTCTGAGAGTTATCAACACGGGAAGAGGTAGACATCAAATTTTCCAGCAACCGTATTATGTACCTGTTGAGCGAAAAGAATTTGATAGTATAGAGATATTTCTTGCAGATAAAATGGGCCACCCGTTTCCATTTGTATCGAGCATAGATCCTTCAGCATTGATTCTTCACTTTAAAAAAAAGTAACATTATATATAGAGGTTAGTATTCATCAAGATGTCCACAGATGTGGATCGATACGTGAAATATTATATTTCACGTCAAAGAGGTGGAGATATTGGCCCCATTTACCGAGCCAGTCAATATAGGCAGAAAGGAAACGGATTGGGAAGTTTTTTTAGTGGACTTTGGCGATACGTGAGACCTCTTTTCACTAGTGGTTTGAAAGCGGTTGGGGAGGAGGCCGTAAAAGCGGGAATCGGAGCCCTCTCAGATATTGGTACAAAACCTGGAAAAGAAATATTAAAAACTCGTCTTAAGGAGGCGGGGGGAAATTTAAAGAGACGGGCTGAAGACAAAATGAACAGAATGGTCGGAGCCGGTTTGCGTGCGGCAAAGAGACCTCGTAAAAAATTGGCGCTAAATCCAGTTCCAATTCTTAAAAATATTGTGAAGAAAAAAGTTTCAGCTAAAAAGAAGTCGAAGAAGAGGGGAGGAAAAAAACGAACCCGAAATCATGTCTCGAAGAATAGGAAAAATGCTAAATCAACAAGTAGCAGGAAGAGGCGTGGAAAAGGAAAACAGCGAGGTGGTGGGTTAAGGGATATATTTTCATTATAATGTAAGTTCGAGGAAATATGTTATTAGTCTTTCGGCTGTGCTGGTGGAGAGTACATCAAAAAGATGACGCAGGTTATTCCATCGTCTTTGGATATTTTCACTCGTCGTCCCATTCAAGCTAGTATCCTAGGTAACCGGATTATTGCATACAAACCAGTAACAGCCATCGATACCTACTCTGAATTGAAATTTTCTATCAAGGGAAACGGTGATAGATACATTGACTTGAATGATATTTCCCTGAATATTAAACTGAGACTCTTGAATGGAAATAAACCGTTCACGAGTGGTGAAGATCAACCAGGAATTATAAATAACATACTCCATTCTTTGTTTGACAATTGTAACGTTTATCTAAATGGACGGAGAGTTACAACTTCGGAATATTATGCTTACCGAAGTTATTTGGAAAACTTGCTGAATTATGGGTCAGATGCGGCACGCACGCACTTGCAATGTATCGGATGGGCCCTCGATGATGGAGAAGATTTGGACAATGTTCAAACAAATAAGGGATTTATTACTAGGAAAAAATGGTTTGAAAATAGCACTCTTATAGAGCTGGAGGGGAAGCTACATGCAGATGTTCTACATCAATCCAGACTGCTCCTGAACAACGTTGACGTGGACATTGAATTATCTTTCGCAAAACCTACATTCTTTTTAATGGATAAAGAAGATGGAGAAGGAGCTTTGAGAATTGAAGAAGCAACACTGTACGCGACTCACTACGAGCTTGATCATTCCGTTCTTGTTGCACATGCAAAAATTCTATCAGACGGAATGACTAGTATTTTACCTTACAAACGCGTTGAAATGAAATCATTCACTATTCCTGCAAATAGCAGCATGTTTAACAATGATAACTTAATATTAGGTCGGATTCCAAATTTACTTCTTGCCGTTATGATAGAGGATAATGCATTTCTCGGAAAAAGAACAAAAAATCCATTCAAATTCCGACACTATAGTTTATATTACTGTTCAGTTTTTGTTGATGATCAAGAATATCCATGTGGAGGAATTGAAGCAGATTTTGATACGGAAGGCAAAAAGTTTTGCACGCGGGCTTATCGGCAGCTGTTTTCCACGTTAGGATTGCATCATGCCGATGGGGGAAACCAAATTACGTTGGATATGTTTCAGCATGGGTACTTTGTTTTAGCGTGGAATCTCACGCGTGATGCTTCCGTGAGCGAAAACCATGTTTCTCCATCACGTATGGGAAATTTACGCTTACATGGTAAATTTAAAAAACCTCTTCCCCACGCCGTCACGGTTCTTACATATGCAGAATATGATTCCGAAATTTTAATAAATAAAAACAGGGAAGTCACATTAAATTGGGCATAATCAACTTAGCACTTCAAGCATGGATACTCATGACATTGTGGAAGTTCTCAGGGGCAATCGATATACACGAGAACTTTTTCGAGGAGTTTTCGCTTCCGATACATTACCGAGGAGAAACATTAAACCTGGATTATATGTCATCAATTTTGATCCTTCCACGCGCCCTGGAATTCACTGGGTTGCGGTGCATGTGATCGATCTCAAGCATGCAGAATATTTCGATTCATACGCTATACCTCCTTTCGTACCCAAGATACTCGCTTTCCTCCGCCGTTTTGCGTCAGTGAAAAAAAATTCCAAGCGATTGCAAAATTTTAAATCTGATTTATGTGGAGAGTACTGCTGCTTGTATGCATATGCCAAGTCAATCCGACGCACGCTGGCGCAATTCACCAGAGTATTTCCCCATCCTGACCTCAACGATTGCAAAGTAGCCTTGATTTTTTCACGTATCTTTGCACGTGGACGACTGAAGCGCCGATGTCATCCAAGGTCTCAAGCTTGCTGCGCATTAGCAGAAACCAGTACTTGGAGAAATAGGCTTCGTAAATTTTGAAAGCGATTAGTCATGATGGAGTCGTCGAACGAAGATGTCATGCTTTCCTCCATCGGAATAGAATCTGTGGACGCAGTGTCGCAACCTGAAGAAACCACTGAGGTGAAGCCGTGCAAGCCCTCGCCAAGGAAGCGGAAGAACGGAAATGCAGCGGAAAACCAAACGTGTAAACGAAAAAGGAATCGAGGGGTGAAGAAGGTGAAAGAAGGAATACCACTCGATGAATCAGTCTGCATGCAGGAGTCCACCAGAGAACAAGTGCTTTCATCACCCGGAGTGTCTGTGATAAGCCGGGAGAAGAGAAGCAAAATTCCTAAGGAAATCTGTAAACAGAAAACAAATAAAGAGAAAAAACCTAACCGCTTACAACCCACAAAATCCTCAAGTAAGAAAAGAAATTCGTCCCACAACACGACTTCATCTTCCACTAATAAAATCCATTCCACAATCTCCAACCAAATTTCTGCTTATCCCTCCCCTTTGGAAGATTTTAAAGTACTATACTGCCTTGGTGCTTCGCTGGGTGACAATAAAACACTTCGCATCGGTTTAGAGCTGCGATCTTCGACTGGAGAACGGGCCTTTGCGAGAATAACGCATGAATGGAGTGTAATCGATCTCTTTTCCAGCGACCTCCACCTGCTCAAACATAACGAACATCACATCAGTGATTATATGAATTACGGTTTACCCAACCCGAACATCCCAAACGGAGTGGCCAATCCAAATTTTTCCGTGTCGTTCAAGAAGTATTGCGGCAATAATTACGTTGTCTTTTCTGTCCGGGACAGAAAAGTTATCTTTAACAAGGAACGATGGCAAGCTCTCGCAGCTATTCTAGAGAATGTCCAAATTGCAGTGGATTTAGTCAATCAAAATCAGACGCAGTTGGAAGAATTCTTCCTATCCTTCGAACACGCAGCACGGAGATTAGGGATGGAAGAGATAAAAATCATATTCGGGGTGGAGCAGTCAGTCATCGCGACAACCTATTTCCCCCTAGATCCGCTGCATGTGGAAGGATGGGGAAAGTTATTATCGACTTCCAAGCGTGTTTACAAGGAAAAAACTTGTTTGTAATAAGAGAATTGGCAATGGAAGATTTGGATTCTGGCCGACGAAACTCATGGGTCTTTCACATTCCTCCAATCGACATGAAAAGTTGGGAAAATAAGTGGCTTATTGATCACCATCATGGAATCGACTACACAATGGGGAATATACCATACCATCAATTAAAAAACATTCTCACGAATGAAACGCGGACATATGATTTCATCTTTGTCAAAGGTCTAGAAAAATCTATTGTCATATCCACACTTATTAATCGCCCCGTCATAGAGCTCGAGACGTTTTTAAGCATCCCAAGTCTTAAAACGCTTCCTAAAGCAGACGAGATAGAGTGTGGCCTCGGTATCCATCACACGGAAAAATTTGCCTGTGCGGTGAAAAACTGTGGAAAACTACGGAGATGGATCCTGGAAAATGTTGGTGATGGAGAATTGGACCAACTGTTACAGACTGTGAAAATTCGTGTAGCGGCAGTGTCATACAAAAATTGTAAAAAAAAGCTAATATACACTTGATTGTAATGAAATGGGGAAATAAAACTTTGTGTCTGAAATATTTTATACCCTTTCTTTATTTCTTACATCCCTTACCCAGCCAAAACAGAGTTGTGAGATTCTTGAGAGGGGTCTCCGTCCGGGAGGAGCTTGGGTTGGGGGAGGGGCTTGGATTGGGGGAGGAGCTTGGATTGGGGGAGGGGTTTGGGTTGGGGGAGGGGTTTGGGTTGGGGGAGGGGCTTGGGTTGGGGGAGGGGCTTGGGTTGGGGGAGGGACTTGGGTTGGGGGAGGGGCTTGGATTGGGGGAGGAGCTTGGGTTGGGGGAGGGGCTTGGGTTGGGGGAGGGGCGAATGGCGCATGCGCAATCGATTCAAAATGGCGGATTTAACAAAATGGCGTCCTTATTGCGTCACAAGATGGCGGTCAGACCGGAAGTCACGTGACCAAGATGGCGGCGGTCACATGACCAAGATGGCGGCGACCGGAAGTGGCCCAGGATCCCCAAAACCCTACTACTCTGCTCATCTCCCCGTTTATGATCCAATCCGTCCATTTTATCATCAGCATACACCTGCAGCACCGAGTTTTAAATGTATCTATCTTATTCAGTTCCATTTTTTTTAATGCTTTGGAAGTCTTTGAGTCATATGACGCTACGCTGTACACGTTTTTCTTTCAGATACTGCTTCTTTGTTTGTAATTTCGTTCAGTTCTTTGAACAATGCAGTTGTTTGTTCTTCACAGATGTTCTGTTCTGTGCATAAATGCCTTGAGCTATTCTTCTCTTAATTTTTACTGAACTTATTCCACCTATGGAATGTAAATATCGTAAGGGTTCTACCAGTGGCGGATACAGAAAAAACTCAAGGGGGGGGCGCAAGTTATTGCGACGATTGTAGCTTTCAAACTGACTGCCTGGCAGCGACACTGCTTCCCTTCTATATGTAGCTCGGTTGTTTCGAGAACATTCGGGGCCAGAATGTTCGCTTCCAGACTTTTAAGGAGTGTGAACAAATACAAACAAAAGAATATTCGCGACTTTTTTCGAACAAATTCCAGACAGAATAACGTATCGAGATCACTAGAATGGCCGCGACTCTTCTCGTAGGTTAGCTATCTATGTGCCAGACTGAAACGTATAAAATACGATGACGCGGACGGGCGCGCGTGCTACATAATAAAGTACAACTACTCGATAACTCGACTCAGAGTCGACAGACAAAATACACGAACGAATAGCGTGCGGGCTGACTGGCGGGGGCGACGCGGGCGCAATTGCGAGCGGCCCCGCAAGGGGGGGGGGGGGCGCGCGCCCCCCATATGTATCCGCCACTGGGTTCTACAAATATATTCATCCCCAAATACTAATATATCGTTTGCACGATTTAAACTACCTATTCATTAAATGACTTCAGGTTTTCCCGCTGAGGAGCGTAGATGAATGTTTCTCCGGATTTTAACCGGGTAAGAGATAGCTCCGTGCCAACGTTTCGGCAGCTGACTCTGCTGTCGTCCTCAGGGTGATGAGTGCATTGACCAAGTCCGGTCGATATCTATACATCAGGTCGGTAGAGGAGACCTCACCTGATTGGATCCATTCTCCCGTGGTTTTCTTATGCTGTGGATGACGGGTTTCCAGGTTTTACTGAGGTGAAACCCAGCATCCAGGTTCGTCTTTCTCTTCTCTAACCTAATTTAAATCGCTTCCTTGACTATTCGGTTCCCATACCCGGTGGAACGGCAAAGTATTCTTGTTTTTTCACGATGGATTTTGTGCATCGTCATCCAAAGCATAAGAAAAACGCGGGAGAATGGAACCAATCAGGTGAGACCTCCTCTACCGACCTGATGTATTTAAGGTGGCTGGTCGGGTAATCGTTAATCATTGAGAAATTTAGTTACTTGAATTTTAATGCTCGTTTAAAATTTAAATAATAGATCGTAGTTATACTATATTCAGTAGGAATGACTTATGTCTTAGGTTTATTCTGAAATATTGTCCTTTAAATTTACACATTGCCATAAAAATTTGCTTAAATGCAGACTTGATTCATTTCTTAAGTCATTCTTGCGAAATTATTTTTCCGAAAACAGTTCACACCCGTGGTCATAGAATTCAAAATAAGTATTTTAATGAAGATGTATTGTCACTCGAATAAAATATGTTTCTATAAATTATTTAATCATTCGTTTTTAATCCGGCAACAGCGTCCATTCTGCAACACGCTGCAACACATGTCTCTGCTTAGCATGTCCCGTACTTTCGTGTGCCACGTTGCCAACTTTACACCACATAGCCGCGCGCGACATTTGAAATTCTCTCATATATATTTTTTAATCGTATTTACGAAAAATTTCAGTCAATAGTATTAAATGATTTTTTCAGAATAGATTTTAATTTATTTGAGCTACATTATATCAGTTTTTGGTAAACATCTGTTCAGTAGGAATGGAGAAAGTACGTAGTTTATCCAATTGGAGTGGAGAGCGCCATAAGGCTCCATGTTAAAAGAATCTAAAATATCGCAAAAAGCATGTCGATGATTCCCCGTTTTTTCTTCGATATTCCATAAAATATCCAAAAAGGAACATATTTGGAATTTTTTAAGAAAATCTGTTCACTTAAGTTTTTTAGACCAGCCACCTAAAGTCCCCCGGACTTGGTCAATGCACTCATCACCCTGAGGACGACAGCAGAGTCAGCTGTCGAAACGTCGGAATGGAACCAAATCTTACCCGGTTAGAATTCCGAGAAACGTTTATCTACCTATTCACTGTGATAAATGGCTCGTTGAAAGAGGTGGAACATAGACGGTTGAAAAATATATTCCCTGGAATACAGAAACACCAGAAGGAGAAGATAGGTACTATATCCTAACGGGTTGGAGCTTATGCCACCCAAGCGTACATATCTGCAAGAAGGAAGAGTGAAAGTGGTATGGATTTTTGTTTCCTGCTGGGCCGTCGATTCACGTGGTCGGTCGGCGAAGTCGGGCGATGGGTCCGCGGTCCGAAGATGGAGAGCCGGAGAAATTAAACGGGTCCGGAAGGCATTAGGCAGTCCTCCTAGCAGGAGAAGGGGTGCGTAGGAGCGGGTGGAAGATCGAGAGTGCCTGACGGTGGGAAGGGTGGATGAGGCGGAGGAGGGTTGCCGCTCGGCGCGGGAGCGTGGCTTGGGGTGAAGTGGGAGAACATTTTAAAAGAGCTTGTACGCGGTGGATTTATGAGCAGTTGCTGCCGAGGGACTGGGAGTTGGCGGGAAAAGGGCGTCGGGGATGTTACAGAGAGCGGGGCGAGGCCCCGGGCAGGCCGGGGAACGCTAAAGGGAACGAGAGAAGGGCCCTTTCCTCTGGCGTTGGGATTGATCTGGTTGGCAGCCTAGGGGGGTAGGGAGGGGGAGGCATGGGGGGTAGTAGGGGAAGGGGGTAGGTAGGCAAATGGATCGCGAGGCGCCAATCCGAGACCGTCTTCATAAATCAGCGTCCGCCGGAGGCACTGGATTTATTTGCGGCGGAGGAGTGGAGCTGGTTAACGGGGTTGCTCTTCATTTGCGATGTGCTTCCGTATCCACGGGTGGGCTTGAGGGGGGGACGTGGGGGAGAGAGGGTGGAGCAGGGGTTGTGTGGGGTGGGGGGGGTTGAAAGGTGGAGGGAGGGTGGGTGGAAAAGGGGGATGATTGGGGTGGGAGGGTGGAAGGGAAACTAGAGAGCTAAAGTGGTTGAGGGGGTGGGAAAACGTGAGTGGAGGCGAGAATAGTTGAACGTGGAGACACCTTGCAAAGTGCGGAGGAACAAGAAACTACTCGCACCACGTACGGGGATGGCTGGAATCAAACCTTTGACGCGCACGATTAACCAGAAACCGAATTAAGAGGCCGGCAGTAAATCTAACCCAAAACTTGAGCCACATTTATTACCTCCCAAGACGTCACAAGGCCCAGCCGAGGCAGAGAACAGAAGCTGAAGAAAGTGAAAATAATGCAAAAGCTGTTTGCTTTATTTCTACTGAAACCCTTTAAAAAGTAAGGTAAAGTTTCGCGATGAGCGTCAAAATTTTGTCACATTACATTTCCGCGTTACATGAGGTATTTGAGTATTTGTATAGTAATACAAATCGTCTACTCTGTCCTAACTCAAATCGGCACCATTTTCTACCCACCTGCATCATTATTGCGACAGTATTTTAGTAGCTCTGAAGTAGTATCTTTTATTTGTATGGAGTCTATTTATGTTAATTATTATGATATATTTTATGTTTTTTCACCTGTCTGCAAACGTGATCTATCCTCATTGCTCTCCTGAAGGATTTTTAGGGGTCGCACAAGGGTTGATAAAATGGAATGCTCTTTGACGAACCTGAGTAAGCATAGTTTTTTTCAATGTCTAAAAAGAAGTTAGCAAATTGAAAATGCAGTTACATGAAGGAACAAAGAATTTTGGAAGTGTAAGTTAATTGCCACAATCGTATGAGTATTCAGGTTTGTGAAAACGAACAATGTCTGGGGTAACTTTGTGAAATTTCCTTATTATGGAAAAGGAAATTGCTTTGCGGGAAAATATGCGGGAATTTAATGTTTTGGATAGTCTGATGAATTATTGGAGTACATAGCATTTCCATCGAGGTATTGCCTGGTGCCAATAATATTCCCCCGGGTAAATTACATAATTTTGTGGTGCATATTTTTGGTCCTATTCCTTATATTCATAACTGGCCCGTCATAAAAATTTCAATATATGAATAATTTTCAAATTGATTTTGGCATTGTTATATTGCTGAAATTGGCAAAATTATACTTTCTGTAATCAGTGCAAACCAATGGTTTTCTAGCAGGCAAATTTACTTTGACTTTGCGTGCTTGAGCGTAAATCTCATGGCAAGCAATGAAAAATGAAATGAGTGTCTGCAGAAGCTGGCACATGGGCCATTGAAAAACAAACATCGTTATTGAAACCCACGTTAAGCATTATAAATTGCGTGCGGTTAATCTAATAACTATTGGGACAAATAATATCCTTCCCTAATTATCAGTTGCATTTTCGGTCACAAATGATTTATAACATTGCGGTTTTATGTTGTTTTAATTCACTTTGGCTTAGTTTATTATTCAATATTTTCATCTTATTATGATATAAATTAAATTCATTTCCATTAATGAGGTTCACACGTGGAAATATTTGTCAATTATTTTCATTCACTCAATT
Source organism: Pyrrhosoma nymphula (assembly GCA_963573305.1). Classification (NCBI taxonomy): domain Eukaryota; kingdom Metazoa; phylum Arthropoda; class Insecta; order Odonata; family Coenagrionidae; genus Pyrrhosoma; species Pyrrhosoma nymphula. The sequence continues at coordinate 17,241,640 of OY754330.1, read as the reverse complement.
TATCATTTATTTTACTGTAAATTAAAATATTTTTCTGCAATCAGTTTACTTTCGAAAATAAAACCGTAAATCACCAAGGATAAAACATTTTTTTCATTAGTTTGAACTGATAATGATTGGTAGTTAATCAAGAGAAAATTTTTCAGCTTATTATTTTGTACTGATTTGAAAGTTTAGGTAGCCACACAAGGTCAGGTATGCCTATCTATGTCAATTTTATAATAACTGCATTGGAAATTTGTGTATGTTATGTTTGAAATTTTCACAAGAAGTTCTCAACGTATTTGTCAAAAACTTAAATACAGTTGACTTCAGTTTACAATGCACCTTAAAGCTAGTTAGAGTTCAACGTGCCTGGGTTAACGAAGCCTGCCCCCTAAGAGGTTGTATTAGTTGCATTGGAGATAAACTTTGGTTGTGCATAACTAAGAGTTTGAATTTAATTGTCATTTAAATTATATTGCATTCCTTTTGTCTAAATAATAGACACTATTTCATATTTCTTTGTGAGTGGAGAGGCGTAAGAGCTGCATCAACATCATAGTGATGCAAGAGAATGAGTGACGGAGAGTTGGCCGGGTTTTTACTGTAAACGCGATACGTTAGCTTTGTCATCTTTAAGAAGTTAATGAATTAACTGTTTAAGGCGCAGGTAATTAGCTAAGCGAGGTCGTTTGGGTACATTTTAAGCCATTGACCAAGGATTAATGTAAGTGTCCATGAAACAAAAAACATAATACCACAGGGACTGTGACGTGTGGTTCAAATTGGCATCGCTTGTATTATTCTAGCAGAAGAAGGATTCCAATGGAAAAGGCACCTACTCTGCAGGCCTTTGAACTTAGAATGGAGGAATAAAATAGTAAAGTTGTATATATGAAATGTGGCACTGTATGGGGTGGAAAATTTGGCAGTTCAGAAGGAAGATGAAAAAACACTGGAAGCCCTAGAGATGTGGATATGGAGGAAGAAGGAAAAAGTGAGTTGGAAGGATAAAGTGATAATCGAGGGAGGTACCGAGGAGAGTGGGCAAGGAGAGGACTCTGATGGAAACGATTAGAAGAAGAAGAAAGAGGAATTGGATTGGACATTCCCTGAAAAGACATTGTCTGCTGACGATGGGAATGGAAGGAATGGTGGAAGGAAAACGGGGAAGGAAAAGAAGGCATATGTTAGACAACATAGAAATAGATGGAAGGTGCGCGGACACTAGACGTCTGGCTGAGAGAAGAGTAGAGTGAAGGAGGAGCCCATGAGATAACCTGCCATCTGGAGCATAAAAATGTGAATGAATGTATTTTTCTACGCAAGCGGGTTACCCTTAAAAATTAGTAAGAACTTAATTTAGAGCAGAATTTTCAGCGTTGCGGTTGGAACACCATCTGGTTCGTTATGCCATCGAATTTCGAATATACGGAAAAGGCCACTTCCCTCAAGCAACAGGAATTGACACTTTTTTGGAAAATGAAACATATCTTCAGGAATCATTGGCTGTTCCGAGAGCCGGAAATAAAACTTTTCTAACCTAGGTTTTTTGAGTGTAAATGAGGAAAATTCCAAAAAGCCGCTTCGATTTTCAAACCGTATGATGTGATTAAAAAGAATTCCTTTGAAGGGCCTCATATAACTGGTATAACTAAAGTTATAAAATAAAAAAATACCAATCGGCACCATTATTGTCGAGTTAATCATTCCATGATCTGAAATTTATGACGTAGATTCCTTACTTTTGGCCTACGTATATAACGTTCCATCCTCCCATTAAGTTTAGTAATGTTTTCTTCTGAATAAATAAAATAAGGTATATGTTGAAAATGTATGTGACTAAAATTATACATTTAATTAAATATGGAGCTGCTCTAAGTCGACAAATTATGCCTTAACATTCTTATATTTTTTCATCATGTCTCGTCTACATAACTAAGAGAAATTCGTTCAAAAATAAATTTTAAATTTATTTTTCTAAATGATTAATGTATTATCTAACATTTCTATCACCAAAGCTCAAGTGAGTATCACATGGCGTCTTTTTGTTGGTATTTTCCGGATTTAACGCGTTTTAAAATCAAGGGGATTCAGGGCTTCAATGCGTTGACACTTAATCAAAGCACGGGTAAATCCATTGGTAGTCATTTTGCGTTGAACCATTCTTCGCTGAAAATTATAAGCTATGTTTGAAATGTTTTTCTGAAATTTTAGTCTGCAAATTGAAGCATGAAGTAGAATGTAAATAATATCTTCATTAATCCGTAGAGCTCAAGCGATACTCTATTCATAATAACACTGTGACGTTTTGTGTTTCGTTCATTGCAGTTGTGGCTGTTTTGAAGTTTTATTTTCCGTGAAATTTTCATGTTCATTTGAATCGGTTTCATCTGAAGCAGTCTGCCTTAAAAATCCAATAATCGATTCGAGTCCACACCCTATTAACCGCTGAAATAAATAATGAAAAATCGTTTATACCGTTCGGGTCCCAGGGGGGGTTGTAGTAAGGGGTGGGATGGTGGGTGGCCGAAAATTTAAAAATGCTCTCAATCCTTTCGGGGCGAACAACTGCCGTGCGCAGCGTAATATGTTTGGTCCGTTGGAATCGGTTGGTAGGCATTCGTCCATTTGGATTTTTTTGGGGGGTCGGGGCACTCCCACTTTGCTTCCTTGGCAACCCCTCCTCTCCCACACAAACCTCTCCTTCCCCCCCCACTACTCCTACCTCTACCTCCCCTCTCCTCCCCCCCATTCCTCCCTTTCAGCCATGAGCACTTCCCGATGTCGTGTCATGCACGCAAACAATCAATGCCGCGATATATGGGTAAAGGTAAGGCCAATCGATAAATCAATGAATGATATCCCCATTTTCCTTTTCCATTGCTTTAACCTTTCGCTGACCACTCTCAGGAGGGCTCCCGCCTTGCCTTGCTGGGCCACGCGACCTTCGACCCGCCCGATCCTCCTTCCACATGGCCCTCCGAATACCCATCTCCTGGCCCTACCCCATCTCCGTACAAACCGTCATCCCGCGCCTATTATTGAAACACTCTGAGAGCCTGGGATTAATCCAGTTCCTTTCTCTGGGGAACCACAAACGCAAACAGGGAGCCTCTTTCTTTCCAGGGTATTTTTTTCTTTTAGGATAGGGGTTAGGGGGTGGGTGCAGAGAAGAAAGAGGAGGAGGCAGCAGAGTTGAAATGCGTGTCAGAATAAAAATACGAGTTTGCGAAATACTAGAGGCGCCCACGACCCTTCATGGCTGGCATATCGAGCGAATTCCTGGTGGAGGTGCGTTCAAATTGATCACAATTTTTTCAACGTCGTTACGCTTGATTCTTCAACGTGATCAATCCTTAGCTTTACGCCCCCTTACTCATTTACGTATTGCGAATTATCTGTGGCATTGAAGCCCCTTCTCCCATGGATTTGCGTGGCTGAGAAATGAATACATCGGCCGATATCATCCGTTTAGGAGACGTGGTATCGCATGTAATGCGCTACATTATACTTGGTTCAGCTACGTTTCCAAAGCAAAATACATATTTTCCTTGAAATATTTTCAGTAAATGGTAGCCCTATATGCAGTAATCTCATTTTATATACTCATTGGCGTAGTGGAAAATTGTAATGACCTTATAATCAAAGTGTAATACGAAATGGGCAAGTTAAGAATGACTCGAGGATATATTACTTAAGGGGCTAATGTAATTCTGTTTTTAAAAATTCCTCCTTTTCACAGTTTTAACATGAAATTGTTGGGAGAATCAGAAAATCTGGGAAGGTTATGTTTTTTAAGTGAGCAGCCATTAAATTATACGGAAACAATTATGATCCCAACTAAATTATTTGGTTTCATCAATGTAATCATAAATAATGAAAATCGTAGAAGGACACAGGAGGCCCTTGCACCTCTTTCCCGTATGCATTGTTCGTTTGGCGACGTTTCCCTGTGATTTAATTATTAATTGGGCGTCAGTTGGCGTGGAAAACTTCAATGTGTATGTGAAGGTCTTCTAAGAAGCGCTTTCATTTTTCTCGTGTTTTATTCAACTGAATAGTAAACCAAGGCACTCTTTCCGGATTGTTGACCTTTGGCGACGCGACGCTGGGACTCGGCTTGGTAGAGAGGGGGCTGGTCTTTTCTCTGGGAGCTCTGGAGCGTGTGACGGAGCTGTCTGCTGGATCACTACGTCACCCGGTTGCACCGCCTACACTCCACCACCCTCCCCCCACACCCCCACCTCACCCTCTCTCACCCCTCGCTCGCCCTTGGCCGACTTATGGACTGGCCGGCATTCCTTCCTCCCTTACTTCTATGTCTCGCAGTACCTGCTCTGGTTCTCATTACATTAATTCAATAGAATAGAATAGAGTTTATTTCACCCAAAAAATATACATAATTTTAACTAATAAAAAATGGGGGTGAAATCAGGCACCCCATAAGAAATAATTTCTTCGTTTGGGGTTGCCATTCCTTGAATAAATTGGCTGTAGCTCAGCAGCTATCATTCACAAAAATAATTATAAATAAATTTTGGCTTTTATATAACATAAATGAGTTCCATTATAACAGTTTTTAATTTTAATTAAAAATAAAGTACATGATTTACACAAATTAAAATTAGTGCACATACCATAAAACAATCACACCATAGTTTTTAACAGAAATTCTACATAATTTTTTTCAACAATCAAATTTTCAATTTTCTGAGGGAAGTAGTCTTATTCCTAATTGATGAAATCTAATTTGGAATTTATTGATGAATTGAAGAGGCAATGAAATCAAAGAAATGTTTGTAGGCTTCAATATTGGGTTTAGGTATAGTACAATAGTGAACACTTCTTAACCTAGTACCGTAAGGTCACGGTTTACAATTTATATCTCCTCGTTTACAAAAGATTCGTAACACTTTATACAAATAGGGATGACGAAGAGGCAATTCTTTTAATTTATTATTTAAAGGGAATGACGATTCTCTGGTGCTAGAGCCCAGAATGACACGTAGCATTTTATTTTGTAAAATGCGGAATAGCTGCAATCGAGACCATACCACGATGGCCAGGTAAATTCGTTCGAGTGCCGTTTTGAAAGTATGCCTGAAATTCACCATAAAACGTAGTATGTTAGCTTTTCAGAATAAAGTTTTTCAAATAAGGAAAATCTTCATTTAAAAAAACTATGCTATTCCAAGAAATATATTTTTATTTCAATTTATTTCGCTAAACTGAAGCAACTTCAAGAAACAACCTAAACTATAATTATAACTCCACTCACATGTTGGGTTTCATCCCAGATGAATAAACAGCGTGTTTAAACTTAAAAAATAACGAAGAGGAAAATTACTCCTGTAAAGAGAATCGATCCACGGGCCTTTTCGGTTTGCCGGACCAATGTACAGATTTCCACGATACCCAGGCTTTATATCTCGTGGCAGTTTTGGTGGATCCTAGGGAAGTAGGGGTTTTTTTTAATCTTGTAATGTCTTCGTATTTCGTTTCGATATTATAGCCAGGTATGCAAATATTTACTTACGCAGCTTAGTAACGCACAAGTGCTGTAGCAGTGTTCAGGTTCGCGGTTTGTGGTTTCTTTGATGTCCTGTTTTGTCACTTATGTTACCATCCTTAATAGACTGCTAGGGTTTAACACCTAGTTCCCTTGAATCCCCTATAATGGCAACAAAATATCTTCGTAGTGTGGGGGTCCCCGCTTTGGTACGGTAATTTAAATAAAAACAGTGAATTTTAAACCGTTATAGTAGGTTACTTGGTGAGGATCCGTGATATTTCCCATTTCTGTGTCCTCTCAATCCTAGAACACTGCGCACCAATTTGGTCAACTTCTTGCTCATCCACTCTGAAAATTCTAATTCATCCCGTCAATATTTTCCTAGCCATTGCCCGTCATCGCATTCCCTCCCTCAAGAATTCAACCCGTGAATCTATTTCGTCCTTCTTGGGAATTCCCCTGCTCTCCCATCGCCGTGCACTATCTGACCTGAAATTCTTACTCATCATAATGAATGGGCAGCTTCATTCCTGCGACCTTCTCTCTCTCTCTTTCCTTTGGAATTGGGTTGGTTCACAGTAAAAGAGCTTAGGCATTACTTTGCCGCCTGCCTCATGTATAAAATACTAAAAACTGGTCTACCCAACTACTTAGCTAGTGTGCTACCTTACGGGGGGGAAGAGGGGTGGTATTCAGTGGACCAATAACCACGGCTAATTCCTTGATAGCAATAATATTTATTAATCAAAACCCCGAATAACCAAAAGAATACAAGAAAACAAAGGGATACTCCTTTTCGGGACTGGGGGTTTTAAAGGAAAGGTTGGGGATCGGGAAGCGAAGCGCTACCTTGGAACACGGCGATCGGCGGCGGAGAGGAGCAGCGTCGGCCTTCTGGTCGTATACCGGGGAGGACCATGTTCGCGGTGACGCCCGAGGCAACAAAGGCCCAAGGACGCCTGTGGCAGGCACTTAGGCACTTATATATTCTTTTAGTGGCCCCATTATCTGTCGGGACCACTCTGCCACCATTCGACAGCACTCTGCCGGTGTTTGCCCCCAACGGAGGCCTCGAACTTGCGGGACTCACCCCTCCCCGAGTCGTCTGCACCTGCGGACGGATCACTAGTTATTTCTCTGTTTATCACAGCACCAGACCTATGAGGGGTGAAATTCCGCCCCTGGCGATACCTCACTGCTCCATGGAGACGCTTCGTAGATTCCTTCCACATTAGCTCATCTTACTTATGGAATACACTACCATCTCATGTGAGAAACGCTCCCTCATTTACAACATTCAAAACTTGATTGCGATTACAAATTAACACCATAGAGGGCGTACCCTAAATTCTGTCTACAAAAAAACTTGATGTATTTTATGTATTTATCTATTATGTACTTGGTATTTTATTTATTCATTACCTGATATAACTACTCAAAAATTTATTGTGCGAAATAATGTACGAAAATAATAAGTATCTATCGATCTCTCTTTCCAACTCGTGTCCCTCCTTGTCCCTCACGAAACTTCAATATCCTACACATCCTGAAATTCCAGCTTTCCCTATCATAGGGTTCCCTGTTTTACCGATTCCCCTCCAAATTTAACATATCGTCCTCAGTGTATCCTTTCCTTTGACCTCTTCTCCTCGCCCAACATATTCAAATCATTCATCAAACGGAACTTGGGTAATGGAACTCCAAATTATAGCTGATTTTGTTTTTGTGTTAATTTTGTTTTCATTTCATTCTTCATGTTATCCATCATTGTTGTTCTATGTTTATTTATTTTATTACACTGACCAATTAAATAAGCCATTGTGCCGTTTTTTGGTTGTGCGAGATAATAAATAAATACATTTCTCCCGCATTGCTGATTCAATATATCACAGGTCAGCAAAACCACTCAATTAAGCATATTCATTCATTTCAGTAGTCTACCGGTTAGAGGTAGGTTGTGATGAAAGTCAGAGAATCTCCAACGAACTCTTACACGTGCCGTGCCCTTCCTACCTCTAGTATTTCTTTCTTCATCTCAGCATAAGTCCTACCTTTCTTCATCCCGTCCATAAAACCGATTCTCTTCCTTCCCCTTCCCCGCTTACCCAACATCCTACCCTCTATCACGGCCTTCAGCAAACCATCGTCCCTCATTACCCCTTCCAGCCACCTACCCTGTCTTCCCCTAATCTCATCTATAAGTTTTCTCTCCTCGCCCACCATGTCAAGCACTTCTTCATTTGTCTTCCTTTCCGTCCAACGTACCTTCTCCATCCTCCTCCACACCCACATCTCGAAAGCCTTCAGCCTATTTTCGTCTTCCTTTCTCAAGGTCCACGTTTCTGCCCCATACAACGCCACACTCCATATCAGACTCTTTACCAGCCTCTTTTTTACATTCTTACTTAAGGTCCCCGTCATCAGCTCCCTTCTATTATTGAACGCTTCCTTCGCTAGCGCTATTCTCCTCCTTATGTCTTTGCTACTATGACCTGTTTCTTCTAGCGTACTACCCAAGTAATTAAATTGTTCTACTTGCTCCAGTTTGTGACTTCCTACTCTTATCACCAGCTTCGCTTTCTTTGTCCTACAGAATCTCATTACTTTTGTTTTCCTATTATTTATCTTCATTCCGTATTTCTCACACTGTTTTTCCAAAGCATCTACTAAAGTTTGCAATCCTTTCGATGACCGACTGACCAGTGCCTGGTCGTCTGCGAATCTAACCGACTTTATCCACTGGCCTCTTACTTTCATTCCCACATCTAGCTCATCCCATGCCTCTCTTACCATTTCCTCAGAATAGATGTTAAAAAGTAAAGGCGACAACGGGCACCCTTGCCGTACCCCGCGACCTATAACTGCCCACCCTGATTCACCGTCAGCTACCCTTACCTGAGCCCTCTGCCCCATATATAAGTTTCGGATGAGTCTCCTATCGCGCCAATATATTCCTATTTTCACCAGTATCTGCATTAGCTTCTCCCAGTTTACTCTGTCAAACGCCTTTTCGAAATCTACAAAGCAAGCAAAAACATCCTGATTATGCTCTATGTTTCTATCTATAAGTGTCCTCATTACCGCTATCGCATCTCTGGTTCCCTTCTCCTTCCTAAACCCAAATTGGTCGTCGCCTAAATAACATTTTGCTTTGCTCTCCAACCTTCTATTTAGTACTCTAAGCAACACTTTTGCCGCGTGCGAAATTAAACTGATTGTTCTATATTCCTCGCATTCTGACGCTTTATTCTTCTTCGGGATAGGTATTAATACTGTTTTCATGAAATCCTCTGGCCATACTCCTCCCTTGTAGATCCTGCGAATAAGTTCGAAGAACGATTCTCTCCCCTTACTACCTAGATTCTTCAGTAGCTCCGAAGGTAGATGATCGGTTCCCACCGCTTTTCTACCCTTCATCTCTGTTAATGCCCTGTCTATTTCACTCTCAAGTAACTCTGGTCTGAGGTTATCCTTATCTATTGTTCCTTCATCCTCTAGATCTAGGCTAAGGGGTCTATTCTCGCTGTCATATAGCTCCTCTACGTATTCTCTCCATCTTTCTTGGATATCTTCATGTTCGATTAATATCTTCCCTGTTTTGTCCTTAACCTTTGGTATCGTTTGACCTCTCTTACCACCCGATAACATTTTCACCTTGGCGTACAAAGCACCCACTTCCCCCTCCTCCTGCATCTTTTCCATTTGCTCACATTGTCCCTTCCACCAGTTTTCTTTTGCCTGATTCGTCACTCGCCTCAGTTTGTTATTCAATTCCTTGTACTTCCTCTTGCCTACGTCGGTGTTCACGTTTTTCCATATCCTTCTCTCCTCCATTTTCTTTATCATTTCTTCTGTAACCCACTGCTTCTTCACCCTCTTCTTTTCCACCGTTCCTATTGTTTTCTCTGCCGCTGCTGCGATGCCTGTTTTTATAACTTCCCATCTTTTCTCTATGGTTCCCATCCGCTTCTCTTCACCTATGTTCTTTTCTACTAGCTCTTGGTATTCCCTCCTTTTCAACCCTTTCAATGCTTCAAGGTTCCACCTCTTTATCTTCCTACCTTTACAAAGCCTTTTGAATCTAACTTCACACTTCATCATCACCAAGTTATGATCCGAGTCCGCATCCGCCCCTGGATAGCTACGAGAGTTTTTTACACTGTTCCTAAATCTCTGCCTCACCATTATATAATCAATTTGGTATCTCCCAGTATCAACCGGCATTTTCCATGTGTACCTACGCCTGGGGTGATGTTTAAACCAAGTGTTTGTCACTACTAATTTATTTCTTCTACAAAATTCAACTGCCTTTTCACCGCGATCATTTCTTCTTCCTAGCCCAAACCCTCCTACTTCTAATCCGTCCCTCCCTTCCCCCACCACTGCATTCCAGTCACCCATCACTATTAGGTTTTTCTTCCCCGGCACTTCTCTAATTATTTCCTCTACTTGCTCGTACACCTCTTCCACCTCTTCCTCCCTATGGTTGCTCGTAGGCATGTATACCTGGACCAGTACGAAATTCGTCGGGCGTGCTTTTATTTCTACCACTAGTATCCTGTCGTTCACCTGTTCTATGTTTACCACCCTCAGTCCCAATTTTGTGTTCAGTACCATGCCTACCCCCCGTTGACTCTCATCTCCCCCACTATAGATCACCCTGTAGTTATCACTCCAATAGTCCCCGCTATCCTTCCATCTAACCTCGCACAATCCCAAAGCATCTATTTTTCCTTTTTCCATTTCCTGCTTAATATTTTCAAGCTTCCCGGCCCCCATCATGGTCCTTACGTTCCAAGTTCCTATTTTTACCACTGTTTTCCTCCTCCTCTTCCTCTTTTTCTTCTTCTTCTCCCTCCTTTCCCTTGTATCTTCTGATGATGATTCTGATTCTGTGCAAGGATTTCGTGTGATGATGACCGCGGAGGCCTTGCCTCCCCCGCTGCCGGGCACGACACCCGCCCTAGTGGGCGGCGTCCCGTAGTTGCCAGGAATCAGATCTCTTTGAATGACTTTCATGTTCTGGGAAGTGATAGTTGAGAGGTATCCCACGCGACTCAACGGTATTTTTAACGTGACACCATGACGGAACTACCTTTCGTCTAGCTCCTACCCTTCGACCTATCTGGCATGGGTGGCCCTACCAGGAGCAATGTACTTGCTCCTGCCAGTCCAGCTCTAGGGGTCATTGGAACGCACAAGCCCTTCCACCACGTCAAGGTCGTAGTTCAAGGAAGAGAATTAAGCATATAGGTGGCTGATTTAATGTTGATTGCTTAGTATTTGATACCATTCGTCCACTGTCATGCCATACGAGATTTTAACAAACTTTTTTCTTCTCTTGCAGGATCGTGCTCTTCTGCAGCTCATTGCATCCAAAAGGTATTTGTTTCCTCTAATTCATTTTATTTTGTTAATCTATCGTGCACCCTGTTTAAATTTCCCTTTAAAAGATATTTCCTAATTATCACTGCCTCTATATGCCTTAATTTTGAGGCGAACCTTTTTCCCTGTTTTAATTTCCCTTTAAAAAATATTTCCTAATTATCACTGCCTTTTTATGCCTTAATTTTGATAGGAAATATTAAACGCACCTAAAATGTCCAATTTTTGGACATAAATAATAGATGCACGAAAATAGAATTTCCAATTTCATCTGATCTTCAAATTGGATCAAATCCAATTCCAATCAACAAACATCTCTCCGCGACTATCATGCAAGTAAATTGATTTTAATTTGATTGTTTATTTTTATCTGTGTGATATCAGTAATATTTTTGTAGAGGAGCATTATTTTTCTCTTGAGAGCAATCAATTTAAAGATGTAGACATTTTGGAGGATGCTCCGAAATTGGAGAGTCATCCTGGGAGGTATGCTATTTGAATACTATGCCACCGCCAACCAATGGACGCTATTGGTCGTTTTCACGCGCTGACTCTCAGGACCCATGGAGTTCCTTGCCTGTCTAAGCGTAAAATATTGATTATGTGGATAGTGTGACTCTGCAACATCCATAATAACGTCTGGGGCACATTAAAATGTTAACTTAAAGCATAAAAGTTTCCAAGGCAAAATGCCAGCGTTAATCTAATTATCGGTTAATGTGGTACGATACTCTAAAATTCGGGGATTCAAGATCATAAAGCCTTCTCTTGCATATTCTCTATCACCTTCTACTTACTGTACAACCTTCTATTTTACGAACAACGGTATATGTGGGTGAACCCGCCACTTGACATTGGGCAGACTCCACTAGGAATATAATCAGCACCCGGAACCTCAATAAATATCATCAACATTTGTCCATGCCATGGTATTGCCTCATAATATTGATTCCACGGTTTTGATTTTTGGGTGTCGTTTTCATCACCCTAGGTATGGCTGCTAATGCTAGTAGAATGCATTCAATGACCGGTAAATTACATGGCTCTGGTTGCAATATGGATATAACGGAAATGGGATAACGTCTTGAAAAGTATTAGGCTTAAATTAGTACCACGTTTCACTTGTCAATATACCCCTCTCTGCTTCGTAGCGTTTGAGTTGATTCGAATGGTGAGTCACTTAGGAAATTAATCCAACAGAAGGCATGGCTCGATTGACGAATTTATCTGTTTCTCCCTATGTTTTGCTTAGTGATCTGAAGATCACTTAGAATTTCATTTGATTTTGGGTCTTCAGAGACCCCATCGATTGTAACTCTGTATCTGATTGTAACACGCTTAACACGAAGTTTATTCTATCTGGTTTAAAGACAAAATCTCCGAAGAAAACCTTTCACATTCATTTTCAGGATTAATTAAAGTTTAGTAATAACAGTAGAGGTTTGCACCCGTAGTTTTTATGCCCTTGTTATTAAATAAACATGAAACCAATAACTTGATTAATTAAAATACTCATTACATTAAATACATAAAAAAATTGAAAAAATGATTAAATCACATTCAATTAACGATTTAATTCTTAACCAGAAGAGGCCGCCAAATTACGCGTAACGGAAATTGGAAATAATACTCAGCTAGCTCTTAACCTGCCGATATCGAATGAACCCCCTTAATCCTGCAGTAAATGTTATCGCGAGTATAACAATAGAGAGATTGTTTTTCCGATGGGCGGACTCTAAATGTGTTTCCTATCGCTTAAGTTTAGGTATCAGGGTTTTTATCATCGAGATCGGAAAGATATGGTTTGGACAGGTAGCTTTGTGTTTGACGCTTCTGTAATGAGCTCTTTATTTTACTTATCTCTACAAATAGCAAAACGGGTATCTCATAATCCTTTATAGCTTTCCAATTCATGAGTGGAGTACCGCCTGTATTTTTATGCATTATACATGAGATTCAGCTCACCAATGTTTTGTAGTTATTTAGATGGGAGTAACGTAGAGATAGCAAAATCGCGTTCTGCTGTACATACATGTACATGGGATGATTGTAGGCCATTATTCTGACCTAGGAATAGGTACCTTTATAGTTGCACATGGTTTTGGTGCATTTACGGATGACAAGTGTTTAATTGCCTATCAAAAAAGCAGCAACCTTTGAAATCAAGTAACGGGGCAAGCTCTCCTCTTGTGACAAGTGACCTCTCGTCTCATTGTAGTCTAATAGTTCGCCCACATCTGCCTCTGCTCCCTGCATAATTTATATCCACTGTCCGCTGGATGGCGTTATTCATGTTGTCGAAAATTCTTTTTGAACTACTTTACTTTTAGTTTCCTTTGCTGTTTTTTGAAGTGTTAACTTCTATAGGCGCACCACGCAGTAGACGATTCCGTAGCAAGTAAATCGGATTCTGGGCATCACGCTCTTTTTCTCACGTCGCGCTTAGCATGCCGAATGTAAATTCAAGAGAGCGCTCGCTCACTGTAGCAGTGTATGATGGTGTAGTGGTAAGAGTCGTCGTCCCACTTACCGAAGGTCCCAGGATCGATTCTTAGTGGTGGAGTTTTTTAAATATATTATATTTATCAGAATGTAGCCATAGAAGTTTACGCTTCTACCGTGTGGTCTGTAGCACACCAATTCTTTTTTATCGATTGCTGCTTCCTATTATCTCTCCGCACTTGACACCAAAGCCTAATTTTTGCCAGGTAACGTGTCGTCATGACACGTTCTGTGGCCACGTGAGTATCATTACCGGTTCGCCTTATGCGTCGAAAATGGTACTTCTTTCTCACGAATGTGAGTAAAATTCGCCCTGTGCTCATAAAAAAACGAGGAGGACTCTTTATTTTTTTTATTTCCGCGCATTCTCTGGGGAATAAAAGCGGGAGTGGGGTTGAGAGTAATGGAGGAAAAATAAGGTAGGTGAGAGATTTAAGTACCCTTAGCGATTGGCGTGGCTTCCACTCTTCTTGAACCTCTCGTCCCCTCCCTTCCAACCCTCCATTCACTCTCTCCCTCCCTCCTCGACCCTAAAAGCGTTGGAATACACCTCCCTCTTCCCCATCCCTTCTACATCCTTCGCACCTGGGTCACTTTGGTGGCAGGAGGAGGTCGACCTCCTCTTCCACCTCCTTCACTACCCATTACTCTCTTTCCCGATTTCCGCCACTTTTAAAACCGGCATTCTCTTCCTCCACCTCTTCACCCCCCCCTCCCCCTCTTTCACGGTCTACTCTCCCTTCAGCCCGCCCCTCGCCCCCCAACACCCTCTCGTCCACTCCATTTCCGGTACACATAGACCTCCTTACTCCTCCCCTCACCTCTCCCACCCCACTTTTACATCCAACCGCATCGAATCCGGTCATTTCGACCCAGACCCCGTTTAAACGCGCTCGGTCAAAGCACACATCCCCAATCCCTCTCAATCAGTGCCCCTTTACCCCATCTAACTTCCGACCCTTTCCCCCACCGCCACCCACCCTGCCGTCGTCCCAATATATCCCGTTTCTATCGCTTCCCATCACCCCCACCACTCTTCCCCATATCGCCTGCTGTTGCATGAAACTGTATGCGCCCCCCCACTGTGTGTCCATCCCACGACATTGCAATGAAAGTTTGAGCGAAATACCATTTCACCAAGAATTTGACGAATTTTTCCTCATTTCAAATAAAAAGTTCTCATATTTCCAATGATATCAAAATATTATCCCCATATCGAACTACTTTTCGAGCAATTTGCCTAAAAATATAAGCTTGTATTGCATGAGATAAATTACGGCTGTGCGCTCCAGAGGGAGAATATTGAGAATATTAGGAATTAATAGCACCAAGATTTCGTAAAAAAGAACTAACATTGTGTAGTTGGTGTGTTTTCTCAACAATTTTTAAAAGTTAATCTATTACTCACTGTAGTAATTTTTACAGAATCACAAAAAACCTGCTGTTTTGAAGGCATTTTAGCCGTACGGAGTGAAAGAATGAGTCAATTTAGAGAAGTCAATATATTTATTTCATTACTGAGAATTTTATCATGTTTAACTATATTTTTGCGACATTAATATTACAATATTTACTTCATACTTCTTGCAGATGATTAAATTAAAAAATAGAATTCTAATTTGGTTTCCATGATGACTAGGGAGATATCTCGCCAAAACTACCTTAACTTCACCTCCTCCCTGTTCTCTCCTTGTAGCAGTGACCCCCGAGTCGAAGGTAGCCGAACCTCAGCGGCCTTAGTGGGTCGCCTTCCGACAGATTGAGATGAATACGCGAGTCTCGCGATGTGGGTTGGTTGGTCGCTCACAGACCGGAGGTCCTTGGGCTCAAACTCCCGAGTTAAGCTTCTTTGGACTTTCTAAGCTTGGATTCTCTTGAACTGATTAGTTGGTTAACTATGTGGAAACTGTAGTGAACCTAGACGAAGGAACCACCCAAACTGCCCTGCTTGTATGAACTGTATCACTCACTCACTCACTCAGTGTTCCAACCCGAAGGTTGGTTTTGATAGGTGAGATTATAGCTTACTCCATACCAATAACTTCTGTGAATTGTATATGGCATCTTTTTAACTAGGCTTCGGTTTGGCACCTATTCAGTGCAGTTCACTGTCGGAGAGGGAGATACTCCTCCCTAGAACACTCCTTGCTTCACAATCTACTCTTTGTTTTGGTATATTTTCAACTTGGTTTCAGTATGATGGATACATATAAATTATAATGTTATGGCATTATGAATATTATTTACTCCTGCTTGTTGTCTACATACCTACCTATATACTCAATCATGAACTAGTTGGCATTTATGTCACATAGTGTTTTGCATAGAATGTTCGCAAACTTTTTCAAAGGGGTACATGAATGGGTGGCCTCTTTGGGCCTCTCACTATCCTTGTACTATCTGATTTCTTGCCACTCCTAAAATAATGAACTAAAAATACTAACTAAAACAGGCGTTAGTGCAGTTACCTCTTCGTGAAAGTTATTTAAAGCTTATGAATATTTAGATTTTATCTTGTTCAATCTAAAAAATCGGTCATTGAATAAACCACACCGGGCCATTAAACAAAGAATTTGAATTTAAATTATTCCTTGGGATTAGAGGCTGATAATATGACTTGTAGAAACAGAAATATGCGTTTTATCGTGAATTCAATTATGATTTAAACTTTTTTAATAAATGGATTGGAATATTGCGCACACTAGTAAATGTGGGGAAAAACATTTCAAATCGCTTTATGAAAGAGAACAAAATGTATACACCCAAGTGCCGCATACTGATTTGGAATGACAGAGTTCGATAATCAAAATAAATACGAAAAGAAGAAATTGATAACAGGACAGCAGAACCGGGTGAGAAAAACTGAGACCATAAGCCTTTTGAATGAGGCAGATCAGCATGATTGGCTGAAATATATTTACTTGAAGTGTCATTATCCGATGATTTCTTTACCGGAATAATTAAATTTAAAATATTTTCATCTACTACTAGGATTTCCTTCAACTTACGCTTACTCCTTAGTATTTTTCATGCATTTATTTCAATTTCCTTTTCATTGGGTAATTCTCGGGTGCTTTGTATTAACACTGAGCTTAGTTATTTGGCTGCATTCTCCACCATTTTATCTCAAACCTTGCATATTAATGTAATTGCTCCATCTATTTAATCCACATCAGCAACCTGCTCCGTTCTCATTCCTGCCAGTTTTTTATATTCTGCGTCTGTGATTGACCGTACTCCGTTTCCATAGATTTTGCCGCCGTTTAGCAAAAGTGCTGTGCTTTTTACCGGATTCTGTACACGGCTAGAATTTTTCTAGCTAGTTAAATGCTCCTGTCGCCATAGTAGCGATCTGTTCACCATATCTGCGAAGATAAATTGGATGGGTTATTACCTCAGGTAGCTGACTGCCATGTACTTTTAAAAAAATAAAGAATGGATTAGGTCAACAATTAAATTTAGTGGAAGCTCTCATCGGGATGTATCTCATGAGATTGCATTGCATCAACGCAGTTAGTCACATTCGATACGCACAGATTTATGTCTTATCCTTTCAATAAAGTGAATATTTTTCTCACTGTTTAGCTTTCCAATTTCAGCCATGATTACATGGCCTTAAAGAAGATTATTTCAACTCCTTACGAAGTATTTTTTCTGATCTCTTCACGAAAATTAACTGCCTTTTATCGATATTTATTTTAACAGCCGAGTTCATTCACTCCAAATCCTTTTAGTGATTATATAATTAACTTTATTATATAATTCCTATGAAAACACTGCTGAGCATGAGCCATTCATTTTTTATTATAACTACTCATATGTGGTGCGGGAAAGAGAGAGTAATTATAAAAGTTGTAAGGAAATCATTTTTAATTTGGCAAACAAAATAATAGTGTTAGCCCTAAATTTCCTCTCTTTAAAACTAAAAACGCTGTTATAAACTTATGCAATTCCTTTTGTCGTTTCATTTGTTAGCTGTATTCATACTAAACTAGTTTGGCAAATTTATTAGTATTCGTTTGCACAGAGCATGAATTCATGTCCATAATTTGAATTCTATTCTCATGTCTATTATTCAGCTATAATTAGTCGCCAGGCACGCAGTAGCGACTTCGGTAACGTTAAAGAGTCTCGTTAATTTCTCGCTGTTTATTTCATTGAAAACGATGATATTTATTTCATTATCCAATATCTTGTTTTACCTTACTAATCATTAATAAATATATTTATCAGAAAATCGCAAATTGGTCGTTATTTTCTCGAAGAAGATTGTATACATTCTCGTATTTTTTATGTTTTATATCATTCATATTTTCCTTTAGAAACAGAAATAATACAGAGAACTAACAATTAGCAGTGTCAAACTCTTATGCAACCTAGGCATGTGGGTTATTCCTACGTAATATTTATCCCTGCTTAATACTATTCCAATGCTCCTGGTTTGCTTTCCTCTGGTTGGGTTACAACATGCCACCGCGGTTTATTCAAACCCTCCAATCATGTTTAGGAAAGAAAATATGAATTTGTTGTTAGTTTCCTCTCATGCGATGTCACATCCTCTTAGTATTTTTATTTTTACTCTTTCTCGTCCTTTAACTTTGCCCTGTCCTTTTCTCTCAATTTTTACATTCAGTGCGTTATTTTTCGTTACTTTCAAAGCATTATTGAGAAGCAAAAATAATTATCTCATTCCTATTCTTTTTTCCACTAAATAAAGGTGGTCCCTTTCCTAAAAACCCTTTTGCAGTCTATTCACCTTATCCCGAGGATTTTTCGGTCACCACCCTTGCAAGGATGCTTCAGACCATAACGAAAACTATGCTCTGATTGATACCAACAACAGTTTTTGTTGGAGCAGGATTGCCTTGGGGAAGTACTCCTAGATGTTTATTTTTCTGAAAGGCAGATGTTTTTAAATTCTGAATGACTAAATTTTCCGAATGATTGTCCCTAAATAGCACTACTTTTTAATTGGACGGAACTATAGAAAAAGTGGCAATTGCCGAATGTTATGCTCTTTGAGAGCTAGGACAGGGTAGGATTTTACAGCAAGCATACTATTCAAAAGTGATTGAGTTTACCAGAAGGAATCATTCTCATCGCTTCTATGTTCTTTTAAAACAAGTTTAATAAGTAGCGGTTCATTTATATGGAAATATTTAGGAATTTAAACAAGACCTTTAACTGTTATTGATTTATTGAATATTATTGAAAAATTATTTTGGGTGTAGCTTAGTTTGAAAGAGCTAAAATAAGTAAACAACAAAATTCTCCGATGAGCTGACAATTAATAATAGAATTGCGACTTGTGTTTCTAATATTTTCCCCCAGATATGGTTGGTTCTCCCTTAAGTTCTCTATGCAAATCAATAAAAGTCTGCTTTAAACTTTAAATTGGATCTTTTGGTTGGAACAATAAAAGTTTTTCATTAGCATTTTTCGATGACCCTTAAATCTCTGCGATCAGCAGAGACTAACTGAACGATGAATATAGTTATAATCTATATTATTTAATATCGCTTCGCAAGCCTTATTTAAAATAAATAGCATTGTTAATTCGATTTCTATTCTTAGAAAAACATCAAAGTCACGATAAATGTTGTGGGTCACATAAAGTTGTGGTATAAAATAATTAATGATATGCTATACTTACTAGAAATAATATAGATTATATTGCATGGAAGGTGGCTTATTATTGTTGCTATAGAGACACATGTGGGTGATTTGTACCGTTAATATATCAAAACGAGTTGTAGCGCCTGTACGAAAAGACGGAGATGGAGACAACTGAATAACTAAGTGATATAGCAACTCATTTGAGTATATCCTCTAGTTCCGATATATATGAAGTAATTGGCACTCAGTGAACATAGGCAACTAGGTATCAATAGTATCATGATTCCGGACGCTTGCTTTATTTGTAATGCATGCACTCGGGCTAAAAAACGTTTTAACCATTTTTATGGAAAAAAGAAAAGGATTTCCTTTCTAAGGCAAATGAGGAATGGATCTCATAGTCAAGCGTATTGTGGGTAGATTTTCGGATGAAAAAGTAAAAGAGAGGTGCTATTTCGCACTCGTCCGGCCACACCTTGAATATGCAGCGAGCATATGGGATCCGGTGCAGAAAGACTTAATTCGGGAACTTAATAAAATACAAAGGAAAGCTGCGCGAATCGTCAAAAACTGCTACGGGCGTACGTACAGCGTTACACAGATGTTAAACGAATTATGCTGGGAGCCGCTAGAGACTCGGTGGCTTCGCGCAAGGCATAGATTGCTTGAACAATTGAGAATAGATATCTTTCAGAGCGACACGGAGAACATCATATTAGAACCCAATTATATTTCCAGGTCCGACAGAAACGATAAATTAAGAGAGATATTTTTCCGAACGGATAGGTATGGGAATTCGTTTTTCCCCCGAACAAAAAGGGACTATAATAAATGCTAGGCGTAATTTCATTAGAGCGTTTCCTTTTTATATGTAATCGGCTGGTGTCCAAACACCCCCCGCCACACGCCTATTGAGGCGGCTTGCGGGGTAGTATGTAGATGTAGATTCAAAGGCCAGAGAAAAGGCATTCCTTGCTGAGCGTCGGCTCGTTCGAGATATCTGCAGAGCACAGATAGTTACTTGAGTGTCTCCTCCACTTTCCGCCTCATACATTTCTAGTCCGTGGCTCAACCGTAGAAGTCATTAGACGTTAGTACCGTACCTCTACCAAGTCTACTCAGGAGCCATTTCCTTTCACATGAGGTGCCTCCCACTTTTATGACTCGTTTTCCCAAACACGTTTTCCTGTCCTGCATCTCTCTATACCCCTTTGCTTTTATGCCTAGCCCCATCCTCTGTCTAGAGATGCTTATCCCATCCCTTCACCTTCCTTCCTTTGGCTTTTTTCCATTTGAGATTACGGAATTAACTTATGAAAATGACTTTAAACCGTTGTGAAAGATAAACAGCATCTAGAATTCTCCTGAAGAACCAAACTCAAAATATGAGTCCCTTTTATTTCCTTAATTTTTTGTCAATATGTTACCACGACCAATCCCAAAAAGGGGTGATTAATGTAGCTGAACAGTCACAAGCTATCTTATTGGGCAAGTATTGCGCTGCCAGTTACAAGAAAACTGAATGTGAAGGTGTACAAAAGTTAACTGACATTAATTTCTTTGCATTTCAATGAGATTTTTTGCTAGCAACCATATTTGCGCAACAAAATGGATCAAATTAAAAAAAATTACCAAATAAAAGCCAGCTCATTGTGTGTAATTGGAATCAGTATTGAACATATGACATAAAAGTAGAAGAAAAAACACATTGCTCAATTTAAGATAAAAAAATATACTCTGATTGGTTCGTTGGATGAAGTGGGCGATTGATCCACGTCCTTGTGTTACGCAATACTCTTCAGTTTTGTTTTTTTTATAATACATGTTACAAAAAAGGTTTCGCTTTGCGCATACTCTCCATATTTACGGGAATAGCTCAGTATTATCCTCGCTGATTATTCTCAAAAGGCTCCGTCCGAGGCTTCAACCGATGCCATCATTTTCAAACTTGAAAGTAACCGCACTTTGAAAGTGAAAGTGACCGCACTGCACTTGATTTTCGAACTTGAATGTGAAGCTACAAAACTACAACAAATAACAGTAAATTTAAAATTTAAGAGTCGAGTCTTTAAGTGACACTTTTCGGTTACATGTTAAATTTAGGGTTCACTTTGTAAATACACGCCGTAGTAGTAGTATTTTAGTTTAGCGTGCTTCGACGGCTAAGGTCATTTCGCACATACTGTCTGCCACGTGCAGACAGGAGCAACAGCACTCGGACGAATCGGAGGATCACCCTTCCAAACTCGAGCCGAGCCCAACCATACTTAACTTCGGTGACTGATCGGGAACCGGTGTTTCCATCGTGGCAAGCCGTTTCCCAATACGCGCCGTTATAAAGGAATAACTTAGTACATATTTTCCTCGTTGATTAATTCTCAGAAGGATCCGATCATGGTTTCAATAGGTAGCGGTCATTTTCTAACTTAAGAGACAAGTTTGAAAATGACAGATATCTATTGTTATATGTATCGGTGGAAACCGTAGTTGTATCAATTAGGAAATAACTCATAGAGGAAAGTACCCAGCTATTGGATGAATAGTTCTCGGGTTTCCAGCCGGGTAATGGTGTTAAACTGCACCGACGTTTCAATGGCGTAGTCTGCCATCGTCTTCAGGGTTACCATTACCCGGCTGGAAACCCGAGAACTATTCATCCTAAGCATTCGCCGGGAAAGACTTAAATTCTATACCCAGCTATTTTTTTGTTCTTATTTTCAACGTGAGTAGGCATTTACTTATTTTCTCCAAGAGAGAGGAGAGGTAGGAAACTCCCCCCCCCCCTACCCTCCACTGCATTCTCCCTCAACTGCGCCACCGTAAATTCTTTCACTTTGGACCAACCTTCTCCCCATCCCATCACTTTCGACCGCTTTCTTCCCCTCAACCTCTTACTGCTCCCCCTATTGCCACAACCACTCCTTCAAACTCCTCCTCCTCCTCTAACCCTCCCCTCCCTATCCCGTCCACTGAAAATCCTCCTCCGCTACGATTCCTGCCTAACTTACCATTCCACTTCCCATAACCTTTTCTCCCCCTTTCTCTGTCTAACTCCTTTCCCTTCCATTATGTAAAAAAGAGAATCCCTTTTTGGGCTCCATCCCTCCCTATCCTACCTACCAGATTGCCCTCTCATGCCCATATCTCTATCTCCCTTCTCTCCTCCCTTCTCTATCTTTCTAGATGCCTCTTCCCATTGAGTCCCATCCACCTGGACCACTGCCTCCACATTAGAAACCCACCCCCCTTCCCGGTGGCCCGTCATCCCCTGCCCTACACCTCTTCCATCCTCCTCCTCCGCCTCCTCAAACAGCCACTCTCGCCTCAAAATAGGCGTGACTCCTCCTCCCTCCCTCTCTCGCCTCTAATGTCCCTTTTGATCCCGCCCCGCCTTCCCATCCTCTTCCCCCTTCCCAACTTTCACTTTCCGCTCCTTATCCCGATCGCTGTTTGGAACCTCTATTTACGATCATTGCACAAATGCGGAAACAATAGAAGGGATAAAACTTCTCGGTTCAGTGAAAACACTCAACTTCATTATTGTTTCTCACTGGCCTGGAGAAACACTTCGATTGCACATCTTTCTCAAAAATGCTTAACAGGCTATCTCTCATCAACTGCTCTTGAAGAAATGGTTGATATTATTGGGAGGGTTAATCAATGTGAAAGTCATACAATAAAGGCAAGAATATTCCACGCTAGCCAATAGTTATATTGCTAGGTTCATTGCAAATCAGGTTTGTTTTTATGTTTAAGGTTGGAAGCGTTAGTATTGTCAAGTTTTTTGAGAAAGTTTGTGCATCCAGTGTTCAGAGGCAACTTAATATCCATTAATATAATAATCTGGTGGATACCTCCATGGTATGTGGCAGGGGGTGTTCACCTTGGTTCATGGAAAATAATAAGATATTTTAGGTCTCTCACCTTGAGAAAAAATTAAAAAACGAGTAGTTTTCGTATATTCCTCAATCATTTATTTCGACTAACTCTCACTAATTACCCTAAAATGATGGTATAAATATTATAGACACCTATCAATACTATAGGGAACGTGTGGAGCAATTTTCACTTTTTTGTCGTGTTCACTGTTATTCCTCTGGATAATAACAATTTAAAAAGCTTTTGAATCGTATTTATCGTAAACCTCATCGAACAGATTCCAAATTTTTTAATTTTTTTTAGGAAAATGCTACAAAACTCCTGCGATCCGCAGTATCTCTCATGTTAAAATGGGAGGTACTCAGCATGTTAGCCGTTATATAACGTTCTCTTTTTCCTACCTCAACATCACTCACATTAGGGTCACTTAGAAATAATTACTTTTTATGCTGGCGTCGTTGTAGTTCATGATTTCCTAGACATGTAACAATTATGGAGCTTATGAGAAATAAATAGAAAATTTGTCCGTCATACACTTCCTCAGGGAGTGGAGATATACAAGGGAGTTGGGAAATTATCAAGCGGTAAATATTTTAAATTATCTCTCTGCTGCACCATAGAAATTAGCTCATACAAAATTGAATAATTATATATATATGGCATGCTTGTTACGTTCAATTGTTACTTAAAGAGAAATGACTTTGAAGCTACCGTTATTTATTTTTTTAAGTTTAACTTGATGATGACTTTTTGCCCTCATGAATTAACCTAAATTTATTTTTCACGTGTTCCACAACATGCAACATATGTATCAATTTCACTGTCCAAAGAAATATAAAAAAGGATACATATCGATTGACTGAAAAATTAACGTTTGTGTGATATCCTTATACTATATTCATTTATTTCTTGATAAGAAGCATGATGCAATACATTTGGGATATTTTTTCAGACTTTGTTCACAGAATTATATGAAATGGGGAATAAATAAATACGCAAGAGTTTCGATGTACCTGGCAGACCTGGGGGGGGGGCTATGTTCTCTGAAAACCTCGAAAGTGACGAAATGTTGACGTCTCAGCTTCTAAAACTTCAAGTAGGGCCATTCAATATTTGAGATTTTCAGGGGCTGTGACGTCAATTCCATGGATTTTCCGATTTTAGACCGTGTCGAGTCCTTACTGAATAAGGCCACTGGTTTCACGCGCGTCTTTCACTCGTGTAGTGCCTCCCTACAAGTCCAATGGCGTAGTTTTCTCCCCTCTCACGTAGCCCTGCGGTTTGGATGCGGGATAACTCAGTGGATTTAGTTGTAGAACCGAATCCCCGCATGCCCTCCTTCTCCCGTCTGTGCCCGCTTCCTTCCTGCATTCCTCCCAGGGTCTCCTGACCCCTCACCCGCAGCCCTACCGACCTCACTCCTTTTCCCTTTCCTTTCTGAGACTAGACGCCCACCCTGCCCCCCCTACCACTAGGGCCCCCTGCCCCCCACCACTAGGGCCCCATTCGTCCCTTGCCAACAGAATGGCCACACATCCGAAAACCTTATCTCTTATCTCTCCGACTCTCCCCCCCTCTTACAACCCTCTTCCCGCCCTTTGCAGTTCTGGCCCTTGATGGATTCAAATGTCCTCCGAATGCGCGATCCCTTCAAGATAAAAGGTGAGCAAGCACTCTAGGTGGAGAGAATTGGTTAAAGAAAGGGGTAACGTGAAAAATAGATAGTAAAAATAAATTTCCGATAAGATTTTTCACCACGCGTAAAAATTCCATTTCCATGCTCTCTAAGTTGGTCCACGGATGGTCTTCCAAAGATTCACTTTGGCTGATTAAGCTCGTTATCCATTGGAATCAAAAGTTTTAAAAAAACATTCTGAATTTTAATACCTTCCAACAAACAGTGACCCTGGAATGTGGCATGGATTTGGGGGAGAATGGTCATAACGCAAGATAAGGGACTACTAGAAAGGAAAGGGAAGTATTTTTTAGTGAAGGGACGTTTGCTGCAATTGTTTAGCCAACTTTAACTCGTGATCGTGCGTTTTTTTGGTAAAAACTGAACCATATTACACTACAACTATAATTACTTTGTTTATTTACTCTCATTTTGCAGTTGATACTTTCCATACTCTTAATTTCGTGCTTATAATCCATCCTTTGTATTTTGATCAATAATGTCGTCTCGAATTGGCTTCTTTTACTTCCCTTCCTTATTATTTTTTACCGTTTCGATTTAAACGTAATTTCTGAAATTTATTTTCGTTCCTGTGCTTAAACTTAGTGAAGTTGAAACGAGTCCCTAACTTTGAAACGTATTAACTCACAGCACTTTAAGACTCGAAACCATATGTTGGTATCATCCTCTCTTTCCTTGCTAATGCTCTTTTGTTATATTATATTGCTGCAATCCCGATATAAGTTCGATTTAAAATAGGCCATTTCTAAATGCAAGGTTTAGGAATGATCCATATAACTTCAAATCAATGTACGAACATTGTGACATTCATCTTGTTTTCCATTCCTCACAACAGATATACGAACTCTGTACTTAATTTATGGATTGTGGTGGATGCCCTGCGCTTCAATACATATATATTGAGCGTTTGCTGGAAAATGCGGAATGGGGAAAGTGATGCGGACGTGCCCCATGTGTGGGAAGCACTTGCAATCAGAGAGAGTTGGAAGAACTCACGTGTGCTGTGAACAACGGAAGTTCTCTCACTGTGCCTCTCTCTTTGCGAAGTTTATCATTCAGTCATCCCCACAGGACTTTCAAATCCACTCTCTCTGCTCTCTAGGGGTAGTAGGTTGGTTCAGGTAACGTAGAGAGGAAATGTGACGGAAACACGCTTCAGTTGCTTTTAGCCCATCATAATCCCTACGAGAGCCGCACATGTTTGTGTCGTATTTAACTTTCTCAAAGCGAGATTTGGGAGCTCTTGTCCCTCCTGTATCTCCCAAGGCCGATTTATCATCTCCCTCGCGCGAAATTCATATTTTTTCAGTCTTATTTTTTTTCGAATTGTCAATCACAGGGCGCACCGACTCGTACGGTCGATGACCCCCTTGGCACGTTGACCCCCCCGGAAAGGATGAGCGATTCGTATAGAAAAGAATCGGTTCGCATTATATATCCTTCGGATTGATCCTCTCATAATATCGTGTATCGTGCACTTCGAGTGGAATTGAGCGATATTGTCGGACATAGAAGTTTATCCACGTGTACTCCTCGGAAGCAGGAAATCGGTCCAAGGGTGTGGCTTCGTGATGGAATGGAAGGAGGAAAATGGAGGACGGGATGGAAGAGAACTGCATTGCGGAAGGGAAACTGCAAATCCCGGCCAACGCGTATTCTCCACGAAAAGGAACGAATCTATAATAACCGGGTATTGATCGTTGTTTCCTATATAATCATGTACAAGTGTCGATGAATCTATTTGTGCATCCCTTCTCCGTATATTCTCAGTTTCCTTCGAATTAAAATATATTTTTAAGGGACTATTAATTTTGTTGACTGTTTCTTACCTACTCAAAAACCATACCTAAATTTCACATTACTTCATTATTATATCATTGATTTCATAAGTAAAGATAATAATGGAGACTTTTATTCGAAGAACGTTTTATTAATACTAGATAGGGATAGAAAAGACTAATTTACTGATAGTAATGAATAGTTGGTAAAAGAGCAGGTTTTTCAAGTACTTACCTATTGTTCTTACTCAGTGGTTCTCAATCTTTTTTATTCCCCACACCCGTAAAACCTTAAATATGTTCTTGCACTCCTAAAAATAATAATTTATTTAAAAATAAAAGTGAAGGTGACCCAAACAAATTTAAATAACCAAGTTAATATAATATATAAACGAAAAAAGGTATATGGAAAAGAAATAATTTGGCAACAAATTAAAAGTTGCATAATCCCTACAAAAAGGTACTCTTAATATAAGCAAAAAACTGAAATGTTATCTCGCACCCCCTGGAATACTATCTCGCACCCCTAGGGGTGCGAGATAGTATTCCAGGCTTCCAGTATTCCAGTATTCCCTGGCTGGGAAACCCTGGTCTAGGAGTTTATTGCATGCTAATGTTTCCCACTGATTTATTCCTCCAAATATTTAAACTTCAAATGTAGTAGTTCGTAGGAATGTGTTCGAAGAAAGTTGTACTTATTTTGCCGTTGCTCATGGCTGAATGCATTATCGCTCCTACTACCCTACTGTTGCGTCTTTTTATGGCTTCGTTGCTGCTTCTAGGAATTCTCTTCAGTCAGCAGTACAAAAACGCCTGCTCCTAACTGTGTTGGAGGCGGCAGGAGTTGAGAGGAGGTGGATGTGGGGAGGAAGGGGTGGGTTTACTACCGCCTTCCCCCCTGACTGGGGTGCTGGTCTTCTCACACCCTGGACCCTTACTAGTTCCCACTTCCTCTCCATGTGCCTGCACGATTCTTGTACATCATTTTTGCGAAGTAAATTGCGCATTGCATCGCATTAAACTATGTCAATCACACTGGATCTCAATGCATCGCAATTTGTGCATCATCTCATTATATCGCATATCGATTTTATTTAACTTAATTCACGTATTTCACTCATAACCCGCGGGCACTCATAGTCTCTAGAACTTCCTTAGGATGTAGTAAAATGCACTGTATGAACCTCTAACTTCAATATCTTGTGGCAGCCTTCTGGGATGAGGATTAACTTCACATTTCATGGCATCACCTCTCAATATGCCGCATAACCCCGAAGATCAATATCGCAATGCGAGAATTCAGTCATATCGCAGGGGATTCATCACGGCGCGACCTCAACTCTTCCCCGGCTACAGTACTTTCCCATCACTGTCCCCCTGTAAGAGGGAAAAAAGAGATCAGGTGGACCCATTTTAGACGCCAACCCCTTTTATTCACGCCATTTATTAGGTCCCCTTCCTCCCACGATTCACTTCATGGCACGGACAAACGGGCGAGCAGGAGTTTTGCACTCATTGCAGGACTTAGGATGGCCTGAGATGTAATCGTGGGTCATTGAGTGCATATTTTAATAATAAATACAATAATAGCAAATCGAAAAAAATATTTAATGTATCTGTATTAAATGTACTGCTTTGGAGCTCAATATGCTGGCAGTAATGGAAATAATAGAAGAATATTTTTTTTACTTTTTTTCCTTAGTTATAGAAAGCTTTGACTAGAGGTTTTGGTGCGCTATTTGAAATTTAGACAAATCAATATTGAAATATATTTCTTTCGGACATAAGACCCGGGCGTAATACCTTGATTTTAGTTATCAACGGTTATTATGAGAATTGATGTATTATTTCGCGTTTAGGAGAAATGTTTTGTACGTGTAATCGAATTATTATGAAATATATGTCAATTTTTAATAATACTACGTGTTAAAGTGGCATTCAATTGCCAAGAAAAAATCGATGTGATGCAATTTTTTTCACTTTTATCCATAGATATCACTAATGAGAACACGTATGCAATTTTTCACGCAAATCGGTGCGTAAACAAAAATCGCTTCAACCACCTTAAATGTTCGCACACCTACCTCTCTCCAAGCGCCGCTCGTCGCCCAATGCCATAGAGTTATTAAGGTACTATACTTGAACTATATACTCTAAGTCCAATGCGATCTTAACACATTCAATGCGGACCCGATTTTCATGGACGTCGTCAAAATCGGCTTAAAAAAATTTAAATGAAGGGCTCCGGAATGGAACGACCACGTCAATTGACGTGCTCCGTCAGTCGGAGTAGACAGGAGTACGTCAACTGACGTGCTCCGCATTGAATGTGTTAATCTCACTCACTCCCTCCCTCCTCAGTTTCCTCCCCATTCGTCCTCTATAGCACCCTCCCACGGCGAAGCACTTAAGGTAGTCAGAGCGAAATATTTTCCTAGTCATAATGGAGACCAAATTCGAATTTTATATTTTAATATCAGCGTCTGTATGAAGTATGAAGTAAATATTGTAATATTAATGGCGCAAAAATATATTTAGTTATAAAAGACCGAAATTCTCAGTAATTAAATAAATATATCTACATTTGTCTCTAACTTGGCTCATTTTTTCACGCCGTACGGCTAAAAAAGCCTTTATAACATCAGGTTTTATTGCGATTCTGTCAAAGTTACTGCGGTACATAATAGATTAATTTTTATGAATAGGTAGTTGATAAAATAGGCAAACTGCATACCATTAGGTTTTTACGAAATCTAGGTGTTATAAATTCCTAATTTTATCGATATCCTTTCACTGTAGCTCACAGTCCTATGATGAACAGCTCGTATTTTCAGGCAAATTACTCGAAAAGTAGTTCGACAATGGATTAATACTTTGATATCACTGAAAATATGAGGTTTTTTTCTTTAAAGTGTGGTTTAGTTCATAAAACTGTAGGTATAATGATTTGTTCGCTCAAACTACCTTAACCGTAGCGTAAAAGCCTTTCGTTACACCCGAACGCTCATCCCACCTCTCTTTTTCCTTCTCTCCATCTTTGCTAAGGATTAAAGTCAACCTTGACTGTAAATAGTTTATTGACGAAGGATACGCTGCGGAACTCCATTACTAATCTTTAAAATTCGTAAGACTTCTTTTCATTATCTTCACCTCTAACGTCCCATATGCACATAATATCTCAATCCTTATTCTCACTTTTTAAAATTATGATCTCTTTTTCGCGCTGCGGGAGAAGAATAAGTATAGATCCGTGACGTTTAAGATGTGGATGCGGGGGAGAATGGAGAAGATTGCGTTTGACGGAAAGGAAGATGAACTAGGAAGCGCTCGGCATGATGGGTGGGGAGAGGAAACTGCGTTAGGAGATTAGTGGGAAGCTAAGTAGAACGATGGAGCAGGTGATAAGGTGGAAGGCTATCTGGAGACGGTGATGGAGGGTAGGATGTTGGGTGAGCGAGGAATGGGAAAAAAGGAAATTATTATATGAATGGGATGGAGGGACGTAAGACGTATGCCGAGTATTGTAAAGAAATTAGTATAAGGAGGCAGGATGTTGCTGTAACTGAAATATGTTTGGAGATAATGTCATCACCATCTACCACTGCCGTAATCGGAAGAATACCGCTGGCCTCAGCACAACCACTTTAGATTCAGGTATTGGATGAAAAGGGAAAATCAGGTTTGGGAAAGGGAAACGTGTGAAGGATCTTGCTGGACCGATCTTTCGGAGGACGTTGGTGAAAGATTGGTTGAGGTAACTTCATTTCCATAAAATTCTGCCTTAACTGTTGGTCTACTGATATGATAACTATCTGCTACCTTCTTCTCCGTACCTCGATATTCTTTTGGCGACTTTTTCTTCCCCAATCTCGTCTACAGTACCCTACCGCCAATCTTGTAGCTCTTAATTGTCTCAAAACTCTTGTCAAATATTGATACATTCTGGCGAACAAAGAGTGTAACGCAGCTGATGGAAGGACAGTAGGCAGCCTCTGGTAGCTAGGAAACTAGGAGCTTGGACTTGGCGCACTGTACTTGGGTGATTCTGGGAGACACGAAGGATATTATCTTGACCACACACTAAATTTCAAGAAGAGACTGGAGTGACAACATATTAGAGATACACCACCTAGCTGTTAGGCACAACATTTCCATCATCTCACGCACCACGAGTGACTACAGCAACAATAGCGAGGTACTATGTTACTACCATGAAATTCACTTCCATCCTTTCTCCTTACCTATTTATTTTACCTCATCATCATCCACATCTCGACAGCCAGGTGTGGGCCTTGGCTTCCTGAGTTATATGACCCCATTCGGCTCTCCTTTTTGCTTTCTCTCTCCATCTTCCAATCCTCATTTTCTTTAGGTCCTCTTCAACATCTTGCAGCCATCTTTTGCGTGGTCTTCCTCTCCTCCTACTCCCTTCCATCTTGCTATTTATTAACAATTTGGGCATTCTATACTCTTCCATCCTTTCGGCATGTCCCAACCATGACAGTCGCAATGACTTTGAAAACCTAACTATATCCTTCTCTTCCAATATTTCATTTATTTCAAAGTTCATACTTATTCTCCACGTTTCTCCTTCTTTTACTGGGCCATTGATTCTCCTTATTATTTCCCTTTCAAATCTTCTTAATGTTTCTTCATCTTGTTTGGATAGGACCCATGTCTCAGCTGCGTATTTAATTACTGGTTTTATCAATGTTTTATAAATAATCAAATTAGTTTTCCTGGATAGAAGAGTTGATTTGAGGAGGGGTAAACATTTATTTTACCTACTCCCTCTCTTATTCATGGCTGATGTCCTCACATACCCGCCAAACGTACTTATCGCACTCTACGGTTTAGCACTATACGAAACGACCTTCCTTATACTCCTATCCTCAATGAGGTTCTCCGTCCAGCCACCGCTCTTTATGGTTATAAAAATGATTAACAGAAAATCAAACGCGTGGCATATTGACTATGAGAGACATTCAGTCAAGTAGAATGTTAAAAGTTTTCCCATACGAATATTTGCGGCAACATTAGAAAAAGGAAATATAAGGGCAACTCCTTTATGTATATAATATATATATATACATATATATATACATAAAGTATTAATATAATCAGCTAATATCAAATTAGTAATAGTATCCACCATTCAAATTATCGTGGAAATGATTTTAATCCGTCTCTGATTTGTGGTTTACATTTTCTATCAAATATTAAAAAATCCTACCTTTGATATTTTACTGCAGTTTCTTACTACCAGGACTGGGATATTTCATCCTTCCAAAGATATTTTAGAATGTTATTCCTGTGAGTTAGAAGACACTGAGTAAGAAATGGTGAAAGAGAAACAAAGAGATCTTGGGCAGAAAATGTGTGGCACTATTTTCGTCATTTATTTAAATTTCAAAGCTCCTCAGAATTAGAGATATCATCGTAATGTAAAATTATTTTATGAGCATTAACCTGGTGTGTATTGTCATTCTTGCTTATATCTCATTGGCTGTTAGCCTCATTGCTTGATTAATTGCTGAGTAGACTTGTATGTCCTGAAGAGTTTCACTGAGTGTGTGATCCGGTTACCATTCATAAAAGAAAAGATCCTAGAGATATTAAACTGAGTGAGAACAGCTATTGCCTTTGTTTTTGCTTGCTGCTTAATGTGAGCTGGAGAGTAGCAAAGCTACACTTCTGGATGTCCTAATCAATGTTTGTTATTGGTTCATGGCCTATTAGTAATAATATAATCAGCTAATATCAAATTAGTAATAGTATCCACCATTCAAATTATCGTGGAAATGATTTTAATCCGTCTCTGATTTGTGGTTTACATTTTCTATCGATCCAATATAAATAGGTCTCATTGTCAGAAGCCTACCTAAAAAAACACTTAAGGGCGTTATTCTTCTTGGTTATTCAGAGCTGGCGATCGACCACTGATGTCATTGAGCTATTGATGATGAGTGTATTGGCTGGTAAGAAAAGGGTTATTTGGGGAACAGAGTACGTGTGGAGTGAAACCCAGCGCGGCGTCAGCGTAAGCCTTCTCTATGTGCGAAAGACGCTGAGGCGTACGAAGTTCAATTCCCACCTGACGCACAGAGTACTAGCCGAGATAAGCTATCCATTTGGAACCAAAGTATGAATCTTGGCCTCGCTGAAAAACTCCGCCACTATCGGGATTCAAACCTTGAACCTTGGGATGGGGAGCTAATAATCCAGCTACCAAGCAAACCCGATCCCATGACACCCTTCATCATTGAGTTCATACTTGGGTGAGTGAGCCCTATGGCCTGATTTTCAGTATTTTTCTCACTATCCGGTGAATCAAACATTTCAATAAATTATGTGCAGTTTAACTTATCGAAGAAGCAGGAAACATGTAGTGCATTTTTAAACGGCTTTGGGTAACGTTGTTCTCGCAGAAGGAAATTAAGGCTAGTTCCCTGTCGAGCCTAAGCTCCATCTCAGTGTAAATGAGAAGCTTGAACAGCTTATTTCTTTTTTGTTTTCATTTTTTACCGGTATGACGTATGCCAGCGACATTCGTTTCGCCATGCGTGGGCGAGAATAACCGTTTTGGGCTTCTATGTCGTGGGGTGGCATCCGACGGAAGCCCTTTTCGGAATCCCCGCAGTGACGTGATCGTTCGTACTTCCCCTTCCCTCCTCTGGATCCGACGGAGCGCGGCAGCAAGCATAATAATATTCCATTACGTGCATCCCATTCCCACCAACTCCTCTGCATCGCTCGGCTTAAAGAGGCAGTATAAAGCGCCTCCCCCCTTCCCACCCTCTTCATTCATTTAAATGACAGCCTCCGGCACGAAATTCTACGACTACGAAACGAGGGATTTCATTGGATAATTTTTTCCCGGGATAATGTTTTTGTTCACTCTCTGATAGGCTTGGGAAATAATCCTCACGCCACAGCAATTGTATGTTTTAATTTTTTAACAACAAAATATTTCACGAACAATGTATTTCTTTATGTTTCGTAAAGAATAGTCTATGGTTAACATCATGATCTTTTTGGATAGAGGGAGAGTCGGGACTATAATATACAAACATGGGACTTCAGAGAAAAAAATCATTACTCGCACAATCTGTTTCTCGTTGTTTGAAACTACTTGAGCTATCTATGCTTTGAAATATGTTTGGGAGGTCTTATATAGGAAATATGTTTGTTTAACTGTGATGAAAATTTATATTTCATAATGATGTGAAATTGAGTTCAGTATTTATGCATTAATCTTATCCAAAATTTTATCTTAACCTGAACAAGTATCTCTATCTTTATCTGCCGTATTTATTTTTGCCACGCTTGAATCATTTTGAAATCTTCAGTCGTTTAGTTTTCTTTCACCAGAATATGCAATTATTCATTATTGGTCCATATTCACGTCCAAATTTTCCCTAAAAGGTTTTTCCTATATGTATTTCTTAGGAATCTACTTTTGCCTATTTTACTTTGAACTATATTTTTCTGACGCCTAAAAGCACTAAAATTCTGAAAACGAATGAAAATAATGAAATTTCTCACGACTCTAGTGGCATGGACTGAATATATTTCTATCAAATTCCGTATGTTTCATGAGCCATAAATATTTTATGATACCATTTTAAGAAAACCATATTCCACAGCCATAATATATTTACCTTACAGTATAAACCTATGATATCTCAATCAGAAACTCTCTTATAAGCACTTATAGGTTTTTTTTACTATGATAGAAAACAGACAAAAATTGGAGACTACGAGAGCAAATTAGTATATTAATGTCATCAGTATTGCATTTCCATTGGTGTTTGATCTTTAAAATTGTTACACAGTGTGTCCTCGTTTAACGTTTTCCCGTTTAACGTTGTTTCGCGATAACGCTGTCCAACAATTAAAACCCTTAATCATTTAACGTCGTCCGTGCTTCACGATAACGTTGTTCAAATTATGCGTGACCATACAAATAAATAACAAATAGGACTTTGGCGCGTCTGATGCGAAATTTCCATTCGGCGGAAAGCTTTGGCGTTACTCCCCATAGCGTGTGTAAAAGGTTCACCTTAGCGAAAAATTATTGCGTTATTTGTTTTATATCTGTTATATTTGCTTATTATTTAATACTCTATTATTTGGGGCAATGCATCGGGTGATTTAAAACTCAAAACAATGTTAGCGTACCATTCTGAACGGTAGATCCAGGGGCAAATATCTACGTAAAAAAATAATTGAAAATCCCGTGCCGCCATAAGGCAGAATTGGTGGTAGAAAAAGTTGATTCACTGCTGTTTAAGGTGAATCGAAAACGTGTTTTTCGTGTTAGTGTGTAAGAGGAGGCGTTCTAAACCCGCCCTGTTGCAGTAAATCGTCGAGGGTGATACTGTTCCTGAAAAATTGTAATGAAATAACGAAAATTTTGTACATAGCACCGGGTTTTCCTCCTTCACTCACTATTTTAATTGATTTCCTACGTTTCCGCGATCGCAGCGAGCGAAATGTTTGCCCTTCACTGCGGGAGCGCGCGCGCTCCTGCAGTGATGGGAAAACATTTCTATTTACTTGGAGGGAAACCGGTGCTATCAGCACTAAATATCGGAAATATCTGAGGGAAACCTGGTGTTCATTGTTTTAAATATGCCTTTTTGGTTTGTTTCATCTAAGATATGAAGCTCTCTGACTGACGGCATCTGTTCGGCTGCCCGCGTAACTAAAATACACCGTAAATCTGCGGAGGATGACGCTAAGTATTCCATAAAAACACATCAATTTTTAAGGAAATGGGCCTTTTTTGAGCATTATTCCATTGATAAAGTCTTTAAACCGAGGCTCCTGTATTATTAAATATCAACAGTTATATCCTATTACCTGTAGTTTCTGTGCCGCCAGGATAAGGATTAATTCCAAAATTTCTTTTGTGAGTGAAAATATGAAAGTTTTGCCGCAAAAATGTTTTAGTAATTTAGTTTAGACGCTTCATTCAATAATGCCATATTTCCAACCTTTTATCGTTGTGCTGCACTGAAATCGTTATTGTGCTGAAATGAAGAATTGGCAAGTTTGGAACCGATTTTAATTTTTAGATTGTTTCTTATAGGAAATATTGCATCGTTGAACGTTGTTTCGCAAAACGTCGAGTTTTTCAGGAACGAGTTAACAACGTTAAACGAGGACCCACTGTATTTTAGTAGTAACAATACATCCATATCAGATTTATACACTCATTTTGCGAAAAGAACATCAAAAATGTTTATTTAAATAGGACATTTATATTAAAATTAGACAATTGCTAATAGCAAAAATACATCAAACAGAGATATACACACTCATTAAGCTGGTATTTTACGAAAGGAATTTAAAAAAATGTTATTGTAAATTGGACACTATATTTACTCATTCCATTTTTATTTCTTATAATTGATTTTTTCCATATTAGCTGTCGAAGTATCTTAGTGTGAATTAGTTTGAAACAATATTCGAAAGCCACAACAGTCGATTCGTAATTTCTGCAAAAATCGGTTTTAAAAAAGAGAGAAAAAGATGCTTTCGTGGCATTAATGTATTTTGCGCCTTAACAAAATAAATGTCAACTTCATGTTTTCTTATATTTTCTGCTTCTACTTCCCCCATTGGTCAAATTTATGCGCGCCCTCTTAGAGTTTTTTTCGTTTTTGTTCATCCTAGTGTGTGACGCTTTGATTTTCTTGGAGACACATGCTAACGAATTTTCTAACTTTTTAATGTTTTTCGGATAATGACTGCTGACCATGATTACTTTGGGAAAACTTCAGATCTTAAGTGGGTAAGATGGCGAGACTTTTCTTAATATAGTTGAAAAAATGTATTTGCTAAAAGGATATTGAAATATACCCATACAGGAGACGTTAAGAAACATAAGTAATAAATTATATATGGATCTCATTACTTGTCTAAGGCTTCACATACTTAAGATTTATAGTAGAAGTGAGATCACAGAGACTTGACGCCTTCTGAACGTGGGTATGGAGAAATATAGGTAGTGGCAGAAAATTCTCAAGAGATGAAAAAAGATATTTGAGAGATCGTTAGACGTGTAGCGGTGTCAAACATTATCATTGCAAAGGAAATGTTTACGAGAAATAGATTGTGAGCAATGGTAAATTATTCAAAATCAGAATTATCAAGCATCGAGCGGTTCTCACTCAACACTCACCATTCCGAGAACATAAAAAAAACTCACCATTCCAAGGTGATTTGGTGACTTCGTTGCTTCCACAAAGTGTTTTCCAAAAATCTATTAGTCCAAAATCTATTTCCAGTCCACTAAGTATTATTCAAAAATGCTCCCTGGTTGAACATTTAAAGAACATCTATAAGCCATGTATATTTGAATTGTCACAAACGACAAATATATTCATTATGCATTCTTGGGAATAATCAAACATACCATATGTATGATATTATTCCTAAAATTAATGCCTACATGTGATATCGCATTATGTACGTCACTGTTGATATCACATTATGTACGTAACGTAACTCGAGTCGAGTAGTTGGTACTCGACTCGAGTACTTCGAATATTTTTTTGAAAGTCGAGTCGAGTCGACGGAGCCGCCGAGGCCAATAGGTTCAGAATCTGCCGACAGGAAGGGCTCTATCATAGTAAACTTTTCGCGGAAACGTTCCTCAGCTATGAGAATTGATACGAAAATGAGCTTTTATTTAAGTCCTACCTGCATCCTTTATCTTTCAATACGGATACTTCTCAAGTACGTAAGTTTAATAGAAGTACTGTAGTAGTGTAGAGCAAAGAGGATTTCCAGCGCTCTTTTCCTCAGGCCTTCGCGCCGAGTTATTTTGGCAGTCCAGGGAACGGCTACACGTCCTTCGGCGTACCTCTCGCCTCCACCACCACGGGTCTCTCTCTCATCCCACCCTCGCCTCGAAGGGTCGAAGTAAAGTGATATTTTTTTCTCAAGTCAGCATCACATTTCATCAAAAGTAAAACATTTCCCTCATCGCTATCCCACGCCCTGCGAACCAAAAGTGTCACATTTCACTTATCTCTTTCCCACGCCTTAACTTCTCAGGTGGCTTTCATTAGTTGGAGGGAGGGGGGCGTCCTTTCGGTAGCCTCAGCAGCCAACTTCCATGGTTCCAACTAGTTCCAACATCGGCCTCAACACCGATTGACCGTTATTTAGGAAGATTTGCATGGTATCCACTCCCCTCAAGGCGTGAAGCATGTCGCACTTCTTCATAGACGGTTTGCTGAGATGGTAGCGCCAAGGCCAACGTGGGTCTCCGATTCAGCCGACTTCTTCGTCTTTGCTCTCTCCCCCCACCTCTTCCGACACCAGATACCTTTTTCGAGTTTGCTTCGGGAAGACGATGGTAAATCATTCTGAGATGAGGAGAGGCTAACAGTTTCTTCATCCTCTCGGCTCGTATTTCGGCTTGGGTAATTCTTTGACACCGCCCGGGATCATCCGGGGGTCGCATCCTGCTGCTCCGAGGCTCGCTGTCATGCTTTACCGAGTGTGGGAGGAATTTGAATATCGACTTGATATTGTTTGAGTTACCCAACGAGGGCATACTGAACTTTTGTAATGTTATTTTTTTCAGAAATACTAGAGAATATATCGGTCATTTTAAGAGGTCGCGCAGCTCTGTAGCTTGTACCATTTGAAAAATACAGATCATTGAAACCGACGCATTCTTTTCTAATCACCCTATATTTCAGTTTTTTATATTGTTCTCAGAAACAAACGTTGGGAACATGAGAGGAATAAGGGGGACGATTTTCGGATAAATTTGACCGGGGTGGTGTTGCCGTTATCTTCAGTCTTGGCACGATCAAGGTGAAACAAGGGATTTGATTGAGGAGAAATCGACATAAAAGGATTCCATCTCACGTTTCACTTTCAGCTTTGTTATGAAATCAATTGAGAAGAGGAATTGCTAAAGGGAGAGAATCTGTTTCAGTTGGCGGAAGAGATGAGGAGCTGGTTTCCTCTGAATTGGTTTCAAATGAAAGGAAGATTTTCCTGGAAAGGCGAGAGTAAGCAGAGGCGGTGTTAATTTACTGTCTGGAGGCTGCTTAGCAAATCTTCCGCAAAGAAAGCATAGGCTTAAAGAGCATGTGGATTGTGGATGCTATCTTATAAACCGGTGAAACATTACGCAAAAGGACAGGCGTAATTGAAAATGCCTTATGTTACAAATAAATAACAATTGTGTGACAGGTTCCTTTGAAGTTATCAGTTCATAAATGAAATCAGTAATAATCACGTCACCTATGGGAATGTCTTCTTTTTGATTACTCTTTGAACCAACTAGGTATTTCCTGGGATATTCTTTAGTGAGAAAGGTTATGAAGTGGCTGGGTTCATTGATGGTGGAACAAGTGGAAATAAGGGCTTTTTCAAATTTTTTCGTTTCTAAATTTAAATTTTGTGGCAGTATAGCATTATATAACAATTTGACGGAAAAATTTGGGGATTGGAAATGGGTAGAACTTAGTTGCATATGAATATATATATATATATATATATATAAAGAAACTAACTATGGCTTTCATGTGAAAAGGAAGTTCATGTACAGGTATATATGCCTATGAACATTATTAAAATAAAAATGCTTTGAGTTCGATTTTGTACCATATTCATAGTTTCATCTATATGCTAGTAGGTCTATGTATGGATATCCACAACTTATATTTTAATTTACGATTCCAATATCATCGGCATGAAGCCAGTGCTCATTTCTTGTCTCCGAATTTAACAGTAGTTAGCGTAGTTATTTCACTCCAAAACTGCGGTCGCTTTCTGCCCATATTGCTTCTTATTTTCTCATTCGTAATCAAGCCGAACATTGATTTAATTCCATTCCAAAATTGTTCAGAAGCTGGTTATTGGATGATTTGTTGGGTCAGTTATCTAATTACGTTTTTGGTGCTTTGTTGGAAGGTATCGGGAGTGAGGGATAACCAACCAAAGGAATCATATACGTGGGTCCCTTCTATGTTCAAATGAGTTAATTCAGAATGGTGAAGTGAAAAAAGAAGGTTACTCGGACTATTTTGCTTCTACTCCCGTATGATTTCATCAGTGTGAGTCCCATGCAAATTCTTCGTCAAAGGTTTTGCAACAAAAATGGTTAAAATATGAGTATTTAAAGGAATGATTTATCAGTGCTACATGTGAAATTGCTTTTTTTCTAATGGACTGTGGGAATATTGATAGAGAAGAATGTTTATGAGAACCCCTTTTTAAATAAATGACATGAATTGTGTCATAATCCTGCATGTAGTCCTTGAAATAATCGAACATTATAAGCGGTCATATACTCAAAAATTTGATTTTTGCTTAAATATGCACTATAACGTCGAAACACGTTCCCTTCGTTATTTAATAATAATATCTGTCGTACACAGCCTGCGGCCAACAGAGTCAAACTGAACTATATAAATATGGATATTGCGGGAGAGATAAACGCCCTTTACCTACTGAATGTTTTTGGATTGAGGTTTATTTGGACACAGTACCTCATCAACTAATTTTCGGAGCTAAGGCAAATTCATTAGTTAATTGGTCAAAAATCATCTAAGTTACACCCAAGTCAATTAGTATAGATTTTGGAGTTTATTTTAGGGAACGGGACATGATTAAATAACTGCATGAGCTTACCTGCAAGATTGCATCATCTCAAACGGTTGTTTTATGCTCCATTCATTTTATTTTGTCTATATAGAGGGTATATTCATAGGTTGTGCCAATTTTTCCTCCTCGAAACCTCGAGACTCGAAAATCCTCGGAGACTCGGAAACCACAGGAGACAGTCGCGTCTCGCAAAGTGCCAGAGAGCGGTGAGACAAGTGCCGCGACCTGGCTCTGGTCACCGCAAACGCTTAGGTAATCGCGGTTCCTGCAAGAACCCTGCTTTTATTAGGTCCGCGCTGGTGCTGGCATATTTTTCCACTTTCAAGTCGACCTGTGGACATTCCCACCAGTCTTAAGTGGGATAGCACCTCTCCTCCTCTCCCCAATCCTCCACTGGTCAGCTGATTCCCCTCCTGTACTGACAAAGTGTACTGTGAAGATATTAGCCCTCATTGAATCTGACCGCGGCCGAAAAAAGACGTATCTGCTTGGTTCCAGTTGTGACTTGTGTACGCCTTGCATAGACCAAGTAAACGGTATTTAGCCAACCGGCTTGTTTTCTATTTTAATAATTGTGGTTATATAAATGCTGTTACTTGAAGTTAATCAAACTGGCTAAGGTTGTTGTTATTTTTCTCTCGTTTTCGCCCACCAATCGCAGTCAATTCACTCGCGACGTCAAGTTTCAGTGGCTTGTGTTGCAAGGTTTAAGTCGTAATGTAGTGTAATCATGTTGGAATAACCCAGTGTATGATTCATTAATCTCGTGATATCCCATTTCAATCTCAGAGTATCATTATTACATAATCTTACAAAATAACATCATTCTGGGTTACTTAAAGTATTTTAATTGCTATCATCAATTCTCGGTATCTCCCGGTCAATTAATGAAAGTTTCCTTTTAACATATTATTGATGCATTTATCGTGTTTAGGTTTAATGAGTGATTTGTTCACATTCTCTACTGCATATTCTGGAATGTTCCATTTAATTAATAATCCAATTTGACCCAGTAGACAAAGGTATTATGATAAGAAATAAACTATAAGACATTTATTGCACAACACTGGAATCACATGAGAAGTATGCTTGGATTTAATAGGTCTATTACGAATCGAACGGTTGATGGAGAAGCAAGTGTTAAAGTGTAATTACCATAGAACTCGTAGAAATTGAGATCCGTAGTTCAAAACGGTGGTTCAAGTTCTTTTTGTAATTGCCTAGCAATGACATGCATCAATTTAAAATACCTACTGTAGCGATTTGCATGAAAATATGGCAGGTTGATGAAAATACGCAATCAGCATTACTTACAATTTAATTTTGCATTAACTGCTTCCTTTTTTTCATGGACTAACTATGTTGTAACTATCCAGTAAGGTTGTAAAGGTGGCTATTCGTATGAACTCCCGAAAAATTATGGTGGATTCTGAATGTTTTTATTAATTCAAAAACCTAAAAAATTATTATTATTATCATTATAATATAGAAATAACTGATCTATCTGTATCTATTCTCGATTTGGAGTAGCCGTAGACTTTTCTAATGTTTATTGAATGCCATTTTGAGAACAATAAATGGGAGGTTGAGAGTTAAGGAGGACCAGTATTCCTCGACGTACGGGTGTCTTTGAATGCCGCTTTCATTGGGAAAATTGAATGTAGGCCCTTTTTTTACTCGATTTTTTATCTTCCTGATTTAAAAAAAACTCACTTTCAGTCGTGTCCCAGGGAGCGCGGTCTCTCTTTCTGTCTGTAATTACGGAAACAGCATCGTTCCGATCTCGCAAGAGGAACGTGAATATATTTCAGTGGGGGGGACTTTGCAGTTACAAGTGCCGCCTCCTGCATGACATAATCCCCACTAATGCGATCAGCCACTTTAGTCGGCGCGGTCGTTCGTCGGTAGCGGACGAAGGGAAGGGAGCGCCAATCCAAAGTCCCATGATCCAAAGCGAGCATATGCGCATGAAATATTGCCATATGGGAGTTTTTATTTGTCCTGGATAGTCTTTTTGAGAGACGGGATATATCGCCGAAAGTTTTTATTCGTCAAAGGGCTTGACTGTTATATAACTGTGCACACATTGCTTGTGTCCTAAATTATTGAGTAGATTGAAGGGACCGCAGTGAAATGATTCTGCAAAACGAAAGGTTATACTGTATACAATCGGATAAGGCTGTGGAACGGTGTGGTTGAATAAAATATGTCGATTTAACTTCGATCGTAGTTTCTACAAAAAACGGGCTAAAAAACCACCGCATCATCAAGAAGTCGGAGATCACATTTTGTTCATTCAACTCGTAATTCCAATGTAAACTGTGGAACGAGACTTTTATCATGTCAACCGGACTATTTTACTTAATCAGGAAAAGAGCTGAATCCCTTTCTTCTATGACCTTTAACAGTGTGAGTTGTAGGAATCGTAATTACAGACAATATTTTTCGCCTCGTTCGATCGTTAAGTTATTCGTCTGGAGACATTTTTGGTTTGCTCAGATTTTTCCTATTGAATCATGAATATATTCTTTCTTCTAAAAATACATTCCATTTCGCCAGTTTATTTAATTACGTCTAATGTTAGATTGAGCACTATTGAAATTGCACAACCTTTTATATCTGTAAAACGTCATTATATAGGAAGTGAAAGTTGTTTTAGGCATTTGATACAAATTCGAATTCCTCGTCATTTTTACTGCCCTTCCACAATTTATTTTATTTCACTACTTAGAATTTCACATTACTTATTTATATATATTTCACGTATGTTGGATTTAGGTTTTAAATATCCAATGTCCCTTTTCACTTCTCCCACTGTATTCTATGTATTTTGATATTTAATTTCATCCTATAATTATTTACACTGTGAACTAACGCCCTTCTGCTTACGTTAAGTTACTCTAAGAATGTATGCATAAAGATATATGGAGATTTTTCCGAAATATTATCTCTTATAACCTTTGGCCCTTTTTCCTTACCTCGGAAGCTGCTCAGCATTGCTCTTTTATACCGGGGAAATCCGTGGAAATAGGATTTCATTGACGCCATGGAATCCTGCTCTCTTTTTAAATTAAACGCTGCCTAAAATTGAGCTGTATCAGGCAAGAGTTCAACGTGCAACGCTGATTAAGTTGCCTGAGCCATCCTGATTCAATACAGTGGAAGAGAAGGTTTTATCCAAGTACCTAGATATTTTTTTCATCTTCAGAGCAAGAAATACCAAATGAAAGAATACCTTTTAGTGTCATGGAAGGTTTATCCATCATATCATATGACAGTAATTTGTGTACATTTTTGACTTTTGTACTTTCTATATCACAAACTGACTTGTGTAAATTATTAATATATTCAAGTGTCACTTCACTCTGCTTGTATGATAAACTGTTCAATCATTTTCGCGGCATTAAAGACGCAATGTTTCATCATTCTACAATTTGTTTCCGCTTTCAAACCGGTATCAAGATATGAACTTTCATTAATCATTGAACTGGATGACAATTGATTTTGTTGAGTTATACCTCCAAAAGTCAATATTTCCTGAACGAGGAGAATTTTCAATTGACCATTGGTGAAAGGAAGGTGTGAAGCGTTTTGCTGAAATTCGAACTTCATTTTTTTTTTCATTTCAAAATCAATCAGTCAAGCTTTAAAATATTCATTCGGAAATTGCCAAATGATGCGGCCAATAAAAAAAAATTGTCGGAAGACATTTGAGCATTTATTTCGCTTGCGGAACGGCAGAAAACAGAGAAAAACAAAACACAATCACGTAATGCATTCCCGTAATCGCCCCGGCAGAATCGAAGTAGCGGAATTTTGCGAGTTGGAAAATAAATCCT
Organism: Pyrrhosoma nymphula; assembly: GCA_963573305.1. Classification (NCBI taxonomy): domain Eukaryota; kingdom Metazoa; phylum Arthropoda; class Insecta; order Odonata; family Coenagrionidae; genus Pyrrhosoma; species Pyrrhosoma nymphula. The sequence goes on along the minus strand of OY754330.1, from coordinate 17,197,810 downwards.
GCCGCGGACGTGAGGCGCTGTTTAAAAGTGGAATGAATAGCTGCCCTCGCGTCCTCTGAAACTCGGCAGCGAAAGCACTCGTGAGAAAGAGAGGGTGGAAGGACGAAGTGTCGTGTCCTTGCCCCCCCCCCCCCAGCCCCACCCCCTTTGCCCCCGAACACGCCCCTCTCGCCCCCAGCACGGAGGCATACTCACAATGTGTTCCTCTCTAGTCCGGGAACGCGGTCATTTGTCTCGACCGCCCTTGCTCAATACGTCAGCGGCTAAATCGGCACTCGACGCCGCCCCAGGGTAGTACTGATCATCAACCAGCCACCCCTACCTCTTTCCCTCCCCTTCCCTCAACCATCTCTCGTCGCCAAAACCCTTCCGAGTATACCCTCGTCTCCGCCCCAGGCATCCTCACTCCCTCCCTTTATGTCCTTCCGAGCGGGACTCGGCGTTTATGTGCAGACCAGAGTTCGATATCGGTGCTCGTGGAGCGATTCTTTAGGCTGCGTTAGAATAGAATATAAATTTATTTCTCTAGGACAGAATGTCCTATGGAACATGCAGTTAATACAAAAAATGGAGCTCTGTGGTACAGAAAATTTGACAAGCCACCTTGCTCAAACAACATGAAATTAAAAACCATTCCAGATATTATTGCAATTCAAAATTAATCCCAAAACAAATAAAATCACAGATTTTACAAAGAAAATTAGCAATTTAAGTTACTATAATAAGTGAGAAAATACAAGAACGTTCTTAATGAAAGTTAAATTACTTTCTTTGACAGAACAATGTGTCTGGAGTACCATCCAAACCCTTGAATCAATTAATTGTTGAAGACCAATATACTTATTGACATTACCAGGTAATACGTATTTTTGCATAAAAAGAGAGTTAGAGAATATTTATCGTTGTGATACATCAATTATTAATTTCAAGCGGTTCAAATAACATAATATAGGGTTATGCGGTCATACCTATTGAAATTATATATGTATCCCACATCGAAGTTTAACATAATTAGCAATGTTTTAGGAAACTCACCTTTTAAGTCAGCAGGCACTAACAATGAGTACAACAACCAATCAATAAGAGGACGATTGAGGTAAAGGTGGCTGGAGTGGAAATCGTGAGTGCACATTTTTAGTACCTACGTTTTAAAGTAGGTCGGCAAAAGATTTTTTAGGCAGCATTTCACTCAAGTACATTTGTTTATACAGTGAAAATCACATATGAAAAAATGTAATTGATGCTATATAATTATATTTGAAAATGTTCACCTTAATAAAAGCATTGTCATGATTTGGTGATTTTAAAGAATGAAAAAGAAAACTTTGTTTTATTCGTTCATAATTTGTTAGGCAAAAGGTACCTGAATCGTACCGTTAAAGGTACCTGAAGATGATGCCGCTGCGTCGAAACTAGTCATACCGTAAAATAAATTTGTGGAATAGAATGTGGAAGTTTTTATTTTCAATATCTTTATACTTTTTTTTACTCGTCATGATATCTTGATATTTGTTAGAAACCATCAAAATAATATGTAACGTGTCATTTGGTGTTTAGAAAAAATTCTGTACATATTGAATCGAATAAGTACGATTTGTATTCATGGTAAAGTAAAACTATTACGAAATATATGCCATTTTGTCACAAGGCTACGTGTTAAAAAAAGCATTGAATATCTAAGAAACCAAATCAGTAAAAACTTTTCACCTTTATCTATATATATATATATATATATACTTCTTACTCTCTACCTAGAGAAAGATGGACGCTACTGTCCTTCGAAATATCGGAAGTTTTAATTTGTGAGTGTTCTTTTTTCCGTTTGTATATTTTTATCGGCCACCCTCTTGGCATATTGTGTATTTATCACCCGAGTGATTCTCCTAGAAGTTATACATATATACATATATATATCACTGATATCAAAGAACACGTATGTTTCATTCAAATCTGTACATTTAAAAAAATCGTTCCAGGCACCTAAAAAGGGTTTATCCTAAGCCCAATTGATCTTATGGCAATGGTGAAAGAGATTTTCCTATTGAGTAATACTAATTTCTCTTTTCGAGAAGAGGGAAGTGTGTTTGATTCTCAAAACCACGCCGGTATCCGAAGTGATATTTTATTTACATGCGAGCTTATAAATTAGGCGTCAGTTGAGGATGGAGCACGTAATGGCTCTATATAGCTGCGTTATGTGAGGAAACGAATTTGGATAGTATGGAGTGGTATAAGATGTCAAAAAACCTGCCAATATTGGATGAGCAATAATTCATACATTAGTGACAAAAGTTTACCGACTTCCTGGTTCCTGGTTAAAGTATCGTGATAAATTTTTATTTGCTTCCATTCTAATTTTCATAAAGTTTTATTTTCCCTTAAAAATCTGAATGTCCAAAGACATAATCCGGTAATTCACTGATTTCCTTATTCTTCAGTGTTATTTTGAGGGTAAAATATTAGAGTTAAATTTGTTAGCGTCAAATTGCTTTTATTGAATTGTTGAATTTTTTTATGCATGGCAGTTATGTATTTTGATTCAACAAAATCATGTTAAATTTACAAAGAAGGCTCCATGTATAAATAAATCGAAATTGGAAGCTATGACGTGGTGGAAGGAATCCATTTATAAGCTTTGTGTGCTTCATTTTAAACTTCTCGTCCCAAATAGTGTCGAATAGTGTAATGAACTAAGAGGATCTGCTCAAAATCTTCCTCTCTTAAAGGAGCTCAGAAACTCTCAGCTACTTAGAACGCCCCATCACCCATGCTTGTGATCCAAGTTATTTCCGCATCACTTTATCACTCATTTAACTTTCAGATGCAGTATATTTTCCGTGTCCCATGCTTGTCATTTTATCTGTTATCCGTAGTTAATCTAATGTACTTTACATGAAATTTATTTCTTCCTTTATAAAAGGGTATTTTACCTTCTTTGTTATCATCTAAAGCTAGTATTATAATTATTTAGTCACTCTCATATACCTCTTGAATTTCCTACGTACTCAACTGACGACGGCTAAAAAATGGTGTGGGTCCTTAAGCTCATAGTGGTTTGTCCCGATCTAATTTTTTAAACATGTGTAATGGAAACCGAATTGTATTTCTGAGGTCGAGGTAGACTTAATTGCATACGTTGTCATTGCAAAGAGCATCGTGAGTAATAGGCATTTGCATACCTCCCATGGAGCTCGGAAATAGTTCCTCATTCAAAATTCTACGCCATGTTACCCTGGTATAGGCGATGAATATTCATCGTGGTAGTTTCTGAAAGTAAATTGACTTATGCATACTGGCTGAATACCTCCTCGTGAACGTCAAAAGAGAAAATTCTTAGCTTTGTGATTCAGGGTTGTGTTTTCCATTAGAGTCGAAATATCTAATGCTAAGCACCTCAGCGTTTACTCATAACCTGCTTTCTGTGCAATCTTTGTTCCCAGATTAGTCAGAGCCCCAACAGTGAAGTTATATGAAAGAGTGTTTGTTAACACAAACTGTGGTCCTATAGACGAAGAAAAATTCAATGCTGTTAGAATATTTGTGATGCGTTATTGCTGAAACTACCATAATTGAATGGAATTTATAAAGCTATTGGGATGAATTATGCTTTTTCACCAGAGATTTTACGAATGGCATGCTGCTAAAGGTACCTAATGTTTTTTATATTTTCCACTTCATTTTCAAAAGTATCTAAGCTGTTGTTTATGGTGAGGAATTTGGAGCTACTTACGGTAAAATTCATTGACATGCATGTCTACTCTTTAACCTGTCTTCATTTGTACCTAGAACAAGTCTTCTTCATTTCCTGTCTGGAAAATTACCAGATACTACGTTACACTGGAGATTCTCGCCGTCATCTTTCATCAAAATCGTTTTGTCTAAAGTAAGTATTAACATACTACAACTATCATTCTTTCAGTCCCATCTATAATAATTTCTGTTCAATATATTCCAAAGACAGTAGTACCTAGTAATGGGAATACGCCTTTTATTTTGCTGTTACGAAGGATTCTTAGCGAGTTAAATTCTAACGTTTTGGTCTTTGCAGACAAATACCTTTTTAAAAGTTTACTGCCTTTCAGAATTCATTAATCTGTTGACGCCGACGTTTGGATACTCTAAGCTTTATCAGTTTTACATCATTTTTCTCATAATCTCTGTCACCAGGCTGAATTCCTTTCTCAAAATTCCTTATAAGTTAAAAGTTAGATCTACTATTTTTCGGATTTTTCTTAGAACTAATAATTTATCTCTGATGGAAAACACCTGCCTCCAAGTACGGTTGCGTTTAGAAGTCAATTGATCGTTACTACTGGGTTAAATGACCATTAAGTTGATTTTTAAGGAAACTGTTGAAAGGTATTAGAGGCTTTAGGTTACTGATGAAAATTTACAGTGAAAGATGGGAGGATAAAAACTTAAGGAAGCGACTTTAAAGTGTAATAAAAATATAACTGAGAATTAATATTTCCTGAAAATGGTCATAAAAATAAAATTCAAGAGGAAAAATCGTAAAGGCTCCACACATCACACATGAAAATGTGGTATTATATCAGAAAAGGAAAAATTACTATCGCATTCAGAGAGTAACCTTTGCAAAGGGAATTTTTTTTAGAGCTATGATGAGGCAACACCAGCAAATTGGGCGTGCGTCAATAATTGACGCCATTGATTCGAATTATTCCCGTCCTATTCTCCTATCGTCCTATTCTTAGGACGAGGCGATTCGATGATTTCTTCTGCCTTCGGAACTAAGCTAAGCCAACAGCAGTCTCCTGGAAATCCGATAAGCCGCTTCTGGCTTGTCAGCCACATGTTTCCCAGAGGCTGATAGACGAGGATCTCTAAGAAGTGATGTATGTATTTACCACGTTTAAATAATTTCTTCTTTTAATATATTAAGTGTTGGTCAACCGAACAACCACTCCAACACTCAAAAAGAAGAAAATCTCTAAGAACGTCCATGTCTTTTGGTAGGATTTAGATCATTGCACTTTGGGTTAGATGACTAGCAGGTTTCCGCGAGGCAATGTAGCCTTTAAGTCCAAAGCAAGCATATTTGAACTCCTGGGCTGAGAAAAACCGTCATACCGTTGGTTTTGAGATATCGAGAGACACCAACGGAGTCTAAATGCACCTCCGGTGCCGCAGGACGGGGAATAAATGTCCCAGAGTGGACCCAGAGGACCCGGGGAGGTCGCAGTCCCTCTCTGAGCAATCCATCTCGGGAGGATCCTTCACTGCGAGGGTCTCCTCTCGTTCAAAACGGCTCGTTTCCCATCTCTTCTCCTTACCCGCCATCAATTCCTTTTCTTCATCCGCCGCTCCCGGCAGGAACGATGGTCATAGGAAACAAATGGGCGCTGGAATGATGGAGAATGGGATGAGAGATTGGGGAAGGGAGTTTCGATGATTGAAGGGGGATGAAGAGGAGATGAACTTGAGTCACCAATAGCTGCACCTAATAAGGGAATTCGGTGAATAATCTCTCTTATGATGTGATTTCTCGACCTCTTTTGTTATAATAATAATAAGTCGAAGCAGAGTCCAAGGAAAAACTCCAAGAACTCACCAAAACCACTAAAATGCTCAGTGAGGACATTGGTATGAAATTTGGGTTAGAGAAATGTGCTGTAATGCACTTACGTAAGGGAGAACCCCAACTATCCGAGGAACGTATAGAGGACATAGAGACACTTCCTGTGGACGGTACATACAAGTACCTAGGCTTTCATCAAAACCATCGGTTGGACCACACCTCATTAAAGAAAACACTAACAGACGCATATATAAGACGTGTGACGAAGATCCTGAATACAAAACTATCCGGGAGGAACCTAATAACGGCCATAAATACCTGGGAAGTGCCGGCCCTGACCTACTCCTTCGGAATTTTAAAATGGTCAGACACGGATCTAAATAAACTGGACAGACTAACTAGGCGACTACTAAACAAGTTCTGATGTTTGCACAGTAAGGCCTCTGTCATTAGGCTGAATATTCCGAGAAAGGAAGGAGGCCGAGGTCTAATAAATATATTACGACTGTGCTGATCTCAGGAAGAGTCTATAAAATTGACTTTAAAAGCATCAAGTGATGTTATATTGAATCAGATCGTTGAAGCTGACATGGGGTACACACCTCTGAACCTGAGAGATGAGGATAATGAGAAGGAATTGCCAGACATTGCCCAACAGAAACAAGAATGGAGATCCAAAGTACTGCATGGAAAATTTCCAACAGTTATCCAGGAGGATTGGGTTGACAAAACTGCGTCTTTAAAATGGCTCCAGGATGGGGCTATCTTTACCCCGAGACCGAAGGTTTTATTATGGCTATTCAAGACAGAGTTATACGCACCCATAACTATGAAAAACATATTCTTAAACTAGAAATACCCGATAGATGTAGAAAATTTGGATGCATTGGTGAGTCAATTGAGCACATAATGGCAGGATGCTCAGCTCTTGCAGGGAATGTCTACCTGAATAGACATAACCAATTGGAAAAATAATCCACCAACACCTGGGACTAACTTACGGGCTCTTAAAGAAAAATATCCCACCATACTACAAGTATCAGCCACCACCTACTGTAATTGAAACCAAAACCCATGTTTTGTACTGGAACAGACCGATACTCACCGACAATACCATAGATTACAATAGACCGGATATCCTATTAATCAATAAATTAGAAAAAAAGGCTAATATAATCGATATAGCAGTGCCACTGAGCCACAACGTGAGGTCCACCGAGAGAGAGAAAATCTCAAAATACAGAAATTTAGCCGACGAAATAAAAAATATCTGGAAATTAAATGATGTCAGCATTCACCTCATAGTAATCTCTGCGGAGGGAGTGATGTCCCATATGTTTGAAAAACAAACTGAGAAGCTGGGAATAAAAAAACTAATAACTAACCTCGGGCAAAAAGCTGTGCTACTCCAAACTTGCCAAATCGTGATAAGATTCCTAAGCCAAGAAAATTCGGACACATTAGGATAGGGTGAATTATCTTCCTGAACTTCCGAGCCTAATCCTAATCCACCTTTAGGATAGGTGAAAATTTTCCAGTTGGTGTAATACTAGCTGAGAAAGTGTGACAAGTCAATAATAATAATAATATCTTTTTTGGTCGTTAAGTAAATGGTTTACCATTGACCTCGTCAGTTCACAGGACAAACATGAAATTACAATTTACATAATGGATACAATTTACATAATACAACCTGGATAAAGTACAGGATAGTTCAAAAAACCATGTCTGCTGCATGAGTGAAAAACTCAATTACAGAGTATAACGATTTTGATACCAGCCAAGAGTGTACTAAAGATTTGAATTTTGTAGTACTGCTTACTCTTGCAGACTCGGGTAAATGATTAAAAAGCTTAATCCCCATGTTAGAAATGGAATTTTTCTGTTCTTTTTAGTCTCTTTTGACATGCAAAGAGGTGATTGTTTTTACGTGTGTCATGGTTATGTATGTCTGATCTTATTGTAAAAGACTGGAGGTTAGCTTTCACGTGCAGAAGTACTCTATATACATATATGATACCTATGATACATATTTGATATATACTTATATGATATAAATATCAGGAGTTTGGGTCTTTTTTAGAGGCTGTAAGTTTATAGATTATCTGATAAATGACGCGTGTTCCATGATAAAAACGTCTATTTACAGTACCCATGGCTTTAAAATATAACGTGTTATCACCTTTGAAATCTGTACATTTAAATCTATGAAGTATCGTGCAAGCCTCCACTAGGGTGTGTGGCACGGGGTGATTCCACACCAGGCATTCAGCACTCGTCCCAGCACAAGTCAGAACCTCGCACACTCCCCCTGCCGCTAGGCGCAGGCCAAAGCAGTCAGGAGAACAGTGCGCAGTCCAACCGGAAACTGGGAGAGTGATATGTAAATGAACATGCAAACATGCAGAACAAATCTATATACATATTTATTGGTTAATATTACTGATACTGTTAATTTATGAATGCTACGAGATACTACTTCATGCAGAGAACAAAATAAAATAATGCCGGGCAAATCGACCGGTGTGAAGTGTTAGTAATGATGTTGCGTTATTAAGCACAAGTGAAAATTCTCCTCTGCCTATTGAGGGTGAGAGTTTTATATGATTGATCTATCGGAACTATTATGATCCCTTATTGTACGTGGGAAAAATGACATTTTAAATCTATCGGTTCTGCAGTCAATTTCCTTTATTTTATTCCTGTGATCGCTACTACCGTATTACGTTGACTCTAGCAGTATACGTTGAACCTCCTGAAAAAAAACTGTCTGTTCCGAACTTGGAACCGAAAAATATTTAACCTGTATTTCTCCCATCGATCAGTTAGAGATTCCCACCCCAATTCCTTCAACAATTCGGTAACGCTGCTAACATATTTAAGTATTACATCCTCGTCGCGTATAAATACGTGTCAATTGAAATGATAACCAGAACGAAAGGCGAGGACTGGCGAGCATTTTCCCTCGGCTCCACAGCGAATATCCTTTTGACGCAGCATCGTCTTTTTGGGGAAGATTGCTCGGATATTCCTGCGGGGAGATGACGCCAGCCGCGATGCTCAAGGCGTTTGCTCGCTTGAGTCGCATTGAAGGAATGATTCCTTGGAACAACCCGCCCGGGTGACGGATGCCCGCTGAAAGGTGAAGTGAACTGTGGCCACGCAAGATGGGGTGAGAGTCGGGGAGTTCCCTGTGGAGGGAGGCTGGGGAAGGGAAGGGGAAAAGTGCGGAATAAATGGGATGATGTGAGAAGATATAAATGAGAGGCGGGAGGGAGAAGAGTAGGCGCCTTGGAGGAGCCTTGAAGAGTCCTTGGAGGGAGGGATGAGTTGGGGGGTGGTAGAGGGGGTTTGTGGAGGCGCGGGTGGTTAGGGTGGTGAATGGAGCGGAGGGATATAACGCGGAAGACAAAAGAGAATCGGTGATGACGCCAGCGCCCCCACGCCACAAGATGGAATACTCTCTCTCTTTTTCATTCTTTCCCTCTCCCATCCCTCGTCCCTCTTCCTCCCCCTCTCTCTCTGTCTCTCGCCTCGCCGGTCACATCGGTAAACATCATCGAGGGCGCTCGTCTTTTGTTTTTTTTCTCTCTCCCCATCCGGATAGAGGGCGTGCGGTGCGCCGGGCCGACGATGGCTCTCAGCGGAATTGCCCAGACATGTCTCATTTCCAACCGCTGGAAATTCGTTTGTTGACAGTATATTTCAGCCTCTTCTCTTCTGAGGGATATATTTCGGGAGCGCGGGATAAATAAAAGTCCTGGCTCCTGGCTCCGCGCGAAATTCTCTCAAGCGGATCAAAGAGCGCGGATACGTAAGATTGCAGTCTTATCGGAGCGCATCAATCTTCGTGGAAGGAAGAATCCTAGGCGTAAGACTAGCTGATTTAAAACTATTTACTTATTTGCATTTGTGTTTCGTGTTTCCGAACTATGCTGCTACTTGGTAAGGAAATGGTTGTGATCTCTAAATATATTTTCTTCAATTTTATGCATTCTGTCTTAATGCATTCATTAGATTAATTTTTGATGTCGTGATTCTTTTATTTTCCTCAAGTTTTATGTGCATAATAATCATACTTATATACAAAAACGTGGTGGCTTCTATATGTGTGCGTGACTGTGTATGTCTGCTACGCAATCACATAATAACTGAACCATATGATACCTGATTTGAACATAGGCCTATTGCCGTTTTGAAAATCTTCACAATTACTAGATTCCAGTCATTTCCAAAATTTTTGAGGAGAGGGGCCTATTGTTCCTTTGTAAATATTTATTTCATAAGATTGTTGTTGTTGGTAGAGACCCCTATCAACAACAACAATCCTGCGACTTTTAAAGTTAAGACTTTTAAAAGTTTTCTAAGGAAACTTTGGATTTATTGACTTTTTTCTCACATCAATATTTTATTCTAATTTTTCCGTCGTTAATATTAAAAATATGTACATTTTCAAGCTTTTTATAGCTGATTTATTCCAAATAAAAAATTTAATTTGTTCTCTATTGGTACTGGAAAGAAGTCTCGCTCTAACTCACGTAAGGAAAAGTATGCCGAAGTTTATGACGATATTCCCCACACTCTCTCGAAAAACGTATACTTTTTTAGTTTTGCTGTTTTAAAAACGAACAAAATCATTAAAATAGCTTAATAAAAGTATCATGAAGAGACAAAACGGTCAATTTCCATTTAGTAAGAAAATGTAAGATGAGAAGTCAAAGGTCTTTCCCGTATGAACGGAACTACTATGTTATTTCTTACTTTTATCTCTCCCTTTGAGAGTCAACGGGCAAGTTGCTGGTTTATTATAAAGTAATTAGGGTTGTTCTGCTGATTTTCGTGAGAATATTTAGAGTTTACTTTTATGCATGGTAATGAAAACCGAGGATGTAATAATTAAAATGTTTTCGCATTGCTCAACTATTTCATTTTAATCGCTTTATTGTAGTCATTTATCTCCATCGAAATCGATGTATGGAAATCTCTACTTGAAATTTTTTCAATATTTTATATTTATATCAATGAAATCTATTTGTCAATGCTGCAATCTATATACGAGACATTTTATTTCTGCAGACGACATAAAATGTTTTAAGCTTGACGAAAGAAGTACTCTTTATCAATTTTTCTGAGGCAACGTAATTTATTCCTCAATCTCTCTGTCAATGCTGCATTCTATATACGACACATTTTATTTCTGCAGACGACATAACATTTTTAAGCTAGACGAAAGAAGTACTCTTATCAATTTTCCTGGGACAACGTAATTTATTCCTCAGCTTTACTGATTTTTTTGTGTAACTAAGAAGATATGGAATGCTCTTGCATCAATTAATTCGATGTATATTTTCACTACAAAGTCAACATTCCGTGAAAATATTTTTTTAAGCTTCGTGGCTGCACTGAGTACTCTTGGGCATTGCTTGAGAATCCTTCATTATCTCCTTTGGTCCTACCCGTATTTGCAATGAGCCAAGCATGCTCGGGGTCACGGCCAAAGCAGCGGCTAAATTGCTCAAAAATAAGGAGGATGATAGTACATATTTCAAAGATAGGACTACTTAGGACCTGCTCTTCTGATTTCCATGCATCGCTGAAAGACCTTGCGATTGAAAGACAGGCAAAACTCTCGGTGGATAGTTGAAGGCAGTTTTTCCCGAGGCCGGAGAGGGAGACGAATTTGCTCTCAAGGACGAACTTGAAAGATCTGGATTCCCTCAAGCGAGTAATCTTTCCACGGAATACTGTACCTAATGCTTAAGTTAAAAAAATATAAAGGATCGAAAGATTAACAAAAATTCTTTACTATTTGGTTCATATCGTAACTTATCTTCATTTCATTTTCCGAAAATCTCTTGTATTACCCTTCGTCGAGAATTAACACATCTACTTTTTCATACCATTCAGATTTTTCTTTAGAGATACTGGTGCATTAATTGTTTTTTCAATGTAATCTATCTTTTCTATGTACCTAAAATGCCACGCTCTAACTTTTATATTATCTATATCTAGCTTTTATAGTAGGCTGTTACTTTTTAGGGAATAAAAGTTAAAATTTGTTCCACATTTTTTTAACAATTCGATGAAGAATTTATAACTTACGCAATTTAAGACTTACATTAATACAAGGGTTTTTTAAGAATGTACTGTGAAGTACTCAAGGTAGATTTGAAAGTAAGAATCCAGTGTATTCCTTGCCTTATCTGTGTTGAGTGTGGTCTCCCGGAAAGAACTGTCAGGGAAAATCAGAAACTTGGCGTTAAGTTGGAGGCATCCAAAGAGTACAAATGTATTTTTTGAGGTTTTTTTCGTGGGTCTAGAGTTCCGAAACTGACTTTTTAATGGATAACTCCTGTGGGAAATCCGTGGAGAATTTACTCGCATAACATGCCGGAAAACACCCTAATCCTTTTCCAAATAGGGTCCTTCCTGATTTGAACCCGAGACCTCAGGTCAGCGGCTCCCCGCATTGGGATACAAGTTTGTTTCTCTTCCTTTCGTGTGCACGTGGAAGCTTCCACTGCTAGAAGTGATTTTATAGAATTTTACTCGTTGTCTTAACCAAAAAATACCATGCGAACTCATTTTGGAACTTATTGAACTCACTTATCACACGAGTCATAATGCTCGCCTAGGTGAATAGCGGGAGTCTTAGCAATATCGAAAAGGGATTGGTGATAAAGAGGAATTTGATGGATAGCTTTGTGAGTTGAAAGCTTTGAAGATGTTGCTATGATTTAGTTTTCATAGAGAAAATGGCACCCTAAATCTTTTAAATGGGTCATATTTTTCGTAAATGATATATCCATGGTCGTTTTGGGAAAATGGGATTGGTGCTGATTGATAATTGATTGAGAACTCTGCCTGTTTTATGTTCTTGGTAATTCAATCTGGAGTTGATGCTTCTTCTGTCTTCTTCTTCCAAAGCATTAGAAGTTCGTAGTATCTTGATAATAGACCGCCGTTTTTCTCTCGACTTATCTTTACCAAGATATATCATGATGGCTTTCGGCTTTCTATCCATTGCCGCTGTTTATAACTGTCATTCATCTTCTTTTTACAAGTCTCTTGTTTCTCATACAGGGGTCTCTTTTCTGTGAGCGAGATATCTTTTTTTGATTTTCCCAGCTTTTGTCTTATACTCGATTTGTGATTTTTTTCTTTTCTAAATGATATGAGAGGAATCAGATTTAATCGCTCATAAGTAGTTTCACACAGTCTGACTTGAAGCTGACTTGAACACCATGCTTATTCAACCTTCTACTGATTTCGTGCATACTGGTTGTGTCTTTGTCTTGAGCTATCAGTATTTCATGTTCATTTTAATCCTTTTTCATGTTGTGTACCAATTGAAAATCGGCTGTTTATCCCCTCGGGTTGTTTTAAATTAAAAAAAAACAAAGTTTAGCCATAGCCATTTTTAGCCATAGCTATTGAAATAAATGAATACATGATAAGAAACATTTACTTCTTTCTGTGATATTGATAGAGTATTTTGATGGTTCCTAGGATCCGATGAAAATTATTTTTTTTCTCGTTGACTATGAAAAAATTCAAAAGTTCAAACTTACACGTATCTACAGAAGCTTGGTTGATGTTTTTATGCCGTTGAATAAGCATTCTCAATAGATGAACGCCACACATTCTAGCATTTGATAGAGATTGAAGGAGCTCTTGTTAAATCTTGGAAGAGCAAATTTGACTGTGACCAAAGTATATCATTTGCCATCACGTAACTAACATTAAAATTGCGAAATTTTGATATACTTGGACATATTCTTTTGCATCTAATACGTGAAAAATTATGAACCACTGAAAACTATTAGAATGGGAAGATATTTTGAAACACTTGCTATTTTAGTGCGAGGGAAATGCTTCAATCCGGGAGGCAGGAGGTTACAAACATTATTGTCCATTTCGTTGAATTTCGTGGAGTATCCAGGAGGTTTTAGAGTATCCCACCTATATTCTTTATTCCTATCCTCCTATATTCATATCCTCCATGAGGTTCTCCATCCATTCACAGGTCTTTATGGTTATAAAAATGGTTATCAGTGAATCAAACGCGGTGTACATTGACTATGAGAGACATTCAGTGAAGTAGAATGTAGAAAACTTCCCCATACGAATATTTACGGCATTTACATTAGAGAAATCTATAAGTGGAACTATAAGTGGAACTTTCTCAAGATTTATTTTTCATATCTAATGCTAGCAAATCTTTCTTGATATTTAGCTGCAGTTAATTACACCATGGCTGGGATATTTCGTCCTTCCTACGATACTTCGGAATGTAGTTTCTGTGAGTTAGAAGAGACAGAAAGAAATGACGACTCGGAAAAGGAGTTGTTGGCCAGAAAATGTGCGGCAGCAGAAATTATTTTTACAGTCCTTGGTCATAGATGCACATATTCCTGCTCCACTATTCTCGTCACCCTTACACACCCTTTCTAACCCTTACACGCCCTTTCTAACCCCTCCGCTCTCCAACACTTCAGTCCTCGGCCTCAAACTCATTATGGGCCGAATTTATAGTCGTTACCCAGCAGTCCCACAGCCACTTGCAGGCCCCTTCGTCAAAAACGGTATTTATAGTCAAATTTCCACCCTCAGCAGCCCCCTTAGCCTCTCCTAATTCTGGCAGGAGATGCATACTCCACCAGGGGCCCCCTTATCGAAAAAATAACACAACAGATATAACTTAACTGACTCTAATGAACGTGCATAGCCTTAAATTAATAATTTCGAAGATTTGGTGTTAATAAAACAACGGTAAGATTTGCTCTTAATTAATAAATATCTGATGTGACGCCAGACTCTATCTAAGGATGTTCATATACACTCGCAACATATTTTCTCCCACAATTTCTTCTTCTTGTGGCTGGAAACTGCGTCCGTTTTCTTACTTTCCACTGTATATCTTTATACTTCTACACCAAGTCACACAAAATCTTCTTCTCCACACCTTTTAAGCTATTTGCACGTCGAGCGGCCATCTTAACAGTTTTCATGCTGCGTCTGGCTCTTTATTTATCCGTATCCACGTTGATCACGAGCGTCACCACCGAAACATTTGAGCGGTGAATTCCATTTCCCGCCGTTTGTAGTCCTTAGTTACCAGATCTAACCCCCAACCATCCTCTACCTAGCAGCTAACCAGCACATGCACGACCACATCTCCTGTGCTACAATGTAGACTGGGGGGACGAGAACATCTTGTTCGTATAAATTATGCTGGGTAGGGGATGGATATGGGGACTGCTAGGTAACGACTATAAATACGGCCCTATGTCTTTCTTCGCATCCACTTTCTCTCCAATCACATGTCCCGCTAACATTTCTAGCTTTCCACGATTGTAACTAGAAAGCTAGTAAAATGTTCCCCGTGTGAACCCAAGGTAGCAACAGCCCTAGTAAACTTGTTTCCAATCATTGCGATCGCACAAATGATGTGATACGCAGTCACGCGCACTGGTGCGAAGATACACACCAAAGACGGTTAAATTTTGACATGAATAAATCATTTGACTTTTATTCTATTGGCGTTTATACCCCGCGACCGTGGCATATCATGCACGACCACATCTCCTGTGCTACAATGTAGACTGGGGGGACGAGAACATCTTGTTCGTATAAACCCCCGCTGTAATTCGCCTTAAATTACATCTACGTCTTCAAAATACACTCCAAGCCACCTCAGGGGTGTATGGCAGGGGGCTTTTTGATGGCTTATAATGGAATGGGTTTGATGGAATTAAGATGGCTTGGCGGTGTAACAGGCTAACACACCAGACCGGCAATTGGGAGATAAGGGCTCGAATCCCGGGCAAGTCAAATTATTTTTCCATGGCGAATTATATCCTCTTAGATGTATACCTAGTAAATTTGTTTACCACGGTAGAGCTACTAGGGTTGGCGCTGGTTACTGGCGTTTGAAATGCGTATGAACGGAAGTTCGCTAAAACCGTGGTTGAAAGATTAGTTACTAAATTATACGAGGGTCACTCAGAAAGACGGCTGCACTACACGCAAAAGGGATATTGAATTTCTCCTGGAATTACACGCCAGAAAGTCCATTCAAAGAAAGATGCAACACTTTTTCTATGTCTGATCATCTTGTCAAACAAATAAATAAAGGTGTCGGTTAAACGCGGTACTGCCGCAGGTGTGTAGGCTGCTCCAATTGTTCTTTTTGGTGATTCCTTATTCTTCACCAGAGTTCATCAGCATGTCTACTGCGTTAAGGTGCTTCCACCGTAAAATCACTTACATGGCAATTTATTAATATTCCGTCTGCTTGTAGAAAATATTGTCCTCAATCTAATATGAACAACAAAATGTTACCTTTACACGGTATTTTATTCTCAAATTGAACTTGAAGGTACGTGTTGTTAAATGGGAGAATAAGAGAAACACGGGGAGCAATAGTATTTTTCCATGTAATATATATGCCATTTTCGCGGAAAACTATCTATCAGAAGTTAATAATCCAGGGAAATATAACAAAAATAAAAGATATGTATCTTAGCACCCTATGTTTTTAATTATTAGGGAGTTAATGCCATAATTGAAGTCAAAATGCGGTAGTTCGTGAGAAAATTGTGCTGCAGTCGGCGTGTATTGCTATAAAAATATTTATTAAAAATATATTCGTGGCATAATCAGTATGTTTATTACTTTTGGGTTTCTATAGGTAACGCATTTCATCCGCAGGATGTTTTGTATAAAATAAAAAAATGTGGAATTTAGAATTTGTTTTGACTCGCACAGTCGCGGTGTAACCACTTTAAATTGCAAATCGTATGAACGCAAGTAAGATTTAAGCCACCATGTTAAGGTTTAAGGTTAAGGTTGAAGGTTTAAGGCTAAGTTTGAGCGAAAAATTACTTAATCTAGAATTTCTTCAATTAGAACCTATTTTAAAGAAAAAAACTCATATTTCCAATGTTCACAAAATACTTAACCGAACTTCTTTTTGAGCAATTTGCCTCAAAATACAAGCTGTTTTACATGGGAAAAATTACGGCTGTGTTCTCTAGAGGGAGAATATTGAAAAAATGAGCGATTTATAGCAGATACATTTCGTCAAAAAGCTAAAGGTGTGTAGTTTGTTTAATTTCTCAACTATCTATAAAATTAATCAATTACTCACCGCAGCTATTTTTACAGAATTGAAAAAACAACATCTGCTAGGAAGGCGTTTTAGCCGTGCGGAGTGAAAAAATGAGTGAAGTTAGAGACATAAGTCTACATATTAATTTAATTATTTCAATTAAAACTATTTTTTTGCGTCATCAAAGTTACAATTTTTATTACATACTTCTTGCAGATGCTGACATTAAAACAATTAAATTCGAATATGACTCCATTATGACTAGGGAACATAGGCTTGGACAGGGGTGGTGCCGGTGGTGCACCGGCACCACCTAATAGCTAGAAATAATTTATTAAATAACCTAGAAATTCGTGACAATGATAAAATTTTTGTTTTTAATATTACAAAAGAATAAGATAAACCATATACTGGAAAATACATCAAATACTTGAGTGTTTTTCCCTCTGTCTTATCAAAAAAAGTTAAGTTATCTTATCAGTTTAAAATTCACGTTAGCTGGCTGACTGGCAGTGCAAATGATATTTTACATTTCGTAAATTGTATGAAGAGTTTTAAGTTTATTCCTGGTGAGAGGAGAACGTTTCTCTAAAGCAAGGTTACTATAGTAAGTTTATTAAGTTTGACTTTAAAGCAAATAGGTAAAGATTGATGGTGTGTTTTGTTTCACACTCACAATAATTTCACGAAAATCAATTTCTTTGTGAAACATATGTAAACAAATTGTTAATTTTTACTACCCTAATGTGTTCAGCTCTTATTATAAATATTTGTAAATATTTTCTAAATTTCTTTAATTCAATTTTTTTACCGCTAGTTTTGATTTAAAAAATTCAAGGTACCACCTAATAAAGAGGTCTGCGCATGCCTTATGCTGGGGTAAATATCTTGTTCAAACTACATTAACCATCGTTCAACCCTGTTAATGTAAACGAGACAGTGGCCTCCTCGCTCTTCCACTCTTTCCCGTGACAACGCAAAGGACCGCTCCTTCTCCCTCCCATAAATGCCCCCGAGAGGGAAGAGAGGGTGCAAGAGAAGACGTCCTCCTCTCCCCCGCATCTGTAAACCCCATTACCTCGTCACCATGAGCGACACACGGCGATTTCTCTTCCACCCGTTTCACGCGGACGGAGAGTGCCTCACACATCGGCTTCACCGCTCGATTGCTTTTGTCCGCGCTCCTCTGCGTCTGCCTTACTGCTTCTTCTGCGGCTGCCTGCACCCCCCCCCTCCACCCCCTAACCCTCCCCCCGCGATTATCAATTGTTCTCCTGTTTACCACTCTAATGCATGTTGCTCACGGTAAAATTTTCGGTAAAACGTTTTATAAAATCGACTAATTTTATAAAAATGAGCTTGCTAACGATAAAACCGTTTTATAAAACTAGTTTTATAAATCTTTTTACGGAATAGGACACGTTCTATTTCCATAAAACCATTTTATGCAACAACCAATGAGACGTTCCGCTCATCGCGTTGATAATAATCTCGTATCCATGGGAAGCCAAACAAGGAAAACGTAAACAAACATGGCTGGAAGTTCATGGAACGTTGAGGCAGTATCCTTCTTGTTAGAAGCATGCGTTAGAGGCTTAAAACCGTTGAGTGTGATCAGAAAGTAAGTTAATGAACAATACATATAGTTATTAACCTAATATTCATCCAAAAGAGAGTGCATTTATCACTTCACGTGTTCGCAAAGCGTCTCACAGATGGCAGGACATTGTGGTTTTATGAATAGTTTTACCGTGAGCAAGTAATTAAGTTTTACGTACGATTCATAAAACCTTCAATGAAAGTTTTTATAAATCACTTTTGTGGAAAATTTTACCGTGAGCGACAAGCATTATTTTAACTTGCCATTTTTGTTGTTTGTCTGGATGGAATCTTGTAATCGAAATGTAACCCACTTCCCAATGTTAAATCGATCTGAAATTTGTGACACTTCCTAAATATCGTTGACAATACATGAAACAATCATAAAATTTACTAATTACCAAGTCAATCTTCTAAAATTAAATAGTTTACATTTTAATTTGTTTATCCTAACATTACGCAACCCGCATAAATTTTCTACTCGCTGTCAGCGCTGTTGCAATTCATTGCAACTATCATTTTATCATTTATAGTGAGAAGAAATGCCAATTTATTTAAATTTCAATTAACCGTTGCATAATTAATAAAATACTTAAATGTCATTGACATAGAATTGAAAGACTTATCGATAAAATGATTCCACTGACTGCACAAAATTGGCATAGCGCTCTCGGATCGCAGTCTAAAATGTAAGGTCCGCTGATGGACCATAGGATCCATGTTTTTGCATCACAGAGAATAAAATTGAACAAGTATATATTTCAACTGTATTTTATAAGTGATTACGAAGTCGATTTCGCTTAAGACACATTCGTTTAAGAATAATTTTTTTTGGTACACTTGAAAATAAGCGTGGTTTAAAAAAATTATTTTTAAAATATTAAATTTTTTCACTCTCTCTCCCTTTTACTCTCCCTTCAACTCGTCTATCATATTTGGCCTTGTGTGTTTGCGATGTGGATGAGTCGCAATTGTTTCCTCTTTCGTTGTTGTGGAGCATTCCTCGTTTGGAAAATAGCACGCCATTCTTGTGACATTAAACATGTTAGTAATAAAAGACACGATGGTATTTGGCAGTTAATTACGCTGAATGCATGCCAATATCCAGTCAAATTTTGAGGTATAATGTTTAAACTTAGTCTCTAGACTCTACTCTGTTCCACTTTGTTGGCCCATCTTTCAAGTTTTTTAATGTTTGCTTCGATCTTATCTTGCACATAGAACTTGTGGACGTCCTTTCCTTGTAGCGTCAAATTAAGAATGTTGAGGGTACTGGAAACATCACTTAAATATGCAAGCTCTATTAGCCAGTTTTCAGCATGTAACATTTCCAAAAATTTTGTTACAGATTTTGCCCCATCATCATCTTCCAACAAAAACAATCTTAGTTCATCACGAAGCTCAAACAATCTTGACAGCACTTTTCCTCTTGAGAGCCACCGTACTTCGCAATGAAGCAGAAGTTCTTTGTGCTCACTTCCCATTTCATCGCACAGAATGGAAAACAGTCGGGACTGTTTAGGCCTTGACTTAATGAAATTTACAATTTTCACTGCATTATCAAGCGTTCCTTTCAGGCTTTCATTCAAACCTTTAACTGCAAGAGCTTCTCGGTGCAGGCTACAGTGCAGGCCACTTAACAGAAGGAGCGACTGCCCTCACTCTGGAAATCAAACCTACGTAAACCCCAGACATGGCACGCGCACCATCAGTCGTCAGTCCAATACATTTTGACCATTGTATTTCATTTTCTGTTATAAAATCATTGAGACATTTAAAAATCTCTTCCCCTGTTGTTGTTGACGGCAAAGACTTGCAACAGAGCAGTTCTTCTTCTATGCTCCCATTAGATTCAAACCTAACAGATTGTATTAACAATTGTATTAAGTGTTTTTAATCTGTTTCTGCGATCCACCCAAATTGTTCCCGCGACCCACTAGTGGGTCGCGACCCATAGTTTGGGAACCACTGCTCTAGAGTAATGCTTCCACTCGTAGACTATTCAGAATAAATTCCTAAAATTAAATTGTAAAATCATAATGGATGATTGACTATATAAATGCCTTTCAACTTCATATTGCATATTTACAGCGCACTACGCGACATCCTACATAATATAAAAACAAATGCCTAAAACTGGAACGTTTTCATGCCACGTTTTTCTGAAATACTCAGTTTATTTCAAGAAAAAGGAGCCAAAAACCGTTAAACATTGCCCATTACTAAATTTGCACACTCCGCAAATAACAGGATCCGTCGTGCGAATGTAGATTATCGGGTTTCTCTCCAAGTTATTCATGCTAGCCTACATATTGAAGTTATGTAAAATTCATTTTTATCACTACCAGGCTTTGTTTCTTTTGCAAAATAATATTGGATTTAATGGTTGCACATATACGAGAGAAGTGTCATAAGAAAGGAAATAAAAATGATACTTTTATTGATCGATAAATTTTGTTTTTAATTTTATATTGGGAAAGGTATTCAAAACTTACCTGAAATTCTACGCTTCTTTGAAAACTTATCCCTTGGCTACCCATGCCTCTGCTGAAGAATGAATGAGCGCAAAAGGTATAAATGGAGATATCAATTGGTCGGCTTCAGATTTTGTTATTTCAATCACTAGACCTATAGTTCTCAGGTCATTATTATTATTTTCATAATACGAATTAATTTCTCATTGCCGTTAGTTAGTCAGACATTTGTATCCCTTTGGATTAGTCGAGACACGGTCTAAAGCAATCGTCATGCAACAAAATGAGCAGAGTAGTACTTGAATTACCTAGGAGTTTGGATGCGCTCATCTCCGGAGTTAATGGATTCCGCACGCTATTTCCTTTATCGGTCGCACCGTAGCATTTGCTCAATAAATAAGTGATGCATTCACATGATATAACCTTTAAGTGTATACTCTTTCTTCCGCCAAAACTAACCTTGAGGAAAAAAGAAAATGATTCTGTTGAGGACTCACGCTGTCGCGGAAATTGTATCTAACTTTCAGAAAGGCTTCTCGAGTTTCTACCGGGGTTATCGGGTTCATGATCGACGTTTTGGCAGGTTACACTGCTGCAAAAACGGCGGTCATGGACCAAATAACCCGGTTGGAATCCTGAGAAGCCTCTTAGGATATTACTCACAGGGAAAGCCTGAAATGTTTCATTTATTTAACCTCAAGCGATGAATGATGAGCGTGAGGGAGTCAGAATTTTGGTTTTGGAATAAGGGAGGGTGAAGGGTGAGGTGTTTGGTGCTACTGGGTACGGGGATCCGCAGTCGAAAACTCGACGCCCTGTTATTTTATTAGAGGAGTCGACCGGCAACTGATCTCATTTGCGCCTTTAAACCAGGTGGGAAGGTTGGTCCAAGAAGGATTAATTTAGGAAATTGTGAAATTATAGCGTCGGCGTTTGCTCGTACTTGACGAAATACGCCAAGGTGACCACGTTTTAACGTCCCATCCGTCGGACGGAAAGCGGTGCTTGAAATACTCTCAACATGTCGCCCGGGTAGAGAATCCAGGACCTTACTGAAAAATCTCCCCATCACCGGGATTTGAACCACAACCCTTGGTATGGGAATTCAGTGACCTGGTCACCACACCAACTCGGGAAAGGCCTAGCCACGTTGCAACACTGGTTCCCGTCATATCACCGAAGATATGTAATTTTGGGCCCGGACGGTGGTTGGATGGGTTGCCCTCCTCTCCATACCTCTACCGGGGTGGATGGAGAGGTGACACTCCTCAAGACTCATACGGAGAGGATCGGAGAGAATCACCAGACCGGGAAGGTTGGAGGGAGGCAACCCTCTTCCATACCTTTACCGTCTGTCCTCTGTCTGGAAGAGGCAAGCAGGTTAAATGTGGGATGGTACAATGGACCAAGAGGACTGAGTTCCAGGAGGGCTCCAGAAGGCCCTCGACCACCCATATAATCTGCATCTACGCCACACCAACTCATTTGGTAGCATATTGTCGCTTTTATTATCCCCCCCCCCCCATCTCCCTAAACATCCCCTAATTCGCGCGCCGTCATACAGGTCGCGCGAGCTTCGCCCGTATTGAGTAATATTACCGGCGGCTCTTTGATCTCCGTCGCTTCGCTACATTTTGAAGTGGACGGCGAAAGGCAACGTAATAAAGTCTCTCCCCTCTTCTTCCCACTGCCCAGGTAGGTCGCCGTCCCCCTTCGCTTCTACCCTCCCTCGGCCGACGGATGAAGACCACCCCTTCCCCGTATATCGCATTGTGTACCAGAGGGACGGAAATGTGTCGGATGAGGATTTGTGCACCGAGTAGTCCAATGAGAGGCTGAAAGAAGAAATAGCGATTTTATTTCTTTCCGTGAAGTTGTAGGTAAGCTGAAGATTATCAGCAAAAAACGCTCCCTCATAACAAACAGGTGCTAACAAAATGACGAGAGCTTCTGATAGCACATCTATTTTTATATTACGTTCTTGAAACGTAAAGAAATACATTTAACAAATCACCCAACAGGATATTTCCTTGGGCTTTTTTCACTACCGAATAATATCGCTTATCATTTATTAATTCTCAAAATACCCGACTTGAGTATTTTCAATTTCATACTTGAATAACTGAAAAATTTACTGCAGGTAAACACTCAGTCTATATTATTTCAAGCATGACAGTTCTTCGTGTTATGAATTATATAAGTACTCGTAAAATACATTATTGCTAAACGTTCAAAGATTTGGAACGAGAAATTGAACACATCTTATAGTTCGAAATAAGAAAGCGTTCATTTCAGTTTAGTATAACTATAGCTACTTGTTTACTGTTAGATTTTTATTCGTAAAAATGAAGAGTATTTTTACGACTTATTAATATTTCTTTTGAAAGTATTTTTTCTCAGGAGCCAATGTCAAGAAAAATTTCCGAAAGTTTATAAATATGATAGAAAAAAACAACTACCGCATGTGTTAACTTCCGATGATTCAATCAGGAATGAAATACGTTGTGTTTAGCGATTGTAGCATTATGATTGCCTCTGACTCTTGTAGTGATTTTCATGCAGACGTATTCGTCTCTTACCATATAAAACTGAGTTGTCTTCTGTTTGAACTAAGTAATAAAACTGCGATATGCTGCATTTTTTAGTTTCCATAAATCAGAAGCCCTGAATGACATGGCATTTATGCTGAAAAATTTCAGTCATATTTTTCGTGAATGAAAAACAGGTGTTGTTATCGAAGTCACGATCGAGTTTATAACTCTAGTTCCCATCTCACAGGCAACGCTTAGGAATTCAAATATGATTCGCATGTGCCCTTGGAATGAATTTCGGAACCAGAAATGTCTGGACACGAGATGTTGAATGAAAGGCATTGCTTATGACTAATTTACAAAAGATTTATTTCTTCAAAATTTTTATACAGAAATTTAAAAAAATACAATATAAGTCCTCCTGAGCCCTTAGCTAGTCAGAAGGTGCTTGTGCAGGCAAAAAAATACAACAGAGCATTCGTAGAGTTACCATAAATTAGACACTTCTTATCACTTTTAAATGTATTTAGGAGAATGACAATTCATTTCTTCATTGATTTTCTAACAATAAGTTCTTATAATTTCTTTTTTAGTTGTGAGATGGTGGTTATGTTAGGTATACTAACTTTTACATAACTGAGTAATTTTAGGTGTAATTATACATATACAATTATACAAGGTGTATATAATATAAAAGTAATACCTACTCTTAGCATTTTATCTCCATAATTTGTGTATGTCTCCTCACAAAGATTACCTCAACTGCTAAAGGTCATGATGGCATTTCTATATCATGTGTTAAAAATGCCCTTCCTATTATACTACCCACACTGATGAATATATTCGACTCTTCCCTCCAAACTGCTCGCTATCCTGAAATATGGAAACACTCGCTGATACACCCTATACCCAAATGCGCCGAGCCCACCGATCCTAACCACTACAGACCAATTGGTATTCAATGTGCTATTGCAAAAATATTCGAACATATTGTCCATCAACAACTGAATAATCATGTTGTTCAATATAATTTACTCAATAAATGGCAATCTGGTTTTCGGGCCAACCATAGTACCCAGACAGCTCTCCTGAAAATCACCGAAGATATTAGAGTCGCTATGGAAAAGCGTCAGCTTACGATCCTAGTCCTTTTTGATCTCTCGAAAGCCTTCGACTCAATCAACCATGAACTTCTTTTTTAAAAATTAAGAGCTTATAAGCTCTCTCAGAGTGCGGTGAACTGGTTTAGGTCCTACTTGAACAATCGTACTCAGGCTGTGGTAGGAAAAAATAACACATTATCCAACTGGGTCTATAATCGAACTGGCGTAGTTCAAGGCTCTGTATTAAGTCCTTTGCTATTTTCTTTGTTTCTCAATGACCTACCGAACAGTGTCCACCATTGTAAATATCATCTATACGCAGATGACTTCCAGATTTATTGTCACACATCAACTGGTGATCTAGAATTTGCAATAGCACTCATAAATGAGGATATTGAAAGAATAACAGAGTGGACGGATAATAATATATTGAAAATTAATGAAAGCAAAACTAAGGCGATAATAATCGGTAATAATCAACTACTTACACAGGTAAACATTTTATCCATCCCGAAAATACGGGTGCGAGGGCATCAAGTCCCTTTCGAAGAAACGGTAAAAGATCTCGGTGTAATATTGGATAACAATTTAAACTGGAAAGCTCAGTGTTTACAAATCAAGAGGAAATGTTATAGTGTACTCCATCAGTTAATAAAAGTTAAAAAAATGTTATCTATCAATACACGAACTACACTAGTAAAAACCCTAATATTTCCTCATCTCGATTATTGCTGTCCAGTGTTTATTAACATTGACGATGGAAATAACTCGAAACTTCAGGCTGGTATGAACGGCGCAATAAGATTCATATATGACCTCCGTAA
Source organism: Pyrrhosoma nymphula (assembly GCA_963573305.1). Taxonomy (NCBI): domain Eukaryota; kingdom Metazoa; phylum Arthropoda; class Insecta; order Odonata; family Coenagrionidae; genus Pyrrhosoma; species Pyrrhosoma nymphula. The sequence continues at coordinate 17,172,627 of OY754330.1, read as the reverse complement.
ATGGGACCATATCAGCGAATCTTTTAAAAAACTTAAGTGGCTTAAAGTCAAAGAGCGACGGCAATTTTTTCTCCTGATTTCCACTTTCAAAATAATCACTACTGGATATCCACAATACTTATTCGAACTTTTCACCCTAAAAACAGAAGTGCACAACCGCTGCATTCGATCTCATTCATCTGATCTCCAAATCCCCCAACATCGCACCACAGCATTAAATAAATCGTTCATCGTCACCGCCTCACGTTGCTGGAATATGCTCCCAAACGAAATAAAAAATGTAAAATCAATGGAATCATTTAAAAAGAAACTCTATTTGTATCTACTAAAGGAAAAAGTTATCGACTAAATTATATGCAATGATTTTCATTTCTTGAAATAGTTATTGTGGGAAAAATTGTAAAATATTACTTGAAAATGTCTCATTTATGTGTGCTGTTACACCATATCGTATAATACTAGTCTTTTTTGTATTTGACTTGTTTATTTTTCTTTCTTATTTTTTCTTTTTCTGTTTTATATATTATCTGTATGAAGTGTATGTATTATCTCATGGACCTTGGAGGTCTACGATAATAAAACGATTATCTATCTATCTATCTATGTCTTTGGGATATCATGCATTTCCGTATGTCTTAACTGAATTGTATATATAGTGTCTTTATTAACCCTATATTTATCAAGGATAAACCGAAAGTCCTGTTTTAATTGACCTCCTCATTGATTTGTTATAAAATATCAAATTTCCGATTCGTAAACAGAATTTCAAGTGAAAGTTCTTAACAATGTGGGAACTACAATATCTAAAGGATATCGCAAAAAAAATTTAAACTAGAAGCCAAAAGCCTATTCTTCAATAAACCCATTCCTTACAATCATAGACCTTCTCAATTGAATTTGAGAGAATTTCAAAAATATGGGACATATATGTCCCTTGGACCTTAAAGGGTTAACATAAACAATCGTGACTAAGTTTTAGAGTTATTGTAATGATTGTGAAATAACAAATTAAAATATTTCACTTTTTTAGACAAGATCTCAGTCACACAGATTTTGAAACGGATTAGATGGAAATTTTTCGCATGGTGATGTACACACTAAGAATAAAGCGTAAAAATTAAAGCTAAAACTGATGTGGGAGTGAAGTCAAAGAGAGAAGGAATCTGAGGAACCGTGATGAATGGAAATTGCGTTTCTCTCGCACCGGTTCTAATTGAGAGTGTGGTCCATTTTTTTGCGTTGCTTTATTTCTCCTTTCATTTTTTTCTTGCGGAAAATGTTTAAGAAGTAAGAGGGGGGATAATATGGAACTCAAAAAGGGGTAGAATTGGTTGAGAAGTGTCGCACATGCGTGTCCACTTTTATGTCTACAATGTGTACGTTTGTGTGCATATATGTATTGAATTACCCGGCGTTGCTCAGGACCACACTTCCTTCATAACTCATCATTATAAAAGAAGACAGCGGTTAGTTAGTAGTGTTCAAAAACCAACTGCAGTGTTATTATTTATTCAAATAATTTGCTGAAAGCGCTGTTTTTAGAAAAAATCGACGCCTAAAGAAAATCGATTGAAACATCAAGAAACTTTATTCTTTCGGATATCTTAATAAATAAAGTTTAACTCTCTTATCTAGAGTAAAAGTAGTTTTAAAAAGTTGTACAACTAAGTTGAGAGTAGTAAAAAAGCTATATACCCAATGCCAAGCATTCCCTAATCAGCGAAACCAAGCAAAATGATTTGTAAATGCGTTGAAGACCGAAATCTGGTTGTCAAGATAATAATATACTGTTGTTGACTTAAGAGAAAAATGTGCGTTTTTGCTGTTAAAAACAAGATTTTCAGACGAATTTGAATTGGTAAAGAAAATTGATTGAATGAATTATAAACTTCATTTTTTCAGCTATTTTATTTTTTAAAACCCAACCCTCTATCTTGAGCAGTAGTTATTTTAAAAAGGCAAAACATTTAACCACTGCACAAAACTCAATACGTAGCGTATACCACAAATTGGCCCCTTTTTGGGACCTTTTGGGGCACTGAGATCTTTTATAAATAGCCTACAATTTTTCTCCATACTTCAACAATTGGTTAGCAAATTTTCAGAATGATCGGAGTAAAACTTTAGATTTTTATTAAGGACAGAGAAACAAAAAACATTCTTTTTTGTATATATATATCCATTTATATTTTGAATATACATAGATCCATTGCTGTGTGCTTATTTATATAAATTCGCCCACTCTGGGCGGTGCTACGGGGCTAAGAGGGGGATTGCAAGGGGTATATGCGGGAAAGGGTGACATAGTCGCCCGGAGTGGCAGAGGGAAATAAAATAGAAGTCACTTAATCCGGTTTTAATTCCAAATGAGTGCTGTCTTGTGTTCTTGGGCAAGCACTCGAGGATGCGGGTAATCCTACTGCTGCTGCAGACGGCGAGGGATGGGGGGGAAAGGGCGTAAGGGTGGGATCAGGGAGGGAGGGAGTGGGCCGAGGGGATGTGGAGGAGAAACAGGGTGGATATGCATGGGGGTGGGGTAAGGAAGAGGAATCGGGGGTGGGAGTGGAGTTAGTGAGGTCGGTGTTTCAAGGCTACCAACTCAGATATGCAGATGACGCCCAGATACGCGAGGTAGAGAGGAAAATTTAAGCAGTATAAAATTATTTCGTATAAACCAAGGTCGGCGTGGTGTAACGTTTGAACCTTATTTGAATTTTTGTTTTGATTTTGTTTTAATTCTGTAAAGGTTTTTGTTCAAATGTATTAATTTATTTTACGGAGAAAGTGTTTGGTTGATTGTTAAAGATGTTTTGGTTGTTAGGGTTTCTGTTGACAAATAGAGAACGGGTTGTTGAGGGAGGAATGGGAGAGACACTAGAAGCTGCTTTGTACGAGATAGAAGCATTTCTTAACAAAGAAAATGGAAAATAAGTGTTTTTGATTAGTAGACACATTCCGACGCTAAAATGAATTTATATTATTGATTTGCGTTAAGGTGGTTCCACCGCGACTGTGTGAGTCAAAACAAATATTAAATGCCAACTCTTTTCATTATTTGGTTTTAAAAAATGCCACTTTCACTGATGGCTTGCGTTAGCTATTGAAAATCAAAATTTATGGTCAGCATTTGCAGATTATTCAACGAATCTATTCTTAATGAACACTTTATTATATCCATGGACGCCGAGTGCATCGCCGTTTCTATGAAATCACCACATTATGACTTTAAATATCGCATAAATTAGCTAATTACTCAAAGAATTAGGTGGTAAGGATCATCCATTTTATTTTAAATCAATTTCCCGGTAGTTTTCGCTTCTTATAAATAGTTTTCCGTGAAAATTGCATTTAAATTAATTATAAAAATATTATATTTTCCTGAGTTTCGCTCATTCTCCCATTTAACACCATGTAATTTCAAGTCCAATTTGCGAGATAAATAGCGTGGAACGGTAAACTTTTGTTTTTCATATCAGATAGAGGACTTGTTTTTCTATAAATGTTCAGAATATGAATGAAATGACATTTAAGTCCTTTTATTACGGAACCACCTCAAAATGTTCAATATACTGGTATTTTGGATACCACGATGCCGGAAAATGAATGTTAACGCTCCTTAAGAATTTGTTCTCAAAACGCTTATTGAATTTCGGTTTTTGCGGTCTTTTCAGACATTTCGAATTTCCTACGGAGTGAAATATCATTGATCCAAAATTTAAAAATTGCAAGTAGATTAGAATCGTAGATTGCAAAAAGTTTTTACTTGCATAATAGTAGTTCTGCTCTGATAAAAGTAATTTATTCTTTACGTTTTGCTGTCTTAACTGTGTTTCACCATATTTGAAAGTCCAAAAATAAAATTTTTTGTCTTGATTTTCACATGGAATCTAATGATTTTCATAATGAATTATCGATTTATTTGTTTGATCGAACGTTTGAGAATTATTTCCTTATTTTTTTCAAACATTATTTTCTTTTGAAAATTTCTCTCCTGGGGTTCCATAGATGTTGTATTGAGTCAGTGAGTCAGCTGTATTTTATTTTTATGAATATAGATTTACATGGCCGTCATGAATAGAATCCCAGGTACTTACATTGTTGAGGAATCGTGTCAAAAACTGTTTTTCATAGCTGTGGTTTTTCTTGGCTCGTTTATCGCGAATAAAATGTTCCATTACGATGGAATTAAAAAGAAGCATACTGCCGGCTGATGAGATCTCTTTGGTATTCCAAAATTCTCCGGCATCGGAGGTGGCGATGTAAAGTCCCCGCATCTGAATTTCGCGGCTGCAGTATGCAAATCCACCTAGGAGCGCACGCCGAACGTATTGGATAAGAGAGCTTTAATGTTACCTTTAATGGTGTAAATTTAGGAATTGCACTGTATTTTTCAGTTATGTCGGCTTACCTTTCACGCAGGAAAGAAACTAAAAGGAGATGTTGGGAAAAATTATCACATAAGGTTCCTACCTTCAAGATTATGTGATTAGTTTAAAAAATGCTGAACTCTCGGTATCATTAATAGATTTTAAATTATCAGTAGAAAAATATTGCAAGCGGCAGATGGAGTATCGTATTCGGAATGCCGTTGCTTCCGGTTTAAGTATTAATAACACGCTGTCATTGTGAAATGCAAAGAATCAATGCACTCTGAGGAGACTACATTGATCATCTCCTATTTACCTATTCCACTCCGAATTTGTCATTCACGGTTTAAATTGACTGCTCCGCGTAATCACGTTGACTCCTCATGAATTTCCACTTTGGGCGGATCCCACCTCCTCTTAGATTCGTTCTTTAGCAGAGAGTGTTCCAATGAACTATGCCTTTGAGCGAATTAAGCCTGATTTTTGATTCCATTTACCTTGTAAATTAATGAGATGCGACGGGAGCGTTTAATATTGAATGAGGTCCGGTGAAATGACTTCGTTCCTCACAAAAACGTTTCATGCAACCGATCCGGGTTTCTATTTATCACTCTGATGAGAGAAGTGAATTGACTCCGTAATAATTTTCGCGGAACATGATGGAACTCACCTGCGTAAAGCGCGGAACATCAGTATGAGGAGCGTAGAAAGTAAAAATAAACATTGTAAAATTCCACAAAAGTTTTTTCACATAGTGCGACCAGATTCACCCGTCAAGTTATCATCAGATACGATGATCAATCTCTCACGAAGATATACCAATTTATCTGATGATGCCCTATTGGGCGACACCCGTCTAACGTTGTGAATAAACTGTTGTCGAAATTTACAAAGGTGAATTTTACTTTTTTCAATATCAGAAAGTTCCACCAAGTTATGCAGATAAGAGTTCATTTTATTTAGTATGCACAATACGTGCGACATAGGGGCATGTAGATTTTTGCATCATTTTTCTTTCCCTGAATTTCAGTTCTTCGCAGCTGAGTGACACTATTCTATGCAATGCTTAGAAACAACCTCAGTGGGGTGTATTCAAATTTTTTTAAATTAATATTTCTCCATAACAAAGGATGCAAAGGTAGATTCAGCTCACCGATTCAGAATAGGTTCACCGAAAACAGGCGGTAATAAGCAATTCGAAATAGCTGAATAAGGATGAATGATTCAATATAACGCGACATCATTGCCAAGATTTACGACGACAAGGGTCTTTTTGTTTAATGGGGGTGTTTTTTTTGCGGTCGAGTGGCGATTTTGTAGCACAGGGGCCATTAAGTGCCTCAGGGCTCGTTTCTGGATCCTGGAATATGGGTGTGCGGACGGCGGGCACCCTGTGTTGGGTGTGGGCGGCGATGAGAAGGGGGGAAGTGCCGGGAAGTGCGAGGAGCAGGGTACCGATCGCGAGCAGGTGGGCGGTATGCCAGTTGCATGCCCCCCAACTCCTCCTCCCTCTCTCCCCCCCCCACACGGTGGCTGTACGAATGACTAGTCTCCATCACCCACCCGCCCACCCTAACCCCTCCCCCCCAACCATGGACCACCTCCCCTAACTCCCCCATCCTCATCTCCCACGTGGATGCTGTATCGACCTCCTCCTCCCCCCCCTCCTCTCTCCTCTTCCCCCACTCCCCCTCCTCCCACGCATCCCTAACCCTATTACACCTACTGCAGATGCAGTGAGAAGAATAGGTCCGGAGGAGTGGGACAGGGATAAAGTATAGTGGATAGGAGGGCAAGGATTTAAGGTTTTACGGCGAAATATAGGCAGGGCGTGAAAACCAGAATGATGGCGGACGTTGGGTTAAAATAGCAATAAGTATGTCAGTAGTGAACTGTTTTAAAGGTAAGTGGTACGAATTTCGGAAACGTGCGACTGCACGGAAACGCAACTGACAAAAGGCTCGCTAGCATCCTCGCTCGATTCATTATCCTGATAACGATGGGTGAGTTAACCATTGAAACGTTGATGTATTTCAATAGCATTAACCGGTGTCAAATACGAGAAACCCTTACGAAGATAGGAGGGAAGTTTCATTGCAATAATAACGATTCCGTATTTATTTCAAGCAATTTTTGACGGTTATGGTTCTCTATCAACTTGGTGAACTAATTAAATATATGTTCCCCGGATACCGAAAAACAGTGAGAAAATTTCAGGATTATGTACTCCTTTTTTTCAATTGGTTCGTGAGCCACTCGACTACTCTTGCCCTAGATGGTGAAAAAAATTAGTGGTGACACGAATACGTGGTATCAAAATTAGCAGGCGAGGACTTAACTATTCCGTCACCATGAAAGACAACGCCCTGCTTGTAATTCATTCACCAATGCTTTGGGGTAGTGGTGGTAGAAGGTTTAGTGGGAGCGAAACGGTTGCAACCGCACCTGTTTCGCTTAGACAACTATTTACAACGGGTTAGTTTCGTGATCGTACCACAGCTGCGATATTTGCTGTGCAGCGACAACTGATGGTTGATGCTGACTGAAACAGTCTTCTATTCTGTTCCAATTGAACTGCACGTGTGGCTGCGTTGCGGTCATAAGCTACAATCTATTGGATTTTATTCTGTTTCAAGCGGTTGCAGGTTTATTCAGCCAACACATGTCCGTGAATCGTTGCAGATAGATTTAGAACTGTGAAGTACCAACTTTCATGAATAAAAATGTAATTTTTATTTTATTTGTGTGAAATATTTCTAATTACCAAGGAGTCTACTAGGAATATATGTAGTATTCATGCTTATTACATAGAATACAGAACTACCAGCCATTTTGGAACAACGCAGATCGATCGCCTGTTGTTTGGTGTGCCTCTGGCTGTTTTTCACAACGGGGTGTTTCGTGGAACTGTTTCGTTATGTAACTGTTTCGGTCGCGAAACAGTTGCTGTGAAAATGTTGTGTTCTTTTAGTGACATCACTACATTGTGGTGTAGGGCAGAGATTCCAAGCGTTTTGTGAGTTGCGTTCCCGTTAGTCGCCCGTTTCCGGAATCCATACCGCTTAGCACTTGAAAACAGTTCACTATTCACATACTAAGTGCTATTTTAACCCCAATGTCCACCATCATCCTGATTTTCTCGCCTACCCTTTATCCGTTAATCACGTACCCCTTGGAGGTATGCTTGCCACACAGGCTGGGAACTTCTGGTGTAGGAGAAAGAAGGGAGGAAAATTGAGGGGATGGATAACATTCGGAAGATGGTTGGGGGGAGAGGTGGAGGGTGCAGGGAGGAAGTGAGAGGAGGATGGAACAAAAGAATAAAGGGGAGCGATCGGATTAGTGCGACTAATGGGGCACGCAGTGAGACCACCCAGGGAGAAGGGTCAAGGCTCGGGTTGTCAGAGGAATTTATGTTATTGTGCCCTTAAACATCGTCACTAATTGCATGTGTTGTGGAGGGGAGGAGTCCTTACTCCTTCTTTGATTGGGTAATAAACTTTGCGCACGATTGCTGCTTTCGTCAAGAGCATCTGGTTTCAGTCCTTTTATCTGATGAAGAACAGCCGACGTATCCCAACTTCAGACTGGAAGGGAAGACTGCCCGGCATCACCAGCTATAATCCACGCCTTATTGTTTTAATAACAATAATAATAACCTTTGTATTCTGAGCAACAAATTAACTCGTATATATAACACAGTACTCACAGTCATGCACTGGGAGGTGAAAAATCCTCCCCAGGAGGGACTTGAACCCGCGACCTTCGGGTTAGCAGGCGAGGAAGTTGGCGAGGAAGAAGGAAGTGTCGTCACCGAGGCCGGCCGAATTTTGGTCATTCTTATTAGTATTGCATCACATACATAAATTGCATTAAGTTTGTTTGGTTGAATTACATTGAAATAATGTTTGATTTTAATAAAAAGTTAAATATTTAAAGCATTTGGTCTGGATTACAATATTAATAATAATAATTTATCAATAGGTAACAGCCGAAGCCAACTACTACCTATTTGATACATAGAATAACACACAACCACGCACTGGGAGGTGAAAATCCTTCCTAGTTGGGATTCAAACCCCTGACCTTTGGTTCGGAAGCGCGAAGACTTTACCCAGCCGCAACCGGGGGCTGCCGTTGATTATTAAATATTTCTTTTGATAGACAAAAGTAAGAAATTGATATTTTAACGTATTGAATCTTTGATTTTATTTCTTCCTGGTTGTAATAGGACAAATCACCTATTGGGTCAATTTTATTTTGGTAAATATATCTAAAAGTGTCTAGAATTGGCTGTATTTGCAGTTTAGTGGGCGGAAGAAGTATCCAAAACGTGCAGCGGGAAGATGTATAAAAGAGTATTGAGGCAGTATTACTTAATTAAAGGAATGTTTAAAGGATGTAGTACCTCGAATACTGGCATTTGATACTGAAAAAGTCGTTACACACTTTTCTTTTACGCAGTTCTTGGAGCTGAAACGATTTTCGTTACACTTTTCTTCACCTACTTTAAAAAAAACATACTCATATTATGACGCAATCACTTTCCAATAATTTTAGCAAGACCACCATCTTTCATAACATTGAAAAGGCTGAGTTCATCCTCGCATAATAATAATAATGAGACTTGTGACAATAGAAAAAATCTAAATATTTAACCAGAAGAGAAGTGTCATTATTATTTTTAAATTCACCAACATTTGGGATTTATAAAATTTCCCTAATTGGTCCGCAGTCTACACGAACCTTGTAAAGTTACCACTGGGTTCATGAATCCTCTCGGGAGCTGTGCGCAAGGAAGATACAAACGGAAGGGTTGACCAATTAGAGACGGCGGAGAAATGCTTTCGCGAAAACCTTTTTCAGTTAAATTAAGGGGTCAGCGACCTATTCCTACGGGACCACTTTGGACTTGCGTGGGTTAATGTCGACTGCTTTGTTAACAAGGAATTGGGTTTATCTTTTAATGAGAATATACGTTTTCTCATAATTTAACTGGATAATTTGTGTGCGTTGAAAAGTTGCGATGCATGTATGTAGTAGTAATTAAATACCAACTTTGCAGTGCTGCGGGCTGTTGGAAAACTTTTTGCTCTCCGTAGGAATTGCTGATTAGGAACCGAAATGATGCATTACATGATAAATATTCTATTTTTTAAAGTTGGAAAAATGATGCCATTTTAACGCCGAAGTCATGTGTGCCTGTGACGGAAAATGCTGAAAATAGAGGAGAATATGCAACTTTCCCATTTGGAAATATTATAACGATGAATAATCTTGTCTAGAAAGGAAACTTAAGGGTAGGCGGTCTCCCAGAACCCTGGCAAGAGTAATGAGCGAGGGAAACCTAGGAGGAGAATGAGTTTTCTTCTTGACTAGAGAGCGCGACTCTCTCATGGATTTATTGCGCCACAAGGGACTTTCATATCTTACCCCAGTATTTATATACTACTGCAGTTTCTAACCATTTATGTGCCAGCATAAACTCTCAACATTTCCATCATTCACCCTCAAATGCTGCCTATAATTTTTTCTTTCGAACCCTTATATCCCCTCGACCTAAATAAATTATAATGATCAACATTGAGACTGCTTTCCGTTTTTATTTAATGACTAGAGAAGGTGCCCATTGAATATCAACGGGAAGGAAAAACTTAACACTAATATATTGTAGTAAACCATTCATATCTTATTAAGTGCAAAGAATCATTAATAATAATTAAGAATCGTTAAGGTGGTTCCACCGTAAAATTACTAAAATGTCATTTTATTAATATTCTGTCTACTTGTAGAAAAAGTTGTCTTCTATCTAATATGAGGAACAAAATAATACCTATACACGCTATTTTATTCTATAATTGAACTTGAAGTTACTTGGTGTTCAATGGGATTATGGGAGAAACACGGGGAAAAATAGTTTTTTTCCAAAAAATATAAATGCCGTTTTTGCGGAAAACTATTTATAAAAAGGAAATAATCCAGTGAAATTGAATAAAAATAAAATATAGGCATCTTACCACCTTATGTTTTAGTTATTGAAGAATGAATCCCATAATTGAAGTCAAAATGCGGTAATTCGTAGGAAACGGTGTTGCAGTCGGCTCCTATGGCTGGAAAAAAGTGCTCCAGAAAACTTTTCCAGATAATTCACCTATGTTTGAGATAATGTTTCCTACAGATATATTCCCAACATGTTCTTTTAAGCCAAATTCACATTTTCCACGTGTTTAATTATACATTGAGGCATGTGTATAACCCATTTTTTTGGAATATTTTACTTAAATTATAACATTATAAGAATAATGCATTGGAATATTCTTCTTAAAGTTTTCTCATACTTTGACGAAAGAAAGCCAGATTGCGTGTTGCTGCCGTAGTTCTTTATACATTTTTAAATTTTATGTATGATTTATACATGGTTATTGATCCCTTCCTTTTGCTATTGGCTTTCTTATTTAACCATACATTTGCTGTTAAATTCTTAAAACTAAAAAATACGGGAAAATTACGGTAATTTTCTAAACTTACCGTAATTTACATCAGATGAAGATTACGGTAATTTTCCCATCTCTAGTTATATGTCTTCACATTAAATTATGACAAATTTGGCTTAGATAAGTAATGTCTGTCCTTTTATTGCAACTTTTTTATATTTCTGGAGATATATATATATATATATATATATATATATATATATATATATATATATATATATATATATATATATATTATTTTACCTAAACTCGTGATATTTGCACCATATATTTTAGCATATATATGTACCAAAATTGTAAGCAATTTTCATTTGATGTACAATATGCCCAATTAATTTAATCGTTACCCCGAAGAAGCATGTGTGAAAATTCGAAACGTTAGGAAATATATTAAATATTTTACAAATTATTAGACCTACATAAGAGAAAAAATAATTATACCCCGTTGTTTAACGCTTTTAACGCTGCAAAATATTTTTACAGCTTTTATCATTCTATTTGTAGTTTTTCGTAACTGTTATTATTTATGGGCAATACTCCAGTACATATTTTTTCTTTGTCGATGTTGGCCAGTAGTAGATTTGGATATAATACCATCGTCGTAATTAGCAATAACGTTAATTAGACTACTTCTCTGACTCAAAAATCCTCTCATGAAAATCTCAAGTTTATAAATGTTTACTTCAAGTAGTGACAAATGCTTTAGTACACTGTGCTTGTGAATAATCATAGTGAATTATCTTTCCTAAAATCATTTAGACAACCCTAGATTATCAAATAGTTTTGAGTCTACTTCGTGCTATTTCTCTGGATTCCTCTACTGAAAATCTTCAGTGTTTTCGGCATGGCTTCATAGAAAAGGCATTCAGTTCAGAACGCTCACTCAGTGATAGTCAACTGTGAGCTTGAAGGGGGCGTTAAGTTATTTTTTTCTCCCAGAAACAAATGAACCAAGGTAACAGAACTTTGCGCCAGAGTAACTCCAGAGGGAATGAATGACGTTAACCTCGCACCGATGTAGCTAAAGGAAGAAACGTTGGATGAGTAAATTCTGAGGAGCTGTCACAGGAACACTAATTCACCTCTCGCCCCACTTTAAAGAACGACGTAGGTAAGTTCCATTGTTCCTGTGTTCACTAATAGTCCCTCCTCCTTTCCTCCATTTATTGCACTGACAAGTTATCTCCATCCCTTGGGAATAACTTTCAAGGAAAGCCGCTTCCTATTCGAATGAATAATGAGTTGCGACGCTGCAACTCGAACAAAGAGTTATACGGATTAATTTGTTTAAGTGTCACCTCAAGCTTCATAGTTATCGCTCAAGTGATTAGAATTTGAGAAAAAACTTCAGCCACTTTTTTTTTATTTACACCAGATAAGTTTTTTGCGTTGCTATTTCTGCCTCATAATCTTCTTGGTTTCTTTGTATTTAGGTATAATAGCTGTTGCTGATTTTTATCAATGTGTAATCGTTTAACAGTCACATTGTTTTAGAATAACCTCTCCTACTCAATGAAATATATTCAACTTTCGTTTTAATGATGATTTTCATTCAAAAAGATTAACAACATTACCCGTAACTTAGAAGATAATATTTGGACATTGATTAGCTGCTTAGAGATATAGTGTGAATCGGAAGGACTACGGACTCAAGACTAACATCGAGGTTTTGATGACTTTTGGTAAGGAGTTTTTATGTCAGGCATTAAAACGCGGTATGTTTTCCAACATATCCTTTGTGTGCACTGTGAGCGAACATTGAATTTTTCTTTGAATGTCTTCGATATTTGATACTTTTTCATAATATTCGAGACTCGTCAGGAGGTACTTGTTTCCCTAGATACTTAATTTTATCCCCTAGTCATTGTGACTCTATTTCTGAATATTTATAAAGATGCACATTTCCAATTCACAACCAGTTACTCCTCATTGTAATGCTTTATCTTCTCTCACCATCATATTGGCTTTTTAAATGTGATCCATCTACATGCTATATTTCCCTCTTAATGCAATTTTTAAAATATTTATTCGCAGAACGGTACGAATAAATTTTTTGGTGAACTCTCTCTTTAAAATAAATTTAAAATGTGCATGTAAGAATAATCATTGATGTTATGCTAAATATCTTTGCATCGCCGAAATAGTTGTTTAAAGAACATTTGAACATATGATGGTGTACACCTCTAGTTATGGTTAGCAACCAATAAAATACATTCTTACGCATGCCATTTCCTTTCCATATGGTGAGGTTCATTCAGCATTGCTATCCCTTCTAGACCTCATTTATGGCTAGTTTCCCGTTACCTTGAGTTCCAATCCGTAAGAATTCTTGAGTATTTGCTGGGAAACAAAATATGATTTTAATCTCACATTACCTTCGTCCACTACATTGATTTGAAATGCTTTCATTATATCCTCCTATATCATTTGTTTACTCTAGCCATTTTAATCCATTGTTCTGTTTCCTAAGTAATCGGATCAATCCTTCTTCTTTGCTAAATTTTCATCACATTGAAAATATAACGAATACAGATTTGTAGCATGAATGAGAAATAAAAGCCGCCATCTGCCTTGCATCCTTTTTTCATTTCCTCCACAGAGGTCGTCGCTTGACTCATTTGGAAACCAAATGAGGTCTTATACGACGAGCATTTATTCAACGGAGCAAACCTCTTAATAATCTCGATGGAAACAATAAAAAAGTATAATGGGGGCTCAGCCACATTGACAAACCGTTTCCCGTAAGATCACCGATGTTAAGCAATGTATGGACCCGACGGAGGTTCGATGGGTGACCATACATACCTTCACCGTGGCGCTCTTGTCCCCTGTCTGCATGTGGCAGACAGGCATGGGGTTGGCACAATGGACCAAGAAGGTCTAAGTGCCCGGGCCCCCTGTCGAAGGCCTCCCCTACAAATAATCTATCTAAATCTCTACTGCCCAAGTGAATTGCAAACCGATCGCATTATCACTTTCCTCTGATGGCTTAAGGCTTATGACCATTCTCCAAAAATATTTACTCAAAAAGAAGGCAAAGGCAAGGTTAGGTATTTTTTAAATCTAGCTCAAATAGAGCGAAAACTCTGAAGTTGGTCATGCCTCAAGCCTTACCAGCTTCAAGTATCAGTGTTTTCATTCTATCCTGAAATGAATGTGGTCCGCATGCTGAGGAAAGAAATTGCTTTCATTCCTGTGTCAAGCATTGATAAAATCCACTCTCCTTCCCATGCGTTGTGCATTTCCATTGAGTGCTACCTCTTTTTTGAGGCCAGGAGTCACGCAGACATCAAAGTGGGTTTGTGAGCATCATTAGCGCGAGACAAAATTTTTCTGAAGGGCGTTCAAGTAATCCCTCAAAATTCTATGGATGGAAGATGCATTTATCGTGTGAGTGAGAGTTTCAGTCCCAGCGTACGCTGAAAGCCTTGAGGCAGGTTGCAGCTTAAAAAATGCAGAGAGAGAGACGAGAGACGCGGTTATTATGACGGTCCAAATGTTTGGGGAGAAAAGTGGGGAGGAAAAGAGAGAAATGAATGAACGAATGAATGAATGGAGGGGGAATGAGCGAAAAGAGATTGCGGCGGGACCCCAAAGTTAAGGTGGTTCCACCGTAAAATGAGTATAATGTAATTTTATTCATATTCTGTCTACTTGTAGAAACACTTGTCCTCTTTCTGATATGAACAACAAAATAATACCATTCCAAGCTATTTTATTCTGTAATTGAACTTGAAATTACATGGTGTTCAATGGGGGAATGAGAGAAACACGGTGAAAATAGTATTTTTCCATAAAAAAACAAATGCCATTTTCGTGGGAAACTGTCTATAAGAAGGAAATAATCCAGAGAAATTGAATAAATATAAAATACAGGCATCTCACCATCTTATTTTTCTAGTTATTGAAGAATTAATGTCGTAATTGAAGTCAAAATGCGGTAATTCGTAGGAAATGGCGTTGCAGTCTGGCTATGGCTGGAAAAAAAGTGCTCATTGAAAATACATACGTAAAATAATAATCTGCATATTTTGTACCTTACTTTTGGGTTTCTATAGGTAACGCATTGTATCAGTGAAAGCAGGATTTTTTGAAAAAATATAAAAGATTTGGAATTTAGTATTTGTTTTGACTCGCACAGTCGAGGCGGAACCTCCTTAAGGGTTGGGTGGTGGAGCACTGTTTTTAAACGCCTCCTTTGCAGAAAAAGACTTCGCCAGACCACGCACCAGTCACTGGTCCGCCGCGTAAGGGACTGGGGTGCTCCAGGAAAGGGTTGAGAGGGAGGGAGAAATAAGGGTTTGCGAGCTCATTAGTGACTCATTGTATGCGCGGGGGTGGGAAGGGTTAAACCCTCCAAGCCACACACACACACACACACCATCGTGTAAAAGTACCGAGGACCTTGACTCATCTCTTTCTTTCTCATTTCATCTCTTCCTTTCTTCCTCCTTAAATATTTCCCTACCCCCATCACCCTCCTTTACTGATCCAATGGAAATTTGAAAGGGAGGAAACGTGTCTTGAAATAAAAAAAAAGAGAAAAAAAATTAAGTGTGTGCTTAGGACCACACGCTGAAAGTGAAAACTTCTTTGACCGATTTATATTCCCAAATAAATCTGAATAAAAAAGGAGAATAAGGTACAATAATTTTTTAAAATGAATATTCCATTTATGTAAATTATATTTTTTTTTTGATAAAATAGGTATTTATCTGAAAAATTGGTATTGTAAATGCGTTTGAATAATATAACACTCTTTTATATCTCTTATGTTAATTATATTCTAATTATTATAATTAACAATTCTCATCACCATTGGTTACATCTTCAATCACCATTTCCTCATTTTCCTCATTTTCTCGCATGTTATTTTCATTATTCCCCTGAATAACTTGACTTATTTCATTACTATTTCTACAGAATTCTAGGACAGAAACTATTGGCTTATGATAACTAAAGTAACTAATAACCTTTGAATTTCAAGATTCGGTAAAGGAAAATATGGTACGCGATTTAAACCGTGCACTTTTTCCCGCTTACCGCTTGTCTTACCATCTGGTGGTAGTTATGCGCACTGTTAGGGCAGCGGTACTGCCGTCTGACGACGGTATTGGAACTACGTCGCCGAAGCAAAAAGTGTGGTACGGTGCGTGACGCGAGTTTGCTCTTTTTCCCCCATGATGCCAAAAGTGCCCAACGGGCCCAAAGAAGTTATCACTTCAAAAGAAATTTTTGTCTCCTCCTCGCAACGTGGTGCCTTGAATCCTTACCATCTTCTCTCCAGCATTCCTCCTCGTGTTCGTATTATTTTTTACTCAAAGAATTTTGCTCGAAAAGAAATAACTGAGACAGGTGAATTTTCTTTCCCTTCCGCTTAGCTTGTGAATGTTTCTGATTCTGGGATTTTTCTCCTCTTTACATTTTGTTTTTCTTCTACCCGCCCTTTTGAGTGCGTAGGTACTCATCTCTCTCCCTTTCCATTCCACCCTTTCCGTGTTTTGCTGCTGCGGGAGGAAATTTTCTCTTCCACCTTTCTGCTTTCACGTCTGATCTTGGCGCGGGCATAGGGAGGTTTGGTTACAGCAAAACTTGTTGGCAGTCACAAGCGGAGAATCATGGGTCACCGAGGGTGAATCAAGCGTTGATGAGCAGGCAAAGGTACCTAAGGTCTCCAGAAGGGGACTCTGGAGGAACACTTGGACGCTTTCTCCCAAATATCTTTAATGCTTTCCTCTCCTTTGCGTCAGTTCCTTCACAAACGAGTGCCACAAAGTTTCGCTACATCTATTAGTAGTGAATGAGATTCATGTCTCTCCCTTTATTACAGCTAATTTTTAGTGGCAAAGGCCGGAACCAGTTTAGATATGAGTTACACCCGAAGTTCCAAAGGGTTTCGAGATAGACACTTACTTATAGTCTTATTTCACATTCGTATCAAGGACGTAAACTCCAGCATAAGTCGATGATTTAAATGCCGAGGTTACAATTTTGCCGAAGATCATAGTCAAAGGAAAACCAATTATCCACGTCTGAAGCATGATTCAAACCCGAGACCTTCGGAATGCCAGGCCGGCATGCACAATACCATAGTACATGTTGTGTATTCATTTCCCCTTTATTATCGGTTAATCAAAATGGAAGATCAAGGACCTCATGTAATCTTTATGAAAGGGTGTGTCGAAAGTAGTTTTTTTAAGCAAGCCAGCAGATGTTACGAGATGGAAGACCTAAGGAAAAGGATTAAATCACGATTTTCACACATATTGATTTTTTGATACAGTGACCCAGAAAAAATAGTTCATTTCTGTTTTCGGTAGAATCTGATTTGATGTCTCAGTGGTTTTACTTGGGCTTAGGTTCTGCATTCGCTGATTCTTTATCGCGCGGTTTTACCATAAATAAATTCTGAGATGCACGTAGCACAGGACCTGGGCACAATTGGAAGCCGCGACCTTCGCTAGCCATAGCGACCTAGCAACGTGTCTATCGCGTTGGGTTCAACAAGCGTTCAAATTTGAAATATAATCACATTTCTATACAATGAAAACATTCAGGTTTTTTTATAAAAATTAATTCCAAGCATAGGTTTATGAGAATCCATTATTGGCGAAACAGCCCACGATTTATGCATGTTCGTCCGAAACTCTCGTCCCTCGACGATGTTGGAAAGAATTTGGAATTTATAATAAACTCTCAAGTCTTAAAGAAACGTGTGGTACTTTGATGGCCGATAGTATAAAAAATATAATATTATAACCATATAATGCACATAGGAAATAAAAAATGAAGAGGCACACAACCTCTATCACTTTTCATTGAGTGATCGCAAGCCTGCTTTTTTTAGGCCACGATCCAAGGTCGCCTTCTGAAAAATAAATGAGATTTTCAATTGTTGTGTGGACTTTACTATATATTCAAAACCGTCGAAGTGCTTGGAAGAAAATAAAGCAAGCTAATATCATTTTCTTATATTTTACTGAGGGCGTGTCCAACGTTTTGAAGTTATAGAGGGCACGCGAAAAATGTGTCAGATGTCTCCAACGCACATATTCTTCTAATAATAGTATCCTCGTTGAGTTATCGTGTCCTTAAAAACATTTGGGTAGAAATTTGGATGCCTGTAGTAAACCAAAATTATTGAATTATTAGGTAAAAGATGTTTGTTTTTTAGTTTTATTTTATAGTATAAATCGATAGTCTCCTAAATATATTGGTGAGTGCTGAAAAGCCCTTGTGTATTTAGACGCACAGTACTGCATTGTAATAACGCATAATTACACATGAGAAATGTTCTACTTAAAATAATAATCTCTCTGCTTAATTAAAATTTAGAGTAATGAAGCACAGAAATGGCAATTTTCCACTGGGTAAAATTTAATACGACCATGGTTTCGGTGCACTGCGTCATCATCAGGTCCTGATGATGATGCAGTGCATCGAAACCAAGGTCTTATTCAAATTTTATCTTGTGGAAATTGCAGTTTCTGTGCTTCATGATGCTGAAATTCCACCATATCACGCTTGATACTTCTCTTTTTGTAAAATTTTGAGATTAAAATGGCAAAAGGAATGCATTAAGTAGGCTGGGTGTCGAAACTAGCTTGCGAAGTGCAGTCAAAGACGTGGAATTATGCCAACCTATACTCCAGCGTACTTTATGCACAGTACCACATTTTAATAACACACAGTTGCACATAAGTAATGTGCAACTTAAAATAATCTTGTCTCTGCTTCATTACAATTAAGAGACAACAATGGCAAAATGAATGCATTTAGTAGATTGGGTTTTGAAACTAACTTGTGAAGATGCAATCAACTATGAGTAATTAGGCCAATCTTTACTTCAGCGTACCCGTATGCGGGTTGCATGTCTTTCTTTCAGCGGTTGGCTTAGAGCCTCTTATCCGTAGCAGTGATCCCGTCTCTGTCAGTCCTACTTTAAACTACAACCTTACGGAGAGACAGCGGTTTCCTCACTTCGGCCTCAACTTTGGGATGTTGCCATTAAAACCGCCATTTCACCAAGAACTTTGCACTATAAAAGTTTAGGAATCAATTTGATGGAGCTTTTGGTTTAGCCATGACGGGAGGGATGTGAGTGTTACCTAGCTGTAGGTGCGAAGGCGGTGAGCTCGCGAAATCTCAAAAGTGCAGCTCCGTCCTTGTTCCAGAGTTGGCGAAGCGTCGGAAACTCTCAATATCCTTCACTCTCGCCACGGAAGCTTCTTCCTCCACTGCTCTAGGAAGTTGGCACGGCAAAGTAGTAATCTCCACGGAATGATTTCCTTGCGGTGCTGCTGCAACTCGCGGTTGCCATGATGTGGTGGTGCGTGCACCGTTGAGAATGAGATCCCTCAATTTCTCCTTCCGAGAGGTGCACATCTATTTGACCGTAATGCATTTCGTTGAACTTTATAGCGTTCTTGGAACTTATATATTGGATGCTATTCCGTCTGATGACTCAGGTGTCTTTTATGAGAAGATTTGAGTGCCTCGTGAAAAGTATATGTACCATTCCTGTGTTTCATCCTCCTCACACATTCGGAAATCGTAACATATGGGTACTATTCATAAATGTTTAGACAAACCAACGTTTGTCAGTGCCGGTGATGTAGTAGGTACTAAATTTTAACGGTGGAATGTGAATGCGTTAACGGCTGTCGTTGACTACGTTTCGATCTTATTCCGGTGAAAGATTACGCGTACATTTACAATCAGTGTTTGGCACAATTCTCTCACTGCTCCCACTGTAGTACTTTGTTTCAGCTCTGTTTTAGGTTTTCAGAATTATTGATTTATTGCCGTCGTATATGAAATACCATTTAGTTCATGAGAAATATTTGAATCATTACAATAAACTCTGAAATTATTTTGTGTTGTTCCTTCCTATCGGTTTGAAATGCTCAAGTTGTGTTGGCTTGAATCAAAGAAATATTTTATGCAAACTGGCACTGTGATTGTGTGAATATATCTTTTCTAATAGTCTTATATAAATGGTCTTACGCAGTGTTGACGCGATATTAGTTATCCCAAAAATCACGTGTTTGTTACGTGATGTGGGCCCAAAAACTCGCATTTCTTGCCAGCTGACGTTTTAAAGTAGTGACTCCAAAAAGTGTCAAACACAATCATATGCACATTTTACAAACCATTTTCTTATGCCTAGCAATTCATCATAAAATAGGTACGTGGCAGTTTTTGGGCCACTTTTTGATCTCCAATCCTCCACGTAATGCGTCATAACGTTCCATGAAATCCTTTCCAACTTAATTGTCCTTGCTGCATTGTACAATAACACAAAACACTTTGTAATAATTTCCACACCAATTTTTATTCTACCGACCTAGGTTTCGGCAAACATCGCCGAAAATTGCCTGATAACTTTGCCTGATACTTTAAAATCTGTTAATTGTCCTTTTTAGAACACTTTTCCGTGGTATAGTGCCACCTTATTAAAAAGAAACGCTGACTCTATTGTCATCATATATCTGTCATTTTTAAGGATTTTCATTAAAATATAACCAATTCTGTATTACATATTCCATAATACGTTTAATTTCAGCATAATTAAAGAGGACTGTAGGAAAAATGTGTTCCTCGAGTCTGCGTTACTTCTCTCGATATTGAAATTTACGCGAAGGATGGATGGAAGGCCTTTCTGGTACATTCCGTCCATAGCTTTGGCAGTATGGCTTTTATATTGGTGATAGTTTTCGAAGGCTAAGCTTATACCAATTATCATCTTTCTTCTCCTACTTACGCTGATTAACTTGGCATGGTTCCAGGGCAGGGGGTGGTTCCAATATTGTATCCGTGAAATATTGAACTACCTAATACACATCTACGTGAAAGAATGCGTCACAACTTTCAATTTAATAGTAGTAAGAGTGGTATCAATCTGTTTATTTCAACAACTTTCGTGAAACTCTGCACACTAATTGGTGGCTGGTTGCCATGCAAAATAGTCACAACGAATTTGGGAAGCACCTCTGCTACGGCAACAGCTATTGAAAATAGAATAACATTGACCAATTTTCAATAAGAAGTCCCTTCCAATTTACTAATTTTGCCAAAATTGGAAGCGGCCCAAGGCCTTTCGGATATTGTATCCGCTCTGCGTTATTGGATTGATTGATGGTCAATAAGTCGAAAAATCTAATTTCCTATAAAGTTTTTTGCTCGTCGGCTCCTGCAGCGAAAAGGAAAATGTATCTTGACACACTCTCTAAGCACCCTGCGTAACGCAGCTTAATAAACCCTAGAATCCGTCCCTCGTCTCAGGGTTTCAACCTAGTTTACACCGTTTTAAGGAGGCTTTACACAAGGAAGTTACCTCTGCAGCATTAGTCTTATGAGCCGCTTGTAAGTAGCATTTCAATGTGTAGCATGTACTTCGAATACAGTAGGGGTCGATTGGGGTGGCTATCGGTACACTGTCAACCAAGCTTCACATCTGGCGAGGCAATGAACTTGTAGTGTCAGGTTATAAGGGATGCAATCGTTCAATGTACGGATTAAATTACCAATATACGGGATATGTGCATGAGGAAAACCTATTCAACATACCAAATAGTGAGCGGGATATGTACATGCGGAAAACCTATTCACCATACCAAAAAGTAGGTCATGCGATATGAGTTGTTAGGAATTCCTAGTAATTGTAAATTATTGGTGACAGTAGTAGTCTTGATCACCGATCACAAAAGAAATTGAGGTAATTATTGATGTTTATTTATATACAGGGTGATTACAAAAGAATGCTTCAGTTTCAAATATCTGTATTTTTCAAATTATACGAGCTACCGAGCTGCGCGACCTCTTAAAATGACCGATAAAATCTCTAGCTTTGTTGAAAAAAATAACATTACAAAGGTTCAATATGGCCTCCTGGAGTAACCCGAACAATATCTAATCAATATTCAAATTTCTCCCACACTATGTGTAGCATGTCAGTAGTTACTGTCTTCACAGCCAAAGTTATGCGTGCTTTCAATTCCTCGCTGTTAGTTGGCATTGATTAAGATAGGCTTTTTCCTCTACTGGAAGCAGATTCCAATGATTTTGTGTTTAAGCAAGCCCGCCCTACATTGGCACCTCTCAGTTCGTGCTCATCTAAATTAGACGTACCCACAAAGATAGATTAGTCGATCTGCAAGGCAAGACCTCGCCCTTCATCTGTGGCCTCCGAGGTCACCTGATCTCACACCATGTGATTTTTTGTAGGGATATGTCAAGTCTTTGTGCCGTCATTGCCTACTAACAGCGAGGAATTGAAATCACGCATAACTTTGGCTGTGCAGATGTTTACTGCTGACATGCTTCACAGAGTGTGGGAGGAATTTGAACATCAACTTAATATTGTTCGGTTTACTCAAGGAGGACATATTGAACATTTGTAGTGTTATTTTTTCAACAAAACTAGAGAATATATCGATCATTTTAAGAGGTCGTGCAGCTCTATGGCGCGGACCATTTAAAAAATATAGATATTTGAAACCGAGGCATTCTTTTGTAATCACCTTGTATAATACTATGTATTCCTCACTGCCAGTCATATCCGTTCTCAGTGTTCCACTTCTATCAGCTGTCCCACCACGGCCTCACCTTTTTTTTCAAACTATGATTCCTGTTTCCCTTTCCGCCTCTGCAAGTCGTTATCATACCTCTACCGCGACCTTAAAGCCCGACACCCGTGACTTCCTCTGACCTCCCCCCTCCCCCATTGGATCACACCCCTCCCCCACCCCCACCTTCCAATCAACGCCTCCCTTGCTTCGTCACTCCCTTGCGTTTGAATATTGCTTCCGGGTAGACACAAAGAAGTCAGTTCACTACGAGTCTCATCTCCACGAGTCGAAGTGTCGACATTTCAACCACATGCTTCGCTTCAATAAAAAAAATAAAGGTGGTAAGCACTGGATGAGGAAGATAGGAAAATTTTAAAATTCTGGCGATAGTTTCGAATTGCTGGAGAAATGCATGAGAATAAGCTCGAAATCGGGGATGAAATCGAATCTTCTTGCGAATCCAGGAGATATGAACTAATCATCAACTTGTGCGGAGGCCCCAAATATCCTGATTCTTCGTAGAAAGTTCATTACTCAAGCGGAAACTGATTCCCACACCCACAGTTTTCTTCATCACTACTTTCATCCTCCCACAATTTTCCGAATCGTACGAATCCGCCCGTTTTGCCTTGCACCCTCGCTGTTCTTTTCCACGCAGATCCACTCTCTATATCTCTCTTATCCATCCAATCACAACCCCTTGATCCATACCCTTTCTTTTGTTTCTCCTCCCAATCACTCCGCATGCCTCTTCCCTCCTCCTTCCCATCCACCACCGCGCATCTCTCCCTTGGAGCTCTCCTGAAACTCCGCTAAGACTCTCCGCCGCCCTCCCCTCAAAGAAAGGTAATAATAACGTTTAAAGCTATTCCAAAATATATTTTATGTCACATAGAGAAAACATTTCCATTTTTCCACGCCCAAGACAGAAGAATATTTAACACCATACCCATAATCGCATTTCCAGTACACATTCACTGTTATAGAATACTTATTCATTCACCAACACAGTGTATTCAATATAAATATGCATCAATTTAGTAACACTTCTTTTACAACACTTCTTGAAAAAGAGCTCGAAAAGACTGCTTCTGTATTGCCAATGGACGATTATACAGAAACTACTGTAAGTAGTCAAGGAAATCCCATGGTGGAATTTGAAGAAAGTGAGTGAACCAGATTCACCGTTGCTGAGTTCTGAGGATGATGACTTTCCTAAAGTTGAAGGTGATAAAAGTTATGATTCTGCTAGAACTTCAAGTTCTCCTTCGTTTGAGGTGGTTGATAATGAAGCAAGCTTCAAGTAACATATTTGTATTACTTTCCAAGTATAAACCATTTCTTTATCTTCCTTTTAAGTACAACTACATTTTTAATGCTCTTTAATTCGATGGATATTGAGTTGCATAATGTTGACCCCATTTAAATTAGAAAACAATATGTGATGAAAACTTCTCTCACGTTGAGAGGTGGAAATTACTATTGATACTAAGTTTATAATAGTGTAATTCACTGTTGTAATGATGGACTGCCGGACACTGGTTTACCTTATTGAAGTACTTAAGCATCAATCCCAATTCAATATTACGCATAAACATTATTGCATAACCAACCATTGGGTTGAAACACTGAGCGAGTGATTGTAAATATTAATGCATATTTATGTATTCCAGAGTTTTCCTGAAGTCCATCTATTACAAAGTTTTCAACACAAAGTTAATTCTTGTATACACATCACATTTTTATATCGGCCTCATGCATCCATTGTGTAGTACTTGTAGGTCTATTTTTGTCTGCATTATGGGAGCTATTTGAAACATTCCTATGTTTTATGTGTGAACTCAGTCGTTTGCGCTTGATTTCTTCCCGACAAAAGAATTCCCCTCGTCTCTCCACCCCGAGGCTAATTCCACATTCGGCACAAATAAGAGCAAACCCCGTTTCCCGTCCTGTGTGTGCCCCCCCGGTAGGTTGGGGGGGAAGGGGTTTAAGGGGAGACAAAAGGATTTCATGTTTGAAGGAAGGCTGCGCCGCGCAAACAAGACACTTCGATCGACAATCGACTCGATGGCAATCCGGCGACGCGTGATGAGAGTCAGGTCCCCCGGGGGGAAGGAGGAGGAGGAGAATGAGGCGGAGACACCTCACTGCCTCCGGCCTGCGAAGTTGTTTGCAAGGGGAAGCGCTCTACTGGTTCAGAGACAGCCTGGCGATTCTTACTACACCTACATCTACAAAATACCCTGCAAGCCACCTCAAGGGTGTGTGGTAGGGAGTGAGGAGTCACCAACATGCGTTAAACTATACCCTAAAGTTAGTGTTACTACGACAAATGATGCTTTAGCATGAATCGCTCTTGCTTGTCAGGAGGCGAAGGTTCTCAAGCATGCACTACACTAAAGATACGCTGCCAATGTTAGAGGGACGTTTAGTATTTATGTTTTGTGCTACTACATACACGGAGAGAGATTCAAGAGTTATGCCTTAAATATGCACGGCGTGCCGGAAGTACCTACTAGGTAGCAAATAAGGAAACAAGTGTTAGGGAGTACTACTACTGATAACAATAAGAGCTACACTATCTATCGTCATACCTAGTCAAGAGTCTCATTGGCAGCAGTCAAGGAGAATTATTTCGTTTCCAAATATTCATATCTACGTATTTTTTTCAAGTTTAATTCTAGCTGCTACGCATCGTACCACTCCTGTATTGCCTTAGGTCGTTAGTTAGCGCTTGCTTATCATAAAGGCTACGGCTTTCCGATGACTGCGTCGTCTGCAAATAATTGAAGCTTACTTTAAACTACTTCACCGATATTGTTAATGTGCAAAAGTAACAGAAGTGGGCCTATGACATTCCCCTGTGGAACACCAGATGTGAATTTTGTCTCTTTCGTGCACTGCAGGTAGGCTTGGAGTCGATTCGAGGGCGGAATTGCCGAGTTTTGCGGCATTGCAGCTATTCGTTCTAAGAATCGTGTAGGGAGCCTGTTCTTGAGGTTCTCGGAGAAATGGCTTCCCATCCCGAGGGCCCGTTTTTGAATCCCCGCAGAGTAAGTGATAGAATTTACTGTTGAATTCCAATCCCTAGTAGGGTGTGTACGTAGTGCACTTCGAGTACTACACTCCGTCCGTCGGATGAGACGTTAAACTGTAGACCCATTTCTGTGGAGTATGCATAATATGTCGACACCGGACTACTCTCCACACTTTCTTGCGTTCGAAAGAGTCCTATAGCTGAACTCCGTATTTCTCAAATTTGAAGGACAATACAGTCCTTGCTTTATACCCTTGAAGTGTCATAGGCATAGGTGTAGATTACCTGGTCAAGGGATGATGATTTAGCCGGAAAGTGGGAGTTATATACTCTGAAGATAATGATCTGAAAACTAATACCATTTCAGTCAGTTAATATCTATTTCCTCTCATTATTTAAATCTTTGGCTCCCGGCTCTCTCATAGAACATTTTACACAATGATTTCTCCCCTTCTTCTAATACCCTCTATTCTTTCTTTGATAAGGAGGGGCCTTCAATATACTGCAGCCCCAATTTGTTCACTTCATTTCCTTTGCCTCACCATTTCCTACAGTAGTTCCATTCGTAGCAGCATCGCCGTAAAAACTGCATTTCTTCTTCTCTTTTCAATGTATGCACTCCTCCATTTGTCATCCGTTGTGTCCATCCATCCATCGATATACCATCCAACCGTCATTCTCCAAACTCAGGTCTCAAAAGCCTCCAATATATTTTAATTTCATGTTCATAACATAAGAGAGTTAAATGCTATGGTAGAATAATTTGAGAAGTTTAATAAAATAGACATTCATTTTATCTGCTGGGGATATAGAAAGAGGCTGAGAAATCGCGTGGTGACTCCGTTCATGACTATGGTTATGGGTGACTCACTGGCTGACGAAACACTCGCTGTAAGCACTCTTAGAAAAAAAGGAGTAACAATTAAATGACCGACGAAAGTTGCGCAATGGTGGCTCTTTAAATTCACTAATCTCAGCGTCACTTCAATGCACATTTGCACGGATAAACAACTAGGTTGTACCGTGGATGTTTTTAAAATTATAATAATCATTGGGCTAATTAATTACGTTGCCTTTTATTGTTTGGGTGCTTGATGTGGTTCAGATCCTCTCTGGAATTATGCGAGGGCTAACTGAATAAATCTACCAGCCTAAAACTTTGGGATAACCGCGAACTAGCCATGGTATTACTTTTGGTGAGTCACCAAAACTTATGATAAGGTAGAAAATCTATCGATACAAAATCATCTGCCTTGACCAGAACTCGAACTCAGATCCCTCGTTATTAACCCTTGTGCCTTAGGCAGTTGACCCACCGAGGTGTCCTTCTCCCCTGCGGATTTTAGTTGCATTAAATTAGCTGGATGCTCACGACTGCCATAAAATATGCCACGAAACAGTAAAACGTTCACGCCGTGCCATTGTCCATCTAATCACAGAAAAACTTTAAGAAAATAAATTATTTATTTTTGTCAAATTTTGAGGGAACCATAAACCAGCCGCGGCATTGCCTTTGGGGAGTCATCCGCAAGTGCTCATAAGATCGGTAATCCCAGAGAGGAAAAATCAGCCCCCATGGCCGGGATTCGAACCAGAAACCCTCGATATCGCACCAGAGTGTTTAAGCTGACGCTTCAGCCAGCCTTAATTACTCAATTTTAAGGCTGTTTTAAATAAAGAGTGTAAAGTTTTGCTTTATCATCGTTAAAAGCGGTGCTGTGCGCACAATTAGCCTGCATCGTGATATCTTGCCATTGATCGGTGTTTCGTGACACTCATCTTGCTTAATTTTGCTTTTCTGAAGGAGTTCCAACCATATTTTTTAGCTATTTACACTTTTTCTCGCTCTTCTTAATGCATCTAATATTTTTTAGTAATATCTAGTGTATACATCATCCGTATATTCGACAAACCCAAGTTATTCCATGCATATTTTTCCAGTCTAGCTCTGCTTATGTGAAATAAGGCATTTTTTCCAATTCTAATACGTAATAGCTAGAGAAGTTACTGGTGTGGGCTGAATTTGCACAAAGGAAAGCGCCTTCGCGTTCAAATTCCTCTCCTGTTATTCAAGGAATCCTACAAAATGTACTGGCAGGGAGAAGGAAATCCACTCTCAAGGAGGAGGCGAGTCAAGCGTTCATTGGGGTGGGGTTGGGATTTCTGGAGATGGCTGCTTCAGAGAGCAGTCCTCACAGGAGACCGAACGACACTCACATCAGCGAGGGACGTGCCTGCTTGGCGAAGCAGTGCGGCGGTTTTGGCGGCGACCACAAAAGGTGCATGGATGCCGAATCCCGGCGCATGACTCCATAATGTATATCCGAGAATGGTGGAAATCCTGGCTGCGTGACATTTCCTATCCGTTCCACGGGCGCCACTCCTCCTTCCTTCCTCTCCCCCTGCCTCTCAATCCGTCCTCACATGTGTCACGAGGAAGAATTTGCCTTCGGTGTCCCACAAAAGGCAAAACGCATGCGCGAAAAAGCCGATGGAGACGTATAAAATACAAATATGGCAAGCGTGGCAAATATATATTGGCTCCGTTTCTTTGGCAGATGAATAATCTAAATTCCGAAATGTCATGGGAATACGATGACTACTTTCGCTCACCGTTTTGGTAACTTTGATAGACGCATAGGTATGTTTTACATTATTAAAATCTTCTCGGGTTTGCCACCGGGTAAGGCTTTTAAAGGCCAACGTTTCGACGAGTGACTCCCTCATCGTCATCAGGGTTGAGTCTGATTGCCGAGTTGGTCCATGCCGGGGTTTTATAGCTGGACCAACTCGGCAATCAGTCTCAGCCCTGATGACGATGAGGGAGTCACTCGTCGAAACGTTGGCCTTTGAAAGCCTTACCTGGTGGCAAAGCCGAGAAGATTTTACTAATATAATTCGCCGGGAAAGCCTAAGATCTTTTATGTTTTATATTGTTTTTTGTGGCGTACTTTAAATAGATTAATCAATTGATATGGACCATCAGTCCAAAATTGGTAAAATTGTATCTGTCATGCATGGAATGCTTCAAGTTTCACTGGAATTATGTAATGTCGTCTGGTGGTTAAAAATGCAATGAACCTTGTCATATCTTAATGAAGTGAAATAAACTATACTTATGCCTGTTGCTCACGGTAACATTTTCAGTAAGCCGTTTTATATAATCAACTTAATTTCTAAAAATAAGCTTGTTAAAGATAAAACCGTTTTATAAAACCTAGTTTTATCAAACATTTTACGGAATAGCACAGGTTCTATTTCCATAAAACCGTTTTATGCAACAACCATTGAGATGTTCCGCTGATCGCGTTGATAATAATCTCGTATCCATGGGAAGCCAAACAAGGAAAACGTAAACAAACATGGCTGGAAGTTCATAGAGTGTGGAGGAAGTATTCTTCTTGTTATAAGAATGCGTTAGAGCCTTAGCAC
Organism: Pyrrhosoma nymphula; assembly: GCA_963573305.1. Lineage (NCBI taxonomy): Eukaryota > Metazoa > Arthropoda > Insecta > Odonata > Coenagrionidae > Pyrrhosoma > Pyrrhosoma nymphula. The sequence goes on along the minus strand of OY754330.1, from coordinate 17,143,727 downwards.
TGTTGAGTGTGATCAGAAAGTAAGTAAATGAACAATACATTTAGTTTTTAACCTAACAGTCATCCAAAAGGAGTGTATTTATCACGTCACGTGTTCGCAAAGCGTCTCATAGATGGCAGGACATTGCGGTTTTATGAATAGTTTTATCGTGGGCAAGCAAATACATTTTACGTACGATTCACAAATTTTCAATAAAAATTTTTATAAAACTCTTTGATGGCAAACTTTACCGTGAGCAACAGACATTAGTATCTTCCACACTTTTTTATTAAAACAACCGACGGTGGTTTTCTACCTCTAAGCGTCGTAATAAAGGTTCACAAAAATATGGAATAATAATTTTGTCCACATTTTGGTGAACCTTGAGAATAAATTCTTCTTTTCATTTTATTGAGTTATGGTCAACTAAAGTTCATTATTTCACTTCCAAAATTTAAATTTCCAATTCACCCCGTAAATTGGAATGTTTGACATCTCTTTAACCATCTTGTTCGTGTAATTCAAATTTCACAGCCCTGAGGATGGTAATGAATTTGCTGAAACGTTGGAAGTGAAATAATGAACTTTAATTGACCAGAACTCAATAAATCCAAAGCAGAAATTATTTATAAGTGGTCAATAAATACATTAATTATTAACTTGAGAATACAACTCAGACGTTGAAACCGCGGTCTGTAGTTTTAATAAAAAAGTGTGGAAGATATTAAGTATACATTTGTTAACTAATGGAGTTTTGGTCATGTCTTTTTTAAGAAACTCAACTTCCTTTTTCCGCCGACGTATCGCCTTTTTATTAATGAGGCTTCTTCAGGGCTACAGTACAATGCAAGGAATACAGTTAATAATTATTATAATACTACAAAGATAAAAAAGTAAATTCAATCATAAATTTACTACCTTAAAGGATTAACTCCAAGGGTCTGACACTCACATTACCCCAGTGGTTATATTTTTCACTCAGAGCACTCTAGCGGTCAGACGCTAACTATCAGCGCAACAGCGCGACAGGTAAATACTCTTTAATTGAATATCTTGCAGATTTAAGTGGGAAATCACCTATTTATTTCTCAGGGGAAACTTAAAAAGGTAACTGTATAATCAATTATGCATACTAAAAAATACTGGAACCAGATTGCAGGGATAGTAATGCCGTCCACAGTCCTTCTCTTGGCGTTTTCGCAGTGCACTTTCTCGGCCATCTTATTTGTTTACTTATGGTTGCGATGGCGATGTCACGTGTGGTCCCTGGCGTATTTTAAATGTACGCTGATAAACGTCTTACAACAAAAAGGAATAATTACAGCATTTTTTCGCAAAAAAATAAAAGACTTATGGCAAAAACATACAATCTTTCTCTTTTTCACGCATAAGTATTTTTCCATTTGCGCCTGAAACAATTGGCGCTAGTAGTAATCCATACGAGATATCGCAATTCCGTCAAACCCTTGATTAACTCTTTCTTACTGCGACAATGTTAACACAAAAACAAACTCTTCCCCTTAGTAACAAAATCAACATAAAAAAACAAAACCAAAATGAAAAACCAAGCTAAAAGTTTGTTTAAAAAATATAATAATTGAAAATAAAAATATTTAAAATGAATAGTATAAAGCATGAAATTAACAATTACAGATATCGTAACTTCAAATTTCGAATGTATATTACATATTTTACGATTATAAAAAACATTCGTATTGAAATTCTGGAGAACACTGCATAATATATAGAAAAAACTTTTGTTATAGGAGATAAAATTATGATAGCCTTTGCTTAAATTCAGTATATCCGATCTATGGTTACAAACTGGAGGAAATTAACCATTGTATTATTAAAGTGGTCAATAACCATCCAAAGAAGATACTAAGTATAGTTATTTTCACTATGAAAACCTTACACAAAGTGACGCCTGAAGGAATCTCTTCAGTTTATCATATCTTATTTAAGACGCCAGTGTATTTCTAATAAAAAAATACTCATCCTATGACAACATGTATACTCTTTTACCTTTATTAAATCTTGAAGACTCAACTGTGTTTAAGAAAAATAGTTGATATATTTTTCGTCCATTTTATGTATCCTTATCCGGAATCATCCAGGCTAATTTCAATGGTTCAAGAACATTGGTAGCCGATGAATTCAGTGTTATTTGTACAGGGAGAAATATTTCTTAACTCAGAGGTCCTTCGCAGAACTTGAACTCAACGTGTTCCATGACAGTAGTCATATCGCACTTTCTGCCTGCCATTTTCAAAGAGGGCCTACAGCTCTTGGGACGAATAGGGGATACCTTTGAATTCGATATTAGCTCAAAGATGTTTTAAAAGATAGGGCGATAACCTTTATTGATGCAGGTTGCCAGGTTCCTCCGGATCTAGTTAAGACTCCTCTTCAATCATATGCATTATCACGTAACTACGCTCTCATTTATAGATTTAAAAAAAGTTTTTCCTAGCTTCTGGTCTGACGTAAGTTTTCAAATGTGGTACAGCGGTAGGCTTATAAGAGTACTTCTGACGGACGGATATAGGAAAGTGGATGCAACTGAAAAACCAGGGTTTAGTCTGTATGCCTAATATTAGATGCTTCTTCTCTTATTAGTACGCAAAAAGGTTGAAGTCAGCGGAAACTAAATGAAATGGAAATACCCATTCGTGTTTCATAATTATGTGTTGAACCTTTACCCGTAAGGCAGTGGTAATATTTTGCTTCGGTAATCACAGCGAAAGATCCATAGGACCATTGAAAATACTTAATTGCATGTGTTATAAAGTCCTGATATTTACTGGCCTTTTTTGTTAATTTTTCTGATTTTCCTCTGCTATATCAGCATTCTTTTGATAAATCTTTGAGCTAAATAGCTAAGTTAAGTAAATAAAGAGTTCAGATATAATTATTGGAAGCTTCACCTGCTTTAAGGCATGTTAAGAATCTTCGAAGATTATCATGAATTAAAGCGTGAATTACGGCCTTGTTTTGAAAGCTTCGGCATATTTTGGTTAAGGGATGAGTTCCATTTCAGAAAATAATAGATCAGGTTCATCGTTTTCTGTGTGGAAAAGTACTGTTGAATTTTAAATCTCATCTTGATAATATTTATTATGTGACATGTTTTTTTCATTATCAATAAATCCGTAGAACTTGGTGATGTTACTAGGTACACAACAGATCTGCTTTCGAAAGATCCACATTTTAATCCATACCAAGTCAGATCATATTATATGGAGAATTTGACTGCATCGATGTAACACTTAAGGGTTTGCTTGCTGACACATTTAAGAAATTACCGGAAGTTGAATACTGAATTCGATGCTAAATGTATTTTAATAATTAATTTAATCGATGAATCTTTTTCCGGAGTGTTTTATTGGAAGAAAAATATAATTTTTCTCCATTCTTTAGCATGTCACAATTTACTAACTGTCAAACAGGTACTCAAGTAAGTAAGTAAGTAATTAAGTTTATTATTACTCCATACTCAAAATACATTTCTATAGCAAATTATGAGTAAATTTAGTTAGCCTTGAAGGAGAACCTGTTTAAAGACTACCATCAAATAATAACAGGTTATGCTTACACGTAAAAATAAATATAGCTCATGTAGTGAGACCTAGACAATAACTTAACAATGTGAGTGCGTACCTTAATAAGATACTAACTAAGACTCATGGATTTAATTATAACACATTAACAACAATATTTACAACACGTTTACAACAATATTTACAACAATATTCCCTATATACTCTCTTTAGTGAAAAGCCAAGAATGTACATTTTTTTAAAAAATTTTCACAGACTTAGAATTAATGCATGAATGGGGTAGTAGATTGTATACCTTTGGTCCTACATACAAAAGACATCTTTTAAATATCGTTAAATTTGGTTAGGGTAAGGGTATACTTTTTTCAACCCATTTAACTTAGCAATAGCCCGTGTACAAACTTCAGAAAACCTATTTACTTCCCCGAACTACCGATTTCAGGTTAATAGAATGAAAACGTTATTGTTTGGTGTGAGGTTGCAATGAAGTGTAGACCATGTGAGTTCCGTCTCCAAATTTCGCGCTTTTTGGAAATAGGCGTACGGTCTCTTTTTATAAGGCCCTCGAGAGAGAGAGGCTGAAGTGTTTTCTTTCACGGAGTGGGAGTTCTCGGGATGGAATTGGAGTCGTGCACTGCTCCACCACTCGGATTTAGTTCGTCGCTTCGACGACAACACAAAACGAAGGTCCCGCGTCACGCGGCTCCGAAATTGCCTTCCCCACGCCTTCTTCAACCTTCTTCCCCGAGCAAGTCAGCTCTGAATGATTCTCCCGATTTTTGAAGAAAAAATCTCTTTTCTTTCCTCGCCATCCTCTCACGGTAGAGCAGAAAATGTTCCTCTTTTACCCTCCGCTTTGGAATAGACCGATAAATTCTCAAAGTTTCCCGGAAATATTCCTCCTCTGACTGTGCTGCCCATGGTATAATTCAAAAAGCAGTCTTTTAGCCGTATTTTTATTCTTAGTCTTTCGGGGATGCATTAATTTATGGCCAATTTCAGGGCTAAGGGAGAGTGAAGGCCCAACCAATTTCTTCTCATGCATCACGCGGACAATGATAGCCCATCCACCGTCGAGTAGAGCTTTCCAGCCATTCATCCTAATCATTCAACGTATTCCATCTTCATTCCATTAAAAAGCGCCTCATTCCATTTGCGCCAATTGTAAATATCTCGTCACTGGGTAGAAATTTGTCTAGTAAAATAGATGATGATATCACGTAGGCAATTTGTGAACGGAATCAATCCCACTAGTGGCGAATGAAAAACTGTCTGTATAAAAAATATTGAACCACAATTGAGTACTCACTCTTGACCGAGTTCGGGCGCTATAATAAGTACGGTGAACAGTTGGTAATTCAATGCCGAGAAGTGTATTTGCTTATGATCGTGATACATTCTGAAGTTCACGATGTGACAATTTTGGCTTTCATGTTTCTAACCTCAGCATTGGCGGCATGTCTGATAGTAACGGAATACATTTGTTTTGGCAGGTTTTCATAAGTTTTTTATAAATATTATGATTTAATATACCTCATGTTTAAATTTACTCATGTTCGTTGTTACGTGGATGATGATTTGCAAAACCCACTATCAATCTTATAATTTCTAAGCTTGGATATTTCAAAAAGAACTTAATGCAACGGAGTACGATGTAGACAGGAGAAGTGGTAGCCACTTTAAGCTTATCAATAATAATTACATCTATCTGAAAGGTAAACAGATGGTTTATGAGTCTAAAACATCGGCCCAAGAAAAAAATATTTATTTTATTTATTTACATGAAGTGTCAATTATCATGATTTCTTTCTGCTTGAAATTTTAAACGTTTCGTTCATACCTAGAAATTTTTACCAGGTAGTCAAGAACGATGCTGTAGCACTTGCTGTAGTTACTTATTACTTTTCCTTGCTTCACTTTGACTAGTTTGGTTTGAGTGACTATTTCCCTTTGAATATAGATTTCATAGGTTTTGCACCGGTTTAAATTATTAGGAAACAACGTTACAAAAGCTAATTCAGCCATTGACACTAGTCTGACCTCTGATGATGATGGCCGAGTTAACTATTGAAACGTTGGTACCTAATAACCTAACTTGGAGGGAACACAGAAAACTATCCTCAATCTGAATCCAGCATTTTCGGGTTCGTGTCCGCGAATATTGCTTTAACAGACAGCATACACCCACAACCAAACGTGAACCCAAAAATGCTGAAATCATGTCGTCAACACCACGAAAACCTGCAATCGAATATATTCGGGCAACGGCCAACCACGATGGAAACACTGGTTCCCGATCAGTCACTGAAGTTAAGCATCACTGGGCTCGGCTCGAGTTTGGAGGGGTGATCCTCCGATTCGTCCAAGTGCTTTTTCCCCTGTCTGTACGTGGCTGACAGTATGTGCAAAATGACCTTAGCCGTCGAAGCACGTTAAACAAAATAATTCTACTACGAATAAACTAAATTTATTCACCGGGATAGCCTTAAATCCAAATATTTTCCTTTGTCCGAAAATTCAATAAATATTTGAACCTGACCGACTTTCTGCGGACAACCTCAAGAATGACTTAGCGCGTTTATATTATCTCGACATTTGTCTTCCTGCTACGCCTATCCTATAAGCTTTCCTGTACACTGAACTTGCACTCTTGAAGGATCTACGAAGGTGTTTATTGATTTGGTCTTCATATGATGGTTTTCGTCGCTATATGGTTTTTTAATGCATTGAAGATGTGAGAACTGACTTCCAATAGATGGAACCCACTCCACTTTAACATTAAATCTTCTCAGGGTCATTCAAGCTACTTTCCATTTTTCACCTTTATTTTTCCATAAGCACTTTTAACTCATTCACATTGAATTTCTATAAGAATTTTGTATGAGGACGACGATGAAGTTTTAATCATCAAAATCACTCTGCCCTCTGCTGCAGAATATGGTCTGGTACCATGGTAAAATATCATAAATTTAAAAAACTTTTTCGAGAGCTGTGTAGGTGGAGCTGTAATTTAAATGCTGCTTCACTGGGCAATATTTAAGTGCTAATGAAAGCGAAGATGAGTAGTTAGTTTCTTCAGTAGATACTCTATCGATATATATATATATATACACGAAACGAAAATTTCGCCAATAGGCCACATTATAATAAAAACACTTGACAGGGGGTGAGGAAAGAAAAGTAAAAAGAGAGAGAGGACTTACTGGGACGTTTCGGGCATGTAGGCCCTTCTTCAGCTGTAGAAAATTGTATATTCGTGTTTTTATATATATATATATATATATATATATATATCAATGTTATGCATGTAAGAAAACGGATGCTATAAGTGTCTTTTCCTCGCCTTTACCCAACATAAGTATTTTTGATTCTCGTCGGTTGTGTGCATTCAATGGCGATGTTTTGCCAACAATTCTTCAAATAGCTTGTTGCTGGAATATATCAATGTTAGATACTCTATCAATGTATATATCAATGTTATGCATGTAAGAAAACGGATGCTATAAGTGTCTTTTCCTCGCCTTTACCCAATATAAGTATTTTTGATTCTCGTCGGTTGTGTGCATTCAATGGCGATGTTTTGCCAACAATTCTTCAAATAGCTTGTTGCTGTGTTCAGTGATCGTCCCTTTTATCAATTATTTTAACATAATTTTGAGGATACCGGGACTAGCCACGGTAGTTACCTTTACGGAGTCACCCGCAAGTGCACATAAGTGCGATATTCCACATAACCATATTATAGCATAACCAAACTTACGCATTATACTGTCATTTTCCTCTTTTAACAAAACCAAGTCCGCTTATTCTCAATAGCCACATTTTTTCCAAGTGCGGATACCGAATGCTAGTTAAGCAACAATAAAGGACCTTGAGTGTTTTATTTATCATTAAATGGAATGATATGACGGGAAAGTAGCCTTGGACAAACTCGAGGAACATATGAAAGAGCACGTTCAGTCTTTACCACTGATGTGTCGTTGCAGAAGTGTCTGCAATCGAGAAGATAAATGCCTGTGAAACAGCATTGCCTAGCATTACGCGCGGGAATGGTGAATTTATCCCTAATGAACTTGGAAGCACGGGACATTGAGCTAGAGGAAATCTCACCAGCGTCAAAAGTCTTCTTTAGTGCTCCACATCGCTCGCGAACTCCCGTCTTAATCTCTGCGTGAGATTCTTCCTTCCCCCCTGCTACACCCCACCCCCTTGAGTCATCCGCCCTCCTTAATTGAAACCCTCTGGAGTCGAAACCGGAAGGAGGAGTTGGGAGAGAGGCGGGGTGGGTGAGAGGTGGGCGGGGAAAGCGAGTCGGTGTTCATCGCCCGCATGTAAGGGTGGGTGTAGTGAGAGGGAAAGGGATTCTCGCAGTCGACGCGAGATGAGCGCGAATGAAGACTTGGAAAAGGAAATTCCACCTTTTTTTTGAAACCGTGAATTAAATGAAAAAAATATATAAGGTTCAGGGACGAGAGTACGAGCAGGAGAGGTGGTTTTTAGTTTGGAGGATGTGGAGGAGGAGAAACGGTAGGGTTTGTCGAGTTTACGTGGGAGGGAACAGGGTAGAGGAGGAAACGTTTTCCCACCATTCTGAAGGAAGCAAAAGAAAGGGCGATGGCAGAGGGAGAGAGAGAAAGAGAAAAAAGAATTTTTTCCCCACAAGATGAATTCTGACGTCGTTCTTCCTTTTTTTCGTTCTCTCGTGTGAGTTTTCTGCCAGAGATTGTATTTTGGGATGCAGCCTCCCCGCCTCCGTTGTTATCTCTTTTCCTCTTTCCCTCGTTCTGTCCCTTTTGTTTTGTTTCTTCCTCCGTTCTCCACCCCCACCCCCCTCACTCCCTCCCTTCCCCAAGCAATCATCCTCTTCCTTCGCCTCCTCCTCCTCCTCTGTCTGGTTTCTACCGGAGCATGAGAGACAAGGAGGAAAGGATTGGGGGACGGGGAAAGAGGAGACGGGTGGTGGTCTCCAAAACCCCTCTATCGCACGGCCGAGTTGGCCGGAGAGACCTTTTGAGATCTTTACGAATGAGCATCGAGTGCCGCTACTCAAAACACTTCTCGCGTTGTCTCCCGGCCGAAGGATTCCCAGAATTAATTCATTACCCGGAAAAGGACCGCAGAAGTCCTGGTGGAATGAAATAAAAAAAAATGCTCGGCATACCACTCGTATTTACGATGATGTTTTATGAAAACCTTGTTTTGCTGTAGCTGTCTTGTTTTTTTTCTCCGTCATACAGTTTTCCTTTTCTCCTCTTCTGGATCGATCATTCTACTTTCAAACGAATGTGAAACTAAAATCCAAAGCTTCAGGCTCTACTTAGTGGAAACTTTTATTATTCATTATAATAAAGTTTTGTGCTTTTAAAAACGTTGACCTTTCTCAGACCACCACCCCTTGATTTCCTTGTTTTTGCATTGTATGTGAATTTTAGTTGTTATAATTTTCTTGTTAATACTTTTTTTACCCTCCTTTTCATTTTTTTTTAATTTCTTTTTTGAAATTTTTGAATGTAAACATTTCTTTAAAATCATGTTTTAATGTTCTTTATCTAACAACAACAATATCATATGTAAACAAACTACTACATCTGACGATGCCATAAAATTGGTGAAACGCGTAGTGTGTTTAAAAAATAAAAAGTGTAGAAAAGTACAAAACTTTATTACAATGAATGTCAAAAACTTAAGGGCTTGCGTAGTGAGGATTTAGATTTTGTTTTACAGTTTTTTTATATCCATTAATTTCTGAATTTAGGAGAAATAACCAATGATGAGTCTAAGGTTTCTTGATATTTTTCTCGTGATAATGATCCAATGATGACTTTAGGGTTTTTTTATACTTTTTTCAATTCCAATCTAGATGTAAATATTACAAATCTTCAACTACGCATAAAGAGAACCTTTACAGTTACCAAGTATCACAGATTATTTTACTACTCTACTTGGTGTTTCATGGCTACCAAGGTAGGACCGTGTCATCATTGTCTTTGTTGCTTTTCTTCTTTCGATGTAATAATATCCCTGTATGTTCACCTCTATAGTATCGTTATTCAATATGGTGCAACACTCAATTAAAATCTCATTTAATATTTGGGATTTCAGTAACATAAGGTTTGAAATCCCATGGTTGTGACAGTTATAATATGTTCATAATTCCTCTATTATTTAATTGTAAGCATTGTCACGTTGTACAAGAAAATTCAACTTATATAAGTTATTTCAATGTTTTATTTCATTCCACATAGTGCAAGAATGGGAAATTTTGAATAAAATGTAGGTACCATCATTGTAATGAATATTTTTCACATTTTCTTGCACAGTTGCCGCAGGCGTCATCACTACGTAGGGTCTGGACAAATTGGTCGGCAATCAACGCTGAATCATGAGAAAAAGCGAGAGGCTCGAATAGTTACTTTTTTCTAAACCTTCTGTTAAAAGTACGGCAACATTCTCTCACTCACAACTCGTTGCAGCCTTCAGTGAGCATATTTTTGTATAGCTCTTTATTCTTATATCCATAGAATTTTTTTTCCATTGGCTTTTGTTTATACTTTCAAATATTCTAGATAGCCATCACAGAAAAGGACAATGAAGAATTCGTATTGAGATAAATGGCATTTTACCTTCACCTAGTAATAATTGCCATGACGCATGATTGCGCTTCTTGTAGATGATGACCAGCTAGTTTAAAAAAAAATGCGTACAGATTTTTCACTCAATATTACTTCCAACTAAAAATACTATGGCTATTTAAAAAAGAATTTACTTCATTTGTTTCATTGATGTTACGATTCAAACCTTATTTTGTCATTTTGACGATTTGTATTCTAACATCGTACTTTCGTTCAAATGAAGCTACTTCTCTCCGTAGAAGCACAGTTTTTCCTGGTTTTCCCTTTGGCGTTTTTCTACATGAGTGATGGTAATTGCTGTAGGACCATGTCTCAATGCAAAAACTGATAATAAATATTTGATTAACGATCGTTATAATTTATTAGAATTTCCTCGGATGTAAAGCTGCTTTGCTAATTTGACATGGCTTACGAATTAGAAAATGGTATTGTCCTAAATGTTTTTGTGGGAAGACAAGGCGCACCACTATGCCAAATTATCTCTTATGATATTTCCTCCTGGCCAAAAATTTGGCAATAACCCAAAGTGTTTCCAGGTACGTGCACTTCCCCTGGGAGAAATATCATAGCATTATGTTGGCTATCCGATATCACGCAACGTCCTGTTTGACATCTGATTCTTGGAAGCGCAAATCAAGTTAATCCATTCTACGTTGTTGACTTTCTCTCTTCTGTTATTTCATGCGTATCAGTTTCTAGAACCTATAAAAAATCAGCCACGAGTATAGGATTCAGCCATGGAGGATGAATCTAATGAGAATGTTTCCTAGAAATTTACCGGAAAAGAACGGTGTATATGCAATCCATAAAAAATCGAAAATTGAAACAAATGCAATTAATTGTGACTCAACTGATGAAAGTAATACTGTTCTGTCAGCTTACATCTACTGCTGGATATTTCACATTCTAACCGTGAGATTAACTCACCCGATGGGTAGTTGAAGAATGTGCTTTGTTAGAAGACCAGTAGTGCCAATATTTGCTTCCCAAACCGGTGTCTGTTGCTAGACCCTCTTATCCTATGAAAGCCAAAGGTGCGATCGCACACCATTATATTAACTGACAAAATGTTTTCTTTCATGACAAAACAATTTGTGAAGTGAATTATTGTGAGACGTGCAGTTTTCGGCAAACAATTAAGCTACTTCAAATATTCTTAAAAATATATTATCTACTCATAAAAAAAAAATTTACTACTCTAATTTGAACTTGGAATTTGAGAAAAGTTAAAATTAATAACAAAAGAACAATGGTAGGAATCATAAATGAAATAGCATAAAAATTAAGTGCACTACCTTAAAAAAATGTATCATAATATATATACTGAAAATTCATTAAGATCGTTTTTATAAACTTAAAAGAAATTGTACGTTTTCGCACCTTTGGCCAAAAATGGGCTACGTTGGGAAGTGGGGAAACAGGAAATTAAATATGACCTCTACGATGACTTGCTTTTCCTATCTCTGACGTTGCGGCGTCAGAAAAAGGAGATGTAGGTAATTTATCCTAGTACAAGTAATCAAGCTGCATATAAGACCTAAGGTATTTAAAGTGTCATTGCGTAAATACTTGTGAATATAATAATGTAAATAAAGCGATTAGGCATTTGGGCATATAGTCAATAGGACATGAATTGGGCAATATTAAACTTAACCCAAAATTTTAATTTAAGCTCGATCTTTTGTTTGTCTGACTTTAAGCCTTTAACTAATCGTGAACATGGTGAATAAATAAGAACAGAATGGAAAATGCTCCCCTGTTTCCAAAGTTCACCACTGCTTTGAAAATAAATACGTCAGGAATTGGGTGCATTTGAAACTGTTGGTCATGATGTGAAGAAAATGCTGCACTGAGGGTCAGCGGGTTGGAAAGGGTGCATGAATAGTAGAAAAAAAGCATTTTGGCATCGCATCTTCTAAAGAACGAAACGTATTAAATCCATAAACCATAGGGTACCCATCCTTATCATAGGTATTCGCTGCCCACAGTTTTGTGTTTCTTTTGAAGCAAAGAACTACGCACATGGGGAGGCTTCAAAAGCCGCGAAAAAATGAGTAAAAAGTGTGATTCAGTCGGATGCAGCCGAGCGAATGGCAAAAAAATAAATGCCAAGGGCACCTCGAAAAGTTTTATAATTCCATTCTGGAGGCAGTCTGGCAGAAAAAAACATGTGGAAAAGGTTGGCAGGAGGCAGGAGGGGAGACAAGGAGGGGGTGGGAAGGAATGGGTGAGTTTGTTGGGACTAGGGAGGGAAACAGAGATTGTTTGGAGGTGGGGGAGGGTGGGTGGAGAGGTAGGGGGTCGTACACGTCGAAACGCATGCAACTCAACATCAATAATATGAAGAAAAGAAGAAACAGCTGGAAATACAAATCTGCGTCGAATTGATACGATGGGAGTCCTGGTGTGAGGGCAGCTTGAGAGTCAGGTTTCCATGGTGACGTGGGCATCCAGGGCCGGGGAAGGAAGTGGAAAAGAGATGGAGGAGCAGTCAAAGAGCGAGATATTGTCCACGAAACCACTCCCTTTCACATAGTATGTTACTTCACCATGATATTCATAGTAAATTAGTCATTGTTACGGTCGATAAATGCTTGGCGATACCATTTCTAATCTGGAAACGAGCATGGCTATAATTTACGTAGGAGTTGTAACTTTTTAATTCCTATGCCTCATCTTTCTTTATTTAAAAGATCATTTCTTTATTTAGGGGCTGAAAATTTTAATAATTTACCTTGTACAACTAAACAGATAATGGGTTTTAATAATTTTTGTAAAAAGGCTAAATATTGGTTGTTATCTCATCATGATATAAATGTTCTTTTTTGATGTGTGTGTGGGAATATATATATATTTACTATCACATTTTTTCTATGTTGTCTAAAGAAAAAAAGTTATATTTTTGGTCCTAAAGTTATATTTTAGTTTATTTGTCAGTTTCTGAGACGAACATGTAACAAAAAAATTTCTTGTATGCTTTAATTATCTCTTTTGGTATCTACATTTCTTCACAACATATGTTTTTGCCACGTGTTATATTTAATGATATATATTTATAATGTATTTAAAATTAAATTTTTGGTGTGACTAGCATTGCATTAAAATCAAGGATGGTGTTTTTTTTACCACTGAAGCTACCTAAAGCTCCTTCATTGTTGTTCAAAAAAGTCGTGTATTTAAGAAATTTGGAGTAATGAATTTATTATTTATTATAATTTTTAAGGTGATGTATCGATTAATGTAGGTTCGTAAAACGACTTGGCTTTAAGATTGGAAGGAGTGGAAAAAATTGTGGTTTTATCTTTGGCCCTGAAGTTTTCAATCGAGCAGATATTTGCCTATCCTCGGGCTGCCGATGAGTGGTATATTATTGTGTCCTAATGTAGCACGAGACGTTTATGCGATTGTCAGCCGTCCTGTCTATGACATTCCTTTGGAGAACTCGCACATTCAACTTTACCTTTCTCGCCATTCCCTTTCCAATACGAACCAACTCGACCTGCGAGCACTACTAAAATATTCAACGGAGGCTTCGTTTGCACGGCCTTGACTGACGGAGACAGCTGCCAGTCTGTAGTCACTAAAATGATTCCACTTAGCTCCATTGTGGAGGTCTTGGCTGGACGTGTGGTTGGCTGCTCAAGTTCAAGGACGGTATTTATTGCATTTGTCAGAGATAGAAAATACAGCAATGTCGGCGTTACAAGGTACAAGGGCTTCGGAAACCCGATTCAGTTGCGAATTAGCTGGCGGTGACTCCAATTATCCCATTTGCAATATTGTAGCTACCTCCCTTTTATGTCCACCAAAATTTCATAAGGCCGTACAATTCGTGAATCAGCTCAAATACTAGACTACCAGAGTTAATCATCGTCTGCTGTAACTATAGTCTTCTTTTAATGTATCATTTATTATGGCTTAGGCATGTTAATATTATTTTTCGTTGATTTTCCTTATCATCGTAATTTCGGCAGTGTAAAAATGGATCGTGAACCTTCGATGTTGCGTTCCCAAACGTGTTCAAAGTAATTTATTCAGTCCTTATGCAATTCCCTTTAAAATGACGTGGAAGATTTGAAACCGGTGAAGGTTTCCTGTAATGAAATACAACGGAATTTGCAGGGTTCATTCATTTAGGCATGTCTACAAAATTTCACTAACTCAACTCGCAAACCATTCAAGTTGATTTATTTGTATACTCTGCATACATTCTTAAGTCAAACACACTGAAGAACGTATTAAAGTGTTTTGGTGACTTAACTTGGATCGCATCTAAAAACTTTCTCTGAATATCAGGAGGTGCCCTTTTCGAGGTGCTCATTATTGTAGCCATGCAGAGATTTTGTATGTTGTTTTTTATTGTTGACACTACTTGTACCGCAGTGGAAATTAATTCATTTAATGGTGCAAAAATGTAGTCCTACGCTTAAAATAGGGCCCCCAAAGTCATCAACTGCAACCTCCGTCTCGTAAACTAAGTGCATTAAGTGCATTTTGTGTAGATACGTTGTGTATTTCCCAGTTTCTGCTAAAACATTTCTTTAATTTTTGCTATTTTCTAAATATAAAATGTCTCGATATTTCAAGGTTCATTCATGAAACATATTTTGTCGCTCTAGTGAGTTTTCTATGAAATCCTAACCATAGACATTGAACAATAGCGTGAGACCTAAACTTTGTGAATGACGCTTTCTCAGTCACGTGACAGTTTTCTCAGGGCCTCTTTTCCTCCCTGCCACTTCGGCGTCGGCGACTCCATTGAAGTGGAGTTTGAAAGTCAGTCCCGGGGCGCCCCGCGATCAATGGGGAATATACGCGCGGGCGGAGTAAAAGTTAACAGCCGCACGGGATAGAGTGTAGTTACGATAATTATTTCGATGTAAGTTGACATTGTACGGATGATTGAGCGGGAAATGAGACAGTGAGGCGTAATCGGGAGGCGGGCCTCTGTCTCACCCCCTTGAGTGAACAGATCTTCGAGATACAAATCTTACATAAATATTATAATTTAAGAAAAACGAAAAGTGTTTTGGTGAGTGGGCAGTGTTTTATATATCGCTAAACTGCTCTTTCGTGGTGCTTTATATTGTCAATAGAGAGGCAAGAAGGAGATATTTTTGTTGCCCAGGTGAGTTTTATAAATGCCAATAAAAAAGGAGGCAAAATTCAAGAATGTGATAATATATTCTTAATTCCGACTCTCAATGTTGCGCTAATATAAAGAAGGGGATACTTATCTTTTTCGAAATAAAGATCCATCCCTGGCGTAGGTTTCGCGGGGTCTATGGGGTAACGTGTTTCTGAAGTCACGCGTCAGGAAGTTACTTTGAATAGAAAAACAAAAAATCATGAATAATCCTCCATTTTAAATCACATAGAACGCGGCAGTTAAAAGGTAACCTTGCAGCTAATGAGTGGTCGTATGGCGAATCTGACGAAATATATTTTTTTTTAGCCATCTTCAATTTTCTGAAATTTTTCCACACTTATATTGACCACCGATCAAGGTTTCGGCACGTTTTGCCATCATCAGGGTCTAATCAGGATCAGTTTCACCAGTGTTTCCCTGCCTTGAAGATTGATAACTATCGTTTCCAAGAAGTCCCTGCCAATACTCATTCATGCACATTTTTGTCGGGGGAATTTATCTGAAATTACGAATCAATATGTATAGACAGAATAACATGAAATCTTGCTGGTAATATCACTTTAAGGTGGTTCCACCGTAAAATGACTTAAATGTCATTTTTTTATACTCTGTCTACTTGTAAAAACACTTGTCCTCTATCTGATATGAACAACAAAATAATAACTTTCAAAGATATTTTATTCTATAATTGAGCTTGAAATTACATTGTGTTCAGTGGGGGAATGAGAGAAAAACGAGGAAAAATTGTATTTTTCCATTAAATATAAATGCCATTTTCGCGGAAAACTATTCATAAGAAGGAAATAATCCAGAGAAATTGAATAAAAATAAAATATAGGCATCGTACCATCTTATTTTTTTTAGTTATAAGGGAATTACTGCCGTAATTGAAGTCAAAATGCGGTAATTCGTAGGAAATGGCGCTGCAGTCGGCTCCAATGGCTGGAAAAAAATGCTCATTTAAAATACATTCGTGGAATAATCTGCATTTTTTTCTACTTTACTTTTGGTTTTCTGTGGGTAACGCATTTCATCAGTGAAAGCAGGATTTTTTGGACAAAATATAAAACATTTGGAATTTAGTATTTGTTTTGACTCATACAGTCGGGGCGGAACCGTCTTAATACAAATATTTCTATAATTCTCAATCTGATTGTCAATCAAGGTTAACGTAGAATTTCAATGGTTAACTACTTTCCGCAATATTGACTTTCAAACGTTCTTGAGTGAATATGAGATCTGGAGTTTTCGTGACGGATACCAAATAATTGTTAGGTGTTCTCGGGATTCACACGGGGTCAGATAATTTGCTGCTGCTAACATTTCGACAGAATACTCTTCCGTCGTCATGACGGCAATGATACTTGGGGCCCAAGTCTCCACGTTTATATACCCGTCTTGTGTGTCAGGTACTCCCTTATACACCTATGCTCGGGGTCGAGTTGGTTGCTATCACAGATTGGCAGCAGCCAATTACCTTACCCGGTGTGAATCCCGAGAACACCTGACAGTTCTTAAGTGAAGTTTGCAACTCCAGGAAATAAGGAAAACTCTTCAGAAAGAAAAAATATAAGTCTTCACTTATGTATTCAAAATATCGACCTCCATTATGAATGGGATGAGTTTATCAAGTTTAGGTCGGAAAAAATCCACCACAGCTACATATTCTTTATCAACGTTTCGGAATATTCTTAATTCCATCTTTAGGGCTTAGAATGAAAATATTAAAATCATCAAATATCGCATTACAAACTACACCTTGTAACATTTCTTTGGATCACCATGGAACCCATGATTATTAGCACCATTGTGTGCATTGCTCAATTGCTAACAATTCCCGGAATGGTGCTGTTAATCATGGGTTACATGGTGATCCAAAAAAATATTGCAAGGTGAACTTTGTGATGAGATGTTTGATGACTTTAATATTTTTATTCTCAGCCTTGAAGATGGAATAAAGGATATTCCGAAACGTTGGTAAAGAATAGCTGTGGTGGATTGTTTCTTATTTGTTCGTCTCTCTCGCGTAAAAAAATCAAAATGGTGCATAATTCCGCTCACATTTAACTAGGGGTATTAGATTTAAATTATAAATTTTCAATGAAAGCAGAGGAATTAAGACTCCTAAGGATATATTTCAGTCATCCAGGTCACCATCAATAGGGAGTATTTAAATCTCGTAGTAACACCCTGTCGATAGTCATCTGTATGATCGAAATGCATGCCTATGGAGCCTTAATTCCTCTGCTTTTATTGACAATTTGGATTGATCTTTAATTTAAATTTACTTGCCAAGTGCTCTCTTCTTCAATTATGGGCATTAGATCTGGGAACCAATTTCTGAAGGAGTACGGTTGGAAATGGTAGCTAGAGCAGAGGGAATCTCATCACAAAGGGTTCCAATCCCAACAGTTTTAAAAACTTTAAAAGCGGAATATCGATTCTTACTCGGATTCCATGAGGGGAGCACTAAGCACGCAGTAATCCGTCCGTCAGATGGGATGTTAAACTGTGGACCCCTTTGGCACCTTTCGTTTTGATTAGGCTCCTTTATCATCCTATCCTTGCCCATTTACTCAGAAAGGAGTATACAGAACTAATAACAGTTGAAAAGTATCTCAAAGTAGAATTCATTGATACAAAAACACAGTAACAGTGAATTCTATCTTCAATTTCCACAAAGTATCGCCAAAATCGATTAATTTTATCTCAAAGTAGTTGCCCTTAACCAGAAGAGATTAAAAATATTTTATGTGAATTAGGAAGGGATATACAAACTAAAATGACTAACACTGGTGGCGAGTAGAAGTTTTCGAAGCCTCATGACTAGAAAACTACCACGACACATTTATTTTATGGAAGCAGTTAATTAGCACTGATGAGAAGTGCTAAAATACAATCATTAATTTGTACTAATTGAATATGAGTTTTTTAGAACGACTTGGAAACAATTTATATGCACACCTTTTCACATTGAGCGGCTGTATGCCCAGTGGAGATGCTTAAATTAGGTTTTTACCTGCGAAAGGGGTTGCTAATAAAAATTTAGCTTTTCAGGCCTTTTTCTATGTTATATTAATTGTGGTCCGGTAACCACCGGTAAATTCCGGCTCAAAACAGGTGATGCCCATCACGGAGTTATTGATGACCGATTCATTTTTACTTCGCGTATGTAGGAACAACTTCAATTGCACTCCTACACTTCGCCAAGCTAACTTATACGATGGATAGTGAGAGAAATAACTCAATATATAATAATAAAAAGAGTAAAACGACTGTCTTAGGGGCGAGGTTGAGACTGGAACAGTCCCTTCTTTCATCTTACCCATCGTCAGATACATCTCTGAAACAATTACAATTTGACTATTAAAATAATAGAAAAAGAAAAAAAATTGACGATCAATATTTCAGAATGAAACAACTGGAATATAAAGATGTACACGACTGTGGGAAAACGTAAGGCAGGTAGTCGACTATTAACAGCACCTCTAATGATAAGTTGAAAACCGCGTGCCGCCAAAATACCTTGCTATCTATTTAAACATATATCTCTAAACAAAATTGCGAGGTTCTTCTCAATGTATTCATCACCTAATTAATTACATGAATTTTTACATGCAATGGAGGTAATCATATGTTACTTAATTTACCTCACTATATATATTTATTTATTAATAAATAATATTGAATAAAATATGTTAATTAATAATTTTTTCCATCGACTTTTCAACGACTTTTAAACTATTGAACGGCGAAAAACATTTTTGTCGCAGAAAATGTCATAATATATTATATATATATATATATGTGTATGTATGTGTGTATATATATATATATATATATATATATATATATATATATATATATATATATGTGTGTGTGTGTGTGTGTATATATATATACACAAATATAAATATACTTTGAAAACACAGGCACACGAAAATTAAAAGGACACTCACAGAATAATTTACGGGACGTTACGACGGGCAAGCCGTCATCGTCGGCGACAAGAGACTAACTAGTGGTCTGTTACCTCGGGGAATGGGGGGGGGGAAGCGGAACAGGAGAAGGGAAGGGGAATGGTGGGGAGCGGGAGCAAGGGGTTGCTATTGGTCAGTGGGCCAAGTTTCGCCCGGGCGATTCAAATTCCCTAAAGAACCAGATGAATGCCATCTCACGAGTCCTCAATTCAATATTAGTCGCTGATTCGGGGAGGGCTTCTAATATATAAAGAGAGAAACATTTATTAAAGAACTTACGAAGGGAAGCGGTATTTTTAGGAATGGGATCAATGAAGGGAGGACATGTGGTGGAGTGGCGGTGCCCATTCATCCGTATTGAAAGTGGGGTAGTACACTCGCCAACATAAAATGCCGGGCAGAAATTGTACGAGAGAGGGTAAACGATATTTGAGGAAGTACAGTTGGCTGCTGAGGAAGATTTGTTTGAAGAGGGCGTACCAGAAGAGCGTAGGAGGGAGCAACGTTTGCATCTAGGACGGTTGCAAGTTGAGGAGAGTGGAGGAGAGGGGGCGGTCGGTTCAAGGGTGGGTCTCGGGCCAAAACCCACCACCCTGACAGACTCAGCCTCATCACCACATTCTTCCCTGGCTCCCATAAAATCAGAAACATCCTCCGCGATCTATACCCAATTTTAAAGAATAATAATTCCACTGCCCTCAAATTACCTTCATGTCCCAAATTATTTTTTAAGCGTCCCGCAAACCTGCGAGATATCTTAAAATCTACGAAACCCATATCTGGTTTGAATATTCAAACCAGTTTTTCTGCTCTTGAGAGCATGCTTATCTCATTTTCCTCATTTAATTGTGCAAAAACTCAATCAATGTTGTCAAGAATATCTTTAAGAGATAGTTCACAATTTGTCCAGCGATCTGACTCTTCAAAAGTCCTGAATACATTTAAAAATATCTATCCGGGCATATTTCCGCCCCTCTATTATCACATATTCCGATCTTGCTCCTGTTCACTGCACTTCTTGCTAACCGTCTGTCCTTACGGCGTGAGTGAGATCAACAGTATGTCGCCGCCACAGGTAACAAACCTACAAATCTCAGTATTGGACACGTCTAGTTGACGTGTGATCGGAGCTAGGACGCGGTAAGTGGAGTGAGTACCGACAGAAGAGGGAAAGGGAGGTTAGGAGGAAGGAAGGGAGGGTAAAATAAAAGCTGTATTCAGAAGGGGAGAGGTAACGGAATGAGAATGACAGGCAAACAAAATGAAGAATGTCCGCAGAAAGGGGAAAATAAATAATGAATGGTCTCCTTTGATCTCCAGACAGTATTTTTTCCCCGGCGACCTTTGACTCGGCGTCGTAAATACGGCAAAGCCGATATAGTCAATGCAAATTTGTCGCATAAATACGGTCGCGAAGAATCATGAGGCTTAAAGGCATATCATTGATGTTTTCATTAGAATGCAAATGTGGCAAAAAGGGAAGTAAATCACGAATAAATCAACGGAAGAAGCGATAACGCCAGACCTATTGACTCCATAACTAGCATTATTTTAAGAGAAATAATATTAGTTCTATCTGCATCGAAAAATTGTGATTTATCGTGGAAAAATAGTTGTAATTACCTTAGTTGCAATGCTCTGTTTGTTTTATTGAAAGAAACAAAAAACGTTAACCCCCAAAGGCGTTTTAGGAAATTACTCTGTTCCAGGTGTTGAATAGAAAACAGGCTTGTAGTTATTCATAGGTATATATATATATATATATATATATATTATTAATGTTTAATTTTAAAAAATAACGCAGAAGAAATAATTGGAAATGCTATGGCATTTTTTTACTTTTATGTAGTTTTTTTTTCAATTTTGGGATTCCAACTACATTTCTAATCTTGCTTACACTGTTGTAATATTTTTAAATAGCAGCCAATAGCGATGCTTTCTGATCGTAATTTGAATGCCACCTTATATTTCAAAAAATATTTCCTATTTCATTGTCATCCATCACCAAAAACGAGTAATATTTACTTAACAATTGGGTCTAATTTACCTATGCCTGCGTTTCTAAAATGCTTACGGTAAAACGTATACCTTGCTATTTGTTGTGAAAAAGGACTTTTCACTCAAATGAATCCGTCTGCGTACGTGCACAGAAAAATATTCTTAATCCTTGCCGTTTCTTTTCGTACCGGAATGAGCCGCATTGATATGTGCATGCTGATATTTCATGTTTTGATTAACAAGTAATTTATACACCCACTGCCGGTGGCATTGTTATTGTGGTGGCATATCGCATTGAATCATTTGCGTACGGAGCATAAGGGTCACCTTCCAGGCCAGCTCGTTTACTCTTGGTTCTTTGACGGTCTCTGGCCTGTCACGGGATGATTCATACCTGCTCCTAAGGGATGACTATTGCTACACTCCCCAAGGATTTTGCTCTGGTTCAATGTCCCTGTATCGGATCGGTTAGTCTCCTGTGTCGCGTTGTCCTGCGACGACCGGCTGACCTTTAGGGAATCGAGCTCCTAGTTATCGCTTCCATTCGAAGCGGGCTTAATCAGGTGGGTGCAAAATCCTTGTTTATGCCGGTGCAGCTTTTATGTCTTGAAAAGATGCCCTTACGGTATTCTTATACTAACCATAATGGTCGCGTACTTCCCCTTAAAGTTTCTCACAATGCAGGTCAAAAAGGTCTATTGATTATCATGTCACTTAATACTTCAAGATGTTGCGGCGTTAGTGTCTATCTAATCCAATTTTGGAGATGAATTCCATAGCTTCACCTTGACCTACAGCGGGATATCCTAATTCCCTCTTTCGGAATAGACGCCCTAATTCCTTACTCTCCTTGAACAATCCAGGCTGTAACTTCTGAGCACTTGAATGACTAAATAAGCCTATAATTTACAAAAGCCCAAAGCTTACCACATCCCATCTGTACGAAGTATTGCAAGCTAAAATCTACTTAAAACAAAAAGTCCCCAGATGTTATTGGATGGTGGTCACGAATCAAGCAACGGCCAGAAGTGTAGCGAGCCATGTTCAAGAAGGACGTCAGACTGTTTCTGGTTTATGCATCCCTCTGGATACAGACCGTCGAAGTAGAATCCAATCTTGTGTTCTTGTCCACATGCAGTCATCTAAATATCGCTATCGGAATCACCAAAGTATGAATCTACCGGTATAAATGTTCCTTAATGGACAGGTAAAATAAATTTGCAAGCTCCGCAAATATTTTATCGATACAACTGAATATTGATACATGAATATGTCATAACTGGCAAAATATGAAAAATAAAACGTCGCTTTGTACATTCCACACAAACTTTATTGACTGGCCACACACACTTTATATCGACCATGGTTTCGACAAATTATTGTCATATAACCTTGATAATGACAATTTTTTCTCGAAAACATGGTCGATATAAAGTGTGTGTGGCCAGTCAATAAAGTTTGTGTGTGGAATGTACAAAGCGACGTTTTAATTCCAATATCGTTGTTCCACAATGTGAAGCCTCAAACGTTAACCCGCGTGGCAAAATATGGCTGTACCAATGAAATATTTGTGGAGCTTAAAATGTATTTTACCTGTTCATCATGCAGTAATTCCACCAAGTAAAGCCGGAATGTATTGAGTTTATAATAATTCCTTCACGGACATTATTAAGTCGTATTAATTTTTGACTTACTTAATCATAGGTGCCGTGAAGCTTACTCACGAACAACTGCTGATATTTAGCTCTGTGGTAATGAATAAAAGTGCCCAGAATGTTGGAGAGCCGCTTGAAATGTTTATGCCTTAGTCACTTAAGACATGAGGCTTTGCAAATAAAGTGACCCTAAGATTGTAATGTTCCATCACACAATATGAAGGCCGGTTAGTTTTCATTTGAAATGTATAGAACGAACGTTATGGGTGATCTTTACTGTGACCCTACTAAAAAAATAAATAAGACCATTTGGAGAAGGGCTTGAGATTAGTTTTATGAACGGCGTGCGCGAAACTCGTCCCAAGGAGGAAATTGGTTATAAAGCACGCATGAATGTTCCACTCCCCAGTTCAGAGATTTCGTTCATATATTTTATTGTAAGTGGTTTGAATTACGTAGGGTGCCAAATGAAAAGCTCCCAAAATTCGGCAATGATGTGGAAGGAATTCATATTGGATGCGTTGAATATTCAGGGGCATGGATGTCAATGGGGGCAGTGAGAGGAAGATGCTTCCGAGGCGGAAATGCCCGAGGGTTGGGGAGGAGAGAAAGGAATACCGGTTTCCTCTGAAGTGCGTTCTTCAGACGTGGTGAGAGAGTTAGAAGTGAGACCGGTTTGTGGATACAAGTTGGATTGACGAAACAGCAATGTGTGCTGAAATAGGTAATGGAGAGGTACAATCCTACTCTGATATAATAATAACAATAATAATAAATTTATTACTCCAAATTTCTTAAATATGTACAACTTTAGTAACAAAAATGGAGGAGCTTTAGGTAGCTTCAGTGGTTAAACACCAGTATGGAAGCTACCATCCTTGAATTTAATGCAATGCTAGTCGTACCAAAAATCAAATTTTAAATACATTACAAATATATATCATAAAATATGTGGAAAAAACATATCATGTGAAGAAATGTAGATACAAGAAAAGATGAATAAGAGCATACAAAAATTTTATTTTGTTACATGTTCGTTTTAGAAACTGACAAATAGAGAAAAAAATAACTTTTTTTCTTTAGCCAAAAATATGCAATAGAAAAAAAATATATATATACACACATCAAAATAGAACATTTATATCATGATAGGATAACAACCAATCTTTAGCCTTTTTACAAAAATTATTTATACTCTTTGTATGTTTAATTTTACAAAGTAAATTATTAAAATTTTTAGCACAATATATAAATATATAAATTAATTATAAAAATATTCCTACTTTGTAAGTTATTTTTTGTTTTTGTTAGTTTAATGCAATTTAATTGTTGTAAAATTACATTCAGTATGTGACTGTTCGTGTTCCAGTGGAGTATCCGTCAGTTACTTACGAATTTTATTATATGAATTTTTCACCGAGATCACTCCACTCTTTTGTATCAAGTTTTAATATGCGTCTTTTATGTGTAGCAAGCAATATTATGACTGGTATTCTCAAGAGGTCCTTTTCTTGTCCACCTCAGCTGTAAAGTAATTAGCATTTAATTAGTGTTAGAAAACTTTGTGAAAAATCTCCATGGCAATGCAACTTAAATCAACTTGGTGCGTTCCACTTTAATTTTTAACAGGTAGGCAAAAACGTATTTCACCTCTAAGACGCAGGCTCGTTGAGAGAAGATAGTGATGGCATTTTGACTCTAACCGGTTGTGCAAATCATATACAAAATTTTAAAATCACTAATGTTTTAATTATTAGACTACCTAACTGTTAATGTTATTAGAATGGTAGTAGAGAGACACTGGCAGTCCAGGTGGTGAAGAGAACTGCTAATGCGATATAAAAGTTATACGCGAGGTAATATTTTGTAATAAGCTAGGTACAAGACGTATAATGCAATGAACAAGGATACAGGAAAAGAGCCTTTGGTGTTCTTTACCACAGAGGTGCTCACTCTATGATTACACGTAAAAAAAAGGATCTTAGGATTTCGGTTGCATAGAGAAGCAATTGAATTTTTCTGTTGCACTTTAAAGAGTAGGTCCCTCGAGGGAGACCCTAGGTTTATCCGAATGGACAAATAGGTAGTCAAAATCAGGATTTTGGCACAAAATAGAATACGGTGTAGAGCCATGAAGACTGAAATGGATTCAAGATTGAACAGGAATTGAATAATGAAATTATTCAACTTTTATCACTAGTAATTGATGTATATTAGCATTTTTAAGTGGAATAATCTTAAGAGTACCCGTGTGGCAAAAGTTACTTGAGGCTTTTTCGTACAACTGATTTATTTTGCTTCGCCTTTAGCGTACCCGAGAAAAAAATGGCAAACGTTATTTTAGGCTGTTTTGTAACATTAATTGATTTTTCTTCGCCTTATTACGGAATTGAATAAAGCAAATGTATTTGTGTTCCGTTTCAGGAATTCCACTTTCACGTATTCCAGCATACAGAGATTTGACGCCGTCGGACGTGGATTCACGAGATACTAAATTTGGTGAGTTTTACAGCTTTTGAAATAATTTCTAGTATATTTTTCTTATATTGGTGCTACGGCAACGACTGTTGTAATGGGACCAATGGGTAGGTATGTTTAAATGCATTCAGGACTTTTGAGGACTCAATTCACTGGACGAATTGTGAAATGTATCTCAACGATATTCTTGACAACATTGATTGAGTTTTCGCACATTAAAATGAGGAAAATGAGAGAAGCATGCTCTCAAGAGCAGAAAAACTGGTTTGAATTATATATTTATCTTATGTCATTTTCTGCGACAAAAATAATTTTCACCGTTCATTAGTTTAATGGCCGTTGAAAGGTCGATAGAAAAAATTAACAATTAACATTTTATTCACTAATAAAAATAAATTTATATATATAGTGAGGTGAATAAAGTAATATATGATTACCGCCATTGCAATTAAAAATTCATGTAATTAATTAGGTAATCAAAACATTGAGAAGAAACTCGTCCTTTTACTTTCCAAACTCGTTTGGAAAGTAAAAGGACGGTGGGGGTTATTTTACCCTCTTTTTTTAATTCAAGCAAACATTTTAGTAGTTATTTTTTATTCGATTCCTTTGAAATTTAGTGATTTTGATTATTTTTATCAAATTTTAAATGAAGTATAAATATGGTTACGTTATCTGAATTAAGAAAATTTTCATAATTAGGTATGCCTAGAGGCACGGCTAGGGATTATTTAAATTCAACTTACATTTGGTGGATTATTTTGCATTTTCTCAACCATTTCTTCCCTTTTAGGTATATTTTTATCGGTTTGAATTTATTTATGCGGTTTACTATACATCTACATCCTTGCAGTTTATCCATTATTACTGGCATTCCTATTAAATCAAGCCAACATAAGAAGTGCTGTGTTATCAATGCAAAGAATTAGCCCTACCATCATTTTACACTCAACCAGGGTAATATTCGAAAACCAACCATTTTCGTAACCAGGGTGTCCAGCCTCACCCATTCATCATCAGCTTTCAGATGGTGTACTAGACGCGAGTTAAAAATTACGATCATCTAACTTTCCTAATCCCTATGCAATGAAAAATCTCACCATTGGAGACAAAACATTGGTAGAAATGACCATTATTTCCTCTCCCACCTCACATTAATGAGTTTGCGAAAGAGGTGGATATCTGCCTGTCCCTATTAAGCATCTGGTGTCGGAGGCTAAGGCATTTACGCTTTGAAAATACTCTTCTGAACCTCATGTTTTTTAATTGTACTGTAAATTGATTCTAAAATCTACAATCAACAGGATGGTTTAAAGTTCTTGGTTATGGACGAAGTCCAAATAAAGTATTTCCTGAATGCATTTCCTTGTTCATTACTACATGAAAAAAGGCTATCAAACTTGTCATTGGAGGAATTGCGTTTTATTCCACTTGATTGAGTCTTACCAGATTTCAGGCAATACCACTTACAATCGTAAATGAAAAGGAAAACTTTGTAATATTCCACCAATTTTCCAAAAATTGGTGGAATATTACAAAGTTTTTCCTTTTCATTTACGATAAAATGAACTTCCTCAAGGTTGAGCCTAAGACGATGGAGATAACCACTTACAATGTTTACTTCTAAGCTATTCGACAACTAAACATTTAGGAGAAGAATATTATTTCACTTTTATTTTTGGAACTTTTAATCTCATAGTGTGTTGTTGTTTACGTAAGAGGGATGTTTATATTTCACCAAGAGGAATACACGTGTTGTAATTATAAATGAAGGAATGTAACTTATCTACTTGCAATCGCATAAATAGTATGACTGAATGTGAATATGGGAGTTCACTGGGCTAACATCGATGTGTCGTAATGTATTCCAAATAGACAGCTTATCATATGCCTCAGCATTGTCGGACTGCAAATCATTTTTCGCTCCCCGTCAGGTACCGCGATAAAACATACGTCCGGACGTTGGATGCAGGCGGATTGGGAATAACTGATTCCGGGGTCACATATTATTCACAAGCCTCGGCTATGGAGAAGAAGCCCCACCCGGGAAGATAAGAGGAATCCTCTGCAGCATCGGACGATATTAATGGCCATTTTTTTCCCACGAAATCGGCGCGTGATCAGAATAGAAGTGCTGGATTGCTGTTTCGTCCTACTTTTCGTTCGTAAACCATAGATATGGATTGAATCAAAAATTTAGATATGTTTTTATCGTGTTTCTTGTGCCAAATTTTGAAAATTTACCACCATAGAATTTCAAGAAATTATGTCATTTAAATCGTAAGGTTAGCTTCAAGAAAGGATGTTAACATCCTATTGCTAGGAGTATTCTCTGTATTTTCAAATATATGTAGACACATTTTTTACATTACTAAACCAAGTTCCAAGATATCGAGTTCATAAAACAACTATTAATAATATTTGATAACGACATCATGAAAATGTGTGTACATGTAGTGAAGAAAAACAGTAATTTATTTAAATTATTAGTTGATATTATTTTTAATTTAAAAAATTCAAGGAAATGAGGAACCATAATATTCATTTTTCGCTCAAAAATGCCTGCTCCATCTCGTTCAGGTGATGTCCAGCGGAGGTTCATCAGGTGATATTTTCTTCATCGTAGATTTGGTAGCTTTTCAGGAATATTTAAAACACATCAAATGCAGAGAGTTAAAATATCAGCATTTTAATATTTTTTCTCGCTGCCATTAAAAACGGTAATGTTGTGCGTCAGGAGGAGGGAAAACCTACGATAGGGAAACTGATTTCAAATTAATTACGAAGCAGTGTCGTTTGTTTGACTGTCAATTAAGATGCTTATATTTTGTTTAAAAAATTTCAAAAGTTTATAAAAAGTTAATGGAAGTAATAGATAATTGTTAAGTATCAAACAGCTAATTAACACTAGAAGGACCAGACCCGTCATTTTGACGGGTAATACTCAAATATACATACTTAATCATATTGCCTATAATTTTTTTTCTGTCGTCTTAATTTTTTCTGACTTTTATTTATTTTGTATGGTACGTATCCTGTTAAAATATAATTTAATTTTTTCACATATAAATGGAGTTATACTATCTGTCTACCTTAAAGGACCAACACCCGTCAAAATGACGGGTTAGGCGTTTTTATTTTATTTGTAACGGTAACGCGTGTTTTATCCAGGAAATCACTACACTATATTACGTCTGACCTTTTTGATGTTTTAGTTAAAGAAATTTAGTTTAGTTTTTGATGTTTTAGTTAGGGAAAGAAAAGGCAGAGAAGGGTTTTATCTAGCGTGGGTGGCCTTACAGCGCATATATGAGTGTGGCGTCAGTAGCTTTCGCAAGGCTTACGGGAGTAGTGCTTCTTCCTCGAAATTATTTGTAAAAAATTACTCATTTGTATTGATAAATAAAGAAAAAGGTTATATTTAATGAAGTTATCAATTAATTTTAACATAAACGAAGAAATATTTAAAATAATTACTACCCGTCAAAATGACGGGAAATGGTCCTTCTAGGTAGCCATACAACCACGGTCCTTCTAGTGTTAATGCGGCGTCGAATACGTTTGATAAGAGAAATGAGAGATTCTATAGCTACAGTATGTAACGTTTCAATCGATATTAGTGCCTTCTTCAATCTTAGGTAAGAATAACAAATGTTTTTCATTGATGACATAACATTTCCAGTATAGTACGTAGGTATCCAAAATCGAGCATCAACTTTTGGCTAAGAGCCCATTATGCTCAAAATGCATCATGTGATTGAAATTTTGTCATATCGAGAAACACCCAAGAAACTTTTTTTCTGACGTGAAAATTATTTTGGTTAGTTAAACCAGTTTCTCATATACTTTTCTCTTAAAACTTTCGGGACCAAAGGAATGTCATGAAAATTTTATTTTAGTCTAATTTATTTTGCGATCCCTATGATGATGATAGCTGCTAATTGCTGGCATATTCATAAAAACGTGTCTGGCCCTAGAAACTTATTTTTGTATAATTATGAAGGTTGTTGATTATATTGAACTCAGCACCACTGCTGCCTTTTTGGTTGATTTTTCCCCAACAATATGTAAATGAATTTCTGCATCAAATGCAATACCATGAATACTATTAAAATCATCGACACAATTTATGTTTCTTTCTGAGATTAGCATTCTGAAAAAAATTGAGAAAATAGCGGATATAATTTAGTAGCTATAGTTTAACCATTATGAGGGCACATGTCTGTGAATAATTAATTATCTTCCAGAGTTGCTAAAGTGCTATTTGCAAAATGCTGTGTATTTTATGCGTCTATTAATTCACCGTTTCTGTAGACAATACGGATTTCACTGGTAGCTTTATTAAGCACGAATTTGAGCAAAACTCTGGCTCATTTCTAGGAATCGTATTTAAGTTTTATTCCGACAGTAATGCTTGCTTAATTTTGTTAGATTTGACAGCGGCTGTCAAAATAAGCTTACGGTCTTATCGCCGACCGCTATTCAAAAGCGTTTCTATTTTTCTTTGTGATCTTCGTTCCAATTTCTAAGCCTTAAAGCAAGAACCTTATAAGAGGACGTTTATCTCTTACTTCTATCGTGTTATCAACGGCCGCGAAAGAAATCAAGTTCCAACTTCGGCCGCGAGAGGGGCTGCAACCGCGTGGGAGGCCAAGCATTTCTAGTCTTAAAATGATTGTGTTAAATGGTTGTTGCGGGGCGAGTTTGAGTGGAAGGAGGGAAGAAACTGTGTAGGAGAGGTTTGTATATGCTAGAGAAGCAACTGCTCGATCGCTGCGCCACGTACAGTGGATAAGAGGAAACGGCATTTTTTCACAAGATGGTGGAGAGGAAAAGTCGCACTTCTCAGGTTTGAAAGTTTCCCATTCTTAGAGTAAATGATGCATTGTTGTGTTGAAAGTATTTTACAAATGCGCAAAGTTTGCGTAATAAGTGAGGTGAATTTGGTTCCGATATCTCTGTTAAAAGTAGGTGAAATTTACGAAAACGCTGGCGGGACGAAAGCTCACATTTACCGAGGCCTCCCTCGCAACTCCAGCGCATTAACTGGCTACCCGTAATTTGAGCAAATGACGATCGGAAGCGCACCAAGATTTCCGTCCTCATTGTAAGGTTCTTACCTTAAAGGCAAGGCGGAAGGAATTCGGAATATCATTGTGGAAGTGAGGTTTATGAGATCTTATTACTTCGAAAATTACATGCTCATAGTTTCGAGGTAGGGACGGATAAAGAGAAAAAAAAATAGGGAAAGGGTCAAATTTCTCTCGCTCCCAAAAATCCTTTCCGCGACGCCGAGTCACCTGAAGCAATTTCGGAAACGGAATATCTTTCTTGCCGAACACGTATGTGCTTTTTTTTCCAAGCGCCCGAAAGTGGGTTTTTTTGCAAGAGGTGGTGGGAATGTAATTTGAGTAAAATGAGGGAGTGGGGGTACGGAGGTGGAGCGTGAATACACTGAGAATTGGTACATGAGGAGATGGGAAGAAGGAGAGGAGGGTAGGGTTTGGGGGGGGGGGTTGGAAGACAGGGATTGCACGTGGAAAAGGGGGTGGGGCGCTGTAGCGGCACCGGGACAAAAGGGCCCTTTGTCGCAAAAGGGAATATTAATAGAGATTGAGGGAGGGTAGAGTCACGGTCTGTGCCTGTGAAGCAGGCAGAGGGGGGAGGGATGTAGGGGGATGAGGATATGCGGGGGTTAATGTGGTGCCCCGCCGTTATAACCTCAGGAAGCGGATTGTTTTAATGCTTAATTATTATCCTGTGTTGGTGCTGCTGGGAAGGATTTAAGAGTGTGTGCTAGAGAGAGAAGAAGAGGACGGATAAAAAGAAGAGAAAGAGAGCGAACATGGCTATGATGGCATTATGTGGGATTGCAGGCACGGCACGCCGTGAAAGGCTCCCAAAATGGATACCACATTCAGTGAGAATGCCGCCTTTAGTGCTGGCTGGCTGCCTCGGCGGTGGCTGCGGCGCTGGGGTCGTCCGTCCTCAATCCGCCCGGGTCTCACGTACTACAACCCTGCGACCTTCTTTTTTTTTCTTGTGTTCCCACTCTCCCCGAGGTCCGTCCCGGCCACGAGCGGCGCTCGCGTTCATCCACATGGGGCGTGTTTCTGTCCAGGTGGTGTTTACACGCCCCGGGTCACAAACCTTTTCCGGCGGCCGCTTGACCGCTCAAGAGGAAGAGAGGGTTAGGAGGGAACGACTTCGCTGCATTCATCCTCTCCCTTGCGCCGGCTAACCCTTCAACAATCTCGTGGCACACGGCAGACGAAAACTTGCGTTCAAGAGTGACGTCGACATCCTCTGTGGAGCCACCTGCGTCTCAGTGAGGAAAATAATGTGAAAGAGTCGATTTTACTATTCATTGAGGCGGCTTTACACTTCTACCTCTTCTTCTTTCTTCCAGGTTTAGGCTTTAAGCTTGTTCCGGCTTCTATTTACCAGCTCATCCTTGGTCTTCGAACGCTTCTTTTACCTGTAGTGGCTTATATTCCAAAGCCTGCTTATGATATCTTTCCTCAGGCATTCGTAGTACGTGCTCTTTCCACCTATTTTTGTACTCTACCAATTTTTCTGATATCGGCTGGACACGTAGTTCCTCTCTTATAGATGTATTTCTTACTTTATCTATTCTTGTGCACCCTTTAACTGCTCGAGGAAATTTAATTTTTAATGATTCTATTTGTTTTACTTCCTTTTTTTGTTGTCCAACATTCTTACCCATACAGCACAGTATGAACTTTCATCAGTTTTTAAATTTTTATCTGGGTTTTTTTCCTGTTTTACCTTTTACAATTTATCTTATTGTCCCACGTATCGTCTGGAATACATGAATTTTATTTGTGATATACTTGTACTCGTCGTATGTTATATCACATCCTAAATATTGCATAGGGATACCTGTTCTAATACTTGGTTTTCTGTGACAATTTTTGTTTTTATCGGGTTGCTCCCTAAAAATTCCACTGTTTTAGTTTTAGCTTTTGGGATTTTAAGGTTATACATTTCACACAGTTGTAATTCGTGAACTGCCATTTGCAATTTATTATCCCTGTCTTGCCTGACAACTTTATTATCGGCGAATAAAATCGTATTTAAGTACTCAGAAGGTGCCAATTATATGCCTGGAGCTACATTGCCTTCCTTCCACCTCCTTAGAAGGTCATCTATGTATATATTAAATAAAGTCGGTGACAAAGTAAAGCCCTGTCTAACGCCTTGGTTAGTAAAGCGGCGTAACACATGGAAGTTATTTCTATGACAGAAGACGCTTGACAGTGGCACTTAACTGTGGGAACACATATTTCTATGGTAGTTGAGTTCGATAGTGGTTGTAATTGACCTTGGATTGCACTAGTACGGACTAGAATTGTTTCTACTTTACTTGAAAGCAGCATTTTGATTACCTTTACGATAAAATCGCAACGCATGCAGTGAAATCCTGGTCAGATATCTGCAAGCTGAGATGAAAAATGTAAACAATTAATTTATTTTAAAGAGGAGGACGTGTTGTTACATATCTTAATAGTAATTTTATAAATGAAAAACTTAAACTTTGTGGTTCAACAATGATATTTTATTTCACGACCCGGGTTTCGACGTGCTAAAACGTCATCTTCAGGTGTCTAGACTCTACAAAAACTTGGTGTTATATACTCCCCTTAAGGAAGGGGGGAGGTTTGGAGGGAAGGGAGGTAGGGGGGGAGGAATTTGGGAGGCGTGCTTGAGGAAAAATGGGGGGGTGAAGAGAATCCCCGTAGGGAGCACTCTTTTGAGGTGAAGGAGTGTGGAGGAAGGGGTACATAGTCATTTGTTCGTGGATATGTTATTAATCTTACAGATAAAACAAAGGCAAGACTTATGACTGTTATAGAATTGAAAATAAGAAACAAAAAATGCTCATACTTAATGCGCTTTAAAGATGAACCTATATCTTAAAAATAATTTACATAGAATTATGAAATCAAGCAATACCTACGGGACTCGAACAGTGCGATACAAACACGCCATGTTTTCTGAGATTTGGTGCTTTTCTAAATAACCATATGCATTGTTTTATTCCGTCATTCATTTCTGTGGGAATATCACCGGAAGAAATGTGCAAGCAGAACAATGCCCTGCAAGAAGCAACACAAATCGAGACGTCCTGGTAACATGACCATGGGTGTGGATGAAAAATCTTATCACACATTTATTTTAAGTACAAGGACTCATTCTTAGATGCACAGAAATATGTATTTTTTATCTTGATTTTTCACTGTATTGCATTTTCTTAGATTTATGGTTTTCGGTAAAGACTGGAAGTATTTCTTTAAGAACTTCAATTTATAAATAGTCATGTTTAATTGGAAAAGGGAAATTGATTTTATATATTACTATTGTGGAATACATGTTACTATTTTCATCTTGGGTTATAAAAAATGAAGTAATATTTTTATAAAAAATATTTTATGCACTTAGTAGATGTTAATTTATAATTATTTTTTTACATAGAGTTCCACGAAAGTCTGTTGGACTCATGGAGTGTGCTGTATTGCATTTGTTGCCAATATTCGGCCATTTTCCAAATTTTCCTATTTATTGTTTACTTAATTTTTTTCTTGGGAAATAGTCTGAAGAAACGAATATACAGTACGATTACCTACAAGTAGCGATATACATCGAGACAACGCTGCACTCAGCAATTCCATAGTTCAGTCAACTTCAATGTTGAAGCCGTCTCAAGTGCCTCATATGAGACACTCAATAAAAGTATCTCTCTAATTCTGGGGCATGAAGTTGTGATCGAGGGTCCGTCTAGGAGTAGGAAAGGAATAGTATAGAGTACGAAAACTAAGATCCCGCGAAACACTAATACTTTTAATTATAACGAAGAGCTATTCGCAAAGTAATTTGGCCTAAAATAATAACTAGGGCAGACATACCTATGCCCCTAAACAACTAATACTTCATAATATTACTCAAGTATAGAGGTCACATCTAATAGAGGTACTTAGTTGGATCCAAGAGAGACTCGGAGGCTTCGTGCTAGACTACAGTTACTTTAAAAAATATCAGATTACGAAAGTTTCAGGGTGATGCGAGGATATTATTTAAACTCTGCAAAATATTTACACAGTTATTTGATGAGAACTCTTGGAAAAAGCTGCATCGAAAGGAAAAAGATCCCCTTTAAAACATTCGTCATACCTAAGTTCGTCGTTCGTCATTTGGGACCTTTATATTTCCGGGAAGATAAAACAATTAAATAAAGTTCAGTGATCAGCCGCAATATTTGTAATGGGGAATTAAAAAATAAAGGCTATTGTTACAGAAACGATGAAAAACTGGGTAGGTATTCGTTTGAATGTAAGAGGAAGATATCCTACACTGGTTCCACGCACCCAATAATGACAGTAATAAAATAGATTGAGGCACTAAGACATGTTTTATTTTCCATCCATTTCATCCTACATTAATATTTTTCTATTCCCTCCATAACATTATCTCCTGTTTTCCTCCTTTTAGGTTTCGCAGGTTTCTTACCCCATCTCTTTGAATGGGTGCTTTTTTGATTTGGGGTTTTAGCTAAGGGTTAAAGCCAAATTCTTAATTTTTCCCACAATGGTCTTTCTTAGTTTTGTTTGACGTGTAGATATATTGTTGGGGCGGATTCATATCTATCCTTATAATAATAGTTTAACCTAACAAAATATAAATTGAAAGCATAATTTTCGCGCATAGAGCTGGTTTACAATGTCGGAGACTTTAAGGTTGCAATCCGATTACACCTTTGAAGTAGCCTTTCCAATGGAGGAGAAACGTTGGATTTTAACCTGTTCTCTAGCCATAAATTATTCCTAAATTATTTCATTAATCAGTGACATTATCTGTAAAATTTATAATCAGTTATAGAAATTTTAGCTCTTGTTATGTGCAAGTAAGTTAGCACTTCAGCGAAGTCACCCACTACGAAGGTACTCTTAGTATGCGTGGAATTCACAATGGAAATATAATTGAGGGGAAAAGGGAGGAGAAGTTATTTCAAACCATAACTTATTGGGTTTTTGTGTTCTTTGCTAGATCAATAGAATAATCATATTAAAACTTCTTCCCAATCTACAATAAACCTATTTATTCAGCTCCAATTCAAGGCATTTGGATGGAGTAATTTACTTTCAAATTGACGTATGCGTAAAACGTTAGTAAAGCAGAAGATTAGGACATGGATACACCAGGTAAATAAAGAGAGCAATTACTCGGAAAGTGTAGATGGTTAAGAAAGTACGACTGAGTCTGCTTCAATGGAAAGAGGAGAAGTAATTGGACCCTCAGTGTGGCGCGGCAGTTTATTAAGCGTCGTAAGGGTACCTCGGTTGGGAATTAATTACCTATTACAGTGGAAGGCCAAGGGCCAATTACGAGAAGCCGGTTATGGAAGGTGTCAGTGCTACACAGCATCCGGAAATGCCGAGATGAGCGTCATGGTACTGGGTAGGTTATAATGGAATTTTACCGCGAAGTGAACCAATAGCTTCGCTAACTTCAATGATTGATGTTGGTTATCTAGTTAACTCTCGGGTTCCCGATCAGTTTTCCCTCTTGGAGCCAGGAAAATGGATCTCGTTGTAAACCGATACTACTAACAGTTTCCAAAATCGTCCCATGCGATCTAATTAGTCTGCAATATAATACATCCATCTTGTTGGAGAGCATGTGGTTAGACACTGCTTCTTTCATATTCCACGGTGTAGATCGATAATCCTGTCCTTATGGAATATTCTACAGCCCCCAGTTTCATTTCAACAAGCGATTGGCTGAGATTTAAGATTTCACGCAGAACTACGTATGTCTTATTAACTAATAGCAAACCTCTCATATGCGATCTAAGCTTTTTTGCAACAATTTACGGCTGTGGTTTACAGATGCGATCTTATTTGACATCGCTGTTATCCCGCGTCTCTCGTAATGACTTTTTTGACAGTCGATTTCTGATGCGCATTGCATTTTTTTATTTATTTATGGGTGATACTTTTCTGTGTAGAATTTTATATTTACAGTTTTTAGTGATGATTACTTTAAGTATGAAAAAAGTTTTTCCATCCCTCTTTTTTCTTCTCTCTTCATTCCTTTATTTTTCGTGACCTCGGTGGAGCTGCGAATCTATAAAGTTCTATTTTTTTAGCGTTGTGACTATGTGCTGATGTGCTGCGGGAATAGTGCACCGGCGTCTGCTATGGGATAAAGGGAAATTCCATTGAACTGTTCATTTGCGACCAGAAAGTTCATTTATTCGGGTTAGGTCGATGCCCAGGTGGCGACCGTGATCCACTAGGTTTCCGTGCCACTGCAGTTCTCATCAAACGCCGACGTAGCCTAAGGGTCCTCGGATACAAGGCTGCTATGTCCAATCAATGAACGATTTAATCAACACAGTGCCTCAATCAGTGATGATCAAATTAATAAATTAACTCGTTTTTTATCTAGTACGTTTCACCTAGCCGAGATACATTTCGTGTGTCCTCATAGGAATTTAATATACTATGAATCTTCTTTATCATCATCGTTATCGTCAGGTATCATTCAAATATGTGGATTGCCAATGTTGTTTTGTTCTTTCTCTTTTAAGCCAACCTTTTTTTTCATCCAGAATTCTTCATTTGATAATTCCTTGTAATTTTCTTCTTTCCATTCATTTCTCTTTCCATCATTGTGTCAAAGAGGTCGTTATGCTTCCTGAAATATTTCTTATCAGGTTATCTTTTCTACTTCTTGGAGTTGTGTGACATATTTTCCGTCAACGATCTAAGTACTTCTTAATAATTATTCTCCGTCCATTAGATCTTCGTCAAATTTGTATATGTTTGCTGTAAGATGAATGTCATTTAAACACGTACCGTTAATACAGAGGAGTGATGGTATGATGGTTGCAACAGACTTAATTCCATGCAAAAACTATTCTTTCTAAGAAATAAAAATGCTCTGATTCAAGGTACTACTGATCATTGGTAGTGTGCAGATTATTTCGTTTTTATTAGAGATCTCTAGGTAGAAGCAAATTTATTATTTACCTGATTATTGCTTGAATATTGAATAATTGCTTGCGATAGTCAATCATTGCAAAATAATATCATTCTGAAAATACCACGGGAAATTATGTGAGGGCAAGGAAGTTTTTCACTTAGGGACTCTCATTTTATACCCAGTTTAGTTACTATCTCTAGGCATAATTTGTCGTAACTTCAGAGGGTACATTCAAATCACCTTTTTAAAATATTTTGTAATGTGGCATATCAAGGCCGGTTTTGAGAAATGTTTACATTGTTTTATTTCACTTGAATTTATCTCTGTTTGGGTGGAATCTCTTAAATGATTTTTCACCCACTTACACTCATCACATCTCCTTCAAATTTTGCACACGGGTGTAAATTCTATGACAATACAATGTATGTGTCACGGCTTTCTCTCCCAGAGGCCCGGGTTCGCTTCATGAAATTGATTGCTCTGTTGGGTGTTAACATTATTGTTGGCTATCGAAAAGGTTACTCGTGTTTTGGTGTGCTCGTGAATTTTTACTTATAAATGGAAAAAATGTAACAAAGGATATAAACCCTAGGGGCACCAAGCGCCCTTATCCTCCACAAGACCCTTGCAAGAAGCCCCTCGCCTCCACATGGACCATGGCCGCAAAACATTTGTTTCACTTATGTTTATAAATTAAATAAACCCATGTAACTTAAAAAAGTTTTTTATGATACTTATATTTCCATGTTAACATGTGAAATAACTCAAGTGAAGTTTTCAAAGGAAAGCATGCCGCATTTTGAGTGCACAACTTAAAAATACGTTAACTCGGGAGTGGTCACTAAGCTACTTGTCACGCGAGCGGTCGCGTGTGAGACTTTTTCTCACACTCAGAAGTATCATTGATTATCTATCATAGAGCGTTTATTGGCAATATGTTACACAATATTTAGATTTAATTTATTTCTCTTAATGTTCATTTGAAACATTGATTTCCACATATACACAATTACCTACTGATACAATTACGTAATCATTGCAACGTTTACTGGCGATGATATCGTTGGGTATCAATGAAGAAAATTACCATTCTCAAGAAGAAATATTTATTTATGAGGACATACTTTCTCATGACTAATAAATTTGCATTAATATATCTGCTCTCCACAAAATGAATCAACTTTTCTCGCATGTTGCGAAAGTGTAACGCAACTAAGTGATACAAAAACACTAACGTCAGTGGTCGCGCGATGAGAAAAAGTCTCACACCTTGTAGCCGACGGTATCAGACATATCACTACACAGCTGCGGACGCTTCATTTATACTTTATGAGACGGTCGGTCAATAGGAAGAAATAAAAAGTCAGCTAGAAGGAAAGGAATCTTATTCTAACTAATGATTACAAAGTGAGCACAAGTTTAAATTTAGCGTGAGAGAAAATCTCACAGCGCGACCAATGGCGGGTTAATAGTTTCCAGGTTTCTTGACGTTAGAAGATTTTTTTCAATTGTTACATAACGTTTATCAGCTAGGAAAACAAATAAAAAAGGATCGGCATCTGTATAATTGTCAAGTCTTCTTTGTTGTTTCAGTGCAGTGGTTTGACTTCGGTTTCTTTGTCTCCCATGAATATTTGATTCTCATGCGGTGCATCCCCTGATGAGGCTGTTTCCTTGCGTCGACATCATACTTTAGAGGTGTTGCTCGCATTGTGTACTTGGATTTGCGCAGAGAACCATTTTTTGTAATCCTGACTCAATGTGGTGACAATAATTCGGGCGTATCACGTTTCTACTCCACGTTCAAGCCGGATTAATCCCAGCGGGACTCTCAGTTTATCGTCTCGGTAACTGTCACGCCCGGTCATATCACAAGGGAGGTGTTGTTTTTAAAAAAAAAGCCTAAGAGGGAGAGAGAGTTCGCTTCACCAAGACAAGCAGCAATGCCTCGCATTATCATTCCGATTCAAACTCTGAGAGCGAAAATTGCCCACCCTCTCACTGAGACGCTTGCAGTGACAAATTTAATTTCGGAGGAAGTGGCAGTGGATTTGATTTGTCGCGATGGAGGGAGGGGGGCAAGGAGGTAAGGCTCTGTATGTGTGTGTGTGAATGTGGTTTGGCGTGGAGGGATGAGGTGAAGGTGAGGGGGTTTAAGGGGAAAGGCAAGTTGGGATTGGAATGATGGAAGGAAGGATGAAGGAGCCACTACTCCTGTCTAGACCCCCCTCCACCCTCTCCCGCGCTACCCCAACCCTACATGTCACGTCAGGGCCGGGTTTGTCGTCGGAGGCAGGCAGTCAGGGTGCGTGAATGAAGGCGATAATAGTAGGGCTCCCTTGGATCTCATTTTCGCGTCCCTTCCCCCTCCTCTTCCATTCCGCCTTCCCTTCTCCACTCTCCAAACTGATCTCCTCCTTCTGCTCCACCACCGCTAAAACCCTTTCCTTCCTCTGACGGAGAGAAAAAGAGAGAGAGAGAGGGGTAGAACAGAATGTATATGGAAAGGGGTTGGGGAATGATATTCCGCGGTGCCCACGGGTCGATCGTGGTGCGTTTGTCTGTGTGTGTGTAAGATAGTGGAAAAAGGGGGAGAAAGGAAGGTCTGGCACATGACATAACAAAAGACACGTCTATCCCGTTGATCCTTGGAGAAGGGTTGGCTCGAGGAGGATTTCTGTGCGAGTTCAGAGGTAAGGGTGGAATATTCCTGCCGGGATGTTTTTCGGGGCCTGGAATTATGGGATCGAAGAATTGGATCGGATTCGATAAGCAGTTCGTATTTTTTCAACAAATGTTTTCGCTTCCACCTTCCCTTCCTTTACCTCTCCATCCGCACGAAGAGCTGCGGAATTAGAATACGGTGAGCGAGCGGTGTATTATGGGAATTCCGCGGCGGGGAATGGCGAGAAAGGATGAGGAGATTTTCGGAACTGAAGCTGGAGGAGACGAATCGTCGAGACATACGACTCCTCCGAAGACGACTCTCGTCATTAAAGAGCAAGTTTGGAAGATGACACGATCATTTTGCACTGTTGACTCAAGTTTTTTAAAGTAATCAGCGCAATTTTTAATAAATTACGCGGCGCTTTACCTATTTCGTCCACTTTCACCTAAGGGGGAGGAACCCGTAATTAGCATCACAATTATCTTATTAAAATCACTCACCTACTCAGTATTTTGACTGGAAGGTTGGTTTTCGATAGGTGATAGTAGAGCTCACCCCGTATTAAACCATTGGTATGTGAAATTCACACATTCAGCGTTCAAGGAGACCTGTTCCTTTCCCTGGGCCACCTGCAATTTTCCACAGAGTTCTGACAATTATTAAAATCTTATTAAAATAGTGTAGAATAAACAAATTCGGAAACAGTGGTTCATTGAAATAGTCGCCTCTATTATTATAAATAGTATTTATCATGTGATAAGCTGTAAATATTTGTTTGAAGTGAAGTGTTCATATTTTTCTAATCCAAAAAATGTGATTGATGTCACTGATGCATGACCGGTTGAGAATAATCGAAACAGATTAAAGGCCCTGGAGCCATTGGGCGACTTTTAGGGAAAGACGTGAATATATCTTAACTCGAACTTTGTTCTTAACTTTGCAGTTATTGATAAATCTCAAAGCTCAGGTAAATTTAGTAAAAATCATAATTTTTGCTTCGTTTAGTAACTTCAAGCAAATGTTAGTCAAATGAGGTGATTACAAACAAAAGAAACCGAAGGATTACTAAATGAAAAGATTGCGTTACTTAGAAATGAAAATTTGAACAAATATTTTAAACCTGGAAACACACAAAACTGTCGGTTCTAGTTACACATCTTCAAAAGCTCGTATTATATTCAAAATTTTCCATCACATGCAATTTTAATGGATACGTGCTTATGTGCATAACTAATCTGAGTATTAAAAAGCTATGGAGCGACCAAATTTTCTATTTTATGTCCAATTTTCGACTCCAAATAAATTTCCAATGCCATTATAAAATTCGTTAATGATAATGAAAATGGAGGCCTCTTAATGGATTCGGGTATTATGTTTCTCGTAACAAATAATGACATGAAATGCGTAAACAGGGTATGTGATAAAAGGTAAAAACTATTGGTCGGAACATAAGTGATATTAATGACTCTGTAATTGCGGTTCTGTTTTATGATAATTTCGTACGAACTTAATGGGCCCCGAAAGAGATCCCCAGTGATGATTATAGTTGATTAATATACCTTTTTCATCGTAATTATCGTGCTCATGGCACAAAAAAATTTCGTATTCGTTGCTTGCCTCATTTTATCTGGGGAGGCAGTTTTGCGCAATATTCCATCGGAAGTGTCGACACGGATTAATTACAAACAGGAGCTACCAGCCTTCGGGTAACGTGGACTAGCGCGCGCCAGTGTGTCTCCGGAATGTGATTCAATTAGCTCGTTCATCTCCTACCGTGAGAATCTGCAATTATGAAAAAAATGAAAGCAAGCTCCTCCGTTCATGACGAAAGACTGAGACGGATTTGAGTGAGACAGGGTGCCTCAAACCTCCCTCAGAAGGGTTCGGGTTACTGTGCTGCCTAGGGCATTCACTTCCAATCGCAAAGGGCCCAGGTTTGAATCCCGACCTTTGTAAAGGCTTTTCAGGGGAATGTTGATCCCTACTCTGGCGGTATGTGGAGAGCACTTCGAGTCTAGTACTCCGTCCGTCAGATAGATGGATAGATAATTCATATGTACTAGCAGGGCTCCTTCGCTCCCATAAGGGCCGATAACATGGTTTTCTTTCTGTCTGGATATCTCTCTAACGATGGTGGCGACATCACGAGACAGGACGAATGGGACCGAAATTACAAGAAGTCACAATCGATTGTATCAGCCAGAATCGATTTCATCACCCATAATCGATCATCGACTCCCTGGTCGATTGTGGACGAGCATGGTGTGTGCAATTGGTTTGGTTGTTTGCAGGGTGCATTATGAAATTTTAAGCTGCTTTTTGTTGTTTATAATCCATATGTTTGCAAACATTACGACTTGGGTAATAACTCTTGAAAAATCGTGAGTTTTCCTTAATTTGAGGTTTAATTCTGCTGTGTTCAAGTTACAGAAATTTGCTTGGCGGTTATAATGCGTCGTAATGCATGAAAATTTATCGTTTAATTTTCTCATTTACTATATGTGACGATGTGTGTTTGAAAAACATAAAAAAGGCAAATGACTATA
Source organism: Pyrrhosoma nymphula (assembly GCA_963573305.1). Lineage (NCBI taxonomy): Eukaryota > Metazoa > Arthropoda > Insecta > Odonata > Coenagrionidae > Pyrrhosoma > Pyrrhosoma nymphula. The sequence continues at coordinate 17,101,076 of OY754330.1, read as the reverse complement.
AAATCACCAGTCATGAGCTATGATTACAAAGTGATGCTATAAATATCGTCGAGACATGTTTCAAAAATAGATCAAGTTGTTCGCCAATAAATTTGATATTATTAATTTTGAATATAATCTTAGATTAAAAGCACAGACCGATTACTCCTTCAGATTATGCTCATTCAGCTATCATAAATCTAGAACCCAACCGGGAACTGCAGGGACCATTATCAATACTAGGCCTGCTTTCAAATGTTTTTCTTTGGGTATTACTGCAGCTGACCAATCAAAGAGTGCTGTCAGAGAACACCTTGATGTATCAACCACTAAGCATACTTCATAATTCATGAATTATTTTATACACACCTACCACAGATGGAATGACCTGTTTCATCAAAAGGGGCCTCCTCGGGATTCTCTTAATGAAGTCATCCTTAAAAAGGTCCTCACATCCTTCTGTTACGAAGGGTCCCAATGTCTTTCTCAATTAAATTCTCCCTTAAAGAAAATATGACACATTTATCTGCTCTTATATAATTGAGAACTGTCACTTATCATTAGTTGAAGGTGAAGTCTACCACGGTGGGTCTTTTATGGGGCATTCTTTCCAGTAAAGTAAACATGTAGTAATTACCTACTCCACTTATTTAGGGAAGTTGTGCATGCCAAAACGGCTACAGTATAGCATTCCATCCAAGGTGTATGCAATAGAAGAAAATCTATAGATTTTCTGAAGAAAACGCCGTATTTAATTACTAACAATCTGAGGTAGTCTGTCAATAAAATTTACCATCCCGAAGAAATATCTCGTGATACGAAACTCATGAGGTCGTAACTAATACATCTTATGTCCTTCTCGAGGAATCATTCTAAAATATGACAAATTGTATGAAAATGTTTGTTTAATTCAAAGTAACTAACTACCGATTTCTAATAACTCAGAGTAACTATTATCTAAAACAACTTTCCCGAATATTACTGCACAAAGCTGCAGCACAAATATTACCTGCATAGGCCATTGTCAACTACTGTGGGCAACAAGGTATCAAAAGGCGTTACCAATTTCCGAAAGCAATGACTCGCAATAAGATTTCCTGCAAAGATTCATATGGTGTGCAAGTCGTCGACCCAGTCCCAGCCGTAATATTCGCTGTAAGCGTGACTTATGGTGACACCTACAGTCTAACTCCTGCATCTCAGAAGTAAGTAGGCCCTGGGATATCGTCCCTTATGTACAACAAATACTACAATAAACAGTTTAAGGTCAAGGTTCCCTTTCTCAACAACAAAAGAATATACTGTATTAGTATCAATGCTATATTATAGCCTTAATTCAATATTTTAGCGACAATAGTTATGATAAATCATAAAAAACATAAAAACGGATGTATAAAATTTGGGTAATACATGTACTACCTGGAAAATAAAAAGGAAACTTATTGGCCTAATAACGTATTATAAATACGGGGTTTTAATGGGTACAGAGACTGCAGTTTCTTTATAACGTCAGGTAAGGAGTTTCAGAGTTTAGCACCGACAACTTGAAATGACTTTTGGAAGGTTGCGGTGCGGTGTGCTGGGTAGTACAGGTATTGATTGGTATGAAGATCTTGTGATGATTTTCAGAGTAGGTGGTGTGACTGGAAAGAGGTTTAGGAGGTATTCAGCTTGTTTATTATGGAAAAGAGAGTAAAGGAATGTAGACAGTAGATACGTTCAACGGGAATTTTTTGAAAGCCATCCTAGCTGATATGTTCATCCCGCCGAAGATTGAATATAAATCTTACACATGACTTTAATGATCCCTGTAATTTTAAGTAGTAGCAATCAAGATTAGGAAACACTAAAACAGAGATAAGGAGCTTCCTTATGTTTATCAGAAGTACATTTCTATTTAATTTTAATTGGTACAGAGTTTTGCTAATCTTATTGGCCATGTTTGAAATATGTTAATTCCAATAAAGGTTTTTGCTCATCGTAATAACAAGATTAGTCTCTGAATTTGAACGAGGAATACAGGTATTTCAAATTATAACTTTCGGGATACAGTCTAGTTTGATTAATTTTAAGAATTTTTTGACTACGACCAACACAAACATTGCTTTAGTCTTGGATTGGTTTATAGCAAGAGTTATTTAAAACCCAATTTGAAATGGCATTAATGTCTGCACCTTATAATGTGGACCCCTTGGCACCTTTGAGTGAACTAATTCCAACATCGGGTTTTTTACCACCTTCCTCCATTCCCCAAATATGTATTCCCATACCCATCCATCCACTTGACTTAAATGGCTCAAGTGACCTCAGTTACTGGTAGTCTCCCCAAAATAACCCACCAGCGAACGAATATTACGACTACAGCTTAATTTTATATAACTACGCCCGATTTCTTTATTATTTAACGGAAAAAGAACGATATGTGTTAGACCTCCAGAAAGACACAAGGATCCCGATACGTCTCCAGGTAACAATTAGATTATTTGTATGCCAAACTTAATCTTCAGATATACGTACCAAAGAAGGTGAAATTCACCGTGGAAAAATCATTTGACTTGGCCGGGATTCAAACTTGGATCTCCCTATTGCCGGTAAGTTATCTTAGCCAGTTACACCATCAAGGAAATCATAATACAAATCGAATTACAGCGGAGGGTTTATACGAACAAGTTGTTCTCGTCCCCAGTCTCTATGGTAGAGCACAGGAGACGCTGTCGTGCATGATATGCATCAGTCTCGGAGAATAAGACCGAATCCCGGTCAAGTCAAATGATTTTTTCATGGTGAATTTCACCATCTTTACACCGTATATCATCACACCCGTGCTGGAGACTGCATACCATATCATTTGTGCAATCGCAATGACTGGAAAAATAAATCTCCGGAACTATATCCGGAACTCGTTAAAAAATGCTACGGGCGTATAGACAGCGTTACACATCTGTTAAACGAATTAGGCTAGGTGCCGCTAGAGACTCGGAGGCTGCGCGCTAGGCTTAGATTGATTGAGCAATTGAGAATAGGTATCTTTAAGAGCGACACGGAGAACATCATAATAGAACCCCACTATATTTCCAGGTCCGAAAGAAACGATAAATTAAGAGAGATATTTTGCCGAACGGATAGGTATGGGAATTAGTTTTTTCCCCGAACAATAAGGGACTTAAATAAATGCTAGGCGTAATTTCATTAGAGCGTTTCCTGTGTTATATGTAAACGGCTGGTGTCCTAACACCCCCTGCCACACGCCTATTGAGGTGACTTGCGGGGTAGTATGTAGATGTAGATGCAAATAAGAATGCAAAATGAGGAAGTGCTAATGGATTTGAACACTTATTCCTTTTTTCACATGCACAGGTTTTGACCACAATAGAACCTTGAAAAAGCACCATTACTTAGATTAATTTAATATGCATAAATAACTTTTTTCATTCACTAATACACTACAGTGGCTGATCCGTGATACCCTCTGCCACCCGCTCTTGTGGCTTTTCTCTGGCGTGACGCGTGCAACCCAGATGAGGACATCGTCCTGACTGATTTGGATATAGAGATAGTTTGGCGCACGAAAGAGTTCTTTATGAACCGTTACGAAGCAGATCCGACACAATGAGTCGTTTTCCGTCTTTCTGCCCTCGATGGCGGCACTTTCCCCATGGGGATCACTTCCGCCGGATAGCTGTTTTTTTTTCGAAAGATTTCGCCTTCATTTTTTTCCGAGGGCAAGCGCATAAAACTGCCGCCGAAATGAATAATAAAAAAAAGAGGACGCCAAGCAGCATCAATTTCTGTCTCACTAATCCCGGAGGGCCGTGCGCTGAAACTACATGCGTGCTCGGTGGACGTGCGCGGTTGTTTGCTTTTTTGTTTCAAAATCCGTCGTTTTTTTCCGCTCTCTGAGTAATGAAACTTTTCGGGTGCCAATCAGTCGTTCGGAGAGCAGATACCTTTCTATTCCGGGCGATTGCCCGTTGAAGAGGGATTGGAACGGGTGGATTGGTAGATTTGATGTGAGCAGGGGGGTGCGGACCCGCGGGGGGGCCTCCGTATTGCGGGGCGGCATGGCTATTGTGATTGGGGGCAGAGTCCGATCACTGGGGGTGGGGGGTTGTCAGGGTGGTGGCGCCGAGTTATAACAACCAAGGGACGAGTCGGGTTCGCGATCACGGCGTCCTCTCTTGCGAATATTTTTGATTGCTTCCCGCTTCTCCTTGCCTCACCTTCCTCCTCCAATCTCCCGACGCAGCACGCGCCATATTTCAGCCGGAAAAACTCCCATTCGCCGCTTTTATGCTGTTCCCTTCTTTTGTTTCGAAATATTCCACCAGGAACGATGGTATCCGTGCACATATACATGCAGGATAAACTTATTTATCAACAGTTTGGTCCAAATAACAATTTTTCAACCTGCTCTTTTTTTCATACAAAGTTCATATGCTCAGTGCTGCTGAATACCATGAATAGAATTGGTAAATATGAATCTTAAATTAAATTATACATCTACATTTACATCTACAAAATACCCTGCAAGCCACCTCAGGGGTGTGTGGCAGGGGGTGAGTATTCACCAACATGCATTACACTATACCCTAAAGTCAGTGTAACTACGAATAATTACGCATTAGCATAAATCGCTAATGCTTGTCACGTGACGAAGCCTCACAAGCATGCACTACTTCACTACAGATATTATCACAATGGAGAGGGACCGTTAATATATATGTATTTTGCAACCACACAAATGGACAGAGAATCAATATTTATGTAGAAAACATGCACGGCGTGCTTCTAGTACTAGGTAACAGATAAGGATTCAAGTATTAGGGAGTAAAACCAATGAAAAATATTACAGAAATGTAATTTCGTCTTTTTCCATCACTCTTTCACGAATCAAAGCTACATGTATGTACATATTGGGTGGTTAAAATCAGTTTTCCCATTTCACATTTCTTTCATTTAAAATGTTATGAAGCTGAGTTTTCCAGGGAGGAGGTTGGGTTATGAATGATCCGAGGATAAATAATTGCTAAGCAAAGGAATTCATAGAAAAAGATAAGAAATCTGCTGTAAAGAATCTTCAGTAGAGTAGCTAAGTGCAGGAGGAATTAAATGACACCTAGTCAGACGCGCATCTATTTATTTATTTGAAAGGCGATTTTCGGAAGCGTATTTCATCCATGAGGCAAAATTTTGTCTGCGGCATCGATGTGCTCGGTATCAATTTAATAATTTCAGAGATAATGCAAACGCAGTTTATAAAAATTAACATAGATCGCTACTCTTTAACTAACATAAGCATAATCATTATGAAGCACCACGCACAAAATTACCTCGGGAAAATTGATCTCGTAACTGTTTGTGTTGATACCTAGTTTATACCGCGTCACCTGCTGTTTTAATTTATACCACATAACTTCTGTTATCACATAGCTTAAATGAAATACGTGTATCTGATTAATCTGACTTCGTAGGATTGTGTTGCCATTTTGACAATTTGTCGTTTTAATGTTCAAAACTATTCCATATCAACAAACATTTGTAGTTTCAACTTTATCTTTGCAAATAACATCATAAACCCTCGCTGACTTTGAATTATTTTCAAAGGCTAATTATGTTGCCTATCATATATATCTCTTGCAGATATTAAATTGATGTTTACATGATCTCTAATATTTGAAGTGTTTGGTTAAAATGTGAGTGGGTGTGCTATAATGTACACTATATAAAAAAGTATTCAACCAAGACAATTTAGTTTATACGTTATCCTTAGAGTTTTTGCGCATTCTAGTTGGTTCACTTTGCAATTGAAGCGCTTGGGCGGATGTATGAGAACACTCTTCATCTCATGAAACGGAATGTTGGAAAACGTTTTCCATCTCCAAGCGCTTCCTTTTGAGTCGCTAATTCGCTTTTTGGACCTAGAGTCAAATAAGGATCCACATAAAGATTGGACCTTCATCCTTCTGCTCCTTTCCATTGATGAAAAGGGGAGGGGAGGAAAAATAAAATGGGAGGAATCTTTTGCTTTGAATTGGGTGGAAAGACGTACCGTATTCGTATGTGTGTGTATACACATGCACACACAAAAAAACACAATCGTCCAATCGTTGCTTGCTCGTTTGTTCTATCGTGTGTTCACATGTGTTCCGTGTCTCGTCCACCGTGAACTGTGCACGCAGCCTCCGTGATTTTTCCATCGCTCGCCCCTCCCTCCCTCCCTTCTTCCCAATTCAATTCCTCGAGGCGATGACATCGACTTGGTCTCCCCTTCGGAGGATTTATCTTCGGCTGCAAAAGCTGCGCCCCCTGGCGGGTTTCCCATCGCACATATTTGAGAGATGCGACGGGGAGGAGAGACTCACAAACCCCCCTCACTTCTCCCACTCCTCTCCCGTTCACCTTGTGCGCATCCCCCCCCCCACTCCCACCCTTCTCTCCCTCCGCCTCCCCCCCCCGCCAATCCATCTTTCATCCCCTTTCTTTCGCTTCTTCCCTCCCGTTCATCTCCATTACCTTCCATTTTACCTCCTTCCTTCCCTCCCTTCCACCTCTCCTCCCAATACGCAATCCCTCTTGCCCTTTTTTCGCCTCTCAACCTTTTGTTTCTCGCAGTCCTCAAACTCCTCCTCCCCCTTCCCCCCCATCGTCGGTCTTCTCTCTCTTTTTCTCCACTTCCCTCATCTTTCTCCACTCCCTTTTGTTCCCATGTTCCTTCTACTTCCCCCTCCTCCCCCCCATTCCCTCCTCTCTTCCCTCCTTTCTCCTCCTTTCCCATTATTTTTTCTCTCTTTTGCTCTTTTATATTCTCTCCCCCACTCTTCTTTCTCTCGACTCTTCCTCTCACTCTCTCCGCCTTCACAGCCCCCGAGGCTAAACCACGAGAGTCGTCCCAGTCGTCGCCGTCCCCGGGATGCGCCACCCCCGTCCCCCTAGACCCACCCCCCGCCTTCCCACTCCCCGCCTTCCCACCCCCGACCTCTACCCCCCAAACTCACTCCAAACTCACGACGACCCATCCCGACACCAATCGATTTTCAATTTTTTTTGTTCGAGAAATCATGTCGTTTCCTCTATACATACATACATATATACCTCCTATCCTTCTCCCTCTCCATAGTTCCTACCTTCCTCTCATTTCCAGTCCTTTCTCATCCACTCCCATTCTTTCATTCCTCCCAGTTGTTCTAGCAATCACATCTATAGATGTATTTAGCTTCACTTACGAGAGTTTGAGCGAGATATTTCCCAAGTCATAATAGAGACCATATTCGAATTTTTTTTTCAGCATCTGAAAGAAGTTTCAAGTCAATATTTTAACAAAAATGTAACAAAAAAGTAGCTAAATATGATAAACTTTCTCAGTAACTAAATAAAATATAAATAAAATCCCTACCTTGACTCATTTTTTCTCGCCGTACGGTTAAATCGCCTTCACAATGGAAGGTCTTTTTAGCGATTCTGTAAATGTAATACAGAGAGTAATTGATTGATTTTGATAAATAGTTGGGAAAGCATTAAAATACACAATTGTGTGTATTTTAATGTTTTCTAATTAATGTTTTCTAAACTAATGGTAGTTTTTGGACGGACAATTTGACGACGAGTTATAGGTTCCTATTTTTTTCTATTTTCTTCCTTTGGAGCGCACTGACGTAATCTATCAGCTTATATTTTGCTTATCAGCTTATATTTTGAGGCAAATTGCTCGAAAAGTATTTCGGCAAATCAGCTAATATCAGCTTATATTTTGAGGCAAATTGCTCGAAAAGTATTTCGGCAAAGGGTTAAAATTTTAATATAATTAAAAAATGGGAGGTTTTTCTTTAAAATGACGTCAAATTCATCAAATTCTAGGTGAATTGATTTCTCACTTAAAATTCCTTAAGATCAAAAGAATCTAGATTTGTTTTCCAGTGTAATCAAGTTACCACAACCAGCGAAATTGAAAGGGATTGATTGTTTTCCCATGGGAGTTCAAACTGACATACTATTGCTTGGATAATATTGTTAAAATTGATAATATTGATAAAATTATTATTTATATATATATATATGATAAAATACTTGTTATTAGAATGTGTAAAAAAGGGTTTTAGGATCATAACCTGTGAAATGAGAATTTGGTTGTTATTTTTATCGTTGAATTGAAATGTTTAAAAAGGTTTAGTTCGTTTTTTGTAATTGTTTAGGTTGACTTTTCGCTGTTGTGCATGGCGATAAAAAATTTTTTATCGTGTATAGTAGAAAATAGAACTGAAAAATAAGACATGCGAAGTGATATTAATCGTTTAATTCAATCGCTTTGACCCATAAAACCTAAATATTTACTTTGTTTATTCATTATTCTTCTTGATAAAAAACTGCGATCACTTTCAGATTATAGGAGGTGTTGTTAATTGGGGCAGGGGGACATCGTAATAGAGAAACATTTTCCGCATTCTCCGATCACCTTTTCAAGGATGTCAACACGAAGATTTGAATTTCCAGCTCTAGGCAACAAAGAAGTACATAAGTAAACACGTCAGGTGCTTGAGTCAATTTTTTTGTGTGACTGATAATTAGAATTTTTTAAGATTTTGTATGTGACATCCCGAATCAGATGCAGGTCCTGTAGATTCTCTTCATTCCCATGTGTGTATCATTCTTGAAGGAATTTAAAGGAACTAAAACACTGCTAGCCCACATAAAACTTTACGTTCATGGCAGGGTTTTGTTGTGGCACTGCATTACTAGGTGAAATAAACATAAGTTTATACAACTTTAACTGCATATAGTCCGGAAAGAGGAGGGAAGGCCTTACTGCCCGGGATATGTATAGAGATCGATTTCACCATGGTCCTGTAAACAAAGGTTGAGGCGGAATGAAGATAGCACACGGTTCCAGCCCATGAAATAGGGCACAGGAAATGTGTTTGGGATATGCGATCCCCGTGATTAATATGACTTGATGGCCATGAAATCAGCCCTCAGAGGAAATTATTGCTTAAAAGTACTACAAGGCATGATAAATCATGAAAAGGAACTGTTAGGGGACATACCCTTCATGTAGCGAAGTATTTCAATTAGTATTCTCCCGGTAAATTACAAAATGCTGGACTCTGGCACAGCACTTCAGAACTGTAAAAATACACACTGATCATATGTCACCGAAAACACAGCAGGGCTCGCTGAATTGCTTCTGTATACTTATTGCCGTATCTAAGAGTCCTACATTTAGTTATTTTCACGGAGATGACTGATTGGAAAACTCTGCCACTGTTTTTAATTAACCCGTCAGCGCCCACGGGTGCCATACGGCACCGCAGTGCAGCGCCGAGCCGAAACTCCTACAATGTAACTAATATGTGACTCTTAGCGTACATTTCGGTGCGCATACTTAGTAGAAGGTTTTTTCTATCATTCAGCCAGTGTGAATTGTGTTTCGCAACACATCGGATCGTCCAGTCTGTTTCACAGCAAAAGGCTTTTTTCCGGACCCATGAGTTATGGGTACTCGATCGAGGTAAGTGCTCACTGTGTCTATAGTTATTAGTTTAAAAGCTATACCTTAATGTTTTCTTGAAATGTAAAGTACAAACTAATATTTGTAAACGAATTAGCAGGATCTAGTGATTAAAAGTTGAGATATGTGAAGTTAAACACTAGCGGTGCCGTTTGGCACCGCTGGGCGTTACCCGTATCAATTCACCTTGTGGTCCTATTTTGCTTACGGTTGCGATTTACAGCCCTATATTTCATCGTAAAGCAGTTTTCTTAACAGAAATGGGTGCTGAACGTTTTTAAAAGGTATATAAGCTATGTTTAAGGCTTATTTTCATATAAAATATTATTAAATAAGATTTAAGAAATACAAATATTGACTCGTAGATTTCCACGGCGTTGAATTCCAAACGTTTGCATGACTTCTGGGTTTCACCGCGTGGGATTTGTTGGTAGATTTATTAATTTCAAGGTTATGATTCGTGAATATTTACTTTTCGAAAAAATTCAAACACCAAATTAGTCTCATATCTTTCTTACAAATAAACCCTTTTTTATCACTGTACTGAGAATTGTTTCATTCATACGTAGAGCGATACATTATGTTTGCATGAGGAAATATGCGAATGAAGTGTTAAAAGTATAATTCTACAATTATTTACATTTCTAAAATTCTATTATTCTAAAATGTTTCAATTGCTGATGCCACGTTACTTTCTCCAAGCTCTTACTTATATTTTGTTCACTTAGGAATTTAACTCTTCAAGAGGTTTTAGACCTCCTAGAGGAAGAAGAAGTTGATAACGTCCTCCAAATATTTGTATAGCCACCAGAGAGCACCGTTTTGACTTACGAAGTTTCAGGTGATGATGACGGTGGCTTAGTTGACAACTTATCTGGTCGTCAGCTCCGAGCAAAAGCAGAGATACTGTTTTTAAAAGGTGGAGAAAATGATGATGAAGAATTTGATGAGCAAAGTGGCCATAATATCTCAACAATTCAGGTTGATTCTAGTAAGCCCGTCACCGGAATGTCACGCAATATGAAAAGAAAAAGAGCTCCGGATCTTAAAAAACGGAGAGAGAAAATGGATGGAGATGTATCTAACTGCAGCTCAAAGAAAAATAATGAAATTTCTAAATTTATATGGCAGAAAAACCAAGATATCAATGGTACAGAGTCTTTCTGCCCTAGCACTGACTATTCAGACCTCCGGAATTTAAATGCTGTGGATATTTTTGAACTATTTTTTGATGAAAAAGTGGTTAACTTATTAGTCTCTGAGAGCAATAATTATGCGCTATTCTGTTACTGCCCTTCACTTAATATTTCTTTCGAAGAGATGAAAGTGTTCTTGGGAATTTTAATTCTCTCCTGATATAATGAGGTCCCTGACAACCGCAATTACTGGGAGGAAGGGGGAGACGTCCGGAACGATTTTGTGTGCAATGCCATGCGAAGGAACCGTTTCCTGGAGATTGAACGCTTTCTACATTGTGCGGACAACAATGCTCCTCATCACACTGACAAATATTGGAAATTGAGACCTCTAATGAACCTATTGCAGGAACGAATTAGGAAACTATTTAGACCTGAGCAAAATATTGCCTAGAAGGAGAGTATGGTGGCTTACTACGGATCCCATGGATGTAAGCAATTCATAAGAGGCAAGCCTATTAGGTTCGGCTACAAGGTCTGGTGCTTGAATAGTGCAGCTGGTTACCTAATCGACTTCGAGGCATACCAGGGAAAAAGGCATAATGGAAATGAAGTATACGAAAAGAGGTGCGGAAAATCAACAGCCCCGATGTTATCAATGTTGGACAATCTCAGAGAAGATGCATGGCACCTGCCGTATAATATTTTCTTCGACAACCTTTTTACAGGTAGGCGGTACATTTTTAATTCTTATAAAATGATGTCACTATCTGTTTACCACGAGGGGAAGGAAATAAGCTTTGGTTTTTTAAAATGTAGGAATGAACCTCTTGATGGGGCTGAAAAGGAGGGGCTATAGTGGCACTGGTACACTCCGGAGCAATCGATTGCCGAAAGGAAGTAACCTCACCCCGAAATCCATTTTTCAAAAGGAGCCGCGGTGAAGTTACGAGTACAGCTGTGATAAAGAGACATCTATAATCCTTGTTCAATGGGTGGACAATGGGGTTGTAATGGGTGCATCAACACGGTATGGTGTGCATCCTGTGACAAGCGTAGCAAGGTACTCGAGTGGTGCGAAAAAGATAATTTCTGTGACGCGACCAATACTATTTGAGGTGTACAATGAGAACATGGGTGGTACCGACCTGATGGACCGAGGAATAAATCGCTACAGAGTGAATGTGCGCCGTAAGAAATGGTGGTGGCCAATTTTTACGTGGCTGTTAGATGTTTGTGTACACAACACTTATCAGGAGTGGATATATCGCAGCTGGAGGTAAGGAGGCTTATTGTCCAAGTATACCTGGTTAAGTACGGAACTGGCTCACATCAGGGAAAACAGATAGGGAAAAATGCCGGACGCCTTGCAGCAAATATGCTACGATACGATGGCATAAACCATCTCGTTATTCCCACCCAAAAGGGGAGTAGGAGAAAATGTGCTGGTGATTATTGCATGTCTCAAACAAGAACCGAGTGCAAGAAATGTAATGTTGGTCTTTGTGTTCAATGTTTCGCTCATTACCATTCCAAATCTAATGTGTAATAAATAAATTAAATAGAGGTTTTATTATAGTTGACGACGTTTGATTCTTCCCAAAATACCTTTATGAGCGAAAAGACCCCACTAACGCCCAGCGGTGCCATATGGCACCGGCATGTAACTCTGGATCTATAGAATATTTTGGGGAAACATTTTAGGAGCCTTCTTTATTGCTCATATGTATCATATTTTGGAAAAATGAACGATGTTTGATTTAAAAAAAACTTTGGGCGCTGACGGGTTAATTTTTAAGGCCTATTGTTTCTGTAATTACGAAAGTATGACTAAATTTTTGGCTGAAATGTGGGAAAGTATTCTATACTTTTCTGTAATAATATACCTTGAGCAATTGCTATGCCAAGACGTGACCTTAATGCAGTGGCACTGCTTTTTCCACTTTTTGTGATATTGTGATTGTGTGTTGTTGATATCTCTTTTCGTTGGCCAACTTCCTTGTTATTGAATTTGAATGTGGAGTAGTCGCGTTCTCTCATTCCTCTCTGTTCCTTTAAGATGAAATAATTCTACCAGGTCTGATCTGGAAAGATTACATGCATCTATTCGTCCTTGGTATCATTACTTAAGGTAGTTTGAGCGATAAATCAATTCTCCGAGAATTTGATGAATTTTGCGTCATTTTAAAGAAAAAACTCCCATCCTGTAAATTATTCCAAAATATTAACCCCTTGCCGGTTACACTGTGGTTACGGTGGTTACACTTTTCAAGCAATTTTCCTGAAAATATAAGCTGCTTTACATGGGATAGATTACGGCTGTGCGCTCCAGACGGAGAATGTTGAAAAAAATTACGAACTTCTAACACCTGGAAAAAAGTAGCTGTGTGTACTTTGTATGTTTTCTCAACTATTTAAAAAAATTAATCAATTACTCACTGCAGCATTTTTTACAGATTCGCAAAAAGCCTTCTATTGTGAAGGCGATTTTACCGTGCGTCGTGAAAAAATGAGTCACGTTAGAGACTTATGTGGTTATATTTATTTAATTACTGAGAATGTGTCATATTTAACGATACTTTTACATCAATAATATTGCAGTATTTACTTCATACTTCTTACAGACGCTTAAATTAAAAAATAAATTCGAATATGGTTTCTATTATGACTAGGGAACTATCTCGCTCAAACTACCTTAACCACCTCTACCTCTTCTTGCTCTCTTTCGCTCTCTCCTACCCCCTCCCTCTTCCACACATCTCCATACGTCTTAGCACGTCCTCCATAAAACTTTCCTGTAATTTTTGAATCTCCACACCTAACTTTCTTTTTTCTAGAAATATTCTCATCGCTTCCTTCTTCTTTTTCCTTCCGTACCGAGCTCACCCTCTCTATTATTCTCCAAAGCTACTCCCCAAAAGCCTTCAGTCTATGTACAGCCTCATTTCGCAATGACCAAGTTTCAATCTCATACAGCGTCACGTTCCAGTTCAGAGTTTCCACCAATCTTTTCTTAGCCTTAGAGTCCCTCTCATCAATAATAACTGGTATAAAATATTTTATTATTTTTTAAATATTATTTTAATTTCATTCATTCATTACAGTAATCTACCGGTTAGAGGTAGGTTGTGATGAAAGTCAGAGAATATCCAACGAACTCTTACACGTGCCGTGCTCTTTCTACCTCCAGTATTTCTTTCTTCATCTCAGCATAAGTCCTACCTTTCTTCATCCCGTCCATAAAACCGATTCTCTTCTTTTCCCTTCCCCGCTTACCCAACATCCTTCATTATCCATACCCAACATTATCACGGCCTTCAGCAAACCATCGTCCCTCATTACCCCTTCCAGCCACCTACCCTGTCTTCCCCTAATATCATCTATAAGTTTCCTCTCCTCGCCCACCATGTCAAGCACTTCCTCTTTAATTTAATATAATTTAATATTAATATTTTGTTATTGTTAAAATTACTCGTATAAAATATTATATCAGTTCACGTCTCTCCTCTCCTTCCTCTCTCTTCTACCTCCCCTCCCCCATCCACACTTCCCCGCTCCGCCTTATCTACCTTCTTTTTTTATTCCTCCTCCTCCTTCTCGTATGCTTCGTGAATTGATGGACGGCGGGCGGTGGGAGTGACTCTGAATCCTGGCTTCCCACACGTATTGCCCTCTTCCCGGCCTATTCTCGACGACAGCAGCGACATTGGAAACGTTCGACCACTCACGAAAATTGCGAAAGTTCCGATTTCTTCGTTGATATTTGTTCCCCTTAGAAAACCGAACCCCCAGAGTCTCAAACCTCATGACGGCTGGAGTCAGTCAGAGGTCTCGGGAGTTGTTCTGATCTAAATTGAGAGCTGTTCCGTAATCGTGTTGACATTTCGTCCAACGAGTATCAGCCGTCCTTCATTCATAACAAAGTAATTGGAAAGCTCAGAATCACCGTCACCGCCATAGAATTCGTCGTTACTAGTCTATGGGTCTTGTGCGATGTAATTGAAATGCGTGGTTGGGATTTCAAGAGTTTCTGGCTGCATCAAATATTATTTTATCAACCTTTGATGATGCAACGAAAGCATACCTCTTTGAGGTTCTTTTGAGTGGCTATGAAATAGTCACGGTGAGATTAAGAAGAGGAGCATGTTAATGCATGTAATGACTGTGAATGCCTGAATAGCCAAAACTTTGATTTCATAATAATTCTGAAACATTTTGATATTAGTAATTGATAAATTTTAGCTTGATGCCCTATCAAACACGTAATTCTTCATAAAGTGTTTGAGATTTAAAGCCCGATTAAAAGAAACCTTTCCAAAAATATTTATTCAATTTATTTTCGTATGGCATCCTTTTTAATTTCAAAATTAAAATCTTCAGAATAACATGTCACAATCCGTTAGAATGAAGAGATTGCTTGCCAGATTCTCTCCTTGGTAAGTGTTTTTCATGCATATGGTTTCCTTAAGAGTATTCCTGCGGGAATTTTCATTCCATTCCAATTTTCCATTAGAAACTTTCGTCAACTTAAAATGAACGGGTACATTTTGATGGCCGTGAAAAGAAAATCTCTCGCCAAACCCGGTATTTTCTTCGATATTTAATTTTCATTTTCCTTTTTAAGAAAGCTGTATACATTTTCCATATGCATAATAAATCATATATTACATATATTTTGTCAAATATCTGTTTTAATGAGCATAATTCACATTTTTAAAAGTAACTGCTACTACTCTCCTCAAATTGTAGTTTTAAACTAAAAGCCATCGTTTATACTTTTTAGATAAAACAATGTAGAAGTCAATGTAGTTAAAACTGGTGAAACTAAATTGTATATTAGTGTATTTGCTCTTAATCTTATAGAATAATCCTCCTAATACCTCTTTCCGTTATGGGTGTAATGGCTCCTTAGACATACATTAGCATAGAGAACTCATACATTTTTCAGCTCAACCTGAGAAATCAACTAAATGAAACCACTTTCTCAAAACAAAATTTGCTCTTCCCTTCAGAGCTATGAATAAATAAATATATGTTGCTTTATTTTATTTCTGTTTTGCAAGTAATTTCCTATGAAATTTAGTAGTTCATTTATGGTGATATATTTTTATTAACACTCCTGACTCCGTCTCCTGCTGACTCGGACAATCATTTCTTCTGCACTCGCGAGGAGTGACGTTTCATTTTAACCGAGGGCAGTTTAATCTGCCTAGAGGTTCATTTCTCATTCCGAAAAGATGAAAAAAGTATACATGTATTTTGCGCGGAGTGTTTTTTGTCGTCTCAGCTCTAATGAAATTGTTGAAGTGAATGGAGATGATGTGACTGTCAGAACGGAGGAAAAAACCGCAGGTGGCCCTGTGAAAGGAATTATTGCATGTATTAATATAGCATATTTTTAGCTCGTAGGCTTTTAAAAAAAGTCAATAGCATATTTTCCTAATTGTTTGTAGAACGGGGTGAGCCCTACCCTTACTTATAAATTCAACCAACAGTATGATTGTGAAGAAAGGGGATGACCAGTGTGTATGTAAAATAAGGATATAGCTTTTGCACCATTCAAGGTTAACCTAATGGTAATGAAACTATTTCGTATGAATATAAATCTGTGAAATACCGCACACCACAATATCATGTAATACCATATCTGTGCTTGATTCTCATGTGAATTGCGTCTCTTGTAGTAGTAGTAGGATTGGATTAATAGGGTGCATCGACTGCAAGGGTCATTTTGCACCTCATACTGTTCAAATTTTGTCAAAGTTAATTATTTTCGACTTACCTATTATTATTATAAACAATGATGAATTTTTAAATTTAAAATATGTGTATAAAACAGAGATATTAATAACAACGTCAAAGTTTTCTGAAAAGTCCAGAAAATTGTAAATATTTTATTAAAATATCGATGTGCTCTGGGTTATCATCAAGTTATTGATTAATATCCTCTGAAACATTAAAGATATTGCGTACCGCCCGATAGTCATCACAGTCAGTCAGGATGTGTTTCACGCTGAGGGAAGAATCACAATTTTTATTTTCATTTCCATTTACATTGAAATTGCATCTCTTTCTTTGGGTAAAAGGGTAGAGGATATCCTAATAGAAGCGTCAAGGTCCTGATTTCGTGGGTTATAATTTGTTGAAATAGCTCGGCCGTCAAATTCGCGCCCTGTAACCACGCAGTCAATTGGTGTGTTAACTGCAATGATCTGACATTTTATCTGCCTCGAATTTCCTAAAGGCAATTCGAAGCAGCCATCAGTGAGCATTTCTATGGGTAGGTACCGACTGATGTGATGTCTGATGTTGCCGCATTTGTACCGTAGGTACACAATGAAAAGCTGCTCGAACCGATGTTCGGTGAGGGTGGAATTGTGACGACAGCAGGTCTCAGTACTTGCCTATCGAAAAGTTCCGAGGCAGACACTTCAGAGCGCATTGGAAATCGCGCGTGGCAAATCGGAGAACTCTGTGCGCTGCATTCATTCCGGTAACCGCGTGTTCCGGGTATCCGCGGAGTGCAAAGTGGGTGGATCTCAAGCAATTCGCTTGAAAGGAGGCCGAATAATAAACCGATGCTTTGCGTCTCGAGTTGCGCGTCTCCACGAATTTCCGCCTCCTTCGCACCTGTGTCCCGTCCTCCGTCTTCCCCTCAGCCTCTCACCCACATCCCGACCACCCTCTCAACCTCCCCGCACTCCCACATGCTCCCGGAACTCGCATCTTCCCAGCACCGAGCGAGGCACGGAGCGGTGGTCTAACTCCCGGCCATCATCCACGGTAGTACTGCCTGCTCCGCAAGCCTCCAAGAGATCGCGTCACAAAGCAAGAGGGCCGCGGTGTGCCGGAGAACAAACTCGCCTCCTCTTATGCGATCTAAAAGTTGCTGCAAGAAAAAGGAAGGAACGCCATAATCTGCGGATTAATTAATCTTGCATGCTTAGCTTTTAATGTGGCTCATTAATCCTCCTCAAAATACCTAAGCCTTAGGTGGCCTCTCTTCTGTTGTAGCATGGTGGAGTCTCACCACCTTGTTATTGATTTCGGCTGGGTAAGATGTCGGCTAAATTCTCTCTTATAAGCTCAGCTACCATCATTTAATATATTTATCTTGCAATGAACATTGAGAGAATATGTGCAGTAAAATCATTTTGTGTGTATCTTTCAACATTTTTTATTTATTTAAAAATGAGTTTTTTTAATAGTTAATATATTTGTGAAGATAGCGATAGGTTTTTGTGATTTCGTTCGTTTCGTTCGTGATATATTCAATTTGCTAAGACGTAAAAAGTTGAAACGATCAAATTAAAAGGATGTGTTGGAGTCGTTACGGTTTCCTGTCTAAAGGCCTGGATAAGCGTCCACCACGTGACTTTATCTATCCAATTTACGGAGCCTAACAAATTTTAAGTTGTCCGCTGAAATTGCCTCTTGTAAGCAATAATGGAAGCACTATACCTCGTGCCCTTGCAGATCAACGAGTATCAGAAGCACAGGGAAAGGCAGTTTTTTCGTTTAATATGGAGGAAACTTGGATACCGTCACAACCCCTTTGAAATGCAATACTTTAAAAGTCTATTCCGTATATCAATGGGAATAGCTTGAGAGCTAATGCAATAATTGAGCCCCCTATTACAAATAAGATGCTCAACTTGTTTTCCAATCTATATTTTGGTTATAACACTGAGAATCCAAAGCTTTAATTAAGTTAAATCTGCTATAAGATTGAATGCATATTATATATATTTCCAGCATCGAATTTAATTGTATTCTCACAGTCATTTGGCTCTTGGCGTCTGGCACCCAGTAGCAATCTATGTATACAATAAACTCATTGTACCTATGTATACACTAGAATTGGTTGCCGTAATAAGGCGGTTTTTTTAAATGCCAACGTTCAGTGCTTTAATTGGCCGTTTATTTCTTTGGAAAAAAATTGAATTCATCTACATACTACCCCGCAAGCCGCCTCAATAGGCGTGTGGCGGGGGGTGTTATGACACCAGCCGTTTACATATAAAAAGGAAACGCTGTAATGAAATTACGCCTAGCATTTATTGAAGTTCATTATTGTTCTGGGGAAAAACGAATTCCCATACCTATCCGTTCGGCAAAATATCTCTCTTAATTTATCGTTTCTGTCGGACCTGGAAATATAGTGGGGTTCTAATATGATGTTCTCCGTGTCGCTCTTAAAGATATCTATTCATAATTGCTCAAGCAATCTAAGCCTAGCGCGCAGCCTCCGAGATTCTCGTTGGGTAAGTGAATGGTGCGGGCATTTTCTCGGTGGTTCAGTGGTGCTCAGGCTGCTTGAACTATGCGAGACCATATGTCAGAAACGTAACAATAAACAGAGCAACCGACGAAATTCCGGTTCCAAAACTATTGCCTTTTACAAAATAAGAGCGCCCTTTCCGCCCCAAAAGCACGCATTTTTTAGTTTCTAAATGCCGTTTTCCACAAGGCACTTTATTGCACTACCTGATGTATGCATGTATGTGCATTGAAAATTGCGTCGTGTAAAGTGGTGAATTGCTTGAATGACTGCGTAAAGGGCATGTTGGAAAATAGCCCCTGATCTAATTCTGTGCATTATCTATACATCAAATTGCGCAATGAAGTGCCTCATTTAAAGCATCCTTTTGGCACGGATTTCCTAAAACTAAAATTGACGGGATTTTGACAAATGAATTCACATTCCACATCGATTATTTTTTAGGAGAAAAACATTTTTTTTTCAATTTAAATAAAAAGGTGCCACCCTAATGTACATGCTTAACTAGTTACTGCCTCTTTTATTTCAAATAAATAAAATTAATTACACTATTTATACCAATAAGGACTCTAACCTGCAATGCAGACAGAACTTTTGGGGAATCCTTCGATTTAAACTTTCCTGAAAAGACACTTGTCATATTAACACTGTCGTACTTATGTATGGGAAGTACGCAAATGGGAAACGCAAATACCTATTTATCTAATAAATATATCTCCCAATGTTAGTAATACTAAGCGCATTTCCCCTTTGAAAATCCTAAAAATTAAAAATTCCTTTTAATGCAGTTGTAGCCCTGTTTGATGTGCTTTTGTGAAGTTTTTAAGTAGGTAATTTGTAGAAGGACCAAACACACGTGCTTGAAGCGAAAATAGAAAATCCTTGCGTTAGGTGATCCTTTCAAATCCTTAGGAATCCTTTCAAACACAATTTTTTAATTCTTCCTTCGTGTCTCTATCAGTTGAACATTTGTTAAAAAATTAAAAAAACAAACATTGATTGAAAAAAATCAAAACTTTTCCTACATTTTTTTCTCATAATTTTCCTCTAAAAGCAATGATACCGCTTTTCATAGTAAAGTTTTAATAATTTGAGCAAAATAAGTTGGTAGAGCGATAATTGAGATGCAGATAAAATTACTAATGAATTACTCACCAGACAAATAAGAAATTTAATTAATATGCAAACCATATCATAATATATTTTATTAACCGCAGACGTATTTTATGTTTCTGATTTCAAATTAGCGCTATTTTCATGCTCCGCTAGACATAATTGTAAAACATCTCACTCTGAAAAACTTAACGTCATGAGCAGGAAGAATCGTGTCACCGTATTAGCCCTACGGCCTCGCAAATAGTGAAGTGTTTCCTACTGGAATAAAACATGATGGTAAACAGCGGGAATTCACCAGTTATTATTTTAAATTAAATAGCAATTTAAGAATCTCCGTCTCTCAGTATACCAGCCACTGTATTGAACTCCAGCTCCTTCATTAGCCTCTGGCAATGCAAAAACATTCGTGGAAATAATCCTGTGAAAAAGGCCAATCCATTTATTCACATTATGAACGTCTAGTCTCTTAATGCTTAACTGAGGAGATTATTGGCTAAAACCAAATATTTTAAATTGTACGCTACGTTGTTTGTATGCTGTGGAAGCCTTCATAGCACCTGGTTATCGTCGTTATTAAGTAAGCTGTTTTCTCATTTCTCACCATAGCTTGATGAGAAATCTGTTGATACACAGTATCAAGGTTTGGATGCTATTGATGTACTCGTGTGTGTCTCTCAGAGGAGCAGAGATTTGGGAACTCATTTATGGAAATATTCCGATTCCTCTTCATGGGGCGCGATTACATTTTCCAGTGAATTTCTCGGGTTCATTATGGTGCGTTTTATTTCCTGCTTTCATTATTTTTCGGAGATATTTTACAATGCATTGATTCCCTTATTTCCACAACTCCTCAAGTATTTTCTCAATTTTTTCTTCACTGATGAACCTCCCATTTATTTTAATTACATTCGCTTCCACTTATTATTTAAAAAACTGCAGAAAATGCCTTATCATAAGGAATAACTTCAAAGATTAGGAAACCCAAAAGTCACAGTAGCCATGTTATGTTTATGTTAACACCATAATGTTAATTACTATATACATTAATAACCGTCGCTATGATAAACTCCTTAATGCTCTTAATATTCTCAGTCATGGTTTAATGTATGGACATTTTAATAGTTGATATTTTTTCACGTTTAATGAGTATTATTTCTCACTCAAATTGTTTTAAGTTTACGTTAGCTTTGGATCAGCACTCCAAAAACACTAGGGAAGTCGTATATTTTGTAAAAAAAAGTGTTATGGTGTAAGTAATTATTTTGAAGTTACTAATGATAAGTTACAGAACTTTCTTAGCATTGAATAGTCTGCCCTAAACTACCATTGCCTTAATAACTTTGGTTTCATCACTGTCTTAGTCTAATATACAGCTTGGTTTAGTATAACTGACAAAAGTCCATTGAAAATCTGCGACAGTTAGGTTGTTAATATTAACACGCGCATGTTCCAGAACAATATTGCACAACTCAGCATTACCCCTCCAACGGATGGGTACATCGCAACCCTTTTCTTTGTACTCATTAGCTCCAGAAAAAGATGGCCTAATATGCTTTTTGTCGATTTCCTTATCCTTTTTTTTACTTCAGTCTAGTTTTTCTAACTTATTTTCAAAAGGTTTCTTTTGGTCTTTGAAGTGACAGCGCCAGTTTTATTTCTATTTCCACCAAACCCATAAATTGTTTAGCATCATTATATGACACCTCTTGCACCCATGCGGTACACTAGTTGATGACATTTGTTGATTATGATTGAGAACCATGCCCTCTAATCTTCCACATTGTTTAGTTTAGTGATATTCCCCAAATCGATCAGAAATTATCATCTTCTCTGATAAACGTACTGGTCAATTGAAGATCAGTTAGATTAGGAGAGCAATTTGCCTCGATTTGGATAGCAATTGAATCTGATTTTCTGTTGACAGTTCATCAAATACAGTTGAATCACTTCTGATAACACTCAAACATTCAACGTTGGTGTGTTTCGTATATCTTTTCATGTGATGTACT
Source organism: Pyrrhosoma nymphula (assembly GCA_963573305.1). NCBI lineage: Eukaryota > Metazoa > Arthropoda > Insecta > Odonata > Coenagrionidae > Pyrrhosoma > Pyrrhosoma nymphula. The sequence continues at coordinate 17,079,053 of OY754330.1, read as the reverse complement.
TTATACGTCAGCTAATTTCTCTTAAAGTCTTACTCGTTACCTGTGCTTCTGTGGTCGCCGTATTGTCTTCCAACTACAAGCTGAGGGGGTAATCACTAGTTGCAGTATTTCCCGTTATCTTTCGTTATTTATCTCTCGTAAATTTGTTTAAAGCTTATTTATCGAGAAATGATAACCTTTGGATGTGAAATGCTATTGATAAGGAAAAGTGTTGAACTAGTTATTGAAATGTTAAGGCCGATAATTCGAAATTTTGTACTCATACGAAGGAATTCAAACGATAGATAGAATATACTTAAAACTGGAAATTGGTAGATGAGGTCTAATAATCCTATTTCGCCCCATCGAATACTTTCCACTGCTAGACCAACGCCCTTGGCGCCCTTAGTAGGATACTTTATTTCCATCATTTGGATTTGTATTCCATTTCAGAGCCTGTCGTATGGCACATACTTATGGAAAAGAATTGACAGCGTTCCTAACGAGTCCCAACATAAACCGATTAAAGTTTCACTGACATAATTTCCTTGCCAAAATGTTTAGAAAAATACTATGCAACATCGTAATACCTCATATATCTTTTGCCATTAAGCAATAAATTCATTGAAATTGAAATGAATTTATCTGGGAGTAACCCGTTGAGGCAACATTCAGCCGGAGCTCCGGGTTTAAAATCCGGAAGATACCATTGAACAAACATCCTTTAGGTAGCTCCGAAATTGAAAAATATTTCTATTAAGAATCAATAATGCCATCTTCTTCAATTAAACGAGAGAAAAAAATCTCACGCAAATTACGGAAATATGTTTTGTTGAAACGCTGTGAGCACATTTAATAGTAACTACGAGGCGTTGGTTTTTATGAGCCGTATTCTTTCCATTTTCGCTCAGTTTTCTGTCTCGATCATCATATTCCTATGGTGTAAAGGTTAACGCATTCATCTTATTGGGGCTGTATTCAGAATAAGTTGAATGCCTGCCATAATTCTCGTCATTCCTTTGCTGTTTCCATTTCAAACCGTTCTTGTTTTATATCCATTCAACCCATCCAATACTCTGTTAACGCGGGCCGATACACTCTCGGCGCGTGAAAATGTGGATTCGCCTTGCGGCGTAAATGGCCCAGATGGGTAATAAAGCCGTTGATTGAAATAAACGCGAACATATCTGTTTTCCATTGCCTCCCGTTGTTCCCCTTCACTGCCGTGCCGTAGTTTCCTCCCCTCTTCCTCTCCTCTCCACCACCCACGACCTTTTTCCTTCGACCACTCCCCATTGTCATCTCATCCATATTCCACCCCCCTTCCATTCCTTCCCATCGTCCTCCCCTAACTCACCCATTTCTTGCCGCTACGCGCATAAACCTCCAAAACACTCTTCCTTCCTGCCTTATTCCCACCCACCCCAAAGGGCGATCGCAGCAGATTTATGACTCGTGGACATGCCAGGTGTCGCATTAGTCTCTCCCCTTTCCTTACCCCTCCCATCCTTTCTTCCTAACCCCCCCCCTCTCATTCCTGAGACCACACCCCTCTCCCTCTTGCCTGCCTTTTCTCCGGAGAAAAAATTCCTCCCCTGATCTCATCCCATGTTAAAAGCACTGGGTCACTGAAAGTGAGCAGAAAGAGGGTTTGGAGCCCTTTAAGCAGTGATACTAATTTGTGGTTACAGTTGTATATTGCGTAACTATATATTACTAAAGTAATTATTGTATAAGTATTTAAATATATTGTAGCCATTGCATAAATATTTTATAAGTAATTTTTGTAATCTATGTATTGCAAATAGCACAGTTGAATATTGTATATTGTAAAGGCCTGGTTACATGGTACATGAGAATGTACAAGAAAATGTGTGAATGTCTGAATGTCAGAATGAACGCGAAAATTCACCGTGTAACCACACTAAAATGTACGATTGTATGAATGTCTGAACAGAAAATAGAACTGGTTCTAATTTCGTTCAGACAATCGTGCAAGTTGACCTCATTACAGAGACACCTGGTGGCAGACGACGCAAATTACACCTTCAGTTGTCATCTGGCTCGTGTTGGCGGCTTTTTTGTTACAAGCAACGAGCAAGAGGTCAAAATCCAAAAACAATTCGAGCGCACGAAACCAAATAAACCACCAACACAAGCCGAATGACAACTGAATGTGTCGTTTCCATGGCAAAAAAATGGTTTAAATAACGCGCCTACGGTTTAAAATGAGGAAAAACAAACGAAAACGCATAATGCGCATCAGAAAATGGACGAAAATATGTCCGAAAAAATGTACCGCGTAGCCACCTATTCATTGATCTTGTCCATGAGATTGTACAAGAATCTGTACATGAAACCATTCACACAAATGTACAGAAACTTGTACATTCTCATGTACCGTGTAACCAGGCCTTAAGATTGTTATTTTTCAATACCACCCTGAACTCTTATGCTTGCTACCAATCTATTTCAAATAATATCTTTTTTAGAAAGATTTGACGTTTATTCTGTGGATTCTGTTGCACTTAATTTATGTTTGGTCATTTCATTTTAATTGTACTGTGTTAATTTTTCTGCTCAAAAGGAGAGCTACTCCTAGAGAAATAATTAATATAATTATTATCCCTAAAGGTAGTTTGAACGAGATATATATATCTTCATATATAATGGAGACCATATTCGACTTTTTTATTTCAGCGTCTGTAATAAATATGGATTAAATATTTTAATACTATAGGCGCAGTAATATCGTTTAATATTTCAAAAATTCTCAGTAATTTAATAAATATAACTACATAAGTCTCTCACATAACCCATTTTTTCACCCCGTACGGAGAAAACGCGTTCAAAGCAGATGGTGCTTTTTACAATTCTGTAAAAAGTTACTGCGGTGAGTAGCTGATTACATTTTATAAATAGTCAATAAATCGTACAAACTACACAGAATTAGTTTTTTGATGAAATAAAGGTGTTAGAAGTTCCTAATTTTTTCCATATCCTCCATCTGGAGCGCGCAGCCGTAATCTATCCCATGTGCTTTTATTATTTTAGGCAATTTGCTCGCAAAGTAGTTCGGCAAGGGGTTGATATTATGGTATCATCAAAAAGATGTGAGATTTTACTTTTAAAGGAGGTCAAATAAATCGAACACTGGGTGAAGTGATAATTCGCTCAAACTACCTTAAAGTGGTTCCTCCGTGACTGTGTGAGTCAAAACAAATACTCAATTCCAACTAATCGTTTAATTGGTTTATAAAATCCTGCTTTCGCCGATGACGTGCTTTAGATATTGAAACAAAAAATTAAAGTACAATGTATGCAGATTATTCCACCAAAATATTTTTAATAGACAATTTTTTATGGCAATAGACGCCAACTGCAGCGCCATTTCTATGGAATTACCATTATTTTACCACAATTTTCGGAATAATTAGCTATTAGTTCATTGACTTTTATTTTATTTCAGTCAATTTTTCGGGAGTTTTCGCTTCGTGTAAACAGTTTTTCATGGAAATGGCAATTTTATTAGATAGAAAAGTACTAATGTTTCCAGTTTTTCACCCATCTTCGCATTTAGCACCATGTAAATTTGTGTTCAATAAGCGGGGAAAATAGCGTGGAAAGGTAAAATTTGGATGTTCATATCAGATAGAGGACATGTTTTTCTATATGTATCCAGTAAGTATGAATAAAATGACACAGAAGTCCTCTAATGGTGGAACCACCTTAAACCAAACGACGGTTCACGGAGGCTGTCGTCCCACACCAGGGCCGGCGACAAGGCAATGCCATCCTGTCAACACCCCCTCTCCAACCCCACCTTCTCCTCTTGCGGACACCCGTACGTCGCTTGTTTCCCACCTCGTTTCCAGCCCTCGCCGCCTTCCTCGTCACAAGACGTGAATTGGTCCGTCGGCTCCCGAAAAGTTGATTCCAGGAATTGCCCGTTCCAATCACAGATGGAGAGGGCATATGTCCAAAAATAAAAGGAACTCAAGCGCCTTCCAATAGGTTCTCGCCGTCTCCTACGACTTATCATTCCGTTAACTATGAAGGTGCTGCAAGCATATCTGCTTTTGGCGTTTTCGGTAAAGCAAAGAGCTCTCTATTCATCATGTTGCTATACTTAATAGATCATTCAGTACAGAAACGTGTTTAAAAAGAAGTTATACGCCACATTTCCGCTAATATTATCGCTTAATCTTTGAAAATATATTAATTTTTTGTTAATATGCCTCAAATCATTTGTTTACAATGAATGTGTTGCTCTGATTTCATGAGTGACCAACCAAAGATGTTGGATAGAAAACCTTTCCTTACTGGAGAAAGATCAACTTATTACCTTATTTGTTCCCCCGTCGTGCACCATTCCCAGATATATTAACAAAAACATTTATTGAGAACCTGTCAGTACCAACACGTACCGTTTTTTTCTGTGAAGGAATGAACGCCCGAAGTACCATTAAGGTGGCTAGCCACGCCCAAGTTGCTGGTTCGTGTATTTGCCACCATAACGAGCCAATGTTCCTCAATGGTTTTCACGGATGATTTTATAAAGAAAAATTATCTTTACAAATAACGAGTAGGTGTATTCCTCTTTATTAAAAATCACCAATATTGCAAGTTGATCTCAATGGAAACAGCTCCAGCTATAGATATTATTTATTATTACATAATGCCATTTTTTCGCGTTCTAATAGTAATTGATTACAATTACAAATAAAATGCGAAATATTAATAAGAATGTTATTAGTTAGTTGAAATAGACTATAATGAAATTCTCGGATGTAAAAGGGTTGTTCCTAAGCCCTATATCTAACGAGTTCCTTCGAAGACGAACTATTTTACGAGAAAAAGATCTAATGTACGATCCGATAGATAACCAATCAATATCCAGAAGATAATCCGGGATGGTTGCGAACCTTAGTGGCCGTGAACTGTACAAAGCAGCGTTACGTCTTGCAACTTCCAACCTCGTTTTTTGTTTAAACGTATGGGTACAAAACTACAATGGTGGAGAGATTCGTAAATCACTATCCTAGGACTACCTTCCTGCCAAATGTCGTCGAAATCTGAGACCATCCTATTGGTTTCTTCTCTTGTTAGCGTTGAAATCTTAGAGCATGTATGACTGTGCATATTAACCTTCGAGCCGGTGCAGGGGAGGGAGGCTAGTTACGTTCTCGACAGATAAGGTTGCCTCCACAGAAACTCCTGGGTTCGTGCTTTCAAAGTTGACTTGCTTCACCAATATGTTCACCAATTGAGTAAGGCTGTCCGAAAGAAGAAAAAAAGCCTAATCTTCTTATGCACGGTAAATTTACACGTTCCGGTGAACCGACAAACTGCTTGTCTTCCCTCTTTGTTAAGAATTGGGTACTACACCAACATAACAGACATACAGACACAAAGAGCTTCTATACAAATAATGCTGAACCTTGTGAGTGAAGCTTTTAGGATATCCCTCGAGATCCACTAAGTGAACTCTGTTCGTGTCAGACGTCAAAACCCGCTATCTTTGGCCTCACAAGCAATACATGCGAGTACCTCGTGTTCTTTGAGGTATTAATTCTCAAAGATTCAAACAAATACACTCTTCCCCTTACCATCCCCTCACGGTTGTCTTGGTGACACGCGTCGTCGTGACCCGCCGATGGCAAAATCGGCAAATGCCTTCGCCCAGTTTCTTCTCCGCCTCCGATGTTTTTTTCTTCCTAGAATCCGGGAAGGACAATCGGAAAGGATGCCAGGTTTTTTTTAATACTGGTTATATTTTCTCTTTTTTTCTTTCTACTAGAGACGGGAGACGTTTGGGGTTCTCGAAGTGTGAGTGTGGGTGTTCTTTTTTTTCTTCTTCTTGAAGGGTGAATTTCGGGGGTGGGAGGAGGTGGTTCACGTTGAAATTCTTCAAAGGGGGTTAGGGACGGCAGGGGAATCGCTGTCCCGACGATAATAGGATTGCTGCATTCGGAGAGAATTGGAGGGAGAGAATTTTCCTCAAAGCAATTTCTGCTGTCGCCGTTGGCTTTCGTCAACAGAGTGGAGCGAGCGATTTAGCGGGGAGTGGGGGAACAAGAGGGGGGGGGCGTGGATCCCGACGGGCTTTGAAAGGGGAGGCAGGCTGAATGAGGGGGGGAATCACCATACCAACCACCCTCACCTCCAGAATAAAGGTCGCCAAGATGCTTAAATTGTCATTGCATTTGTCTGCGACTGTGCGCTAACACATTGCAGATGAGCGCTTTAATAAATGAAGGGGAAATTGGCGAAGGAATTGCGTCGGCGCTGAGCCAATTATTTCTGCCCTCTGCGAATTTCGTCCGTGGAAAAAAATTCTGTTGGAAGATTAATTTATTTTTTTCTGATTTTGCCAGTAAATGGAAGTGGATTACTTCCTAGTGCTTTTGAAAAGGAATGAGACCGGTCATATGCTTATGAGATCATGCAGGAGAATATGGATCGGTAAATGAGTAGGGTTTGAAGGTTCGAGAGAAATGTCTGACGTTGTCAGGAACTCTAACTTGTTCTATCCGAAGAGGATTACACTGCTAAGTTCACGACCCTGTGACATACTCAAATTCTTTTCCAAAAATGCTCTCCAGCCCGTATGAAATGGAATCGAATCTATTTCCTTTGCAATCTCATAAAAGAGTTTGAATTTTAGAAACGTGTGAAGAAAACGTCTTTTTTTATGTACTGAAAGTGATTGCACTAACGCAGCTGAATAAATGAGTCACATCTTACGAGATTGACTGTTGAGCTTTGCCTTAAAAACTGTTTTAGGATGTAGTACTTTTTACTTTTATCTCTACAAAATACCGGTCGACATTGAGTTCCACAATCTCCAACGGTTGTGTGATCAGAATATAAGGCAGCAGAATTTATGGACGGTGCAACTTATAAGGCCACGTTCCTTGACAGAAACGATTCAAAACGATGACAATTTTGAACTTATCCTGCGTACGGTACATATAGAATACATTAGTTTTCTCACAGATAATTTACATCATATAGTTGCCCCAAATTCATGCATGGCACGCATTTATTTTTAGGCCAAAAACGCTGTCAAATTGTCCCAATAAACTAACTGACGGAGAGAATATACTAAAAAGTAGTCCATAGCTATCAAATTTACCACGAGCAATTGGTAGGATGGTTTTCGTCAAATAGGTCTTGAAATCAAAGCTGGCTTACTCCATGTTTAACCCATGGCATTTTTGAAATGGTATGATTATACTAATAAGCGTATATTTTTGCGTGTTTCATGCAATTAATGTGATGGTTATTCCCAAAATCGTATGCATATGAGTGGTTACTCATCAAGCGTGAAGGAGTAAATTTTATTGGTTGAAATTGTATCGACATGGAATCCTATAGAACAATGTGACAACGGAGGTGATGTGACAATTATTGATAATTGTGATTAAATACCCAATGAACTTAACATCAACAAGGAAGGCAGCTTATACACTTTCAAACTCTTAGAAACAACTTTTCCAAAAACCAGTTAATCAAGAAACACATATAAAATCGTTTCAGGCTTGATTTTGTGGAAGTTCGCTATATCCATGTTGAGAGAACACACAAATGGTAATTTCCAAATAAAAATATTTTTATTATTTAGTATAAAATTTAAGAAATATAATTTTTAGTAATAGTTTATTAGTATTGTGAAAGAAAATTGAAATATTTTGAAAATTTTTATTAAAAAAGTATATTTTATTTATATTACCTTTTGTATCTGGGTTGATCAATTATATTTAATTTATATTTATTTCACGATTTTATAAGAGCTAATAAGTTAATTTATTTATTGTTAATAATATTTATTAATAATATTTATTAGGAGAGAAATTCTATTCGTTTATAAAGGTATCTAGTTTTTTAAGAATTAAATTAAATTTAACCCTAAAATTTACTTTTTTCTTTTTTAATTAATTATTTTTTAGGTTAAAAATGATAAGGGATAAGCTTTATCTTTTTCTATAAACTTATAATAGTTAAATTTAGTAGGAATAAAATCACCCATCTTTTTAGATTACGTTATAGTACATACACTTTATTTATATTTTATTTATATACCTTGAGAATGACACAATGTGTTGAAACCATGCTCGGTTGTTAAGTGTTGTTTTATTAAAAAGTGTGGAAATTACCATTTGTGTGTTCTTTCAACAAGAAACACATATCCAAGACCGGTATAAGACGGACGAAAAACTACACCAAGATCTTCTGATATGAATAAGCTAACTGCAATGCCGGCAAAGGTATCGTCTCAGAAAATTAATCGACGAGGACTGCATCCCGGTAACCCTACTGATTCAAAAAAATTACACCGTGAAAGCCTTCATCAAGGCTTGTAATTAATTTCCATTAAATTAATTAGGGAGATGTATCTTTAAAAAAAAAGGTTCTTTCAATTGATTTTTTTTCATCATCGATTACGAAAAACTGGGAACTGTGTGAAATACGTGATTTCAGTGGTACTTCCGAGGCCTTTATAAGATAAATGAGAAAACACGCTAAAGAGAAGGTAATAGCTTCTATCTAATCTAATTTAATTAATTCAATCACTGAAAAATAATGTGAAAACAAAGGCTTTAGCCGGATTGCTATTTGGATTTGGAAAGAAAAGAGAGTAAACAACGAATTGGAAATGGTAATGAAAGATGAGTAGGTATCTACGTCAGTGGTTGGTTGAAATATTTAGTCGTAAAAATGGGCCCAATTTTCATTGAGACAGCGAATCTTCACTGGTTCATTCATAAATATTTTGTTGAGTTTGGTGATTGTAGAAACGATAAATTGACATTTTTGAGAGAATTTGAGGTGAAAATTTACCCCAGAGCTTAATTGTGGCCATCAGGCTGATGCTACCCACTGCAGGTCAACATATTTTAAATAACAGGCAAAAAGTCAATTCCACGAAATCTTATTCTTTGTAGTCCTATAAAATACTCATTTCTCATAAACCAAAACATTCCATATACTACTCCTAATTTAGATTTTTCCATTTCTGTTTCTTTTTTTTTATATTTACCACCATTGGATTTCCCTCATATTTCCTCTGTTAACTGGTTTGAAAGGAATGGCAGTTATAACACAGTTTCTGGGATAGGTTTTGAGAATATGAGGTTTTCTTGGCACCGATTATGTTTTCGTGAATAAGGCTTTATGTGAACCAATTCTGAGAGCACCGAGTTTAATGATGCACTGCGGAAGGAAGTGAGATAACGGTAAATATTGGTAAATTTGTCGCAAAGAATAGAGACATGGTGAAAAAGAAAATCCGGGAATTATAAAAAAAATTGTCGCGAGTCAATAAATTAACGAATTTTTCACGGTACCGGGGATTCCGCCTGAGTGAAATTACTTGGGAAAGTATCGCTTTTACGTGGAACATGTTATTCTAAATTTTATCGAGAGATTCCGCTTTTGAAACGGCCCTATACTATGCATCGCTGCAACGTGAAGGGTTTTAAATGATATTAAGAGCCGCGAGCGACTTAGGGGAGCGTCCAATTTACAATAGCGCTGTCAAGCGTGTTGCCCTTTAATCAGTTTGGGGTACTACGCTGTCGTGAGTGTCCTACGACACGAAGATAGTTACCCTCTTGCGCCTCCATCCTGTGGTTGACCGCTCACGGAACTAGTGTTTCCCTTCTCACTCACGACAGTGTAGTAGTGTCGCGCCCTCGTCGTTGATGTCAAATAGCTTTAAACATTTGTTACCGGAAATACCACGTGCAATACATGCATAATATTCTTCAAAAATCACGAGGCAACGTCTACGGGAGCTACAGACGTGATTTCTGAAGATTGCTGAGCTAAAAAAAACTAATTTTGATAGATTTTTCCAGAGAAAGAAAACATACCAAATGTTCACGATCAGTACCTTAAAGTGGCTCTATACCGGGGCTAAGAAGCTCGTTTCAGACGTTTCCCTCTAACCCAGTAACAGCTTTGCCGTGACAGCTGGAGACTTGCAATCTTTGTCTCTTGTAGATAAAGAGTCATTTGTTGATTTAAGTGGAGTAACTTTATCATGAAGTGGTTGTGTTTTTCATTAAAAATAGCAAAACTTTAGTTTTTACGAAATGTATTGGTAATATTCCAGGGCACATTGCGAAGGCCAGATTCCGAAATGAGGATTTTTAGCCCACTTAAATCAAAGAATCATCTTTCATGTACGCAAACATTCCACAACCATTGATGCTGTTTTCGTCTTAAGGCTATAGCAATGCTAAGCGTTCAAGCCTGCATTGACAACGGAGTAGACCTTTTCCATCCCCACCCAAGGATAATCGTTCCCCACTCCATTTTTGTCAGCGCCGCCTTCACAGTTTCCCGTTGGGCTTCTACCACCTCAGTAGGTGACCCCAGGCGGCAACCGTTAAATTGAGTTGCCTTGGAAGTATTGACCCACCTTAAAAGTAGCATAGCTTTTAATTGTTTGTCAATATGTGTACCTAGATACTTCCTCTTCATGATCCCTTGTTATGTTATAATATTTTTTCTTCTTTCTGGAGATATAGGTCCATTAATTTTTAAAATATTTTATTTCTTTTTGCCGACGTTTCACATTTTTATACATGCTTCTTCAGGGCTCAGAGAGAGTTCTTTCTTATTTTAATTTAAAAAAATATTTTAAAAATTAAAATAAAATCCTGTAACAAATGTGTAAAGCTACTTGATATCAACGACGTGGGCGCAACATTGCCCGTGTGCAATTGAGAAGGAAAAGTGTCATTTATTTAAAATTAAAAAATTAATGTACCTACATATATATATCTCATGAAAAAAAGGGTCATTCCACCTCAATTCAACAAACGTTTGTCCCTTAGGGTATCAGATTTTTATAAAAATTGGTGTATGGGTACAATATAAACTCAAACTGAATACCCTCAAACTGTTTTGTGAAAAAAAAATTTTAATTTTTTCGCATTTTTAACAAAAATCCGAGCCCTAAATCATATTATCACTTATATATCCGCTTGTAATTGTCATAAATCAATGATAAACAGCTCTTTTTAAATATAAATCTTTATTAAATGCAAATATATCAATAAAAAATTATTTTGTTCTATGTCCTTTTGTTTTTAATTATTAATGTTTAAAACATTGTTAAGAAACTTTTCTTAAATTCTCCATCTCAGAATCGGCCGAAACTTTTTTCCGTAATCTAAACATACCCAGCTAACTATTCCAAAAATAAAATTTAGTGTCAATTCATAAACGCGTTTTTTATAAGTATTTAAACATTTACAATTTTCTCTCGCGCGGTCCGTCGGCTCCCCCATTTAGAATACATGCAGCAGACACGCGATGCAAGCTAAAACATTTTCTAATTGCTCAATGTCGTGGCAATATGAGATAAAAATATATTATGCACTATAAATTTTAACAATAATTGTTATTTGTTCTGTTAAATGGATGTTTGCAAAGAAATTTACCATTGAACCGCACTTAAGTTTCTAGGCGGATTAACTTTTATTTGAGCTAAAACTCTGTGACAATTAATATACAAATACTTTTTAAGAACCTTCAAGTATAATACATTGATGAAATGAAATGAAAATAAATTACAATTATGGAAATTTTGCATCATTTTTTCTAGAAGAAAAATGTATTCCGTTTTTACAATCTCACTTTTTTAATCTCTATAGACAAATTTACTGCAAACTCCGATTTTATTGTCAATTTTAGAGTAGATTTTAGTGTCAATTATCCGCGCAGTGCTGCAATGACGAACAAATTCTGCTCCATTTTTAAATAGTACTTCTAATTTATATATTATTCTCGTGCATTTATTCCTAAAAAAATATGATGAGGAAATGCGTGGCTGGAATACCATCATTGCTGGAGAATGAAATGTCTGTATTCGAGCGCCGTCATAATACGCCGAACCATAATCTTGTTATAATTCGGCTCCGGAACTTCCTCTATTCAATAAGTCTTGCTGGCGTAACGCTTCCTTTCATATCAACCATCCTCGCCACCCTCCTCGTGAATGCTAATGACGGTGCCTTTGAGAGACTGCAGCCCGACGCGAGGGTTAAATAAGGTGATGGATAGGTAGGTCAATTGAATATTCCCCCGTAATGGCTGTGCTTCAGGTGCAATTACTCTCAGTGAAACACTCTCGGTGAAGTACGCCTCGTGCCAAAGCCCGTGTTGACGAAAATTCGAGCCTATTGATTAACCGGGGAGTTTCAAAGCTTTCGGAATTAAAGATGGACGAATGGTGAGCGACTTTTATAAATGTCTAATAATTCACATCTCACACAACGAAGTATTACGTTGTTATATATTTTGCTGTGAATCAAAATTGTATTTTTATGACCAATTAAATATTTAAACCGGGTTGATAAATGACTAAACTTGTGATATAATGAGTGGAGCAGCTTTCGGGCGTTTCTCCGCGTAATGCCTTTGCTCGACAAAAGTTTCTCCAGCCATCCTGCTGGCGTCTTCAGGTCTGAAGAGGCGATGTGTGTTTTTTCCGTCTTATATACATACCCTCGTCTCTTAGGCGGAAATTTTTTTAAATTGACTCTTAGCTTGTTTCCTGTGTTTTTATTTTTAAACATATGTTCAAGCTCGTGAAATCCAAGCATCTTAAAACCTTTAAAAGAACAAGTCACGGTATGTAATAAGACTTAGATCCTGTGAAACTCTGTGATAGCCCAGTGGTTAAGGTGAGCGACTATAAAAGTAAAGGTTACGAGATCGATGCCAAGATAAGGTACAATTTTTTGCTCTACTTTCCTAAGTTTTTATTGTTTTAATTTTTATATACCGTGTTGTTTACATCGTTACTTCAATGAAAACTGTTTTTAGGCAATTTTTAGAATGTAAATAGAGGCGGTAGTAGACTTGTATCCCGTCTACGCTCCGTTAACACTCCAAGACGACGCTTCGTTTACTCTCCGGTGTTCCACTTTACGCTCCCCAGACTCTCCGTTCACCCTCCCTCGTGGCTTGGTCAGCTCTTCCTTCACTCTCCGATAGGAGCTTCATTGACGCCCTCTTCCTCGCACCTCGCACGTTCCCCTGGCCGCTAAGCGCAGACCAATTAGCAGTCAGGAGAACAGTTCGCAGTCAAACTGTAAACTGGGAGAGTGCTACGTAAATGAACATGCATTACAATGCTAAAGATACTTCTAGTGGTTAATATTACTAATACTATTAATTTATGAATGGGTTCTGTCAATGCGTGTTCCGCGATGGCGGAGAGTTGGAACTGTCTCTTCTCCGTAGCTCTTTCATGTTCTCTTATCCTGCATTTGATGCATATTTTTGTCTGCCAAATGTAGGACTTTCCGCAGGAGCACTTCAGTTTGTACACACCTTAAGAGAGCTCGTGAGGGAGTTGGTCCTTAGGTTTAGGCAGAGTAGTTTTTTTGCAGTATTTGAACCCTGTTCGGATGTTGGCCTTCGAGAGAATCCTAGATATTTTCTACGTTGTTCCCGCTACGTATGGTAGAGTTACGTAAGCGGTTGGCTTTTCTTTCGGGGATTCTTCTCTGGATTGTCCTCTATCATCTCTCCAAAAAACTCCCGCCAAAGAGACAAAGGTATATACGATGGACCAAAACAGACATCACCACTTCAGACCTGAAGACGCCAGCAGGATGGCCGGAGAAACTGTTGTCGAACATGGACATCAGGTGGAGAAACGCCTGAAAGCATCTCCACTAATTAAACCCTGCGGAAAACTTCGTATCAACTTGTGATATAATTTTTCTAAGATATCCTAATTTACTTTTCGAAAAGTAGTTTCGTGAATCATGGTAATCATTCGTGAAAAAGTACCGTGTAGGATTTTTATACCCATTTGGATATTTGGATTCTTAGGTGGTGCATCCATTCCTAGTTAAAAATTATCCGATATCGTATTCTTTATCACAAAACATGAATAATTCAAGCGAAAACTTGTCGCATAATGTCCGATTCCCTCGGGAATGAAAGGAAGATACTTTTACTATTCAGGTTGATACCTTTAGGTGCTGTAACTCTTGGCCAGGTTTTAAGTATTATAGTCAGGAGCAAAGATTTACATCCCCTTGTTGAACAGATCTGATTACGAGAAGCGATTGCCTTGCGGTTGCTGCGGAATTCTGGTCATAACGTGACCCAAGGGTACGCCACCTCTCTTTACCTTCGCGAATAATGATGAGCACAGGAATTTTTCGATCCGTGCAGGAAAGCAAAAACCCTTTTTTTCCCTCTCTCTTTCCTTTACCTCCGTATCTATTTGCCTTAAATAATCCCGAATGGAAAACTGAGATGGCACCGCTCGATAAATCGCACTCCTTTGCGTTCGATATGGTCCCTCGGCGAGCCCACAGTAGCGCCACCCGGCGGCAGTTTCGCGAAGCGGACTGCTCCTTGTTTTTTAGCCCGACGAGAATGCTCCCAACTCTAACCTCTCCCCTTCCTTCAACCCTGCCCCCTCCTTTTCCGTCCCTGGCTCTTCTCACCTCGTGTTTGTGGAAGTGAGGGAGAGAAGAAGGGTTAAAGAGAGGGAGAGGAGAGAGAAGAGAATGGGGAAAGGAGGAGTGTGGGGTGAGGAGAGTAGAAATCTTCGAGAGTTGTATGGAACTGAGGTTAAACGGGAGATGATGCGCAGAAATCGAAGTTTACGGCGAGTCGCAAAAAAATAAGGGGAAAACGTCCTTTTAAAGGTTTTTACGGCTATGTGACTTCGTACCCAGCTAACGCACACAAATTTGGCCGGCCGGAAACATCCCCTCGGGGACAAGTAATGTCGCTGCCGAAGAAATGAAGGCATAAAACAAACATAACCTACGTTTCATATTGCTGCATAGAAAGGCTTAGAGATCAGCGTAAATTATTAGTACTTATTTTGTTCAGTATTGCTTAGAAGTTCCTGGATAACAATAGTGTGTTGGCATTGTCATTCTATTGTTCTGTATGGTGAGTCGGACTCTTGCTTATTCAAAAAACAATATTTTGCATGTTTATATTTTATGCATTATAATCACATCTAAGGAGTTTCGAACATATTTTAATTTAATGATTTTCAAAACTCTTGATTAAATTTGCATTTTCAATATTAACAGCTGGCTGGTGAAGAGTCTGAAATGAAGTATGGTATTGTATGTTGCAGAGTACTTGGAATTGAGGAAAGAGGAGTATGCTGGAGGTTAGAGCGAAGACATCCGCTGTGCGTAAGATAAAATGGCTTCATTTTCGGGAGAACCGCGTTGTTTTCGTGGCTGTGACAACAGTTTCTGGACTGCTGGCTGCGACAACAATCAGGACCTGAAACCGGCATCTATAATGCTGGTGAAACTGTTGTCGCAGCAACAAAAACAACGCGGTTTACATGAAAATGAAGCCATCTTAAGCTGTAGGCGTTTGAGGAGTGGTATTATTAAGAAGGTGCGAATGACAGAAGGAAGAACCAACGAGAGAGTAATGATTTGTTTCGGAACTGATGTGGTGGGACATGTACAGACGAAAGAAGAACCAATGATGAAATAGCACTTGCAATTGTCCACGAATATAAATTTTACTTCCAACCCAGGTCTCAATGTTTATATATCATCTTCAGGTTAAGATGACGTATCAGTATTGACAGATGTTCACCTGAAGATTATGTATCATTTTTGAAACCGTAGTCGGGAGTAAATTTCATTTTTGTAGAAACATGCACGTGTTATTTCTTCAATTATGTACAAATTCAACCCCATTTCGGGAGAATCTTCAGATTTTATAGAAAGAAGAACTCTTTGGTTTTCACAATTTTTCACTGCGATAAATTTATTTATCCGATTTTCATAATTTTTATTTCATTTATTGTTTATCAAAGTGGAATACTGCTAATAGTTCTTCTTCCGTCAACGAGAAAGAACTTTGGTTGATGGAATGGGAGAGGAAGCTGCTTGGGAAAATGAAGGAGATCGGACAGGCAGTAAGGGGAAAGGAGAGAGGGGATGATAATGTCGTGACAGAAGGGACGATTGCCTGAAAAAGAAAAATTAGAAGAGAGCAGGATTTATAAATGTGATTAAAAGAAGCAGGACGTAATACGAACTGTGGAAAGAAATCGTATGGGGGACGTACGTACCTGCGGTTGTCAAAGGTCGGTAAAGTTAGCCGTACCTCCATCTAAATCTAACTAAATTATTTGGCCACTTTTTAAAAATTGTTTCGCTTGAATTATAATTGTTTTCCCTGCAGTTGCAAATGCCTCAAGCCGTGACAAGCACAACGTATGTCTCACTTCATACAAAAGCCCAATGAGGAAAGCAGAAGAGGAATAATAATAGCAGTAAGGAAAATGGCCTGGTGACGGCGAAGCTGTTGGAATGTCTATTATTTGAATTCTCCTATTGCCGTGCTCATTATGATCGGTAATCAAGTTCAATGACAATATTGCCCGCGAGATACTCGAGTAAATATCAATGTCATCCGGGAATTAGGGGTCAGGCGGTGAGCGCATTGCGTGTAGAATAATAGGGTCGTCAAATGTCGGATCAATATCCCTAACCAAGTGGCTAACGGAGTTGGAGAAGAGAACAGTGAAGTAAGCAGTACATCTCCGAAGTCCTATATAATTTGAAATATGGGCGGGTAATGAGAAGACCGTTCAGATTAACTATTTTGTGTTATCCTTGAGCATTTTTGTTCACAAATCATTCGATATTTTAAAAATACATTAAACGTCTCTCTGTTATTTCCTTCGTCGTTTCATGAAGTGCATGCGGGGTTATAATTCCGTTTAATATTCTAATGCAAGTTCTTCTTGATTACCATGTTCCCAATTTCCATCTCAGTTTCCTCGGTGAAATTTTCTCCAGAGTTTCCTATTGCTTCTTCGACCTAAGCATAAATGAATGCAAATGTGATCCCTCAAGCAGTCCTCATCTGCATGGTGTGACCCTCGTGGGAACTAATACCTTGGCGTAAGTTTCTGATCGTCGTTCTGTGGTTTCGCAAATTACGAAACCCAGAGGCAACATAAACTCTATAATACCGGTATCTCTACATTGTCTTTCCTCTAATCATCTAGCGTGATACGCAAGGATTAAGTTGGTATCTTAACAGCTAACGGATACTCTTTAGTGGCGCTGGATTTCTAAATGATAATAACTGAGAGAATGTTACGGAATATTTTTTAATTTTCTTTCAAGAATCCTTGCGCAAAAACTTTCGATGAAAATTAAGGAATTTAAAATATCTTAACATTTTTTTACAGAGAGTAAAATAAATGGACACCCCTGTTTAGCTAATTTTCTCCTGGAACTGTCATTCCTTTGTATTTAAATTTTTAGCGAGAACATAATCGAAACATTCATTCACATGTGGTAGTAGATGCCTGGCTCCTTATTCCTTTATATGGAACAAATGCCATATTTTCCACCGAGCCAAGTTTTTTATTTTATGTGCCCATTTGCCTCTCAGGATTGAACTAGCATGCTGTTCAAAGGTCTATATTTTTCTTCGCTCGGTTATAAGATGATTTTTCTTTCTCCTTCCCTGATCTCCTTTATTCCTCAACAATTTCCATTCAAAAGCTTACAGAAGAGGCCTCTTTATCATGAAGTCCTTCTTATTTTGGGAATTGAACTCTTCGTTACCGATGTAAAAATGTACATACCTATTTGTACTTTATCACTGTTCATTGGTGCGGGAGTGGAGGTTTGGCTAGTTTTTGAAAGGCTTGTAATCTTTTAGTAAAAAATCAAAATGGGAAAACTAAGTCTAAACTATAATGAAGTCCCAGAATGCACATTTCGAAGTTTACTCAGCCCGTTAGTTTACGTCAAGCTTTCTGATGAAATTTCTACGCGAAATAAATCATGAAACCTAATGATTCACCGCGGATATGGAAAATATATGATCTTGTCAAATGATGATCAAATTTGAAACTAATAGACTGAGCCACATTTTTCAGTACAGTCCAGTAATTCCATTCCATTTCGGAAAATGTCTTTTTATTCATCGATGGTCCCAACGAAAGTTAATATTTCAATATTGGCTTTCCAATGACCCACTCCAGAGAAATCGAGAAAAATATTTCCAATTGCATAAAAATGTACTGGGATTTTTAAAGTAATAGCGTTCCTCCGGGACTGATTTGGGAAGTTAATGCATTATTCATGGAAATCATCAAGTGCCTGCCCTCAATGCAATCACATCGCGGTTGAAATTTCGGGACAGTGAGTATGGTTTCTGCCGAGGTAGTTTTACATTTCGGCGTACTAGCAAAAGGTAAAAATACTCAGGAATGACGTGAAAATTAGACTGATCTGCATATTTAATGCATGCCGTCCTATATTCTTGCGATACGGAAGTGGAAATGCTATGGGTGAAGAACATCGATCTACTCTATTAATAGAATAATGAAGTAAGTAGTTGGCTATGCTTGCAAAGGAAATGGACCAATAAAAATTGAGATTAGACCTCTTTAGCGTACCTCTCTGCTATTAATGCTATTAAAAACGCTTTATTTTGTGCGTTTTATATTTCCTCTTTCGTTCAGGGTTCTGCATGTCATTATCGCTCCTTTCACCGAAAGTACTGATTTAAACTCGATTTCCTTGCCCTTTTCCCTTACCATCCTCGCAGGCATTCAGTCCTCGAGAGGAAAATGATCTCACTCCTGGAGCCGTAATAACGGGTCTGCCCTTCGCGAATCTCCAAGAATAAAAATTCACATTTTCCGATTTCGTCTTCCTTAAGGGTATTTTTAGCTTTAATTTTCAAAAATCTCCCTCCATCTCTTTTCCCAAAAATCTGGCTCCACTCCTTAAAATAATTTTATTGTAATTGGATATAATTATCAGTTTCAGGACCTCGTTTTTCCTGGGCCACTTTTAAAAGCTTTTCTTGCCCTTTAAGTTCATCGTTAAAAAGATTTTCTCCAGCAGGGATACATAAGGTCATTGTGTATAAAGTTATTAAGAGGCGTTGCTAGAAAGGAATCAGGTTGTTATTTCTCATGCTTAAGCCCTGGGTAAGAGTTCTGGCAGTAGTGGAGATATTTTGGTGGAATCTCGATCCCCTACTAGAGTGCTGTGTGAAGAGCACTTCAAGTAGCACTACGCCCATTTTCCAAATATGCGAAAAATACTAATGAATACTAAATTTCTCTTCCCAAACTGCCCACAAATGTCGCAAATGACCTCAGTTACTGGTCACTTCTCCCAGCAGTTATCTAGACTTTCAAGGATATGTTTTGGTGAATACGTTATTTTGAATGTCCTGCCTTAGATGTGGTGGAATAGTGAAATTAAATGGTGCTAGGATAGGTTCTTTGTGAAAATACTCGGCAAAAAGTTATATAGATGGAATAACAGGCGTTTAAGTGCAACCCTTACCAATTCTTAGAGGGTAATTTTAATTAACCCTTAAGCTGCTGCAGCTAAAGCGTTTGTCATCCACCCTGTGCGGGAAATATATATTCGAACGGAGCCTGTCCCACCTTCCCACGGGCCGAGCCCGACCCTTTTCTCGATAGGGCACCGGAACTTGTTGAGGGATTAGTGAGACTTTGTAAAAGTTTTGAAAATTTGTTTTTAGGCGTGTTTTTTAGAAACAAATATGACAATATTTTCTTCTAGCAAGTTTCTTTTTAGTTTGATAGCAAACACGAAAGAAATCCGTTGATAATTGATCCGAGCGCGAACATAAGACAACTAATGTCTGAGACAACCTTAACCCATTGAGCGAGCAATCGGAAGAAGGGGTCGTACCTCATTGTGGTGGTATGCAACCCCTAAAGAGCGTGGGAAGGTAGTAGTTTGTGAAAAAAAGGTGGATTCCCAAATTTCTACCGCTGGAAACCACTACCGAGTTCGGGTCATAAAAATATGAAAGGACTGAGGGAGCAGGTAGACAGAGAGGGTCAACCCTTCAAGAACGTTTTTCCTGTTGCAGGTACACACGTACATGTACGCTTCCCGCAGTCTAAGGGTTAATCAATATCTACATGAACTACCTGAGCCGTTTGGCATGAATTTCAACTATTAAAAGGGTCTGCGTTCGCTTTTATTCAAAATTGAGTCCCGGTCTTGAATAATTAAGAAGCAGCCTAACAATGCTGAGAGTGACTTTGCGAGTGCTCGTGAGGTCCTTCCGTGGTGACCTTTGAGGGAAGAATGTGATCTAAGACAATGAGAAAGCGAGAATGTGAATTGAGGAGATGTTGGACCGCAGGGAAGGAGCTTTTTTGTCGAAAGAGTGACTGCGAGAAGAGAAAAGTGGGAATATAAAGAGGGAGGGAGTCTTAGGGATGAGACGTAAGAGGGTGAGGCACACAGGCTGCTTCCTCCCCGAATCTTCGAGAACTGGAACCACACTGGAATCGACGGGCCTTGGACTCCTTTTATGCAAACCCTTTCCCTTCAGTTTCGGCGTTATATATCTTAGGCCGATGAGCTCCAGACTGAATAAAATCACTATTTGCAAGTTGAATAATTCCTGTCTGTTCTTGGCATTTCTTTCTATTTGTGGTGAATCAGATGTGAGTGCGAATTCTGAACATTCCACCGTGATTGTTTTTTCAGCGAAAAATTCTGTTTTCGACGTTCATGAAGGGGTGGAAGATTGAAGGTAAGTTTTTGTCTCCGTGAACGTGTTAACTCGGGCGCATTGTTGATAGTCCTATTCCATATACACACATTTTGAACAGTGAAAATGACACAAAATATTTTATTTTTTTTACATTTCCATTAATCATGAATGCAGCATGAAAAAAAATTTATATTCTGCAAAAAACAACGTCGTACCTCACCCATGCAACTAGGTGACCGATTAAGAAACGTTATAAATTAAAAGAAGTGCCTCAAAGTTTAAAATTCTGTCATAACCCCTGGCGCTTGAAAAGATTTAATTTCGTCATAAATCATCAGAAATTGCCCAGGCCTTTCTTTAACAAGATATATAAATGCCTTAGTCCTAATTTTATTTTAGACTCAGTACTGTGCAAGTCTAAATAAAGCGTTGTAATGCTATTCGAGTTTAATACTAAATTATCTCAGCCAGAATACTCCCTTACTAAGGGTAGTATTATATGTAACTTTTCTGAAGTTAATAATATTAGTTTCATGGTTTAAAATTTTATGGCAAACGATTTCCAGAGGCCACCACAAGACCTACTTATCTTTTATCCTATTATTTATTTCTGGAATCACTCCAATTGTTACACCCAATATTTTATTTCGCAAGCTTCTTTGAAATTATTGGTTTTATCTTACTTACTATTTTTTTATTACTTATTTATATTATTATCTTATAGGTTTATCTTCATTAGTGTTACTCAAACCACAAATATAAGAGTCCTTATTCAGTAAAAAGACACTATTAAAGGATAATTCTTACATTTTTATTTTTGAGCGTTGCCCTTCAGTTAAAAAAGGCATTTTGAGTTGTCGTCAGGACCATCTGGCGAATCAATAACAAACCATATAATGCGAAGATATAAATTCCTTTGAAGTCATGAGTTGTTATTCACCAAGGAATCACATACAGCTACAGCTAGGAATTATGAAGATGCCGCATCGTATCCCTGAAATTTCAAAGTCGACGTAGAACGATAAAGGTTAAATAGAATAAAACATCTTACGTCATTTTATTTCACCTTATTACCCATTACTGTTGCATTGACGGAAGGGCACTTCAAGAAACAGAGGGATTTCATCTGGAAGCTGGAGGATTTAGGGATGTGAACAGGAGCGTGGGAAGAAAAATGGTGCGGAAATACACAGGAGGAAAATCCTTGATAAAAAACCTCGGAAGAATATGGCAACGGTGGTCACCGTGCGCTAGATGGACGGATTCTTAAATGCGTGCGTGGAACATGCATTCCTCTTAACTCCCTTTTCGTAAAAGTAGTTTGAGCGAGATATTTTCCTAGTCATAATGGAGACCATATTCGAATTTTATTTTTAAATTTCAACGTCACTAAGATGCATGAAAAAAATATTGTAATATTAATCCTGCAAAAATATTGTTATATTTGACAAATATTCACAGTAATTTAATAAATATAACCACATGAGTCTCTAAATTGATTCATGTTTTCACGATGCACGGAGAAATCGCCTTAAGGACGTTGGTAAGGTGGTTTTGCTCAACTTAAGGGAATTCGACGAAACTTACTGAAAGCATTAATTATGTTTTCCTAAGGCTACTTGAATTTTTTCAAAATTATTTACCGCAGATTTATTAGGATATTTGGTGTGGAAATGGTCATGAAATTAAATGGGTTCTTTTGGGAACGCGAGGTGTGACTTGCTTTGTTCATCAAAAAGAACGTTTTCTAGTTTAGAATAAGGAAAACAAAAATAATTTAAATCTTAATATACTTTATTATTATTATTTGTTTTTGTTTTTCTTATTCCAAACTAGAAAAAAGGTTCTTTTTGATGAATTAAGCCACGCGTACCTTGTATTCCCATAAGTACCCATGTAATTTTTGTCCACTTCTCGATCAAATATCTTAAGTAATCTGCGGTAAATAATTATTTGAAAAACAGGTAGATTTAAGACAACATAAGTAACTCTTCCAGTAAGTTTCGTCGAATTTTCTTAAGTTGAGTGTAACCACCGGACCTCCTTAAAAATATTTTCTGACATTCTGTAAAATTTACTGCGGTAAGAAATTGATAATTTTTTATTAATAGATGAGGAAACGTACAAACTACACAAAAAGGGAGGTATCAGGTGAAATATTGTGGAATATGAACATAGTAAGAACTTTGAAGTTTCAATTTTCCTAACATACTACACACACCGTTAGTTTTTTGACGAAATCTAGGTGTTGTAAATTCCTTAAAGAGTTTTATTTCTTATACCGAATTTTGTATTCCGCTCGATATTCCAAATTTTTTACTAAAACGTGACGATTTTTTACAATACTTTACCGTCTTTGAGTCATCGTCCCCATAGCATTTCATTTCATTACAGTATTCTACCGGTTAGAGGTAGGTTATGATGAAAGTCAGAGAATATCCAACGAACTCTTACACGTGCCGTGCCCTTTCTACCTCTAGTATTTCTTTCTTCATCTCAGCGTAAGTCCTACCTTTCTTCATCCCGTCCATAAAACCGATTCTCTTCCTTCCCCTTCCCCGCTTACCCAACATCCTTCCCTCTATCACGGCCATCAGCAAACCATCTTCCCTCATTACCCCTTCCAGCCACCTGCCCTGCCTCCCCCTAATCTCATACAGAAGTTTCCTCTCCTCACCCACCATGTCAAGCACTTCCTCATTTGTCTTCCTTTCCGTCCAACGCACCTTCTCCATCCTCCTCCACACCCACATCTCGAAAGCCTTCAGCCTACTTTCGTCTTCCTTTCTCAAGGTCCACGTTTCTGCACCATAAAACGCTACACTCCATGTCAAGCTCTTCACCAGCCTTCTTTTTTACATCCTTACTTAAGGTCCCCGCCATCAGCTCCCTTCTATTATTGAACGCTCCCTTCGCTAGCGCTACTTTCCTCCTAATGTCTTTGCTACTATGTCCTGTTTCTTCTAGCGTACTACCCAAGTAATTAAATTGTTCTACTTGCTCCAGTTTGTGACTTACTACTCTTATCACCAGCTTCGCTTTCTTTATCCAAGAGAATCTCATTACTTTTCATCTACATCTACATACTACCCCGCAAGCCGCCTCAATAGGCGTGTGGCGGGGGGTGTTAGGACACCAGCCGTTTACATATAAAAAGGAAACGCTCTAATGAAATTACGCCTAGCATTTATTATAGTCCCTTATTGTTCTGGGGAAAAACGAGTTCCCATACCTATCCGTTAGGCAAAATATCTCTCTTAATTTATCGTTTCTGTCGGACCTGGAAATATAGTGGGGTTCTAATATGATGTTCTCCCTGTCGCTCTGAAAAATATCTATTTTCAATTGTTCAAGCAATCTAAGCCTAGCGCGCAGCCTCCGAGTCTCTAGCGGCTCCCAACCTAATTCGTTTAACATCTGTGTAACGCTGTCTGTACGCCCGTAGCAGTTTTTGACGAATCGCGCTTTTTAACGAATTGAATTTTGTTTTGTTAGTCCCCATAACAACCATACCCAATTTTTAAGTCGATATTCCGTGTATATATGTATTAGCTCATTGAATATTTGCACTAACTAAGATATGAATGGTTTAGTACAATAAATGTAAATTTAACGGGTACCTTCTCTAGTTCTTCTATGAGGGAGGGATGCACTATCCAAATATACAATGTGAGGAACGAAGAGGGAATGCGGGTGGCAGAACGGGGGCGAAAACGGGAAAGGAGGGGGAGGATAAAGGACCAGAAAAGAGGAATATGGGCGACTAGGGAGATGGAGAGAGGTGGAGAGAGTGGAAAGGAAAGAAAAGGTTGGGATTCTGTTTGGATGCGATGGCAACCGACGTTTTTTAAAATCTCGCGTGGGAATAGGACGGAAGAGCCGAGGAATGGGCATCTATACCTCTCTCCCTTCCTCCCCCGCCTAGCTACAGAACTCTCTGGCCGAGATTGGAAAAGTTAAAAAAAAAGGAGGAGGAGCAGGAGAGAGTATAGAGAGAAAGGATAGGAGAAAAAACAACAACCCGTCGCACGCACGGTTTGCTCCGAGCTTTCAAACGCTCCCGCAGCGCGGCGCATCGTCCTCGTCGACTCTCCCTCCGCACGTACAAAAAAAGCGCGTCCCGATAATGGCCGCGCGTCACATTCTCCTATAATTCTGCTCTTTAAGTAGACAGAGTCGCGCTCGCAATCGATTGTCGCGAAAATGGAATATCTCGAACGCTTTTCACCACACACCGTTCCGAGGACGCGTAGCGGAAGAAGAGATATGCGTCGAACCGAGAAATCCTGTGTCATTGAAATGAATATTCTATGTTTTCGGTCCTCATTCTATACCGACTTGTGTATTGATCCAAGAATAACCTCCTCTTTGACAACTATTCAATGTGGACGGGTTAAAAACTCAGAAATATATGATAGTGTGTACCTAGATATCATGTTTTCTGTTTTTCTTTACTTTCGAGAGAATAAAAACTCCTCAGCTCTGCAAATTCATTATGAACCGTACAAATTAAGCTTATACAAAGTTTATTTTTAGTGCAAATCTCATGAGTATATGTCAAACAATTTTTTATTTTTTAACTTTTTCCGACGTTTTGGATGTTTATTCATCCATCTTCTGGGCTATAAACAAATGATACATGATGTTAAATGTTTGACAATTCTTTTTTGATTACATAATGGTTTAATTTACAGACATTAAATATAAAAAATACATAGACATTTATGATTGTTACCTTTAAAGTTTGGTGCTGTTTTTATTTATTTACAATTTGAATTTGGTTGCTTGGATCCATTTCTTTGTTGAAAAGTTATGTATCATTTATTAAATTATGATAAATTTTGTTTAGATAAGTAATATCTGTCCTTTAATTGCAACTTTTTTTTATTTCTGGATATATGGTACATTACTTTGAATAATCTTTTTGATAATTTTGGTTCTGAGTTTAAAATTTTGGCTTCTTAGAAATTAAATGAGTGACTATTTGTTATTGCATGATTTGCGAATGCACAAAGTTGAACTTTAGTCTTAATTAATGTTTTATGTTGCGATATCCAATTTTTTTAAATATTAACCATTATGTAATCAAAAAAGAATTGTCAAACATTTAACATCATGTATCATTTGTTTATAGCCCAGAAGATGGATCAATAAAAATCCGAAACGTCGGCAAAATTTTAAAAATAAAAAATTATTTGACCTACACTCGTGACATTTGCACCATATATAAAAAGATGTCGAGAATAAATAACATTTGAAGTTTATTTTTGTGTTCTTTATGAGAGGAATCTGATAGGTGGTCACGAAATGTCACGATAATTCTTGGCATTGTAATTCTCGTTAGCCAGTAATTCACGTAGATGCATACTTGGGGGAAAACCTTTCGTTTGGTCGATGCGTTTTTTTGGTTCTACAGTTTATCTGAGGATTTAGAAAATGTATGTACCATCGAACTGTCCTTAGCCAGAAACTTAGGTACCTTAGGTATTTGAAATTCTCTCCTGAATCCCTCCTGAGGGTACAGATGTATTACATTCTACGTCCTTGAATTATTCATTACACATATGATTATGAATCAAATCACTAGAAATGGCAGCGGTGATAGAAAATTAGATAGCTAAGGAAAACATGAGAAATATGTATTCTCAAAACAGAAATGTGAGTATGCTTGACTGATCATGTATTAGACTGAGTGAGTAATCACGAGTACAGAAATGAGAGTATTTCCATAAATGTAATCGGTAAAAATGTTGTGCACTGAATTGAATATGAGTTAAAACTAGGAATCTTCAGCATCCAAATAAAGTTTTTTTTAGATCTACCATCAATATCTAGAACTGAAAACTAAATTCAGATTTTGTTCAGATGAATTTAGACGATGACATTACCCCTGTACTGGAATATAGGTTCACGATTCATTAGCTTTACGCTCTAATGCGTTTTGCTAAGTCGATAACCTGATGACGTTTTGCCCCGATGATATGTAGTGCGATTTCCATGGAGGAAAAGTATTTCCCTTTGACCGGGACTCGAATCCGGACTCCTCGATCTCGCGCCGAGAGTATTAATCAGTTAAGACACCGAGACATCCTCCCCCAATGTGGATTGATTGCGTGTGACCTAGTAAAGGTAATACCGTTGTTAGTCCCGGTATTCTCAACATTTGTCCGGTTATGAGGTTCACGTTGTTACCAAACAGTTTTTATGTTGTAAGTTCTGGGCATATAGCAAAATTTACTGTTTCATTTCTGATAAATGAAGCTGTTGGAAAACATTATTTTTTTATAACGTTTGGAAAATCGTAGATACGGTTTAGAAAATTGTACTATTAATATTTTTTTCGATTTCAAAGAAAATATTTATTTTTTAATGACACACATGATATATGAAACAATGACAGGCATACCGTGGGAATTTTCTACTCCTTCAATAACAGCTCCCTCTAAAAGCTAAAACACAAGAAGATTTTGTGAGTTGGGAATTGGGAATTTTGTAGATAATTATTAAATTAAACTGAAGGAGTTGTACATGTCCACTTATTTATTATCTTTAATGTACAATAGTACACTACACAAGTTTCAACGATTACGGCGTTATCACCAGGAATACCTAAGCCCTAAGCGTTGAAACACGTGTAGTGTACTATTTTGCATTAAAGATAATAAATAAGTGGACAGTACAACTCCCGAAGTTTAATTTAATTACTAAAAGGCTGTTCTACCACGTAACGTCAGATACGGTCGAATTCTTTTAGGCATATTTAAGAAAATTTAGTGTAAATGTATAAAGCATGAGTTGAAAAGATATTAAGTCTGTGGTATGTTTCATTTATAGATGTAGAAATGATAACCTATGTAGTCAGCAAATACATTGCAGAGGAAGAGGGAGAAAAAGGTATAGTGAGCAAAATTTCTCCGATGGCATTCGATCGCGGCGTGCAGTCGGCAGGGGTGCCGGGAGTTACGGTTTGGGGGAGCTCTCCCAACTCTCCCGACCTTCACTTAACCCGGGTGTGGTCGCTAAGCTACTTATCACATGCGAGCGGTCGCGTGTGAGCCTTTTTCTCACACTCATATGTATCCTTTGATTATCTATCATAGAGCGTTAATTGGCAATATATTACACTATATTTAGATTTAATTTATTTCTCTTAATGTTCATTTGAAACAATGATTTCCACGTAGACACAATTACTGATACAATTAAATAATCATTGCAACGTTTACTGGCGATGATACTATTGGGTATTAATGAAGAAAATTACAATTCTCAAGAAGAAATATTTCTATATGAGGACATTATTTCTCATGACTCATAAATTTGCATTAACGTATCTGCTCTCCACGAAATGAATGAACTTTGCCCGCATTTTGCGCAAGCGTAACACAACGGAGTGATACAAAAACACTAACGTCAGTGGTCGCGCGATGAGGAAAAGTCTCACACCTTGTAGCCGACTGTATCAGACATATCACTGCACTGCTGCGGACGCTTCATTTATACTTTATGAGACTATCGGTCAATAGGAAGAGATAAAAAGTCAGCTAGAAGGAAAGGGAACTTATTCTAACTCATGTTAACAAAGTGAGCACAAGTTTAAATTTGGCGTGAGAGAAAATCTCATTGCGCGACCAATGGCGGGTTAACCCCTATCCTCCTTCAGCACTTCCTTCCCCTCATCCCTACCTTACCGCTCCATTTCCTATCAATTGCAGGGATGAGGTCGTCGTCCCGCGAATCTCTTCCCTTTGCCTTTCTTTCTCTCCGGAGAACGATATCGCCAATGGAGCCCTCTTCCTTCCGCGCTAGCTCGTATTCCTTATACTCCTCTCACACTACGAGTGAAAAGAGACAGAGAGGGAAGGCCAACCACATACTCACGCACTCACAATACGAACGAAGATTATTTCTCTCTCCGCTCGAAGAATACCTCCAATAGACGCTCACTCTTGTTCAATCCAGTTTTCCTCCTTTTTTCCCCGCGGGGTTTCGTGAAAGAAACCTGAGCTTTAGGTTGTTCGAGCGAAAATCATTTTATTTATTTATTTATTTAAAACATTGTTCACATACAGCTAGTGCGCCAATTTAGAGTGAAATATTTAACAATAAACATGCAAGAGGACAAAAATACAATAACAGCATAAAAATCAACAACGCAGAGCCCAACATGGAAAGGGGAAGTATTTAATTTGTTGACAGGTGGGACATGGCTTGGGTGGTGAAGTGGTTACATGATAAATAAAAAGGATCGACAGTGTGAGGGAGTGAATTAAGAAGGGAGGAGAGGCGAAATAAAGGTGAGCGCTGGGTGAGTGATATCCTAGTGGGAATAGGGCGGGTAGAGTAGTGAATGCGTGCGGGTGGATCGAGTTGGTATCCTAAAGTTGAAGAGAGAAAGCAGTTCAGGGCAGTCAATGGTCGAGTTAAGGGTGTTGTGGAGGAGTTTTAAATCAGTTTTAAGTCTGTGGTTTTAGAGATTAGATATGGAAAGGGAAGACAGAATAGCATTTGAGGACATATTGCGGAAATGTGAGTCTCTGTGTTTGATTATTTTGGCAAAAAAATGGAGGATACAATCAAGGGATTTTAGATTAGTCGGGGCTGATATGGACCATATTGGGGAGCAATATGATACTATGGGAAGGACAATTGTTGAGAAGTAGGAATGGAGTTCTCTGGTATCTTTTATTTCTGTGAAGCGGTAAAGAAGGCCTAATAAAGCCTAGAATTAGATGACTTTGGCCTTATTTTAAAGAAAAAAACTCCCATATTTCCAATTGCATTAAAATATTAACCCCCCACCGAACTACTTTTCGAGCAATTTCACTGAAAATACAAGCTGTTTTACATGGGATAGATTACGGCTGTGCGCTCCAGAGAGAGAATATTGAAAAAATTAGGAATTTATAACACCTAGATTTGGTCATAAAACTAACGGTGTGTAGTTTGTATGTTTTCTCAACTATTTTTACAGAAATGTATCCATTACTCACCGAAGTCATTTTCACAGAATCACAAAAATACCTGCTGTTTTTTTAGGCTTTTCAGCCGTACGTCGGGAAAAAAATGAGTCAAGTTAGAGACTTAAGTAGATATATTCATTTAATTACTGAGAATATTTGTCATTTTTCACAATATATTTGCGCCATTAATATTACAATATCTGCTTCATACAAACACTAAAATAAAAAAAAATAAAATTCGAATATGGTCTCTATTATGACTAGGGAAATATTACGCTCAAACTACCTTAATATCACAGTCGATCCTAAAAATGAAGATGCTTCATCGTCATTTGTCGTCAATCCGAATACTGATTAGCCTCTCCTCTCAACTCTCTCCTCTTTGGGGTTAGATGGAAGACGGGACTTTTAAAGTCTCAATCTCACCCCAATTACCCAACCATTACTCGCCCAACATTTATTTATCTATCAATCAATATGTATCTATCTATATCTCGGCCAACCAATTTATTTCTTCCTTATTGTTCAATATTACTTCTATACCACAGGAACGGCAACCCCATCGTGATAACTTTCTTCTGAGGTGCCTAACTTCACTCTTTCTTGCTAGTATTCTCTGTAAAATTTTTAGAGTGCAATAAATATGCCAATATTATTATTCAATATCTCGGGGCCAATCTTCGGTCGGATCGGATTGTAATTTTTTATCAGGCGATTTCATGAAGAAATCACATTTGCTGAGCGAATTGGCATTTTAAACGTTGCTGAAAATCATGTAGTTGCATGTCCACTGACCACTCACTTCTCTGGCTCATAGTTAAACAAATGCGTAATCGTAAAACCTCCGATGAAACAATGCTGTAAGCATTTGATGATTACCTTGAAAAGGGCGATAAAATGGAGTGGCCTTTTTAAATGTCAAAAATACAATTTTTTTGCCCAATATCTTGTAAAAAAGAGTTTTCCTAGATTTAAGACCGACGTAAATAGCTTATTCGTACCCTAAATTAGTAAATTAGTAATTTTCATCCAATTCGTGTGAACCGTTCTCTAAATAAAGTTTACATACATTAATAATACATATATACATGATCTTCTCGTTTAATAGTGCAACACTTACATTTATTTATTTTTATTACTAGCTGTAATTAGCTAAAAGGTGTTACTTCTTAATTTATATAATACCCTACGTCGTACGCGAAATGAAACAATTAATTATTTATATCTACTAACCTTTCTGATTTCTTCTATCTTCTGCTCACCTCCGCCACAGGGAATTTAGGTAGCTTTTCTTTTCACGGTGATAACACTCGCGTTTCGATTGCAAAAGATCTATTTTATTCATTTATATCTGACTGCACATGTGACTCCAATTTCATCTATCCCACAAACAAATCACACTACAGTGCACTTAAATCAAATATTCACTCTTCATTACTACATATTCAAATACCCTTGCGTCTGCTGAATCACACATAAATTAATAACTTGCCCATCAAAAAACACACATAAACCTTTCAAATATGGGCAAAACATAAACATACATCAAATGATTACAATGCGGGACAATTGGTCCCTTCAAATACTTCACATCGGGTGTCGTAAATGGTGGGTGTCGTCTATACTCCCGGCACCACGCCAGGGTGCATCGAAAAAACATTTTTTTTTTAAATTTCGATTTGAATTTTTGGAAAAGGTACAAATTTAACCACAGATAAACCGAAAAAAATATTTTCGAAAAATATAAATATTTAGGGGTCTCACCCTCCCTTCTGAAGTTTTAGCTGATCAAAAATCGCCGTTTTGGTGTCAATTATAGTGATTTTGCCCCGGATTTTTTTTAAATCGTGAGATTGAATTAACAGGGAACTCATTACTGTTCTGGCAGCTGTAAGTCATAATTTTGCGCTATTATTCAGATCACTACAATAACTTTTGATGAAAATAAAGGGGTTTATGTTGAATTAAAGGGTTTTAGGATGCAAACCAGTCATTCCTCTTGCATATGGAGCCACGTGGATACGTGGGGGTTACGAACACATTCTGCAAGGGAAAATATTCATTACCGCATAGATAAAGGCAGTACATTGCTAATGTGAACTCTAGTTTACACTAAAATACCTACGGTTCTGTTGGGAAGACGTGTACTTGGAAGTTCTATTTCGACTTGAAAGCTGGCACAGCACGTCGTGACTCTTTCACGTGAACAGTCAGCTTTTTACCCCTTTTCCTCTCATCGAAAAGCATTGTTTGAAGTACATTTTCTGGATGCCCAAAGTAAGCCTTTTTCTGACTTATTTGGGAAACTACATCTTTGGCATGCTTTGGCATTAATTTGGCCCGGTGAATGTGAAGCCACAGATGCTTTGCACCGTCAACGCAATTGGGATGGTCTTAACAGCGAACCACGTTGGATCGTAGGCATTCAAAAATATCTATATCATATTTTCACTAGCCATTTAATCTTAATGAAGGTGGTTATTTTTTATAATTTTAAAATTCTGCACAGTTTTTCACAAAGTGCGTTTCTTTTAATATTAGTGTGAGAGTTCTGACCTTAAACTGTTATTGTGTAACTTTTCTGACCCCAATTGTTCGCTTTATTTCATTGCCCATCGGTGTGGGCTCAGCGATTAATCTTGCCTCATGTATCTCCCTACGAGAAATAGCTAGGTCAGTGGGTCACTTAAAGTTTTTAATCTGAGCTGTAATCTCTAGACTATCTGAATTTTGCTTCCCCGCAGTACACCTGACGTACCTTCACATCTTTTTCTACCACTTTCCACTACATTTTTCCTTTTTTTAAGTTATTTAAATGTAATGTATTTTAATACAATGTATATTTTACTAAACTCCTCAAAAAGATTAGCTCGTAGGCTTCCACGGATGAAGTGTTGAGTGTTTCTTTTTTCGGGATTCATTCCGCGATGTTTAAAATTGCAAAAAACAATATTTCGCTGGTCCTCCTGCCAGCTTCATCAGGTTAACTGAACTGATTCCTTAGTCTCGCTCGTCTTTATATATATATATGAGTGAGGACTCCCATTGTTGCCGGAATTTTTTAAATTTGAAAAATTCGTTTAAGATTTCTACTCAACGTGTAACCGTCTTCTCGGTTGACGTTCTCCAGTCTCTTCGCAATTTCTATAGCCTCCCTGATGGGTAATAGCGTACCTCCTTTGATATTAATTTTGTCTCCTCGAAGTTGAAATTATGAGTGGGGCCGCTGAGATGGTGTTCAGGATGGTGAACGGAATTTAATAATTTCGGCAACAATGGGAGTCTCACTCATATATATAAAGACGAGCGAGACTAAGGAATCAGTTCAGTTAACCTGATGAAGCTGGCAGGAGGACCAGCGAAATATTGTTTTTTGCAATTTTAAACATCGCGGAATGAATCCCAAAAAAAGAAACAGTCATCACTCCTCAAAAAGATGACTAAAATAAATTTTTCCGGAACATTAAATTTACATCCTCAATCCATTCTCAAGAAGAATTATTTATTTATGAGGACATACTTTCTCATGACTCATAAATTTGCATTAACATATCTGCTCTCCACGAAATGAATCAACTTTTCCCGCATGTTGCGAAAGTGTAACACGACTGAGTGATACAAAAACACTAACGTCAGTGGTCGCGCGATGAGAAAAAGTCTCACACCTTGTAGCCGACGGAGTCAAACATATCATTACACAGCTGCGGACGCTTCACTTATACTTTTTGAGATGGTCGGTCAATAGGAAGAGGTAAAAGATCAGCTAGAAGGAAAGGAAACTTATTCTAACTCATGTTAACAAAGTGAGCACAAGTTTAAATTTTGCGTGAGAGAAAATCTCATAGCTTAATCTATCCAGCTTTAAGAACCATTGCATCAAGGAGAAACACTAAATATGACCATACAAGAGTGTTTGGCATTTGAATTGGCATTCGTGTCCAAAAACATGCGTCGAGGAAAAACGTGAGAATATGTCCGCATCTACTTTGCCTACGTCAAGGAAGAGGACAAAAATAACAATATTTTGATGGGCTTGAGTGTTCGTCGAAAGAAAATTGGGATACCTCGATTCGATTGATCGTATCTGCCGGAAATGAGAAATTCTTGCTCGTGAAAAGCGTCAGCGGGAGACGGGCGAGATGCGAATAATACGAGAGGCGAAGCCGGGGAGGGAATGTGAGATGGACATATCTGCCGTGAGGAAAAGGACACTCCCTCAGGAGGAAGAAGACCCACCGACTCGATGGATACGACGACAGCGACGGTGTGGGAGTTGGAGAGAGATGAGAGGCAGGTATTCTTGTTTCCCGGAGAAAGACGGCGGGGGAGAAGGCTCAGCAGTCGATCCAATAGGGAATGCCGGGGGGAGGGTGGAGGCTCGGCCTTGTGCTGCGGCGAGTGAAAAAGTAATGAAGAGGCTGGCTCTGAGAAGTAAGAAAATAAGTGTTATATGAATGAATGCGTTGACATAAATCAAACGGCGACTCACTGAATAGTGTCTCGTCGTAACAGGATCATGTGTGGGTTTAATACATTGCGGGAAACTAATACTCGCAAGGAGACATCGCGAGAAAGATGCTGGGGATCCAAATGACGCAATTTTTTTCTGAAACTAATAATAATAAATATAAATAGATTGACAAAAAAGATTCTAGATTATGTAACCTTACTTAAGAATTCAACACCTTGGCTAGAAGAACTTCGAAAGGATCTCAAAAACGCGAACATATGTGCAACAGACATTTTAGAAAGAGACACCTTCACACACAAAGTAAACAAATGGGAAGTTAAATCATAGCAACCAAAGGAGAAACAATATAGACCGATGTCATATAGGTCGATGTAGACCGATGTCGACCGATGTATACCGATGTCATATAGAAACAATATAGGTCGGATGAACGAAAACAAGCCCACTCGGAAAGAATGAAAGCCTATTGGAGCAACAAGAAGAACCCGAAGAAATCTTGATTGAGTTGTTTGCTAAACGTCTTCCATTATTGGGAGAATACGCTAATAATAATAATAATAAATATGAATTTATTTTTCTAGGACTTTTATCCTATGGAACATGTCTTCCATACATACATTCAATGGTCTCTGTGGTTTTACAATGGAGAACATACTTCACCGAACTGAATAGGTACAGCGGAGAATGAACAATTTGATAAATATAAAACAATAATATGCAAGAGACGTTATTCCAAATGATATAAAAAAAATTAAGCAGGAATTCTAAGTTTAACATGTGCAACATCTATATAACAATAATGTATATAATATATTTATGAATAATTAGATGAGTATAATAGTTTGACAGCATTTTGTGTTGGACACTAAGACATTACACTGTAGTACTGGACACTAACACATGACACAATTAATTGTAATAACAACAAGGAAATGAAAATAGAACAAAATATAGAAAAGTTGCAATAGTAGTTAACAGAGATAATTGAGGAACGGAGGTAACAAAAAATAAGTATTGGAACTTATATCACAAATACGGAGGGAATGCGGGAAAAGTATAACGGCTTTCTTCCACATAGGCCCGCCTTCGCGAAAAAAACGCTACTATAGAATTTTTCCCCCTATAAATCCTTTGCAAGGTGAACTTCCTCACCTTGGTATTGTTCTGATTGTCACTACGATTCCGAAGTTAGGAACTTCACCATGAAAATATAATTTGTCTTTACTGATATTCGAGCCCGGATCTCACAAATCCGGTCAGGCATTCTAGCTGGTTTGCTGTAAATTACTGCTTAGTTAAAGCTCAGTTGGGTAGCATCAACAAAGGAGATATTCAGGTTGATCAGGAGGCTAGAGATTTGTTCTAAATCTGAGGGCTCAGGTTCGGAGCCCGGAAAAGGCGGGTTTGTTAAATTGTGATTCAAGTCCCAATTTGGGTGTCACGTTCAGAATAGGTACTCCTAGGGCACCTGGTGCTTTTTCTGGCAGATGGAAGACAATTATGGTGGCTTTGTTCATTGAAATTCATTTCTTTGGAATTAGCGAGTGTAGTGATATCTCGACGAGTATATCGCTACTTACACGACATCGTTATAGTACCTCATGGATTCCGGTGTTGTACCAATTACAAAGCGTGATGGAATCAAACAATGAATGTGTCACTTTGTATAATCACCTTATTTCGGTATGTGATTTTTAAGTTTGAGAATTTTATTAATTCTTTATATTCAATGCAATAATTGTCACTTCAGGAATTGCCTTACCTCTAAGTAACATATAACGAATAAGTATTTTATACAAGTCATCTTCCGGTAAATTAATTTTTTTTACATTTTTATTCCGGAGTCACATTGCCACACAAGCAAGCTACTTGACTACCGCCGTAGAAGTTAACTTCCATGAGTAAAATACCGCCTCAGGAGAATTACTCGTCACCCTTTGTAGAAAATCCACTAAATTCGACATCGAGTTTGCCATTCCCCGTTCCTATACTTACAGTAGACCTTAATAATCGAAATTTTGAATGACCCCAAACTTTCGGTTCGTTTTGTGGGGGGGAGTTTCGCTCAAAATATACTAGATACTTTGTTAAGCAAAAGGATATTATTGTATATTATCTTTTTTAATATACTTGTTTAGTAGATGTTATTTTATAAGTTTTATTCTTGCTATTTATGTACCAAACTATTTTCTTATTGGCCATGGTAAATGATATGACCAAAGTTCCTGTTCACACTCCGTCCGATAAACACACCACTGGCGGAGGAGCAAAGCTCGCAAATGCCGTGTGTGATCTGGAGATGGAATCACGTGGTCACTGGTTTACCAAGAGACCGATAAAGTGAGTGACCGCGAGCATTTTTCCCCTTTTTCTAAATATTTTAGAATTGGAGTGATTGCTGGATCACTGGTAGAGGAGAAACCCTCGCAAACCCCCATTTGTGCTCGCGAGTGATAATGCGAGGGTCACTCTTTTATGACAAGCCCTAGTGCGAGAGCGATTTTGTGTGAACTTCTGCTTTTGTTTTAATTTTTAATTGATTCCACCTTGGTTTTTTTCTCCCTCTTCTTGCTACCTTTTCTCTCTCTTAGTTTTGACAAACCTTACATTTTGATAGTGCTCCTTCATCTTCCTCTTGGCCTGGCCGGTTATTCTCCTTTCATCGCATATAATGCCTTAGAATCGTCCATCTTATAACCTTCCATAAATCTGAGGGCAATGATATGCATTTTAAATAGGATTTTATTCTTTCCCGGCGAATAATGCTGGTAAAATATTTTCAGGAATTACATCGGTTGAAATTGGTAAACAGTACCTACGTTTCAACGGAAGACTTGTCCATATTCATCACATTTACCATTTACTCACCCTGATGACGATGCACGAGTTGTCCGTTTAAACGTCGGTGCTGTTTACCAATTTAACCCGGTGCGATTCCCGAGATAATTTTACAATATATACATTTAGTTTCAAAATGCTTACAGTAAATAAAAATCTAAATGATACTCTAATACACTTCTTTATATCCTCAACAAATATATTGAACTCTTATCCTTTTAACATCTTCCAGAAATAACACCCATGAAGACGGCAAAAACTGTATAAACTTGAATGATGAATTAAGACTCGACTTTCATTTTAGTGCCAACTTCACGTAGCTCCAGTAATACCAGTCATATTATTACGGAAAAAGATTTTTTTCAAAAGTGCCATAAGGGATATAGAAAACCGTTCATAACAGCTTGAAACAATTATGATCACAATTTGTTTCCATGACGGTTGCAACTTCTGCCACGACTCTCATCTCTCAAGATCTCGACATAAGATTCCTAAGGTAATACTAGCTACAATGTTGTCTAAAACCT
Source organism: Pyrrhosoma nymphula (assembly GCA_963573305.1). Classification (NCBI taxonomy): domain Eukaryota; kingdom Metazoa; phylum Arthropoda; class Insecta; order Odonata; family Coenagrionidae; genus Pyrrhosoma; species Pyrrhosoma nymphula. Next base: position 17,041,725 of record OY754330.1, on the reverse strand, counting down.
CTTTATTTGAAGTTTCATTGGAAATATTAGGCTCATGAATTAATTTCACTTATCAGATGAATAACGGTACTGAAATTCATTTCAGTCATATTTTCTATCAGATTCTTATTGCAGTATCATTTCCATTTAGATACACTGCTGGTTAGTTTAATGTATTTTTTTTTACATTCACTAAAATAATTCATAGTGATTACTTGTTCAATTTCTCACAAACTATTCTGGCAGTTTTTGAAGTTGCTTGCCTTACCATTAAAGTTTATTCACATTAAATTTTGGTATGGCTTCGTGTTATAGTATTTACAGGCTCTCAGTAATACTATTCCTTGTTTAGTGCTGATAGATATAAATGTTACACCTTTATATCTTTTTGTATTACATTCCATAAGTATTGCTTCATTTTGTTTTACGACATCAGTAGTGTATATTTGCATCATTGGTTCAATTTCTTGTTCAATTTCTCATAAAACTATTCTGGCAGTTTTTGAAGTTGCTTGCCTTACCATTAAAGTTTATTCACATTAAATTTTGGTATGGCTTCGTGTTATAGTATTTACAGGCTCTCAGTAATACTATTCCTTGTTTAGTGCTGATAGATATAAATGTTACACCTTTATATCTTTTTGTATTACATTCCATAAGTATTGCTTCATTTTCTTTTACGACATCAGTAGTGTATATTTGCATCATTGGTTCAATTTCTTGTTCAATTTCTCATAAAACTATTCTGGCAGTTTTTGAAGTTGCTTGCCTTACCATTAAAGTTTATTCACATTAAATTTTGGTATGGCTTCGTGTTATAGTATTTACAGGCTCTCAGTAATACTATTCCTTGTTTAGTGCTGATAGATATAAATGTTACACCTTTATATCTTTTTGTATTACATTCCATAAGTATTGCTTCATTTTGTTTTACGACATCAGTAGTGTATATTTGCATCATTGGTTCAATTTCTTGTTCAATTTCTCATAAAACTATTCTGGCAGTTTTTGAAGTTGCTTGCCTTACCATTAAAGTTTATTCACATTAAATTTTGGTATGGCTTCGTGTTATAGTATTTACAGGCTCTCAGTAATACTATTCCTTGTTTAGTGCTGATAGATATAAATGTTACACCTTTATATCTTTTTGTATTACATTCCATAAGTATTGCTTCATTTTGTTTTACGACATCAGTAGTGTATATTTGCATCATTGGTTCAATTTCTTGTTCAATTTCTCATAAAACTATTCTGGCAGTTTTTGAAGTTGCTTGCCTTACCATTAAAGTTTATTCACATTAAATTTTGGTATGGCTTCGTGTTATAGTATTTACAGGCTCTCAGTAATACTATTCCTTGTTTAGTGCTGATAGATATAAATGTTACACCTTTATATCTTTTTGTATTACATTCCATAAGTATTGCTTCATTTTCTTTTACGACATCAGTAGTGTATATTTGCATCATTGGTTCAATTTCTTGTTCAATTTCTCATAAAACTATTCTGGCAGTTTTTGAAGTTGCTTGCCTTACCATTAAAGTTTATTCACATTAAATTTTGGTATGGCTTCGTGTTATAGTATTTACAGGCTCTCAGTAATACTATTCCTTGTTTAGTGCTGATAGATATAAATGTTACACCTTTATATCTTTTTGTATTACATTCCATAAGTATTGCTTCATTTTGTTTTACGACATCAGTAGTGTATATTTGCATCATTGGTTCAATTTCTTGTTCAATTTCTCATAAAACTATTCTGGCAGTTTTTGAAGTTGCTTGCCTTACCATTAAAGTTTATTCACATTAAATTTTGGTATGGCTTCGTGTTATAGTATTTACAGGCTCTCAGTAATACTATTCCTTGTTTAGTGCTGATAGATATAAATGTTACACCTTTATATCTTTTTGTATTACATTCCATAAGTATTGCTTCATTTTGTTTTACGACATCAGTAGTGTATATTTGCATCATTGGTTCAATTTCTTGTTCAATTTCTCATAAAACTATTCTGGCAGTTTTTGATGTTGCTTGCCTTACCATTAAAGTTTATTCACATTAAATTTTGGTATGGCTTCGTGTTATAGTATTTACAGGCTCTCAGTAATACTATTCCTTGTTTAGTGCTGATAGATATAAATGTTACACCTTTATATCTTTTTGTATTACATTCCATAAGTATTGCTTCATTTTGTTTTACGACATCAGTAGTGTATATTTGCATCATTGGTTCAATTTCTTGTTCAATTTCTCATAAAACTATTCTGGCAGTTTTTGATGTTGCTTGCCTTACCATTAAAGTTTATTCACATTAAATTTTGGTATGGCTTCGTGTTATAGTATTTACAGGCTCTCAGTAATACTATTCCTTGTTTAGTGCTGATAGATATAAATGTTACACCTTTATATCTTTTTGTATTACATTCCATAAGTATTGCTTCATTTTGTTTTACGACATCAGTAGTGTATATTTGCATCATTGGTTCAATTTCTTGTTCAATTTCTCATAAAACTATTCTGGCAGTTTTTGAAGTTGCTTGCCTTACCATTAAAGTTTATTCACATTAAATTTTGGTATGGCTTCGTGTTATAGTATTTACAGGCTCTCAGTAATACTATTCCTTGTTTAGTGCTGATAGATATAAATGTTACACCTTTATATCTTTTTGTATTACATTCCATAAGTATTGCTTCATTTTGTTTTACGACATCAGTAGTGTATATTTGCATCATTGGTTCAATTTCTTGTTCAATTTCTCATAAAACTATTCTGGCAGTTTTTGATGTTGCTTGCCTTACCATTAAAGTTTATTCACATTAAATTTTGGTATGGCTTCGTGTTATAGTATTTACAGGCTCTCAGTAATACTATTCCTTGTTTAGTGCTGATAGATATAAATGTTACACCTTTATATCTTTTTGTATTACATTCCATAAGTATTGCTTCATTTTGTTTTACGACATCAGTAGTGTATATTTGCATCATTGGTTCAATTTCTTGTTCAATTTCTCATAAAACTATTCTGGCAGTTTTTGATGTTGCTTGCCTTACCATTAAAGTTTATTCACATTAAATTTTGGTATGGCTTCGTGTTATAGTATTTACAGGCTCTCAGTAATACTATTCCTTGTTTAGTGCTGATAGATATAAATGTTACACCTTTATATCTTTTTGTATTACATTCCATAAGTATTGCTTCATTTTGTTTTACGACATCAGTAGTGTATATTTGCATCATTGGTTCAATTTCTTGTTCAATTTCTCATAAAACTATTCTGGCAGTTTTTGATGTTGCTTGCCTTACCATTAAAGTTTATTCACATTAAATTTTGGTATGGCTTCGTGTTATAGTATTTACAGGCTCTCAGTAATACTATTCCTTGTTTAGTGCTGATAGATATAAATGTTACACCTTTATATCTTTTTGTATTACATTCCATAAGTATTGCTTCATTTTGTTTTACGACATCAGTAGTGTATATTTGCATCATTGGTTCAATTTCTTGTTCAATTTCTCATAAAACTATTCTGGCAGTTTTTGATGTTGCTTGCCTTACCATTAAAGTTTATTCACATTAAATTTTGGTATGGCTTCGTGTTATAGTATTTACAGGCTCTCAGTAATACTATTCCTTGTTTAGTGCTGATAGATATAAATGTTACACCTTTATATCTTTTTGTATTACATTCCATAAGTATTGCTTCATTTTGTTTTACGACATCAGTAGTGTATATTTGCATCATTGGTTCAATTTCTTGTTCAATTTCTCATAAAACTATTCTGGCAGTTTTTGATGTTGCTTGCCTTACCATTAAAGTTTATTCACATTAAATTTTGGTATGGCTTCGTGTTATAGTATTTACAGGCTCTCAGTAATACTATTCCTTGTTTAGTGCTGATAGATATAAATGTTACACCTTTATATCTTTTTGTATTACATTCCATAAGTATTGCTTCATTTTGTTTTACGACATCAGTAGTGTATATTTGCATCATTGGTTCAATTTCTTGTTCAATTTCTCATAAAACTATTCTGGCAGTTTTTGATGTTGCTTGCCTTACCATTAAAGTTTATTCACATTAAATTTTGGTATGGCTTCGTGTTATAGTATTTACAGGCTCTCAGTAATACTATTCCTTGTTTAGTGCTGATAGATATAAATGTTACACCTTTATATCTTTTTGTATTACATTCCATAAGTATTGCTTCATTTTGTTTTACGACATCAGTAGTGTATATTTGCATCATTGGTTCAATTTCTTGTTCAATTTCTCATAAAACTATTCTGGCAGTTTTTGATGTTGCTTGCCTTACCATTAAAGTTTATTCACATTAAATTTTGGTATGGCTTCGTGTTATAGTATTTACAGGCTCTCAGTAATACTATTCCTTGTTTAGTGCTGATAGATATAAATGTTACACCTTTATATCTTTTTGTATTACATTCCATAAGTATTGCTTCATTTTGTTTTACGACATCAGTAGTGTATATTTGCATCATTGGTTCAATTTCTTGTTCAATTTCTCATAAAACTATTCTGGCAGTTTTTGATGTTGCTTGCCTTACCATTAAAGTTTATTCACATTAAATTTTGGTATGGCTTCGTGTTATAGTATTTACAGGCTCTCAGTAATACTATTCCTTGTTTAGTGCTGATAGATATAAATGTTACACCTTTATATCTTTTTGTATTACATTCCATAAGTATTGCTTCATTTTGTTTTACGACATCAGTAGTGTATATTTGCATCATTGGTTCAATTTCTTGTTCAATTTCTCATAAAACTATTCTGGCAGTTTTTGATGTTGCTTGCCTTACCATTAAAGTTTATTCACATTAAATTTTGGTATGGCTTCGTGTTATAGTATTTACAGGCTCTCAGTAATACTATTCCTTGTTTAGTGCTGATAGATATAAATGTTACACCTTTATATCTTTTTGTATTACATTCCATAAGTATTGCTTCATTTTGTTTTACGACATCAGTAGTGTATATTTGCATCATTGGTTCAATTTCTTGTTCAATTTCTCATAAAACTATTCTGGCAGTTTTTGATGTTGCTTGCCTTACCATTAAAGTTTATTCACATTAAATTTTGGTATGGCTTCGTGTTATAGTATTTACAGGCTCTCAGTAATACTATTCCTTGTTTAGTGCTGATAGATATAAATGTTACACCTTTATATCTTTTTGTATTACATTCCATAAGTATTGCTTCATTTTGTTTTACGACATCAGTAGTGTATATTTGCATCATTGGTTCAATTTCTTGTTCAATTTCTCATAAAACTATTCTGGCAGTTTTTGATGTTGCTTGCCTTACCATTAAAGTTTATTCACATTAAATTTTGGTATGGCTTCGTGTTATAGTATTTACAGGCTCTCAGTAATACTATTCCTTGTTTAGTGCTGATAGATATAAATGTTACACCTTTATATCTTTTTGTATTACATTCCATAAGTATTGCTTCATTTTGTTTTACGACATCAGTAGTGTATATTTGCATCATTGGTTCAATTTCTTGTTCAATTTCTCATAAAACTATTCTGGCAGTTTTTGATGTTGCTTGCCTTACCATTAAAGTTTATTCACATTAAATTTTGGTATGGCTTCGTGTTATAGTATTTACAGGCTCTCAGTAATACTATTCCTTGTTTAGTGCTGATAGATATAAATGTTACACCTTTATATCTTTTTGTATTACATTCCATAAGTATTGCTTCATTTTGTTTTACGACATCAGTAGTGTATATTTGCATCATTGGTTCAATTTCTTGTTCAATTTCTCATAAAACTATTCTGGCAGTTTTTGATGTTGCTTGCCTTACCATTAAAGTTTATTCACATTAAATTTTGGTATGGCTTCGTGTTATAGTATTTACAGGCTCTCAGTAATACTATTCCTTGTTTAGTGCTGATAGATATAAATGTTACACCTTTATATCTTTTTGTATTACATTCCATAAGTATTGCTTCATTTTGTTTTACGACATCAGTAGTGTATATTTGCATCATTGGTTCAATTTCTTGTTCAATTTCTCATAAAACTATTCTGGCAGTTTTTGATGTTGCTTGCCTTACCATTAAAGTTTATTCACATTAAATTTTGGTATGGCTTCGTGTTATAGTATTTACAGGCTCTCAGTAATACTATTCCTTGTTTAGTGCTGATAGATATAAATGTTACACCTTTATATCTTTTTGTATTACATTCCATAAGTATTGCTTCATTTTGTTTTACGACATCAGTAGTGTATATTTGCATCATTGGTTCAATTTCTTGTTCAATTTCTCATAAAACTATTCTGGCAGTTTTTGATGTTGCTTGCCTTACCATTAAAGTTTATTCACATTAAATTTTGGTATGGCTTCGTGTTATAGTATTTACAGGCTCTCAGTAATACTATTCCTTGTTTAGTGCTGATAGATATAAATGTTACACCTTTATATCTTTTTGTATTACATTCCATAAGTATTGCTTCATTTTGTTTTACGACATCAGTAGTGTATATTTGCATCATTGGTTCAATTTCTTGTTCAATTTCTCATAAAACTATTCTGGCAGTTTTTGATGTTGCTTGCCTTACCATTAAAGTTTATTCACATTAAATTTTGGTATGGCTTCGTGTTATAGTATTTACAGGCTCTCAGTAATACTATTCCTTGTTTAGTGCTGATAGATATAAATGTTACACCTTTATATCTTTTTGTATTACATTCCATAAGTATTGCTTCATTTTGTTTTACGACATCAGTAGTGTATATTTGCATCATTGGTTCAATTTCTTGTTCAATTTCTCATAAAACTATTCTGGCAGTTTTTGATGTTGCTTGCCTTACCATTAAAGTTTATTCACATTAAATTTTGGTATGGCTTCGTGTTATAGTATTTACAGGCTCTCAGTAATACTATTCCTTGTTTAGTGCTGATAGATATAAATGTTACACCTTTATATCTTTTTGTATTACATTCCATAAGTATTGCTTCATTTTGTTTTACGACATCAGTAGTGTATATTTGCATCATTGGTTCAATTTCTTGTTCAATTTCTCATAAAACTATTCTGGCAGTTTTTGATGTTGCTTGCCTTACCATTAAAGTTTATTCACATTAAATTTTGGTATGGCTTCGTGTTATAGTATTTACAGGCTCTCAGTAATACTATTCCTTGTTTAGTGCTGATAGATATAAATGTTACACCTTTATATCTTTTTGTATTACATTCCATAAGTATTGCTTCATTTTGTTTTACGACATCAGTAGTGTATATTTGCATCATTGGTTCAATTTCTTGTTCAATTTCTCATAAAACTATTCTGGCAGTTTTTGATGTTGCTTGCCTTACCATTAAAGTTTATTCACATTAAATTTTGGTATGGCTTCGTGTTATAGTATTTACAGGCTCTCAGTAATACTATTCCTTGTTTAGTGCTGATAGATATAAATGTTACACCTTTATATCTTTTTGTATTACATTCCATAAGTATTGCTTCATTTTGTTTTACGACATCAGTAGTGTATATTTGCATCATTGGTTCAATTTCTTGTTCAATTTCTCATAAAACTATTCTGGCAGTTTTTGATGTTGCTTGCCTTACCATTAAAGTTTATTCACATTAAATTTTGGTATGGCTTCGTGTTATAGTATTTACAGGCTCTCAGTAATACTATTCCTTGTTTAGTGCTGATAGATATAAATGTTACACCTTTATATCTTTTTGTATTACATTCCATAAGTATTGCTTCATTTTGTTTTACGACATCAGTAGTGTATATTTGCATCATTGGTTCAATTTCTTGTTCAATTTCTCATAAAACTATTCTGGCAGTTTTTGATGTTGCTTGCCTTACCATTAAAGTTTATTCACATTAAATTTTGGTATGGCTTCGTGTTATAGTATTTACAGGCTCTCAGTAATACTATTCCTTGTTTAGTGCTGATAGATATAAATGTTACACCTTTATATCTTTTTGTATTACATTCCATAAGTATTGCTTCATTTTGTTTTACGACATCAGTAGTGTATATTTGCATCATTGGTTCAATTTCTTGTTCAATTTCTCATAAAACTATTCTGGCAGTTTTTGATGTTGCTTGCCTTACCATTAAAGTTTATTCACATTAAATTTTGGTATGGCTTCGTGTTATAGTATTTACAGGCTCTCAGTAATACTATTCCTTGTTTAGTGCTGATAGATATAAATGTTACACCTTTATATCTTTTTGTATTACATTCCATAAGTATTGCTTCATTTTGTTTTACGACATCAGTAGTGTATATTTGCATCATTGGTTCAATTTCTTGTTCAATTTCTCATAAAACTATTCTGGCAGTTTTTGATGTTGCTTGCCTTACCATTAAAGTTTATTCACATTAAATTTTGGTATGGCTTCGTGTTATAGTATTTACAGGCTCTCAGTAATACTATTCCTTGTTTAGTGCTGATAGATATAAATGTTACACCTTTATATCTTTTTGTATTACATTCCATAAGTATTGCTTCATTTTGTTTTACGACATCAGTAGTGTATATTTGCATCATTGGTTCAATTTCTTGTTCAATTTCTCATAAAACTATTCTGGCAGTTTTTGATGTTGCTTGCCTTACCATTAAAGTTTATTCACATTAAATTTTGGTATGGCTTCGTGTTATAGTATTTACAGGCTCTCAGTAATACTATTCCTTGTTTAGTGCTGATAGATATAAATGTTACACCTTTATATCTTTTTGTATTACATTCCATAAGTATTGCTTCATTTTGTTTTACGACATCAGTAGTGTATATTTGCATCATTGGTTCAATTTCTTGTTCAATTTCTCATAAAACTATTCTGGCAGTTTTTGATGTTGCTTGCCTTACCATTAAAGTTTATTCACATTAAATTTTGGTATGGCTTCGTGTTATAGTATTTACAGGCTCTCAGTAATACTATTCCTTGTTTAGTGCTGATAGATATAAATGTTACACCTTTATATCTTTTTGTATTACATTCCATAAGTATTGCTTCATTTTGTTTTACGACATCAGTAGTGTATATTTGCATCATTGGTTCAATTTCTTGTTCAATTTCTCATAAAACTATTCTGGCAGTTTTTGATGTTGCTTGCCTTACCATTAAAGTTTATTCACATTAAATTTTGGTATGGCTTCGTGTTATAGTATTTACAGGCTCTCAGTAATACTATTCCTTGTTTAGTGCTGATAGATATAAATGTTACACCTTTATATCTTTTTGTATTACATTCCATAAGTATTGCTTCATTTTGTTTTACGACATCAGTAGTGTATATTTGCATCATTGGTTCAATTTCTTGTTCAATTTCTCATAAAACTATTCTGGCAGTTTTTGAAGTTGCTTGCCTTACCATTAAAGTTTATTCACATTAAATTTTGGTATGGCTTCGTGTTATAGTATTTACAGGCTCTCAGTAATACTATTCCTTGTTTAGTGCTGATAGATATAAATGTTACACCTTTATATCTTTTTGTATTACATTCCATAAGTATTGCTTCATTTTGTTTTACGACATCAGTAGTGTATATTTGCATCATTGGTTCAATTTCTTGTTCAATTTCTCATAAAACTATTCTGGCAGTTTTTGATGTTGCTTGCCTTACCATTAAAGTTTATTCACATTAAATTTTGGTATGGCTTCGTGTTATAGTATTTACAGGCTCTCAGTAATACTATTCCTTGTTTAGTGCTGATAGATATAAATGTTACACCTTTATATCTTTTTGTATTACATTCCATAAGTATTGCTTCATTTTCTTTTACGACATCAGTAGTGTATATTTGCATCATTGGTTCAATTTCTTGTTCAATTTCTCATAAAACTATTCTGGCAGTTTTTGATGTTGCTTGCCTTACCATTAAAGTTTATTCACATTAAATTTTGGTATGGCTTCGTGTTATAGTATTTACAGGCTCTCAGTAATACTATTCCTTGTTTAGTGCTGATAGATATAAATGTTACACCTTTATATCTTTTTGTATTACATTCCATAAGTATTGCTTCATTTTGTTTTACGACATCAGTAGTGTATATTTGCATCATTGGTTCAATTTCTTGTTCAATTTCTCATAAAACTATTCTGGCAGTTTTTGATGTTGCTTGCCTTACCATTAAAGTTTATTCACATTAAATTTTGGTATGGCTTCGTGTTATAGTATTTACAGGCTCTCAGTAATACTATTCCTTGTTTAGTGCTGATAGATATAAATGTTACACCTTTATATCTTTTTGTATTACATTCCATAAGTATTGCTTCATTTTGTTTTACGACATCAGTAGTGTATATTTGCATCATTGGTTCAATTTCTTGTTCAATTTCTCATAAAACTATTCTGGCAGTTTTTGATGTTGCTTGCCTTACCATTAAAGTTTATTCACATTAAATTTTGGTATGGCTTCGTGTTATAGTATTTACAGGCTCTCAGTAATACTATTCCTTGTTTAGTGCTGATAGATATAAATGTTACACCTTTATATCTTTTTGTATTACATTCCATAAGTATTGCTTCATTTTGTTTTACGACATCAGTAGTGTATATTTGCATCATTGGTTCAATTTCTTGTTCAATTTCTCATAAAACTATTCTGGCAGTTTTTGAAGTTGCTTGCCTTACCATTAAAGTTTATTCACATTAAATTTTGGTATGGCTTCGTGTTATAGTATTTACAGGCTCTCAGTAATACTATTCCTTGTTTAGTGCTGATAGATATAAATGTTACACCTTTATATCTTTTTGTATTACATTCCATAAGTATTGCTTCATTTTGTTTTACGACATCAGTAGTGTATATTTGCATCATTGGTTCAATTTCTTGTTCAATTTCTCATAAAACTATTCTGGCAGTTTTTGATGTTGCTTGCCTTACCATTAAAGTTTATTCACATTAAATTTTGGTATGGCTTCGTGTTATAGTATTTACAGGCTCTCAGTAATACTATTCCTTGTTTAGTGCTGATAGATATAAATGTTACACCTTTATATCTTTTTGTATTACATTCCATAAGTATTGCTTCATTTTGTTTTACGACATCAGTAGTGTATATTTGCATCATTGGTTCAATTTCTTGTTCAATTTCTCATAAAACTATTCTGGCAGTTTTTGATGTTGCTTGCCTTACCATTAAAGTTTATTCACATTAAATTTTGGTATGGCTTCGTGTTATAGTATTTACAGGCTCTCAGTAATACTATTCCTTGTTTAATGCTGATAGATATAAATGTTACACCTTTATATCTTTTTGTATTACATTCCATAAGTATTGCTTCATTTTGTTTTACGACATCAGTAGTGTATATTTGCATCATTGGTTCAATTTCTTGTTCAATTTCTCATAAAACTATTCTGGCAGTTTTTGATGTTGCTTGCCTTACCATTAAAGTTTATTCACATTAAATTTTGGTATGGCTTCGTGTTATAGTATTTACAGGCTCTCAGTAATACTATTCCTTGTTTAGTGCTGATAGATATAAATGTTACACCTTTATATCTTTTTGTATTACATTCCATAAGTATTGCTTCATTTTGTTTTACGACATCAGTAGTGTATATTTGCATCATTGGTTCAATTTCTTGTTCAATTTCTCATAAAACTATTCTGGCAGTTTTTGAAGTTGCTTGCCTTACCATTAAAGTTTATTCACATTAAATTTTGGTATGGCTTCGTGTTATAGTATTTACAGGCTCTCAGTAATACTATTCCTTGTTTAGTGCTGATAGATATAAATGTTACACCTTTATATCTTTTTGTATTACATTCCATAAGTATTGCTTCATTTTGTTTTACGACATCAGTAGTGTATATTTGCATCATTGGTTCAATTTCTTGTTCAATTTCTCATAAAACTATTCTGGCAGTTTTTGATGTTGCTTGCCTTACCATTAAAGTTTATTCACATTAAATTTTGGTATGGCTTCGTGTTATAGTATTTACAGGCTCTCAGTAATACTATTCCTTGTTTAGTGCTGATAGATATAAATGTTACACCTTTATATCTTTTTGTATTACATTCCATAAGTATTGCTTCATTTTGTTTTACGACATCAGTAGTGTATATTTGCATCATTGGTTCAATTTCTTGTTCAATTTCTCATAAAACTATTCTGGCAGTTTTTGATGTTGCTTGCCTTACCATTAAAGTTTATTCACATTAAATTTTGGTATGGCTTCGTGTTATAGTATTTACAGGCTCTCAGTAATACTATTCCTTGTTTAGTGCTGATAGATATAAATGTTACACCTTTATATCTTTTTGTATTACATTCCATAAGTATTGCTTCATTTTGTTTTACGACATCAGTAGTGTATATTTGCATCATTGGTTCAATTTCTTGTTCAATTTCTCATAAAACTATTCTGGCAGTTTTTGATGTTGCTTGCCTTACCATTAAAGTTTATTCACATTAAATTTTGGTATGGCTTCGTGTTATAGTATTTACAGGCTCTCAGTAATACTATTCCTTGTTTAGTGCTGATAGATATAAATGTTACACCTTTATATCTTTTTGTATTACATTCCATAAGTATTGCTTCATTTTGTTTTACGACATCAGTAGTGTATATTTGCATCATTGGTTCAATTTCTTGTTCAATTTCTCATAAAACTATTCTGGCAGTTTTTGATGTTGCTTGCCTTACCATTAAAGTTTATTCACATTAAATTTTGGTATGGCTTCGTGTTATAGTATTTACAGGCTCTCAGTAATACTATTCCTTGTTTAGTGCTGATAGATATAAATGTTACACCTTTATATCTTTTTGTATTACATTCCATAAGTATTGCTTCATTTTGTTTTACGACATCAGTAGTGTATATTTGCATCATTGGTTCAATTTCTTGTTCAATTTCTCATAAAACTATTCTGGCAGTTTTTGATGTTGCTTGCCTTACCATTAAAGTTTATTCACATTAAATTTTGGTATGGCTTCGTGTTATAGTATTTACAGGCTCTCAGTAATACTATTCCTTGTTTAGTGCTGATAGATATAAATGTTACACCTTTATATCTTTTTGTATTACATTCCATAAGTATTGCTTCATTTTGTTTTACGACATCAGTAGTGTATATTTGCATCATTGGTTCAATTTCTTGTTCAATTTCTCATAAAACTATTCTGGCAGTTTTTGATGTTGCTTGCCTTACCATTAAAGTTTATTCACATTAAATTTTGGTATGGCTTCGTGTTATAGTATTTACAGGCTCTCAGTAATACTATTCCTTGTTTAGTGCTGATAGATATAAATGTTACACCTTTATATCTTTTTGTATTACATTCCATAAGTATTGCTTCATTTTGTTTTACGACATCAGTAGTGTATATTTGCATCATTGGTTCAATTTCTTGTTCAATTTCTCATAAAACTATTCTGGCAGTTTTTGATGTTGCTTGCCTTACCATTAAAGTTTATTCACATTAAATTTTGGTATGGCTTCGTGTTATAGTATTTACAGGCTCTCAGTAATACTATTCCTTGTTTAGTGCTGATAGATATAAATGTTACACCTTTATATCTTTTTGTATTACATTCCATAAGTATTGCTTCATTTTGTTTTACGACATCAGTAGTGTATATTTGCATCATTGGTTCAATTTCTTGTTCAATTTCTCATAAAACTATTCTGGCAGTTTTTGATGTTGCTTGCCTTACCATTAAAGTTTATTCACATTAAATTTTGGTATGGCTTCGTGTTATAGTATTTACAGGCTCTCAGTAATACTATTCCTTGTTTAGTGCTGATAGATATAAATGTTACACCTTTATATCTTTTTGTATTACATTCCATAAGTATTGCTTCATTTTCTTTTACGACATCAGTAGTGTATATTTGCATCATTGGTTCAATTTCTTGTTCAATTTCTCATAAAACTATTCTGGCAGTTTTTGATGTTGCTTGCCTTACCATTAAAGTTTATTCACATTAAATTTTGGTATGGCTTCGTGTTATAGTATTTACAGGCTCTCAGTAATACTATTCCTTGTTTAGTGCTGATAGATATAAATGTTACACCTTTATATCTTTTTGTATTACATTCCATAAGTATTGCTTCATTTTGTTTTACGACATCAGTAGTGTATATTTGCATCATTGGTTCAATTTCTTGTTCAATTTCTCATAAAACTATTCTGGCAGTTTTTGATGTTGCTTGCCTTACCATTAAAGTTTATTCACATTAAATTTTGGTATGGCTTCGTGTTATAGTATTTACAGGCTCTCAGTAATACTATTCCTTGTTTAGTGCTGATAGATATAAATGTTACACCTTTATATCTTTTTGTATTACATTCCATAAGTATTGCTTCATTTTGTTTTACGACATCAGTAGTGTATATTTGCATCATTGGTTCAATTTCTTGTTCAATTTCTCATAAAACTATTCTGGCAGTTTTTGATGTTGCTTGCCTTACCATTAAAGTTTATTCACATTAAATTTTGGTATGGCTTCGTGTTATAGTATTTACAGGCTCTCAGTAATACTATTCCTTGTTTAGTGCTGATAGATATAAATGTTACACCTTTATATCTTTTTGTATTACATTCCATAAGTATTGCTTCATTTTGTTTTACGACATCAGTAGTGTATATTTGCATCATTGGTTCAATTTCTTGTTCAATTTCTCATAAAACTATTCTGGCAGTTTTTGAAGTTGCTTGCCTTACCATTAAAGTTTATTCAAATTAAATTTTGGTATGGCTTCGTGTTATAGTATTTACAGACTTTCAGTAATACTATTCCTTGTTTAGTGCTGATAGATATAAATGTTACACCTTTATATCTTTTTGTATTGCATTCCATAAGTATTGCTTCATTTTGTTTTACGACATCAGTAGCGTATATTTGCATCATTGGTTCAATTTCTTGTTCAATTTCTCATAAAACTATTCTGGCAGTTTTTGAAGTTGCTTGCCTTACCATTAAAGTTTATTCACATTAAATTTTGGTATGGCTTCGTGTTATAGTATTTACAGACTCTCAGTAATAGTATTCCTTGTTTAGTGCTGATAGATATAAATGTTACACCTTTATATCTTTTCGTATTACATTCCATAAGTATTGCTTCATTTTGTTTTACGACATCAGTAGCGTATTTTTGCATTATTGGAAAAGTCTGTGGAATTCCTCAAGACTAGGAATTAAATTACCCCCATCCCACATGTGGCAAAATGGAATGTGTGCTATTTATCGTTAAACAAGTTAATTTACTCGATGACAAGGGCAAGGTCGTTTAATGGAAAAAACAAATTCGCGAATCATTAATAACTACACTTTCTATTTTTGTTGACTCCCTTTATTGCACCAGCAACTAGGTTGTCATTTCAATACTTTGCTGGCATCAACAGGTATAGAAAAAAGGAGTGAGAGTTGGTAGATAGTAAACGAAACATATTCAGTGATTTCTAGTAATTTCACAATGTCGCGTTAACCAATCTCTCCGCACGTAAATAAAAGTTGCTCCCTCTACAACAGGAATCTTTGAAACTTTCTATGAGCCCTTAATTTTCTGCATTTGCTGAACACAAATTATTTGAATGTTCGGTATACCAGCATTTTATTAATTACGTGCGGAAGATACCCGTTGAAATTTAACGGGTGTGAAAAACATTAAACTTATTTTTTATAATAAAACCGCAAAGCCCGAAGAAAAACAGTATGCGTGGCCATTTGAGGAGTTCGTAACCTATCTTGTATGTTGTGTTCGTTGTAGTAGACACACTGACAGTTTTCCAGGTGCACGGAGAGATGAGTGACTATTGGTTCACTTTCATGCACGGGAAACCCAAAAATCGGCCTTGCAGACTCATTACTACTTAAATAGCAAAGGTTGATAGATGGTCACCTCGTCCCTCCGGTTCTCTTGAGCCGTCTTCTGAGTGATTAACATCTTGATCGCTTCCCTTGTGTACATACATATATTTGCATTCCATGACTTAATTCAACTATTCAACGTTGGTATGTGCGTTGAATATCATAATCAGGATTGGACGGTAGAGTACAATCCAGCGGTTGACACGTCAATAGGAGTAATGGCAACAGAAGCCATGTTTATTTGACCTATGAATCCTCCATCAATGGGACTTTGCCTTCGGCATAGCCATAATCATTGGTTTCGGTTGCTAAATAAAACATTTATGGTGATTCTTAGTGCACTTGTCGATTTTCATGTACGGGTGTCGTTAATTGTGCAGAATTTCCGTTCTGCTTTCGGGTAAGAAGCATGTAGTGGCGTCATTATAATATCCGCCATCTTAAAGCAGATTGAAGGTTCGAAACAGATGGGTCTGTATTTGAACCAGATTTAGAGCTGGTTACCCATCCGTATGTTGGTTAAGGATGAAATTTGTGCGATTCTTAGCGTAACCCGAGAAACACCACGGGGAGAATCTCATGAGATCGCTGGTGGGCATGTCTTTGACCATCCAAGTCTAACCTTTGTCGTTTTTCTTTCAAGGGCTCATTTTCTCGCAAATAAGACATTCATTTTGCTTAGAAGATTTTTTCGAAAGATTACTCTTTTTTCTATTAGGCATGTGGATGGATATATTTTTAAGTCCAAGGAGGGGAAACACAGCGGCGAGCGAGAGTCTTGAATGGGTAACTCGATGATTGAGTGAATGTACCTAAGGTAACTGCACTTTAACATTTATAAACATATAAATAACTCTTGACGTTAATGACGTGGGAATTGGTCTAAAAAACAGTTCGCAATCGTAATTAGAGGCAGACGGTTTCACTACGTGTAATACATCTGAGTATTAAACGATAATAAACAACGCCGTGTTTGTTGTAGCAACATAGGCATTATTACCATTGATATTCGCTGCACGTAAATATTCTTGCACATATAATTGTATGTGTAATCAATTAATTTCCTTTATGTGTATTGTTTACTACGTAAGTGTTCTCTCATATACATGCAATGCCCCTTTGAGAGCTACTTTAAGAAAGACGTTGAAAAGTATACTTGTTGTAAATATGCATTGAATTTATCGATTAACCCCTGAAGCAATCTACCATGGGGCCCTTGGGACTCTGGGTCCTTCTTATACGGATTTGCATTCTACGTACTATCATGGGCTTGCAGGAAAACATTATATTTAATAGTTAAGAGGCGTGTATATCCTTTGAAAATCAAATCTATGGTTGTCAAGGAAATATGTTATTGTTGATTTCAGGGAAAAACGTGAGATTTTTCAAATGAAAACATGAATTTCAAACAAATACGGAGCGTAGAAGAAAATCGATTGAAAAAATTAAAAATTATATTTATTCAGCCATCCGATAAAAAAAATTCCAGCCCTATATCTTGAGTGAAAGTACTTTTAAAAAGCAAAAAATGAAACCACTGCACCAAACACAATGCTTAGCATGGACCACCAGGGGTGACCTTCAGGGGCCTTTGGGGGCCCTGAGGGCTTTTTAATATAGCATATATTACAACCAGACATGTTTTCTATCTACATGCCAAATTTCAGCTCAATCGGTCCAGTAGTTTTTGCGTGATAGAGCAACAGACAGACAGAGACCATTACATTTTTATACATATTAGTAAGGATCACACCCTTAACCCTAGAAAAAATAGGGTTTCGGTTAATTGAACCCTACAGTGTTTGTTGTCTACCAGTAACAAACATGTGTTCCAAATTTCATCAAAATCGGTCCTGTTGTTTAGGAGGAGATGTGGAACATACATACATACATACATACATACATACATAAATACATTGACTTTTATATATACGAGGGGGTACCCAAAAGAAACCGAACTGATGTTGTGGTGGGCGGAATTTTTGAAGTACCCTGTTCTGCCGCTAGGGGCATATAGAGCAACCATTTCTGAGTCAGCAAGGTAAGCGTCGTTGCTAAGGAAGGTTCTGTTTTGTTTATAAGCATATGTTAGCAACAATTGTTTTGTGTGCTCGTCGTTTTTACAATGGCCGATTATCGTGAACAGCGGGCGGCCGTAAAGTTTTGCTTCTTGCTCGGAAAAACTGGCACAGAAACACTTGAAATGATAAACACGGCCTACAAAGATGATGCAATTGGTAAAACTCAAGTTTTTGAATGGTTTTCCCGTTTCAAAAGAGGTGAAATGTCAATTGAAGACAAACCTCGCTCGGGTCGTCCTTCCACGGCCCGAATTGATGAAAATTTGGAAAAAATTCTCGAAGTCGTCCTGTAAGATCGACGGACAATTGAAGAAATTGTGGCGCTGTCTGGAGTAACTTGGAGTTCAGTACAGCGAATTTTAACGGAAGATTTGAAGATGAAAAGGGTGGCTGCCAAATTCGTGCCTCGACTGTTGACTGCTGAAAAAAAACAAGGTCGTGTGGAAGCATGCTGTGCTTTAAAAGAAGAGTTTCGAAATGATCCACACTGTTTTTCCAAGGTTATCACAGGTGATGAATCATGGTGCTACGGCTACGATCCTGAAACGAAACAGCAATCAAGCCAGTGGAAGTCTTCAAGTTCACCTCGCTCCAAAAAAGCTCGTCAAGAGAAATCAAATGTGAAAACAATGCTGATTTGTTTTTTCGATGTGAGAGGAGTCGACCATTCAGAGTTTGTTCCGCAGGGCCAGACAGTTAACCAGGATTTCTACCCGGAAGTTTTGAAAAGATTGCGAAACAGTTTACAGCGGAAGAGACCTGATCTGTGGCGGTCGGGCGACTGGTTTTTCCACCACGATAACGCCCCTGCTCACACAGCCCTGTCTGTGCGCCAATTTTTGGGTGAAAATGGCATGACCCCTGTGCATCACCCCCCCTATTCACCTGATCTTGCCTCCTGAGACTTTTTTTATTTCCCCGAATAAAAAGAGACATGAAAGGAAAGCGTTTTACCGACGTTTCTGAGGGGAAGAAAAAAACGACGGAGGCTCTGTCGGGCATCCAAGAAAATGAATTTAAAAATTGTTTGGAACAATGGAATAAAAGATTGGACAAGTGTATTAGTGCCAGTGGAGAGTACTTTGAAGGGGATTGAATGTATTTTGTTTAAAAAATTAAATTTAAAAAATTAAAAAAAAAAGTTCGGTTTCTTTTGGGTACCCCCTCGTATAAAGATAAAGATGAAACAGACACACTAACGGTCGGAACTTTCAACGTGGAATTTCTGTTATTAAGGCAAGTGATGATCAGCTGAAAAAAAAATAATTTTAGGATATTGACTAAGTGGTGGGGTTTGGGACGTTGTTTTTTTAATAGTTTTATCACATATTTTGATGGCAGTGACGAATAAAACCAACTGTATTTTTCGTGTGCTGAATTTGAGTATTTTTATTCAAGTTTATTCGTCGATGAGTACAGATTTTCTGTAATGTTGTAACGATGTGTTAAAGTGGAAAAGTAGCTTTTTTACTGGCTTTGATACTGTTTGAAGTCAGCGTTCAGTAATCAAATTATTTTAAAATATATGTACCATACTTCAAAAAATGACAAGTATTGCCTACTAAACAACATAAAGGTGGCGGAGGGGTAACGTCCTACCCTAACGTAACCCGAAGGTCGTGGGTTCGAGTCCCACCTGGGTTGGATTTTTCACCTCCCAGGGAATGGTTGAGTGTGTTCGTCCAATGTTAATTGTTAATACTTCGATATAAAGGCAATTTAAGAGCTGTTTCGGTGGTTGTTGTTAAATAAATAAAATAAATATGAGCGAAATTCGCCCAGTGGTATCACGGACACTATCCCGCACTCCATCACGTGAATGGGTCCTTCCGCTCTGATTTTCTTCTTTCCTATTTTTCACTCCGCATCCCAGCCCGCATCACTTGCAATATGAGTCTGTTACACACACCCAAATTCCGTCTCTCCATTTCCCAAAGATCACTCACTATTCTACCGCCTACCTTCATCTTTCAATGCCCTAACTAATAGTCGCCCCACTACCCTTGACCTTTTCTCCTCACGCAACGTCTTTTTCTCCCAAGTGAAACGTAATGCGTAACATTCATGTCATCTTCGCCTCATTCTTGCCTTGTTTATATTTTGAATTATTCTGTTTTGTTTCTACTACTATTGTTGTTTTTTAATTTATTCTGTTTATTGAACCCAATGTCGCCAGCCTTAGTTGCTGTTTTTCGAGTTTTTTATAAATAAATAAATATTGTCTCCAACTGTAAGATATAACGGTGTACCTATATTGTTGGTTTTTCCGAATTGAAGTTGAATGGCGATTGGTTCTTTAGTTAAAACAGATAAACACGCTACCAAAACCTTAATATCACCCTACCGTCAATATTTTTTCTCGAATTTTTATCGAAATACATTATTTTCAACTTTTTTAATACATTTTCGCAGCTTATTGCTTATGGTAT
The DNA here is from genome assembly GCA_963573305.1 of Pyrrhosoma nymphula. Lineage (NCBI taxonomy): Eukaryota > Metazoa > Arthropoda > Insecta > Odonata > Coenagrionidae > Pyrrhosoma > Pyrrhosoma nymphula. Next base: position 17,021,400 of record OY754330.1, on the reverse strand, counting down.
CAAGGCTTTTGGTTCTGTGTTATTAATTATTTAGTATTAAGCAACAGTTTTGCCGTGCTATTGCTCCGGCTTCGTTGGGCTTTTAAGGACAAAAATGGTCTGTTTTAAGAAAATAAACAAACAATTCCAGCAGTTGATGATTTTGAGAGGTAAAAACTTAATTTCGAAGAAGTCTCTTCCAGGTATAAGGGAGTTTGTAATTAAGTATTTAAACATGCCTCTTTTTCACATAATTTTCAGTTAGTCTCCACGTCTACCTTACTTAAAACTAGTTCGGTTGATAATATTTTAATTGCAAGAAATGTTAACTTCGGTGCTTATTTCTGCATTTTATTAGTACGAGAGTAAACGGTGATTGGCTCTCGTGTCAAACAGATCTGAGCACCTCCACTCATTTGGTTCAAATTATTCTCGCGTTAATGTTTCATCAAAAAATATTTACTTCTTGAAACCGGTCACTTCACGTACAAGATACTCGCACTAGTTTGTTCAAATGTTTATTTTTTTTGAGAAATCATTTCAGAACCACGCGCGAATGCTTCGCACGGGTCGACTAGTTAAATCATAAATTCATGCACGTAATGCCTTTTCCTATCAGTGCGGGCAAATTCAAAAACTTATTTATCGATGATAAACCTACAAGAACTGGCTCTCTTTTAAGGTAGTTTTGAGCGAAATATCACTTCACCTAAAATTTGATGAATTTGACTCCATTTTAAAGATAAAACTCCCATCTTTCCAACGATATGAAAATATAAACCCCTTTCCGAACTACCTTTTGAGCAATTTGCCTGTAAATATTAGCTGTTTTACATGGGATAGATTATGGCTGTGCGCTCCAGAGGGAGAATATGGAAAAAATTAGGAATTTATAACACCTAGATTTCGTCAAAAACTAGTGTAGTTTGTGGGTTTTCTCAACTATACATTAAAATTAATCTCCAGTTCCTCTCCAGAAATCGTGCTGCAATCGGCGTCTATTGCTATAAAAAAAGTGTTGATTAAAAATATATTCGCGGAATAATCTTCAGGTTTTTTACTTTCATTTTTGTTTTTTAATGGCTAACGCATGTCATCAGCGAAATCAGAATTTTTTAAACCAATTTGACAAAAGGTTAAAATTGAGTATTTGTTTTGACTCACACAGTAGCGGTGGAACCACCTTATAGTATGTCAATTGAAACGGTGATTTCAAAAACATCCCAAGTCCACAGATCAAAATGTTTCAGGAAAGAAATAAAATAAATCGTAGTAAAACCACTTTTTGAAACCAAAGTTTTTAAATCTCTTACGTTAATCATTTATTCAGTTGATATGATGGATGGATCCTTCAAGTCTACCGTGTAGCTGTAAATTCACTGGATTTAGGTTGTTCTTGAAATCACAGTTTCAACTGTAATGCGTGTCATTTAAGTATCTTGCCCTGGTGATAAGTATAAGTCCTTCGGGCATCTACATTTGGCCGGACGTGGGTAGGGTTCCCAGTGATGATCAGCCAAGGGGATGGCGGGATGGGGGTTAGGACCCGATAATCCCGGAGCGTCCGTGCTAGACTGTCACCGCTGGATCTGTAAGTGTGCCATCGGATTCCGTCCTTCGTCTCCTTTTCCCGAAAAAAGAAAAAGTTCCCTCTCCCACCCTATTCCCAACCCCCACGAACCAACATGTCCTCCCTCCTCCTATCGCCTTTCGGAAGTCGAATCCTCTATCCCTCCCTTCTCTCCCTGCTTTTTCCCTATCCCCGCTGCCCAGAGGACCTCTTCTCAAACTCCCACCGACTAGAAGCCACCCACAACCTCCCAATCTCCCACCCACATCCCCAGGGGAGATGAGGGCCCACTCTACCGCACTCGACACCTCGAATAAGGTCGACAGACGACGACACGAAAACTCCCGCCCACCCAATACGCACGTGAACCATCTTGGATCACCATTTCCCTTATTTCCCTTCTCTTTTCGCCACCCTTCCTCCCCCTCTCCTGTCCTCCCCACCCCCCTCATCCCCATGCCAACGTCCCAAGCTCCCCCCCAAACCTCCAATCCCACTCTGCTACGTCACCAGTGGGACGACGCCTTGTACGGACACACGAGATGCCGCGCTCGGCGCACCGGGTACCCTTAAGGGTCACACCACGAGGGGATTCATGGGATGCCGCGCTTCCTCGCATGGAAATCGACACTGTTCTGCTCGAGTGGCGAATGACTGTTGTCGAGGGGTTTGGGTTGTCATGGGGAAAAGGGTGGGGGATAAGGGGGGGATTGGTGGGGTTGAGATAGCGGGCAAAAGGGCAAAACGGGGGTGGGGTTAAGAGTTGGAGGGGGAGGAGGAAGTTCTCTCGTATCTCTGGAATCGGGGCGAGGGGCAGTGGCTGAAGCGATGGAAATGGACTGCGGCGATGGCGAATAGCGATCCCGAGACGGACAGTTCCAAAAGGCTATCTATCCATGCAAAGGGAATACCGGACACCGCCCGAATATTTTTCACTGCCGTTTCTACGTCTGTCACCAACTAAAAAGATATTCTCTATGGTTTTAGGCTTTTCTTTGTAGACATTATTGCCATCCTTACTAAATTTTACACATTGTATTTTTTCTACAGTTTTCTACAGCTCTAAAACTGTAGAAAAAATACAAAGTGTGTAATTTAGTATGGATAAAAAGATATTCATCACCTTATAGAATTACGATTGTAATGGTAAAAGTTATAAACACGATTATTCCACTCTGTTTTGTGATTTGGAAGGCACACTAACCCCGTTGAGGAAATTAACTAATCTTTAGCTCAAACTTGATTATTTTTGTTTATCATTACTTGACCTACCTTTTTCTTAGGAAGGGTTTATCTGTTACTCAGAGATGTCTGAATAACAATCAAATTCTACCCGCATGAGAAATGAGATAGATATTTCTTTCCTTTACACAGCTTAGTGAGTGCCCACTGAACGTCTTAGATATCTATTTTTAATAAAAAACTTTGTACTTTTCCACAATTCATTTAAAAACTGCGACCGGTTTCACCATAATATGGCATCTTCTGGCACATTCTGAAGCTTAGGTCATACAATATATACCCAGAGAAAGTTATAAAATGGTGGGGGTTGGTTTGAAATGAGGGAGAGAGGAGCAGGGCGGTTGGGGCTTGGTAGAGTGAGAAGGGGTGGTGGAAAATTGCGAGAGGAAAGGAAGGAAAGTGAATCGGAGTTCGTCGTTCTCGCGGGATATAATGTTACAATTAATTTCTAGTAATACATCAAATTCAAGAAATAATGTACTATTTAATTTCAATATGTGGAATATAGACACCCCTTAGGATCAATATTCCTGAGTTGGGGTTGACGACTCTTTTCGAATTAATGAGTGCCCTGAAATTTAAAAAATGTTACAAAAGTTGTCAATGTGCAACAGTACATTTGGTAAATACCTTTTGTGTGGTAGCACATATAGCTCAGAAAATACCATAATGAAACAGGGTTGTATTAGGGAAAGTAATGGATAGGTACGTCATAATATACAATTCAAAATTTTGTGCATACTATGATTTTTTATGGAAAAAATGTTTGTTAATTTAGAGTGAGCAAATATTCTGCTTCCTTCTTCATCGATTATAAAGTTTTTATTAATTTATTAATTCAATCATTTATTTTATATGCTGATACAAATTTAATTTCACCAAAAATTGTTTGCCACACATTTTATCTTTTTTCGTGCATATTCGCTCTGAACATCTGATTTTATTGCCAGGAAATTAATCAACAAGCATTTAAAGGATTTACAAGTATTTCATCTAAGGTATATTTCAAGCTGAACTTAATGATCTTTACGTAACAGTTTTCTTTGGAATTTAATCATAGAGGAAAATGAGTTATTTCGTCTTTCGACAAAATGTAAATTTAGTTAACGTGTAGGGTGTTTCATTTTCCAAATTATGTAACTCTACCAATTAATCATATCGTGATATAATCTTCCCTTTGAGGCATTACACGCTAAAATCCAAATGTTCTTGCTCTTTTTTCTGTATAAGGTTCGTCCTTTTTAACTTTTTAAATGTTAATGCCGGTGGAGAACGATATATATCGCAATATGAAACCAATAATTAAGTTTAAAAGGTCAGGCGAAAGAAGCAAAGTGTATTATAAAAGTATTTGTGTTATAGTGAGAAAAGTATTTCTTTTAGTCAAATGCCTATTGCATCGTAGTTTTGGATGGGTTATTTTTCCGATAATTTCGTTGTGCTAAACATCACCCCTAAATAATAGACATAACTATGTAAATTCTACTTTTCATATTAAAACAAGTCATATGCTTGGACATTTTAAATGTCCCATCGTTGATTTGGTAAAATAGTCTTCAAACCGGCGATTGTTTCAATATTTATGAAAATCCATATTGATGAAATATTTGCCCAGCCCTCGAATGATCAGTTATGCTGAATAAGGTAAAATCTTTCATTCATATTGCTCACTTTCAAACGTTTATTTATGTCGTTATCCCTATTGCGCTCTGTATACTCTAATCTGATCGAATATGCTCTCATTAAAAAAACTCAAAAAAGGTTCAAACTCGTATGTTCCTGGAAATTTAGATTCTCAAGTTTATCTTAAAAAAGTTCTCTTGGAAACAGATTTTCTGTGAATTTCGATTTCCATACAGTAAAGGTTCAAAGGACTTTGAGGAATTTGAGAAGGTAAAATGGAGGAATTCGGTATCTGTCAAAAAAAAAACTGTGGATGAATGTCCACAAGATTTGGCCAAATGCTCTTCATTCCTGAAATTTCTAATTGTCACTTAATATGCGTAGATTTATGTTACCCTAAGAAAAGAGAAGTGGAAATAACTCCATTTATCTTCGAAATGCTTTGGAACGCCCGGGAATGCTGACAGGGACGGGCCGAAGATGGACCCCAGACCACGTGGGGTCGCTCCTTCTTCGGTACTGTCTCTTATCCCGCTAGTGCCTTACAAGGAATACCCAGGAGTACAAGCATCTCCACTGTACTCCATAATCGTGATTGTCCGGCGAGGAAAAGAGGTTGTGTAAGGAACGCATATCCTTGCGCTTCGATTTCTGCGTTTGGTCCATTACTCGGTACTTCAAATCTCGGCTCTTTCTTCCAGCATCAGCTGCGTAATAAATTTATTGCCAACCATACACATTTTCCCAGACCTTATTCATGTTATTATCTTCACGCATCATGGATAAAATGAATCTATTAAACGTTAAAATAACCGGAATATTTACCTTTAAATTTGAAAATCATCTAATCCTTGCATCGATTGGATGCATTCAGTTGAGGAAGCCACTTGGGCTGAACGCTAATGCTGAGCGGTTGGTACTTTCGTCAGAGAAAAAGAAATCATCCTTCAAAGAGCTGTGAAATATGACATATACTCCAAAGAATAATAAATGGAAGTGCTACTAATTATTGTGATATATAGATATTATAAAAATGCAATATCAACGAGCAATATACCCTCGAAATATAATGATTTCTTCTATTGCATGCCAGGCATAATTGGATGAACTTTCTCACTCCCATGATATTAATAAACCCCGACCATGACTCCGGAATTTATTTTGAAGGTACTCACGTTTTTATCGCGTCAATAAATGAAATGTGTAGAGGGTTAACATCGTCAATATATTTGATAGATTCCTAATAGTTTTGCAGTGACTTTGATTTTTCCCACCTAGAACTAATTTGAGTGAAATACTGTTGATATATTTATTTTTTTTTAAATAAAACCTTTTTTTAAGGCTTTGGATTGTGGTATGATAGGGAAAAGAATCCTTGGAGAACTCATTCATATTAACTTCACACCCATATTTTCTTAGAGAGTTTGCAGCACTATGTGTAGTACCAAAGAAAAGAGGTTAAGCGGTTATCATCTTGACTTTAAATTTAAATAATAATCCTGCTCGGTCGTGATGCATTTCTCAGGAATCATTATTCACATGTCTGGGAATACCGATATTATAACAGCCGTGTACATTTATAGTACCTTGTTATGCTTGTAAACGTTTGGACTTGTACGGTGTTGGGAAATATAATCCTCGCCAATATGTGATTTCCTATCCTTCTCGTTCCTAAGATTACATTTCAGGAGGAGGAATATTGGGAAATCTTTTATTTCTTCTCTTTCTTTCTGTTGTGACTGAAAATAACTCCGTGGAAGGCGTATCTATGGTGACATCGACTCAAGGCGACTTCGGGGATGCGGAGCGGTGAGATTTTTCGAAGCAAGTCGCCCTGCGGGGAATGGGAGGAACTGAGGGGGAGGAGGGAAGGGGAGAGAATTGGAGGGAGGTATGAGGAGAGGGGTCCCGCCTTCTCACAACGGCACGTTGGCCGTGGGGTTGGGGGGGTTGGAAAGGCAGCACCAGCACAGTATATGTCGTGTGGATCGGACGGTTGCTCTCTCAGATCGGGATGGAAGAAGTGGGAGGGTCTAAAATCGCGTTCCGGGAGCGTGGGGTGGGTCAGGATACGGTCGCCCTGGCAGTTTCTCGGGCCTTCGAAACCCTTTTATTTCCCCCAGGGCCTTCCCTTTGCCCCCCCACCCCACCAACCGTACTGGTCTCACGTGACCGCTCCTTCAATCCATATCGGATCCCTGAGAGCGATTCGCATTCACAGCACGTTGCGCCCTGTACCTTTGGGGATGCCGGCGGCGGGAGGGAAGGGTGGTGGATAGTGGGTTACGGGGGAAGGAAGAGGAAGAGTATAGGGTTTGGTTGTCGCTCTGTTGGTGCAGGGAGGAAGGGATTGAGAGGGAATGGATATAAGGGGCAGGGGTTTGTGAGTGCGAGAGGGAGAGAATAAAGGCGGCGGGGGAAGGGTTGTGATGGAACTGACTGAACCGGAGGGGGCAGATTGGAGGAAATGGTACGCACCAAATAGGGGGAAAAGGGTTTTGTTGTTTGGGACGACGGGGGTGGAGGTAAAATCCAAAAGTTCTAGAGAGAGGGGAGGTGGGAGGATGGTTCTGGAAGGGTAGTGAGTTAGTGGGAGTGAATAAAGGGTTTTTTTTGGGATTCTGTCACTGAGCTGCTACTATTCCAGTCGAGCCGAAAAAACTAGGGGCGTTTTATTTTTAAGGAAGAGGATGGGTATCAGACGGACTCGGAAAGGAAGGGCGACTTCATTCGCAAGAAATTAAGACTACGTGGTATTCATCTTGAGTGTGGTCCCTTGCCTTTTCCCTTTCCAATCCCGCACAACCCATCACGAGGGGGCCGGTCCCCGCGCGGGCATAAGATCCGTGCTCGCCATTTTAAAAAAACCGAGGGAACGTTTTAAAACCGGGGGACCGACGTCGTCGCAGCGCCACCTTTCGCGGGAATCGACGGGCGAAGGTATGAATACGAGACGATGATGATGATGATGATGGCGGAATAAAAATTGAGGGTGTCGCGGAGTGGTGTGAGGTGGATAGATACATACGTTGCACACAGAGAGTGGCGCACAGTACTCTTGTGTCTTACTCGTGGTGTAGAAAAATTCATGGTGGGCCAAACAGTAGGCATCTCTGCGCACTTTACGCGGTATGGACGTGGCAAGCCAGAGTTTTTTTTCGTCGTCGTCGCCATCACCCTTCTTTCTCTCATTTTTTTTAATTCCGCGGAAATTAAACGAAACGTGATGTGAATTGGTGACGAGAGTCCCCAAATGAAAAGGATTTTTACCACGTGCGCTCCCATTCTGAATAAGGTTTTTTTTTGGAATGTTCTGCTCCGCACTAAAGATAGGAGAAAATATGGAAAACAGTTGACAGTTGCGGTTTTCTCTCTCTCCCTTCCCCCGGAAATAAATGGGAGGGGCGAGAGAAAGACAGAGGCAGAGGGAGGTCATCCATAAATTAAGCTCCACCGTCTAGGTGTACCCAACGAGGGAGTCGCCAGAAGTGTATCGCCATCACGGCGCTGAATCTTTTATGACGACGTGACGTCCATACATTCGCGATTAATATTACTAGACTTCAGTCCCTGTGGGAACGGAGTGGTTTCAGGGACAACTCTTTGTCAATTGGGCCTCACCATGGTGAGGTAACAACAAGCTGTTTTGCCGTTTCCACGTCAGTTATTTATATTTTAATCGATATGGTTACGTTTTCGATGATATCGCCAAACATGAATGTGTGCTCGCGGGTTCTCAGAAAGTACACACTTTTTGGTGTGTCGGAGGTATTTGTTTGCAGAACTCAGTGTTGATATTCATGCTTCGGCTTGATTAAGGCTTTGTGTCATTTTTCAGGTTTGTGTATGCATATGAACATTTTGTATACCTAGGACTGCTTACACAAAGTCTGGTATCGGTTTGAGAATGCGTTGCACCAGGTCTGTTAACGCTCAAACTTACAGTCAGCTTGATGGAGGTATTTAGGGTTTTCTTTCACATCTTCAAGCCTGAAGAAGCTACCTGGGACCATTGAAAAACTGTCGTCCAACGGTAAGGAACAACGCAGTTGATAACCAGGAAAATCTTCTTCGTCCAAACGACTCCATGAAAGCCTTGACTCCAAAATTCTCAGTTAGCTTGGATATAAAACAATGCCATTAGCAGAAGGCTAGTTGTAACTAGTAGAAATGGTGACTAGAAGAAGCAGCTATACGTACATCGTGCAAATTGCTCAGAGATAAATTTGATTAAACTTTTCTACTAGTTACAACTAGCAGAAATGGTGACTAGAAGAAGCAGCTATACGTACATCGTGCAAATTGCTCAGAGATATATTTGATTAAACTTTTAGGCTCTGTAATCTACTCTATTATTTTTCATAAAATCTTCGCGCAGACATTAAATTTATCACTGTATTAGGAATGTGCTCTATCACATTTAGATATTACTTCGTAGTCATTAATATTATTCTGGTAAAGACTGGCCGATGTCTTGGATAACCCACCTTGGGCCCCTCGCGTAAAGGTAACCGAAATACAAATGTAAATCTCCCAACGCATCCACCTAAAAGGAGGTTTGTATGATTGGGAACAAAATCCTTACCCGGCGATGGCGATAAACCTTTTTCAGCTCCACTTCGACAAGTACATACACTCGCATGTGAGTCTAAAGATATATATATTTGGGATTGCAAGCAGTATTGAAAGCAGCAAGCGATTCCATTCTCTGGAGCGTTTCTCGTGTTGGATGGTGTCGCTTGTCGCCTTGTAATCTCCCAAATCGACACTCCGCTCTCGAAAAGAGCCGGACTGCTGCTCTTCGAGAGAGACCGATGCAATTCGACTTCCAACGCCATTCCTTTTTCACATTTTTTTATTTCCCATTCATTTCTCCCTCGGATGTCTCGCTCGCAACAATGCAGTCTCAATCGGCGAAGTCAGTAGACTTCCGTCAAAGAGTACAACGAACTTTCCTCGACATTTCTACCCATACAGCTTTGACTTTCTTCGTCATTATTTCATCAATCTTACCATTTGATTGCGTTGGAACGGAAGAAAAGGCTGATGGACAAAATGCATTGGAAGTTGTTGAAAAAGAAGATGGAAGTGCTTCATTGGACACGAGTAAAGTGAGTAGGGCGAAGTTAGTAGACTTTCGTGAAAGAGTAAAACGAAATTTCCTTGACATTTCCACCCATAACGCTTTGAGTTTCTTTGTCATTATTTCATCAATCTTACCATTTGATTGCGTAGGAAAGGGAAAAATTCTGACGAACAAAATGCATCGGAAGACGTTGAAGAGGAAGATGGAAGATGCTTCATTGGACACGTGTGGAGTGTGTTGGATGAAGAGACAAAATGGGAAATCGCCAGGGAATTTGAGACACGGTGGAGGAGAAATGAAGAGGTTTCGGTTCGGGCTTTCAGACTGGGATATATTGAGCTAAATTCCATTTGCGTGAGAGTCTGAGAGAGATAGAATGTTGGAGGACCTATTGGGATTAGGGATAATTAATGGATGGATTTCCTAGAGGGAATAGAGGGAAAACGGCTTTCTGATACTCGGATAGACGCCACAACCACTGAGAATCCGAATCTCGTTTTTATATTCTCCATTCTGTAATTCCTGTGAGTGCGCATGGCTAATATTTTTCTACAAAATCCGTCAGCTGCATTTAAGATAATTCGTTGAAATTCGAGTCACTGAGGAAGACAAAAACCACCATATAATTTTAAAAAATCCTATTGTATACCTTAGTATTGAGTTTATAGAGTATCTCCTTCTAAGTCGTCGTCAAGGTCAGTTTTGATACAAAAAATAAAGAGGCTTGGAGGATGATTAGTGAATGATGGAACGAAATTGTCTCCAGACACGATAATACATTAAAGATAATTTACTTTTAATTCCAATAGATTTTAAAACGTCCCAAGACACAGAGACTAACGATAAGTTTAATCCACGTTGTGTTTATAAACTATACAGCTTGGCTTTTTGAACACATGAAATTTATAAAATCGACTATAGATTTTGACTTCTCCCAGCTCATCCATATGCATTTCATTTACTTCCTTTGAAATAAACAAAATATACTAAAATGCTGTTCCACCATATAACGCCAGAGACTGTCGAAAATATATAATAATGAAAAAATGTAACTTACGCACTTCTAAGTGAATTGAATTAGGCATGTGATGAAAATTAATTCCTATAGCATAACCTTGGTATATAGGGTTACATATAATTTATATTTCAGTCACTTAAGCGTATACTGAAATTAATAAGTGAACCCGCAAGAGACAGACTTTCAAATAATCATTTATAACTAGGAGCATTAAAATGTAGCGTGAGCATGAGTACATGGCTCATAATACAAGGCAGTTGATACGTAAATAACTGAGCGGGGATCCCGCATGGTACTTCGTGAGAGGTTTCTTTGAATATTCTCAGATATGTGCGTATCTTTTGGTATTCTGGGTAGGTACCTACTAGATCATCCAGTATAGCTACTCCATAAATAGTGAGTCTGGTTATATATACTAGGGCGTTGACTATTAGATTGGTTTGCTAAAAGGGTTTTGCCTGTAAAATATTATCTCCTGGTTTGAGTGGAACTATCATGCACGAAAATGTCTTTTTAACATTCTCCACCGACCGTTGCAGGCAAGAATCTCGAATATTGCTGGGATGTGCTGAAAGATGAAACGACAGACGAATGAAGCGTTTGGTCTGATATCAGCTGCCTTTGCTGCAGTCGAAGAAGAATTCAACGTCAGGGATAGAAGGATCAGCAGTGTAATTCCACATGGTAATTAATTAATTGGCACGACTGGTTTCGCTGCAGACCAGCATCTTCAGGTGAAGATACTGCTCTACAGAAAATCCGGTCTTGTCAATAAATCTATTACATGTGGACTTGCAGTGTTTATTATTCTGTCCCTGATATCAAGAAAATTCACCAAGTAAGGTCCGAAACTATCATCTGCAAAAATAATTTTAACGAATTCAGCATCAGTCTTCATTTTTCTAAATACTATAGGAAGTTAGTAGCCCTAGAGGAAACTACCTAGATATCGCAATATATGGAGCCCTAGGACACTTTACCCGGTGAAAATTAGAGGTAAAGTATGCTATTTGAGTAACTTCCAATTTCCACTCAGTGCCATCGTGTAGATACTACTAAAACAGAGAAGACGCACTTGTATTAGTCGCACAGGGAATATTTCCTTCGGAAGAAGCCATTAAGTGCCGCGTTTCTTTCCAACGCGGTAACCATGGAACTCAGAGCTCAGTTTATCGCGACAATTTCTGGTTATCTTATGTGGCTTTTTTGTTTCCTATCGAATTCCCGCAAGTGGAACGTGATTACAATGAAACATTCTCTCAATATGAATCGCCAGACACAGGCAACGTCCTAGGTACAGTCCTTTAAGTTCAAATAACGTATATTAATTACTGTCCCGGAGTAAAACTCGTCGCATAGATTCCTAAAAGAGTCATTTTATCTACATGGGATGGTTTCTAATTCCGTGCACTGCCAGAAATATCAAGTTTCTTTCATCTTACTCTGCGCCATGTAAAAGCCCCTGGAAATTAAAACGGGAACACAGAGTATGCATGTCTACTTCATTATAATTCTGCGTCCCTGGGATAAATTCACCGCTGCCTCAAACTCACTTCCGAACTCTAAACCACGGATTAACAGCAGCGTTTTTAAATGGTGAGTGGTGAAGAGCTTGGAAAAATATTCGTATATATAATGCATGAAGTTCGAAAAGGATTGAGAACAAACATTTCCAGCATTTTTTAATCGTTTTTCTAATGTCGGCACGAAAATAAAAGAATAAACCATTCTCCGCAGTTTTTATTCCGGCAATTTCATCATCCGTGCGACATCAATGTGCTTCTTTTCAACCGCTACATGTATGTATTCAGGTCACATTGTTCCACACAAACTCCACACGGAAATTGTTTTTGCTTTCGTGAATCCAAAACAATTTTCATTTCGTGATCACAATTGATGAGGTACGCTGGCATTCCGGAAGCTACATGTTCATAAAGGTCTGTAACAATTTGTAATATTTCTGTATTTCGGTGGCGACCGGTAAAAATTCAACGGATGGGAAGGAAGAAATACGTGTGCCCTAATACGACGGAGGAACGCGCAGAGATTCCCAACTCCCTTTTCCCCGGCCCCCGCCCACCAAATTTCCAATCCTTTTACGATCCCGACTGGTTCCCTAAAGGAGGATTTAAGACGGCGAAGGGATAAAGAGGAGGGTGGTGGGAGGGGGGGGGGAGGAGGACCAGGGGGTTGGGGGAGGGAAGGGGGATTTCCGGGGGAGTGGATAAGCGAGGTGAACCGGAGACGTAAAAGGCAAAAGGGACAGATTTAATGGAGGGATTGGTGTACATAGGTGTATGTACATGGCAATAGATAAATATAATAAAGGGGAGTGAAAATAAAAGATATCTGAGGAGGAGGTGGGCTTCTTGTGAGACCGGCATACAGAACAGAGCACGGGGCACTGCTCGAAGATATACGAGTGTGCAACGCATTTGAAAAAAAAAATAGTGCTCCCCCTTCCCCGCGGGTTGGAACGAGAACGATTTAGGTGACCCCCCGCCTAAGAATTCTCCGACTGAAGACGAGAGATTCCGAGGACAGTGAATACGTCCTGGGGTGCTGAAAATAGAAATTTGAAGGGAATGGTAGCAGAGGTACAGTTATTATCCAGGGGAATATTGGAATGCCTTGATAATTTTTCGTTGCGGAGAGCTTGATTTCGCCATAGGAAATGTATTTGCCTTATAGTGTTTATCACAGAGTGAGTTGGTTGGTTCACGTACTTGTTGAGCCCTTTAGAGCAGGTTGAGCGATATGTTTTCCCTTGTCGTATCAGAGATCTAATGTAAATGTTATTATAAAATTCAAGCAGTTTTGAAAAGCATGAAGTAAATTTTGTAGCATTAAATACGCTAAAACTTTGTTTCTACGACTGAACATTCAGTAATTAACAAAATAATCATATTTAAGTCTTCAACCTGTGTCAATAACTCCAAGTCGTATGCCTTCGAAGACTAAGGATTTATTCGCGATTTTTTTTTATTTTTAGCACTGGTTTACAGTTAATAATTGAGGAAACTTCGATACTCCACTCCGTTACGTCTCTGACAAGATATTTGCGTTGACACTTCCACTTTTTCATAATGTACCACTTGAGCGCACAGTTCTACTATACCTATAACATGGAAAAAAAATCATTTCGTGGATAACATTTAGGTGTCATTTGAAAGATGACATCTTCTTCTTATTTAAAACTGAGTTCAAATTTATAGAATTGTATAAACAGCAATATCTGGTTCAAACTACCTAGAAAAGTAGAATGAGCTCGGTTATCTACGCGTAGAGGAATGGGAGAACTAGGAGTTGGCATGTTACAACTGGGTGTAAAATCGCACAATTAGAATTTATAATTGTGTATTTTGGTGCTCTTATAGCCATAACTTCCTGTTTTAATAATTTAAAATAAATAAACAAAGGAATATGATAAATTATCTAAGATTTTCCGGTGGATCTGATGCATAAATGTTTCACGGATATTCCACCAGGTAATTGGGTTAATATCTGACAACCTTTAGACGAACGACTTGTCCGTCATCTTCAGGACATCTGAATGCGTCATGAGTCAAATTTGGTAGTTATTTACATCAAACAATCCTGATCTGGATTTCTGTCGTTTGTCTGGTGGAATACCAGTGAAACATTTATTTATACAAGCTAGTATGGATTCCGACCGTTAAGTCATTCTCAATTCAATTGGTTTGCAGTCGTGTGAAAGTCAAGCTGAGTCGCTGGAAGGCACACAGGCAAGTAGGAAGGGTTTTTGTTGGGGGAGGAGTGGAAGGGGGGGTACAAAGGGTGGATTGGTTGACTCAGGTCGGAGAGCCTGCCTTCATTATGATACGGCTTGTGGAATGATGGTGAAGGCTTGGGATAGCAAACGATTGCAGAGAGAAGAAGGTGGTAGCGAGACGGACATGTATTTGACAGCAGCGGGAAGAGGTGAAGGAATTAACCAGATAAGGATCTTTTGTTCATGTGCTCATTGTACCGATCTTATACAATTCCAAATTTACCATCTTATGAACAAAGAGAAATTTAATTCGAATGAAAACATAGAACTGTCCTCAGAACAATTTTAACAATAGGCACCAACTGACAAGCCGCTTTGGCTTGACTGGAACTAAATTGTATTATTGTATTTTTTCTCTACTCTCATCATAATTGAAAAAAAACTTTTGTTGTACAACGCGTCTCAACTTCTCCGCGTCGTCGTCAGATACAATTCCAGGTTAGAAAAAAGGCGCAGCATTATTAATTCCATTTAGGGAACGGGATGGAGAGGGAAGAAAGCTGTGTAAGAAAGTAGGTGTTCCGGTAATAGGTAGGGGGGTTTTGTTGGAATGGTTTTAGGGCGGAAGGGAGAGTATGGAGAAGGAAGAGTATTCAATTTCGTTTAAGATTTTAGCTCTTCTTTATCCTCTACTAATAATCTCCCATTGTTCGAGGGCGTCGAAGCGGCGTTCCTTGTCCTCGAACAGAAAGATCATGGGATTGAAACAGCTGTGATGGCCTTTGTTGACCATGTACTTTGCAATTAGGGACTTGGTGTGCTTGTTGAACAAAAGCGTCTTATGCTGTTCTTCGCGTGATCTGAAGTTCCTTCTCCAAGCACAATGCGTTCCAATTATCAGCTTTTTAATCTTGTACACTCCGGATTTTGAGAATGGGTCAAATTTATCGAGAGTTCAGTTATAGAGCTAGGTTTTTTAGTGTAGTAGAGGTATAGCAACAAATATTAATTATGTTTAATTGGGCAGTGCTAAGTTTTCATTTCATTTGATTCTCAAAATGCTGGTCCACTACATCTGGCCCGAATTTACAGATGTCTAGCCTGTCCATCAGAGTATATTCTTTTAATAATATCTAATTGTCAGCTATCCAAATATATCACACAGTAGCTAAAGGTGACGAAGAAAATATATCTTAGGTGGATGGCTTAACATTTGTGTTACCCATGTCTTTATTTGCTGTGCGGTTAATAATAAAGTGCGGCAGTTTGTTTTCCTAAAACATTCTCGAGCTCACGTTTTAAAACTAAATAGGTACTTCCTGATGGTAGATTTTCCTTTCAACACTACAGAAAGAGAAGCCAGTATTACCGCGAGTTTTCCGGATACCAATCATTGGTGCGCATATAATGAGTACTCTCAATTGCTTTAGGCTTCACTTCGTGGTAGTTTCATACGCACAAATAATTTAAAGGCACAACGTACTTTTCCTCAGAAAAGTACTTTGTGCCTCTAAATGATATGGAACTTAAATGGTGAAAGCATATTATTCATATGTCATTATTCAATTCTTGTCTGTATTGTTATTAATTATTTGTACCACTCACTTTTTTGTGTGAACAATTTTACACGGTGGCTCTAGATCAGGCGATCGTGTATTGGCATTCTTGAATATTTAATCGTAAAGCAGTAAATGAAAATATAAACGTGTATTAATAACGCCATAGTTCAATTTTATCGGAATACATATACTTGAAAATCGAACAGGAACGCAAGAACATTGCTGTATGGTAATTATTTTGCTCAGAATATCGGGGAAAAGAGATTTATGTAAAGATAACGTGCTTAGTTATCTGATTCTCGAATAGCGTGAGATTATATTTGTTAAAAAATTACTTTGTGCCTCTAAATTTTTAAGTATTAGTGATAATGACGTATATTTTGTGCCTGAGGCTTTTTTTCTTTTAATAAGCCACGTTCATTTCTGGAGATATACATAATGATTCTTCCGCATACTTTGCTTCTCCAAGATGTTAGGCCAATGAGCCTAATATCTGCTTATATAATTATTCATTAGGCATTTGCCTTGCCTTCATTTTCTTAATTTTTAACGACGACTAGAGATAAAAAATACCAGCAAGAAAACGTAGAAGTGGTTCCGGATTAATTAGAAAAACAACTACTTATTCATCGAGGATTTTTTTCTCACTCACGTCGTCGCTGTCGCTAGTTCTTAAAAACTACTTGAATTTTTCAGAAGGGTCTTTAAATTTCGTTTGACAAGACTAGTCATGTAGTTAATGAGGTAGGAATCTACTCTCTAAACATTTGAAAATGAGTTAGCGGTATTTATATTATGAATGCAAAAAATGACTATGCAGAGGCAATGCCTGTATCTAACTATGCAGAGGCCTGTGAGTACTGTGATGAAGGAAGAAAATATATTTTTATCAGAATTGGGATCCCTTGAGGATTGATATCAAAAAGTAGAGAATGAGAAAAAATATTTTATAAGTGTAAACTTGGTGGTAATTTACATTCCTACATCCGTTCTACATCCTAGGTCACAACTGGCTCATAGGCTTCATTCATCTGTGGGGGAGATGGCTTTCCTGAGGCAGAAGGCTTGCGTTATTGAGGTCTGATGAAGGGTAGAGTGGTGCTCAGGTCCAGCTAGATGGAGATACTATTTCTGGAAGAATGTTTCAATTTATTTTTTAAACACTGTTTTAAAAATAAATATAGAAAAATCCGAAGATTATGGAATGAAGATTGACCAAGATGAAACCAAAGGACTGGGATTTGTCGATTATTTTACTTTAATAAACATTTTAAGCAGGAGGGTGTTAACCGGCAGAGTTAAAACACCTTAGCTACTTGGGCTTGTATCTATACGGAAAATGGATATAGTAATAATAATAACAAAATGATTATTGTCGTAGGCCCTTATTGATCTTTCAGACATTTTGGTACATAAACGTAAGGTTTTCACAAGATATTATTTTTTTTTAATAATTATAATACTTACAAGAAATTAATTAAAATAAATTTAAAAAAATAATAGTACATAATACACAATATATACACAACAGATTGAACTACTATTTTGAATGTACAAGGACTATCTCTAGATAGTGTATACACAGGAATAATAAAAAATAAAATTTTAAAAATAAAATAATGTTAAGAATTTTAGGAAGAAATGTAGGAGGAAACTAATAGAAGGTATCTGATGATTGGCACCTTAAACGAATGATAAGGATGGAAGGAAAAGGCTGGTGAAGCGTCTGGTATGCAGTAAGGTTGTACGTAACAGAGACGAAAGAGGATGCATCTCAAAAAAGAGGATGACAAAATGTCGCAGACATTAGACGTCGCAATGTATACGTTGAGGAGGATGAGAATGTATGATGGACAAAGATGATAATAAACAAAAAAGAAATTGGTGATTGAGGAGAGAGAGCTGATGAAGGAAATGAGTAGGATGTTCAGTCGATGGTTGGAGAAGTTATTAAAAAAGGATGGGTTGCTGAAGGCAGTCATACAAGGGAGAATATTTGGTAAGCGGGAAGGGTGAGGAATAGGCTCTCTGGATTGTAAGATAAGATAGATATAGGGCGGATGCTGAGCCGGAGAAGTAGATCCTGTCTTCACCAGATGGATATGGAAAATGGATAATCAGATGGAAGTTCTCCTACGTCCACTCTTTCCTTAGTCTGCAGGCTATCTCTGATTATAGTAAAAATGTGAACCGTGAAAGAGCGTCATGCAAATACATTTTCCACTTGTTTGCGAGAGGTATTTGACTCGACCTAGCTCCAATTTCCCTCGAGTGCTCTCAAAGAACGGATGTATATGCCCCGGATGGACGCAAAGGACTGGACCGTTTAATTGAACATTTACCCTCCCGCTCCAGTCCCGGGGAAACTAGGCTAAGGGCCGTATTTATAGTCGTTACCTAGCAATCCCCTTATCCTTCCCCTACCCAGTAGGCCCCTTGAATTTTGCGTCCTATAGTCAAAATTAAGGGAGCTGCTAGGTAGGGGATGGTTGGGGGTTAGATCCGGTAACTAAGGACTACAAACGGCGGGAAATGGAATTCGCAGCTCAAATGTTTCAGTGGTGACGCTCGTGATCGACGTGGATACGGATAAATAAAGGGCCAGACGCAGCATGAAAACTGTTAAGATGGCCGCTCGACGTGCAAATACCTTCAACGGTGTGGAGAAGAAGAAAATCTCGATGCACTATATCTTAATGCTTCAACACCAGGTATGACCTGGTGTTGAAGCATAAAGATATAGTGGAAAGTAAGAAAACGGACGCAGTTTCCTGCCACAAGAAGAAGAAATTGTGGGAAAAAATATGCTGCGAGTGTATATGAACATCCTTGGAATGAGTCTGACGTCACATCAGATATTTATCGATTAAGAGCAAATCTCACCGTTGTTTTATTAACACCAAATCTTCGAAATTATTAATTTAAGGCTATGCACGTTCATTAGAGTCAGTTAAGTTATATATGTTGTGTTATTTTTTCGATAAGGGGGCCCCTGATGGAGCATGCATCTCCTGCCAGAATTAGGAGAGGCTAAGGGGACTGCTGAGGGTGGAAATTTGACTATAAATACCGTTTTTGACGAAATGGCCTGCTAGGGGCTGTTGGACTGCTGGGTAACGACTATAAATTCGGCCCTAAATCTCTTAGTCGTGTGGATCCTCAGCCGAGCGGCCCAAAATGTATTTCCCCCAAAAAGAAGAAAAACTCCGCTCATCGTAGAGCTTTGGATGTGGGCAGTGCCGCTCCCAAATACTCCCGCATGAGATTCAAAGAAAATTTCCCTTCCCAGCGCCAAACCCTACCCCTCCCCCATACGGTATCATCGAAATGGATGACGGAAGAGGGAATAGAGGAAAAAAATTGCCTCAGCAATGCGATTTCGCCCGAATGTAAACATATGATATTAAATAGGAAAGTGAAGGGATTCTGGTTTGGGAGGTAGAATGGGATGGTGCGGAGGACGGAGTTATCCTCCTGAAAACTTTGTTCCCTCCTCCCTCTTACTCCTCCTTAACCCTCTCGCCTTTCACTTTCTCGTAATCCTTGTAGCGGAGGTCCTTTCAAGAGCAAATGACGATTTCCTCAGAAAATATTTGAGATCAGTATTTTAAGTAGCCAATTCCAAAGATGGGTTATCTCTTCCCATTTTTACCAATTCAGCTCATTTTCTGAGCTTATCGCTGCTTCGAATAATGTTACTACTAGGTGATCCTATTCGGCGAGTTCTCTCGGCAGAGTGAATCTATAAGACTTCCTGGAGATGATATTCGTGCATAAATTTACACCAATTTAGGCCTCTAGTTAAGGAGTTGCGGGAATATATTCAGACAAAATTCATCGAAAGGATGATTCTCATTTTTTTGGTGAAAGTATTATGGCTGTAGCGATTAATCTTTCCACTGTAATGTACATTTACCTAGCACTCGCACATTATTATTTTATGATTCCAATTCTGTAAAGCATTAAACTTCAATGATAAATCATTAGAACATTATTCCGTTTATGTTACCTCTCAGGATTAATCGGAACATCAGGGGTAACACAAAGATCACTGGCTTGGATGACGGATTTGTTATAAGGTAAACTAATCTTAACATTAATGAGCAATGGAAATATTAAAAATACTTAATGATGATATTTCAGAAAAAAATATCATACTTGGGCCCACAGCCATATTGTTATAACTTAAATATGAAATATTTGTTTATTAAGTTAATATACCAATCATTACCTGAGTATATTTTGCAATACGACCCGCATTTAACTACATATCGAGTGGTCTAGGATAGAGAATGTTGAAAATATTCGGTACCTATTGATGGGCTTGTTATCTACTTTTAGTTGTGTTGTCTGTAAATATTTATGCTTCAAGTTTAACATTTTGTTGGTTAAGTAAAAGTTTTCTAATTCAGTTTGACGACTTCACATTTGAGGTAGCGAAGATGTCCATTTGTGAGAACTAATGATCACCTTAAACTTGAAAGCAGTCTTTATTATTGGTACTTCATGAAAGAGGACGTCTGTTTTTGTGTAATTTTACCCTAAATTTGATTATTTTATTATACTTTCATCCTGCATGCTTAAGTAAATTTTTGTGACTTCGAGGCTGGAAGTAATCTGACTCTGTTCTATTTAACCTAATTTCAATAGCTCTTCCAGATCCATAATTTTCCTTCGCTAATAATAGCGTTTCAGAAGGAGTCAAGTTATAGCTCTAAAAGTCCGTGTTCTGAGTCGTCTGAGTTCATTCCCTTGCTTCGGAATGAGCGAGCTTTGGAAAAAGATTCGTTTCTCGTTTGGAATTTTCTTTAAGCTCCTTACGCTTATTATTAAGAGTTAATTAAATTTGCTATATATATTTTGACACAGGCCTGTGAAGGCAGCGAGGAGGAAAGGGTTCTGCGTCTCAAGCAGGAGGGTGATGATTAGGAGGGCGGGAGGAGGAGGAGAAGAAGAAGAAAATGCGTGAAAAGATAGTGAATGGGGAGACCCTTGAGGGGCGTAGGGCCGTCACAGAGGGAGCCCCTGGGAACGCGGTGGATGGGAGGGAACAGAGCAGGGGAGGGGAGATTCTTATTAACACTTGATTAAAACTCTCTTGTGTGTCGTCGCAGTCAAACATGACCCGGCAGGCCACCTCTCCACCCCCCCCCCCCATTCCCTTTTCAGCTCGTCTCAGCATTCCACGACCCTTCCCTTGCCCGGAAATATGCCCGGGGCGAAAGTCTGCGACACCCACGACGCAAAGTGTGGAAGGAACCCTTTCCTGGAAGGAAGTCGGCTCGTAATCCCGAAATTGCGTCCGCGAGAGATATCAGAGCGCCAAATTTAACTTTCCTAAAAATATATTTAATCGCATAAATATGTTTATGTACATGGCTACCGCCGGAAGATTTATTGACGGAGGAGACTTTGCGAGTTTATTAATGATGGAAAAGCGGCTCGGTACCCTTATTTTAACTTTCATTTCACTTAATTAAATGAACTTCACTATCTGAAGTTCGTTCACAATATTATCAAGCATTGCTCCCGTATTTTACGGTATTAGTGACATTCCTGGAGTAAAACGTCCCCGACGCTCCAGGCCCCGGTGGTCGCGGTCACGGGTTCGAGTCACGCCTGGGTCAGTTTTTTGCATGCCCAAGGCATGGGTGTTTCTGTCAAGTTCTGGTGGTTTGACCTCTGAGAAACTTGAAGACAAGCCAATGGCTTATCGTGATCGCAGATGTATACAGACCACCAGATTCGTCGGAGAGCAAAACAAAAATTTATGGTATTAGTCATGTCTCATATTACTTTTCTTATCGTACCTTGACACATTTGCAGTCTTTAGCATTTCAGTTCATGATCATTTTGTATACAAAGTTTTTGTCTATTTTTAATGGCATTCCAATTTGGTTTAATGAACATTTATTTGGATGCCGTACAGCGGCGAAACACGTCGTACATTATAAAATATTTTAGAAAAGTACTAAGCTCTCTTAATCATGGGTACTGATATTAGTCACTTCTACGAAATGCAGCCTGCCACGGTAAATAATATTTATTTGCTTGAGCAAGTCCTAGGTGCCTTCCACTGTTCCATTTCTTCTTCTCTCTGATTCTTGTTTCCGGAAGTTCTCGTAATTCGTATCATCTATAGTTATTTTTCATCTACTGATTTTCGGTTGTCCTTGTTCAATTTCCTTGAGTATATCTCACAACAAATATTGACATAAATCTTTTAGAAAGATAAGTTTATTAGTTAAAGTACATTCTAAATTGAGTGGTTGTGTGCCTCCGTTTAATCTGACAATGTTTAATAATAACTAATATTAGGGGAAATTTTCCTGCCGAAAAATCGGCGAATATTTCCTGGTGAATGCATTTACGCTAATTGGTAAATTATAAATCTACATTTCCTCTGCTAATAAAAAATGTCGCACTTAATGTTGTTAACCATGCTTGGCAGTAAATGCACATACGATACAGTAAATATAACTAGAAAAACTGAAATAAATGAGTAGCAACTCAAATGAATTTCCAAAATAACTTAAATAAATGTGCAAAAACTCCAAAAACTTTCCTTCAGCGGTATTTTCAGGAATAATATTTAAAAATATTTGTTTCAAATCTTCTTTTCATCCAACAAAATTTTTCTGAGGTATTTAGTAATGTTTTTCCCCAAGTAGTGCAAATTTACATCAACTAAATTCGCCACTGGAGACGCTTAATCCATTCTCATCATTACTGCTTTTAATTAAACCTGAATATGATGTTTTGTCCGTAGTTCTTTTGAAAAATTCTATACACTGGCACAGAAGATATACACCACAGTTAGTATCCAAGTCATCAACTTTAGAGAATTACACAATTGGCCTGAATTGAACTATATTCGAGGCTTTCTTCCTTTTAATAACGTAGCGATGCATGAAATACTTTCCTTACTTCAAGCATGAGCTTCATATTAAAGTTGAACATTTTGAGATACTTTCTTATCAAATATTTCACTTTGGGAAATAATGAGGCCTTTGCCAAAATATAATACGTTGGTGTTTTGAAAAGGAGAATCGGTTGGAGTGGAAACCAAAGCTATTGATTTACTCTACAGTGAGTGGATAATGTATGCACAAATATGATTGATTCCTCGTTTCAATGAGAAGCTTACTCCAGTGCTATTGAAACAACTCTTTTAAGTATAGTTGGAAGTGTGTCCATATTCTATTGCCAATATTTGCGTATCCAGAGAACCTTCTTTAGAGAATATTCTTTTCAACATCCCTGAAATCCTGATTGGGTGCATGAGAGAAGAATGTATGAGGTGAGGCAGGGGGGAATAGACAGACAGAACAACAACTGGTTGAGGGGTGAATTCCGTCAGTAGCACACTGGATCCTGTGTGGTGGGGGAGATTAGTGACCACCCAAGTATCCTCCCTTTTTCCCAGCCTCCCGTTCTCCCCATACCACGTGACCTAACCCACCTCTCTCCCCCACATCTCACCCCTCTTTAGAAATCGATGAATTTCTCATTTTTCCTCTCCTTCCATTCCCTCACGTCAAATCTCTCGCCCACTGGCCCACTTATATCCACCCCCTCGGATACCTGGACCGCCGCGCATTCCAAGAAATGGGAGTACCTCTTGCAGGAGCGCCGAAATAAAAATAAGTAGGAGGAGAGAAAAGTGAATCGGGAAAAGGGAACATTGAAAATTACAATCCATTTCAATTTTTTTTATCAATCTACGGCTAGTAGTGAGGACTTATTTCTATCCAAAATGAATTTTACGTCATTATTCCAAAGAAAACACTCTGTAAATATAAGTCCAATGAGTGCTTATAGATCACTTCTCTCAATATGTAATTTTGTGCATGCATCTTGGTTTCCTTGCTGTTTAGTTATCCTGAGATACTCCATATTTGTATTTTATGTCTTTCGAGGATAGGAAGACTCTATATTTGAAAATTGACTTATAGAAAACCAGTCGTTGGGCCATTTTTAGTACTTTATCGATTGTCGGCTAAGTGCGTTGGATAATGGATCACCCAATGAGGATCTGCGTTAAAATTAGGATATATTGCGTAACAACGGTTTTCAGATGAAAGCTTGCGGCTTTTATGCTCCACTAAATGGATAAGTGAGCGGGAAGTAGTTTTTCCTGATTTAATGTCTCATTGAGTGAACTGAGAGACCACTCAACAAACAATTAGGTGTTGAAAATTCACAGGAGTGATATATGAGTGATATAGTGAATTGTGAATAATAGAATTAAAACCTGGTGGACCTAAGTCAGGGCCTCTAACGTAATCCCGTAAATAAATGCAATAACAAATGTGATTTCCTGACATATACGTACATAATTATTATGCTGACTAAGGGAGATCTTTATATTAGTTTTAGGTTTAGACTTTTAAAATCACTTTTTAGAGAGGTATTGCATTGGATTCATTAGAGTCTCCCAATTGTTAATTCTGTATCCCATTGAAAATTAAATTACCGACCAAGATAATTCCTATTTCTTCTGAATACTTCCGATCGATCTTATGAATAAAGTCATGGCCACATATATGCAAACTGTGCTAGAATTCTGTTTATGCTTACTGCCTGTTGCTCACGGTAAAATTTTCGGTAAAACGTTTTATAAAATCGACTAATTTTATAAAAATGAGCTTGCTAACGATAAAACCGTTTTATAAAACCTTGTTTTATAAAACGTTTTATGGAATAGGACAGGTTCTATTTCCATAAAACCGTTTTATACAACAACCAATGAGACGTTCCGCTCATCGCGTTGATAATAATCTCGTGTCCATGGGAAGCCAAACAAGGAAAACGTAAACAAATATGGCTGGAAGTTCATGGAACTATCAGTTCATGATAATCATTGCTGTTAATGCTTTCGCCTGATCATTCATGCTCTCATATTAAGCACAATAAGAGCGTAGAAGTATAAACAAAGCCTTAGCGCTGTTGAGGGTGATCAGAAAGTAAGTAAATAGTGTCTCATAGATGGCAGGACATTGCGGTTTTACCGTGAGAAAGCAAGCACGTTTTATGTACAATTCAAAAACTTTCAATAAAATGTTTTATAAAACTATTTTATGGAAAATTTTACCGTGAGCAACAGGCATACGTTAAATTATATTTCAACAGCTCCAGCTATTATAAATTTTGATAGTGTGGCACCTTTTTTGCCTGACTTATCTCGCGCTATAGTCATTCGCTATAGTCTCGCGCTATAGTCATTAGTTCTTCATTTTATCCTCAATGGTCTTCCAACCTGAGTGTGGATTGCCTGTTTAGTGATTTAATATAATTGATCTAAATTTTATTGTAAATTCGTGTCTTTGTCTTATTCTTCATCATAGCAATTTTTGTTTTTATTCCATTTTATAATATTATCCCACTCTATAATAGAAAAGTGGAACCTCTGTAATGATATCTAATGGTTAATACTAGAATAAATTTTACTGGGACAATATTGAGCTAGAGAGAATTTTAATTCCGAATCAACATCTTCCGACTTAACAGTATGAACAGATTATTTGACTATTTTCTTTTTATATAGTCTATCACCTTTTAATGTATTACCTATAATTAATTTTAGATAATGAATCAAAATCTAGATGATTCTTCTTGGCATATTATTTATTAATTCAATATATATATTTTTTTTTCTTTTGGAGATGTAGGTCAGTTACTTTGAAAGATATTATTTCTCATTGCCGACGTTTCGCAAGTGTATGCGCGTGCATCTTCAGGTCTAATGAAAAATGTAGGGTGTATTTTAATTGTTGAAAAAATTTATTATAATTTGATATGTTATAACAACACTTATTTACATTTTGACTTTTGAAATGACCTACATTTTCAACAATTGTCAAAAAAATAATTGATAGCAACGAATTTATCATCATTTAAGTTTAGAAGGAACTGCCTCTGAGGTAACTTGAAAATTTATAAGTATCCATATTTTTTTAAATAACTCTTTACCAAAATTGTAAAATAAATTAATTTGATGTACTATAAAGCCAAGGTTTTTATTTAAAGCCCTGAAGGAGCTTGCATACACATTCGAAACGTCGACGATGAGAAATAATATCTTTCAAATTTATTGACCTAAATCTCCCGAGAAAAAAAAATGTAATGAATCAATATGTTTGGTGCAACAGTCGATTAAAACTGTGGATAATTAAATTAATTACTCTCCATGCTACGCAAATGAAATATAGTATTGGAAGTAGTCCAAATGAAAACTGGAATCTAGAACTTAGCTGTCCAGTCTGATCTTGTATATGTGAAATACGGGAAGCTTCGGATAGCTTATTGTATATTATTGTGTTGATAAATTATTTTTTGTTCGGACATTTCAAGTTCTCAGTGATCCATCTAGACGTTTCCGTCGACAGAGATGTTAATTTCGCTCATTTGGAAGGCAGTTGGATAAGCGACTCGCCTTAGAATTGAAAAGCAAATCGTCAACGACGTGAATAGTCACGTATTGCGGTCGTTTTGAGGAAAATGGGAAGCGAATCAAGAGTGAGGACTCGACGCATCTCACCATCTGCGGATGCGAACCCTTGGGATTTATCGTTCATCACGGATGCTTTGTGATTCCTTGTCACCCCCGAACGGAACTCCCCGGGGCATCCTCTCCATGACTGATCACATATTCATGCATATGCATTACAGGGTCACTCGATTTAGGCAAGATTTGCAGCCAGGGCATCGGGAGAAACTGCAAATTGAGGAACACGTGTGACTTACTACTACGCGAAATCCAGGTCATACCTCCGTGTTAAGCAGTGATAACGCTACTAATTCGTTTAAACCTGAGTTATCTTAGAATGTATTCACATATGCTAGATTGAAATGTATGCATATATGCTTAGTTGGATATCAACTTGTTGTATACCTTAATTTTTTTAACTTAAAAAAATATACCTACCTTAAAATTATTCTTAAATCTTACAGATTTTTACAAGTGGTCTTAAAACATATTAAACTGTACCTTAACGTTTAAAACGAGCTTTTTTTGGGTCTTTCTTTATTTCGTAGAATCAATCTTTATCTTTATTACCTTAATATTGATTTCGGTGCCAGAGACTTTAAGGTCCCGGGAACGTACCCGCAGACTCTGCAGAACACCCGATAAAATGAAGGCATTCATCAATGATCTTCGTGGAAGTTTACAATCGGAAAAAGTGGAAACCTAAATATTCAACCAGCTTAGTGATAACATGGGTTGCTCGGTTGATTGTTCGGTTTCTATTTGTCACATGTCTCTCTGTGTCTTTCACGAAATGTGTTGGCAAAATTTTAATTATCTCAGAGCTATAATATTTGGATTGAAAATATTCTATTTCATATCTCCAAATGACAATGTGATCCCCTTAAAAGGAAGTCAGACGCAAGTTGCGAATTGAATGAGTAAATTGAACTAGTTAAATATAATAATACGAATAATTATAAGGTGAGTGAATCTGCGAGTAAAGGCCGCCACACACCGAATGCTATGCTAAGCGCGCTACCAGATTTCGCCACGAGTCTTATGATCCCGTAAAGCGATTTCCCACTGCCCGCACACCAAATGCGAGCCACGCGAACCGATGCGAACTTCCATAGCGCTCTATCGCAAGGGATAGCTCGGCCGGCGATTTCCTCTTCGCTTAGCTTTCATGGCTCATGCGCAGTATCTATTGCGGTAAATGAGCACTTTCGTCCCGCCATGGCGCGCCAGCCCAAATTATTTTTTTATCTACTTAAAACAGAGCTATTTCAACTAAATTACGTAAATTAGTTCTGCGCACTATGCACATTGTAAAAAAATCATTCATCATTGTAATTAAGTGAATATTAACGGAATATTCAAGTGTCAAACCTGAGAAGTGCGTTTTACGCTGTCCGCCATCTTGCTACATAGCACGGCATGGTTAGTTTCTGGTGTGTGCGTGCACATAGCGGACATCCGTTGCGAGAGTAGTTCTCACGCTTAGCATAGCCTTCTGTGTGTGGCGGCCTTAATAGTTCTAGTTAGTGTGCTGGCCTTTGAAATGCCAATTTCCAGTAGGTAGAGCACAGGAGGAACCCATATCTCTTTGAGTATTAGCAACTAAAATAAATGAACGTTTTGAGGCGTAAATTTGGGGAATTCACTCATAGGAATAAAAAGAGTAGCTTTGTTTTCTACGTTTGTTTTATTTGCTACGAACCGATTTTCGTCTCGTCAGGTTTTATGCGGCATAACGCGGGTCTTTAATAACTAAAACTGACGAGTAAATCAAAGTTACTATTTTTATGCTTAATATAGAGTTAGTGCAGGATTTTAAAGAAAAATAGTCTAGCATTTTTGCCTCAGACTCTTTGGTGCACGGTTGTGTTATTTCACGAGGAGCAATATGCAGCATGAAATGAATGTTACTTGGTCTAATTTTGTGGAACTCTTTCACATTGAAAGACAGAAAATGTTAACGTTGTAAAATTCCACAATTTTTTATTCACAGCGGTACTTACAACCCTTTTTACCCGTTAGGGTGTCAGTCCTGTTGTACGTGATGATGTCCCAACGGGTGAAACCTGTTATGCAGTTAAGAATAAGCATATTGTGGAATTTTTAAATAAATTAACATTGTGCCGATTTTGGCGTTCTCTACGCCTGGCATTCTCTACGCCTGGCAGACTCAGAGCCGCAACAGACCATCGCGGTGGAACAAAGTGTGCGATCTGGCTCAATTCTGCGCAAACGCTCATTCTGCGCGACAGTGTCACCCACCCGACCTTTACACTGTCCGTCCTAATGCTGCCACCTTTTACACACTTTTAAGTTGAGTTGAGAACGCACTCCGCATTCCAATCCAACCAAAGCTCGCCAGCACCTCCCCCACTCCCTCCACTCCGCGACTGTTTCCTCACGACGATTTGGTGCGACCTGCCTTCAAGGGATTCCAACCTCTTTCCATTGCGTCCGGCCACGAGACCAAATCGCGGAGATTCTACTGAAGGCGTGCTGACTATACCAAGACTTCACGGTACCCAGCCCACGGATTTCCTTGAGTCGCAATATATTTCATCTACATCTACGAAGTACCGTGCAAGCCACCACTAGGGTGTGTGGCACGGGGTGATTCCACACCAGGCATGCAGCACTCGTCCCAGCACAAATCAGAACCTCGCACGCTCCCCCTGGCGCTAGGCGCAGACACCAAAAAGCAGTCAGGAGAACAGTGCGCAGTCCAACCGGAAACTGGGAGAGTGATACGTAATGAACATGCAAACATGCAGAACTATGCTATAGACACATCTAGAGGTTAAAATTACTGATACTGTTAATTTATGAATGCTACGAGATGCTACTTCCTGCAGAAAATAAAATAAAATAATGCCGGACAAATCGACCGGTGTGAAGTGTTAGTTATGATGTTGTGTTATTAAGCACACGTGAAAATTCTCCTCTACCTATTGAGGGCGGGAGTTTTATATGATTGATCTATCCCAACTATTATGATCCCTTATTGTTCGTGGGAAATATTAAATTTTAAATCTTTCGGTTCTGCAGTCAATTTCCTTCATTTTATTTCTGTGATCGCTTATACCATAGTACGTTGGCTCTAGCAATATATGTTGAACGTCCGGCAACAAACTGTCTGCTCCGAACTTGCGCAAAAGATTTAACCTGTATTTCTCCCTTCGATCAGTTAGAGATTCCCACCCCAATTCCTTCAACAATTTGGTAACACTGCTAAGTTTATCGTAACAACTTTTCACAAATCTTGCTGCTCTCCGCTGTATTCGATCTATTTCAGAGATTAGTCCTACTTCGTAAGGGTATCCTACTTCTTATGCTAGCGGCAAACTCCAAGTGAGATCTCACGAGTGAAAAACAACATTTTAGCATAGCATATAACATAATAATAATATTACAAAATAACATTTTAACAATAAATATTAACAAAGTAACATAATATTTTGTGACATATATGTTCCAGTTGGAAACCAATCTCAGTTTTAAGGCTGTTGTTATTTCATTTTGTTTGACTCCGTTTACCTGCTTCTGTAAGTTCAATCGCAACGACGAATTCCCATTGTTTCCCGTCACAATATTTGCTTTCTTTCAACATGCGACAGTTATTCAATTCTTCGGAACTTTAAGATTATCGAGTAAACAGCTAAAAGCCGTGGAATGCGACAGGGTAGACGTATGTGCGTGGAAGGGGAAGGGGGGTGTGTCACGTGACGCGGATGAGCAGCGGGCGAATGAGGGAGTCGCGTTCGCGTCTGAGGGAGAGGTTGATTGATTAAGAAATTTATTGGTGAGGATTCGAGAGCATGGAGGATTCGAGGATGGAGGATTCGAGATGCGGAATCCCCATTTCCTCCCTCGTCTGCCACTTATCTCATCAATCGCGTCTCTTGTGTGCCGTTTGCCGGAGTCACGGGAGAACAAACAAAGGATCAATTAAGATGAGGTCGGAAGGTGGAACGCTAAATTGGAGTGAGGGGGCAGTCGGAGCTTCTTTTTAGATCCGATGGTAACGAGCGAAGACTAAATTCCACTCCGATTACTTTCGAATTAATCGTAGTGCTTAGCTGTACAGCCATTCCATTGGTTCCGGGTGTGACATGTGTGAGCGTCTAATTGTAAATTTTCATATTAAATAATTCAACCAAAATATACTGGAGTACACCTTTAGTTAGCCATAAAAGAAGGTAATTTACAACTTAATATGCAATTTTAATAAATAACTATCACTCTTGTAATTGTAATACAATTTTGCTTCCGAGTCTGACTCATACAAATAACATAGACTACCTTAACCTTTAAACTCTGTGAATAGCTTAAAAATTAAATATTGATATTTACATCAGCAGGATTAGAGTAATTTTTCTTTAGTTTAAACTGATGGAGAAGTATTCAAAACCATTATTCTTCTAGTTATAAAACGTTTAATTAATTCCGGGAGTGACATGGTAAAAGTTCCTGGAGTGAACTTATTACTCTTTCTGTTCTCCGTTATGAGTAAAATTCAGTTTTTTACTTTCAAATTTTGACAATGGCTCAGTGTATTTGATTAATTAAGCTCTGTTAAATCTGGCTAAGTTGAAATTTTAAATTGTAAAACAAAAACACTTTTATTTATTTTCTCCATATTTGGTATCCTCTTCCTTGAACTACGACCTTGACGTGGTGGAAGGGCTTGTGCGTTCCAATGACCCCTAGAGCTGGACTGGCAGGAGCAAGTAAATTTCTCCTGGTAGAGCCACCAATGCCAGATAGGTGATAAGAGTAGGAAGTCACAAACTGGAGCAAGTAGAACAATTTAATTACTTGTGTAGTAAGCTAGAAGATACGGGACATAGTAGCAAAGACATTAGGAGGAGAATAGCGCTAGCGAAGGAAGCGTTCAAAAATAGAAGGGAGCTGATGACGGGGACCTTAATTAAGGATGTAAAAAAGAGGCTGGTGAAGAGCTTGATATGGAATATGGCGTTGTATGGGGCAGAAACATGGACCTTGAGAAAGGAAGACGAAAATAGACCGAAGGCTTTCGAGATGTGGGTGTGAAGGAGGATGGTGAAGGTTGGACGGAAAGGAAGACAAACGAGGAAGTGCTTGACATGGTGGGCGAGGAGAGGAAACTTATAGATGAGATTAGGGGAAGGCAGGGTAGGTGGCTGGAAGGGGTAATGAGGGACGATGGTTTGCTGAAGGCCGTGATAGAGGGTAGGATGTTGGGTAAGCGGGGAAGGGGAAGGAAGATAATCGGTTTTATGACGGGATGAAGAAAGGTAGGACTTATGCTGAGATGAAGAAAAAAATACTACATGTGGAATGGGCACGGCACGTGTAAGAGTTTGTTGGATATTCTCTGACTTTCATCACAACCTACCTCTAACCGGTAGATTACTGTAATGAATGAATTTGGGATCACTTTAAATGGAATGGCTGAGTAGCGACTCACTCCGAGGATTGTTCCTTTGCCACTCTCCTTCAACAGACCCTGGAGACAGTGAAATTTCGAACGAGGACCCTCCATGACTCTCTCAATCGTTTAGATTTAAGGTGGTTCCACCGTAAAATCACTCAAATGTCGTTGAATTTGCGGCATGAAAAAAGTAGATGTGGCCTGTTTCTGTTGCTATTGTATTACTACTGACTTTGTTGTCTTGGTGTTGCTGCTTGATTAGACTGAAGCTGTTGGTAGTTGCAGCTGATACATGACAGACATGTTGATGTACTTAGATGAGCCTTTGAATCTTGTTAAAAAAGCACAGGAAAGGGTCATCAATAAAACGAGAATCATAACAGTTTTCATATTCTGTCTACATGTAGAAAAACTTGTCCTATATTTGATATGAACAAAAAAATGTTACCTTTCCATGATATTTTATTATTTAATTTAACTTGAAATTACATGGTGTTCAATCGGAGAATTGGAAGAGAACGGGGAAAAAATAGTATTTTTCTAAATATAAATGTCATTATCGCGGAAAACTGCCTGCAAGAAGGAAATAATCCAGAGAAATTGAATAAAAATGAAATATGGGCATCTTACAACCTAATTGTTTTAGAGATTGTGGAATCATGGCCGTTTTATATGTCAAAATGCACCTACTTCATCCTTAAAAAATGACGGTGAGCCTCAAGGTCCTCTATCAGAATCTCTACTTGAACCAGGCTTAGTATATTTCGACCTCTGTTCCTCCTCTCCATCCAGGGTCTCGTCCACACATTCCGTCTCCTAGCTTTCTGAGACGTGAATTTATTGGTGACGGCCGATACTTTGTGGAATTCCATTGTAGGAAAAGGATAAATTACTTTGCACTATTCCACTGGAGAAATATTATTTTTTTGAGTCGACATGTTTCACTGCACTGTAGCATCATCAGGACTGAATACAAGATAGTTAATTCTGAATATATAGTCACATGGGGAGGGAGGAAGGAATGTTGGAAGGAGGGTGGGGGTGGAGGAAGACGGCGTTGTATGAAACTTGGGTGTGCAAGTGGGAAGGAGAGAGCTGGAGGCGGGGGTGAGGGAAGGGGTGGGGGTTTTGGGCTGACCGCCCAACTCTAGGCAAATATCTGAAAGCGCACAACTTGAAGCAAATATCTGAAACACCTTGGCATCAAACCAGCCTTCCACAACACAAAAAAACCTCAAATACCTACTCCCGAAAGTGAAAGACTCCATAAATACAATGTACCAAAGTGGCATTTACAGGCTAGAGTGCGCCGATTGCAAGGCATCATATTTCGGGCAGACTGGGAGAAGCCTGAGGACTCGAGCAGCCGAGCACAAGAAGGACTACGAGAAGAAGGAGGGGAAGTTGCAGTTCGCGGCTCACCTCCTCGCTGAAGGACATCAGGCTGACTTCATCCCGGAAATGACACATAAGGAGAGCAAGGGGACCAGAATGGATAATTTGGAACAATTGTACATTATATCGGCCGTGAGGGGAAAGGAACGCATCACTAATGACCATGTTTTTCCCCTCCATTCCCCACTCTTCGACCTTCCACAGTTAGTCCCAAACAAACCCTCCCATCACCTTCGGTCAGTCATCCTCTCCTTCACCCCCTCCTCTCCTCAGACCCACGCTGAGCCCAAAACCCCCACCCGTTCCCTCACCCCCGCCTCCAACTCTCTCCTTCCCACTTGCACACCCAGGTTTCATACAACGCCGTCTTCCTCCACCCCCACCCTACGTCCACCATTCCTTCCTCCCTCCCCATGTGACTATATATTCAGAGTTAACTATCTTGTATTCAGTCCTGATGATGCTGCAGTGCAGTGAAACATGTCGACTCATTAAATCATATTTCTCCAGTGGAATAGTGCAAAGTAATTTATCATTTTCCTATTTCTGAGAATTTCTTGTGGCTGCCACCAAAATAACGGACACTGTGGCAGTGATCTCTAAAATCATATCCTTCCGGTCCATCCCAACAAGCTTGACTTCCGTCGGATTAAGGTTTTTGGACTTTTCTACGACGTTTCTAACTTTTTTGCCCCAAAGATGCACTAACAGACGAGGTGAACAAACCAATCCTACCGTCAATACCTATGATCTATGACCAATAATGCTTCATTGGTTGGATATTTTTGGTGAATCCATATGAACTTTCAATAGGCGTCCCAATATGCATCATTTCAGTGCCGAAAATTCACGGAATTTAATTCACCGTGTAAAACTCTTCCAGGTCATCGCTGAAATTCATTTGCGAGTTAAGACTTGAATGATCATTTGCATAATCATTTGCCGTGTAAAATAACCTTAAAAATCAATCTCCACATCTCAAAACAGTTTCCTTTATGAAAGACTTATGCCGATGAAGATGCTAACTAAAGAGGGGGAGCCTTACTGAGATAAATCACACCATCTTGATCCAAATATCAGTCTCGGGAGTAGAAAAGATGGAGAAAATACTGCTCCATCGTGCTGGAAGCAAGCCAAAGCGCTGAAAAGCAGGAAAGGATGGCTTACGGAATCTCGGCGATCTTTACATTTTTTTCAAGTTAAAATGCCGAGAGGACGGATTCTCTCCTCCGGTTTGGCCACTTTAAGGTTCCCAAAGTGAATGCTTATCAAATATTTCTGAGGACCTTATCTTTGCGCAATCTAGTTCGCCTTCGAGTGACCTTAATGGCAAAAATGCGTGAGCAATAGTTATCGATGACAAGCATGTGGCTTTTGCGTCGTAAAATATTTTATTTTAATTCCTGCAACTTTTTTGCTTTCCAACGAAAGAGTCTTTGAATTTAATCAAACCAAATGTTTTACTAATGCTTATTAATTATTTTATTTCGTATTTTGAATTAAATTAACATATTAAGACATACCTGAGGGTATTTTTAGCCCCAATATCACTGTTTGTCGTTGATAAGAGATATAGGAAACTCCTACGGCTCCTCGTTAATCATAAAAAACTACTTTCTGAAGTATTTTTACTCACATTTGACTGAGATAACATCATTTGTGAGTGAATTAAAACCAATTTGATCAGTAAAATCAATGTCATCTACAAAAGGGGTAATGTAAAAAATGGGAAAGCATTTTGGTGAGAACATACTTATACCCCCAGAATATTGAGGTAGACTGGGAGAATTCATTGTTAATTGTTTCACCGTGGTATTAAATTTTCAGAGCAGAGAAAATTGCGCTGAAGATAAATCATGTGAAATTGCGCCAGTAGAAGGTCATCAAGTCACACTTTGTGTCTATTATGTGCCAGAAGATGTCTTATTAAGGTGAAACCGGTCGCAGTTTTTAAATAAAGTGTGGAAAAGTACAAAGTTTTGTATTCAAAATTGATTTTAAATAACTGTTAATCTTTATAAGCTCATGAAATAATTTCCATTAAGTCGAAAGAACTGAATCAATTCATGTAATAAGTTAAAACAAAAATGCTAATTATTGCGCCTTAATCAAGTGTCATTCAGTTCGGTAAATAAAATGCTGCTCGCCTTGAAAGTGCAATATTTCATCTCAAGCGTATAAACGTGAATTATTTTTTATTTTGTAATTTCAATTGAGGGTTTGAAGAGCAGATCGCAAGTGGTCAATATGACTGAACATGGGAATGCTCGTTCCAGGAAATATTTAACAAACAACATAATTAAAATTGAAATTTTTTTATACCGTTATTCACAACCAAGCAGGAAAGGTTACGTATAATTTTGCTGAAATAACGGACACTGAAAGCAGATTTTAGCTGATTACGTTTGTAAACTCAGTGGCCCAATCGGAAAGGATAAAGTTTAAAAAAAAGTTCTTCTGAAATAAAATAGCTCAGCACGAATCGTGCACAAGGGATGATACAACATGAGCCTCTCAGAATTCATTGGAAGTTCAATTTAAAATACGGAATGATGATACATATTTGAATACTCACCTGCTTCTATGGCCTTTGATTCGAAATGTTTGCTGGGGATATAAGCCGTGTATATAAAATAGCGGAATAGCTCTCGGTGCATCAAGTGATAAACAAGTAATAATCCCATAGGATTATGTGATTGTGGTTTGACAATGTATGAGTTGGGCAACCCCAAAGCATAAAATGAGGAAGGTGGTCATTACATACCTTTAACCTTTTTGCCTTTTAAATGCTGGTGAGGTGCTCCATGGATCCAAAATCCTACTCTGCATTTTTTCAATTATCATAGATTGAAACAGAATGCTGACTACATTAAATAGCATAAAATTGTCATCTATCACTAGAAGCGCCGTATTTTCCCCATTCCTAAGAGCGCCGGCAGCGGTCATTTTGACCGGTAGGTGTTTTCTCTGGTTTAGGTTGTGTTTATGAATAATTTCGAACATATGTTCTATTTTGAAGTGAGATTATTTTTAACTCAAATGTACATTATTTTAAAGTAATGAATAAGAATTATGAAAAATTTAGTTGTTCAACTTTAACACAAATTTGGGATCCACAGATTTATCACCATTGTGTAATATACAATTATAAATGGTGGTAGTTGAGCGTATAAACATTTTGTAGAGTAAATACAAGTATGCTATTTATAATCGAGGAGTAGTGATATAATTAAAGTGACAGTATTAGACCATATATATTTCTATCAGTTCTACCGTCCCAGACTTTATTTTTAATGACACATAGAATAATTTTTTCACTTATTGCTGTGCATTTTCCGCAAGTATAATTTTGGCATCTTGAATATTTTAACATATTCTTTCCATTTACATGCTTTTACCTGACACTGATGTTTTTCCCTTATTTGTATACCTGAAATGAAAGGTGCTGGCTCTCGCTGTGACTTGTGATACCCACTATGTAGTTCTTCAGCTAGCGTCAAAATGAATTAATGGTGGCTGATATTTTTTGAAGTGACCTCTTTCTATAACACCCATGCGTTAATGGCAGGTAAATTTAGAATATTATATGAAACTTGCACAGGCCATCGGCGAGAACCATCGCGCGTGGTGTATTTCCTTGCCATTTGGTCCAGTATATCTACTCCATACTTCGTGGAGTTGTAGAAACTGACTGACTCTTGCATTTTTGTCCTGTACAATTAAATTCAATGCTGGGATTCATGGTACTCAATATGATATACATCTCATGGTAACCAATTCTTTTTGTTTTTTTATCTTGCTATACTGTCATTGTAATATATTCATGTTTTAGGACTGTGATACCATACATCTTAGCCTTTGACGTCCGAAGTACTTAAGAGACCTCACGTCTGATTCTATTCATTGTGCCGAAAGTACTAATGCCTTTCTCCTTTAATTTTTTAGCCAAAGTCAGTGAGGTTAAAAAATTATCTGTTGTGACATTTCGTCCTGAATTTAGGTACGGACGCAATAAACGTGAAACAAAATTTTCGTGGAGACTTTCGTTCGGCGGGCGGAAATCCATAGCAGAAATATTTGGAATTAACATCAGCTAATACCCAAATATTTATTTCAAATTTGCCTAGTTTATTTGTCATGTACTACGTGAATCCACACCTAGCATTAGTGGGAAAATGCTGCTCGTCCACCGTGACGTACTCACTTGGACTATAGAAAGCTATACAGTTGTCCACGAAGCTATTCCATATTTCGGACATCAATGCAAATTTATATGTAGTGAGACGATGAGTTCTTGTACTCCGAGCATCAAAATGTAAGTACTTAACAAGCGAGCGAAATCTGCTTCGTGACATTGTCTTAGAGAAAAACACTGGCCCCCATTCACTAGATCATAGCATATCATAATCTAGTGAACCACAACCATATGCTCCTCGTGGGTACATTAGGGCAAAAATAGCTTCAATGTCCTCAACAGTTTTGGCCCAATCTCCGTACCCAAGCGCACAGCTTCTGCTTCGGGGCATACTTTGATATGCCGAAGCATACGTTCATCAATAAATAAACGCCATGCGCTATATAAGTTCTCTTTAGACTCTCTTCGTTTGGCTTGTGGTGATGGTCCGGGATTTGCTGTTATAATATCTTGACTCGCAAGCCTACCGATCGGGTTTACACCACTTGGGGTCACAACCCACTCATTCAGTCCACCCCAACCAAATAGCCGTGTTCCGACTGCTGGAGCAAACGAACCTTTTTTTTCATTCCCTCGATCCTTCCGTCCCCCTTCCCGTTCTGCGCTTCTTGGAGGGAGGCAACCCTCACCGGATGCATTTTCGAGGGCAGCATCATCACTGTGTAGTTGGAGATTCCCTTGAATTGCGTCAACAGCGGTCGGCACTCTGCAGTCCCTTTCTCTTCGTTGTCCTCTTCCCCCTCTACCAAGCCTGAGCACCACCGATGCCTAAGGACAAGTGAGGAAATTATGCATAGAATGATGACGAACGATTTTGTAATGATTTTAATGTGCTTACACCCTCCTTCTAATATACAGGATCGTAGTTACAGCGAAAGATAACTCACCTGAGTCAGGAATGGATGCTTCCGTCAAACGATCTTGCGGAGACGCTTGTGTCAATGCATCACCGTCTGAATTACAGCTCCCAATTTCAGCAATGTCACTTGAAGTTTCAGAGAAGAAAGTAATTCCATCATTCGAATCAGAATGCACTGGGTTTAGTTCGTCAGCATCAGAATTGTTTCCTGATAAGTCTCACAAAATGTGTACAAGTTTTTCCGAAGTAAGACTGCATCGCCGGGATATGTCTCAGATCTTCGGGGTTTTGCTCCTACCCAATGTGCGGTCAAAGATCGTCTGACCGTGTAGGGATGAAAAAAAATGGGACGAAGAGTGTGGTGGAAAACAGCACACCCTGCATCCCTAAGAATAAAACAGAATTCTGGACCTATTTTCTAGTGGTTTTATGTGTATTCCTTGAGACATTTCTGGGGAAGTCTATGCAATAGTTCTGAAATATCTATGCAATTGGCCTAATAATTAGAAAAACGAAAATTCTCTAGAAACATGCAGAACATCAGTTGTGAATTCAGTCCGTTTAACGTGACAACTACTCATCATTCCAGAAAAAAAATCTTAATTGAAAGGACAAAACTAAGAAGCTGAAAATTTATGATACCGGTCAAAATGCGGCTCTTGGCGCTTTTAGGAATATCAACAATTATTTCATAAACTATGCAGCCGAGAATGTAAATGTTTGGTATTTGGGCGTAGAATACAAATTCAGTAAAAGTTACGAAATATCAACAATTTTCAACCATCGTGAAGGAAAAGGGGAACATTTGAAATTTAAAAACGGTCAAAATGACCGCTCCGGCGCTTCTAGTGTTAATGACATAAGGATAGCAAACATCTGTGTATAGAATATTTGGCAATGAAAAAAATCGGTTGCAAAGTGGAGAAAGCAAAAGTGAAGAAAGGTGTGTTGTGCACACTGTAAAGTCATAAATTAAATAAAGGAAAAATTGAAAACAGAGGTACAGGTTCATGAAGAGACAATTGGATACAACGCTTTTCTGATGACCGTAACTCTGACAGACGGGAGAAAATCTGACGATAATATTAACTTATGTATATTGCATTTTATTATAGGCTATTTTTTATACACTGCTTATATCCCCTGTAAACATTACGAATTCAATAATGTAATTTAAAATTGACCAATACTCAAAAAAAGAACAAGAAAGATAATACTAACTTCAATAAAAAAACCAACCAATCAATAAAGCTTGGTGATTATTGTTACGAATATGAAAATAGTAGGTTGTGAAAGAAATCAATAAGGCGAAGTTGCCTTAAGATTTAGACCATAAAAAACGGCACATGAAAGAGTTTGTAAGATCTAGGAAGTAGGATCACCAAAGAAGGAAGAAGCAACAAAGCTATAGTGTTCAGGGTGGCGAAATTCAAGAAGGAATATTACGATAAGAGTCTACTAACAGTCAGAAATACAAGATTTGAAGTAAAGAGGCACTTTACTTCAAATCTTGTATTTCTGGCTGTTATGTAAATCTTGCAATTTATTTTAAATTGAAATTCAAAACTGTTATAATGGAACACATTTATGTTATATAAAAACCAGAATTTATTGTAACTGACAGTTGCTGAACTACAGCCAATTTGTTCAAGGATGGCAACCACAAAACAAGAAACTATTTCTTCTGGGGTGCCTAGTTCCACCCTCATTATTATTTGTTAAAAATGTGTATATCTTTTGGGTGAAATATTCTTTATTTTTATTCTAAACTTTATAAAACCAAACATGTTTGCTTCTATATTTATTCATATTTGGTATTGAATGGGCGATTGCAGCAGCATTACAAAGAAGGTTGAAATCAATAAAAATATGGTGACAACGAAGGATGGCAAAGATCAAAATGATGGAGAGATTCACGAATGAAAGTGGAATAGGAATATTTGGAGAGAAAAGGAATATAATGACATATCTGCGATATTGGAAGAAGTAAAATTATTGGACGCTATCTGTGAGAGAAGCAGTCTCTTCAAAAAAGTACTTGAAGGAGGGATAAAGGGATAGCTTTATTGAGAAACACTAAGGATGGAGTACCTGAAAATAAAATTATGAGAAACATCAAAATGAAGAATTATAACCGATATCTGAGATAATATTGGAAGGGATAGCTGCAGTAATTCAATCTTCGGACTGCTGGTGATCCTTGAATATCTTCTTATCCATACGAGGAGCTTATCCTATCCATCTTATCTAATTATTTTGCGTGATTTGATATAAAACTGAATCTCAACGTGATTTGATTTCAAACTTAATCTCAACGTGATTTAATATAAAACTGTCGAGGACATTATTCAGCAAGAGTTTCAAATGTTGGAGTCATATTACCATGACACTTGACTGAAAATGGTTGTGATTTATTCCTAATCTTGTGTTAAACACAATTTGCCTGTAGCTATTAGGGTATTTGCCTTAGTATTATAAAGGTTTGGTCTATATTGCAACAGACATTTCGTTAAGATATATTTAAACTTTTTTCAGACAAATGGGATAAAAAGTATTATTTACAGCCTTGTTAGCAACCGCTGCTAATATTCTGGGAACAAAAGAAAAAAGGCTGTTATTTTGATTCATTGCATTGCGTTTACCTGAGAAGGATTGGCTAAATGGTTAAACAAAACCTTAGTACTGAGGATTGACTGTCATGCTAACTAACATTGGGTATCAAAGAGAATTTGCACCGTTGTACTCTGTCCACGAAGTCCTGAGCAGCTAGGATAGGAAAATTTTTTCGAGGTGGATAGTGAATCATCACTTGCCTGTGTTTACTCGTTCGTGTTTCCGGCAGAAAAATCTAGATTCATAAATTGACCAGAATATGGGGTTAACGAATCTACCAGCAGCATAAATTGAGAGCAGCGTATAGACTTGGCATTTAAAAACATGTGATCGAGCTGCGGGACAGCTGAACATTAAATTTAAGTTGGGATAAAGCACCCAAGTGAACCAACAGCTTCAAAAACACCAGAATGTTTCCCTGGTGTAACTTGCGCGCGTTTGGCCTACTGCATGCAATTAGATATTAGGTTCGATGACCGCATGCAAGTAGGCTCACTGGGTAGTGCGTGGATTCACCTTGCACATTTACGCTGTTTACTTTCTATATGAAACCAAAGACATATTTTACTGTCTGATAGATGTAGCTCAAGAAAACATTTGGATTAAGCAGGTGGCCATAAGTAAGGGTAGGGTAAACATAGGTGGCCATAAGTAAGGGTATCAAAAGTTAACAAAGTTAACGACAGAATACTCCTTTTAACATTAGTAACCTCCTATTTGACAATCATTCTTGTTTATAATGGATCGTCATAAGACCAACCTATAATCTTTTATCGTGGAATTTTTTGACACATTTCATGTTGAATAAACTTACCGAAAAATGTGTAAAAATATTCAAGCATAAGTACTTGGCCTGCAAAATTAATTTCAAGGTAATTAATGGACATACTGCAAACAGGGTATGAAATTCAGAGAGACATTTCATGTTACTATGCTGTGCTTTGGTTTGTGCACAAGAATTATATGCTGAAAATATGATCGATGAGCATTTTACATTAATTTGAAACATAATTTCTAAAAATCTCGATTTTTAAGGAAATTATCCAGCTAATGAAAACTACTACTGTTATAGTAGATAGAATATGTGACTAAAAAACTCTTATCATTCAAAAACGTCTTTGGGTATTAATAGAACTATTCTTCTTTTTTCAGATCTTTGGAAGTAACTTCTTGAAGAACAACACCCGAACGGTTTAGCATCTATTAATACAATTTTGTAATAACGGCCAAACACTTCCCAACTGAGGATAAATGTAAGTATTTAAACAATAGTTCCATATACTTAACCATAGTATTTGCGACATTTAAAACCGAAACCTGCAATGGTGTCATTGATCTTGCAATATCTAAAGGTGTATTAGCCTCTTACAAATTATAAATTACTCGTAATAGAAATACTTCGGGCTTTATCATTCACAACTGGAGTATAATTTATTGCAATGAGGATTGTTTGGAAGTGTCAACGACGTTTGAAAGAAAGTTGATGGCTAGCGTTTGTTCTGGCTACCTCTAGATGTGCTCTTAGTAGAAATCGAATAAGAAATGTCCTTTAGGATACACAATTCGCACAATGTATCACTATTTGTCTGCATCACTAACTGAATGTTTTTCAGGCGAATGGATAGCAAAGGAAGACTGGGTACTGAATCACATTAAAATTACTTATTGAAGTAATAAAAAAATGAGTTATTTTTACACATATTGAGAAAATAATTTTATTTTTATGAATCAAATTATCCCAAACATAAACTGGTATATTTTATGTCATCAATATTTGTGTTAATCTTTAAGAAGTTATGACGAAAAAAACCGTGCATTTTTCCACAAAAAAACATAATTTACTTTCGACCCGGGTTTCAATGCTTAAACATTATCTTCAGGTGATCTTCACTTGTCATCTTCATCTGGTCATCTTCACCTGAAGATAATGTGCAAGCATTGAAACCCAGGTCGAATGTAAATTATATTTATTCGTGGAAAAATGCACGGTTTATTTCTTCATCATGTCCCAATTCCACTCAATTTCACAGGAATCTGCCGATTTTATATTTAAGGAGTGAGTTTTCATTTTGCTATTAAAAACCAGGTTTTGAAAGGCGCCCGTTGCACTCACTGATCCAAGAAAGATATTGATATTAAATGACTCTTGATATCATGAGTTTATGCCCAACACTAAAAAAATTACATTTTTTCCGTTTATTTCTCACATTGTGTGTGAATTGACGATTATCGTTGAGCAGTGTACCT
Source organism: Pyrrhosoma nymphula (assembly GCA_963573305.1). Taxonomy (NCBI): domain Eukaryota; kingdom Metazoa; phylum Arthropoda; class Insecta; order Odonata; family Coenagrionidae; genus Pyrrhosoma; species Pyrrhosoma nymphula. The sequence continues at coordinate 16,978,379 of OY754330.1, read as the reverse complement.
TGCGTTGATGGGTTGGGCTCGATAAACAGTTTTCATTTAGTAGGAATTTCTTTTACTGTTGCTTTATCTAATAACGGCATTTTAAAATTTAAGTGACTGTGGCTCCATCTAGTAACGGTATTTTAAAGTTTAAGTGACAGTGGCTTTATCTGGTAACGGTATTTTAAAAATTGAGTGACTGTGGCTCCATCTAACAACGACATTTAAAAACTTTAGTGACTGTGGCCCCATTTACAGCGTTCCTGAGACAGTGAGTGACAAGGGCTTTTCTTATACAGATGACTGTTTGCTGAAGGTAATCTTCTAAAGGTTAGCGCCAAGCTTCCATTACCTTACCGTTTTCTTCTCATGCTGTGTGTTCGTTGCTATGCCGCGTCTGTAGCTAGCCAGTGAAAGAATTATCGCTTGACGTCAGCGGGCCCTTGGAGCGAAGTGGGCTGGTGCCCAGTGGGTGGGGGTGCTGGCGCGTGGGAAGAAGATAGGGAAAAGGGAGGGTGGGGAAGTTGAGAGGGGGGGAATGAGGGGAAGGGTGGGGAGGGGAGTGAATCTCCTTCATCTGCGAGTCCGGAGGAGAACTAGGAGGGAGAAGAGTTGAGGAGGAAGAGAGAGGGGAGAATGGAGGATAAGAAGATGTGGGCAGGGTGTGCTTAATTTTTTTTGTCGAAGTCAGGGAGAAATGGAGAAAGCTTGGAAGTTAAAGGGTTCCCTTTTTACAGTCGGGAAAGAGGAGAGGTCGCTGTAGAAGGAGAAAGATGAGGGAGTAGAGGCGTGGTTGGTGTAAAGAGGAGGGAAAGGTTGGAAGAGAGTAGGGATGGGATGAAACGAGGGAATCTTAAAGGAGAGGGATCATTTTTTTATAGGAATAGGTCGCATGGGAGGGGGAGAGGATATGGGGGGGAGTAAAAAGAATTGAACGTTTTTAGCGAGGGAGGGAGGAGGTGGGGTTTAAAGGATGGTGGAGATGCTGGGAGTCTTTCCGGCCTCACAACCTGTCGATTGCGGGGAAGCAATTTGTGAAATAGTGTTTGCGAGTGAAACGCCTGACTTGACTTCAGATAAACTCACTCCACGTCCTACGCGCGCGCGAGGGAGTTGGCCTCGGTGTTTGCGGAGGCGGGAGTGTGAGGCTCCTTCGCCGGGCCGGCCGTCCTTCGCTTTCACTCCCGTGTGCTCGCTCGCCGCCGCTTCTCCGCCTCAGACCGTCCGCCATTATTCCCATTTCCACTTTCGATCTCTCGCCCACCCGCAGGCAACTCTTCCACTCCACCCCCCACCCACGCCTCCCCCTTCCGATACCCTGCGCCCACCTTGCCGCTGAGGTAATTAAGCCCGTGTAAGCAGAGTGGACCCAGTGTATTGCCTTGGTGTCGTTGTAGAACTGGACCTAACGCTGAGAAAACACCTTCTTCACAATAATAATAACTAATATATTACAATTTTCCACAGATAAAGTTTTAATCGACCCGGGTTTCGATGCACTGCATCATCATTACCTCCGTCACAGTTTTCCAAAACTCCCATCTTTTCTGATGAATGGAAGAAAAACGGTGAGGGCGATTGATACATTTGAATTTGAAGATAAAAGCATTTGTATTTATTTATTTATTTATTTAAAAATAGAACTTATACGGCATGTTGCCATTTTATAGTGATACAAGTAACAACATACGCAAAAAAATTAATAAGAAAAGATAAACAAATAATATAACAACATGGCAAGCCAGAAAAGATTATTTTATTTGGGAATGAGACATGGCTTGGTTAGCGAAGGTGTTGGTAGATAAGGAGAAAGGGTCAATGTTCACAGGAAGGGAATTCAGGAGAGACAAAAGTCGAACAATAAACAACGATTGGAAACAACAAGGATTGGAAACAGAAAGTGAACGCAAGACAGCATCGAAGGATAAGTTGTGGAGATGAGGGATTCTGTTTTTAACAATATTAGTGAAAAAGTGAGTGATGTGTTCCAGAGATTTAAGATTTGTTGGGGCAGACATCGACCATATAGGAGAGCAATAGGAGATAATGGGAAGGACAATAGATGTGAAGTAAGATTGTAATGCTCTTGGATCTTTAATTTCAGTGAACCGGTAAAGTAGGCCTAACAGGGACATAGATTTTCTTTTAATAGCCTGAATGTGTTCTGAATAAATGAGTTTCTGGTCAGTTACTATGCCAAGATCTTTTATTGATGCAACTCTATTCAATGTGGTAGAGTTGATTGAGTAGTTGAAATGAATTGGGGGTTTTTTAAGGGAAGTACTCATAATATTTGACTTACATGCGGCTTCTCCAATCTGCCTTTGTCTCTCTCACTATTATCACTTTTTCGTGCTACTGTATCGTAGCCCCATTCATACCCATCCTTTGATCTTCAACTAATAACACAAGCCTGCAAAATTTGGATTGTGACATGTTTTTTTAACTTTTGATAATTAATTCCCATGTATATTCTGGCGCTGAATCCGAAAATGACCTTAATTTTTTTTCCATCACGTCAGGACTTTTAACAAATCTCAAATTTAAAAATTCGTTAAATATCTCAAAATTGCGAAAAAATTAGACATAAAATGTACTTAAAACGTTTTTTCGTATTATCAGTCATTCACTTTTTGGCTAATGTATACATTCTTACAGCTAAACAGTTAAGCGGTCTGAAGAGGAGGGCGGGGGGCTTTGACCCCTTAATTTCTGATGAAATAGCCTCAAAATTAGCCTAAATTTCTATTTTAATGCATTCTTAATCAATTTATTTTTACCTATTTAATTGATTTTTATGATGAACGTCATGCCTTTGGAAACCACTCCCCCTCTTCCCCTTATGATGAAGTATGTAAAATACTTACAATTTTATTCCATGTGTCGAAGTTTATTTGGACCGCTCATGTTCTGCATCGCGCTTTTCCTTTTAATGTTCTGTTATGGGACTCATCTCCGTGTAACATCCAGCCATAGATTTTCATCATGCATGATGCATCATGCATGATGCAATCTGCAAATATGAATGCATCATGCATCAAAGATTGATGCATGATGCATTCATGATGCATCATGCATCAATCTTTGATGTGATGATGAAATCTTTCACCCATCTCCTCGCTAACGGCACCCAGATTTTCGGGAAAATAGTCCAAATGTGAATTGAGGAAGTGAACCTTCATGTTTATGGAACAGCCTAAATCTTTGTATTTCTGCAGCGTGTTTTCAACGATTGATTTGAAGTTCAGATCCTTCTTATTGCCCAGAAACTTGGTTACTAAGTCTCTGAAGGCTCTCCTGGTTTCTTTTACTACAACCTACATTTGATTCTGAAAATGACCATCTTTGAGAAGTTTCATAATGCCAGGACCAGTAAATACGCCCTCTTTTAGTTTGGCAATTGATGAGAATGGAAATTTGTCACAGATGTATTTAAAACATTTACCTTCTTTTGGTAAAGCTTTGACAAATTTATTCATCAAGCCTAACCTGATATGCAGAGATAGAAAGAAACTTTATTCGGATCTATGTGAACTTTTCGGAGCACATTTTTGGTTCCGGGTTCTAATGTACCTCTTTTTATTCAATCTTTCTTTATCCAATGATTGTATCTGTCTCTGCTATCCCATTCACACAAAAAACAAGGAAACTTTGTGTGCCCTCCTTGCTGTCCAAGGAGCATCAATATTATTTTGAGATCACCACACGTAATCCATAGATGGTCATTGCCGTCGTATTTAATTTTATCGAGAATTAATTCCAAATTTTCGTGACACTCTTTTAAATGGATAGAATGTCCGATAGGCATTGACGCATACGTATTCTCATTATTAAGAAGTACAACTTTAAGGCTTCTTTTGGAAGAATCTATAAACAGTCTTAAATCGGAATATTTGAACGGAATGTTAAAGTGAGTCAGAAGTCCGCGTACATCAGTGAAAACGACTAATTAATTCTCTTTCTTCAGAAAAATATGGAAAAAAATCCTTTCCTCTGTACCTAAACCAAGAAAATGAAGTGTCAGCTTTTAGCCGGTTCTTTCTTCTCTTTGTCTCGAACCAAGAAATTTTGAATTTTCTTTGGTCAGACGTAAGTCTCGAACCAAATCATTTAGCTCTAACTGTGAAAAAAGTTCTGGTTAAGAGGTATCTCCAGGTTTGTACTCCTTGGTGTTATCTTCATTGGATTCATTTGCGGAACCATCTATTTCAGGTAAATTTTCTGGAGGAATTGTCACTGATATGTCTGAACCACGAGGAACAGGGCTGAAAGGGGATGGCATATTAGGAGAGACGATTTTTCTTTTATTATTCAAATAGAAACCATGACATGAAACAGCTGTCGACTCCACGCATTCACTGATCAATAGAGAGCCAACTCTCTCACATAAAAAATATGATAAAATAAATAAATGAAGAATGCAATAAAATAGAAAATTAAGCTCATTTATAGCACTTTCCAATAGAAATTTAGGGGTCAATGACTCACCCCCCCGCCCTCCTCTTCAGACACCTCAGCTGTTTAGCTATGAGATTGCATAATATAAGCGAAAAAATGAATAAATAATAAAAGAAAAACGTTCAATGTCCATTTTGAAGTTTCATATTTCCGAAATGTTTTGAGTTTTTACAAATTTTGAAATTTGTGATTAGCGAAAATTCCTGACGTGATGGAAGAAAGTGAAGGTCATTTTCAGATTCAGCGCTGAAAAATTCATAAGAATCAATTATCAAAAACTAATGAACACAACCATCGCAGGCTTGTGTAATCGGTGGTCTCTTTTCTTATGCCAGTTCTTCAACTGAGCACTCAATCCGCCTTCATTTTGCAAACCATTTATTCCCATGTCGTAGTTATATGGCATGCAAATTCGTATTAGCACGCACTCATATTCAAGCACATGATAAAATGTGCTTTCAGCTGACAGTCATAGTTATCCTGGCATATCAGAGCTACGTTTCCATTCCACCAGTAAATAAATAGTTCAATTTTATAACGCTACTTTTTTGCGTATAACTCGACATTTTTTTAATGTGTTCGCACTCCATTAAGTACTCGTCATCTGGGTTCCACTTTTTCTAACTTTCCATTTAGAAGTTAATTTTTAAATATTTTCCATTTTTCCTCTTTACTTTTTACTTTTTTCTCTTTCTATTTTACTGCTCCCAATCTTCTCTCTAAACTCAATCCCTTTGGCTTTTAGCAATGCTAAACCGTACTGCATAAACTCCATAGGAAAACTATCTACGTATGTATGCCATGTACTCTGAGCCTGTGATAATGCTTCATAAGTTTTATCTATTGCATTTTTTTCCATTAACCATTATCGTGTAGGATTATGTTCACATTAATACTCCAAGTCGTAACATCAACCTAAGAACTACTTCCATCCCTCACACAATTGCCAATACATGCACATAAAAACCAGGGTGGCTCAACGTTTTACGGCATGTTTAATTTCAAACCAGTCACCCACGGTAAAATCCACTCACCTGGTCTTTACTACGATCATAAATCGTTTATAAAGCTCAAAAACAACTCCTGAGTACATAGTCCTTCAATAAAATCTGCCCTGTCGTATGCACACTTCAAAAAAGCTAATGATATATGTTGACTTCTCAGTAGCAGTATAATTTGAGAGCTACAAGGGCATTAAGGAGTTGAAATGGGAAGGGGTATGATAGGGGGCTGCAGTCAACATGATTGAAAGAATAAATGGTCATATTCTTTTTCAAGCCTAGCCAAAGTTCAGACGGAGTAATTTCTGAAATTTTGATAATTATTTACGCTTTCAATGCACATTCTGGGCAACTTCATATTTTTCATAACATTTTGACGAAAATTTTCCCGTGTTTTACAATGAGAGCGTTCTTCCGCTAGTGTTTTAAAAAGAAATACTCCTCATAAAAACCTTGCACCTTTTCCAATTTTTCCTTTCTTAAAACGATAAATCAAGTTCTGCTTTGATGCATCAGCCAATTAATTCGAGAATTTTTTTATGGGAGAAACACGTACTTGTAACCACGCAAAAAAGCTTATCTGGTATCCTATCCATCCATTCGGCCTGTGCATGTATTGAATACTTTATTGCTGATGCAACTCTAACAGCCATGTGCTCATATGGCCACATTCATAATAAAAATGCATGTTAATTTGACTCCACTTAAGCTAGCCGCCTCTTAGGAAAATGTTCAATGTGCAGCAGTCCCTAGACTCGCATCATTTCTTTTATTTTATTAATTTTACTTCATTCGTGTCAATCCCTCTTCTTGTTTTGCTTCTCTTATCACATTTCTTTGTAGCTTTTTGTGGCCGTGAACCATTCTTTATGTCAATCTGAAACTAACGCGCGCAAGATAAATTCGTAGCAGTTTAATAATGATCGAGGCGTTGAAAGCTGCTGAAAATTGAACTTGGAAAAAAATATGAACGCTTAATTTGCAATTTGTTGGCGGAGGAGGACAACCGGACCTGGACAAATCGGATCCGGAAATCGAAGTGAAGAAAAGTTTATCATGGAAATCTACTTGAAGAAAAAAAATAGTTATAACGTGAAGGGGCAGAATAGCGTGGAAGAGAGCGATTGAAGAAAAAGCGGTGGAATAATATTGAATTTTTATCAAAATTAAATATAATTATAATTATAAAGAGCTGAAGAAGGTAGGTAATGATCGACATCAAACGGAGTTGATGCGCTTTGACTTTCACGAGATATTTCCATTAATTTAATGCCTTAAAGATAACTTAGTACTAATGAAGGTTGTTAACATTGTAGACTCGGAATCTGTAGAGCTAATGCACGATATGCATAATTCTTTTGAAAAGTCTTGAAAAGTTTTACCCAATGTGATGAATGTGCTGAGTAAATGGCTAAAACTTCAACTAAAATCTCGGTTTGAATGAATTTACATTCATGCTCAACCACTCTCATTTTTGATTTTGTGAAGCAAAACACCGAGGACTCGAAAGAGTTTTCGAAAGCATTTAATGTCCTCTCGATCTCTACGACGTGATATGTTACCTCGAAATTAGAATCACGATTCTGGCATGATACACTCTTCCGTCGCTCATGCACGCGCTGCGAAGCATCTCGAGTGAAAAAAATGAGGATCGCGGAGCGTGGAGCACTTTTTAAATGTTTTTATATAGCCTTACGTCTTCAGAACCTTCCTTTCCTTCTCCACCTTCATCTTTCAATCGCGACCCCCTCGTGCATGGAAGCACACCCAGCCTGGCAAAGAGTCGCTGGGTGCCCGTGCACAACGCGCTGGCTCTACCGGCACCTCCCACTTCCCCCCCCCTTCCCCAAGCTATAACTCTCCCCCTCCCCCATAATCCCCTAGTCTGATCTATCCAAATCACACTTTAGTCTTATTCAGAAAATTTCACTTTTTGGAATGGGTTATCTTTGGTATTATCTTTATCTTTCTCTATAGTATTGTATGATTTACGTGTTTTCTTCGTGTTATTTTATCAGTATAACTTTAGTATTAACGCTTTTAAGTAAGCTTTAACGGTGACCCTATTGCGTTTATTAACGCTTTCAATGCACATTCTGGGCAACTACATTTTTTTATAACATTTTGACGAAAATACTCCCGTGTTTTCACTGAATGAGAGCGTTTTTCCGCTAGTGTTTTCAAAAGACAAACTCCTCATAAAAACCTTGCACCTTTTCCAAATTTTCCTTTATTAAAATGATAAATCAAGTTCTCTTTGATGCATCAGTCAATTAATTCGAGAATTTTTGGGAGAAACACGTACTTTTAACCACACACAAAATCTTATTCGGTATCCTATCCATCCATCCGGCCTGTGCATGTATTAAATGCTTTATTGCTGATGCAACTCTTACAACCATGTGCTCATATTGCGTGGCTTGTAAAAATTGAGGAATATGATTGACGAAAATATAGCATGCTCTCTTCAAGTAAACAAGGTACGCTAATCTGTCCATGAATCACTTTTTTCCCCTACTCAAATTGAGTAATATGTGTTGTCAAAGATATACCTCACTCAGAAGTTCTGAATCTTCTTGAGTTTTAGATTCAGTTCGTTTGTAGTAATTTTATTCATTAATAGTTTGTAGAAATCTCTGAAAACGCATAAGTTGGTTTCTATGCGGATTTAATTGTTGGTTGGAGTTTTAGAGAAGTTTTGTGGAGGCTTTCGTAATGTGGGAGTTGTCATTGTGTTCTTAGGATGATTTTATTCCAAGAAATAAATCATTTTTCGAAGGGGGTGATTATTTGAATGATGGTGTTGAGGCGTCGGAACTTTACGCGAGGAGTTCTTCTCAGCAGTTGAGCCCGTTCCTTTCGTTTCTCCATGTCTCTCCTTCCAGCGGATGTAATGGTGCGAGGAGATGAGGAGAATGGTCCTTTTTGCCGTTGCCCCCAGTGGGATTTGCACGCTCCCTCCACCAGTCGGATTCTGCGTCGATCACGGTTTCTAGGAAACGCCTGGTGGCTTCACTTATCTGCTCTCCACCGAAAGCAGCTCACATTCCCGGGAGGAAGAGGAGGGCCGCGTCGGCTAACGCTCTTGTATTCCTTCTCTCTTTCTCACTCTGTGCGCGAGCGACATTACTCTATCCGCCTTCTCATCCGAGAGGACGTGTGAGGAAGAAAAAATAATAATGTCGGGAAACTTTTCGCTGAGAGAGCCAAAACCCTCACCTATATCCTGCTGGCGCTGCCTCTGAAACTGCCACCTTCTCTCATAAATAATGTAAGTGCCGGAGGTGGAATTTGTGGCGAGTTAAATTGCTTCAAGTGAATCGACAGTTTAATCCACCGCTCGTGACGCGTGTATGTGAGGTTGACACTTTGTCTCCTCTCCTCCCGTCTCGTCGGTTACCATCGCGCTTGAAACACCGAGTAAGTAATCGTTCCTCCTTGAAAGAGTGACCGTACTCACTAGTACGAGATAAGTGATGTAAGTGCTAAGTTTGCAATGCTCAGACATTTTCTCAATAAGTTCACGTACGTACAGCTTGGACAGTCCAAATCCAATTTTATTTTACTCTTTCTTTAAAAATATAGGTGGCAGTCTTTCTAGCAGTTTTATGTAAAACTAATGATAATGGTGATAAATTACTGAAAATGCCGGTTTATACTTTAGTTCAAACTTATATAACTTAGTTACAGTAGGAGACAATTCCTCAATTTCCTAACTCGTAACAGAAAACCGTTATTTTGCTTAAAACATGCGTACTTATATATTTAATTCTTCTTTTTACCCTTGGGGAGCCTTTAAGCGGTATGAGACAAAAGTATAACTCTCCACTTTGTTATATTGGACTTTTTTTAGCAATTTTATTTTACTTTTTCTTTCAAAATATAGGTTGCAGTCTTTCTAGCAGTTTTATGTCAAACTAATGATAATGGTGATAAATTACTGAAAAGACCGGTTTCTACTTTAGTTGCAACTTATATACTTAAGTTACAATAGGAGACAACTCCTCAATATCCTACCTTGTAACAGAAAACAGTTATTTTGCTTAAAATATGCGTCTTAATATATTTCATTCTTCTTTTTACCCATAGGGAGCCTTTAAGCGGTATGAGACAAAAGTAAAACTCTCCACTTTGTTATATTAGATTCACGTTTTGAACAAATTTTACGGTGTCCGGGTTGTTGGCAGTATTTGACGCAGCAGACCTTGGAAGGAATAATTTTTGAAAAAAAGCACAGTTATAAACATGGACAACCTATCGAAGAGTTTGAAGTGAATTGAAAATTAAAAAAAATAGTGGTGCATTTTGAGCAAATGTCTCCATTCATTCTCATTCCATCAAAACCATTTGATGGATTACAATATCCCGACTCGACTGGTGGAATGTGTTCTTTTGGTTAAATTCTCCGAGTGGCACTTGAATGGCAAATATTACACTATAAAGAAAGTTTCTACTTTACCCTTACTGGCATAATAGATTAATCAAAGGGGCCGCGCAGATCATTTTTCTAAAATATGACTAAAGTTACGCCTGTCAAATTATGAATGACAAATTTTTTAAACTTCAGTTTTCCAATTTTTATTACAAAATAAATTCCGAAAATTCAAAGTACCAAAAATTAATATCATGCCAACAAATTTGCACCTGTTAGCACTCCAATATTTTTCTCGGATAATTGCGTAGAAGTCGCTATGTCGTACGGCAATTAGGAGATCTGAGAGTTGTTTTTGAGTACCTCGAGTCTATTTATTGCCATTACTGTACTATATTTTGACTTTTGAGAGTCAATCATCGAATAGCTATCATGCCAGTGATATTCTTATGACGCTATTTTGGGATGCTATTTGAATTCCTTAATTTTTTTATTGAATTGACTATTATTTCCTTTTGTTTTATTTGGGCTCGAGGTACATCGCCTCGATATCGTTAAGATATGTTGATATATTTAGCTTGAAAAATCTTTTCACCCTTTACGTTAAATTATTTAATTTTTTTATGGGATTGAAACTTATAAAACTACTAAAGAGTTTATTTAATTAATGCTTTCAAATTCGAACCTATGCATTGCTTCTGGATGGTTACGTATGTAATTTTTGTCTTTGAAACTGATCAATTTTTAATTATGTATCTTGGAATAATTATGGCTGGAATCAACAAAGCATTTACACATTCAGCTCAAATGATTATTATTTTAGCAAATAAATCCTTCGTTGGAGTTGCCACAGGTGTAAATCAGCCCTATTTGTGTTACGATGAGACTATAGCTCTTTTTCCACATAAAATCGCTGCTATTCTAATGTTTTATACAAGATTGTAGGCTCCCTTTCCTTATTATGATTTCAGCAGAGCGGATTAAGATTGAAGAAGTCATATAAGACTGCATTCATTTGAGGAGCACTCCGTTGTAGGGCTGTGACTTGGGAAAGGTCAGCCGAGCGAGCGTCGCAGCTAGCGTAATATCCTTGAACTTCCGGCTATGATGGCACGATAAGTTCCAAAGGCATTTCTAGGAAACGTAGAAAAATAGACGTATATAAATTCAAGTCAGTAGAGCGCACGAGTATATGCAAAATTCAGCCGTAGAGAAGTCTGCCTTTCAACTGAAAGGGATGGTCTCTTCTTCTATTTTGCTAACTGAAGATAAAGTTTGTTAGTTATAATTTCGTTAAGTGGCAGATCTTGTTTGAATTCCAATCGCTAAACTAATTGAAATTGCACTTTACGTAACCTTCTAGGATATCTAATTATTATTCGTGTGTCACGTGGAGTAGTATTTTACAAATTACATGTGAATCATGTTAAATTTAATGAAATTATTATCAAAGGTGCAGGTTTTAGGTTCTTTAAATTTCCACTCTATTTTTCAGGAACAACTCATTTCAAAGTCTTATCATCATTATCAGGTTCACACAGATTCCAATTTAATAAACATTTGTTATATAAATATGTAATGAAAGTTTGCTATCTTACAATTGTTTTACAATGGAATAATCCCTCTACATTTCACCTGATATCGCTAAATTGAAATGAGAACTCTTTTTTAAAACATGTTCTTCCTCTGCAAAAATAAGAAATATTTTTCTCATTTAGTGGTGGAGTGTGAGGCATTTTTTTATACCGAATCACATTTATTACAAATTAGGACTCAATATTTCCTTGATAACTCCTTTTTTTGAGCCCATGCGTAAAATTTCAATAAATATTTCTCCTCAGAAATCGCTGAGTTTATCAATTGCCAGCTCTAAAAATAATGTAAAGTAAGGTTTGATTTACTGTATCATTTTAATTTGAATGCAGGATAAAATCGGCAACAAAATCATTGGAACACGCAAAAATTACCGAATCCTTGACAAAAAAAGTATTCACTCTTTTAAGACACCTGAGTGTCGCTAATGGAAGATGTCCCGCAAGCGGGCTAAAACCGCCATTTTGGAATTTTTTAGCCGTTCCCCTTAGGGCTGTGGGAAAACTTCGCCGGCTAGACGGTCCATCGCTTCTTTTGCTCTGGCGGAGCAAGGCGGGCTCTTATCTCTTGTCATCATCGGGAGAAGGATGGGTTCTTTTTGTGAAAAAACGCCGCTCGTGGATTTCGTGGAAAAATTGATCGTGTGCAGACGAAAAATACGGCTCCATCTCTTGCGGATTCTTGGAAGTGATGTAAAAGCGGCCCCCGTGGTCACACAACAAAGCGTTATAGTCGCCAGCTTTCTTATCAACGTATATAAAACATGGAACGGCAAATTCAAAGGTTTTTATTTTAGACATGGAAAGGAGCATTCAAACTGGTAATGATTTTCCTCTTAGCAGTTTCTCCTATTAAAATATTATTTAATCATGAAAAAAAACATGTCTTGATGATAAGATTTCTCAGAAATTTCATTTCAATTTTTTTATATTTTCAAAATCAACTAGAATATTTCGATGGGACAGTATTCTTTTCGCCACATTTTCCATTGGCAATGCTGTAAGATGAGTCAATCCTTGAATGTGCCTTCCTCTATAACATCGTCTAATAGGAAAACATCTTTACTTTTCGTTATTCTTTATCAAAATAACTTTTTTTTCATAGAGTAAACTTATTGTTGGAAATATTTTCACCAAAGTGAAGGGAAATTGGACTTCCATTCATGTTTCTCCGAGCCCTATACCAAAGACGCTGCTTAAAATTGAGGTATGAATCAACGTTTTATAAACTTTGATTCCAGAAATGAAACAGAAATCTCTCCCACAAAACGTGTACTAATGTTCCGAGTAAATGCAAAAACACTTCGCAAATCTATTGGAAAATCTGGAATAAGAACCCTTGGGGAAGTTACAGTAAAAATACAATTTTTACCGATATGCACTTACGACAACCCCTATCTAATCCCTGCATTTCGTAGTAAATACAATGTACCTGTACCATTCTTTAAATATTTAAAATGCACTTTGTCAAACAGAGAGGTTTAATATTACTTTTACAATGTAATATTCACGGCCTCAACAGAAACCGCAGTAAAGCCAATGTTTATCCATTTTATCTCCTTTATTCATTCATCGTCATTGCTATACTCATGTCTGGTGATCGTTGGCAACCTATAGACTACCATCATTATGAGGGGGATAGAAAAGCATAGATTTAATTGGAGTCTCTGTTTTGGATGAACAGCCCATATTCTCTCAGGAAGCGTGGTTCATTCAATTGGCAAAAGAGAGTTATAAAATTCATACTTAGGTATTCATTGGCTTTCATTCAATTTCTTCGAAACTGGTTTATCATTCCAAATTTTTGAGACGCAAGAAGTGTTGAACGCAAATTTGTATACTATTCTGACCCATTATCTTCTGTGGCCAACTCTTTAAAAAAGGAAATACTAATTAGAGATTAACTAACAGAACAAATAACAATTGTTGTTGACATTTATAGTTTATAATATATTTTTATCTCATATAGCCACGACCTTGAGCAATTAGGAAATTTTTAGGCTTGCACCGCGTGTCTGCTGCATGTATTCCAAATGGGGGAGCCGACGGGCCGCGCGATAGAAAATTGTAAATGTTTAAATATTTATAAAAAACGCATTTATGAATTGTCACTAAATTTTATTTCTGGAATAGTTAGCTGGGTATGTTTAGATTACGGAAAAAAAGTTTCGACCGATTCTCAGATGGAGTATTTGAGAAAAGTTTATAAACAATAGTTTAAACATAAGTAATTAACAACATAGGGTATAGAATAAAATAATTTTTTATTCATATATTTGCATTCAATAAAGATTGAGCTTTAGTAAGAGTTATTAACCATTGCTGTATGATAGTTACAAGCGGAGATAAGAGTGATAATGTGATTTAAGGCTCGGATTTTTGCTAAAATTGCGAAAAAATTAAAATATGCATAAATCGCTCAAACTTTTCTTTTCCAAAACGGTTTGAGGGTATTCGGTTTGAGTTGATACTGTACCCATACACCAATTTTTATCAAAATCTGAGACCGTAAGGGACAAACGTTTGTTGAATTGATGTGGAATGACCCTAATGTAGGTGCTTAAAGGTAATAAGATTTTTTTATAGCTAGAAAGGGCTTTTTTGTCTTGAATAATATCTTAGATTACGTTTTGGATTCTTACATATGCGCAATTTTACTAGTCCTTAAGAGGCAGGTGCATTGCGCGGACGTGTATAATATTGTTCGTAACGAGGGGATTTTTATATGATTATCGTGTAATGCTCATTTTTTCTGAGGATTACTATCTAGATCTAGTCTTGAGAATTGTCTTTTAAAATAAATCAACGTTGCATTGTTTATATTCGTACTGAGAAATTCACTGCTTTAACTATACACATTTTTCATAGATTCAATAAAATGTCACGAGCTGCAGTAATGGGTGTTTGAGCGAGATAGTTCCCTAGTCATAATGGAGTCCATATTCAAATTTTACTTTTTGATTTCAGCGTCTGTAAGAAGTGTGATGTAAATATTTTAAGACTAATGGCTCGAAGATATAGTTATATATTACCAAAATTCTCAGTAATTAAATAAATAATGCTGCATAAGTCTCTAACATGACTCATTTTTTCCCGCCGTACGGCTGAAAACCCTTCAAAACAGCAAGTTATTTTGCGATTCTGTAAAAAAGTATTGCGGTGAGTAAAAGATTATTTTTCATAAATTGTTGATAAAATACTCAATCTATACACCGTTAGTTTTTTGACAAAATATAGGAGCTAGAAGTTCCTAATTTGTTTAATATTCTCCCTCTAGAGCGCACAGCCATAATCTATCCCATGTAAAAAGCTTATATTTTTCGGCAAATTGTTCGAAAAGTAGTTTGGCAAGGGGTTGATATTTTAATATATCATTGGAAAGATGAGAGTTTTTTCTTCAAAATGAGGCCAAATTCATCAAATTTTAGTTCAAGTGATTTTTCGCTCAAACTACCTTAAAAGCATTTCTTTCGTTGCCTGACCTCCAAAAGTAGAAGAAATGTGGACTTCCTTTATATAGCTTCCATTATTTAAAGGTAGGACACCGATGAACGACCCGTGGTTACCTTTTCAAGTGGCCCGATATTGCACGATAAATGCGTTTATGAAACGTCATAACTTTGCTTAGCAGTCTAATAACCAGACTATGAAATTGACAGTAAATGATAATTATCCCCCCTAATAATCGTCCGATCGCTTGGAAAATAATTTTGTAACCGACTTGGCTAGACTTTGTAAAAGATGATTTGGGGGAAAATGAACATCTTAAAATTTATCGAAATGGTGAGGGATGCATCCAAGCTACAGTACAGGTAGATTTTACGTTTAGGTTAAATTTTTTCACAATTCCCCATCTTTAATGCGTTTATGTATAGATGTCAGGACCCTAAATGAAGTTACAAACATGAAAAATTAACTGATGTTGATCCTGTTGAAAGAGAAACAATATAGGGAATATGCAATATGAGAGGGTCCTTCCCCCACGTGAAAATAGTGCAGAAAACGTTTTATGGGCAACATTCTTTCGAAACGGACGGTGTAAAATTCAAGAAATACATCAACAAATTATGTTTATGTTCAGGTAACGTTTTATTAGAACACCAATTTCTAATCTAAAATGTAATATTTTTAGGGTAATTAGCTGAATAAACTCGTAGAACGTTGGTTTTCATCGAAGTATTCGTCAAATTGCGTTATTTAGAGTAGTTTTATGTTATGACATGATATTTATGAGAGAAAAATTTCCGCTGAAGTCCTCTCTCGGCACATGACAGACGAGTTATAAAAAGTGGATACAAACAAGAGAGGTAGAAATGGATCATGGCCGGGTAGAAAAAAACGTAAATTTTGGTGTGTGCATGAAATCTGCGATGTCGTAGCTCCGTGGGAAACATTTAAAACTCCGCTCAGTTGTCTGCGCATATTGTATACTTGACGCGTGCGCAAAAAGTTAAAATTTATGCGACCAGTTTAAACTTCACTCAGTTTTCTCACTCAGTGATTCAACCCGAAGGTTGGTTTGTTGGATTCAACCCATAGGTTGGATATTTGAGGGTAGATCTCACCACGGACTAAGCCACAGGCGTGTGATTTGCACACATTCAGGGTAGAGGGGCCAGTTTCTTTCCCCTGGGCCACCTCGCACTCCGAGGACTTTTTTTGTCCGGGGGCGTCCAAGGTCTTCACCCGGAATCGAACCCGGAATCCTTCGATCAGTAGCCAAGCGCTCTACCCACTAGGCCACCACGCTCCTCCTCAGTTTTCTATGTATTGTATATTTGGTTGTGTACAAAAAATTATATTAATCCGGCCAGAAGCCCTTTTCCTACATTGTATGTTTAATTCATCCAAAGAGGGAGTAGATGAGGGTGGGTGGGGTGGGGAAGGAATCAGGGTTTCTCGACGTGGTGGTATTTCTGGGGATTGAGGGAGGGTTATGAGGGTGGGGGAGGAGAAAGGGGGATGATGGGAGGATTTTAGTGGTGAACCAACCATCCTTCCGCTTTCGCAGAACACCCCCCCTCGCGCCAAATCTCTTCTTTCTCCCTGGAGCAGAGTGAAATCCCTCTCCTCCCCGCTTTATATTTCCATTTCCCGCGGCGTAGACGCCCACCCGACGCCCGCGACGCCACTGCCTGGCCCGTGGGGACCTTCTCCCTCCCTCCTCCGACCCCTTTCCCTTCCGGCGCCAAAGCCTCACCGTTGGTGGGGAGGGGGAGAAAGAAAGAATCCACGTGCATGCGAGGAATACATATTTTGCGGCCGAGATGACTGTCGCGTGGGTTTAAGGAAAAAAATAAATGAGAGCGGTAGAGAGTGTGCAAGGACGGAAAGTACGTATAATCGATCCAAAGGGAAGGGGTGATTCGGGTGTGCGGCCTTGGCGGAGGAAATCAGTTCGAGTTTCAAAAAAACGGGCGCGTCCCACGTTGTAATCTGGGCCCTAGGGAATAATACTGCGCACAAAAAAGGGAGTCAGTCCCCCTGGGGCCTATTGGGTCGTGGAGGGTGGGCGAGGTTGAGATTACGACCAAGAATTACACCCTTGCGACACCCTGCATGGCCCTTAATACTCTTTGGCCCATGTCCTGAACTGCTGGTGAAACATTCCTTGACTGTAATTCTTTCTACGTCATTGATTGCCATTGATCTGAATGCACACCTCCTTCAATGTGTGTAATGTGTAGGTGATAATCGGGCACCACTTGGCATCGAATGCACCTGCCGCGAGAAAGAGACAGCTCACCAATCGTTCATCACTTGGCACGAAACATCGAGACTGCAAAGATAAATAGACGGACCACAAGAAAATTATGATACACGGCGGTCTACGTGGGGTTTTGCCAGTTTTCCACCACACCTTGGGCGAATGCCGGACCATATGCCATTCCGAAAACGAAATGAATTCATGCTGATGACCGTAAAATATATGCACCACTCGTCAAAAAATTAAATACTTACTGTGTTGGTTTGCGGGAATGAGGTTCCACAACAGGGACCAACCACAGCCTCTCCACCAGAATACCCTCCTGTGGTAGTTTACGGGAAAATAATTTCCTCGCCAGGGACTACCACAGACACTCACACACAACCCAATTGGAATCCTTTGTAGGCTAATGAGACCTAGCTCAGGATTCCTGGGTTATAACCTGGGATCCTTCGGAGAGCTGTAGTGACTCTACTAAGGCTGCCAAGTTATTTACACAACCACACACGCAATCACACAAAACACTCACTCACACACACAGCAGGGCCCCAGATTTCTGGGAGAACAGCTCAAAAAGAGCGTTGTCAAATAGAAAAACAACAAACAGGGAACGAGGGTGAAATTCGTATACGCGTATTTCGACCACAAAGTGGTCCTCTTCAGCGAGCTGAAGGGAAAAACACTAGCAACACGAGGTTGAAAGTGAATGAAGAGGAGGACAAACCTAGAATAAATAGGGAAGGGACAAAAGGGTTAGGAAGCGGGGGGGGGGGTAAATTGGTAACGGCTAAAAGGTCATTGGTGAGCAGTGGGAATGTGGGTGAAGTGGAGAGTGGGGGAGGCGAGGAGGGGTGGGAGAAAGGGAGCCAATGGCCAATAGATGTGGTAGTGAAGGAACGTAACCGTTGAAGTAAGGAAGGGGGGTGGGAGTCATGGTGACCGTTGGCGGGAAGGGGGGGTGGAAGCTAATGACCGTTGTAGTGAGTCAAGAGGGGGGGGAAGGGGAAACAAAACAAACTGACCGTTGAAGTGAAGCGTGGGGATTGCAACTGATGAAAAATGTTTAAAATTTAAAACTAAATGTGGTCAGAGAGTGCCTAGAAAATTGCAAAAAACGGTGAAAATGGAGAACTTCTTATTCTATAATAGAAAATAATGGAGAGAAAGAAATCGGGCCTTTGTCGCTGTTAAGAAGGTTTTTTCTAAGTTTGTATATATATAAGCTTTCATAGGCGTCAAGTAAATGATTATCTGTTTGTTTGATGAGTTGAAGGTTTTGTTCTGATGTTTCGTGTTCTGTGTCGATTAAATGTTGTGCCATGCTGGATTTTTCCGGTCGGTTGAATCTGTAATGGGCCATGTGTTCTTTAAATCTGGTTTTAATGTTTCTACGAGTTTGCCCTACGTATGCCAGGTCGCATGAGGAGCAAGATATTTTATATATACCGGACTTATTTATATTATCTATTTTGTCTTTGGTGTTCCCTAACATGTTTTTTAGTTTATAATTATTACTGAAAGATATTTTGGTGTTCACTGTCTTAAATATCTTTTCCAAACCTTTGGTGACTTTCGGGTGGTAAGGCAGTTTAATGTAGCGAGTAGTTTCATCTTTTCTTAGTGTAGTGGAATTTTGTATTAGTCTCTTAAACTTATGTTTTTTAACAATGTTGTCGATTACAGAATCTTTATAGCCATATAACATTGCAATGCGCTTTATGTTATTAAGCTCTTTAAGGTAATTATTCTTCCCTAGTGGGATGTTAAGCAAGCGATTGACAAGAGCATGAAAAGAAGCGAGCTTAGTGCTGTTGTGAACGAAAGAATCAGAATGAATGTAATTATTGGTATGTGTGGGTTTACGGTAAATATCAAATTCGAGTTTTTTACTGTTTCTGGTCAACAAGAGATCTAGAAAAGGGAGTTGGTTGTTGTTTTCTGTTTCGTACGTGAATTTAATGGAAGGAAATAAACTATTTAGATCACTCACGAATTGTTTTAAATCATACTTTTTAGTATCAAAGATAGCAAAAATGTCATCAACATATCTTAGATAAACTTTCGGGAAATAGTTAAACGTACTTTTGAAGGTATTCTCAAAATGAGTCATGAACATATTAGCTAGAAGAGGGGATAGGGAGTTACCCATAGCTGTGCTGAACTCTTGCTTATAATAAATACCTTGGAAAACAAAGAAATTTTGGTTCATGACTAAATTAGTGAGTCTAATGTATTCGTCTATTTTGCAATCGTCTAAAATATATATATACAAACTTAGAAAAAACCTTCTTAACAGCGACAAAGGCCCGATTTCTTTCTCTCCATTATTTTCTATTATAGAATAAGAAGTTCTCCATTTTCACCGTTTTTTGCAATTTTCTAGGCACTCTCTGACCACATTTAGTTTTAAATTTTAAACATTTTTCATCAGTTGCAATCCCCACGCTTCACTTCAACGGTCAGTTTGTTTTGTTTCCCCTTCCCCCCCCTCTTGACTCACTACAACGGTCATTAGCTTCCACCCCCCTTCCCGCCAACGGTCACCATGACTCCCACCCCCCTTCCTTACTTCAACGGTTACGTTCCTTCACTACCACATCTATTGGCCATTGGCTCCCTTTCTCCCACCCCTCCTCGCCTCCCCCACTCTCCACTTCACCCACATTCCCACTGCTCACCAATGACCTTTTAGCCGTTACCAATTTACCCCCCCCCCCCGCTTCCTAACCCTTTTGTCCCTTCCCTATTTATTCTAGGTTTGTCCTCCTCTTCATTCACTTTCAACCTCGTGTTGCTAGTGTTTTTCCCTTCAGCTCGCTGAAGAGGACCACTTTGTGGTCGAAATACGCGTATACGAATTTCACCCTCGTTCCCTGTTTGTTGTTTTTCTATTTGACAACGCTCTTTTTGAGCTGTTCTCCCAGAAATCTGGGGCCCTGCTGTGTGTGTGAGTGAGTGTTTTGTGTGATTGCGTGTGTGGTTGTGTAAATAACTTGGCAGCCTTAGTAGAGTCACTACAGCTCTCCGAAGGATCCCAGGTTATAACCCAGGAATCCTGAGCTAGGTCTCATTAGCCTACAAAGGATTCCAATTGGGTTGTGTGTGAGTGTCTGTGGTAGTCCCTGGCGAGGAAATTATTTTCCCGTAAACTACCACAGGAGGGTATTCTGGTGGAGAGGCTGTGGTTGGTCCCTGTTGTGGAACCTCATTCCCGCAAACCAACACAGTAAGTATTTAATTTTTTGACGAGTGGTGCATATATTTTACGGCCATTGGAGAAATATTTTATCTGTTTAATCTATAGAGGCCGTAGAGCTCATCTACCTTGATTCATGCTGATGAGTTGTTCTCGAGTTTCCCACCGGGTTAGGCTTTCCATGATTGCCGACGTTTCGGCAGGAGACTTTCCTGCCATTTTCAAGGCTGTGGATGCGGACGGTCTTGGTGTTCCAGCCTTTATACTCTGTTCCTCTGACCGTGGTCTTTGTTCATTGGCTATCCGTTCCCGCCACTATTATGATTCCCCGCCTTTTTCAAGATAGGGTTCCAGGTGCAGCTGAGACGAAAACCCTGTTGAGATTGTTGTTCGTGAGCCGGATCTCAATGGTCTCTTTAGTAATTCTATGCCAGTATCCTCTGGTTCTGCCCAGAATGGTGGTTTCTTTCCAATGGATAGAGTGATTTTCTTCTAGGCTGTGTTCCGCCACAGCGGATTTTTTCCTTCTGGCTGAGTCTGAAGTGGCGTCGATGTTTTTTCAATCTTGTTTCTATAGTTCTCCCTGTTTTGCCAATATAGACCTTGCCACAATCACAAGGAATGTGGTAAATTCCGGGTACTTTGAGGCCAAATGAAGAAATGAAATGAAACACTAAGTCAACCATATCGTTAATAGATGAATCTTTCTCGGGATTCTGACCGGGTAAGAGTTAGCTCCATACCGACGTTTCGACGGCTGAGTCTTCTGTCGTCCTCAGGGTGAGACTCATCACCCTGAGAACGACGGTAGAGTCAGCCGTCAAAACGTCGGCATTGAGCCAACTCTTACCCGGTCAGAATCCCGAGGAAGATTCATCAACGCTGTTCACCGGGAAAGCCTGAAGTCATTTAACCCTATCTTTTGTTTTGTTCTTTTTTTTTATCAATCAGCAACAGCTCTAGATAGCGAAATTTAAAATTACAATATTGTTGAATCAGGCCATGAAGAGGCAGTTTTCCTAAAACAGGGATCTCGTGGCACTGTGTATAGATAATAATATGTGTTTGTGACATTATAAGTGAAATGAGATTGCTATTAGAAAATAATCAAAATTTAACTTCATTTGATTTGTTGGAGATTTTCTCTTCCCCCGTTTAGACAGGACAGTTTTGCAACTGAGTTGGTTAAATCAGCGTAGTTCTCATAAGTGTTACTTTATTTATGTCTTAAATTTGTTCAGTTATTTACTCTGCATTATTTTATGCCAGTTATAAAATATTTGAGATTCTCTGAAGGTTTGGAGAAGTCTTCAAAGAAGAAGGACTCAGTATAATGCCTTCCGTCGCTGTTTTTAATGAGAATTTCCGGTCAAATAATGAATTGATTACTAAATAATTTAGTTAATAACGATATATTAGAGTTAGTTGGGCGCATTGATGTCACTTTAATGTCATGAAACCTTTCAAAGCTAGCTATAGGATGCCATTTATTTTGCCTTACATTTTCATTTCATTATATGACACGTATGCTCTATTTAACATCATAAACTTCAACCCCAAATAATTAAATAATATATTTTATCCTTTAACTGGAGAAGAAAAATAAAGATATCACAAACAAAATAGTTGTGAGTTCGTCAAACTCTTTGTTTAATCATGAATTAATATTTGAAGAAATTGGACGGAATTGGATAATGCGCATTAAAAATAGCGAAATCTATTTAAATCAAGCAATTCTTATAAATATCTGGGATTAATTTGCTTATTTTCCCTGGGGAAACATAAAAAAAATCAAATGGCGATGTATTGATTTTCTTTCTTATCAACGTTGCTGCTACGTGTCTACTTATTTGTATGAACTCCCTTGGGGTCATGGCGTTCTGTACGAGTTCTTGCCCCACGTATTGGCTCCTATCTCACAATCATGACTTATTGAACTTAAGGAGTGACCTTATTCCTTTGCAGGTTATGCCCATAACTTTATGCCATCATCGCTAATTTGGCCTCACCACGCATTTCAGTTGCATTGCTGACTGTGGGGAAACTTTGCAAGGGGCCGTCGAAATGAATCCGTTGGAGCTTTGGAGTTAACTCTCGAGGCCGTTTCGCGAAACTGCTTCCTTCTGGTGCATATTTTGCACCAAAATATTGCCTTTATCAGGTATAGATCTTAGTCTTTGTTTTTCTAATGCTGAGAATGACGAAAAGACTTTAAATGACACAATACTTTATTCCAAAGAGGGAAAGAAAGAGCTCGAGTAATTGCCTTGTTAGACCTTGCCTCTGAAACTCATCTGTAATCTATTTTTTTAAATTTCAATCTATTATTACAAAAACAGTAATTGGGTAACCCCTAAGGAATACACCTGTATTGGGGCTAATGTCATGTTATCCATGCAAAAATCCTAACAAAATATACATAAGTAGAATTGTACACAAACAAATATTTATAGAATCCTGTGAAAATTGACAATAATAGGGGAATTGACACAACAATAAAACACCGATAACAGTGGTTATGAGTTATATGGATACATACATGATTAGCTGTTGTAGAATATTAACAAAACAATAACAAAATAATTTCAAAATATTTCATTTTTTACAATTAATTCGGTATTTATTACATGCATATTACAGAACGAATTCTGAACACATTCGTATATTATACCTCTATATTTTTTATAAGAAGTAGCCTGGGTTTTATTTCATAAAGAAACTTTCGGATGTTTTTTTCTTCCTTGATGTATTTCGGAAGGACATAAAATATTTTTTATGAGATGTATAAAAACACATTTTTGGTACAACGTCAGATTGGCTTCTGGTAAAGAAACATCATTTCTTTGACGAAAGAAGTCTACCCTATTCCTCACAAGTCTACCCAAATTCCTCGGGTTTCGTCTGCTGTATCATGGTCGTTCTGCTGTTAAAGGTAACTCCTGAAGGACTTAAACCCCAGCCTTCTAGCTGAAGTTCCTCCACAGCGTAATCGAAGTTATGATGGTCCCCTATCTCTGCTTGAAAATCCTATTGAAGTTCTCGCTTCCATCCCCTCTCATTCTCCCGTGTTCCTTTGAGGCCCCGGGAAAGTTTAACAGCTCCTTCAATAGCCTGTTGGGATATTCAGGGCAGCAAGAGGTGCAAATCCATACCGTAACTCTCATTTTGGGTCTAACCATGCATAACACGGCTGCCTACCACTATATATATATGCACAAGAGAAAACCTAATACCGATATCCGTGCAGTAAATTTGGCATACCGTGATGAAATCGTGTGGACGACACTTTTTAATTCGGGTACCTACGTTGTTTCTACAAATATTTTAACTGAGATATGACGTTTGCAGTGGGAATGGGAGATAATCATAGTGTCATTAAGAACTTATTGGCTTGCGGTGATGACGGTTCGTTGTCGGTAAAGCTGTCTGTTAAATAGTAAAATGAAATAAATCCTTCAGAAATTGCCAAGATAATGTTGAAACATCACTGTAATTTTCTCTCAGTATGGCGAATCGTGTATTTCTTAGAAATCATGCAAGTAATTTTTTTAATGACAGCTGATAAAGTCGTGTAGATAAGACCAAAATTATTTAACGTTATTATTTCTGTTATTGACCTGATACTTTCGCCATTGATCCAAATTTTTAGTCATTCATTAAAATCACTCATCCGATAGTAGAAGATTCTTTATTTTTTGTATGAGCTGCTAGCTGTTTTTGTGTAGTTTATCATATATTCAATAGGCATTTCATGATTACCTGATGTTGACATAGATTCTTAGGTTCTACGAATACTTCTTAGGTGCAAAGGTTCTAGGCTATATCGTATCTATTCTAAGACATGGGTGCTGAGATAAACCTACAATCCATGCGCTATGCGGGATATGGATTATCAACCTTTACATTACCATGCTGATGCGTTATAGCCTACGTTTCCACCTATATTAAGATTAAAAGAGAAGATGGTGCCTATTATTTCAGAGAGTACATACATTTATTCCCACACTACTAATTCTAAGCTAAACAATGACACTAAGATATCCGTTCAAGATTCAAATAATGCAGGAACCGGCGCTTTAGTTAATGAAATCATATTACACTCTTCAACTCGCAGGAGTCATATACAGCTCTTCATTGTTTTATCATCAGTTGTTTCATCTGTTTCAGTTTTATTGAAGAATGGTATGGACTGCGGAGGAGTAATAATGATAATACACGCCTTATGCGTCACAATCCAAATTTGAAAAAGATTGAAAGGGACAAATTTAGCATGGAGAAAGGAAGCGTTGCTTTCCAACAAAAGATAGCCCGGCAGATGGTTGATATATTCTTAGAAAGGAGGAATAACCACCATGATTTATAGCATAAATATAACTTATAATGAATAATATATCGTAATAATTACCCATAAATATCGATAAAATATTTAACAAATACCCTAAATTTCTTATTTCTGACAGCGTTGATAAAGAGATTTCTTACTAAGCATCACATGCAAGTGTAAAAATTAACATCCAGACTAATGTGAGGAAAACAAATATTTTTTAAATATTTCTAAATCCCTTTTTTTAAATTTTCATTTACTGGAAAATTCCTTCAATTTCGCATTAAATCCTAAACAATTATTGAATTCTGTCGCAAAAATAGCTTCACAATATTGTTGTGCCACTTTTTATAGGTATCCCCGAACTTGGTAGCAATAGCTTGCATCAAGTTTGGGGTCGGGTAGGGCAAGCGTAGTTGCGAGGACCGAAAACTGTAAGTGTCCCGCAAGGACCTCTGGGTGCACCTTCTGACTCCACGAATCAGGGCACTCCAATTATATCGCTGCCGTCACTCTCTACCCATGGGATCACCATCAATCTCTACCATACCTATCGGGTGACCGCAGATGGCCTTCCGCGGTACTTTCCGTCAGTGTCACAATGACCGGGTAGGACGACGTCACAGATCACATGACCGTATGAGATGTGAGATGCAAGAACTAATTACTATTTCTAGCAGCTGAAATAAGCGGACATTTGAAAAAAAATGCATAAAAATGATGATGTAAATAGTAAGACAGCGTTGACGTTGCATTACAATTCGAGTATCAAGGGTGGTATAGAGTTATGACATTATTGTATATTCCAACCACTCAGGTGGAGATATTAAAACATGTTATCTTCCGTTTCGGCAATGGTAGTTTATCGAGATGTATTCCATTTAATAGCAGTGCCAGATAACAGACATTTAGCCAACTACATTTGCTCCTCGTCATGTTATCTACCCGTCAATTGAGCGTAACTAATCGCCCTGGTTTTTATCCTTGAGGCAGTGCAGTTCCTGCATTTATAAGTAATAGAGTTCCCTTGAAGGCAAATATTTACGGTATCTTTACGTTTGGGGGACAATAGGAGAATTCATGAATTTAATCGTTCGCAAACACTCCACAGGGAGCGTTGCTTTCGCATTATTTGGACTTCGTCACCGGCGGGCGCCTCCGTCGCCAAGAACTTCCGCCTCTATGTCGACATAGGGAATTTCCTAGCTGACGCAGCTGCATTGCTGCGTCCTCTGGACCTTCAGGACGTTCGCGAAGGCGAGGCGATTATCATATTGCCCGGAAGACTTGAAGGGGAGTGGGTGACCTGGTGCATATTCCCACAAAAGTCGGGGGTTAGCCTCAATATCGATTTATAACTCATGCAGCGAAAATCGGATTCGATATATTAAGTAAAAAAATACTCTCATGATGACTTCATTAGTGTTACAAGCCCAGTAAAATAACTAGGATGGGAATTTCTCAGTTCGTCGGTCAACATTCAGACTAAACCTTTTAAAGTAAGCTCCAAGACGATCTGTTTTCGGACGATATCAAAACATTTTACGAATTTCGGCATACTGTGGTAGATTAGATCATGATTATAAAATATGGGAAATAGGCTGCCGATTTAAAATGCCATTTTTATCGTGAACGATGAGTGACGATAGTAGCTGCCATTGAGGCTTCATAATTAGCCTGTTAGACTGGTAGTGGTTGGTCGCTAGCTGATTTTCAGTTGTTTCTGTCCTGACATACTTTGCAGTAATAACATCACGTTTTGCATCTTTCTTGTATGTATCTCGGGGGTTTTATTTTTGCGCAAAATAATTACTTTTATGATTTCTATAACATTGGTTGCAGTGTATGTATGTATAGCTTGTTGGTGAAAGTCCATTTCATATTTTCAGATATTTTCTAATGTATTGATATTCTTAGATTCCATGACAAGTATAGTACATATTTAACATAATGCATGTTGGTTAAAGTGCACCCCTGCCACCCTTGACTTGGCTAGCCGGGTAATATGCAGATTTAGATGGAGACGTGAAATCCTGGAGGGACAGTCTCTTAGCCCCATGGCGTACAGATGAGAGGAAGCGTCCCAGGGTACGGAATGGACCCTTTCGGGCACGCTTCTTTTGCATGAAACTTGAAAGCACTCTACTGCGTCTGCCTCTACTTCAGTCGACTCTCATTTGTTGCTGGCGTAATGTCGCGTGGCACGCTGAGAAGAAAAGTTTTGAGATCCTAATGTGGATTTCGTGTTTGGATGTGCGAAAGGATATAGGCAAGCAAGCCGTGCGTTAGCAGAAGGGCGCAACGTGGCTGAAGGGAGGAGCCGATGCCAATGGACGGAAGGATACGGCACCAAAGGAAGGACGACGATTTCGTAGCGGAGGAGAGGCGAGGACTTTGTGACGAGGCGGAATTCCTAGGACATCCCTACTTCGATCCCACGCGAACTCCTTGCTCCCGACTCGGGGATGTTCCAACCCATTGACGCCCCTTAAAAACCCCTGCATTCCGTCTCTCAATGGGCCGCTTTCTGCAAGTCCCCTCGATTTCGCAGCATTCCACAACGCGACGTACCCCGAGTAAATTTTGGCCCCAGGAATGCGTGTGAAGACGGTTGTAAGGGACGGTCTTCTCTCTTTACCTCTCCCTCTCTCTACCTCTCCCTCCCTATTTCCCTTCTCTCCTCTCACCCCCCCTCCTCCTCCTTCCCTGCCTCCCTCGATATGGTCGCAAGAGAAGCAAAAAAAACGATAATGTGGACCCATGGACCCGTGCAGCCTGAACTTTATTAATAATACTCAAGAGAGAAAGAGGAAAAAAAACGAAGTTGTTCCTTGACCCTATATATTTCACGCAAAATTCCTGGCGATCTTAATGCCGAAACAACGGCCCTATTGGGCTCCAGTGAGTCGCAAACTTCCGCGTTCTTCTGGAACTTTAAAAAAGTATGAGTTATATTCCGTTCCCTGAAAATGAAAAAAATAAGTTTATCCTACTGAGCAAAGCAAAAAGTGAAGTAGAATACCTAAGTTTCCTCCAGAAGTAAGGCTGATCGAGCAGTTTTCTTTCGCTTCAGATAATTTTGCCCTTTACCTGCGAACTTATAAATCGATCTCTTCCTCGCGGTGTCGTGCTTCACATATATCTCTTTAAAAGGTGAAACGTCTGGACTCTTAAGCACAAAGAAACTTTTTCCTAAAGTTTTCTTTTCTGATGGATATAACATTGTGTCGAAATCATTTTAAGAGTGAATGATTTAAAGAGTTAAGGAAATGTGAATCGTTTTAAGATTTATTTTTGAAATCATTCGAATCGATTAGTTTAAAAAAAATAAGTTTAAATTTTAGTTTAAGAATCACTTTCTTTAACATTTAAAAACATAGTCTCAATTTTTACAATTGGTGATAAGTTATTTGATATATTCTCAAAGTAACCTTTATTGCATTGAATTTTATGGAGAAGTAATAGCTTATGGTAATATTTGAGGAATTGATCTTTGTAAACCAATTAAGCGAGATATTTTCTGACCATGGTTGTTGATATCAGTGTTGTTTCTGCTTGTTATTTGTTTTTATTAAGAATGAATTTTCATAGGGCTAACAGGGTTGAAACTTTAGCCTGGGTTTTGAACAAAGTCTTGAGGGAGTGGCGTTTTATCTCATTAGTTTCCTTGACCCAGAGGAGGCCGTACAAAACAATGAAGATTGTAACCTTTATGCAAAGATACGCTAGCTTAATGTAGCCCTTATGATGTTTCCAAATTTTCCTCTGAGGATTTTTAGCAAAACCATATGCTTAAACACAATGTGTTACCAAATCTCATCATCCACTCGGTAATTTATTGATTGTATATGTACCGTGACATATATTTAGAATTATTCAATGCTGACATTTTTCTAAACTTATCACTTACAGATGCGTGGATTTAAGTCATCCATGCGTCAATAAATTATATAAATAAGAATCTATTTTATGGCGTAATATTAGTATATCTTAACCCATAGCATAACATTTACATAGCGTAATTTAGAGAAAAGGAATACTGTAGCAAGTACAGCTCTGGTTGTAAATCAAAATCCACAATGAGCCACCTTAAAAATGAAAAATAATGAAAAACATTTCCATCTCGTTTTCCTTGAAATACGATTAGTGGGTTGTCACTCTTGTCCGCGAGTAAGCTGCAAAGCGAAACAGCCCCTTTGGCGTATTTAAACATGAGCCGCGCCACGCTGTTGAATTTCCTCTTAATGAATTCCTAAGCGTTCCCGTGTCCGCGGCCGCCCTTCTGCACCCACCCCACCCTATGGAGGAGGAGAGGAAAGTCTCGACGCGGCGGGGACGAGAAGGGGGATCTGGAGGAGTAGAAGTGGATGGGGGGGGGGAAGAGGATTAATAATTAACGGTTATTTCGCACGCGACACATCACCTCCCCGGTACAAGACGTCCTCCAGCTTGTGATCCGCGATTTAATATTCGGAGTGGGGGAATGGGAAAGGGGATTAAGTGTGCATCATAAAGGAAAGTTCCGTGTGTCTTGGGAAGGAAGAGACGACAGCCGCTTTTGCCGTTGCCACGGGCGATGGGTGGCAGCGTGCAATGGAGATTCACATCGTCTCCACGACAACCCCCTGTGCCACTCTTTAAGTGCCCAATCCCCACCCACTCCGCTCATGCTGCCTCCTTCAGAGGGCTATTCTGTATGGCCTCGGACTTTCCGAGTCTCGACAATGACAAACTTTTGATGTAACATCCTCGAAAATTTCAAATAGGGCCTTTCGAAATTTGAGATTTTTCGGGGGATGTGACGACTTAACCACGGATTGTCCGAGGTTCAACCACGTCAAGCCCTTACTGAATAAGGTCCAAGGTTTCCATCCCCTCCCACCTCCGACGGTGATGCAAATGGCTTCTATTCCACCCTCTGTAAACACTTTTCGTCTCTCTCTCCACTTGTGTCTGTTAAAAGGTATCCCACAGTGGCTATTATGCACAACAATGTGTGTAGTGGTGCAGGTACATATACTTAGATACGGTTAATGAATACCGGCTGCTGTATTAGATTTAAACACTTGATTTCCGAATAATTCATGGATTTAAAGGGATAAAAATTTGTGGTTGAATAAAGTGTTGTCGGAGCAAAACGGCTGCAGCCCTCAGACAACTGTTTCAAATAACTTATGCAAACAACATGTTAGTTTCGTGATCGTGCCGCAGCCGCGACGATGCGCTCTGTGCTGTGCAGCGGCAAATGATGGCTGAAGCTGAATGTTTAGTCTTCTATTTCGTTCCAGTTGCACTGCACGTGTGGCTTCATTGCGGTTATAAGCTACAATCTGATGCATTTGAAATAGTTGCAGGTGGTTGCTGGTTTATTCAGCTAACATATGTATGTCAATCGTTGCAGATAGAATTAGAACTGTGAAATGCCTATATTTCATGAATTCAGTAGAAATTTTTCTAAGTGTAATATTTCTTATATCACTGAATATAGAACTACCAGACATGTTCTTACAGCGCCGACTGATCGCCTGTTATTAGAGGTGCCTATTGCTGTATTCCGCAACAGGGTATTTCACGGAATTGTTTCGTTTTGAAACATGTACGGTTGGGAAACAGTTGCAATGAAGCTGTTGTGTTCTTTTAGTTCCACCACTAGTAAGAATACTCATACTCAAATGACGGGATGAGGAGAGAATTTTAAAAAACTTGACATTAGGGAGACTCAGTTATATTTAAGAGTTCATGCGAGGCCATGCTCTTAATTGGGCCAGAGTACCCACAATGATATGTCCTGAACAGGCGGTATATATACACCCAACGGGCATATGCTCGTGACACCCGTTCCGCCGCGTCTAGCAGTCTCGTGCACCTCCAGATTCACTCGTTATATCCTCTCCCATCGACATCCCAGTAGAAGCTAAATTGAATCCCGCTCCTAATAATATAACAGGCATTCTAGCACACATTCGAGTTGTTTTTTAACATTTTGAAACATGCTTTCTCTCTTAAAAACATTCTTGTAATGTTATATCATATGAGGAGAGCCTCACGACTCAATGGTCACTATTTATTATTAACTTTCGACATTGAATTAGTATAATAAGACCCAGTTTTTATCCTGTCTAAATTGTATTACAATCGTTGGATAAAAACAGACTATTTGACGTGGATTTTGCCTTACCATAAGAAAACCTGAGTTATAATTACTATCTATTAAGAGTGCATTAAAATTATTCTTTATTCAATCGTTCATAAATAAGAAGCAAAGGAAAATATATACCTATTATTTAAAAAATATATGCGATAAGGTGATTCAATATTTTCTATTTACGTATCTTTGAAATATATTTATCTGTTCATTTTTCAATCGGGAATTGTCTTTTTTAGGATATACGTACAAGTATGTACAATCTACATTTATTCTGGAAACTGCTTTGGTAAGGTTAGTATCTGAATATTTTCTTGAATATTCTTCACGTTCCAGGAACCGCTTCCTAACTTATAGTGGCTGCCATCTACCTGACGCCTGTTGGCACCTAATCTTACTCTTCCACTCATTTTTCCCCCGTTGATTATTTCATACCCCAAAATGTCTCCTTACCAGATGAAACCATGTATGTTTGCATTGGGCACACTCTATCATCTTATCTTGGCTTCCCTCTTCCTGACATGTGTCAGCACTCTTAATCTTCTCCTCCGTCTTATTTTTCCATCCGTCCACCACTTCTTTGACACGTTCAAGTTCGGAATTGCCTTCACAGGAAGTGAATGCGTGAATACGCCCGTTTCAACCGAGCATCCGACGAATTCCCTCCTTTTAGACCACTGGCATTAGACGTGTAATTAGAGCGTCCCTTCCCTATGTATGTATGGCCCGAGGTATGATCACAATCCTGGAGGTTGGTGGCCGGCCTGACGGGCAATCGATGATTGGCTTCCCGCTGGATTGGATGCGTGGTTCGATCTTTAACTGGCACGAATATTGCATGCTCCCGATGTGGTGTTCTCCTGGCTGCTTTTTGGTGTCTGCGCCTAGCTTGCCAGGGGAACATGCGAGGTCTCGATTTCTTTTGGAACGAGTGCTGCATGCCTGGTGTGGAATCACCCCGTGCCACACACCCTAGTGGTAACTTGCATGGTGCTTCATTGATGTAGATGTAGATGAAATCATCTCAAGTCTCACGCCTTGAAAGCTGCTTGCACGGTACATCGTACATGTAGTAGAATCGATGTGCACCATCAGAAAGTGAAATTCGCCATGAGAAAATCATTTCACTTGGCCGGAATCCCGGTCAAGTCAAACTATTTTTTTCATGGCAAATTTCGTCCTCTGTAGATATCTTTTGCACCTATCCACTCCGTACCACATCATTCGTGCAACCGCAATGATAGAACATTTGTTATAAGGTGGGAGCTTCTGATTCAAGGCTTCTGATTAATTGTAACACATCAGCGGACTGCAGCGCACACGAAAGACTGATTATATGGTGGCGAAACGTTTGGTAATCCTACACTAGGTAGCAGTCCGTAGGTACACAATAATCACGGTTAAATATTTTGTTAATAGCGAACAAATTAGTTCAATTTACATCCTTATAAAGATAGGTAAGCTTTTCACCACACATTACTTAAATCCTTTGCACTAATATCGTGTGCCTGCTGCTAAATATCGCGATGAAATAACGTGGTAATTGCCACAGGAAAAAATCGGCCTGGACGGGAAATCGAACCACGGACCTGTAACTTACCTGGGCAATGAGCAAGCCACTACGCTACCCAGTCTTTCTAATTCCGGTGGAAATTTGGAAGGATGCAAGGGAACTATATGTTAAGCCCTTGCGGTCCATCAAAGATTGCAACGCAAGGGAGCAACGGACTTCAAGGAAGCCACAACCCTTTCCATCCTATTCCTGCACTTGTGCAGTGCTAGGCCACGAATGAAGATGTTCATGCCTGTCATTTTTTTCCTGTGGCAATTTCTACGTTATTTCATCGCCGTCTTTAGCGGCAGGCATGAATATATTCATTTGCACATACATTCATGACGCCTTCATTGAAAATCAACTCGTAAATTAGATCACGGTTGCAATTATCGAAGTTATTTTGGTCTCAAGCGAATATCAGCTCTGCTCAGCTGCCTTGTCTGAATCGAGTATGAATCAATCGTTTTACTGAGTGTCGTGTGGGCTCGGCTTGAGACGGGTCAGGAGTCGTGGACAGGGAGAGGAGGATTGGAGACGAAGTGAGGGTGCTGTAGGGCTGATTGTGGTCGGATTAGGGAGTTTTGGTGAGGAGGGGGAAGACAAGAAGGGCGAGGTTTTGAGAGGGAGAGTGAAGGAGTCAATTGGGTTGGGAGCCGGGAGGGGGGACTTGGCGACGGGGAAATCAACAAGATTGCGATCACGTGGGTTGGGGGAGGGATAGTTCCGTGTAAGCGTACAGTCGGCGTCGTCCTTGTTCCCTCGAATCCCACCAGAGGGCCGCCGGGAAATTGTGCTCCTGGGAAGGAGGGAGGGATCTGTTGATGACGTGGTGATGTCACTCCGTGGGAAATTACATTTGAATTGCTGTTGTCCGGGCCACGTCTTGGTGACCGAGAACCGTTTAGTTCCCCCAAATATTCTGTTTACCGAGCGATCATCTATCTACACTCTAATGCCATTTGTGTGACTAAATTATTTTCACACAAAGAGTACACAGTTTTCGCAAGCATTGTGCCATTTTAATGGTCTAATCTGTATGCATGTAATCTCACGGAAGTTTTCAGTATTGTGTTACATCTTTAACCCGCCATTGGTCGCACAGTGAGATTTTCTCTCACACCAAATTTAAACTTGTGCTCACTTTGTTATCATGAGTTAGAATAAGTTCCCATTCCTTCAAGCTGACTTTTTATCTCTTCATATTGACCGACCGTCTCAAAAAGTATAAATGAAGCGTCCGCAGCTATGTAATGATATGTCTGATACCGTCGTCTACAAGGTGTGAGACTTTTCCTCATCGCGCGACCACTGACGATAGTGTTTTTGTATCACTCAGTTGCGTTACACATTCGCAACATTCGGGCAAAGTTGATTCATTTCGTGGAGAGCAGAAACGTTAATCAAATTTATGAGTCATGAGAAAATATGTCCTCATAAATAAATATTTCTTCTTGAGAATGGTAATTTTCATCATTAATACCCAATAGTACCATCGCCAGTAAAATTAGCAATGATTACGTAATTGTATCACTAATTGTGTATATCTGGAAATAATTGTTTCAAATGAACATAAAGAGAAATAAATTAACTCTAATTATAGTGATATATATTGCCAATAAACGCTCCATGATAGATAATCAATGGTACATCTGAGTGTGAGAAAAAGTCTCACACGCGACCGCTCGCGTGATAAGTAGCTTAGCGACCACACCCGGGTTAAACACGTTCACCAAGAACGTAGAGGAACAAATTTTAAAGAATCCATCACTAAGTTTACAAGATGATCTTGCATACGATCCAATTTGACTGCATATGACACACACTTCATTGTGAAGCAAATGTGTAGGAAACTCTAAACAAAGATTTTCCTATTAATTTGAATATTTTATCCCGGTGGAGAGGTGAGTGTGGAAGTATTTGGTAATTATTTGTCGACAATTAAGATTTGCCTGTTCAATGGATACACAATAAGAATAATTACGGTGAGCAAATACATCTTGCTGTAACTTCTAAAATATTATTGACTGTTTTGCACAGAGTGGGAAATTGAATAACTTAAGGTAGTTTGAGTGAAAAATCACTTCACCTAGAATTTGACTTCATTTTAAAGAAAAAAAATCTTTCCAATTATATCAAAATATCAACCCTTTGCCGAACTACTTTTCGAGCTATTTGGCAAAAAATATATCAGCAGTTTTACATGGGATAGTTTACGGCTGTGCGTTTCAAAGGGAGAATATTTAAAAGTTGAGGAATTTCTAGCACCTACGTTTCGTCAATAAACTAACGGTGTATAGATTGAATTTGTTCTCAACTACTTATAAAAATTTATATTTTACTCACCGCAGTAATTTTTACAGAATCGCAAAAACCGGCTGTTTTGAAGGCTTTTTCAGCCGTACTGCGTGAAAAATTAGTCAAGTTAGAGGCTTACGTAGATATATTTATTAAATTAACGAGAATACTGGCCACATATAACTATGTCTTTCCGCCATTAATACTAAAATATTTATTTCATACTTCTTACGAACGCTGAAATGAAAAAATAAAATTCGAATATGGTATCCATTATGACTTAGGGAACTATCCCGCTCAAACGACCATGAGAGTTTCGAAAGGCCAGAAAGTATATTTATTGTGCACTAAGCGTGTTATTTCGTGGAGGTATTTAATGTTAGATGTACAGTTTCTATATTTATATGTGGTGGTTCTACTACAATAATATTTAAAACTCAC
This sequence comes from Pyrrhosoma nymphula, assembly GCA_963573305.1. Classification (NCBI taxonomy): domain Eukaryota; kingdom Metazoa; phylum Arthropoda; class Insecta; order Odonata; family Coenagrionidae; genus Pyrrhosoma; species Pyrrhosoma nymphula. Next base: position 16,943,314 of record OY754330.1, on the reverse strand, counting down.
TTCGGGAGGATAGGGAGTTTAAAAAGTCGTGTTCTCTATGTTTAAGCAAGACTAAATAAAGATGCATTATTTTCATGAAACTTGATCTTTCCCTAGCGATTAGAAATGCGCTGCTAAAGAAGTGATTTTGAACAACCCCTAAATTCGGTCGAAGTTGTAAGAAAGATATGTGCGCAGCATTTCCTAAACATTTAAACACCGCAATTGGTGCAATTTACAACACCATTAAACTCTTTTGGTCCCACCATCGCTTTTATTTATGGCAAGACTGAGACCGGCGGGAGCTTTACTGAGCCATTATCCCAAATTCGGCTGCACAGTGGCTACTATTATCAGCGTACCTCGCATTCATGACGCCGAGGTGAAGTTCTGGTGCCATTTACATAATTTTTGTTCTCACAAGGTAAAGGGTAGAGGAAGTGGTTGTAGTTGTATTAAAAGCAACCCGACGTCACTTCCTCCTTGGCCTCCCCTTGTGCTCATCATCCTCGCAATGCATTGTTTTCTCAATTCGAAACCGATTGCGCTAATTAGATTATAAATGGAATATTTTTTTCTATAAATTTATAATAATTAAATTTAGTAGGAATAAAATCACCCATCTTTTTAGATTATGAGTACACTTTATTTATATTTGATTTTATTGTTTTAAGTTACTTATTAAAATATATTAATTAATTTTAATTTAATAGTAATTATGATTAGAATAAATTTTTTGTTTAATATTAATTTATTTGTAAATTATGAAATTAGATTAAAAATATCTAGACGATTCCTTTTCATGCACTTTTTTATATTATGTATGTTTTTCTTCGTCTATTAGGAGATATAGGCAAATAATTTGAAAAATAATTATTGCTCTTTTTTCCAACGTTTCGCATTTGTATACATATGCTTCTTAAGGGCTATAATGAAAATGTTGGGCGTTTAGTACATCAATGGAGTATGGTTTACAATTTTTTGTTCATAGTTATGTTAACAAGTTTATATAATTTTAAATTTTCAAGTTACATTGCAGAGAGAATTCCTTCCAAATCATTTGATTGATTATACCTTCGTTGCTATTTATTGTCTGTGTCTATTGTTGTTGTAAAATACATGATATTGAGATATATTCAGAATGAATTAGCTGTGAATGAGCGTTAAAAAGACAATGTGTAATAATCAATGAGTCAATATTTGTGAAAATAATTTTAGAAATTAACTCACAATATGTACATACTTGATATTTATCAAACGTATTAAAAGACCAGTAGGGCAGATAAGAAAATTAAACTGCTTGAAGATGTCATGATGTGTGAGGTAGTATATCTACCTAGTAGGTACGTATAATAAAATGATGGAATATATTCCTTTCGGTGCAAAAATCAGCATCGCATTGAAGAGAAGTCTTTCTAAATTAATCCTCTGCAGTAAAACCGTGGCATGCAAGGAAAACCATAAATTTCGGCTCTTGGAGGAATAAATGCGAATTCCGATTAACTTTTCTAAATATGTGATTGGCCTGACAGACATGTGATGTGGGTGTGAGTTAGGACTCGGACTGTTAATGTGAGCTATGAGAGATTAATGTGAAAATGGGGATTTGATGTTCTTTCTGAGCCATTGAGTAAAAATATCACACACCATCAGTTTTAAAGACCAAATAATTTCTACCGCACACACACACAGCGATTGTGTGTGCTATCTTATCTACCTGAGGGGTGAGACTCATGAAAGCAGAGACAGCGGATACATGATAAATCTGTAAAAGGTAAAGACCGCGAATTGGTTCCAAATTTCAAATTTCAAACATTTCCAAATGATTTCGAAGAGATATTCTTGGTGAGAAATATAGTGTAGCGTTGATGCGCATTTATCATCGTGACAGGGGTGCAAGGCATGTGTACAAATTTTGCAAGTGTAAGAATTTATCGAAATGTTCATTTATATTTACCTAAAACCGGTAATTAACCATCTTTTAATATACTTCCTCATGTAGATGATGTAATTTTTATATCGATTGGCATTCTGCACACGAACAAATCTAACTTTATCGAAAAGGAATCATTTAATTGGAGTATAAAATCTATTCATTTATAATTCACTGTATGTAATAAACTAATTGAGAATACATTTGATAGTAGTATGCTCAACTTCGTCGAAGTTGATTATGTTAGTACTCTTGATTAATGGAAATACTTTGTAATTTTCTACAAAAATTTGTATTGTACGACGCGTTTCACCGATATACAGCATCGTCCGATACAGAAAGCGTCGTGTAATAAAAGATGTTGTAGAAAAGTACATAGAGTATTTTCATTAATCAAGAGTACTATTCAGCAGAGATTTTGTTTTTGGCAATAGTTCATTATGCAATGTCAGGAAATCTTGAGTTTCCGCCACCAATCGCCTCCTAAATATTCTTAATATACTTTATTGAGCCTGTTTTAGTGTATCAGCCACATTTATGGGAATAGAAACGTATTGCGTTGCTCAAACATTCCTACCCGTAGCTTCCCTTATCGCATATCGACTAATGTGAAACAGAACGATGCCTTACGAAGCTTGGTAGAGTGGTAATCGTAAAATTTCCTTAAATGTGAGCTAAAATACGTTGGAACATTCCTTTGAATTCTGAATAGCTCTTGAATTATTCACCTCCTTCTCATTCCTCCACCTCTCAGTTGTAAATGCAAGACTGCGCGATGATCACATTTGGACGCGTCTTGTCGTTGCTGAATGCTGCCGCGGTCGCCTTAACTCTTGCTTACAAGTTTGAATCGGGCACACTTAAAGAGACGACGCTGCCGGGCTTAAATATTCCTCACTCAATTAAACCATTCCCCAATTTTGGACCTAAAGAGAGCTCTCGGATAGGAGAGCATTCAAATTAAAAAGGACGGACGTTTGAGCCAAAAGACACGGAAACGGCGCGCATCTGTTTGCCCATAGGAGGGAGGAAAAAAGAAAGAAAGAAAAAATAATGAAAGAGGACGGCAATATGGGTGAAAAGCGAAGTGTTTTGGGGGGGGAAGAGGGAGTTTCGCGTCAAGTGCTGGACGAGATAAACGCTTTTGGAATCTGCGAGGGCAGGGTTAGGGGAGGGGAAGGACGGAGAACGGACCCCTCCTCGTAATAAGGGGCCAAGTTTACCTAGTTACAAAGTCAAAATGGCCCTCATTTTGCTCAGATAAGGGAATTGCACCCTCCGGCAATATCTCCCGTGTTTTTTTCTCTCCCATCCCCGGAGACGAACGGACTAACTAAGCAGGTCTAACTGCCTCTGGTCACGTTTTAAGGGTGGAAGAGGGATTTTCGAAAGGGGCTGGGATGGAGCCTAATGTGGCTGGGCGACTGTCCCTAGTCCTACCTGCCCGGCTTCCCTCTCGCCTCGACTCTTTTTAAAACGCATTGAGATGCTTACTGTTGGTGAAACTTTAGTGGGAAACTCTAATTTCTAATTACACTGTAGGACGTGTTACTTGCGTGAAAAAGCTTTACGATAATCTCGGATGTCGAGTCACATTTACCAGCAAAATAATCAAGTGCTAGAGTTCTATCCACAACTTTGTGTAGGCAGTCAAGCTAGGCTTTACCAGAAACTTTTATTTTGTTTGACTAGTTTTCTGATCTACTTTTAGATTTTAATTGTGTATGTATTTTTACAAATAATGGCAGTCATGGAAAATTTAGACTTGGCGTTTTTTACAAAAGTTTACTTATAGGAGTCACCTAAAAATATTCTATCGCTGGCCTCACGGTTTTGTACACACATGAGTATTGGTCTCGGTGTTCAAAGAATATATCCTAAAAATTCTTGTTACCCAAGTAACAGGGACTGAATATTACTTCTTTAATCCTCACTGACTGTAATCGAAGTAATTATATCAAGGCTTAGTAAAAAATTAAAATGGTTGTAAACTTATAGCATGTTTCCATTATGTCGAAATTTCTCTGTCCAAAGTCCATGATAAGGAAGAAATATAAACTGGATATTATTCATCTGTGACTTTTTGCTATAGCTAGCAGTGTTGAAAATCAGTGATGAACTGTGTGGGCGCATGTGCCATGTTTGACTTATTTATGCAAAATATGTTTGAAAAAAAGGATCATGGGGTACTATATAATTTTTAATGGGTTTTAGTAGCCGTCTTTGCCAAATTATTGTAAAATCGCCATAGCATGCCTAAATGTGGATGTAGTCAGTGATGATTGTTAGCGAATAAGAAATATGAAATCCGATTAAATAAAATTATAATTTAAAATATTATCCATAGTTTCCATTTCTCTATTAATGTATTAAACTAACTAAATAAATAAATGATTAGCCAGGAGTTCTGTTTCATGAACACCATTAAAGATCTCATAATCACCAATCGTCTTCTTGCATTCATTAATTAAGTGAATGCCGTTTGCCCTGCGTCATCCATCGGTTATCCACAAAATTCACGCGCAAAATGGTGTCGCGAGTTTTTTATTGGTGCGTCTGCCGAAAGGTAGACTAACATCACAATATGAGTCTGGTACCATCAAGTCTCTAGCCGTCAACCTCACCCAGTATGACAAGATAGCATTGGCAGTTCATCGAAATGTGGAATCCAACAGACGTACGTAAATGTCACAAAATAAAAGAAAGAGGCACTCCGGGAGTGCCGACAGAAGTGAAAACTTGAAATAACGTGAGCATTTTTGAATGTAGGGAATAATTTCTAATGAAGTGTTTTATTAATCAGTAGAAAGTAGTTTCATGTATATAATAAATTAAATATTCATTTATTGCGCTAATGTACACCATTATTTTACATAAAAATTGTACACTTCAGAATAATCAACTTTCATCCATTATTTCAACAACTCTTTCATCATCACCGCCATCATCATCGGCAATATCTAAAACTGATACAATAGGCTTATGGTAACTAAAGTAAGAAACGAATAATTTTGATTCGAATTTGCTTAAATGTCTTGTAAATACTGCATCAATAGTAGTTTTATATTTCGTTGTGCCAAGATTGCGATCATTAGACATCGTTAAACCAAACTCACTGTTTAAAAATTCAATCAATGGTAGATTTTTATCGTCTGCAAAGTTTATGTTTATGTATATATGAATAAGCTACTCAAATTGAACGTATTAAAAGAAATTGAGTTATATTGTACTAACCATCACTATTCTTGTATCGAGTACACTCTCCTGCACGAGTATGGACTATTATATTATCCGGCAAAATATTTGTAGCAACCCAAATTGAATGAACTAAACCGTATATTAAATATATATAATGTAATATGAATAAAATTATAATATAGTTTATTTGACGGTGACGGTGACGCGAGTCCAATGTTTTTTACCCATCCACAAAAGTGTATATACAGAATATACAATTATACATATATTTAGCAGCAGTGACGGTGACGCGAGTCCAATGGCTTTTACCCATCCACAAAAGTGTATATACAGAATATATAATTATACATATATTTAGCAGCAGTGACGGTGACGCGAGTCCAATGGCTTTTACCCATCCACAAAAGTGTATATACAGAATATACAATCGCACATATATTTAGTAGCGGTGATGGTGACGGTGACGGTGATGCGAGTCCAATGGTTTGTACCCATCCACAAGTACTGTGTATATAGCGAGTATACTGTGTATATACAGAATATACATAATTATACATATATGTAGTAGCGGTGACGGTGACGCGAGTCCAATGGCTTTTACCCATCTACAAAAGTGCTCAACGCGACATAAGAAGTTTTCACTTCAAAAATGGAGAATGAGTAAATACTATCATAGTGCAGCAGTTTTTCAAATAAGTACTAGCTGTGACAAGAAAGTAATGAAACTGCATATTTTTGTGGATAGAATTGGAGATATAATATGCAAGAGCCAATTTTTTGTCAATAATTAATAGGTTCTCTCATTTCTTTTCGTACTATCTTACGTCTCTCTTTCGTCTATTCCGTTGCCTCCAGATCAAATCTCAGTTTTCTCTCTTCTTCACCTATTTTATAATTAGTTTGTGTTTTCTCTTTCATCATATTCCACTCCTTTATTCATCATTTTCTCTCTTTGTAAATGACTCGGGAAAAAGAATATTTTACCCAAGCGATCAGAACTGTCACATTATCGATAGAAATATATGACAGTCCTGCGATGTTCTCGGCAAGCACATTGCAGGAAATGTTTCTTGGTATCCAACCGGGTCTCAGGATTAATTACTACCGATGTTTCTACGGCAAAGACAGCCATCATCTTTAGGGTTTCAAAATGTACCCAGAAAACTATGGCAGATTTTTTGTTAGCCTTCCAAATATCGGTAGTAATCAATCCTGAGAGCCCGTAAACGCTTCCTACAGCAATGATTTACTCTTATGTGACATTTTAAGACGGACGTTTTATTCTTTTTAATTCTGGCAGTTCCAATTTCCTTTGAAATTGCTTTCATAAGTTCAATGAATCAAATAGTTTGAGTTGTTTACCTTATTCCTTGGATACAGTTCCATCAAATCGAATACATTCGCACATATATTAATAAAAAGCTTAATTGGTTTGATTGTTCAAGAATGGGTTTGTTTTACTAAATATAATCAATTATTAGACAATTTTTTGCTCAAATTAAATGGTATTTCAGGATTAGTTTCCATACCACACGCCCTTGGAATTAGGATAAAATGTAGATGCACTTTTAGTTGGCTCGTTCGGAGAAGTATTTTATGATTTTATGCATGGAACTAAATGGATTCGGTGAAAACACCCTAGTGGTAAGTACCCTTAAGTAGGCGCACCTCACTTTGTGACGTAAGTGGGCACGTGGGGTCTTTTAACCCTTAATTGGTCACGTCGGGTCACATTGACTGGATTTACTTCGATGATTTTTTTATTTGAACGATGTCGAAAGAAGTTGTTATTCTCTCTAGTCTCCTATTTCTTGTCACTCTACCGCTAAGTAGCGTTTGATTTGCGAAATGTTACTTTGTTTCACGGAAACTGATGTTTAAACCCGACGCGACCATAGGCGTTACAAAATTATCCCGCTTCTGACCCGACGCGACCGTAAGTGTAACAATATATTCTTGCTTCCTATCCGCCGTGACTACGATTAAAATGTATTCGTTCTCGCTTTTGGCTTGCCGGGGTCACCGATGCTTGACATAATTTTGCTTCAGACTCTGCGGAAACACTTACCAGATCAACATTCAGCATCATCAGAGTCATTGGAGGTTCCTATTTTTGCTACTGTGCCTTCGTTTTGACGACCTCAACACTCGACTGGAATGGAAGAAAAGTGACAAGTTAGCCGCAATTAGGGAGTTCATCACTATAATTGGAAACAAATTTGTACAGGCCTATACTCCCTCTGAGTACGTCACAGTCAATGAGCAACTAATACCATTTCGTGGTCGATGTCCCTTTAGACAGTATCTACCCAATAAACCAAAGAAATACGGGACCAAAGTCTTTGCTGTAGTGGACACTAGGACCTTTTGCCTGAAGAATTTTGAAATTTATGTGGGTAAACAGGCGGATGGCCCCTTCAAAGTATCCAATTCTCCTCATGATATAGTCATACGTTTAGTTCAACATATTGAAGGTAGTGGAAGAAATGTTACCACTGATAACTGGTATACCAGCATTCCTTTAGCTAAACTCCTTCTATAAAAAAGATTGACGCTAGTAGGGACTATGCGTAATAATAAAGCAGATATTCCTCCTGAATTTCTTCCAAACAGAAATAGGACCGTGCACACATCCCTTTTCGGCTTAATCCCGACGTTTCCATAGTGTCATACGTTCCTGCAAAATCAAGGGCTGTGGCACTTCTTTCTACATTTCACCATGACTCAAGTATTGATGCTTAAAGTGGTGCCAAAATGCTTTCAGAAAAATATCCTTCTATAATTCCACCAAAGGAGTTGTCGACTCAAATGATCAGCTTTGCGCTAATTACAGTGTTGGTCGAAGAACGAAAAGGTGGCCACTTGAAATTTTTATCATATTATAAATGTGACGGGAATAAATTCCTACATATTGTATAAACACACCAAAAGAGAGGAAACCACAAATGCTTACATTTCACGCCGACAGTTTCAGAAAATTTTAGGGAATGAACTCACAAAACATTTATTAGTATTGCGTTCCGTAAATAAAGAACAACAATAGAGATTTCAGGGTAAAAATAAAAATGTTTTTGGGAGAAGAAGGAATAAACTTGCCGCACTTAGATGATGAAGAGCAGATACCATTGCATGGAGGAGCACGTAAGAGAAGAAGCTGTTATATTTGCTCAAGTACCAAAGACAACAAATACAGCCAAATTTGTGTACCTGGTAATAACTGCATCTGTAAAATCATTCTATAAGTTTGTGTTATGCTTGTCAAGAGAAACGTATTTCTGCTTAAAAGAACATGCATTTTATAAATATTATCCCTTTTTCGTATCTGAAGTTTTCTGAGGGACAAGTTTCGATATCAAAGGTTACCTATAGTTAGAGTCTGAATTAATTGTCATTTATCTCCATATGAGTGTATTTTATATGTATATATCTAATTTATAAAGATTTTATTTCTTCAAATTCTGTAAAATTCACTTATGTTTAACATTTAAAAAATGTATGATGACTGTTTACTGCATAAAATGCTAATACCATTTTCTCTGCACCAGACATAAGTATGTGTTTTTTTTAGTATCTAACTGAATTTTGCAATACAAAATGTAAAATCCTTATTTATAGACCTTATTTAGTTTATAGAAGTAGAAACGTCCCAAATTAACCAACAAAAGTTTCGTAAATTGCATTAAATTCAACTCGGGTCGTAATGACCCGACGCGACCAATTATGTTAGTTTAGGGGTGCGACCAATTAAGGGTTAATACCCCAAGCGGAATTGTTTATAACTTCGCCAAATTTGTTTATTTTACATTGATATATTTTACGATAGATACTGAATGTTGGATAATTCGACTTACGTACCTTTAATTTTTTCCTATTAGTTCTTCCTGAAAAGGTCAACTTCGAAAGCAATTTTTCTTATAGAATATTTCGTTTGCTACACCCATGGGGTATTTAAAGACCCCACGCGCCTACTTAAGGGTTAATAGTGCCCTTTTCAGTTTTAGCGAAACATTAATGGTGACATTCCCATCATTAGCTGATATATAATTTTATGTGCGGATGGAACCATTTTAATTACAATGCAAAGGACTGATTAGAATTTAGCCTAAATTTACCCTGGCAATATATTAGCGTATCAATCTTTATATTATTATTTGAACGTCTATTTACTGTGGCCATAAGTACGTGGCAAGTGGTGATGATATTTTACTTTGCATTCCTAATCAGTAAAACGTCTGTAGTAACGAGTGGCGCCTAACAGAGAATGAGGTGCGAACATTATTTAATGAGAACTTTTGAGTTAAATTAATGGGGCTATATTTTACAAGGTCAAAATTTACTTTTGACTTAAACACTTTCACAGAGACACTAGTGCATATCTTGTGTTTTTTTATGGGTAACATCCCACCCTCTTAGGACTCCATTCATAGGATCTTTGTTCAAGGTACTTAATGCAAAGAGTAGTAGGCCTTAGGAAACTTATTAAGAGTCGTATCAATCCTACCAAGGAGCTGAATGATGAAATTTCCAGACATTGTTCGAAATTTGAGAGATGAGGGATAATTTACGATAATTTTATGAAGGAAGAACCTATTAATGGGATATTTGGTTTGGTGTGCTCCTCCGAGTAATTTTGGGACGTCTGGAGCCATTCGGCACATCCCGAAAACACGGGTAAAATCCACTGTAACAATAAGGAAGGATACCTAATCTTCGAAATCTCCGCCGCTAGGCTTCGCTTTATGAATTCGAAGGGTGCCAATGGTCGTGCGTAATCATCTTCCGCGAATACCCTTTTCCACCCTCCTGAAACAATGCTTATCAGAGATATCGCGGCCCCATTTCGAAGCCACTCCGGCATTCCTCCGGGCCTTGCCCCCCCGCGCGACCCTCTTCTTCCTCACGAGTGGATCTTTCTCCCCTTCCCACCCCTCAACAGACCATGCTCTCTCTCTCTTTCCCAGAATCCCTACACCATTCTCAGTTCATTTCTTGCCTCTCCCGCTCTCCACACCCCTCCTCCAGACTCCGGCTTCCCCCGGAGCCAAACTACACCCTCCTCCGACCAACCCTCCCTTTTACCTCCACCCCCCGATCCTTAACACCCCGTTCCAGTCCAACCCAAAAATCCTTTTCCTCAAGCCTTGGTCCCACCCCCTCCAACCCCCTCATCTCCCCCGGATTCCATTCCCTCGTCCTCCGCTTTCTTTTCCCAATACTACTTACGACACAGCCACTGCCAACCAACCAACCCTTTCCCTTTCCTTTCGAGCAACTCCTTTCCACCCTCCCCCCCTTCTCTACCTTATAGTCTTTTCTTCCCGTCTTCATTCCCAGCATTCCTTTCCCCACTCGTCCCACACACAGACGCACACCTACTCTCTCGTTCCAATAATCCACCTCGACCTCTTCCCTTTCCCACCTCCTCACTCTGCCTCCATCCTCCGCATTGTTCTTGCCGTGTCCGATTCTAATACTAATTCCATCGCGTCTCATCTTCCCTTCCCGGTCCTTCACAACGCCCCGCCCCTACAATCTTTCCACCCACGCAGTCCAGTACAGAGAAAGCGAGATCCGTATCTCAAAATTGGAACCGCTCAGCTTTCACACTGACGGTTTATTAAACCTCACCACCACTTTTTTTTTATATTTTGGTTCTAAATCAGAACCCTGTGTCACTTCTTTTTCCCCACCGTCTGATCTCCTAAGAGGAATCGTCTTCGATAAGCCTTTTCATCAAAATGTTTTTTTTTCCAATCATTAAGATTGCACAAATGATGTGGTACGCAGTCACGACGCACGGGTGCAAAGATATCCACCAAAGACGGTGAAATTCGCATGAGTAAAAAAAACATTTCACTTAACTGAGATTCGAACCCGGATCTCCAAATTGCTAGTCATGTGTGTTATCCAGTAATATCACCTAGTGGTGTAAATGGCAAACACGTTTCCCATTCCCAAGGCAATCAGGGTTTGAATCCCGGTCTAGTCATTTCTTCATGGTGAATTTCACCTTCTTTGGTGTAAATGGTTTATTTTATTTTATCTTTTCACTGGAATTTTACTTCTAGCTTTGCTTGATATAAGTAATTTTTCCTTATTTTGAAATGGAAATAATCCGTAGTGTCTAACGGATATAGTTGGAAAAAAGTTAATTAAAATAATGGAAGGGGTATTGGTTAAATTGTGTTTCATTTTATTTAAGTGTCTGATGACATCGTGTTGCCTGGCGAGAAGCAATTAATTAAATACACTTCTAATTCAATCAAAATTGGAATTTTACTGACTCTTTCTGTGAGACAAACTAGATATTAATTGTTTGTTTTAAGTTGAAACAAAAAATACACTGTCGAACAGACGACGCCGTCCGCGATAGCTGATGGCATCGACTAAATCACTCCCTTCACTCATATAAAGTCAAGTCTGGAGCTAATATATCAAGAAGGGATCTGGATATTATTTTCTTCATTTAAAGTCTTAATTTATTTCGTATCTGAAGAAAGCAAGCCTTTGGAATATAGTTGTCTTGAAAAACATTACCTTATAAATAATGTTTTCGTAACTGATAAAGACAAACTTTCGGAATGAAAAATTAGCTGTTTCAAAAATAATTAACTTAATTAATCTGATCATCTTGTGCCTTATGAGACCAGAAATAAAATTGGTGAGCTAAATACGATAAGTGAGATACTGGAAAATAGTTGAAGGCTTCATTAAAAATGTCTGCTATTACATTTGTATAGTTTTGCATCAGTTGTATAGTTTATTTGGGAATATTTTTAGGAATTGATATATAGCATGTATAATGCTAGTCGAGGTATTGTACTCCCTTTTTTCTGTCTGAATTTTCTTCCATCTTTAATACATCTCTGCGGCTACCTCCAGGTTATTTTTCACTTTTCTTTCAAATAGTTACTATTCGCACGCTTCTCCTCATTTGTTTTTATCTCGTGTTTTTCACCAACAGCTATTTATGTCCCCACCAAAAGTACCTGTCGCGACCCAGTTCCGAATCGCCTCTCTTCTCATCCTATTTCTTTTTCCCTCTCTGTGAGGCCATCCTCCACCAACTCCCCTTAAAACCCGTGTCAAGAGAAGTGCAGCCTGGATTCCCTGCCATATTCTTGCATTCTAGAGCATGAGAAGCATTCCTGCCGTGCATTCGCGAGCCACTTTGCTGCAGAGCAAGGAGATTAGAGAGCGAAACGGAGGTGGATGTTCACCACTGTTGCCTCGAAGAATGGGCACAGCAAGTCCAGACTGTGTAGTGATTAAGATCTTAACGTAATGCTGAATTCAGCATTTCTTCGTTTCACTACCTGATGTTGCATTTAATTATTGTTTTGATACTCCTCCTACGAGTGTTATTCTAATTCCATGTTTAACATGCTTAAGAATCCTTAGTAAAGAGCGGTAAATTCATGTGAAAACATTGCCTCTTAAATTCTTCTTTAACTGGAACGTACTATAATTTTTTACCCTAGAGATTATGGGTATAACCGTCATGCGCTCAAGTCATGGGCATGTATAGTTTGAGGAGAAAATATAAGTAATTAGCTGCACTTTTCTCTCAGTGAGTTCTCACAGAAAATGTATAGCGAGAAAATTTATTTGCTGAAGTGACTTTTTCGTGTGTTTTCATGGGAATTATAGATTGCAGATTCTCTTTATTTGTCGTCTAAGGCCCTCTGCCGCATTCATCCGAGTAAGTTTCTAAAATTATCTTACCAAATGTGGCTTATTTTTGTATGCATAAGTTATTACAAAACGCCATTTACATGAAACATGAGTGTTTATTAGTTAATTAATTTATTGGAATCGCGTCTACATTGGGTGATGAAATATTTCATAAGTTAAAATAATTAAATTTCTAGAAGGCGGAGATTCTGTGTACAGCTGTTTTACTTCTCTTCAAAAGATGTATTGTCTACGAGAATGAACTTACATGATACACTATGTCAAAGAAAATAACTTGTGTGAATTAGCATGTCTGTTGGGGTAGCTTTTATGTCGAATTCTTTGATTTATTTTACTTACTGTAGCATTTAGTAATTCATTACACTATGCGAAATCAATATATTCACAAAACGCATTCACGTATTTTTGCATGGCGGTTTTCTTTGTCAGGTATTTAGCTCATTAGGGCTGGATACTTCAATATTGCGCTGAACATGGCTATAAAGCCATGCTCTCAAACAGTTTTGTTACATATGCCTGAATGCATTTAAACTCGTTGCTCCCCAATGTTGAATTACGTTTGTTTTTCTTTTATGACTGGTATCTTTAATCTTTTTCGTTGCTTTCCCTTTTTTCTTACCCTTTCCTCATTTATATTATGTTTATTTTGTTTTCATCCGTCGTCAGAGAACAATTTTAATACATATTTAGAGTGTGGCGTAGTCCACAAGGAACTTTCCTTATTTGTTTTTAAAGTGCCATTTAGTGAAACGCTTTTACGGGAAGGTAGAGACGAATGATATTGCATTCTGTGCCGACAGGGTGATTTTTTACGAGATTCCATTTGGACCACATCAGCATATTTGGAAACAAACGCCATAACATACATTTCTTATGTGACGGACGAAAAACAAAACTTCAAAACCTCTCATAAACGCTGTCGCATTGAACGAGGGACTTAATTTCGTAACTTTTCCGGCCCTTTTTTCAAATCCGGAAGCTCGCAACGGAACTAGGGACCGCACGATTTTCACGATTTGTTGCGTCGCGCGCGACCGTCGCCGCTGCGTCGACGTGCGTGGCCGTGTGCACACGACCTGTTTATTGAATGGCGTGCACATTTGACAAATGCATTACGGCAATGCCGGTCGTTTCCACCGCCGCCGCAGTTTCATTTCGCGCGCGGTACTTTAAATTCCGCCCCCCGTTTCTCGATTGTTTTCGCCACCGTATTTCCTACGTCGGCCTCGACTCGTGAAATGGAATCTTTTTGAACCAAGCCGCGAGTGCGTGCGTGAGAACGTGCGTGGAGTGAAGGCTAACCCCCGCCCCCCTTTACCACCCCCCCCCCTGTGGTCTAACCTCCGCAACTGAAAGGGGAAACTAACTAACTAACAAACCTCCTTCTCCTCTCTCTCTCTCTCTGCCCCTTGCCTTTTCGTCCTATTCCTCTCCATTCCTTCCTCCCGCGCCAACCCTCATCCAGCTCCCTCTGCAGTGAATTCCGACCTATTCCCGCACTGACTCACTCTTCCACCCCCCCTTACACTCTCTCCATCTCCTTCCCCTATTTCCCACCTCCCCTTTGTACCTCCCCACCTTCACTCCCACCCACTACCTACGTCTCTCAACACCGCACCTGGCTTTAGCGGAATCTCTACCTCCTTTGTTTTTAGGATTTCCTGTTTATCCGAGTTCTCATTTTCGCTGCACAGTTACCATTCGAGTGCTTTTTCGATATTACCATTTAAATCAAATTGGCTAAGGTTTTCATAGGTTTCGATTAACGGAGTTGCTTCTCAACATTAAGGCCTAATAACAAAAAAACTAATCGTAGAAAGTTGCATTTTTTTCTATTTCCGCAAAATGAACTCAGACGTCATTTCATCGATCGACTAAAGGCCTGCGGTTTGATCCCGATGAAGAAGGATATTTTTTTCAAAGGATTTTATAAATACTTATGCTGTTGTATTTTCTGCAGAAGTGAACATCTTCACAGAAGCCTTTTTAAGGCATCTTTTAGAATATATAGTGAAGAAGCGATGGATGAAAATGACGTCACGGCCGTTATGGGAAGGCTTCCCGTCCTTTCAACTTTAGACTCCATTTATCTCTGGCAATTTTCGGAATCTTATAGAGATGATTTGCAAATGGCCATTTTTCATGGTCTCCGGCACTATAAAGTAAAAGGCAAAAATCGTGATGAACCCTCATTATGTTTGATTTCATTAATTCATGTTTTTCTGCTCCAGATGGCAGGTATCCTCATTGGATCCTACTCCACTCCACTCTTCTCTCAGCCAGGCGTTTTGTGTCCGCGTACCATCCACCTATTTTTATGCTATCTAGCATTTGGTTCCTTTTTCTTCCCCTTCCCCGCTTTCCTTCCACCATTCCTTCTTTACCCGTCGTCAGCAGACAATGTCTTCACAGGGAATTTCCAATCAAATTCCTCTTTCTTCTTCTAATCGTTTCCATCAAGAGTCCTTTCCTCCCCCACTCTCCTCAGTACCTCCTCGTTACTCACTTTATCCTTCCTACTCACTTTTTCCTTCTTCCTCCATATCCAAATCTCCATGGCTTCCGGTCTTTTTTCATATTCTATCTTAACTTCCCAAGTTTCCGCCCTCCATATAATAGCACTCCACGAGTTTCTTCCTGAATTCTTTGTTCAAAAGCCCAGAGAGTAGCTTCCTTATACTTTGAAATCCTTCTTTTGCTAATGCTATCCGTCTTTTTATCTCAGTTGTACAAGACATATCTTCTGTCATAATACACCCTAGATATTGGAAGCTCTTAAACTTGCTCTATGCATGCCTCTTCCTGTTTGATTTTAATTTTCTCCCCCTTTCCTCTGATGACCATACACTTCGTCTTCTTCTTGTTCATCTACATTCCATGTTTGATTTAAAGTTATTTTAATCTATGCATGTACGGATGAATTGTAAATTGTTTTTATGAGGTGTAGAGTTTAGGATGTTCGTTGCCCGTTCCTATTTTCATAACTCTTTCTGCACGAAACACTTACCGAGGTCAAAATGACGATAATTACTCAAGAATGATTTCTCCTCCTGGTTAATGCATTTTCACCACGTTTACCAACCAAAATAAAGGAGTCTAAAACTTATAAATCTCATCATGCATGGGAGCTTTTACTTTGAAATTAGTTAGTGTATGAAGTCTAGTTAGTCGCGGTCAGTATCGATCTTCTTGTTGTTAGTATTTACTCACCACATACATTTTATTTTCTCTTTTTTATTTCTTCATTGCAGATTAATGAGGAGATTAGATAGAAACATGTGGTAAATAGCACATCAATCAGCCATAATAATTGCATCATTTTTAGGGTTCATAAGTAATAGGAGCATATTCGGTCGCGGTGCTGCAATTAATCGTCTAGAAAATTTTAAAGAATTCAATAAAGAACTGCTTATTATTAAAATGTATTTGAAAAGTGCGTGCTTCTATCAAACCTGTGTGAGGTGAATCGTTTTCCGCAAAAAAAATATACCTTACTTTTGCTTTTCATAAGGGCATTATTCTACTTTCTTTTATAATATATGATCACAATTATTGAATTTTCTCATTATCTATTGTCCACAGCTCCTTATCGGCCAGTGTCTTTCAATGTCATTGCCGCCCTGTCTTCTCAATCCTGCCAACTCTCCATTTTGCTTTTCTCCACTTAAATCTCTTACCCCTTCTCCAATTCCTCCCCCATAAAACCACGCCTCCATGTACCTTATTCGTCGTGGTCTTCCCTTTAGCTCCGAAAACCCTTTTCTCCCATCGGCATTTAGTCCCCGACAGCAATAACCAAGGATCGGCTTCGTTTGGTTTTTGCTCGTTGATACCTCCTCCTTTCTCTTTCTCTCTCTCTCCCCCTTTCTCTCCCTCCCCCTTGCTTCACTTTCCCCCCCCCCTCCCGTCCCTTCCGAAAACCTTCCCAAAGAAAAAGGATCCCCGGCCGAATGCTTCGTTGTGATTAAGGGCCGTTCCTTCCAAGGGACAATTCCCAAAGTCCGTTTCTGGCTAGGAGGGGGGGGGGGATTTGAGGGGGTCTCTGCAATATGGACGCGAGGGTCAGTTGGTTGGATTGGACGTAGGGTAAGGGTGGGGGTGGTCGGACAATGGTGTGCTGAGGGGGGGGGGGGTGGAAGATGGTTTTCCGGGGGTTTACGGAGAGAGTTGGGCGGGAAGGCGGAGTGTGTGCCGCCGACTGCGGTGAATGGGAAAGGGGGAAAATGGGAACTCGGATTGAAAAGTGAAAATGCGACTCTCTTGGGGGGTGTGACGAAGCGATATTGCGAGTCATCGACCGCGATGCGCGACTATTGTTGTGCATCGGGTTAAGATATTGAACCACCAGGAAACACGTTTCGACACATTGCGATATCATTCCACATGCCACACCCTGAGATTTTTAATGCCAAAATAGGATTGTAGTTATGTGATTGGAACCCCTCGTTTGAGATGGAATGACATGTGACCAGCGATGTGGAGAACCATATCGTGTTATTTGCTGCACGACATTATTCGAAATCACTCTAAAATATTTGACTTGAAACATCGTGGAATATGCGATACAATGTGATGAGCGATATCCTCCCCTACGGGAAGGGGGATTTGGAATGCACCCGCAGTATCCCTGCTTGTCGTAAGAGGCGAATAAAAGGGTGGATATCGCTGGAGGATGAGCATGTCCGTGGCATTAACATCTGTGAGTACGGTTGAATTTTTTAGGGCTTCCACTACTGCTGCTTTATTAAACACTGGATGGATTACTTCTGTTTCAAGTAGTAAACGTATTTTAACGTGAGTTAAAAATTACGTATTTTAACGTGAGTTAAAAATTATGTATTTTATTATTAATATCCCCACCCTAATGTTAGATATGCGTTACCATACGTTTTGCAATTCTGAGGTATTACGGTTTAAATGTTAAAGGAATTTCGACATTTACTGATTTCTGGCACCATGCGATATCTTTCAGCACTCTATGTTTAATATCTTACGGCATATGGTGTCACTCGATACGCAGTATCGTGCGCAGCACGATGCCTTGCCATAAATTGGCATATTAGGTATCCCGCGTCTATAAGTGATAAAAAATATCTAACCTTAAGCGAGAATGAATTGGGGTACCGCTCAACCATTCTTTTGGATGCCATCGGAGGAACTGCTTTCCACCTGATCCCCTTTGGTCCCTCTGCACCGCCAGCCCATTCTAACTCACTCCCGTCTAAACCATCTCGACCAGGGCCACAGAGAAGTAAAGACCCACCTCCTGCCGTTTTATTAGACGTTATGGACATGGGGGTGGATGGAATTCGACAACCCTTCCAGGCCTCGGACTCTCTTGTCAACCTTTTGCAGCTAGGGCCGCTAGGGGGGTGGGAGGGGTCGGGCACTAAGAGACCCGGAACACCAGAGAAGTTTTTTGTTGTTCCTTGGGAGATGCTTGCTCTTAAGAGAGATCGTACCCTTAAAGGATTAGACCGGCCTTCCCCTCTGCAAACAGATTTATAGATTGGATCCGGATTAGTGAGCAGCCATAGTCCCTCCGTCCTCCATCCCCTCCTTTCTTTACCCTTTCAACCTCCCCCTCACAACAATGCGAATGCCTCCCTGCTCATATAGGAACACATCCACAAACATTCGCGTAAGAACAGGAGTGGTTACATAGCAAAACTAATGGAAAACATGAATAAAATACATAGAATGTGCAAAAAAAAGCATACATTACATAAAAAATAGATTGCTAGTTTTCTACACAGGTATTTGCTAGTTCTTTGCACATTTGTTTTAAATTGATTTTCTTGAGCTCCATGCCATATAATCTACCAGAATACCAGGTTTAATAAGATAATGTGTCACTTGATATTTTGGTTATCTGGATCTACAAAATACCCTGCTAGCCACCTCAAGGGTATGTGGCAGGGGGTGAGTAGTTACCAACAAGCATTACACTATACCCTAAAGTTAATGTAAATACGACTATTGATGCATTAGCATTAATCGCTAATGCTTGTCACGAGGCGAAGCATCACAAGCATCCACTACACTATAGGTATGCTACCAATGTTAGACGGACCGTTAGTATTTATGTATTTTGCAACTGTATAAACGGGCAGAGATTCAAGAATTATACTGAAAACATGCACAGCGTGCTGTAAATACTAGGTAGCAGATAAGGATACAAGTATTAGGGAGTACTACTACTACTAAGAGTTACACTACCTATTGACAAACCTAGTTAAAAGTCTCATTGGCCGCTGTTATGATCCCTTATCGTTCGCGGGAAAAATGGCATTTAAAATCGGTTCGTTCTGCAGTGTAGTTCCGTAATTTTATTCTCACTAACGGATTTACCCTAGGAAGTTGGATTTCGTAAAATATTATCATCGTCGTTTGAGAATAGATGGGGAAAATTGGTTATGGGTAAATGGTTAGCACAAATCGCAATATCGTGTTGACAGCTAAGTTTTTACTGTAATTGCAGGAATTCTCACATATTTTAGAATGTGCTTGGGTCCTGTTAGAAGCAGGTTTAGCAATGGTTATTACAGTACATTCATTTATGCTTCTACACAGGAGTGATGCATATAATGTTTGCTGATAGACGTCTTGTATATCCCCCAAATATTACTTATTGATCTTGATTACTTAAATGCACATTTGCATATTAGTAATATATAGCAACCTCTTCTCTTTGATTAACCAAAATATTTATTGCAGAATATAATTGTTTTAGCATTGGCCTTATTTTTTATAAATCACCGCTCACTTCAACATCACCAATGTTCCATCATTTTTTACTGACATATTCAGGGCTAAAATGTTACAAAATATGCAACCAAGAAAACAAACCAGGATAATACATATAAACATGCGATAATGCACGCAAAAATTAAATAAAAATTTTGAATATCTTTGTCATAGTAAGCGTGAGTAATGAAGTTGCTATAAAAACAGAATAACATAGACAGTGAAAAACGTTTTGCTTGGTAACACAAAACATGTTATTTATAATACAGTAACAATGGAATACATAAGTGACAGATGTAATCAGGTAATTTCGGTGTAGTTGGGGCGAAGGCTTCTGCAGTGGCTGATAATGTTGGATTTTCCGGAACAGCTGCGTCAATGAACATGACGACGCATTGTTTTTTCGACGCGTGCAACTTCAGTGTTGCTAGTGTGAACGGTGATCTATTAAAAAATTCCAATGCTCAAAAAATAATATTATGCCATATTCGTAACATTTTGCGGTTCTGTTTCTCTTGCGCATGACGATAAAAAACATGCGGCACACAATGGTGAGGGAGTGAAGGCAGTTTGGCGGTGTATAAGCCGATGGCCGCACCCCAGTTCAAAAATTGGAAGGCTGCGGCAAGTCCTGATTGCCCCCCAAACTCCCTTCGGCCACCGCATACCCTGGGGAGAGTTAATAAAAAAGAGACCGAAATCAGAGGGACATTTCTGGAGGGAAGCGAAGCGGTTGGATTGGAATTCGTACCTACATCCCCTTATTGCCACTGGGTTACCCGGTAAGCCACGGACAACGTCCCCCACATCCACATTTCTGCTCGGAGAGTGCGAGATATGCTTGCTCGACCCTCCTTGCTAGGCGGAGGGATCGTAGAAGTACTGGGACAGGCGGAGGCAAGTTATTTGTGAAGTGCGATGTGGGGGACCCGATGGGGGACCCGAGGTATCGAAAGAGTTTTTAAGGGCGATGCCCGAAAGAGGACTAGGAGGTCCGTTATATAGAAGGGACGATGAACTTGGCTACTTTCAATTACATGGGCGGGGCCGCCGTTTCCCCATTGGAGGCTCAAATTTTCCACCCGGGATCTGACCAGGGGAGTTAGAGAAGGGCATTTGTTGGAGTATTCGGTGGCGTGTGGGAACTTCAGGGCGACGCAGGGATGTGTGGGAATTGGAGGGAAGAGTTAATATCAGCGATGGAGAGTTAGAGAGTCCTTGCGGTGAGAGGAAAAATTCACATGTGCTAATGTGCGACACCTATTCCCGAGTGATTGGGAGGTTGGATGGGGGGGGGGGGGGCTCGGGGACAAGGGAACTCCAGGATATGAGGTTAGGGGTCGTAGTTGGGAAAGAGGTTTTCCTCCCTTAGGGAGGGTATGCTTTCCAATGACTGTGCTCAAAGCGGAGGTTGAGACCCTTGCGGATGTCGGAATTAGTCACAAACTAGTCATCACTAGATGGGAAACTACATCACGACCAGCTGTTGTACGGTGGGAGGAAGTTAGTAGTCCCTCAAAAAACACGAAAATCACATTGTGAAGAGGAAAAAACGAGAAATTAAGCGTCTCTACCTGTATTTTTTTTCTTTTTAATGCTCCGTTAATTATGGATTCAAGATACCTATTTAATGATAGATTTATTTATTTATTTATTTTATCATCCCCGAAAACGTCACTGATGGCCTTTTTACATCGGGTGTATTAACATGTAACAATGGACAAACACAAACACCCATGTCCTGAGTGGTGAAAAATCCACTCAGGCGGGACTCGAACCCGCGACCCTCAGTTTAGCAGGCGAGGACTTTACGCCGTCGCCACTGGGGCCGACATAGTACGTATTTTCGAAAAATATTTTAAGGGAAACATCATCTCCATTGTATATTTAGACGCATTTGTTTTTCACATACATTGCAATAAGTTGCTAAAAGTACATTGCGAATTGTTAGGCAAAGATTCTCGATATAACTTTTTTCAATACCTGAGAAATCAATTGTTTTTTTACTGGAAATTTGGATTAAAATTGTACTACAGATAAAATGCATTATTAAAGACATCTTGCCAAATTTAAGGACGCTAACTTTGAAAACCACGTGCGGTTTGATCCCGATGAAGACGGATACTGCAATTACCTAAAGTTAATTATAATTCAAACAAGTTGCAGCCTAAACACAATTATAATTCAACGGGGTTACCAAAATATACAAGTACGGCCTTATTACTGAGCATAATTTATTACTTATATTTGATAACACCAATATTTTGATCGTGCTGAATCTTTTCAGGATCTATTAAAAAATAGTAAAATACGATGGCCGACCCACAAAGTTAATTTTATGAGAAACAATATTACAGTGATTTTATAATATTTTATTTGTGCTTAAACCTTTCATGGTGGATAAACTTAACTTAGCTTAATATCGCAAAATGGTCGCTATTGTTAATGATGGAGGTAAAAAAAATGTTGCAGACTACAACAACAATTCTACAACTTCAACCCTGAATTGTTGCAGTTTTTAATGTTAGAAGTTACGGAAGTAATAAATTAAATATTAAAATCGGAGAAAGTATGTTTAAAAATTGTTTTATTTTTTTGCCAGATAATTCTTCTTTATTATGAATTGAATCTTCTTTGTGTTAATGAGTTGAAAGGTGTATCTAAGTTTAACGTTTAAATAACTACCATGGTTAATTAACACTTTCTTGCTGACGTGTCGTTTTAGCTAAGTTTCTGTGCCGTGCCTGTATTATTCATATTTTTACTGTGCATTCAAAAGGATATTCATTAAATGAAATTTCAAAAGGTACTAAGTTTCTTTTCCAGAATGTTAGCATTAGTTAGTTAATTGACTGAAACAGGGAATCTTTTGGCGAATGAGAATGAATTTTTCAGCCCGTTTCACAACTTTGTTGATTATGTTTGATGCTTTAATTTAAGGGGAAAAATAAGAGAAAGGGATGAGGTCATAATTGTTTCTATTGTGATGCCGTTTACGGATGACATTGTATTTGTGTTTTTTTTAATGAAACTCGTATTTAATTGAGATAAAGAATCTCTTTGAGCATGAAAGGCAGTGGGAGTGATTTTGTGGACAGCCGAGCGTGAACGAATATTCACAAGGTCTTTTATTTTGCATTTAGTGCTAATCTAACCGCGTTTTATGCAATATTTTAATACGATCCAAATGATCGGCTTTAGCGTTTTTATATGAATGTTATAAATATTTTATTTTATAATTGGTCATTTTAACTTATATTTTCAGTAATATCACCCTTCGGATTCCCGTCTGTAATAAAAATTTTATAGTTGAAGAAGTAATTTGACCTTTATTTGTTTTGTCGAAAAAAGCTTTCTGCTGATTGTGAGTCATATGAGGGAATAATGAGCGCATAGTTGTTTCCATCAGTGTAGTAACTCCTTCAGCCTACGAAATTGGGACTAATCGATTGTACTTGTGAGACCTCTGATAATTGATAGATAGATAGAAAAATATTTATTTTTCAGGAAAAAATCCATATGAACAAAAATAATAATAATACAGTTTGCAGGCACAATCAAAATTACAAAAAAGACAAACTTTTCATCATTTTTTAAATGTCAAGATATAATGTCTTCTCATTTCAGAACACAACAAATGTATGTACGTAAAAAAAAGGCAAACACAAAAAACTCATGTATTCACAACTTAACAAATAGCAAAATGATACTGTAAATAAGGAACCATAATAACATAAACACAAATTTGAAAAAAAATAATAAGAGTAACTTATTTTATTCCCGGGAAGGTAAATAATCATGATATTTCATTTTAAATGTTTTAACAGATCTGAAATTTTTAATATCAGTTGGCATCTTATTCCATTTGTGACAAGCTGTTACAAGAAATGTTTTATTATATGCTGTGGTGCGATGCCCTGGAAAATACAATTGATTAGGATCAGACCTTGGATGGACATTGTGGAGACAGAGGGACATCTAAGGAACAAATCATACAGATACTTGGGTGATTTTTTTTAAATAGAACAAGCAAAAAGGATCCTAGAAGGTACTCTCTACGGGATTTGACGTTGAGCCATCTTAGTTGTTTATAATATGGTGTGATGTGGACGTCCCTGCGAAGGTCAAAAATGAACCTAAGGCAGGAGTTTAAGGCCCGGTGAAGTTTGAGATTATTTTCCTCGTTGAGGTCATTATAAACAAGACAGCAGTAATCTATTACAGATAAAATAAGCGACGATATGAGTGTTTTTCTTGGGAGAGCTTCCTAGGTTTTCTGACCGCTTTCAAGAGGTTACGCTGGGTTTCCTCCTTCCGGTCACTCGTCGTTTCTCACCCAACTGCCTTCTTTGCTCACTATACTCTGACCATTGACCCGTCCCCTAGTAATACATGTCAATAGCGGATAAGAGAACTAGGGAAGTCGAGAGTGCCGTAATTTAGCGCCAAATTGGAATTTCTGAAGAAATAAAAATCGAGAATCAGGAATATTTGGGGCATTTTATACTGCCGGGGTTGCTTTTTGTAGGAGAGACAGATCCGGTAACTTTGTGGTACAGCATCTCAGTGCGAGGCCTTGAATCGCCTTAGGACTTGGTTTTGTCAGCAAACCGCAGTGAATTGAGAATAGGTAATAGATAAAAGTAAACATACGACTATCAATCGTTAATAATCACTCGATGTGCAAACGACCTCAGTTTTCCTTCTAACGTAGAGAAATGGTGTAGGGAGGATTTTCTCTTAGAATGTAGCCAGAAAAAACAATGCTATGTCAGCGTTTAAAGAAAACTCATTACATGCTAGATTATTGCCCGATTTCTGATGCAGTGGAAAAGTTGTCGCGTTTTAAAGTAGATGCACGACACTTATTTGATATTCTTTGGAGAGTTTAAATACAAAACCCTGCTTATATTAGCAAATATTGTCAAGAGTGTGAGACTTAAGGTTTAAAACTGCTCAAATAATGACAAGGCCAACTATGTTTAAATCCACTGAGTATGGTACTGAGTATGGTACTGAGTATGGTACTGAGTTTGGTACTGAGTATGGTACTGAGTATGGTACTGAGGTACCTGATGATGACGCCGTAGCGTTGAAACTAGTTGTACCAATAAAATACCCTGTGGATTTAAACATAGTTGGCCTTGTCATTATTTGAAAATGGACTTCCACAAAGTTACGCCAGAACGGATGGAACTCACTTCTTTTAAACTGTTATTGAAACATTGTCATATGAAGTATAATTTCCTGAATTTATCTCATTCACGAACGTTAATTCTTCCCAATCCTCCGTCTAAACTAATCACTTGCGTCATAAATATTCATATTTTTCAGGAATACCCCCTAAAAAAATTGGTTCTTTTCTCCCTGATCATACTTTTCACCCATATTCTTCAATATGGGTGAACATTTTTAAAAACTATCATTAGAAACAGCAATTTGTTCATTTTCTGTGAACGGGAGGTTAAAATGGAGGAGTGTATTATTTAGCAAATAGACGGTGCTAATAATATTGAGCGATTCGGTATCCACTGTCCATTGTTGCGTCGAACTCCCGGAAAAAGATGGCACGCGAGCACAGTTGTTCGATCTTTGGGGAACGCGTTGCTATGGTGATCCGGGTTTATCCCAAAGGGAGTATCGCTTGACGGCGGAACAAAAGTAAATGGCAATCCTCGGGGGAGAAAATACTGACTCCTCTTGCGAGGGTTGAATTATTCGCGGGATGAACGGGATTTGGAATCCCAGGATTCAGTAATTCCATTTGCTCTTTCTCTTTCCTCCTCTCATGCTAGAGCTTTAGAGAACGACACTTCCCTTAGGTCAACAGGGAAGATATTGTCACTGGGACATTCAATTGTTTCATTGTACCATGCTTTTTGCACTTCAGAAGAAAAAATATTCTCAGGAAATATTTAAAAAAAATATATTTTACTTTAAATGTAACTCATTGAGTTTGTTGTTGACCACTTTTGAATTACTGTAAGTATTTTATGGAGGGTCAAAATTTCAACTATAAGGAAGCCACACCTATAGATTTTGAATTGAATCGTCAAAAGAGACTATTCAAAGAAATAGTCCACATAACAAAATCTCCGGCAGTTTGCAACCATAGTGCAGATATCAAAAATTTACCTTATATTATCCATAGCACAAAACTAAAGTTTTTTCTATTTGATATATATTGATTTCTATGCTCTCCAAAATGTCAGTACGAATATGTTATGTATATTTGTAAAATATGTTTAATATATATTCAAAATGTGAGATTCCGATATCCACATTTGTTATTTTTATTATTTATACTATTAATTTTCAATTATTATTAATGTTATTGTGTTTCCATTTTCACTTTCTTTTGTTGATATTGATTGTTTGTACTAGGAAGAAATCGTAGTTACCGTCACCATTATCAATAACAAGAAATAGATTTTCTGTGCTCTCATGTTCACCTTAAAGTACTAAATTATGTATGGGTATTATCTTACTTATATAATTATAACATGTAGTAACTGTTTCCTTACATCGTGTTGTTATAGTCGTAATGATGCTAATATTAAATAGCGAAACATTGGCTTAAGGAAATTGAATTATTTTTTATACATTGACCATCCCTCCATAAAATATAAACAATTTAAATGTAACAAATTTTGTAAGATGCCAGATTTAATTTAAAAATTTAAATTTTTATAAAAGCTATTTTATCGTATTTTTCTATCTAAAGCAAGTATTGTGCTCCAAATTAATGCGCTCCACTTACCTTAATAGTGAGTCGGTAGATCTCTTTAGTTCATCAGTCATAAAAAGGTACAAAAAGTGACTAATATTCATGGCATCCGTAATGAGAGATGGCATTTTGATCATTTATCCTGTAAAAGTTGTTTTTCCTCAGAATCATTACGGAGTGGATTGTGATATTGAGACTGAGATTTCACCTCATTATGTATTCAATTTAAAGGAGGCGCCCTCGGGTTCTCATAAACTTATGAATTCGTCTGTCTGTTAAAAAAAATAGCCGAGTTGTGACATCACTTCTTATGAGCTAACATCGAAGGCGTCACTTTGGTGAATCTTATTACCTCTATAATAAGGAATAAAAAACTCAGAGTAGTCCACACTATTTAATAAAATACTGATAGCCGATCTAGGCTTCGACACGTTGTGTCGTCTTCAAGGTAACTTACCTTACTGGCCGTGAGCCTTATCATAGATATCATAGATCATCTAGTCGTGACAAGGAGGGGGAAGAGGAATGAATAGAAGAGGGAAACCAGGAAAAAGTTTGGAAAACAGTGTAGGAGGATTAAGATAAGGGTGGACAAAGAAGGAGGGAGGTAAACTTGAACTGAAGATGACTAATCAACTTGGAAGGAGGATTTTATAGAGGGGTAAATGGGTAGAGAACACATTGTCATTACATAGCATTATATTATCAGGGCTCTAAACCAGCTCTTAGTTTTAAAAACGAAAGATCTCTGGTACAAAATCACTGGAATGGCGCATTTCACAAAGATTTCTTGCGAACCTAGAAGTGTCGTCGTTGTTGATAAACACCGTGTATGTTCTTTAACACGCACAGAAAAGTTACTGCCAGTTTGGCCAACATATCGAATATCACAATCACTGCATTTTAACATGTAAGTACTCACTACTCCTGTCAAAACCACTTGTTTGATCTTTGTTACTTTGCTTGAACCGAATAGCCGTGCCAAAACTGTAAGATAAGTGCTAAAGTGGTTCACGAGGGAAATTGTTTAAAAAAGAATAGCCACTTAGCGAAAAAAGTAATACCTCATGCTAATATTTCTTGTGGAGCTACATGATTCGAACTTGTCTGGGTTACTTTTCAGTACGTGGAGCTCAACAACAAGAGTGGACACATTGAAGTAGCTTTTTAATCCATTTTATATCGCTGAAGTTAAATTCTATAATCTCTCTTTTGGTCCATTAAATTTACTATAGTTATTTTATTTATAATAAACATAATAATTTATTATTGCTATCTTCGTATTTTTATATAGCAATTTACATGATTTTTTTCTAAATTAATATTTGGTGTACTAATCTGGTGTGTTTTCTTGTTGCCAAGAAATTGTTTATATTTACCCTGTCAATTTAAATGGTTGCTATCATTTTAGTGTAATGAAAATTTCACAGATTTGTTGACAAATGTTAAATTAGTGTACCCGATTCAAAAAAAAAATTTTGTGTAGGTATCACCAAAGTTATTATAACAATTGTTTTTATTCTGTTCATACCTGTTTATTTTGTTAATTTGGTTTTTGTGGTTTTCAATCAGCCATGAGGATGGCAATAAATTTGCCGAAACGCTGGCAGTGAAATAAAAGAATTTTAATTTACCAAACCTCAATAAATTAAGAGAAGAGATTATTTATACGTGGTCAATAAATACATTAAGGTGGTTTGAGCTAAAAACCACTTCACCTATAATTTGATGAATTTGGCCTCATTTTAAAGTCAAAACTCTCATTTTTCCAATTATATCAAAATATCAACCCGTTGCCGAACTACTTTTAGAGCAATGTAAATATAAGCTGTTTTACATGGGATATAATATGGCTGTGCGCTCCAGAGGGAGAATATTAATCAAATTAGGAACTTATAGCACCTAGATTTCGTCAAAAAACTAATGGTTTTTAGATTGCATGTTTTCTCAACTATTTATAAAAAAATAATCTATTACTCACCACAGAAATTTTCACAGAATCGCAAAATAACCTTGCTGTTTTTAAGGGTTTTCAGCCGTACGGCGGGAAAAAATGAGTCAAGTTAGAGACTTATGTGGCTTTATTTATTTAATTGCTGAGAATTTTGGTATTATATAACTGTATATCTTTGCACCATTAATATTACAATATTTATTTCATGCTTCTTACAGACGCTGAAATAAAAAAATAGAATTTTAATATGGTCTCCATTATGACTAGGGAACTATCTCTCTCAAACCACCTTAATTGTTAAATTTTATTACAATGCAGAGTGGTTATGCGAGTCAATTGGTAAACTTATACCGAACTGAAGGTTTTTTTTGGAAGGATTTCCTTCAGCATATTGATCCGGCTTAGAGATAAACTATTCTGCCCTAGCACTGAAAGCATAAGTGGCGAAGTCAAAACCGTGGCGAACGTCAGACCGCAGCGAGAGGCATAATCCGTAAAAACCTCTAATTTTTCACGCGACCACTCATTTGCGTGAACCTTCGTGGGAACGAAATGCATTCCGAGGTCATACTACTCTTCGTTTTGAGTGGGAGTGAGTGATGAATTTCTTGCGGCAAAGGAATGCGATGGTGCAACTTCTCAATTACGCTGCAGCCATGAATATTCAGAACACACACCGCGCGAATTTCACCGGTGTGACCTCATCACCTCCACGCTCTCCCGTTCTATATGTTTGTGTCTATGTGCTCTCGGAAACGCTTTCGCCACCACTCTCATCTACATCTACATACTACCCCGCAAGCCACCTCAATAGGCGTGTGGCGGGGGGTGTTAGTACACCAGCCGTTTACAAATAAAAAGGAAACGCTCTAATGAAATTACGCCTAGCATTTATTATAGTCCCTTATTGTTCGGGGGAAAAACGAATTCCCATACCTATCCGTTCGGCAAAATATCTCTCTTAATTTATCGTTTCTGTCGGACCTGGAAATATAGTGGGGTTCTAATATGATGTTCTCCGTGTCGCTCTGAAAGATATCTATTCTCAATTGCTCAAGTAATCTAAGCCTAGCGCGCAGCCTCCGAGTCTCTAGCGGCTCCCAGCCTAATTCGTTTAACATCTGTGCAACGCTGTCTGTACGCCCGTGGCAGTTTTTGACGAATCGCGCAGCTTTCCTTTGTATTTTATTAAGTTCCCGGTTTAAGTCTTTCTGCACAGGATCCCATATGCTCGCTGCATATTCAAGGTGTGCCCGGACGAGTGCGAAATAGCACCTCTCTAATCTTTCCATCCCTTGGGATGGTGGGGTGGGACGCCCGGCGCTTTCAGAATGACTTGCGAGTGTTAATTTGGTCCTTGGGACTCTTGGTTGACTTGTGTATGTGTTTTTGTGTGTGTGTTTGAATGTATCTACTATAATAATCACCGATGTGTACATACACGTCAGTTACATTACATTACAAGAAATGCACGTGAAGCTGAATCTTCGATTGGCTGCAGACCTTTTTTTATTTGCAAAATTAAATTAGAAATAATGGTTCTCTGTTATGGAGATAAGTACCAATAGAAAGAAAATAAAATAAATATTATGATTCCTTCAGTCAAATTTTGTGTTCCGGTCGAAATTCCGAAATATTTGCTAAAACGTAACGTTTTTTCGCAGTATTTTAGCGTTTTTGAGTCATCGTCCCCATAGCAACCCTCACCTATTTTTAAAATCGAGATTCCAAGTATATCCATTATCTCAATGACTCTTTGTACTAAATTAGATATGAATGGTTTATTACATTCAATATATATGATAATATTCTCCCCGTTGAAATTAAACGGGCACCTTTACAAGTACATACATTATAGTTTATATAGCTACGCTCATCACTGATTGTCACGCCGTAAGATGGAGCAACAGTCATGAAAAAGCATTTAAGCCCTTTGAACTTCCTATTCCTTCAAGAAAGCGGTAGACAGGTGGTAAGGAGGTGGATTGTGGTGTGGATGGTATGGAGTTCGATCCCCAAGTGTGGTAAATTAGTATTTTCTTTTTTCATTTTTTTTTTCGCTTATCTTTTTAGATAAGGTATTATCCCTTCTTTAAGGTAACTTCCATTAAAAATATTTTCACGCAATCTCTAAAGTGATACACTCATTAATTCCGGGGAGCTAAGCGAGATAGATGGAGCCACTGTCACTGAAATATTAAAATTCCGTTATTTTTCCCTAAGGGCGTTTTGGCTTGGAATTTTTGCGTGCCTCAAGTAAGGAATTTCAATTATTTTTCGAACACAGCATGTAACTCATCTATGGGCGCCTTAGGTTCCAGGCAACAAACTAGTATACATATATTAGGAATTTTGAACGAGATAGTTCCCTGGTCATAATGGAGACCATATTTGAATTTCATTTTTAAATTAAGCGTATGTAACAAGTATAATATAAATATTGCAAGATTAATGGTACAAAAATATCATATACATATATAAAATTTCTCAGTAATTAAATAAATATAAAAAATGCCTAAGTACATAAGCCTCTAACTTGAATCATTTTTTCACGCAGTTACGTTTCTTCGGTGAGTAACGGATTATTTTTTTATAAATGGTTGACAACTACTCATTGTCAGTTTTTTTACGAAATCTGGGCGCTATAATCCCATATGTTTTTCAATTTTCTCGCTTTGGAATGCAGAGCTGTAATCTATTCTATATTCTATGAAAAAAAACTTATTTTTTTAGACAAATTATTCGGAAAATATTTCGGCAATGGATTAATATTTTGATATTCTTGGAAAGATGGGAGTTTTACCATTAAAACGAGGAAAATTCGTCAAATTCTATGTGAAGTTACATTTCGCTCAAACTACCTTTAGTGTATGCATGCATCCACGTACTATTCATGAATATGGAAATTCGGCGCAAGGTCTCCGTGGCGTCAAGAACGGTGAAAGACTGGGGCCGATTAGCAGAGCAGGGCTTTTGAAAAGGAGATCCTTTTGAATTTGGGGGTGAGGGAGGGATACTTCAAGGGAGTGCTGGACCCACCCCCCTCACCCGAATAATATCACCCCCCTTAAAACTCCCGTCCCACCTCCTCCCCAGACCCTCTCTGCCTGCCCTCCCGTTGGGTAAACGAATAGTGAGAGGGAAAGGAGCGGTCTTTGATTCAAGCCGGAGAGCGAAAGGTCAACATCTCCGGGCTGCTAATAATCTGCGCCCTCGCTCTTGGAGAAGGGTGCGAGGCGCGAGGACTCCCGGAGGAGGTCGTAATCCCGGAAATCCATCGCCGAATCCCTATTGGCCGTAGCATTATTAAGGAAATACTATCCAGACCCGACTTATATTCATACAGCAGATGCATGGATTGAGAGAGATATGTACCTAGCGTCTGCGATCAATTTGAGAATGCGAAAGATTATCGTAATATTGTCGTGTCCCTGAGACAGGTTAGGATGGATCCACGACTAACGACCCGGGTTTTTTCCACATTTACATCATTTCCTTTGATGACAGAGACATTGAAATGACAAACACTGGATTTTTCCACTTCCTTCTGACGTCAAGGTACAGAGAGGCATTACGTTCTCCCCCCTCTCCTACCTCAAAGGAGAGTGGGGAGATGAACCGCAGCAATCATTAATTATTAAAAGGAGCCATCCCTTATTTTGGGAACATTTGGCAATCCGCCTATATCGTTCGCCAAAATATTACGTTATATTGATATCCAAGTTAAAATTAGGACATTGCGAATGAAACACGCAAATAAGCAGACTCTTGGAAGAGCCTCCTTATTTGGCGGTGAGAAGGGTGAAGTCGGTGAACACCCGCGCTTAGACCACACCATAAAGACCCCGCTATACGCGGCTTCTCTCTCTCTTGAGTTGTGATTGTCAAACAAGACACGTGTGACACCACCTCACTCACCGCTACGACCACGCCCGACCAAGCACCAGTGTTCTTCGCCAGTGCCCAGACGTCCTGTCATCGCCAGTTCAATTCCAGACGACTCCCTTCAACTCAACTGTAATGTTAGCCAGTGCCGATTAAAATACATGAAGTATTTAAGATCTGGGTGTATTTATTAATCTTATTCTTCGCCGAAAAGATATGAGATCCTTTAAATGAGCTATGATCCCCAGTGACTCCTAAAGGGACACAACAATATTTTAATGGAAAAATGTTTTCCTCAGAGTTGGAAATGTTTGACAAATTTCCGTGTTACACACTCAGTGTTTCAACCCGAAGGTTGGTTTTTTGATAGATGAGAGTAGAGCTCACCCCGTACTAAGCTATTGGCGTGACAAATTCACACATTCAGGGTAGGGGGGCCAGTTCCTTTTCCTGGACCACCTATGACTTTCAGCGAAGTTCTGACATACAGAAGGTCGCACCAGGGGGGGGTCCAGAGAGGCTTCACCCGGGTTTTAACCCGGGAACCCTCTGGCCGGTAGCCCAGCGTTCTGCCCACTAGGCCACCATGAACCCCCTTCAGTGTGCTAGCAAACAAATTTTAAAATAAATGCTAAATAAATTGAGTTGCAGTAGACATTTCGACCCAGCATAAAATTGATAAGAATAGAGATGGTATAAGTTGGAAACCTGTGCAGATGACTGAGAAATTATCCGGCGATATTGCTTCCATACTTCTACTTGACTACTTGGTAATATTGTGGTAATATATTTGCTGTAATATAAACGCTTTTTTACAACGAAGCTACCCACTTCTCAAGTTATCAGGTTAATCAGCTCAGTGGAAGCAAATTAGCTACTTTTTATACCTTTACCGTCGTTTGATCTGTTTGTATATATGTGCAAATGCATGCATATGTATGTAGGTGTATGTGTATGTGATGAACGATGTAATTATGTCATTTTTCTACTCCATTGGTGATGGGTTGAGTGTTGATATTGAAATAATCATTGCAGTCTTTTGCTCAGCACATATTTTTGGTTGGTAGGCACACCTACAGTGAAAATGTTCAATGACAGGTACACCTTAGGGGCTACCTAAATGATTCACTTGTATGCATATGACCATTTTCGCAACAATTTGGAAGCAATTAAATATTTATTTTTTGTTATTTATTACATAAATTTCTTCCATGAGACCCCCGAGTACTAGAAATAAAACAAATTTCACTCTATTCCCTGGTTAATGGCTCTATGACATTGGCCTTGCCAGCACTTTTGGCATCGCTCTGTTTGAGCCAGTTTTCCACTCGCCTGTTTGATTTCATGTGTTTTTGCTCTTGAATGAGTATGCATATGGGCGAGTGTTTGTGATGTCACTGGGCACAGCTTTATTCCTGAATCTGGGATTAATTTCTCCGCAAATCTGTGCATTGCATGACCCACTCGTATTACATAGCTAGGTTTTTTTCATTGGGATCGTTAATTTCACATTCTTCACCGCGAGGTTTATCATTGTCTACTAGTAGTGGTTGAATAAAGTGTTGTCGGTGCGAAACGGCTGCAGCCACGACTGTTTCGGTCAGACAACTGTTTCAAATCACTGTCGCAAACAACAGGTTAGTTTCGTGATCGTACCGCAGCCGCGCCGTTGCGCTCTGTACTGTGCAGCGGCAACTGACGGCTGAAACTGAAACTGTTTCGTCTTCTTTTCTGTTTCAATTACACTGCACGTGTGGCTGCGCTGTGGTTATAATCTAATATTTGTTATATTTGAATCTGTTGCAGGGGATTGTTGGATTATTCAACCAACACAGTCCGCCTATCGTTGCAGATAGAATTATTACTGTGAAATACGTATTTTTCATGAATCCAAATGAAATTGCTACTTGTCATTTTCTAACAATGCCGATCGTTCGCCTGTTGTTGGGTGTGCCTCTAGTTGTTGTCCGCAACAGGGTGTTTCGCGGAACTGATTCTTTTTTCAACTGTTCCGGTTGCGAAACAGTTGCAATGAAACGGTTGTGTTCTTTTAGTGCCACCAGTACCTACTACCCTAGGTCGATAACAAAAGAATAACGCGGTGGAGGATTGCGAGGAAGTCTCGGCAGCGGGGGCGGGGGGGTGGAAGAGGAGGCAATGAGAGTGAGAGAGGGAGGAAGTGAATACGGGGGAAGGGAGGAATGGGGTGGGGTGGGAGGGGAGAGAGAAGGAAGGAGGGAGTGGTAACGAGCCAATGGGAAGACGTGACGGAGATTTCGGGGAAGAGAAAGGTTGGTGCGAAATATGGGCTCGGAATAAGGAGCTGGGAGGAGGCGGTGGGAATGGGAGGAGAGAGAAAGAGATAATGACATTTGGAGGTTCCATGTGTGTGTGTGTGGGCGTTGTGTGTGGGAGGGGGGGGGAAGCTGGTGGTTCTAGGAAGTTCAGAGAGACCGGGAGGGGGGAGAGAGAGAGAGGGAGAGGAGAAAAAGTGAGCAACGATTCTCGCAAATGGTTCCCTCGTTTCTCATTGTCATGCGCACTCCCTCCCTTGCCTTCTTTTGCTATAGACCCTGCACCCCTCCCCCCCCACAATCCCCTCCCTTTTTACCCTTTCCCACCCCCTCAACCCTTTTCCCTGCGCGTCCTTCACTTCCCCCCCTCCCTCCCTCCGTATCCCCTTGCCGAAACGCCAAAGAGGGGATACCTCTGCCTCACACCGACCGACACCGCAAAACAGGACGTGCGCGCGTCTATAGGCGTCAATTTTTTTTATAGTGTGCAACGCACGGAGCCCGTTTTCTTATGCCGCCGCCGTGCGGGAGAAAGGTGGCATTTATTCGTTATTTCTTCCGTTTCCACTCCTCTCAACCACCAGATACCGAAACACTCCTCCTTTTCCAGTTCCCTCTGATTCTACGCACCGCAATCACTCCACGAACCCTCTCTCTCTCTTTCTCTCCATCTCTCTTTCTCTCTCAGAGTCAACCCCGTTCCACGCACGAACACATAAGCACGCACAAAATGCCTTACTTTCAACTGAGCTTAGAATGCCGAGATCATTTTTGTCGGGGGAAGAAAATCACTCTGTTGCCCGTTTCTCGCATTTCGGAGCGTACGCAAACCGATCTGTGCTCGTTTCTGTTTGGCGTCCTTTTCGTTCGTTCTCATGTAGCAAATGGCGTTTGATGATGGGGATTCGTGCCTCAAGCGGAAAGGAATGGATTGATGATGGCTCGATATATTTTAGGGAGGCTGTGACTGTCAGGGTCACCTTTTTACCCTTGACCTCTCCATGGAGCTGTACGATAAATTCACCACGCATGTGTGAAAGGCATTTCCATGCATCTAGTAAAAAATCAATGTTTATTGAAGGAATTAAATGTGCATTATTGTAATTACTTTTGTAATAAATGATAAATTAGTTCCCAAATGTGGCAAGACAATTGAAATACCCAGTATAAATGTTAATTAACCAATGCGGAAATATTGTGTAAAAAATTCGCCATTGGCAATCGCGAGGGAAATATCATTTAGGATAGAGAAGCAAGAATATCCAAATGACATTTCAGCTGTATATACTTGCGTTTCAATTACTGTTGACAGTATATACTGTGCTATCGTGATGGTGGCGGTAGTGGGTTTGCCTAGCTAGAATAATCTAGTATGAAATACGCATATCTCAGCCTATGACCAGGCTCATGACCCTGCCTAATAGATTTTTATATCCAATGTCGCAGGAAAAATAAGGGGAAAAATCTATCACTACTTATTGGGAATCTTTCATATTTATTTTTCATCCAGTTTATCTTTCAACATATTTCGTATCTTAAGAGTTAATATTTAATGAGCACTTTTCAGCTGTAGCTATTGTTCCTTTTTCTTTTGTCGTACTATGACAAATTTGTTTTTGCATTTGGAGATGTGTCTTATCTTTTATTCAGTAAACATTTTTTAAGAGATTAGCAAAATATTTTATTTTACTGTCAATTCATCAGGTTTTTTCTATACTGTCAATAGTAATTAAAACGCAAATTGCATCTCTAAACTTCCTTCCGAGTACAAATTAACGCATGTTAAGATTTGGAGTGTTTTAGTTTTGTCTGCATAAATTACCTGTAATAAAATGTTTGGCCTAATTTTTTTTAACATCAGCTTAGTTATTCTGGATCGCATAAATGAGACGATGGGTACAGGGTGTAAGACAGCGATTCATAACACCTGGAGGAGGTTGGGAATCATAGACGTACGCTTACCTCTTGCGGTACCATGTGCATTAATCCCATTAAAATCTTGTCTTGAGGTCGTGATGAGTGTTTAAGTGAGCGGTCGTGCCTCGGTGCATTTCCCGACCGTCCGTTTAATTAAGGCTCTCACGCAACGATTTGCATCCACGTCAGCCGTGAGCCTCGCAAGAGAGCACTTATGAAGAGGCGCGCCTCCTTCGCAGCCATCCATTACTCCTGTACGAACGACGGAACGCGGCCAGGAGGAGTAACGTCTTGTCATTATCGCCTGGACTTAAAAAACTCATGGAGCTCCGCTTGCTTAGAGTGCGCGACGCTTGGATCGCCTCCGGGTGTTGGAACAATCTCAAAAAAAAAAAACTCCGTGCCTCCTCATTTGCACTCTAATCTCCTTCCATCATGAACCTGAAGCGACTCCTCGGAGGAATTAAAAAAAAATAGGGGGTGGGAAATCTTTAAAGCTAGCAGTAAAATCAACAGCTTTGATTCGAAAATACTTTAAGACGTTTTTGGAAGATGTTGTAGAAATTCTATAGAATGCGGAAGAGGTTTTAGAGATACGGAGGGATGGAGAAAATGTTTGGTTGGTCATTCGGGAAGTCAACTGGCTTCTAAGGCCATTTGCGCCGTTGTGAATGGAAGGGTGGGTTAGCAGTGGCAGTAAAAGAACACAACAAATAACGCGAGTGTGTGCAAGAATGCGTGTTTATATTATGGTATATATTTTCCTTTGCTTCTTATTCATGAATGATTGAATAAAGAATAATTTTAATGCACTCGTAATAGATGGTAATTATAACTCATGTTTTCTTATGGCAAGGTAAAATCCACGTCAAATAGTCCGCTTTTATCCAAAAATGGTAATCGAATTTAGGCAGGATAAAAACTAGGTCTTATTTTACTAATTCAATATCGAAAGTGAATAATAAATAGTGACCATTGAGTTATGAGGCTCTCCTCATATGATAGAACATTCCAAGAATGTTTTGAAGAGAGCAAGAATGTTTCAAAATATTAAGAAATAACTCGAGTTTGTGCAAGAATGCCTGTTTATATTATTAGGAGCGGTGATTCAATCTAGCGTCAACTGGGATGTCGATGGGAGAGGATATAACGAGTGAATCTGGAGGTGCACGAGACTGCTAGACGCGGCGGAACGAGTGTCACGAACATGTGCCCGTTGGGCGTATATATACTGCCTGTTCAGGACATATCACTTTGGGTACTCTGGCCCGATGAGGAGCATGGCCTCGCATGAACTCTCAAATGTAACTGAGTCTCCCTAATCTCAAGTTTTTTAAAATTCTCTCCTCATCCCGTCATTTGAGTATTCTTATAAGTGGTGGAACTAAAAGAACACAACAGATTCATTGCAACTGTTTCCCAACCGTACATGTTTCAAAACGAAACAATTCCGTGTTGCACCCCCTTTGCGGAATACAGCAAGAGGCACACCAAACAACGGACGATCAATCGACGCTGTTACAACATGGATAGCATTTCTGTATTCTATTAATAAGAAATCTATCACTTAAAAAATTAACAATTTAATTTGGATTCAAGAAAGATAAGTACTTCACAGTTTTAATTCTATCTGCAACGATGGACGAACATGTTTCTGCTGAATAAACCAGCAGCCGCCAGCAAAAGATTCAAATTCAACAGATTGTAGCTTATAACCGTGACGCAGCCATACGTCCAGTGCAACTGGAACAGAATAGAAGACGAAACAGTAAGCTTCAGCTATCAGCTGCCACTGAACAGGACAGAGCGCAACGGCAAAGCGGTGACACGATCATGAAGCTAACATATTGTTTGCGATAGTTATTTTAAAAAGCTGTCTGATGGAAAAAGTTGCGGCTGCAGCCGTTTCGCTCCGAGAACACTTGATTCCACCACCAGGGTGGGTTGGTCAGGGTAGGATATAATTGCGAATGAAGGAAGGGTGGAGAGAAACCCTGAGTTGGGATTAGCCTAAAGTTAACGAAAGGCGTCTAGGGATCCACAGTTTAATGCCCTAGCAGGCGTACCGGAAACGAATGCCAGCATTCGAGCTCCTTAATCAACCCGATCCCCGCACGGGAAAAAGAGGGCGGTGGAAAAGGTTAGAGGAGATAACTCAGGACGAGCAGGCGACAAAAGACGACATGATGTTTTGAACTCACCCTCTAATCCTTTTCCCTGCAAATATTCTTGCTCACATACATGAAACCTAACAACTGGATATGAATCCCTTAGGATCACTTTGTCGATTCCTAATATCCGCTACCACGTCGATAAAGAGTAATTTCCTCGAGTAAATCTGCACTTAAAAATTAAAGAAAACATTACCTATTTCGTGATAAAGGAGTTATGTTTGCGTGAAGGTAGAAGCTCTTAATTGTTAAAGATTGTCTTCAACATGGAAAATTTGGAGTCGTTCCTCCTTGCCAATTCATGGATGAGTGTGTGTAGATATTGGAAGAGAACCACAGTTAGAACTTCGACTAATATATCAATTAGATGAATGGGTATCCTCGTCCTGTTGCCTCTAAACATGTTGCCTAAATTTAGTCTATAATCGATGTTTTTTAAGGAGTGAAACGATAGTCTTTGTTTTGCTGGATGGTTTATGAGTTTCTCTGTAGCCGATGAACGGCTATGGTGAAATAATTTGGTGAACCATTGCCAATGCATATTCAGGGATCGGCTGAGCAATGTTTTAGCTCTTTCTCCTATCCTAACTCTACCAGTCTATAACTCAACATCTTTATGCGTGTTCACCTCCACGCCTCTCCCAGATTGGATGGTGGAAGGTGTTAAAATATCAGCCGTTTGGGTATTTTATGTGGTCTGGGATCTTTCAGTGATCCATATTATAAATCCTCGTTGTTCTTTTATGGTGTGCTTTGGATTGACATTCACTTTTTATTCCTCTTCTGTGAAGTGAGTTACATTATATATATACGGGTTCTCTCCAATACTGAAAGGAACTCTTTAGGGATAAGTTACTGTTGCGACTCATCGACACCGAGTTTCACCCGCACGTGTAAACTCCTATCCTTTAGTGTTAACATCCTTCTATGCCACCTTGGCAAGAATTTTTTTATGGTAGGTGTTGTGAAACGATGTGGGCATATTCCTCTTTACAAAAGGAAATTGCCCTTGCAATATAGGTGGCATATGTGCTTGGCATCATTCTGAGTTTTCATAATGCCAACCATACTGAATTTGTAAGAGGAAAAAACTATTCCATATGTTGATATGGTTTTTCATAGGAGTATAAACTCCAATTTCTATATGATAACCATATTTGAAATAAAATGTAAATTGAGTTGCAAGTGGAGTATCTAAATCAATTTACATGCAAAATCATTCTGAATGACGTTTTATTTCTCCCCCTTGATTTCTTTTGCTTTCGTGATGAAACGCCCACGACCCCACGAGTTTTCACAACAAAAAAGAAACACCTTTGAATATTCCATAATTAAATTTCGGTGACGTAAAGAAAACAATTTTACAATCCAAGAGTTTCTTTGAACTTCTTAACCAGAAAGTGCGCTGAAATGAAATGTAATGCCCTAAGAATAGGATGTGACGAATAGACATTTTCTTTTGAGTTTGTACACTTTCCGTTAAATGAATGGTTAACTCTGTCAATAATTCCTGTGGCCTCAACTTGTAACGGGGAAGCTAGTGCAACATTGGCGTCTGTCCCTTAAAAAACCTCTCTGAAATCCTCCCACTTGACCCATCCACCTTTTCGCGTTCACGCGAGTGTTGTATTTCCCAGGAAGGTGGAAAATTTTCCCGCTTGGAGGAGTGTGTATCCAATCTCCAATGCTCTCCTTTGCTGAACACATACTCTCCCACACTCGCATTGACCGAAGACACGTGTGTAGTGACCGCAGTGCCCTCATCCGAGATCTACTTGCGTGATCGCGGTGGTGGCTGCACGCTTGGTAGCAAAACCTTTGACACTCCCCTTCCCTCCGTGCCGGACGATCGCGAATGTGAGCATTCGAGTGAAAACATCTACACACTACCCCGCAAGCCGCCTCAATAGGCGTGCGGCAGGGGGTGTTAGGACACGAGCCGTTTACATATAAAAAGGAAAAGCTCTAATGAAATTACGCCTTGCATTTATTAAAGTCCCTTATTGCTTGGGGGAAAAACGAATTCCCATACCTATCCGTTCGGAAAAATATCTCTCTTAATTTATCGTTTCTGTTGGACCTGGAAATATAGTGGGGTTCTAATATGATGTTCTCCGTGTCGCTCTGAAAGATATCTATTCTCAATTGCTCAAGTAATCTAAGCCTAGCGCACAGCCTCCGAGTCTCTAGCGGCTCCCAGCCTAATTCGTTTAACATCTGCGTAACGCTGTCATTACGCCCGTAGCAGTTTTTGACGAATCGCGCAGCTTTCCTTTGTATTTTATTAAGTTCCCGAATTAAGTCTTTCTGCACCGGATCCCATATGCTCGCTGCATATTCAAGGTGTGGCCGGACGAGTGCGATATAGCACCTCTCTTTTACTTTTTCATCTGAAAATCTTCCCACAATACGCTTGACGAATCCCAGCTTCTTCAGAGCTCTGCCACAAATATTTATGATATGTGTTCCCCACGATAGGTTCGAGGTAATCGTAACTCCCAGATACTTAACTTCATCTGTCGCCTTTATCTTAACGCCATCCACAGCATATACACGGGGATAGTTGGACGGCCTCCGCAAGAAATGTACCGCCGTGCATTTGCTCAGATTAAGTTCGAGTCCCCACTCTTGGCTCCACACATGAACGTTGTTTAAATCCGATGATAGAATTTCAAAGTCAGAGTCAGAAAACGCACGTGAATAAAATCCATGACCTTCTCTTGTGTCGATACCTTCTCTCCTTATTCACCAATTTCCAGCATATTTCCTCTCTGCTCAAGGTATTGATAGATTGATACCAATTTGTTTGATCTAAGGTATGCCCTTTAAGACCAAGTACATTTAGGAAAAATCTATGCTCAGTTTTTACAAAAGTTATTATACTCAATTATTTCAGGCCTTGCTTGGTGTGCTCACAGGTCCTACGAAATAATACTTGTACTCATGTATTTTTAGTATATAGAAATAATGTGATAGAAATGGCATAGTGAACACATAAATACAACTTTGCAAGCTCCACGAATATATGTATTGATAAGACCAGGTTTCGCCAGTTACGGTGTACCTGATAGTTCAGGTATACCTGAAGGTGCTTTAACTGGCGAAACCTGGTTTTATCAACCTGGTGTGTGGAGCTTACAAAGTTATACAATTACAAAGAGTTTTATCTGTTTTCCAGAAGTTTTTACATAATTTTAGTACAATACTAAAAAGTTGCAAGTCAGTATTGACCAATGCCATTTAGCATACATATTTTTTATTACAAACATAATTTTGATTGACTTTAGTGCACATTTTTACATAATTGTTTTACATTAATAACTAATATTTAGATGTAACATCTATACACGCAGCTTCAAGTGTTCTGTTGCTGCATAAGATATTCGTATAATTTGGTTTGAAAGGAGGTAACCGATAAACTTTTTTTCCATGTATATAGGGAGGGAGTTCCAGATTATTTCGAGGTTATTTGGAATGAATTCCGAAAAGTGGTGGTGTGGTGACTGGAGAAAAAGAAAAGGTCTGGATTCGATCGGGCAAGGTTTTAGGCAAATAGTTCATTTTAAATTGAAATTGGAATTAATCAAAGCCTCATCGGCACAGATTTATGGCCACCCGACTGAAAGAATCTTCTATTTTATTTATAGCCAACTTACTTACACTTATTTCAATTAAATTTAATATTGGTATTTGGATTTAGCGCATTCGTGCTGATTATGTGAAGAGCTCAAGAATATTTTTGAGCGATTTC
Organism: Pyrrhosoma nymphula; assembly: GCA_963573305.1. Classification (NCBI taxonomy): domain Eukaryota; kingdom Metazoa; phylum Arthropoda; class Insecta; order Odonata; family Coenagrionidae; genus Pyrrhosoma; species Pyrrhosoma nymphula. Next base: position 16,901,063 of record OY754330.1, on the reverse strand, counting down.
AAAAGCTTTTTCCAGCCGAAATTCTCTCTATCCCACCAAAAAAGCTTCCGTTCCATTTAACGGGCATTTCATTTGAAAATATTAAATATTTTAGCAATAACTCTGAGTTATCGTAAAAATTATTGGCTTAAAAAAATGAAAATAAGTGTTTCCATTTAAATATTCAGTGGATATCCCTCAAAGCCAAACTATTCATTTGGTGATGTATAAACTATGCTAAGGATATTACTATTTTTTTAAGTGGGAAGGTTATCTCACCAAAATTGGAGATTTTTCATTTTGAATAGCGAGTGCCCAAATTTTGTAACGATATATTAAATCAGCAATAAATGAAATATTTAATACTTTTCCATTTATCCAATTAGCCAGGACAGGTGTCGATGGTGATTGAAATCCTTGGATATAAAAAATAGACAATGCTCTTCGCCATAGAATGATATTTTTAACGAAATTAAGATTCCTTACTTAATAAAAAGACATGATATATTCTTAAATAAAGAATAATTGTTCAGTTTTTTGCTTAAAACTAAAAGCATGAGACATATCGAAAAATAAATAAAATTTACCAATCATCTCGCCCATGACAGTAATTCTTCATTTCGTTGTATAGTATTTTCGAAAATTATAGAACAGGTGGAAAGGTGATTTTATAAGAGGTTATTTGTATCGCATACAATCCCTGGTGATTCTACGTACTTAATTAACTTCTTTGCTTGCCGTTTAAAGTGTATATTTTGCTATTGGTATAAAATAGAAGGAAACTGTGTTAGATCCTTGAAAATAATCACAGTAAAATATTAGTGAAAGTTAAAAAAATTCAAATTCATCTGTTTGGGAAAATATTGCGTGGTATCCTAAGAAGCATATGCGCTTATATTGACGCTGAGTTTGATGAAAAACGTGCGTGGTTTCCTTCAAACTCAGTTTCCAGCAGGATTTCTTTTGCAAATTAATACATTATCCGCACCAACAATGATACTGGTTGGCCTGAAAATTAGCTAGTATAATTTCAATCGTCCCTGAAAAGATACAACGTGATATCATAGAAATTCGTTAATCTGATTGTTTATTTATCTAAATTAAGATTTTGCTTCTGTTTTCCTATTAAAAACCTTCCTATTAAAATCGTTTCTTAAGACGGAGCAGATGTAAATTATTTTATTTTACATTTTGAAAACAGATATATTGTTTTTGAAAACTGAATTCCAGCGCATTTTAGACAAATACAAATTATTTCTGTCTGCTAAAAATACATTTGTACAAGTATTATTTCGCAGGTGTATCTCATAAGAGATGTACGTCTGGTATTATCTAAAGTATATCCACCAAAAGCAAGAGTAGGCTTCAATCATGGGAATGTCAAGCGTGTAGAAAGGGAAATATTGGATTGACCTCGGCCTTAAAGAAAGAGTGGCATTCTTCATTGAACCTTTCCGGAACCGATGTGTTTAAGAATTTGACAATTCTGATCGAGAAAGGAAATTCTCTATCATAGCTTATCTCTGGGAGACCCAATAAATTCTCGATGTGACGGGTGCCGGATTTCCCGCGGAAGCCATATTTATTCCGAGTGATCATTTCTAAAAAGGCTAGGGGGGTGAGCACCTGACATTCGACAGGTTATATTTCAAGTCCAACTTGATAAATGGTGGTGTGTTTAGAAATATTGCATAATGTGGGTGAAGTGAGTTTCTTTCAGAGGAGTTGGCGCGAATGTTTACCTAAATGCCACAGGCTTGCTATCACAAGCAAAAATCAGCAAAACAATAAAGCCAAAGACATTAGCAAACAAGCATGTACAATTTAGGAATGAAATTACTTAACAGTTTTCAACTTTTTTATATTAAATATTGGTTTATGCGACCGTTTTCAATGTATTACATCATTTTAAAGTTCTTTGCGTGGTTATTGGCCACTTTAATAATACATTGGTTAATTTTTTTTTCACTTATTATATTTTTTAAACAAAATTTTTGCTTTGTTTTCCATTTTGCTTTTGTTTTTTTATGTTGATTTTGTTGCTAAGAGGAAGAGTTTGTTTCTGTGTTACCATTGTCGCAGTAAGAAAGTTAATCCTTTGAGGTACTAAATTTATAATTGAAAACATTTTTATCTTTGTAGTATTATAATTATTATTAACTGTATTCCTTGCATTGTACTGTAGCCCTGAAGAAGCCTCATTAATAAAAAGGCGAAACGTCTTGGTGGAAAAAGGAAGTTGAGTTTCTTAGAAAAAGACATGACTAAACCTTCATTTATTAACCAATTTATCATTGTCAAGCACGATTTAAATACAGAACAAATAATATTTACACATTTAAATACGTTCGTTCGCTCGGTGGATGGTAAAAGCGGAAATACTACATTTGGAAAGTAAAAGAAACAAACTAGATATATTTGAGCAGCTTGAAATAATTTAACACAGTCTTGGTCAAATTCCGCTTATGAACGAAAACATATTTCAATCCAACTCCCCTTTACTCTCCATTAGTTTCCCACAATAGTAGCCTCAGCCTCCCCCTCAATATATAAAAAAAAGTATACTTGCACCCTTCTTTTTTCACTTAAAGTATGTAAATATCATTTGTTTAGTGTTAGAACCGTGCTTGACATTGATGTAATATCTGGAAACTGGTCTCATAAATCTACATTTTTAATATAAAAAAGTGAAAAAACTGCTAAGAAATTTCATTTCTATTCATTTCATTCCACCACATCTGTCCTTAGGCAACTTTGTTTAGGTAAAATGTATTTGGATCATTGTAGGGGTTTGAACTGAAACGCTTGATTCCTAGGTAGGTATTCACTAATAAATCAGATCACACAGTAGAGTCTACTTTAGTATAAGACATCAGCTATAGTACTAAAACCATACTCCAGTATCCCATACGTTTAATGGTTGATGTTAACGCCTCGTACTCGTTTTTCATCATGAAGTCCGCCACGGCGTGAACGAGAAAACCTTTTTTATTTTTCCTCGGTGTAACGTTTTATCTAATCTCCGAAGCTAAATCATTGTTCACACTTTATAAACCTTTTTTCAGTAAATTAAAGATCGGTGAGGAAAAGAATGAATCAGTTATTATCTATTGTTATTGAGCCTTATGAGCCGATGATTTTGAAAAATGGGGCAGTCTATTTTGTTTAAAAAAAGAGTTACAGCTAATTTTCATTAGAAATTAACTTAAAATTTCAATTTTAAAATCAACTCACAGTCATATTTATGTAATTTACATTGTAATTTATATATTATGTGGTGCATTTATTAAAAACAAAAATTTAACGTTAATTTATTATGGAAAATAACTAACAATATTTTTTAACATGCCTTGCCCCATGTTCAAAATCCTCGGCTCATATCTTGAAATAAAACCATATTATTTTCCATATTATTAACTTTTTATGCATTAAAACCATAAACTCTTCTGTGTATTGGTTGCAGAGAGACAATTCGTATGTCCATATGTTAAAGCAGGTGCAAAGGACACAGGGCAAGAGCTCGTTAAACGAATTAGGCTGGGAGCCGCTAGAGACTCGGAGGCTGCGCGCTAGGCTTAGATTGCTTGAACAATTGAGAATAGATATCTTTCAGAGCGACACGGAGAAAATCATATTAGAACCCCACTATATTTCCAGGTCCGACAGAAACGATAAATTAAGAGAGATATTTTGCCGAACGGATAGGTATAGGAATTCGTTTTTCCCCCGAACAATAAGGGACTTCAATAAATGCTAGGCGTAATTTCACTAGAGCGTTTTCTTTTTATATTTAAACGGCTGGTGTCCTAACACCCCCCACCACACGCCTGTTGAGGGGGCTTACGGGGTAGTATGTAGATGTAGATGTGCAGAGAAAGTGGAAAATATAATGCATTATCTCTATTCTTTAAAAAAATTCCAAGGCAAATGGATTCACATGATGCTACTCTTAACTTTCTCATTTAAGGTTGGTTGTATTGGCGTAGAACTCCAAATCCATTCGAGAACCTTGTAGGCGGACACATGTATAAAAGGTTACTACGTCTCCACAAAAGATTTCTTAATATGAAATAATGAGATTTATATATTCGCAGATAGATAAACGGACGTAGAATCATTGAGCGTGGGACACGGGAGTAGAGGGAAATGCATTAATAAAAAGCGTACTACTAACGTATTTCCCTAAAACTGTCTCTTCGACCGAACCTTCCAGAAGAGGGAGTATTTTTTACAGCAGAACTGAGGTTTCCCACTGTAAATCAGTTATAGAACCTGTCACCATAATAAATCCTCAGGTTAAAAACAATCGTTTAGCGATGAACAGTGCTAGTCTTTATGTTGGTTTGCGAAGCAAGGCAGAGTCCAGCAGAGGAAACGGCACATTTTTCTATCACCACGGTTATTTTAACTTTATCTGTTTGTTTGTTCGTTGTTTATTTGTCTCGGTGGAATCTTGTAATCGAAATCTAACCCACTTTCCAATGTTCAATCGATCTGACATTTGGCAAAATTACTTACTCTTTATGACATAAACATGAATCAGTCATTAAATTCACTATTTAACCTAGTTAGTCTACTAAAATTAAATAAAATCCACAGATTCAGGCTCTACTTTGTAGAAATGTTTAATATTCATAATAATAAAGTTTTGTGTGTACTTTTCTAAACTTTTTATAACTTAAACACACTACGCGTTTCACCAATTTTATGGCATCGTCAGGGTGTAGTAGTTTGTTTACATATATGATATTGTAGTCGTTGTCGTATGAGAAAGGTCAACGTTTAAAGAAATTTTTCCAAAAAGTAGTGGGGAGGTACCTATGTGTACAAATCTGCTCATTAGTGTTTAAAAAATCAAAAGTGTAGAGAAGTACGAAACTTTATTATAATGAATAAAATTATAATAGTTTACATTTTATGTTTATTTATCCTTCCATGGCGAAACCGCATTGCGTTGTCTACTCGCAGTCAGCGCTGTTTGCTTTGGTTTATCTGTATGGAATATAGTAATCGAAATCTAACCAATTTTCTAATGTTAAATCAAGCTGAAATTTGCCTCACTTACATACTTTCGACGACAATGCATACATGAATCAGTCATTAAATTCACTAATTTTCAAGTTAAATCTACCAAAATTAAATGGTTTACATTTTATCTACCTACAGGTGAAGTTCAAAAACAACCAAACAGGTGGAGTTAATGATGAAACTACTAATGCTACTAATCGTAATTCCTGTTGCTCACGGTAAAATTTTCGGTAAAACGTTTTATAAAATCGACTAATTTTATAATAATGAGCTTGCTAACGGTAAAACCGTTTTATAAAACTAGTTTTATAAAACGTTTTACGGAATAGAACAGGTTCTATTTCCATAAGACCCTTTTATGCAACAACCAATGAGACGTTCCGCTCATCGCGTTGATAATAATCTCGTATCCATGGGACGCCAAACAAGGAAAACGTAAACAAACATGGCTGGAAGTTTATGGAGCGTTGAGGAAGTATCCTTCTTGTTAGAAGAATGCGTTAGAGCCTTAGCACCGCTGAGTGTGATCAGAAAGTAAGTAAATATACAATACATATAGTTTTTAACCTAACAGTCATCCAAAAGAGATCCAAGATTCATTTATCACTTTAAATGTTCGCAAAGCGTCTCATAGATGGCAGGACATCGCGGTTTTATGAACAGTTTTACCGTGAGCAAGCAAGTACGTTTTACGTACGATTCATAAAACTTTCAATAAAAATTTTTATAAAACTCTTTTATGGAAAATTTTACCGTGAGCAACATGCATAAGAATCAATTAATTTCAACAGCGCTGGCTGCGAGTAGACAATGTAATGCGGGTTGCCTCATGTTAGGAAAAATAAATGTAAAATGTAGTAAAAATTAGCATTTATAGTGAGATTAAATGCTAATAATTTTTATATAAAAGAACCGTTCCACAATTAATATCAAGACTAAAAGTATAAATCAATAATATGTAAAAAAAAAAAAACTTTCTTAAAAAACACGTTTATATTCAAGTTTACTAAAAGGTAAAAAATAATTTTTTCGTCACTCGGAAAAGAATAGCATGGGCGCTTTTTTTAAAATCAATCTCCAGTGTCCGTCATTTTTATAGCAATAGTTATTCCACAGTCGCCCACTCTTTATTAGGAGAGTGATGAAAAAAATTTATTTTTTTACTTTTTAGCATACTTGAATGTAAGCGTGGTTTTTAAAAAGTATTTTTTACGTATTATTATTGCAATTCGAAAAAGAGGAGATCTGCGTACAGTCTCTAGAGCTTGCATGTCTCTGGAGTTTGCGGTTTGGTTGAAGGGAAGGGGAGGAGTGGTGAAGGGGATTGAGAGAAGGGAAAAGAGCGAGAGGGAAGCATAAACGGTCAGGAGAGCGACGGCGCTATTAGTTCAGGGGGCGAGCACGGGGGGGCGTTTAACGGGCGGGCTGTTCTTGGGGAGTAGATGGGGGTGGGTGTTGGGAGTAAAGGGTGTATAGGGGGATGGGGAGGAATCGGGAAAGGGTTGAGGGTGTTTGGGCGAGGGCCAGTTGCCGCCTGCAACCCACCCACCACCCCTGCCTTAATTCCTTCGCACCCTCTTCCCCCCTCCACACCCTAAACTCGACCCCTGGCACATTATCCCTGCCTCCCCCCCCTCACTTCCCCCCAACCCCCCTCTCCTTGCCACTTGGCACGCACGGGACAGTTTATCATTAGCAATATCGTTTCTTTTGTCTTTTTTTCATTATCTGACTTCCTTTTGATGTCCGTGGCTATTCCACTAGAAGAAGAGAAGAAAGGAAGGGGCAGACGGAGACGTTAATTGCAAATGAATGGCGTCCCCAGGGAAAAATATTTGTAGGTATGGGGTTGGATACGTTGTGTTTGCTTGTTTCCATTGTGAATTAAAGCCTATTACATAATGAATTCTTTTGATGACGAAGATTATTTTTAATTTCCTTAAGTCGTAATTTTTGTCAAGTAAATCATCACTTCAAGATGTGGTATTTAAATTGTTTTCTCTTCGTAAATGCTGCTTGAATATATTGAAATTTTCGTGGCTATTCTGATGCATAGAAGGACTGATAAATTATAGTAAAAATGAATCCTAGCTAATTATCTCTTAAGTGAAAGGCAGAGTTTGACCATATGAGAATGAATGTAAATCAATATCAAGCCACAGACGTAATACCATCTATGAGTATAAAGACTTCTTACGTGGAATTTAGGTTGAATCTTTTAAAACCTTTGCCGCCAATATATGAGTTGTCAATTAAGATGAGAACAAATATAAATTTACCCTTTGGTGTGAAATCCAATATGGGCATCAAAACAAATTTACGAGATCTTCAGTACTGTAATAACGATCTCAAGAAATGAATGGCTCAAATACGTTAAAAATCTCAGGAAGTAGAATAATAATATCAATGGTTAACCAAATTTTATATGCATCACAAAAACCTCTGATAAATACTGATATGTAAAGATTTGAGCATAGGCAAGGGATATGAAGGAATCAAGGCGTATTTATTCTTAAGCAGTTGAGGAGGCATTAGCAAAATCTGATCACGTGAGGTGAAATATTTTTTCTGTTATATTGCTACAATTTTCCATGAACCATCCATAATTTTTATTTAAAAACAATTATTAAAGAAAACATGTTTTATGAAATATACTCTGACATTCTCAAGGTCTCCCTATTATTGCTAATAAAAATATTATAAGGCGATAACTATGCGTAGGGCATAAGTTGAAAAGCAAAATGACTGCTTGTAAATATATAACTTGCGTATTATTTGAATTGTGATAAACTCTGACTTTTGAAAATGGAAGAGAGATAAATCAAAACCTTCCTTTCACTACCAAAGAAACTAATTGATATATGACTGCGTAAAAATATCATTTAAATATAATTTTGTCAAGATAATTTTCTGTTCACTCATTAATTAAATACTTATTAATTGAACTGTGCGTATTGTGAATTGTATAACTATCGGATTTTAAAGTCATAAATAACATTTATGACAAGATATGCAGGTGAACAGTCATATCAAAATAATTATTGTTGATGTTTATTCTAAAAATATTTTCTCTACTGTAACGTTGAATTCCAAAAACTGATTCGGAAAATGGTAGGTGGAGAAATAATTATGTTTTAACGAAAAAATACCCTTTCCCTTTCATAGCAACTTTCGTCCTTCATGGAAGTTTAGCTGTAATATACAACTGAAAAGAGACTTATTTTAAGTAGACTACATTGATTAAAGCGGATGGTATTTTCGTTATTCATCAATATGGATTCCGATAGCCGAAATTAACGGATGTATCTTAGGGATACTATTGCTTGAGTATATAAAAGTAGCTTACTAATTCTTATCATTTAAAGACTTTGTCGACGCAATTTTTGCCCTGTCGTTATTTGAAACCGTCAGAATTTATTCAATTCGGAAGGATGTATTTATAAATATTTGGACATGTATATGTTAGAAAAGCATATTAAATAAAACATTTTACGTAAAAATTAATATTTCAACTCCATTCTACATCTCCTATCTCCTGCTCTTGTCTCCTCTTGTTTACCTGTCTTCGTATTTTTCAAAAATCCATGATCGTTAAAGAATCACAACACCCTTTACGATCTCCATTCTGCGTGGTTTGACATTTTCTTTAACTTTTTTGGATTTATATCGCACATACGTTGCAGGCATTCGGAGCCAAACAAATAGAAATTAGTCTTATAACTTAATTCGTCAGTTAGATTTCATTTTTTGCATGGCAGAGTACATGCGTTTCGACAAAGTGTCTGTAAGGATAAGGATTTACCTTCTAGTTTTACGATAAGTTTTGCCAAAGGCATATCGTTCGGAGCTTTGAACTTGAATGCTTGGATGAACAGAAAATATTTTTGAGAAATTGGTTTTTGATTCGAGTAAAGTCTATCTTATCACGAAAGTATTGTAATTATACATTTTCTAATCATTATATCTACTAGTTCAATCTGTATAGAAAATTTCTCGCGATCACTTCTATACGGTATTATAGTGGTACAGTAATGTAACCCAACGTCCATAAACAAATAGCGATATAAGTAGTGTTTTCGGGGGGCAACAATGAAAAGTTGGGGATCCGTAAGCAAATAACGTTTGAGATGGTGGAACTAGGAGACGAGAGAAATAAATAAACAAAGTAACAAAAAGAGAGTTAGAAAGGAGAGAAGAAAGCGATAAGCGCGGAAAGACGGACCAAATAAAAACAGATAAAAAGAAAAAGACGTAGAAGGAGAAACAAAAGTTAAAGGTGTTCCGGAGAAGAAAAAACCGACGCATCGGTTACAGTAGTATAGGTTTATCTTACAAAAATATGCAATGGCTTAACTCTTCCTAATTCTTTGCAGTTCTTTGTAGGAAAAGCTGACTTATGACTTTCAAGAGCAATGGGAAATTATATTAGTACTTCCGTCTATGCTTAATCTGTTAATGGGAGAGATGTAGGGGTGATTTCCATTCTTCATCATGCTATTTCTTTGCATCACCTCTTTAGTGAATTCTTCTTACCAATACCTAACCCGCTCTATTTCCCATGACATCGTGAGGTCCTCACAAATTCTCTTGTTGAAGGCTGCCATCTTTTATCCGTGTTTGGGGCAGATAAATAAAGTTGTTGAATTCGTAAAATTTAACGGTCAATTTATATCCAAGAATGCTTCTTTTCTATCTATCACACATTACTGACTATCAGCAGTTTGAGGAATCATTATTCTTCCTTTCATGGACCCTTATTGGGAGTAAATAAAACCCATCTGGTCGCTTAAATGGCAATGCTGCTCATCGAAAAGGTTAGGTGTGGGTCGTATTCGTGATTCGCATTACACGTAGGTAGGTACCTCTTCCAAACTCCACCTCCGGCAGAGTGAGAATTCCTCTTCCCTTTTCCACGGCTGCACGTGACATGTCCGTGAAAGGTCGCTTCCACAGCCGTTAAAAGTGGTTGTGAGTATTTACCGGGCCGGGCGGGATCCAGTGATTCCAACACCCGATGCCTCGCTCCTCGTTGCTATGCAATTTCGTACATAACGAAACACAATGGGAACCGGGAGAACATTCTAAATTGCCGTGAAACGATCTGAAGCCCCCAGGCCAAAAATGGTTTAGCCTCGGGAGCACAATAGGTAAACGGTGCAGGGATGTGGAGGGGGTGGGTATTGAGAAGGGGTGGTGGAAATGGTGGTCTGTTGACCTAAATTCGGAAGCGAGCGGGTCAGACCCCCCCCTTCCAAGGCCAACCCACCCCACCCCGCCATGGGAAACCTCCCGCCCCGACTTGAATGAGGGAGTTTAGCGGGGAACCAAATATATTTCACGAGCGGGAACGACAAGAGCGGTAGGTGGATAGGTAGGCATTCCGGAACTTTGTTCCCGCACCTACGCCATTGAGGCCAACGTGCGAAAAGCATCTCGCGGCGGGCGAATAAAAGTCTTTCCTCCACCTCCCCCATGAAGCAAAAGCAAAGAGTTTTTCATAAACGTCCCATAAACGTCCCTACGGATTGCCGTATATCTCTCTTCTCCCATAGTGCCTTGCACTCGGTCAACAACGGGACGCCTCCGCTCCTGCGACCCGCCCGAGTTATTTTTCCGCCCGTTCACAGGTCAGTACATGATGCGAGAACGGGTTAAAGCCTATGAACGTGCGGCACAATGAAGGACAAGGAAGATTAGTATGGCAAGACATTTAGATTAGTATGGCAATCGTATGCCGTTGGCAGTGGAGTGCGAACAAAGTGATCGCTCCTCCGTGCGTCCGTTAAGTATTCATTGCCCATTTTTAACGGCTGTCCTGGATCGCTGGGATCGGAATTGCAGCTATGGAAATTTCCATGCCTCCCTCCTATGGTGGCTTATTTATTCAAGTATTGTCTGGTGGCACCATATTCACGAATACAAAAATACAGGCTGGTTACAGTTATGCCTATTTTCTAGGACGCTTAAGATTAACCCAGAATTGAATTAAGTCACAATCCTAGAAGTAACAACTATTGTGACCAACGTGAGTGTATATGTTATATACATTGGAATTTTGTGTCATAGTGATTTGAGGGAGGGGATAAAACTATAGTAAACGGGCTCTAATGTCACAGTAAAGTTATTTTCATTACAGCAATCACTTTTTCAAGGTTCATTTAGTGTTATTCCATCATTAGAGAAAGAAAAAGACAACTTCCATTTATACCACTGAATTTTATTAAAGCTTGAACCGGGTTTCGACATGGATTCACATCATCATCAAAAAAGAGAATCACTTTTTCAAGGTTCACTTGGTGGTATTCCATCATTGGAGGAAGAAAAATACTACTTTTACTAATAATACAGAATTTTATTATTACTCGACTTGGGATTCGACGTGGATTCACATCATCATCAGGCCTGATAATGAATTTAATAAAATTCAGCGGTATAAGTAAAAGTTTTCTTTTTCTTCTTCTTATTTTATTAAAATTCTGCATGAGTAATGAAAATTTATAACATCAGCAATTAATTCCAATATTTCAAATTTATCAACATTTACGCGAGTGAATTGTTTGGGGAAAATAATACAAAATTGAAGTATCGCCATGATTTTATGAACTGCATGATCAATCGTTCCGTGAGGCAGAACCTGGATGGGGAGAAAGGGATTCATTGGCAGCGAATACAGAAACGTGGACGCATTATGGAAAGTGAAACAAATGGGCATCGTGTCGAAAAGAACGGCAGGCTCACGTAACCTCCTCACGTGTTATTTATGTCCCGGTGAGATGCATTGCCTTTCCGGTTAGAATTTATCCTGCAAATGTTCCACCTAAATTGAAATATGCGCTCACCCATGGCTTCCAAATGCAAAAGGAGAGGTGTGAAGATTTCGCGACGTTAGAGATGGGAGGGACTACGTACGAGATCGGTGAAAATTCACCGAGCTGCAGTGACAATGCAGTTACGATCCGGGAATCGCGGAAAAAAATAAATGAATAAAAATAGAAAAGACGAGTCCTCTGGTGAGGAGTGGCGGCGACACTTAAAAAAAAGAGGAACGAATGAAAATAAAGCGAAGTACACAGAGAGGGCGCGGTAGTTAGGGCGGCGTTCGCATCGTACATGCTCGGGTCGTGGGAGGAGTCGGAAATAAAAAGAAATGAAGGACAAAATTCGAGACAAGGAAGATGGGCCTGGGACGCAAACAGAGCGGAAAATTTACTCGCCGCGAATCATCATCGTTTTAGCGTGTGAACAAGCGCTAATGGCCCGTGGTGAACCTGTTACGAAAAAAATAAAACTCACTTAAAGGCAAAAGGCTATTAAAAATTCCGATCGCGTGAGCCCCAAAAATATAAAAAAGAAACAATGCCCACGTGCTTTCTCCTCGTCCTTATTTATCCTCGCCCGAGTTGTTTATTTTTCCTTTTTTAATTCTCCCTCTGGAAAAAAATTTGCCATCAATTTCCCCGTTGGAACCATAGTAGGTAATGAAGTCATTTTCGATAAAAGGATGAGGTTTTTTGGAGGGGGGGCTAGGGGGAGAAATTGTGAAAAATATTTTAATTTTCTCATCTTGAAAACAAAGGAGGGGAGAAATTGTGGGAGTCCAAAACAAAAATGAATCTCCCTCGAATTATGAAGGGATAACTGGAACCGTTGATGAAACCGTTTTGCGAAGCAGAGAGGGAGAAAGGAGTGGAGAGTGCTTCTGATTAAAATTCTCCGGTTAGAGAAGGAATTTCATTCGAAGACGCGCGCTTAAGAAGCAGCGATTTGCCTCCCCCTTGCCCCCTCTTGGAGCCCCCGGGGGGTGGCATGCGAAGTGGCCCCCGACTTCGCCCCCTATGTCTACCCCGCCTTTATTCCCCTCGAGGGCTTTGCCTATATATCCGGAATTATCTCTCATTAACTACTAATATCATTTCAAAAATTCTCATGTATCTTTTATCATTTTTTGTAACGAAATACTCCTTGTTGAAAAATGCATGGTTATTACCATTTATGTCTCCAAAAGTTGGCCAAATATCTCATACCAAATACCTTTATTTGTATGCTTAAACAGCTACATAATCTAAAAGGTTTGGCAGAAATTAGGAAAAAGGTGCAAAAATGGTTAATTAACGAAATTAAGAATCTGTGATATCTTTCTAATTTGTTATAGTTATGGCAAAAAATATTTTTCCTCATTTATGTTTCACAGTTTAGGTAACTTTTTCAATGTCATTATATTGAATATTTTTTTGAGTTTTACTAAAAAAATATATTTACTGCATTGTAATCATTCTTCTTCAATAGGTTAAAGGTTCTATATTTGTAAAATGCAGCATTCATTTTCAAGTGCATTTCCATGAAAATAATGGAACCTTATGGCAATCCATGTGGCTCAGAAGGACCTAAAATGTATGTAGGAATTTAATGAAGTCATTGTTATTATTTTCAAATGGTGAGCTGATAAATAAAATATATTCTTCATTAGACGCGATAATCTCTGTTAATGGAGACCAATTTTACCATGGATTCACCGAACTTCTTTTACATGCTTAGAGATTTCTTTCCATCAGAGGTCATGAAAATAATTGTTGATGCGTAATTGTGTTATTTATAATTTCACTCTGATATTTAGTTAATTTCTCGTTAGGAAGAAGGTGATGAGGTTGTTTGGCGTAATGTGAATTTTTCTTAGCCAGTCAACCATGAAAGTCAACGGTGAGCTAAGACGAAAGGTTTGATTTTCACATTGGAACTTCACCTGCAGTAAGTGTTTAAATCACGTCGTGTTTCTAAAGGGAAGAGAAGCAATAAATTATTGACGTTTCCACTTCTTTTTCAATGACAAATGAATACTTCAATGTAAATTAAAGTTATCATTTTAGTAGGTAGTGCTAATACTCTGGTAAATTCTTAGTTCGTGTACAAGTTAAAAATATTGCATCACTGTTTAAAATTTAATGTTTTAATTCATGAATTTGCAACTTTCAACAGTAGTTTATGTTAATGATTATTACAAAATAAATTTAAACCAGTCAGTTCAGCATTCACTAGTGTTACATTTTTTTCAAATATTCTCGTTTTAAATACTAAATTTTAATATGGCTGTCTGCCCAGATATATGCTTCCTTCAATACCCTTTCATCACATCAGTAAAATTGCTCGTGGAAATAATTTGACCAAACAATAATTAGCTCTTCTGACGTTAGGTTTTTTGAGACGTTAGAGTCTTCCTTACATTGACATGTGTCTAAAAATTCAATGTTAAATGATTAATCAAATCTTAATTTTTATAATTTTAGAAACTTTGGAAAATAATTATTTTAGTAATGTATATTGTAGATTCTGCAGTTTTAGAGCCGTATAATTATCGTATGCAAAAAATCTGTGACCTCGTTGACTGCATCAAGGATATTTCGTATGAAAACTGCATATTATAGATACTGTTGGTAGCAATATTGAAAGATAAACGGATGGAGAAAGACTCAAGGAAGAAAGAAGAACTTTTGTCAATAAACTATTCCAGCGGAGAGGTAGTCTCTATTACGACTTTTATGCTTTGAAAGTTTTATAATTTATTAAAAAAGGGGAACCTGCCAATGGACTCTGAACCCTTTTATGGGCACTCAAATGAGTAAAATATTACGCTCATAGGAAGTAGCAAATCCCTGGAATTATTGGATATTGTAAAAGAGACTAAAACTTAACCCTGAAAATAAAAAATTAAAAACTAGGTCAGTGCGACGTTACAAGTGAATAATGAAGGAAATATTCCGATTCAGCAATCAATGAACAGTTCTGAGAAAAAATGTCTTAAAAATAGTATGAAAGATTAAGTACTTTTTTGTATAAGAGATATAGTACTACATCATTTTACAAGAATAAAAACTCCTTTGAGCGAGATAACAAGGTGACATTAATCAATGAAGGTATCTGCGACGGACGAAGCAAAGTTTCCTAAGAATATCTTTTACCAGAAGAAAGTTGAATATCATTATGCATCAGAAAGCAGTTTATCAGATATTTCAATCCAATTCCGTTGAATAATATAATCATTTAATAATGCCTTGTAAATTAAATTGTGATGCACGCAGAGTTTAGGCTAGTCATTTACCCAGAGTTACCTACATAGATAAAATATGTCGTTGATAATATTATCTGGAGTATAAAGCCTTTTGGATATTGAATTGATCAATTAGTAATATTGCCATTAATATTTTTTTTATTTTACGGAAATATTTCTTAAAAAGCGTACTTCATTGAATTAATGATTCTGTAGTATGATTAAATGTAAAATCTATGGAAGATTGATATTTCCTTCTAATGTTAAATTATAACATTCTGTAGCCTTGAAGATCTTGATAAAAAATTAAAGACATTTAGAAATTGATATAGACCCTAAATGGTCTTGATAGAGATTTCCATGACAGCTTAAATTAAACATATGAAATAAGCCATTATAATGCGGTCATTGAAATATCATGATTTGAAAGATCTTTTTAAGTAACTTCGTGTTGAACAGTGGCCAAATCCCTCATAGTCAAATATCCATTTACATTATTCTAACTCTCACATTTAAAATTTAAAATGTATTTGACATTTAAAAATATAAAAACAGCACCAAACTTTAAAGGTAAAAATCTTGAATGTCTATGTATTTTTATTATTTAATGTCTGTAAATTTACAATTATGTAACCAAAACAGAACTTTAAATCATTTATCATCATACATCATTGTTTATAGCCCAGAAGGTGGATGAATAAACATTCGAAACGTCGGCAAAAGTTTAAAAATAAAAAAAATTATTTGACCTATACTCATGAACTTTGCAACATATTAAAAAATATTATCAACATGTCCGTAGCTTTTCAGCAACCAAGTCAGGCACCACTTAGTAAAAAACCTCATAGTTATGAAGAGAGAATTTTAAGAAATCCTTATTACGAGTCTATTTTCTTTAACGTCTACGTGGAGTTAAATTTATAGCAAAATATTTTAAGGAAATTTCATTTATTTCCACTTCAATTTCCCAGAGAAGTTCCATTTTTAGTGAACACCTCCTCTCATGAACTGTCAGAACTTTTTTTTAATCACCTGTTATTTTCAAACGAGTCTCAATACTTCTATAGTGTATCTAAGCATAAACGTTCAGGGTTTATTGTGTATAAGTAAGTACTTTACAATCAGAGGACAAAACTGATGATTTCTTCAATTTATTTCACTAGTTGGAACAGTAATTTGTCCCACTTATTAACTTAAAACTTAGTGTTTGCTATCCGGAAGAAGATGTGGAATTTCAAGTGATCAAAAGTGTTCAATATGTTGCTATCAGTTATGCTACACTCTGTCTACGTAACAAACTGTCGTAATTGGAAGAAGTTAGCTTCCTAGTGAAATTTCGGAAATTTCGTGTTATTAAGTGGATTTCGTGATGATCATGATGAATTATTCCTCCAGATAATTTTGAAACGCCACAAAGAACGCTACCCTAATCACTTTTAATACCAAATTTATGAACAGTTGTTGGTTAATATTTGCTTTATATACTCTAGAACAGGGTTTCCAAAACTTTTCCGGCGACGGAACACTTCGTAAATTCTGAAATTCTAACGGAACACCTTGTTTACTTTGGAAATATTAAACCATTCCTTTTAGGTAGCAGCATATAAAACCGTTCTAGATTTTTCCGGAACACCCATCAGCCATTGTGTTCAGCGGAACCTAGTTTGGGAAACCCTACTCTAGAACAATTTAAGAAAGAATGTGTATCCTGAAAGTCTAGCAACCTGTACAACAATATATAGGCAATTTAACAGGCTTAAAAGACGTGTGGGTTGTATCTTCACAGGATGTTCGTACAGTTCGACTTCAACGCTGCAGGTAGTAATTAATTCCCTACGAGTAAAAAGAAATTTTTCATCGGTGCATTCGCAAGCAGAAGGGTTTTGCGGGACTTTATCAAAATGCGTGTAAAAATAATCCACTGCAAGACCTATTATCCTGGGTAAGAACTGCTCCCTTACTGGCCTAGTGTATCTTGCTGGACAGCAAGCAAATAATTTTCGTATTGTATATTTATTTAAATATATTTGTTATTGATTTATTTTGAGTAATTTTTCATTTTTTTTTGTTAACGGTTTTTAACGTAATTTATATGGTTAAATTTTATTATAAATATTATTTTAGAATAATGTACGACCAGATAAGTGGTTGCTCTAGTCATTTACCAAAGAAAAAATGTTGCACGGCCTCTTGGTGTAGTTTCCGATCAAATATGATTACAGATCATAATACTTGGCACCCTAAGGTTATCTGCCAGGTTCCCATGAAGGTGTTTTAATATTCCATAAGACTTAATAGATGATGTTATTTCGTGACATACATGTTGCGACCTGTCCTATTTTTGACGGGAGAGATACCTCAGCGCATTTGAATCATTAATAATTTATAATTGGAAAAAGTAGTTCGAATAAAATAATAAACAGAGCATATTTACAATCATTGGTAGGAATAATATCCAAAGAAAACACATTTCAGAAATTAAGCCCACTTAATTTCTTTTTTTGAAAATGTTAAATATATTCATGATCTTAATGAAATTCGCCTTTTTCTGTGAGACATTTTCTGCAGAATCATTTTGTGCAGCGTCTGAAAGGAATTTTTTATAGGAGAATTATTAAATTTAATAGCATAATATATTTCCGATATTAATGTTATATTGTAAATAATTCATGTCCAACTGTCGAAAAACGATCTATTTTAGTGAAGAATTAAATATCAACTTTTTCTGGTCCCAAAGAGACTTGTTAAGATGGATTCTGTGTTATTTGGATAATCTATTGGTAATGTGACTTCACAGAAAATTCTGCATAAAACATTGCATCCCAATTGCCATTTTCGAAAATGGGGAAATATTTTTGGCTTCAAGTCTTTGGTCTCCTTTCTTTTAGATATAAATTCTGCCTAGAAATATTTCCAGGGCTATATTAAAGATGCTATCATTATATTTTTACGATAAATAACTCCCGATTGCGCCAAGAACACTAGGATATATCAATTCTAGTATATATCCAAAACTGTATTTGAAGCATGAAAGTTGCACCATTTTTTATTATATCACTTGATTGCTCATATTCATGGATTATATCTTCTTTGAATCGATCCCAAAATAGATCAATTTACGTTCATTCATGACTGAAATGAATATGATTGCGCAGATGTTACTCAGACGCGAGTTGAGGAAGAATACTTTTCAAGCAAAGGCCTATCCAGAGTACCAATCAGACCGCTTATCCGCATTCGTAGCGGAGGCACTTGACCTGCGGATCACCGCGAGAATCTGATTGCTGAGTCGGTTTCGTACGCAGGAGGCAGGTTGATTGTCACTCATTCTGTTCCAATGCCTGAAGTTGCTTTGAATTCCAGATTTATTCCGCAGATCGATGAGACTCAATGTACTCTTATTACATAGAAGGCATTGCTAATGACTCGTTGACGCCAGTGGTTTCCAATTGACCAAAAACTACGCTATTCATGCGTTATCAGAGGTTTCCCACTCAGTTAACTGACATCAGGTAGCAAATATTGTTGCTTTGTGGCAACATTGCTCACAATACCAAATTACTTTTATGTTTGGATGAACTGTTTCTGACTAATGCCATTGACTAGGAAATAAATATTTTTCGACGGTTTCAATGACGAGTTCGTTGCGTTTATTGCCGATGACAGCATATGTTTTCTAAATAATTGTTTTTATAATACTTATGTTTCTTAGAACCTATGTTTCGTAAAACATTAGTTCATGCATGCTAATTAAGTCAATTTTTTCTTAAATCAAGTTAATAATAATAATAATGTGTATTTGCTCCGAGTAACATTACCCCTGAGAACACAAAGCGTACATATTGGTATGGTCTATGGCCGAATGAAATACATCTAAGATTATACATTAATTTATTAATCATTAATGTTGTATTCTGAGTGTATTCAGGTTCATAATGGTATCCATTGTATCAAATTTAAAAACTTTATAGCCATTTTAAAAATTTAGCTAACGTATTTACAAACAAATGAGAATGAGATAACTAGGGCGAACCTGCCGCAATGGTTTTGTTTCATCGGTGATTATAGTTAAAAATTTCAATTTAAATATACTTAAACTCTAACCCTGCAATAATGTCAATAAGCTACCATTAACATAATTAGTGTTTTTAACTGAAGGTATTAGCATTTTAAATGGATAGACCCGATGTAAGGAAATCATTCCTTGAAAATAAAAGTATTAACATTTGGTTGATTCCCTTCCATAAGTAGATTATCGTTTTGTGCTTTTATGAATTATTTTAAAATAACAATGTGTTAGTTGTTCACCTTCGGAATATTTTCAGTTGTAAATTTTTTTATCATATAAAATTGAAAATTTTTCCTGCTACACTCTCTGGGTGTATAGATTAGTATTAGAAATACACCACTGCCCATTAAATAGTATAATTTTGTTTTTTCAACTGACGGAGATAGGTTTTGCCATTCAGTATAAAGATCATGATGTAATCGGCATTATTTGGAATAAATAATGAAGGAATTTTACGATATAAATCCTAATAAACGAAGCAAGTCCCAAAGGTCTCTGCTCCTTTTTCTACGAATAGAAGTAAACTTATTGAATGCGATCTCCCACTTGCTTTTTTATATTATGATCTATGAGTTTCATACTCTTCTTCCTTTTGCGATATTTTTACCGATTATATTATCCACTTTCGTGTGCCCTGTCATTGTATTCCACCAAGGGCAGAACTCCCACACATCAGCCCGACTCTCCTGCCAGAAATATTCCCGAAACTTATAATTTCATTTAGAGATGACTTTTTTAAACCTTAATTTTGTTTTAAGGTGGTTCCACCATGAAATGACTAAAATGCCATTTTATTCATATTCTGGTTACTTGTAGAAAAAAGTTTTCCTCTATCTGATATGAACAACAAAATAATACCTTTTCACACTATTTTATTCTATAATTGAACTTGAAATTACATTGTGTTCAATGGGGGAATGAGAAAATAGTGTTTTACTATAATATATAAATCTTACCACCTTATTTATTTTAGTCATTAGGGAATTACTGCCGTAATTGAAGTCAAAATGCGGTAATTCGTAGGAAATGGAGCTGCAGTCGGCTCCTATAACTGGAAAAAAAGTGCTCATTTAAAATACATTCGTGAAATAATCTGCATTTTTTCTACTTTACTTTTGGTTTCTGTAGGTAACGCATTTCATCAGCGAAAGCAGGATTTTTTGGACAAAATATAAAAAATATTGAATTAAGTATTTGTTTTGACTCATACAGTCGCGGCGGAACCTCCTTAAGTGACAATAATCTCTAAAACGAACGTAGCCCTAAGGTGAATTCGTTTAAGATATTTTAACCTTACATATGAAGCCACCAAATATTTTAGATTACAGCAGGTAGATTATGATCCCCAAAGCACCTTGGAGGATTTAGTCCCTAGCTTCATCGTTAAACCAGTTTTTTTCACACGCCTCTTCCTGCGTTAACTAACTACTACATGGTCCAGATTCCTCCTCAATCTCTTCTTCGTATTTAATTCGTTCCGTCAATTCAGACAACGTGAATATGTCACGAAAGCACGTGCGTTCTTGTACTTTTCCGAGGCTGAGAGAGTTAGCCCGGCCGGTGCAACAATCCGCCGGAGCCGACGACGCAACAATAGCACTCGGGGATTTATCGTTGAGCGGTTGGGTGGGCTCGTTGGGGTTGTAGGGGGAGGAGGCAGGGGGGTGAGGGGTGGAGGGGTAATGGGTGAAGTAAAAAGGGGAAACTGGGGGGTGGGGGCGGCCCCAGATGTACGGCCCAGGATGACGAGTCTTAACACAGACGATTCCGGGGAGGGGGGGTTGGGGTCTGGGAGGGATTGAAACGGTGAGCTCTACCGCCCATTGTAGAATGCAACCCGAAAAAAAAATATTATCACAAATAAGAGAAACTGCGCGTTATGAGGGGAGCGAAATGCTGCCGCGGAAAATGGAAAGAATTGGAGAGAGAGTGTATGTGTGGAGGATTACCACTCTCCTCTTTTCTGTTTCATCCCCCTCTCCACCCTCTCCTCCTTCCCGCCACCCTCTCCCCTCCCGCCCACGCCCGCAGCCCTTCCCCTCTTACCCCTGATTCCTCCACACACCCTATCTCTCGTGTGTTTTGACCTCATTTGCACCTTCATTACAAAAGGAGCGGCTGCAAACATTAACAGCCGCGCTCCGGAGTTCTCATCCCTCTTCCTCTCTTTTTCCCCTTCTCTTTTCATTCATTCTCTCTCTCTCTCTCTCTCTCTCTTCCCACTTCCTCCTCCTATTCCTCCATTCCTGTCTATTCTCATTTCCCTCACCCCCTCTCCTCATCTCTCTTCCCTTTACAAAACGTAATGGTTGTAATTTATATCTTTCCTCTACACCTTTCTTCTTTTTTTCTATTGGTCGTGTGAAAATTATTCCCTCCACCCTTTTTTCACTCCTTTCAAGCCTCCATTCCTCTGCACTACCCCAAAACGTCAGCTATATCTCCAAGCACTCGTCCAGTTAGTTTCTTGTGTGATTTAGTCCTTCCTCATGAGAGACTTCGGGTTCGATTTCCATGGAGAAATTCAAAGAACTGCGGAACTGGCCGCGCAGTAACTTTAACGGAGTCACCCACTGGTGGTCACACAATTGTGTGAAATTCACAGTGAAAAAATCATTCGAATCCCAGTCCAGGCGAATGATTTTTTCACTGTGAATTTCACACAAATGTGTGACCACCAGTGGGTGACTCCGTTAAAGTTACTGCGCGGCCTGTCCCGCAGTTCTTTGAATTTGTCAAAGTAAACACCTTTGTGTTTAAAGTTTGGCTTTACCTCGTGGACAGTAGCGCTTAACGTTCGCACACGGGTACTTTGGCATTGTATGCACGGTACCTGTAAAGACATCTCGCTCCTTAAAGCCTCCATAAAAATTCACAGTGAGAGATGACGCCTGGGTAGCTTAACTGGTAGAGCACTCGGCGCGGAATCGGGGGGTCTGGGTTCGTATCCAAGTCCAGGCGAATGATTTTTTTCACTGTGAATTTCACACAATTCCATGGAGAAACATGGAAGTGGAAACGGAGCGGAAAATATTCTTGTTTTCCCCTCCACCTTCTTTCGCGTGCTGTTTCATTATTCCGCCCACAATGCCGTTGGCGCACTCAAAAATTGGCTCTGGTGGCGTTGACGCAGAACTGCACACTTGTGCGCGTCTGCCTTCTTGTTTGTGTGCTCTGAAAGAGGGGTGGGAGAGGACGCTTCTGTCATTGGCCGGTTGTTTTCGAGCGCCTCTTCATCCGTTGCTTCGTTGCGTGGGACGTCGCTTAAACAATGTCCGACCGCACCCTCCATTCTCCCGACATTCACGTGGAATGCCAACGGAGGGTAATGTGCGACGTGGACAGGGTAGATATGGTGGCTCTGGTACTGGAATTACATTATGAGAGTCCCTGGTTTGAATTCTGGCAGAGGCAGAGATTTCTTTTGTAGTATCCTTATTGGTGCTGTGTGGAGGGCACTTTGTCGCATATCAAGTTAATGAACTGGCAGTTCATTGGTTAATAACTCAAACCACTTCTTTTCACTTATGTATTTACATATGTTGTCACTTTTATTTATTTATTTGTTAGCATATTTTGTCACTCAATTGTCAGATAGTTATTGATTCCCAAGTGATGCGTTTATAAAGAGAAAAATACATTGGTAGAGGAGTAGACATATTGAAGTGGGATGGTGGTGATCCAATAGTCCTAGGTTGAAGAGAAAAATGGATAAATTTGGATTCATTATCACCACATCAATATCGTTCGCCAATGATCGATACTTAGAACTAATTGATGAACGTCTTCAACTTTAACTGAAGAACTCCGTCCGTCGGACGAAACGTAAAACCGCGGTCCCCTCGGCACATTTCGTTAACAGAATGGTAATGCATACGCCTGGGGGGTTATTTTTTAATCTCACTTTATTGAGAATACGTCATAAAATCTCACTTTTTCGTAGTTCAACTCTCTCACTCAGGCGGCGTGACCATCTTCGGATCTCAATCGGTGAACTGCCGGTCATGTGCTGGTCTTTTAGACGATTCATCCGCTCTGATCCGTATCTTTCAACTCTTGATCCGTTTCATTATCTCCGCCTGCCATTAGTTCCATCTCACCTGTCATAAAGAACGTGACTTGGAGCCACCATCGTTTCCACGTGAAGCTTGAGTTGGAAAATAAACAAGGGCGCGAAAGATACAAACGATTTTAAATCGTATTGTTGTAATTTGCTAAACGTGAAGAACTTCAGCATTTTCAACTCCAATATATTGGGCACTTGAAGGTATGCTTTGTGTGAAATGCTTATGTTATTATTAGCTTGAATTATCTGTGTGTATATATTTCGTATCAATATTTCCCAAACAATGTTGCTGATACCTTTGTTTTCGTGTGCCTATCCGCCAGTGTATGGAGAATGAAATTCAGTTATTTATACCATAATTTCATAATTGTAACAAATATTGCCTTAAAATCTACGTTCTTGGTAGATATTTCCCGTGCTTGTGAATCGAACACTAATTAGATGCACTTAATGTTTTTTATATTTTGACTGATTGCTTACATGTTGCTTGTAGTTTTGAGTGTATTTAGATTTTCGTGGTATGTGCAGTGTAAGATATCTTCCGTAAGATGTTGAGCAATCTGGGCATTCGCTAGTCTCGGCATCTTTTATTTGATATAAGGTAATTGAAGCTTCGACAATTCACGTACTGTTCGTGAGTCGATCATTTAGAGAGGGAACGGATCTCCCGCCTTTCCACTAAGAGTAACTAAAAAGGTGAGATTACAAAATAACCCCCCAGGTGTATCTCCACACTAACTCTACTTCCCAGATTATCCTTCCCTTACCGTCCTGCCCGCCTTTTATAAAATGGCGCAAACGATCTCAGTTTTCCATCGCCTCCCCGAAGAACCAAACTATTCGTTGAATATTTGAGACATCCCCGTGGAGAGCAGCAGAGGGTAAAGTTCGAGACAAAGGAACTTGGGCTTCCTTTTCATTATTAGCTATTGTCTGGCCTCCCAACGGGTGACGTTCTCCAGTTCTCCCGACGTTTTGATGAAGGACTCATCCAATGTCTTCAGGTGTAGTCGATGCCATCTCACCAAACTTTAAGGTTACCATGTAATTTTCAATTTAAAATGAAAAGGTCGACCTTGTTGTAGACCAATCGCACTGCGAAAATTTGTGCGAAAATAATATAAAACAATTGAAAGGAAGGCAAATCGGAAATCAAGTGGACGTTTCGGACAAACCGGTAGACTGTGACGTAGATAACCTATTCTGTGACGTAGACAACGAACCCATAAACGACTGGTGCAATAGATACATGATAACCCTCTACTTGAACTTTATACGAAGGAAGTCGATCAGAAAACTGCCGAATGGCATGATGACAGTGAAGATACGGTCATCATCACAGTCTGACGACTATTGAGCCTTGTTTCCACTACATTCATCTTACACTAAATATAAGATACTTGGCAACCAGCCCGCGTACTAAAGGGGTAAATTCTAACCCGCGAAGTGAACAGCCTTCTGGGAACCAAGATTGATGCCATGAGAAATGACGAAGGAAAATTGTTGAGCAGAACGATGGAGAGAGAAGCAATTTCGCTGGTTTGGTGGTGTTTAAGAATTTAAAGGAACCTTCTTCATCTCCTGCTCGCCAGAGAATGAGGAATTAGGAGGTGGAGACACCAGAGATAACTTATTTTCTTACACGTGTCAGATGACTAGCGTTTCCACGGACCTAAACAACGTTATGCTTGCGATGCCTGGAGTGGGGGCTTGAACTAAATCTTAGTAAATGTACTGCAGTACAATTCTCGCGGAAGTCAACACACCAACGTCATGTCTACATTGCGGGTGGAGTATACATAAAGTCGTCAGGTGAAGTAAAATATTTGGGAATTACCTTAACCTCAAACCTATCGTGGATAACACACATGTTATACATATTCGAGACAGCCTTAAAGAAACTCGGATTCATCAAGCGTATAGTATGAATGAAAATGTGAAAGAGAGGTGCTACTTCGCTCTGGTTAGGCCACACCGCAAATACGCCACGAGCATCTGGGACTCTGGACAGAAAGATTTGATTCGAAAAATAAATAAAATACAAAAAAAGCTGTGCTCTTCGTTAA
Source organism: Pyrrhosoma nymphula (assembly GCA_963573305.1). Lineage (NCBI taxonomy): Eukaryota > Metazoa > Arthropoda > Insecta > Odonata > Coenagrionidae > Pyrrhosoma > Pyrrhosoma nymphula. Next base: position 16,875,813 of record OY754330.1, on the reverse strand, counting down.
AAACTGCTGCAAGTGAACAAAGAGTGTTTCACTGCTTTTAGAGGGATTATGTTGGGAACCGCTAGAGACTCTTAAGGTTACAGGCTAGGCTTAGACTGCTTGAGACACTTGTTACAGGCTAGACTTAGACTGCCTGGTTCTCCCTCCCGTCCTACAATATGATGACCATGCCTCCTGACCTTCACCACCAACGGCTTTTCTGTGTTATACCACCCTTTCCTCTTGTGTTCCCCCTCTGTGACTTAATACCTCACACCACCCCCCCCCCACCTCCTGGCCTCTATCCCGGGGTATATAAGGTGGAGTTTTTGAGAAAGATGTACCTTGTTAATGGCATTACGTGCCGAAACCTTGGTCGGTGTTTTATTTTGTGGTTGCTAATATACTGTGTGGAAATTTACTAACTTTGTTTTATTTAAAATGGTGAATATCATTTTGACGCCGCACTACAAGTTTATGTCCGACAGGAAAGATAAAATAATAAAAATACATTTCTGAACAGATGGGTAAACAAATTCGTTCTTCCCTCGCAAAATAAGTGGCCATAATAAAAACTGAGAACCACTGAAAACACTGCCGAAATGCACTTCATCTTTTTACCTCCGTATTACATTCTCCTTCACAAATTTACACTGCTGGTGTCCTAAAACCCTCTGCCAGACGCCTATGTAGTGGGTTGCATGATAGTGTGTAGATGTAGATAGATGAGAAACCGGCGTAAGATAAGCATTGTGGAAAAGGGTTATTAGTGTCCACCATCTAGTGGTAGTGAGACATAGAGACAATCGCCCGGTAGGAAGCTGAAGGAAAGGTGACAAATGTTCGAGAATTTTGATTTCCTCCCCATTTCTTCTTTACGAACTTGAATGGAACGACGAGCGGATGGTGCCAATCATTAAATCGTGGCGTTTTCGTGTCTTGTTCCGCGTGTGTCTTGCTGCCGGTAGAGCGGGAGAGCAGTTTGGTAGATCCGCTTTCGCCAGCGGCGGCGCACAGTGGAATATTCAGGCAAGCTAAATTTCAAAATTAAAGAATTTTTGATAAATATACGTGTTGAGATGAATGTTTCATCATTTTAAAGCTTAAAATCTGAGGAGTATGGAAACATACATAGATATCCGTAATTGATTATACGAACATACAAAAATTGTGCAAATCAAAAACTTTTTAAAGAATACGAAGAAAAACTGCTTTCAATTTAAAAATATATTTTTTAATAATGTGAATATATATATGTATATATTATAGTGTTTCATACTAATGACCAATACGTATATTATTGTATTTATTTAATGTAAATATTGCTATTGTATTTCGTTTATTTTTATACAGAATACAGTTCTAATATCCAATGTTCTACATGTCATGTATAGAGAGAGAGAGAGAGAGAGACTATTTTTTTCTAATTGAAAGCAGTTTTTCTTCGTATTCTTAAAAAAATTGTTGACTTGCAGACTTTTTTCAAGTCGTACCAACAATTAGAGATTTCTACGTATTTTTTACACACTTCATCTGAGTTAAAGCTTTAAAATGGTGAGATAGTCATCTTAAATTCTATTTTTTATCTAAAGCTTTTTATTTTGAACGTGAACTTACCTGAATACCCCACTGTGTGCCGGTGGCGATTGCAGTGGACTACATACACGAGCGAGATGTCACCGAAAGTTGACTTTCTTTTTTTTTATGCGCAAATGCAGATCGAACCGGTCGACGATTGCCGCATACACGCTTCGATTTCACTTTCGGTATCAGAAGGGCGGAATGCTCCTGAGACTAGCGGTGCACTGCACTAGAGTGCGTTCGGTCTCTCTATTCCACAGAGGGATTCTCTTATTACAGATTCAGAGATTACGCATTGCAGGGGTGGACGATGGATATGAAAAGAGTGGACCGCGAGTCAGAGTCCATCATGTTCCAAGGACGTGTGTACGCCCCGCAATCCGCGTCTTGGCCAATCTATTGCACCCTCCTATGTGCCTTGTGGTACGCCCCTCCCCTTAGTCTGTCATACCGTGTCATGCGAAAAAAGCACGTTTTGTTATACCCCCGCTGAGGTCAAACCTGTCCTCGCATGCCTCTCTCATGATGAATACAGATAGTAAAATGAGCAAATGTCAGAATCCTCGTAACAGACAGATACTCTTTTTTTGTTATGCACCCTCTTCCTTTTTCCATGGACCTATCTCTGAAGCATGGAGTCGGACGTCTCGTATTGGCAGCTGTGCTCTACTTTCACGAACTCATATTCTCAGCTACTAGTGCTAGTGGCCCTAATGTGTTTTTTTTCTCTTCCGTCCAATATCCATTTATTTTTATGGCCTGGCGTTAATTACCCCATGCGAACGTTTCATACTTTCTGTGACACGGTCTTCTTTCTCTTGTAATGAGTTCTGTAATTCAAGGTAACATACTGAAGCTACCTCATGTGGATGCAATTCAATTTTTTTTATTTTATGCTAACGTTGGTAATTAGGCATTTGTGCGCAGTACACAGGAGATAGCGAATTTAAATGGTATTTCTCGAATCAGAAACGTGTGTTAATGAAATTGCATGCCTTGATCTGATTTTCAATAAAAAAGACACGATATCATAACGTCTGAAACTCGAATTCTCGTTTATTTATTTATTTTACAAAATAATACACCTTTTTTCCCGTTACTAACGTACACTGTTCCATACTTATCAAGAAGTTTTGCAAAAAGTGTGATTTAGCTATTGTCTTCAGTATTTCATAGGCAATAAGATGATCTGTTTTTCAATTTCCTCATAGAATTAACGAAATTAAATTGAAACAATCTTCTTTTTCCGTTTTCTCAGTGATTTTGTCTTAAGAGGATTGCTCAACTATTGTTATATATTGGTTTTTTTCCTTCATATTCGCACAAATGCCGTGTTCCGTGAGTCCGTGGAGTTTTTAGCGATGTTCTCACCGGAAGACTTGGTAATTAAATTTAAAAAACTCCCGCGTGAACGCTATACTACCGTTACTGCAATTAACGTGTCTCAATGTCAGTTTGATCGAGGATGCAACATTTTTACTTTCAAAGTAGTCGTATATCCCTTTGGTTTAATTATGCCTAGCGTTAGAGATCATGCATGCAACATGAACTTGACATCTTACAAAATAGCTGGGAGAATTAGGAAACAAGGCCAGGGATCTGTATCTTTATATAAAAGGTTTTTTCTTCTTGGATTTTGTTTTTACCAATTCATCACGACTAATTAGTTAAATCACTGAAGGTGCTCTTTGAAAACTTCAAAAAATGATGGAATGAATAAATAAATTTAAGTCTAATCTAGTTAGTAATTGATTCAAAAGTTTATTAAACTCAATTATATATCTTTCATTCGCATAACTATTCCGTGTGACAAAATGGTATCAACATCATGACGCAGGTATTAATGCATAATTTTAAAAGTAGCCATTTACGCCCGGAAAATATAATTGAAGTGTTCTATTGCAGCGAATCCAAAAACAGATCGAGTGAGTTTTTTTGGAACAAAATATTAATTTAAATATAAAAACACAAGTAGTTGAGGAAAAATGTTCAGAGTAAAACTTTGTAGTCAAAATACAGCCAAGATAAGGCTCAAGATTCGGTAGAATACCATGAAAAAATTCTGAATAAGTGAATGAGGAGACGCAAGCCGTGGAAACTCTTAGAGGCAAACTTTTAACGAAGTCGCCGATTATTTGCAGCAAAACTTCTCCCGGCATGGTCAAGAGCGCTTGGCAATGTTAACAGTAATCTACAAAGTCAACATCAAAACGCTCGGAAAAACAGTCCCTTGGAGTCTAAGGCCAAGTGTATCGCCTTGGAGTGCGTCTGGCTCAACCTAAAGTTCACTGAATGTAGCGTTCTGGAGTTGGTAAACGATCTTACGTAGAGCCTGAGCTTGATGATGTCCTAGTTTGGAATACTTGGCAGTGGTAGGCTAGATAAGGTACTTGCTATCCGTCCTGGAGAAGGCTCGTTTAATTCTTCGTTCCGCGTGAGAGTTTATTCTTGTCTTCTTGAAGTTTGCGCGGAGCGAGTTATAATTGATTAAACAGAGCGATCCTAAGGTTTTTTTCGTATTTATAGAGCATTCGTGTGCATTTTGATTCCGCACAAGGCCCCTCAACTCGAGAAACTTAATTCTTCTATAATGAAATGAATGTTTACGATGCATTTCTAAAGTATTTCGGATTTTTTTATATTTCATCTGAAAATATTTTGCTCCTGTAGTTCAAATCTCCCAATCCTATAAAATGGCAATATTAAGCGGGTACGATATTATCAAGAGGCAATTGGCCATACGGTTACGCATAGCGGCCGCTTATAGTTTTTCCCATGATCACCCCACTCCAACATATTAATGGTTTTCTCTCAGATTTTTTTCAGAGTTGCTATGGGTCCTCTTAAAGTCATTGATTGATTCATCTCAACGTCCGATTTTCAGCGTGAAATATGTAGTAAAATTTTCGCAAATAAAACCAGGTGTAACTGTTCTCTTAAGTACTTAATAATTAGATAAATGATTGCTGCTTGGAGCGTGTGCCAACCTGATAAACCTATTCTGATCCTCAAAAAAGTGATTATTTAAGGAATGAAATAATGCATAATGAAAAATCACTTAGTAAATTCCACACTTTATTTACGAATAAACCGACCCAGGTTTCGGCAACTCAGTGCCATTTTTAAGGTTTTCGGCACTGAGTTGCCGAAACCTGGGTCGGTTTATTCGTAAATAAAGTGTGGAATTTACTAAGTGATTTTTCAATATGTATATTAAACATTTCCACCAAGTTACGCCGGAAACAATTTCTCATATTCGGAATGAAAAAAAAAAACAAATTGTAGTAGCAGTAAAAATGTGGTTTTCAATTAGCAGGTTATGGATCTAATGGTACACATGGTGAGGCCATTTTTAGGGCGAAACTCTAAATGGATTAAAATATAAACGCCGCATAAGTCTTAGAGAGTGGAAATGGTTACTTTAGGGAACCGTTAATTAGTTATGGATTACTTAGTGGGGGGAAAAATGCAATTTTAAAAATTGTGATTCCAATCAGTTAAATTTATTTTTAATGTCAATAAAATCTGCTGCAGTGGCGGTTAATTAAATAGTTGATCATTAAATATCAAGTTCCCTGGTTGATAATGGATGCTCTACCTCCATGATGAACCGATCTAAGAAGCTATAGTATTATGAACTAAATCACTTAATTTGATACTATGTTAAGTACCCAACAGTATTTCTTTGACCAAGCATCTTTAGGCACACAAACGTTATACATAGTATTTCAGGTGATGCTTCCAATTGTGGCATAAGTTATTTTTAAACCTAGCGAAATCATTATCAAATCACTGCTTTTACAAACAAATTTTGAAGATATAAGTAAAAACGTGAATAGAAGACTCATGTGGACGCTAAATTTGGGTCTATTTTCACCTAATTATGATGTATTGCAATCAGTCCCGTCCAGAGAAGTGGAAGAATAACGGGCGATTTTTATTACCCTTCGGCTACATCATCGAACTCCATGATATGTTGTTAAAAATTATAATACGTGTCAGCAGTTTTCTAAAAATGTGTCAACCTCTAACATCAATCTCGGACCATAGGCCTTGGAAGGCAATGCACTGTGAACAAGTTCTATCAAGCCCATTGAGCTCATATTCACTCTCCCCGAGTGCCGGATGGAAGTCAGCTACCGCGCAGATGAACCCTACCGAGAGGACACATTTTTTTCTAAACTTTTAACGCGGAACATGGACGGGGTCCTATCTTATCTCCAGCACCATTTCCTCTCGTCATCCCTTGGCACGAATCGACCCTCATACCCCCACTTCACCCCCAAGGAAAAGTTCCATCCAGTCCACTCCCACCATTTCTCGTTCACCCCGCCCATCTCACCACCCCACCGTCTGGATTCGCTCTCACCCGCCGACCAACCCCCTCCTCCCTGATTGCATCTCCTCCCCCACAGTTCCACCCCGTCCTGGCGTTTTAAACCTCTCCCCGCAGTCATTTTGCAGCAGCATTAGCGTGAGAATAAAGCGACTAATTGACAATTTCGCCTCGATGCGAGGGCGTAACACGGCACTTTGGTTGCACCCCTAATTGTCGGATTGCTTGTCTCTCTATATCTCCCTAGACACCCCTCCTTCACCCTCCCTTTCTGGCGCCTAGGCACCATGGACCACTCTCCCCCACTAGAACCAACCCCTCTTCCACTTTCCCCCTCCCCGGCGAGTCAAGTCTCCGGTGTTCCCCCCTTCGTGGCGTGGAGGTCACGGGAGATATTTTCTCGTTGAGTTGCCTCGTTTCCCATTTGCCCTTTGGGATGATAAATTGCGTCTACGTTTTCTATCCGGGTGTTTAAGCTTGTACCGCTAGGCCATAAATAAATTCCGTTCAATATCCCATTTCTTCGTCGGAGGTGGTTACATTTGAAACGAAACTGTTGTATGTGCATGGATTCTCACCACCCTTGCTTCACTTTCACCACTTGGAGTTGAGACGTGGACAGTGGGAATGAAAATGTATGCCTTTCCAACTGTAATGGTATTTTTACGATGCTTTAACGCCGGATAAAGCTACTCCCAAGGTTGTTTAGGAGAATATTATAAAGAGTACTTGAAAAAAACTATCCTTCCGGTGCTCAACATGCTTATTTCTTATTGTACCAAACTTTGAGCAGCTCATTGTGAAACAAGCATAGCAAAGCAATTGAATTCGATGGTCAACTCACCTATAACCATTTTATGTTTACACGATAAATGCAACACAGTCTTATCACCATAGTTGTGATGTTTCGTCTATAACACAAGGTGGAAGAGAATTTTAGAATATCAAATGTTTTTAATCAGATGACATTTATGTTACATATGCATCGATTTGGATAATATAAAAAAATTCTTGCATTGAAAAAGTAGTGCATTATTTATTCCCTGTAAAAGTATATAACACCTTTCACAACGTTTCTATTCGGGAGTGACTCAGTACAAATTCTAATTATAAGGTGAAATATCTCGGTTGGTACTCGTACATTACTTGGTTTTCAGGACCATCGTAGTATTTCTTTCATAATGTGAGAATTGATGTTTTCTTTTCTTTTTCTTTTCAGATCCTTCAGTCTACCTTGGAGGAGTTTTCGTGTGTACATTTATTGCTCAATCTTCGGATCTTAAAGGACTCAACCTCATCAAAAATTAGCTGTTGTCTGTTGTGATAAAAGTTTTCTATATCTAGGTGTCCAAAAGTTTCCTTCTAACGTCTTAAAAATTTTAGAACTAAAACTCTTCAGCATAAAGTTTTTCCTAAATAATTAGTGTCGTCGAATATTTTGACTGAAGAATAAGAGGGGCTAAAGGGGGCTCTGGAATATTGCAAACAAGAACAGGTGATACAAAAAAATACAGTGATCACTTTTAAAAATTAAATAAGGTCAGGGCTTTAAGCATCTCATCGAGGGAAATCCAGAAAACCTGCCTTCATCGTTATTGGAAGAGTTTGAATTTCTCTCCTAAAGGAAGCTATCCAGAAACTATATTCACCTAAACAGGTAAATATCTATATTTATTTAATTCATTAAAAATTAAGTTTTGCGGGAGATGTGAATGGCACCGAATATTTAATTCCAAGCATTACCATTTGGGGGCACTCAATAAAATCCTATTTCAAATTTTTAATAATAAGTTATATCTTTCAAAGAATACAAAAAAGAGTACTTGATTTGATAGAGCTCTTGAATGGATACTATAACTATTTATAAGTTGCTAAACAGTGAACTATTAATGGCAAATATCATGTTATTATTAAATTTTTATATTTATTATTGTTAAATATTATCGAGGTCAATAATCATTATTAATTAAACACTGTTTGCCAACGTTTTTGTTTATTTATATATCATCTTCAGGGCATTCGTATTATATAAAATTGCTAATTTTCATTTCACATTCAAATTGTTAGTTACGAAATCCTGGTTAATAAGAAATTTAATAACAGAAACTAAAATATAAAACTCAGTGAAGTTACAAAACTATGTCAAATCAAGAAAGAAATGTAAATTTTTGTTTAGAATGGTTTATAAATAAACGGAAGCGTCGGCAAAAATTGTTGAGTTAAAATTGAATATTGACCAGAAACCTCGAAAATATTTAATATTAATAATTCATTAGTGGTAAAAAAAAACTAAATAAGATATATTTATTTTTTGTTCACTCAGCTTGAGGGTACCAATGCATAATTATGTGCTTAAATATCTACTTTTTAACAACATCTGGATTATATCAGGACGGGTAGCCTTCTTTCAAAGTTTGGGAAAACAAATGCAGTTTTAGGAAATAATGTGAGAAACTGCCTCTACATCTGTAATGGATAGAAATGGAAATTCTATTAGCGTTGAAGAAGAGATGACTTATTGGAAAATGACTCGTAAAATTTTCACCTACATAGCAATCCTACTATGGAAAAATAGGCGAATTTTAATATTTTATTTTCTTATTCTCGTAACTCGTACATTTTATATAGAAAAATAGCAACTTTATGCAATGGTTTCATTTTATTTTCACCAATTATATTTTCCCTTCAAGCGCCAAGAATCCCATACAGAAACTCCTATTAAAACGCCTCCTATTAATGAGGTGACCAAATTTTTATTCTATTGTGTTAAATTTTATATTTCCTGTGTTTTTTTGCTCCTTGAATTAAATTATCTGCGGCACATTCCAACCAGCGAGTGTAACGGAAAATGCTTCAGTCGTAAAGGGATATTTTTTCAGCGCAGAGGACTAAAGTCCGCAGGACGACATTTCCGACTCCGCCGGCTATTTTTCAGTCAGTTAAGATCCCCAGTATCCCTTTTACTCCCGGACATGTTTCGCCCTGGACTCCCTACACAAGAGTGTAACCGGTGGCGCCAAAGGATGATTTCCCTGCCCGGAGGCAAGTTTTGAAACTACGCCCATGCTACGGGGCGCGTTTAGTTCGGAACAATGTCGGATAACTGGAGCAACTTGAGCCCTCTCCACCGCTCTTTGAAAACCCCTCCCGCCCCCCCCTCGACATCTCTCCCCGCTCAGACCAAGAGGACAGCTGATACACATACTCTCTCTACTCGTCGTCGCTGATGATGGTATTCGTTCACCTCCTCCTCTTCGTGGGTATTCTCCGCTCAGCGGATTTCCTCCGAGCTCTTTCTCCCTCTCATTGCCTGCTCGAAATTTGCATGTTTCGCTCCGAAACTCTTTCCTCTTGATTGAGCAGTGAGCTCGTGCTAATTCTGAACTCGCTGTCATCATATATATTGTACTGTTATTGTCTTATTCATTGAGCATATTTACTTGCTCTATGCATTCCTTACTTCCGATGATACATTGATACATCATTGGTGTACATCTTCCATCAACGTCTCCATTGACTGTTTCATAAGTACCAGCACCACATCACCATATGTTCCATCAACTAATTCTCCGATTTGCATGTAAATATTTTAGTCTACTTTTTTTATATATTTAAGGATTTGTGTACGAATAGTTATTCATCATCAGCAGTCATCAATCCAAATATATGTTTGCATTAACTCTCCCCTCATATCTCTTAACTGCTATATAAATGGTTACGCGTCGTACGTACATGTGATTCAGTTGCTAGGCGTAGTGATTTACATGTGCGCCAATAGATTGCAAGCGAGCTCCCATATATGTACGTTTTCCATTAACTGACATATGTGGGCGTATGCATTTTTGAAAATACAAACAAGAAAAACTACTTAGTAACAGCACCGCCTTCCTCACCAAAAATGCAGAATTCAGTGAGATATCTGACATTTAGATATACATATTTCGTTGCTTACCATAGTTACATATTAATATATAGTTTTCATAAAAAATAAAAAACACACCTTACTATACATATCATTATTTACTTTATTGCTTGCTTTTTGGTTATTTTGCCAATATATTAGGCTTTTCCATCAGCAGGATTTTCGATCGGTCGGTTAATTATCAGTTAATTCCAATATAAGTCTTTAAAATAGTTATTATATCTATCTATGTTAACACTATTCATAATTAGAATTTTTTCGTGAACAGTTTCCTATTGCAATTATTTCAAAGTAACAAAGGGCGTCACTCGTTTTAAGTCTTTGGTTTTATGTTCATAATATCTTCGTATCCTTAATGGAATAAAAATGTTCCCCTTAAAGGACTACACAATTGTAGATGTTTCGGAAATGTAAAGTATGACGGAGCTGAGGTCGATTGTTGACATTAAGTGGTGAATTAAACAGCACATTTTGAAAGGACTAAATTATAATAGCATTGATCGTTTTATTCAAATTTCAATGAGTGTAATTATCTCGAAATTGTCGGTCTTAATGATGCTGATGTGACAAAGGGGAAAAAAATGAAAAAATGGAGCATTATCAGTAAAATCAATGTTTTGAATATTACCGTATGAATGATGGTAGTTGCATTTCTAAAACTGCCTAAATGTTGTCTTTCGCCATATTAAGCATTTATATCCATAAATTGGCTCTGAAATCATGAATTCTACATGTGATGTAATGAGACGAATCGTTTCATATTTGGATTTTTTAAATCAACATTGATTTGAACCAAAGTGTCAAAATGTTAATGGTGCTATTCAATATGACGCAGCTTCAAATGTCAATTTTTTCATGATTAAGATCACGTACCGTGTAATTTTACTCTTTTTGTTTTCCTTTGGCTATCTGAAATTTATGTGATTATTTCACCCAATTAGTTAATTCTCAAACCATTTACTCACAGTCGAAGGTCAAGCCCAGTATGTCAACCAAGAACCTTATAAGAGGATGTTTATCTTCTACTTCGATCGTGTTATCAACGGCCGCGAAAGAAATCAAGTTCCAACTTCGGCCGCTAGAGGGGCTGCAACCGCGTGGGAGGCCAAGCATTTCTAATCTAATTGTGTTAAATGGCTGTTGCGGGGCGAGTTTGAGTTGAAGGAGGGAAGAAACTATGTAGGAGACGTGTGCATATGCTAGAGAAGCAACTGCTCGATCGCTGCGCCACGTACAGTGGATAAGAGGAAACGGCATTTTTTCACAAGATGGCGGAGAGGAAAAATCTTACTTCTCAGGTTTTAAAGTTTCCCATTCCTAGAGTAAATGATGCATTGTTGTGTTGAAAGTATTTTATAAATGCGCAAGGTTTGCATAATAAGTGAGGTGAATTTGGTTCCGATATCTCAATTAAAAGTGGGTGAAATTTACGAAAACGCTGGCGGGACGAAAGCTCACATTCACCGAGGCCTCTCTCGCAACACCTGCGCATTAACTGGCGACCCGTAATTTGAGCAAATGACGATCGGAAGCGCACCAAGATTTCCGTCCTCATTGTAAGGTTCTTGATGTCAACGTTACCTATTTTTTCCGGATGCTAGTTTCAAATGGTTGAATAAGAAACCAACGCAGTATTCTAAATAAAGCCACGTTAGTTAGTCCCACTTTCAACATCCCTTGCACTCACTCCGCTGTCTTGTTCTCGCCTGGGACCTCTAGACATGCGGCTGCCAACCCCAAAACGCCTTCAACTTTTCCCACACCCTCAAGTTCTTGGTCCCTCACCGTCCTCTTACATTCGTATCATCACCCACCCCTCCAACCCCCCAACATTCCCCCTAGTCAATTCTCACCGCATTGGTGGATTCCCAAACCCGAGTGGAATAAACTGTCGCAGCCGGTTCCCTCAACCGATGAGCTCAGCAACTTGTTCCAAACCCTCTATGTCCGTTTCTAGAATATCTCCGGAGTCGGTATGCTCCTGGAATCCCAGCGGAGCGTTCAATTTTCATCTTCCTCCAGTGTTGTCATGACGCAAGTAATATTTAGGCCCGGTTTCACCAACCTCTCGTTAATCGACGATCAGTTCATCGGCAACAATTTACTGATCGGAGATCAAATCCCGCATCCGTTTCACCAACACTTGATCGTCGATCAAGATCGGAAATCACATGATCGGAAATCGCGTAACGTAGACGTTCTCATGGATTTGTAAGAAGAATTCCTACTGGTGGTCACCGGCACGTGATCATTGTCACGTGACGGTGCATGAAGATCGTAATATTAAATGTTATGTGCGCGACGTAATAGTTTTTTCAAATTGGAAAATTCTCTGTTTCTTGGTCTGGTGGGAGACGTAATAAATATGTTGGAAAATAAAAAACACGACGTAGTATCATGTGAGTATAAAAGAATAGCTTCGGAATAGGTTGCAGTGTAATTTAATTCCACCCAAACTAACTCCGTAAGAACATGGAAGTAATTGAAAACTTCTTGTGAACATATAAAACATCGGGCTAAGAAGAACGCCAATAGTTAAAAGGTCTTATAATTTGGTAACTCGATAAAATTAATGAACAGCAATAATTTTTAATGCAAATGTTGAAAAATTAATTGAAAGTAGTGAGTTCATTGGTATTCATAAACCATGATCTATAAAAGGAAATTATAAAGGCTACTTTGGCTAAACTCAGAGAGAATTAATAAGCTAATAATTGGTGCATCTGTGCCTTTTCATTCAAATTCTCTTTGAAATCCAAGCTAGAGGTAACTAAACCTATAAATGACAAATGTTATGTTTATTAGAATATGTCTAATTTCTTATGTAAAACGTCTCTGCCTACCAGTAAAGCATCTAACGTAGATTCATGCCTAGAGCCATGAATCTACGTTAGATGCTTTACTGAAGGATGCATTTTATAATTTATTTTTGAAATCAATTGGTTACATAGTGAGTCACGCATGTCTTCATTGTTTTGTTCCCTCAGCAGATGTGATTTTGGAAGTGGGACTTATGGATGAGGGGTAATCTCGCAAAAGCCTATCGTCACGTGAAACCCGACTCCTGGACGGAATTTCCTTTGTAGAATATTTTTCTTTAATTTAAATCTGAAATATTTAAGCTGGAAGTTTAGTACCTGGTTCAAAATGATGCGAAAGCATCAATAACTTCAATTTTTTCAGTCGTATTCTCTATATCGATCGCTATATGAACTGATAATTTGGAACTTAACGCAAATTATTTACGAAAAGTTAGAGCTTTTTTACTTTCTTTACCAAGGAATTTTTGCATTGCTACCGAGGCACTTATTTTTTCAATCGAATTTTCTCTATCAATCGATTAACTGAAAATTTGGAACATAACGCGAATTATTTATGAAAATTAAGAGCCTTTTTCTCTTTCATTGTCAAGAAATGTTTACATTTTTACTGAGGAACTTTTATTTTTATTTTCTCTACTGATTGCAAACTGAAAATTTGGAACATAACGCGAATTAATTATGAAAATTTAGAGCCTTTTTCACTTTCAATGCCTAGGAATTTTACATTTTTACCAAGGCTTACCTTATGTCTCCTGCCAGATCAAAACAACAGAGAATTTTCCAATTTGAAAAAAACGATCACGTCGCGCATAATAAATTTACAACCACGATCGTCATGCATCGTCACGTGAAAGTGATCACGTGACGGTGACCGCCAATAGGAATTCTTTTTACAAATCTATGAGAATATTTACGTTACGCGATTGCCGATCATGTGATTGCCGATCTTCATCGACGATCAAGTGTTGGTGAAACAGATGCGGGATTTGATCTCCGATCAGCAAGTTGACGCCGATCAATTGATCGTCGACTAACGAGAGGTTGGTGAAACCGGGCCACTCACGTGAATATTGCTTGGAGTAATATGTAATACTATGTACTCCATACTGTATTGCTTGGAGTAATATGTAATACTATGTACTCCATACTGTATTGCTTGGAGTAATATGTAATACTATGTACTCCATACTGTATTGCTTGGAGTAATATGTAATACTATGTACTCCATACTGTATTGCTTGGAGTAATATGTAATACTATGTACTCCATACTGTATTGCTTGGAGTAATATGTAATACTATGTACTCCATACTGCCAGTCATTTAAATCGGGTATTTTCCAAAATTTTAAATTTAAGTAAACGGGTCTTTATATGTTACTTTAACTCAAATAAGTTTGCGGAGTGAAAATAGTTTTAAAATTGATTCAATATTAATTGAGATATTTAAGATTAAAATAGTCGAAATTTCAAATTTTTTACGCGGCTGCGAAACGAAATCTGATTGGCTTGACGTCATTTTCGCTGAGCGATAGACAGCTGTGAGGGAGAAAGTGAAGGACTGTAGAAGAGACCGTATATTTAAAGAGTTTTCATTGAAAGCAAAGGCTATGGCGTGCAATGGTTTTATTAAAACCACATCACATAATTTACCCAAAGTATATATGTTTATGGTAGGTGTTTTTATAAATAAGGACGAGCGATTTACTGCTTCCGAAATTCGTGGAGATTAAGTCCAAAAACTGTAAGCATAATGTTTGCTTGTCGTCAAAATCGTCATTACTGTTGTTTATCATTTTAATGCATACAATTATGTATTTGGTGTATGAGCTTTATTAATTGTTTTTCCAATACACTCATAATCATTATAATATTTCTTCTTTATTTCTCAAAGTCCATACCAGTCCATGCAACAGTAAACAAACAGTACCTTAGTAACATATCAACATAACACAGTACTTGCCAAATATTTACGCTCCAAATACTTAAAACACTTATAACGTTAATTTGTGATTGTTTGTAGAGGTTTCTATAAGTGGCTTCTCTGCTATAGAAATGTCTAAAAATAGATTCTCATCTCCTAAATGTCTATTCAAATTTTAATTTAAGTGTTGCTTTATTATAAAGATTCTCTAGAGAGTTATGGTGGTAATGCTATAGGATACGTCTAAGTGAAGATAGATGGACCACTGTGAACAGCCATTGCATGAATATGTCCAGAACACAAAGTGCGAAGTAAAGCATACATTGTGCAGGTGGATATTGAGGAATCCAAGGAAGACATTTCAAACATTCAATGTCGTTATTGAGTGAATGCATTTCTTGTTCGGTGTTTTCACCGATGTATTTGTACATTGTGGCACAAAACACCATATACATATGCCATTTAAAGTCACATCAAACACAGAAAAACGTCCAAACTAATTTCGCCGCACTTGTTTCCACCGTAAGCATAATAAAACTCCTGGGTCTAAATGTAAACAGCGAAAATGACGTCACAGGTCATTCGGTTGTTTTTGGAGTGTGCTCGGGAGGATTCGTAACCTTCAACTTTCTTTAGCTTTTAAAACCGAAATTCATACAATTTGATAAGAAAACTTTTAGCCAATGCAATAAGTTCAAGTAACTGAACCAGAATATCGGTAGTTTGAAGTACGTGGAAAATACCCAATTCTGTGTTCCACTCGTCTCACCTCTTTTTATGTAAACAACTTTATTTGTTGACGGCAAAATATAGAGTTAAATAATTTCTCCTTTTAATTTATTGGTGTTTGGTCAATTAAAATTCCTTTATTTCACTGCCAACGTAAATGTTTTTTTTTTTTAATTTATGTTATTGTTATCTTTGTATTTATATAAAGCGATTTTCATGATTTACCTAAATTAATGTTTGGTGTAATCTGGTGTGTTCTCTTGTTGCCAAGAAACTGTTTATATTTACCATAATAAATTGGAATGGTTGATATCATGTTAGTGTAATTAAAATTTCACAGGTTTGTTTATTTTTCTTAAATTCGTGTACCCGATTAAAATAATTTACAGTGTAGTTATCACCAAAGTTGTTATAACAATAGTTATTTTTTTCTGTTCATACCTGTTTATGTTGTTAATTTTGTTTTATGGTTTTCAATTATCCCTGAGGATGGCAATGAATTTGCCGAAATGTTGGCAGTGAAATATAGGAATTTAAATTGACCAAACATGAATAAAATCAAAGAAGAGATTATTTATACGTGGTCTATAATTACATTTATTATTTACAAATTAAGTAAAACTACCACAATGCATTAAAATAACACTTAAACCATTCATGGCGAGGGTTCAGGCGTAATATGAGTAAATTGAAACACACATTGAGTTACTTCACAGTTCCGATTTTATTCTGAGTAACGTATTACGAACTCTTTTGAATTCATTGCATTATTTTCATTCTTAAAACCTCGTAAAGATAAGGCAGCAACATCGGAATCCCACATCAAAATGTGTAATGTTAGTATAAATACTTATAATCATGTTTACTCCTTGATTTCCTGCCTAAATGAGTGACATTGTTTTTTGTTTCATATATGTATATATAGCTGGTGACACATTGGTGGATATAGATTTTTAGTAAAAAAATTCTTATGATATTTTAGTTGCTCCTGAGAATATATAACTTTCAAAATTAATATGTCTAAATAAGGCACAATTTGCACTTTTCCACAGGATTTCAAATCTACTACGCGTATCAACTAATTTGAGTCATCTTCTACGTGTAGTGGAATTATAATCCTGTGGAAAAGTGCAAATTGTGTCTGATTTAATATGGATTCCTTCCACTATATAAAAACTGAATCTGTTGAACTTTTATCTATATCCTTTTTTAAACGATTTGACATGTTCGTTCGTATTTCCCGTGCCAAGCAAAAAGGTTTCTTTCCATTTACCATGATTGCTAATGCGAATTTTGTCTTTCATCTTTCAGCTCATTTCCATCAGCTGGTGCTTCGTGAATTATCCCTTTAGTTGATTATTCCGAGCATCACTTTCTACATCCTCCGCGGAGGCGTCCCGGACCTGACATTGACACGGCGCGGCGTACCCATAATCAGCCGTGATTTGTGATTCAGTAGGTGCATCGTCGTGCCGCGTGAGTCTTTTGTTTCTCTGAGTGTGGTCGCGTGCACTCTTTATAGAGTTTACAGGCGGCACGCGTGTCCGGCTCTGAAATTGGGATATGCCCTCGGTGCACCGTTGAAGTCCCACTCGGAGTGGGGGGTGTGTTTTGTGTCGTGTTTCTCGCGCGTGTGCTTCTGGCACGTCTCCCGGCGAGACCCCGGGTGGTGCACCCCAGCCCGAGCCGTCCCGTGCACCAAACTTTCCTCCCTCTTTCTCTCCGCTCCGCATTAAGTGATGGCGCCTCGGGTAGCCGTGCGCCACCTTGTGTGATCTGTACGCTAGAGTGATTGCTTTCCGGTGAAGAATCCTCGAAAGGCTGAAGAATAGATCGCATATACGAGCATCGAAAACATAAAAAAGGAGAATAATACATCGCAATAACGGTGCAGTAATTATAATCGAGCACAAACAACACCCAATAGTGAGTGAAACAATCCTGTTTGAGGGTATGAATAAATCGTGAAAACGAGCTGCGAAAAACGACACGCACCATAATATTCGCCAAGTTAAGGTAATAAGTGGTGTCATAAATACAAGCAACGATATAAATCAGTAAATAGTAAGTGCAACGGTTTTGTTTCTAGACCCAATTTGCGAGTTAACGCGCAAATATACCGTGAGGATTTGTTGGAGGGTACGAGTGATTGGATCAGGGTTAAACGCGTCCCTTTTGAGAGGAGGATACAGTGTTTTGTGTGGCGTGGAGAGAGAGTGAGAATGTGGGAAGGTGATAATGTTACAAGTCCAGATCCTCCGAGAAAACCCTGTCCCGAGAGTGGTCACTCAATCATCGAATCCCAGTGACCGGGCGGAAGAGAGAGAAGGTAATACTCGGGAGCCAGTGAGTGAGTGAGTGAGCAATCAAGTGATTGGGCGGTCGTGTACACAGGGGTACACAGATACCCAGGGGGAGGTGCATAAAGGTTTGGCCGGACTTCAAACCTCTCCGCTCGTGTTGTTCAATACCCGAGATGGAGAAGAACGCGGGTACCGTCGGGCGTAGCTTCCGCTACGACCCCTACCACCACCCACCTCCGCCGCACCAGTACGTGGCTCACCCAGCGCACCACACGCACCACACCATACACCAGGAGAGCACCAAGATCACCCCGTACGGCGAGCAGTCCAAGCACGCGCCGCGCACATCGGAAAAGGGCTCATCCTCGCGAGATGCCGAGGTGGAAGGAAAGTGCAGGCGGCGATGCTGCCGTGGTCTCACCCACGGGCTGTGCAGCAACCTCGGCGTGTGCGCCATGCTGCTCTCCTACACCCTGCTCGGCTCCTTCATATTCATGGCAATCGAGGGTGGGGTGGACTCCGAGGGCCGCGGCGGGATGCCCTTCCAGGGCCAGCCAGAACCCCCTACGCCCAGGCGCCTCAACGGCAGCAGTGCCGGGGGCCCTCCGCCCGCCTCTCCATCGTCCTCCCTGGGCTCGTCGCCGTGGCTACTGGGCGTTAGCGCAGGGCCTCGCGAACGGGCGGTGGAGAGCATCTGGGACATAACGGTCAGCCTCAACATCCTCTACCGCGAGAACTGGACCCGCTTGGCGGCCGAGGAGGTGGCCAAGTTCCAGGAGTTCCTGGTGCAGAGGTTGGCCGAGGAGTGGGGTCCACCCCCGACGCGCGGGGGGCCCCTACCGGCCAGGCCCCTCGGCTCAGCGGGGATGATGCGGAACGCACCGCAGCACCACGTGCACCACGAGTGGAACTTCGCCAGGGCTTTCCTCTACTCACTGACGGTGCTCACCACAATAGGTGAGTACAACTTCAATATTACATTTAAGGCGATGTTGTCTTTCCAGGTCTTCCACACTTCGCGTAGTATCAGCATTATTTAAATATTGGCTGTTTCGCTTGGTTACAATTGAGTCAATTGAGACTCTTGTAGTGATAGGATTTGGAAATGCTCTAATAATTTGGTGTTAGGAACTTTTAATGAATAAGCACACCCGGGACCTAAAATGTAAATGGCGTCTGAAAGTCCAATCTGTATGTTTATTAGTGCTCATTGGCCCGAGGCGAGTTTTCAGGCACTTGTCTGTCGATGGTTGTTTGCTGTGGAAAAATAAATTCCAAGTGCAGAGTGTGGTTTCTTCTTTTTGAAGTTTTATAATCAACAACAACAAAATTTACCTTTCACAGCCAGTCCGAATCTCTACTACTGAGTCCCAAATTTGTGGCTTGCTAGTTGTTTTAGTTATTACGATACGTCTTGTACAGCGCTGAATTCATATCTAGCCGAAGCAATCTCTGCATTGGAGGGTTATTTTGTGGAGGAAAATAATTAAGAGATGGGATCATAAAAACTACTTCTCAAAAGTATTTTGCAATTTAGTTTGCAATGTATTTTATGGCACTACACAATAAAATAAAACATTTTCTATTCTAGTGCAATTTCGAAGATTGCATTTGCTTTTGTTTTCCGCAGGGAATTGATAACCCTTTCTTATTACCGTTCTTACATTACGGATGTAGCCAGAGAAAGGATGAAAAGTTTTTATAAATGCGTATTAAAATATTGTATAGTTTTCAGGTACTACCATTCACTCCTACAGTGGATGCTCAGTCTTTTGGTATAAGTAAGCTTCATATTAAACGTGGATTATTTATGTATGAAAAAATCTTGAACAGAAAATATTGAATTGATAATAGTGTTTTCATGAAATCATCGCCACTTAAATTATTTGTCAATCTACAATGGTACCTCTTAAGGACATTCTTTCTGTGATACACTATTACATTTAAGGTTATGTAATCTGTTATTTGTTGAAAAGAATGTAGAATTCTTTTATACCCCCATGATATTTGGGAAATTTATTGAAGATAGCGAGGCAACTACAGACATAAAGAAAGGATAAATAAATCATTTGGTTGGTATTTACTAATTTATTTATCGTAGAGTTTTACGCAACAGAATAAATTACATTTTCAAAAAAGATATAAAAAAATGTATTTATGATGAAGTGCACGTGAGAGTCACATTATCAGTTATATATAAATATCTAAATTAATAACATAGTCTTATGCGGCGTCGGTTGCCATCACAAAATCGGAGAAGTTCCCATCATATGCCTATGTCTTGAATTCTTCCATTATTTGCCGGATTTTTCCTCAGTCACGTGTTGGGGATAGTGTTTTCCCCTATTTATGAAGCAAGTCGGCCACCTACCATGGTGGGTGAGATTGACTGATCAAACTCCTCATGGTTGGTCAAAAGCAGGCATTTCGCTTGTGGGCCTCATCTGCGCCACCTTAAATTTTAGTTGGTTAAAATGCATTGAGTTTGGGACGGTATTTTTTAGATTTTTGATTGCACTGACAGTATGTCTTTAAATGAGAATGGATATGTCTGAGGCTTAAGTATCAACCAAAGAAATTCCTCCATCAATTTTAGTTGGTTCAGAATAAAATACACAGAGATGGTATTTGTAGATTTTTATTGCACTGGCAGCATGTTTGCAAATGAGAATGGAAACGTGTTTAAGACTAAAGTACCAACCAAACAAAGTCCACCATCAACACGAAGCATACAGGAGCGCAGATTTTAATTTATCCACTAACTGTGCGAACAGATACTTTTTCATAATGTAAAAGCTTATAGGGCATTAATTTATGAAGCCGTATGAGGTGACAATATTATGTTTATAAGGAAGAAAGCACCTCCAAAATTCCAAACATTTCGAAAGAATACAATAATCTTTACTTTTGCAGATCATATTTTTATCATTGTTCAATAATTTCTGTTGTGAACGTTTATAAAAAGCAAGCTACAGATTGAAAGTAGTCATTTTTTGGTCCCAAGAACTATTTTCTAACTTAGTATTTCAACCGTAGATGAATGTTTTTGATTTCCATAGCTTTATTCGCTAGTTCTTTGTGCTTTCAACCTGTCTTATAAATAAAAATGCCATCTATGACTGTTTGCCTTTTTATCGTGAGCATATACTCGCTGTATCGTGTGCGATATCACAGTCACTTAAATCCACCAAGATCATTGGAAATATGAGTTCAAGCCATTTGAAATCACAACCTTTTTTATATTTTGAAATCAAGCTATTTAAAAAGCCCCATAATTGTATACAGGTGATGTACACCGCTGACAATATCTGTATTGTGACTCGGGTGGCAATAATATTTAGCTCTTTGAACCATATAAATCCTAGAAGTTAAGAAATATAAGAGACGTCTTGGAATCATTTGATGTCTCCCATTTCGATCTCTCAGTTAAAACTTTGTTTGCTTTACCTAATGAGTACCCATCCGCGGTATTTGCCCTCGCGTCTCGAGTGAAATGGAGGTGCTAAGTCAGCTTATCGGTTGCGTTGAGCAGAGTCAATCAAAAGTATGCCTTGACGTGATTATTGGCCGCACGCCGGAGGAGCAGTAGTTTGGGACATAACGCAAACTCTCTCTCTCGCTCACCCTGGACCAAAGCTCAACGTGTGTGTTTGCAGTATTCGCTCCACGTATCCACGGTTAATATTTTGTTAGGGATTGAGCGAATGACGTGCGCCACTGGATGTATGTATCAAGGCACCATTTTCCGGCGTGATTAGACTACGCTCACACATACGCCGCACGGAGATGCACGCGCGGCCCAGGGTTTGCTTGCCTTTCGTGTGTGCAACGGTGAGCGTGACTGGACGCGACGATGGATGCTCTCTGCCCCCGCCGGAGCCCTGGGGAGGTGTAAGCATCATCATCGTGGTGCAAATTCCCGCCCTCCTGCCCCCTCCCCACCCCCCTCTGTGCCATCCCTGCATCAAACATCCACCCTCCCTCATCCAATCCAATCCATTCCGAGTCCACTTCCCCCATATGGCTCCCGCGACGGCAAAAAGGGTGACACGTCATCATCCTCATAACCCCTCCTCCTCCCCCCCCCTATCAATCCGCCTGACGACAATCCAATAGCCCCGGCACGACGGTCGTCAACGTGTTGTAACCACTACTCCCCACCCCCCTCTCCATCACCCCTTCTTCCATGTTCTAATCCTCGCCGAAGCATCAGTCTCACTCGACGCCCTAAAAGGGTTCGAAAGTGTTGGGCTGTGATGTTGGGAAGCTTAAGGGGCGATTGATGGGCGGTTCGCCGAGTCCGGTACAAGGTGGACTGTGAGTTAAAGGAATGCCTTTTGGATTAACAAGAGAAAAATGAAATTCTCTGCCCGGGATATATATGTATATATTTCGTCGGTCTCAAAATTCCCCAGATAAATGCAGTGATTACCGCAGTATTCAAGCTTTACGATTTATTCCCAGTCTTTTCAAAGAGCAACATGAAAAGGATCTGTAATTATTATACATATAGGTAGCCAGCCATATGATACATACTTCTATGCAAACTGATTACCCTTGAAGCTTACTTTAATGTCTATGCATTTACGCATGCGTGCGTCAGCTACTAAAAGATTTCAATTACTAAATGAGTATAACCTCCCGTAGCCAAATAGAATCCACCAAAAAATGATAGGATTGACCCTTTTGGGCTCTGTATCCATAAAGATGGTGAGATTTGGCTTGAAGCAGATCTTTAAGTGTAGTATTCTTTCTTAATTATCTGTCAAGAGAATACTCATAGTTGAACGAACACGTATAGGAATGGAACTTACTTAGTGCCAGTGATGAAACTTCGCATGGGATTCGCATGACAATCAGGATGGGATTTTGAAATAACCGTGAATCATCCCAGAACGGCATTTCATTCTAGTATTTAGGAAACTTCTCTGATGTATAGACGATAAAGAAAATAATTACGCATATTTTGAGTTAGTTTCTTCTCCTTTAATGAGAGGGTGAAGATTTTTTTGGCACTTCTGCATTTTTTGGACGAAGTCAAGTCGAAGAAAAAGCATGGAAAGGGTTAGTATAATAAATAGCGAGTGACGTAACAAAGCAACCAACCTCCATCCATGTTTTTCCTTCAAATATTGCCTCATTACACTCCCAGTTTTTTATTTTGTTTGTTTTCTTTAGCTTGGTCAAAATATGTGTTCATAATTAACTTTAATTCGTAGCATTGTATTACATTATTACACTGCTTTTCAACCTCCCTCTGTTGCGTGTGGAAATTTTAAGGATGCAATAACACTTTCTTTCTCGTTTGTGGCTTTAGAACATGTTTATAATACGCGTGCAATTTTTAAATAAAAATTTTAATTAATATTAAATGATGTTTATCAATGCACCTAAGTTTTACATAGCATAAAAATTGGGTGTGTAATATTTCCTGACTTTGAAGTATTGGAACCCACTGCGTTTGGAATGCGTTGATCAAATTGATAGCTCCTGCGAAATTTGTGATTAATTGAGGCGTCATACACACAAAAGATAATGTTATTTCTAAGAAGACAATTAATAACACTGATTTATCCATCAGATAATCGCATGGTATAAAATATACCTTGAAAATATCTATTTTTTTACATTATTTTTACATGTTGAGCGTCATATATTCTGGGAATATTTTGCAATAGCATTTCTCTATCTTTCAGTTGTATTTTTATCACATTTTATTAACAACGAAATTGATTTTAGTTTTGATCTAGCCTTCATCAGTATAAGTATTTTACCCTTACGTAATAGTATTATATCGCTGCATACAGTTTTATATTTTTTATTTGTTAAACTGAATTGCAGGTCTGATTGAATGAAGGGGAGTGATAGATTTGGCCAAATTATTCCCTTGGTCATGAAGTATAATGTATATATAATACACATAGTAAAGTATAAAACACTTCGAATTCCATGATAAGGGGAGTTACATTACTTTCTGTTCTAAGTTAGTAAGAAATCATTATTCGTCTCTCTAGTTTTGCGTAAGTTTTTCTGCGCTTCGAAATCGGTCTCTAACATGACCGAGCTTTAAATTTTCTTTCCTTATATTCTTATTTATTGTAACTTCGGATGATATTTGTAAGCTAAAACACCTGCGTATTCCTCTGGGATGTCATCAATTATTAGTTTCCGAGACAAATAAAATATGGCCATGCAGATTTATGTATATGATTTGGATAAAAGCGAATACTATTTCCATTTGAGTAACTTTGGTTTTTTAAACCCCTTGGTTCATGCAGCCTGAAGTTAACACGATGATTATAAAGGGATGGAGTTAAGGAAAGGATATTTTTAATGGTTGAAGAGAAAGGAGATATTACAGGCGATCAGAAGAGGAGATTTTCTTTGGTATCTCAGGAGACATCGGTATTGCATGGAACTCGAGGAAGAATGACAGAATTTGAAATCAAAAGGAGAGGATATGGAAGATCCTTCAGATGTGGGAAAACATGGAGCGCAAAAGATTTTTTTAAACGGGGGGGCTATGATTTTGAGCCCTAACATTTAGGTCACGTCACGTGTAAATCATTAACCTCAAAGTCTTTGACTCATACGTGGCTGAGATGATTGGCACTACTTCTCTTAAAAGTGGCCCTTATAAAGTGAAAAAGTGTTATTTTATATCCAACGACATCGAAAATCCTTTGAGTTACCACTTTCATTCCCATCAAGTTCAATTGGATTTTTATCGCAACATAAAAAAGGTATCCATCATTTTCCTCCTTTTGCCGAGGGTGGCCAAGCGCCTACCGCAGATAACCACCAAATTCAACTCCCTGGTCTTTAGCTATCTTGATAGCTATTATTCGCAGTCATCTTAGCAGTAATTTAATGTTCAGACTCTGATATTCATTTTTCCAGCATGTCCATGTGGGTCCATGTCCATTTCCTAACAATTTTTCAATTTATTTTGATTGATGACTTTATTAAGCTTTCATTTAGTTCCCTTAGTCTAGTCATTCCTTTTTGTTGTACCACGCATTTTCATTTGCTTTTTTCGTTCCAAAATAATTAGCTAATTAATCCGCTTTTCTGAAATGTAGTCAAAAACGTTCGTAATAATAAGTACTTCTGGATGTTTCTGTAAAATGCCGATATTGCACAATATCATTCTGGATTTTCAAATTAATTAAGTCAAATCACGTTATCTTTTATGCATTCACGTACTGAACTAAAAGGTTTATTCAAATCACCATATTGAATATTTGGCACAGTTTTCATTGTCATTTTTCTATTATAGTTATTTTCATTAAATTGTATTCAAAGCTTTAAAATGCATTCATGCTATTTTATTGATGCATACAATCGTGGACGACCTATTTTGACGTAGCCTTGCAATTTGTGGAGAGTTCTTGCATCTAGGTTGAACTTGTTAATGCTCAGTTCTCGTTCTGTAATGTCGAATTGACTCATTTTACTTGCAATCGCAGCATCTCCACGTTTACCTTCTAATTCCGTATTTGGGTTTTTCTGCCCTCCCAACAATTCTGCAATGACTTATGCATTGTTCTATCTTTTTCTACACTTTCCTCCGCACAAGCTTATCTTCTTGCTCTGCGCTGTATGTTGTAAAACTTTATGTACCTATATCTTTATGTACTGTGTACTCCTTTAAAATTCCCTCTCCGGGAAAACTTTAACAGAATGAATATTTTCATGAACAGTATGAAAATAAACATTTATCTGACGACATCATGAAAAAGAGCAGAGAAAGATATTGGCTTGCGGTTTCAATCGTATACGTTAATTTCAGTATATTTAGGATCAAGCTGAGAAGTAGTCGTTCATTATAGTTCAAATGTTCCTGAATATAATGATATTTTATTCTATACACAAAGTTGTACACCTACGTGCGTGCATAAAAATGAACTACAATAGTGAATAATAATTTAGGCTCACAATCAACCCCATCTATATGGGAATCGAGCCTGTATCGATCTCTGGATTAGCAGGTGAGGACGTGACCTTGCCGTCACCATGGCGAAAGAGACTATCGAATTATTCACAGAAGATTTACAAGTGACTCTCTGTATTCAAGAACTTAGAATCTTGTTCACTTCTGATAGCTGCAAAATGGCTGACATGTTAATAAATATTCTTTTTTCAAAGCCTCTTTACACGATGCATGTATTTGCGTGGATGCGTGAACACTTGCACGAACACGTTCGCCGAATTAGAACGGGGGTTATTTTCTGGGCGTGTGTCCACGCATTCGCGCACGTTGTTGTGGTTACAAGATGAATTTTTAAAAGTACTTGTAATTACGCATGAACCGACGCAGGTACATGTAACGAGCGTGTAATCAGGTCTTCAGAAATCTCCTTAGATTGCTTTCTGTCGCCGGGTCTTTCACTCTCAGGATACAATTTTTGTGGAAGTTGGATTTATCAAATTTTGTTCACTTCGGTTCGTATTCCTCTATGAGGATATTTAATTGCATGATTACCGCATCAAACATGTCTCCCTTTAATGAATGACTCGTGAGTTCCGGTTCACTAATAGACAATTAACGATGAAAAGTTCATTTTTTTCATAAGGTTTTTAGACTATTGTAACATGTGAAAATAATGTCTTGAATGATCGGTGGGATTTTGTTTATACCCAATGTTGGACATATCTCCAAAGTTATTGTAGCTAAAGCAATGAAATATGAGCAGCTTCTAGGATGTTATGTGTACCATAAAATGTGTAGAAAAGAATAATGTAGCCCAAATAGTTCGTGATTTATGGAGGGGGATGTTTAATGGAAAAACGAAATAACAGTTATTTTCTGATGTGAAATTAAAAAGTTTTATGCTTTAGATATGGCATTCATCACTCAAGGTTGCCATTAAAAAAATAACAGCCTTGTTGGAAGTTAAAGTCGTGGCATTTCCTTAGTTTTTCAGCCTCATTCAAGCCGGGGATGTAACAGAAACTCTCCATTATCTACCAACAATGGAATTCTAGCTTTGACGACGCCGAAATTTTTAAATATATGAAAATTAATCTGGAAAGATGCGAGTTATGGAAGTACATTTTATCCAGGGGTGGGGACGAAATTAATATCAACTGTTAAAATGATACAAAGGATGAGGAAGTCGGATGCGCCTTTGTTTCCCTTGGCTCTCGGAGCATTAAAACTACCGCGGAGGGCTTGCATGTTCTCTTGGCTTTGGCGAGCGCGCTGGCCCGCTACTTGGCGCGGGCGTCCCCGGGAATTTTTAACGCCCTCCCCCAGGTATTAATGGCGGGATCAAAAACAAAAGTGCTCTCTTGTTTGTTTTACGGCTGGCCGCGGGACTTGGGCCAGCCGCCGTGTAGTGTGTACACATCGGGTGCGTTGCATTATGGGAGACGGGGGGGAACGATGTTGAAGGAAGCAGAGCTGGATGGGAAAAATATTTCTCTCTCTCCTCCTCTACTCCAGCCTATGCCTCCTGCCGCATATAAACCGCATATCGAGGATATCATATTTCCCCCGTCCACATTCCGCATCACAAAACCGCACTTACCTTTCCAAAAGCATCGCCTCATCTTTCTCCTTCACAGTCATCCAACACCGCGGCAAAATAATTCCATTCCTTTCTCGAGAAATACCAACTTGATACACTTCTGTGAACATCGGACCCGTCGTATCCCCTACTCACCTCATTCCCAAGGTAGAGTTCGATTTGGCTTGGTGGTGTGAGGAGACGACCGACAGTAGATCATCTACAATTACAAAATTCCCTGTAAGCCACCCCAAGGGTGTGTGGCAGGGGGTGAGTGGTCACCAATACGCATTTCACTAAACCCTAAAGTTAGTGTAACTACGACTAATGATGCACTAGCATACATCACTAATGCTTGTCATGAGGTGAAACCTCACAAGCATGCACTTCACTATAGATATGCTACCAATGTTAGAGGGACCGCTAGTATTTATGTATTTTGCAACTACATAAACGGACAGAGATTCAAGAATTATGCTGAGAACATGCACGGCGTACTGTAAGTACTAGGTAGCAGATAAGGATACAAGTATTAGGGAGTACTACATCTACTAAGAGCTACACTACCTATCGACAAACCTAGTTAAAAGTCTCAATGGCAGCTGTTATGGTCTCTTATCGTTCGCGGGAAAAATTACGTTTTAATTCTCACCGTTCTGCAGTCTAGTTCCCTAATCTTATTCTCATTATCTGACCTACCGTAGAATGTCGGATTTCGTAAAATATTATAAAATCTCTCAAAATCTCTCTGTGTCATTCGGTATTGGTGGACAGGTTCTTAAGGAAAAGACTATATGAGGAATTGATGTAGAGTGGAGAGAAACCCAGTGTTGGAATTACTCTGCCTTCGACAAAAGGCACCAAGTCATCCTCAGTTTTACTCCCGAGCCACATACTTACAGTGCTCTCATGGAAGTAGTATTCGGCGGTTTAACTTCGTGGAATGCACCCAATACTCATCACGAGGTTAAAAATGTATGCTTGATAATCTGCCACAAATTTTATTTTTTTGAAATCTTCCCATATAAATAGAATAGAGTAGGATTAATTTATGCCCTGGGTACAACACCCCTTAGGGCTATGCAAAAGTTACAATAGTGATGTGCATGTATACTGACGTAGAAGGCGACAAAGTGAAACAAAATGTGTATAGATAAGTAGATATCGATCGCCCATCGATGTGCCCCAGACCCCAATCTCTCTTTTTAATATTTTAAAAACGACAGGTGCCTCAATCATAGACCAAAGCACAAGTGTACAAATGTCAAAAATACATAGCCACTTTACAGAACACTTGGATGTGAAGGTGACCAGTCATGACACACACAAAATCAATGTGGGCCAGGGTAAAAAAGTATTAAAGTAAGTACTCGATACAGAAATGCCATCAAAGAAATATGTCATACATAGCCAAACAGTGACACGCAATTATATTTCAGGAAAATTTCGAAGAAGAGAGTTATAAAGTAGATAGTGTTTTATATACAGACAAATATTTTCGAGATTTTAGTGAATTCGGTAGAGAATTTAAAAAAATAAACCAAATTCTCGAAACCTTCGTGGATGTACCACGTGACTCCTTTGTTACGCGATAGGAAATTTCTCTAACGTTTCAAACACAACCCCCAGTACTCCATCCATTGGATGTGATTCCAGTTCTCTAGAAACTACACCAATCTGACCTCCACCACAGATAGGGGGCTATCCATTGAAGGTGTTGAAGTACTGCGCACATCGGAACACTTCAGCGCACTTAGAGCACACGAACGATGTGCGTTGGCGAAATGTTTTGTAACCCGTCGGTAGGTAGTATTGTAGGTGTAAAACAGTCATGGCCGAATGTTTTGTGAATTATTTGTTGAATTTGTTCAAATTAATTATTTAAAAACGTGTATTTTATCACAGAGTAGTTAACACGTTTACAATATGCATGTTTGATGCCTTTACTGAAAATCAACAAACTTGACAACAATCACGGGTGCGGTTGCCGACGTTCTTTTGTCGTATAGCACACATCAAACTTGCGCCCGATCTGTTTTGAAGTGCGCTATCTATTGCGCAGGGTCTGTAATGAATGGAAGGCAAGTGTGCTGTTGTGCTAAATAATAATAATAAATTATTGACACTAAAACATTTAAATTTCATAGCTGCAGCTATAAGTACATTGGTGTCTCGACCAAAAATATACAGAATACAATTAAAAGTATATATTTGAAATTAATATACTATAGACACAGAATGTGCGACCAAATCTTATTGGAAACCATCATTTATCACAAGTATATTCATCATGTACCAAAAATGCTTCACATTTTCTTGTACAAGAATTCATCCACAGTGTAATAGCATTTTTCTTCAGGCATAGATTTTATTTTGGTTAAAATGTTCCTGGTCAATGCACCATTTCTCATATTTATTTTCCCCATCATGCAATTAGAGATTAATACTCCCATGTTACGAAGTTGTCACGAAGTGATTGGTGCACTAGAGCGAATGGAAAGCACCCGGAATTTCACCTGAATAAACGGGTTAAAGGAGATAATATTCCATTTTTATCCTCCCGGCTGACTTCCCCTCCCTGAATGCGTGGAGCGCTACCGCCATCAAGAGAGGTGAGTTCGCCGCAGGGTCCAGTTTTACGCCCCTCCGAATGTGAGGAAGAGGCGGGTGGGGCTTAAGTATGCGGGTGGTGCGCATTTTGAAAAATTCATCGTCTCGCGGTGAATCGAATGAACTCCTTGGCACGTCTCGCAAATGGAATGTCCGGGATCTCCTCTTCCGTCTCACGGGCATCTTGAAGTTGCTGTGAGTGAATTTAGCGGCGGGTACGGTTTGGTGCCTTTGGAAGGGGGAGAATGTCCGTCCATTTGGCTGCCATTCCTTGTCTTAAGGTGGTTTCACCGCAACTGTTTGATTCAAAATAAGTGTTATCAAAAACTTTTTAAAAAGTTACTTGGTTTTATTAAATATACAAACATAAGTGAAACAAATATTTTGCTGCCATGGTCCATAAGGAGGCGAGGGGATTCTTACAACGGGGTGTGCCTGGTCCCCAGATAATCCTTGTTTCATTTTTACCTTCCATAAGTAAAAGTTCGCCGAGCACACCAAAGCACGAGTAACCTTTTCTATAGCCATAAATTAAGTAAAAAAACATTATGGCAACCAATTTCATGAAGCAAACCCGGGCCTATGGGAGAGAAATCCGTGACGCTTATATTGTAATATTGTATTGCCATCGTAGTTACACCTGTGTGCAAAATTTGAAAGAGATAGGATGAGTGTAAGTGGATGAAAAATCATTTAACAGATTCAACCAAAAGAGACAAACTCAAGTTAAATAAAACCATATATTTACTTACTTACTTAGGTGGCCATTCAAACCGTAACAAGGTTTTGGCCTCGTCAACCGCTTGACTCCACCTCGGCCTGTCCTGCATAGTGTTTTCATCTGCTCCTATTTTCCTCATGTCCCTCAGCATCTGGTCGGTCCACCTGTCTTGGTCTTCCTGGAGGTCTTTTTCCTGTTGGTCTCCCCTTCATTATGTTTTTCAATAATGAACCTTCCTCTCTTCTATTTACATGACCCGCCCATCTCAGTCTTCTACATTTTGCTTCTGCCACGATGTCTGCTTCCTTGTAGAGTTCTCTTAGCTCCTTGTTATTCCTAATTAGTCACAGTTCCTCTTCATTTATTGGTCCATATATTGTCCTAAGCATTTTATTTTCATAGGTGATAAGTTTCTTTTCCGTTTTTTTATTGATTGCCCTTATCTCTGGACCATATATGATTACTGGCCTTATGATTGTTTTGTAGAATGTTTCTTTAGTCTTTATTGATAGAATTTTGTTCCTAAATTTTTTTGTAATGCCCAATAACATTTGTTTCCATTTAAAAATCTTGTTTCTATTTCAGCTTCTTCATTGTTGTATTGGTCAATAGTGACACCGAGGTACTTTAAATCCTTACTTCTTTGAAATTAGTGCGTGTTAACTTCCAAGTTTGTTATTCCTTCTGGGTTACTTCCTACTTTAAGATATTTTGGTTTTTTGTTCATTTACTTCTAGCCCCACTAGTCTTGCTTCAAATAGAAATTCCATAGCCAGGTTTTTGAGGCTATCCTCGTCTTCTGCTAGCAAGGTGACGTCATCTGCAAATGTAAATAAAAACAGTATTTAAAAAATCGTGTTTATTTTACTTTAATTGCTTAAAATATCTTGCATTCTCTGAGTGCATGGTTTACCTATCAAAAGCGAAAATTAAGATACAAAATATGCAGATTATTTAACGAATATATTTTTAATAACCACTTTTTTACAGCCATAGTCTTATTAAGATTTGGCAGATCGTTTTTATAATGAAACAGTTTGCGAAGTTAGTTAGTTATTTAGTACAGTTATCATCTTATTTCTCCGTTTTTACAAGTAGATCACTTCGTACGAGAGAGGTGAGAAAGTTGTAGATTTCTCAGGCAGTTTTATATTTTACATGTAGAAGAATAAATGCATAAATCTTATGTGCCTAGAATGACTCCGTTTATTTCTTTCAATAATAATGTTCTTCATTGAGGAAGTGCGTTGGTCCAAAAAAACCCATTAAATAAGATATATCGCCTGCCGACTACCTGAATAATAAATACAGCAATACCTTCCCCACAGGAAAGCATTTTATTGATCATATTAACTAGAGTTGGCCAGAGGTTACCCCCGCCCAATGACTGCGGTCTGTTGACCTGTCTCGGCAGTGGTTGTCGTAAGCTGGTACCTGCCAATAAGGATCTCGCTAACATGTGGGCCAACAAAAAATAACGTAATAGGAGTATTCTTTGCGATATGCCGCCAGAATACATGGCATTCAGTTATTACCAGCAAGTTAATGTGAACACCCGTTAACATTATGAAATTTTTTCCATGCATTGTGCAGCTTTCGGGTAGTATGTATCGTCGCACATAGTATGCAACTGATTAGAACAAACATCTGGATGAGAACAACGTGTATAATGTGATGGATGCCTTAGTTTTAGAATGATCGCTTATATTTTCAAAAACTTTCCAGAAATATAATTTGCACAATTTCCGCTGTCTCCTTTCAGAAATGGCTTATAAATAAGTAAACGTGAAGCAATAAAGAGTAAATGCGCTGTCTTTCGTTGACTCCCTTGTCATGCAGAAAATAACAACTTATTTTCTATTTCCACATATAACTGCTGGCATGATTTTATTGCGAGACTATAAAATCCCGAAATTGTGCCAAGGCGGGTTATTTTTCGGCCCATAAAACTGCCTTGCCAGAGAGTGAAAGAAAATAATATCTCAAAGTAGTGTCATAAAATTTACTTCATTTGCCAATTTTGCAGGACCACGACCGTTCAGCAACATTTAAATAACGTTTTACGACTCATAATTTTGATAAGATGTATTTAGTTCATGTGATATCATACCTCAAACAATTTTCTGATCGTGAGATTTACCGTCTGTAATTCAGCTGTTGTGAGTCTGAAAGTGAGCTTTTGATAGCGAGGTTTTTTATAAAAAATTGCTTCTACTACGTTGGTACAACATAACGCACATTTCCATGCTAAAAGCGGTAGAAATATGTTTTTTTCCTAATTTATGGTACGAAATTACTTATCGTTCCATAAATATTACTTACTGAGACTTTGGTGTAATCTTTTGCTTAGGTTTAAAGTAATTGTCGAATTAAAAACTATTTTGCATTATATTTTCTTATGCATGCATAAGGTAATGTAGGTATTGAAAATTTTTTCACGAGTATGAAATATTGTACTAAATATTTTTACCCGACAACGATGAGCAAATGGAGATGCTACCATCAATAATACTTTTGTTAACGCAGATAGGTTTGAGGTGGTTGTGAGTCCGGCTCGTGAATTTTTCCATCAGTAGATTAATGTCACCATCTGTGCTGTGGCAACTCATTGCTTCTACTGATATATGAAAGCGTCGAGGCCTTTGAGAGATAGGTATATTTTCCATAATAACAATCATATTTATCTTTTGAACGATGACTAAGTGAACCAATTACATGACTCCTTGGGTTATGATGAATCTGCAATGGAATCCCAAAATATTGTTTGATCTTCTTCAGAGAATCATAAACGATTTACATGATGTGCCGAAAAGATCACAATTATATCATCTCGCGTACCTCAATTTTAATATACTCGTAATTGACGTCGATAATATGTGTTATCTGATGAAAAGTTACTTTGGAGCTCACTAATTATGTGGTTCGTTGTATGAACCTGGTAATATATGTTTTCACATGTTTGAAGGAAAGCGATCAGGGAATAAAAGGTAATAATTTGAGTGGGGTTCACATAACTTTTATACATCTACATACAGTCGCCGCGTGAGGCTTTTGGCAGGGAGTTTTGGGTTACTAACCATATGAAAGGGATGAAAAGGAAGTGTCTTAGTCTATGCTTTCAGTTTTCCCTCTGAATCTTCAAGTAAAGAATCTGTCGGGTTTTTTCAGCCCAGGTTTTCCATTCCTTCCAACGTTTTGAAAGGTTTCCAGAATTTTTTAGGACGTTGGCTCGCCCATCGCCTTAAAAAATTCTGGGGCTCAATTTATTGGAAACCCCGAGAAAACTTTTGCGAGTCATATTGGAATCTAACTCTGCTTTTGTTATGTCCAATATGCATGGACATCCATACAATTTTTTCCAAGGGGGGCTAAGACATAGGTTTAAGAAGGAGGAGGAGGAGGGTCCGAGGAGCCCTCCTCCTCGAATATTTAGTAAATTTGAGGTCTCAGGAGTGCATTGCTAGAACAACTTAGGTGAATGAAAAGTTTCTAAATTTGTTTCTAAAATATTAATTTAATCCTGCAAAAACAATAAATAAATATAATTTTTCCTTCCCTTATATATATTTCCCCTGGTGGCCAGGGGGTCGCGGCCCCACCTTGGCCCTGTTAATGAGCGCCCATTCCAATATGGGTGCGTGTGCAGAAGTAATACTTGTTCCTTATCATTTAACTATGAAGCTATCTTATTTTGTCGTTTCTATCACCCCTGGAGATATGGTGTGTTTTTCGATAAAATGCTTTATTTACCTTGAAACTCGCGTGATCTGAATTTTTGAAACACTAAATTTAGGTTAATTATTTTACCCTCACAATAACTTCGAGAATTTTTATTTAAAGTGAAGATAGACGTATATTAAATTAATGATTAAACCAAATTGTCAATCGAAGCAAAGGAAATAATACTCCTGTACATGCATTTCGGTTATCCAGGTTATCCGGTTATTCACAGGAAGAAGTTTTTAGCAGCACACACGAGTTCACAAGATTTAAAATTTCACCAAGTGGATGTCTCATAGGAGTCTTATTTCCTTTGCTTCCATCGACAATTTGGGTTAATTTTTCATTTAATTTGCTTTTCACTTGCTCTCCTCTTTAATTAATAACGGATATTGACTGAGAATAATCTACACAAATTACTACACAAGACGTTGAAATTCACCATGAAGAAATCAGTTGACTTAACCGAGATTCAAAGCCGGATCTCCCAATTGCCGGTCAGGTGTGTTAGCCAGTAACACAACCTAGACATCTTAAATCAGAGTAAGCTTCAGCAATTTATACGAGCAAGTTGTTCTCTTCCCCAGTCTATATTGTAGCAAAGGGGACGTTGTTGTGCATGATATGCCACAGTCGCGGAGTATAAACCCAACATAATCTGAGCAAATGCACGGCGGTACATTTCTTGCGGAGGTCGTCCAACTATTCCCATGTATATGCTGTGGATGATATTAACATAAAAGCGACAGATGAAGTGAAGTATCTACGAGTTACGATAACTTCGGACCTGTCGTGGGGAGCACATATAAGAAATATTTGTGGCAGAGCTCTGAAGAACCTAGGATTCGTCAAGCGTTTTGTGGGAAGATTTTCGGATGAAAAAGTAAAAGAGAGGTGCTATTTCGCACTCGTCCGGCCACACCTTGAATATGCAGCGAGCTTATGGGATCCGGTGCAGAAAGACTTAATCCGGGAACTTAATAAAATACAAAGGAAAGCTGCGCGATTCGTCAAAAACTGCTACGGGCGTAATGACAGCGTTACGCAGATGTTAAACGAATTAGGCTGGGAGCCGCTAGAGACTCGGAGGCTGCGCGCTAGGCTTAGATTGCTTGAACAATTGAGAATAGATATCTTTCAGAGTGACACGGAGAACATCATATTAGAACCCCACTATATTTCCAGGTCCGACAGAAACGATAATTTAAGAGAGATATTTTGCCGAACGGATAGGTGTGGTAATTCGTTTTTCCCCCGAACAATAAGGGACTTTAATAAATGCTAGGCGTAATTTCATTAGAGCGTTTCCTTTTTATATGTAAACGGCTGGTGTCTTAACACCCCCCGCCACACGCCTATTGAGGTGGCTAGCGGGGTAGTATGTAGATGAACATGGACGCTTTAGAAATACTCCTTCCGTATTCTGGGTTTATTCTCCGCGGCCGTAGCATATCATGCACAACAACGTCCGCTTTGCTACAATGTAGACTGGGGACAAGAACAACTTGTTCGTATAAGGCCCGCTTAAATTTGTCTTTTGATGGCTTGGTTGTGTAACTGACAAGACACCTGACCGGAAATTGGGAAATCCGGGTTCGAACCCAAGTCAACCCAAATGAGTTTTTTTCATGGCAAATTTCACCGCCTTTGGGCTATATATCTTCGCTCCCCGTTCGCGTGACTGGGTACCATTTGTGCAATCCCAATGATTGGAAAATTGAGAATAATATGTTTGTCGCTCGTGGAATTCTTCCTTCTTCTTTCTCTTCACAGTCATTTTGCCTGTTTTTTTATTATGCTTTTATTAATTGAGATTCTCGAACCACCTCTTTGCGTGGTCGACCTATGACCCATCTTTCCTAATGATAATAGGTCCCGCGCTATCTTGACGATCATTCAGTTGTCCAGTCTTCATGTATGTTAATTCCATTCTTCTTTTCTTTTGCGTGTCTATTCTGTCATTGGAGTCTAACATAGATCTCTGATATTTTCGTTAGAAATCCTATCAAATCTTGTCTTGTTCATTAGTTTTCTCACAACAGTCATTTCTGCAGTCTGCATTATCTGTTTTTTTCACTTATTTTGGCTGTAGTTTCCATGAAACTCTTTCTAATGGTGATAAACTTGTCGGTTTTCCGACGAAGTGTTCTTAGAGCGAGCTCGTGAAAGTCATCCCTCATTTATTCTGTACCTACTTGGCCATCTGGACGACGATTCAACGTAGGCTTGGGCAATAAATATCGATATATCAAAAACTCGATATATTATTTAAAATCTATCGATAATTACCGTCGATATTTTTCATGTCGATATATCAAAAAATGATTTTTTTCCGAGTACCAAATTCGATATATTTGTTTACCACGTCACCGTTGTAAAATTGTTTCTCCAGCTGCGGTGTCTAGTGCTATAACGAAAATAAGTGATGATATTCGCTTAGAATATAGGCGAATGGGAAAACGGTTCGATTGATACTGGTTTGATTGATTAAGATTGATTGTAAAAATAAAAAATAAAAGAATTTTTTATTACTTCTACATGTCCATAATTTTCCAAATTTTACTTCAACATTTTTTATATATTTTGGTAAAACTTTAAGGAACCACTTGTTTTGGCAAAGTTAACGATATATCAAAATATCGATAATTTTGGCTCGATAACTATCGATACGTTTTAAATATTGATACGATATCTATCGATATATTTTTTTTTACTTCAATTTTTACCCTAATTCAACGTGGTGAAGTCTTTTCCTTTGGGGATTGGGGAAGGGGAGTGGAGATGTCATTAGGAACACGTAATTCCATGCGTCCGGTTACACGTATGTGCGGACTCGACCCCTCCCTCCACCTCTTGTACCTCCCCTTCGCCCGCCCTTCCCTTTCCCTTGCTGCAGGGGGAGGGGGATCTCTTCAGGGGCCTCGGACCAACTAACCCTCCCGCGCCGGCTCCCCCGCCCACACTCCCGGGGTCTTGTATCGCTCATGTACCGAATGCCGAGGTTGTATCGCTTCACGGAGATACCCGCTCAACTTCCAACCACCGCTCGCCCTCCCAAGAGGCCTGACTTATCGACACGACGTGACGACATAAGACGGCGGCGTTGACGAAGAGACCCTTGAGGGTTGACGGAGGGTGGTTTAAGGGGTGTGCTGTGGGGACGGGAGGCCGTTCGTGGAGCCTTCTTGAGGGGCGTACGTGCGATTCGAAGGTGCAAACGTGATTTCGCCATAATTTCCAATCCGTCGTGATTGGGTGACGGATAGATGGATAGAGATAGATAGCGTGGTAGGTGAAGGTGGCAGAGGCTTCTGAGAGAAATAAATTTTAAAAATTAAAGGATGTATCCAACATGCTCTAACAAAATACATAAACATGTTAGCGAAAGTATCCCATTGCGGAGAATAGAATGAACACCACTTGAAAACGAAGTAGGTGTTTCTTAATATTTTGACCTCCCTTCATCTCGTCCTTGTAGGTCGTAGCTTCACTCACTTTATATTTTCTTATGCAATTTATATTTTGACCCTTCAATTTTGAATTCCCTTAAAAATATTATCTTTTCATGAAAATTCTAAAATGTTTGTTTTTTGTAACATCTCACTCAGTGATTCAACCCGAAGGTTGGTTTGGATAGTTGAAAGTAGAGCTCAACCACACAGCTATGCCACAGAGCTATGCTACAGGCGTGTGAATTTCACACATTCAGGGTATGGGGGCCAGTTCCTTTCCCTGGGCCACCTCGCACTCTTGAGGATTTTTTTTGTAACATGTACATCAAATAATGTGCAATTTGAAATTTGCATTTTTGTGGTTTATATTATTTACGTTTGAGGGCGCTGATAATTGTCATATGTTCAATATACTTGAAAAACTGAAAATTTTGAATTTTGAGAAAATGTTTAATGTTCTGTAAGGAATTCTTGCCTGGCCTGGTCGTCCGCGAATCTAACTGACTTTATCCCCTGGCCTTCTACTTTTTCCTACTTGCATACCTACTTTTTCTTAGGTTTTTTTCGTCTTTTGGATGAGTCTAAATGCATTAGGATTCTATTTCAAAATTAAAAATTCAAGATAAACTCGGGTATTTTTTTTGTAATAACTGAGTGAGTTATTAGCTAATGAAATAAAATGTCCTTTTGTCGTTATGAAATAATTATTTCACAATTGATGGTAAATCCACAATTCATGATAAAATTTTAGAATCATTAGTAATTAATATTTATGTGCGATGATGTCCAAAGACTTTTCAGCTCCCATTCTAATTTATATTTAATTTTTATGAATTTTATCGTCCATATCATGTCAAAATTATACTTAATTATGTAGTATATGGAATCATTTATATTTTATATATTATCCACGAAAAATAAGACATCATCATTAAATTATTTACATACTGGTAATAAAAATAATTGTCATTCACTTACTGATATTTCAATTCTTCCTTTGGAGTGTTTTTTTTTAATTCAACCAAGCATCAAATGTTTTTTGAGGAAAACGTATTTATCGGATGAGGAAATTAAAAAAATGGATCTCCTTTATTTAGCAGGTTCATTTGTGAGATTAGTCGATCAATGACCACTACCCCTCTCCATGAGGACGTTATTAATTTTCTTTCATGCATTTTATAACTGCCCACATATATTCTAATCATATGGAAATACCGCAGTTGCAGCACCAGGAAATAATTAAATATACCTGATTTGATAAAATAAATTATTAATTATCGGGCTTCAATAATTTATATGAGCATTAAAGTGGTCTTGTAATTAAGAATTTATTGAGTGATTTATATTATGCATTCTCGTGCACTATACAATGTATACACATATGTATGGTAATCTGTTATCAATTAGTTTGATGATTTTTTATTTTTTTATAATCATAGAGAATGAATACACTCTAATGAAATGTAGGCAGTCCAAAGTAAAGCCACTCGAATGGACTAATAATTGTAAGTATGCAAGCATTTTGAAATGATGGTATTTTACAATAAATTTTCGTGCTTGGCGTTGATGGTGAATTTTCTGATTTCCAATAGCAAAAACCTTTAAATGTTCTAACTATTTTAAATGAATGCCTGTATCGTAAAAGCTGCTTCAGATGTGGCAAACATACGCATGATAAAAGCTAAATTAATGTATTTAGTCCCTATACGAGAAGGAGTAGTCTTCATATGCTGTGAAAATCATGAGACTTTATGAAATTGAGTATGGATTATAAATATATATTTATATCGTCTTTAAGAAAATGCGGCCGTTTGTTTTCTATGCATTTTTTCTTGGAAATTGCTGCACAAGTGAATAGTATCTCGTAAAAATGATGTGATTAAAATTTAAATCTCACAGGCTGATAGAAAAAAGGCCTCGTTCTTTCATGGATTGGCATATAGCTTGAATGCATTTCAGGAGGATGTTGAATTTTTTCTCCTACCATTCAACTACATGTTAAAATTTTAAAATTCAATTTTCCCCGAAATTGGTGCGAAGGCTTCCCCGTTGCGTAGAAGTTGAAGGCTGCTGAAAAGCAGGTGAAATTGTTGTCACAAAAGCAACGGCGCGGATGCAGCCTTTAACTTTCCCCATAATGTTCCCAACTTTAATTACCGATTCTTGCATTGGATTCGTTTCCTTTGAATGTTGGAATTATATAGTGGCACCTTTACCGTTTAAGTCATGATTATGGATTTGACTGCAGGAGCCAAAGTGAGAAAACCATATTTTTGCAGGATGGGCTGAAACTTTTGCTGTAAAATTTTAAATCAAAATTTAAATTTCAATTAGTTCGACTTTAAATGTGGATTTATTAACAGTCTGAGAATTTATTTTTCTTGTTATATTTTTAAAACTCATTTTACACTGTCAAGAACCCTCTTCTCATGTTTTTTTAATGATATAATTTAAGTTTTGCGGTCACTTACACTTGAAGAAATATAGGTGCGATATATTTTGGAAGTTCAAGCTCTACATTAGCTATCCATTTGAAATACTTGGGTGAGTAAATCTTTGAATAATCGGTAATGTTAACTTAGAAATTATTTAAAAGTGGTTAATGTAAAAAATTGCCTTTTTTTAGCTCATTTCTGTCCATTCTGACGGGTTAGAAGGCGATCGGGTGAGAATGATGACTAGGGTTCTCTCAAGGGTTTGGGTACGTTCCCTGGCAGTGGCGCACTCTACTTGAAGTGCTGTTTGTATAGCACTTCAAGTACGGTAAACAGTCCGTCGGATAGGACCTAAATTGTAGTCCTCTACGTACCATTCATTAATACAATGCTAATCCTGACGCCGGTTTTTTTCTCCACCCTTCCTCCATTCCAAACCCAATCATTCAATCACCAATCAACCCGACGATCCATAATGGCGTGAATGTATGTCGGTCACCAACCCAAATACCCAAACAGCCAATCTAAGTTGATGCCTGTCACACTCGTCCACGTGCCTACCTCATAAGGTTGTTTGAGTGATATATTTTCCTAGACATAATGGAGACCATATTAGAATTTTATTTTTTAAATATCAGCGCCTGTAAGAAGTTTGACGTAAATATTTTAATATTAATGTCACCAAAATATAGCTATATATAAAAAAACTCAGTAATTAATAAATATATCTACTTTAATCTCTAGATGACTTAGTTTTTCACGCCGTGCGACTAAAAAGCCTTCAAAACAGTAGGTTTTTTGTGATTCTGCAAATATTACTGCGGTGAGTAATGAGTTAAATTTTATTAATAGTTGACAAAACATTCAAACTGCACAACGTTAGTTAGCTCGTAGGCTTCCGCGATGTAGTGTTGACTGTTTAATCTTTCGGGATTCATTCCGCGATGTTTAAAATTGCCAGAAACAATATTTCGCTGGTCCTCCTGCCAGCTTCATTAATCAGGGAGGCTATAGAAATTGCGAAGAGACCGGAGAACGTCAACCGAGAAGACGGTTACACATTGAGTAGAAAGCTCAAACGAATTTTTCAAATTTAAAATTCCGGCAACAATGGGAGTCCTCACTCATATATATATAAAGGCGAGCGAGACTAAAGAATCAGTTCAGTTAACCTGGTGAAGCTGGCAGGAGGACCAGCGAAATATTGTTTTATGCAATTTTAAACATCGCGGAATGAATCCCAAAAGATTAAACAGCCTACACAACGTTAGTATTTGACGAAATCTATTTGTTTTAAATTCCTAATTTTTTCAACATTCTCCCTCTGGAGTGCACAGCTGGAATCTATCCCATGTAAAACAGCTTATATGTACAGGCAAATTGCTCAAACATTAGTTCGGCAAGAGGTTAATATTTTGATATCATTGGAAAGATGAGATTTTTTTCTTTAAAATGAGGCCAAATTCATGAAATTCTAGGTGAAGTGATTTTTCGCTCAAACTACCTTGAGGCGTCCTTCGTATGTCGCAGGAATAGAGCGGAGAGGACGGAACTGGCAGTCGAGACGAAGGTGGGGGGGGGGAGAACTCAGTGAAGTGGGGAGGAAGCTGGGAAGTGGACGAGTTTGGACGGTGAAACGAAGACAAAGAGCAACATTGAGATGGAGTGGGAATAGAAGAAGGAGCGGGAAAGAAATGTGGGTGTGAACAGTCTAAACTTAGGTCCTATCCAACAGACCGTTAAGTGCTATACGCACAGCACTTAAAGCATACCGCGACTTGGCCAGGGAACGTACCTAAACCCTTTAGATGGAAAGCCAGTCCTTCAGCCACCATACTCACCCGATCGCCATCTAACCCGTCAGAATGGACAGAATTGAGCTAAAAATAGGTGATTTTGTAACATTCACCACTTTTTAATAATTTTTAAGCTAACCTTACAAAAATAACTCAACTATCAGATCACTACCATGCGGGTTTTACCCTTTAACAACCTCCCCCCCCCCACCTCTCACCCTCCTCTCAACTCCCAATCCTTGTTCTTTCCAACCCCACCCCCTCTCAACCTTTTCCTTCCCTCATAAAAATTTTGTATATATA
This sequence comes from Pyrrhosoma nymphula, assembly GCA_963573305.1. Lineage (NCBI taxonomy): Eukaryota > Metazoa > Arthropoda > Insecta > Odonata > Coenagrionidae > Pyrrhosoma > Pyrrhosoma nymphula. The sequence continues at coordinate 16,833,670 of OY754330.1, read as the reverse complement.
CGGATGTATGAGATATGATTTCACCTGATGATGGTGTTGTACACCGAAACCGGTCGACTTAAAATATATTCTTGTGGAAAATTTCCTTCTCATTCATCAACTATTTACGCACCCAGGTATCGCAAATGCATAGCTGATGTAGAGCTTGAACTTCCAAAATATATCTCACCTGATGTTTAGGCCGGGGCGGACTTGTTTTATTTCATTCTTTTATTCTTTGTTTTCCCCAAGATTTTTTTCTTTTCTGTTTAACCTCCCTCCCTGTACTACTCCCGTCTGCTTCTTTATTCGCTTCGTTTTTGTTTTGTGCGCGTACGGCGAGATCTCTCCGTAGTTTGGCAGTTCCTCGAAGTACTTCGGTCAAGGTGGTCAGTCAGTGGAGTCGTCTCAGAGAACTCATCTGGGAGTCACAGTAGAGGGACGGCCAATTCTAATTCACGCCATCGCGAGTCAGCTGACGGAGACCATGAAGTAAGAACGGACGGGAGTGAGTTTTTATTTCCCTTCCTTACCTCCTTTCTTCCCCCGTTCTTCACCATTCTCTTTAACACGCTTTTATAAGCTTCACCTGTATGTTTGTTTGTTTGTAACCGACTCCTTTAGACTCGATTTTGACCCACTTTGAACGATCAGATTTCCTTTAAACTTTGTAGACTCATCAAGGACCGATGACAATACAATAATTTGATACGATTTTCTCGATATTCTAATTGCCAGGATCGCCAGGATTAATCCTTTGTGTGAGAATCAGACGGATAGAGTAGGCGCTATTAGTGTGTTGATCGGATGGTGTAGTGGTTAGCGTCGTCAACTCTCACCGTGGATGGCTACAGTTCGCGGCTCAATGTAGGACGTTCTTTTTGTTGTCTTTAATTTGATGGTTTAACGGTCAGTTATAATTTAATTTTAATTGCAGCAAGCTTAGACGGGAGAAAAATTTTTTATCGTCGTATTCACTTTTCGTATTTGCTAAATTTGTTTGTCTGTTCGTTTGTAACCGACTCCTTAACACTCAACTCCGAAATAATTCTTAACGATTTCACTCCGAAACTAAAAAAAACTCTTTAATGATAACTCAAACTAAAAAGTGAAAAATAAATATAGTTAAAAAAACTAAAAAACACGCTTTAAAGATAACTCAAACTAAAAAGTGAAAAATAATTCTCAATATAGAAATAAAAAAATAAATGAAAAATATTAATATTATCGAGAAAAAAACGTGGGGTGCTCGATATATCAATTCTTGAAAATATACAATCGGTACGATTAGTAGAAAAATGGTACTAAAAATATGGCTCAAAGCATAATCTTTTCCCGCATTTTCCATTCAGTAATTTGGGTAAACAATTACAAGAGGCATATCAAATTAACTAAGCAACGGAGCACCCCACGCTTTTTTCACGATAATATTAATATTTTTCATTTATTTTTTTATTTCTTTATTAAGAATTATTTTTCACTTTTTAGTTTGAGTTATCATTAAAGCGTGTTTTTTAGTTTTTTTAACTATATTTATTATTTTCTTTTACCCTTATTGATTTCCCCTTTCCTTTCTATTCTTTTATTTCCTTAAGTACGTGTGCGTCAGGTCCGTCCCGGTTGTTTAGATCTAGAAGTTTCAAGCTTGGGACTAGCGTAGCGTACGTACAACTATATTTCTGAGATGGCGTGGATGTAGAAGAAGGAGAGGGAAAGAAATGTTGTTGTGACGCAGAATAAGGAGAGAGTGAGAGAGAGGTGTGTTTTTGGAAGGGAAGGAGTGAAAGAAGGAGGAACCAAAGTGAAACTTCGTTAGAGCGCAGTCATTCCGTGGGATATTTCCCAGGGTTAATTGGAATGAGGGAGGGAGGGATGGAAGAGTGTGTGATTGAAAGGGGGAGGCTGTGTGAGGGAGGAGGAAGTTTTTCGGTTCGGTAGTTGAGGAGGGCGCGGGCGGGTGTGGAGGAGGAGCAGGAGAAGATAATGAGAAAAGAAGAGGAATCAAGAGTTGGAAGTATGTGGGAGGGGGGGGAGGTGATGGGCAGTGGATGGAGATTCGAAGGGATTGGTTCCCTGAGAGGGGGTGGTTGGAGGTGGGCTGAGAGGGGTTGGGGGGGTCGACAGATCCCCGTTGGAGGGTGAGGAAGAGGGGGGAGGTATTAGTAAGGGGCGCCGTTGACTCGGAAAGGGCCCTCTGAGGGTGCAGGTGAGCAGGTGAGCGGGTGGGGGGGTGGACGAAATCACGGGTCGGCAAACTCCATTGTTGCACCCAGGTGAGGAGGTAATTAGGGAAAGGAAAGGTCCACTTAAGGTAGTTTGAGCGAAAAATCACTTCACCTAGAATTTGATGAATTTGGCCTCATTTTAAAGATAAAACTCTCATATTTTCAATGATATAAAAATATCAAACCCTTGCCGAACTACTTTTCGAGTAATTTGCCTGTAAATATAAGCTGTATTACATGGGATAGATTAGGGCTGTGCACTCCAGAGGGAGAATATTGAAAGAAATAGGAATTTATAACGCCTAGATTTCGTCAAAAAACTAACGGTGTATAGGTTGCATGTTTTCTAAACTATTTATAAAAAATAATCTATTACTCACCATAGTAACTTTTACAGAATCGCTAAAGGGGTTTCAGCCGTTCGGCGGGAAAAAATGAGTCAAGTTAGAGACTTATGTAGCTTTATTTATTTGATTACCGAGATTTTTGGGCATATGTAACTATATATTTGCTCCATTAATACTACAATATTTATTTCTTACTTCTTACAGACGCTGAAATCAAAGAATAAAATTGAAATATGGTCTCCATTATGACTAGGGATCTATCTCGCTCAAACCACCTTAAGGGTGGGTGGTCTAAAAAACCAAAGTGAACAGATTTTCTTAAAAATTTCCAAATATGTTCCTTTTTGGATATTCTACGGAATATCGAAGAAAACACGGGGGATCAACGACATACTTTTTGCGATATTTTAGATTCTTTTAACATGGAGCCTTATGGCGCTCTCCACTCCAATAGGATAAATTACGTACTTTCTCCATTCCTACTGAACAGATTTTAACCAAAAACTGATATAATGTAGCTCTAATAAATTTAAATCTATTCTTTAAAAATAATGTAATACTATCGACTGACATTTTTCGTAAATACGATTAAAAAATATGTATGCGAGAGTTTCAAATGTCGCGCGCGGCTATGTGGTGTGAAGTTGGCAACGTGGCACACGAAAGTACGGGACATGCTAACGGTCACGTAGACGTGACGAACAGATCTAACTTGGGCAGAATGGACGCTGTTGCCGGATTAAAAACGAAAGATTAAATAATTTATAGAGACATATTTTAATACTAGTTCGCATTCGAGTGACAATTCATCTTCATTAAAATACTTATTTTGAATGCTATGACCACGGGTGTGAACTGTTTTCGGAAAATTAATTTCGCAAGAATGACTTACGAAATGAATCAAGTCTGCATCTAAGCAAATGTTTATGGCAATGTGTAAATTTAAAAGACAATATTTCAGAATGTACCTAAGACATAAGTCATTCCTACTGAACATAGCATGACTACGATCTATTATTTAAATTTTAAACGAGCATTAAAATTTAAATAACTAAATTTCTCAATGACTATCGATTACCCGACCAGCCATCTTAACACTGGAGTATAATGACTGAAGGCCTTTGGGTGAGGTGCCCGCTTTTAAACAGTCGCCGGGATTCTACTATTACTTGCACGTTGATTAGAACTTGATGAGAGTTGGTTATTGACCACTTAATTAAACTAGGATGTTTTTTGGATAAAACAGTTGGTCATCAATAAATTTATCGTATTTGCACTCTTGCCAACGCTTCAAAAATTTTGTTTTCATCATCAAGGCTACAACAGTAACTAAAAACAAGTATTCACAATTGATTTTTATTCAAATTATTGAAAAATATGTATCCATTGCCATACCTAGAGGTGGAATCATTAGATTATTACTTCAGAAAATGCAGGCAGTTTTTATGTATATTGACACTTGTTATGGTAACAGTAATTTAAAATGTCTTTGTAACTAAAACATGGTGATCAAAAAAAATTACATGGAATCTTAATGCTAAAAGTTTGATTAACAAATAATAATTTATATCTATGAAATATGGCTGGATTAACGAAATGTTGGTAAGGGTACAAATTTGATATGATTTTTAGATGATCAACTCTCCAAAAAAAATCTTAGTTGATGAGAACTGGATGTGAAGAGATTGCGAAAGGGAAATGTCACAGGTGGTGGCTTCCGTCATGTGTTAATTTTGTGACAGAGGTCTTGAACCGTGTACGAAATACCAGGGAGGTAATTGAAGAGAGGAGATTTTAATAATGTAAGAAAATGGTGTTTAAGGTTTCCGTCGGGCTTGTCCATTTTTCGGGTTTCCACAGAGTTCATTGCTGCTATTTGACCCCAGTGTCTTCCGAGCGTCTTCAGGTCGAATTGAAGGCGATCAGAGGAAACCGGGCTAAACCTTTGTTCAGTTGCAACAATGAACGCGGTGGTAACACGAAAAATGGGTAAGCCTTCAATATAAGAAAAATACTTACGTTGGATGATTGTTGAAATGATGTGAGTGAAATATTATCGGGTGTGTCACCGAGTTAAGATTTCCATTGCTGAGGCGTACAATGTTTCGCTCATTTTTCTCGGGGCGGCCCTGCGGGGTTGCCATAGCTCGGGAACTAAGGAGTTGCGACCCCATGTCCATAGGACAAAAAATGCTTAAAATTGCGTCCCCAACCTCCTCCAGAAGTATTGCGCTTTCCTCCTGTAACACCCTGTATATAAGTGAGGGCTCCCATTGTTGCCGGAATTTTTGAATTTGAAGGAGGTATGAATTTGAATTCTTTGAGCTGTATTCTTTGAATTTTTAGTTCAAAGGAGGTACTCTATTACCCAAAATTAATCAGAGAGGCTATAGAAATTGCGAAGAGACAGGAGAACGTCAACCGAGAAGACGGTTACACGTTGAGTAGAAAGCTCAAACGAATTTTTCAAATTTAAAAAATCCGACAACAATGGGAGTCCTCACTCATATATATAAAGACGAGCGAGACTAAGGAATCAGTTAAGTTAACCTGATGAAGCTGGCAGGAGGACCAGCGAAATATTGTTTTGTGCAATTTTAAACATCGCGAAATGAATCCCGAAAAAATAAACAGTCAGATATATATTTTACTTAGTTGAGTGTGAAGTATAAAAGATAATTATTTTAGTTACAAATCGAAGTACCTATATTGCACTGATATAAGTGGATGCTACTGCCTTACGATTATTAATATCATCATTGGGTTATCCTAAAGTAGAGGATTATTGAATACCTAACGGTACTCAGAGTGCTGCTTCTTCTTATGTATTCCATGGTATTCCTGATATTACAACGAATAATGGATTACCTCAAAGCTTATCTTAAACACTTTAATAAACAGTAATCCCACTTTGAGTGCTAGTAGTAACTCTTCCAGTCAAGACGTTAATAGATTATATTATTCAATTTATTCTTTTCGTTACATTGAAAAATAGTTAGGCATTTTAACCTAAAATATACCAGGTTATGAGATAATATAGATAATTAATATCATTTTAAATTTCTTCTTCTGAAAAAGATGTTCTTACATATTTTAACAGGTCTCCAGTTTGTCATTTTGCCAAGAGAGTAAATATCCTTCACGTATCATATCATAGAAGTTCTAAAGTTCGTAAATCAAGAGAAAAAAATACGTTGACAGGAATTTTGATTAAACTTTTTCAGGAGATTTTTAATGGTTTTGCATAATTCCTCATCAATTTTGAATCCCGTAATTTCAATTATCTCAAATATATAACCTTAATCTTAACGTATACAACCTTAACATCATTAATATTGCCTGCAATGCCCACATGCATGAATTTGTTTACATGGATAGATGCACCATTCACTTATGGAGAAAGTATAAGTTAAACAATGAGGTTTGTATCGGAAAAATGGGTAACGATGTGAATGAGATGTGGAAGACAAAGAGAAGCTAAAATGTACAAAGGAGTTAGACAAGGTTGCAGCATCTCACCAGCACTGTTCAACATATACTTGGAGGAGGCAACACGAGAAGCACAAGAAATGGGAATGAACGGCATTAAGATTCATCTACATCTACGAAGTATCATGCAAAGCCACCAGTAGGGTGTATGGCACGGGGTGATGCCACACCAGGCATGCAGTACTCATCCCAGTACAATTCGGGACCTCGCAGGTTCCCCCGGCCGCTAGGCGCAGGCCAAAAAGCAGTCAGGAGAACAGTGCGCAGTTAAACTAGAAACTGGGAGACTGCTACGTAAATGAACATGGAAACATATATTACATTGCTAAAAGAGACATCTAGTGGTTAATATTACTAATGCTATTAATTGATGAATGCTACGAGATTCAGAGAACAAAATAATGCAAGACATACCAAGCGGTGTGAAGTGTTAGTAATGATACTGTGTTATGAAACACAAGTGAAAATTCTACTCTACTTAGCGAGGATGGGAGTTTCATATGATTGATCCATCTATCAACTATTATGATCCCTTATTTTGTCTACAGTCTATTTCTTGTATCTTATTCCTGTGATCGCTTCTACCGCACTACTATTGCTCTAGCAAAATATATTGAACGCCCGGCAAAAAATTGTCTGCTTTGAACTTGCGCAAAAGATTTAACCTCTATTTCTCCGTTCGATCAGTTTGAAATTCCTACCCTAATTTTTTCAGCAATTCGGTTAACACTGCTAAGTTTATCGTAACAACGTTTTACAATTCTTGCTGCTCTCCGTTGTATTCGATTCGAATTTCTGAGATTAGCGGAGAAGATTAATGGAGAAGAAATAAATATATGCAGACGATATCGCAGTCAAAGCAGGGAATTGAGATTATCTTTCTGGGGGAGTCAAATGTATCCCATAATCACACACTTCACACAATCCCTCTACTGGGATTTAATTCTTGTATTCTCTCTTCTAGGAACTAATTCGTGGACGTTTTGCATTTTTATCTTTAGCAGTAATGCACTGACATGCCTTCTCATTGCAAGCTTGAGCGGCTTTCAACAAAAATCAAATTATTCATGCTAGAGGGGTGCATTTATCAAATTTAAATGCTAATTTCTGTCAAAATTGGCCACAAAGTTGTGTGGGTGATGTGAGTTGGGTGAGTCTGCATGAGGGAGGATGCGTCATGGGTTGGGTTGAGTGTGGGGCGTGGGAGGCAAGCAAGCAAGCAGACCTGACATTAAAAACGCGCAAATATTCTGATGGAATCGGAGAAATGGCGAAGAGGGGAATGGGTGAGGGCGGAAATTGGAAGGTGAAGGATTAGGGAGGGTAAGGGGATGGGCGGACGGGAGGGTTGTTCAAAAGGGAGGGGAAAATAGAGGGGGGTAATGGACGAAAGGAAAGGGAGAAGGGGTGAAGTTTGGTGGAGGTAAGACGAGGGCTACCAACTCTCCCGGACTCTCCGGGGGAAACTCCCGGAATCGGATGAGGACTTGTTAAGACCTCCCCGATTTAGGTTTACGAGGTGATTAATAAAATTGTAACATTTCCATTGCTATCCTATCGTCGGACTGTGTACTCGTCAAAACAAAACTTATTTTCCATTTTTTATTAGGCAATGCTTCTATTTGTTAGAGAACAGCTTTTCCAGCTTCCATTCTCTTTCATTCCCCCAATCCTTCTTTTTCATCAACAACCCAAAACATTTCAACAGCCAATAAAACATTTCCACCCTAAAATAAATAAAATATTTAGACAAAAATGACTCCAGATTATAACAAAATCAAAACAAAAGTTAAAGTAAATTTCAAATTTTATCTCAGCTACGATTTATAGCTTATAATAATCTATTACATACTACACATTTAACAAAATGTATAATTTTACCGAAAAATGCCTTTATTTACTTATATTCTTCATTAAATGTATGTATTATCCTAAATGAGTAAACTCTTCTCGGGTTATCCACCAGTTTGAACTATTCATAATTGCCGACGTTTCGAGAGACGACTCATTCTCAAGGCAAGAATGTCGCAAATCTTAAATTTCAGTCCGATTTTAGTACTAAGGCTAGGTCTCTTTTGATTGGTCGGAAGCCGATTGTTGACTTCGGAGACCGTTAATCAGTGGATGTTTAGTTCTTGCGTTCTCAATTATTTTCAAAATCGGATTTAATTATGAGTAGTTTAACCCGGTGGAGAGCAAGAAAAGAATTAACTCATATTATTCACCGGTTAATTGTTAAATCCTTTTTTAATTAGCCTTTAGTTTACATTAGTATAGATATCCTTACACTATTGTTCGTTATATTCAGAAGTAGGATCTTTTTCGGAGGGATGATGTCAGCAAGTGGTGGGCAGTAAGTACGAAATGAACTTATCTGTCGAAAAAAGTTAAAATATACCCAAATTACTCCATTTTTGCAATAGGATATAATTATATACATTTTATGATACCTACACACGTATTGATATCCAACTTAAATTTTCTTGAGCTGCGACAAAACTGTTCTTCAGAGTAGATAACAGCGATGAAACAATATGAAATATTTCCATATAATTTCGTAATATTCATAGATAGTCAAATATAGTTGGAGGATCGTTCTCAGTGTATTTCAGTTTACTTATTTGACGAAATTAAAAATAAATATTCTATGGTCTTCATTACGTATCACACACATTCCACGTGGTAGCTGTGTTCCTTTATGTATTTTTTCAATTTGTTCTCTCAGAATCTCTTCCAATTTCCTACTCTGGGAGCGGACAACTCCTGAAAATCAACTCTCCATGAGTTGGCAACTCTAGTTTCGGGCTCGTGAGGGGGAGGGGGGGGGGTGTGAGGGAGGGATTTGAGCGGGGGAGAGCCCCCTAGGGTTCTGGTGCCGGACGCCCCGTGAAAGCCGCGATTTTCCCTCGACAATTAAATTCGTTATTCGCTCACCGCATTACTCAATCCTCGAAATCCGCTACCACTTTCCCAAGCCTACCTACTGCTTCCCCTTCTACTTCCCCCACCCTTTCTCCTGATCTACCCCACCACCTACTCCCACTCCATTCTACACCATCTACCCCGCCCCACCCCCCTATCCCACGTACTAAAACGCGGGTTTTTTCATAAAACATGATCCCAGGAAACTAATCCCTCGCTTCTTTTCCACTGCGGCTGCGGGAAAATCCGAGTATTTTCCTTCGGCACTGTTTTACAGCAGAAATAAAAAAGTGGTTTGTTTTCACGAGACTCTAAACGCCTCTTTTTTCGGCGGACTTTAATCCAGAATTCGTGGGAGTGATCTATTTCAGTGTGGAACAAGGGCGATAGCAGTAGTGACGGTATTTCCATGACTGCGGTAAAAAGAGCCCGCACTCGAAAATGTTTTCCTCTTGCGTTCTGGCACTTACTTAGCCGCTATACAGCATCAAAATAATCAATGTATTTCTATCAGCCTCGCTACATTTTAGTTTGCTACATTTTGGGTATACTTGTTCTCGCACTTTGCAAAAAGAATGTCTTTCATGAATTAATTTTCGCTGATAAATATACATACATACAAACTAGCAAAAAATCTTCCAAAAACTGGTTATTAAAAACATATTTAATACAAAAAATGAAATTTGGTCCAGAGTTGTAGGTGTATATTTTTTTTTCGTATTTAATACCGTAGGTACTCAATAACCACTCGTTCACACGATCTCTGAGGATTCTTCTTGATCTACTAGAGAGTTTTACGTACAAACCGCTCGGATAGCCTAAAATCCTTCTTTGATCTTGCATTCAATTTTTGACTCATTTTCTAATTCGTCTATTTACATTTTCATGTAGCGGGTGTTCATTTCAAACGTATCTTTCTCTGTTATTGTTACAATCTGAAGAAATAAATGTGGTTATGGAGGTGAGTAAGATTTCTCAAGCTTCTTGTTAAAAATAAAACTTCATAAGTGTGGTGAATTCGAGATGCTTAAATCAAAATCTTCTGCGATAGATTCGTTGGGCATTATTGTGTCTGCCTTAAGATAAGTTTACGCAATCCAGATTGAGTTGGATAGGCTACTTTTTGTCCGATATGATGACTGACAATAATTAAAGGGTTATCGCATAAGGGTAGTACGTAGCTGAGGTTGACAAGGATTTCTCTTTTAAAATTTAGGTTCGGGTAACGCGTAATGTGTAACGAATTTCCCGTGAACCGCACGGCGTGGCGGCTTTGAATCTAAATCTTGGCGCTCGTCGAAAAACTGCCCGTGAACCAGGAAAAGCGGGAGTGATCTCTTTGGAAAAGCGGGAGTGATCTCCTTCTGCTCGAAAGCGTGAACATCCCTTAACTTACTTGAGTCGTAGGCCGAGAGAATCCGGTCGCCGTGGGCAAAGGGCATCCACCTAATCAGATTGCGCCACTTGGTTCAACAACTTTGCGACTTAGATTTTATTGGATTAAAATAGGATGAGGAGATTTAAGGAAGGCTGTAGCAGCAAGAATGTGCCAAACTTTTCAAATCTCAAGAAAAAATGCAGTAACAAAAATTTCTCAGGATTTATGTCAACTTTATCCATGGCGGTTTCGTCACAGATCTTTTCAATATAGCATTTGAAGTAAATTTGTTAAAAATAATACATTTTTCATACATGTGTAAATAGTGACATCAATGTTTAATCCCAACTACTAATGAATAAAGGGATGTTTTATAGATAAACATAAATGAAAGTACGAATTGGCTCTCTACATTTCCCATCAAGTTTTATCTTTAACTTTGGATACCCGCTGTTGGAGGTAGATATGGGAATATTAATTGACTAGAAGATGATCAACTTTCTGCTTTTCATTTATGCGTGGTGAAACTTTGGTTTATCGTTCTTATGAGAGATTATATGCTGAAGTCATCGCATAATCAGTATAGAGATGATGTGTTTTAGATGAATCATGGATTTTCAAAAGTGATGAAATCGTAGTATAAAATAGAGTTAACCTAATATTTACCAAATCAATTACTGGTGGAATCGGAGCTTGTAGCCTGATGGGAAATTGATTTTTACTTTTACTGAAGTGATATTACTCATCTCCGGAGGCTATTTGCAATTTCAATATAAGATAATACGTAAAGAGACGAAGTTATGCTTTGGGTCTAATGTAGACAGATAAGTGTTGAAAAGTTTCATATGCTTTCTAGCGCTGTATGATTCAGGAAGCGTAGATCAATAATTATAACGGTTGCCTAAAATCCATCCAGACTTTTCTCTGGAGAAAGTCAAAGAAGTATGGTGTTGAAGTACTCCAATTGTTGCATACAGGAGATTATAAGTAATTGAATGCCATTTCACACATCTAGAGCGATATAAAAGGCAGAGAATGAGGCAGTATTAACACTTTCAGTGGTGGGCTTTAAATTGGAGGAGATCCCAAAAAAACTGAAGATTTTTGAGCACTTACGGAATTTGTTTAAGACGACTCTCTTCAATCTAGGGTTAGGAAGTCTCTCTTAAGTTTTGGACTATCTATGCCATCTAGCGGATTATTTAGGCACTGCGTGGCCATAAGTACGTCTACCAGAAAGACTGCAGCCGTTTCCTTACGTCCAACCGCCGTTCAATTGATGATAATCCATGAATGTCCGAGTACGTCCATCGTCCTTCTCGAAAACAAAATAGAGGACGTACAATTGCGTCCATAGCACTCAATGTGGCGTAAGAATGAGATTCTTACTAATGATACCTTGTGATAGATATTTTTAAAAACTAATGTTTGTATGTCATTTTTTACAAAGCAAAGGCATTTTTGTGATAACATGAAAATCGCTGGTGCTATGCACATAAAATACGCTCGAAGGTGATGGAATTAAATTGGAACTATGGCAATACGAAACTTCCAAAGCCAAAGGAATTGTTTTGGAAGGTTGTTATTATACTGACCCCGTTTATTATTTTGGCCGCATCAGTGGGTGAGGGAGCGAGTGCTCTGGGCGCCCGGGTGAGAGAGGCTTCATCACCGAGGACACTGACAACGGGAGTCTGGCCGATGAAAAAATAAAAAGCAGCATACGGGACGGAGCCCTCTAGTCTCCCCCGTCCCCTAGGGTACCTAACTACGCTTCTCCGCGGCCGTAAAATGAACGACTCTGCATTTTTCCCGCGTAAAAACTTGCCGACGAAAACCGGTCTTCCGACAGCTCTAAAATGTATGGGGTGGAATTTTGAGGAGAATATCATGGGCAGCACAGGCGGGGGCAAACTTGTACGTCGCCACCAAAGGGACATCATTCAACCTTATGTACACATAAAAGGGGTACGTGGACCGCAAAAAAATGACACGTTAGAATCGTGACCGAGGGGGTTGGAGGTGAGGGGTTACGGAGCAGGGGGGAGGGATTGGAGAAGGGTCTGAAGGGGTTCTGAGGGTAAGGGTATGAGGGGAAGAGAGGGAGGGGAGATAGGAGAAGGCCTGAGACAAGTGGAGGAAAATTCCATCAAGGGAGTGGAATAGCTATGTGGGAAACATTTGGAGTAGTGACCCCCAGAAGGTAATGCTATTTTAGAGTGTGGTGATGGTGGACAGATGAAGCGAAAGAAAGAAACGTGCTCGAGGATGGCCATCCACAATTTAGGAAACTGTTTTGGAAAACGAACGAGTACAAGTAGTTAATGCAATTGATTTGAGATAAAATTGATTTTAAAATTTCAAAATACAAATTTGTCTCCAATAATAGTTTCCTCGATAATTTACGAGAGATGAAGTGAGTTATCATTTGGGTATCATCTAGGTGATTTCTGCGACCGAAATTTATGCGAGATACTTCTTCTCAATATTCCAGCGTGAGAAGGTAATGTTGTTTGCGAAGCATGCCGAACTAATATTGAGTAATGTAAATGTTTCCATCTTTGGTATGGACCCTTTTTGATCGATAGTCAGAGTAAGCCTCTGGGGTTAACTGAAGAGAATTGACTATTTGTAAGTTAACAATTAGGCAATAGAAATAATTTGTGATAAAATTATTTTTTAATGAATTTATTGCCATAATGATATAACTGCGAGTAAGTTCAAATTTAAGACTCCAATTATTGTTTCCTCGAAGATGTATGAGAGATAAAGTGAGTTATCATTTGAGTACCATAGGCGATGTTTCTGACGAAATTTACTCGAGATACTTATTCTCAATATTCAGGCGTGAGAAACTAATGTTGTTAGTTAAGTATACCGAACTAATATTAAGTAATTTAACTACCTGTTTTAATCTTTGATATAGGCTCTATAAAATCGATAATCAAAGTAAACCTATGGGGTTTACTGAAGAGAATCAATTATTTGAAAATTCATTTAATCGTAATAATGTTTATTAAGTTCATTAAATCATATTATAAATTACACCTGAATTTCAATTGAACTTTTGCTGAAGAGTTCTTACTGTTTTCAGCTGAGTTGGTGCCATGTAAATCTGCAGTGTTTCTTTCGTTAAGTATGACTTACATGATTTTCAGTTTTGGAGACGGGCTCCAGTTCATAAACTGCTTAAAATAGCTTTACTTGGCCATTCATTATGCTTGTTCTTTCTTAGTTTTTTAGCACAATGTTTCTAAGTTTCAGCGCTCTGCTTCCACGCCGATGGATTTGTCTTGCTCAAGTATTTGGGCTTTTTTTGGATAAAGCAAAGGAAATGAGCTGCCAAAAAGAATTCTCTCCAGAATGGAAAAAGGAATGGGCGAGCAGTGATTGGACAGAGGTTCATTCGAAGTGAAAAGCGACCAAATTCGTCTCTGTTTTGGGATTTGAAGAGCCAGATGAGAAATCTGTGGCGAATACCAGTAACGAACGCTAGATTCAAACTGGGAAGCAATCGCAAATGACCTAATCGGTGAGGACTATTCTCAGTGGAGACGGAGAGGAAAGTGATACGCTATGAGGATTGAAAAACTATCATGATTGGCCACAAGAAGCCAAAATATGGATGAACCTCTTTTAATAAAGCTGGCTATCTTTTATTTTTCGGTCTATCATGAAGCTCAGCTTTTAAGTGCCCCATTTTAATACGTAAGCCATCATCTGGGGTTATGTTATTTTACAATGTACTATGGCTGCAAGAGTGTGCACAGAAATTGGTTGAGTTCTTAGGAGGAGATGTGAGAAATTAGGATGGGAACACATGAAGACATTATAAAGACATTTATGTGCAAATATTTTCTCCATATTCAAGGTCTTCACCACGTGTGTTGACTTTCGTTGAAAACAGTGTGCATTTAGTATGCATTTAAGCTAAGTCATGAGCAAACCATTTAGTTTAAATAAGGAGTTTCTTGATGGAGTGAGAATCAGAAAATGGGGAATTATATAGTGTAACTTGATGGGAATAATGTTTTTAAAAATGCCGAACATGGAAGCAATAGGCAATAGGCAATAGAATTAAGTTGTGATAAAATTAATTTTCAAAGAATTTATGGCCATAAAGTTCAAATAAGTTCAAATTTAAGACTCCAATTATTGTTACCTCGAAGATGTATGAGAGATAAAGTGAGTTATCATTTGAGTACCATAGGCGATGTTTGTGACCGAAATTTATTCGAGATACTTATTCTTAATATTAATAATATTCAATTCACTAGAAAGTGATGAGATCTCGCGATAAAATTATATGTTTTTTGATGGTTGGCAGCGGAAGCACAGTAATGTAACCCCGTTAAGGGTGAAAGGAGATTTATTAGAGCAATGTGATAAAATAATAGAATAAATGTGATAAATATGACCAGTGACGTAACCAGCTTCTTAAACCATTATGACGTGAAAGAGAATAGATAAAAAGCTAGATAAGCGATGATTAATCCACCTAAACGGAAATCCACGTTTTGAAAAAGGTTCAATAATTTTAATTAGCTCATTTCAGCTAAAAATAATTAGGATATTTTGGAACAAAAGTCTGAAAATATTTCAAGAGGAAATAGAATTAAGTTGGTAAAGAATACGGAATGTAAAGATTATCTTAATCATTCACTACTCCAAAATCTGCGGAAGTAGCCTCCGATGATTCGTGATCTTGCAAAAAAAACATAGGTACATGTCTCAGGCACTCTTTTTTAATTTCATCATCAAAATGATCTCTTCAAGAATATCTGTACTAAATTATTTAATCTCATAGTTCTCATAAATTGAAGTATTAAGCTATAAATCATGTAATTGAAGTTTGGTGGCTTAGGGTATCCCGTGGTTGAGGGAGTGTGTAATTCTAGAGCAAGTGGCCTTATTTCTCCTCCCTCGTGGTAAGGAACAACTTGCCAAGAGTTAGGGGTGGGGTGGTGGGATGCGTATGATTGGCCCTGCCAATAGAGTGAGGGCGGTGACAGGGAGAAGGGAACGGGCAGGGGGTGTGGTATTGCCGAATCAGAAGGTGCAGGAGGGGATGTAGGCGTCGGTGGCCCCGGGGAAATAAGCTTCCGTGAAACATGGCGGAGTGTACGAGATAGATGTTTATTCCCCGCAATCAGTCGTGGAAAATAAAACGGGAGGAAGTTTTAATGAAACTGTAAAAAAAGAAAAGAATATCTGAGCTAATCCGGTGGTTATTTCTCTCTGGGGAACTAATGAGCTTCCGAAAAATCCCGACGAAGATCTAGAGAAAGTTTCAATTACCGCGGCACCAGGCAGTAACATTGAACGTCACTCACGCCGTGTACAGCTCGGGGGACTACAGTATAACATTTTCCCCCCTACTCAGGAGGTGTATTTCTTTGGCTTGGGAAATTATGTGGAGCTTTGGAACAGCTGGAAGAGGAGCAGGCACATTCCAAGCCTCGTTGCTTTGCTGTTCATTTTTCTTTTCATCGACATAATAAGAAGACCGGGGGGGTAGGATACAATATTTTTTCTCCCAGAAGATGAAATGGGTGGTGTTGGTGGATCCGTAGAATGAGGTGGTCCAAGCCGATGCAAGGACGGGGCAGAAATGATTGAAATGGTGGAGGAGAGATGAGAGTAGTTTTGGAGGGCATTGAAGAAGGGAGGCTGCATCCCTCGGGAAGAATATGGGGGAGAGGGGGAGTTTGGCAAGAGGTCGGATCGTAATAATGGGTGGAAAGCAAGGAGGTTATACCCTTCCCCTCCCCGTGGTGGTGTCTCCTGCTACGACCGAGTTACCCTTCTTGGAGTGAATTGCCGCCCCCGCGTGTATTTACATCACATCTTGTGTGTGTGTATAAAAACGGTTTCTCCCCTTTTCCCTTCCCTTCTCTTTCCCTCGACCCGCATACTTCTTTCCTCTTCCGCGAAATGGGAGGATTTAGAGCGCTGGAAATAACTTTCTCCATCGAGTCCCTCAAATACCATATGGCTTTATGATATCAGGATCCCTTATTCAGACCGAAACAACTGCATATAAATGCTCTATTACGCTCACTAGCATAAATATAAATATATATATATATATATAATGTCTTGGTAGAAAATCGCTCTCGGCGACGATGCACATGCATAAATAAAACAGTGATACACTAAACAAACACAGAAACACGCAAAAAGGACACTCACAAAATAAAACTTGTACGTTTCGGCGTCAGGACGCCTTCGTCAGCGGTAGAGGAATGATGAGTCCGCTCATCATTCCTCTACCGCTGACGAAGGCGTCCTGACGCCGAAACGTACAAGTTTTATTTTGTGAGTGTCCTTTTTGCGTGTTTCTGTGTTTGTTTAGTGTATCACTGTTTTATTTATGCATGTATATATATATATATATATATATATATATATATATATATATTTATATATAAAACGTCTTGGAGAATCACTCGGGTGATAAAAATATAAAATGCCAAGAGGGTGGCCGATAAAAATATAGAAACAAAACAAAGGACACTTACAAATTAAAACTTCCGATATTTCGGTGAAGAGTAGCTCCACCTTTCTCTAGGTTAAGAGTATATTCCTACTCTTAACCTAGAGAAAGGTGGACCTACTCTTTACCGAAATATCGGATGTTTTAATTTGTGTCCTTTGTTTTGTTTCTATATTTTTTCGGCCACCCTCTTGGCATATTATATATATATATATATATATATATATATATATATATATATATATATATATAGCTTCGTCAGCTGTAGAAGCTGACTTCTAAAGCTGACGAAGGACCAACCGGTCCGAAACCATCCCGTAAGAACAAATTCTTTTTCTATATCTCTTTCTCCTACCTCCTTTAAGTTTTATTTTATATATTTGTGTCCAATTGGCGAAAATTTCAAAAGAATATATATACACGTATACATGGAAGGTTTTATTTAATTCGCATCCTCTTTTTGAGTGGGGAAAATGGACGCTTCCTCTCCTCACCGAGAGGGCTCAGAAAGATTTTGTGTTTCCGTAAAAAAAATACTCGGAGCGATTTATTTTTTGTCGGAGGCCCTTGAAATGGCTTTGAAAATAAAAGTTGAAAGAGTGCTCCAGGGAACTATTTATGGTGCTCAACTTTGGTAATAATATCTAAGAGGCATGTAAAAAAAAACTCGTTTGAAAACAAAATTGGCCCGCATGGAAATCCCCCCCCCCCTGCAGATAGTATCAGCGGCTACATATTGCAGCCGAGCCCTCAGTCATTCCGTGACGTATTCTTCCTCAGATGAGTGGAGCTCCACCTCGATAGATGGCGCTCGGGACGCCAGGCCATTCCACTGACGGCCAACGATGGCGACGTCGCGACAGCGGCGAATAAAAGCAAGAAAGATATCATCGTGGAAATTAATGATGCGCCATAATATTCCTGAATGGATGAGCTGAAAGGATTTTTCAGCGAAAGGTCATATATTTGGGGGAAAAAAGGATCAATTCATCACGGAGGCGAAATATCAGTTAGCCCCCCCTCGCACTCTGCTTATCTTCAGGCTCGATGTCCCGGCAGAGGCGACCGCTTTAATTTTTGCCTGGCAAAAACCCACCCACCCACTCATCCTCCTCAATTGAAGTGCACATATCTTTATCCCCGTTCAACCTTTATAATAAAGAGGGAACGTTTTTGTATTGATTACTCAACATGCGTAAATCCTAACTACTTTCAAAATATGATGTCGTTAAAACCCTTTAGTTCAACATGATTTAAAGCGTTAATAATTTTATCGAGAAAATGTTTAATAGATGTCCATTGTTGATAGGTTTTCGAGGCTATCGAGACTAATATTATTTTGGCCATTTATATCCATTTTCCCCAAGGGCATCCCTTTTTCCATTTGAAAATGACCGTAATTAGTAACGCATCAATATATTTCGTTTCTCCATTGAGCATTATTTCTAAAGTGAAGACTGAATTGGTTTTCCTTCATTTAAATGTCTAGATTTGGTCAATCTCAATAAAACTTGTGAGAATTGAATTAACTCTTGTTATGTTTCAGCCGTTTTAGTGATGAAGTACTTGGTCACCCTGCTCTAAGGAGAATATGGGCATATTTCTTCTGTAGGGTTGCAGGAGGTTCCATGCAAGAACGTTTGAATTTTAATTTTTCATAAATTATCATTTACTATACCATATCTCAGTTTTTTTAACAAAGGCATTGCTACCATGAATAATTGAGGGCCCTATAGTCATGGTGATACAAGTAACAAACATCGTCCAAAGTCACCTGTATCACTTTACTCCGGTGCGAAATGACAAAAGCAAAGTAGCTCAAGTGTTCGGCGGCTAGATCGCAGCACCATACGTTCGAATTCTTGTATTCCTTTTCCTGTAGCTACCTGACGGTACCCGATGGTATCTTCTTCGGTCATATGCACTTATATCGTTTTTAATGGTCTTTATTAACTTGATTTGTGAGTTTAATTACATATCTATTACCCAAATTTTAAACCCCGTTCCGTTGTTCAATCTTTCCCAAATTGTGCATACATGTTTAATTTCAATGACAGTACATAAATTAATCGTTATATTCGTAAATTACCAAGTTAATCTACTAATTATTACTGGTCTTATATTAACATGCTTCGTGAGTTCAATCGCATATCTATTACCCAATTTTTGAACCCATTCTCATTGTTCAATCTTTTCCAAATTTTGCATACATGTTTCATTTCGATGATAGTACATTAATGAATCATTAGATTCACTAATTACCAAGTTAATCTACTAAAATTAAATGGTTTCTGTTTAATATTTATTTATCCTAACATTACGCAACCTGCATTACATTGTCTACTCGAAGTCACCGCTGTAGCAAGTCATTGCAACCATCATTTTAGCATTTATATTGAGAAGAAATGCTAATGATTTAAATTTCAAAGAACCGTTCCACAATTAATATGAAGACGAATTTTCAACTTACTTCTTGAGTTTAATCGCATATCTATTTCCCAATTTTTGTAAAATTAATAAAAGTGTGAAGACTAAACAGTAGAAAATAGTGCATATTGAAATAAGAGCAGTTTTTAAAAAGTATTTTTAAGTTATATTATTCGTGTTGATGTTTCTTGTAATATTTTTACTCTCGGGCCCTCAATTAATGCTGTAGAATAATGAAAGCTGAAAGATTATGAAGTGCTCTTTCGGATTTCCATTAGCCTTTTATTGGCACAGAAAACATATCTTTTACATGTTCAATGGAAATGGAAGACAGAAAAAAACATGTTTCTCCAATACTGATAATTTTTGGTTCTGGATAATTTTGCTTGTTATACAATAATGCTGGATAATTTGGCTAGAATAATAAGGTTCACTCACTTCTATGCTATCTTTCAAGTCAGCAACGTTGGGCAGCAAGTCTTGGGCAAGCAAGTCAGCAAGTCTTGGGCAAGATGTCTTCTATAACTTCACTTATACGGGTTTATGAAAGTTTTTATTATATTTTATTGTGTTTTCATTTTTAAATAAAGCCGTCTCGTTATTGAATGCTAAGAAATACATACCTTCAGCTATCAGTACAATAATTTTAACCTTGGATAGGTTGATTTTTTTCTTATTTAAATCATTCGACCGGAAAATGTGAAATAATATACATATTTGTTATTAAAACACAACTGTTTGCGTGAACGCCTCTTGCAAATAACTTCGGAACAGAAATGGCGCATCTCCTGGAAGAGTATATGCCATAAATCTTAATTTTTTTAAACCTCATCCCAATAACCCTTTTACGATTGACGTGAGAGCAACATGGGAGCGTGTCCGAGCGAGCTTTTACAAACCTAAGCATTTAAAAGGACTGATACGCGAAAGCGGTCCTTTCCAGGGTGGGTGTATTTGTGCGCCGTGAAGCGGAAAAAGGAAAACCCTCCTTGCGCCCGTGCACTTTGTGTAAGGGAGTTGCTTATATTCATAAAAGCAGGCAGCGCATAAAATTGCGGAGGACGGTGGTGGGGCCTTAAATCTGTTCCTCGGACTGTGGCGCTGACGGATGAGCCGCAACATGCTGATGCGGAAAAAGTTGGCGTGACTACGAAGTTCCTTTGGAGGAGTAGGAGGACAAGGCGGTGGAGGGTGGGTGCGAAGGAGCTGAAAGAGGGGAGAGAAGGGTATGAGAGGGGAAGCGATAAATAAGAAGGGATGGGGAGTTGAGAGGGTGAGTGGATGTATGTGTCGTGGTGTGGTTATGAAGGAGAAGTTACCCCCTCCCCCCCCCAATTTACCCCTCCTTCTCTTGTAGCGAGCAAAGAAATTGCTAGAGAGAAAGGAAGGAGGGTGGATATGGAGAGGGTGTAGATGTCACCTCCTCTTATGCACATGTGTGAGTGTATCTGTAGCAAGCACACTCTCCATCCCAGCTGAAAATCTTCCCAAGGAAGTTAGGTGGGGGAGGGAAGGGGTGGAGGGAAGTTAGGGGGTGGGGAGGGGAGGGGACAGGGGTCGTAAGCACTGCCCAACGTGGAGAGAGAAAGAGACAGAGAGAGAGGCCTCCAAAAAAGAGGGACGGTGAGGACCAAACACGCTCACCCCCCCCGCACATCCCTTTCACCCTTGTCGCCCTTGTACCCGCCTTCAATTCATCTCAACCCCATCAGCCGCATGGCTGCCTCTTCCTCCTACTCCCTCCCCCTGTACGCCTCATCACCGCAGCCACCCCTGCCTCTCCTCAGCCGCCCCTTGCTCGTTTCACACTCCCCGAAAATCACCGAATCTCGCCGACGAGAGTCTCGTGAATCACGGGCGGGACTACGAGATATCTCGAGCGTGAGGCGTGAATTGAAATATTAGGTAGCGGCGCCGGAATCATGTTATTCTTACATTATCGCGTGCTTTTTTTATTTCCGACACATATAAATGCCTCAAGTTAGTCACAATTCGGGTAGCCCTTTCGCAAACTTTAGATTTTAAAATGGCATCCATTTCGTGAACTCAAACGACATTTTTATTTGTTACCTCCTTACTTTTCAGGAATTTTAGTGTTCAATAATATATTCTTTGCTAAAGATTACAAATTTTAATCATTATTTTTATGTATTTTTTATTTCCCACACAAACGCCTTAAGTTAGTCACCATTCTGATAGCCTTTTCCCAAACTTTAGATTTTAAAATGGCATCGATTTCGTGAATTCAAACGACACATTTGTTTGTTGTCTCTTCTCTTTTCAGTAGTTACAATCTTAAATAATATATCCGTTGTTAAAGATTACGAATTTTAATTGAAGCATATGTATTGAATGGAGAAAATAAATTTGTAGGAAAATTGAAATAGGTAAACTTAAACTCTATAGTTATCAACCTAAGCCACAGGGGTATGTATTTCACACATTCAGGCGATGTGGGCCAGTTCCTTTCCATGGGCCACGTCGCACTCCGAGGATTTTTTGTTCGGAGGCGTCCAAAGGCTTTTAAGTCCTGGATTTGAACCAAGCGCTCTACCCACTAGCCCACCACGCCATGCTCCCTTTATTTTCACCTAGGGTATCTTTTATTTTTCATAGAATAATTCTAATAATTATTCAATCTAGTGAAGGCAACATTCATTTAGTTTGGTGATACTGATGATTTACCTGAAATACTCGATAAATATATAGGTTTGGCTTACATATGAATGAGTTTTTCTAAACTGAAGAGGAAGAAACTGCATCTCATCATCATCGTATAGGGTCATAAACGTTGATAGATACATGATTATCATTAACTATTCCTTCAGTTCTAATTCGTTATTTGGCCATGCTGTACAAAAATCTCAGGTACATAATCTTCAGGTAACAATGTCACATTATGTGTAACTTTTAAACTTTTATTTGTGGGAAACTGCTTTTAACTGTTCGAAATTATCATGCTGAAATTTCACGCCATATCACCTGAATCCTCGGAGTTAATTTCTTTTTTAAAGTCATTAAATGTTGCCCACATCAGATACCTCGGTAAAAGTAAATTGCTTTCATCACCAAACAGTTCACCGTTGCTGACAAATCATCCGGGCTCTGAAATCTCACGCTCTCCTCGTGATGCTGCTTCCCGCACCAAGGCTTGGCCAAAGTTCACCGCGTCTTCCTCCTTCCCGGAGATTCTAAATGCTCTTAGCGTCGCGTAGCAGATGGATGGAGTGAGGACATCTCTCTCCTTGCACGGGAATCAGATCGGCCGTGGTTTCGAGTTAATAAAGCCTGCGGTCTGCCTCTCCCCTCCTTGTCTCTCCCCTACACTGCTACCTCATCCAAGATGTCGCCGCAACCACTCAGGGACGCAGCCGGGGGGACTGTCTCTTCGTAGCTGCGTGCGGGATTCACCCCAATCCCACTCCTTCGCCTTCTACTACCCCCGCACCCTTCCCCGCCCCAAACAGTCCCGAAGCGTCGGTCGACTGCAAACCGAGCAGGAGGCGTTCGACTGGAAATTTTCCTTTCGCGGCTTCCAATGCCGCCGCCTCGCAGATAAGAGGCTTCCGCCATTTTACTCGTACACACACCCCCGGCTCGCCATTCGGCATTTGTTCGAACGGTGCCTCTCCTCGAAAAATGGAGGAGCCGTGCGAAACGTCGGCTGCTGCTATCTCAGCCCCTCTCCCTTCCCTGTGGAGGTCCGGGAAGAAAGCTGCGGGGATCGGTCGGTGTGTGGTTGGGGCGGAGTCCCGGAATCACTTTCGACGCAGTCGCCTCCGACGAGGACACAAAGTGTTGCTCCACCCCCTCCCCTCATCTCCTCTCTCCCTTTCCCTGACTCCGTTCTCCCTCCCTCTCCCACTCCTCTAACTCCCTCCACCCCCTTTCCTCCCTCCCTCCCCATAAATCTCCTCTTTACCTCTTTCCGTTGCACATCCATCCCTATTTTTTATCCCTCCTCTTCATTGTCCTCTCCTTGTCCTCCACCACCGCTTTCCCCTTCGCCCTTCGTCTTTCACGCCCCGCTGATTCCTCCTCTCCCCCTCTCTCCCTTATCCCGCCCCCCCCACCTCCCCCCCGATCCATTCAATTGCCCGAAAAATTGTGTTCCTGTAATTATTTTAAGCACTCCCGTATCTTCACTCATGCATCCATATACACTGTACACTTTTTTTATCATGTCTCTCTCTGATCCTGTGGATATCGATCTCTATTTATTGTTATGCTGAATTACAAGGAATGACTGCTTTGATTTATCCTTTTGTTCCTGTTTTTGCTATGGAATCTGAGCTTTAAATTTCTAAAATCGGTTGTTTAGCTAACTGCCTTATGCTGTGAGTGTTGATGAATAATAGGTAGTTAAAATGCTCATCTGGGAAGATTTTAAAACCTTTTATAGTACAAAATATGGCTAGGAAGTTCTTTAAAAAGTATGTTCTGTGATTTTAGGATTTTTATTTGAAATCTATGCATGTTCCTTTCGAGGTTGGCAAAGTCCATGCACTTAGTTATTGTTGTAAGGCCTAAAAAACTGGTTCTCTTTGCAATTATCTCCTCCTTAATGCTTTTCTTGCCCTCATGCATAGCTTCATACACGCTCTCTATTCTTAATACTCCTAATATTCCTCTCTTCTGCCAAATTCACTCACAACGGAACATAACATAAAATAAATGTTGTTCTTAAGCGATATGTTCATGATTTCATTTGCCTATACAGACACAATATAAGTAATAAAGGCAAAAAAAGTAACAAAGGCCCTGCTTTCTAAAACTAGGGACATATAGAAATAACGAACCTCATGAGCAATGGTATAATAAAATAGTTGAAATTGTGAGCATGAATATCCACCAACCTATGCTAATGTGTGATAATGGGATGCAACTAATAAATTGATTTCTAGCTGAAATTATATGGCTTAAAAGTTAACTATGAAACGTGGGGATAAGCCGGCGAAATTAAATAAAGTATTCATTCAACAAGAAATAGCGAGCCTCTGTATCTTTGCCGTACTGGTGAGAACAAAATTATTTTCTACAAAAAGGATGAATAATTTCCTCCTGTGCTAAGAGCAGATGATTTACAAATTCACTATACCGTATCTAATTTCTGGTAATTATGATCGATAGGCATATTTTCTGAGTAAATGAGAATGAGTAGTGAACAAGAGAACTGATTTTTTGGCCGATCAGCGTTGATGTGATTCGCCGTGCACGTAAAATAAATGTGTGCAAGTAGGAATAGCTAAAGGAGGACTCCCATCTCTATAGAACATTATGTAAAGCAGTCATAAAAATGTTTAAAGGTGCCGATATAGGTCACAAATATTTTGATAGTACCTACATTTAGAAAAATTCCATTTTACTGAAGTCGTGACGACTGATGAGAGTGATGGGTGTAATGCCATAATTTTGTGGTCCTTTGAACTTGTGAATATGTGCTCTGACACGCCATTCAAAGAGCAATCATCGATGTTCCCATTTAATTTCCTAGAGCCGTAATTCCATTTTTACGGCGTTTAGTTCATGGAAGTAGTTTTGTGATCGCCCGCACAAGGACAGTCCATTATCTTTCCCTCATTCACTTTCATTTCTTCTCCTAAGCTTCAACTTTCTTCGCCTTTCTCTCCATCCAGCGCCTTTACTTTGGCTCCTTTCACACCTTCCCAAAAACTTTGGTTCTCCCTTCCTACGGCTACTCCGGCGCCGTGTCTTCCTCCTCCCCCGCCCCCTTCAGCACCCTCGACCTCAAAACCGACGCCCTTGTGGTATCTCGGTAAATATCCCCCCCCCCCACCCGGCCCCGCCCCAACCTTTCCACGAGCACGCAAACTCAGGCGGCCGCCCCCAAGATCCCGAGGATTGAGCCGAATTTGCATTCCAAAACGCCTGAGGAGTGTGGTGGCGAGAAAAGGATTAACTCTTAAGTAAGGCCCCTGAAGGAGAGAGTGGGGACTTCTTGAGATGGTGGTGGGGGAAGGAGGGAGGGAGATGAGTCGTGGGGAAGAACAAGGAATCTCAGAGTCCCTCGCCACCGTCTCCACCTCCTCCTCCGTGGTGCTGTTACATTTCTCCGTCTTCTGCGGAGCCCTCCCCAGGACGTCCTTCACGCCTTGCCCTCCTTCGTCCCTTCCCAACCCTCCCGACAGCAAACCGCTTCCTCCCAAAACTTCTTCTCGCCCTGCGAGAATGCCTTTGGGCGCACTTATTCCCTTCTCTTTTCCCGTGTCCTAAAGGACTGCTTACTCATCCTCCTCACCTGCTCTTACCCCTCCCCCCTTGCGTACCCCATGGGGGGAGGAGAGGGATTGGGGGAGACGCCACCACGAAGGCCTTCAATCCATGAGAGAGGCCAATGACTCGATCCTTCTCTTATCCTCACTCCCACCCGAGGAAAGACACCGTCTTTTGTCTTCTCTGCACCCCCAACTTCCTCCCCCCGTCCGTCCCTTCACCCAAGCCTCTCCCGTCATCACAGTTTCTCTCTACTTCTCCACCTACTCTTTCCACCCACTTTCACTCCTCATCCCACCTCCTCTTCCCCATCGCCAAGTCCTCCCGCACGTACACCCTTATCTATTCGCACCTCGAATCTTCCTCCACGAACCACCTCCTAACTTTCTTCTCCCCCTCGCCTTGTCCACGCTACGAAATCCCAATACGTCCTCTCACTCTTCAGTCCAAATCATTCGCCAGTCGCTCGATTCTCTCCTAAGCCGTGTCGCCATTACACGTGCCACACTAGTCTATCAGGACATCTTCCCCTGCGTCTGGCCTTGTCTAAGGAGCTTGCTTTCTCTTTTCTTCTTTGTGGTAAACCCTCCACCTGGAGAAAGTCCACTGGCTTTGTGAAGCCTTTGTTAAGAAGTCAGTGGATGACATTGTAGGTTATCGGAATTATTCCTCTAGAAACTACTGTCATTCGTATACCAATTTCTCTGATAAAGAAAAAACAGTGATGGACATACTAAGAAAGGTGCATCAATACATTAATTCCCCTTTGATTAATGGAAATTTAAGTTATTCCAGATTTTTTTTCAATGATATATTTTGTGAGTTCTCATCATTTTGAAGAAATAATTCAGGCGATGAAGGAAGTTGTTTTGAATCTGATAACATGACAAAGACTTTTTGGCCATGGATCCATTATTTTCAGATATATTTTAGTTTATGCGAAAAAATATTTCCTCGATAGATAATGTTGACTTTTTATTGACTTAAAACAATCCATTATTTGCTAAATTTGAACTTGAGTGTCGTAAAACGTATTTGAATAATTAGTCAATTTTGATTTTAGGCTGGCATTCCGGATGTTTTTTTGTACATTTAAGCATCTTTTTCGGTTGTAAAGCTCCTATAATTACCCAATAAATCTCACAGATTGTCTCAACAACCTAGTATTTCCGTAACTTACCGGTACTTACGTCACATAATTCATACTTATCGATTGTTTATGATTAGTATGTGTGTAGCTTTGTTTACTGAACTACGTGCAATCAATTGGCATTTTTGACATATCAAGGCCTCTAAATAATTTGTAGGGAGCATGTGCATTTTTCTCTGTGGTGCACTTATTAGCTGAATAAAAAAAATGCAAATTTATATGACATAGAATACACTCTAAATGAATTACGCTCATTTTATTTGTTTAATCATCATATATTACCATTGAAATATATATTTACAAATTTTCAAAACCATTCTCACCAATTTGATGGAAATGGAAGGAAGAGGAGTAGTCAATTATTTTGCCAAATGTTTTTCTATTATTTTGTTGATAAACTCTTT
This sequence comes from Pyrrhosoma nymphula, assembly GCA_963573305.1. Classification (NCBI taxonomy): domain Eukaryota; kingdom Metazoa; phylum Arthropoda; class Insecta; order Odonata; family Coenagrionidae; genus Pyrrhosoma; species Pyrrhosoma nymphula. Next base: position 16,806,619 of record OY754330.1, on the reverse strand, counting down.
TTTTCGTTTAACACTTCTCCAAAAATCTATCGCTTCCACTTTGAGATCATACATTTTATCATTGAGAGTAAGACTGATTTCTTCACAGAAATTCTCAGAAATCCATTCTGCCGTACTGTTCTCAATGATTAGGTTTTGCATACCTAAACTGCTTCAATTTTTATCATATTATAATTTTACATTTTTTAAAGATATATTTGTTTTTAATTATAATGCTGCAATTTTCATCATTCTGATAATAATGCTTAATACCGTGGTATGGTTCACCATAAGCCTTCAGTATGAGAAATTCATGCGTTCAAGACTTGGAACCTGGCGATTATGCAATGACCTGTGTTGTGTTTCCACAAGCTATGACATGTATACAATCGATTAGTATTGACTCTTTCACAGCCATATGTCGAACAATTTAAAGGCAATCGCATCAAACAACAATGACGTATGCCTTCATATTAGGGTCTTCCTGTTCGGAAAATGTGGAAGTTCATAGGAAATGTTTTACTGTAATGAATGAGTTTGACATTAAAAATACAATTGGATTATGACATTGATGCTCTTTGGGTAAAGTTCCTTTTCCTAGCTCTGTGATATCTTCTGGTTTTCAGAGGCATCTTATGCTCAGAAATAGGCATACTGTGTTTTCTGAGTTTCTGAAATTTGCTGCCAGAATAGAGACACTCTCATGTTACTAGGGAAATGTATCTCTACTGGGCTACCCTACCTACGTGGAAACAAAATTAAAAACCTGACATTCTTAAATCGTAGGATGAGTTAAACAAAATTTCAAGAAAGAATTGAGTAGGAAGAATGATTGAAAATTTGAGATCGTTGAGGTAATGAACTTCCGTATTTTCCCTTCATTTGATATTTGCGAGAAAAGAAAAGTGATGGAAAAAGATTTAAAATCTCGTCACCTGCGTGGTTGGTATTTTATCTGGCCGTTGATGTCGGGAAGCAAAAGCCTTGCTGTGCAGTCCCTCGGGTTCCTTGTCGGCGTCCAACGGATGGGGGTCCTTAAATCCCCTTTCGTGCGAAGCCCACGGCTGCAACGTGACAAAAATACGATCTTTTGTCCCGCGCCCCCTTTTGTGGCGACGAAGGAAGAAACAAAATCCGCGTCGCGTTGTGACCCATTGTGCGTTTGTCGAGGACTCCACGCGAGCATTGTTTCCTTGAACTGGGATGGGTCCCTTGCTCTCCACTCCCCCCCAACTCTTTTCATCTCCTCCTCCACAATATTTTCCCCAACCCACTCATTTCTTCTTTGTGTGCTCGGGAAAATTATCAAGGCGAAATTGTGACGCGCGCGGGCAAAACAAAAACATGCGTGATTACCCAGCCTAGAGGGCTGCAAATCGCGGGTCCTAACCGCAGGTGTGTCGTAACCACCACCGTAAAGAGAATAGGGCGTAGAATTTACCGCAGCATACGAATATGTGTGTGTTTTCGTATCTATCTGATCTATGTTTTCGTCTCTATTACTTCTCAGAGAACTCTCATTTCATATATTTGTAAACTTCTTTGAATAGTTATTGACCACTTTCATAATACATTGGTTAATTTATGGAGGTGTGGTCATGTCTTTTTCTAAGAAACTCAACATCCTTTTTCCGCCGACGTTAAGGCTTCTTCAGAGCTACAGTACAATACAAGGAAAACAGTTGGTAATAATGGACGATTCCACAGTTGAAGGTCGATAGTAGCGCCGTCGGGAGTAGCTGTAAGTATCGGGACAAACAAATCGTGTTTTTGTATGTTTACCATTGGGAAAGGTCATCTCGCTGATTTGTTAGTTGCGTTAAAATGGTGAAAAGGTGTGCTTATGGGTTGTGGAAAAGCGACACGAGATATAGGAATAAGCCCTATATGGAGGGAGTGGAGTTTATGTTTGGAGTTAAATTTTGAGCCACCTTCACTGGTTTTGAACGATTAAAAGATTTGTTCAAAGGCTCCAGGTTTAACTGAAACCAAAATTAATCAAAAGAGAAATTCACTATTATTGAACTTCATTCCCTCAAGACTTCAATGGTTGGATGTGATTTGTTTGTCCCGATAGTACCAACTTCTTCCACGCGCAAGCGTTGCGTGACGTCTTTTGTAAAATCGTCCATTATAATACTACAAAGATGAAAAAGTTTTCAACCATAAATGTAGTACCTACCTCAAAGGATTAACTTTCTTACTGTGACAATGGGAACAAAAAAACAAACTCTTCCTCTTAGTAACAAAATGAACATAAAAAAACAAAACCAAAATGGAAGAACAAGCTAAAATTTTGTTTAAAAAATATTATAAGTGAAAATAAAAATATTTAAAATGAATAGTATAAAGCATGAAATTAACAATTATCAGTTGAGTTTCTTAAAAAAGACATGACCAGACCTCCATAAATTAACCAATGTATATTTGTAAAGGCCCAATGTAATTGATAAATGCTTATGAGAATTAAGTGGCAGGGAATCAATTTTTCAACGAATGCACACATTATGTGATTAAGGTAGTTTGATTGAGATATTTCGATGGTCATTTTTTATTAGGTATTGCTTCTATTTGTTACAGAGCAGCTCTTTCAGCTTCCAGTTTCTTTCATTCCGCCAACCCAACCCCCTTCTTCGTCAACAACTCCATAGCAACCAAAACATTTCAACTATCAATAAAACATTTCCACACTAAAATAAATGAAAATTTGTATATATGTTAACCTTGACCAATTTCACTACAATTGAATGTTTTTTTTTCTCTGGCGCTGTGGTCTACTATTTAAATGGAAATGAATACTACTCCAAGTAAAATGAAAATGGTGAAGTGTAGTTATTTAGGTGAAGTGGTGGTTTCTATTTGAATTGAGGACCAAAGATGCAGAGAAAAAACGGTCAATTATACATCAAAACATTTTTCACAAAAATTACGCCAAATTAAAACAATATCAAAACAAAAGTTTAAGTAAATTTCAAACGTTAATCGTGGAATTCCAGGCTCCAGATGCTCCGCATCATAATCTGCCTTTGCCCCATTTACTCTCCCTCCCATGCCGTAAGAGGATAATGTGTCCTTAAAGAACCACTTATCCACAGAGTCTTAAGATGTAGCAAATCCGTTAAAGTTAGCATCTCCGGTAAGTCGGTCACCTGAGTTGAGTTGACCCAGTTTCTGCGCCGCACAGTGGGAATTTTCGGGACCTCAGGCGACAAAACCCCGCTCTACAGCTTGTGGGTGGATGAAATGACATGTTTTTTTAAAATACTCATCTTTTGCATGTAGTTTAAGCACCCGCTGCGGAAAATACAGGTTAGCTTTATATTTTTACGTGTGAGTTGATTGAACTAACCTCTAATTTGAAAATATGTTGAAACATCTTTGAATATTGGCCGGATACAAAAAGGGAAACTGCGGATTTTCCTCCCGAATGCTTGGAAATGAATGGTGTTACTTTGTAAAATATTATTTTTTTGAAATTTAAAGTTTTAAGGTTTGGTCAGTCAGCAAATAAGGCTGCAAATCATGCAGTCACGGATTTACATCACAGATCTACTTGGTTCTCGTATATGAAAGTAAACCAAGTAGATCTGTGATGTAAATCCGTGACTGCATGATTTGCAGCCTTATTTGCTGACTGACCAAACCTAAAACTTTAAATTTCAAAAAAATAATCTTTACAAAGTATCACCATTCATATCCAAGCATTCGGGAGGAAAATCCGCAGTTACCCCATTGTATCCTGCCAATTCAAAGATTTGTCAACATATTTTCGAATTCGAGGTTAGTTCAATCAACTCTCACGTAAAAATATAAAGCTAACCTGTATTTTCCGCAGCGGGTCCTTAAACTACATGCAATGATGAGTATTTAAAGAAAATAACATGTCATTTCATCCACCCACAGGCTGTAGAGCGGGGTTTTGTCGCCTGAGGTACCGAAAATTCCCACTGTGCGGCGATGTGGATATTCCAAGTGCCTTTTCACTCGACCAACAAAAAGAAGTTTGATGAGTCGATTTTTTTAGCTTGAAATATAAATACTTTCGCGTTAGTGTGTGTGTGTGCACGTGTGCGTGCTTGAGTTTTTTTCCTCGAGGGGTCGCGGACCTCCATTTTCCTTCCTCCAACTATCCCAGAAGTATTACCGAAGTCCTCCCAATCGAACGATCAAAGATTTATCCTCCTCTCAAGATTCCCCCCCTCCCATTCCTCCCTCCCGCACTTCTCCCCCCCCCCGCCCCTGTGAACGGCAATCCATCCACCCCTGTGCGCCCCCACAAGACCCTACTTCGCACGCCTCCGCAAACACCCTTAAAACCCCTTCCCATCCCCTGATTCCCCTCTCGGCACCTGCCCGTCCGCCCTAACGCCTCGATTTATCCACCAAGGTACGCACCGTCGCACGAGCGTGCAATCGCTGGCAAGAAGAACCCTCGGGAACGCATGCTGCCGCATCGTGACTTTTTCCGAACGCAGCCAATGCCATCCACATGCCCCGGGACGAGTAGGATGTGTACTAAATACTTAAAGGTATAATTTTAAACAGAAGGGGCGTGATGAACTTGAGGTGAAGCCATTTCCTCCATATTGAGCGTCCCCAGAACAAAGAAAAAGAAATATTTATTGTTCATGGACCACTTGGTCCACTAATTACATACAAAAAGTATACATTAATATGAGAGCTCGAGTACAGAAAGATATTTAGAGAAAAAGTGGGTACTAGCAATAAATAAGATAAAAATAGCAACAAAGTTAAACGTAAAAAAGCATATAGGACAGTTGATTTGCATTTCTTCCTGCAGTAGCATTTTATTAAACGATCTGTTTTTCAAAGAAATCAGCGAATTAGAATTTTTATTGTATTCAGGAGTACTGTTCCATATCCTTCCATATCCCCTACAACAGTAAAAAAAAGATTTATTGAAGGTGATGGTTCGGTGAAGTGGGACTATTAAATAACCTCGTCACCTTCTGGTTACTACGTTTCTGTTTTTCACCTTAGGCTGGCAAAATTGCATGATGTATTCAGGCTGTTTACTTTTGAAAAGCTTATATAGAAAAGAGCCAAGCATGTATCCTAGGGTGTTTCGAAAAAAACGATTTTTAAATTTCGGAATAGCATTAGCACTCAAAAGTTGGAGTTTGGTATCCTAAATACAGGAAAAACAATAAAAAATTCTAAGTTGACATCTTCAGTTCGCGCATTTGGCTTAAAGTTTGAAAAACATTGTCATAAACTGAAATTTTGTAAAAATTATATTATTAAAGATTTTGGTTTCATTTTTATGAAAGAGCCATAAAATTGCAGTTAATAGCATGTTTTCAACACCAAAAAAATGTTTATAACTTTAGCAAACCACCTTTAGTTCGCGCATAAGCCCTAAATTTGGCTAAAATAACAAAAAAATAAATCTTTTGGGAGCGCTTTTAAAACGTCATATAATCATATGTTAGATAAACTATTTTTTTTACTATTGAGGCGGCATATAATTCTTAGTCTACCGTTGAAGTACTGGTAAATGTGATGTTAAATAGAGAAACGACAATTATGCATTGGTCGAGGGCTCAGATGCGAGCGCTGAGCGGCAAGCGATGAGCTGGCGCTGTCGCATCGCTTCGCCAACTTGTCTCGACAGGCAGTAAACTAGTCTAAACTAGAACAGCTTATTTGGACATGAAATCATACCGCACGCGCTCCACTCTCACTCAGCTGCTGCTAAGATTTACTCTAAGCAGCATCGTCCGTTTGTGAGTGAACATAACCATGGGGTGTGTTTTGCTTTTAGTGTCATACTTCGTAAGGTTTTTATGCTCAATGTTTTTATAGTGGTCCCCAATAAAAAAGATTGGGGCCTCCCAAAACTAATAAACGGTTAAGTGTTTGTCCATATTTCGGTGCACCAAAAGTTTTAAGTCAAAGTTTTTTACCCACATGTGAAGATGTATTGTTGGCTTGCTTTGAAGATACCTACATCAAAATCTGTGGAAAAAAAGTTTGTTCGAGATATCTCATTGCGTTCCTACTCAAATAGAGGAAGTTTACAGTAAATCTTTTATGCCAACGGTGAGTTGTGAACGTATTGTAAAATCAGTTAACGATTATCATGATGTGTACTACTCTTACAATTAGAGAATGTTATTTAGTCGTGATTAAGAGAAACTTAGCTTCATGACAAAATTCAATCAGTTTACCAGTGAAACAAAATCCAAGCTTTTCGATGTGGCTTTCTGCCAGTTTGTAACGGATTTATACGTGTTACGCGTAGTAAGAAGCATATCTCTTGTGGCTGTAGAGTAATTATGGAATGTAAATATGATAAAGAAAATATCCATATTATTTAGAGGGAGTTCATGTACCGGTAGCCGGTTGAAATATATTGGCACTTTATATAGAAAGTAGAGACTAATATGATAGTAAAAAGAGATGAAAGAAAACAAATGCATGCTAAAAAAGAGATTTTTCTACCTGATGTAAAAGTTAGTGAAGTCGATACTCTAATAAATTCTGCCAAAAACATCCATATCGAGAGTCAAAAAGCCAATTGTGACAGTTCACCGTCAACATCTCAGATGCGCATTAAACTTCCTGCTACTGCGTTGATAAGTTATAGATACGGATTAACTGACCGAGCCACAGCCGCTATTGCCTCCCGTTTTTTACAAGATGAAGGGATGATAAATGAAAGACATTTGTCCCTAATAATAGATAAGAGTAAGGTCAGACGAGGAAAACAAAAACATCAAGACTATTAACAAACGGAAAATCCAAATGCTGAAGAAATTAAAAGCAGAATTGGGCAAGGAAAAGTAGCATTTAGCAAGATTAAGGAACTGGTGACAGCAAGGAACATCAATATGGATATTGGGAAAAGATTTGTAAAATGCTTTATATGGAGCATTGTGTTGTATGGATGCGAAACGTGGACGTTGAAGAAGAGGGAAGAAAAGTACTAATAAGGGAAAATATGGTCATATATTTAAAAATCATAAATGAACCTAGCACACATATTTTATTGCCGTTGAATTATTATATAAATCTCTTCAGTCAGGTCGTGAAAAACTGGACAGCAATAATCAATATGGGGTAATATTAGCGAGGATACAATTTGCTTGCAAGTATGAGGGGGCACAAGGTTTTTATGAGTTTTTAGCTGAAACGGGATCATATTAATCCTATTGCAGATGGCATGAACACGAGACCAATGTGACCCCTAGGTTTTTAACAGAGTTTGCATACATAGTATTTTCGCACCATCAACAATAATATTTGGCATAACATTAAAATCAACACGTCAGAGTAGTTTTGAGGTATCGAAGTAGCATTAATTTAGTTTTGCTAGAGTGAAGTACAACATTATTATCAACAGCACATGAATTGATGGCTTGAACATACTGATTTACTTCGGAAACTGAATCATTAATTTCATAAAAATGGCAGTGATGGTAGATCTGAAGGTAATCAGCATATAACAAGTATTTAAAACTCGTAATACACTTAGGAAGATCAAGGACATACAGGAAAAATAAAATAGGGCCAAGTACTGAGCCCTGAGGGACCCCGCGATGTATTCCCATTCACGTCCTTGACTGTTTTTCGTCGATCTTTTAGATAGAAGTAAAAATAATTAAGTGAGGAACAAGATAAGTTTAAGTCTTTCATCTTATGGAAAAGTTGGACGTGATTAACAAGACCGTTAAGCATTGGTGAAATCGGAAAATGTGAAAACAAAAGGTGAACAAATACCATGATTGCCGTAATCATGAGATCGTGAAACCGAACGGATATTCTAAAGACGAGCTCTTGTGTTTCCTGCTTTCAAGTGAGATATCTGAGGTACGAAAAAACTTCATTTATTTCTAAATTAACTGTACAATGAATTGTAAAGAGCAATGCGAACAATAATTTGGAAAAAATTCTTATTTCATAGATCGTCCCCTTCGCTGTTTATATAAACATTACTGAATGGTAATGCTTGTTGTACATCCTACTCGCTTCCGGTATTTAATTCTTGTTAATTTGAAACACGCTAAGTGTATATAGCATAGGACCTCGAGAACAGATATGCTTTTCATTGCTCTTAATTCCGTATTTCTTCTTAAAAAAAACATTTGTACATGTACAGAAAACGTGTAGATAAATATGTTCCGGCCTTATTACGCTAATGGCATATCACAGACACTCAATATGGCAGAGGTGGCTTCACCTTCACTCACGGACGAGTACACCCAGCGTCACTTCTGGCACTTTCATGACTCTATAGCTAAATGTACTGGTGCGGGGTGCTTTCTGAGAGTTGAATGGTGGTAATAGCATATTTTGGGTGCGAGCTACCGTCATTTTAAATCTCGCACCATCTATTTCAGCTTACAATTTCCTCAGAGAGAAGAAAATACTAACGGAAAGACATTTTTCAGATTTATTATGATATTGTTGAGCGAAATTTCGCTTGCGTCATGTCTTTATCCTCTAATCAGACGCGCAATTTCCCTATTTGAAAGGAAGGAGCCGTTTTTAACGGTGTTTGCATTCATACCATTTAGTCGACGAATTCAGTCTTGTATGGGAACCGTCGTGGAGGAATGTGACGAATGAGTTCTTTGGATTCCGACGACTGTTAATTCTTGGGAGATGAAGGAAAAACAGCTACCAACCTTTATTTTTTTAGTTTCCTAATTTTAACGTGGCTGTGTAGAAAGTAAAAATAAAAAATGCGCTGCGATGAGATAAAAGCCGAACTCAAGAATGCAAATTTCAATATCTAAATGTTTAATTCGTAATTCATTTTGTTAACATTCATTGGTTCAGTTGCCACGACCACTAGTTGGTTTTCATTCATCGTTGAAGTTAGGTTCTTATGAAGCTTAAGCCTTCATAAGTGTCTCCATCGTAGAGGGAAAGAAATTTCATTTTAGTAATATACTGGATAATCATAGGGAAACATGTCCTCTATCTGATATGAACAACAAAATTCTACCTATCCATGCTATTTTACTCGAAAATTGAGCTTGAAATTACATGACGTTAAATTGGAAAATCTGGGAAACACAGGGAAAAATAGTATTCATATTTCTAATATAAATACCATCTTCACGAAAAACAGTCAATAAGAAGTGAAAACTCCCGGCAAGTTTACTAGAAATAAAATAAATGCATTTTCCCACCTTATTATTTTAGTCATTAGCTAATTACTGCGATAACAGACGTTAAAATGGTGGTAATTCCATAGACGTGACGCTGCAGTCGGCTTATATCGTTATATAAAAGTGTTCATTAAAAATATACTCGTGGAAATATATACATTTTTTAAACTTAATTTTCGTTTTCAATAGCCAACGCACGTCATCAGTGAAAGCAGGGTTTTCCAACCAATTAAACGAAAATTTGGAATTTAGTATTTGCATTGACGCAGTTGCGATTGAACCAACTCAATGATCGTGCTTATTTTTTTAAATAATTCAGTGTTTTCGGACTCGGCTAGTAAGTTAAAATGATACACGCTATCCAGAAAAATTTGCGGCATCACATCGTTAAATTTATTTGCATATAGAAACTTTTACCTTTTGATTGCGTAATGATACTTTCACCTGATCACCTATTCACTGATGGCTGACTAAAGCATTGAAGCCTTTTACTTGTGTGGTTTGCAAGAGTTTTAAGCGTAGATGAACTCAGCTTAAGTTTAACCCGGTAGTGGTCGCTAAGATACTTATCACGCGAGCGGCAGCGTGTGAGAACTTTTCTCACACTCAGATGTACCATTGATTATCTATCATAGAGTGTTTATTGGCAATATATTACACTAAATTTAGAGTTAATTTATCTCTCTTAATGTTCATTTGAAACAATGATTTCCACATATACACAATTACTGATACAATTACGTAATCATTGCTAATTTTACTGGCGATGAGACCATTGGGTTTTAATGATGAAAATTACCATTCTCAAGGAGAAATATTTATTTATGAGGACATACTTTCTCATGACTCATAAATTTGATTAACGTTTCTTCTGCGAATGTGTAACGCAACTGAGTGATACAAAAACACTAACGTTAGTGGTCGCGCGATGAGGAAAAGTCTCACACCTTGTAGTCGGCGGTATCAGACATATCATTACACAGCTGCAAACGCTTCATTTTTACTTTTTGAGACGATCGGTCAATAGGAAGAGATAAAGAGTCATATAGAAGGAATGGGAACTTATTCTAACTCATGATTACAAAGTGAGCACAAGTTTAAATTTGGTGTGAGAGAAAATCTCATAGCGCGACCAATGACGGTTTAAAAAAAACACGTATCGCAAGGTGTTAAAAATATTTTTTAAGATTCTGAAATAAACTTCGTGCTTTCTCAATTGCTCGTTGTGCTTCCGTGTGCACCGGAGCACTGACGTGCCACGGTGAAGAAAGAAATATGGAATGATCGTGCTGATTTGGTGCGATTTTACGTGCGCTGATGCTGGGAACGTGAAATAACTTCTTTGGCCCCTGAAAACCAGCCCACATTCCTTTCTGTCCCCTTTCTGTATTTTTTTGTTTCCTTCTGCTTCCGTGTTTCGGCATTTCGGCTCGCACAATCCCCCACCAAACGCTCTCTGCCTTTCCCTTGGTTCCTCCGACTCTCTTTCCCACCCACCCACCCTGAAAGCGCAGGGATACACAGCCCCGCCCCCCCATCTCCACCCCCCATAACACTGTCACCCTCTCAGCACCACGTCCTTTACTCTTTCCCCCCTCCATTCCTTCACCGCTCCCTCCTTCATCCCTCTCTCTATATCGCCCTTCAGATCCCAGGGGCAATTTCTTTGCGTGGGAGGAAAGCTGAGCATTCTGGGGGTCTGGAGGTAGAAGGCGAGGGAGGGGGAAAGTGAGGCTGTCGGAGGAAAATCAGTCCCTTCGCTCCAGACACCTCTCCACCTCTGCCAGGGCTGCCAACCGTCCAAGAATTTTTCAATTAATACCAAAAACTACTACAGTAAAACTATGGTCATCATGAATGAAAAGGACTGGCAATTTTTGACAAGGGTATAGCTTTAATCGACCGGTTTCGGTGTACAACACCACCTGCTGATGGTGTTGTACACCAAAACCGGTCGATTAAAACTATACTCTTGTGGAAAATTGCCAGTCCTTCTCATTCATGATGTTATTCCACAAAATCAAGCCTGAAACAACAACTTTTATGGTCAAAATTTTCTGCGACTATTTTAAAAATATTTCAAGGTATGCGAGGGGGTTATTTTTTACTCTCACTTACGTGAGAATGCGTCATGAAATACGGAAAATTACGTTATTATTCGTAGTTACTCTCCGTCACCCAGGTGGCGTGATAATCTTCGGCTCTCAAGTGGTGATCTGCGTGTATTTTCTTTGACTCACCCGCTCTTTCGACTCTTGATCCGTATCTTTCGACTCTTGATCCGTTTCATTTGGCTCCGCCTTTCATTAGTTCCATCTCACCTCTCGTTAGGAACATGAAATGGAGCCACCATCGGACCTTGGCGGATCGTGAACCGATAATTAAGAGAGGATCTCGCTTTCCCGCAAAGAGTCATTAAAAAGGTGAGATTACAAAATTACCCCCCTGCATGTGTTTTCTTTGACTCGCCCGTTCTTTCGACTCTTGTTCCATATCTTTCGACTCTCGATCCGTTTCATTTACCTCCGCCTTTCATTAGTTCCATCTCCCCTGTCGTAAGGAACGTGAAATGGAGCCATTCTCCAGAACTTGGCCGATCGTGAGCCGATCATTAAGAGAGCCAAACAGGTCTCCCGCCTTCCCACAATGAGTAATTAAAAAGGTGAGATTACGAAATAACGCCCAGTTAATGTCATGCATGCTATTCCTTAATTGGTCACAATGGGAAATTTATTAAAAGTTTCTTTGAAAGAATTGTCAAAATAAACGTCAATTCCATCGCATTATGATTGCGTAGTTCCAATACATTTGCAAAAGTTATTAAAGATTAATGAAAACTATTATAGGCGATTGTAACTTTAGTGCAAAGCGTCAGTGAGGGTTTTTCAGCGATTTGAATTGAGATCGCTTGCCCGAGCAAAGTCGTCACTTTAAGAAAACTTTTTATTATTTTAGTTTGAGGATTTATTATTATAAGTCAATTGATAAAAACATATTCAAATACCGGTAGGTCTACCTATGCAATCATTTTGCAGCCATAGACTATTTTGTGATCATCCACAAATCATTCTTTTGCGTCTTCACTTACCCAATTTTCCTTCGCAGCCTCCAGGATTACCCCTACGTATCCTATGTACCACTTCAAATCACCTATTCTGCCCTTCCTGGGTTCCTGCGGTAGTTTAATTCCTCTCCTCATCCAACATCTCAGAATTTTCCTCATACATCTTCTTTTCCGCCCATCATGCCCATCTTTCCCCCTCTCCTTCGTGCCCGCATTTTAAGCGATTCTAATATACTCTCTTTTTCTTTCACCAGTGTCATGAAAAAATGTGGACATTATTTATGCTACTCAAATTTCTCTAGGATTCAAATTTCACTGAGTTGCTGGCATTGGTCACTGTGCGTCCATGAGATTCAAATTGTGCTGTTGCATTTTCGTATCAGTGGTAAATCATACAGGGTATTTAAATCATCAATTAGTTCAATTTGCGTCTTTCATAAACAAACCTCGCAAGATTTAATTTTCTTGATAAATTTCGCATGTTTTATAATTCATGAAGCTCAGAATTACCCACTGAATTTCTCCAGAGATTCGGGTTGGACTCGTCATAACGGCAATAATTTTCACTGCCAACCCTATTTCAGCATTTGCAATCGAAGGTTGTATGTCATTTTGAGAACACTTAAAGAGTGCCATATTTCGTTCGTAATTTCGCGACCTTGGCATATTTTTTTGAAATGAGGGTATACTGTTAGCGACGCTAGTAATCTATGGAATCTTCCACCGACCCTCAGAATAATACTGTTTATCAACCTGGCAACCCACCTTTGTTGATGTACATGATTTTAGTTGTCGTTCGACTTCCATAATGTCTACTACTGCCGGTTATGTTCTATGGGTACATGCTTGCTTCCATATTCCGAGCCCCATTCGGCGGCGCTGGCCCCGGGGGCCGTGGTAAGGGTCCCGCCCACACCTGGGTAGCCGTCGACGTTGGCGCCCGCCTCCACCGTGGCAAACACGCCTCGCTAGCTTTCCGCCCGCGCACCTCCCCCTGCTTTTAGCCCTCAGCCCCTCAGCGCCTCCCCGCCCTCCTGCTCTACAGTCTAATCCTCGCCCCGTATTCAGTTGTTCGCTGCACTGCGCCGCCGGCGAGGTCTTAAAACCGTCGCTATATCGCGCCGAGATATCAGAACGGCGTACTTGTAGCAATGAATGTACCATCTGCGTACTCTACATGTGTATGGTTTGCAGCAAGCCACCTCTGGGGTACACGCCAGGAGTAATTCTAATCCTGGCATTTGCTCTCAGCATCATTTGTCTGCTAGTTTAAGGTTAAAAATGCTATATGTAATCATTTAGTCATTCATACAAAAGTACAAATTATTTTCCCTCTCATTCTCGTGCACTGCCGTATCGAAGTTTTAATTCAATACTCTCTGCATGCTGAATAACGTTTTAGCTCAGCCTACAAATCGATGAAGAAATCAAATAACCTAACTATAATATATTTTTGGAATTTATTTCTGACTATGCACAATCGGTTTGCATAATTAATGATCTCGGATGGACTTGTTCTGTTTCTTAATGTCAACAAAAAAAATAAATTTTCATCTTACATTCTATATAAAACTATATTGGTAGTGCTTTCATATTGTTATCTAACCTATCTCTATGTATTAGGATTTGTAATAATGAAATATATCTCGGTCTTCGACCCTAAGCTTATTGTTAGTTTGTAGGTGAGAGAAGATCTCCAGGAGTGCTTAGCTTGAATGCCGCGCATAAATATATAATTCACCAAGGTTTGGGAGTTATTTACCATGCTTTCCCTTGAAAATTAAGTTCCAAGAAAATCCCTAAGCTAGAGCTAAGCCGGGCATGGCCAGGCACCGCTCGAAGTGAAACCTGGGACCATCTGGTCAGGAGAAGAATGCTTTCTAAGTAAGTTTGGAGTTCTGACAAGTAGATGGAGTACTTTACCTTTACTCAATAGTTATTCTGTACGTATCCAGAAAATCATCTTCGTTTCACCCCAATTCCGTATTACATTTTTCGGATTGTTCCTAATCTTTCAAGCAATCTTTGGAAAAATCCCTTTTAATTATTTACCATCATCTTAAAACTCTTATTTTCCATATTTAAGTGCTGAAGTAGTCTTCTCTGGCATATTCGGATGACGTTGCAATAGCAAAGCCCCAAACTATGTTTGTGATTCGAACATAACCGAGCACTTAAACTATTTGGATATAATTTCACCATTGCGTATCGTGAAACGATGTTTTCAGAGCGGATAGAAGCCTTCTCCCGCATTTCGATACCCCTTACAGCCTCAGCATAATCGCAGGGTCTCTCCGCAGCCAAGCGCACCAAACCCTTTTGGCGCACCCTTCACCCTTGGGCGCACCCTCAGCCGTACCCTGCCCGCCCCCTCCCACCTCCTCCACTTCCAACCGCCCCCCCTCGACGCAATCCCGCCCTCAAACGAACAAGGAGTCCCCAGTCCACGCTCCCTAGCTCCCTTCCTCCAGCCCACCCCTCTACATAACCTATGCCCAACCTATCACTAGCCTAGTGTGCTCCCTCTGCCATGACTACTAGCATACCGGCTTTTCCTTTTAGCCATGGACGAGTGGATACCTTCTCCCGAAATATTCAGGCGATTATTTTCATTTCTTATTTCCTATCATTTTCTATAGAACTCGATGCAAAATTACTCAAGCGAAATTATGGAATTAATCTGCATGCACCTGAATGTTTACCTCATTAAATAAATATAAATAGATGGAGGTTCCATGCTTTTGCCCCCCCCCCCCACATAGTTAATGCACAATTACACTCTTTGACTTTCTTAGGAGCGAAATAGTTCGTCGCGTAAGTAATATTACTTCTTGTATTTTTCGTAACCAGTGCTACACGTTTCTGTATAGAGCTAAGTACCGTCATGCATCATTGAAAAATGCATAGTGTTGAGAAGTGGTTGGATATTTAAATACATCTCTGGATCTTTATTTTGCGCTGTTGCATATTTTTGTGGAGAAAAGGAAGTCTTTATTCTACCTGGTCCTGCATCTATTTATTTGATGCTGTTTTTATGGTCCATCCGGAAAATTCACACTACCAAGAATAGCTGTAGGAGCATTGAATTTAAGGTGTAATCACTTCTAATAAATCGGTGTCTCCTTCACCCACTATTCTCAAGGTAAAGCAATCTTTTCTTTTTAATTTACTTCACTCTTCATTAAATTACCTTATTTTATGTTTATTCTTTGTAAACGTGCACACAAGCTCCTGATCTGAATACTGGATCATTTTGATACTGGATAATTTCAGCCAACACAGTGACTAACATTTCCTCTCACCTACACAATAATACGTTTTTTTTAAAAGCCAATTAGAATATGATTTTAGTATTCCTTACATTAATGTTTCCCTAATAAAATCATTCTTTGATTCCTATCGGAGAGTGAAGGTGGTTTCGTCCTCTTTCTGTTCAGTCTATTTTTTTCCTCTGCATACATTCCATACGGTAAGCTCTTTTCCGTTGCTCTTCAACTCCATGCATTATTTTTGTGACTCTGTTTTTCAAATCGTTTTATTCTAATGGGGGTGACATAAATGGAAATATATTCCTGCGATGTGATCCTTTTTCGCTATATGAAAATTATACTTGGCGCTTCTTTTATTTCCTCCGTGTCCTTTCCTTTGCCCTCTCTCTTTTTTTCCCCCAAAGGTACGCGGGGCTTCTCTTCTTCTTCTTCCCTTCGCTTCTTCGTTTTTTAGCCCTTTCGACTTAAATTTCACCCACGCTCCTTCCCTTTACCCTTCCCACGAGGCTCTGCTAAGCCCATGCTAAATCCCCACCCCCCTCGTCCTCCCACGACCTTAAATATCTCCCAGTGAACCCCTTCTCTGTACCCTGCACGCTCACTCTCTTACCCTGCCCCCCCCCCCTCTGCTATCTTTCCTTTTCCCCCTCAGAGCCCACCTCCTATCACGAATTTATTATATTTTTCCATTTTTCCTCTCCCCTCTCCACCTTCTACCTCCCACCCCTCCGCCCCCACTCCCGTCTCCACCCCTCCCGCGCCTATTCCCACCCCTCCCTCCCTGCCTCCTCCATCCCCTACTCCCTCCCCACTTCATTCTCCTACACCTCCCCTCTCTCCCACACCATCTTGGAATTAACATGTTGATTGTACATTAAGCAGAGCATCAAGAGTTCTTTACCTATTGAAGGCCCAAAAGAACTTTCTAACAGAAAAAATTAGAACAATATTGATATCTACTCTGATATTTACTCTTATTGATTGCTTGAGAAGGTGCCCGTTGAATATCAATGGGGAGGAAAAACCAACACTAATATATTGTAATAGACTATTAATATCATATTTAGTGCAAATACTCTTGGATATACACAGAATCTCGACTTAATCAACAAGTATGGTCGTTATGGGAACTTTTACTAAAAAACGCTAAAATATTGCGAAAAACGTTACGTTCTTTACGTTTTAGCAAATATTTCGGAATTTCAACCTGAATACAAAACTCGATTGAAAGAATAATATTATTTATTTTATTTTCTTTCTATTGGTACCTTACCCAATAACAGAAACTCACTAATTCTAATTTAATTTTACCAATAAAAGAAGTTCTGCAGCCAAATGGAGATTCAGCTTCACGTGTATTACTTATGTGGAAGTCACTGACATATATATATATATTTACATATCGATGATTATTATAGTAAATTGTTGCTTAGTGTTGCCAGATATTCCCAATACATTAAATACTAAAATTCAAAGGAATATAAATTCATTTATCAGATTCATATTCAACCTGCGTAAAGACGAACACATTACTCCTTATCTCAAGCAAGCAACTGAGGAGGTTAAAGGTAAAAAACATAAGAAAATACTTCTTGGGAGTGTATTTATACGAACTTATTGAAAGCAAAAATCCTCATTATCTGATAAAAAAATGTAATAAAAAACCTCAGAACCTGACTCACTTCACTTGATCGAGTCCAGACCTTTTCTATTTCCCCAGTCACCACACCACCAACTGTCAGAACCCATTCCAAATAACTTCAACAAAATTTTGATACTCCCTCCCTATATCCTTGACACAAAGTTCATCAGTTACCTCTTTTAAAACCAAACTATACAAATATCTAAGGCAATAACAGAACACTTGATGCTTAGTATTTTTTTTGTTGCTACAAGACATTGCATTCATTGCATTTAAAAGTCAGGTCCCTCTAATCCTACTAGATCACTAGATACTTCATCTAGATGTTGCTCCTAAATACTAGTTATTAATATAAAACAATTATCTAAACTAAATATTATTATAATTATATTATTAAACTTAAAATTATTATAATTATATTATTAAACTAAATATTATTATAATTAGATTATTAAACTAAATATTATTATAATTATATTATTAAACTAAATATTATTATAATTAATATTTAGTTTAAATATGTTTTATTTTATATTTATAATTTTATAATTATAGTTTAAATTTATATAAATAAAAATATGTATGTTAAAAGGCATTGGTCAATACTGGTTTGTAATTGTGTTGTATTTTACTTTAACTATGTGACAAATTTAGTAAAAACCGAGCATAGATATGCTCTAAATGTACTTGGTCATACAGGGCATGCTTTAAATCAATAAATTTGTATCTATCTATCTCCCAGCCTTGCTCAGAGAAGCTCTCTTCGTCCCCTTCTACCACTCCCACCTTCATTCCGCCATCTTCGCGTCTCAATCCCCTGGCTTCCTCGAGCATTCTCATATCGAATCACATCGATTTTATAAAATTTATTTTGACCCACTAGTGAATTTATTTATTCATGCATCTATCGAATGTTATAAATATAATGGATGGATTTGTACCCCCTCAAGTATTAACAACAGGAATTTGAAAGTTTGAAGTGAACTTAGAATTTTCGAGGTAGAGATATGTATTTTTTATATGCGACCCAGATAATAATGTGGAGGACGCGAAGTATTCATGCGCGCTTAAGATGCAAAACGTACTCCATTCTATAGAAGTAGTTTCACGTGGAGGAGTGCGCTGAAACGTCGCCGTGGGCAATCAATGTATCGCTGGGCTCAGCCTCTGCTGCTCGCTCATACTCCCGCCCTCGTTTCCTCAGACGCTTCATTTCAACGCAGGCATGCATACATGTGCAGCCCAGGAGCTCACTTGTTCCGCGATTAAGTTGAAATCCTACCTAAGCTGCACTCGTCCCACGCGTACCCTATTCAATGGCATTCCTTTTATTTTATTATCCTCCTGTTAGCTGATTTCTTGGTGGGAATCAATGCCAGTCTAACCGATGATCAGTAAAGGAGTCAAGTTATTTCAATAATAAAACCCCCTATTAGGTAGAAGGGAATTTCAATTATATAGTGGCCACTAGACATATTTTAAGGGTTTTCGTTGAGGTAATTCGGTAACATCCCTTGGCGTGAAATTCAGCCAAGGGATGTTACTGCAATGTCTCAAAAAAAACTCTTCAAATATGTCTAGTGGTCAAAATATTTCAATAATAAAATCCCCTAATAATGATATCCTTCCAGGTAAACCAACTGGTTTTAATTTACATTTCAATCTTTATTAAATTGAGTTAAAAATTTAATATTTCAAGTTAGTTAAATTTAGTTTAAGTACTCATTTTTTAAGCCAACCAAATCCTATAATGATTATTTTTGGTATTACAAACCTATTCCAGAGTCTAGAGAGTACACTATCAGCATTGAGAGGCCACTACCAACTTGATTCATATTTAGTCGGGACGTTTCAGACCCCAGAAACGAGGAATGCATGTGAAAAATGTTTTATGGTGCATTTATTATTCCATGATGACAATCTTTATCCCATTACATTACTACCAATGAAAATTGTTTTTCTCCCATGGTTATTGACAATCTTGTGAGTAAAATTAAGTTCAATGGTATTTTGACCTATTGAAATTGGTAACATTATCAGTAAGAACTGCACGAAAATATCGAACCTACGATCGTATTCACCACAAAGAAAAATATTGTTATAACGTTGTGCTGTTTGGGAACAAAATATTGAATATGGGGTACTCCTCTTGAGTAGCAAGTACAACAAGGGATGTTGCCATTTAGCAATCTGTCCACATCACCATATTTTATTCTCTAATGGTCTTTAAAGGTTTACTCTAAGATACGCGAAGTGGAAGTGAAATATAGAGGCCATGATTTTAATTCTATAGGTATTTACTTTTTCTGTTTTACTTTAGAACTTTTCTCATACGTCCTACGAGATAATTAACCAACGAAACCCTGAAGGCTTTCTCTTCCGCTGATAATGTTTTAGACTCGACAGTTCACGAAACGCGTCCGCAAACACTGGTGGGTAAACATTAGCGTGCTGCTTCCTCTGATAAAAAATATGCAAGCCAGTTTAATCTAAGATCATTCTCACGATAAAATCAATGCTTGAAGGCCTTTTTAGGTCGAGGATATGCAAGTCTGAAAATTCATTATCGAAAATAGTTGTCGTAATGACTGCACGCGTTGATTCGTGTAATCAAAAGAGTTCGGGAATTAAACTCCTATCCGATCCGATCCGAGCGTGCGTTAGTTCGTCCACATCGGGTGCCAGCGGCGTGGACGGGATGGCCCGAACAATGACCGCCTGGCCATCCGCACCTCGTCCGCTCCCGACCGCTCCGAGGGTCCGGAAGGCAAACAGACGGACGGACGCATGAGATGAGGAGCGAGAGAGTCAATAAATAGGAAAGCGAAGGCGACGGGCCTTGAGCGCGCCCGGCTTCTGTTTATTTAATAGATCGACTTCAAAAACCGATCTTCCCCCGAGGTGTGTGGAGGGAAAGGCCAGCGCGTGGACGGACGGGTAGCCGGGGGTGTCATCATCATCTGGAGGTGAAATTGGAAGAGAGAGGCGTGGACGAAAGAGATCGATTCCTCAGCCAGGAGAGACCTGCAAGGGGAATAGAATAGGATAAATCTTTGTTATACCTACACTAGAGGGAGCGTGGTAGCCTAGGGAACTTCTAGTAGGGAGCGTGGTGGCCTAGTGGATAGAGCGCTTGGCTACTGATCGAAAGGTCCCGAGTTCAAATCCGGGTGAAGCCTTTGGACGCCCCCAAACGAAAAAATATTAACCCTAACCTAAATTAAAACCTAAGAAAAAGTAGGTATGCAAGTAGGAAAAAGTAGGAGGCCAGGGGATAAAGTCGATTAGATTCGCGGACGACCAGGCCAGGCCAGAATTCCTTACAGAATATTAAACATTTTATCAAAATTCAAAATTTTCAGTTTTTCAAGTATATTGAACATATGACAAGTATCAGCGCCCTCAAACGTAAATAATATAAACCACAAAAATGCAAATTTCAAATTGCACATTATTTGATGTACATGTTGCAAAAAAAAATCATCAGAGTGCGAGGTGGCCCAGGGAAAGGAACTGACTCCCCTACCCACTGAATGTGTGAAATTCACACGCCTGTGACTTAGTCCGGGGTGAGCTCTACCCTCAACTATCCAAACCAACCTTCGGGTTGATTCACTGAACGAATACCTACTCAGGGACAGATCCCCTAGAGCACGATACAATGAAATGGCAGCGAGGTGATTAACAATTGGTTTTGTTCAAATCATATAATAAATGGAGCCAATAACATAGAAAAGGAAAGACAAAAACAACTACCCTCAGTGAAAAACAAAAACTGTACATGTGATACAATTGAATTCAATGATAGGTATATACATATGGTACAAAATAATCGAAAGGAGAAATCCTTAAGGTTACAATACGTCTGAGATTTGAAAAAAGAAAACATTTTAAACAGTTATAACAAAAAACCATGAATATACCATGAAAATTGAATAATTTTTGTCTATAAAATAAATTAGTAATGAGAATTTATTTGGAAAAGGTTATACTATTCAGAAAAACGTTCTTTAATAAAAATTAAATACAATTTAGATTGAAAAGTTGCCAACGACGAGATTTCCTCAAATCAATTGGAAAAGAATGCCAGAGGGGAGAGAGAGAGGGAGAGAAAGGACAGACAGACACACGCTGGGTGATTTCGGGAGTCAACCAGCCATCAACGGGAGAACGGGGTGCGTGGTTGATTTCTAGGGTGAAATTTATCTATTTTCTTATTTATGTATTTAAATAATAAACCACTTATTATGCCATTTTTTAGTGATACATATAACAAACGAAAAAGGATATATACGCGAAAACATTAACAAGAAGAAGAATTACTTATTTTTGCACGTTCTCAGCGACTACATCTATATATTGATCTACATGCGACTGCAAAGGTGTGTATCAGGAACCAGGAGGTTGTTGAATTTCGAGAAATATATAAATAAATAAAATAAGACATGGGAGCCACAAACAGAAAAGGTTCCCCGTTTAAATGCACAAATATTGGGTTTGGTCCGTATGCATATTTGTGGATGGTCCTTTGGCGAAAATATTTCAAACCTTTTTTTTCACTGATTGTCTTTCATTTTTTATCAAATTATATCTACATATTTTATTTTTTTTCTTCATTTAATTTAAGGAACATACCACGTACAACATGGTGCCATTTTATAGTGATACAAATACCAAACAATAAAGGACCCTTACGCAAAAACAAGAAGAAGAATATAAAAAAATAATATTACAGCATGACGAGCCAGAAATGATTATTTTATTTGGGAATGAGATATGGCGTGGTTAGCGAAGGCGTTGGAAGATAAGGATAAAGGGTCAATGACGTAGGAAGGGAATTTAGGAGAGAAAAGATGCGGAAAATAAGGGAGCGCTTAGTGAGTGATAATCTGGGAACTAGGCCCTTTCTGGTCGTGTAAGTATTCTGAAATGTATGAAGGGCATTAGGTCAGGGCAGTCAATGGTCGAGTTCAGAGAGCTGTGTATGAGTTTAAAATCAGTTTAAAGGAAGTTATTATTAAGATTAGAAACGGAATGTGAACGCGACACAGCATCGAAGGATAAGTTGCGGAGATGAGGGACTTTGTTTTAATCATTGATTGTGAAGAAGTGAATAATGTGTTCCAGAGATTTAAGATTTTTTGGGGCAGACATCGACCGTATGAGGAGAAGAATAGCGCTAGCGGAGGAAGCGTTCAATAATAGAAGGGAGCTGATGACGGCTCTGGCTAGGGATACAAAGATGAGGCTGATGAAGAGTTTGATATGGAGTGTAGCGGTGCATGGAGCAGAAACGTGGTCTCTGAGAAAAGAGGACGAGATTAGGCTGTAGGTGTTCAAGATGTGGGTGTGGAGGAGGATGGAGAAGGTGCGCTGGACGGAAAGGAAGACAAATGAGGAAGTGCTTGACATGGTGGGTGAGGAGAGGAGATTTCTGAATGAGATCAGGGTGTGAGGTAAGATAAGAGGCTGGAAGAGGGGGGATGGCTTTCTGAAGGCCTTGATAGAGGGAAGAATGTTGGGAAAGCGGGGAAGGGGAAGAAAGAGAATAGGTTTTACGGATGGGATGGATATGGGTAGGTAGTACGCGGAGATAACTAAAGGAATACTAGAGGTAGATAAGTCCTTTCACGTGTAAAAATATGGACGATTTTCTCTGACTTTAAATAAAACCTATCTTTAACCGGTATATTACCTTAATGTAATTTTGCTCAAATCACTTTCAACGGACGTCATGGGCTGAACACACACTCGCATATGCACGTAGTTCACGGAGGAAAAACCATTTTCCTGGATTGAGATTCAAATCCACATCCCCCAGGCGTCTACAGAGGACATGTGTGGAAGAGAGTGCTTATGGAACTTAGTTCCTTGAAGCAGTTGGTGCTAGTTCGGGGGTATTGGTTAGTTCCAAAGATATGGAAAAATGCTTTTAATTCTATGCATTGTGCTCATTCGTGATTACAATAAGACGTTCAAAAGTATTTGATTTCTGATTCCTTGCTTGTTGTTTATTGATAATCAACTGTAGTATGTACCTACTATTGTGGTGAATATTATATTTTTATTTTATTCTATAGAGGAATGAAAAATTCCAATAATTTTTTGCCTTTCGCTACAGATGAAGTAAATGAATGGCTTAAAGGCTTTCCTCCTCCTTCGTTGAAATCCTAATGCATGTTGCTCACGGTAAAATTTTCCATAAAAGAGATTTAGAAAAATTTTTATTGAAAGTTTTATGAATCGTACGTGAAAAGTACTTGCTTGCTCACGGTAAAACTATTCATAAAGTCGCAATGTTCTGCCATCTATGAGACGCTTTGCGAACACGTGAAGTGATAAATGCACTCTCTTTTGGATGACTGTTAGGTTAAAAACTATATATATATATATTATTTATTTACTTACTTTCTGATCACACTCAACGGTGCTACAAGTCGAACGCATTCTTCTAACAAGAAGGATACTGCCTCAACGTTCCATGAACTTCCAGCCATGTTTGTTTACGTTTTCCTTGTCTAGCGTCCCATGGATACGAGATTATTATTAACGCGATGAGCGGAACGTCTCATTGGTTGTTGCATAAAACGGTTTTATGGAAACAGAACCTGTCCTATTCCGCAAAACGTTTTATAAAACTAGGTTTTATAAAACAGTTTTTATCGTTAGCAAGCTCATTTTTATAAAACTAGTCGATTTTATAAAACGTTTTACCGAAAATTTTACCGTGAGCAACAGGCATAAGAAAGCTGAAAAGGCTAAGAACTGCTCATGATGACACTTAAAGATCCATGTGTTAATGCAGAGTCAGTGTAGTCGGAGTTGCGAAATGAAATTAAATAAAAACCTAATTCCAAGCATTAAATGCAGTTCTGTAGCTGCATGTTTCTTTTTAATAATATATGCTGCATATGATAATGCAAAAAATCACGAATATCCCAAAAACTTTTTCAGAAAAACACAGTCATCAAGTCAACGATTCGTGATTCTGGATTAATAAAAGATTGTATACAACTATTCCTTCCAAACATGCTACGCCATTAAAATATTTCAACGGCACGTGCACAATTTTGAGGGTGACCACTCAAAAATCACTTCCATGGAAAAAGTTCAGATCTAGCCATTCCGCGATACGTGTGCAGATACGAGGGAATGGCGATCGTAAATCGCCAAATTCCACGAGGGGAAGTGGAGAAGGGGATGTTGAGGGGAAGTGGAGAGTGTTGGGGTGGAAGAGTCGTTTGGGGGGGAGGACAGAATGGAGAGCATTAGTTTTTAATGAAATGTTACCCTCCCCTGTGAATAGTGATTGTGACGCAGACGACGAAAAAATAAACAAGTGAAAAAAGGAGAGCGCAGGTCTGTTTTTTTTCTCCCTTCCTCAACTCCCCCGCCCCTATACATTCCCGATTCCCCCTGGGAGAAGAGCAGGGGTGCGGGCAAACGAGTTTGTTTGCCTCGATCTCTCCTTTTCGTTTCCAAATCCGAATATTCCACATTCGATACGGACGTCAATTTTATTTTTATCCTGCATTTCGCAAAATTGAGCGACAGGGGATTCAAAGTAAGGGAGGGAAATTTGTTACCTGTTTCTCGAAGTTTCGTAGCTCGTGCCTGGATTATTTGCTTGGTTATTTGGCATACTCTCACACGTACATTGCTCACTCTTACTTACTCCCAGGGCCATCTTATCAACAGTGTGATTGTTCATTCCAAGTTAAACTGTAGTATAATTGCATGGAGAGGAGCTAATTTTAACTCGGGAAAACCTGAGTTACAGCAAGAAAATATCATTCGAGTGGCTGTTAAAAAGAATTCTTATGAACCTTCATTTCCTTTGTCCACTATCCTAAAGTCTCTCCAACTGAAGCACTTGTTCGTTCATAAAGTGCTGAGACTTTTCTATATGAGGAGTGGTAACAAAATCCCCGTAGGGAACAAGCATTACTCTGGCAGCCTATGAAGGAAATTGGTACACTTGCCCAAGCCTAACATGGTACGTTGTATGTCGGTGAAGTTTCTAGTATGTTGGGCCAAAAGTGTTTAATATTCTATTTACTGTCTGTGAAAAGTTATTCAGAATAATATCTTTCTTAAAAAGTGTGAAAAATTGGATAATTGCATGTGACTATATGGATGACATATTTTGTTATCTAATAACTCTTTCGGTCAAGTGCGATCGTTATGTTCCAATGCATAGGTAATTTTATTTCGTGGTAACCTCACTACACGTTTTTCCCTAGAGGTTACCTATTCAGTTGCGTTTTTCTACTTTTTGTGTTTTTTGAAAAAAGTGAGAAAATTGACGCTTATATTTGACTAGAGTTAACATTACTTACTCTTACTTACTCCCAGGGCCATCTTATACCTTAGGCGATATTTAGCCGCATCAACAAATCCCCTCCACCTGGATCGATCTTCTGCCTCTCTTTCTGTTGCTCCGATGTTTTTCTATATCCTTCTTCACTTGCTCCCACCACCTCAAACGTGGTCTTCACCGGGGTCTTTTTCCTTCAGGAATCCCGTGCAGAACCTCCGTCAGCAAACATCCCTCCTCTTTCCTTAGAATATGTCCATCCCACCTTATTCTTCTAGACGTTATCTCACTCATTCTATCTGGATGTTTGTGTAGATTCCTGATTTCTCTATTGTGCTTTTTTCTCCTCTATCCTTTCAATAATTTCCCCAGTACTGTTCTACGGATCCAAAACATGGAAGATTTCAAAGAAGGAGAAACAACTAATAGTCTACATCTACAAAATACCCTGCAAGCCACCTCAGGGGTGTGTGGCAGGGGGTGAGTAATCACCAACATGCATTACACTATACCCTAAAGTTAGTGTAACTACGGCTAATTATGTATTAGCATAAATCACTAATGCTTGTCATGAGGCGAAGCCTCACAATCATGCAACACTACACTACAGATGTCATCAAAATGGAGAGTGACCTCAATATATATGCATTCTACAACTACACAGATGGACAGGGACTCAAGACCCATGTAGAAAACATGCTAGGCGTGCTGTTAGTATGTACTAGGTAACAGATAAGGATTCAAGTATTAGATAATAGTATTCGAGAATTCGAGAAATAAGTAATAGTATTCGAGAATAATATATTGTGGAAAATCTATGAGCCCTCACCTACATTTGTGGGTAGCAAATATGAAAATTAAGTAGACATGTATCATTAAGAATGTGCGCCAATACATAATGCTTAAAAGAGAAACTATTAGCAACATTAAGTTAGTATTTAATATTATGATCGATTCCTGTCAAGATTTAAGTATTACAGCTCATGAATTTCAAACTTAAAGCGGTTGTTGATGACATTTTATCTGCGACTTTCCACAGGAAGGTTTAATGACTTCAGTAGTAAAACTCAGTCTCATCTTAAGTGTCACTGTTGATCTTGAGTGTCACTGAAATTCTCCCTGAACAGGTGATGTAGACGAGAAGGTAAAACGAAGATATTAAGGACACCTCTTAGGTTTTATGCCTCAAGATTCATTTCAAATCGATTAAGCTCTATTGGTGAGTTAGTTAGAAATTAAAAATACTAAAAAGGTCCTAAATTTAAAAATAACTGTGGTCTAGGTTATAAAACTCTATTTATCAAACAGGAAATTGCCAATAGTTTTCTATTTCGGCCTGTTTGAATAATTCATGTTGACAATTGTGTTTCGAATATTGGACTCAAGAACCCTAGATGAGACAGCCTGAAGTAGCAAGGAACATATAAATGTTAGAAAGTAATGGTTTAAGTATTTCACATGTCTCCCAATTAGAGAACTCTATACGTTGTTGTAATATCCAGATGATGATATAAAGTGCATGTATTTTTACATCTAAGCTGTTGCCTCAGCTGTTATCTTCAGATATTACCAGCAGAGAAGTCATAGTAGGACGTGCAAGGCCTGCTTTTTATATACTTTTATTCTTTTCAATTCACAGCTAACTTTTTATATACTCTTTTTGGATCATATAATCATTAAAATGTCAGCTCACCTTCTTTTTAATAAAGTTCAATCGAACCAATCGGAGTTTCAACTCAGGTGTCATGTAAACCTGGCACCTCACTTAAATACGACATGACTGACCTTTGCACTTAAAATATTGTAGCTTCACCTCTGATGAGTACACAAGAAGGAGAAAGACCTTTTATGAATCACTAATGATTAGACTGTGGGGTCACGATTAATGCTGAATAGCGTTTTCAGCTTTGCTGAACACACCCATCCATAGATAAATTCAATAGTGACTTCGGTAAGAGAGCTCAACTTTAATAGTCCCAGCTTCTGCCAGCCTTCCGCGTGAAATGGCCTGTTATTCGATGAGCAGTTGATAGCGGGTTCCAGAGCGGGCCCTCCATGCGTGGGTGAAAGGGCTGAGGTGTGGCCTTGAGCCGATCGAAAAAAAAACCTCCCAGGCGACTGAATGATGTGTTGCTCGATACCTCCGTCCAAGTTCGGGGCGCTGCCGGATGGGAAAGGCTCGACTGTCGCGCGTCGAGATAATTGAAAAGTACGTCAATATAAGCTTGAGCCTCATACAGTTGTTTGTAGGTGGAGTGGAAGGGAAAAAATGTTGACGTAATGAAGAAATATTTTTTGTTTTTAATCGTATCATTTTGTATGAATTACTCGCTGAGAATATGTCCTTTTTTAACATAACGCACTGTTATTTTTGAAAAAAGTGCTTTAGCATTGCTCTGTTCAATTTTAAATTGCAGTTTCCTAAACCAATCTGATACCTACCTATTTTATTCTAAGTTTTAATGTCGTGCTCATTTATGTTCAACTAGTTTTAAACTCTATGAGGGATTCGATCTTTCATAGAAGCACGGAAAGTGCTTTTATCCCAATACCTACCTTGTCTAATCTCCTGCTCTGACAACATACAACCTGCTATGACAAACATTAAATTTGCTACCCTATTCTCGTCTAATCCTTTGACCCTCGTTAAAGTATTAAATATGGGTGTTTATCTAACCGTTTGGTGATTAAATCGCTACCATAAATTCAATTGGACGAAGGATTAAATTGCCTTTAATATGTTTTCTAGTGGTCGGCCATCAATTACCAAAGCCATTCGATGATATTTGAGGGTGAATCTTAGCACACTCATTTGAAAGTTCCTGTTTTTCAAATGAAGGGAATGTAAGTTGAAGGGAGATAGTGTAAGCTTTCGTTTTAAGCCGACTTCTTTAGAGGGGCGTATGATTCACAACAAGGAAATTAAACCAATAAATTTATGACTATTTTTATAACAAGTATAAAAGTTGTAGTTGTAGTAACGTTCCTGGTTTAAAATATAATATATTTATATATTCTGCGCTTAGAGTTATACATTTTACACTAAATACGCAGATCTGCCAGTTTTATGCTGCAAGGACCTGGAATATTGAATTTCATGGAAAAGTTGTTAATAATTTTTTCAGTGGAAAATAACATATAGGTTAGTTTCAATTTTAAGGTTTTTATAAATAATAGTTTTCATTAAATATTAGTTTGCCAAACATATTTCGATATTTTAGCGGTTCACAAGCCCGAAAGCACCGCTAGAAATGGTAATAATGGAGTTCATGGTACGACAGCAATACATTTTCCCCCATACAGTGACATTTATTGAGGATACATTTGTTATAGTAACCCGTCCTGTGCCGTAGCATTACATTTTTTTCACTCGTAAACGTTTATTGGAACTGTTGCGTAAAGTATTAAAGTGATAGTAGCAACAGAGCGATAACCATTGACGCAGCAACAACGTACGTTGTGCTAGATATGGATAGAACACTTTCAAGCAAGCTTAGAAGATGTTTACGTCTGTCAGCACGGAGGGTATGACTCTACAAAGCAGTTTCAAGGGGTTTGAAATGTTACAACGCCCCATGGAGTACACTGTATAACTCGCAGCAATGGCAACGAAGTTGCCTCGTACAACTGTTACGAACGAACTTAACTCCATACGTGACTGTTTTCCTTCCTTGTTTCCCTGAGTCCAATTGTCCTCTCATTCATTGGGTCATGCAGAAGCTGTATATTGTGACAAAAGTGGCGCTGTGCCAGTTACAGTCTCATTGTCCTTCCTACCCCACTACACTGGCCGATTATACCTTCGCCCCATGTCCCTGACCCTGTTGTTGTCGACTGTAATCGGGATGCTGTAAACTCAGAGAGCGTGATGTGGTACGTGCGAGGCCCTGCATCGAGGCTTCGCGACGCTCCTCTCGATGTATCTGCGGGCGCCGATTCCGTCCGTATCCGTGAATCCCTCTCGCCTCAATCCTCACTGAACCTCACTTGGGATGTTGGCGAGCCTCTAGCCTCACTTGCGGGACAGCCGTTGCCATGTGGATGCGAGTTGGTGTTGGTAAATGGGGATTCAAATTACACCGTTCGATGTATGCATTGAACAATAGCAATATGGGTGACGTACGTAAATAAATACCATAGATTAAGACAGCTTGAGCAGGAATTCAATGAGCAAAAAATTCAATGAATTCAGCCTCATCACAAATAAAAATAAATCATCTGTCTAATGATAACATAATATCACCCAGTTCTGCACTGCTTTACGAAATATTTGCCAAAAAAAAATATCAGCTATTTTCAGTGGATATAGCGTGGCTGTACGATTTACTTTGACATTTCTTTAAATGAGGAAGTTGTGACGCACATATCGAGCCTGAAATGTAATTGGGTGTTTAGCTATTATGTTTTCCAATGATTTTAAATACATTAATAACCTACCGTTATTCTATTTATAAAATCGCAAAGAATACCTTCGGATGTGAAGGCGTTTACATCAGACGGCGTGGAATAAAAAAGTTAAAGCCCAAAATATGCATACTTGATAAATTTATGAGTAATTTAGTGATGCAACCAAAATGTTCAACTGCGTCATTAGTTTTGTGATATTAACTTATTGCTTTTTACAACTGCTAAAAATTAAAAATTAAATCCGGATATGGTCACTGTTATGAATAGTAGAGAAGAACCTTACACAAACTACCTCAAAAGCGTGAGTAGTTGGCATCATAGCGCACGAAATTAAAACCTATTGCAATTAGGGTAAAAATCAAACCTGCAAGACTACCGTGACCAATTCAGAAATAGTTGAATATGTTCTCGGCATACTACCTGCATATATGATTCGCTCAGTGTATCCTATTACACATTTTAAGGCCTAAGTATTTTCCGGAGATATTTTCCGTGCGTTTTGATATATTCTCATCCTTAATCTGAGAGGAATGGACTATGTTCAATTTCGGTCAGGCTAACTTCAACGTGTTTCCCTGGCTTTTTTATACTTTTTTCATTTGCGAAATTTTAATGGAGGTATATTTAAAACATGCGCTGATTCGAGGGATTTTTCGTATTTTTTTCACTTTATAAAAAATGTTCAAGTTTTATATTATGCAGAACCTATGCCAAAACATAACTGTGTGCCCAATAACTTTGGATATTTTCTTTACTGGAAGTTAAAAATTCTTTAATCATACTGCGAAATACTGTCAAACCAATCTTTTCCTGCAGGTACCTCAACCACTAGAACTGAGAGTGGATATTTTTCCCTTTTAAACTATGTCATTGGATGTTTTTTTTTAGCAATTCCTTTTTCAATCGCAAACGGATATCAGGTTTTTTTGGTAGCTGAACCTCATGGACCCTTACAGGCATCAGGGACTCGCAAATCGACCGTGGTGATTCTTTCCTTTACTTATCTTTCCCTATTTTTGTTTTTTGTGAATTTAAGTTGTAGCACTGGATGGGGCGCTAACATATGGAACACTTTTCAGCTTTCGAGTAAACATTTGAATAAGTCTGATGCCAACGCACGATTTATCTTTGACTTTAATATGTTCCCTTTTAATCTTATTTCTTCCCTGCTCCCCACATGTCCTTTATAATGTTTATGACCATAGCTGTCGATTGTCTCAACAAATAAAAGCAAATATCTAATCGTTACTCTACACCTGTTGTTGAGAAAATGGGACAAAATAAGATCCATACTCTGTCGAACAGATCCTTAAAATATTTCCATCTCCCCAATTATAACTCACAACTACGATAAAAGAGAGCAAGATACTAATTCACTATAACATGTAAATGTGTCCCTTTATTTTCCCTTTGCCTCTTTTCCTATGCTATCCCTTTGTAATGGCTGGTATTCTTACATTCTACGTCACACATTCTTGTAGCGGCTCACGTGATAGAGTGTAAAAGTTACTATTATTAAGAAATCTTTGAAACAACATACCTACAGATTTATGAATTAGTAATGCGCTGCAGTAAGTAGTATTTTATTTGTGAATTTGAAGGTTTTTTCGCTTTTAAGACTGGTGTGGAAAATTTATACGTAAGATAGTCGCGCGGTGTGCTGCATTGTAAGAGGCGTAGGTGACGAAACCTCCCCTTACGCACAAAAACCGAAGGTATCTGCGAAATTGAGTGAAATTTGCACATGATGAAGATTCAAACCGTGCAAACCTGAAGACGATGTGCAAGTATTGAACCCCGCGTCGAAAGTAAATTATGTTTTTTTAAAGAAATTGCACGCTTTATTTCTTCATCTTCTCCTTACGCAATGCCCCATATTCTTAACTCCCTGCATCACTCTTCTCAATTCACACATCTGAGGTGCATTTTAATGGCTTCTTCAGTTCCCCCTTTTAGTTTTATTCTTTATATTCCATTCTGAAATGGATAACCTATGATATGGCTCTCCATTCAAGGTGACAGTAATTCCTGCTTCAGTCTCCCATGTTGCTCTTGACCACTAATGCGGTGGAGCAGTGAACCGTGATCTAATTAATCTGCCTAGTGACCCAACTAACCCCCAGACACACACCTCACGATCCGTGAGCCTCCACCCCCACCCCCCCCCCCTCTGAATTCACCGCCCCCTTGCTCCCATGCACCCTACCAGCCCCTCTCCAACCCTTGCCCTCGCTCCATACGACATAATGTGTAGAATGAATGTTTGTAACGCTCTAAGTTTTCCCATAAGAGCAATAAAAAATTACTTAAATAGTTCTGCTTGTCCTCTATGTTGTTGTCATGTGTTGTTGTCATGTTGATAATCATGTGTTATCAGAAAAATGGTATCAGAATTGCGGTGTGATGTGAATTTAATGATTTTAATGTGATTATAATGTAATTCAAGTGTTGAATTGTTATGATATACCATTCTTTTAAACACAAACATGTATAACATTGCGTAGTGCTGAAGTGTGTTGGATTTACCTTTAGTGTACATATATTTTAGCCCTGAAGATAGAATAAGTAGAATTCCGAAACGCTGTTGAGGAATTGCTGTTTTTATTATATTTACGACCTAACCTCGAGAAAACCATCCCATAGTTCTGCTTTTAAAAAACAAAACATAAAACAAGTCATCAATATCCAAAAGGATAGCATCAACCATATGACAAACCTAAGGCAAAATGAAATGGTCATTTACAGTGAGAGAAAGATAAAAAATCCAATATAAAAGAACCAATATGTAGATAAAGAAAAATACTATAAAATGAGATACAAAATTAAAGGACAAAAACAGTAAAAGTAAGTTGAAGTAAAACCGTTGCAGGAAAAAATAATGGCTTAAAGGCACACATGCTTACAAAGTGAGGTTATAGACAATTTAATTGCTCACTATAATAATAATTAAACATCTTCTCCTTAAAAATTGACAGAGAGGCAAATTTTGTATGGACAACGGCAGCGAATTTCAAAGGTTTGAGCCAGAGATGAAAAATGATTGAAGGAAAGTATTTTGTCCGGGGCAGAGGGTGCATGAGGTAAGAGAGGGTCTAAAGACAAAGACTGATCTGGGAATATTCACCCCCGTTCTACCCCGTTGCCGGTAGAGACTACTCCAGGGGGGTTGTGCTTGAACCCTTCGAGATAATTACGATCACGGTAACTAAGTAATCACGTGGTACAATCACTCAGGGTTCAATAAATTGGTGTATTCAAACCATTCGCAAAAATCTCACGCAGCCTTCCCGATCGGGTTTTTTTATCGGGTCATCGTTGATGGAGTCGATTATCACGTTTAGAGTCACAATAATCAACATTCCAGACACTCAATTTATCGATCCGTAGGTTTTAAACCGTTCCATGTAAATGTTCTGTGTTGTGGGGAGCGTGGTGGCCTAGTGGGTATAGCGCTTGGCTACTGATCGAAGGGTCCCGGGTTCAAATGCGGGTGAAGCCTTTGAACGCCCCCGAACAAAAATCCTCAGAGTGCGACGTGGCCCAGGGAAAGGAACTGGCCCTCCTACCCTGAATGTGTGAAATTCACACTCCTGTGGCTTAGTCCGGGGTGAGCTTTACCTTCAACTATCCAAACCAACCTTCGGGTTGAATCACTGAGTGAGTGAGATGTTTTAAACAAACCAAAATCGCGAATCTTTCGTCATTGTATCACGTGACTCCGTAGTTACGAGATCGACATTATCTCGCACGGTTCAAAAACTGCCCCCCAGTAGCGCCGCTCCCTCGCATGGCACCTCTCTTGAGTTTGGTGAAACACCGTAATATTCAAATGAGCCAAACAACCGGTAAACAATTTCACATTATTAATTATTATTATTATTATTTCAGAATGTATCTGAGAGGTGGTAGGTGATGTTATATTAGTATTTTTTTGTTAAACGGACATGAGGTCAAAATTCCTTACAGCCTTAAAATTTAGTGGACAATTGGCGACGATCCAGTACCTTTTTTTCAGAATGAATAGTTGAAATGAATACTTCGAATGACGGTGTCCTATACCGATTGAAGAAATCTGACAACTGTCTCAGAGACACAACCGGGTGGACCGGGCCCTGGACGACCGGTTGCGACGCCGTCGTTTCCTCATCAATAGGATTCGATGTAGCAAACACCCTAGAAGAAATGTTTGTTTCTCGTTCCGTCTTTTGCCCCTGAGCCTATTCATGACTCTGGGGTCGGAAGTTGCCCTTTCTCATACCCCTCTTATCTATCCTTTTTCTTCCTTCCTATTCCCGGAGCCCTTCCGTACCCTCAGTCATAAGCGCGAGCTTGCATACCGAGGGGAAGGGTGGTGCCCTGCGCGGAGTACCCGCTTATCCACTGTCTCAGAGACACACTAGATGTATATCGCACTTTCACTGTTGTCACTCATGCTTATAATAGCTTGAAGGCAATGGAATGTTCGGCGTTTTGATGTCAAATGTAAAATGTGGCATATAAAATATTTGCGCTACCATTGCTCCGCTATTTAGGAATTGTGACTCCATGTCCATTACACCAAATAATGCCTGAAAGCACATTCCTATTCCATCAACAAATGGCGCAGATTCTTCATGAAACAACATGTTTATGAAGTGACATGAGGCTAAGCACGCACTCGTTCAATAAATCACCGATTTATGCGAATGTTTAAGCACTTTCAGTAGGCCTACGAGGTTGAAATTCCGTAGGTGAATTCGTTTTGTCCAACAATCATCTAGAAAGACCTAGAAAATTTTCGAAAAGTAGACCGAGTTCAAGGCAAGAATATATTTTGGTCCTTAACTGTAAAAAACACGGGAATCTATTTAGATATTCAAGGCTGAAAATTTAATTTTACAGCTTTAAAGTTGGAAAATATACACAGTTGTATCCAGTCGACCAAAATCTCTCCGGTGTAAACTTATGTGTCGATTTATGGCTTTGAGACCAAATGTATTTTTTATTGGGTCTTTATACTGCAAAATTTTAGTACCAACATTTTAGTGTTTTATCGTTCTTTCCAGGATTAAAATAATGACGACTACAGTTGGTATCTGTATGTGATTGATCAGTATTGGCATTGGAATGTGTTTACAAGCACAGATGATGTATCCTTTATACTGAAATGCTTGATGAATGTTTACGTTTTGGATGCCGTTGTTGCTATAAACATCTTGTTTAGGAATTTTATAAACAAATTACCAACTCAGTCTTAAAGTGAATGATTATGGATGACAACTGGAGAAGATCTATGCATTGAGTTACATTCAAATATGTAAATAATGGTGCGATGAAAGTTTTGTAAATTTGGGGTCTCAGGAGTAGGTACATTTTTGGAACATTTCAGGTGAATGACAATTTTCTAAATTAGTTACTAAAATATTAATTTAATCCTGCTACAACAATAAATAAATTTATTTGATTTAAACTTTATTCAATGTGTTTTGTGAAGGTGCATTATTAAAAAAATGAAAGTTTGCAGTATAAAATATAATTTATTTTCTTTATTAGAAATCGACCACCAAAAAAAACTTATAAAAAAATTAATTTGATTGTTTCATGCTTGACTTCGTGGAAGTGATAGATATCCATTTTTAATACGTATATTCATTACATTTTGGTAATATAGAATTAAAATGGGAGAGGATAGTTTCTCAAACTTTTGTCTTCTTAGTGTTCACAGAAATAAGATTAAAATCTCCTCTATTTAAGAGAATGTAATTGGCATGTTTTGGAAGAATAAAAGAAATTTACAATTTGTTTTATCTGAAAAATACTTGCAGCTCAACTAATAAGCTCTGTAACCAAGTCTTCACACGGCAAAGTGTGCTAAACCGCCGAACTCTTGACCTGCGCGAGTACGACCATTGTTACAATTTTGATACTTTGTTAATTAATCAGCCGTGATGAGTGGAGGGACTGGAGGGTCGCTGGACTTTGTAGACGTGTACTTACCTTGTAGGTAGCAGCCAGAATGCGGGGATGCTTAAATTCGGTGATTTGAAAGCTAGAACGTCTTCAGCGAATTACGCATGCGATAAAAATGTTTTGCATTCTTGAAGTCGTTGGACCATGAGTAACAATAAGACGCTAGACCCAAAGACTAAAATGTAAAAATACGCAAAGGTGAAGGTGGTATTTTCGTCTATACGAAAATAATGTTAATATTTCATATGTTTTTACTATGACCACAGAAATTGTAATTCTTCGCGACTACACCTTACTTCTCGTAATTGCGCGGGTAGCTAATAATTCGGGTTTATTTTTGTCCCCAAGACCGTGTTAGGACCGAATGTTATTGCATGTAGTTGGAAATGGAACTTCAACTAGGGCCTATATGTCATGTAACTTGCAAGAGTGTCTTGAAAAATAATTGTGAGTAATTTAGCATTATAGATTAAGATTTAGGTGAGCATGTCCTTACCTGAACCAACTGCTAAGATTCCCATGCATTCAAGTCCAAGGAATTGAATTGAAAAACCAGCTTACCAAGAACTAGATCACAAGTCACAAGATATTTACACTACTTAGTAAATTATTTACAATTGTTCAAAATACAAGAACACTTATCCAGAATTCAGTGTCAAGATTTCGGAACAACTAAACATAAAATTTCGAGAGATTCTGTGACGAAAACAAAACTATATTCTATGAGTATCGTACTGTACTGCCGGAAACTGCACCTGTCAGCTGTCGTATTCGTGAAAATACATTACGGGGTGAGGTGATGGGTGGCTGAGTCAGCTGAGTGCCTCGTACTTTGACGACCTCTTCATGGGCGTACCAATCTAATCTGGCTACTGGATCTAAGCACCCATCTTCCACATCTTCTTTAACCATTCTGATTCATTTCAAATTTTCCTCCCCCTTCTCTCTATCAACAAAAACCACGAAAAAATCAGGACAGTGCATGCGTGGGTCTTGGACTTATTTAAGTAGCTAAAACAAGGAAACCAATTTAGAAAAAATATTAAAAGGACAAGTTAAACATCATGAGTAACGATAAGTTTCTAAAAATATGTATGTATTTACTAAATTTGAAATATAAGACATTTTTTTGTTTCCCTTTTTTATCTCTCCCGGGAGGCTAGGGTGGGGGGGCGCCCCCCCCCCTGCCTCCGCGTATGGGCGCCCATGTAGGTTTATTCTCCGCGACTGCGGTATATCGTTCACGACAACGTCTCCTTTGTTACAATGTAGACTGGGGACGATATCAACTTGTTCGTATAAACCAACGCTGAAGTTCGCCTTGAATTAAGATGGTTTGGTGTTGTAACTGGCTAACGTACCTGACCGGCAATTGGGAGATCCAGATTCGAATCCTGATCAAGTCAAATGATTTTTTCATGCAAAACATCACCGTCTTTGGTGTATAACGTTCTTCTTCATAAATTAGATTTTTTTAGGATGGATAATACCTATTCACAAAAATAATAAAATTGGTGTATAAGTTCATGTTCATGACTTCATAAAATGCCACCTTTAAGTTTGTCCCTAACCAGGTACGCCGTAGTCGTCGATGACCCTGATGTGCCAGTCTCGACGCGAAGGTGAGGGTAGCGGGGGGGGAGGGGGAACAAAGGATTAGGGGGATGGGGAACGGGTGGAGGTTTGAAGGGCAGGAAGGATTCCGTCTGGGTGGTACAAAGGGGACCACCATGCGATCATTAAAATGCCTCCCCCCCATTACATAAAACGAAGTGCGCGGCCCACGGCATTCTTATTTTTGGTGCCAGCCGCTGTCTGCCCGAGTGGCGTGTCGGTCGGCGAGGTCGAACCAACCCCCTACTCACTCACCCCCCTCCCCTCTGTACCATCTTCTTTCAATGGACAACGGACGGAATTCTAGTCCGTCTAAAATGCATTGCCCAATTAAAATTTTCAAAAATTGTATTTTGATAT
The DNA here is from genome assembly GCA_963573305.1 of Pyrrhosoma nymphula. NCBI lineage: Eukaryota > Metazoa > Arthropoda > Insecta > Odonata > Coenagrionidae > Pyrrhosoma > Pyrrhosoma nymphula. The sequence continues at coordinate 16,768,878 of OY754330.1, read as the reverse complement.
TGGCCAGTGACCTCTTCGTTTAAATAGTTTCGCTGTCATGATGGAAGCGGTGGTAGAAGTTTCTAGAAGGGAAGGGAAGAAGAAGCTTCTAATTTGTGGAATTTATCCAATACGGAAGAAATAAAATACCTAGTTAATTCCACTCGTAATTTTCTTGCGTAAGCTTACTTACGTGACCTTTCTTTCTTTCTTAAGTAAGCATACTTATTGATAAACTCGATATTCTCAGGCGTAACTTTGTCAAATCCATATTGACAGAATCAATACAAACTTTTTAATTTTCACAATGAATTTTATTTAATTCGACCGGTGTCATCGCATAGGTATATTAACTTCAGGTTCTGATGATATCGCCTAAGCGTACTTAGTTTCGCTGTATTTCGTGAATGTTCACCATCGGTCTAAACTGATGAAATGTCAGCCCAAGTTTTCATTAATCACTGTTTCTGAATAGCCGTTGGATCCAAAACGAATTGCGGATTACCTCCCTTCCCAAAAAAAACGCGGACATCCAATCTGTAATATAGTTGATGACCAATTCTAAACACCATGGTGTGAAGATGTCGTTCACTGTTTGGTGGCGATATTTAGTAAGCATATTTACTTTAGGACCAAACAATTTCATTTTTTTTCAATATTATTGCAGATGCAACCTTCTCGAATCACACCTAAAGATCATCCACCGGTATGCAAACCTTTTATTTTTGTCAGCAAATGCTTGGTGTGGAGAAGGTTCGGTCAAAACGTATAGCACGTTGGAATGGGATAATCGGCAAAGGTGGGGCAGTGTTGCCCCTCGGGTACCACAGCAAATTACAGGCTACTTAACATCCCTCATTGCTTTGCTCATCTCTCTTATTTACACTCTCGTTCCACAGGAACACGAATCCCATGAGCCATCTGATTTCACGGCCATGAGAGCAGTAAGCCCTTCTCTTTACTCTTCACCCCTGTCCCATTATCCGAACGTTATTTGATAACCATTCCGAGTGACAGGAGAAGAAGCTCACTTGGAAATGGGGCTGATAAAAAACGATGGAATTGAATCATATCATGTTAAGTTACTCTCATTCACTGCTATATGTTTTCATAAACTATGGTTCACTGCAACAGATTCCTTTTTTCGTTTTGATTCTGGTTAGAAACTACTAATAAGAAAGGAAATAGACACATTTTCAAACCGCTGATCGGATCGGTCATGTTACCGCTGAGTGGAGATATCTTGGTCTACTGAATGTGCTACCGGGGTGGATGAGGATCGTGTTAGTGAGGTGTCTCGGGTATTCTTCTTTGTATTCCGATGCCTCGGGTTCGAATCTTGGCTGTGTTAAAGATCGTCTTCTTTTGAATTCTGATCCTCACTTGAGTGTGTCATATAGATCTCGGGGTGTGACGTTTCTCCACCCACGAACCTTCCTACCAATCCCAAACGGCTTAAATGGTCTTACCTGTCAATCGCTTCCACAATTAACCAACAGAACAACCAAGATAAATACATTATACCTCCAAGATGTAAGCTCGGACATTTGAGCTAGTTTCAAGTAATTTATTTTTCAAGACTGAATGCTGGTGTTTTCCTTGGGATGAGGTTATATATGCTGCCTTTTGAATATCGTTTAAAAAATGCTTGGAATCCAATATCGCAGGCATTTCGGCGTGACAACGTATACCGAACTGCATGGAAGGGAACGGGATTTAAAATCGAACGATCTTGAAGTACCTGCATCAAAGAGGGTGAAATTAGTAATGGAAAAATCATTTGATTCTACTGGGATTCGAGCCCGGATCTCCCAATTGCCGGTCAGGTGTGTTAGCCAGTTACACCACCAAGCCGTGTTTATTCGATTCGGATTTCAGCGGGGGTTTATGCAAACAAGTTTTTCTCCTCCCGTCTACATTGTAGCATGGGAGACGTTGTTGTGCATGATATACCACGGTCGGGGATAATTAACCCAACATTGTCACTGCATGCTGGTTTTACTCTCCGCGACCGTGGCATATCACGCACAATAACGTATCCTGTGCTACAATGTAAACTGGGGACGAGAACAACTTATTCATATAAATCCTGGTTTTGTCGTGTAACTAGGTAACAAACTTGACCGGAAGTATGGAGATCCGGGTTCGAATTCCGGTCAAGTCAAATGTTATTTTAATGACGAATTTCACCCTCTTTTGTGTACATCTTTGCAGCCGTGCGCGTGACTGCGAACCAAATCATTTGTGCATGCGCAATAATTGAAAATTTGAGTTTTAAGTTCGTTTTAACTAATATAATCGGATCTAAATTATCAATCGAAGGTTACGTATTAAGACAATTGGTTTTTGAGTGGATGGAATCGGAGTTACTCTTGGTGGAAGCGTCCGGTCCCCTTCCTCCCCGTGAGAAGGGATGATGACACCCTAACCATCCCTCTCCCAGCCTCCTTCACCATCTGCCCTCTATTCCATCGCAATTTCTCCCCATCAGAAGTACCTGCATTCACTCTTCAGCACTTGATATGCAGGTTCCCGACGTGGTGTCACGCTCCTCGCGAACGTTTTAGTTCAATCGTATGCAATTCTTGGAGAGAAATCATTCGTAGCATAAGGGAATTCCTTTTCCCCTTTTCGCTCGTTGAGAGGAAATATTAAGAGGCGTGCTAATGCTAGAACGAAAGTCAAATGTAACAAGGAATGTGTGCTTGTTTAGGGAAGCAAACTTTGCCGTATACACAAATATTCTCTTTCAGAGAAATTCGTAGTCGGAAGTGGTGTAAATGAGCAATATCTCAAGAGGAGGAATTTTAAGAGTTAAGAACAAGAAAGCGTGTATACGTGTAAGAAATACGTGAATGTAAAAGTTAAGCTGAAGAGGTATGCAAGGATTAGGGAATCATGTAGGAAATTATTAAAAGAGAGTTTTCTACGCCTAATAGCAATAAATAAGCTCGGTGATCTGGTCTACGATGAACGGGATATGTGTTTATACACTAAATGTTAGTTTATTTCTTTTCACAATCAGTTTGTACCACCACATCAATGGCATGGATGTCAATTATGAATAATGGGGTGAAACCCCATGAAAAAGTCCTAACAAAGGGCATTAAACTACGTTCTAGTAGTATACATTAACTTCATTCTAGTAGTAAAGGAATAAATCGGTAAACTAGAAAGAGAATTGTGGAGATTGGAGTGGGAGTTGAGGAGAAAAGTGGAGAACTGCAGCGAACATAACTTTGGTCTGCTGATAATTAGCCTCTCTATTTTCGTGTTTACTCATTCATTTTAAAAATGCATGATTATTTTAAAACTCTTGATTACTCGGAAACGTATGTAAAATCTGGATATCTACAAGGCTTATCATGGACATCATATGACTTCCTTAATTTATAATCCCATCTTTCCGTAGCTCTATTACTAGATATATATTGTTTCAAAATAAAATAGTTCTCCTCTTTGTCTCTTGCTTCGCGCATGTCTAAGCCTATCGGTGGCTAAATGAATATCTGGTTGAGGTCTCACTAGACAAGGATTCTTGCTGGAATGGAAAAAATACTTGAAATGAATGTACCAATTTTATATTCTTTTTATTTTTAAAGGGCACCTATGCTCATGGAAATTGAAATTAAAAATACTGAGAATTCGTAAAATCTCAGCGAATTTCGCTTTTATATATTCATTTGTTGCAATGGTTTACCTTCTTCCATAACTTTTATCGGGTATGTAAGTAAGGAAGAACTTTTCTGAAACGTATCTATATTTAGAGCATACTCCAACGGGAAAATTTTACGACTTAAAATACAGAAAACAAAACGAGCTCTGCTAATCAATGTCATTCCCATTTTTTGATTCCACTGATCGAATCCCAGTTTCTTTATACTACCAAGCAACCACTTTATAAATAATATACTTACTGTAATTTACAATCAAGACAAATCAAAATAAAAGAAAACTTTTTTCAGATATTTTACGACTAGTCTGCGTCAGCTGAATGGTGGTGAATACTAGCTAGATAATAAGCAGAGGAAATGTGATCTTATTTATGTACGACGAAAATCATATGGATAGTAAAAATCACCATTGAAGAAATCTAGGAAGATTCTGAGAGAAAGGATTTTAAATTAAAGCTTTCCATAGCAGATTGGACAAACTCATTGGATATAATCTGGGACACCATAGCCTTTTGGAAAGACTACTGGCGATTGAAATGACTGGAGTGAATTATCGATGAAAACCAAGGATGGAATACATTGAGCAAATAATTTGGGGCATTAAAGTGTTAAATAATGAAGGAGTGCAGAATAAAGGGCAGCTGCAGAAATCCAACCTTTGAATTGACGATTGCTGATGATACTCGGTATTTCACCTCAGGGAAGCGGTCGATATCCAATTTTTCACCTTTTTTGTAGCAATAAAAAAGAACAAGGATCCTCGTGTGAGTCTTTGTAACACCGTGGCAATACGATTAGCGCATCTTGCCACGCCTTCGATTGGAAACGGGAGTTTTGTTGAGTTAGGGAGTTCGTCCCCAGTAATACCATGATCCGACTCCTTTGCCGGGCGGAGAGAAAGATAGGGGTTGCAAGAATATCAATATTGGAGATATTCGTGAGGTCAAAAGTCCGCCAAATTGGTAAGCCAAGTGTTTGCACATTAACATGGGCTTCCTATATTATAACGTATAACGTGAGCATCAAATAAAATACAATAACAAATCACTAAAAACTCTGTAAAAATTTCCTCTACTGGCGTACTCCATATACTTACTAAATTCACCTTTTCATGTCTGCTGTCTCGTGAGGAAAACGGTGAATCACAACAGTTTTCCTCGTTACTTTGTTTCATATCATATAGAGGAATTACGCGAGTAACTACACAATATGGGATAAACATTGATCATGTTTTAATTGTTGAACATCACTTCTAGTAAAGAAATCACCTGGAATTGAGAAGCTGAAGTTACCTTTAACCTTAGTGCAATTTCAGTGTCTTTGTCATTGAAATAGGTGTGTCCTTCCTATCCCATGCATATTCCTATCTGCATATGGTAGGAGCAGTGCTCTCAATATTGTGTAATTTCAACTGTCCCTAGAGGGACGCAAGAAAGGATCTTTTCCGAGCTCTTAGAGGATGAATGCGGGAGGGAATCAACTTGAAAAACATTTACCGAATTCGTGTTTTCCTGAGAAAAAAAAAGAGCGAGGAAAATTGTCTCTTTTTAGATGAGCGATTTGATGCTTGTGTGCTACACCTGTGATTGATTGAGCGCGTTCATTCGATATATCGCTTGGAGAGAGCGCGCACCCGACGGGGACCAAATCGATCGTGAATTGCATGTCGTGACGTCGAGACATCACCGACTGCGCGCGCACGCAGGGAGGACGACTAGTGATGGGCGGAGAAAAAAATCAATCGTGATTCATTTTTTTAATTTTATTTCCCTCGAAATAAAACGTCCTTTATCCAAATTAATATTTTTATACGCTTACGTAACGTACGTACTTCTTCAATCTTCCAATTTTTCCCATTGGGTATTCAAAGTAGGCGCTGCATATTTCCCTAAAGAAGAAACTGCAATAAAATTTAGCTTGTGTTTTACGACTTTTCATCCTCTTGAAACTATCTTAATGGCTAATTAATAAAAAATAGCACTTTGTATTTTCCACACTATTTTTAAATGCACCTCAACCAGTTTATACGTATTCACGTCATTATCAAGAGGAGTAGAAATGGAGTGTGGAAAATACAAAGTGTTATCTTTTATTAATATGAATTTCCGCCGAGCAAACCCGTAAACGATTCATCTTGTTGTAATCGCTTTTGGATTAGTCACTTCTGATTTTTGTATGAGTATGTGATCTTGTGACACTGTGCTAGTATTCAGAGGGAGTACATTTTCCAACGGAGCATGTGAAAATTACTTTTCTTTTCAGTTTCTGCCTCGGAACACCTCAACGGCTCACTTAATACCATCTTCCATTTGCTCTAGAAAAAAATTTCAAGTCTATTACTTTTTTCTGATCCTATGCTCGAGTATTTTGATTGGCAGTAATCTCTATGCATGCAAATTACTCATTGTGGAGGGTAATATTCTTGTGTGGTTGTGTGGATAATAGGGTTGTGAGCCGGGAGAGCGTTTTCTTTTAAATTATAATTGTAAGTCAAAAAACGACTGAAGATATTCAATGCCTACCGCTAAATACGACGATGAAATAAAAATAGAAATTGTCCCAGGAAAAAATCAGCCTGGACAGGGAATCGAACCGCGGACCTTTGACTTGCAATGTTGTATGCTATTTCATCACCGTATTTAGTGGAAGGCATTGAATATCTTCAATCGTGGCCTAGTACGGCATAAGTGCTGGTATTTAATGCAATCGCATGGGTTATGACTTCCTTGAAGTCCGTTGCATCCCTAGCGTTTCCATCTTTGATGGACCATAAGGGCACAACATCCACTCCCCTTACATCCTCCGAAATAGCCATTGTAATTAGGAATCCTGGGTAGCGTAGTGATCTACGCATTGGCCCGATAAGCCAGAGGTACGTGGTTCGATTCCTGATCTAGGCCTCTATTTCCTGTGGCAATTTATATGTTATTTAAACACGACCTAAAAAGTTTCATGGCATTCCGCCACTAATTAAGTTAGTTCGAGCGAGAAAGTTTCCTAGTCATAATGAAGACCTATTATCGAATTTTATTTTTTTATTTCAGTTTCTGTAATAAGTATGCAGTAAATATTGTTTTATTAATAGCGCAAAAATATTGTTGTATATGTCAAATATTCTCAGTAGTTAAATAATTAAAACTAATTAAGTCTCTAACATAACTCATGTTTTCATGCCGTACGGCTAAAAGGCCTTCAAAACGGCCAGTGTTTTTGCGATTCTGTAAACATTACTGAGGTAAGTAATAGATTATATATGAAAAGTTGAGAAAATATAATAACTACACACCGTTAGCTTTTTTACAAAATCAGGGGTGTTAGATATTCCTAATTTTTTCAATATTCTCTTTCTGGAGCGCAGAATCGTAATCTATCCCGTGTAAAACAGTTCATATTTTTTGACAAATTGCTCGAAGTGTAGATTCGTAAGGGTTTAATATTTTAACATCATTGGAAAGATGAGATTTTTTATTTAAAAGAGGTCAAATTCATCAAATTATAGGTGAAGTGATATTTCGCCAAAACTGCCTTAATGAATGGTAAGTTTTTTGCAGTTTTCCTCTACATTTAAAATAATTTTTTATAAGTTTTTATAATATAATATTTTATGTAATATTTAATTAAAAAAGGATTGGAGCGACCGTTTTTTAAATCATTACTGGGGACGATACACGTGCGCTGAGCGCCTCCATTCCTGCCTCTGCCATTCTATTTCCCCCTTTACACTCGAGGCGTGCGCCCCCAGCAGCTTAACATTTTCGGTGCTAAAGGTCCTCTTGTGTGCCTTGATGATCCACCACGAAATGATTTGCGTTGGTGCGTTTAGTTTTACGGCCCCAGCGTGTCGTTTTAACGCGTTTCGCTCATCTCCCAGTCACACTTATGTATGTAGCTAAACTCGAACGTGTAATCTCAACATTGCAAAACATTAGCTAATAAGTATTATAAAAACTTTTTAAAAGTTACATGGTTTTATTAAATATACAAACATAAGTGAAACAAAAATTTTGCTGTCATGGTCCATGTGGAGGTGAGGGGTATCATACAACGCCTGGTACCCCGAGGGTGTACCTATATTCTTTGTTCCTTTTTTTTCCATTTATAAGAAAAATTCGTCGAGCACACCAAAACAAAATTAATATTTTCGATTCATTCATTCAAGTAATCTACCGGCTGATTGGTGGGTTCTTGGACAGTCCCGATTATGCATCCTAACCTCATAGACAATGTCTCGCTTTCCCTCCTAATGATGGCCCGCTATTAGATCCCTCTTCAATTCTTCATATCTTCTACCTCCTCTTATTTCATCCAGAATTCCTATCCTCCTCCTTCCTCTTCCACGCTTCCCCAGTGTTCTCCCCTCTATCACTCTCTTCAACATGCCCTCTCCTCTCAAAACCTCCTCCATCCATCTCTTCTGCCTTCTCCGAACCTCTGCCACAAGCATCCTATCCTCTCCGACCATATCCAATACCTCCTCGTTCGTCTTCCTCGCCATCCAGCTAACCTTCTCCATCCTTCTCCAAACCCACATCTTCAACGCCTCAAGTCTACGCACATCCTCCCTTCGCAATGACCAAGTTTCCGACCCATATAGCGCCACGCTCCATATTAAAGTATAGCCAGCAATAAAGTAAACAAGCAATATGGCAACCAATTTCATGAAGCGAACCCGGACCTATAGGAGAGAAAGCCGTGACACTTATATTGTATCGTCATCGAAGTTACACATGTGTACAAAATATCTAGGAGAGTTGATTAATGTATGCGGGTGAAAAATCGTTCTACAGATTCCACCCAAACTGACAGAAACTCAAGTTAAATAAAACCATGTAATAATAAAAAGGAATTTAATGTTTGTTTTGTTGTTTATCTGAATCCCTTATCGCCACCATTACTACTCAGTCGATCCTAAGATAGGTTGACAGTAGCCTTTTATTCTACCCTGTTCCATGTTATTTCCCCTATGTCCTTGTAGCTAATATGTTTCAAATGTCGTTATGATTGCCCTCTGGATTTTTCCCTCTTCATCTTTTGGATATTTTCCCTTCTGTAATGTTCCTTAAAACTCGTTGTTTCACCAAGTGTGGCCTATCCATCTGGACCTTGTTCCTGATTGTGCTTAACGTGGTATTCTCTTCTTCTGTTCTTCTTCACTTTTCCTCATTGCTTCTTCTTGCTCTTCAGCACCCGCCTTAAGCACCAAGTTTCTTAACCTTCCATTCTCTTCAGTTTCAGCTTTCTAATCGTCTATATCTCTGAGCTGTATAACACAACACTTAACAGGAACGTATTCTGGTGCTTCTTCCATAGTCTTAATCCTTTTTTCTTTAAACCAGGTTAATGAGCAAGTGGACTCGTTATTTCTGGGTCTCTAGAAAGTGTTTCACTTGGTTCCTCACAGGAGAGGCTCGTTAGTGACTCGGAGGCCACACGCTAGCCTTAGGTTACTTGAGAAATTCAGATGAGGCGAGTTTCAGTTTTAGCTTCAGGATTTTATTTTATTTTAGTGGATATTATTTTAACTTCTCTAGAACTGATGGAAGTGGTAACTTAATAGAGACTCTGCCCAACTGATAGGTACTAAAATTCCAAGTTTCCAAACACCATTGGTGGTCATTACTAAAATTTTACCAACATCTTCAAAACATCAATGTGTCAATACTAATCAACTGATAAGGTATTGCTGTCTTGCTGGTCTTTCGTAGCCTGGCCTAAAATGTATTTATTTTCAACACAAATGTTTTGACTCTCAGATAATTTGCAATATAGGCGTATTCAGTTTTTAATCTAATACCAATGACATTATTTAATTTGAGTTGTTCAGTTTGACTTGTTAGTAATTTTCTGCAGAAGTGTATAGATTTCAATCATTTTGTAGAATTTAATTGTAACTTTGGTTTTTTTATTTCACATTCCTTAATTAAATGTTTTTTACATGTTTTACATTGTTCTTTCTAATGTAAAAATTTAAAAATACGTGACAATTAGATAAGAAATTATTAATAATACTATTATATATTAAGAAAAAATATTATTTTAATATTATTAAAATATTAATAAATCGATAATGATACAATTTACATATGTCCTATACCTCCAGCTTTTCCCCACTCCCTCCCCTTTCATGGCTGCTGTCCTAACGCCTCCCTTAACATACGCCTCTGCGGCAGCTCACGAGGTAGTATGTAGATGTAACCCTAATTTTCGTTTCAGAATATTCTGAAACTCCAGTGAGAAATTGCTGATGATTGCTCGTTTTATTTTGAATCCCGTAGCACACGCAGTGAACATTCAATGAGTCAACGCCTTATTTCTCCGCCACCGCCGACAAAAATGCCATCTGCTGCGAGCAACTCTCTCTCTTTCCTCCACACATTCTGCCATCCCCGCGACCTTTCACTCTTTCGACGGCCGCTGCCCATCACCCTCATGCTTCCCCTATCGCTTTCCCGCGAACCCCACCCAGCCCAGCGGCGCAACGCATTCGACCCATCTGCCCAACGGGCCTTCTGATCCGTCTCTCACACACAAATGCATGTACGTGTTCTCTCTCCTCCAATGGATCGATCCTATGTGCCCATCCTTCTCCTCCCCCTACTGCTGCTGCTACACGCTCTTTTCCCGCGCGATCAAACCCTTTTTTTTAGCACGTATCCATCTTTTAGTGCTTGACAATTTGATGGCGTGGGTGCCTCCAATTAGTTTATTCGAAGTGCGTCGCTTACCACTTCTGGAACGGTACTTTCCAATCAGCTAGAGTGTTCGAAATCGTTTTGATATTACCCCAATGACGTTGAGAATCAAAACCTAGCGATGATTAACGAAGAAAGCTCACCATTCTCGGCGCTGAAGCTCGTTTTATTTATTACCTACGTTCCCCAGAGTGCCGCACGGCATGCTTTCACTGAAATCACCTTTGGATTTTTCTTCTAATGAGACATATTTTACCTTCTTTTACGAATAAATATGTTTCCCCTGAAGAGTTTCGTGTGTAAACTGACCGAACGGTTATGTGTAGCATAGCAATCTCCACATGCACGTGAGTAGTTTACCTTTCCAGTTGGACTATATTCAGAAAAGGTGACCTGCTCAGGATCTACTACCTCCGATAAAAATCTAAGGCATTGCGTAAAATGTTGGCGTGACCCATGAACATTTGAAGTCATTAAAAGTAGGTGAGGAAAAAAATTGTGCTATATTTCAGGTATATCATTATCTTGCGCAAAGAAATAAAATCCATTCAATGCTAATATTGTTTCACTACAGCCAATAATTAAAGCTATGGAATTCTTAGGTGTTGTCAGAGATGAAAATCTACCTGGACCGAGAATAGTAAGAATCTTTGGCTTGCCGGTCCTATGTGCAGACTCCTACCTTATCCTGGATCTTTTTTTCTCATGGCAACTTTTGGAGGAATGAAGGGAACTAAGTTTAGAAGCCTTTTTTTTACTTTGCCGTCGTTGCCCTCCTTGATGTACGCAACAGCATAAGATATTAAATCCTCCATAAATTACTACGAAAATTCGGAAACCTGGATAGAGTAGTAATGCCCATAGGTTTGACTCCTGGTCCAAAAGGATTGTTTTTATAATGGAAGTATCTACTCCTAATCTAGTGATCTCTTTAATATTCTGGACGTGAATTTAAGGATTTCAAAGTGAAAAATAAATTTTAATTAATAAAATCACATTCATACAAAGAAATGTTAGCACGCTGTTCTTTTGGTTTCAGTTTAATACATTTCTCATTCCTTAATGTGAAACCAAAAATGTTGTTAAGGCACTAAATACAACTGCGAATTAATGGAATATGACAAATTCCGTTATGTAAGTGAGTGGAGAGCACTAAAGTGTTAATGCAACTTCAAAATAAATTGAATTAAATGAATTTCAACATATTTTAGTCAATCCATATGTATCGGATGCCACGTTTTAGGTCTTCAAAATGAAGTTTTTCTTTAACGTTACCTTGTTCTAGCCATTGCAGAACCATAAATAAAAAAGAGGTCGTTTCCTATGTAGAGTGAGTCTGTCAGTTAATTGAAAGCATAAAATTGGTATGCTATTTATAATGTTGCTGTGTAGTGGATTTTCTCACAATCCTGGACTTGTTTTTTTTAAATTTTATCACAGTCTGGGAAAACTCTGACCCTCTAAAATATGTATTATTTATGAAAAATATTTTTGGCACCTACAATGTATTTTGTCACCATAAATATAAACGTTAGATTTGAACATCTTACAATTTATCTTAAAATATTGATGCTACCCGTTCACGGGTAACTCATTGTATTTGGTGATGATTGAATAATTATTTACAGGGATGTATATCGAGTTAAGGTCAAAAATAAAATTTCAGCTATTCCTTGTCAATGTTTCGGAACATAATGTATTCCATCTTCACGGCTAAACAAAAATGTATACGATGGTCAACAACAGTAACGCAGCATTTACACCAATTCGTCAATAATTATCCATAACATCATTACCTTAGAATTCATTAAATAAGTTATTCAGCATCACATATTTATATCACAGTTTCGGAAAATGTCAGGGATATTTAAATTAAAACTCATACTTGTTAGGACCATTATTTTGTGCATTTCCATCAGGTCATTGTAATCATTGCCGAGATATAGAGTACTCTGCATACACGTTTATGGATTACATCATATAACTACTACGCTTTTTAACATTAGAACATCGCCATTATCTTCAAAAATAGAAACGTTGAATTCAAGGTTAACAACGGTAAAATCACAGAGGATACAACATAAGTACATTAATTTTTTAAAAACTTTTATTTAAATTTTTCTACACATAGCGACCAACGATTTATGTATCTTGTAGAAAAGCATGTTATGGCTAGTTTAAATTTAGTGTAAGGGTGTTACAGTATTAAAGGAAACTACATGGCATTTATACAATTTATTTACATTAACATTTATATAACCTCTGCTATTGAAATATAAATTCCCTAATTTTGGAACAAAGAATCTCTTAAACAAACATAAATGAGTAATTATTCAGTTGTTAAAAATAAAAAGGAAAGATTTTTTAACAATATTTACAAATTTCCAGCCAAGAAGTTGCAATTAAATTCCTATTTTTTTACGGATTGGTTAATGTAAAACAAAGCTATAGAATCTTCTGTTGTAACGCAATTGGACTGAACCCATTGCGAAAGGTTTATGTTATTTCATTGCTATTTTTATCCATAATATTGCACTTGGAACATCTATATTTTATATTTAAAGTCCGTAATTGTATTAGTCCAAGCATTCCTAGCTAATTACGCAGAAACATCCTTTGTGGATAGACCTGGCCAATTTGATGTTAGTAAATTTCTTTATCAAGTTTCGAAATGGTAATTTTAGCTCCTAAAATATGCCTTGCTCATAGTGAGACATGCTCGGCTTACTAAGATACCTTCTCTTATACTCAACGAGCTATATAAAGTAAATACCTTGAAACAGTTTATCCTCCTAAGTAATTATTAATGAGCTACTGAGGATACAGCTATTGTACCCTAACATTTGAATGCTGTTAGTAAAATTGCCTTGTGAAACCTCTTATACTCCGTTGTTGTTAAAATTAACCTTTAGATGGTCTACCCTTAACGTTCCTGAGGTAATAATATCAGATTTTCGGTTTATTGACGTGAGTTTCAACAGTGGCGGAGCTTATTCAAATTAGTAATCATAACAGAGTCGTTTGAAGAGCATATATTATCTTTCCAGAATGTGAAACAAACTGAAGAAGTGAATCTGCGCTGCGGTTTCCTATCCTCCAATTCTTTCTTTCCATTTACTTTCCATCCCTAAAATAACTCTTTCCTCGACCAAATTAGTACATTTAGCATGGTGAACCAAATACGGTGAAATTTGACATGAAAGAAAAAACATTTGACTTGACATTTTGTAATCTCACCTTTTTAGTGACTCATAGTGGAAAGGCGGGAGATCCGTTTCCCTCTCTTAATGATCGGCTCACGAACGGTTCGTGAATTGTCGAACCTTAAATTACCTTATATCAAATAAAAGATGCCGGGACTAGCGAATACCCAGATTGCTCAACATCTTACGGAAGATATCTTACACTGTAAATACCACGAAAATCTAAATACACTCAAAACTACAAGCGGCATGTAAGCGATCACTCAATATTTTTAAAAAATTAAGTGCATCTTATTAGTATTCGATTCACAAGCAAGGGAAATATCTACCGAGAACGTAGATTTTAAGGCAATAATTGTTAAAATTATGTAATTATGGTATAAATAACTGAATTCCATTCTCCATACACTGGCGGATAGGCACACGAAAACAAAGGTATCAGCAACATTGTTTGGGAAATATTGATGCGAATATATACACAGATAATGTAAGCTAATAATAACATAAGCATTTCAAACAAAGCATACCTTGAAGTGCCCAATATATTGGAGTTGAAAATGCTCAAGTTCTTCACGTTTAGCAAATTACTACAATACGATTTAAAATCGTTTGTATCTTTCGCGCCCTTGTTTATTTTCCAAATCAAGCTTCAATTAGGAACGATGGTGGCTCCATGTCATGTTCTTTATGACAGGTGAGATTGAACTAATGGCAGGCGGAGATAATGAAACGGATCAAGAGTCGAAAGATACGGATCAGAGCGAATGAATCAAATAAAAGACCAGCACATGACCGGCAGTTCACCGCTTGAGATGCGAAGATGGTCACGCCGCCTGGGTGGCGGAGTCGAACTGCGAAAAAGTGACATTTTAAGACGTATTCTCACTAAAGTGATATTACAAAATAACCCCCCGGGATTCAAACCGGATCTCCCAATTGCCGGTCAGGTGTCAAGTGGTTTTTTCATGTCGAATTTCACCGTATTTGGTGTACATCTTTGCACCCTTGCGCGTGACTGCGTACCACATCATTTGAGCAATCGCAATGATTGGAAAATTGTCAAAATTTATTCGTTCTAAAGACAGTGTTGGCTTTATTACCCGTTACCGTGGCGTATCATGCATAAAAGGCCGCCACACACCGAATACTATGCTAAGCGTGATTAGTGTTCTCGCAACGGACGTCCGCTATGTGCGCGCACACGCCAGAAATTAACCATTCCGTGCTATGTAGCAACATGGCGGACAGCGTAAAACGCACTTCTCAGGTTTGACACTTGACTTTTCCGTTAATATTGACGTCATTGCAATGATGAATGATTTTATACAATGCGCATAGTGTGCAAAACTAAAGTACGTAATTTAGTTGAAATTTCTTTGTTGTAAGTAGGTTAAAAATGTATTTGAGCTGGCGGGACGAAAGCGCTCATTAACTACAATAGATACTGCGCATGCGCCATGAAAGCTAAGCAAAGAGGAAATTGCCGGCCGAGCGATTCCTTGCGATATAACGCTAGGGAAGTTCGCATCGGTTCGCATGGCTCACATTTGGTGTGAAGGGACAGCGGGAAATCGCTTTACGGGATCTTAAGACCCGTGGCGAAATCTGATAGCGCGCTTAGCATAGCATTCGGTGTGTGGCGGCCTTAACAACGTCTTCTGTGCTACAATGTAGAATGGGGACAAGAACAACGTCTTCATGTGAACCCCCACTGAAATTCGCCTTGAATTACGAGATTCGAATCCTGGTAAAGTAAAATGATTTTGTCATGATGAATTTCACTGTCTTTAGTGTAGGTACTCCTTTGCGCCCGTGGGCATAACTACGTACCATATCATTTGTGTAATCGCAATGATTAGAAAACTGACAAGTTGCCTTGATGATTCAAATTACTTGTGTCCGGTAACCTTTCGACGTAACAACTAATAAAAAGCCTCTCGACGGTTTTTGTAGCCGCTGAGAATGGCCCAGCAGTGAGGAAATACATACTGAGTTGTAGGCAATCCGGCAAGTTTACCGTGGTGGCGAAACTGTTCTCGTGGGTCTCTTGGGTGTGACTGAACTTCAATTTTTCACCTGGGTGTGTTCTCTCTGTCTCTCCTCAATCCCATAATCCGTTCGTCCGGCGAGTGGAGGATCAGAGGGGATTGCTCACTCACTCAGTGAGCACCGTGCTCATCTTGCTCTACTCTTTTGTGTTTACTTACTCCTCGTCCCTTTTTTGCCAGCTGCTCGCCCCCTCCCATCGCCCTTTCACCGCCTCGTCAACTTTTCTCTCTCCCTCCCTTCTCCTCCCGACTCCCCTCCCCTATCCACCATTGAACCTCGCCTCTTTCCTTGACACTTATCCTCCCGTAAACTTGTGTTTTTCTTGGCGGAATAAGATTACGTTAAACTTCCTTCTTCTCCCAAGGAATATGGATGGAATATTTTTTTAATGTCAGGTACAAATGATTTCAACTTTCCCCCGGAATCTCGCCGTGCCTTATCTACCGGAATGATTCTTCTGACTTCTACTCCGGCGAAGATTTGACGTTTCTTAAAGGCCGACCTCTCTTGAGAGAGAGAGAGTCGAGAATGAGAAATCGAGTCGTCCATTCTTGCTCCAGCCCGAAGCATTTCTACCACTTGGTGCTGAGCATCAAAACCATGAGTGTCTGGAGTAAAGTTTGCATCATTTTCTGGAGTTACTTTTTGAATGGGATGATTGGTTGATTAATTGGAGAGGCAACCGAGGATATTTATGCCATTGAGGGCAGATGGGTTGGTTGATAAGGAAAGGATAAAATAGGGAATGGTGGAAGGATGGAGAGAAACCCTATGTCGGCATTTGCCCTCTCTTAACGAACCCTTGCCCTTGAAGACGACAGTTCAACGCATCTTCCGACGGACCTGGCATTAGACGTGAGGTGCCTTTGTCAAGGCACCCAAGTAGGGATAGGGGTTATCTGAAAAACGTCCACCACTTCCGAGATACGAATCCGGACCCTCGGGAAGAGAAGCCAGCATTCTTAGCCAACACAGCTACCCGTTCCCCTTCGATTTGGAGCGCAGATATATCTGTATTTACGAGGTCCTTAGAAAAAGATAGAAAAACAAATGATTTACGGTAGAGTTTTATTTATTTTTCGACTTAACCTCCTTATAGCTCTATATATGATTGCGTTTATTCTCCATCGAGAGCAAACGTGGCACCCATCTTGCCGAGATTTCTTTAACACCCAAGTTTTCGTGCAAAATTGAATACACTGTACAGGCAGTCCCCAAGTTACGAAAGCCTTGACTTACGTAAGTGGCAACCTTACAAAAAAAATACGAGAATTACGAAAGTTACGGATTTGGAAGGATTGTTTCCTACTTTCAAGGAGCGCATGTGCCGTAATGTTAGTAAGAGACTATTTCTCCGAATCGACAGTAATCTAGAGAGCACGGACTCAGTTACGGAGTAATTTTCGACTCCTTTTTTTTCAACTTCCGTAAATTTCGACTTACGCCGCTACTGTCGGAACGTCGGAATCTATTACGTAACTCGGGGACTCCCTTTACCTACCTTGCGATATTCCTGTGGCCTCAACTATTTCACACACTTTGATTCGTCACTCATTCAATACCATACCGTGGATTTTGTCAATCATTTCGGGGGTAGTCACTTCTTATAGACGTCCCGAACAATGTTCACCTTTTGTGGATGTACGTTTTAACTCGTTTACCCAATTGTAAATAGTTGCAAACACAGGAGCAAATGTTCCATGAACTTTATCCAACTCAGCATAAATCTCTTTCGGTGTTAAGCCTTAAGTGTTTAATCACTACTTGAGACACACTTTTTTTCATTTTTCTAAAAAAGCAAAATTTTGCCTCTTCCATCAGCAATGAAAATGAAACCATGTGATTAACCCTCCGGTGGGCGCGTCAAATTCACTCCCACGAGTGGGCGTGCCGCGGCAATGTTACCGTAAAAATATACTGCATTCCTATATTTAAGAGCAAGATAATTTACTAATAAAAAAGGCTGATTAAGTTGTTACAGTTACATCTTTCATTGTTTATTAAATATTCACTGAATGTACATTGTTAATCATCTTAGTTCATATCTAGGTCCTGTTCATCTTCCCATCTCATATATGTTGTCTCTTGACGACAATGCCTCCTACACACTTCACTGGCACACAATTTTGACCTGAAATTTTTATGCCACCTGCAAACATGGCATAGTACTGGTTTAGGTGTTTCAGGGACCAGTTCCTTGTTCTTATATTTTCCTAAAATTTCTTTTATATCATTAGTCAAACGTCAAACACTCTTCGATGTCACACAGCTACTGAAGCGTCCGGTGGATAATTGATCCGGATATCGGAAATACTCCCTCCTATCATGAAAAATGAATGCCTGGAGACACAGGAATTAAATACAAACGGTAGCAAATGGAGAGCTCAGAAACTAAAATGTGCGGCAATTTGCCGCGGACTATATAAATATAGTCCGCGGACACTTATATAAATAAGACTCGTTATCCAACTCAGCTTTAACCTCTATTAGTGTTAAGACTTTTAAATAGAAGTGTTTAATCACTACTCGAAAATCATTTTTTTCCATTTTTCTAAAAAAGCAAACTTTTGTTGCTTCAATCAGCAATGAAAATTAAACCATGTGGTTAATATAAATAATACTTGGACAGCTGTTTATTGATTAATGATTCTCAATAAAAAAAATCATTTTCGATTGTATGAGCACCAACTCTTGGATTTTTTAAATGCTTATTGAACGACCCTCGTATTAAGGAATGGAGTGTGCCAAAATAGATCTTTTAGTGTTCTTGCAAGGAAATATCTTTTTTTCCTCATTTGCCTTCTAATAATAGTCAGAAATGTGCATTTCGGAAGTGATGCACAGGAAATAAGAATGTTGGGGAGCATGTGGTGCCAGGAACAGGATACCAAGGAATTCACTCGCTTCTCTCGCCAGCAACGACTCCGTAGCACGCTAATGAATTCCACTCCTCTCAGCCATGCAAATAGTTTCACAGTGCCTTTTTTGTTGTGTCCGCGTGTGCTTTCTCTTGTGTGTGATCGTCTGTGCGTGCGTGGAGGGCTGAGAGATGGAAATGAAATGGCAGTATTCGAACTCTATTAGATGGAGAATAAATCTCTCTCAACTTTTGAGTGTGTTTATCCTTCTTTCGGGGATGCGGGGGTTGGGGCTTTTGGAATTCATTCCGCAAATCGAAATCATTTCCCTAGTCCTCTGCTTCCTCTCCTCCTCCTCGTCGTCAGCGGCGGTCCCTTCTGCTCCGAGTCATCCGAGAGCCGTATATATATACACACTGCAACTCCCTCCACCTCCGCGAGACTCAAGGGAAACCGCTCCTTCCTCATCCCGTAGAAGACGCGCTCACGATCCCTTCTCCTCTACCCTCCCACATGCCCCCCCCCTCTGTGCCTCCCTACGCCAACGCACTTTAGCTCCTTCCTCAACTCGCTGGAATAAAGTCGTTTATCCACCCTCTCACTCCCCTCGGAAACATCCTCCCTTCCTCCTCTATTCCTCCCTCTCTCTTATATCTCTCCTTATGTCTCCCTCCTTCCTCCACCCATTCCATCGTATATAATCCTTCCCACCCCTTCCTCTCCCACTAACTTCATCACCCACTCCCATTCCCTAGACTGCTTTGAACAAAACACACTGCCTCTCCCAACCCACCCCACTGTTCCCTACTCTCCGAGACTCGCTCTCATTACCCAAAGAGCAGGGCACGCACACGAGATCCGGGA
Source organism: Pyrrhosoma nymphula (assembly GCA_963573305.1). NCBI lineage: Eukaryota > Metazoa > Arthropoda > Insecta > Odonata > Coenagrionidae > Pyrrhosoma > Pyrrhosoma nymphula. Next base: position 16,749,559 of record OY754330.1, on the reverse strand, counting down.
GAGAGAAAATCCCTTCCCCCCGCCTTCGACTCATCTCCATTCACTCAATCCTCCTCCCTTCATTCCCTTCATTCTTCGCCATCTTCCACATTCCGCACACTCGGGTAGTCTTCTCTCTTCTCCCTTTCGCGAGATTAAGAGATGACGGGACACAGCGGAGCGGTGGTGGAGGAGATGGTGGGGACGGCGAAGTGGGCAAAGGGGAAGAGCCGAAGGACGATGCGGCGGAGAGGAAGAAGCCAAGGGTCGGCGTTGGAGCGGGGCTGGCTGCTTAGGTCGCCCCCGCCTTCCCTGCTAGATATCGCCCGCCACCCCGCGGGAAGGTCCGGGGAAGGAAAATGATTTCTTCGACCAATAAGTCTCGTAAACCATGCAGCGTTGGAAAACAATTTCATTTTTCAATCATTCCCAATGCGCTGTCTGAAATATTGGAGAAATGTCGTTCATGAGCGCACTGATTTCGTGAGAAACTTCGTTCGTATTCTGCTTCACTCATAATCACTCGAATATCATTTGGAATATAATGCATCGTGTATTGAAAATGTAGCAATTATTGATTAGTCCCTGCGCAGTCGACGTTACGGTTCAACTACTTAAGATGCCGACTTTCTATCCTTCGGGATTCTTTCCTTTGTTACTATTGCGATTAATTTATATGCAAAGTCTTCAATAGAGTTACCTACTGATTTCCAATTGAATTATGATGCTTGTAATGAGTTTATTATTGTGATTCATAATTTTATGGTGATAAAGTCTGTAGTTTGATTCGAAAATAGGTGCTTAACGTTTTGAACAATTTATCACCAATACAGATTAAGTAACATTATTTGAACTTATCCATGAAAAATATGCCAACAGCGAAAACGTTAAACATAATAATCACACAAGTGTACATAATGGATATAAGTTTCAATTGATGTAGAGACGTTTTATAAATTCACTCCTTCATTTCATTTATGTTATTCTGCTCCAGATGGCAGGTTAACTCATGGGCCCCACCTCTATTCCACCCTTATCTCAGCCAAACCTTTTGTGTCCGCTTACCTTCCGCCTATTTTGATGTTGTCTAGCATTCACTTGCTTTTCCTTCCCCTTCCCTGTTTTCCTTCCACCATTCCTTCTTTACCTGTCGTCAGCAGACAATTTCTTCGCAGAGAATGTCCAATCCAATTCCTCTTTCTTCTTCTAATCGTTTCCATCAGAATCCTTTCCTCGCCAACTCTCCTCAGTACCTCCTCGTTTCTCACTTTATCCTTTCAACTCACTTTTTCCATCTTCCTCTATATTCACATCTCCAGGGCTTCCAGGCTTTATTTATCTTCTTTCTTAGCTGCCCATGTTTCTGCCCCATATAGTGCAACGCTCCATATAACTTTACTACTTTCTTCCTCAAATCCTTGTTGAAAGACCCACAGAATAGCTTCCTTTTCCTTTGGAATCCTTCTTTTGTTAATGAGATCCATCTTTTTATCTCAGCTGTACAAGGCAAGCTTGTGTTATAATATTCCCAGATATTTGAAGCTCTTCACTTGCTGTATGCATTCCCCTTCTAGTTTTATTTTAATTTTCTACCCTTTTCCTCCGATGACTATACACTTGTGCTTATTCTTGTTCATCTCCATTCCATATTCTATTCATTTATTGTTAAGGTCTTCTAGCATTCCAACTATTTCTTCTTTGGTTTCCCCTAATACTAACAGTTCATCTGCAAATCTTATGCACTCTACTCTTTTCTCTCCCAAACACCCCTCTTCTACCGTCATAACAGCCTTGGATTATTTCTTACAAATATATGTTGAATGATATTGGGGACATGCATCATCCTTGTCTTACTCTTTTTCCCAGACCAACATTTTTTATATAAAATAACCTTAATTTGAGTTTTTATTTTAGCTTTTCAGTGTGTTTCATTATTTTACATTATTGCTTTCGGTTGCACTGATTGTATTTAAAAATATATACACCTATATATTTGATTATTTATATTTTATTATTAAAAACACAATCAGTGCAATCAAAAGCGAGAAGGCAAAATAACCTTCATATAGGGATCCATGAACATTTCCTCCCATGTACATTGTGGTATATATTTTTTCACAGTACCTTACATGAGCCATGAGAGTTGATATAATTTCCTTGAACCTCAAGGGAAATAGCTAGTTTGCAGAGTTATTAGACACACCTTCTGAACGTGAATAAGGCAATGACTGTAAATTTTTCTTTGATTAGCCTCCTTTCACATGTATATCCGATGAAGAGAATGTGCTATTTTGATTCTTGATTTCTAAAGGAAGTATTTTAGGATCTCTGACAAATGTCTCTTATTTTCATTTGCCTGCTTTCTGGCATAATGCGAAACTTTGTTCCTAATTGGAGTCTTTTATGTTTTGTGCCAGATAATCCGCTTCATTCTCCTGATTTTGCTTTTCCCCGGGGGTGGAGCTGCCCACTCACGGGTGAAGTGACCCAATAAAGCAGGAACCATTTTTCCTTTCATTACACTGCGCGTAGCAATACTTTCCACTCATTGCTAGACTCGCTTTGGCCGTTCCAAGCAATCTGCTTCCAAATGAAACAACACACACACCTGCTGCGTGTTCCATATCCGCTCTGCTCCGCGGTAAATAGCGTCCTTGCTTTCGCCCTGGTTCATCATCTTCCATTTCCCTTGTTCCCTTACCAAATATACTCAGCCGGCGCGATATTGAAGGTTAGATGTTTTATTCCTTTTCCTTTTTTCTATATTAATGCGTAACCCTCGTTCAGTTGCTAAAGATTTCAACTCGCTTTTAAAATATCAGGAAGTCTAATATTTTACATGTCTCCTCTGGGTCATTAAAACCTGTTATTTAAAATTCTAATATCTCTTATATCTAATTACTGATTTTAGTGATATCATTAGGCGTTAAAATTTGCTTCAATGTTTGCCACTATAAACATGATGATATAGAAATTTGTGGTACAATTCTGATTTCGTTTTTTTTACACTATTGGTTTCAACGTCTGTATTATCACTACCAAGATAACTTTCACCAAAGTTTGATGTCGAAGTTACCTTGAAAATACGATCAATACGATCAATGTGCTCTATAATTAATAGACCGCTGAAATTAATTTTCTTTCGTCCATTCTACGATATTTAATCAGTTCAAACTGTGTATGTGTACGGCAGTTTAAATTATATTCAGCTCATATGGAGACACATCCAAAGTCCTTGTTGCTCTTGGCTCGTGACTGATCTGAATGCTTTCAAATCAACGTTTTCTTTTTAGGACTATCACCTGCAGCTTATTATTTAAGGAGGTCCGGTGGTTTCACTCAACTAAAGAGAATTCCACGAAACTTGCTGGAAGCATTATTTAATGCTTTCTTAAATCTACCTGATTTTTATAGAATTATTGACCGCAGTTTACTTAAGCTATTTGATCGAGAAGTGGACAAAAAAATACATGGGTTCTTATGGGAACACAAGGTACGAGTAGCTTAATTCATCAAAAAGAACCTTTTTCTAGTTAAGAATAAGAAAAACAAAAATAATAAAAATAAAGTATATCAAATGATTTTCATACATTATTCTATTGATGATTTAAATTATTTTTGTTTTACTTATTGTTAACTAGAAAATATTCTTTTCGATGAATAAAGCTAGTCGTACCTCGCGTTCCCATTAAGAACCCATGTAATTTCATGCCCACACTTCCACATCAAATATCCTAAGAAATCTGCGGTGAATAATTTTGAAAAAATTCAGGTAGCTTCAGGAAAATACAAGTAATTCTTCCAGTAAGTTTCGTCGAATTCCCTTTAGTTGAGTGAAACCACCTTACTGTTGAGAGTGAGAAGAGAACTTTAACACATGATTGCCATTGATAGCTTGATGATTAGCCTGTGTTGATTAGGTAGACCACTAGCGCAGTATCCTGGACCATTAATTGATCTATTTTTCATTTCGATTGTTATATTATATTTAATTCATGGAGAATGTCATCAGTCCGACTTGGTCTTCTAATTAGTGAAGGGGTCATTCCAATTGTTGCTGTTTGATAATGCCCCACATTTTTCAGTACTTATTCGTCAATTTTCATTTGAAAATTTGTAATCATATTACAGCCTTCTACAATGTAGTATTTTCGTCAAGGACGCGAAACGCTTTGGAAAGCGAGCACAGGTAAAACTCATTGAAGCGTAATTAATATTACGATAGTTTTGGTGATTCCATGAATTCATTTCGGTCTGATTGTATGGTCACTGTCGTTTATTATTTTTGCATTTTGGTCAATATTCACTGCAACTTCAGATGGTGGCTGAAAATAACATTTTGCATTAAATAAATGGCTTTTAACATTATTTGATAGATATTAAACGGTTACATTCCACTCTTATACATACAAGAAAATTGATAGAAATTTCGTTTCCAAACTGGTCATGCTCAACAAAGACAGAGATCACAGTGAAAATTGGAAAAAGTGTAAAGGGACATTAAAAAATGATAGCCATTAAGTATTGACAAAAATGGCAACTATAGGTATTAAGCTATAAGTAGTGCTCCATCGCCATATTTAATTTTAAACATTATCGTGTTTCTTAGGCGTGTCTTCAGAAGGGGTCCTTAAAAGGGCTAGTGCCTGTTAAAACTTACATATCAATCGCTAATGACGAAAATACGACCTCTAAAATTGATTGTTGCGAAATAATCTGGCTCATGGTGTAATTTCACAATGAATTATGCTTGAATATATATGTATTTTTGGTAAGTTTCACGAGGCATTTAGATGTTCGGGATATTTCTAATTCATCAAAAGAGCGTTCGTCATGGTTAGTGTACGCTATACTCTCACTTGATCGTAGACTTTCAATTTACTCCTTTCAATTTACGTGCTATAAATGCATGGGAAGTTTTTAAACATAAATCTTAATCTCTCATGGCCGTATCAGGTAGAATATAGCATGCAGGTGCACATTCGGGATTTTTGTCTCGTGAACAGGGATATAAATAATGTTTATTGGAGTCCCGGGATTATTGAGGGCGTAATGAAATAAATATAAATCAAATGCGTATCCAGAGAATCCATGATTCATGTCAATTTTACAGCAAATATTTTGCATGTTTTTGTTCCTCCTCTTCTCCAATTATTTTATATAAATAATTGAGAACACAAAAAATATGAAAATTGGTGTGGGGACACAGCTAGTTTTAAATCAACTAATTAATTATTAAGGTAGTTTTCTGAACTAAGCATCTCCCTTTAACAGTAATTACTTAATAATAATTAATATTAGAGACTTTTACGTAAGTTTATGTAAATTTCACTCAATATTTGACTTTTCCATGAAATCGAATAAATTTAAATTGAATATGGATTTGTGCACTCAGCGATCACATGGTCAGCAGTAGGAAATAATGGAATCTCGACATTTCTCGACAGAGAATTTTAAAACAGAGTCGTGTCTTTGACCAAACACGAACCGAGAAAATAGTTCCATCGGCTTTAAAATAATACTAATGACCTTCCTTCGTTGTTCTGCAGCTTTAAATTTTCACCATCTAAGCAATTGATGTCCCTTGAGTCATATCTGTTCCTCCTTCCCCTATCCTGGGTTCTCGGGTTGATGAGATTGTTTTTAAGTCTTTAAAATAGAATAGTAAATTGAGAAAGGAACTTTTTTAATTTGCAAGTCTCATTTAGAATATGCGGCTGTAAACCCTGGAGAAAGTTTGGACAATAGGAGTGGGTAAATTCAGGGCGTGAGTAGCCACCGTCCGGATTCTTTTTTCTCCAGGTTCTGCGCTAAAAGACTCTCATTTAATGAATTCCTCCCCTAAATCTACATTTTTATGTTTTTTCTATTACGGCTGGCCTACTCAGTTGAGCAAGTAGTCTTTCCTTCTTAGAAAAGAACTTGGCAAAATTGGCCGGCCGCGCTTTTTCTTCCGCAGCGTTTGAGTATGATCATCCTTCCCTCCACAGCGGGAATATTTTATGTATGTCTGCTTCCGCACTTGAATCGAGAAAGAAAGAGCCGAAAAAGGAGAATGTTTTTGCCAGACTTTAGAAACGTCTTATTAGACTGACATAAAAGTTTGTGGCTACCCACTCTGTGAAAATTATAAATTCCCTCCGAGAATACATCAATGGTAGTGGCTAGTAAATCCTTAGTTTTTTGTACAGAACAAGCTTCAAAGTGTGATACCGAATTTTTACTGTAATAAGGTGACCGATAACTATTGTACTTCATTTTCTCTACTAACAATAAGAGTAATTGTGTGATTTGGCATTGATGATATCATTTTGCATATGGAGGAAGTGTGGATCTGAGTTGCTTACTTTTTGATAAAAGTATGCCAGCTGTACATCCTATCAGTTAAACAGTATCCTGACCTTCTGGAACTAAACCCCTGGTATTCAACTAGGGAATCGTGATTCAACTTAAATATTAATGTTACGCAGTCAGTTCCTCGTTGTGGTCCTCCAGTTCTCGCAAGATACCAACTTGCAAAGAGCTTGCAAATAAAATAAAATCAATTTTCTGTGATGATCAACATCATCATCTTCAATGGTCGGGGCAAAGGTGAAGGAAAAATAATCTAGTTTAAAAGTTGATTTAGAGGTCCAAAAAAAATAATGAAGCAGACACCAGGGAAGAAATTCTATTTATAAAATTCAACAAATTATATTTAAAAATTAAAGAATTCTCTAAAGCACTTAACATTTTGATAATGTGAATTAAATTTTTCCCAAAGAGTTAACACCTATTCGAAAAATCCCTTGAAATAGAAAATAGGGAATCGGGGGACCCTAAATTCTGTCCCAGAGTGGAATCAAACTCAACCGCATAATGGCTGGAAAAATGCTATTTTCGGACCAAAGAAGTTTCGTTCGCCACAACAAATCCTTTAACTACACATGGGAAAATAGATAGACTTCACTCCGTTAACATCCAAACATCATCCATATTTTTTGCATACACTTCGTCGCTAAACACTTATTGACCCCAAAACATTGAAAACCAATTTTGTTGCCTGCCATTACTTCTCTTGCGAAACCTTATAGCACATGCACAGACGACGGTTTAGCGAATGGACACGGTCAACTTCTTGAAAACATGTCACTGCAAGTGAATGGGCGATAGCTGTGTTCCTTGGTGTGCTTTTGACTGCCCCGTGTTCAAAGTTCTTTCCATTTCGTTGCATGAATACTCGTATTTTTACGGACAAGGGCTTTTTCACTTTCTTTTCTTACTTTCTCCTCTTATTATATTCAGTGATGGATGCCAGCCAAAATCCTCGTTTTTCCCACAGTTTTACATATCTTTAACACTTATTTCTGATACTTCATTATGTCATGTTAATATTATATTTCTATCGTTTTTAGAATTGTTTCTTTGATTTTAATTATTCAATGTTTGTCATGTTCAATGACTCATATACTGACGAGAGGTTAGATGGAAGAAGGGACTTTTAAAGTCTCAATCTCGCCCCAATAAAGACTTTTATCTATCTATTTATTGTCCCTCAAACCAGGTTAACCCCCAAATGGGAAGTTGTGCTCTGAGCATTCGTCTATTTTAAGGTGGTTTGAGTGAGATAGTTCCCTACTATCGCCGCAAAAAAGGTAGAACGCTGAACTTTAAGCATTCGTGCGAAATTCCGCCGGGGCTCCAAAGAGCCGTGTAATATATCGTTTTAGTCCTTGTGTATTTGACTACAAAATTCATTCATTGAAAAGTGATTAAATGTAAACGGTTAGCTCCTACGGTCGAAAGAGTGAAGAAAAACACGCGAAAAACTAGGAGGACGGCGAAACGGTCGTCTTCTTCATCTCGTCACGGCCAAAATATTTAATTGGTTCACTTCATTATTTTTTTACGAAGAGGACGACATCTCCGTATTACAAATATTCTTTTAAAATTTTATTTTACCCATTCTTTGATTTTTTAAATGGCCGAAAGCTAGATTTCAATTTCCGAGGTGTGGAAAAGTATATGGATATCGAAATTACGTATGCTTTATGGAAAAAATATTGCAAAACTTCTCATGTAAGGAAATTTTTATATTCTTCCCCTTACTTAAAATATACGACAAAGAAGAAAATCGCTCCGCGGCAATGCAAATTACCATTTTGCTCAGTTGGCAATGGTGATACTCCTAGCCGCGCGTGACTCAAATCTCATTGCCAAGACCCCTCTAGTGAGACCTCTGTCCAGCGCTGATTGGACAAGGAATGGGAAAGGCTCTAGATGTTTCATATTCTTTTAACTTTATGTGAATGGATTTATATTGAATATTTCGCAATTAGATATTTAATTCAGTCTCAGAAATTACACAATTTAATTCAGCAAAATACTGTTTGTTTATGTGTTAGAAGTTTATTGATTCTATGGATTGTATTGTTGCCACGAACGGAGCTTAAACAATTGCCAACTGAGCAAAATGGTAATTTGCATTGCCGCGGAGCGATTTTCTTCTTTGTCGTATATTTTAAGTAAGGGGAAGAATATAAAAATTTCCTTACATGAGAAGTTTTGCAATATTTTTTCCATAAAGCATACGTAATTTCGATATCCATATACTTTTCCACACCTCGGAAATTGAAATCTAGCTTTCGGCCATTTAAAAAATCAAAGAATGGGTAAAATAAAATTTTAAAAGAATATTTGTAATACGGAGATGTCGTCCTCTTCGTAAAAAAATAATGAAGTGAACCAATTAAATATTTTGGCCGTGACGAGATGAAGAAGACGACCGTTTCGCCGTCCTCCTAGTTTTTCGCGTGTTTTTCTTCACTCTTTCGACCGTAGGAGCTAACCGTTTACATTTAATCACTTTTCAATGAATGAATTTTGTAGTCAAATACACAAGGAGTAAAACGATATATTACACGGCTCTTTGGAGCCCCGGCAGAATTTCGCACGAATGCTTAAAGTTCAGCGTTCTACCTTTTTTGCGGCGATAGTAGTCATAGTGGAGACCATATTCAAATTTTATTCTTTGATTTCAGCGTCTGTAAGAAGTACGAAAGAAATATTGTTATATTAATGGCGCTAATATATAGTTATATATGCCCAAAAATCTCTGTTATTAAATATATAAAGGGTGTAAATAAAAAAATAAAATATAAATAAATAAAATCTCTGTCACAGGGTGATAAGTCTCTAACTTGACTCATTTTTTCCCGCCGTTCGGCTGAAAACTCTTCAAAACAGCAGGTTTTTTGCGATTCTGTAAAAGTTACTGTGGTGGGTGATAGATTATTTATTATAGATAGATGAGAAAATATGCAATCTATGCACCGTTAGTTTTTTGACGAAATCTAGGTGTTATAAATTCCTATTTCCTTCAATATTCTCACCTTGTAGCGCACAACCATAATCTATCCCATGTAAAACAGCTTATGTAAAACATCTTATGTTTTTAGGCAAATTGCTCGAAAAGTAGTTCGGCAAGTGGTTGATATTTTTATATCATTGGAAAGAGGAGAGTTGTTTCTTTAAAATGAGGCAAAATTCATCAAATTCTAGGTGAAGTGATTTTTCGCTCAAACTACCTCAAGCTTGTACAAGATCTCCAGGTTTGTGGAGAATTACAAATTCCTCAAAACTGCGACGGTTAAATGCTGATATTAGATCCTGCACTTCCGGCCTAATGACATCTTGCCGGTTTACTCTTAAGAATTCTGTCACAGGGCGAACGCAGTCCACTGAGTGCGCCAGTCAGCTGCAAGGCACCTCGACGGCAGCGCTATCTGGAGAGAGGCGGGTTTTGCGCGTTAGGGAGCTTCACAGAGTGCATTAACCTCCTCGTGCACAGTGGTGGAGCTGATTGAAGTGGCAACTCTCCTTCTTTTCCCTCCAAGTGATTTTTCCCGTCGCCCGGGTAACGACGGGGCGTTGAGTGAGTCTCCCTGCAAAGAGCAGCTCATATTGTGCGTGTGTGACTACCTCAGCGATTTCTGCGCCCCCATTTCATGATTGGTGAGTCCCCGATAATGTGGAATGCATTTGTATGAATGTTATCGCAATCTCTGTGGAAAGGATTATAAAATAAATGAATGTGTTTAGTTTATAAATTAGGAGAATGCATACGTTATTTGATTTTATTGCATAAATCTTAGATAGGTCTCGCAAATCTATCCACCATAATGGTAATAGATTCGATGGAATCACATGTAATAACTGCTTCAAAATAAATTTGAGATTTGGTCCTTTCCTGGCGTATGATAAGATAAGATGAAGTTCATTTACTCTGGGACTATATAATCCCATGGAGCACAAGTGCACGGCATTTACATTTATTTATATTTTAAGCTGCTGATAAGGTTTACAAATACAACGTAAAGTAATAGCTACATAATGAAATGCAGGAGACATAATATTAGAGGTTGGTATTGTCACTGGAAAAATTACATAAAAAGGTTAAAGGCATTACACTTACAATGCTTTTTATAAACAGCCACTAATATTACATAATTTACAAAAAATAAAACATAGAAATAAGTAAATGTTACACTTTATATACTAATATTTAGAACATAAATACTGTTTCAGAGCTCTCTGGAATGCATACACAGATGTCAACGTCTTTATATTCTGATGAAGAGAATTCCACAATTTACACGATGTTACATAAAATTATTTGTTGTATGTAGTTGTTCTATGGCATGGTATTATTAAGTTCGTATTATTTCTAGTCATTTGCTTTTTTTGACCTTATTATAAACATATTTATCAAATAAATACAATGGAATCTATAAATTTAATAATTTAAAAATAAATAATGATACTGATATGATACTGATGAAGGTTTATCGAGTTTTCCACACGAGGTCAGGTACTTCTTGGCCGACGTACCCTGAGGTCGATGGCAGCGGTAGCCATCGAAACGTCGGCGAACAAGTACCCTACCTGGTGGGAAACTCGAGAAACCTCCATCCGCTGAAATAAAGCTCTGTTGTTTAAATTTTTTCTCGTGGAAGTAGCGTTTTATGTAGGCAGGCTTTATGGGGTGATTCGACGTTATTCGAATGCATTATTAGGTACGGCAATGCCGTGGATCCTTGATTTTTTTTCACCCTGGGCGTCATGTGGCGTTCTTTATGGCGAGGACGGCGAAGCGTAGCGGAACCCTTCCTCTCCTCTTTCCACTCTCCACCCTCCTCCGATCAGCACCACCCTCCCCTAACTCCCCTACATTTGGTGGTGCCCCCACCTCCTCCCACCCTAACTTGTTTATCCCCCTTCTTTTCCTAAGAAAATCCAAAGAATCCGTTCCCCCTTCCTTTCCCCACCCAATAGTGCAGAGACGAACTCAATAGTCTCAATTTCGCCTCATAAGGGCGGCTTTTTTCCCTCATTTCCCCCAGAAGCAAAATTTTCCGAGCAATGTCCTCCTATCACAACTTCCCTTTCTCCTCCGTTTCTCCTTCCCCCTTCTCTTCCTCACTCTCCTTCTCTTTCCACACTAGACCCACCCCAATGACAAACCCGCTCCCATTTCCTCTCCCCGATTTTTCCATCCACTTTCTTCCCCCGGACGGGAAACCTAAAAAAAAATAAAATGGAGGAAGGAATGTGACGGGTCATGAGTCCTCTCGGAATCCATGATGGCCTCTGACAGCGAGGTTAAATCATTCGCTCCGAAATTATGGTAGTTTGAGCGAAAATTCACTTCATGTAGAATTTGATGAATCCGTCCACATTTTAAATAAAAAACTCATCTTTCCAATGATATCAAAATGTTAACCCTTTGCTCAACTAATTTTCGAGCTATTTTCCCGAAAATACTAGCTGTTATGCATGGGAAAGGTTACGGCTGTGTGCTCCAGAGGGAGAATATTGAAATTTTAGGGACTTCTAACAACTAGACTACTTAAAAAAAACTAACGGTGTGTAGTAGGTACATTTTCTCAAAAATTTATAAAAATTAATTGATTATTCACCGCAGACATGTTTCGGAATTTCAAAAAAACTTATGTTTTGAAGGCTTTTTAGCCGTGCGATGTGGAAAAATGAGTCAAGTTAGAGACTTATTTAGTTAATTACAGTGAATTTTGTCGTATCTGACCATATTTTTGCACCATAAACATTGAAATATTTTCTTCATACTTCTTACAGACGCTGAAATTAAAATATAAAACTCAAATATATGGTCTCCATTATGTCTAGGGAACTACTATCTCGCTCAAACTACTTTAATGGCTTTAAACGCGATGCTTATGAGTGGTGACTGGGAACCAGCGGAAACAGTGGAAGGTCGAAATGACACTCTACGGATGTGCCTGGGTCGCAATAACGAAAAATAATAGAGTGTTGTTTGTTTTTCGAGACTCCTTTGTTGCGCGGGTCTCTAAGAGAGCTCCGCTCTAAGTCAATCGATAGAGTTTTTATGATTTGTTTATTATCAGTGATCGGCTTGGAATGGTTTCCTGTTTAAAGAGGCTCCACCGAGACTGTCAAAACAAATACTACACTCCACATTTTTTTTATATTTTGTACCAAAAATCATGCTTTCGTTGATGGATTGCGTTACCAAAAGAGAACCTTAAAGTAAAGGTGTAAAATATGCAGATTATTCCTCGAATATATTTTAAATGAGCACTTTTTTAATAAAGGAGCCGAATAAACGCCATTTCTAACAAATTACCGCATTTGAACTTCAAGTACGGCATTAATACCCTAATAACTAAAACAATAAGGTGGTAGGATGCCTAAATTTAATTTTTATTCAATTTCTCTGGATTATTTCCTTCTTAAAAAAGTTTTCCGCGCAAATGGCACTTATATTTTATGAATGATTACTTTTTACCCTTGTTTCTCTCATACTCCCGTTGATACGCCATGTGATATTAAGTTCAATTAGAGAATAAAATAGCTTGGTGAGGTAACATTTTGTTGTTCATATCAAATGGGGTCACGTTTTTCTTCTACAAGTAGACAGAATCCCAAGGAGCAGAAGAATGTTGAAAAATGATTTTAAAATGATTTTAAATAATTTTAAAAACAAAATATCATAAGATTTCTAAAATCATGAGTTTTTCAAGATTTTAAAATAATTTTAAAATAATGTATGACATTAAAGTTCTGTATCCTGTCATCACAATTTGTTGATAACATATATATGCATATATAGGAAGTACTGAGACATTTATTTGCATGAAAAGTCTATTTTAATATTTCATGTTAAAATAATATGCGAATATTATTTCAAAATCATTTCAAAATTATTTCAAAAATATTTTAAAATTATTTTAAAATATTTTTAAAATGATTTATAAAGATTCTTAAAATGATTTCAAAACTATTTTAAAATATTTTAAAAATGATTTTAAAACATTCCTAAAATGATTTTAAAATTATTTTAAAATATTTTTAAAATGATTTTAAAATATTCTTAAAATGATTTTAAAATTATTTTAAACAAATTAAAAATTATTTTGAAATAATTTTAATATTGATAGATTTTTGTTATTAATTTCCGCTGTACACTAAATTATTGTTATGCTTTCATTGATACATTCATCAGTTTTCTCATTTCCACATTCGTAACATTGATTCTACATGCATATTCACGTTCGTAACATTTCTGCAAGTAAGTTACGTCTTCATTGAAATGTAAAAAACGTGTGGAAATTGGAAAAAATATTGTTTATTCTCATTAATATTGTCTTTATATGCATGTTATGTGGCAACATAGTTTTCAATTAATTAATACCTGAAAACTGTTATCGTGATTGAATGGTACCTTTCCTCAAACTATCACGGCATTGACATTTAAAAGTTAGTTCTCGCAAACACATTTACGCAGGGGAATGGCCGTATATATACAACTTTCTTGGTGCGAAGTTGCGAGTAGGATATGACGTAGGTTAATGCGAGATAGGTAAACCTGTAAGTAATGTGAGATTGTAATTGAGTATATACGGTTCGGAGATAGGTTATATAATGTTGTCTTTGGGTATACACCATTTTATTGCAGTTTGAAGCGATCGTGAACACGCTTGTGCAGCGCTCCTGAAACCCGTTGGCCGCGCATCCGACATCCAAAAAAGGGAAGTTTAGGAGTGCTAGATGAGCTGCAGCAGCGCCCTCGCGGTAGCTGCAGCGCTACTGCGCAGCGCATCAGATGCGCATCTGCAGCATTTTGTGTTTACTGGGTAGCTTCTTAAAGAGTTAAACATATTTAAAACTTTTGTTAAAATCATTTTAAAATTATGTTAAAATCATTTTAAAATTGTGAAAAAAAATTTTAAAAGCCTAAAAAGAGAGAGTTAATATGTTTTCAAAATAATTTTAAAATGATTTTAAAATTGTTTTAAAATTGTTTTAAAATATTTTTAAAATGATTTTTTCATAAGATATTGCTACTTGGGATATGAATAAAATGACACCTAAGTGATTTTATGGTGGAACCACCCTAAAACTATTGCAATTTAAGGTAATAAATGTACATTATTAAGGTGTTTCAATCGCTTAGCAAACACAATGTACGTTTTGCTCTTCGTTCAGTTAAGTACACCGAAAAACACGTATCGTAGAATGTGTCTCACTATTATAAACATTCTGACATCCAGGCACTTTTTATATGTATAAATATATATTTTTAATTTTAGCACTTCAGCTACACAAGAAGTCACACAAATTTTTGTCTGGTATTTTTACATCAGGAGTTAAACTTGATTATTTTTTTCACTAAATAAGCTATTTTTCGCTGAACTGATTCAAATGTCACTGTGGAAAATAGTGATACATTACTTATATTTGTAAATAAATCCTCGGAGAGCTAATAAAGATGTATAAAGATAAAGTAGTACATCTACAAAATGCCCTGCAAGCCATCTAGGGTGTGGGGCTGGGGGTATGTATTGGCAAGACATTTATTTGTAGCGCATGGCAACAATGAACCAATATCAGAAATTAATCTTTATGCCACTTTTATTGAATATTACGTATGAATGAGGATATAAGATTGCTAATGTGGTCTCACTGATGATAGCTACATATCAAACTATTTCCGTTTGAACGGCAGGACAGGATAGTATTTATGTAACTAGCCTTATTCTGGTGTGTATTTTTTAGAAGCGGTTGTTGTAGTGGACTTAACAGATGTTTTTAGTGTATAAATTTGACTGATTTGCGTTAGATTTCTGTTTGGGAACACATAAAAATTATATATGACTAATCACGCTCTTCCTTGCAGTGTAAATACCTTCAAACCGGAAAAAATATATCCCAAAATCTAGGGAACTTGAGCTGCACGACCTCTTAATGTGACAAGTTATAAAATTCTCCAATGGCCGTAATAAATTGGCACCACTCGTCAAATGTACACAACAATTCCTGTGTTGGTTTGCTGGAAAAAAGGGGGCAAAAAATTGTTAAACCTATATCGCTATGGCTTCGCTTCCTCACCACTTGCTTCCATGCCTTCCTAAGCACTTGTCACTTCCCACCCTCTCCCTTGACAACGTAGCGCTGCCCTTTCTATCACTCGCAGCTGTAGATGAAGTATTTGTCCATTACGTCGGGGACTACTGCTTTTTAACGACGCAACGCTCCCACGTGCGACCCGGAAACTAAAATCGGCCACGACTCTCCATCTCTGTCCCTTTTTCTCTCTGTTTTTATACCCGTTCCTTCAATTCCCTCTCATCCTCACCTCTTTCCTTCCAGTGCCCTCTTCCGCAAACTCAAACTCCCTCCTCTCTTTTTCTTTCTCTTCTTAGTCCATTTCCCACTTCCCCTCCCTTCTCTGCCCTCATCCTTTCGCCAGTCCTATTTCTCCTTCCAGTCCTCCTCTCGTGCACACAACTCCTTCCTTCCCTCGCCCTCTCTTTCCCTCTCCCGAGAAACATTTACTGACAACCTCTCCCTCTCTCTCTGGAATATAACTAAATAAATAAATATAAGGGAGGGTGTTGCTTCTCCCCTGTCTCTTCAACTACCCCTTCCTCTACACCCTCCCACACACTTTCCCACCCCTTCAGCCCTTGCACCACCCACCACCACTTTTTTCCGGAGTCTTGGGCGTCCCTTAACCTCCCCCCTCCTCTCCCTTTCTTGGTGACAATCATCCCTCTCTCCCATTTTCATTCCCTGCTTCCTCTCTCAACCCCTTTCCTTCTATTCGCTCTCCAGAAGGAATGCACCTCCCCAGCCATATTCAAATTGCCTCTTCCTCCGGAGCCAATCTGACGACACCACTTCCCTTCTCCTTTCCTCTCCCTTTCCCTTTGTCGCTCAACCTCCTCCACCCCCTTCCCCCTCTCCACCTCCAAACTCCCTCCCTCCCTCCCTCACAGTTCTCCACCCCCCTCCTCTTCCTCCCGTCCTCGGTGTCGACAGACAGGAATCCGAGTCTTCTCGTGACGACAAGGCCTCTTCTTCTCTTTCCATCTCTCTCTCTTAGACCTTTCGTGCTGTTACTTCCATCGGACTCAATTTCTTCTTTCCCTTCATCCTCCACATCCTTCAGTGCATAGTGGGAAATTGGGAAAACAATTCACCGACGGATAAATTAGAGGTTGGCTCAAGGTAGTTTGAGAAAGATATTTCCCTAGTCATAATGGAGGCCATATTCGAAATGTATATTTAATTTTCATCGTCTGTAAGAAGAATGAAATATTTTAGTATTAATTATGAATTATTATTATGAATTATGAATTATTAGTAATTAAATAAATATATGCATAAGTCTCTAGCTTGACTCATTTTTTCGGCTAATAAGCCTTCAAAACAGAAGGTTTTATTTGCGATTCTATAAAAATGACTGCGGTGAGTGATAGACTAATTTTTATAAATTGTTGAAAAAGGCACAAACTACACGGAGCAACTTGGATAATGGTACCAATGTTAACATATTAAATAATTAAGAAAAATACCTTGAAATATTTACATCAAAAAGGGCTATAAAATGCAGATATGTTATATAAATTTTCAAAAAGTTTCCGGGTTAGGGCCCTCAATGTAGCTGGACTCAGACACCCGGAACTCGCCTATCAAAAATAATGCAGACACCTCCAGAGCCATATTCTAGATGCACCACTCCTACACACCCTAAGTTTTTTGACGAAATCTAGGTGTTATACATTCCTAATTTGTTCAGCATTCTCCCTCTGGAGCACACAGCCGTAATCTATCCCATGTAAAACAGCTAATATATTATTAGGCAAATTGCTCGAAAAGTAGTTCGGCAAAGGGTTGGTATTTTGATATCGTTGGAAAGATGAGAGTTTTTTCTTTAAAATGAGGTCCAATTCATCAAATTCTAGGTGAAGTGAATTTTCGCTCAAAATACCTTAAAAGAAGAATCGCACGCTATGTCAATGTTGATTTAGTGACTAGGTATGTCACAAGTCTATCCATCCATTATCCTTGGCACTGTTTGCTTTGGTGTTCCATTGTTTTAGTTTAATATCAATATATAGTTTCTCATTTCCCTAATTTAATATGTATTTTTAAAGTTTAGTTTTTATTGAATTCAATACTGAATTAAAAGAATGCAACTGAGGGATATCTGGCAAAGAAATGAAATTTATTCTCAAATAAATATCCTGCCTTAGTGCCGAAATAGTGTTTAGAATGTACATTAATGTTTATTATGACATTATCCTATCTTTAATACTTTTAGCCTATTTAGTACGTGTTTAAAATTGTTCCCATTTTTATGATCCCGTAACCAAAAATGTACTTCATTTGTGAATAGAGCCGGGCCAATATGATATCGTTAATTTGAAACTTCACTATCTCTTGACAGATGTCGTTTTGTTATTTTTAGTTTTCCCTCTCTTCCTCATTCTTTTCTTCCCTCGATCAAGTTTACCCCTCGACTTCCAACTTACTTGTGAATCCATCGCTGACATTCCTCGCTCTGAAAGTGGCAGGGGGTGCCATCAGAAGGGTGTCGTTTCGTTGAAAATTGTGGAGGAGATTATCTTCATAGCTGCGTATGTTATGAAGCTGTCTTACCAAACCTCAAACTTTGGTAGAAGTTTTTGCCTCATCTTGACACGTTGTCACCTTCTTAATCTTCGACTTCCTCCATCATTATTGTAACACATGTCCGTTGCCATTAATCGTAAAACGCCTTGGATGATGTTAATGTCATCATCGTGATCCGCTGTCATCAATCCGAAGGTTGTTTTGCTGCAGCTCAACACTCCATTCCCTTTCCAGTTGATCATATGTTTACTTTATGTGTTTAATTTAGCATTACTCATAATGTTTTCATGTACTCCATCCGTACTGTTCTTCGGTAATATTTCCCATTCATTTCTTCTTCAACGATTGTTTTCAAGATGGTATCTAATCCAGCAATTTTCCAAAATGTTTGCTCCGTTTTTGCTCTTCGTCACGGTTTCACTAAAATTCTTTTCTCCTCAACTCTGCGTAGAACATCTTCATCCGTGATTCTCTCTGTCCATCCTATCCTATTGTTATTATCGTCCAGCTTCCCTAGGATATAATTGTTGTCTTCATACAAGAAATAAGATTAAAATATTTTCTCAATTCTAAGCTTGTGACAGTGATTGAATTTCATCTTTATATCTGATAGAAGTGACGAAATAAGGGATATGCATAATGAATCACAGAAACGGCAATTTTCCATTAGATAAGATTTCATACCGTATTTAATCTTTTCTAGTGGAAAATTGCCATTTCTGTGATTCTTTATTGCTGAACTTCCACCTAATCACGCCTGATACTTCTCTTTTTGTAAGAGATGTGTACTTTGCCGAAATGATAAGGTACAACAACTTCTCAATACCACACTTCATTTGTTACTACATCCAAAGCAGAGGGAGACACTACGAAAATCCGTTTACACTTATTTCAATTTTCTTCCTTTCCCTCATTAAATTCCTTCTCCCTCTTTCATCCCTTTTTCATGGCTGATCTCAAGATAGGTGGGCCTCAAGATAGCATGCAGGTGTAAGTACACATCCTCATGAACTCTTTCCACGTATTTCATGGCATTTGGTGCCTGTAGTGTCTCCTTTAAGGTTCGTCTCAGTTTGTTTTACCCACCAATTCCTATTCTCTTCTACTATTACCACCACGTACGTTCCAATTCCAACTAACACTCTGCAAATCATGTTCACAGGAGTTTTTTTATTCTCCTTCTTTCTATGAGTGGCAAAAACTCAATTGATAAATTAGTGAAAAAAGTCCCTCACCGACCGTTGCACGTGTCTATAAGTACTTCGCTATGGCTACGCTTGAGAAGACCTCCCTAATGTGCTTCTCGTAACTCATAGCCCAAAAATGGAAAATGCTTTCTAGAAAAATGAGAGATATGGAAAATGATCATGTGCTTTTTTTCCTTTTCATAAAAATATCATTTTTAGGTGATACCCTCCATATCAAATATAGTCATTCTTACGGGGAACTCCTCCTTTCCCATTACCCCGTGACAACTGGTGAATCGAATCCTCAGCGAAGTTGAAGACGAAGCATGGAGGGAAACATTCAGAAAGAAAATTACCGTTACCGACGTCGACATTACCCTTCTCTTCGTGAAAGGCACCCTGAGGACCAAAGTTTAACGCCCCATCCGATGGATGTTTTACTACAATTGGAATTCCCTCCACCTGACACCCAAGAAAGGATCGGAATTTCACTGAAAGCTACAGCTGGATTCGAACGCGGACGCTCGGGATTGGGAGCCACGACGACAACTCACCAATCCGATCCCTTTTTTCCTTCAATCCGATGCACACAGCCCAATAGACTTGCGCCCGGGGATGGAAAGGACTAAAAATACAGAGAAAGTCACATCTCAAAGGTGCCTTTTTATTATATGGTTTTATTTAACTTGAGTTTCTGTCTGTTTGGGTGGAATCTGTTTAACGATTTTCCACCCGCTTACACTCATCAGATCTCCTTAAAATTTTGCACGCAGGTGTAACTTCGATGACAATACAATATTATCGTCACGGATTTCTCTCCCATAGGCCCGGGTTTGCTTCGTGAAATTGGTTGCTATTTTTATTGTTTACTGTATTTTTGGCAATCGAAAAAGTTACTCGTATTTTGGTGTGCTCGGAGAATTTTTACGCATAAATGTATGAAAAGGAACAAAGATTACCGGGGCAACTAGCGCACCTCGTCGTAAGAAGCCCCTCGCCTCCACATGGACCATGGCAGCAAAACTTTTGTTTTACTAATGTTTGTATACTTAATTAAACCATGATGTTTTTGAAGTGATAACTTCTTTGGGCACTTTTGGCATGGGGGAAAAAGAGCAAACTCGCGTCACGTACCGTACCGCACTTTTTGCTTCGGCGACGTAGTTCCAATACGGTCGTCAGAAAGTAGCACCGTTGTCCTAACAGTGAGTATAACTGCCACCAGATGGTAGGAGAAGCGGTAAGCGGGAAAAAGTGCACCGCTTAAATCGCGTACCATATTTCCCTGTTCGTATTCTTTACCGAATCTTGAAATTCAAAGGTTATTAGTTACTTCAGTTATTATAACCCAATAGTTTCTTTCCTAGAATTATGTAGTAATAGTAATGAAATAAGTCAAAAATTCATGAGATTAATGAAAATTACATGCGAGAAAATGATGAAAATGAGGAAATGGTGGTTGAAGATGTAACCAATGATGATGAGAATTGTTTATTAGAATAATTAGAATAGAAATATAATTAACATAAGAGATATAAATGAATGCTATATTATTCAGACGCATGTACAATACCTATTTTTGCAGATAAATACCTATTTTGACAACAAAAAATATTATTTACATAAATTGAATATTCATTTTTAAAAATGTATCTTATTCTCATTTTTTATTCAGATTTATTTTGGAATATAAATCGGTCAAAGAAGTTTTCACTTCCAGCGTGTGGTCCTAAGCACACCCAAATTTTATTTTTTTTATAACACCTATTCTGTATTAATTCTTTGCAAAAGCGCTTCCGCGTACGAGATATCTCTTATTTTCTGACTTTATTCTCCCACTCGCTTGGCAATGGATTCTGGCCTCTTCAACTCACACGCCCCATTCATATTTGAAACCGCCTGTCCCACCTCCCCCCTCCCCACCTCCTCCCTCCCCACCCCACACCTCATTTCTCCCTTCTTGCTGCATCTCTGTTGAATCCTCACTTCTCTTGGTGAATGTTTTAAAGGTGCCGTTATTGTTTCTTCAGAAGGTTTTCTTTCCGTATTCTTTCTTGCTCAGTGGTTGTGCATAAATTACGCTACCTACTAAAGGGTGGGTCGCCAGAAATACCTTCGGCGTGTAACGAGGGGGAGGTTCATTCAAAGTAACGCAGCTGTTACAATGCCCCTGTTTACGCTTGTTACTCGTCGACATTGCGTCGACAATACTACAGAGTTTAACATGATTAAGGGAGCGCGGAGTGTTTCCTACATCCCAAGCTTCTACTTTAACTCAATGTAACTGAACCATTGCCTCTAGAATGTTGCATGTCTTCATACCATAAAATTTTAACCTTATCGCGGGTTAAATATTGACCTCGTGACAACACTTTTGAATGCAGCATTCAGAAATGTGGGGATGGGGAGAGAACCAAGTAGATGAGCACGGCACCTTGCACCTTGATTCATGGTTGATTTTCAGAATTTAAAAATGAATATTACTTGTTCCAATTGAGATTAGATAGCTATATTATA
The DNA here is from genome assembly GCA_963573305.1 of Pyrrhosoma nymphula. Lineage (NCBI taxonomy): Eukaryota > Metazoa > Arthropoda > Insecta > Odonata > Coenagrionidae > Pyrrhosoma > Pyrrhosoma nymphula. The sequence continues at coordinate 16,727,921 of OY754330.1, read as the reverse complement.
TCTAGTTAGGCTACTTTATTTGTTTTATTTCAACCTATCCCTAAAAATAAACTCACACAGTAATTGAGGAAATATTTTTGAATTGTAAGTTTTATTTGTAGAGGCATCGTTACATGTCGAGAAGGGGTGGGGAGGGATTGGGAAAAATACTACGGTTGTCAACGAAAAGGTGGAGAGGGTAAAAAATCACAGAAAACGGTAACGTAGTTTATGCACGACCCTTTGGCTGAATATAATTAGTCATATAATTTTCAGATTGTTTTCCAGCAGTCCTCCATTCTTTGCTATCCCATAAAAACTCTCTTACATGCCATTAATTTCTCTTTCATTGTCGCATTCTTATTTTTCCAAGGTGTTTGTCCCTTGCTAATGTTATCTTCCTCACGGAGTTCTCCTTGCTATTTACCCCCTAGTATATCCATAACCTTATCCCTGTTTCTTACCGTTTGACAAACCCACAAGGCACTTTAAATTGATCGGTTATTTGATTGTGGAGGCACCCAAAAATAGAGGTTAACTTCGCCTTTAAGGATGGGTTAGTAAGTTGGCAAGGGAATTGTTGCTTTTGGAAACAGAGAAAGAAAGAATGGGCACCAGCATACTATTGATGAAAGGGACCAATGGAGCCACAGAATAGCTTCCTATTTGACCGGTGGAGTACAAGTTTTGAAGTTCCCTCTACAATAATCCCAAATAGGGATCGGAATTCCGTGGAAAAATATCCGCCACTGCCTAGATTCGAACCCTAGCCCACAGGATGAATACTAGTACTCCAGCCATCACACCAACCCGATCCTCCCGCTTAATATTAAGCCTAGGTTGAGATTAATAGGAAGAGAGGTGCCCCCAATCGACTTAAAATACAGCATTTCGGCGTATTGGCTCAGGTGCGGCCTAATTAAACAACGCCACCTCTCTCAGGAATCGAACTTATAGCCACTGAGTAGGAATAGGTATCCGAAAGCAACAAAATAAGTCCACACCTTGACATATTCAAACAATCCCTTAGCATTCGGCAAATTGCTTTAACTCTCTCTGGGCAAAATCATTTATAGACACAGATTTTTTTCCTCCTCATTAAATACTGGATGTTGCGGAAGAATATTAAAACTTATTGTAGAACTTTTTTCCGAAATTCCTTTATAATTTATAATATCACCGCATTTGGCTCTTTGGGCATTGGTAAATGAGCTGAGATGTTTCCAGAGGTATTTGCCAAAATTGGGTATCTTACAATTAAAAGGTTGAGGAAAGGTAAACCAAGTGAGCTCAGGAGAAAGAAGTTTTGGCGCACTCTTTGAGCAATTGCGTCACGAAATTAATTAACACGTTTTGCTTTTCTTCACTTTTTCCACTTTGAATATCAAGCATAGTAAGTGGGCAAAAAATTAAATAGGATTAGCGGGGAAACCTACCCCTAACCCCTAAAGCGTCGAAATAGGTTATCTCTCCAAGATAACTACAATTAATCCAGTTTAAAAAAACTCCCATAAACGCAGTAAAATTTGCATTATTTTATGCATTGAACCATAATAATTTGTGCTTATTTGCCATTTTATTGTCCGTTCACTTCTTGGCAGGTTGGGATCTATAAATAGACACAAGACCTAACAAATATTTGTCGAAAGGGGCAAATGGTTTCATGGAAAGCGTCGAAATAGGCCATATGTCTAGGTTATATATCGCTAGGGTAGTTAACTCTGCGTGCATAACTCCTGGATAATTCTTCAAATTTAATAAATATTCCGAGACATCTCTAATTTATCCAGTAAATTAAAATTTAAAACTCTTCCAGAAATGAAGTAAAATTCGTATTATTTAATGCATTTAGTTTTAATAATCTGTGTGTATTTGCCATTTTATTGTGCGTTCACTTCTTGGCAGGTTGGGATTTATAAATAAGCACAAGAACAAACAAATACGTACCATCAGAAGGAATAAATTGTTTCTTGGAAAGCAACGATATAGGCTATATCTCTAGGTTATATTCCTATGAGATAGATAATCTCTGCGTGCATAACTCCTGGATAACTCTTACATTTAAAAAAATATTCTAAGACTTATCTCTAATTTATTCGATAAAATATAAAGATAACCTCTCCCAATAATGCAGTAAAATTCGTATTATTTTATGCATTCAGTCTTAATAATTTGGGTGTAATTGCCATTTTATCGTGCGTTTACTTCTTGAAAGATTGGGATTAATAAATAAACACTAGGCCAAAAAAAAACTTGTCGAAAGGGGTAAAAGGTTTCATGAAAAGAAGGGGGTGTGGGGGGGTGACCTGGGATTCCTCCGCACTTTCGTTCCTCTTTCCTAAGTCCATTCTAACCCACCCTCGCCGAAAACGAACGTCTCCCAACTCTAGTTTATCAGTTTTCCTCCCCACCACACCCCTCCCAGGCCCACTCCCATCCCCCCTCCCAGCCCCCCCCCTCCCGCAGTTCATTCCTTCACTTCTCTCCTCTGACCTCTCTTCCCTCTTACTTCTTCCTCCCTTTCTCTCGACTTCGTCTTTCACTCTCTCTTATGTCTTCCCGCTCCTTCGCCTTAGCCCTTCAAAGTTCCTCCTCTTAAATTCCTCCTCCCCCCCGCCTCCCTTCCTTTCCTCGCTCAAAACGGTGACGGTCGTCGATGTTAAACTCATGCTACGACAGGAATGAATCTAATTAAATCTTATTGCCTCCAAAGTTCTTCATTACAAACGAAAAATTCTCTGAACATATTTTGTTTAGTATTCTCATGGGTATCCTTAAGAGGAAAATTCAGTAGTGAAAAGGGCCTAAATATTTAATGATTAAATGATTCGAATTGAAATATTTTGCCATGCTAAAATTGGCGAGTATTTTGTCTGCGCTTTTTAAATGAAGACTGTTGATGTTTTTTTTTAAATTAGGTAAGTATACCGTCCGACCATTGAGGATAATTTTTGTGAGGAATTTTTTAATAATGTCAGCTACTGTGACAATTTGTAAAATCTTCCCAGGTGTCATCTACATTCTATGAGCCTCAGAAGGTTGAAGGTGATCGATACCCATTCGTATTCTGTACTCTATAGTTAGAAATAGAAAATACATTACATACTAAATTACATAGAATCAGGAAATACCTTCCATTACGTATCGAAAGGGAAAATATTCAATTTTGACTCTTCATAAAAATTCCTCAGGCTGTTGGTATGCAGAAGTAAGGACTATTTTTTGTTTCAACGCTTCCTACTCCTCACTGACTTAAAAATATATATAATCTACAAAGCAATGTAGCGAAATAAATAACCTTCTGTACTTTTGAAAGTGACAATGATTTGGAGGTACTTCGTGAAATTACTTAACTCTGTTTTCAGGTCTCTAAATGAAATCACTTCAAATATTTTACACAGTGATCACCGCAATTTATTAGAGATTGCAATATTTCTGATTCGTCAATATACCAGTATAATATTTAATTCCTACATTTATACACCTCTCATAACGTGTTTTGGTCCTTAAAGATTTTATGTTACTTATGATGTGTGATTTTACTACCTGTAATCTTTGTTTGATCTCTTTTATTTTCTTTCTACCAGTTTGCGAAGCCAAAACTCCATTGCCCACAATAGTTTATTTTCAATCCGTGATAGCATATTTCATCTTACTGCAAACACTCGCTTTTCGTTAATTTTATGTTAGCTAAAAAGAAATTAATCAACAAACATTACCATCAGATTATTTGCATTTTCGTTTTCTTATTCTTAGCGTGACTTGCATAGTATATCAGAGAAATAGTTCTAAATCATTTACCTTTCATTGTTTATATTTATGTGAATTATCCTAATTGAATTCCGTCTAATTCTACAATATCGTCCAGTCACGTGGAATAATGTCTTTTTATAATGCATAGATTACCTGCGAGTAATTCTACGCCGACATATTAAGAGAAGAATCTATGTTTTTACTTACCGCGAAATACTTTCTCTCGTCTCACCAGAAGGGAAAGATTAGTGTTCATGTTTTAAGATACTGCTACCAAATTTGCCGTTTCTCTCGTTGTAGTATATGTTTCTGTGAATCGGGCTTTAACATTTCCGCTTAAATGCTGATGAATATTTAAAAGGATCCAGCGTATCCAGGTGGCGCATAACTCCAGGTTTATTCACCGCACGGCAAAGGCAGCAGCGCTCCTGTTCTCCTCCGTCGTCCACAACACACTCCCCTTTGCCACTCTTTACCTTTCCTGACACAATCCCTCCTCCCCCTCCCCCTTTCGCCCCCCCTCCCCGCCCCTTCCACCATTTCCTTACCCTTCTCTCTCTCTCTCTCCCCCCTCCCCTTCCCCATATTCTCCTTCTCAACACCGGCCTGCTATTCTTCCTTTGTCCTTTTTGCCGCATTGTCTGTCGATCAGCGGAATGTCTCCCACATTTCAAAACCCAACACCGGCTCCGTGCCCTGGCGCCACGTATATATATACACACACACATACAGGTGTGTGTGTGTGTGTGTTTTTGTGTTTATAGGCATTCGCCCCTTTTCCTTCTTTATCCTTTCGGCCCTTTTAGGGATCTCGTAGGAGAGAGATATATTTTTCCCGCAAAAAAGGTAGAAAGTGCGGACGATATGGTCGGAAGCCATTCCGCCGAAGCATGTTCTCCGATCTATTTTGATTTCTTTTCTGCCCTCGTGATAGCAATGGTCAATAATAAATTCTGCCTACCGAGTCCATATTTGTAAGAATTGGACGACAACGGAACTTTCTACCTCCGTGAATGGATTTCTGTAACGCATTCGGACTATTCTCTGTGTGTCTTTGACCGTGGTTATAACCACAAACATGGATGTATGCGCGTTGTGCCATTGTGAAAGGCACGCGAGTATTGAAAAGATACGAGTTAGCATCAGATTCCTATTTAAAGTTTATGGCGCTGTTGATAGTTTCGTGCTCGATAGAAATTTCTAGCTTATTCATGTCCTCGGAGTGGAAATGACGCCAGCGAAAAAAAAGTCATTTCAATTAACGATATCATTGGGGAGTTTTCAATAGTACTGAAAATTAAGAATGATAGCCGATGGCTTTGCAAGCTTGACGTTCATTTCATGTTAATTAGGTGAACCTGGAGCGCTTCCCTGAACTTTAGCTTGGCTACATTATTGTGGTCCTGGTCTACGAATTACAATTGTTTGTACAATGTAATTTTTTGACCAAATACACTCTAATTAGTTTCATCTTTTGGACTTCTAAGGTGCTAGGTTGGTGATAAACATCTCTAAACATGCTTTTCTTCATATACCACTCACTTGTACGCCAAATTAATGTTTTTTAAATGGAAATATCCAAATTTAACTCTTAAAAAGAAGTTGACAGTTCTACCTTGAATTCCAAAACACAAACTACTAAATAAAGCCAAGTCCGTAACGAAGTGCAAAAGAGTGTATATTTATGAATTATTAGCGCTATTAACTTAATTCTTTTAATCAGTTATATTTACATTTTTCATTGATTCATTATTTATTTATTCATTTTTATTTTTAATGTTATGACCGTCATTGGACCACTTTAGTCATCTTCTGGATTTCATCTGTTTTCTGTCACCCCAGTATTTCTTCATTCGCACGGATCGTAGCTTTCTTTCTTCATCTGAGATTACCCTTCCTATTATCTGTTTGTTGATCTTGGTTTGTAGTCTGATCTGTTTGTCCTTGAGTTTCACGATAGCATCTGTCTTTTCTTTCAAATCTTCTATTGTAATGTGTAATTCACTCATATCTTCCTTAATTTTTGCTATCCATCTTGCACTGGTCTTACCGTTCCATAATTTTTCCATAATCTTTTTGCTTATTCTGTTTTCTGGTGTTCTGATTTAATTGTCCAAAAATTAGATTCGTTTCTTTCTCATTGTGCTCATTACATGTTCTATTCCTCTGTTTCATTGGAAGCTAATCTCCAGTGCCAGTTTTCTTGGTATTTTTTATTTATGCAAGTTCTGACTATTCTCCTTTCTATCTTGAGTAATTTATCTTTTGCGATTGTGTTAGTTGTTTTGAAGATGGTTTCACGTGCATAAATTATTTCCGGTTGTATAACTGTTTCATAATGTCTTAATTTTGGGGCTATTGAGAGGCATTTTTTGTTACAAGTGTTCTTGGTGATATATTGTTCTCTAGTCAATTTATGTATTCTATTGTTCCACGCTGGTTTCTCATACAGGTTGTATGGTATGACTTCCCCTAGATATTTAAATCTGCCCACAATTTTTATATCTTGATCTTCTACCTTGATTTTTTTTGCAGGTGGTGGGTGAGGTTAGCATAATTTCTGTTTTTTCAAAAGATATCTTAAGCCCAATCTTATGAGCTATATTCTGTAGTGATTTTATTTGTTGCTTAGTTTATTGGATATTGTTGGCTAGAAGAGCCAGGTCATCCGCAAATCCAAGACAGTTTATTCATTATATTACTCAATATCCGCATTTTTTAGCATTAGACAGTAAGCTTTTAAAATATTTGTGGAGAAAAGACTTACGCAGTGGCTTGATATGTAGGTTTCCATATACAGCTGCGTTAGTCAGCCTTTCAGCGACAATAGTTTCTCCCACGTCACAGGAGGCGTCTCCTTCGGTCTTTTGGAATACGCGCCTATGGTAACGGAGGAGAAGCTGTTATCACTGAAACGTTGACATACACAGCAGTACCGGTAGATGGAATCCATGGTTTCTAAATAACCGTCTTTCATACCGTTTGGATTAATAGCTAATAGTAGTTTTCATATATTCTCAATTGTGCTTTATTTTATTTTGCGTATATTTAATGATCATTCGTTGAATTCTAGATTTTTTTAAACTTATTTACTTTATCATTCTGTTAGTTTTCGATGAATTATTTGAGATTTATTATATAACCTTCGTAACAAAAATAAAAATAGTGTATTCGCATTTAGTATTGCAAGATTCACTAATTTAAGTATAATGATAGATATTATTTGAGATTTTTAGATAAGTTAAGTTAAGAGAGATAAGTTTTGCCGATTAACAATTGTGCATAAAATATATATTGTCATCATTTAGAGGTAAAAAGATTTTATTCGGGATTATAACTATGCTTTAAACTTTGAAACTGAAGTATATATTGGAAATTTAAGTACTAATTATTATGTATCAAACCCGAGTTACAATATTATTTAATATTCAACATTTTCTATGAATGATAAATTTTTAACAAAGTACGACCAAAGAGAAATATTTATTAGATATTTGGAGCACATTTGTGATGCTTCCGACTGAGTGATTATGGTATTCACAACAGAAAATCCTGTCAAATCCTTCGTACAAATCAATATAAACCAAGTATTAAACTCGGTCAATACTATCTCGTCACGCTTTTAAGCACATTACGAAAGCAAAAATCACAGGACAGTTCTAATAATACTCCACCTCAATACTGATATGAGCGCAACGACAAAAGGTCAAATGTGTGTATCATTTGGGCCTTTTGGTCCGACCCCATCTAAACTGCCCTTCAAGTTGCCCCTAACGATTTGGAGACCCTTATCGTTACCGAAGATAGCCGACGTCACCTAAGTGCCCTTTAAGGACCCTTAGGTGCCGTTTCGGAGCGTCTTAGGTGAACTCATATTTTCAAGAGAGATCCTGATTTTTTTATTAGCACGTAGGCAACAAATTGAATCTTAACACAATATTGTGCGTATTATGTGAAAATTTAATCGGGAACATATACACAATATATAAGTACTTGAATATGGAACTTAATGGCATGGATGAGGGAACACATGTAAAAAATGAAAATTGAAATCGGTGCGTAATGAGCTGTAATAATGTGACTCTTATTTACTTCTTCGGAAATGCCTTGGGTAATTCTGAGGGACATATTTGTAGTGATATTATTTTATCTAATTTGTACTTTAACCAATTCATACTTAAGATTAAGTAGCGTCCATTTGCTTCATCTTGATAGTGCACTTGGCGTTTTAATTGCTTTCCATTTCAAATAAAACAATATTGGTAAATTTCCACACAGTATATTATAAAAACACAGTTAAAATACACCACCGACCTAGGTTTCAGCACGTAATGCCATTATCAAGGCCATTTACCAATATTGTTTTATTTGTAATGGACATAAAGTATTTCCACAAATTTAAGCCTGATACGCTTTTATACGGTTTAATTGCTTTTGCCTCTGTATTCATTTTAGCTTTGAGTGAATATCTATATTCATATTACTTATCATCATCATCTGAGTAATCTTCAGGTTAAAGGTAGGTAATGATGAAAGCCAGAGTAATCCGGACAGACTCTTACACCTGCAGTACCTTATCTACCCCTAGTTTTTTTCTTCATCTCAGCGTAAGTCCTACCTTTCTTCATCCCGTCCATAAAACCTATTCCCTTTCTTCCCCTGCCCCTCTTTCCCAATATCCTTCCCTCTATGACGGCCTTGAGCAAACCATCACCCCTCACTACCCCTTGCAGCCACCTGTATACATTATTATATAGATATTACTTATAGACATTTGAACTTAGATATACACCAATAGATCACTCACTCTCACTCAGTGATTCAACCCGAAGGTTGGTTTGGATAGTTGAGGGTAGAGCTCACCCCGGACTAAGCCACACGCGTGTGAATTTCACACATTCAGGGTAGGGGGGCCAGTTCCTTTCCCTGGGCCACCTCACACTCCGGGGATTTCTTGTTCGGGGGCGTCCAAAGGCTTCACCCGGATTTGAACCCGGGACCCTTCGATCAGTAGCCGAGCAGATATTACACCATATTATAGACACATATAGACATTACTTATAGACATTTTAAAAAGGTCATAGCTACATCTTTAGAGTTGGTTTTGGCGATAGTTATTGATTCCATGCTTAGCAATTTCGTTTTTTCATTCTGGGTTTTTTCTCCTTGCTACTCTAAAATAGCGGTCTTCCGTAAGATTTGACTTTTAATCCTTACGCACCTTACCAACCCACCTCCATCTCCTTGTTTCATCCATTATTCCTCTCCGATCCACCTGGCGGCGCCACCTCACTAATCTCTCTCTAAGCCGTCTGATTGGCGAGAAATGACGCCTCCCGCAACGCGGCGCGGCCTCGCAACTTTCTAATGAAAAAAATAAGAAAAGAACCGAGCCGCGAGTGAGTGTATTCTTCGTCTCATTCGCCTTCCCGCGTTTCGACTCGCGATTCCTTCAACTTTTAATCACTTTAACATCCTTCCCCCCCGGGTAACTTTCGATCCGACAGATGAAGGCTCTGGAACGCAATTATGTCGAGAGAGGTGCCGGAGAGGCAGGGGAGGCGATCCTGCGAGCGGAGGGTTGGCATCGGCGGAAACCACACTTTAACGACCTCCAAGCGATCAAGTCATTATGCTGAATTCACTTTCCACCAACTTTCTTGTTCTGCTAGCGCACTTTAAAGACCGGTTGAATTAACCTCAGTTTAAATATATTCTCGGAATGAATAAAGAAAGCAATACAGTCTATCATTGTGAACACTCTCGTCAACTAATCGGCATCCTGCTGCAATTCACGAAATCCAAACATCTCCGTAAATCGCAAGTTAAGGTGGTTTCAGCTAAAAATCACTTCACCTAGAATTTGATGAATTTGGCCTCATTTCAAAGAAAAAAATACTCATCTTTCAAATGATATCAAAATATTAACCCCTTGCCGAACTACTTTTCGAGCTATTTTCCTAAAAATATAAGCTGTTTTTCATGGGATAGATTTTGGCTGTGCACTCGAGAGGGATAGAATATTAAAACATTTAGGAATTTATAATACCTAGATTTCGTCAAAAAACTAACGGTGTGTAGATTAAATATTTTTTCAACTATTTATAAAAAATAATTTATTACTCACCACAGTAATTTTTAAAGAATTGCAAAAAAACCTGTTGTTTTGAAGGGTTTTCAGCCGTATGGCGGGAAGAAATGAGTCAGGTTGGAGACTTATGTAGCTTTATTTATTTGATTACTGTGAATTTTGGTCATGTATAACTTTATATTTGCGCCATTAATATAACAATATTTATTTCATACTTCTTACAGACGCTGAATTCAAAAAATACAATTTGAATATGGTCTCCATTATGACTAGGGAACTATCTCGCCCAAACCACCTTATCGCTCCAAAATGTCATCTTGCAGTTAAATTGAACCACTTAATATAAAACTGGGACCGAAAATGTCCCTCAGAAATCGCTTAAACCACATAGGGATCGGCTAGCGCGTATTAAAGTCCGGATTAATAATCTCAGGTTAAATATTTTCTCAGATATAATAAAGAAGGCAATACAATCTCTCATTGTTAACGCCCTCCTCAACTTATCGGCAATACATGAAGCCGGAACCTTTCCGTTAATATTAAGTTAACCAAAATTTTCCGTGAAGGCTTCCGCGGAGTCTTTGGCTTGGAGAGACTTGGTTTTCGGGTCTTCCTCCGCGTCTAACCATATTCTTCAATGACAATATTTCTCCGGCGTTCCAGCTGGCTTCTTCAGGTCCGCTGAAGGACCAGCTCTTCAGCAGTCCCAGACGCGGAGGAACACCCAAAAAGCAAGGATCTCCAAGTTAACCAAAAGGTCATTTTGCAATTAAATTGAACCAGTTACTATAAAACCGGGACCAAAAATGTCCCTTGAAAATCGTTTTAACCTCATAGGGATCGATTTTAGTCTATTCTCCAGTCATTATTAGCTTATGAATCACCATTGAAGGACGTCTCACTCACGAATGCAATAAAACAACTCCTAGATTGAGGCTGGGGAACGTCCAGTTGCCGAGATGAAGGTCTCCAAATTTTCGTAGCTCCCAGACCTGATTGCCACAATCTGGCCCTGTTATTTTTTTATGCGATGAGCGTACCTCTTAGAATGAAACTGGCTATCATAGAACCAAACATTTACCCTCCTAAGTGTATGAATTGAATGATACTCCAATTTTGAGACTTCAATTAAGGCTCTGGCCGAATTAGAGCTTTAATTTGCATAAATATACCTTACCTGAGCCTGATATGCTTAGTACAGCTCAGTAATGTCCCTTGATAAATGATACGATACGACAGATACGACAAACGATGACATGACATCTTAACTTTAACGAGATGTCAGTGGAAGGCTCAGGTTTTATAAAATATTACAGAGTTTTAGTAATGTGTTGTAAGAATTACCGACGGGACATTGTATCCACTTGGGATATCCCATTAAAAAAATATCTTACCAGGGATTATAAAACCGAACCTCAATGTCGCACTTCATTGGGTGACAGCAATGAGATGCTTACTGTTGCCTCACTTATGAAAGTTAAAAGGCAACAGTTTATTTAAAACCTAACTGATTAATGAATAGCCTTTTAAGTGAGATTAAACACCAAACCTGGTCTTTTCGAAACAAATGAAGTTATTCTGTGAAATCAAATTGATTCAGTTTAGTCAGCTGAAATTTCAAACAGTAACTGATGTGAACTTGAAGAAAGGGAATAGGGCTCAAGGATGAGTTGAGGATTCCACAGGAGCAGCAGAGGAATAAAAAACGAGAGAAGAGTAAGGAAGCCTTGTTTGCGTGAAACTCGAGAAAAAGTAATTGGTACAACTTTAACAAAGGGGACGGAAAATGGCCAATCATAAGTCTAAGCACAGTGTTTTGAAGGGAAAGTCTTAATAAGCCCTTTTCTGTGAAAATTTACGAAGTACGAAGGGGTTATAGGTAAGAAAAAGGTCACCTAAAGAGTATGTTAATAATTTCTCAATGAAAGTACCGAGACAGGGAGAGGGACAGTTGGTAAACGACATCATTAACGCCATGCATTACCAAAGACACCGTTCTCTTCTCATTTTGAAATACTTTTATCCAATCTCGCGTATGTACTACCCTTTTTTAACTATTTTATTGTACGCAGGTCGTCGGAAATGCTCAATTTTTTACCTCTACTCCTTTTAACCCTTTCTTCGCCCTATTGTGGTGTGACTCTAGTACATTATGTCTTGGATATATGTTTTTGTTTTATTTCCGCCGTTGTTATAAATTTATTTGTCCCCTCTTTCCTACTTCACATGGTTTTCAGTTTTATGGGAGCCCTTCCACGTCTGATAAAAGATAGGTATGTCCTTATAGATCTAAAGTGTTATATTTTGTTAATTTTCCTCAATTTCTCCAAGCAGTGAACCACAAGTTAAAGTTTTAATTGCATATTACTTCGCATAATATGCAGACTAAGAGTGAAATTTTAACGAGACGTAATTCATAAGAAAATATTATTTTTGAAGTTTATATATATTTTATGACTTTATGGGACACAGGCATGTATGTACTGACCATGGACGCTGGTGATTTCCATGCAGAAATTAACTCGGGGCATTCAGTTTTACATAGGATAACATAAATATTTGGAGTAAACTAATTTTGACTGGAAATTGAGGATTTAAAAATATGTAGAATGAAAAAATAGCAAAACTTGAATAATAATAATAAACAAACCTTTCCCATTCGTTACGTTAATTAAGTTCCGTGAAATTCGAAATCAAAGGAAAATCTGTAAAAAAAATACGACCAATCCCAAGCCTTGCCCGACGACGAAATTAGACAAATTCTGCCTCAAAAGGTGAATGAATTAGAGGCATTTCAGTCAAAGAAGCCATATTAAAACTCATTAAACTGAATGCTTTCATTACCCCTAGGCATAGCCCTTCAGGAAAGTCTTTTCCCGTAGACCTGAGACTTTCAACAAAAATACTCGCTATAAAATATATCACCTTTTCACTCGTCGATGAAGAGAGCGCACTTAAGTTCACTGATATTACTTATAAACGGAGTTTCCATCAGATGCAGTACCTCTGGAATTAAATAATACGAATACTCCATATAATTATTGAAGTCAGCTATGATTGATTTCGTTTACCGTGCAGCTACTGGAAGGGTCTTGTTATTGCAATCACAATAAAAATTCAAGGTAATTTTAAGGTATTCAATTAATGGAGCCTTGAGCTTGATGGCACATAATGTGTGAGTAATGACAATATCCTTAAATATTCCAGTTTTAATAACTTTTTCTAACTCTGTGAAAACTTTAACGTTGGAGTTAGGATTTAGGATTTTTTAAATTAACTCTAATTAGTCTACCGGGTCAATGTTTCCTTATTGTTTTGAAAGTCAGAACACAATTAAAATTTCATCGAAAGAGAGGAGTAAGCAATTGATGGCGTGCCACAAATGTGCTGATTACCCTATACTTGCAAGATAAAGGTAAAAAGTAAACAGAAGAGAGTCGAAGAAATTCATCTGATTTTTTTAAAAGGTTGGAGAAACGTTCAACAAACGATTAATTATAGGAATTAACTCATAAATTATCAAACCGGAAGGAATGCAAGCTTTCAAAACCAGGTTTTCGAGGTGGATAAAAACAAAAATTGTCCGATAAAAGGGGAACAGGAGAACTATATTGGAGAGTATAATGAGGGAGGGAGGAACTAGTGAGAAAATACATTCGAGAAACATTTCCGATAGACCCAGAGACAAATACATTGGTTACATAAAGATAAACGTAGTGGGAAGGAAAAAACAACTCTCAGAGCTTTGTGTGGATAAAATGAGTAGTCAACCAATCGTAGAAATGACGCACTTAACAATCGTGATATCAAATATTACCACTGATGTTTTTGGCTCAAAATGAAGCAATAACCTCCTATTAGTTAATCGCTGATAGGCAGTAGACATTATACCAATAACATACCTCTTTTTACTGCATACCTATTCAGGCATTTTTTTGAAGGTGGCTTTTTATAACTCACCTCACGCCATTTAAGGTGGTGTGAGCGAAAAATCATTTCACCAAGAATTTGATGAATTTGGCCTCACTTTAAAGAAAAGGCTCTCGTCTTTCCAATGATATCGAAATATCAATCTCTTGCCGAACTACTTTTCGAGCAATTTGCCTGAAAATACAAGCTGTTTTACATGGGATAGATTAAGGCTATGCGCTCCAGAAGGGAGAGAACAGAGCAGAGGAAGAAGCAGAGGAAGAGCAATTTAAAAAATTAGGAACTTATAGCACTTAGTTTTCGTCAAACAACTAACGGTGTGTTGAATGCATGTTTTCTCAACTATTTATAAAAAATAATCTATTACTCACCACAGTAATGTTTAGAGAATCGCCAAAAAACCTGCTGTTTTGAAGGGTTTTCAGCCGTACGGCGGGAAAAAATAGAGTTTAATTACTGAGTATTTTGGGCATATGTAGCTATATATATTTGCGCCATTAATACTACAATATTTATTTCCTACTTCTTACAGACGCTGAAATCAAAGAATAAAATTTAAATATCATGTCCGTTATGACTAGGGAACTACTATCTCGCTCAAACCACCTTAACTAACCGTCGGTATCCCATAAATATAATCTTATTTCAAGTACTTCAGCAGTGTGTTTAATGATTAAAATACACTTATTTTAACTAACCCTGCTCGTTAGTTGTTTGCCTGGATGAAATCTTGTAATCGAAATGTCACTCACTTCCCGATGTTCAATATCGAGCTGACATTTGGCACAGTTACTTACTCTCGATGATAACACACGAATCAGTCAATGAATTCACTAATTGCCAAGTTAACCCCCTAAAATTAAATGGCTTACTTTAATATTTCTTTATCGTGTTATGACGCTACCCGCATGAAATGTCTACTCCCAGTTGCAATTCATTGTATCCGTCATTTTAGCTTTTATAGTGAGAAGAAATGCTAATAATTTCAATGTCAAAGAACAGTTGCAAAATTAATATAAATACTAAAATGTATAAAATATTACAAGATTTGTTTACCGCTAAAAAGTTTTCTTTTCTTTTTTGTACACTTAAGTTTATTCCCATAATAAGCATGGTTTATTTGGTACCCCGTCAGAAGATCACGACGACATCAGATCACGCGACAACAGATCACGAAGAACAGATCACGAAGACAATAGATCACGACGACAACAGATCACGACGACAATAGATCACGATACACAAAAAACGCTGTATTTAAATAAGTGAAAGATAGAATAAACCTAATAACACGGGTTTCACTTCATCAGATATATTTCACTGTTATAATTCCTAATAGCACGATACAAATCACACTTACACACTTTATTATCATTTAGGGTTATTTGGTTGGGCAACTCGCCGTAGTTTTACGCAAAACAATCACCATTGGGGTGGGTTGGTTCAAAAGGGTATTTGTGAAAAAAGAAACGTAACTATCCGCCAAATAACTTCCTCCCCAGGCAGTGGTGGATACAGAAAAAACTCAAGGGGGGATGGGGGCGCAAGTTATCGCGAAGATTGTAGATTTCAAACTGACTACCTGGCAGCGACTCCGCTTCCCTCATATGTGTAGCTCGGTTGTTTCGAGAACATTCGGTGCCAGAATGTTCGCTTCCAAACTTTTACGGAGTGTAAACAAATACACACAGTAGAATATTCGCGACCTTTCTCGAACAAATGCCAGACAGAATAACGTATCGACATCACTAGAATGGCCACGACGTTTCTCGTAGGTTAGCTATCTATGTGCCAGACAGAAACGTATAAAATACGATGACGCCGACGCGCGCGCGTGCAACATTAGAAAGTACAAATACTCGATAACTCGACTCAGAGACTGACGAAAGACACGAACGAATAGTGTGCGGGCTGACTGGCGGTCGCGGGGCGGGCGGCCCCGCAAGGGGGGGGCGCGCGCCCCCCGCGCCCCCCATATGTATCCGCCACTGTCCCCATTTAGCCTTGAAGGCTACCCGTGCCTCCAGTCTCACGGAGTTCGTGCGTTTCCCCGCTTGGTGGCGCTGTCATCAGGTATGCCAGTAATGTTATCTCTCTCTACATTCGGAACGACTCCGCAGCGACCCCCCCTTTCCAATTACACATCTGCGGCAAAATATCCGCAAAATATTGAAGGAAAATATATTACAAAGTACTTTTCCCATTTTAATCGTGATTTAATGTCGCGTGATCTGTTGTCGTCGTGATCTGTTGTCGCGTGATCTGTTGTCGCGTGATCTGTTGTCATGGATCCGTTTATTTTTAAGTATGTTTTACGTATTAAAATTATTCATCTTCAATTAGGCCGTATTTATATTCTATCTTGGACCCTAGAGGAAGAGTTCAGCGTTATAAACAAACGAGAGTAACCGCGAACCGTCGATCACTGCTCGTCCTCCTAAAGTGATGTCGTAGTACACGCCATCTATCTTTGTAGTTAAGATGTCCAATAAGCAATAAGCTGAAGTGGAGAGAGGTAGAAGATGAGAAGCAAAGTATGAGTCAATAGAGAGGGAGACGTTTTGAGATGACGTTGAGGGACGAGAGGGAGTAGAATAACAGCCGCGAAAAAAAATAAACTTTCTCGTTTTGTCGAAAAAATTATATATTAGGTAGGGTCTTTGGAAGACGTGGGAGGGGGAGGATTATGTTGAGGAGGAGTTGTGGAAGAAAGGAAAAGGAGAAGAGGAGAAATGGGGTAAGGGGAGGTAAGGGGTTGGATAGTAATTAGATTAAGGGAGTGGAGGTGGGGTTGGTCTTAAGTGGCGTTGGATTGGCTGGAAGAGAAGAAAATAGAGAATGAGGGAATCGGCAAGGAAATTAGAGAATGAGAAAGGGCGATGATTGAGAGGGAAAGGGAAAAATGAAAAGCACTGATAAGTACGATACTCGTGGAATGGGACGAGAGAGGAAGAATGAAAAAAATATAATTTGTAAAAATTACTTTTAAAAAAACCACGCTTATAATCAAGTGTACTATGTAGTAAAAAAACTATTAGTGACACCCATGGCCGTAGGAAGCGGGAAGGGAAGTTCGAAAGCTTCGAAAAAATTGTATTAATGTGATCACATGATCACATTGATCACACGCTCTAGTGATGAACTGGTAATATATATATATATATATATATAAAAGAACGTATATATTGTAAGAACGAATTCTTTATCTTTATCTCTTTCTCCTACCTCCTGTAAGTTTTAATTTATATATTTGTGGCCAATTGGCGAAAACTTCAAAAGAATATATATATATATATATATTTTTTAAACTTGGAATCGGCCATCATTCTATCTTCACATCACCATTGTATTGTCCAATTTTATGTGTTTCCTATCCTCTTTCTTTCACCATCTGTCTGAACGAAATATTTATTAATTACGCCTGTGATCGGTTATAAATATTGCTTTATCAGTGCGCATTATAATTTTAAGGACTAATAGCCAACGACAAAGCTACAATCTGAGGTCTGATCATTCTAGAGGTCCATAATTTCAATCCCAATGGACATACTCAATTTAACTGCATTTCATTTTGGTATCCGATTCAGTGATACCTCTGAATTCTCTATTTTATTATGTGCTGCGTGAAACGTAAAGCTTCATGGATAGAATTCGTAGTTTCGGAAAATCTTAATTTGACTGCATTACAGCTTTTTGAATGATACATTTGCTTAATCGATACCAAATGTGCTTCCACCTCTGCTAGTTTCAATATGAGAAATTTGGTTAGTGAAAAATTTACGTTTTAACTGTCATCACGTAATCCTATTGCATTACATTCTGATGATTTGCGCATTAATGCTAATTCCGGATGCACTTGTACCGAACCAATCCAGATTAATAATAATCTGGATTGTTTCGGTTCCATTCTGTGACTCACTTTTGGGTCGATTGCCTCGTGTATGCAATAATACTACCTTTTCCTTTGATTCTCGTCCAAAAGTGTTTTGTTTATAATGCACGTATGCTCTGGGATTTTACATTGATTTTGCTCCTTGCTAAAATATTTTTTAACCATTAAGTTGTCCAACAAATCGCTATTTCTCTCTTTTTTTAAGATAGTAGCCACATTTCGTATTTATTATTTTATTCATGTCTATTATTTATTTAACTAGCTTACGAGAGAATTAGCTTAGTTATAAAAGCTGACTAATATGTTTTCCCTCAATGCATTTGCGGCATACCCTACATCCTGCATTACTCTAACATGGGAGATAAATTGATATATTCTGTAATCTACTGCCTAATAAATGTATATTATCTCAGCAAAAATTTGCTTTTCACATATTTTTGCTTTGCAAGGATCAGGATAAAGAAGGATAATATCCACCTCAACGACGCCAAAGTGCCTAATTACTTCAAGAAAACGATTTTCACATCCTGTTAATAGAAGTTGATAAAGACGAATGCTAAAGAATGAACGATAAAGACAACGATTTTCACATCTTGTTTGTAGAAATTGATGAAGACAAATGCTAAGCTGAATTAACATAATGGCTTAAAATGGTTTTTAATTTTGAATAGGTCAGTCTCCAAAACATTTTTAACGCTATGGTATATCTGCTGTTTGAAGGTAGCTAAAAATCCTTTAAAATACACTTGATTTGCACATGTTTTTGGAAGTGTATCATTAGCCACTTTTAATGTATCTGTCGCTGTTATTTGCAGTTTAAACTCTTAGCTGTCATCTTTAAAATCTAAAATTATCAATTTTTATCTAATTCACCCTCATTTTCTTATCACAGAGTCACATGTGCACACTTCTTTTCTCATTCCTTTGGGCACGAGACATCGCACTATCCTCCTTCCTCCCAGTCAACAAATGATCTGAATACCTTGCTCTCCATCCAGCTTAAGTTTCCTTTCTGCCCCACAATCACATCACAAATCTCATCAACCGTTCAAGGTCTTTTCTCTGGTTTACTCTTGGAAAATTCTGTTTTCACTCGTTGGTTTTTCATACCTATATCGTGTGCCTAAACACATAGGTAGTGGAAATAGCAATTCTGGGCTCCAGCGTTCCGTTTCTCGTCCCTCTCGGTGATACGCATGGTTTTAACGTAAATTGAAACCATTCCTTGATATTGTTATGAACCGAAAGTGTACTCTGGAGAGGTTATTATCGGTGTATTCAACTACCCACTACTATGAAAAGTGGATGAAACGAACGGACAAGTACTGGCAAGCCATAACTTTGTTCTTGATCCAAAACGTATGTACATATTCGGACCATTGTCACATGTTTTATTAAGACTCTGTTTGATTTTATGTAATTACTTTGTTCAATCATTGTAATTAATCCGGGAACTTAATAAAATACAATGGAAAGCTGCGCGATTCGTCAAAAACTGCTACGGGCGTACAGACAGCGTTACACAGATGTTAAACGATTTAGGCTGGGAGCCGCTAGAGACTCGGAGGCTGCGCGCTAGGCTTATATTACTTGAACAATTAAGAATAGATACCTTTAAGAGCGACACGGAGAACATCATATTAGAACCCCACTTTATTTCCAGGTCCGACAGAAACGATAAATTAAGAGAGATATTTTGCCGAACGGATAGGTATGAGAATTCGTTTTTCCCCCGAACAATAAGGGACTATAATAAATGCTAGGCGTAATTTCATTAGAGCGTTTTCTTTTTATATTTAAACGGCTGGTGTCCTACCACCCCCCTCCACACGCCTATTGAGGCGGCTTGCGGGGTAGTATGTAGATGTAGATGATTGAACAAAACACAGTCACGCGCGCGGGTGCGAAGAAATACAACAAAGACGGTGAAATTTGCAATGAAAAAATCATTTGACTTGACAGGGATGAGAACACGGAATTCCCATTTTCCGGTCAGGTGTGTGTTGTCCAGTACACCAAATATGTCTTGGTGGCGTAACTGGCTGACACACCTAACTTATTATTGGGAGCTACCGGGTTTGAATCCCGGTCAAGTAAAATGATTTTTCATGGCGAATTTCACCGTCTTCATCATTTTGTATTTTATATGTGCTATATGGTTGGCCAAAAATTATTATAGTGTTCATGACCGGCCATTGGTATCAACTTTATTACTGTATTGGGTAGATTAAGAAGGAATACCATAAAAATTTAAAAAAAAGGCTGGAAAGCCTTGCGGTTTTACATTCAATCAGATGCCTATGTCCATTCTTTTCATTTTGTTTTGAATATTTTAATACTTATTTGATTTCCACAATGATTAAACATCAGATAACAGGCAAAATAGGTGGTTGTGGAAATAAATTAAACTATCTACCAATTAACATGTGTTTCCTCGAGTTGAAATAATAAATTTCAAATGATTGCCCAAAATAATTTTTTTAAAGAGTTTGTCAGCTAAAATAGCATTTAAGAAATTGTATCTCGAGGATAGGTCAAAAATTTACAAACAATAACTCCTTGCCAACGTTTCGGTGTATAATTGACACCAGCTACAGGGCTCAGATTTAGCCAGGAACATCATGTTTCAACAATCCACATCTCCAAATAAAACTGTATGATATTTTTCCGGATAATGAGCTATCAGAACCATTTTATGGAATGGTACATTACTATATTGATACATACTATTATACAATACTTCAATAAAATAGCACTGTCAATTTGGTACCCCGACAGAAGATCACGACGACATCAGATCACGCGACAACAGATCACGAAGACAATAGATCACGAAGACAATAGATCACGACGACAATAGATCACGATACACAAAAAACGCTGTATTTAAATAAATGAAAGATAAAATAAACCTAATAACACGGGTTTCACTTCATCAGATATATTTCCCTGTTATAATAACTAATAGCATGATACAAATCACACTTACGCACTTCCTTATCATTCAGGGTTTTTTGGTTGGGGAACTCGCCGTAGTGTTACGCAAAACAATCACCATTGGGGTGGGTTGGTTCAAAAGGGTATTCGTGAAAAAAGAAACGTAACTATCCGCCAAATAACTTCCTCCCCAGGTAGCCTTGAAGGTTACCCGTGCCTCCAGTCTCAAGGAATTCGTGCGTTTCCCCGCTTGGTGGCGCTGTCATCAGGTATGCCAGTAATGTTATCTCTCTCTACATTCGGAACGACTCCCAATTACACAAAAATATCCGCAAAATATTGAAAGAAAATATATTACAAAGTAATTTTCCCATTTTAATCGTGATTTAGTGTCGCGTGATCTGTTGTCGTCGTGATCTGTTGTCTTCGTGATCTGTTGTCGCATGATCTAATGTCATGCATCCGTCAATTTATATACTGCATTGTGTCATGGTCAATAATTTGTGAACGGCACATAATATTTTAAATGTCATTTAATGGATCTTGAGAGGCATTGGATGACGGAGGTAATGGGAATAGGAGAAGGAAAAGCTGAACAAAAGAGAGGAGGATGAAGAGGGGGAATTGGAAGACGCGGGAGAACAAAGGAGGGTATAATGGGGAAGGACGGAAGTGGCAGAGTGGCAATTAGCAAGTGCGGTTCGCTTCTCAAGAGAGAGGGAGAATGGGGGGAGGGGGAGGGATGGGAGAGGGGGGTGGAGGTGTGGCCGGGGTGAGGGGGGTGGATCGAAGAAGGCGGGACTTCCGAGTATTCTGTATCGGAGCGGGTAAGGGACTGAGCACACGAAGGGAACCTTTTGGTGCGCAATGTACGAGCCAGAAAATTGGAATTTCCTATTTCGGTGGGCCTGCAAGGTGATGAAAACCGTTAGTACAGGAGCTCATGACTCCAATTCAACAGACTTGGTAACCCGTGCGATAATTTCGCACTTTTTACGCTATCAGGGAATAAGTATGTTAAGGAAACGGTGTAATTGGGTTTTTAAATCTAGAAGAAGGTGTATCATGAGGTACTTTCTTTATACTTGTTTCCTTGCAAACATATACAAAGCATATGAAGAAAATACAGGCAAGAGAGTTTATCGAAACTTTTAAGTCAAATTAATGGGTAAATAGTGAAATTTGAGATTGAGATTGTATTTTCCGTCAGAAGCCGGTGATTCAACGATACCTCATTAATCACTGTAGGTGCAGTATTAACGGAGCATATACGAAATGACAGAAAAAGACCTTTCTGTAATAATATATATGATAATGAGCATTTTCGTCTCACGATGAAGTTAACCCTTAAAGGACCAAGGGAGGGCCAAAAAATGTCCATCTTTTTCCATTTTTAATATTTTAAGGATTTCTGAGGTCATGAAGTTTGATATTCCACAGGAGAAAAATCATTCGCCTTGACCGGTATACGAACCCGGATCCCTCGATTTCGCGCCGAGTACTTTAACCAGTTAAGCTACCGAGGCGTCCTTCTCTCCTGTGGAGTATCCCGGTCAAGGAGAATGATTTTTCTCCTGTGGAATATTGCACTTCATGACCTCAGAAATCCTTAAAATATTAAAAATGGAAAAAGATGGACATTTTTTGGCCCTCCCTTGGTCCTTTAAGGGTTAACTTCATCCTTGGCTAGTCCCGGTTTCCTCACAATTCTGAGCACATTGCAAATTTTAAACTTTGTTACATTGCCAAATATACCAGAATGTAAAAATGAACTGCAAAATTTTGGCAGTTTGTAGTTCTTTTTAGCATTATAATGTGAGGGGAAATAGGTGGTGGACACAAAATGAACCTTCCTTGGTCCAACTTGTTACCTTTTTTTTTAACTTCATTGAATCGTATTTTTGGACAAATTATAATGTTCCGCAGTGTAGTTTATAGCTTATTTGTTGTATATTTTATTTCAACTTTCTATTGAATTGAAACCAAGTTCTCTTATTGCATTTAAGTAGATATAACTATCCAAAATAATTATTTACTTTGTTATTATTGGAGAAATTCTTATGCTACCTACCTGAAATTAATAATCTATTTATTATTAGATATGCTCCATAAAATACTGCATCACGAAATCATTGGTATCAGGCGTAACTTTATGGAAAAGCTTCATAATTGAAATTTAAAACTTTGTGAATTCCTCATTAATAGATTTTTGATACGGCCTAGGTTCCGTCACCGAGTGACATCATCAGGTAAAGTACAAAAAGGTTAAAACACAATATTACACTCAGTAAAAAATACAATACACTCAGAGTCATGGGGGTGGAAAAGGTGGCTACTTCCTCTTTCCATATTTTCCACCCCAATTCGTCTGAGTGTAAATATTGTGTGTGTTAACCCTTCTGTACTTTGCCTGATGATGTCACTTAGTGATGAAACCTAGATTGTATTAAAAATGAATTTATGTGGAATACATTCCAATCATTTTCGTCTCATGGCAACAGGCGTACTTTGGAGATCAATTCATAAATGTTTCGGCGAGGTGCTTAATAAAGATGTTCTTGATCTGTTTTAGGTAACAAAAATGTAGCTCAGTAAAGAGCTCAGAATGGGAAAATTTGGCAAATAGCATTGTCTAATAATATAATCCAATGGTGACAAGCGTATTAGCGGTAAAATTGTATGCCTACTTACAACATTAATTTTCTGTAGATAGTTTTTCAACTATATCAAATATTTAACCACAAACCCTCAGATATTCGAATCTTAAGAGTTGTTTAAATGCTATAAAATATTTTATTCGGAATTGGTAACTTTTATCATCGAAATCTTTTAGTCAATAATTTGATTAAAAAACACGACCTGGTAAACTTCTTCTTAGGCAATTGCTGTGATTTATATATTATGAAAACATTTCACGAATATCATGTACGTTAGCTTTTCAAATATATGAACAAGTATGTCAGCGTTGGTATTTGGGCCATTACTTTGAAGATTTTACTATAATGTCGGCTTAAAAATATGTATATTTCTTAGCTTGAAATATGTATATTTCTTAGCTTGAAATATGTATGAACTGCTTGAAAAGGTTTCGGATTTCGAAGGAGACATGTATTTTTTTTAGAATGGAGTACGTGAGAAATGATCGAACTGTATGCTCCACGTATTCCGTGGGAGGGTGGGGGGGGTGTTAAATGGGGGAGGTAGAAGCGACGGAGGGTGAGGGGGTGGAGGAACGTGAGCTGGAGCCGAGGAGGCGGTGAGGGGCAAAGAAGGAGGGGGTGGGGAGAGAGGTTCTTTGCTGAGTCCCTTCGGCGAGGTAGGGAGGGCGGGAGTGGGACATGGGAAGGCGTCAAAGCGTGCTTGTGAGGCGATTCAATTTTCTAACGAAGGGAAGAATGTCTGCTTTGAAGGACGACGTCAAGGGGCGGGGAGGTGGGGGGAGGGGGTAGGGTGGGGAGGAGATAAGAGATGGAGGAGATGGAAAAGCAAACGGATAGCGAGAGAAACACAGAGAAATGTGTGTGGGAACAGAGGGATGACAAGACAAACAGGACTCGCACGTCTAATTAAGGAGAAAGCGTGAAAATAAATAAGGAGCCACTTTCTAGCAATTAAAATTGTTTTACTTGGCTCAATTTAATTGAATCAGCAAGGGGTCTTACGAATTTCAACGAAGACTAACGGAGCTTTCTTTGAAATATTTTATTTTTCTACTTTTTTTTTGACGAGGCATTGGTATTTGATCTAAAAAGGCTATTTGATCTGGTGGGTGCTATTATTGAATTTCTAAGAGGCCGAGTCGATAAGGCTAAATGGACACCCAAAGCAGCAATGAAGGTCATGATATCCAGAGTGTGTGCGATAAATTGTATGTAGTCAGTCTGGATTGAAGTTATAGGGAAAAAATGGTCCATTGTAACTAGGTGGTGTATTGGGTATGTAAGAGAGTTGAGAGATGTGCCACGTAACGAGCCCATAATGTTATTCTTTGAGAATTGATGATTGAACAGCCTTAAGAGGGTGAGCATCTTGAAAGAGGGAATCTAGGTGCAATCTAACCTGTTTCCCAGTTTTTTTCTATCCCAGTCTATCATCCTACATGTAAGTATGATACTAGAAAAGTGTTTTTGTATTTTGTTTTCCACAGCTGAAAATTTATTTTCTACTGAAGAAATAATAAATAATATGTGATGGACTAAATTTTATCAATCTTCTAGGTTTCATTGACTTACTTCTTACTATTAATTCATTAAAATGCTAACAAAATATATTTGTACAAAATGTGGAAAAGAGGAAATTAACTGTCAACATTTTTCATGTGAGAAGACTATGAATAGGAATAACCTTTCCAAACATATTTTCAGCAGTTGGAAGTATAAAAGAAAACCTAAGGAGTAAGACAATTTTCATTCCACTCAATACTGAGTTACCCTAAATTTCCTCGCAGGATTCTGAATTCTGATCGGTTGCTATTGAATTACAATACCGATTCGTGTATAAGAATGAGGAAATAGAATGGCTTTTCTTGAAAAAGCCCTCACCTTCCTCGGAGGAAAAGACGTACCTGTTTATTTCAGGAGATGAATGAGCGGGCAGGAATTCATGAAGGTCGAGTATTCGGTACAGCACGGATAGGCAAGCTAAGTCGTCGGCAAAGTCTTCAAAGACATTTCCAGAAACTCGAAATTTGATTTACAATTTTCAAAGAGATCCATCTTCAAGGGGCACATCTTTCCTTAGGATGTAATCTAAAGAAGGATGCTTCCTCGAAAAGACTCAATTTTCTTAATGTCCTATCGAAATTTAATTTCCTTATCTCTCTCACTTGACGCAGATGGTCGAGGAGTGTAAATGAGCTCAAGTTGTTCCAGTTCTCTCTCTGATTTAAGGACAAGCTTAAAGTTATAAAATAATTGCTTACTCTGTGTACATTCCGTTTAAATAAACTCCGTGTGATCGATAATACGTTTGCATATTTAATTGCGTCACTATTTACATTCTCTTCTTCCATATTATTCCTTTAAATGTTAACGCTCTCCCACTCACTAAAGTTTACTTTACCACTATTTACTGTGACGAGAATGGTATATTAGTAGTCATTATGATGATTAACCGTTTAACTCCCACGAAAACTTGAGGTTAACCTTTCACAGATATTAGTTATGGAAAACTGGAAACATTCGGTCGTTTAGGAGATCCATTACTCAAGTAATAAGGCAAAAGTGAGAACATGGAGGAGGTTTACCGTGCATATTGTAACACTCCCATTGGATATTCTCGGAAAAGCCCACACCGTAGCCTCTCATAGTCGTATTTTTTCCTTGATCTCCAGCTACGGAATTTTTCTCGCCCACGCAAACGTTTTTACATCCCTGGAGTCAGCCATCTGCTTGATACTCTCCCACGATTAAAATCAGTTGCTTGAATTTTGTACCCTATTCCACGCCCTCATTACGACTCGCGTACGACTGGGATCGTAACAGTTTGGTGCCCAAGATGAACAGAAAACTCAAACATTGAGAGAGCGCCCGCGGGGACACCCTAAAATACCTTCACCCCTTTGTCTCCAGAGACGGGGGATCCACTCATGCTAGACCCGGTGAATTTTCCGTTTGCATCTTTCCATCTTCCTCCCTACTTCCCTGGAGGGCATGCTCTCCCCACGAACGAACTCAAACGCAGACTTGCCTCTCAAACTAGCCCGCACCCACTCACGCAAACGGACGTTCGTATCCGGACGGGTCTTCAGGCGAGCATTCCAATTCCGGCGAGTGCTAGAGAGAAGGATGGACGGCGAACGAAGTTGAAAACGATGGCGGCTCGACGGAAATAAAAGCGGGGATGCCTGGATAGTGTGGGAGGGAGACGCTAAAAAAAGGAATGCTTTCCGGTCTAGGGAGAAGGACGAGGAGGGGCGAATTGGTGGAATAAGGGGGGCGTAGAGAGATGGGAAGGATCGCGTGGAAGAGGCAAGTGGACGAATTGATAGGGAAAAGGGGTGCGATTGAAAGGGTATTTTGGGGGTGTTTGGGTGGCATTGGTGGGTGGAAGGAGGCGAGGGTGTGGGGGAGAGACGAAGGGTCGCGAGAATTCGGAAGGGTAAGCGCTCCGAGAGCGTTAATGGAACTTGGCGAGGGGCAGCAGCGGTGGAGGGTCTAGACCCCGGCGGCAGCGCGCCCTAGGAGTGTTAAAGAAGCGACGGTTAGAAGTTAGTTATTGAGCGCCCAGAACGCCACCACCACCCCCGAATTGGACGGGGGTGGGAGGCTTTTCATTCAATTACTCTGGGGTGGTTGGGGGTGGGAGGAAGGGGTTGGCTTCCTTGCAGTGTCCCGCTCTTCCATCTGTCCCGCTTAGCCTTTACAGAGCTGCTGCCGGCGATCCAAATCCGCCTCGGCGCCCGCGTTGTCGTCGCCCTTTGGTCTCCATGGTAATCGCCGTCGTTTGTTTCCTCCGTTTAAGGTCGGGCAAATGGTCGACGATGCTATCCGTTAGGATGAAGTTGACAATGACAGGCTCTTGGCACCGTTGAAGTAAAATCGATGGTTTGCTTTCGGTCATGCATGACCTGCAACGTTTGTTCCGGGCTATTGGCCTGTTTCGACGCTGTTCATCTCATTAGCGTCGAATTTAAGTTATTCATTATCTATGCTTATAATTCTTTGTTATTTTAACATAAATAATCGTGCCCAAAACGAAAATCTCTAGAATTGAGTTTTGTTTTGAAAAGAAATCCGCCTCCTAAACGGGCATAACAGGAAATATTATACAAACACGAAATATTCTCAACGCTTTGGTGACTCTTGAACACTTTATTATGTCTGGTAGCAAGACATTGAATTTCATTATGATAGTGATTCCAATTGCTAATTTTTAGCTACAGTTATCCTCTAACCGTATCCCATTTACTAATTCCGGAACTATAGCCTTATTTAAGGTTTTGATTATTTATTTTTTAAACTCAGTTGTAACTATCTATCAAAGAAAATTTATTAAACAAAAATAAAATATTTCTTGAATGAAAGACATGGATTCTTCAAAATGCAAAGATCACTTATTTCGTCCATGCCAGAAAAATTATCCTCTTAAGTCTGGTTTAAATTTGATTGATGGCGTAAATATGAGAAAATAAAATTTTTCTAGGCACTAGGTATAATCAAACCACTATTTAATTTGATAAACTGACAAGTTAGAAGAGAACGTGAGCAAATTTTCAATAGAACCTATGTTACAGTCTTTTGGTTACAAGTGACAAATTATTCTAATTTATTTTCATCACATATTATTTCTTAACTCGTGCATCCAAATAATGTTACTAATAATAAGACTAAAGTTATGAATAATTCTTAAGAGAATAAAATGGTAACTTTTACAAACCGCACACAGATTTAAGAATCACGACTCAGGTTTCGTTTGGATTTTATTGGTGATTTTAAAATGTGTGTGTGGTTTCTAACGGTTACCATTATATTCTCTTATAATGGGATGGTACAAAGTAAAACAAAAACTTTCTCTAATTACTCTGGGCAAAATTATGGCTATCTGCAGTTCAATCACGTCGGTATTAACACTTCAATCAGGTAGTGGTTTTCAATCAACTTAATATATGAAAAACATGACATTGACAGGAAAATATACTATATTTTTCTTTGTTATCATCCAAGTAAACTCTATGATTTCTTTAAATCTTTTAGTACCAGCGGGCCCATCTATCAGCCCATGGGGTATGTGCGAATAATGCCACATGTAGATCCATCGGCTGGGTGTTTTTTATTAATTTTAAACTGTATTTCCTAAATGTATAGAAGATATAAAAACACAAAAAAAATTTTTAACCATACCTGTAAGTATTTAGAGTGTATATAAAAAATAATCTTCAACATATTCGGCTTTATATAAATGTCTCAATGCAAATGTACAAATTCGTCAAAAAAGTCCTGGCATTTTCACGTATACCTGGCAAACGAGGCTGGCACTTAAAGGGTTAAATATGAGTTTCTTGTATTATTCTCGAAGTTTTACTGAAGGCTCACTTACTTAGCGCCTTTCCGTGGATCCTAAGGTCTCTAACGAAATTCTAGCGCCACAATGTCGTACTGCTTGGGTTTTCGCCTGCAGTGAATGAAGAGGGTTCCTTAGGATGATATCCTGGAGTTATCTCGTCTTAAGCCAGCTGCTTTACTGACATGCTCATTACACTATTGGAAAATTCTCAGTCTCAGTTGCTGCCTTAAATTGTCCATAATCATTAAGCACTTAGCTCAGGAGTGATAAAATCCTTAAAATTGATCATCAGTTGACAACCGGGGCGAAACTTTGTATGGAATTATATTATATTGTAAAATTTGTAAAAAAACTTTTACCTTGAAAGTAATGGTATTTGAATGGATTTTAAAGCCTATCCTTATTATTATTCTCCATCCGCTATAAAAAACAATTTTGCAGCATTTCTGACAAAGGTAAAACGTTTTAAGGACATTCATTTGCTGAATATTTTGAGAATGTTATTCAAGTTTGAAAAAATTATTAAATTGACCGTCAAGAAATTGCAAAAAGTTTTATGATGAATTCTGCCGTCAAATACTTCTTTAAAATTTAGGTAACGTGTATTGCATTCCATCATACCCTACGTACAACTACTTCATTCCTTTTTCTTTCGGACGTGTGTAGAAGAATCGACATTCTGAAATCATTACCTGGGAACTAAGTAAAAACACATGTTTATGCCTCCTGTTCCCCGTATTATTTTCCACCGGAATGTGGAAGGAGGAGAGAGCCTTAAATCGAAGGCGGTTTTTTGGGACGGCTATGAGGAGCGGAATATGGACGTTCGCTCGCCCTACGCACGAGAGGGGTCATCACGAGCCCGTGGTCTTGTTGAGTGCGCTTTTTTATGCGTACACGTCAGATCCCCTTTCCTCCTCTGCCCTTTCTTATCTCCGCCCCTGACCTCTCGACACCTTCCCCCCCCCCCCAAAAGGGCCAGTATCACGAGCCGTCGTCTCTCGTCCCACCATCATGTTCACGGTCGCGCCTATACGTGCCGCCGGGCTTTTATTTGCCATGCCCGAGGAGGAGAAAGGAGGGTTACACCGCTCTCTCTCCAACCCTCGATGCATTCCCCCTCAACCCTCACACGCTTCCGTTCCTTTTAGGAGTGAAGGAGTTACGTGCAGGAGGGAGAGGAGTCCAACCCCGCGGCCATCAAGGCAACCTCACACACACAACACGGCCGTTCCCACTCATATTCCTTCAGACGCGCGAACCCCATCCCGTTGCCCTCAACCTCACGCCCAAATTTATTTCCTCGCCCCGAAATATTCCACCGAACTCATTTGACACCTTTAACTTTTCCACAACCTTCTCCCCTCCCATCTCCTCCTCCTCGAGGAGGGAGAACACGACCCGGTAGCCATTCCCCGGGAATATTGCTCTGCACCCACCACACCCTTCTCCAACCCCCTCACCAACCCACCTCCCTCACACCCCGTCTTCCCTTCTTCCCTCCTCTCCTCATCCAGTAAGAACTCATCCCTTCTCATTCCTTCCCTCCCACCACCCACACACATCCCGATTCCCTCCTCTCCATTCTTTCCTTTTGTCTGCCTTCCCTGTGTCCCCTCTTTCTTCTCCTATCACCATTTACCCTCGAACTGATGGAAGGACAATGCTGGAAGTCGCTAGTAACTCGACAAGCTACACGCTAGAATTATATTAGTAGTACTTGTAACATTAGAATGACACTAGTTTTAATATGACACGCTGGATATTACCTTAACCCCACATAATACTGTTTGAACTGATAAAAAATACACTGCCGAAATGATAGGTACAAATATGCCTTGAACTCGAAGGCTTCCACGGAGTCGATGAGGCGGAAGTGAAGGATTTTCGGGCTTTCTTCCGCATATTTCCACTGTCGTAGACGGCAGCTTTGATAGCACTGCATCTTCACTTCTGACCTGAAGAAGATAGCTGTAATGCTATCGAAACCGTTTTCTGCGACTGTGGAAATACGCGGAAGAAAGCCCGAATGGCATCCAATTCCGTCAGCAAAATGCCTTCTCTCCACGCGCTATTAGTGAATCAACAAGCAGAGATCAAGACAATATGACACTCCGTAAGCATGCAATTCTCTTTCCTTTCCCACCATCCTAATTTCTCTCTCATCCCCCTTTTACGGCTCGTCTCCTAGTACCCAGTGCCACAAACCCCCGCGGTGGCTCGCAGGGTAGTAGTATGCAGATGGAGACTCTGTTCCTTTTTCTCCACGAAGGAGCGTTCCATCTCGCACCCTTTGCCAAAAAGGAGCGCTTCTTTTATCGTCACATCTCGTTTGGACGATACGTCGTCCCGCGCGAAAGTAAACATCCACCCCAACGATCCCACCCCTCACACCTCTTTCCTTCCCATTCCTCCCAACCACCCTCTCTTCCCTGCACCCCCTAGTAGTCTTTCTAGCCTTCTCCTCCATCCCCTTGTGTGCGCGCGCAGACACACACAGACAAACACAAAGATGGAGTCCCTTTTTACATCCGTTCCCGGAGAGTTATGCTTTAAATAAATGTTCAATCTTCGTGTCACGTCGAGAGATCTCCCGGCGCGGAAGGGGAATTAGATATGTGCTTGAAGGAGGGAGGGAAAAGTGAGGGGAGAGAGGGGTGGGGAGATATGGGAAGGGAAAGAGGGCATTCGTCTCAATATCCGTGAAATAGGGTCCGCTGCTTTCCCTGATCCCTTTCTCGCGAGACATACTTCAACGGAGTCGGTTTATTTCTTTCTCTTTCCTTCTCATTCTTCTATCTTTCTCTCTATCTCTCCCTCACTCGCTATTCTGGATCCGGCGTTCCTGCCTTTCAGCTCTCTCTGTCTCTCTCTCTCTCTTTCTCTCTCTGTCTCTCTCTTTCTTTCTCTCTCTGTCTCTCTTTCTCTCTCTGTCTCTTTCTCTCTCTTCATCTTCATTGTCCCTCTCGCCATCTTCCCCCCAAACGAATCCACCCGTTTTTCGTCCAGAACCATAGGGAAGGAAAGAAACACAAACTTCGAATTATGACTCTGGGTTAGCTATCTTAGCCAAGAGGCTTATTTCTTAGGCTATACAAGTTTAAGTACACAAATCGATCGCTAGTTTTCTAACAGTCCTAGATAAAATCGTCGTATTTCTGCCGAGATATTTTGTAGATGACGTCACTAGGAATTTTGCACTGTTCATACAATATTTGTCTTTGTAATGATTGTAAAAATTTAAAACTCCGTTGCAAAAACTTTGAAGAACTAGTATAATTGGTGACTTTAGTGGAGCTTCTTTCCTTCTCACTTCTCTCTGCAAGCGATGGAAAAAATATGGTAATTTTACAAATAAATATATTTTGACTGAGTTATAGTGACCTGATATTTTGAAGCAGTGTTATGCTAGAGAAAAAATATGCTATTATTAATAAAAGAGCTCTTAGGAATATTCTAACTTTTAAGATTCCACGATCTTAACTTTAAAATGCTATGTGTTTCATATTTTAAGTTGATTGAATACTACCGCCTATTTGAAGTGTGTTAGTACCTTCATGATTGAACTGCTGGTAGCAATGACATCGCCAGAAGTCATTTTGGAACTTAAATGAAAAATATTGCTAGTTATTCCTGCTGCTTAAAGCCAATAATTAATAACAATAACATTTTATTTTCTAAAAAAAAAGCCTCATAAAAATCTCATCGTTATTTCACTATGAAGCTTCTTGTATTTCTATTCTCTGACGACGTTGATAATATTTTACGAAATCCGACATACTACGGTAGATCAGATCATAAGAGTAAAATTAGGGAACTAGACTGCAGAACGGACAGATTTAAAATATCATTTTTCCCACGAACGGTAAGGGGCCATAACAGCTGCCAATGAGACATTTAACTAGGTATGTCGATAGGTAGTGTAGCTCTTAGTAGATGAAGTACTCCCCAATACTTGTATCCTTATCTGCTACCTAGCAGATATCCTTATTTCCTTGATGGTATAGTGTAATGCATGTTGGTGAATGCTCACCCCCTGCCACACACCCCTGAGGTGGCTTGCAGGGTATTTTGTAGATGTAGATGTATGTATGCCTACACTTCTGTTGTTGCTGAATGTCGTTTGAAAAAAGAGAAGATCTCTCATTCGCTTTTCAGCCGAAAAACTGCTAGGTTCTGGTTTTTAATAGGAAAATAGGTCAGTCATCTTATTTCTCTTTAGCTTTTCCCTTATTCATGGGTCGCTGTTCCTTAGCTCAGTTAACTATTACTCAAAAACTGTTTTTCACCGTTCCTGTGTAATTTTCTTGCATGAGGCTACAGAAGGTCATCATTGGCACGCCGCGGCGTGGCCTTAGTTGTGGGATGAACGAAAGTGAGAACCTTTTGCAGATCACATTCATTTGGAGGGAGGGATCGAGGTTGGCGTTGAAGTACCGGATGCCACTCCTCTCAATAGAACTCAGCCCGTATTTGGTTGGGCTACGCTCGTGAAGAAGACGGTTGGAAATTAGCGGTGGCACTAAAAAAACACAAATGTTTCATCTCAACTGTTTCACGTCCAAAACAGTTTCAAAACGAAACAGTTCCGCAAAGGACACAGTTGCGGACAACAGGTAGGGGCACACCAAACAACATGTGATCTATTGGTGCTGTTATGACATGGCTAGTAGTTCTGTATTCTATGTAATAAGAAATATTTCACCTAAATAAAGTAACAATTTCATTTGGATGGAAATATAGTTACTTCTTAGTTATAATTCATTCTGCAACGATGGGCGGACATGTGTTAGCCGAATAAACCAGCAACCACCTGCAACTATTTCAAATGCATCAGATTGTAGCTTATATACGCAACGCAGCCACACTTGCAGTGTAACTAGAACGAAATAGAAGACTAAACTCAGCTTCAGCTATCATTTGCCGCTGCACAGCACAGAGCGCATCGTCGCGGCTGCGGCACGATCACGAAACTAACATGTTGTTTGCAGCAGTTATTTGAAATAGTTGTATGAGGGCTGCAGCCGTTTTGCTCCAACAAAACTTTATTCAACCACAAATTCTTATCCCTTTAAATCCATGAATTATTCGGAAATCAAGAGTTTAAATCTAATACAGCAGCCGGTATTCATTTACCGTATCTAAGTATATGTACCTGCACCACTACACACTTCACACATTGTTGTGCATAATAGCCACGGTGGGATAACTTTTGTGCCCCCCCATTTTCCTCAAGCACGCGATACTGACTGACCCAATCCCAAAACCCAATCCCAAACTCCTTCCCCCCCCCCTACCTTCCTTCCCTCCAACCCTCCCCCCCCTCCTGAGGGCAGTATATAACCACGAGTTTTTGTAGAGTCTTCACCTGAATATGACGTTATAGTATGTACGTCGAAACCCGGGTCGTGAAAATAAAATTATCATTGTGGAACCACAAAGTTTAAGTTTTTCATTTATAATTCAGGGGTCGATGAAGCAGCTTTAGCGAATTAGGGCAGGCAGTAGAACATTTGGGCGAACAGTATTCCAGAATGGGAAGGACACATCCAAGAAAAACTGCTCTCAAGGCAAAGGGATCTGTAATTTCTGGAAGACGGTAGAGTACACCAACAACGGACATTGCCTTGGATAATATGCGTTTAGATTGCTCAAAAAAGCAGTAATTTCTCATCAGAAGTAACACTTGGGTCGGTATGCGAAGCGACAGAAGGAATTGCCTGGTTGGCGATAATATATGAACTATATGAATTAATCCTCCAATATCGTCGATGGTAGATTGAATCGAGACCTTGATAGAGGCCGTCAGGAGAGAGAAGATTGATTTCGAAGTGGAGGTGGTAAGGAGAGAGGTTAGGAGGATGGTTATGGGATACGTGAGTTTCCGCGGAGGAGGTAAATAAGATCCTCCTTAGATCGCGGGGCGGAATGAAGGAAGTATGCGGGCATTTTGAGTGGTGCGGGAACGCGGGAATGGAACGGATGGGAGGGTCGGGGATGATTGCGATCGAAATTAAAAGAGGTGAGAGCACAATCTCATTACGCCAGCAGCGGAGAGCCGTGAAAGTTTCATGGAGGAGCCAATTCCTTCCCTTCTTGCTTACCCATTCCAAGTCCATTCCCAATTGACTCTCGCCTCCGCTCCATATCAATTTGTGTAAGTGTAAAAGTTGCGTGAAGTATATGAGCACTGCTTGGCGGAACGACTGATGAATATTCCTTGTTCGACGCGAGGGATTTAAACTCAAGAGAGAAGACCACTTACATGTCGATATCCTCCACCATCCCGCGCATGCATCAATAGCAGAAGTGAAAGTTTCCAACTCCCTTCCATTGCTTATTTTTCCCACTCTTGAGGCCAATTATTCAAGAAGGCCTCGGAAGTTTTCAAGCTTCGAGAATGACGGTATTTCGACGTAACAATCTCGAAAATTTCATGTTATGCCATTTAAAATTTGAGATTGTCGAGACTGCGACGTCACGTTCTCGACACTGTCCAGGTAAAGTTCTTCCTGAATAAGGCTCCTGGTAAACCGTGACATCGAGAGGGGATTCCACGCGAAGCCCATATTGGAAGCTGCTGTTTTAGATATTTCAATGGGGAGCTAGGAGGAGTTTTATGTGCAATTAACTATAATACTGCTCAAATTTAGACAAAAAAGCTTGTACCGGGTGGTATCATTTAGTTCTCCTCTCTCAAGCATAATATTTTGCGGCTGGAAAAGTGGTGGAGGATTTGGAAACACTTAAGTTAAAGGAAGGAAAAAGAAAGATGAAAGAAAAATGACCTTTTTATTGGCTAATCCTCAACTAGGTTGGTAGCTGTTGTAAAATAAAAATAATATTGGTTCCTAAGAGAAAAGTGAGTAAATTTGTTTGACGTGGACAAAAAGCATGTTTTGAAACCAAGTGGTACTCACTTTTCTGAATTATATCTTAGCAGTTGCCTTCAACCCCATTGTTTAATCGTAGACTGCCGCCTCTGATGACGAACAGGGCTGGTAGCAGGTTTCATGATGAAGAACGAGTAATACGAGAAAGGTGATGATTTTTCTCACTGTATTTGCATAACTACACTATCCGTTTTTTTAGAACAATTTCTCTCGTAGGCCGTTGGGACTTGACCGATCTTTAACGTATATATACATGTCTGACCTGTTATTCCCCGAAATGAACTATTCCTGAAATGTTCCGAGGATAGTGATTTGGGCTTTGACTCTCCGAAATTGAACACAAAGTGTGACAGCACAACAAAATTGAATTAAGGTAGTTAGAGCGATAAATCACTTACCCTGGAATTTGATGAATTTGGTCTCATTTTAAATAAAAAACTTTCATCTTTCCAATGATATCAAAATATCAACCCCTTACCGAACTACCTTTCGAGTAATTTGCCTAAAAATATAAGCTGTTTTACATGGGATAGATTATGGCTGTGCACTCCAGAGGGAGAATATATGTTTTAAAAAATTAGGAACTTCTAGCACCTAGATTTCGTCAAAAAACTAACGGTGTATAGTTTGTATGTTTTCTCAACTATTTATAAAAAAAATAATCTATGGCTCACCACAGTAATGTTTACAGAATCGCAAAAAAAAACCTACTGTTTTGAAGGGTTTTCATCCATACGGTGGGAAAAAATGAGTCAAGTTAGAGACATATGTAACTTTATTAATTTAATTACTGAGAATTTTGGTAATATATAACTATATATCTTTGCGCCATTAATATTACAATATTTATTCCATACTTCTTACAGACGCTGAAATCAAAGAATAAAATTTAATATGGTCTCCATTATGACTTGGGAACTATCTCGCTCAAACCACCTTAAGAGAATATTGTGCTTATAGTATTTCACCTCCCACCCTTAGGTGTAAAGCACAGTTCTTTAGCCTGATGAAACTCATTCGCGGAATACTCCGTATGGTTCTTAGGCAAGGAAATAGTGTAAATATTATTAGACGCTCTTAAATAAAAATGACTTTCAAATGAAAATGCTCACGTATCACTGCATATTTTGTTGAGTTCATCGAGTCTGGTCCTTGGCGAGGAACGCTGCTAATCTCTTTACGACGTATATTCGGGATCATATAGTGTGTTAATGCTCTTAACTTTGCCCTCTTGCCGCATGAATTAATCAAAGCTTCTCGTGAGGTAGAAGCATGTCTCTCGAAGTAAACCTGGATTTCCTGAAAAAACTCTTTCGTTATCTCCGAAGGGAGTGCCGGCACTGTTTGATTAGGGGAGGCTGAGTGCGTGGAAAAAATGGGGAGGATATATTGAAAGGCCCCTGTTTCCGGAAATTGGAATGGGTTAAAAGGAATCCGACGCGAATGGGGGTTTTATGAGTTATTGCGGACGGGCTTAAGTCGAAGCGGCGGTTCCGAAACTTTTGATAGCGTGGTGAAGGGGGCGTGAGGGTTTGGGGAGACGGGAAGATGACTGAGGGGTGAAGAGGAGATGAAGAGGGCGGGGTTGGCTCTTGGTGTGGAGGGGGTGAAGTTTGCAGGATTGCTGGCTCAAGAAAGGAGGAGAAGGGGCGATGGGTTTTTTTCTCGGTAAATGAATGCGGAGGTGATAGGAGCCGAGTAGAGCAAAATCTTCCTTTCCGAAAACTAGAGAAGGAACACGAAAATGGGAGAACATGGTCAGATATTATTTTCAATTATGCATTTTTAGAGCAATCAATGGCTCATTGTCCGCATTTCGATTCAAATTAAAGATTAATCCAAACACTCAATAGAAGCAAAGGAAATAGACTCCTATATCCATGAATTTAGGACTTCCAGGTGACCATCCACAGGGAGAATTTCTTAATCTCTAGAACACGTGTGTGTTGTCCGATACTAAAAGTTACTTGTGCTCAAAAGTCATATCAAAAGTACACTTTCACCCTCGGGAAACTCACACGTGTTCAAGAGATTAAAAACTTCTCCCTGTGGCTGGTCACCTTCATGTCCGAAATGCATTTATATAGGAGTATATTTCCTTTGCTTCTTTTGACAGTTTGGATTAGTCTTTAATGTAACTTACTAATTGCTGTCCTCTTTCATTGCATATTTCCAATATCCTACCATTTGGTCGACATAGAATATTGACTAGCGATGTTTCACATGTTCAATTTTTTTAAATTGCTTATTCTGGTCACGGGTAAACTCCAAGTACGAGTAGCTTGAAATAAAACGCCGACTTAAATTATTATGTCAGAAACTAAGCACATGCAGATTTCCACGAATAATATATTAAA
The DNA here is from genome assembly GCA_963573305.1 of Pyrrhosoma nymphula. Classification (NCBI taxonomy): domain Eukaryota; kingdom Metazoa; phylum Arthropoda; class Insecta; order Odonata; family Coenagrionidae; genus Pyrrhosoma; species Pyrrhosoma nymphula. The sequence goes on along the minus strand of OY754330.1, from coordinate 16,690,085 downwards.
TACCGAATAACTTCGATGTTGCTACAATATTTCTAAGGGAAGCTTTAAGTTACAGTTTCTAATGTATGCATGAAAACACGAGGGTGAAGGGAACCAATCCGTGCAGGTTGGGTAGGGGTGAGTGTTGGGGCTGGGGGCTAAGAAACAGAAACGGTTAAGGTGGCTGGTCTAAAAAATCAAAGGGAACAGATTTTCTTAAAAATTTCCAAATACGTGCCTTTTTGGATATTCTATCTAATATCGAAGAAAAAACGGGGGATCATCGACATACTTTTTTCGATATTTTAGATTCTTTTAACATGGAGCCTTATGGCGCTCTTCACTCCAATAGGATAAATTACGCACTTTCTCCATTCCTACTGAACAGATTTTAACCAAAAACGGATATAATGTAGCTCTAATAAATAAAAATCTATTCTGAAAAAATCATTTAATACTATAAACTGAAATTTTTCGTTTATACGATTAAAAAATATGTATGCGAGAATTTCAAATGTCACGCGCGGCTGTGTGGTGTAAAGTTGGCAATGTGGCACACGAAAGTACGGGACATGCTAACGGTCACGTAGACATGACGAACAGATCTAACTTGGGCAGAATGGACGCTGTTGCCGGATTAAAAACGAAATATTAAATAATTAATAGAAACATATTTTAGTACTAGTTCGCATTCGAGTGACAATACATCTTCATTAAAATACTTATTTTGAATTCTATGGCCACGGGTGTGAACTGTTTTCGGAAAATTAATTTCGCAAGAATGACTTACGAAATGAATCAAGTCTGCATTTAAGCAAATTTTTATGGCAATGTGTAAATTTAAAAGACAATATTTCAGAATGTACCTAAGACATAAGTCATTCCTACTGAATATAGTATATCTACGACCTATTATTTAAATGTTAAACGAGCATTAAAATTTAAGAAACTAAATTTCTCAATGACTAACGATTACCCGACCAGCCACCTTAAGGCTCGGAGAAACCCCGGGTTAAGGATTTTGGGTGTGTGCTGGGGAGGAAGGAGGCAATAACGAAGAAAAACTTGGAAAGTCCACTAGATTAATGTCGGATCTTTGCTGATTGGGACCGGCGAAGGACCGTGGAGTTCGATATCGAATGAGAGTTTACCTTTCTCCTGATTATTCTCGGTTTTATCATATCGTGGGTCTAAAAAATTACAGATTTGGAGCTGGCATAGACAACAGATGGTATATAAATATCGTGGGATTGCCTTTGGAATGGAAATGGAAATGGGAAGTCAAATTGTGACTTAGGAAGTGGATGTGCATTTAAAAAAATTAAGCTGAAAAAAGGAATTTATGTAATATTTTGTGACAAATCAAACATAAGTATTAAAAGGATTTTAGAGAACTAGATATTAAAAATTTTGCGTAAAATTTCATATGTATGCTCTTGTTAACCAAACAGCCCAAATAGAAGCCTAAGAAAAGCATGTAATATGAAAGAGTATTTAATTAGCCATCAATCAGGACCACTATATTTTTGGGTGAAACGGGTGAGCCAACTTCGGGGAGGTAGGAAAACCGTTTTTTGACGTTCACGTTTTTTCTCTTTGTTCTACTAATTTGAGTAAATCTGTAAGTAATATTCATTTTGAAAAAGAAAGGCTGATGCTTAGTGCGCAAATAAGTAAGCCTATTCAAAAGACTCTCCACCGACCATGATCTTGCGGAAAAGCTCTTTATCTATCAAACTTCTTGGCTGTCAGATCCAACTGGACGTCCGAAGTATCTTCTAAGTTCTGCAAAGGCAAATACTGCAAGTTAAGACACTATTTTTCAAACACAACTCAAAATAATGCTCCCTATATGTCGTATAGATTATTTATGAAGTTCTAGCCAACTTTTTTATCCTTTTAAAATTAGATACCTCACACAACCTTTTTTCAGTGTAGAAATGCAGTTAAGCTATTTAATAGCTGATTCACGTGGTCGTAAACAATGAAGTTGGGTTAGCTGATGCGACATTTATGCTTTTATAATAGAGCTGTGCTGTAATGATGAAGAAAATTATTGCAGATCTCCTATCGCGTGAGAACTGGTTTTACGGGTAGTATCAGTGTAATACGTACGTATGTATTTTCATTAATTAATGAAACTGCTCGTCAAATTGAATCGCTCTTAACTGCATGATAGGGATCCCATTCTCCCCCATTAAATTACGCAGACACTGTTTAATATCCAACAAGCCTTAATACCAATATCCTAGCGCAACTGTCTGTTGTTATGCACGTATGTACACTTGATCTTCTTTCGTGATCGGACCATGTATTTTTTTGCAGTGTTAGATTCCAGCGTGACTAAATAAAGGAAAAATCGATAGGGAGTGGAATTGGCTCGCGAATTTATTATTAAGGATTAATCGCAATTGGCAATGACATTCAAAAGGGAATGTTCTCCTACACAAGTATTTAGATCATCCAGGGGGGGTTATTTTGTAATCTCTCTTAAGTGAGAATACGTCATAAAATATGGAAAATTACGTCATTTTTGGTGTTCCACTCCGCCACCCAGGTGACGTTACCGTCTTCGGCTCTCAAGTGGTGAACTGCAGGTCTTTTCCTTGACTCACCAACTCTTTCCCGTAACTCACTGACTCTTCCGACTCTTGATCCGTTTCATTTCCGCCATCTCACGTGTCATAAGGAACGTGAAATGGTGCCACTATTGTTTCCACGGACCTTACGTGGTCGAGACCCGATCATTTGGCGAGCGAAACGGATCTCCCGCCTTCCCTCAAAGAGTCATTAAAAAGGAGAGATTATAAATGTTACTCTCTCTTAATGATCGGACAAGGGCCGATGGTGGCTCCATTTTACCTTCCTTGCGACAGGTGAGGTGGAACTAATGAAAGGCGGGGGCAAATGAAACGGATCAAGAGTCGAAAGAGCGGGTGAGTCAAATAAAAGACCTGCAGATCACCAATGGTGACCCGAAGATGGTCGCGCCACCTGGGTGGCGAAGTGTAACTACGAAAAATTACGTTTTTTACCGTATTTTATGACGTATTCTCACTTAAGTGAGGTTTAAGACTAATCCCCCAGGACGGGGAGTAGTGTTGGTGTATTTGTTTTGGTGACGTGATCTGGGAACACGGGCGAGTTGGCTGGGAGCCTGCCTTCAAATGTGCACGTCGAGAGGTGGGGTTGTGACGTCAGTCTTGGAGGAAGATTCACCCACCAAAATGGTGGAGGAATAAATGAAGGGAGGTTACTCTTCCGCCAAACCAGAACTCGGCGGAGACGCGGAGCAATGCAGAAACAAACCCCCACAATAGGTTCAAGCCGAGCAGGTGGAGCCAACGCGTGTTGAAAGTTCTGGCGGGAGCGAACGTGTTCCATCATGTTGATACCGTGGAGGTTGGAGATGAGGGCGAGAAGGAAATGGTGATGGGATGCGAAACAAGGTGTGGGGCCGTGGGTGGTGGAGGAAGAGGCGGATTGGGCGAGGAAAGGGCGAAGTGAGCATCACCACATTCCGCGTGAAAAGTTAAACTTTGGTTGGTTGAGGGGTCTTCTGAGGAGAGGGAGTGGGTTGCTGAGGAAATGATACGGCTTCAGGTGAGGAAACGAGAAGTGGAAGCCATCTTTATTCCAGAAATACGAGGAGCGAAGAAGCGGGCAATTCGGGAGTGTAGTGAGATGTTGCCGGAAGGGAACGAGGGCGGATAGAGAGGGAAGAAATTGGTAAGATATGAGGAGCATGGCGGTTGTGGTAAAGCATGGGTTTGGATCAAGGGAGAAGGGAAAAGGGCAGGACGGTGGGAGTGATTAGCAATGGAAAAAATGTATTTTCCATAGGAAAATTGTTATCGTTACAAAACAAAAATGTTATTTCCTATAGTATAATAGTGTACACCAGTTACATGTTATTACATCCGTTGAATTCTCGAAAATAAAACCGTGAACCACACACAATACTTAAAATATTATGCTTGATGTAAGATTTAAGGCTTTCCCGGTTAATACTTGTGATGTAGATTTCTTGAGTTTCCAACCGGGTGATGTAGGTGTGTTGCACCGACGTTTCGACGGCGTAAGTCTGCCATCGTCCTCAGGGCGAATGAATACACGCCCATGTTTTATTTTTGCGATATTCACACATTTACATTTAAAATATTGAATATGTGTGCTAATCACTTAGTGCATATTGCATGAGACCATATTATTGGAATGCGGGAGGTCAAGGGATGGAAACGGGAAACATAATTATTTTTGAAAACTATTTTTAGGTGTTAAATTCATTCTTGAAAAAAAAAGACAAATTATGCTCGACACACGACGATGTTTTATGAATGTACTACTTCTGTTTTGGAAACTACGCTCCCTTGAAGGCGTCAAAGCACTACGTCATCGAGAATCAGGCGATTGAGGTCACGGAACGGTATCGCTTCCAGTAATTCGGCGAATCCTTATATTTAATTGAACTGTTTTATCCTGGTTTGATTAAAATGATATTTTTTATTTCCGTTGTGTAAGACAAAAAACTCGTATATTTTGATTCGTGCTGCTGATGTGCATGTAATGCAGAGAAGCGATACCTTGCGGTGACTTCAAACCGATGAGATGCCGATTTGGTTCACGTTACTTTTTCAAATTTTTGAACTCATTTTTAAAGTAATTACAAATGATTGCGATTGACGCATATACATTGTCTGCTTCTCACCAAGATTAGGCTGTGAACCTGTTTCGACCTTACATTTATCATCTGGTCCTCTGTATTCTGCAACTTCTCTTTCCTGGTGGCTTATAATTCTCTCTGTACACATTCTCATTATATTTTTTTCTACTTTGTTTACTATTCCTCCATTTTATATGAAATAGGTTGCACGTACACATAGAGTGCTCTTTCCGTATGTATCAGTTAATTATGTACTTTGGTACAGCACGACTTTACTGCTGGATTCTATCTGAGATCGTTAAAATGTTTGCTCATCAATCCGTGGACCAATGCCAATCCACATAAATTTCCTATACATCCGCTAAAGATATCGTTCTAATCATGTACGGGCTAAATTGTTACAAGAATATGATTCAGAAACTTAACCTTTGCACGGCAGATGCCGTACTGACAAAATTATATTTTCATGGCAACGGATTCATTACATAAAACATCATCTGTATTGCTCACCGTTTTCGCCTTAGCCGTTATCAGGCCTGCGAATTGTGTCTCCTACTTTTGCCGACCCGCATGGAGAAGAGGATTCCAAAGCGCTGGTATAAACTTCTCAAACTTGAGGAGTAAATTTGATGGATGTTTCCCATTGGCGTAGAGAGAAATGGGGAGGGAAGGGGAGATGAGGAAATGTTGGAAAGGCGGGGGAGATTTTGATACTAGCGGCAGAAGAGTGAAGTGAAACGTACGGAAGGACGCGGAGAAGGAAAAGGGACAAAAGAGGCTGCGAAGGGATGGGAAGGGGTGAAGGGTGGGTACAGGGGAAGGGGTTGAAGAAAGGGGTTGAGGGAGAGGAAGAGTAAGTGAGTAAGTATGTAGCCGCCTTCGAGAGTGGAAAACTTGTCCGCGGTTCCACCCTCCATTCATAATTGAAATTCCGCGCCTCAAGGGGGTGGGCGAGAAATGATTTCAACTATTAAATAGGGGTGTGGAGGAGAGCGGGAGTGATATGAGGGGTTGAGGGTGGAAGGTATGGGGTAGAGAGGAGTGGGGGTGTCCGCTCAACCGAGGCTTATTAACTTAAAAAAAATAGGTTAAAACATTTCCAACCATTTTAATGTTTCATATATAAAATTCAAATATGCTGAAAATTACATCATACTTACATGACGTTGAAGACAATGAGTTTTTTAATATAATTGTACAGATTTTTATTCTATATGTTAATGTCAAGGGGTTCTGTAATAGTTTGAAATCGGAGGATTTCATAGAAAGTCGAAGACTGGAGTTTTTCACGAAAATAGCTGAACTCCGAGACGCTGCTCATAGTTAACTATTAAAAACTGTGGAAAATTGAAACGTGACATCACACACAACAGTTAATTGGGAGTGACCATGCAATGTTTCAACTTCTAGACCGGAAAAAAAGCACTTTTTGAATTTTGGCCAGCTTTTTCCGATTTTAGCCCAGTGTGAGGCGGTCTGTTTGGGATAGAAATATTAAAGGCGATGAGGTTAAAGGTTGGACTAGAGTTAGGGGTTGACGACGTTGGTTTTTTGCGTCGCGGGGCTGGAGGTCGGAAGGTTGGGGCAAGTCAGCGGGGCGAGTGGAGGGGCGGGGGAGTGGGAAGGGGGGCGGGTTCAATGGGGGCAAGGCGGTTGGAGTTGAGCTGCGTTTGAAGGGCAGTGGCTCGGCTGAAAAGTGGACCTGTTTCGTCTTGCTTGTTTGGATTCCCACAAACGGACTCCATTGACATTTTGTGACGATTAGCAATATGCTATTTAGCACTACTGAGTGCAATCATGATTCTCCATGGCGAGCTATTACGATATCGCTATGTTTTACTCCATGCAATTTTCCTGATACTTGTAAATGCTTTTCGCTCTTAGTAAAGCGTATATGATAGCTAATTATTATTCAAATTGTATTTATTCTCGACCTTTTTTTTATGTATGGTGCAAATTTCATGAGTATAGGTCAAATAAATTTTTTTATTTTTAAACTTTTGCCGACGTTTCGGATGTTTATTCATCCATCTTCTGGGCTGTAAACAATGATGTATGATGTTAAATGATTGACAGTTCTGTTTTGGTTACATAATTGTAAATTTACAGACATTAAATATAAAAATACATAGACATAGACATTCAAGATTTTTACCTTTAAAATTTGGTGCTGTTTTTATTTATTTACAATTTTAATTTGGTTGCTTGGATATATTTCTTTGTTGAAAAGTTCTGAGTCATTTATTAAATTATGATAAATTTTGCTTAGATAAGTAACGTCTGTTCTTTTATTGCAACTTTTTAATAATTTTGGTTCTGAGTCAAAATTTTGGCTTCTTCGAAATTAAATGAGTGGCTATTTGTAATTGCATGATTTTCTAATGCACAAAGTTGAACTTTAGTCTTAATTGATGCTTTATGTTGCGAGATCCTATTTTTTAAATATTGAGATGTTTGGCCTATATAGCTACTGTCACAGTCTTTACATGGAATAGAATAAATTGTATTGCTTCTTAGCTGTATAGGGGTATCTGTCTTAAGTTTTGAATATACGAGTTTATGCTGCGTTTTATGGTTTTTATGTGCTATTTTATAAATTGTTTTTTTAAATACCTTGGTAATTTGCTCTGATAATCCATTTATATAAATCATTCCCCAATATTGGTCTGTATTAATAAATTAATTAATATTGGTCTGTATTGTTAATTATTATGTTTTTCTTCTTTTAAGAGATATAGGTCTATTATTTTTTTAAATATTTATTTCTCTTTACCGACGATTTGCATTTTTATACGTGCATCAAAGATCAATATCGCATAAAAAATAAGTTAAAAAAACACTTCGGTAATGTTTTAAACATGCATACATATTATTTTAATGAACTGATGTTATCAAACTTTATAAACCATAGTATTTAAACCTGGAATATTGTTGAATGTTATACAAAATAAATAATATATGCTGACACAGCCCTGAGGATGTGTAACTAATATGGAAAACGTTGGCAATAAATGAGTATTAACTGATGATTCATAATAGACCTATGTCTCAAGGAAATAAAATGTTGGAAATAGGATGTATAAAATAGAAAAATTTATTTTTTCGTAATATCGAGAGGAACTTGTGTGCCTACGAAAGGGAAGTATCCAAGTATGCATATCTTGCTGTCACTCTGCGTAGGACGCGTGGTTGGGAGGGATAAATCTCGCCAACTATTTGGGGTTACGAGGAAGGGGAAGTATGGAATGTGGTTTCGGAAGGGGGTGAGAATCCGAAGGTGCCACCCGGGTATGTGCCACAGAAGTGCTCCAGGGTGCGGGTGTGACGAGAGGGTGGGACCTTGAAGGGGAATGCTATCAGCAAAGGTTGCACATGAGGGGATGGGGTCTATGCTTGATATGTGGTCGATTTCTTCGCGGACCAAAGGATGGGAATGGTAGGACGATGTTCAGGGAATGCGTGTCGAGATTCGAGCGAACGTTTTTCGTCATATTTTATGGAAAATGTTTCATTGCTTTTTAATTTGTCTTCCTGGTATTAACATTTCATTTACACGCAGGCATTTTTACATTGTACGCTATCTCTTGTTATTTGTACTCTGATTTCATCTCCTGTTCTTTTCTCTGTCATTTTATTATGGCATCTCACTTTCAGATCGCTTCAGTAGATTTTTCCTTGATGGTCACTAATGTAGCATGAAGTTGGCTCCATAAAACTGGGGTTTATTTCATTACACAACATTTCAGGAGCAGTATTTAAGCATTTTTACGTGTTACCGCGAAGTTTTATGATTCACACAAAATTCTTACAAATAAGCACTAGGTAATTAACATTTAAAGCAGAGTAAATCTTGAATTAAGTTGCTTCTCTTAATATCAAAATTATTTTATTTTATTTAACATGACAACCAAACACATCCAAGGAGACCTTTACATTGCATTTTTTAACTAAAGGATTAAATAATACAATAACAAAACATATGACAGCAAATTTGTGAACTTAAACACTGAATAATATCTACTGGTTGAAAAGTATTCATTGAATGAAAAGAATCCACTGAATGAAATTTGAATATTAGCATAATTATTCAGAAAATTTCATGTGACAGGGTAAGAGGAAACTTATTTTATTTATGATTTTGAAATCACAAAATACACCAAGTCCGCCTCAGTCTCTTGTAAATGTATTATACGAAATTAGCTTAATTTGAATGAAAAATGTGCTTTTATGTCAAACGAATTGTTTTTATAAAAGCTTTAATCTTCGTTACCAAATTATACTATTATTAAAAAGTGTAGTGAAATGGGAAGTGGTATTAGTTTGAAAAATTCTCTTTAGTTTTATGTAATTCACTTTAAACAATGTTTCGTTTCTGGGTAACACTTTCTACAATGAAGAGCACTAAAGGAGGGAGACACCCCAAATATGATTCGCGTGCGCCCCCCACACAGTATTCCTTCAGCCGAAAGAATTAGTATTTAATATGATGCAAGTATCTCTTACTTGCGAGAAATATAGAAAGATAGATGGATTGATAAATTTCTTTTTTTGTGGGGCGACATTGAGACTTATGGAGTCTGCTCTTCCACCGAATACCATTGTGGAAGAAGAAATACTGCAGAGAGGAGATAGGAAAGTAGAGAGGGGACAATTGGTGATTGGTATGAAAAGTTAAGTGGAGGTTCTGGTGGTAAATTCGCGTGGAGTAGCAGCTTGCGTTAGTCGGTGTAAATGCCATTACACCATTGAGATCTTTAGTAAAAACCTTCCACCTGAGACAGCTTCTTGACTTCCCAAATATTTTAATGGAAATGTCATATGAACCCCAGAGCCGACAATTATCATATTCTACCAATATAATTCTTAATCATCAGAGATAGTTTTTAGGACCTCCTTTATAAAATCTTTGGGGAAAAAATCTCGGAAAGTGGCATTCAACGTCATCTTTCTGCTCCATGGCATTAATGCTTCATGGCCATACACTTTATTGCATCCGTAAAAGCCAAAACATAGCGATATAATATATGAAATCAGATTTCTTGTTGGGTACTTTAGGTAGTTTGAGCGAAAAATCAATTCACCTAGAATTTGATGAATTTGGCCTCATTTTAAAGAAAAAGCTCTCATCTTTCCAATGATATCAAAATATCAACCCCTTGCCGAACTTCTTTTCGAGAAATTTACCTAAAAATATAAGCTGTTTTACATGGGATAGATGATGACTGTGCGCTCCAGAGGGCGAATATTAAACAAATTAGGAGTTTCTAGCACCTAGATATCGTAAAAAAAACTAACGGTGTGTAGATTGCATGTTTTCTCAAATATGTATAAAAAAAGTATCTATTACTCACCACAGTCATTTTTACAGAAACCCAAAAAAACTGCTGTTTTGAAGGGTTTTCAGCCGTACGGCGGGAAAAAATGAGTCAAGTTAGAGACTTAAGTAGCTTAGATTTATTTATTTAATTACTGAGAATTTTGGTCATATATTGCTATATATTTGCGCCATTAATACTACAATATGTATTTCATACTTCTTACAGACGCTGAAATTATAAAATAAAATTTGAATATGGTCTCCATTATGACTAGGGAACTATCTCGCTCAAACCACCCTTATAAGAGCAATCTGACCGAAAGAAAGAATTGGGCTCTTGCTGGAAATCTCAGGACCCTCCGTGCCACCAATAAATGTCGTTCCACTCATTTCGCTCCCGACTGACTCCGCATCGCGACCCTTCAATATCATTTCGTTTCCCTCGCCGCCCTTCCAGATCGCTCGCTCTCCAATAATTCTCAGCCATTCTTCTTTTGCTCAGCTGCTCAGAACCCGTTCACTTGTATTTCCTGTAGTCGGGCTATCAACTGAAAATTCAATTCAACAATTACAACAATATTAAGGAGAGGAAGGTTGGAATTAATTAAGAGCTAATTCTGACTTCCAGAGGCTTGGCGAAAGAATTTTTCGTCTCAATGATATTCTCAACAACGATACCAAATGAGAAAATCCATTGCAATTCATTCATTTTCTATGGCTCTGGCTGCGAAGAAAGGGCAGAAAGAGATCGGATTACTGATAATTTTAATTCGAGTTTATCTCATTTTTTAATAACGTATGTATCTTATATTTTATATTGTGGTTTAACATGTTTTTATTTTTTAAACGTCAAAACGATGTAAACACCAATGAGTCAAGAGCGATAACTAAGGAACCTAATGAAGTATCATAGTAAACGATGGGTAATTCTTGTTATATTTTGTGTAGCTAAAGGCAAATTATTTTCAGGTCCCCTGTAATTTTTGCCAATGACATTGGTTTTATTGTTTGTATAATAGTACAATTTTAAAGATTTTGTAATAAAAAGAGATATTAGTTTTACAGTCCATGAATAATATTTTACACTAACGAAAAAATTGATATACCAAAATAAATATTATTATCTTGATATGCGTAGTGAATTGAATTCAAAGTATAAATTGATTCTAAAATTAAACCCAGGTTAAAAATCGCCAAAGTATCACACAAATGGATTTATAATCCTTGCATTTAACTTCGTTTTTTTGCCTTATTTCCATTGGTGTCAATGGAAAAATTGAATAGTACAACGAAAATATTTCCGCGTAATCTCAGTCCTCTTATACTTTATCCTCGTTCAATTCCCATGTTTTATTCCCAACTTAAATGTAAGTCAGCTTCGATGTACGCCCCTGAATCTCAAAATAAATTCTAACATAAAGGATATCTTTTGAAATTTGAAATAAGTCACCAAGGGCAGTTCCTCTAAATAATTTTCTTGGGCTAAGTCTTCTATAGCGTCCCGCAAGGCTTCAGCAGAAGTATTGAAGGTACAATTTCTGTGGGGTGGGCAGAGATTCAGGAAGCGGGATATTCGTTCAGTTGGGACCAAGTAGGGAGCGATCTTCAGTTTTCAGCCGATGCCATGGATTCAAGGTTTCTCTCGGTACCTCAAAATTTATGACATTTACGGGTTATGTGTCACAATAGATTTCTCTCCCCAATACGACGTTCTCATCCTATTTGGTTGCGACGGTCGTTGCTTTCTTAACTAGCCATTTTCGTTCATTCGTTTTATTTCTAGTATATACTCGTCTGCAGTTATTTGCGATATAATGATGATCCCTCGCTTCGCAGCTCATTTTCTGCCCATAGCTTTTGACAAAGACTTTATTCTCCGACTGCGGCCAATTGATGCCGCATCTCATCCCCTCAGCCGCAATTAAGTCTCGGTCTCCTCATCCAGTCTCCTTTAACGGTCCACATGACGTAATTTCGAACAAGGGAGACGCACATTTGACAAAAGGCTCTGGAGACAAAAAAAATCTCTCTGGAGCTCATTTCGGGGCGAAATTCGGAGGGAAATTTCGAGCGGTCTTTTGAGGAGTTTTTCTGCTACCCTGAGTTTTGGACGTTCGATCAATCAAAAAAATAAATAAAAGGGTGGTCGGCGGGTGGTGGTGTGTTTCGGGGGTGCAGGGTGCTGGAAGCGCATGAGCAACCACACGAGGGGAACCGTTGCACGTCAAGAACATTATGGGAGCGATTTTTTATGGAGTCTCCCGTTATATTGGGCGAGGAATGAATGGGAGAAGAGAGGGGGGGAAAGCTTCATCGATCGAAGAACCCGCTTGTCTTGGAATACACGTGGGGTGGTGGGAATACACGCGGGTGGGAGTCGGACGGACGGGGGATGAAGGAAAGGGGGGGCGGCATAATGGGAGAAGGGTTGAGGAGGGAGGCGAGGGGTCTTGTCATTAAAAGGACGTTTAGAAGCAGCTTCGCGGAGATCAACGAGCTATCGGATAAATTGCATGCAAGACGTGAGGAAAATAACTTAAACGTCAGTTTCATGCATCCCCTTTCCATTACAAGCCATTTAAATTAATAAGCAAAAGATTACGGTACTTTAGAAACTATGGTCCTTGACGAATAGCATGAAATTGATTTGTTAAAAAATAATAAAATGAAATATTTAACAAGTGTTGAATGTTCTTGTTCATATCCTCTGTCTCTGATCACAAAGATTTCATCTAAATTAGTATTTTGGAGGGGAAAGAGTTTAGTGGTGGGGAAATCAGATGCAGAATTGCGCTAGCTAAAGAAGCATTTTCGAAGAGAAGGGAATTGATGAGGGGACGTCTGAGAAGAGACGTAAAGAAGAGGCTGGTGAAAACTTTAAAATGGAGCGTGGCGCTATATGGTTCGGAAACTTGGTCATGGCGAAGGAAGGGTGTGCGTAGACTTGAGGCGTTTGAGATGTGGGTTTGGAGAAGGATGGAGAAGGTTAGCTGGATGGCAAGAAAGACGAACGAGGAGGTATTGGATATGGTCGGAGAGCAGAGGAAGCTTGTGGCAGAGGTTCGGAGAAGGCATAAGAGATGGATGGAGGAGGTTTTGAGAGGAGAGGGCATGTTGAAGAGAGTGATAGAGGGGAGAAAATTGGGGAAGCGTGGAAGAGGAAGAAAGAGGATAGGAATTCTGGACGAAATAAGAGGAGGTAGAAGATATGAAGAATTGAAGAGGGATCTAATAACGGGCCATTCTTAGGAGGAAAAGCGAGACAATGTATATGAGGTTGGGATGCAGAATGGGGACTGACCATGAACCTACCAATCAGCAGGTAGAATACTTGAATAAATGAATGATAAAAAAATATTGAAACTATATCTTGCGTGTTATAGCAGCTCCTCACTTTGACTTCTCCCCAACTACTTCACCATTGGCCTTGAGGGTTGTTAATTTGCCATTTAAATATTTCTAACTGAAGAAGTTTCACGTCAAAGCTTTACCCGACGTATACACGTTGAATTTATCCCGAGTGCCAAAGAGAATTATTTCCCAAAATTCACGAGCTACGGACGTTGGCGTAGTAATGCATGAATCGCTCTCATTTTTTTTATTTATTGTATAGGCGTCATCATACCATGCGATCTTAAGAGGATAAAACATCTCCTGATGATAAAACCAGCAAGGCTGAATGAACTGTACTTAACCGCAGGTACTGCGTTTTGGAGGGAAACCGTTCATCCCGCTGAAAATTCTTCCTGAAATTTTATGCTCTCATCCGTCAATCATGTCAACGTATTCAGCAAAATTTTCTAAACTCATGTTTTTAATTAGAACTTGGTCCTTGCTACCATATAGTCTTGTCTGCCATAGAAAAAAATCCTATTTACCTTTGAAATTGAAACTCAAATGATAACCAATTCCTAAATAATATTATAAATTAACCGTTCCCAACAATTGTAGGTGTGGATAGAATTATGTCTGTAACATGTCGTTAAATTAATATGATAATATCATATTAAATGAGAAAAATGTAACCAAAGTTACATAATTTTATTCTACGTATTTTTCGGGAAAATTTAGTATAACAGTACGAATTAGTATGAAAGTAGTGACCCAACTAATATGCCTTATATTTGCACTTAATGGTATTTTTTCAGTCATAATAGGGGTACAATTTCTGCTCCTTAAGGAGAACCTACTATGTCGAAAGTATTCCGTGAAAAAACCTCTTGAAATTGCAATGAAGCGTATAATTATGCTATAGAAAAGACTAAATGCAAATAAATATTCGGAATTTTCAAAATCATTTCCCTACATTTATGACTTGACAGGTATTGGGTGGTTATAACCAACAGAAATCATAACCTTCCGAGTCACTCCTCCACATCGTTTTTATTTCACCAAAATAGACTTCTAGTCTCAAAAACACCAATCATAATTCGAACCAGATCTACAGTACTTCATCCTAGCTTTCGAGTATCATATCTTTCGTTCCAATTCATAATTTAGTTATCATTTACCTCAAAATTAACTTGTAAGTATGGCTGGTATAGTTAAAATAAATATATGCCGTGAAGTTGCGATCTGAAGCTGTACTCCGTGGAATTGTTACTTATGCTGTGAAATTTATTAATTGCACCATTTGCATCACCAACATTGTTCTTCTCTTTCTTGAGGTAACAGATTAAGAATTAACAGCATCGTTAGTGCTGCGTGCTTTTTGTAACTTCCTCAGTAAAGATCAATATGGTAGTGATACTTGCTCAAACGCATTGTATAAAATCTATTTATGGTAGGCGTTGCATTTGTACTCGACACTAATAAGAATATTTGTGAAGCCATTTTCATTTTAATTATTTCAATGGTGATTTATTAAATAAAACAGTTTTAATTAATAACAGGCATTATTTTAAATTATTAACAGAGTAACTTACATTACTTAATTATTGTGAGGGCTACAAAGTAGTGTTATCGTTTCCATCTTTAAAACCTAGATATTTAAAATATTGTACATCTAAAATTGTTTGAAGTAAAGTCTCCTTAGTGTTTTAAAAAAATGTCGGAGAGCATAGTTAATTTTTTAACACAATTTTATGCGTTGACTTAAATAGGTGTGTTCATCTTCCCTAAAGCTTTGAAAATGGTGTTAAAATATATGTATCTATTTTACTAAAACACTTACATATATCTTCCTGTTTGACTTGACGTATACAAACTATAGAAATAGAATGAGAGCACGAAAAATCCATGTAGCAACTCGAAGATTTTTTGTATACCTTGCATGAATTTTGCAGATTAAAGACATTAACTCATAAATGGGCTGGTTAGGTAGTTTATTATCTGACTATTTATTCATCTGATTGGATAAAGGTGATGCATTCAGTCATTTCACTCCCAGAGTACAAAATCATCTTCAGGGTTATTATACAACAAAAAGAATATGAGTAGATGTGTAATGGACCTATCTTGCTGAATACGGTCCTTGCGCAAGACGCGGGATAATTAATTTAGCCCTGTTATCAATCCCCCGTAATATAATTATGAGATGTATAATTCCATTCGTTCCCTCTCAATTTCCCCCAGGTAACGTCTTGGTCCCATCTCCCTTTGACTCCCATTATCGGAAAAGCTGCTGCCTCTGGTGCCTTCCCATTTGATCACTATCTCATCGCAAGATTAATGATTCGTCTTATATATGGTAACGCATCCTCTTTCAAACGCTATCTATCTCTCTCAATCAAACTTCCTCCTCCACGAGAGATAATTGTCCTCCCATTACTGCTTTTATTCTTTCCCAATCTCTAAGAGGTTACTCCAGCCAACTCTCTCAAATCACTCATCTTCTTCACTACACATCTTGTGCCGGAATCTTAAAATATGCTTCCTCTTTCTCCATTGATGTCCATTCCATATTTATCCGCCCACAGTGCTTATTGATTTCAAGATATGCCTGCGTTCGGCCTCCAACAATTGTCTCCCCATATTTTATTCTCTTCTTTTATCCTTAAATTCTTTCCCAAGATCTAAGATGTTACTCCAACCACCTCTCTCAATCTACTCATCATCTCTACTACACGTCTTGTGGCGTAATATTTAAATATGCTTCCTCTTTCTCCATTTATGTCCATCCTACTTTTTTCTGCTTACACAGTGCTTATAGGTTTCAAGATATTTTGCCTTGCATTCGGCCACCAAAACCGGCACCCTCTGAACCCGCCGCACCCACCGCCTCCTTGACCTCATGCACGCGTTCCCCCGGTGGCTACGGCACCGTGTCCCAACCGTGCCTATTTTCGCCTTTCTAACCGCTTTTCCCATCCCCCTCTTCCAATCCCTCCTCTCCAACCCCTCCCCGCCGTTTTTATCTGCAGACACGCAGCAGTGGCGGCACCGCCATCCCCCATACATTCTTCAACCCCGCCAAATTCCCCCGTCACCCGATTCCTCCAACCCCCCAACGCGCCTTCCTCCCAACCATCGCCCCCGACACCCGCAGAGCCAGCCAAACTTTCTCGGGAGCCTCCCAAAGCCCCCAGAGCAGCCCTCCACCCCCAAACCTCTTTCCTTCTCCACCCACGGCACCTTCATAGCCCCGCATGCACGCCCAAGGAGCCCCTTCACATACTTCCTCCCCATTTCTTCCTCCTTAAATTCCGCGAAGGAGAGGATGGGTTGGAAGAAGACACCGCGTCAACCTATTCCTCTTTCTCCTTCGCCAAATCGCCCCAAAGCCCTCTTCCCCCCGCCCCCTTCCTCCAAGATCCTGGGGGGGGGGGGTTGCATCACTTCAATTCCCATCCAGCCAGTCTCCTCTAGAAGAGGGGAGTAGGATATCTCAGGGCCACCCCTTCCACCCCCCACGTACCCCTTTCCTTCCGAACCCTCCCAAACGTCTTCCCAGAACCCCCTCCCCGTAATCGGCCTCCCCCCCTGTTCTATCCTTCCCAACAGAAAAGGGATTTTAATTAATATCCCGGGCGCTTACTTACCTCCACTGCTATCACTCACTGCCACTCCCTTATTTATGATATCCTTGTAGCCATCATTCACATCGAGGCATCTTCCGAACTTACCCGCCGCCGCCTCTAACCCTCCCTTATTTCCCACCCCCACCACCCTATAAACCCTCTCCAACCCCCTTCCCTCCACCTCCCCTCGTCCCGTCTCCGTCTTAACCACCGTTGCCAACAACGCCCCTCTATCGGAGACCCACCCCCGCTGCCAACTAGGGCATCCTGGCCTTCGCCCCATCTCACACTCTGTCGTCTCAAACCCTTCCTTCTCGCCCCCTCCAATCTACGCGCTAATTCAATTTCTCACACCATTCCTACCCCCCCTTCTCCCCCCTCGTCCTCCCGCGATCTCAATCTCTTACACGTCTCCACTCTAATCCCCTGCTCCCACTCTTTCTCTTCTGCACTCATTTGTTTAATAATTTCTCCTCTCTCCCTCTCTCCCACTCTTCCTCTTCCCATTCCGCTTTTCATTTCGCCCCATTCCTCTCCCTCTCCTCCCCAATGATCTTCGTTTTGTTTTTCTAATTTGTCGTAATCTCTCTTGGCACGATTTACTCTGTCTAAATCAAAATTTCGACAGAGTTAATCGTGCCAATCTCCTTAAAAAATTGAAAGGCCTGAACTTATCTGCCTCAGTTTTAAGCTGGTTCCATTCTTATCTAACGGACCGCCAACAGGCAGTCAAGGACTCCGTCGGAAATTTGTCTTCATGGTTACCAATTACACATGGTGTTCCACAGGGGTCTGTTCTCGGTCCGCTTTTGTTTGCCATTTACATTTTGGACCTTCCTAAAACCTTAAAATATTGTCAGTATATGTTATATGCAGACGACCTACAAATTTACATTCAATGTCACCTGCAAGACCTTCACGATGGAATAAAGAAAATCTTAAGTAAAAAAGTAATATGAATACAAGGAGCGAAGCATCTGATTTATATTGCCCCGCCCATAGAACCACCAAATACCACAACTCTTTCCTAGTCAAATCCACAAAATTATGGAATTTTCTCCCCATAGACTTAAAGAACAGTCAAAAACAGGCAGTCTTTCAAAACGAAACTTTATTCTTACCTTTCACATATAGACATAAATCTCTAATCCGCATTGTTATATCTATATATCACCATCCGCTTCTTACTTTGTTATTGTGCAATATTCATTAAATTCTCTTTTATTGTTAGTTTTTTTTTCGTTATTTTGTGATATGAATATGCATAATAATTTTTGTATTCTCTTTGCATTGATATGTTTTCAAATATGTTTGTACTCATCGTTTATGTTTGATACTATGTTGTTTGTTTAAGCTCACTACAATTGTAATTATAATATTGGTGCTCATAGGGGTATTGTACCTAGAGCTAATAAATATTTATTTATTTATTCAAATCGTTTGGAAATTCCCCTCGCAGCCCATTAAAACTCTCTTAAGCGGGAGTGTTTTGAGGCTGCTTAAGAAAGGAATCGCCTCGCCAGCACCTCGCCTCTCTCGTGCAACCTCGGTCTCTGGAATGGAAATATTTTGCTCCATCTCATCATAAAGCTGTTTCACTAATCTCTCTCCACCAAAGTTCTTTGACATAAGCTTGAGTAATGAAAATCCTTCGGGAGTATATGGAAGGGTGATAGAAAGTCCTTTTATTTTCAATGTGCGCCTTTCTGCTGAATGGGGCCGTTTCATTGCTAGTGTTTGCTAAAGTTACTTTAACGAAAACGTGTTATTTTTTAATAAATTAGAGGTCAAATTTTAGCGATATCTCACAGCTCATTTAAGCAATTATTTTCATCTTAAAACCGGGCAATTAGTAAATATAAGCCATGATGTATGTCATCCATCCATTTATATTGATTATTATTTGCTTTAAATTCGATAAAAAAAGTGTTTTCATGTTAGAGATAAATCCTTCCTGGGTATATGGAAAGGTGATAGAAAGTCCATTTTCCTTCCAATTTGTGCTTTTCTGCTATTCCATTGCTAGCGGTAGCAAAAGTTACTTTTTCGAAAACATGTTATTTTTTTAACAAATTAGATGTCAAATTTGAGGGATATGTTTCTGGTCATGGTCAATATTTTTCAACGTAAAACCGGGATATAAGTAAATATAAGCCATGATATATGTCATCCATCTATTTTTAATGATTATTTTACGTTTTACATTTCATAATAAAAATTATTTTTGTGTTAGAGGTCGTTTACTTGGTGGTCACAATGCAGCTTCTACTGCATATATGTAATAGATTTGATACGACTCTGTACCTAGTGCTGCCCCCGGCTGAATTTTATTTCACTCATCCTGCAGTGTTCGCAAAGTCAAAGCACTATTGTCGTGCGGGCAATCTATCTCTAAGGTTATTTTGGTCGTTCCTCGGACCGTATCAAAGGAGGGTGTGGAGAAATTCCCTGATATCCTAATATATTCACGTTTATTATTTGTATGATTTAAATCTTTACCTAAATAAAGTGTTTATATCGTAACAAAATTTTGGGTTGTATTTTGATTCAGCTAATTATTTAAATTGGCCGGAGGAAGCTGGCGGTGCCATGGGTAGACGCTGAACCCAATGCATCCCATATTAATAATTTCCTGTTCCTGTTTCCTGCGTAGATGATTCTCGTTTGCGTCTGCAAATTTTAAAGAACCAACATGCAATTTGTTCTTCGTTTTGATAACCCTCCATAAGTCTACTAAAATCCTCGTTCAGGGTGTTACCGCTTAAGGATGTTCGGTGGTTACACTCAACATAAGGGAATTCGACGAAACTTGCTGGAAGAATTACTTGTATTTTCCTGAAGCTACCTGATTTTTTTTCAAAATTATTCACCGCAGATTTCTTAGGATATTTCATGAGGAAGTGGACATGAAATCTCATGGGTAGTCATGGGAACGCGAGGTGCGACTAGCTTTATTCATCCAAAAGAACGTTTTTTAGTTTAGAATTAGAAAAACAAAAATAATTTAAATCATCAATAGACTAATGTATGAAAATCATGGAACACTTTATTTTTATTATTTTTGTTTTTTATAATTCTTAACTAGAAAAAGGTTATTTTTGATGAATTAAGCTACTCGTACCTTGTGTTCCCATAAGAACCCATGTAATTTTGTGTCCACTTCTCGTTCAAATATCTTAAGTATTCTGCGGTAAATAATTATGAAAAAAATCAGGTAGATTTGAGACAACATAAGTAATGCTTCCAGCGCAAGTGTCGTCGAATTTCCTTAAGTTGAGTGAAACCACAGAAGGTCCTTAAATGAATCTCCAGTCCATTATATCCTTTTACAAAGCGGTGACTGAAAATGGCCGTTTCAAAGCAAAAAAAGTAGAACACGTAAAAAAATAATTTTACTTTGAAGAGTGTAACCTAGTAAATCGAATTGAGCCTTTACGTGGGGGGACCCAAAAATAACCGGACAGAATTCGCTGCGTGCGTCGTTCTTGTAGTTCGGGCTTGTACCACTGGGTGGGTGTTAAGTAACCTCTCCTGAGTCATTGTTGGAAGCGGCGTCCTTTTAGACAGTTATAGCGAGCCCTTGTGACAGTTTTCGTTCGACGAGTTTATCGTCCTCTTCGATTTTGGAAATGGCTGATATTCGAGAACAGCGTGCAGCGTTGAAATTTTTTTTTTCTGCTCGGTAAAAGTGCGTCGGATGTGGTTGATATGTTGTCTACAGCTTATAATTTGCTCCTGTAAAGATGATCCGAGTTTCGAAGCCACGAGCGCCCTGGTTAAATTCAGAAATAAAACAATCAATGGCAAAACGAGACTCAGCCTTCCGTTTTTTTAAGAAAACAATGACTCTCGATGCATTTCAAAGATACAAAAACTTGAGAAACAAGACGAAACAGCTTATAAGAAATTCGAAAATTAAATTCTTCCACTCAGTCACTAAATCTAACCACTCCTCGGGAAAATTGTGGAACAAACTTAAATCACTTGGTATAGGTAAAAGTAAAGACCTCATTCTCCCTCCTGACTTGTGTCTGAACTCCTTAAATGATAAGTTTTCCCAACCCCCGAACCTTATTCAAACCGAAATCAAAGATAAAACTCTGAAACTGTACGCCTCTAAAGACTCATACATATTAAATAGAGACCAAAAATTCGAATTTACCCCTATTACCCAAATACAAGTTGAATCGTGTTTCAAGAGAATCAAGTCTAAAGCACAAGGCTCTGATGGTATACCGCTAGATTTCTTAAAAAAGCTCTTTCCTGTTATTATCCCATACATCACCAATATTTTCAACTCCTCCCTATCTCAGAATCACTTCCCAAGTCAATGGAAGCGAGCGTTAATCAGACCTATTCCAAAAAAGAATAATTCCCAAGGGGAAAAAGAATTCCGTCCAATATCCTTTCTTCCCATCCTGTCCAAAGTTCTCGAAAAACTTGTATATGAGCAGTTAACACATTTCTTAAAGTGCAACAATATTCTTGATAAATGCCAGTCTGGTTTCCGACACGGTCACAGCACGTCTACCGCATTAGCTAAAATCACCGATGACTTGAGACGCTCCATGGATCAAAAAGAAGTTTCAGTACTCGTGTTGCTTGACTTTTCGAAAGCTTTTGATTCCTTAGACAAAGATATCCTTGCAGCAAAAATGAGAGGCATGGGTTTTTCTCCTACAGCAGTCCACTGGATAACATCATACTTATCAGGCCGGTATCAGCGAGTAATTACAAATGATTTATGCTCAATGTGGATCAAAACAGCAAGAGGTGCGCCTCAAGGCTCTATACTAGGACCTCTGCTATTTTCCCTGTACATTAATGATTGCCCTTCAGTGATTAACCATTCCAAATATCATCTTTATGCTGACGATCTCCAAGTATACCTAAATTCAAATGTTAAAAGCCTATACAATGGAATATGTAATTTAAATAATGACCTAGAAAACATCAACAATTGGAGTAAATCCAATTTTCTAAGCATAAACCCTAGTAAGTCGCAGGCTATTATAATTGGATATCCGAAAATACTCAAGTCAATCGACAGGGATCAATTACCGCAACTACGCATTTCTGATTCTCCTATAAAGTACTGCGACGAAGTTATTAATCTAGGACTGGTCATTGATGAAAGTCTGTCTTGGTCATCTCATGTAACTAAGGTATGTAAAGCAGTGAATAAGTCATTATTTCCTCTAATTCGTTTCAAACACTTTATTCCTCTCTCCTTAAAGAAGCAATTAGTTTCAACCTTAATATTTCCCCATTTTGACTATGCCGATGTTGCCTTTCAAGACATATCTCAGGCCCTGTCAACTAAACTTCAACGCTCCTTCAACGCCTGCATTAGGTTCATATTTAATTTACATATATCAGATCATACTACCAATTATATTAACAATCTCAATTGGTTAAAACCTAGTTCACGACGCCGGCTGCATATCCTTGGTCTTCTCTATCAAATTTTACAAACAAATACACCAGCGTACCTAAGAGACGAGTTTCAAACACTTAGTAGAGTACACGACTCAAATACGAGGGGAAATGATAAACTCGTTATTCCTCACCACCGGACAGTCAGATTCAATAAATCATTCATTGTGACCGCATGTCGCGAGTGGAACAACATTGACTTACCGCTACGTAAATCATCATCACTCGCATCCTTCAAAAGGGCACTATACGAAAAACTTCTCCGAGAACAACAACGAGACACATAAAACACCATGGGAACAGTAGGAAAGATTCAACACTAATCTCCTCCTGCCTCATCTTATATTCTTTTTCTTTCCAGGTACTGGGTGATATTTTCTTGTATTTGTATACATCCATGTTTACATTAGCTCTTTCTCAGTAGGTTTTCGCAGGTTTTTCACGCCCCCCTTCTTGTGTGGGCGTTTTCCTGCAGTGGGTTTTTTTCCAATAAGGACGACAGTCAATATCCTTAGGTTTTTCCCACGTTTGCTCACATCTTTTTACACTTTGCTAACTTATAATTTTGATTGTTGAATGTAATTCCAAGAGCAACTTGACAATGTATTTAACTGCAATAATTTTATGTTTGACGAGGGGTTAGATGGAAGATGGGACTTTCTAGTCCCAATCTCGCCCAATAAAGACGTTTTATTATTATTATTATTATTATTATAAAGAACACGCCTTGAAAAGTAATCAAGTTTATGAGTGGTATTCGCGATTCAAACGCGGCGAATTGGCGATCGAAGACATTCAACGCCCGGGCCGGTCTTCCACGTCCAGAACTGATGAAAACGTGGAAAAATTTCATGCGCTTGTGTACCAGGATACTATTTGAACTCGCTGAACCATCTTGTCTTTCGTGGAGTTCAGTGCAGCGCATTTTAGCTAAAGAATTGCAAATGAGACGAATTGAAACGGCGCGATTTGTGGCGGAGTGGGGACTGGTTCTTCCACCATGACAACGCACCAGCTCACACAGTCATTTCTGTGCGTGATTTTTTAGCGAAAAACTGCATGACACCGCTTCCTAAGCCACCCTAATCACCAGATCTAGCACTTTGTGATTTCTTATTGTTCTCCCGAATGAAAAAAGAGCTGAAAGGGAAACATTCCGGAGGTGAAAAGAGAATCGAAGGCGGCGCTGCAAGGCATCGGAAAAAACGAGTACCAAAGGTGTTTCGCGCAGTGGAAAAAAAACGTTTGAACCAATGTATTAGCGTTAAGGGAGAGTACTTCGAAGGTGGCTAACGTTTCTAACACAAAAAAATAAATTCTGGTATTAAAAAAAAATGTGTCCGGTTATTTTTGGGTCCCCCCTCGTATAGGGGCATTAATTTACTGTAATTTCAATTGGCGTATTAAACGTTGAATAAACTGTCACGACTTAACCTCTTGTGTCGTGATCCTCGTCCACTTTCCCAAATAAATATCCAGCTAAAATTTATTTTAGCAAAATGCTACACTGTCTCACTGGATCATGAATTAACTTCTCAACCAGGTGTTGACCCCACTATTGGCTAGGAGAGATTTTAAGCTATCAGAGACCCCATTTAATAAGCCTGAACATAAAATATGAGTAGGTTTCATTTCTGTAGATAGAGTTAACGAGGATTGCACAATGGACAAGTTTTTGTGCCTGAGAAGGTCTTAAATGTTTACCACACCATGAGTTTCTCATCTCTATTGCTTTGACAACCCTTTCTCTGATTCTTTTACTACGTCCAGTTCCTGTTAAGTAACGGCTGATAACCAACATTTAATTTGAAAAAATCATGAAGTGTATCATTGAGCTGAGAAGTACCCTTTGCCAACCGCTCTCACTACTCTGATTGACGGCGTTCTTGACGAAAAACTCTTCGACTTGGGCTGAATACGCTGTCGAAGCAATTCAGCGTTTTTGCGTTGATTTATCTATCCATCTATCTATCTTGGAAGCTATGACTTCCAGCCGACAGGGCCGAAATTTTGGTAATTTTTTCATCTTAAGATGTTATTTAAAATTAATTTAAATGTAATTTTTTATTTTAAGCAGTTCCTTTTTAACCTTTTTTATTGTGCCTCGCATACATTGACTCCGTCAGCACGGAAGGCGGGATCCTTCCGGGCGTGTTAGCATACCACGTCGCAGGCAAAGGGTTGAACATTGAAAGGCGATAGTTTCCCGCCTCACGTCCCAGCTTAACCTTCATCTTCATCAGCAAATGAGATTTTGTCTCCATTTTAATTATGGATCACATGACACCAGATCAATTTCATGCAACACGTTTACGTCTTATTAAAGTAAGCGCTTACCAAAGGCAGACATGCATGAAGCATTTATTTTTACACATTTTATTGGCATTACGTAAAAATGCCGGAATATATGTATATCCCTTCAATTATTTATCATTTAAAGAAGATCGTTTATGCTAACGTTAATATTTTTTAGTTCTTTGAATGGTTATTGACCACTTTTATAATACATTGGTTAACTAATGGAGGTTTGGTAATGTCTTTTTTTTTAAAACTCAACTTCCTTTTTCCGCCCTACGTTTCGCCTTTTTATTAATGAGGCTTCTTCAGGGCAACAGTACAATGCAAGG
Source organism: Pyrrhosoma nymphula (assembly GCA_963573305.1). Classification (NCBI taxonomy): domain Eukaryota; kingdom Metazoa; phylum Arthropoda; class Insecta; order Odonata; family Coenagrionidae; genus Pyrrhosoma; species Pyrrhosoma nymphula. The sequence continues at coordinate 16,665,104 of OY754330.1, read as the reverse complement.
AATACAGTTAATAATGATTATAATGCTACAAATATAAAAAAGTTTTCAAACATAAATTTAGTTCCTCAAAGGATTAACTCTTTATTACTGCGACAATGGTTACACAAAAACAAACTCTTCCTCTTAGTAACAAAAACAACACCAAAAACAAAACCAAAATGGAAAACCAAGCTAAAATTTTGTTTAAAAAATGTATCAAGTGAAAATATAATAAGTAAAAATTGAAACATGTAATATTGTTATGAATTTAAAATTAAGAGGGGCTGCAGATGCATTTTATAAAAGAATATCGTTAAAAACTTGCTGGGAGTATCAGCAACATAAATAAATCAAGCTGTTCCTTAGGAAAGGAATAAAAATTCATACTAATTCATAAATACATTAATAACCCCTCAATTGGTTTATCCTTCTTGAGAAATGAGCCTGCGTAAAAAACTCTCAAATTATATAAACAGTCATTATATATATATATATATATATATATATCATAATAAATATCTTCATAACTATCGTAAAGAGTTTTATCTCTGAATAAAAGGCTAAATACATCGTCTATTCCTTCACGTGTTTCTCATAAGTATGTTCTGTATCCAGTAGTATGTTGGTTAATTTCTTATTATCAATGTCATTTTCATCGTTAATTTTTCGTGATCTAGGTATCCTCAAATCAACCGAATATTTGCTGATTAATACCTCATTTCAAGGGACAATGGGTTTTGTAGACCGTTAAATAGGTCCGTGTGACCAAAAAGTAACAGCAATTGCCGGCGCATTTTTTTATTTAGCGTCAGGTTATTACTACGTAAGGCACATATTTTAGATAAAATTTATTTAACTGTTGATGAATCGCATTTCTTTCATGTCGATAAAAACACAATATTAAATTCCACTCTTTAATGTCTCAAATTAAGAAAGACCGACCCAGGTTTCGACAAACAGTGCCATTATCAAGATTGCAGAAACCTTGGTCGTCTGTCTTAATTTGTGACGTTATAGAGTGGAAGTTAATATTGTGTATTTATCGACATGGATATAACATTCTTCTACAAAATTAAGCCTGATACGCTTCTATACGCATTTCTTAAAAACATTATCAACGGTTATATTACAAAAAGTTGAGAGAAATAGTGCCAATTCTCGTTGAAAAAATTCATCCCTTCTTCTTTTAAAGCTCTTCTGTCTCAAATGCGTTACCATCGCCTTTTTCACGCTCAAGGTTTTTTCCTGCCACCCCTGTCCCTTTCTCCTTATAGCATCTGAGCATCCCCTTGATGCCTTTGTATATTTATTTTTGTTGTCCCTCCCTCAGAGTTTCAATTTCAGCGTGCGGAGGCCGCTTTGGTGCAGGCGAGGATTTAGCGGCGATAAGAATTGGATGTGGGAGTAGTTGGTTGGGAGAGGGGAAGGAGATAGAAGAGGATGAGGCTGACTGAGGCGCGTGGGAGATGAGAATTGGAGGAGGGTGGAGGAGGCTGCAGGAGGGGAGGGATAAGGGGTGGGAGGAATTGTCGGAAGGAGAAAGGGTGGGAAGGGATGGAAGGAAGAGGAGGAGGAATTTTCGAGAGAGTAGGGGGCGCTCAGGGTTTTTCGAGGGTTAAGGGATGCGTCGTTGATTTGGGCCTTGGGTTTAGGGATCAGTGGGGGGAGAAAAAGGAATATCGAAGAGGGAAATATAATGTTATCGATGGATGAGTTAAATCATCGGACGAATTGACAGCCGGAGAATATACAGATAAATGGGAGGCCAAAGAGATGGAGAGTATTGGAAAAGATTACGGAGAGACGTATAACCATTTTCATATAATGCGAGTGGCCAAAAAATACGAGTGTGCCCGCTGAGACCGGAGGTTATGAGACTCGATTTTCCTTTCAAGCGTCAAATACATACATAATGGATATTATTGAATATTGTGTTCCCCGCAGAAAAGTCTTCCATGCTACAGAGAATTACGGTAAATTTCCTGAAATCACAAATAACATCAACATTTGTTCGAAAGTAGGTAATCAATTTAAACCTTTTTGATCTGAAAATTTATTATAAACATGAGCATTTGCGTGAAAGGGACTATTTTTTATTTCTAAACTTTTCCTATGGATAACAAAAGAGTGATGTTAGTTTAGTAAAACTTAAAAAGTTCAATGAACAGTATTGGTTGCTGGGAAACCTTAGGCTTGTCAATTAGAGAATCATGCAAAGAAGAAGCGAAGAATTTTGCTGCATTGTGTAGATAATGTTGACCATTTAAGTTGAAAGCCAGAATGTAATGGTCTTTGGTATATTAGTCCACTACTTATGGATATATCGTATTCAAGGCACTGATTAGTTACGAAAAATTCATTCTATGTCTTAACGGCACACATAAAAGTTTTATATAATGCTGAAAGACTATGTTTTAAACATCGCAGCTAGTTTCCAGGGCATTAGATTAATTTTAATTACCTGCCGATACTATTGGTTCTTATATTGGCTAAGTTTGAATGTTTTGCTTTTTTACGCATTAGAATATCAGTAATCACCATATCAGTCAAGACCTAGCAATGAATTATTAAATCGGATATTTAGATAATAATAACCATACTGATGCTGAAATATTAAAACTTACTATTGAAAATATTTCATTTCAACTCCCTTAGTAAGTCTTCTCATTACAATGGACTGGCTGACTAAGGGGTTCTAGGATGGTAAGTTGTGACAATGTGACTTTTGCCGGCTGGGTGTTCCATTCTGACACTAAAACTTCATGGCTAATTGCACGATTAAAATAAATGTGTTCTTCTTTGATCGGGTACATAAATACAATATGAGCACGGTCTTGAAGTAACTCCGCTCATGCGTAATGCTTGGATGGGGGTCACGTCAAGTCGCTGCCATTAGCGAATAATTCCCAGATTCGCATCACGGCGATTTCAGTTTTCTATTGCGCTTATTTGGTTGCCGAACAAAAGTCCTCGTTCATAAACTGTCGATTTAGGCAAAATAAACTGAATTCTTACTGTTAACGTTGACGAATTTTAAATTGGCATCAAAGCTTCATATAAAATTTCAGATTGCGGCCAATTCTCGGCGGAAAGACGAGAGTTAATTAAAAAGAGAGCGAATGTAATCGGAAAGGTCTTCTCATCAAAAAGCCCGAAAGTTTACATCTTTATATTTCTTTCAACTTCAGTAGAATTAATGAAAATAACTCTCCACATCATAGTTCTCAATAAGCTTTGCCCGTTACGTAGTAGAGGTGTAAATATATTATGGAATTTTCACCATTTCTCTAAATTAAAAGCTAATATCCTCCTGTGAGCACAGTAATATTCAAACTATGAGCCATTACCATTCTCTGCTATGAGGTTTTGAAGCAGTAAACCGTTCAATTTGTAATTTCAAATTGGAATGGCGTGGGGAAATTAATACTTAAATATAGGAATGTTTGGAAAAACGATAATTTCCAGGTGTTCATCTAAACGTGTGTACTTGTCCCCCCTTATCAATTTCCTTATCACAGGGGTTCTAATAATTATTCTTTCGCGCGGTCCTAAACACGCGACGTTATATACTTGTATCAGCCCGACACACAAAAGGTACCCTTCACTTTATCACTTCTTACCTTGAGAGAGATCCTTTCCTTTCGGTAGTCCTTGGCGGCAAAGGTTAATGGATTAATTCATGCACTAAAATGATACACTTGAACAGTACATATATTTATAATAACCCATTTATTATTTACTTATGAAACAAATTCACTTTAGTTACTCAATTAATCAATATATGTTCCCTTCTCAAATATATTCGTATTAATTTATAATGTTTGTTCTACTTCACCGGATATTGTACAAAGTGAATTTCGCCGATACTCTATGTCCCAGTATCTGTTTATCGGATTCCTGGATCCTTCCTTAACACAGGACACTGGCGTTGGTAATTTCTGTCCAAAGCTGCTTACTCCCGGCAAATTATCACTGCAAAAACTCTCGTATGACTTTCACTCGATAAACGTCTCTTGTGACTCCCTTGTTAAGAAGAAGCAGAAGAAGAAGCCTCGTTCCTTGTTTGACAATCCCTTTTATACTCTCTCATCTCCCCTCCTGTATGTTCTAGAACATTCCAGGTTTTCTCCCCTTCTCTCGTATCTGATAGGCTATTCCCCTTTCATTATTATAAGTTTGTTTACGTAAACAGAAAATGGTATTGTTTAAAGTTGTTTTCATAACATAGACGGCATTGTAATAGTTTGTTTACGTAAACAGAAAATGGTATTGTTTAAAGTTGTTTTCATAACATAGACGATATTGTTGCCTCGCGGTAGCACGTGTTCCCAAAATATACACAATGGCGTCCTTAATCGTATACTTATGCCAACACGGCCAAAATGGCGTGTTACATTAGCCCCATTAAAATAATGACTTGGAAATATAAGAAAGGAATTATTTTAAAGCCTTCAAATGTAAACTAACGCGGCCCCAACGCCTTCAAACTTTAGCCTCCCTCTAAATAATGTCTGTGCCCAAGTATATTGTGTTACAGCAGAAATCACACATGAATACATTCATATCAATAAACACAATTACAAACAGCGTCTCCTCCTTTAACTCAAGACATATGATATACCATATAACAATATGGTCTCTTCCCTTTCTTCCTTGCTTGAAATAGGCAAATAACCAATGAAAATCTTATTCACGTAATTTAAAATCAAGAACATATTATATAAATCGACGTTATTAACTGATACATTGAACGTGAATATAACGTGCAAATAATAAAACTGTCCATCTTCTTCCAAAAGCTTTCTCTCTCTTTCGTCTGCTTCTTCCCTAATTTGCCCCAACAATTCTGCATGTCTTCTCTCTTGCCTCTCAGCCATCTCCTCTAAGATCGTTCTATTTCTCTCTTGCCCTTCAGCCATCTCCTCTAAGATCGTTCTGCTTCTCTCTCGTTCTTCTTTTGCTTCTTCTGCCCTCTCTCTATCTCTTCTATCTTGTTCTTCTTTTAATTGCCTAAATAGCGCTTGCATCTCAGTTTCCACCGGTTCCTCACTATCGACCCTAAATTCATACGTGCTTATATCTATTCCCTCCTTTTCTAGCGTGTGTAATAATCGCTGCTGCAATTCTGGCTTGGTTCCCCCTACTAACAAGTCCCTCTCTCGTAATAATTGCCGTAGCTCTGCCGACTTCAGCTCCGGAAATTTCTTCATGTTGGCCGCCATCTTCTTTCTTCACTCCTTCGGGATGATCCTCCTTCTCTCCGGTTCTCGTGGTCTCACCTAATGAGTAGTCAGGCCCTACACGCTGGGCGCCATTGATGTACTTGTCCCCCCTTATCAATTTCCTTATCACAGGGGTTCTAATAATTATTCTTTCGCGCGGTCCTAAACACGCGACGTTATATACTTGTATCAGCCCGACACACAAAAGGTACCCTTCACTTTATCACTTCTTACCTTGAGAGAGATCCTTTCCTTTCGGTAGTCCTTGGCGGCAAAGGTTAATGGATTAATTCATGCACTAAAATGATACACTTGAACAGTACATATATTTATAATAACCCATTTATTATTTACTTATGAAACAAATTCACTTTAGTTACTCAATTAATCAATATATGTTCCCTTCTCAAATATATTCGTATTAATTTATAATGTTTGTTCTACTTCACCGGATATTGTACAAAGTGAATTTCGCCGATACTCTATGTCCCAGTATCTGTTTATCGGATTCCTGGATCCTTCCTTAACACAGGACACTGGCGTTGGTAATTTCTGTCCAAAGCTGCTTACTCCCGGCAAATTATCACTGCAAAAACTCTCGTATGACTTTCACTCGATAAACGTCTCTTGTGACTCCCTTGTTAAGAAGAAGCAGAAGAAGAAGCCTCGTTCCTTGTTTGACAATCCCTTTTATACTCTCTCATCTCCCCTCCTGTATGTTCTAGAACATTCCAGGTTTTCTCCCCTTCTCTCGTATCTGATAGGCTATTCCCCTTTCATTATTATAAGTTTGTTTACGTAAACAGAAAATGGTATTGTTTAAAGTTGTTTTCATAACATAGACGGCATTGTTATAGTTTGTTTACGTAAACAGAAAATGGTATTGTTTAAAGTTGTTTTCATAACATAGACGATATTGTTGCCTCGCGGTAGCACGTGTTCCCAAAATATACACAATGGCGTCCTTAATCGTATACTTATGCCAACACGGCCAAAATGGCGTGTTACACGTGGTAATTTGCATAGATACATAAGGTTTCATGTTTACAGGCATTATTTTGCTCATACGTCATACGTTTAAGCTTTATAATTAGCATCGGAGTGGCCTATTTATTTTGCAGCGTGCTAAGCGTCGACATTTGAAAATTTTAATTCCCAATGTCTCATCAAACATACTAATTAGGGACGCAATTAAAAGTTTTCTAGCTGCTTTACTTTTGTGAACCCATCAAAATGTTAATTAGTACCAAGCAATTGGGATAAGGATCTGAAGTTCCCCCAAATGAAATCGCCTCGTCTGCATCACAGAATTTCAATTCTGCCATCGTATATTGTCCGCCAAAATCACGAATAAAATTCGCACTCGCGAACTGAGGATATTAAATTTTTTACCTTAGTTTCGTATACTTAGCTAAATTATGGGCACCATATAAGCGTATTATTTTTTAATATAAATGTATTTCGTGGAAAATTAAATGTACTATTGACAGCACTATCGGCGCGTTAATAGTTTCTGAAAAAATACTGTAACCTATCCTATGTAGACCTTATTCTGCTAAGTCCTTACTTTTGTGAATTACACCGCTCAAGACCATCATAATACTATTCTAGATATTATGTCTTCTACTTTGATCTTCGTAATATTATGCATCTAATTTTATTTGTACAGGCCTAATTCATCTTTGTGTCTAGTTCTTGTTATTAATTATTCAAGTTTTTGATATTTTGTTAAATTTTCATCTTGTTGACAACTGGAGTCAAATTGAGGGCCAAAATACACAAAAATCACGAATAGTACTCTGGTTATATTTTTACAGATAAAATACATTTAGCTATGGACGCGGATGAAAAGAGTGCATTACGAGGTAAACGGGTAGAGGATTGAGGAAAGTGAAATTTTCAATTTTTGTATCACTAATATGCTTTATATAAATGTATAGTGAAACGAAAATCACTGCTTAAATCTCATCAACATTTGGACTTAATTTGGAAGAATATTATTATTGTTGTTGTTTCGTCACCCTGAAAGAACTTCAGGCGGAAAGAGCATTGAACTCATAGCGTTGGATTTGTATTTTTGCTCGGTCTGAAGTGGTCGAAAACTGTTAGTTTAAGTCGCATTTATATCATTGATCGACGGCACTTCGCTTTAACTTTAACCACTTCCTTTTCATTTTCCAACCGAAGAAGCACCCGCCGTCCTTTTCAGGGACTCCCAAGACCATCGGAAGCCCAGACGTGGAGAGAACCATTATTGCGGGCAGGGCTCGCTCTTAAAGATTAACGTAGCCTAAAATTGGAGGGTGCCTCGTCCTACGTGTCGGGCTGGAATCGGAAACCCAACCGATTGAAGAGAGCTGGAGGGAAGGGATTGGGAGGGGGGGGGAGGCGAAGAGGGGGGATTGATGGAAGTAAAGGGAAATGGGGGTGGGGGTAGCCGTCCGTTATGTTTTCACGAATGGGAGTTGGGGGGTTGTGGAATCGGAAGGGCTTAAGAGGAAGGGTAGGAGGGTGGAGGAGTGGTTAAGAAGGGTGGTGAACGTGCCAGAGTGCTTTCCTGTCGAAGGGGAAGGCCGTTTGCTCCGTTTCATTGAGGGCACACTTGCACCCTCCTGCAAATCTCCTCGCGAGAAGAGATGCACGCCAGCCACGACCGCAGCCTTCCCCACCCTCCCAACTTCCCTTCCGTCCCTCAAACCTTTCCCTTAAAAACCCTTCCATGACCGCCTCACTCACTTCTTCGGGGGATACGTGAGCCAGGCGCCAAACTGCTCGCAATGGTCTCGAGCATTCTTCCCGGGGAAATTTCCATCCCCCGTTCGAGAGTGTGAGCTGGACGATTCCTTCCACACCGATAGAATCGCATCGCCCAGTAGCCTCTCTCTTCATCCCGCCGTCAGTCGAAGGGGACCACGGGGGAGTTTGGCTTTGGAAGGGGAAGAGTCCGGCGGCATTATGCGTTTAACGATTCACGTAAAGGTTCCCTTCCTCCACCGCCACCTCACCTCCTTCCGAAGCCAAGTCTCCGCTTTCTTGCGACTTCCCCGTCCAACGCAACTCCTTCGAAGAAGCTCCAAATATTCCTTCAAGCAGTCGTGTCTTCTTAAGTCTGCCGTGCCCATCACATACGCCTACCCGTCTGAAATCGGCTGCTTACCACCGGTAAAGAATAATAGACGGCTCTATGCTACGACCAAGAGCCTCGGGACGTTCTTATCCTTCCCCACTTCCCTGCATAGTCAGTCCACTTCAATAACTACATTTGTTGTCTAGTAAAATTTCATCAGCTCACTATTTAGTGGCGTAATCCTTAACGCAGTGGTATTCAGTGAGTAACAACTCTGATGGAAATTTCCCAAAAGAATTTCCTAGAGCATAGGGAAAAGCAAGGTAAAAATTGAAAATTCCTTAGAAAAAATTCTTTCCTAAGGAAATGCCCTTAACTCTAGGGAATTTTTTCCACAACTTTTTTATTTAGAAATGATAGACTTCGGTCTGTAATTTCTCTCTAGTTAAGGAAAAAACTTTAGGGATGGGAAAATAATTCAACAGTAATTGCATTGAATGCAGTGTGCAGTGCATAGGATGAGTGATTATAGAGGAAAATATATTTAAAAAAACAAAAATATTTGTCTGAATAGTTTCATTTATACAACCATAGAGTTATCACAATTAATTATATGAGACTGGAAAAATATTTTTAAATAATAAATGATGTACAACCATTATAAAATATCACCTCTCTTAGTCACCTACACTTGGTTTAAAACAAATATGTTCTAAGCCACTACAACCCACTTTCAAAAACATTTCCAATGGAAAATGCACTCTAGGGTAATTATTCCCTCGAGTTACTTTTTCTAGGGAAAACAGGGGTTTACTTTTCTAGGGAATTGTCCAATAGGGAATGAAGTTCGAAGGATTGTATCTACCTACTGTATCCGTAAATTGAATTATTTATTATTACCAAAATTATGTTATTTCTCTGCGAAACTTTTATATAACATATGCAAGCCATCGTCACGCTTTAGAATGTATGAGAATGGTATCTCCGTGTCAGGTGCCGGTTATCTCTATTACTTAAAGGACAAAATGTAAAAATAAGATGGCTCGAACGTAGAAAATTCCAGTAATTGCTATAAGCTGAAAATTTCTATATTCTAAATTACGCAGACAATGTTACGTTTTACTGAATGAGCTACCTTTAGCTTATCTATTCCTTTTAAGTTCGTTTCCTTTCACCTTTAATTATCCAAGCGTATTTCCTACCTCCCTTCTTCTCTTCTAAAATGTTAATGATTTGCCTTCCTTCTCATTGCTCTTTGGAAATCCTACTCTGCCTCCTAACTTTTTAGAGTTATTTTCTTATCCCAATGCTTTCCTCTTGACCTCTATATACCCTAATGCAACACTCCCTATTAGAGACTCAAGCAAACTTTCCTGAACATCCTCATTCTGAAACATTTTCACCAACATATTTGCGACAGTATACATATCTTTTCAATGCAGTTCAGCTCTTCATATTCTTATAAACTCTTCCATAATGATCGACAATACTTCCAAGGTTACTGACTCGTTTGCTCCTGATTTAGATTATGTCTTCTAAATGTTCCCTGTAGCTTGAAGCATTTTTCCCCGAAAAACCTCATGTGTAAGATCCTTGATGCATATATACTGTATAAAGGTGGTTGCTGTTGCCTTATATTTTACCTGTCATGCCAGTGTTAAAGTGATATGCCTAAGTGTCCAAGGTATGCCTAAGAAAGCCTAAAAGTGATAACAACAGGACCCATACTTTATACTTAATAAGGGTTCAAACTGTTTTATTTTTCCTAACCTATTTTCTCCTATAGGCTATATCTCTTCGATTACATAATTTTAACTTCTATTCACGCTTATAGGAACCAACATATTTTGCATATTTTTTTGTTCCGATACCAATATTTGAGCTTCTCATTTATGAAGTCATCCGTCACGCAATCATGGCATGTCCAGGAATGAATTCTCATTTAAATATTCCTGAGCCCCTCATTTCTTCCTGACTAACAATTCTGCGCTACGGCCTCGCTCCAAATAATCGTACGACAAAGCCGACGACCGAGGGGTTGGGGAGGGAACTGGAGTGGGCACAACGTCTCCGATTCCTCTCCCTTCTAATGAGCGCTGCTAATAAACGGGACGACCCGAATCACGACATACTCACCCAACCCACCCGTGGAGTGCACGTTGGAGAGTAGTGGAGTCGGATGTCTTCCTTTGAAGTTGCAACAGTGTGCTTGGGTGGCACTTCACTTCGATGCGGTAATCAAGAGTATCTAATTCATGCTGTAATTACGGCCGGGTGTAGAGGTCAAGATTTGTCCCTTTTGGTCTCTTGAGGACCAACAGAACATAGGGAGGAGCGAAGTGCGTCAAGGGCCTGACTGTTTAAAGGTAAAGCTGCAAGAATAGGCATTTCAGGGTGGCATTATTTATTTTGCTAATAAAATAAATTTAACGGTGAAAATAATTAGCGTACGAATATGAAACTAATCGAAATGAGTAAACGTTGACAAATACAACTCAATCTTATTGCTCATTTAAAAGAATTTTTAGTTTATTGTGAGATTATCTAAGTGATATTGGGAAACGGCATGAGGCAATGAGAAAGAACCTCTCCTCAGCCCGTGTATTTTTTTTGTTATAGAATGTTATGTTTGCTCTCTTTCACTAATGTAGGGCTCCTCCTCCTATTGTTACACTTTGCTTTGAATAAATAAGTATGGATTGAATTTATTGGCGTAATAAGAGTATGTTTTACTTACAAGCATCGAAATAGAAGTTTTAGATTCCATATTGCTTCATTATAAGTAAATGATTTGCTTTAAAGCAAGAATTTCATGTTTGCTCTTCTTCAGTAATGTAGTGTTCCTCCTCCTATTATTACACTTCGCTTTGAAAAAATAAATATTGATTGAATTTATCGGCGTAATAAGAGTATTTTTCACTTAAGAGCATAGAGATCAAAGTTTTAGAGTGCAAATTGCTTCATTTTAAGTGATATTGGGAAACGGCATGAGGCAATGAGAAAAAAGCTCTCCTCAGCCCGTACTAAATGGGCATTCAACTCATTAATAAGATAGTAAACCTACCATTAACCTAAAAAAGTGACCAAGTTGTGGTGCACAAAAGTATAAGTGTACCCCATTATATTCTTCATTCCTCACCAATTCATTTGTCTTGTCTCCTCTGCAATCCGTGAATGTTCTGATCTAAAGACTTTTCAACAAAAGGGGAAAATTGTGGCCAGTGGCAAACAACGAAACGAAAACCTCGAAAAATAGAATGATTGCTTGGCTATTAGGTGAGGTGGCCGACTGCTGAGGTCATTTTTCGTCACTGAGGGCAGATGGATAGGTTGGTAGGGGAAGTATTATTCGGGGAATGGAGGAAGTCTAGCGAAAAATACTGTTTCGGAATCACCCATCACTTTAGGAGCCAAGAGATCTACCGTTTCATGTCATATTTAAAGGGGGGAGTGCTAACCCTTGAAGGGTTCTCCTTACAGCAATGTTAGGAGACCACACAGGTATACATAAGAAATACGGTTCACGCTATAACATTGTAACGTATTGATGGTTATACTCACTTTTATTCGCTATTGCTGTTCCATTCCAGGAGTAAATTTTTAATATTTATTATTGAGTTAAAAGAATGAGATGTGCTTGGATGATGGCATAAGCTCAAGGGGTCTGTATATTGGAATGGTATTCCATTAAGAGAAAATGTTTCGTTCTCTCTTTTTGGCAACTCTTTATCCCTTTTATCAATTATGACATGACTTAATGCTAATTCCAATGGAAAATTTAGCGTCAAATAAATGATAAGTTTTTAGATGACAATGATTATTATTTCTTATGTTTGTTTTGTTTTGTATGCCGAAGAAGTATAAAAGTGAAAAAATGCTAAATTCTGGTGCATGAATGGATTTTGTGTATCATATACTCTGATAAATGTGTTTCGTCTTGCGTGGATGTTTTCATAGTCTCGTAGCTGTTAATTTTTTATATTCTGTTAAATTTTGTGTAATTAGTCTCTACATCGAGGATGTGCTGACCTTGTCTCAGGGATTGTATTTTTCCTGGACCATTAGCAAATGATATGGTGAAATTGGGGCACATAGGAGAAAATCTTGTAAATATTGGAAATGAATAAATTGATTTTTTTATCCCTTTACCCAAGCCTAAGGAGTAAGGACCGGATGATCCTTATATAAACAGGGATCTTGACAAGTAAAATGCTCACTCCAAATTTTTAATCTCTTGTCGGATTGCGATAATTCCTAATCAAAATAATTATCCTGGATTGGGATCAAATTTTTAAATAGTGAACTATGCACATTAGTGTATTTCCGCACCGGGTGACTCCCGTTTAAGTCACCGGATTGTCTCATCGCCTTTGCATCATTGTTTGTTCTCGTTTGGGACTGGGTCATCCTCGAGTGGAGGTATTGAGTAAACGTTTTCTTTGTAAAGGTATTAGATAAAATTAAGATATTAGTAATCTGAGTAATCTCTCCCCAATCAATTGGCGTGCATAACCTGCCCCATGATGTCAGGAAATAATGCCTTTAGTCTTAATTTGCAGTTTTTAGACGTTGACCTGTTCCCATGCTCTCATTCACCGGACTTGAATTAATGAAAGAAAGAAAATTGGTTAATGAAGCTTGATTTTCCGCAATTTGTACGTTTTCAGGAGTTTCACGTGAGGCATGTCGTAGAAAATAGGGTTGTTGAAAGCAAAACGTTTTAACATTTGCTTCGGGCACCATCTTTCAAAATTCCGAAATAATTATTTTGAAAAACCATGCTTTAGCTTCCTCACTAGCTAATTATAGCATTGCAGCCAGCCGGTTTGTCCTTTAAAATCTACACTTGAGGTCTTCTTTTGGATTACAAAACGCAGGACATGTTGTCGAATGTCGCTGATAAACCTATCCCGTTCCTTTCAATTCCCTGTCGTGTCGTTGCCTCTGTCGTTCGTCACTACCAGCCTATCCTCTCAATTTTTCAAATCATTATCAACTGTTTTGAATTTAACAGTCTTGAGGTGCGGATGAAAGTTTTCGGTCTAAGCGTAAAGTTCTATTTGTGTCGGTTTCTAACATTCGTTTCTTTCAAGCAGAACCGTCTTCCCCTAAGGACGAACAAGATAAAAATACTTCACTTCGTTGGATGCAGTAAATTTTAATAAATGTATATGTATGACAAAAGAAGGAAAAGTAATTATAATGATAATGCAAATGGACTGAATGAAGTAACAACTCTTATCAATTACCTTTCTGGGTTTCTTTTTATTTACTGGGTTATTTTATTTATAATCCAAACACTAAGGGTCGTATTGTCAGTCGCTCCTTCTATCGGCTCCTTCACCTAGGTGACCTTCGCCTTAAAGGACGTCAGTCAGTTCGAGAGACCGTCCTTCTCTGTAGGTCTTCTTCACCTTCTCTTAGAAGGAGCTTTTGTTTACGTTCACGAACTGATCCGTTCACTCGCACGGACAAAAGCGAAGCGTAACGAAGAAAAATAAGAAACGAAAAACTAATCGCTGAGTCATATGACGTCAGTTCACGATGGAGCGCATGACGAACATCGAGAAAGATTTGCTGGTTAGTTTAATTATTAAATATAGGGATATAATTGAAAATAAAAGGACATATTGAAGGCATGTAGTCGTAAGGATTGTCGAAAGTATATTCAATGAAATTATCGAGGTGGTCGTCGTGTTCTACCTCGTCCTCCATGTTGAAGGAAGCCTTCTCGTCACAGAAGCATAGCCCAGGGTCTCCTTCTATGGGAAGGCCACCTTCGCCTCCTATAGGAGAAGAAGGTGGCCTTCTCTCGTCTCTCAATATGAAATCCCTCCTTCGGGAGGGTTAGAAGGCGAAGGTCGCCTAAAAGGAGCGACTGACAATATGAGCCTAAATGTGTATATTGGGCTAATAAATATATATATTGACTAGTACACAGTAAGACTGCTGCCGGACCCTCGTCCCTATTGAGTACAACCCCAACGACTGATTCCCGTCACCGTTCCACGCCACATATGCGCAACCGACCGGTGCACACATATTACGCGGGTACGGCCCGAGAGGGATCGTTGGCTGGGTTACGCACTGTAAGGACGAAGGCTCAGGTCACTTCCTGAGGCTGTACATCTTTATTTGTATTCTAATACATACTAGCTCAGAGTGATCAAAGAACATAACTCCGTTGCCCTTTCGCAAGGAGTACATAGCGGCTTGATTGTCCAAATACATGATTAATTGGACACAGGTTGAATTTAGGTCGTTCAACAAAAGCATACTTTATTTAAGGTCATAAAGAGCAGCGTTGATATGTCAATTGGGTGTTACCGGAAGCTTGTTCAAGGTGCCAGTGCGGGATCACAACTGCCCCCTGCGTAAGGTTGGCGTCTGTATACACTTCGATGGATTCACTTGCTCTGGACAAGACCTTCTTTGAGAACACGTCGGTGAGAAATAGTTGCTTCCACCAGTGGTCTTCTCTGTTATACACTTTGGGTATAATGCCTGTTTCTCACGGTTAAATTTTCGGTAAAACGTTTTATAAAATCGACTAGTTTTATAAAAATGAGCTTGCTAACGATAAAACCGTTTATAAAACCTAGTATCGAAAAGAGAGTGCATTTATCACTTCACGTGTTCGCAAAGTGTCGATGTCGATGGCAGGACATTGCGGTTTTATGAACAGTTTTACCGTGAGCAAGCAAGTACGTTTTACGTACGATTAATAAAAATTTCAATAAACATTTTTATAAAACTCTTTTATGGAAAATTTTACCGTGAGCAACAAGCATAAGGAATGTAGGCAGTCTCATTATCCAGGAATCAAATGTAAAACCGAATATTAGAGCAGTATCTTCACTAATCTCCCAATCTTCGGAAAACTTCGTCGCTTGTGAAGTGGAGGAAGTTCCACCGAAGTCGTGATTGATTCGGGAACCTTTCGTGAGTCCCAAAGTGTGGTTCACGAGATAAATCACTTTTCCTCGCCGAAGGGTCCAAGGGGTTTGCCACGGTTGACGCGCAGCCTAAACGATGTGCCTCGTGGAACAAAAACCCTGCGTGAGGGTCGCCCTCCTGCGTGTAGCCGAAGCAACCGAACCTCCTCCCTCCGCCCCTCACTTCGCGAGAACAAAACTGACACCCACCGCCTCGTTAATTTGTTTTGCGAGTGTTTCAATACTGCCTGCTCGTGCCTTAAACACGGCTTTGATGTAGTAACAAACCTCCTGTTTCGCCAACGAGGGGTGATTGCTCGAAATCAAAGCCGATTAGTTATCTTCCTACACGCCTGGATTCGAAAAAGGTTATAGTAACTTCGATGGTTTCGCTCAGCTTTGGACAATTCGATGAAACTTGCTGGAAACGTTACTTTTGTTCTCTTAAAGCTACCCGATTGTTTTCAGAATTATTTGCCGCCGATTGAACGAGAAGTGGGCATGAAATTACACGGACACTCATGGGAACGCAAGGCATTACTCATCAGAAAGAACCTTTCCTGATTATTCAATGTAAAATAATTTATGCCATCCATAGAAAAATGTATAACAGATTTTTACTCCAAGCACTTGAAGAAATCCCTCGCGCGTGCTGCAAACGATGTGAAATTGGCACCACGAGTGTTGTACATGAACGCGGGTGCATAACTTGCAGGATGCAGGAAAAAATTCATAAGATCCCTTGTAATTTCATTCCCAATTCTCGATGAAATATCTTGAGAAAACTGCGGCAAATAATTCTGAATTTTTTCTGGTAGCTTTAAACAATGTTATTAATGCTTTCAGGAAGTTTCATTGAATCCCCCTTAAGTTGAGTGAAACCACCGAATCTCCTTAAAGAGCTGAGTGTACTTTCAATATGGAATGTATTCCTAGCTAAACTACTATTAATGAAGAATGTGCCAATTGGGTTCGCGGCCAACGGAAATTACCCCTGTACTGTCGGTATATTTCTTAATATAAGCATGTGAAAATGTTTATCAACGCCTTTAGACCTTGCGCATAGAATAATTTGGCTTAATTTCAATATTGGTTATGAAAATATTTTATGGGATGTCTTTCTTGTTCAAAATAAATACACTTTAATTTTAGTTTTAAATTATGCTTACTTCATTGTGGCGGGCTAAATATTACGCCTAGGTTGATGAAACATGTATTGCCATGACAATAGCCTTGTAAATAATTATATTTTCCTTTTTTGTTTCAGGTAAATATGACTCTGCTTCACCATTTTTCTTCACTGAATGGCCTTGTAAGTACATATTGTTATAAATTAATTAGAGATTATGAATCTGGATGTGCGTTAGCAGTTTTAGTGGCTGAGAACTTAAAATCAATAACCAGCGTGAAGATTATGGATTTATTATATGGATTATGGATTTATCATATGGATTGCATCCCAACTTCCTTATTGCGAGCGGTTTCTAAAAAATAACATATTTAGTGAAAGGAATCCAGAAGATTGGTGGTATTAGCGTGTGCTGTTATTCAATATGAATATATTCAATAACCAAAACTTTTCCTGGTATATATCATCTGAGAAAGCTTTAGAGGCAATCTGGAACAATGCTTGGGTTAAACCATGAAAATTTAGTTGGTAAAGGTGAGCTTTCGTCCCGCCAGCGTTTTCGCAAATTTCACCCACTTACAAAAGAGATATCGGTACCAAATTCACATCACTTATAAAGCAAACCTTGCGCATTTGTAAAATACTTTTAACACAACAATACATCAACTACTTTAGGAATGGGAAACTTTCAAACCTGAGAAGTGCGTTTTTTCCTCTCCGCCATCTTGTGAAAAAATGCCGTTTCCTCTTATCCACTGTACGTGGCGCAGCGATCGAGCAGTTGGTTCTCTAGCATATGCACACCTCTCCTACACTATTTCTTCCCGCCTTCCACTCAAACTCGCACCGCAACAGCCATTTACTACAATGCAATTCCATTCATTCCACCGCAGTAAACATTGCACATTTCACTTCAAATGAAGGATTTACACTTCCTTATCACTCGCATTCATTCCACTGAACTAATAACATTTCACGTTTCACTTTAAATGGAGGATTGCGAGTTCCCGCAGCGAGGACACGAGTGTCCATCCCCGGGCAACAAACACCCGTGCCTTTCAAGGAATAACAAGCTGACTCCGCCGAAACGAAAGTCTGGATCGCAGAAATTTGTGTGTGCGTGCACGATTGGCAACTCATGGCGACCGTACACCACACAAGCAAGACAGAAAATGATTAACGCCAACAAGCTTCTCAACTCTCGTTGGCGAATGAATACCGGTTGACTTTTCAACAATCAACTTCCAATTATTGACAGTTAATTTCCCCCTTCCACAGTACCCGAGAGAAATCCGTCAACAATACTATTTACTCATATATAATAATAATAATAGCCCACTTATAATAGCCTTGTCATCTGACGAATTTTATACCAGAAAGAATACGCAGAATAACATTTTAGCCTTCTACCAATGCCCACGAATAATCACCAATAAGCGTGAGGGATTCTATTCTTAAAATAATACGCAGAATAACATTTTAGCCTTCTACTAATGCCCACGAATAATCACCAATGAACGAGAGGGATTCTATTCTTAAAATAATACGCAGAATAACATTTTAGCCTTCTATCTATGCGCACCGAAAATCACCAATAAGCGTGAGGGATTCTATTCATAAAATAATACGCAGAATAACATTTTAGCCTTCTACCAATGCCCACCAATAATCACCAATGAGCGAGAGGGATTCTATTCTTAAAATAATACGCCCCCCAAGTTTATTGGAGGGGTGGGTTCAGGGCAAAGGAATGGAAGGGAAATTCGTTTTTCGGTTTAACAAAAGACGGAAATGCAGTACAAATCAGCATTTTGAAATTTCCTCCACTCCCAGAAATGCCCATTTCCACTTTACAATTCCCGCGAAAACTGCGTTTTTCGCTGTATTAATTCACGAAAATGCGTTTTTCACTTTTGAAAATGGCCAAATCGGGCCCGCGTACCGTCCCACCCTAGCACCCCTGTTTCACTCCATAGGCCCGTAAGCTTGTTGGGGGGGTGGGGTATAGGAATATAGTAGAAGTGAAATTAGTCTTATCCCTCTACTGGTTGTTCGTGAAAACCTCCAAATATGGCGTCGAAAACGGACGAAAAAGTCGAAAAATTGGTCATTTTCAAACGTCTATATCTCAAAAACTACTAGTCACACGGGTATGATTCTCATATTTTTACAAATGCGCAACCTTCCTCTACTCATAGGTATCACATTCAATATCGTAAGTTTCATAGGTTTTTCAAAAAAAAATGTTGACCGTGCGGGACGAAAGCTCACCTTTACCATTTAGTTTACAGCCCAAAAGTACTAACCAAGTAGTCATTACTTAAAAATAATCATTTTTGTACTCTGAGACATCCAAAGAGATTTCCCGAAAAAATAACGCAGTATCTCAAACATTTTGAGATTTTAACGTGTATTTGTTTTACATATTCACTAATGGCGAACGTATTACATTGCGTGTGGCGATGTTGAACTGTATTTGTCAACTTTTAATAAGTAAAAAATTGTCGTTAATAGTTTGTGCGACTATTGTTTCTTTTATCAGATATTTTTATCAATTAATCATTCATCAATCATGTTTCAGTAAGTTCATGTAGATAGAAGCAACACCGAAACCTGGATAGTAATCTTTCTTAAATGGTTCTTCATCATAATTCTTTAATTTTTAAAACGAGCGGTAGAATGAAAAGCCGGATTTAATATGGCCAATTGTTTTGTTAACCCTGTCGTGTTAAAATGTCAGGAGAGCACAAAATTAAACAGTGTTGCAACGATTAAAATAATCTTTAACGACGTGTGGTGTAGTCGTATCTGAGATATAATTGGTCAAAAAGCGGCATTACTGATGTGACGTTAGCTGTCCCGCCGTTTATCGTCCCGCCTGACTATAGTCTTAATCAATGAGAAGCGGTAAGCTCATTTTGGTACGACAGTAGAGTAGAGACAAACCAGAGTGAGTTTAGAGAAAACGAACGGGTGGTCGTTGGTTGTATAGTTATTATTGTATTGTATACTTTAAGTTACTCCACAAGCTTCGTGCATCAACTCTCGCTCCAGTTAGCAGAGCAGCAAAACGTAATTTACAATGTCTTCGTGATACAATCCATATGCATGGCTAAGATACTAAATAACTGTCTCCTATCAAAAAATAAATAAAATATGAACTTTGCTATGGTATTCAAAGAATTTTAATCCCACGTTATAAGAATAGAAATTTGAGGATATTACTAAAATATGGGACATTTTTCATTGTTCTTAATCCATCTGGAAATTTTTACTTATACGACCATACCCACGCGTGATTTGAAATTTCATATTTTTACTGTTAACCCTTTGGTGCTAATCCTAATAGCAAACCAATTTGGTGGAAAATTCAGAGTCTGCGAATTTCTCAGAGCTAATGTGATAATATCACCAAAGGGTAAACAGAAAAAAATGAGGTTTCAAATCACATGTGAGAAATGAACGAAGTCGTGCAAGTTTAAAATTTCCAGATGGATAAAGAGCAATGAAAAATGCCTCATATTCTAGCATTGTACTCAAATTTGTATTCTTATCAAGCTGCATTTAAATTCTTTTAATTCCTTGGCACAATTTATGTGTATGTTTTATTGAAAATCTCGAGGTTAGCTTACCGCTACTGTGAATTCACCTGATTGTGGATGATTGGTCAACCTTAAGATATAAAGGTTAGCTGCTAAATAAGCCAGCTTACTTGTCGAATAAGTAGTCGTGGACAGACAGCGGCGGTATACAGAGGGTTTAGGGGGGCCATCCTTGGGTAAAACGGCTCAAAAACACTACGAAAACCTGTGAAGATACCGTGAATCAGCGAATGGCTTCCGACAACTAATAGGCAGCTAGGAACCCGTTGGTGGGGACAGTAGCCCTGATTCACGTGTGTGAAGGTGGAGACCACGTGGGTCGGTACAAGGACACTCATTGCACTGTATGTGTGGTAAGTTAATTACCTTAATGACTGTTGTGCAGTGAGATGGAAGGCAACGGGAAACCACCAGCTTATTATACCGAGGAGAAGTGACTCTTAAATTATTTTTCAGCAAATATCATCGAAGAGAGTGGAATGGTTGAGCTGCTACAAACCAATTTTCGTGTTGATGATCACTGATGATGAAGATGAAAGTGATAATCGTGGGTCCGTCGCTTTTCCAGCTAAACTTGTCATTTTTTAAATATTTATCCCATAAATTTTGCATATTTGGGTAGATATTAGCGCTCATCTCGTTGCCCGAACTTGCTCTATCGACATCACCTGCAAAGATTTAACGGGTGGGGGACGACGGTACAACTCCTGGCCCACATAATTACGAAAAGCGATAAATCTGCTTTCGCCCCGGGTCGGCTCGGAGCGGCTGGCAGCGCCTCCACCGGCGGAGCGGGGGGCGTAGTAAATAGTCGAAAAGCATCTCGAAAACCTTCCGGGTTAGGGAGGGGAGGGAAAAAAAAAGAAAAAAAAAGAAAAAAAAACTTTTCCACTAACCACCTCCCCTCTCGTTCCCTTAATCCTCCAACATCTCTCTCTCCCCAACTCCTCCTCCCCAACAATACTACCCCCTATCTCACTCCCAACGCCAAACCACCCTGCAAACTGCTCTCGTTCACATCAGCCATCATCTCTTTCCTCCCACCCCTCATTCAACCCCTCCCCCTTCGTCTCTTCCCTCCCCCCACTCACCTCATCATCCCCCCTTTTGCCCACCCACTTCCTTCCACCCCCTCTGGTCTCTCACCTGATCACGTAACTCCGCCACCGCCGGCGAATGCGAAGTTTCATTCAATGAAAGCACTAATTTATTTTCGTGATGGAACCAGCAACTCTACGTATACATCGGAATCTAAGCTGGTTTTTTCTTGCCTTTCTAAATTTAGTTTGAGCGGAAAATCATATCACCTAGAATTTGGCCTCTGAAAAAAATAACTCCCATATTTATAATTATATCAAAATATTAACCACTTATCACCCCTACTTTACGAGCAATTTGCCTGAAAATACAAGCTATTTTACATGGGAAACATTACGGCTGTGAGCTCCCTAAATGGAGAATATTGAAAAAAAATAGGAATTTATAACATCTTCATTTCGTCAAAAAACTAACGTTGTGTAGTTTGTATGTTTTCTCGACTATTTATTAGAATTTAATCCATCACTCACCGCAGTAATTTTTACAGAATGACTAGATAAACCTGCTGTTTTGAATGCTTTTTAGCGGTACGGCGTGAAAAAATGAGTCAATTTAGATACTTAGGCAGATATTTTTCTTTAATTACTGAGAATTTTTGTCATATATAACTATATTTTTGTGCCATTAATGTTATAATACTTACTTCACACTTCTTTCGGACCCTGAAATAAAAAATAAAATTCGAATATGGTCTCCATTATGACTTAGCGACCCATCCCGCTCGAACTACCATAACTGATGGTCAACTCATTTCCCCATACTTGGCTAATGGAGAAATTGTTACTCCTCCACGAATTTATATTGCTGGCAAGACCCGTTTAACCATACTGTGCCATCATCCTGCTTTACTCATCACAAATATCAACATATTAACCCTGTTCTAACCCGAATCAGTGATATTTATGCAATTTAAAACTCTTCCGAATCATGCTTGCAGTGTAGCTAAACACTATATAACTATGTTTCTCTAAAAAGTTGTTAAATGCTCACCTTCTCCACCCATTTCGTATGTTAAGGTGTGCTGATCCCGTTTAATATAGAAGTATTCTCGCTCCCCATCAATAAATCAGGATTCTGTAAACCTGATTTATTGAGCTAATAACATTGACATTATCAGACAGTACGGTGTCACACAGCAATGAGGAATGTATCTCATTCATAGCTGCATATTAATCCATATTTATCTCCCAAGACTCACCACATATGAATTTTTAAGCGCTAAATAAGTAGAGTAACTATCCATACTACTTTACTTATTTAGCGCTTAAAAATTCATATGTGGTGAGTTCATTCTAGTCACCAGGAAACTGAAAGGAAGCTTTCATTTTTCCACTTCTCTGCTTCATTTTATCGCAAATAAATTGCCCAAGTCAGTAATATTGCTAGCAGCCATTGAAAATCGCATTAAATTTTTATCTTTTAGCAGTAATCTTTTATGCGACGTCTTCTCCGTGTTATTTGGACTTATTGGAGTGAAAAATGAACTTGAGAATTTAAGAGCCAGCCCACTGTAGAAAATTTCAGACTTTTTTTACGTTTGAAATTAATTTATGTATTTGCGATTAATGCGAACGTACATATTCTTAGGAATTTTACTTCTTCACTCCTTGGCTTAACGTCTCCTTGAAGTTGATGATTTGTTCACTCCCCAAATATAAACGCCCATGTTAATTACTCGCTATTTTCCTCTTCCACTTAATTACACTCACTCAATTGCTCGCCGACTGACTAACTCGCTCAGTCATTCGCTTAGCACTCCCCCGCCCTCTCACCCCTCCTCCCCCTAAACCCCCTTTTGCGATGCACGCAACCCCTCCCCCCACCCTTGTATCTCCCCCCTCTAAACTGGCGCGTGTAGCCCACCCCCCATCTCCTTTTCCATTTTCCCCCTCCCCCATAATCTCGGTTACTCGCTGGGATATTGCTCTCCGCGGATTCAGACCCCTCTAACTATCCCCTGCCTCCCCCTTACCCTACCCCCCCACCATTATGCAGGCGCCCCACCCCACCCCCCTGGCCGTACGATAGCAGCAGCAGATTGCTTCGCTGCATGCAGCCGTTCCCACCGGGCCGAGGACCGAGCCCGGGAAGGGATCGAGGGGGTTGGGGTATGGTTAAAGGAGGCTGGAGGAGTGGTGTGGGGGTTTTCCGGGGCAGAGGGTTGAAGGACGGGCACCACGGGAAGGTTAGGTGGGGGAAGGGGTGGCCGTAGATGGAGAGGCGCAGATAGAGGAGGACGAGGTGACTGTAATTCCCACCCCTTTCTTTCATCCCCTTGGTGACCCCCCCCCACCCTTTCCACCCCTCCGTCACCCTCTTCCTCCTTTTCGTCTCTTCGTCGTACCTCTCGCGTCTTCCTTTTTCCTTCCCAGAAGCCTCTTCTCCTCCTCTTCCTCTGATGTGGATGAGATGCCGTGCATGCTCGCTTATTCAAATGAAGGGAGCGGACCGAGGATACAAAAAAACACTCTTTTTATGTTCCCGAGGGAACCACCAAATTAAATTTTCCCCGGGAACTTTTTCCATGCTACAACATTTTGCGGTTTTTCAGCTTGATGCTCTTGTGTCGCCGTTAAAAAAAAATTGCGTCGATCCGTTGCTTGCGTGCACGGGGACAAGTACGTACCCGACCTAAGAATGCCCGTAAAAAGTATTATCTGTCGGAGTGTGAAACCACGTGAACGTCGGTTTCGGTTATGACTCTCTGGTAGCTGGAATTATGGTACTTCTGTCACCGATTTTGAAGCGATATTTTCAATGAAATTTCTTTTTAGACATTAAACTTCTATATCTAGTTAGGGGACAAAACTTTCATAAATAGTGATGTCGTATTCGCTTAAATAAGTTCATTACATTGTTAATCTGCTGAGTTATATCACCTTGACTATGACGATAAGAAAATTCTCTTATGATTTATTTCTAATAATTCATTCTACATAAAAAAAAGTCATCTACTTGAAAATTATTTGATTCCCAAAAAATTACATACCATGATATCCTCCAAAACCAGGGAAGCAGTGGATTTGAGTAGGGAGATTATAATTATCATTCTTTTATCGGACTTGTTCCCATCTTCTGGAGAGTATCGAAACTGATGTTATCTTTTCAATGCTGATAATGAAAGTGGCACATAAGAGCAACTATTTAAAATGTATTCTCAATTCTAACATATATAGATGTAATGAAGATTAATGAACTCGATTTACTGAAAGCTAATACATAAGTAGCGTATAGAATGAAGTCATAACATATGGAGCATAGCTGATGTATTCTTATTTCTAAGCTGAAAATTATTTTCCACCACTTTTTAAATGACAGCTTCTTAGATAGCGACTTAGTTTAAGAAAAGATTGGGTGATTCAAAGTAGAATCTATTAGAAATTACTATTAAAACAAAAATAAGCCCACTTACTGAGGGAATTCCTTAACTGTAGAGTCTGAATGATGAAATGCTTAGTCCCCTAACTAGATGCTGAACTTGCGTCTGCACTTCTTTATAAATGTCATCTCAGTGAGTCCGTAAAGCGATCGCTTGAGCTTTTTGTTAGGTTTATCTCCAGTACGAATAAAAATGATTTTCATCATGCTTGGCAAGTAATGAAAAAAATGAGTTTCATCAAGCTTGGCAAGTAATGAGAAAAACAAAAAATACAGTAATGAGTAAAGCTAACATTTGAAGTAAATATTTTTTAAAATATTTATTTGTGCAAATATCTGTTCGTAAATTTATTCATTTGACTGTCCATATTGGTCTGGTATACCAGGGGCAAGAGAACATAAACTTATATGTATGCAAGTGTGGTAAAATGTTTTTTATTAATGTTTTAGCAAAGTATAAGCGTTTTCCCGAAATTTTATTTTCACATTTTATCATATAATTGCATTTTTCATATTTAAACACACATATCAGAATTATAGTTATCATTTTAAAGCTACTTACTACCTTCTTAAATCGGTGGTTTCTATTTTTTGTTCAACGATGTAAACGGGCCACATTATTCTTTCTGCCTTTAGCATGCCTTGAACTACCGTGATAAAGAAGTGTCCCTACCTTTTTTCCGAGCCATTTGGAATTAGCACCGATTTCGTTTCAGCAACGTTGCTTGTTTTATTGATCATAAATGGCCCGAAACGATCCTGGGAAATTTTCTTAGGTTTTTAATGTTCAATGTAAAGGGCTATAGATTAAGGCAAGCAATACATATCAAATCTCATGACATCTACACAATTTAAGTCTAGATCTAGTATTATAACTCAGGAATTTCATTACCCTCAGAATTTGTTGCTCTTCTTTTGTTTTACTTTCTTTGTTCATAATTATTTCTCGGTATTCATATTTATCACACCAATACCTCTTGCAAAAGATGATTTGGTTCATTAGTCCATCAGATTGTAAATTTAGGTATTTTATGGAATCCAGTTATTATTCGATGCATCAGAAACATATGTTAGGGAGCATTGAGATACAAATTGCTCCAAAAATCTCGTAATGATAATCCAAGAAAAAGTAGCTTGATTACATTAAAATGTATTAGGTTTTAAAATAGTTTGGGGAAAAATTTGGTTGCATATGAAATATTTAAGCAGAGTGTGGGCTAAGGACTCGAGCTTATAAGATAGGAATTGTGAAAACAAAAGCATTTAACGCTGAGGGATAAATTCTAGCAGTAAACATTGGTAGATTTGTAAATAAAGATATTGGGCAAAGCATTTAACAGTTTTGTAAACTAGGTGGATATTTATATATAAATATGAATTGTTGATAGATAACTGAAACAGAAGAAAGGGCACGAAATAAAACATATTGATTGTGAAAGATTGTATACGAGAGGGATAATGGATAGAAGAGGTTGTTATAGAGAGTGGAATTTTTAGGCCATGATAGCTGAGATAATACTAGATCGAGGATTGTGAAAACGATGGGAATTTTCACAGGAGTAAACAGAAGGAGAGTGTTTGACACTGTGTAATGACAAAGTGAAATTATGCAAGGAGGTCGCTACTTGGGCATGAAAAATAGTTCCAAAACACAAAGTCACGATTTGTCCAAATTTATTTTTTAAATGTCCATAGTGTGATATTTAGAACGAGCAATCAGAAAGTGTCGCACAGCAGATGAAAGGACTAGGTTGGGATCCCTTGGACTAGGATAGAAGGACTAGATTCTGATCCTTTAGACTAGGCTGGAAGAACTAGGTTGGGATCCATTGGACTATGATGGAAGGACTAGGTTGACACTCTAAGACGAACTAGGTTTACATTTCTTTAAAACGGAGGATATTATTTTAATACCGCGCTATAACTCTAGAACTGATAGAACGGACAAAATAAGGTAGATAAACTGCCGAACTGGGATATAAAGAAATGTCTACTTTCTATGCACCATTAGTGGTTGTAGCTAAAACAACGTGGCTCTAACATTAGACACAATGTTAGCATACAATTCACCTCTGTCCTCTCCCCCTCCTTTTCCTATTCCCTCCTATTGCAAGACGGCTGTTCTAACACCCCTTGCCACACGTCTCTAGGGTGACTAGCGGGGTAATGTGTAGATGTAGACCAAAGCGAGCTAAATATACGATTTTCGACTATTTTGCATCATCTATTGATCTTCCTCAATTCCTTCCACCTGCTACTGACGTTATTTAAAGAGTATTTTTTGATACCTTATGATTGAAGGAGGCCACACATTGAGATAAGTGAAAACGTCGTCTAAACGATAATTTTCTCGGCAAAGCAATGATGTTCCATTGTATGTTAACTCGTTCGTTAAGCTTTTCTGGATATATATTCCTTTGCGCGTTTCGTTGGTTTCAATCGACTATGACTTTGAATCACAATCCATAACACGTTCATTATCTACTATACCATTGGATTTTCCATTACGTCTGATGTTAATAACAATTTATGCACATTCCGACTTTCATAAGAATATGTTCCCCCTTCATTACAATTACTTTGGAGAGTGGGTAACGCAGCATGGGCATTTAAATTTCACAAATGACAGAATGACGAGACACGTTTGGTAATTTCCACACTTTTTCGGCGAAAGGCGAAAAAGTGTGGAAATTACCAAGTGTCTTTTCATTCTATTATGTAAAAATTCCACAAGGTTACTTCGCCTACCATCGAGTTATTCACAAATTACTTGTTTTGAGGTGATATTAACTGTGAAAAGATTTCTATCGGACAAACCAGGCTACAATTGTTAGACTACGTTTTTATAATAAAAAATATTCTACACAGAGATGAAAGCGTCCTTTTCTTTCGAATACTAAAACGAGAATGTGTCATATGGTGACTGGACCGCGCTTCTTCTCATATTCCCAAAGTGAAGACAGTCGTCACAAAGGGTCGCGGAGGTCAAAATTGAGAATCCTGCCCCACTTTTGTCTGCTTTGCCAATTTTATTTCATTCGCTGCATTCATCTGATATTTTCCTAGCTCAGTCCTCGCCGTCTTTTGACTTCAACTTAAGAGCGACTCCTTTCACGAAGGAACGGAAATATTTCCTCGAGACTCTTTCATGATATTTGCAGCACAAAGACAGGTGAGTGATTCTCCCGTCGCGTCGTAAAGGTTTCGATATGAAAGTGATTATTTTTCTTGGAATTTTTTCCCCCTCTTTTGAGAGATCAAGGTAGTTTTTTCGGACATCAAAGTGGCCATACCTTTTTTTTTTGGCTGGTGGAGTGCGGCTTCTTGTGAAGAAGGATCCGAAAAAGATGCTGATTCAGAAGGAGTCTCTTCCTCGCTGGGTAAATGATATGGAATCCCTAGGAATGTATGCACTGCGCAAATCTGGGGCTTTGCCTCGGAGAAGGGAAGGTTTCGACTTGTGTGAGCAAAAAGAGACGGCCGAAATGTGCAGGGGTGGAGGCCGATCACGGTGGCTAGAGTAGGGGGAGGGGGGGTGGAAACTCGATATTTGTACCAAAAATCAATAAGGTGCCTAAAACGAAGGCCAAATTAAAGATTTGGGTGGGAGATAAGGGACTTGTGGAACTTAAAGCAGATGAGCTAAGACCTGAACTCCCCAAGTTTTGTGAAAATCCGTGAACTCGCTGACTCTATCACATTGATTGATTTTTGGCAAAGGCGAGTGAATTTCGAAGTCTTTCAGTGCCTCGCGCATTAAATGAATTTCAATATTTTTTTCAATTTAAAAAAATGATCTAAGGACTATTAAAGAGATCGAAATCCCAAATCACTCACATGCCCCCCGTAAATATGAAACGATGATGCACTTCATTACTACTTGGGTCTCTCAGTACAAGTTTATTTCAGTCCCTGTTTGTTTCCTGGCCACAACTAAACGTCTTGTCCTAAGAAAATGTGTTTCAGGCGCAGAGAAATACTGCCATGAACTGTTCCAAGGATTACCGAACCGCGGAAGTCGCGCACTGTTCTTAATTTGAAGTAAGGTCTTACGCTGACCCAGTTTACTTCATTGAGAGGTATTATGTATGGAGCTATTAAAATGAAATATTGCTAAATTTATTTCAGGAAACAGAGAGGTCATCTCTGAAGGTTTGTTCTTATCTTAGTTAGGCGTTACTACGTGCTCGATATACGAATTTAACCGTATCCAGTAACTTTCCAGTGAATGCTGGAATTACCTCTCCCGATATCTCTTTGCACATGAATTTCGTTAATTTTGAAGGAAGTAAATAGAATAGAATAGAGTTTATTTCACCCAAAAAATATACACAATTTAAAAAATCAATAATGGGGGTGAAATTAGGCACCCCAGAAGAAATAATTTCTTTTTTTGGGGTTGCCATCCCTTGAATAAATTGGCTGTAGTTCAGCAGCTATCATTCACAAAAATAATTATAAAATAAATTCGGGCTTTTATATAACATAAATGTGTTCCATTATAACAGTTATGAATTTGAATTTAAAATAAAGTGCAATATTCACTCAATAAAATAAAATTAGTACATATACCATACAAGAATCACACCATATTTTTACCAGATACTCCATACCATTTTCTCTAACAACCAAATTTTCAATTTTCTGAGGAAAGTAGTCTTATTACTAATTGATGAAATCTAATTTGGAATTTATTGATGAATTGAAGGGGCAATGAAATCAAAGAAATATTCGTAGGCTTCAATATTGTGTTTAGGTATAGTACAATAGTGAACACTTCCTAATCTAGTACCGTAAGGACACGGTTTACAATTTAGACCTTCTCGGTTAAAAAATATTCGTAACACTTTATACAAAAAGAGATGACGAAGAGACAATACTTTTAATTTTTTATATAATGGAAATGACGATTCTCTGGTGCTAGTTACCAGGATGACACAAAGAATTTTATTTTGTACAATGCGAACTGCTTAAATATTAGAGAGTACGTGCCTCCCCAACAAGTCAAGCCATATTCTATTCTAGAATTAACAAGAGCAAAATAAACAGATCGCATGAATGACACATGATAAATTCTTTTTAGCAGATAAAACTTTCTTAGAGCTATTATCAATTCAGTTTTTAATTTCCTAATGTGTGGTTTCCAATTTCAATTTTTATCCATGATTAAGCCTCACTCACTCTCACTCAGTGATTCAACCCGAAGGTTGGTTTGGATAGTTGAGGGTAGAGCTCACCCCGTACCAAACCACAGGCGTGTGAATTTCACACATTCAGGGTAGGGGGGCCAGTTCTTTCCCCTGGGCCACCTCGCACTCCGTGGATTTTGTTTTGTTCGGGGACGTCCAAAGGCTTCGAAATTTGAACCCAGATTTGAACCCGGGACCCTTCGATCAGTAGCAAAGCACGGTACCCACTAGGCCAACACGCTCCCCATGATTAAGCCTAAATACTTCAAATGATCAACTGGTTCAATTTGTATGCAGGGTTCACAAGTTCTTCCATTTGAATTAAAGCACTGGAGGCATTTATAAAAAATATTTATGTCAGGTGGTGGATCATTTTCTTAATCTAAAGAACATATACTGGTATTTTGTGCTAAGTACTAAATGTTTGCACAAAACCAGAGATTAAGTCTATTCAAATCACTTTGCATTTGGATAACAAGTTCAGACGTACTGGAAGAAGAAATACTCATAGTTTTGGGCTGACTTCATATACCATGCGCATTCGTGTAACTTAACGGCATAGAACGGACTTCTTGCAGTTTACCATAAGCCACCCACCTAAATATACCTTGGTTTGCAATGTTACTCAATCCGGTAACTCCTTCCCGAGGGTTTAAAAAATAATCACGGCGTAAGGTGCATGAATATCGGCTGGGGGATAATACATGAATTTCCCCTAGACTTATCGGCAGACCAACTCTCCGCTAATGTCTCATGATATCGACTCGGAGCGACATTCGCCTTGGACCCGAATGCCGGCGTGAGGCTGAACGGCATCGCGGGTCGTCCCAGGTGTGGGGAAGCTAATCGGGGTCCGAGAGGCTCGACCGATCGCCTCTCAATGCAGGGACCCCAGGCCATCCAGCGAAGACGCCCTCCAGATAAAGAATTGGGTCGGAGGGTCCTCACCTGCACAATCTCCGCATCGCGAGCGTCTTTAGCAGCAAATCACCACCCCCCCCCCTGTAAAGGGTGAGGTTGTGGTTTGCGACGGTTTTGGGGGCGCCGGGGGGGGCGGGCGGAGGGAAAGGGAGGGACGAAGATAAAGAGGGTGGTGGTTGTTGGAGGGCGAGGTCGGTTGCCTGGGCGATAAAGGGTGAGGGGGAGGTGGGGGAAGGATGGGGAAGGGGGTAATCTGTTTTCCACCTCCCCTCTCCTCCCAGTCCCCCCATGGAGGTGGGAAGTGGGGGGCGCGCTAGTTTCTGGATGAGGAGAGAGTGAAGTGAAGGAGAAAGGAACAGAATGCCTGAACTGAATTCCTAAAACTCTTCTTTATATACTTTGTATACGCGTCGTGAGACGTGGGGAAGACGGGATGAAGGGGAGGAGGAGGGAGGAGGTGGGAGGGAGCGAGAAGGGGAGGCAAGGAGAGGCGGTGATGTCGCTTAAGTGATATAAAAAAGGGGTTATCGCGAAAAGGTGGGGTTTTGGAAGGTCTTGGGGGGTTTAGCAGTGTAGGGGGAGGGTTGGTGGAAGGAGAGTAGAAAAGGAGTAGGAGAAGAGAGGGAAGGGGAGGTTGAAAGGACCGGGGGAAGGCGGGGTTGGACAAAAAAATTTGTTGTGGAGGACCCTGGGAACGAACGGAGAGAGATTGAGAGTGGTTTGGTGGATAGGGAGCAGGGGTTCGGCGGTTGGTTGGTTTTGTGAAGGGGTACGCGCATGTCATGGCAGCGGGAAAGCAGTTTGATGCGGTTCCGCCAAAAGCGTCCTTAGTCTCTCTTAATCTCGTCTCTCTATCGTACCTACTCTCCTTCATTTCAGTTTCCTTCGACTTTCATTCAACCAACCAAAATACTTTGTTACGCACGCACTCTCTCTGTTCATGCTGGCATCATTCCATTCTCGTCTTATACGTCCCACTATCTTCCTACAATGAATTTAAAAAATGCTCCTCGTCTGGGAAGCAGTACGCAAATACTGAATTCTAATATTTGATATTCTAGTATCGCTTCTCATTTAATCGGGCAAGCCAGCTTTAGGGCCTGTGACAGTGGGTGGTTTATTCTAAAATCTACATCTACATACTACCCCGCAAGCCGCCTCAATAGGCGTGTGGCGGGGGGTGTTAGGACACCAGCCGTTTACATATAAAAAGGAAACGCTCTAATGAAATTACGCCTAGCATTTATTAAAGTCCCTTATTGTTCGGGGGAAAAACGAATTCCCATACCTATCCGTTCGGCAAAATATCTCTCTTAATTTATCGTTTCTGTCGGACTTGGAAATATAGTGGGGTTCTAATATGATGTTCTCCGTGTCGCTCTTAAAGATATCTATTCTCCATTGATCAAAAAATCTAAGCCTAGCGCGCAGCCTCCGAGTCTCTAGCGGCTCCCAACCTAATTCGTTTTACATCTGTGTAACGCTGTCTGTACGCCCGTGGCAGTTTTTGACGAATCGCGCCGCTTTCCTTTGTATTTTATCAAGTTCCCGGATTAAGTCTTTCTGCACCGGATCCCATATTCTCGCTGCATATTCAAGGTGTGGCCGGACGAGTGCGAAATAGCACCTCTCTTTTACTTTTTCATCCGAAAATCTTCCCAAAATACGCTTGACGAATCCTAGCTTCTTCAGAGCTCTGCCACAAATATTTCTTATATGTGTTCCCCACGATAGGTCCGAAGTTATCGTAACTCCCAGATACTTCACTTCATCTGTCGCCTTTATGGTAACACCATCCACAGCATATACAAACATTGTGCATAACAAACATGCACAACGTTTCATGCCATTAAAATATTTTGCAGCCGTTTTTAATTAACTTGCAAATTATAATAATAATCCAGATTTTATTGCAAAATTATATTTTTAAGTTATACAGGAATATGAGACATGGATGCATGGGAATTTAACGTTTGATTGAAAAATGGGTGGTAAAGTCAGGCGGGGAAGACCAAGAGATGAATTATATCAGAAGGGTAAAAAAGAATTAGCTGCGGATAGGAAAGAGTGAAGCGTCACAGTGAACACGTCTCCGGAATGAATGACAATATAATTCAACAATGTTAAATGCCATAATAGTTGTTGTCATGTCAATATTTTAAAGAAATGTAGCAATGTAGCTGATAATGTTACTTTCCCACTAACTCGTACATCCAGTATCTATGACTAATTTTCTTCTTTTTCTATCTTTCCGGGCTTACATACCTCCGGGCTTACATACCTCCGGGCTCTTTTTCTTACTTTCCGGGCTCCAGTTCCGGCCTCCCCAACGTAACCTTGGTCTTCCAGTAGGTACTTCTTCTACCCAGGGGCTTATATTCCATTGCCTTCTTTGGTATTCTCCCTAGGAACATAGTTTTGGCATGTTCTTTCCGCTTTTAAAATAATGCATTGCCTTGTACTACACTAAACGTACGTTTTGTACTTGTCTCATGTCACAGTTCCTTACATGGTC
The DNA here is from genome assembly GCA_963573305.1 of Pyrrhosoma nymphula. Lineage (NCBI taxonomy): Eukaryota > Metazoa > Arthropoda > Insecta > Odonata > Coenagrionidae > Pyrrhosoma > Pyrrhosoma nymphula. The sequence goes on along the minus strand of OY754330.1, from coordinate 16,632,069 downwards.
TAATTTTGTGTAACCTTTAACGGATCTGAGAAATTTCATTTCTGATGTTTCGATTTGTCTCCAATCTCTTTGCCTTGACCCCTATGATTTGGATCCATACAATAATTTAGGTACTGCCATCAGGTTGTAGAATTTAACCTGTGCTTCCTTATTGGTTTTTTCTTTCAGCATTCTTCTTGAAGTACCGCATATTCTTTGATAGCTATTTCCTTTGGTAGGTATATCTTTATCTTCTTTGTATGTCATGTTACAACCAAGATATTTATAATTTTATACCTCTTCCAGTGTTTTGTTTCCAATTATAATTTATGTTCACATTGGGTCCTTCCCCAGAAATGACATGATTTTGATTTTTTAGCATGGAGATGTTTAAGTTATATTTGAGACTTAGCCGGTGTAGCTTGTGGACTGGTAATTGCATTTTTTGTTTCGTTTTCTTGGATAATAACTTTATCATCGGAAAACAGAGCATGGTGATAATGACTGTTTTTACGATCTCTAATTGTTGAAGGCCAAATAAACACTTTCAAACAGTCCGCTTAGCTGGAGAGTTTCATATCTGTCCCTTTTTTTTATTTTCACTGCGTGGATCGAGGAGTTTTGTTTTCGTGAGGCAGAGTACGGGGTGGGATGTGAGGGGTTGGTGTAAGGGAGGGTTGGGAACGGGAGGAATCTCTCTGTCTATGGGGTGGGTTTGTCGAGGGCAAAGGGGTGGTTCAGGGGGAGTTTGGAGAGCGAGGGCTCTGGCTGAGGCGGGCGGGAAGGGGTGTCGCCGTGGAAGCCTGGGACGCTGGGGCTGCGCCAGGGGTTGGGGGTTGGGCCGCTTTTGAAGCAGGGCCACCTCAGGAGGCGAATGCGAGAGGCCTTATCGCCGACAGGGGAGGAGTTGGGGGGTCAGGGGAGGAGTTGGGGGGTCAGGTCAGGCGTCTTTTTGGGAAACACACGGCGAGACGTTCTCTTCCCTGCGTCGACCTCTCCGTTTCCTCCCCACCACCCTCTACGTTCCTTTTCGTCCGTCCCACAGATATATATATTTTTCAATAAAACCTCCGCTTGTGTTCCTTTTTCTCGTGCGTGTCTATATTCTCGTCGCTTTCTTTCAAAGGAAAGGGTATAAAAAAATGAATTCCTTATTGGTTTACAGTTTCTGCACAGCAAACGTTTCCATTGCTGGGAGGCTTCAATGTCCGAAATTGAGAGTCTCCCGTCTTGTTTCGGAGTTGTGGCGCTCGTTTTTCAGCTGTTGCAACGAACAAACATGGTTGCAATAAATATATATATAACTCTCTTATAAATATATCCGCTCCAAGGGAAAGGTTCGTAGAAACTGAGTTGAAGTGGAGAAAGAAATTGAACCGATAGGGGTGATGAAAAGAGAGGTATTTTTGAGAGCTTGCTACTCTTTTGTGGTCGTGAATATTGTGTAGGGAAAACATTTTTCTTACTTATCTGTTTGTCTGTCAATTTACAATACTCCGTAAATTTTGTCAGACCAGTAGTTTTAGTCAGACCAGTCAGACCAGTGGCAGACAATTATTGTAAGCTTAAGCGCGCGAAACAGCGAGACATATGAGAATATATTAGTTTTTAAAAATTATGTTTGAATGTGATATTTTCGATGCATGAATATTTTTTACTGAGTGACTGGTGTAAAAATATTTTGACAAACAGGCGTTATGATACAATTTATTCAAGCATAAATTTGACCTATGTACATTAGCTTATCTCTCAGTTGTAGCAGTGTAAGTATAATTTCCTTTTAACCACCATCTACTTATGCTCGATACAGGCACACACCTCTTCCGTATTCATGAATTGCTTAATCCATTATTCAGTGCTACTAAAACTTCTAATATTGGTCTGGGAAATATATACATTTACCGAGGCATGTTTATCTCTCATCTCATGCATCGCATGAGATGAGAGAGAAACTCGCATCGCATGCTCCTACCTCATCAGCTTTACTGTGTCTGCTTGGTGAATCTATTATCTTCTATTTTCTCAGTATGAATGAGCCTGCGAGAAAAATGTATTTCCCATGAGTCTAAACCTCATAAATACAAATTACTACCTAAGTATTCCTCATTTTTCGTTAATAACGTTCGTTAACGTTCCGTCAATGTTCCTGAACATTCACATTTCTATGTACTCCACCAACCATCACTCATATTCATAACTCCAGCATTTACGCTCCTCTTTATATTTTCCTATATTTTAACCTGGTTTGACACGACGTATTTTTAACTCAGCCACTTAATGATAAAAATTTACTCAACCAGTGCTTCCATCAGGCATTCATCTCTTTTCTCTTGCATGCACTCAAACTATTTTGGCATTCGTAATAGTATTCAATGCCTATTTAAACTAAACTTTTTTCAAACCTGGTTATTTAGGTTTCTTATTTACATTTCTAATATAGGTACTTTTGTAGCCTGAGTATATGTCTACCTTTCATGCACCCCCTTATGGAATCAGTCTCCCATAATTTTCCTCTTTCTGCCCTGTCTTATTTCTACTCTTACTTCCTTATTATTCTATAGCATGAAATTCTAATCATCCACTTCAAAGATCAACATTTTTATATCATTCCGCATTATTCCATGAATATTTGAAGCATTTTAGGAAGGAAATAGAGGATATTTACTGAATTATACTAACCCATACCCGCCCTTCACTCCTCGGATTCTGTTGAATATTATATTCTACACTTTTTCAGTCAATGTTTCGTAAAGTATTTTCCTATAGATACTGAAAATACTAATTATTTTTTATCTGCAATACATTTAACTACATTTACCATGAAACAAAGTAAAGTTAATGAATATGTAAAGATCTGATAATTGCATCCTCCACCAACAAGAGACAAACCCATTTCATATTACATTTCGCATGTTATTTCATCGATATTACATTTCGTACCTATCATTTGAATTAATTTTCACCGAAAGCATTCTATGTCTACGCGAAATTTGCAAACAACTATCTCCCTGATTCTCATAGTTCTTGTTTTTACTCTTCGTTGAGAGTTCTAGTTATTGCATTCCTTCAGTCATTTTAAACACCTAAAGCTTGCAAACTTCAGCAGTTTGCACAAACGAATCCTTAGTGAATTGCACCTTGAATCACCATTTTACTATTTATTCCATCTCTGACACCAGTCTCTCCTAATTCAAGACATTTCGCTGTTATTTCTGATTTATCTTTTATTAATTTCACTCACTTAGATATTTAAACTCGCTGCTCATTTATGTTTCTTCAAAATACTACCTTCAAAGATATAAATTTTCCCTCTATTGTTGAATCTTTTCCCTTTCCTTGCTTTTCATTTCCATCTACGTATATTCAGATTATATTTATCGTGCTCAAAACTATCTTTGCTTCTTCGCAGCTTCTTCTAAACCTTTTTTTTCCATTTTTGACTAAAATAACATTTTGGTTATATTTAGCCTTTTTCAACCCCTCGGTTCCTTTAGAAAATGCATCCTCAATCTCGTCTTTTTATCACGTCAACTTCTTCATTTAACTTTTATTCCTACAGCCACTTACTTTATCACGAACTCTATCGTCTCAATCAGAAATTAAACTCGCATTTTCTTTCTCCTATGCATTAGAACAATCATCAACGCCTAGCGGATAAACTCTCTCAATGATACAAAAATACCGCATTCAAGCTTAATACTCTGCCATCGTTTCTCTAAAACATTTAAAAAATTTATTTTTATATAATTTAAATATTTTCACAATCCATCAACCTCTTATGTAACAACCATAGTTTCCATTATCATATTCCTGGAGATCTCATTAAATTACCATAAACTGTAAATATCTTAAAATTCACCCATTTGCCATTTTTTTAACAATGAAGTTGGAGCAACTAATTATTTGCTCTTGAAGCACTTAGTATTCAACTTAATCAATAGTTCATGGTGACAAAATAAATGAACCACTTTCTAAGGGATATATATTCAAATGCCGTTTGCTCCTCCTTATAATCACTATGTAATGGAATGTTTAGAAAAAAGTGAATATTTTCATCGTTAAACTAGTGGCGATGAATGTGATTGGAAGAGGCTGATTATACACTGCATTCCAAGTATGAATAACACAACGGGCACGGATCTTGAGGAGCATATTTATATTAATTTAAAAATTGCAAGTTTTATCGATAAATTTTTGGTGCTTCTTATCCCTGAGGGAAATGCCTTCTTGTTATTCATACTTGTACTACTTATTTATTTTAATTTCTGCCAATACAATCACTCCCTTTGGTATAAAATGGCTCAGTTGCAATATATACACTCTTTTTCAGTACTATTTCATTCATATCTACACTTTCCTTGTCAAGTGTTAAATCCAAATCTGGGTCCAAGGGTCTCCAAGGGTGATACATTTCACTCTAGCGGCCAGGCGCTAACTATCAGTGAACAGCGCGACAGGTATACTCTTTAGTTGAATATCTGGTAGATTTAAGTAGGAAATTACCTATTTATTTCTCAGGGGAAACTTAAAAAGGTAATTGTATAATCAATTCTGCATCCTGAGAAATTCTGGAACCAGATTGCAGCGATAATAATGCCGTCCAGTCCTTCTCTTGGCGTTTCCGCAGTGTACTTTCTCGGCCATCTTATTTGTTTACTTACGGTTGCGATGGCGATGCCTCGTATGGTCCCAGGCGTATTTGAAATGTACACTGATAAACGTCTTACAACAAAAGGGTTGCATATATCTATAACTACATTTTTTCACAAAAAAAAAACTAAAATATTTATGGCAAAAGCATACACACTTTATCTTGTTCACGCATACGTATTTGCCCATTTGCGCCTGAAGCAATTGGCGCTAGTAGTAATCCATACGAGATATCTCAATTCCGTCAGACCCTTGGTTGTATCTTTCTAAAACGCATATGAATCAAACGCCCTGGAGGAAATGTTGTTTGAGGCTACATATTCCCCTTTAGACCTCTTGACAATACAGCCCTCTCTCACATTCCTTCTCTCTCTCTCTCCACCTTATATTCCCTTCTCCCTCATCCTCCTCCTTTCTCACCCATTCCTCTCTTGCTTCTTTCTTGCGTCCTTTCATTGATGCTCCCCTCCTCCTCCCAATCCCTCAAACACGACCCGCTCCCTGCACCCACTGCCCTCTCGCGGCATTTCCTCTTCCACGCACCACGCCGATTTGAAAACGTAATGAGTCCCTATCCTCCAACTATCTTAAATATTCCACGAGGCGAGAACCGTCGAGCCCAAGGCAATAAAAATCCGTCGTCGGGTATTTGACACTGCGTTCATTCAATATTAACGTCTATTTTTCGTTTGGCTCCGGTCTCAATTCCCCATCCCTCCCATTTTCCCTCCTACGCCTCTCCTTCCTTGGGACCCATCCACCATTCATCTATCTCTCCCCTCCTTCTTTTCTTCGTCTTGCGTTCGCTATCCTTCTCTCCCCCCCTCTGCCCGACGAGAGGCGAGACTTTACAGGGCTCAGGCGGGCCATGAGAGTGCAATCCTACACTGTATGATCGCGTGCCCTTTGTCCTCGAGTAAGTAAGTAATTTATTGATCGGTGTTGGTACAGGCCCTTAAGAGCAAAAAATGCAAATATTTACGTACATACATACATGTTCATATGAGGCACAATAAGAATAATCGAACAGTATATTTATATATTGTGCCGGTCCCACCTCGCGGGTAGGTTCTTCACCCCTCAACCTCCAAATGCACGTGCACGAGCGAGGTCAGCTGGTGAGGTCACACACTCGTAATAATTTTTCTATCTGACTTAGAGGCACTACACATACCTGTTTCCACCAACCCCCAAGACCAGATGTGGGACTGTGAGATTTCAAGGCGACCAGCGCCTTTTAATTCGCCCAAGGGCCTAAAAAAAACTACGAGGAAGAATCGCGGAAAAAAGATGCTGAAGCCCCCCCTTAAATAACAGCGTACCAGGCCTTGTTCAGTTTGACAAACACACATTTAATCAATCAAAATAACAATCACATCTATTAAACCCTGACAAATATAATAATGCCCTAAAAATTGCAATAATATGAAGAAATAGCAATAATAAACACTTGAAAAGGTCATACCCTGAAACAATACATTTAATCCCTAGCAATAATCAATCCTTATCACCTTCATTAATAATTCACAGTGAAGATTTGCATAGATTTGTTCCCCCCCCTTTTCTCTTCGTTCCGTCGAAATTTATGGAATCATGGAAACACACCCCAACGCACTCCTATCAACCGTGGGGGAGTAGCACACGGGAAATAAGGGACTTTGCGAGAATAGCTTACGCGGTCCTTTGTGAGTATGGATCAAGTAATGAGAGTTCGCTGGCGGGCTGACGGCACATGCGGCCACAAAGCAGCGGCAGGAACCTGCCTCCGTAGGTGGATCCAAATGCCTTAAGGAACAGGCGTTGTCCTCCGCAATGACTCTGGTTTTCCCTCTCCCGGCGAATCGTGCTCTCTCAGGCCTGTGCGTCCAATCTGAGTCGGGCCGATCTCTCCTTCCCGGAAATTTGCACGTCTTATGTCGACGCGTTCGGTCTGACTTTTCACCTTGGTCTCCATGGTCTCTTCTTCTTGAGCAAATGCTCCACCTTTTTATGTTCCTTCTTAAACCCATAATCCCCTGCGCGAGAGTCGTCTGCTCGACTCACCGACAGCAGTGACAGGGTGTACACTATTTGAACTACTTACCTTCGTTCCACATATCTTTCATTCACTCATTCACATTATTAAACGCATTCATATTTTTAACATAAATAAGCCTCTCAGCTGTCATATAACCGAGCCATCACAATATATACATATACTGTTTATATACATATAATGTGAATTGGCCATCATACCATCTTCTCACCACCATTTGACTTAACAATTTTGTGTGTTTCCTATCCTCTTTCTTTCACCCTCTGTTTGAACAAAATTATTTATTATTTACGCCTGTGAGCGGTTTGGGTGAATGAATGAATGGTTATATATATATATAGAGAGAGAGATTACAACAAAGGTAATATTACAAATTTAGTAAAAACCATACATTTTAATTTCAAAATTTTCAATTGGTTTAGTGTTTTTAACATTTACTGGGAATTAGTTCCATATTTTGGTTGATGTTACAAGGAAATGAATCGCTGAAAATGGTGGTGTGATGAGCAGGAGAATGAAACATTGAGGAATTGCTTCTAACTATGACCCTACGACAACTAGGTACAGACTTTAAAAAATTGGAATAGATAGATAGATTATAGTAGGGGAAAATCCGTTAGTCGTTGCATTGAAGTCCGGGTGCTGATTTTCTGACATATCGTCATCGTTTTATACCCTCAACATGAAGCGCCTCATCAAATTTCAGATTATTATTTCAATTATCCTGGTTCAGGCAACAATTGTTATTTTTCTTTCGTTGTTTCACCTGACACATAAAAGTTTTGGTAAGCACCTTCCCCTATTTTTGTGGTTGTAACACAATGCGTCAATCAATTTTCAGGAATATTTAATCGTTCTTGCCTCTGTGAATCTGATAGCAACTTACTTTTTGAATTAATGCGCAGACTCAACACTCTTCATACTTCATCGCCCTACTCTCCACTTTCCTAATGTCATGTCTTGCACATATTGTCCTTAAATTATTTAAAATATCATTTGGATTAAAACAATTAGTGATAAGGTCATTCATTTCATTTAAATACTTTTAACTCCGCTTCCGTGTGCCACTATCTTCGCACTGTTAGTCGTTTCCTCTCCAATATGTTCGCTTCAAGAGTATTAAACTTTTCTTAAACATCAATTGCAAAAAAATCCCCTGGTGAACATAAATATGAATAGTATTGATTTCATATATATTATCTTTCTATTATTATGAAATGAATATTCATATTATTTCAAATTTTATATATATATATATATATATATATATATATCACCTAATTATATTTCCCTTATAAGAGGCAAATATCTGGGCAGGTTTAAGAAATTATAATCAGCTATGTTTGACTCTTAAAATTACTCTCAGAGAAATAACGATAACTCTAAAAACTTGGGAAAACAAGATTAATTTTTTTTTAAGCTCAGCAGATTCATGGTTCCCCGTGCTCATTTAATATAAATTTAATATGTTATTTTCTTTTCCGATTTTGCTTTGAAATAGTGGTCTTTTCCTGGTAAATTTCAGTTTTCCTCACGGTTACAACTCATAATATTGCTATTCATCATAATAAAGTTTTGTACTTCTCCACGCTTTTTATTTTTTAAACATACTACTTGTTTCACCAACTTTATGGTATCGTCAGGTGTAGTAGATTGTTTACATATGAAATTGTTGACATTGTTAGATAAAGAACATTAAATTTGATTTTAAAGAAGTGTTTACACTCAAAAAATTTCAAAAAGGAAATGAAACAAAAATGAAAAGGAGAGTAAAAAAGTGAAAAAAACATGAAAATGCTAAGAACAAAAATTTACATACAATGCTTTGTAAAAAACAATGAAATCAAGCGGTGGTGGTATGAGAAAGGTCAACGTTTTTTAAGGAAAATTTTTCAGAAAGTAGTGGGGAGGTAGGTATGTGTAAAAAGTTTCTTATTGCATAGATTTGGAGAATGCGTGATTATTTCAATTTGTTCTAATGCATCCATTTTTAAACCTTTGGGAAGGAAATGTAAAATTTCAGAGGTGAATTCACTGACATGATTGCACTCTATAAGGTGTTTAGCAAAAAGAGAGACAATATAATATATGTAAACAAACTACTACACCTGACGATGCCATAATATTGGTGAAACGCGTAGTGTGTTTAAAAAATAAAAAGTGTAGAAAATTACAAAACTTTATTATAATGAATATTAAAAGTTTCTACAAAGTAGAGCCTTAAGCTGTGGATTTTATTCATAATATTGCGAACGTACCTATTTTACCGACGACAAGCCCTCTGTCCTAATAACTTCTCTTGCGTGATAAAAAAGTTATGGGGTGGGAAAATACATATAGAGTAGCGGCCCACGTTTATGACTCCACCCAAACCGGAGCTTGGCATGTAGCAGAGGTAATGTTGGCCGTAGGCGCAGAGTCGCCATCCATCGGGGTCTAAAGTACTACAGCCAACCGCAGCCGTGGCAACGGAGATTATACGGCGCACGTATTCGGGTCGCCGTAACACGTGGATCCCCTGTTCCGCGGGCGAGAATTGTGGCGGCGGCGAGAGGATTGGGAGGATCCGGCCAATCGCGGCCCTAGTGAGCGGGGTTTTGTCGAGGTAATCCTTCTCTGATGCGATCCAGAAACATATATATAAATCCCCTCCCTCTTGCAATCGCGCACAAAGGGATGATGAAGACGGCAACCGCGCTCCCGTCATGTGGGGAAGTTCGCGGAGGATCTCGCTGCGAGTGAACGGAAGGTTAGGGCAAAAGGGGGATGGAAGACGATGGATGAGAGATACATATTTTAAGGTAGTTTGAGCGAGATAGGTCCCTAGTCATAATGGAAACCATATTAAATTTTTTTTATTAAGCGTGGGTAAAAAGTATGGAGTAAATACTGTGATAATCTTAACGCAAAAATATAGTTATATATGACAAACATTAACAGTAAATAAATATGTATACATGTCTCTAACTTGACTCATTTTTTCGAGCCGTACGTCTAAAAAGCCTTCAAAACCGAAGTTCTTTTTGCGATTCTGTAAAAATTACTGCGGTGAGTAATAGAATATTTTTTATAAATGGTTGAAAAAGACACAAACTACACACCGTTAGTTTTTTGACGAAATCTAGGAGTTATACATTCCTAATTTGTACAATATTCTCCCTTTGGAGCGCACAGCCGTTATTTATCCCATGTAGATCAGCTAGTATTTTCAGCCAAACTGCTGGAAAATTAGTTCGGCAACGGGTTTAAAATTTGATATCATTGGAAAGATGACTTTTTTTCTTTAAAATGAAGTCAAATTCATCAAATTCTATGTGAAAAGATATTTCGCTCAAACTACCTTAAGGCCTTGTCAGCAATTGGCCGTCAACTTCAATGGGTCAGGCATAGTTTTTTTCACGCTGATCGTAAATAGATCCAAGTGGACGAAGTCTGCTATTCAGGTGGTACTGTGCAGCAACCTCCCACGATGGAGACAACGGTTTAGCGCTGAATCACCGAAGTTTCGCATCGTTGAACTCGGATGGGATTTGGATAGGTTATCGTCCTGTTCGTCCAAGTGCTATTACACCCGGCTGCTAGTGGCTGAGAGTAAGCGCAATATAACCTTAGGCGTTGAAACACGCTCAACTACAGCAATACTACTCTGGGTAATGGTCTTTATTCGGGTGCGATATTGCAATGCGTTTTAATTCAAATGATTTACACCAAAGACGGCGAATTTCACCTTGGAAAAATCATTTTACAACACCGGGATTCGAACCCGTATCTCCCAATTGCCGGCCAGTAGTATTAGCCAGTTACAGGCACAAAGAGTTAACAGTTAGCCAGTTAACACACCTGACCGTTAATTGGGAGATCTGGGTTCGAATCCCGGTCAAGTCAAATCATTTTTTCATGGCGAATTTCACCGTCCTTGGTGTACATCTTCGCACCCTTGCGCGTGATTGCGTACCATATCATTTTTGCGATCGCAATGATTGGAAAATTGTCAAATGATTTGTTTTCACCTCAAGCCTGAGAGACAAAAGGTAAATTTTTGACATTTTTATGAGATGAAGTTTCCAAATGATCGTTTAGTTCTGAAATACTCCATCATCGTTTTCACCTCTTTCTCTGTGATTACACTGCGCATGCCCGACTTCAGTTTTTTGACGACAATGTTTGGAGTTTAACTTAGCTCATCCATGTATGCATGTGGAAAATTGCTGTTGAACTTGGGGCAGTCGTAGATTTGGCTTACGATGGGGGGTCTTTGGGGGTGGGTCCGCTCTTCAGCGAAAACTTCACCTTTTCCCTTTCCTCTACCTCTCCACCACCTCCATCGCCTCGGAGAAGGATCGTAATAGAGCAGCGACCTCCACGCCGTCCGATGCAATCACTACGAATCCGTCGTCGACTCTTCGGCACTAAAGGAGGAGGCGTCCGAAGTTCACCCCCGACTCGTTCCGTGGTCCTCGGGACGTGTGCGACAGTCATTCGTTTCCACGCCACTCCTAACCCCTTTTTCGTCTTCCACTCCATTTCTGACACTCTCCGCGATATCATCTTGCCGCCGCTCGCGTACGGCCAAGGTGCATTATGGAACGGCGTACCCTCGTAGCCTCTTGGGTGGTGAGAATGTCTTCAGTCAACAGTGGCTGTAATGCTCCAGTTTCTCAGTGACGTAACGTAGTGCGCTTAAAGAAGGCATTTGCTTTAATGATTCCGGATATAAAACTAATGACTACTTATTGTTGGAGTCGAGCCAATCATCAATACATTAAAATTTGAAAAAATCTCGTGTTCTTAATAATTACTCCAATGTGTATAAAAAAATTTCGCTGTGCATTATTTTATTCCATTGTCTTGCATTACGATCCCAATCATTAGACAATAAACTAGACTCACTAATTTTAATGCTTTAAATGTTCTCATCTATTTCTTATTTATACATATAGAGCTATTATTATATTTCTTTCATCTACATCTACACACTACCCCGCAAGCCGCCTCAATAGGCGTGTGGCGGGGGGTGTTAGGACACCAGCCGTTTACATATAAAAAGGAAACGCTCTAATGAAATTACGCCTAGCATTTATTAAAGTCCCTTTTTGTTCGGGGGAAAACGAATTCCCATACCTATCCGTTCAGCAAAATATCTCTCTTAATTTATCGCTTCTCTCGGACCTGGAAATATAATGGGGTTCTAATATGATGTTCTCCGTGTCGCTCTGAAAGATATCTATTCTCAATTGCTCAAGCAATCTAAGCCTAGCGCGCAGCCTCTGAGTCTCTAGCGGCTCTCAGCCTAATTCGTCTAACATCTGTGTAACGCTGTCTGTACGCCCGTAGCAGTTTTTGACGAATCGCGCAGCTTTCCTTTGTATTTTATCAAGTTCCCGGATTAAGTCTTTCTGCACCGGATCCCATATGCTCGCTGCATATCCAAGGTGTGGCCGGACGAGTGCGAAATAGCACCTCTCTTTTACTTTTTCATCCGAAAATCTTCCCACAATACGCTTGACGAATCCTAGCTTCTTCAGAGCTCTGCCACAAATATTTCTTATATGTGTTTCCCACGATAGGTTCGAGGTTATCGTAACTCCTAGATACTTCACTTCATCTGTCACCTTTATGTTAACACCATCCACAGCATATACATGGGGATAGTTGGACGACCTCCGCAAGAAATGTACCGCCGTGCATTTGCTCAGATTAAGTTCGAGTCCCCACTCTTGACTCCACACATGAACGTTGTTTAAATCCGATGATAGAATTTCAAAGTAAGAGTGATCACTAATTTCGCGATAGATGACAGCTCAGATTCAGTTACGTATTAGGAGTGATGGATGCTCAAATATTGTCTATGTGTGTTAGGAGTACGTGTTAGAAAATGTTTCAATTTTCGTTCTCATAATGCAAATATTATGCCGGGTCGTTTTACGTCAAATAAGGGAAAGAATTCCTTGGGTTGCCTTTATCATAGAGATGAAGATCAGTTACAGGATGCCGAGAAGGTAATTAAGGAAATGTAATACTATTGGTGTCGATTACGGGAACTTTGAAGACATAACTATTTATCGCTAAGGAAATAAGGGCTGCAGAATATTCAGGATTTTTTAAATCATTTCCTTTCTGGGAGAACATTTAGAATTTCCGAGTACTTATGAGGTGAAAAGAGTTTGTGCATTCTTTGGTGTTAGTGTGGAAGACTTTTCAATGATCTTCCCCAGGCTTTCCCTCCCCGTAGTCATGACCTTAACGTCTCCCATTCGCTGTTTGCCCACGCCAAGTAGGGGTACCCTTATCACTTCGTGTGATCTGATAGGTGGAGGAAGTGTTCCCTAAACCGAAACTCCTCGGGTTCTCATCCTGATTATGGGGAGCGCAGCAGTCGTTAATAATTGGGAAATGGGATGTCATTAGTGCTCACCGAGACGGTCAAATCTCTAGCGGGACGAAGCCACCCCACGCCTCCTTGCCCCTCGCGAAAGCCGATAAATGAATTTGTTGCGTCTCCCCGTCATCCTCTATGCTTTAACTCGCCCCCTCTCCTCCTTTTTGACCTTCCCTCCCCTCTCTCTCTCTCTCCTCCTCACGCTTACGCCTTGCGTCCTTCAGCTGGGGTTCCTTCTTGTCCTCGCCAATTATCAGGTCTGTTTACGCTCAATACAAAATTTTGGGTCATTTAGCTTGGGACACTTGGCGAATTTCTCTACCCCTCTTCAATTGAGCAACAGCTCTCAAGATGATGGAGGGAATATGTGCACTTTATCCTATACTGTCGTGTGAGTAATAATTGTTTGTTTGTAAAATGTATCTCGAAAATAGCTCTAACGGTTTTGACGAGACACTCTATCTTGCAACTATATTACTGGCTTAAGATAAAGTCTTAAAGTAATGCTTAAATGGAAATAAATGATCTAAAGGCATGATTGGAAGGATGAAGGATTTTAATCGGCGTTCCCCTAAAATTTCCTCGCGGAAATCCTCCTCTTTGAATTGGAGTGAACATACCCTGATGTGCTGGGATATTTTTCCATTTGCTCTGTCGTCACGCCGTATCTTCACCTTCCAAAGTTTTCTCAAATGTTTGTCCTTTGGAAACGAATGAAAACGAATATCTTAGGCGTAAATGCACTACTATTGCACCCGGGTACCCCACAACACTGCACCATCGCCAAGTTATGCGCTTTCTCAACCAAGAAAGAACGAGAGCTTCAATCACAAACGGACGATAAACACACGAGTCAAGCCGGGAATGGTAAGCTTGGTAGCATGTTTCCCGTAATCTGCTGCATAGGTCACGTGACCGTCGCTGTGCCGTTTATGGGCCAGCCCAGTAGTCCATTAAGACAAGGTATTTTATTTAGCGATTTTAAAATATGATAAAATTCACCAAAGACAGTGAGACGTGAACTACATTGCGCGAGGAAGTTTTAATATTATTCTTTTGGCATCTGATTAAAACACATGGGTCTATTCTATACATTATGATACTTAAGATCAAAATCACTGTTTTTATCGAAAGCATGCAACGGCAGTATTCAAGAACTAACAGTAGTCACCATTATGGTGTAACAAGTTTCAATACGTAGAAATTGAGTTTTGACTCCGGTGTAAATCGTTTCTGGACTGAAGCTAATTTGGTACTGCCGGGTGCTCAAGTGGAACTTCTGGGCAGAAAATCCGACGGAATATTTATCACCATCGTGTTTCAGTTGGAGTGTTCAATTGAGAAGCCGTTGGGGTCTTACTGAAATGAATATCTCCAAAAACCGTAAAACGAAATGCTTAATGTCTCCAAACTTTAAATATTTCAAATATTCGTAAAGGAAACATTTACGGCTTTTGAATATATCAATTGCATTAAGCCGGAAAAACTTACAACTTTGTTTGCGAGTCATCTGAGTCCTCTCAGAAAAAAGGAACATTTTTGAGTCTCAATATTCCGTTGTCTAATAATATTGCGTCTATTCTCCATTTCCTTCGTTTCAGCCAGCCAGCTGCCATTTCAATTAGTTTAAATTGAAGTGAGCAGTACAACACCTCCAATTCCACCTCTTTTAATGGCGCCAGGTGGAACCAATTCTTTTGAGTTGCCGGCGCTGCCCGAGTCCCTTTGTTAACAAGTCATCCTCCCCTTGATCACGTCGGCCCTCATTTCCCTGCCACCGTTCCTTTCTTTTTTTAATCCGAATCTGCGTCGCAGCAATTCTTCATCCTCTCGCTTCGCTCGCTCTTTTCTTAATCCGCTCCTCTTCTGTCCCTTCCCTCTCCTCTCGAGACAACGGCCACTAAGACAAACCACGACTGCTCCCTTCTCTCTTCTCCTTCCTCCTCAATTCGCACCTCTTTCTTCTCAACTCCCCTAATCCTCCTTTATATCCCTCCTTTGCCTCCTTTCGTGCGTTTTTGGTGCGTTTTTCGTGCGTTTCGTGCGTTTTTCGTGCGCCACCCTCCTTCCTTCCTTTCCGGTGGGTTTTACAGCAACCCCCCAAACCACCAATTCCACCCCTGGCCGTCATCCCCCAAAACCTCGTTCATCCCCTTTTTCGCCCTTTTATCTCTCAACCAATGCGCACTTCTGAAGACCAAACCCCTCTCTCCCTTTTTCCCCTCCATTCTTATCCCCCCACACACACACAATCACCTCCACCTTAATACTCCTCGAACTCCTATTTAAAAACTTCTTATCGCATTCTCTTAATCATCTCCTCCGCCCTTTCCCTTTCCTGAAGTGCCTCTCCTCATCCTCTATCTCCTCCCACCCCGCTCTTAAATTCCTCCTTCCAACCACTTCTTCCATTCTCTTCTTCCCCTTAGCATTCATTCCAACGCACTCTCACACAATCCACGGCTCTCTAAACCCTTTCCTCACTCATATTCTCAAAAATCCTCCCTTTTCCTCCACGTGCAATCAATGCCTCCCCCTCCGCAATCTATTTATGTTCAGATATCCCATCCTATTCCTTCTCGAAACCACAAATTCCAAATCTTCATTCTCTCCCCACAAAGCGCACGCTGTATTCATCGCTTCTACTTCCTCCCAAGCTCTCTCTCTTTCTCTCCTAATCTATCTCCTCCACACGTCCATAGACCTGGAAGCTGCTTCTCCTTCTTCCCCTGTCACGTGCCATCTCACTCTTTACTTCTTTCCAGAAAAAAATCCGTCAAATGTAGTAAAAACAAATGTGTGAAAAACTTGGTTTTTCTTCATTATAATCGCATTAAACGCTTTCCTAACCTCCTTTGTTCCCTAACGAATACCTGTGGTGTATCACTCCTGTTGCTTTGCCTTTATATATAACGGTCCATATTTGATTGAGTGATTTGAGCTTTAATCAGTTTCATCTCAGCGGAAACTCGTGAGAAATATTTTCTTGTTTTATGAATATGTACTTCAAAGTAACGTTTGGATCCTTTTGTCTCTCTTCATTCTCTGAATTAAACCAAAATTCCTTATTCACTACTTTGTTAAAGGCTCTCTTAGACTATAGAATCATTGTGTTCGCAATAGAAATTCAGGGTTCCATTTTAAGTGGATGACTATGGGTTCGCATGAAATGCGAATGGAGACATAAAAGCTTCTTATCCAATCTTATCCAATGATTGACACTCATATCATGCTAACTTTTGTATTCAATCAAGAATTTTGGAGAAATGGAACACAATAAATTGTTAAAGTTTATGATGCATGCAATGAAAGCACACGGGCAGGGGCACATTAAATGTTTGAAAGGACTTTTCCTTAATTGTTTTTAACGTGTGAGCTTTTGAACGACGTAAATGAAATAGAATATCTGTCTTTGTAACTTTTTGACCCTTTCTCTAAATCACGATTCAAGTTTGTAAATGGACAGTATTCTTGCATCTCTGGATAATCTTCAGTTAGTCTTATAAATACAAATGTTATGAACGTAATTCTTCACCATTCAAGTTCATAACTTTCGCGATCATACCATCCCATTACATTCTCTTTGAATCTAAAATAATTCTTCACATTTCCCTTAGTTATTCGCAATGTTGAAGACCAAAGATTTGAAGAAAATACTACTTAAATATTATGAATTAGGTAATTTTAACCTCATGTGTCATATCTTAAAGTTATTTTTGACTCATATGTACCCTCTGTTAAATCCTTCACAACTAGTTTGCCAAATGTTTGTTACAATGAAGAAAATTGGGCGTACGCATGGTCCTTCTCTTTATTCTTAATTTTGTCGTTATTCCATATTCATTTCCCCACGGATTATTTCTATTTACTCTGTTGTTTTCATACCTTTTATATGAACTTATAACCCCATTTCCAAAGGAGAAAGTGGCGTTAAATTTATATACTCAAGTTCTTCATCGGAATATTTTCATAGTTTATTAATTTAGTGACGAAACTCCCTCCATTCAATTTTTAGATCATTTTTCCTCAAACTATGCGTAGATCTAGATATCTTTATGTGTTCAGAAAACGGCTTTTCTCCTCAGCTCCATTATCGTAAACTTTCACATGGATAGGAATACCCTGCAATATGGATGTCCAATTTTGTGTTAATTGGGTGAGCTTAATTTTTAATGCTGTTTTTTAAATATAATGTCATAAAAAAATAAACACGAGCAATGAAAAAGTTTTACAAGATAATAGGAGCACAAGTTTTTAGTTTCCTCATAAATTTAAGAATAAATTTTCATCATAAGCAATTTTATGTGCACATGTCATGATAGCAAATAATTGTTATTTTGAAGGAGTTAGAATCATTCTTTTTTTTAGAGGAGAAGTTATGCCATTTTTAAGTGTCTTTTTTATTTATTAAGAAACCCCTTTAATCTTCTTTCTCTTTGTTGCTCGCGAAGTGGCATAATGGAAAAGACTCAAGAGGTCATGGGTCTCGGTCCCTTTTTTGCTTGTCATTTTGCTATGCGATTGGAAAATATTTCCAATATCACGTCCGGGGCTCAGATGAGTGGCACAATCTCAAATTTGTTTGCAAAATGATATAATGCAAAACACATGAGGTGGATGGACAAGTAAAGGACTCTGTCTCTTTCCAGAGGCCCAGATACGTGTGGCACACTCAATTTGGGTGATGAGTGATTGTTTTTTCACTTGGTTGAGCTCAAGCAGTTGCCAGGAAGCAAGAAAAGAATGAGCGTTAGAAACGGAACGCTGGCGTTTGCAATCGGTCGGCTGCTTTGAACAAAGGCGACACACAGACCGTCATGACGGACTGGATTTTTTATTTTAATGTACTAGGCATTCAGTCCTTGTGATCGGGGAGGATGTTTGTGATCGGGGAGGATGTAAATTCTACCTCCTAAGATGGAAACAGAACATTGTCCTTTTTCGATGGAGCTTTACGCGAAAGGTGTTGAAAAGACCAATTTCGAATCACACTTAAATTTCTCTTAACAGAATTAGCATCTGAATATACATTATGCCTTACTAACATATAATTTCTTACTCATAATTTTAATTTTCTTGTATAAACTGTATTTTGGTACCAAACAGGCTAATTTATCTACTTCATCCACATGATTTAGATTCGCCAGCTGTTTTTCAACAATACATGCAAACAATGCCGCAGATAAGTTTTCTTTCTTGAACTCAAATTGAAGCAATAGAATGCCGGAGGTTTATTAAAAACTTCTATGGACATAAGGAAAGCATTGATTATTGGCTTTATGAAAAAGTCGGACGTGAGCTGATGGAATTGCAGAAGTTACATACCAGACTTAACTTGCTAAAAATATGGGAAGGTCTACGGCCTTTAATGTAGCAAAGCAATGACAGAAAATTCCAATTGCCGTAAAAGTTTTGGAAACACACGTTTCAATAGGTGCATGCCAGAAACTAAAATTATACCAGATTATCCTAGCTCTTCTGGTTTACATGAATGTTAATTCCACGCCAGTTACCAACCACAGGACAATTCACTCAAATCAATAATTAGATCCTTCACTGGGCTCTGTGATTAGATCCTTCACTGTGGACACATATTATTTCTAACAAGACGTAAAATCTAAATACCATATTCAAACTATGAAACGCCATTGCACCTCTTTTATTTTTTGATGTAAATATCAGGAGTTTAGGTCAAATAAAAAATGCAAAACTTCCGCAAACGTTTCGGATGTATTATTTATCCATCCTCAGTGTCTTAAAATGTGTTGTTATTTTAATAAAATATCAACAAATATATAATCCAAAACGTTGGCGGAAGTTTTACATTTTTATTTGACCTAAACTCCTTATATTTACGTCGTCGTCTGCAATACGTCTTTGTAGAGGTTTTCAGGGTAGTATGTAGATGTAGACGAGTTGTCTCCACCTCCCCTTTCCTTGGTAGTATCCGAAATTTCAATACCGACACCGTTGTAATCCGCGGATGGTGCCTTCAGCGACATGACGTCTAATTCTCGAGAATTCTCAAGTCACTTTGCTTCGTCTCTTTTCGGTCTTCCCTCTTCCCATCCTCTCACCTCACAAAACCCCCCTTCCTCCCCCTCCTTCCAGCCACATCTCCTCATCACCCCCAAGCAGAACCCCCACGCATCAACGCCTACTCTACCATTCTCTTGGAAACCATCCCACGCCCGCCCTCGCCCGCCCTCGCCCGCCCACTTCCGAAATTACATCACGCGAAGATTATTCATTCATTCATCGCGTCTCACGGTTACACAATGAATTCTATGCTCTCCCTCCTCCGATCTGCAATTCCGCTTAATTGCATGCCACCAAGGGGGGGAAGTTACATGACCTGTTCCCCCATCCCATCCATTTCCCCCCTCACTCCCCCTAGAATAACTCACCCCCACGATCCACCCACCCGTCACGACGCCAAACAATTGCCTTCCGAAATCACTTTTGGAGCCGCTTCCCGCGGAATAAAATTTTTTAAATGATCATTTTTGTGGCGTTAGACGCGAGGATGAATTTCACTATCATATTTTTTTTTCTCCCCCCGGTCCATTTTTTTCTAGAGTGAGAATTCCGTGAATGGCTAGCTCTCTGGAAGGATGGCATAATAAACCGATCCTGGTGTGTTTTTTCCTCTCTGCATTCCGCAGCAGCCGCATGCGAGAACGAGAGGAGAGGATTAAAGGTGGAACACAGCCACGCCAGTCGTAAAATGATTCATTTTGACTGTGATTTTTAGTTGAGGTAACAAGTGGCTTTTTTTTGTTATTTCCGAGTTATTCCTAACAGTTTAGATAAGAGGAAGAAGGAATTGAAATGAATAATCAGCTTAGGGGTGAAACACCTCTGAGCCATTTATGCTGCATTTGCAATCGGAGTTTACCCCCGAGCTTTTTCGTTCTCTCGCCTCTCAAATACAATTGGGTATTTTCCAAAATTTTAAATTTAAGTTTACGGATCTTTATATGTTACTTAAACTCGAAAAAGCTTGCTGAGTGAAAGTAGTTTTAAAATTGATTGAATATTAATTGAGATATTTAAGATTAAAATAGTCGAAATTTCAAATTTTTTTACGCCGCTGCGAAACGAAATCTGATTGGCTTGACGTCATTTTCGCTGAGCGATAGACGGATGTGAGGGATAAAGTGAGTAACTGTAGAAGATCTACCGTATATTTAAAGATTTTTCATTGAAAACAAAGACTATGGCGTGCAATGGTTTTATTAAAACCACATAAGATAATTTACCCAAAGTGGATATGTTTATGGTAGGCGTTTTAATGAAGAAGGACGAGCCCTTTAATGCTGCGGAAATTCGTTGAGCTTAAGTCCAAAAAATGTAAGCATAAAGTTTGCTTTTAAACTCATCATTACTATTTTATATAATTTTTGATACATAGGTATAATTATGTATTTGGTGTATGAACTTTATTATCTGTTTTTCCAATACACTCATAGTCATTATGATACTCTTTATTTATCGAAGTCCATATCAGTCCATGCAGCAGTAAACAAACAGTATCTTAGTAACATATCAACATAACACAGTACTCGCCAAATATTTGTGCTGCGAATACTCAACACACCTAAAACGTTAATTTTTTATTTGCTAATTAGTGATTTTTTGTAGAGGAGGTTTCTGGAAGTAACTTATCTGCTGTAGAAATGCCTAAAAATAGATTCTCATCTCCTAAATGTCTATTCAAAGTTTAATTTAAGTGTTGTTATATTATAAAGCTTCTCGTGAGAGTTATGGTGATAATGCTATAGGATACGTCCAAGTAAAGAGAGATGGACCACTGTGCACAGTCATTGCAAGAATATGTCCAGAACACAAAGTGCGGAGTAAAGTATACATTTTTACGGGTGGACATTGAGGAATCCAAGGAAGAAATTTCAATCATTCAATATCGTGATTGCGTGAATAAATTTCTTGTTCGGTGTTTCAACCGATGTATTCGTACATTGTGGAACAAAACACCATCTATATCCCTTACTTATATGCCATTTAAAGGCATATCTAGAAACGCGAACACGTCAGAAACTAATTTCGCCGCATTTGTTACCACTGTAAGCATAAGGAAACGCCTGGGTCTAAATGTAAACAGCGAAAATGACGTCACAGGCCACTCGGTTATTTTCGGAGTGTGCTCGGGAGCTTTCGTAACCTTCTGCTTTCTTTAGCTATTAAAACCGAAATTCATACAATTTGATAAGAAAATTTTTAGCCAATGCAATAAGTTCAAGTAACTGAATCAGAATATCGATAGTTTGAAATACGTGGAAAATACCCAATTGGACTCTCTTCTCAGAAAATTTCCAAACAATTGGACAACCCAAGCGTACTCATGTGACTCATAAAGTATGCGTTGGTTCAGGCCGGTTGTTTTCGGGCGAAATTATTCATTCCCCTTTAAGTGTCGGATTATCACGTGAAATTTAAATAAGTACCGTACTACCAATAAATCGAAATTTTGCGATGAAAACTCGGACGTTTTCCAATAAATATTTGTGCGATGATAAAAATGAGCATGTTATTGAATGCAGCAGTACCTCAATGGTTTCAGTGAATGAATAGCTCAATGAATACTCTTGCCAAAATATGAAGATAACACCCACGCATGAAAATAAACACTCAAAACTCCATAACGAGGCTTATTATTTTGCATCGATTAAGTATAACCAGAAATAATTTCTTTGTGCATC
The DNA here is from genome assembly GCA_963573305.1 of Pyrrhosoma nymphula. Lineage (NCBI taxonomy): Eukaryota > Metazoa > Arthropoda > Insecta > Odonata > Coenagrionidae > Pyrrhosoma > Pyrrhosoma nymphula. Next base: position 16,610,306 of record OY754330.1, on the reverse strand, counting down.
AAATCCGCTATGACTCGTCAGCATCCATCAATGCTACCCTCAATTATTAATGTATAAAATACGATTCTTTAATTTATGAAGTGCAGATTTATCACCAGCTTCTCTTGTATTTGTTAACGCATGAAAAGGGTATAATTTTACATTTTCAAGATGTTTCAAGATTCCTGCTAACTTTCACACGTTTTTAGTAACATAACTTAAGCATTACACTTGAGTATTTTTGTTCATTATTTTGTTATCACAACTCAATGTAACCGACGATTTATTTAATCATGCCTCCAAACCCCTCCCTTGCTCACTTTGGCGGCTGGATGGATACAAAAACCCTCTAAGATAATTACCCCATTTATTACAATGAAGAGAAAAGTTGGCGTACATTCATTGAGTGAGTGAAGTGATGTGAGTGAGTGAGTGAAGTGTCTAGCTGTGATGATGCATTATATCGCTTATTTTCGTTAGAGGAAAGATGGCGAAATCATAGGAAGCAAAAGAAAAATATGTTGTAGTGGTAGGTGGATCGCGATTTTTTCAGGATTGAATTTTAATAACTTGCCAACATTTTTGCGAGAAAGCTGGTGCTCCGAAAGTACGTTGTCCTCGCTGTAATTTCTGCCCACGTTCGAGTGCTCTGCCTTGGAGGACACTCGTCGACTCTCGGATGATCCCCTTCCCCTCTCATAGCAGTGTTTAGCGTTTGAACCGTACCGTAATAGTTTTTGTTTGAATGTTTTAGTTTATTTTAGTCTACAAATTTTGAATTGTTAAAATGTTTGGTTGCGAAGGTTTTGTTTTGGGGAGAGAGGGGTTGTTAAGGTGGCTGGTCGGGTTATCGTTAGTCATTGAGAAATTTAGTTACTTAAATTTTAATGCTGGTTTAAAATTTAAATAATAGGTCGTAGTTGTACTATATTCAGTAGGAATGACTTATGTCTTAGGTACATTCTGAAATATTGTCCTTTAAATTTACACATTGCCATAAAAATTTGCTTAAATGCAGACTTGATTCATTTCTTAAGTCATTCTTGCGAAATTAATTTTCCGAAAACAGTTCACACCCGTGGCCATAGAATTCAAAATAAGTATTTTAATGCAGATGTATTGTCACTCGAATGCGAACTAGTATTAAAATATGTTTCTATACATTATTTTATCTTTCGTTTTTAATCCGGCAACAGCGTCCATTTTGCAACACGCTGCAACACGTGTCTCTGCTTAGCATGTCCCGTACTTTTGTGTGCCACGTTGCCAACTTGACACCACATAGCCGCGCGCGACATTTGAAATTCTCGCATACAAATTTTTAAATCGTATTTACGAAAAATTTCAGTCTATAGTGTTGAATGACTTTTTCAGAATAGATTTTAATTTATTAGAGCTACATTATATCAGTTTTTGGTTGAAATCTGTTCCGTAGGAATGGAGAAAGTGCGTAATTTATCCTATTGGAGTGGAGAGCGCCATAAAGCTCCATGTTAAAAGAATCTAAAATATCGCAAAAAGTATGTCTATGATCCCCCGTTTTTTCTTCGATATTCCATAGAATATCCAAAAAGGAACATATTTGGAAATTTTTTAGAAAATCTGTTCGCTTTGGTTTTTTAGACCAGCCACCTTAAGGAAGAAGGAGAGCAGGTCTGTAAGTCGCTCCGCTTAAGTAAAGGCAGGATATAATAAAGTAAACTGAAACGAGGTGTTTCTTACTTGTGTACACCGTCCAAGGCTACACGTGTCTCCCCCAATAAAAGTGTCGAGGGTCATTTTGACCTTTATGCTCCCTCCTGTAGCGTCCAAACTGGTGGCCGAAACAAACAAACTCCACCGGTTTTCTTGACAGTGCTGTGCAGATTTTTCAAAAGATGTTTCGTTTAGAGCATGATACGTACTTTTATTCCAGACTAGGAACCGTTTTCTGGTCGCAAAAATCCAGTCAACTCCCACCATATTTTCGACAAGGATGCTAATATGGGTAAATGAAGTTTACTGTGATTTTACAGAATAAAGAGTGGGTTTAAATTTTTAGTATTTTTTGGAGAACAATTCCAAGCAGGAATTTGTGTAATTTTGAAGAATTACTCGCCACCCACATAAAAGCTGACAATAAAATATTCTTCCTTGGATGTTCATGAAAACTAATTTTGAGTGCGTTTTTGAAGCACAATCAGGCAATTAAAATATTGCATTAGCTTGGTTTTACAAACTAGCCTCATATTTTGCCAGTATGCGAAATGATGCTCTAACCATGAAGATTCCTGAAGCCCATGAAAGTCCTCTAAAATATACGGGAATTAATCTAGTGTTGATAAAAATACTAATTTGATCTGCGTCCTTCTTTTTTTAAATAACTCTAGAGAGCAATAAATTATGCGCATGAAATATTATTCTATCCAAATGGCTGCTGGGAGAACGCTGTGGCAAATATAGAATAGATTGAATAAAATAAAATGTTTATTGTTCGGGGAAAATAATTCTCATGGAACATGATAAAAAAGCATTTGTTATAGTAGTCACAATCGAGCCATAACAAGCTTTCCTACATCACCAACATTATTTTTTTACACCATATTATAATTACAATTCATATTACTTGATATTTAGAAGAATACATAACATATATGCAAAATTAACAGAATACCTGAGCATAAACAAAATACCAAAATATATACAGAATACAATGTTATAAAAAGGAAAACTTTAAACATTAGAAGAATATTAAATGATAAATTAAGTTTTTATTCATCTGGGAGGGATTTTATTCACATGGTTACCCTATATTTGAACTGTGCAAAGTTCTTAATAGATTTCACTTGCTCAGGGAGTGTGTTCCATAGTTAATGTACATTTTACTTGAGTCCTAACACCTGAAAATAACACAGGCGTAATATTTATTCGTAAACTTAGAGTCGGATTAATACATCGAGTGCTGAACTGGGCGAGCAATCTCCTTCATGGAATAAAAGATGATTTTAATTATGGTTCGAGTGACCACAAAAACCGGAAGGCAAGAAGTTGAAGGGTCGCATGAGGCTTTTTAGTAGTTTCCCCTTCACTTGCGTCTAGCTTGCGCTGGCGAGTTTCCATTGAGAGGCGGTTGCTCCGTCCCGTAATGATTTTTCAGGGATAGTTTCAAGATATGGGAACGGCTTTGCAGCACTAACTTTAGGAGGAAGAAATTGCGGAGGTGTTCTGGGTCAGAATTACTCCCATTTAATTACGTCGCAAAGCCTAACGATAACATGTTCATCTTGATGAACACACTTTTTGTGGAGTTCATGTATAGCTACATTTATTTGATAAGTTGAAAGCCACAATTGACTCGCGTGAATGTTTTTGCTCTCAAATATGATTCAGGGGCTCAGCAATTGCTACAGAATAAAAGCTTTAACACTTTGAGTGATAGCGACGTAATATTACGTTCCTGCAAAATTTCTTAGAGCTGCGGGCAACGTATTATTACCTCGTTTTGAATTTCCACGTGTTTCATGCGGTCTCCGTAATATCACGTTCATATCTCTTTGTGGAGAGGTTCTTCGGACTAGGAAGTACGCTGAATATACGCGCTGAAGGGAACTGACTACAGAAATGGCTGAGCAACTCTAGGTTTTGCATAATACTGTCATTCGTGTCAAAGTCATTCATCAGTCATCCATCATGACTGACGATCCCGCTCCTGGATGATGATATTTTAAGTGAATTACGTCGAGAAAGTGGAAGGTAGTTGCACTTCAGATGACACAGAAATTAGTGAAGTTGATCTCTTGAAGGCAGCAGTCTTCAGGGTGCTCGACGTTTTCAGATTCCCATTCAATTTAAATGATAGTTTCTGGTTTCTCACCCCGAAGACCCGAGATCGAATCCTGGCATAAGCGGAGAATTCCAGTGGAATCCTGACCCCTACATGGATTTCCAAAGTACAGGGCATAGAGAGCCCTTCAAGCGCAGTATTCTCTCCTGGGGATTAGACATTAAGCCGTTAACCCTTCAACGCCATTCGTTTAGAACCGGCTGAAGCCAACATTGAGATTATCGCATCCCTTCCTCCCCTCTTCAGGCGATCCGATCCTCTCCAACCTACCCAATTTTCCTTAACTCCGCAGGTGACCTCAGATGTCGATTTTTCCCTAAAATAAACAACCAACCAATTATTTAAGTTAGTTTAATAAATATTTTCCTTAAGGTAGTTTGAGCGAGATATTTCCCTAGTCATAATGGAGACCATATTCAAATTTTATTTTTTTATGTCAGCGTCTGTAAGAAGTGTGAAATAAATATTGTACTAATAATGGCGCAGAAATATAGTTATATATTACCCAAATTCTCAGTAGTTATATATAAATCAATCCTCATAAGTCTCTAACTTGACTCATTTTTTCACGCCATAAGGTGATGTTGCCTTCACAACTGTAGTTTTTTTGCGATTCTGCAAAAAATACCGCGGTGAGTAATTGATTATATTTTATAAATAATTGAGAAAATAGGCAGAATACAAACCGTTAGTTTTTGTCGAAATCTAGGTAATATAAATTCCTAATGTTTTAATATTCTCCCTCTGGAGCGCACAGCCGTAATCTATCCCATCTAAAATAGTTTATATTTTAAGGCAAATTGCTTGAATAGTAGTTCTGCTAGGGGTTAATATTTTGATTCCATTGGAAAGTTGTGACTTTTTTCTTTAAAATACGGTCAAATTCATCAAATTCTAGGTGATGTGGTATTTCGCTTAAACTACGTTAATTTCCTGCCCGCTCTTTAATGAGTTTTTTTATAAATAATTAATTTTATTGCTTGATATGTGTTTGATTGCATCATGGACATTCCTATTCCGTGAATGCGCTTGTTTTACCTAGATGAGCCGTAAAAAAGAGGACGAGAGGGAGAAAATTTTTTAACTATGCGATGTGACATATTTCAAATGCGACATGAAAATAATGTATCTGTGATTTTCTACAATAAATCCTTTATCTCCGACCTTATTGTTGCAATAATTTCATCTAGGCCTTATACCATATTTTTTCTGTTATCATTAAACTCATTTTATGCTGGTCGCATCCTCTGATTCAGTCCTCAACTTCCTTGTATTTTTATATATTCATCTATATTGGTAGTTTTCGATTATTCACATTCTTTTCACCGATTGAAATTTGTCTCAAATGCGTCTTAAGTCTAAAAATGTATTTTTCTGTTAAAAGTAAATGATAGTATACTGTTAGTTTACTTTCTTTAACCCCTGTCATGTTTTGCACGCGTCAATCAAATAAAAGAATGATCTAAAACATAGACATTCCAGCTAAAATACATGGAACTATGCCAGGAAAGGATATCTAGGGGTCATACATCATGCATTCCTCCATACTCTCAATGCATATCATAATGAAAGCAAATATGCACTGTTGCCCACTGAATTCATTGAAAATATGATTGTTAAACTGTCCCTTTGAACTGGTATTTTTTATTTATAAAATTGCAATTTAATGACGTAGATTTGCAAATACAACATTCATTATTTTAAAATCAAATGGTTATTCCAACATGGATACAAATAACATAATTTAAGATACTTGTAATGTATGACTAGCTTTTTCTTTTCGTCCAAGCATGTCCTAGTGAAATGTGTGCCATCGAATCGTGCAGCTTCGAAGCAACGAGTTGATATATTTTTAGTTTAATTCGTCGGCGCAGTGATAAACCTGCTCCCCCAACACGGTATGAAACGCGAAGATGATTTTCCCGTCCTCGCCATTTCAATGAGCGATCGAATGGATCCAATCAGCGTTGAATGGCGCTCCCAAATCGCAGCATCCCAGACGCTTTCGTTTTCCGCCGCTCACTTGCGAAGAAAACAGGGAGAAAAAAGAATGGTAGCCTTTCCAATTTCACCGCCTTTTTTCTCTCATACCCTACATCCTAGGCACTCCCTGAACCTCTCTCCCCCTCTTCTTCACCTCCCCTCCCCCTTCCACCCCACCCTGTGCCCGTTCCCCTTCTGTCCCAATTTCGCAGGAAATCCCCCTTCTCCGCCCCCCCTCTCCCCCAAACCAGCCCTGCCCACCTAGTGATGGAATAATCGATTTCGATTAAAATCGAAAATCGATTTTTAATAGTCAAAGATCGAGGAAATCGAGATCCAGTCATGATCTTCGAGTTTTGATCCAAACTCGATTTTTCAACTTCGATCTTGACCATTTCGTACCGTTTCGCGATCAGAGAGCTGAGTATGATAACGCCATCCGTCCCATGTGAAAGACTTTTCTCTAAGGCCGGTAAAATTGGAAAGGCACGCCCTAGACCATCAAGAAAGCATCTCAAATCAGTTGATCTTTCTTAAAAATTTTAGTGAAGCCGAATGGTTCCAAGCGGTGATCCCCAAACTTTAATGTGCGTGCATTTGTAAATTTTTACTACTAACAATTCAAGAATTTATTCTACGTTTGTACATTTTTAGGGATTTTTTATACTATTCAAATATGTATTATGGGCGTTTTTTGAATGAATAATAAACATGTTTTTGTACCAACTGTATTTTTTTCAAAAAGAGCCGTCGATTTTTTCGATTAATAGATCTTTTGGTTCAAATTTCGATTTTTGTTGAAAAGTCGAGCTTTTCATTTCGATTAAAAATCGATTGCTCGAAAAATCGCCATCACTATGCCCACCCTCCTCCACCAACAACCCCACAGACCTGCGCAGCAAACCACCACTTCTTCTCCGCCACATCCCTCGAAGGAGGGGAGGGTCGCAGATACAGGGGCTACGGGGAATAAAATAAAACCAGAACCGTAAGTAAGGGGTGGCAGGGCCGCCGTCGCGCTGCCGACGACGAACACACACAAGCGTGCTGTTATCTGCGGGAGCGAGATCAATTAAATCACGGGTCCTCGCGTCGCTGGCCACGCCCCTTCATCCCACCCCTTACCCCTCCAACCCACCCCATCACCCTTTCCCCGCCCTTAACCTCATCCTCAATTCTCTCTATCTTAGAAGTTTCTCCTGCCTTTCAGGTGGCTACTACTGGCAAAGTATTTTAATTCATCTTCTTGAAAATGTTATAAAAAATAGTCCATTTATGTTATAGCTCAGTCTGTGTGGTTTAGGAGGGACCCGAGAAAATATCTCAGGTATTTTTTCTTTTTATTTTACGTTCAATATGGAGAGGTGAGGAATTGAAATCTACCAGTGCGCTGCGTCGATGAGGTTTTTTGCAAAGTGAGACTTCTCTGGCTGTGATTGCATGAACGCTCGAATATGTTCCTAGGTTCATGCTTTGAAATTACGACCTTTTTCGTCAACATAAATGGTCTTTTTAGTCATTACATTGACTTGAGTAAATTCCGGAGAGATGCTGGATGTTTCTTTTTTGCAATTGTGATTGTTTATAAGATTCCCGAGGTTTCTATTGTCATAAAAATGAAATTTTGGAAAGTAGCTTGGTGATTTTTTTAAAGGCGAAGTCACTAAAAAAAATTAACTTGAAGCCATTGGCGCTTGTCCCTAAACTCTAGGACGGTTTTGAAAATCATTTGTTGTGCAATATATTTTCTTTTTTTTTCAATAATGTGGGATAAGTAGCGTATCGTGACAAATAATGGATTTTGGAATGAATGGAATTCAGCCACGGGCCACTTCCCTTTTTGTGCCTTTCATACCGTCATCGTCGTATCATAATTTCAATGTCAGGGCCGGGGCTCGGACGCGTGGCACCCTCTCAACACTTGCTAGCAAAGTGGTATTGAGGAAAAACTCCAAGATTTAGACCGAAGCAATATACTCGGGTCTCTTTTCAAAAACTCAGATGTAGGTACACACTCAGGCGTAGTTTTTACACACTAAATGGGGGTTATGAGTGATTGCTTAAGGTAGTCTGAGCGATATATCACTCCCCCCTAGAATTAGATGAATTTTTACGTCATTTTAAAGAAAACCTCCCATCTTTTCAATTATATCAAAATATTATCCCCCCTGCCGAACTACTTTTCGAGCAATTTGCCTAAAAGGTAGAATAGAATATAAATGTTTTTTATTATTCCGGGACACAATGTCCCTTAGGAATGTAATTGGTGTACATAATTTAGAGTCAGACCCTCAATTACAGGGAATATATCATATCATTGAATACATAGGTGATACAAAATTAATAATACACATTTGGCATTATTGCCATAGAATAGTAAATACAAGAAAATGAAAAAGCAATGAAAAAATACACCTCATAGGTGTTGCAGTAAACAATATTCAATTAAATTGGGACAGCTTTTTGTTACAATATTACAGTACTACTGTGAAGGTAAGCTGTTTTGGATGGGATAGTTTACGGATGTGCGCTCCAGAGGCGGAATATTGAAAACATTAGGAATTCCTAACACCTAGATTTCGTGAAATACTAACGGTGTGTAGTTTGTATGTTTTCTCAATTATTTATATAAAATAATTTGTTACTCACCGCAGTCATTTTTACAGAATCGCGAAAGAACCTTCTGTTGCGAAGGCGAATTCACCGCACGACGGTAAAGAAATGAGTCAAGTTAGAGACTTACGAGGATTTATTTATTTAATTACTGAGAATTTTGGTCAATTGTAACTATATCTTTGCGCCATTAATACTACAATATTTATTTCACACTTATTATAGATGCTGAAATAAAAAAATAAAACTCGAATATGTTCTCCATTATGTCTAGGGAAATGTCTCTCTCAAAAAACCTTCAATCACTCACGTAGCAGCTCACCTGATAGGAGTGCATTACTTTTTGGCTGGGAAATAAATTGTCGTAAATGAAGAGCGCTGGCGCTTGCAATCGGTTGGATGCTCTCTACAAAGGAGACTGAGCGTCACGACGGGTTGCATTCAAGGTTATGACACATTACTCCATTGATTATGCATTTCACCCAGAGCACTCTAGCGGTCAGTTGCTAACTATCAGCGCGACAGCGCGACAGGTATACTCTTTAGTTGAATATCTGGCAGATTTAAGTGTGAAATTACATATTTATTTCTCAGGGGAAACTTAAAAAGGTAATTGCATAATCAATTCTGCATCCTGAAAAATTCTGGAACCAGATTGCAGCGCAATAATGCCGTCCAGTCCTTCTCTTGGCGTTTTTGCAATGTACTTTCTCGGCTATCGTCTTTGTTTACTTACGGTTGCGATGGCGATGTATCGTGTGGTCCCAGGCGTATTTTAAATGGAAGCTGATAAGCGTCTTACAACAAATGGAGTAATTACTGTATTTATTAACAAAAAATAAAAGATTTACGGCAAAACCATACAATCTTTATCTTTTTCACGCATACTTATTTTTCCATTTGCGCCTGAAATAATTGACGCTATTAGTAATCCATACGAGATATCGCAATTCCGTCAGACCCTTGGGGTTGATATTTCAGTGTGTGTGTACACAAGGCGTTCTGTCCTAGTGGCTGACCAATTGAATCACAGGTCTTACCGTCGCTGACACGCGTTTTCCTCCCCCCCCCAATCACCCTCCCCTCTACCCTCCACAAGCCTTTCCTCCCCAAATCTTCACTCCACTCTCCTCCCCCCTCACCCTCTCATACCATCGTCTCAGTCCCACCCATCTTAGAGGATTTTCCCAGCCAACAGTGTTGTTTTCAAATCCCCCCCTCATTTTCACCTGATATTAATGTTCCCCGCCAAATCCGTAACGCGTATATGAAACCTACCAGCTGTGGTTTTTTGTTTTCTGCACGGCGAAACGTTTCACCGTGGAGATACAGCCGACATGTTAATCTTGCCCCTAGTCTCGTCCCACTCCCTCTCTCCCAAGCCGTCCCTAGATATGTTTTTTTTAGAGCGGACCCTCGCAACCAACACGCAAAAGGGGCGGGGAGTCCTCTTGCATGGCGGCGGCAAACTTCATCTCGCCTTAATCAGGACCCGGGGGAATGCGAATTTTTTTGTCCTCGGGAGAGAAGACGGGCTTAAGTGGGGGGAAGAGTTATGGGAAGGTGGAGAATGAGAGGAGGAAGAGAAAAGGGTTCTCTCAACCGGATATAGGGAAGGGAGGTGAGGAAAAAAAATGTAATTCTTTTTTACTACGTCTTTCTCTCGATGCAATTAGTCCCAACTCAAAAATATATCCTTCGAATAGCGTACGAATAACATTCTGTTGCATATCTGAGGCGATGTATGCGTCACAAATTCCTCATATATAATATATAAAAGGCTACGCGTATGTACGTATGATTCAGCTTCTGGGCGTAGGTGATTCGGATGTGCGCCAATAGATGGCGCACATCCGAATCCTAGCTCCCATATACGTTTTCCTCTAACTGACACATTTAAAGGGGAGAGAAATTGCACGGCGTATGTCCGTTTGTGCCCTTGGATGTGAGCAGCATCTCTGAGGGTATAATTCGTTCGTCTTCCCTTCTCCATCATCCCCGCCCCTCAGCCTCCCTGGTCCATGCAATGTTGCGATGCATCGAATGCAGGGATGTGACCCGAAAAGGCACTTCACGTTTCGTGCCGTACCTGGGATGCACCCGAACTCGGGAGTCCGAGCCTCGGCGTTGAAGGAGACCCAACCCTTCACCACGGGTGATTTATAGCACCAACTGACCAGTCACACTATAGTGTTTATAACTTCTTAAAGTTAAACCTAAATCACAAAGCTATGTTCGTCTTTGTGTTGCACTGGTCATTCTGATGAAAACGGTTTTTTCATCGCAGTCTTACGATAGATATTAACCAATTTACGTGCTTTAGTAATTTAATGTACATTAAACTGGCTTGGTTTACTAATGCACGTAAAATGGTTAATATATATCGTATAACTGTGTTTTTTTAAACCATTTGATTCGAAAGTGATATGCAATAAGCCGGAGATATCGGACTGTCGCATTCATCGATCATGAAACGCTACATATCGCATTGACAACTAGGATGTGATATAAATATCAGGAGTTTCGGGTCAAATAAAAATGCAAAACTTTGGCCAATGTTTCGGATATCTTCTTCCACGATAATATTCACCGATGTGTGTATGTCAGTAACTTACACGCAAGATATACACATGAAGCCGAATCTGCATTTGACTGCAGGCCTTTATTTATTTGCACAATTAAATAAGAAATAGGGGTTTTCTGTTATTGGGAAAGATACCAATAGAAAGAAAATAAAATAAAGATTCTTATTCTTTCAATTTAATTCTGTATTCCAGTCGGAATTCCGAAATATTTGCTAAAACGTAACGATTTTTCGCAATATTTTAGCGTTTTTCAGTCATCGTCCCCATGACGACCATACTCATTGTTTAAAGTCGATATTTCGCGTATATCCATTAAATCAATGATTCTTTGCACTAAATAAGATATGAATTGTTTATTACAATCAATTTAAATAATAATATTTTTCCAGTTTATATTTAGTGGGTACCTTCTCTAGTATTATACATCCAATATGTAATATATCTGAGCACACTATATTCCTTGAACATTAGGATTTGTATTTTGTTTTATTTTTATCAACAAGCTTAAAAGGTAATGTAATCATGAAGATATCTGTTTTTAATTCTTTTTAATGACTGTTTATTATATATTTTAAACCATAGTGTTTTCAAAAAAGGATTGTAGATAAAATATTTTTCATTATGTAACATCACCTTAAGTAAGGATGTAAAAAAGAGGCTAGTAAAGAGCTTGATATGGAGTGTGGCGTTTTATGGGGCGGAAACGTGGACCTTGAGAAAGGAAGACGAAAATAGGCTGAAGGCTTTCGAGATGTGGGTGTGGGGGAGGATGGGTTGGAGGAAAAGGAAGACAAATGAGGAAGTGCTTGACATGGTGGGCGAGGAGAGGAAACTTATAGATGAGATTAGGAGAAGACAGGGTAGGTGGCTGGAAGGGGTAATGAGGGACGATGGTTTGCTGAAGGCCGTGATAGATGGAAGGATGTTGGGTAAGCGGGGAAGGGGAAGGAAGAGAATCGGTTTTATGGACGGGATGAAGAAAGGTAGGACTTATGCTGAGATGAAGAAAGAAATACAAGAGGTAGAAAGGGCACAGCACGTGTAAGAGTTCGTTGGATATTCTCTGACTTTCATCACATCCTACCTCTAACCGGTAGATTACTCTAATGAATGAAACATCATTCATTATAGCCCTGAGAATAGATGTATAGTATATCCGAAACTTTGTCGGAAGTTTTGCATTTTTTATTTGACCTAAACTCCTGATTGTTTTGTTGTATAATAAAAGAGGTCGAGAAATCACTTCCTATGAATTGCAACTGGTGCAACCCGGTGTGATGCAATGCAATGCGGTATATGCTATGAAATAAATGAAACATGAAAATACCTGATACGTGGTAGGGTTAACATGTAAAACTATGTGTATTTTCCACTGTATAAATACAGGTGTTCCATTCTTGTCGCATAAGAACTGGTCTTCAAGTATGGTCATACATTCCTCAATATACGGGGGTGTAACTGATTGAGGATTTGGTCTTATTTTGAAGAACCTTTATATCAGCCAACGTTCCGATAAATTTATAAATACTCTACTGAAAATATCCGCAATATGTTGTAAAAATGGGCTTTGAGGTTAATCGGGTGACAAAATATTATTGTAACTTACATCCATCATCGCTCGGATTACCAGAACACCAGTGTCACTAACCCCTCAATAATAATCTCTGAAGAAGAATTTTAAATAAATTGAAACCACAGGAGGTTTGTGAGTGTCTTCAGTGTATATCTAAATCTTAATTTATGTACAACTAAGTTAATTAAAATTAGTTTATAGTAAAGCTGATAGGTCAATAATATTTTCCATCTCGTGGTATGAGAAAGGGTATTTTAGAGACATGCACGGTGAGAAATAAAGAGAACCTCGAGGCAACCGTTGAAGGAGTCCAGTCAAGTCAAATCTATTCTTTGCCATGTCAACAATTTAAATAGATTAACTAAAAAACGTACTGACGTTAGAACTTCTTAACATGTCTCCTTTTTTTAGGTTAGTTCCATTTTCAGGGTTAGTTTGTGTTCCGTGGGAAAAGGTGTGATTGTTGCCGATCACGCGACGGGGATTGTCTATGGCCCGGGATTGATGGAGGTTAGCAATGACTGGGGAGAGGCCAAGAGAATCAGATCAGCAGCAATTACAATGAAAAAAATAAATTAATGCTCTCTGGAAACTTTACGTTCACAGGGTCTAAAATTCTCTTTGGTTAGAATGATTACATTGACATTATATGGAGATAACACCCTTACGGGATAGTTTTTTTTAATCTCTTTCCCATTTTTCTTAGGAAGACGTTGAAGTAAAGAAGAAAACTATGTCGTGATTCCCCGATAAATATTTCTGTCTCTAATAAAACCACGCCCAATTTACGATTTTATGCGATACATTCGATTCAATATTCTACGTAATTCGATACATGCGATGCGAGACAATATACCTTATAAAGCTGGACTGCGAAACATGAGACGCCATGCATTTTTGTCACGTCTTTTGAAATGCGTGACTTATTACGTAATACTGTGTAATTTATTGCGATATTGAAAATTGAATATCGTTTAGAGTCCCACTATTTCCTCCCCCCCTTTCCCCCTCCTCACCTCCCCCCATCCTAGTGAAAGGAGAGAAGCAGCCCCACTATTCCATCTTCGCTCCTTCCCTCCGCTTCACCCCCTTACTCCTCCTCGAGGACAGATAGCGAGATGAACCGCAGTATTTCTTTCTTCTTTTGTAATGTGAACCCCTACCCCATTCCCCCACTTTCGCTGCCGCTGCCCTTATTTCCACCGCTTTGTTCTTTCAAATACCCTGCGATATTTATTTTTCTGTCAACTCAAACTACTTATTTCAGCCCCTAATAAAACTTCGAGAGGCTAGGAGAAAGAGAAAGGGATTGTTAATTGCAATGGAGGGGATAATATAGGGTTAGGGAAGAGTTCTCCGCCTCTTATGTTATCTCTCTCCTTTTCCACGTCTTCTCGGAGTCGTTCCGTCCCTTCGTTTAAAAAAATCTAGTTGGCCTTTAATCTGCAATCCCCATCGCAATTTTTTTTTCAAATCTCGCATTTTGTACACCAAGATAGACGCATTTTCTCATTTGTTTTTCCCCTCATCATTTGTTGGTTGGTTCGTTAAACGTAGAGGAGACCGACACCTGGGGTCCTACACGCTTTTAAGGTATTTTGAGCGAGATAGTTCCCTAGTCATAATAGAGACCGTATTCAGATTTAATTTCTTTAATTTATCGTCTGTAAGAAGTATGAAATAAATATTGTAAAATTAATGGCGCAAAAATATATAGTTATATATGACCAAAATTCTCTGTAATTAAACGACATACACATACATAAGTACCTACATAAGTCTCTAACTTGACTCATTTTTCCACGCGTAACGGCTAAAGAGCCTTCAAAACAGCAGGTCTTTTCTCGATTCTGTAAACATTACTGCGGTGAGAAATGGATTAGTTTTTATAAATAGTTGAGAAAAAAAAACTACACAACGTTAGTTATTTGACGATATGTAGGTCTTATAAATTCCTTTTTTTTCAATATTCTCCCTCTGGAGCGCGCAGCCGTAATCCATTCCATGCGCGCAGCCATGTAAAACAGCTTGTATTTTCAGGCAAATTGCTCGAAAAGCAGTTTGGCAAGGGGTTAATATTTTTCTATAATTGGAAATATAAGATTTTTTTCTTCTTAATGAGGCTAAATTCATCGAATTCTAGGTGAAGTAATTTTTCGCTCAAACTACCTTAAGGATAGGTTGGTAGGTTGGCCATGGTTGGTTTATTTGTGGAATGGAGAAAGAAATACGGTGAGGAAATCAAGAGTAGATTTAGGCAAACTATTCACGTAAGGGCGGCAAGAGGGTTGAATTTTTTTAAGTCCAATCCAATGTACGAGTACTGCACTGGGAAGTGCACTCTAAAAGTAATCCAAGTGGAGATTGTTATTCCAATGAAAAATCTACGACGCTGCCAATACTCGTACCCACACCCTCTGGATGGGAAGCCAATGCTACAGCCAACTACTTCATTCCGATCTCTTTTTACTCACCATGCGTATGTGTTCGTAACACTGTCCCTCCCATCAGACTTACCCTTTTATTCCATTAAATACGCTGCTTCATACTCCCATGCATACTTTCCATAACTTTTAATTACAACCTGTTCGTGTTCCTTTTTTCCTCTCGGCTGTAGACCTCCACTTTTTATAACTTTGACTTAACCATAGGGCAGCTATGAATAGTGTCTTTTTTACTTTCCGTTTGCAATAGACTGGCCAACACTTTAGGAACCCGCAGCGCAAGTTTTATGTCACTCATAAATTTGAGTCGGCAATGCTTATTTAGAGGGTTGACATGTGAGAGCAGCGGATCCGAGAGGAATAACATTACGGAAAGTACTTTTCTCGATCATTGTGCATGACGAAAGAATTACTCTTAAAATTATCTTTAATTATTTTATCTGTTCCTTCCACGATGAGATCATCGGTCAAGTTGACGCGAACTGAGTGCACCCTTTAATGAGAAACATTTAATTCATATTGCATCTCGCGTTGTATCCTTACGAACATAAATACGGAAAACTACATCAAATGCATCTTAATTCGCTAAGTGAAGCATTTAGTTGTCATCCGGACCTTCCGGAATAGTCCGTAATTCAATGCATTTGAAAGTAATGGAACTTGAGTGTTTTATTTTCGTCATGCCATCCCACATTTTGCGGTGCTATATAAGAAACTGGGATGAGAGATTTATGCTGGGATAGAGCCAACAAATGATACGTTTTTTTAAATTTCATATTCGTGTAAATTTGACTTCAAATGCCATGGAGAACGTTATATCCCCTACATTAATTTGTATAAGGAAAGTAGTCAATAATGGAAGCGGTCTAGAGATATAAGGTTGACTGATGCATTTCCCACGTTATTTTAACGTTTCCGCATAATTTAAGGTCTAAAAAATTTGAAAACACACCTAAAGTTGGGTTGTTTAACCCTTTGTATCACATCTTTTTCTTTCAAGGGCATTGTTTAATTCTAAGTTGTTATTGCCAACACAGTCATACAAGTAACCAGCCAATCCCTGTCGTATTCATTTCTTAGCTGTCGAAGAAGGCTAAGAAGTATAAGAAAATCGGGTTGAATTTGTCTCTTTTGACCGCAAAAAAACATTTTCTAATGTTCTTCACAAATTTTATGGAACCTAATCATTATTTTGAATTGTATCAGTTATTGGAAGAAAAAGAATAGTTTAAACCCTGGCGGTGCTACGCTTGTTCTGGAAGGCTGGATGGAAATTATTCCTCTCTAAAATGTTCGAAGATCGAGATGTTTTTTAGACATCCTAATGAGACATTTTAGTAATTTGCATTTTACTAAACTTAAAATTTTGGGTCTTCAGTAAAAAATTGAAAGAAAGACAATACAAGTATTTATTCTCTTGGAAAACGATCTTTCCGTGAATACCCTATAACTTTAAGCTACATTGAAAAAAAACTGGCGTTGTAGTTACATTCATAATTCAAATCTACTCATTGGGCATTCTTTTATGTAAAAAATTCATGGCGGATTCTAGAAAAAAAAATGTATATATAAACTTCCTTTTATCCTGCCCTCGAAAACTCTCTTACTTCTGAGAAAGTGCTGAAAACTTTTGTGATGAACTAAAAAAACTTTCCGTTCGAATCTACGATCCTCTCCTCAAGGGCGGCCCCTTAGCCTTTTTTTTCTCCTCATACCCCCAGCGCCCTTCTCTGCCCCTCCTTCTCATTTCCACCCCACTTCCGCCTTCTCCCCTCCCTTCCTCCCCTCCTTCCGGCCTTGGTGCGGCTTTCATTTGCCGGGTCAACATCAGTTTCATTTGGCTCGGTCCTCATAAGGCCAGGAAAAGAAAATTTGAGTTCTTCCCCCACTTCCTTTTCCCCAAATAATTCTTCCCACTTTCCGCGGATGTGGTCATCGTTTCACGTTCTCATTCCCCATTCCCACGGAGGGAAAAATGAGCGAGTCTCATTTCAACCCCTAGCCGTCATGTTTCCCCGTGAGCTAAGTATCTTTCGTGCCGTAAAACATTCCCACTTGCCATTCAGGCCCTCCCGGAATGATGTTCTACCTACTTTTCTCAATAGACAGCAGATCACCGTGACATTTCAGGTGTTCGCATAGTCTTGCTCAACACCACCGCTAGAAAAACATTAGGTGCGACAACCATGATATAAATTGCCGTGTCATTCGTATTTCATCATATACTTGTGTTTAGAAAAGAGGAAAATACTCAGTAGATGATAAAAATTGTGTGATAACAGCTTGATAGGCACAAATTTCAATAAATTCTGCCTTTTAGTTCTTTGAAATCCCTTTCAATGTGCCCCTTTTCACCACTTTACCGGTTATGGAAATCGAAAGGTTAAGGTAGATCCATGTTTAAAGTAATTGTACTGCTCTTGGAGTGAGATTTATTTCTTCTGCATCTTTGTTTGTCTATTCTGGTTCCTCATATCCTGTAAATACTTGTACCTCAACTCTTGATCGGTGAAGACATATGCTGAATTAGAGGAATACACCTAAGGAATACACCAATATTGGGGCTAATATCATGTTATCCATGCAAAAATGCTTACAAAATATACATAAGTAGAATTGTACACAAACAAATATTTATAGAATCCTGTGAAAATTATGACAATAATAGGGGAATTGACACAACGACGAAACACCGATAACAGTGGTTATAAGTTAGATAGATGCATACACGATTACCTGCTGTATAACATTGACAAAAACAATAACAAACCAATTGGTACGGAGGCTTCCGCGGTGATTAATTGGAAAAGTATTTTCCGGGTTAAAGCCGCGTTGGTCCATTTGGGCGGACGACAGTTTCGGGCGCATTCTGAAGACGGGAAGTTTGTTGAAGACAATTCAGTTGGACCTGAAGACGGGAGCTGGAATGCGCCCGAAACTGTCGTCCACCCAAATGGACCAGCGCGGCTTTAACCCGGAAAATACTTTTCCAATAACGAAACCATTTCAAAAGCTTTCATTTTTTTACAATTTATTCAGTATTTATTGCATAAATATCACAGAAAAAGATCTCTGTATTTTTTATGACAAGTAGCCTGGATTTTATTTCATAAAGAAACTTTCGGATGTTTTTTTCTTCCTTGGTGTATGTCGGAAGGACATTAAATATTTTTCTTGATATACATAAAAAACACGCTTGGTACAACGTCAAATTAGTTTTTTGTAAAGAAACATCATTTATTTGAGGCAAATTGATGTAATTCTTCCATGATGGCTGTAGTGAAGTGTGGTTTGGTTATTTGGCAGAAATGATGATAATTTAATCATCAATCCGATGATTGGCAGGATAGTTGGGTAGTGAGAGGAAGGTATAGAGATCTTGGGAGAAAGGTATCATTAACTTCAGTCGAAGGGACTCCGATACGAGAAGCCACGAACCGTCGGAACTTGAGATCGTGCAAAAAAACAATACATTACTGTGAAAGTCAAAAAATATGAAATGATAATGCGATATTTTATAAAAACAGCCAATTTACTTGGCCTTCAGCCAATAATCAGACGTTTAGGCCTACTCTGATAAATAATGTCATTTTGCATTTAAATGGGGTAGGACAGCTTTCTAAATTTTCAATTTTTAAGAGAAAATATATCAAATGGCTAATTTTATTTAATTTAAAGTTCCATCACTTTCTGATAGTTTCTTTTTTTTAAATGTTGGCTATACAGAGCGATTCCACATGGGGAGACATCGAGATATAGTATCTTGTTTCGGATATTAAGAGCTGTCCATTACACCTTCGGCTCTAGGTTCAGATGAGATGCGTTCATCTACGCACTCTGAGAAGCCTTCCTTCCAAATTCTTTTGATACATACATTCAATGCACAGACATCGTCGTGAGATGGTCTTTCAGTGTTTACGGCATTTGAAGCGCGTATTTCCATTGAATTCACTGAGAACGTTATTTCGTGAGGCCATCGCCCAATACCACTGATGAGAGTGTGAATATTTACGTCTCCGCATAAAATTCTCTTGATTTTTCTCTATCACAGTGCTGCTTTAAGTTCGATTCCTTGCCGAGACGATTGGAGTTCTGGAAGGCGAACCTTAACCCGGGAGTGGTCGCTAAGCTACTTATCACGCGAGCGGTCTCGTGTGAGACTTTTTCTCACATTCAGATGTATCACTGAGCGTTTACTGGCAATATATCACACTATATATAGATTTAATTTATTTCTCTAAATTTGCATTTGAAACAATGATTTCCACAGATACACAATTACTGATATAATTACGCAATCATTGCTAAATTCACTGGCGATGATATCATTGGGTATAAATGAAGAAAATTATCGTTCTCAAGAAGAAATATACAAGAGGACATAAATTCTCATGACTCATAATTTTGCGTTAAAATGTTCGCTCTCCACGAAATGAATCAACTTTGTTCGCATGCTGCGAGAGTGTAATGGAAATGAGTGATACAGAAACATTAACGTCAGTGGTCGCGCGATGAGGAAAAGTCTCACACCTTGTAGCCGACGGTATCAGACGTATCATTACACAGCTGCGGACGCTTCATTTATACTTTTTGAGACGCTCGGTCAATAGGAAGAGATAAAACGTCAGCTAGAAGGAAAGGAAACTTATTCTAACTCATGATTACAAAGTGAGCACAAGTTTAAATTTGGCGTGAGAGAAAATCTCATTGCGCGACCAATGGCGAGTTAAAAATAATTTTCATGTGTATTGAATGTAAAGCTGCTGTTTTTGCAGGCGGAGGTAAAGTAGAGTATATGTTAGAATATGTCTCTTTAGTCACTTCTGTAAGCATTCAATTTCTGGTACTTCACCTTGATCTCACTGTTGCTTCAATAATGAATATAACCCTCATGCATTAGGGTGCAGTGACAGCGGAAGTCATTTACAGATATCTTCTTCTTTTTCATCTCTCTCATCACATCGCAAAATGTAGTCACTTCCGTATTCCTTGATTCTGCGTTTACATAGAATTCTAAATCAACTTCTTTTCCATTGCTAGAGGGTACTTAGTTTTTATTGGTAGTGTTCAATTATCGGATTCAAGTCCAGTTACCATACTTCATTGTGCCAGTTTACAAATACCTACATCGTTTTTATAGATGGCACTTACAAAAACAATGTTTAAGGCAGGTTTATTTGAAGTCATTAACTGCTTATTCTTCTGTTGCTCATACTAGGTATAGGAATTGCATTTGTGGCAAAATGACTATATCATATTAAGGATTACATAGTTGTTATAATTTAATAACTGCTCAAGGTCTTTGTTCTTCCGAAATATTTTGCTTGGATAATATTTTTTATGAGCGTTTTATTAGTCGTAGATAATATTTTATTAATATTAATAAAATATTATCTACGAATATATGCGATGAATTTCTTGAGGAATCTGTGCAGCTTCCGGAGATTATAAGAAATGAAATTACAAGCATTTTTTGCCTAGTGGACATGGGATCACATCTCCTTCCTTGTGGGACTACGGCATCGCCAACATTTTACCCATTGCATTTTGCAGGTGACTTGAAAATGCCTTGAAGAATGAACTTTTTTCGAATATGCGGATGCCACCTTGAATGAAAGCTCCCAGCTCGGGAGTGATAGCAATGATAGAAAGTTACATGTCCTGTTCAGGGCTGTGATGAGTTACAGATCTATTCAATGTGTATGATTCACCGTTATTCGGCGTTTTCATGTCAGCAGCAAAATGTGCCGCATAAAACATTTGCGCTGTCATGTCTCTGTAAGTAGGGATTTGCTACCTCATGTAAATTTGGCAAATAATGCTCGAAATCACACACCCTTTTTATCTCCAAAGGTAACGTATATTCTTCCTGAAACACCCTTTACTTTGTTAATTTCATAAATAGAATATACCTTATTAAGTTTAAGAAATTTCCATGGTAACTGTCCCTTGGAACGTTAAGTCATTTTAAAAATGTACTCATAGAAAAATTTTTTGTCGAATTTTCATAGAAAATAGGGTAAGTGATAAATACATTAAGAGCAATTTTAAGTTTATTTAAACTATGTGCGAAATATGAGTATTCCCAGATGGTGGTGGTTTTCTTTGGCTGGGTAAACTAGAGTTTTGAAAACTTAGTCATATTCCTTTTATGGTGAATAAAACATTTTGAAGAGTTTGTTTTCCTCAGTGCCGCTAAAAACTTTTATAATTGCGTGCTACTCAATCTCTCACGTCTCGTGTATCTCGAGGAAAGAGCACAAGGTCAGAAGCAAATAGAGCGCTTACGCCGCTGCAACGGTGGTGTCTTTTTTTTCTTTTCATAAGATGACATTACGGTATTAAAGTTAACATTCCCTATTAAATGTGAGAAACCACCATACTTTATTTTTATTGCAAAGACCTGAGCAAAAAACTCCGAAATCAGACGTGCCGGGACGGAATAGACAGTGCGTTATAATGTTGTTGGTCGTAAACCACATCTTTAATTAAACTCAGGTTAGCCCGAAATACTTGAGAAGAATTTGGGCAGCCGCTGAATTCGTATCCATTGATGGCTCGTTTAACATCTTTAATTAGTGTGTATTTTATTGTTTTCCCCGAATTTTAGACTGTCGTGCGTACATTGAAAATTTTTTCTAAATGCCCCTTAGAAGGACCGGCGGGGATGACCATCCTGATAAGAGAGAAGAATTTTTGGCCCCGGAAAACACAACCAAGGATAGAGTCAAAGTAATTGATTGAACCTGTCTCGCGAACGTCTCTACAGTCGTGGGATAAATCTCGCGAATCCTCGGAAGGCATAATATGTAGACGATATACAAACCACCGGAAAAACTACGTAGCCAACTAGTTATGGTCAAAGATAATATTGGCCTCAAAACTCCCGGCGTTTATCACATTCACTGTGAATGCGGAGGTGTTTACATCGGAGAGACCAGCCGGACAATCACCACCAGTATAACAGAGCACAAGAGATTATATTTTGATTTTTATAAATCACCTAAACTGACAACAATTGTCAAATAAATAATAAATAGCAACGAAGGTATCACCAAGGATCTCAGAAGGAACTCTCTCTGAGGTAACTTGAAAAAAAAAATATATATATGAGCATCTCGATAGCTTGGGAAGAAAGTTTTATGTAAATACTTCGTCACTAGGGTGACTAAAAAGAAGAAACACATAGTATGACACACACGGGTTTAAATTTTCGGTGGACCGCCGCCACCTTCTTCAGCGAGAGGTTAAGGAAGAAATATATATATATATATATATATATATATATATATAATAAAAAATGCACTCGACAGGGGGTGGGGAAAGAAAATTAAAATGAGACGACTTACATTTTTTTATATATATGTATATGTAAGTCGTCTCTCGTCGTCATGCATATAAAAATTATATATATATATATATATATTTCTTCCTTTAAAATTATGATATATATATATATATACACACATATAATTTTTAAAAACTATGTACCAAAATTGTAAACCAAATTCAATTAATGTAAAATACATCCAGCAATTTTCATTATAGCCCTTAAGATAGCATGCATACACATGCGAAACGTCGTTGGAGATCTGTTTGCTATTACACAGTCCAATTAAAATTCCCTATTTCAATTGTGTTACTCAATACTTAAGGAACCTGGTTCGTACTTCGCGGCTGCGTCACTTCGAGAGGCAATAGATCATGGTCATTAATCGTTCGTTGTGAATGATATGATGACAGAAAACGCACCTCGTTTTAATATAATTTTTGGTTAACTAATAACTCAGAGTTAAACTACCCCTTAGAGCCTGCCAGTTGGCGCGGCAACAATATATAGTACATCTGCGATATCACGGTGGTCAACGCCATCTATTAACTTACACTGCATCCCTTTTTTATGAACATCTAAACGTAACTATGAAAATCTATAAGTTTTTATAGAAACCTATACATATCTATAAAAATGGATACCTATGTTTCTATAGAAAAATCTGCGTGCGTTTACAAGTTTTCAATCGTATCATTAAAATATATGGAAAAAATACATTTAAATGTCTTATATTTAAAATGAATAGAAAACGCTGACGAAACACTTGTTTAACCAACATATTCCCCCATGTTTGTAACATATATCGGCTGTGAAGCCTAACATGAGCAAATATATGGATCATAAATGGCGAATATATTTCCATAAACATCCACTGGGTTTTAAAAGACGACAGTGGCGTCCACTTATTCAGGGAAGATGCTGACATTCAATGACACCTGATATCATGAGTTTATTCCCAACACTAAAAAAATTAAATTATTTCCCCTTATTTCACACATTACTTGTGAATTGAAGATTATCGTTGATCGTGATCGACAATTAATCCATGGAGATCATCTCCGCTTGAGATCTTTGTTGCGGCTTAATTGTTTACTTCATTTGGTTCACAAAAGCACCTTCATTTGAGTTTCATTGGTTGGTTATTCTTTTCAAAACGTTTAAAAATAAGTACCTAAGCACTAATTGGTGAAGATAATTGTCATTTACGGTAAATCAATACCAGTTCAATGCATGGAAGGGAGCCGTCGAAAAATGTGTTCATGTTACGGGACCGTTTAAGATGCCATATCTTCGCTAAAAAATTCAGATATGAAAATAATTGTACCAGTTTTGGAGATGAAATAAAATTTGCCAATTTGTATGACTCTATTAACTTTTTAGTATATCTCAAAATAAAAACGTTATTCCAAAAAATAATTTTTTAAAGAACAAAAATGTTAACAATATCAGTTACTATTTAAGAAAATGTTAGCAATATGCGTAAACTTTAGCATAAAAAGAAAGATACATACATTAAGTATAACTTGGACCATCTTTTCTTTGTAAATATTACTGGATTCCACTGCTTTTGGGGGTTTTCGTGGTGACTGCAGAATGATTGTGACTAAATGTTTGCGTAGCCATAGCTCTGTAACTAAGTGGTTGTGACCCCATGTTCAAAGGACAAAAAATACTTAAAATCACTTCCCCAACCTCGTCCAGAAGTATTGCACTTTCCTCCAGACACACCCGGTTTATTTGCTATCGCGTGCCACTTCGTTCTGTGCACAGTGCTAAATATTTGTGGTGCACTCGAGATGTGGCCTAATGATCGGGTTACAATACTACCGTAGTAACTCAGAATCCAGCAAAAATTTGACCGCGTGGACGCAAGTTAGCGCTAATCCTAGCATGTTTACCACGCATGAGTTACTATGGTTGAATCACGGTCACTATCATTCGAGTGACTAGCGTATAATGCTGGTAATGTAAAAAGTGTATCCTGACGGAAATTTCCCTGTAAGAATTCCCTAGAACATAATGAAAAGCAAGAGAAAAATTGAAAGCTCCTTAGAAAAACCTTCTTTTCCATAGAAATGACCTACAACTCGAGAGAATTTTTTTCCTCGAACTTTTTTCTTTAGTAATGGCATACTTCAGTCAGTCATATCCTTAAAACAAAACGCTACTTTAGGGAAAACCTTCAGGCATATGAGATATTACACCATTTATTCCATAGAGTGCAATGCATAGAGTGAATGACTATAGAGAAACCATACGTATTTATTCATAAAAACAAAAAACTTTATTCTGCATAGTTTCCCTCATGCAACCATAGAGTAATCACAATTAATTATTATGAGACGGACAAAATATTTCTCAATAAATTAATATATATTAAACCATTGTAAAAAAACTCATCTCACAGTCAACTACATTTGGTGTAAAATAAATATATTTTAAGCCACTGCAACTCATTTTCTTAAACATTTCCAATGGAAAATGCATTCTAGGGATGTTATTCCCTACAGGTATATTTTCTAGGGAAAACGGGGGTTCAATTTTCTAGGGAATTTTCCTACAGGACATAACCAGAGGGAATAAACTCTTTTAACTATTTCATCCGGGGACTTTTCCATCTTGTTACTGTGTGTTGGTGGGTCCCTCTGGCAGTGTCACACCTTCCGCTTCAGTGATGCCGGGCGGAGCCAGGGGAAGAGAGGATTGCGATGCCTTAAACTGCCTCTCCGCCCCTGCCGGCTGCCCCTCGACCGAACTAAGGGGTCGTGCATAAACTACGTTACCAACTTAGGGGGTGGAGGGGGTCGCCTAAAAATCTCCTACGGAGGGTAACGAGGAGGAGGTTCACTCAAAGTAACGTAGCTGTTACAATGCGCCTGTTTACGATTCTTACTCGTCAACATCGCGTCGACAATACCACAGAGTTTAACATGAGAAAATGGGCGCGGGGTGTTTCTTAATAAATAAATAAATATTTATCAGCTCTAGGTACAATACCCCTTACAGCACCAATATTACAATTATAATTGTGGTGAGCTTAAACAACCAACATAGTATATGATACATATACATATAAACATAAACAATGAGTACAAACACATTAGTATTAGCAATGAAAAAACTTTGTGCCTTCCACAGTTAACATTTCACAGTTTTATCATTGCTAATATGGAGCCCTTCCACCACGTCATAGCTTCTAAGTTCGATTTGAGTACAAACACATCAATAAAAAGATAATACAAAAATTATTATGCATATTCATATCACAAAATAACGGAAAAAACTAACAATAAAAGACATTTTAATGAATATTGCACAATAACAAAGTAAGAAGCGGATGGTGATAAAGATATAACAATGCGAATTAGAGATTTAAGTTTATATGTGAAAGGTAAAAATAAAGTTTCGTTTTGAATGACTGACTGTTTTTACGTTTCTTTAGGTGTATGGAGAGAAAATTACATAATTTTGTGGATTTGACTAGGAATGAGTTGTGGTATTTGGTGGTTCTATGTGCAGGGCAATATGGGGCTTTCTAGCTATGGGGCAGGGCTTTGTATGTAATGACTGGAAGCAAATAAACTTATTATTATATAAATCAGATGCGTCACTCCTTGTATTCATATTACGAGACTGAGGTTAGTGTATAAACATGTCCATCAAATATTTAGGTTCTGTAACGGAAAATAAGGAGAACAGGAAGACGCTTAGCAAGTGATTACGCCTGCCCTTGACAGTTAGCCAAGATAGTTTTTCCCTATACGAAGAAACATGTTCATCATATCGAAGGTTAAAAATTAATCAGATGCATGAATTTTGAATCATCTGTAGCTTGTCACTAAGCTCTTCTGATAGGTCACCAAAAACTAGAGAACAATAATCTGAATGGGGAAATGCCCTTCTTACACCCTAAGCTTCTACTTTAACTCAATGTAACTGAACCATTGCCTCTACAGTGTTGCAAATCTTCTTGCCATCAAATTTCTTACGTTTTAACCTCCTCGTGGGTTAAATAGCGACCTCGTGACAACACTTTTCAAGGCAGCATTCAGAAATGTGGGGAGAGAAAAAAGTAGATGAGCACAGCACCTTGCGCCGTGATTCACGGTTGATTTTTAGAATTTAAAAATTAATATTTCTTGTTCCAATTGAGATTAGATAGTTATAATATATCTAGTTCGGCTACTTTATTTGTAAAATTTCAACCTACCCCAAAAAATCAACTCGCTCGATAAATGAGTAAATATATATTTTTGAGTTTAAAGTTTCATTTGTAGAGACAATGTTACATGTCATGGTGGGGGGGGGGGGAAAGTCGGGAAAAATACTACAATTGTCAACAAAGGTGGTAAGGAGGGGGTAAAAAAAGCATCGAAAACGGTAACGTAGATTATGCACGACCTCTATACGACGTGGAGAATTTGAACTCGTAGGCTTCCGCGGAGTCGTTGAGACGGCAGTGGAGGCTTTTCGGGCTTTCTTCCGCGTACTTCCACTGTCGCATACGACATTTTCGACAGCATTGCAGCTATCTTCTTCAGGTCAGAAGTGAAGATGTGTACACATACACACTGTACAATCGCAGGGCCCTCGGCCCAAAGTAGTGGAGCGCTAAAACGGTGTGACTGTAGTCCACCTCTTCAGCGATAATGGCAGTGCAATTGCAAACAGGGGGAAAATGGCGATACTGTGTGAAGGGACCTTACAGTGTTAGTGAAGGAGAAGAGGACGAAAGGCTACTAGTGAGCGGGTGCTATTTGGTGCACTCTAAATTTACAAGAACTAAACCTAAGGAAAAACGGGCGCCTGAACATTAACAAAGTTGAAACACAATAAACATATTTTGACTTTTTTGAATATATTATATAACTTTTTTTTAATACATATTATTTGTTGGGGGGCCTTTGGTTCCAACGGGAACCAGGACAACAATTTTTCTCTCATGACTATTTTAATTTATGTTTTTAAACTGTTTTGTACGTTTTTTTCACTATTTTTTCAGGAATTTTTGGGTCCTGGTTATATAGCCTAAGCTGGTATAAAACCTGGGACCACCATTTTTTTTGAAAATACAAAAACTAACTTTTAACTATGAAAATGAAGATGAAAGGACTAGTTAAGAAGTCGGAATGGTTACCGAAATTTAGAAGTGAAGATGCAGGTGTTCGTGCCCGTCTTATATCGGTGCTGTTTTCTCACCAATTCATTCGGTTGCGCTCTCATTGATTACTCTGTATTCTTCTTCATGAAAACCCTCTTCCAGGCGTTAGAGATGGTGTAACCATCTTCCCTGTTGATGTTTTTCGTTGTTTTCACGATTTATCTGATGATTCTGAGGAAGTAGCAGTTTTCTTTCGGTATTAATTTTGCCTCTTCAAAATTCATGTTATGGCTAGGTCCACTCCAGTTATGTTCAGCCAGAACTGATTTGCGTAGCAGCCTGTTTCTTTTTATGTCCCTTCGGGGTTCTTTCTGTCGGTATTTGAGAGCTCTCGACGTCTGTCCGAAGTATGATTTCCCACATTCTCACCTTACTTGGTAGACACCTTCTCTGACGTGAAGAATTATTAATCGAACATCTGATGAGTGAATTTTAAAGAGACCAATTTTTTTTTCAACGTTAAAGGAACGCACACGAGTTAATGTCAACGGGAGGAAAGATTTCCGATGTCGGCATTTCACAGGGAATGGAAAATCGATTTAGAAAAAAAGGTGAAGGCTTGCTTAATGAGATGGCCGTAGCGGTGATCGTGGGTCATTGTATCATGATTAAAAATGTGTGCTCCGCCTCTTCCTGGCCTACTTCCTGCGAACGAGAATAAAAACGTACCATTTGGTCTGTTAGTCTGTGTGGATAAAGTAATTACGTAAAAAAATCAGCGCTCTTTATAATGCTGTTTTAACTGAATTGAATCTGAAATAATTAAATAAAAATCACAAACCTTAGTTTTAGTATATGCCTTCTAGTATGAGGTGGTTAAATTTCAAAGAATTTAAAGTGATTGAAAATGTAACTCGATAGTAGACCCTCACCTACTTGTAGATGATATAAGAACCTTTTTAGCGACATTATACCGTCTGATCTGAAAAAAATATTGTCCTCATTCAATTATATCTCATCATTCTTATGACATTTGTAATTTCAATAGGTGCATATATTTAACCTCAGCTCCTGAGCTTCATTTTGAGGCATAAAATATGACTTTTATCATTAAAAACAGCACCTTAAGACTTTTTTATTATGAATCTTGGACAAAGCCTGGTGGTATCGAGTTTTTCTTGGGCTTCTACCGGTTGCGAGCCGTAAAATTTTATTACTTTTAGGCTTCTTTATTTCACTGTTTCGTCAACTGATTAGTCTTTCTGGAAATTCAGATTTTTATTCTAGAATGAATTATTCTGCATTTTCGGGTTTCCACCGAGTAGGTTGCGTTTAGGACAACTGTTTAGTGTTTCCACTTTTTTGGACAACAGGATTTGGCGAGAGAAAAATGGCCAATCACAGAGCATGGAGGGAAACAGAAAGCCTATATAAACGCGGCTGAAATGATGCCCCGGTACTTCGACCTGAAGACCACACGGGCGAATCTGTTGTCCTAAAAAAAGCAACCTACGCGGTGGAAACCCGAAAATTCAGAATAATTCATCTGAACGCCGCGGAAACATACGATGGAATATTTATTATAGAATGTTCACTCTATTCCGCTGCACACCTAGGCACATGATCTTGCGGAAGCCTGGGTGAAACTAATTTGATTTTCCAGTCTCGTGAGTGTAAAGGCCATTTTATTTTTTTGTAAAGGTAACGTGGGAAATCAATTTTACAGAAGACGAGAGGACTCAGCGTCACCTGTCGGAATCGGGAACATCGAGGTGGAAAACCCGGTTCGGACTGGGTCGGGCTCGTGACTAATTCGATACAGAAACTGGAAGCCGTTTTTCTAACTTTCAGTTCACCCCACCAGTCGCAATTCGTGAAGCACAGAGCACCGCTTTGACTCTTGTAAATGGTAATATCATGTTGGCGAATTACTATGGCGGTGGAGTCGCATATTGGCGTGACATAGTGGAATATTTTTAATGCTAAGTAGTGCATTTTTACTGCTAATTACTTAGTAGCGTCATGTCCTCCAGGCAACTGGTGCAATAAAATTAGCTCGTAGGCTTCCGCGGATGTAGTGTTGACTGTTTAATCTTTCGGGTTTCGTTCCGCGATGTTTAAAATTGCAAAAAAACAATATTTCGCTGGTCCTCCTGCCAGCTTCATCAGGTTAGCTCAACTGATTCTTTAGTCTCGCTCGTCTTTATGTATATGATTCCTCTACGGAGGAATATATGAAGTTTTGTGAAGCTGTGGACATCCATATGTAGGCCAGACATGCAGAGCCCTAAAAATACGCCTCCAAGAGCATCAACGGGCAATTAAAAATAATAATTACCGCATTTCTGTAATAGCCGAACACCATCTCAGCGGCCCCACTCATAATTTCAACTTTGAGGAGACAAAATTAATATCAAGGGAGGCACTATATTCCCCAAGAATAATCAGGGAGGCTATAGAAATTGCGAAGAGACCGGAGAACGTCAACCGAGAAGACGGTTACACATTGAGTAGAAAGCTCAAACGAATTTTTCAAATATAAAAAATCCGGCAAAAATAGGAGTCCTTACTCATATATATAAAGACGAGCGAGACTAAGGAATCAGTTCAGTTAACCTGATGAAGCTGGCAGGAGGACCAGTGAAATATGTTTTGTGCAATTTTAAACATCGCGGAATGAATCCCGAAAGATTAAACAGTCAACTGGTCCAACAATTTTGCATCGCTGTTCTCACGCATAATTACCAAGACAAATTGAATTTTGAATGAAGGAAAAGATTTATTAGGATCCTGAAAAATTTGATCAGTTTGAGATGGCACATAAAGTTTTTCGGTAATTCTGTTGGTGCACACATTTTTGACGCACAAGTATGGAAGCAGAAATTGGGTCATTATGAAGTTGAAACAAAGCGCATAACATTTCTTCTCTTTTTAAACACTTGAACTGCGGACCGCGAATGTTTGTATCACTTAAAGCATCAAAATTATGTATACCGTATGCCTATTTTATATAAAGATGGGAAAAAGTAATTCTAGTATTTTCATGTACTCTATTATCTTTTTAAAAATCTTTCCAATCAGTTGCATACTTTCCTAAAAACGGCTATGTAAGAATAACTAAAATCTTAGACAGGAAAACGTAACCGCGGGCCATACCACACCATATAGGACTTCAACGCATTTGGTTTTCGTGTTTCCAACCAATACGAATGATTTTTAATTGTTATTTTAAAAATCCTTTACACGTTACACTTAATCGTGTCCCTTCATAGCGGGTTTATCCTGATCAAGATTATTTGCTTGGCGTCAAAACCTCCCACTATTTTCGCCATGACTTCTCTTTGGGTTTAGCGTCAATAGGCGCAAATATGGAGTAAATCCCTAATAAATAGAAAAATTTAGAGTAACATTACTTTATTTATTTACCTCTAAGCATCCGAATTATTAAAGTAAAAAATGTACAACAGATGGTCATGTCTGACGGGGTAATCTCACGCTGTGTCCGAGGACCCGGATTATCTCTCGGAGCCCGAGGAAGGGTTCGGAAAGGGGTCGCGTTCGAGGGAGGACCGCACTAATTACCCCTTCCTTGGGTCTCGTATACCTGTGGTCTTGGAGGGCCCCACCAAGCTACCATGAACCCTCGCTTATTTTAATTGCTTACACTCACGATATTTATTTAAATGCTAATCATTAGATAACTTAAGCAAGAAGGTTTCGAACTCTTGTATTCGATTTTCGTATACACTTCGCTTTTTCCTAAAATTGGATTGTTAAGCTCGAATATCTGAAATGTTTAAACTACTTCAGCAATTGAATATTTTATTTACTTGGAAACCGCAGCATAGGCATGGAATGGAAACCCACGCCATCATTTGTGAGGTACGAATCCCTGTGTAGGTACGAGGAATTCATTAGATTAGGTCACAAATTCATTTAGGGACCAATTTTGAACCCAGATAAGATTTGTGGGCCAAATCTCGAAAAGTATGGAAACCAATGGGGACTTCAAGAGAGCGTATTATATTTTGCGAATGTAGAAAATGATAAAATGCTCTGAGAACAAAGAGGCTTGGAAGTAAGTCATAGGACAATGCCAATAAACTACCCAAATATTGTATACCTCAAAGCACCTGAATATTTTTTTTTCAAATGTAATTAAATACACGAAAAAGCATTGTCTTTCATTTATTTTGTACATGTAAATGTGTTTGCTTTGTATATGTGTGCCTACTTAGAAAGAAAAAGAGGCATTTTAACAAATGCCGGGCACAGCTAGTTAATGACAAAATGAAATAAACAAAATTTATTGAAATGTACATAGTTTTCGAACGAAAAATTTAAAAAAAAATTAAGAGGGAATATAACAAAATAATAAATCCGGTAATTAAATCCGGAAAATGTCCGGCTGTCCGACCACATGTTTAACCTCAAAATATTGACCCCTCCCCCTTCTTCCACCCTCTCTCATTACCCTCCCCACGCCCCACCCCTTCCCCATTCCTCCCTCCCCCTCCTCACCCCCTCCCTGTCTCCACCGTCATCACTGCTCTTGTTTTTCCGGGTTGGCCACCGAACACTGAAGTGATTTGCGTCATCGTTGACGTGAGGGTGGTATCGGAAGAATATATCGGAGAATAGAGTATTTGCACACTTTTGGGAAGTGACATCTAAAAAATCTATCGATACTTCAGACACTAAATTTTCATTCTGACGCTCGAGAGGCTTTTCGTTAATTTTTTATTAGCTAATAAAATCTAATAAATTATTATTGCGCCGAAACACTGGTCCACCATGTTTTGTAGGCTCTGACGTCATCTCCCATAGTCGACCATTTGTTGATTTGAAGGTTGTGTGACTGCGTAGTCTTAGCGTGCGGACGAAACTTTAGCTATTAATTAGAAAATATCGAAATAACTTCGAAAAGGCAAATACTATTTCACTCTCAACTCACAGCTAGGCTATTTCGCTTCTGCTAATATGGGAGATGACGTCACACTACGAAGAACTAATGGTTGGACGTTTAGACCTAGGCAATTTCGATGCTAAAACAATGCATATTAAAATCTATTTATTAAATTAATTAGTTAGAATTATACCTTTGTATTTCGTACGTGGCATTTCGAAACCAAACACTACTCGCTATAATAAATTTCAACAAAATACCTCACTTACGCAAAAACTCTATTGGAGAGAGTTTAGGGGAAAAACCCGGCGACAGCTTCAACCTGCTCTAAACGAGGGGCACCATGGGACGGTTATTTTGTATTCTCACTTAAGTGAGAACGCGTCATAAAATACGGAAAATAAAGTCATTTTTCGTAGTTCCACTCCACCACCCTGGGGGGTTCTTTTGTAATCTCACCTTTTTAATGACTCTTTGCGGGAAGATGAGAGATCCGTTTCGCTCTCTTAGTGATTGGCTCACGGTCGGCCAAGGTCCTATGGTGGCTCCATTTCACATTCCTAACGACAGGTACTAATGGAACTAATGAAATGCGGAAGTAAATGAAACGGGTCAAGAGTCGAAAGATACGGATCAAGAGTCGAAAGTGCGGATGAATCAAATAAACAGACCGGTAGTTCACCGCTTGAGAGCCGAAGATGGTCACGCCGCCTGGGTGGCGGAGTTGAAGTACGAAAAATGTTGTAATTTTCCACATTTTATGACGTATTCTCACTTAAGTGAGATTACAAAATAAACCCCCCAGGTTGACGGTTGGTGGTTTCATGAAAATGTAAACGCCTCCGTGAACACCAATGCATTTAACTTGCCCTCGAAGCTCATGTTGACGCATGTCATAAACCCGCCTTGACTCTTCCCTAAAAACCATCACCGTACTGTCCAATCGACAGTCTCGCCTTGCCCTTTGCACCTCGCAACCTCAACTCGCCGGGAAAGAGAAGGCGTTACGTGCCAGTGCACTCACTCCGACAACTGGAATGTGGCCAGAATTTTGTTCCTGGGTGGTCCACATTCAATCGTGGGGTGAGGAAAAATACTTGAAAATTACGAGAAAAATTGTGAACGTTCTTGGAATTATAACGTAATTGCAACCACTTTTGTGGTGCAACAGCCGATTTTTAAAGATTTTTGCTGAATTAATTTCTGAAAAAATAAGATACTTATGTTTTTATGTTTGAAAAATAGATATGAATATATTTTTTTTAAGTTTTACCAAAATATACCATTAATTAAATCAACTTAATCATTGATTAAACATTAACATATATTAACCTTCTCCTTATGTGGCCTTTCATTTCAAAATAAATTCAAATTTTCGCTGGGGGATGTCTTTACCCCAAAGACCATCCCCCTTGGCTACATCACACTGTATGGAAACCCCCCCCCCCATATCCGCCACCCCCCTACCTACAGCGTTAAGTTAATTGCGACCAATTTCGTGTGGTAACATCCGATTTTTAAAGATCTGTGCTGAACTAATTTCTGAAAAAATAAGATACCTAAGTTTTTTGCTTGAAAAATACATGTACACATATTTTTTTAAAACATTATTCAAAATAAACCATTTATTAAATCAACTTAATCATTGTTAAAATATAAAAATATACTAATTTTGTCCTTAAGTGCCCTTTCATTTAAAAATAAATACAAAATTTCGATGGGGGATTTTTTTGCCCCCAAGGACCGTCCTCCTTGGCTGCGACACTATCTGGCAACAACCCTCGCCTCCCCCTCTATCTAAGGCGTTATTTAATTTCGATCAATTTCGTATTGTCACAACCGATTTTTAGAGATCAGTGCTGAACCAATTTCCGAAGAAATATGATACCTATGTTTTTATGTTTGGAAAATTCATATAATTATATTTATTTAAAACTTTATTCAAAATAAACCATTAATTAAATCAACTTAAGGTGGTTCCACCGTAAAATGACTTAATTTCATTTTATTTATATTCTGTCAACTTGTAGAAAAGGTTGTCCTCTATCTGATATGAACAACAAAATAATACCTTTCCACGCTATTTATTCTATAATTGAACTTGAAATTACATGGTGTTCAATGGGGGAATGAGAGAAACACGGGGAAAATAGTATTCTTCCAAAAAATACACATGCCATTTTCGTGAAAAACTGTTTACATGAAGGAAATAATCCAGATAATTTGAATAAAAATGTAATAAAGGCATCTTACCACTTTATTTTTCTATTTATTGAAGAATTAATGCCGTAATTGAATTCAAAATGCGGTAATTCGTAGGAAATGGCGCTGCAGTCGGCTCCCATGGCTGGAAAAAAGTGCTCATTTAAAGTACATTCGTGGAATAATCTGTTTATATTTTGTTCCTTACTTTTGGGTTTCCATAGGTTAACGCATTGCATCAGTGAATGCAGGAGTTTTTTTGACAAAATATAAAAAAATGTGAAATTTAGTACTTGTTTTGACTCACACAGTCGCGGCGGAACCTCCTTAATCATATCAATAACATAAAAATATATTCTAACTTTCTCCTTAAGTGCCCTTTAATTTCAATATGAATTCAAAATTTCGCTTTATCCTAAGGAGCCAACCCCCTTGTCTTACGTCACTGTCTGGCAACCACTCTCGGCTACCCTATAAAACTACTACCCTGGCGAGAAAATAGCGTGAAGGGGGGCGTCAATGAAGCTCCTATCGGAGAGTGAAGGAAGAGCTGACCAAGCCACAAGGGAGGGTGAACGGAGAGTCTGGGGAGCGTAAAGTGGAACACCGGAGAGTTAACGAAGCGTCGTCTTGGAATGTTAACGGAGCGTAGACGGGGTACAAGTCTACTCCCGCCTCTATTTACATTCTAAAAATTGCCTAAAAATAGTTTTCATTGAATTAACGATGGTAAAAACACACTATATAAAAATTAAAACAATAAAAACCAAGGAAAAAAGAGTAAAAAAATGTACCTTACAATGGCATCGATCTCTAAACCTTCACGCTCACAGTCGCTCACCTTAAACACTGGGCTATTACCACAGGTAATAGCCCAATGGTTAAGGTGAGTGGCTGGGCTATTACCGCATTAGTGTTTCACAGGGTCAAACTCTTATTACACACCGTGACTTGTTTTTTTTACGGTTTTTAGGTGCTTGGATTTCACGAGTTATTCCTTTTCAATGACCAGTTAATATAATTTCCTATTAATAACTGGGGATAATGTTGAGGAATAGTTCCTCTATGTTTCTTATAGTTGCATTTTCCTTGTTAATGTCGATGTTGTTCTACATTATAATTTTCATGATTATTATTCCTCATGACCTTGCTCATCCTCCAAGAATTTTCTTCCACATCTGGAGAGATGTGAAGAGTATAAATGTATAAATGAGTGAAAGATGAACAATATATGTCAACATGTCATCACCACTCTATAATTATGCATAGGTATGCCATTCAAATTTATTACCGCGACTGTGCCTGGTATGCGACTGCCTTGATTATGTTAGATGATTAACAAGTTAGGCGCTGAATACATAGCTATGTTAGGTAATTTTTATTTTCTATATGTAATTGCAAGTAAGCAAACGTCCATGTCAAACATGCCATCAACCTTGATGAATCTTCATTTGAATATATGAAGTTTTCGCAGTAGGTACATCATCCACATGTATTTAAATACGATGTAGACATAATAACGCATTTCCGTGGGGAAATGAACGAACTGGCTAACTAACAATTAATTAGTTACACCGTATGTTAATATTCAATTCCTATCTAATATTACGAAGCGATCATTACCGTAAGTATGTTATTTAAGTTTAAATTGTCCGTCAACGAAGGTACATCATGATATTAACTCTAAATATTGCATATTATTGGGACGTTTGAGCAACCAGCTTTTATTTACAAAAGGCTATTTTTAGAGCAAAAATTACAACGTTTTCGTAGTATTAGCAGTGAAATTGAAGAGTGCACAAAATCATCAGACAACTCTTCGTTTCCTTCCCCGGAAGCGTTTTAGAAGTGTTGACGGGGAGACGGAAAACGAAGCGTCAAAGAAACCATGAGGCACTCTCCGTTCGCTCTTGCGGAAGAGTTCGGGAAACGTGTTTGGAGTCAAAAATCTCGGAGAGTAATCGGGGAGTAAAGGAAGCTCCTCCAAGAGTATAGAACTCCTTCGTTGACGCTGCCTCTACGCTAGGGCAAGCGTTCGATTTTTACCAGGGTACTCCCTACCTCCCCTTACCCCTACTTCTCTTATTTCCACCGCCACTACCTCCCCTTTACCCCTCTTACTCCCGCCTCAAACATGCGGGCGGGCCATCCAATTTCGTGTCGTGCTGGGGGGAGAGAGGTAAATTTTAGACCCTACCCGACGAATGCACAAAAAAACTCGTATAAGGGTGTCTGATGGGAGATGAGAGAAGAGAGGGGAAAAAATTGAACGCGTGCAAAATGTATGCGGTGGGGAAGAAATCTAAATTCCATTTTGCATCTCTTTCTCTCTCCTTCGGGTGAAGTGTTGGATAGGGAAGATGGAGAGGAGGGAGGTCACTCGGGGCCAACGTGGAAAAACAGGTATTTCCTGCCTGTTCCGTTCCTGTTGACAGGAGAAAACAGTGTTATTTAGTCAAATTTCAACCGATCGTGACATTTCTGATACCGTTAGAAGCAAAATCAAATTTATAAATATGTTTGTCCTGGAAAAATTTTCGAAGTGTTTACAGGTTTTTAACAATTTACCATTGAAAATGTGGAACGGCCGCCATTTTGAAACGGAAAGCATATCGATTTCAGTCAAATCTCAAACGGTCTTAATTTTCAGGAATCGTTAGAATCACAATTAAATTTTTGATAAGTTTTGTTTCTGGCAAATTTTTCGTAAAGTTAACAGGCTTTTTTCAATTTACCATTAAAAATTTGGAACGGCCGCCATTTTGAAACGGGAAACCATAACAGTTTTAATTTTTTTTCGTAATATGATGTTTATGAGCTAAAAATATCCACCAAATTGTAGATCAATGTATTTAGCCATGCTTAAGCTATGATTTTTTATGGTAATAACACATGCAGACAGACAGACTCTAAACGAAGTGGAATTTTAAAAATAACTTATTCAATAAGTTTTTGTTCCATTTTAGGTGTAGAAACCGAAAATATATAGCCAGGGCACCTTTTTTGTGAGACACCCTGTACGTATAAAAAATAAAAAGTATTGTTATGTATTATATGTATGAAAAAGGGTAGAGGAAACCTTGACATTTTCTTACTCCTCCTCAAACCATTTCGGTCAATGCCCTCACATTAACCCTCGTCTCCTCTCCACAGTACCCTTTTATATATATCCATTCAACCCCTCCCTCTGACTCCCGTCCCTTCACCCCTACCTCCTCCCTTTTCAACCCCAAATCCTGACGATCGAATACGACTAAAAATTTAATTTCCGGGATTATCGAGTTTAGGGGGCGAAAAAAGAAAACGATTTGATCATTTACCTGGGGCGCGGCGCGCGCTCTGACATAGATACGCCTGCATGTGCACACATATATATAGGTATTTATTTATTTATTGACCCACTTCTCACCCTTATATCTCGCCACCGTACCCCACAGACCCACTCCACTTATCTACCTGTCTCCAATTCCGAAGCATTATCTCTCAGCGTGTATCGTGCAACCCCCGGCCCCCAGGTGGATGAAGCGCAGCTGAGCTGATCCGACGTGGGAACGCAATTTATTTTCGTCGTTCTCTTGTTTTTGAGGTCACGTCCTCCTCTCTTCCTGTTGTCTCCTTTTCCAATGACGTAATCTTGTGATGTCGTCACCTTGAAGCACGTATTGGCAGTGATTCATGTCCTTAACGTTGGCCCTTAGGATCCACAGCTTACTGATAACGAACGGATGGGACTAACATCAACTAGATGCAATTCGGTTAAATTATCTAGTTATTTACTTTAAATTCAAAAATTGTTATTTTTGTTGCACTACTCACTTCAAGGACGAATTGATAGTGGTATACTATTTTCTCGTTTGCATTTAAATAGCCTCTATATGTTGTGGTCTTTTTCGTCTTAACAAGAATGTATGCAATGGAACACCTAAACCATGGATGTCGTTTAGGTACAAGTCTCGCTTAGCTGCATTTTCAGAAAGAGCTCAAGCAAAATAAATAGAAATAAAAGTTATTTCAATAAAAAATTATATTATTCCAATAGCCCACAAAAAATAGCAAATAAAATTCCCACTTAAAAATTGAATAAAATCCTCGTCTTCTGTAGGTATTCGATATCCAATCCTGTCAATAATTCTGATTCCCCTTCAAAAAAATCAAGAGTATTACGATTTGCTTCAGCTAAACATAATCCGAGGATTTGATAAAACAAACATAGGCGGGAATCGAAACCTGCAACCTCCTATTAAGCCGGTAAGAACATCACTCCACCCCCACCGAAGTGGGCAAATAACAAAAGACTGTGAAGCCTCTTCTTTTATCAGACGATTCCTCGTCTTCCATCTTCTGCTTGGGCATTATGTCTGTTTCTTTTTCGTCACTTGTTTCGCTCCGTCGATGGTGAAACTTGTCACTCCATCTCTTGCATCACCTTCTTTATGCTTCTTTGCCTCAATGTTGATTGGTATCTCGCTGATTTCACAATTCTACTGTCATCCATTCCACTGATATGATCGTACCACTCTATTATTCTGTTTAGCACCCACTATTTGATGCTTACTGCCTTGTACTTTCGACTTCTATCTTATCTCCTATTTCCTGTCTACTAACGTTTTACCGCTTATTCCTCGTAATATTCTAATATCACTTGTTTCTAATAATAATTTTGGCCTTGTATGATCTGGTGCTTTCTCGGCGTAGTTGATGAATGAATTCTTCTCGGGTTTCTAGCCGGGTTAGACCCTCCTTGATGGCCGACGTTTCGATACCCAACTCGTGCATTTGTATCAGGGCTGTTGAGTGTCGTTATCGTGTTGTAGTCGTCTTTATATATTATTCCCGCTGGGTTCAAGTGCCTTGGAGAAAGAGAAAGTAATCTACTTGGGAATAACATTGGACAGTAAACTAAACTTTAAATATCACGTAGATAAGATAATTGGGCAAGCATTTGAAGCAAGATCGAAATTAACTCCAATACTAGTAAAGAAAGCAACATCCCTAAGAGCTAAAAAAAATACTTTTCTGCATTTATATTCGAACAAAATTACTATATGACAAACCTGCCTGGGCTGTTATATTAAACCAAAACAAAATACAAAGATTAGAATTGAAAGAAAGAAAAATAATACGGTCCATATTTCAAATCCCCTAATCGGTCGACAATGATACACTGCACCAAAAAACAGGCTTCGCAACATTAAATACAATAATTAAAAATCAGGTCGAAAGCTACTTCCCAAAATTAAAAGAAAGTAAATTAGAAAATATGAAAGAGCTCGGTGAAAGCAGAGTAAAAGAATCTCATAAGCATAAGAGGCCTGAAAGGGCACTTACCATGAAAAAAGGCGAGGGAAGCCTAACGAATTAAGGAAAAAAAGAAGCAGGGCACAGAGCAAAATCTCAATCTCTGAATTAAGAGCTGCCTGGCGGCAGTATGGACCACTTCATTCAGGTTCCTCGGTGCATTGCTCAGTTGGAAACCAGAGTCCCTGTTGAAGTTGGGTTTTCAACTGAGTAATTCCTGGAAACCGGTAGGTACTAAAGGGTCATTAAGGAAAAAAGGAGGGAAAACGACAATCATATTCCCTTCTTCCGAGGCACCTGGACCTTGTATGACTTAATACATAAGGACGACTACAGCACGATGACGACACTCAACAGCCCCGATGACGATGCACGAGTTGGGCATCGAAACGTCTGCCATTATGGAGAGTAAAACCCGGTTGGAAACCCGAGAAGAGTTCATTCATTTTGTCACTGTTGAGTCTGATCGAATCTTAGAAGTAGGCACATGTGATTATTACCCTTATAAATGTTTTTGTCATCATCATCTGAGTAATCTACTGGTTAAAGATAGGTTATGATGTGAGTCATAGAATATACAACAGATTCTTAAGGCCGTTTTACACGGTACATTTGTTTGTACAAACTCTTCCGTGAACTCTTGCATGAGGCAAAATGTATCGTGTAAAGCGGAAAATTGTATGAACGCTTGTGCGAATGTCTCAATGCCTGCACGGGAAATAGAACCTGTTCTAATTTCGTTGAGACAAACGTACAATCTCACGTACATTCGTTTGTACAAAATCTATCATCGTGTAAAACGGCCTTCACATGTGCAGTGCCTTATCTGCCTCATTTCTTCCTTAATTTCAGCGTAAGTCCTAACTTTCTTCAACTCGTCCATAAAACCTATTTTCTTTCATCCCCTTCCCCGCTTGTCCTACATCCTACCCTCTTCAAAGAATTGCGGAACTGGACGCGCAGTAACTTTAACGGAGTCACCAGCTGATGGTCGCACAATTGTGTAAAATTCACAGTGAGAAAATCATTCGCCTGGAATCCAGATCCCTCGATTTCGCTCTCCAATTGCGAAATCGAGGAGTCTGGGTTCGAATCCCAGTCCAGGGGGGTTATTTTGTAATCTCACTTTAGTGAGAATACGTCATAAAATCTCACTTTTTCGTAGTTCAACTCCCTCACCCAGGCGGCGTGACCATCTTCGGATCTCAATCGGTGAACTGCCGGTCATGTACTGGTCTTTTAGACGATTCATCCGCTCTGATCCGTATCTTTCGACTCTTGATCCGTTTCATTATCTCCGCCTGCCATTAGTTCCATCTTACCTGTCATAAAGAACGTGACATGGAGCCACCATCGTTTCCACTCGAAGCTTGAGTTGGAAAATAAACAAGGTCGCGAAAGATACATAAGATTTTAAATCGTATTGTTGTAATTTGCTAAACGTGAAGAACTTTAGCATTTTAAACTCCAATATATTGGGCACTTGAAGTTATGCTTTGTTTGAAATGCTTATGTTATTATTAGCTTGAATTATCTGTGTATATATTTCGTATCAATATTTCCCAAACAATGTTGCTGATACCTTTGTTTTCGTGTGCCTATACGCCAGTGTATGGAGAATGGAATTCAGTTATTTATACCATAATTTTAACAAATATTGCCTTAAAATCTACGTTCTTGGTAGATATTTCCCGTGCTTGTGAATCGAACACTAATTAGATGCATTTAATTGTTTTTAAATATTGAGTGATCGCTTACATGTCGCTTGTAGTTTTGACTGTATTTAGATTTTCGTGGTATGTACAGTGTAAGATATCTTCCGTAAGATGTTGAGCAATCTGGGTATTCGCTAGTCTCGGCATCTTTTATTTGATATAAGGTAATTGAAGCTTCGACAATTCACGAACCGTTCGTGAGCCGATCATTAAGAGAGGGAAACGGATCTCCCGCCTTTCCACTAAGAGTCACTAATAAGGTGAGATTACAAAATAACCCCCCAGGCGAATGATTTATTTCACTGTGAATTTCACACAATGATTCCCTCCATCACGGCCTTCACAGTCTATGCATCTGTAATTTAGTCTCTATCAGTTTGCATTAACTTTTTCTCACTGCAAAAATTAGACATGCTGCCCATCTTGATGCTTTATTTCATCAGGTGCTTGCCCGACATATTTTCGCGGCTGATATCCTAGCACCTCCTGCCGTGTGGCGCTTTTAGGATGTTATTTTGAATGGGTGTAATAAGCCGCGACACCTTGCGAGAAAGCCGTCGCACCACAGACTGCGTCACTCGCTGTCACCTGCCGTGGGAGGCGTCCACGCATGTCAGCGTATCTCGGCCCCGGGGGCTGCACCACCACCGCCGCACAGTGGGAAATTTCGGGACCTCAGGCGACAAAACCCCGCTCTACAGCTTGTGGGTGGATGAAATGACATGTTATTTTCTTTAAATACTCATCATTGCATGCAGTTTAAGGACCCGCTGCGGAAAATACAGGTTAGCTTTATTTACGTGAGAGTTGATTGAACTAACCTCGAATCTGAAAATATGTTGAAACATCTTTGAATTGGCAGGATACAAAGAAGAAACTGCGGATTTTCCTCCCAAATACATGGAAATGAATGGTTTTACTTTGTAAAGATTATTGTTTTGAAATTTAAAGTTTTAGGTTGGGTCACTCAGCGAATAAGTCTGCAAATCATGCAGTCACGGATTTACATCACAGATCTACTTGGTTCACGTATATGAAAGTAAAATTAAATCTTTTTCTTGGAAGATATTTTGGTTACGAAACATAGCTTCCTAACCATAGACCATAACCCCAAACTTTAAATTTCAAAACATTAATCTTTACAAAGTAACTTCATTCATTTCCAAGCATTCGGGAGGAAAATCCCGCACTTTCCCCTTTGTATCCTGCCAATTCAAAGATGTTTCAACATATTTTCAAATTCGAGGTTAGTTTAGTCTACTCTCACGTAAAATATAAAGCTAACCTGTATTTTCCGCAGCGGGTCCTTAAACTACATGCAAAATTGAGTATTTAAAGAAAATAGCATGTCATTTCATCCACCCACAAGCTGTAGAGCGGGGTTTTGTCGCCCTGAGGTCCCGAAATTTCCCACTGTCTTACTGTGCGCCGCCAGGGGGCTCGTCAAACACGTCCCCCAACAGTTGTTTTGTTCGTTAGCTCCGATGGGGGGGGGGGGTGCAGGTACGCAGGGTGCAGGGGGGCGGGGGGGGCGGGGGGGGGAGCAACGCGTATGAACAACGCCTCCAACCCAGAGCACGTGAGTGGATCTCAGATTGAAATTAATGCCGCGGGACGTGGACAGTTAAAAAACTTAATGCGCAATATGTTTTGATTTTATACCGGCGGCTTCCCTCTTATTTGTAGGAGTAACGTTTCTACGCTCTCTGCTAATGCACTTTCCTCGTATCACCTCCTTTTTGTGTGGTTTTTACGCCCTCCACACTTTCGTGAGCGATGCATTTTTCACGTGTTCATTTACTATTGTTATCAGTCACGTCATCATCAATTTTAAATATTATGTCTCTTCGGTGTTTCCCAACCAGTTTAGTTTTTAAGCAATAGTCTTTAAGAGAGGGTGAAATGGTGGGACGCGTTCCCATAAGGTAGTTTGAGCGAAAAATTACTTCGCCTAGAATTTGATGAATTTGGCCTCATTTTATAGAAAAAACTCTCATCTTTCCAATGATATCAAAATATCAACCCCTTGCCAAACAACTTTTCGAACAATTTGCCTAAAAATATAAGCTTTTTTTACATGGGATAGATTATGGCTGAGCGCTCCAGCGAGAGAATATTAAACAAATTAGGGAACTTTTAGCACCTAGATTTTGTCAAAAAACTAATGGTGTATAGATTGAATGTTTTCTCATCTGTCTATGAAAATTAATCTATTACTCACCACAGTAATTTTTACAGAATCGCAAAAAAAACCTACTGTTTGGCAGGGGTTTCAGCCGTACGGCGGGAAAAAATGAGTCAAGTTGGAGACTTATGTAGCTTATATTTATTTAATTCCTGAGTATTTTGGTCATATATAACTATATATTTGCGCCATTAATACTACAATATTTATTTAATACTTTTTGCAGACGCTAAAATCAAAAAGTAAAATTTGAATATGGTCTCCATTATGACTAGGGAACTATCTCGCTCAAACCACCTTAATGGATCTCTGGAGTCGTTGTTCGGTTAGCGTGATGTACTTCTTCCCCACGCGATACTTTCAGGTGCAATTCAAGGATCCCCGTGACCGGGCGCCTTCCTTTGCCCGTGTTCGTTCCACCCAAGGCACGCGCCGGAACTCACCATTTGGAGGCCATTTCCCGCGGACTCCAGAGTTTCCACTGAACACTACCTTCTCCTGACCTATTTTAAGTCCTCCTGTCGCTAGGTGAAAGAAGGCCAGTGCGAAGCAGTATTCTGTGGATTTTATGACGGGTTGTTCCGAATAGGAATGCGCTTAGCAATCACATTTCTAATCATATACGATTTAAGTTTTTCCCGGTGAATAATATTTAGGTATTGTTCTCGGGCTCTGCACTAGGTATAATCGGCTTCATATTGGCCGACGTTTCGGAAAACGACTTGTTTTCCATTTTCAAGGCGTGTTACT
Source organism: Pyrrhosoma nymphula (assembly GCA_963573305.1). NCBI lineage: Eukaryota > Metazoa > Arthropoda > Insecta > Odonata > Coenagrionidae > Pyrrhosoma > Pyrrhosoma nymphula. Next base: position 16,565,816 of record OY754330.1, on the reverse strand, counting down.
TTATCTGTGTAGGATTATACACTGAACTGAATTGATCGTTTGACGAGTACAACAATTAAGCTCAGGTGTCGTCTGATTGGCTGATGTTCCTTTGAAATTTTTTCTGTTCTTTCCTTATGTTTTTCATGCAATTTATTATAATTGCCCAAGTATTACTCAGATGAAAGCCAGTATCCCGATTGAATTTTTTTGGATTAAGGCGGATTTCGATGGCTTCTTTGATCCAATGTGAAGCCATTTACCTCAGGTGCAGAGCCCGAGAACAATACCTAAACGTTACTTATCAGTTTTTCACTTTTTTTTTAATTAAATATAGGTTTTTTGCGACCAGTTTCGATGCATTACATCATTGAATTGAAGCTTGAGCACGTTATGATCAATGATGTAATACTTCGAAACTGGTCGCATGAACCTATATTTAATTTTAAAAAAGTGGAATATTTCTAATAAATTTCTTTACTATGAACGAATTCCACCACATCTGCCCTGATACAACTTTATTCAGGAGTGCGCATGTTTGACTCTGGACAAGCAGAGAAGAGAAATTCCTCTTCACGGTCTCTTGCCACCTCTGCGTTATTGGCGATGAAATGATGTCCAAAGTATTCGAAGTAGTTTAAAATGCCTGAAAGTATCTCAAGTGCTGTGACTGGTTTAATATAACAGTCATCTTCAGTCCTTGCTTAAAAATAGAGGTATTTAGAACTTATGTGAGATCATTGGACGCCGATAACACATTTATTTATAGAAGAAGGTTCACGGAAATTCGTCCATATCATGTACCTTTTTAATATTTTTACTCAATTTTATATTTATTTTTATAATCACGGCAACATTGTAATAAAAAATATGGAAGACTAACAAAAGTTCTATTTCATCATCATCGTACGTATATTATATGTCTTGATCATCTTGATTGATTGGTGACAATTCTAAATAATCATGTATCGTTTCTCGGTTGTCCATGGAATTTGTTTCTAATCTCACCATTAATATCCTCTCACTTAATTTATGATAGCTTTGCATTCACATTCCGCTACTTTTCTAAAGTGTTATTCTAACACCCGCGTCACCATTTGTAGATTTAGTGCGGATAATCTGGTAGCTGCGACTACAGAAATCCCCTTCTCCGGGTCACTTCATTTCGCTATCTAAACCATTCAGACTCATTTTTCTCTTGTAAGTTTTCAGGATGTTCAATGTCTACAGTGTCGATTGAATCTTGCGCACCAGGTCCAGTCTTAAAATGTTGATTATTGTCCTTGACTGATGTACTCTCCTAAGTAGTCCCTGCCCGCAGATCCGAATGGGAGACTAATTACCTCCAGAATATTTTACTCAAGAGAAATCCATGAGTTATTTTGTTATTTAACAAATGTTAGGAAAAAATTGAAGAGCTGCAACTCCTTGGGATGATAGCGTAATGATAGTAGCGTAATGACGTAGCGTAGTAACACATACTGACAAATAATTTTATTTCTACTTACAATTTTGAGCTCTCTCGATGCATCTTTTTGAGTTGGTGAAACACATTAAAACATACCGAATTATACACCAAAGGCGGTGAAATTCGCTACGAAAAAAATAATTTTACTTGACCGGGATTTGAACCCGGATCTCTCCGTTGGGTCCCGGTTTCAATCTCGGTCATTACAGGACCCCGGACCGGGATTCGAACCCGGATCGCCCAATTGGGAGACCCGGGTTCGAATCCCGGTCAAGTCAAATGATTTTTTTCATGGCGAATTTCACCGACTTTGGTGTATATCTTCACACCCGTGCGCGTGACTGCATTCCATACCATTTGTGCAATCGCAATGATTGTAGAATACCGAATTATATTTTAGTACTTAAATTTTGCTTTTCAATATTGTTTAAAACCATTTTACTCGATAAAAAATATCATGCATAAGATAAATTCATTCTCATTGACATGGAAAAGTGGTGTTAAGCACGGAACTAAACGCTATTCCTCAACCTCAACAACAAATTGCGTGTCTTCCTCAATAGTTTCCCGTTCCTGGTTGGCATTTAAGCACCCACCCTAACAAAGCCGCAAGAGTAAGGAGACACTGAACGAGGACCGCAACCCCGAAATAAGGATAAGTATTAATGCCTCCTCGTCTGTGAGGGAATCGCGTGGTTGTCATGGAAACAAGAGGCTGGAATGCGATCTGTTTCTCCTTCCTCCTCCTCATCCACTACAATTTGGTGAAGTGGAGGAAGGAAATGGAGATGAATTGGAGGAACTAAACTAGCTGCCTCACTCATGTGATGTAAGGAGAAAGCATGAGGAAAACCAAAGTCTTAAGTGTTGACACCCTACACCATCCCCCTTTCCTGTAATATATTCTGTGATAATTACCATCCAACTTTTGTTTTTCATACAAAATAAGAATACAAAGCTCACCTCCCTACGAACACTATCACTACATAGATTCCATCCAAGGAACCTTTGTCCATCTCTCTTGTTTTTCTTTTAATCACGGTGTTTCAAAGGTACTTTTTAGTGGTTTGATTCGGCCTTTTCGTTGTGACGCTCGATAAGACCTCTAATCACAACTTGACATATCTCCATCATCGTAGTGCGATATTCCGGAGTCGGGTGACTCCGTAAAGGTTAATACCGTGGCTAGTCTCAGTTTCCTAAAAAAAACATCCATCATCGTAGTTATGTCAATTAGATATTTGTCGAAGTACTGAGACTGAGTGCTAAATTTCAAAACCTCAGCATTTGCTTAGTAATTATCGATCCATTGCTGCTCTCTTATTATTTGAGTATTTAGAAAAATTTTAAGTTTTCCTGATCGCCAAATGCCGTAGTGTTAAAAACACAACAGGTGAATACTTCAAATTGGTGTCTGAAGCTGGACACGATCTCCACAATCATAGTTCGCAGCGCACTAAGATTTAAAAGAAATTATTGAATTAAAGCACAAGCTATCGCTTTTACTAGGTATCTACCAACTGCAGATTGCATTGAATTCCACGCGAAAGTGCAAGGGTTCAGTGAAATTGTACATATTTATATTCATTTGACTCAAAACTATCTGCCATTAAACTCAAAATTAAAAGCCGCCGCTATTTTCACCAATCGTCTGAAAATGAGAGAAGCGTTTCTAGTGCAAATTCTAAGGTAGTACTTGCCGTACAATATACTTCTTCACATAAATATAATAAAGGAATAGTGTTGAAGTGACTTGTACTTGAGTCTGGCTAAAATGTTTGAATGACAATTGACTCGTCTACATGATAACACTTGGACGATTTTTGCTTCCAGTTACAATATGATAGCGCAGGCAATTATCAAATATCTAACATCACTTCCTCATGGCTACAGTTCTTACGCATCGCACGACAATATCCCGAAGCGCTCATTAAGGCGTGCTGGCTCAGCCTCCATGTAGAGTATCGAATGCTGTGAACTCCACCAGACTGGGGAGGGAATTCATGTACCTCTGGGGTGACATCTCAGTCATTCCCCAGCATAATTGAGATCATTAAGAAATAGTTCGTCTTCAATGAGTATAAGGGAGGTGGTATGTTCATGCATACATAATGTAAGGTGGAAATGTGATCAATTTAAAACAGTTATTTTTTTATTTCACAACGAAACTTATCTTTCAAAGAGAGAAATCCAGATTTTTAAAATTGAAAAGGTGAGTTCAATCATTGTGGATAGCATATATATCTAAAAATAAAAGAGTGACTAAAAGAGTCATTTTTAATACTTAAATGTCACTCTCTTGTTGAATTATTTAAGAGGCATAGAGCTATACTCCTAGGAACAAATAATTATATTCGAAATCAAAAGAGAAGAGTCGCATAAAAGACAACAACGCGCATACCATATCGCTTAATATGTTAATCATGAACTTAAAATTATTAATTTAATTTGCGCTGAAGCGAGTGCGATAAACTGAATGAATGGGTTATTTTAATTTCTTAAGGCCTGGTCACACGGTACATGAAAATGTACAAGCTTCTGTAAATTTTTGTGAATGGTTTCATGTACAGATTCTTGTACATTCTCATGGACAAGATCAATGAATAGGTGGCTACACGGTACATTTTTTCGGACAGATTTTCGTACATTTTTAGAAGCGCATTATGCGTTTTCGTTTGTTTTTCCTCATTTTAAACCGTAGGTGCGTTATTTAAACCATTTTTTTGCCATGGACACGACACATTTACTTATCAATTGGCTTGTGAAAATGTGAATGTGTTATTTGCGTCGTCTGCCACCAGGTGTCTCTGCAATGAGGTCAACTTGTACGATTGTTTGAACGAAATTAGAACCGGTTCTATTTTCTGTTCAGACATTCATACAATCGTACATTTTCGTGTGGTTACACGGTGAATTTTCACGTTAATTCTGACATTCAGACATTCACACATTTTTCTGTACATTCTAATGTACCGTGTAACCAGGCCTTTAGCGTGAAGTTCATCAATTATGGATTTCCATATGGAAGTCAAAATTCGGAAATTATCGTAGAAATTTATAAGTTATGAGTAAAATATAGCCTGGATCGGGTTACGAACCAAATACCTTTCACTTATAAGGCCAATGTGCAGACTCCACCTCGCCTCTCAGTAGTCATGTTTCTCGTGACGACGGCAAAGAAAAATCCCCGTGGGTTGAATTCCGATCCAGGTAAATGTTTTATTTTAGCAATTTCCAACAATCAAGCAGCTCTAATTTTTGGCTGCGATAAATGCATTCGGTAATGCTTGGTTTAGAAAGCAGTGTCACCATGATTAGAAAAATAGAAATTACGTCGGAAAGATAAGGACCTTAATGCGGTAAGGTTTCAAATTGGAGCAATGCGACTTTCCCACGGTGCTAGCAGGTTAAAGGGGTCGGGCCGGGCGAGGGAAGAGATACCGATCAGGCCACCCGTTTTATACATATGTATACACATAAGAGCGTCGCTTATTTTTTTGGAAATTCGAGCGACAGAAATTCGTACATAAAAAAATGATCGATTTGGTGTGGTGACACACATGTTACAGTCTTGTAGCTCTGCGACCCACCATAGCCGTGCGTCAGGGGTCAAAGGTCAGCTGGTTAATGATGCGCATTTTTTCTGGTTGGAACAGTTGCCTTCATGGCAAATAGGTCATTTAATAATGAAGAAATGACACTTGCAATTTTCCACAAAAATAAATTTTACCTCCGACCCGGGTTGGTTATTATTACATACATTATTACATTAATTATTACATTGTTACATCAATTATTACATCATTTCATGTGATAAAGAAGGATCCTTGGAATTTAATCCCGGATCGTAAGTAAATTTTCTTTTTGTGGAAAATTGCACGAGTTGTTTCTTCGTTATTTACAAATATGGTGTATTTTTAGGGATTAATAGGGATATTGGCAACTCGTTAGTTGGCCTGTGGTGTTCTATTCTCTTCACTCTTAAGCCGCTTAAGTACACGAGAGAGATTAAATGGAAGCAGTCTGCAGTCTAATTGTATATTTGAAGGTGCGTAATATTAGTTATTATATGAGATGTATTAATGGTTGTCGTGGTCCTGAATGAGCGACTATATTTCTCTAGATCAGAGGTTGGCAAACTGCGGCTCAGGAGCGATATGCAGCTATAAAGTTACGTTTGTACATATGGCTCCGAAAGAAAATGAAAATAAAACCTCCCCAGCATAATTTATTAAATTTTAAGTTTTCCTCTGAATGAGACTCGCGTATCGAGTGATTTCTCAGCCATCGATGTTCCTTTTTATTCGAATCAGAATTCTTGTTTGCCGTTCCCCCGATTACAATTTGGAGGTCTTCTATTTCCTTGTTTTCGCGTATGCATCAGATTTCCGTTTTCTATTTTCTGTGCCAATCGATCTGATTCCGTTCCCTCAGCCTTTGTGTCACCCAGGAGAAATGAACGAGGACACCTACGGGCTTCCGAAGTTGATAGAAAAGACGCCGTCCTTGGATCTCCCGATAAACCAACTAAAGTGAAGCGTTGGGAAGAAGCTCGTTGAGATCAGGGGTTCATTCTCTGTCTCCTTCTTGTACCGCGCCAGAGGTCTTGGTGCACCAGTGGTGCGCGGCCCTTATTCCGATCCTCTTGGGGAATCCACCACACTACTTGTTGGCGCAGAAAGTATGCGATCCTGAGTTTGACACTATATATCTCTGAAGCGGCTTTGCTGATTCTTATGAAATTGAAATCAACATTAAGCTTGTTTCTATCATCGTTAAGTGATAACAAGAAACCTTTTTAAAAATTATAATGAGAGTTTGTTTCTTTGGAGAAAAAGAAAAAGAGCTCGTTTCTTGGCCCGCGAGAAGCAATGTTCAACTTTCGGGGATTACTTCGCAAATACCGTCGATTTGTGAAAAACAAACCTTCAAAGGTCTTGCACAATTGCGCCTTCAATCATTTTTGAAGGATTACCCTCAACCCCACGGATACGGCCAGTTATTGAGGTACCTATTCATGCCGTTCGCGATTAGAGTATATAGATCAGGAATGGCCAACGAGAGCATCGTTCGTTACGATTTTATATCAATCGCAACTTTCCCGAGAGATCGTAGGCAACTTATACAGATCGCTTGCTGGAACAAAATTTATTCATGAGATGTAAATCACGATTGACTGTCCGACTGTAACAGATCGCGAGTTGCAAACAACGTTCAATCATCATCTGTCGATCGCAATTGACTCACAAACATGAATGATTGGTGTCACCGAGATCTCCAAAAAATCCCGACTTGGCACATCACTAATATTAAAGTCTCATACTCAGGGTCGCATACTTTCTGCTCCAGATAGTAGTCGCGGCAACAGCTCCACCTGCCTTCCCGTCCTTATCCCTGGCTTTAGCTCTTCCATTCCTTATCCCTCTTCCCTTCCCCGAGTCCCTCCCCCAACCCCCTCCCCAGCCATCCTGTGTCCCCCGGGGTGACCGGCCTGTCCGTGTCCCGCGCTTGTCCCAGCCATTCCGCCTCGCGTGAGAACACACTTCCCACGTGGTCGATATACTTGATTCCGCTAAAATGTCACCAGGCGGTCCCGTCTCCACATTTCCCCTTCAGCCGATTCCATCCGCCAAGTCTCCAGATTTTTTATAAGCACGAGGGTTCGTATACAGTTTAATAGTTATATGTAATGAAAATACTTTTTAAAAAAAACAGACTTATATTCAAATGTACTAAAAAGTAAAAAATATGTTTTTCAACACTCATAATATACAAGGTCGTAGAATGGATTTTGGCTATATAAATGACAGAGGCTAGATATTGATTAAGAAGAAGCACCCATGCTTTTCCGAGTGATGGAAAAATTATTTTTTACGTATTAGTACACTTCATAATAAGCGTGGTTTTTAATAAAGTATTTTTTACATATTATTATTATTTTCTACATTTTAGTCTTTATATTACTTGTGCAAAGGTTCTTGGAAATGTAAATTATTAACATTTCTTCTCACTATAAATGCTAGCTTCTACTAGTGTCATCAATTGGCAAAATACTTTTTTCCATATAAAATGTATACCATTTCATTTTATTAATAGACAAACTTGGTGATTAATGATTAAAATGACTGAATCATGTATTTTCATCGAGAGTAAGTAAGTTCACCTAATTTCAGCTCGATTGAACATTGGGAAGTGAGTTAGATTTTGATTACAATATTCCATCCGGACAAACCAAAAAACAAACAGCTGAAGTTAAAATAACGTGGTAATGAAGAATACAGAAAATGAAAAAAATATGCACAAATTCTACAAGCCGTCACATTTCCCGTGAATGTAATGAACCATGTCATTACTCAGCTATAAATGTGTTATTTTTTATATTATTACGAATCATAATCCTTGTCGTACAGATTTACATTACAGTACATTAAAAGGCTTTTTAAAAATATTGTATATTCATTTTGTTCTTTTCAAATTTTTTCCTAGTGAGCAACTTCGAGCTCCTGAGCATTTTTCATGAATTTTCCTATGCATTCGTCAAACCCTCAGTTGTCCGTTATTTCCACTCTAACAACTGTATGTCGTCCAGAATTTCTCTGAAAATGTTTTTTTTCTCATTCCATTTGTTTATTTTTCCATCTTGAATCTTATTAGCAAACTTTATAAATACTCCCTATTTTTTCAATTAGTCGTCTCCTAATGTAACCCAAAGGTTTATGTCTGTTTGCCACGTTAGTCATCGCGTCTCCGGTCCAAAATTGTGGAGTCACCTAAGAAAGAACCTTAAATCTTCTTCTCAAAGAATAGAGTAGCTTGTTAAAAAATCGCGCAATCCCTTGTCAAAAAATCGCTCGTCAACAATGCCAGGACTATTCTGACTCTTTTCGCTTGGAAGCCATCTTACATAATGGTAGAACTTGACCCAGTGTGCTTATAATATAGGCAGAATATTTTCCACGATAGCTTTCCGTGATATTGGAATATATGCAGAATAAATAATTGGATGTCTTTTTATCTCAGTACGCTTTTTCTGTACAGTTAAAGAATAATTGAGTCATTGAATTTAAACACACATTGAAGTGTGATTTCCGTACCATGACCCGGGTAGTATCATATAGTTGAGTAATGTCATCATTAAATTCATTCTAAAAATATGAAATATTGGGAGAAGATGTTTTAGCATCGTTTATCCGTTGAGATTTTCGCTTGGTCCCTGCATAATATTTGGCCTATTTTAAAGTATTTTTTGCGGTATTAATGCCTCCCATAAGCAACGAATGAGTGGCATTGGCTCCACCTGGTTTGGTAAGTAATGTTGACAGCATTTATTTATGCATTCTATTCATATCAATCACACTTATTTTTCAAAGGGCCGCAACTTCTTGATCCTGAGCCTCTTTCATGAACTTTTCCTCTGCATTCGTCAAACCCGTCCGTTATTTCATCTCCTACGACTTTATGTCACCCATAATTCCACTTGCATTGTTTTCTCATCATTCCAATTGTTTATTTTCTTTTCTTCAATGTTAATAGTAAACTTTCTAAATATTTCATCATTTTTTCCAATTTGTAGTACCTTAATGTAGACGAAAACTTAACCTCAATTTGCCAAAATTTCTCCTTATTATGTTAGACGTATCTGCACAGCATGACACTTTAGGGCTCTTAAACGTCAACTCGGAGGACTTAAAGAATGATTCAGGGGCCTTATTCAGTAAGGACCCTACGCGGTAAAACCTCGGAGAATCCGCGGATGTGATGTCACAGACCCCGGCAAATCTCAACTTTTAAATGGCCCTATTTGAAATTTTAGTGGTTGTGACGTCAAAAATTTGTCACTGCCGAAACTCGGAAATTTCGAGACCGTACAGAATATCCCCTAGAAGACAAAGTCATCGAAAGTCAATCTCGATAGTAATATTTTGCCAAAACGAATCCCTTGGCTCAGTTGCCCCGCAGGCATTACTACAACTCTCCTTAAAAAAAAAGTAATTCCAACTGTCTTTTATTTTCCTCCCAGCTTCCGCACCAGGTGGCGGATAGAATGCCCCTTGGGACTCGAAGGTCTCATTTTCGCCCGAAATCATATCCTCTACTATCCCCGCTTGAGGTCCTTCTTTCCCCGCCCGCTCATGCAACGCTCGAAAACAGAAGAGAGTCGCGAGAGGAGCGGGTATCGGGAGTCCTAGCCCTCCTTTAATCCCCGAAAAGCCTGCTTCCTTCCTTCCCCTCCCCCCTGTCGTCCTTCCTTACCATCCCCCGTTCGTGATTCTCTGCTCTGTGAGAGAGGAAATCACCATTCCCTCCTGTGACACTCACTACTCTGCCCCCGCCCCTTGTAGTCTCCGTTCCCTTGGCATTCCTGCCACCCGGTCACATTATTAAACGGAGCGTTTGTTACCTTCCCCCCACCCTGTCCCCTTTCCATCCCCACTCTTCTTCCGTCCCCTTTACACTCCCTTCCTCCCTTTAATCTGACTGCACGCTCCATCGACCAGCTGCGAGACGGCCCGAGAAGATTATGAGTCGAATGAAGCGGTGGTGGCAGTAAATAAACCGTTAGTTTTCTTTTGTCTTTCATATTTTCATTTTGAAATGTAGGCAGGCCTATGTTGAAGACTTCTGAGGCAATATTTGTTGATCAACTATATATTTAAGAGACGAAGAAGGAATATTCTCATTTGAGCATATGTTAGATAAGATAAGACCGATATGCTATACGCTCATACTAGAATTTGACCGCGTGATAGGTAGTGAGTTCCTCAAAATAAACCTCAATGATTAAGAAGAAATATATGGCTTATTTATTGAGTGAAATTAGGTCATCGTAGACCTCTTTTTGTACATTTAACTTGCACATAATGTAGAGAGTTAGTAATGCTAAATCAACAAGTTAACTGTCAAAGTGTATCAATCTCTCTCATGAAAATATTTCACTTGCTACTCATGTACATAATATGTATGAATATTTCTCATATGCCAAGGTTCACGCAGATTAAATTTTATTGAAAAGATTGCAATTTGAAAAGGAGCTATGCTGAATGGCTTGAGCAACAAATCGTTAAATCATGATTGATTATTCTATCTTTGTAATTTCAGATCCAAATATAACAAGATGTAAAAATAGGTTTTACAATGTTTCTGAACTCCTTGTGGGCAAAAAACCTTATTCCAAAGAATATTCCTAAATTATTATAAAATGACATCTACATCTACATCTACATACTACCCCGCAAGCCGCCTCAATAGGCGTGTGGCGGGGGGTGTTAGGACACCAGCCGTTTACATATAAAAAGGAAACGCTCTATGAAATTACGCCTTGCATTTATTAAAGTCCCTTATTGTTCGGGGGAAAAACGAATTCCCATACCTATCCGTTCGGCAAAATATCTCTCTTAATTTATCGTTTCTGTCGGACCTGGAAATATAGTGGGGTTCTAATATGATGTTCTCCGTGTCGCTCTGAAAGATATCTATTCTCAATTGCTCAAGTAATCTAAGCCTAGCGCGCAGCCTCCGTGTCTCTAGTGGCTCCCAGCCTAATTCGTTTAACATCTGCGTAACGCTGTCTGTACGCCCGTAGCAGTTTTTGACGAATCGCGCAGCTTTCCTTTGTATTTTATTAAGTTCCCGAATTAAGTCTTTCTGCACCGGATCCCATATGCTTGCTGCATATTCAAGGTGTGGCCGGACGAGTGCGAAATAGCACCTCTCTTTTACTTTTTCATCTGAGAATCTTCCCACAATACGCTTGACGAATCCTAGCTTCTTCAGAGCTCTGCCACAAATATTTCTTATATGTGTTCCCCACGATAGGTTTGAGGTTATTGTAACTCCCAGATACTTAACTTCATCTGTCGCCTTTATCTTAACGCCATCCACAGCATATACACGGGGATAGTTGCACGACCTCCGCAAGAAATGTACCGCCGCACATTTGCTCAGATTAAGTTCGAGTCCCCACTCTTGGCTCCACACATGAACGTTGTTTAAATCCGATGATAGAATTTCAAAGTCAGAGTGATCATTAATTTCGCGATAGATGGCAGCGTCGTCAGCAAATAAACGTATTTTACTGCTAATTCGAGAGCATAGATCATTTATGTATATAATGAGCAAAAGGGGGCCGATTACGCTTCCTTGTGGGACACCTGATGTCACTTTAACTGCATCAGAGCTAATTCCGTCAAGAACTACTTTTTGCTTACGATCACTCAGAAAGTCGCGTATCCAGTTTACTACTGTTTCGTTTAGGCCGCATGACTGTAATTTGTATAAAAGTTTGTTGTGAGGTACCGTGTCGAAAGCTTTCTTAAAATCTAGGAATAATGCGTCCACTTGTGTTTTCGATTCACCAGATTTGAGAACGTCATGAAGAAAGAGCGCGAGCTGTGTTTCACATGATCTACCTTTCCGAAAGCCGTGCTGACAGCCATGAAGGAAGTTACGACTGTCCAGGAACGTCATGAAATTGCTAACGACGATATGTTCGAGTATCTTGCCTATAATAGACGTTAATGAAATTGGTCGATAGTTCCCTGGGTCATATCTGTTTCCCTTTTTGAATATCGGTGTAACGTTTGCAATTTTCCAGTCTATTGGTATCTTTCCTTCAGACAATGACTTCTTGAATATTATGTCTAAGAACGGTGCGATCTGTGGCGCTAATTCCTTGAGGACACGCGTGGGTATTCCCTCCGGACCCGGAGATTTACTATTTTTGATCGACTGTAGCTGTTTAGTTATCCCATCACATTGAATAGTGATTTCGTTCATCGGTTCCGCAGTGAATGAAATGTCGAAATAACATGGAGTATCGTCTGTAGTGTATACACTTTCGAAGTGGGAATTTAACGTGTTAGCTTTGTCAATATTATCGGTGACAAGTTTGCCATCTTTATCAAATAACGAATCGACGGTTGAAGATTTTCCCTGAAGCTCTCTCGCATATGACCAAAAAGATTTCGGATTTTCTTTGAGTAATTCACCAAGTACTTTTTTCTTGAAATTTCGCAATGCAGTACGCATTAATTTCTTGGTTTTTGAGCGTTGTGCAGCGTAACTTTCTTTTGCTTCAAGTTCCTTCGATTTGTCACCTAACGTAATGGACTTTTTGAATAAGTTGTACAGTTTTCTCTGTCTCTTAAGGTCCCTCCTAACATCATTGTTATACCAGCGAGGTTCTTTACTATCACATTTCAATTTTCGCGGAATATATTCGTTGATTCCCTGGCGTAGAATTTCTAAGAAATATTTCCATGATGCATCAGTGCTTTTGTCCTCTGTTTTAGCTACGAAGTCAGTGTACGAATCATTAAGCATCTCGCCAAATTTTATGAAGTTGCATTTGTCAAATAAATAAATGACTGTAAAGTTATTCCCAAAAAGTCATTTAGTTCTAAGGAGCTCACTTTATTGAAGCTGATTTATCTCTTTGTGCCACATAAAAAACACATTGTAAACTGCCTGAAACCTTTGTACGGAAAACGATTCATTTGCAGGAATAAAGATTCTCAAAAGTCTTTCCTCCTATGACACCTACGAATTAGATTGTAAAGTATATTTCTTACATAATAGTCATTTAACAAAGTGTTCTCTTAAGAGGCTAACCGCTGGAGAACAAGTTGATCACTAATGATAGGCCTCGCAGTTCATGATAGAATTGGCTTTTGCGGTAAATGAGCAAGTTATAATCATCTGAACTTTTGATTTTAAATTTATCTATTTGTCACCTTGACCTTTTCCGGGTAGATGAGAAACACAGGAATCTCTATGAGAAACTATGTAATTTCCTGCCCTTTCCATTTCACGTCTACACTATGGTTTTAGTCTGCCAAAGTTCTCTGGGAAATTTTCAATAAAAACCAAATTCCAATCTGTAATCATTTTTTTTCCTTAATTTGTCATCAATTTTATAAACTGGTAAAATTATGTTTTTCAATGCATCACGATGGTCGTAAATAAGATATTGCTTATTTTCATATCTGGCTGCAAAGAAGTTGGGACAGAGATAGGTCGCTGAAACTCGTGCAGGAGTTGCAATATGTTTTTTTTCTAGGACGCAGGTGTTTGGCAAACAGTCTCATCCATTTGAATTTCTACATTTCGGCACATGTCATGTTTTCGAATGTAGACTCGAAATCGACGCAAGCCACGAAACAAACGGATATTTATCATCATTTGACGGGGCCTTCGTACAAAAGGAACTCATGTTCCGCGGCGGGAAGAGAAAATAATTTCAGAAGCAACGTATAAAACTTCTGAATCCCGCCTCTACCCTAAAAAAAAGCTCCCATCGTGCAACTCGCATTTCCTCTCAGAACGGCGTCTGCTCATTTCTCCAAATTTATATTTAAAAAAAAGAAACTAAAATCCGCTCGAGTGTAGGAAAGAGTAAGTAAGCAGAGGTGGCCCGCGCGCCAATTCCCGCTTCCCCATATCCGCTGCGGAGCATAAAAAAGTTTTCATAATGCAAAAGGCGCGGAAAGCTGCGCGTGCCCTCAGATGTGTACGTGAATATATGCATGTAAATGTAAATATATGTAGGTATGTACGCCCGCGATGGCACCGGCCATATTTGCCGTAGGGGGGGCTTTGGCGCATTTTATGCCTGCCCGCGGCTGGGGCGTGGTGCCGGCGGCGGCGGGCCGCTGGCTGTTGGAGGCGCCGGGTTGGCCGTTAGCTGATGGAGGCGCCGGGTACGGAGAACTGGCGTGAGAGGGGTCGGGGTGGGTGAAATAGACACAGTTGCGTTTCCTCCTTGGCAAGCACGGCGGTGGAAAGACATATGCGGAAGGAGTTGAGTTTCTGTGGGGGAAATAGGAGTAGGAAGGTGGAGGCTGGGAGGGGTGGTGTGTAATGGGGGCGATGGAGAGCCAGGGATAGGGTGGTTTGGATAGCGGAGAAGAGGATACCTGGTAGATAAGGAGCTCATGACGCCCGGGCGCCATCTTGCGAAATGAAACTGGTGGGATATGTGGGGTAGGAGGTACGGTTCATAGGAGTGTTGGGTTGGGGTGCAACGAAAAGGGCCCCGGAGACCCTCTCTCCCACTCTCTCTTGCCGAAATGAACGAGGGAATGAGGCGAGAGAGGCACTAGCAAGACGTAAGGGAGTAAAGGGGGTGTGGGGGTTGAAGAGGGAGGTTTGGAATAATAAGGAGAGAGAGAGAGGGTGTGCCTGGGGAGGAAAGGAGATTGACGGTCGTGACAGGATTGAAGGGGCGCGCCAAAGGGTTTGGGGGGTGGGGAACCTCTTGCTTAAAAGGAATTTGTAACCCTACCCGTGTGTGAGTGTGTCTGTGAGATTAAATACGATTTTCCAAGTCCCTCAGGATTCATTTCCAGCGCTGATTAAAGATTGTTTTTGTAACTAATTACTGCTGCGAAGCTCGAAAGGCTTTCCGGGAAATTGGCATTGAAGTAATGAGATAATTTTTTGAGGCCCTCGATTTTTAAAATTTAGCTTCAAATGCTACTTAATTCACAAATGGAGCGCGAAATCTGCTATCGCAGTCATAGAAAGCAGAAAATTTTTGCTACCCCAGGAGTGGAATTTTAGTAAAATATAGTGTTGTTTATGCAAATCTACTCTTACTAAAAGGTTCTATGAAATTTAGTGAAGAGTTAGATGTGTGAAGAGAACCTTAAGGGAAAGGCAAGTCCAGTGAGCCCAATGCAGTATCAAGAAATGAGCTCGGAAAAACTGTGGGATTAGGCTAAACTTAGGTTTCCCTAAGTGGTATGATTTTAGGTGCACAAATGTGGTAATTTCACTGCAAAAAAATCATTCATTGAATAGTTATCTTTGTTCATATGGATGAATCTGTTTCCATTGGGTTTTCCCGCATTTTTTGTTTTTTACCATTGCGAAATGTGAATACTTGTAACCACGAAGGGACATCAAAACGAAAATAAATCGAGGAAATAAAACAGAATAGATTACGTAAATATTTACGAATATTCAGCGTATATCTGGGCGTGAAGAGCGGATTTTTAAAATTCAAGTGTTTTTGACACAATTTCCGATTCTTATATTTTAAATCTTAATTAATAAAACATACAATTGCAGTGGTTACGCCACTCAAGCTAAATTATTTAGACTTTAACCGCTCATTAAAGATGGGTAATATGCAATGCACACTGGGATAAAGAAATTAAAATACGTTTTTAGCGCATAGAATTTGATAAACAACGATTTGTTCGTCCTCCTGCAGCCTGTATCTTATTTACCCTCTGATATAAAGCCTTCGTTATACTTTCATTGTAAATTTGTAGTTTTGAAATTCTAAACTTTAAGACAGTTTATTTTAATTTTTAATGAAATTAAGTAATTCTGCAAATTGGGAAATAGGGAGACTTTTTGAGTTTCGAGTATTTGGGGCCTAATTGAAAGAGCGACCAGATTACATTGTCATAAAACATTATTCGTATAACGGGTTATACTTACATATGCAATGTTTGTAATCACATAGGTAATCGTGTTTTCCCAGGCCATAAAAGTAATTTTCTTTGCATGGGACTAATGTTACGTTAGATATACCAAAATAATATTAATAATATGTTTACAGAATAAGGAGTTGAGAACAGCAGCGTAAAATTTGCCAGCGGAAATATTTAGATGAGATGAGTTTTCTCGAGGTAGCGTCGGAAAAACAAACCACTGAAATATGCACTGAAAGTCAACAACAACATCGCATCTCATACATACTGGATATATCAAAACATTTCAGCATGGTTGTCATCAAAACATATCTACACGTCAATTACCTTATAATAATATCTAGCATGTATTAGGTGCATTGTAGTTACTGACCTTCAGTGTATATATCTAGCCCTGGTGACAGAATATAGTAAATTCCGAAGTGTTGTTGAAGAATAGCAATGGTTATATTTTCCATCCTATTTATAATGGAGGTTGATATGATGATACAGAAATATTTAGAGCCAGAAAATACATGGATTTGATTTAGTGACATATTTTAGAAAAGATTATGCGTAATAAATTTAATTTAACTAAAAAAATATGCATAAAAACAAAAATGAGAAGGATGAAATTTGTAAGAAAGATTTTCTTTGGGTCTAAAATAGTTGTTCTCAACCTTTTTCACAGCAAAGCACACTTGAGGTGTTTGGAAATGCAGACGGCATTCCAATGAAAAAAAACTGATTTGTTATATTTAAATGTCAGCAGTTTTACAGCTGCTGCTTTTAAACATTTATCGTTTAAAACAAAATTGAAAAGTATGTATTTGTTTAATAAATTAGATTATTATTATAATTATTGATTTTTTATGGGCGCTGCGGCACACTTGGTGGAGGCTTGGGGCACATCAGTGTGTCGCGGTACACCGGTTGAGAATCACTGATCTAAAGTCTTAAATTAATGGATTTTTCCCTAAGTTCCCTTTTTAATTCCCTAAGGTCTTAAGTCTTTAAAGGCTTTAATCGTTGACTAGAAAACCTACAGGTAGATGGGCATGCTCAAGGGTCTGACACTCGCATTACTCCAGTGGTTATATATTTCACCCAGAGCACTCTAGCGGTCAGACGCTAACTATCAGCGCGACAGCTATACTCTTTAATTGAATATCTGGCAGATTTAAGTAGGAAAATACCTATTTATTTCTCAGGGGAAACTTAAAAAGATAATTGTATAATCAATTCTGCATCCTGAAATTTCTGGAACCAGATTGCAGCGCAATAATGCCGTCCAGTCCTTCTCTTGGCGTTTTCGTAGTGTACTTTCTCGGCCATCTTAGTTGTTTAATTACGGTTGCGATGGCGATGTCTCGTGTGGTCCCAGGCGTATTTGAAATGTACGCTGATAAACGTCTTACCACAAAAGGAATAATTACAGAATTTTTTCACAAAAAATAAAATATTTGTGGCAAAAACATACAATCTTTATCTTTTTCACGCATACTTATTTTCCCATTTGCGCCTGAAACAATTGGCGCTAGTTGTAATCCATGCGAGATATCGCAATTCCGTGAGACCCTTGGGCATGCTGTCACTGTTGCCATGGATCCAGATGGAGAGGTGTGACTGACTAGGACCTGCTTTTTCGGGAAGAGGGGAGAATTAAGAGGGGGAGAATTCCTACCCCCGTCCCACGCAATTCCCCCCCCTACTCCACCATAATCGCCGCCACGCGTGTATTTGCATCAGCACCACCTCCCCGTGAGAAGAGACCATGACAACGCGGAAGGCAGTGGGCGTATGCATATACATGTGTGATCACATTCATGACGTGGGAGTGGCTCAACCTTTAAGCGGATGGCGGGGGACGGGGTCCGTAAACATGCGGGATGTTCGTCGTTGTGAGCCGCCAATGGATTGGAGCCATCTCCTCCGCACAGCGTTGTCAGGTTGCCGTGCGGAATTGCCCGATCATTCCACCCGATTGAATTTTACAATCGCGGTCCTCGGGTGCGAGTCTCACGTCATTGCCCTTTTATACACGTGTATTTTTTTTTGAGCAAAGAGCACTCGCTGATGCACGTGCACGCTGGATTCTCTCGCCGGAAAATATAAGCAAATCGTTACACGCGTGCGTAGGTAGGCACTCATTCTCCGCCTCCGCGTGTACATTTTCAGTTTTTTTTTATGAACTAGCCACCCATACGCATTTCTTTTAGTACCAGAATAATAATTAGATGCCAACTGGAGTCGAAAGTCCTCCATTTAGTCCACGTGGCAAGGGAAAAATTGTAGTTTCATCTCAGCGTATGAATATGGACACTCTTTACTTACCTGGAGTACACATTCACTTGATTATTTGTGTGCTGCAACCAAAGTATGGGTAGTCTCATGAATTTAAGCAGTTTCGGCATTGACAAGCACATCTGCCTAGTACCTTCCACTATACAGAAAATAAACCGATGCCAGTAGGAATAATCAAGATAGACACGCCATTTAAAAAAAAGGATAGGTATGTTAAACTGTTATTTCTCTCAAATATGCGATGTTATCAACCCCTCCCCGAATAACTGAACATTTGTGATCCTAAGAAACATTTTTGCAAGCAATCAAAGTATATCATATTTTTTGGCCAAGGTAATTTACAATTCGGCATGAGATTTTGCAATGCGAAAAATATATCCAGGGCTATATATTATCTATCAAGTCCTATTATCCTACAAAATTCCTATAGTTTGATATCAAACGGAGAGGTTTAACCTTTTACTATCTTTCTTTACTCTGAAAGACCTTTGTGTTTTCGTCTGCCATCCTCGCTAACCTAACATTAACCTTCTATAGACCCATGACAGGTCGTCCAACTATCCCCGTGTATATGCTGTGGATGGCGTTAAGATAAAGGCGACAGATGAAGTTAAGTATCTGGGAGTTACGATTACCTCAAACCTATCGTGGGGAACACATATAAGAAATATTTGTGGCAGAGCTCTGAAGAAGCTAGGATTCGTCAAGCGTATTGTGGGAAGATTCTCAGATGAAAAAGTATAAGAGAGGTGCTATTTCGCACTCGTCCGGCCACACCTTGAATATGCAGCAAGCATATGGGATCCGGTGCAGAAAGACTTAATTCGGGAACTTAATAAAATACAAAGGAAAGCTGCGCGATTCGTCAAAAACTGCTACCGGCGTACAGACAGCGTTACACAGATGTTAAACGAATTAGGCTGGGAGCTGCTAGAGACTCGGAGACTACGCGCTAGGCTTAGATTACTTGAGCAATTGAGAATAGATATCTTTCAGAGCGACACGGAGAACATCATATTAGAACCCCACTATATTTCCAGGTCCGACAGAAACGATAAATTAAGAGAGATATTTTGCCGAACGGATAGGTATGGGAATTCGTTTTTCCCCCGAACAATAAGGGACTTTAATAAATGCAAGGCGTAATCTCATAGAGCGTTTCCTTTGTATATGTAAACGGCTGGTGTCCTAACACCCCCCGCCACACGCCTATTGAGGCGGCTTGCGGGGTAGTATGTAGATGTAGATGTAGATATACCTCACCGCTTTCCCTGTATAACACCATCGGGAGCGCTAATGTAGGGACAAATGGTTGCCTTTTGAATTTATATCTCCATGGACGTATTTATTAAACTATACAGTTATTTTCCTTCAAAGAGACATAGGTTTCAGAAAAATAAACTTCACTCTACAGTTCATTTTATTCTTTACATCTTTTCTCGTCATCATTTCACGCATTTTATTTAATACTTCTTTCTTTTAATCCCTGATGCGATATTTTCCTGGAATGTGAAAATACTCAACACTCAAACAGTATTATTAATTTTGGTTGTAGAAAGATACAGACCAGCCGGCAAACTCAATCAAAAGCGCCTCTTCACGTGAAATGGAGGTCCATCCAGTCGAAGTTTTCGACTTCGATGATTCCTTTGGAAATCAAATTTGCTCAGAACCCAATAGAAGTCCAAATGAAGATGAATTATTTCCTCAAATGTTTTTCGCATCACCGCCGTCATAAAATCCGATATTCTGTTCGTCGTTCAGGGTTACGGAAAATTATATAAACCCATCTCATTTATTTATTTTCTTTAAACAAAACACTGGACCTTATATAAAGTAACTAAACGGTATGTATTATCTCATATGATTCTTATATGTAAGTGCGATCTTATATCTCTGATTGACTCTTTTCTCCCTTGTTTTACCTTTGTATCTCTTTCCATTTGCGAGCAAAAAAATAAATTTCAGGGTCTCTTCGTCTGTATTACCTTTTATACCGTAACACAGACATCAGGTTTCAATTAATTCCAAAACCTAAGCCTCACCAGCATCATGGGTGCTCTAACGACACTCAACCCTAATCTATTTCACGGGAAAAATATTTCTATATGAATTTCTTATTTTTCTCACATATGTTATATTTCTCTCTATCCCTCTTCCGCTCATATTTTGTCTTCATTTTACACAGCATCGCAGAATTAATTCATTTATGCCAAAGAACTTGTATTTAACCAAATGTAACCTAACTTCTGTGAAACTTTCAATATTTATCTAACAACTTTCATCAGGGGTAATTTTCCAGTGTTATAAAAACCATATATATTAATCAAATTTATTCATATTGTCACGTATTACCTCATATTTTAATGATGTGAGTGAAGATTATCATAGTAGTACTCGGTCCTGAAGTTATTTGTTTTGACCTCGGTTATAAAAATATGTGGAACAATACAATATAACAATATCTGCACTCGAAGCAAGCCATTAGAGTGGATATTCAAGGAATTCAGGAAATTAAAATTAAACAAATGCTTAACATAAAAATTTCCATGTTTATGCTATATAATGATTTAATAACTTTGCTCTTGTAGGTTGGTAAGATCAAAGCAATTTGAATATGTTTCAGATTCAGAAATTCCAAGGCTTAGTTTTAATAAGGCTATTGTAATATTTTTTAAATTGCTCTCACGGATGTTTCATAAATAATATATCAGGCTCAATATTTTAATTGTTGAATTTGTCATCATCCTTTTAAATTATTTAAATGGTAACAATCCTTGTATTCAATATTTGGGCAGTTAACTTTTCAGGACAAGACTGGTTTGCTCCGAAACACGTCCGGTTGTATTATGACTTACATGTGACTAAATGTATCATCTCCAAAGACTACCCGTACCGCCTAAAACGAAAGATAAAAACATTCGCAAATTCTGGGCGGTTAGGTAATACACGCCCTTCATTGCTAAAAGGATGCAAATTTCTACTAATTATTGACATTTTTACTTCTTGACGTTTTACTGTCTGTCACAATTTAAAAAAAATTTCTTTAAAAGTAAAGAATAATTATGATAGGCGTCAAAACTTGTCAGCTATTTAAAAATAGTTTTGTGGAGTAATTCATAGTTTAATATCGTATCTTTTCTATACATTCTATACAGAATCATATTGATTAAGTGGACACTTGTGTAGTGACTTGTTGAAGAATGTGAAGATCTTCTGTTGAAGTGAATGTCTTTAAATTAATTCCGATAATGGGATGCCAGGTGTCAGAACGGAAATGGTTGTTGTGTGATCAATTCCGGATTATAACGTCGAGATCAATCACACAATTGTTATAATAATGTTCTTTTTTGATTGGGTGTTCGTCTACTATGTGTGTATGACCTTGCAAATTCGGGAAATCAGGTAATACAAGTCCTTTATTGTTAAAGGGATGCATATTTCTGCTAATTATTGAATGTTTTACTTCTTGACGTTTTACCATCTGTTATTATTGATCATATTTCCATAAACTTAAAAAACATGCACTAAGGAACTAACTGCATTAAAGTTATTATTAAAGCATAAATATGATAGGCGTCAAAACTTGTCAGCTATTGAGATATGATTATTTTGAGTAATTCGTGTACACTTTAGTCTAAAGAACTTCCATTTTTCATAAAGTGTTACCTAATGTAACATCACGTAAGACATGTAAGTAGAGGTGTAATACATCGGTTGTCTTTTTATCATTTCAACATGCAAAACGGCCAATAGTTCGTAGGTGTGATTCTCATTGTGATCTTCCCTCCCTTCCCTTCCCTCACCGCCATATCTCCCCTCTCCACCCCCCTCCCCAACCCCCAAAGGCGAGGTTTAAGAGGATTTTGGATTTTCCCTCCCTCTGCCTCTCCTCAGTCACCTCGCTCCGATTTCCATATCCGCCCCCAACCATTGCATACACAACAGGAGCGGATCATCTCAAAACCTTCTCCCGACCCCTCCCACCTAACCCACCCACCTTCCTCCTCCCTCCCCCAGACCGTCTTTCACTCTTGACTGACAAAACACTCCCCTCCCCCTCATTGCCTTCGCTCTCCACAGATGACTCCTCTCTCGCCGGTTCCCCTCGCAACGGCCCAACGGTTCAGGGTCCTTTTCACCCTTCCCCACCTCGCCCCACGTGTTTTTTTTTCTTTTTGGGGGAAAATAATACCCCACTAGCACTGCTTACTCATCTTGATGTTGTTTTTAATTACAAAGCATATTGCCTACTTTAGTGATTACCTTCGTTTAAAAAAAAATCAAACATTTCCCTCTGCGAGTATATTTTTATGGGTTATGTGGTGTGGAAAAAGTAATTTCATATCCATTGTTTGCCGTGATGGAATCATATTTGGAGAAAAATGAGTCCCAGTTAGCGTAACATTGTATTACATTACACATTGAACGTTTGAACATAAACACATATAGCTAAAAAGGCTCATTACTTAATTAAGTAATGAAAAAGGTACTCTAAAGCGTTTTTAGAAAGGTTTTTGTTTAAAACAGCTTTTTTGCATTAAATTGTTAATATAGAAGGATGGTATTTTTCTGTTATGTTTGGATTTATTTGAAATTTATAGAGTATCACAGTGTAAGCAAATGGAAAACATCAGTATATGCCGTGCGGTGGGATATGCGGTAAAGCATACTTGAGTTTTTCCTAATTGAATTAACTAAAACGACATATCGTGGCAATATTGTGTCAAAGTTAATTTACTTCTTATTTTTTAGAATTTTATCATAATTAGATGGAAACCAGTTTTCTGGTAAGCAATCGTTTCTTTTGTAATGACCAGGTGTTGTGAACTGTCAGTTGATTAGATTCGTCAACCCATTGTAGAGTTGTGTGAGATAAAAAGCCTATGCTAGCAAGGCTTCTTTCTCATATCTTTCTTCTCATGGATGAAGCGATATAATACATCCCCTTCTAATTTTAACCGAAAACATTGATATTAATATTACTGCCTGATTTATAGTGCAGAAATTGAACGAACTGAGTTTTGAATAAGGTGAAATGTCCGAAATCGGGAAGTCTTTCTTCCTAAATTTATTCACAGGTAACATACCACACAGAGCAATGGTAATGGACAATGGGGTCATTCCATATGATTTCAACCAGAGGTGCTCTTGTGTCCGACTCCGATTTAATTGAAAATTGGTACCTTTACACAGATTATGGCCATGTACAAAATTTTCTGAGAAAAATCCAAAGGTTGCATTCACATGGAATGAATGGCCCCATGACATTTAATCAGGCATACATTTGTGGAAGTATGTCATATTAACCATGATGGCGAAAAAAATAAAATGTTCACTTTTCTTTCAAAGTAACCACTTCTCATTACAATTCTTTTGCTTGTTCCGATCGGTACCCCTCCCCCTCCCTTAATATTCAATCAATTTCCCCTCCCCTCCCCCCATTGCATCCCCCACC
Organism: Pyrrhosoma nymphula; assembly: GCA_963573305.1. Lineage (NCBI taxonomy): Eukaryota > Metazoa > Arthropoda > Insecta > Odonata > Coenagrionidae > Pyrrhosoma > Pyrrhosoma nymphula. The sequence goes on along the minus strand of OY754330.1, from coordinate 16,542,187 downwards.
TATCCACGTAGTCCATGATAGAAAAAAACGTAGTTTTAATTCACAAAATTTATTGAATACGTCCCGGGTTTCAGCAACTTACATTTTGTGCCAATGTAAGTTGCTGAAACCCAGGTCGTATTCAATAAATTGTGTGGATGAAAACTAAGTTGTTTTCTATCATGGATGTTACCAACTTCCACGAAGTTAAGCCTGAAACGATTACTTATATCTACGTAGTTTTGGCGAATGTACATCTAGGACTCTCAAATCGGTTGTATAACCTAGAAAATGACGTTTAAACCGTTGAAATCGATCGGAAAATTAAATTTGTGTTTAACAGTAGAAAGTTAATTTTTCCGCCATTATGGTGAACATATCAAGGGCAGTTATAGTTTATATTTTTTCTATCGGTAAATTATATATGGGGGGAGCGTGGTGGCCTAGTGGGTAGAGCGCTTGGATACTGATCGAAGGGTCCCGGGTTCAAATCCGGGTGAAGCCTTTGAACGCACCCGAGCAAAAAAAAATCCTCGGAGTGCGAGGTGGCCCAGGGAAAGGAACTGGCCCCCTTACCCTGAATGTGTGATATTCACACGCCTGTGGCATAGTCCGGGTTGAGCTTTACCTTCAACTATCCAAACCAACCTTTGGGTTGAATCAATGAGTGAGTGAAATTATATATATTTTCAAGTTCCTTGAGAACAGCCTCAAACAGCCTTTTACATCAACTTCTTAACAAGGACACGAGCAACTCACAAACACTTCCATGTTCTGAAGGTTATTAAAGCCGACGAGGTGAGACTCAAACATGTGACCTAAGGGTTAGAAGGAGAAGACTTGACCCCAAGACATCCGAGACAGACGATATTTTCTCTATCATCGTAAATCAAAATTTCACGCCAGGATAAATTGGAAGATTTCGTTACAGTTCCCAAAATCCCTTCTTTAATGCCTCTCATAAAGCTTAAAGGTTGTTCTCTGCTCCTCCAAGTCGCAGAGTGAGGACGCTTTGCCTTTCGTAATCGGTGAAGTGCAATTATTTATGAGATTAAACAATTTTTACTCGCCATGATTCGTCTTCATTTATTTATTTTTTATTTTTTTCAATTACCCCGAAAACAGCTCGCAATGGCCTCTTACATCGGGTTCTATAACATTAATAACAGACGAACACAAACACCCATGTCCTGGGTGGAGAAAAATCCTCCCAGTCGGGACTTGAACCAGTGACCTTCGGATTGGCAGGTGAGGACGTTACCCCGTTGCCACCGGGGCCGACAAGGGGCGTGGTCGATGTCGTGGTCACCGCCCATACACCTGTAAAGCCTGGTCTACACGTAACGTTTTGTCGTCAGTCTTGCATGATTTGGAAAGACTGACCAACAAGACTGATGCAAATCGTGCGGCTACACTACTCAAACTTTTGCTCAGACTTTCACCCAGTCTTTCGCTCAGTCGTTCCGAAATCGTCAAGGAGGAAGAAATTTTAGTGACGATAATTGCACTATGTGCCCAAAAACTGAAGAAAAAAAAAGTCTGCACATCTTTCACGGTGGTTACGGGAGTGGTTACTGAAGAAAGGGACATTCTGCCTGTTAATCTTCTCCGGGAACTACCGGAGGAACCAGATGATTGGCGAAATACTTACGTATGGACATAGACACGCACTGTAAATTGTTAACGCTTGTAACACCTGAAATATAAAAGCAAGACACAGCCATGAGGGCGGCTATCAGCACCCACGACAGACTTACCACTACATTAAGGTTATAACCGACTGGCAGGAGCTACAAGGCTTGAATATACAACAATTATTTCGAAACAAGCTCTTAGTCTCATCATACTAGAAACCTGTGAAGCTATGTACAATGTTCTGAAAAAGGTATATTTAAAGGTAAGTGAGTAAAACGTACGCATATTTTGATTTTTGAAAGAAAAACTAAGTTTTATTAAAATAAATGAAAACTTCGCAAAAAGAGTTCGCGTGCATTTTTTGTTTTGTTAAAGATATTTACAAAACTTAATTCGTTAAATTTTGCGTGTAGGAGCCAATAAATAATAGTGTTGGGTATGAAAATAAAAAAGGTTAATTATTACCTAACTCCTTTTCACAACCTTATATGTGTGTCCGTGATTTGCTCATAATCAGCAGTTGGCCTTCGTCGTTCAGTAGGAAAGTAAATCAAAGTAACATAGAGGTTTGTAGATTTCTTCTTTTCCAGCTCCAGAACGCTTAGACGCTTTTATTTTCGCACACTCTTTACGGTAAACTGTTCGAACTGGGTTGATTTATTTGGTAACCGTCTCATTAGTTGCTTCTCGATCCACTTCTTAGCACTTCTTAACAAAAGCGGTGTATGCCTGGTTTTTCTTGTCTCGGTTGCTTTAATCTATTGATTTTACTTGTCAGAGGGAAGGAAAACTTTGGTACAGTTCTATGAACTCCGTAAAAAAGTCGTGAGACCAGTGCCATTGGTCAGATGCAATTTTCTTTCGTAAATACACGCACTACAATACCATTTGCAACCTCCAGCTTCGCCGATAGTGGACTGGCAGGGGAGCGAAGTTTGACCGATTAGACTGACGCGCGTCTACATGCACAGACTTGTCTGCCGTCTTGCTTGTACACAAAGCTCCAGCCCATCAGTCTTTTGCAAGTTTGTCAAACCTCATTTAGCTCATGCAAAAGGTCCAATTTGCCGTCCCCACGTAACGTTTTGTTTGACAAATCTGGCATGATCATGCAAGACTGACGACAAAACGTTACGTGTAGACCAGGCTTTTAAAAGGAACAAAAACCTTCATTCGCTTGATTATCCTCGCAATTATCACTACTGTCAATCAAGAAGAGCCACGCGAATGCGGAACGTTTACGGCAAAGGTGGAATTACGGCTTAATGAGTGCTTTAGGTGTTTCATCAAGTCGAGACAAGTATATCTTTCGTTAATGTTTCCCATTTTTTAAAAATGTAATCCGTTTGACATGGAAGAACTCAACACATTTTTCTTTTAACTGGAATGGAAATTTTTCACGTGGAGAAAGTACTCTGGTATTTTTATCCGACTTTAGGCACATAAAACATAAATAGCCATTCAAAGCCATGTGATCTTGGTATTTCTGATTTATAACATGTTATAATAATGAACTTCTTCATTTTTCCGGGTTCTACCGCGTTGGTTGCTATGGTGATGACAACAGTTTCGCTGGCACTACTGCCAGCGTCTTCAGGTCGAAGATGCCGGTTCACAATTTTGGTCCTTATTATATGGCGCTTCATTCCCGCCAATTCTCGCTTCTGCCCTCCCAATGGTTCGTTTCAGAATTCTCCTCCAAGTGTAGTCCATGTGGTATCCCTCGTCTCGGTTAAAATTGTCCGTCCGGGCTATCTCAATTGATTCCCTAATTAGTCTAGGTTAATATCTGCCCTCTCTCACTCTCACCTTGGCTTCGTCAAATTTTACGTCGTGTTCCGGGGTCCAGGCGTGCTTAGATATGGAATACAGCTGAAATTGTCTATTTTTTGTGGTTCTTCGATGCTCCTGTATCCGTACCGTCAGTGAACGGCAAGTCTCGCCAATGTATGCTTTCCCGCAGGAACAAGGCACCTGGTAGACTCCTTCGTGTAGGTCATGGTGGATTTTGTCCTTGGCCGAGGGTAGTATGCCACCTGTTAGAGCTGTTATATGTCACCTGTTAGAACTGAATAGAAACTGTTGTCATCACCACAGCAACCAAAACGGTAGAACCCGGAAAAATGAAGAAGTTCATCGTAGATCACCGCAAAAATCTTCGTTCTTACAGCGTACTCGACTGAATAAGGCAAACTAAAATATAAATATATATATGAATTGATGAAATAAGACAAAGAGAAAACATTGCTTCTCACATATCTTTTAAAGTCCCTTGAACGTGGAGTAAAATAGTCAGCACCCCTTGAGATTGCATTAGCATCTCTCATTGCTCGGTTCTATGGAACATAGATAGTATAATTACTAGGCAGATAGGGAACATTAAACAAATTCCTCAGCCGTGTGCTTACCGAAGGTACCCTTAGTGACACAAATGACAATAGAATTGAGCATTTTACATAATTATTCAAAACATAATATAAAAAGTATTGGTCGAATATTTTCAAAAATCTTATTTATTTATTCGAGTAAAACTCAGTAGATGACAAAAATATTGAAATAAAATAATTTTAGCTACTTTTTGCTTGTGAATACGCCGACTTCTGAGAAGCTGGCTATTCTTGGACAGGCATAAACGACACTCGAGTTGGTCGTGACTCAGCTCTGAAGGACTGAGTTCTTTTACGCAGCTCTTCAACCGTGTATATGTGCTAATCAGAATCTATTCACGCATCAATACACACGAGAGGTGATTACCTTTCGCCGCCCATCTCCGTCTGTTGCTCTCATTTTTGCACCCATCCTCATCTTCCTCGTTCAGCACACGGGACATCCATCGCTTTCTCCAGCAGCCGTTTTCAAAGGCGCCGGCGCTACTTGCCGGAATTACATTATTACATTGTCGAGGAACCCTTTTTAAAACGAAGTCTTGAGAATTAATCACGTGGCGTACGTAATTGGGCTCGTTAAAGACTCGCGCAGGAAAGAAAGCGACCGCAGAACGAAGAAACCCTTGGAAACGTCTTCATCTGCTCCGTCAAAGGGGCGGGAGGACCACCTTACCCCCCCTCCTTCCTCCCTCCAAACCTCTTCCCCCCTCACCCTGCCTCCTTTGCAAACCCTTCCCCCTCGACCCTACTTCGACACAATAGAGGATCTATCGTCTCCTCCCTCCCGGCCTTCTTCCGTATTCCGAAATGTCTTAATGTCTTATATCCCCAAAACCATTCGAATGCGCTCCATCCCACTGCATTGCTCACTCCTTCGCTTCTACTCTCACCCTCTCCACTTTCTTCCACCATAACGGACCACCGTCCCCCACCACCCTCTTAAGAGGGGGTCCCACCCCCTTCTCTAACCCCCAGACCAATTCCGTCCAACTCTGGGAGGTAATTGCCTCTTCTTCTTCTTTTCCTCTTCTTTCCTCCCCCATTCCACTCTCACTCCACTCCACCCTTAATTCTTTCTCCAAGTTTTTGCTTCCCGCCTCCCCGACCCACCCCCACAGCCTTTCTCCCCACCTCACCCCCACTCCCTCACCACCTTCTCCTCCCCTCTCTGTTAATGGCCTCTTTTTCTATTAAAGACACTCCACTTTCCGCTTTCCTCCTCTTCTCTCTCACCTTTCTCCCTCTGCCCCTCTCTTCCCTCCTCTTCTTTTCATTTGCCTTTTTCGAACACTTTCGTCGCACTGGAAGACTGAGTGGATGGAGGAGGAGGAAGAAGTAGGGTGAGGAGGAAAGAGAGGTTGAATTGAAGTGGTCCCCTCTTCTTCTTCCATTTCTGCGTTATGTAAGAAAAAAGTAGGATAAGGGATTGGGGCTCTTGTGTGGAGAGGAAGAAGAGGAGAGATGGAAGGTGAGGGGGGGGGTGTTTAGAGAGAGATAGAGTGGAAGGGAAAGGAGGGGAAGAGAGAATAGGGAAATGGACCCGTGCTCCCCCCTTTTGGGCTCCCCTCGGCCCGGTTTAGGACAAATAAATAAAGAATTAAGTTCGCAAAGTCTTCCGTCCGCCGTCGCCCTCAAACCCCTCCCGCTCTCGACCGAGTCCTCCCGGCTCCCAAATCCTCCCCTCCTAACCCACTCCTACCTCCCTCCTAACCCTCTCCTCCTCCCCTCCCATCCCTCTCCACCCCCTCTCCCAACCCCCTCCTACCTCCCTCACAACCGCGCCAAAGTCCTTGAAATAAAAGTCTCCCCGGAGGGATAGATTTTTTAACAATTCATATCCCTCTCTGGCTAATCAAGTGATTGATTGCTCGAGGACAATTGGCATCGGAATATTTTCCCCAGTTCTTACCCTTTAAAAGATCAAAAGTCGTAAGGGTGTCTGCAACCTTTTCCCTCCCATGCCTAGGAGGAAAATCCTGCGGCCATTTTTGCTGTCATGGTGCGTACCAGTGAGACCAATCAGCATGTGTGGATTGTATTGATGTCTGGTCCCAAGTTGGTATGTGCTTGGTTTAGCGTACCGGCAGTGACACAGATGTTTAATTTCCAGTCCCTTATACACTCCAGTCCCTCATATTTTAGAATACGCGTCACTAGTGTGAGACCAGTATGAAAAGGGACAAACAAAATCCATTGAGATGGTACAAAGAAAGGCAGCAAGGTATGTAATGGAGAAGCATAAAAAAACCGAGAGTGTCACTTGAATGCTGCTAGTATTAGGATGGGAGTCACTAGCACGGAGAAGAAAAATAAATAGGCTTTGCGCACTCTTCGGCACACTTGAGGGGGAACAAGCATGGGGGGGGGGAACTGCGACATAAGATAGAAAACCCCAACTATATTGGTAGGAATGATCACCAATACAAGATGAAATGTCGGTCACAAAGGACCAACGTAAAAAAGTTTTCTTATCTTAACAGGACGATTGATGATTGGAATAGACTCCCTGCAGAACTGTTTCAGCCCTTTCCTAGCAACTTAAAGATTTTTAAGAATAGATGCAAAAAATTTATTTTGGAAAACTAATTTCAATGTTTATTTTAAATTTTCGATTTGAATGATTTAGTTTTTACTTTGGTGATATACTTTCATTCTTTAACTGTTACCACCTGGCAAATAGCCAACTTGTAACGATTTGTATAATAATATTTATAATAATACACTGGGTGACCATAATCACTCTTTTTTAACAACAACATACTTTAATAAAAATCATTAATTCGCCAAACTGGCATCTTTAACACAAAACCTTTCTTCCTCAGTGCTTCAATAGTAAATACCGTCTTTGATGATAGCCATGATGAGCATCCTTCCCCAGTAAGTACTAAAACGGCTTTACAGTCACTCTCATATCATTATAAATGATATCATCGGGCGTTGACAGCGTCTTCAAGAATGGTTTCAGCGAGTTGATAAAGCCGAAAGGAGACGACTAAAACCAATAGCCTCTATATATTTAAATGGTGTGGATGTGGCAGTGCTTAAACCTGGGTGACTTTACTTTAAGAAGTGTGTTAACTCTGCATGTATTTGGGGTGAAACATGAAAATGGAATTTCACGAAAAAGTATCTAATCGAAAAGATTCAAATTCCACTGTCAATGAGTACGGGAGTGACATTTTATCATCGGAGTCGTTGTCATCGTCCGGATATTTCCGTATCGTATTAACTCTAAAATTTTAAAGCATAAAAATCAAAACATTTGTTTATGAAGCCCTTTGAAACCTCATGTAAAGCTACGCTACAGTATAGTCAATGCTGTGGCAATATATCCTGCAATCAGTCAACTTCTTTATCATTCCTCTGAAATGTAAAGCAAAAACAAAACCAGTACAAGTACATATAGTAATGTTTTATTACCACTATGAACATTCAATTTCATCAAGCTGTTGAAATGAAATAATATTTTCTTTCATTTTTGTAACTTCATCCTTAAGAGGTTTTGTACATAGAGGTTCTATTTGTTATTGATCGGGTTAATTGAATTCGTAGAACTGAAGTTTTAAAAATCTTAATCCGTGTTAAAATGATAATTTCAGAGAATAAGTCAATTAGCGAAACACGTTTTCAGTACATTTTGAATGAATGGAAGAAATACATTTCGGGAAGGTCGCAGTAAGCCGTAGTCCTTAGCACCTTTCACTTTCTTGCCATATTTTTAGTGTAATTAATCATTTTACTAATTGATGAAGAGACTCTTTAAGTTTATCATTTAGAAAAACGTGTAAAACATAAGATATTTTCATAAAGCAGAATTTTTATCTATTTCCATTTACGCTGAATAATAATATATATTCCTGCTTACGCAGAATTAATAATAACTCAGGAGGGTACTACAAAAACTGAGTAACAGATTTGAATTCCTTTCCAATAATTCCATTGTTCAAGGAAGAATATAATAATAAAAACTTTGCAATCCAATGTTTGAAAATTATTTTCTTCGACGAGATTTGCTACACTTAAGCATCTTTAGGGATAAGTCCTCATCCTTACGAAATCAATTTTGAAATTATGTGCCAAATATATCTGATCTGAAGCGTCTGATTAATAACGAAAAATCCGAAATTTTAAATCCAAAGTTTATAAAACACAAAGAGAAAAAAACAAACTAAATTTCTACTGATCAGAAAAGAAAATTGAACGTGGCCCGTATTTTAGCATTTGTATGATCCAATCCGCATGGAATTTAGCAAGAAGCACCTGCCATGTTAAAGAAGTGTAAATATTTTTATTCATTAATGGGGAAAGCATGAAAATTTAATGTAAAAAAATACCACAGATATTGGGTTCTAACTGGGGAACTTTTTCCCTGCGCTGTTTACGGTGAGTGTTTCTCAAGCATTGATCGTCGAATTTGGCCATCAAGACGGCAACAATAAATACTTTTTATTTACCACTGCAAGAATTAGATCAGAAATTATCCAGGATATTTCTCGATGATAGTGTACATGATTGACATAATTGTTATGCGTTATATTTTCTTGTTCTTGACTTCAATTAGCCGTCTCTCACCATTATGGAGTCGTGTGAAGAAGGATCTTTTTATAAATAAGTTAAAGTTTCGTAAAACAGCAGAATACGATGGTTATTTTTAATCATTTCTCAGGAACTAGACTTAAAAATTGATCAATTTCCACAGTGATAGGATCTATTACGACCGGTTTCGCTTTTTACTGCATCTTCAGGTGAAAAAAGCGAAAAAGCAGCTGTAATAAGCGAAAATTCGGTAAAAAGCTGCTGTAAAAAGCGAAACCGGTCGTAATAAATCATATCACTGTGGAAGTTGCTCAAACTTTAAGTTCACATATGTTAATTTTCCACTCAATCACGCCTGAAACATCAAATGAAATTCACAAGATATTTACTGTACGCTACAGGCGAAAAAAAGTTATATTTGAATGCGTGTTGCATTTTGTACACGGGCTCAAACTTGTTAGTGCTGGACCTCCTAAGGACCTCCTCTCTGATTTTACACATTTTCTTCCTTTTTCCTAAGAGCTTCCACCCTTGCTGAGAGAGTCTTCTATACTTCCCGTCCCCCTAGTAAAAATCTTCATTTCTCTTACCTCTCGCGCGATCAAGAACCACCATGGCGTAGGCGATGAAACGGCGAGTTACGTGAAGGTTAGTCCCGCCGTCAGCCGTCAGTCGGCCGTCAGGGGCGCGTGAATAAGTGAGTGATGGAAATGCACATTATTTCGCCGTGGGCCCGTCTGGGCGTGCATTTCGTGAACCCCTTTTGTGTCGCCGCTTTGAGGGAATGCCCCTCAGGGTGCCTTTTGATCGAGTGATTCGGGATCCGACCTGGCGTCGTACAAATTAATTAAGGTTCTTTCAAAAAATTACCCGGCGATGCGGGTCGAACTCTCCCGCCAGACAAATCCACCTCGTTAGGACCAAGGTGATGAGCGGGCGAAAATCTCGGCGTCCAACTCACCATCGCATCTGCCTTTTTATCCGTTCTGTTCTTTTTTTTAGAGCCACCCCAGTCCGAGTTTTAAAATAAAATGCAGGATACGCTTTCCGTGTGTCGGAGTCCGCGCGCTCATTAGGCGAAGACCGGCTGGAGGGTGCGTCAGCTATTCGCCCACTAAACTCACCACCACCCGCGGAAAAGATATTTGGGAAAGGCTGTAGGATTCGTTCATCTGATGGTTCATCATCGTTGTATTTTAAATTCCGCACGAATCGACGCATTCAACCCGGGAGGAAAGGTTTGAGGATAAAAGCGGACGGTAGGGTTTAAGGAAGGTGAGAATCCCGGCGCCGGAAGTAGCCTGCTTTCTACCGGTGATGCCTACAGGGCCACCCTTGTAGTATGTCATCCGTCGGTCTCCGTGCCGATCTCCTCACTGTAGCGAAGAAGGGATTGGATTTCCATTGCAAAACTGCCATCACCGCCAGGATCGGAACTCGTGTGGAATACTCCGGGCTTGTCCAACCATCTTCATTTTGACGGAAAGACCGGGTGTTTGCCCAAAACCTTGGAATCCTTCATCATCGTTTCAAGTCAGAAAATGGAATTTTATGGTGCCTCTTCTGCGATATAATAATAGTCCTAGATCCATGTTGTGTATCATTGTGCCTAGACTTCTCTCCTCACAATTCATTCTATGCTTCACGTACCCGCATCTGGGATGTGTTTTTTGGAGATATAAAATCTAAGACACCCATGCTTGTAGTACGTGATTTAGTAGTTCCGATGAACGAGGAGGTAGTCGAGCTTCAAAATTTTATATTATTGACTCAGAGATTTTCTCAAAAGCGTTTTCTTTTTATGCAATAGCAAAATCCTGGCCCTTAACAATCAACTAACTGAATGTTATCCTTCGGAAATGTCAGTTTTCAGGTATCCCTTTAAGCAAATCAATTGCATCTAAAGCATCTTGGTGTTATCATTTTCATTCAAATTCATATTGAAATGAAAGAATCACCTGCAAAAATTACAAGCTAATTTGAATAGGTATCTAGTGTTTAGTTGCTGAGAGGTATCAAATATGGTGACATTTATGAAAGCATTTTATTTCTCTCCGATGAGATGTTGTTTATGACATAATCGCGTAAAAGGGTGAAAGAATTGAATTATAAGCAGTAAATATAATCCGAATTTTTCGGAAAATTGCAATTAAAGTACACAATTTGTCTCATAATTACTACAAAAATGATAACAAGAGAGCTGTGTTTTGTGCAAGTAATTAGTTGCAATCTTGTCGTTCAACTTGCGAAATCCTCAAGTAGCGGGCTCAGTTTTGTAATGACGATTCCAGGTATCCCGTCGTATCCTGGTGCTTTGTTTTTCTTTATTCCCTCGATAGCGTTTTGTACTTCTTCAAGTGAGAAAAGTGCTGCATCATCTCCGTCCGGTATATCATCGTATTGCTTTCTATCCTCCACATGGATTTAATCGTCCACTTCTTCGTCAGGTAGGATGGTGTTTAACATATTAGCAAGGTGTTCTCTGATTAGTGAGATGTGTCCGTCCACATCCTGAGCTGTTCCTTGGATGGTAGGCAACTTCATCTTTTCGGAGAATAATTTATAAACAAAGCCCCACGCGTTCTCTCCAAAATTCTTTTGTACAAATTTTTTACAGCTTTGGTCATTTGTTGAGTAAATGGCTTCTTTGTAGGCCTTTCGTTTTCTGATATAGGCCTCATTATGGGCTGCCTTGTCTTCCCGTTGGCTACTTTTTGTATTCGTCTTTGAATATTTTTGAGTTCTTTTTTCTTCCGGGTTAAGTCATCGTTCCACCATGGGGTTTTTCGGGTTATCTATCTGAGCTTTGGTATTCTCATTTGGATAGCTTCTTGGACTGCCTTTGTTAAGTACTCTGTTCTTGTATCCAGGTTTTGAACATTGGGGGTCCAGATGACTTCTGTTTCAAGCTTTTGTAGTCTCCAGAGAAGTTCCACCTCACATGCTGCCCAGTTCGCTCTTTTAAATGCAAACCAGGCAGTCGGATCCGCTTCCTTTACTGCCCCACTCACTTCGAAAGTGATTAACTGATGGTCGCTGTTTATGACGCCTGGTTATACCCGCCATTTTCTGACATTACGCACAATGTTGGAGGTCACAAGTGTTTGGTCAATGTTCCATTCTCCTTGGGGTCCTGAGAAGGTTGAGGCATTACCAGGTTCATTGATTAAGTACAGGTCCGTATCCATAATTAAATTTTCAAGTTGAAGTCCTCTATCGTCAGTGTTATACCAGATCACATGTTTTTAGTTAGAGTCTGCTCCGACAATTAAGATTTTCCCCGGGAAGGAATTTACAATGGTTTTGAGGTGATTATTAATTCCATGATTAATCTCTTCACTTGGGGGAAAGTAGGCACTGACAAATATAATAGAGTAATTCCCAGTGTTAACTTCTGTAATCGCAAAATTTCGAATTGTGAGCGAGCTAATTACCAGGACATCCAGGTTCTCGTTAAAAAAACAATAATTGGGGCGTTCGGTTTTGTATGTTCTCGGTTCGGTTTGTTCCTGTGGCTATGACTTTAGTTCGTATTCCCATTCCTGGAATTTTCCAGGTTCCTCCAGGTCGCATCGAGTTGTATCGTATCGTAAGGCTCCTGGGCCAAAACTATATCCAGGTTCATTGTTTTTTATGCAATCCTCGTTTCCGCTAGGGGTATTCTAGCCCCTTGAATATTAATCTGTCCAATTTTAATGGGTTTTTTTTATCCATAATTTATTCTTTTCTTAAGTGACTATATTCTGCTCTTATTTACTGATTGATGGCTTCATGCACGCAATTTCCCTCATCCCTTTTATTACAATTAGTGCATACCGGATCTTGCTTTTTTTTGGACAGTCTGCAAATTTATGAGTTTCCGCCCAGTGAGAGCAACTTTCCTCATTCCTACGGTCCTTTGCTAGATGCCCAAATCCATTACATTTATAACACCTAGTGATACTGTTGTAGTCACTTATTTTGTGACTGTCATAGTCTAAGAAGACTCTTCCATTATATTTTAGGGCTTTTCTAGTTTCTGGGTCAATTTCAATCACCAAGTTGGTTCTATCTGATTGCGGTTTCCCAAACCTGAACACGATTTTGTCCTTTGAGGATTCAAGCAGGTCATTTTGGTTATTAATGGCTTCCAGCATTATATCTTCCGTAACGGTCCTCTTGACACCGTATATTGCCGTTCGCGGATTCCGCTCTTCAGGTGTTTTTTCGACGATAATTTTTCCCTTGAAAATCTCATATTCTTGTAATTTCTTTTCTGTATCGGGTGTTTCAAATTCCAAACAAATTCCTTTATTTGAAATTCTTGTAAAGTTCCTAATCTTCACTCCAAGTTTCCTTGGGAGCACATGCTTCTGGAGCTGCTCTTTTGTCTCGTCTTTTCCTTTAATGTTGGAGTCCTCCCCGGGGTAGATCAGAACAGAGTACGTTTTAGGTTCGTCCTCTATCAGTAGGAGTTTGGCTACGAAGTTTGCATCAGAATCTGTTGCATAGGATGCCGTTCTCACAAAAAATAAAAACCTGATGTTAGTTTACGTGATTTTTTTATCAAGATATTTTAACCGATTCCAGTTTGTATACGGCTGTGACCAAAGTAAAATAGTTTTCTTCGCAAGATACGCATTCATTTTCTTTCCTTTGGAGCCTGATTCATTTCATCAATTTCCATTCGGTTTTATTAGTACTTCATAAACGAATGTTGGGCTCTCGAATTGAGTTTATCATGAACATCGATTTCATTTCATTTCACGTGTATATTTGAGTTTGGAGCTGCCAATTTTTTTTTAAACTTCACGTTTAATTCCTGATTTCCTCGTCGTTTCAACGATCCTTTGTGGAAAGGTTCCACTACGCTTTCAAAGAATGACCTCTACCGTGGAAGGTCATTTCATGGAAAGGGGATCTGTTAGGGTAAACTCTTCTTAAGGGCGGGGATAACCCTAGTGAATAAGCTTTCATCTTGGCCTCAGGAACGGCCAACAATGTCTATGAGAGGAGAAAAAGAGAAGCGTTGAAGACAACTGTGTGAGTTATGAAAGAAGGTCAGAGTGCAAGAGCGAATAGCGAGAGAGAGAGAGAGAAAGTATGGATCTGTTTGTATTCGTCTCTTGTTTCCATGGATATTATTTTTTATTTGTTTCCCTAAATAAGGTAAATTATCCCTCATCCCAACACCCACCCTCTCTCTCCCACCCTCTCTCTCCCACCCTCTCTACCCTGAAGCTTTCTCCCGAAACCCCTTCCCGCACTCGACCCTTGCTCGCACCCTCGGTCCACCATTATTTTACCCTTCATTTCACCCAATTCTCTCACCCTCCCACCCCTTTCGGCACTTCCCCTTCCCCCTCCTCTCTTACCCCCCCCCCCACCCCATACCCTCGAGATCCTGGTGGACTTGAAATCCTATATCTGCATTCCCATCCTTTATCGCGGATGTTTCCCTTTCGGAATGGCTATAGCTTGCGGTCCCGCGGAGCAAGTGATGACTGGACTGAGAAATCTCAGGGTATTTTGAAACTGAAACACTCGAGTTAAATCGCGGAAATTATAATCAAAATCAGGGATTTTCATAGGAAGGGCCAATCCACCAGGGAAACGTAATTTATAAGAATTTCACAACATCTAGGGAAGTTGACCTTACAGCCTCGAACTTGTTAAACTGACTAACGACCTATCGTGGAGTAAACATATTCGAGAAATCACCGGTCAAGCTAATCATAAATTGGGATTTGTTAAAAGAGTACTTGGCAAGTGTGATGATAAAGTTAGGGAAATCAGCTACTTCTCTCTCGTTAGTCCCCACTTAGAATATGCCGCCAGTATTTGGGATCCTTATGAAATAGGCTTGGAAACTGAGTTATAACGCGTGCAGCGAAGAACGGCAAGATACTTTAAAGGCCGTTATGATAATCTCATTAGTGTTACTGACCTTATGCAGCAACTGGGATGGGAAAAGCTTTCAGACCGTCGATTAAAATTTAGACTTAATCTATTATGTAAGTTCCAAACCGGTCTATTCTCTGACGACGTTGATAATATTTTACGAAATCCGACATACTACGGTAGATCAGATCATGAGAGTAAAATTAGGGAACTAGACTGCAGAACGGACAGATTTAAAATGTCATTTTTCCCACGAACGATAAGGGACCATAACAGCTGCCAATGAGACTTTTATCTAGGTTTGTCGTTAGGTAGTGTAGCTCTTAGTAGTAGTAGTACTCCTAATACTTGAATCCTTATCTGTTACCTAGTACATACTAACAGCACGCCTAGCATGTTTTCTACATGGGTCTTGAGTCCCGGTCCATCTGTGTAGTTGTAGAATGCAGGTATATTGATGGTCACTCTCCATTGTAAAGACATCTGTAGTGTAGTGCATGCTTGTGAGGCTTCACCTCGTGACAAGCATTAGCGATTTATGCTAATGCATAATTAGTCGTAGTTACACTAACTCTAGAGTATAGTGTAATGTATGTTGGTGATTACTCACCCCCTGCCACACACCCCTGAGGTGGCTTGCAGGGTATTTTCTAGATGTAGGTGTAGGAAAGTTGAACGTAAAATCTTGCGTTACAAGTTCCTACTCCCTTGAGTTCGCTGCAGAAGGCCACCTTTTTTCTGAAATACGCGTATCCGACGGAAACCCTCATCTTTTCATGTCTTTGTGTCGTTCTTTGACTTCGCTCATTTTGAGTTAGAATCTCCGAGAAGTTGGGCCCATTTGATTGTGTGAGTGAGTGATTTATTTGAGTGCTTGTAAGTGTGTTTTGGTAATAACCCAGGCACCCTTAGCGGGGTTCAATCAGCCTTAGTGAAGGATCCCAATTTTGCTTGAGTGTGTGTGTCTGTGATTGTGTCACTGGCGAGGAAGTAACATTCCTGTAAACAACCACAGAAGGGTTTTCTGGTTGAGAGGTTGTGGTTGATCACTGCAGTGGAATTGCCATTATTTTCGGAAACCAACACAGTAATCGTTGTATACTTTTGACGAGTGGTGTCTTTTAATCACGGCCATTGGAGATTTTATTTTGAACTTGTCACAAGTATTTCGCATTTAATATGTTTGAGTTTACACACAGGGTGGGGTCCCAAAATCCATTTTCGAGTTATTTAATGGATAATACTCGAATTTCATAGGTCCTGGGAAATTCTAATAAGGGTGAAGCCGGGGTCTCGATTTCATGCTTGTTAGATTCGGCAAATGAGAGACGTAAATTTTGATTTCCACCTTTCGCTATGAGGCCCAACGTGCGAGGCCTACATCGAATCACAATCTCGTTGCGCCTCGCATCCATCTATTATGACCATTATCTTGCCATTACAATCCACAGTCCATGCCATGCAGAGTTTCCTCTCCAGAGAGTTAATATACAATATATGCGTTAAATTATAGAGAGTTGGTCATGCATTTTTTTTTAAATCTCAACTTACATTTTTTGCCGACGTTTCGCCTTTTAATTAAAGCATCTTCATGGCTACAGTACAATGCAAGGAAAACAGTGAATAAAAATTAAAATAATACAAATATAAAAAGTTTTACACTCATAAATTTAGTACCTCAAAGGTGAGATCAACTTTCCTGCTGTGACAATGGTAACCAAAACAAACTCTTCCTCTTGGAAACGAAATCAACACCGAAAACAAAACCAAAATGAAAACCCATGCTAAAGTTTTGCTTAAAAAATATAACAAGCAATAATAATTAAAAATTAATAGTATAAATTCAGTTCAGGGAAGTTTCGATATAAATTTATAGTAATATACAATCTCCTGGAGTGCGGTTAATGATAGATTGCGCGCTTGGGTCGTGAATTACATTGCCACGGTTGAGATCTAAGCGCGTTGGAAAGGAAATCATCTATGAAAGAAAGAAATTTAATACTATTTTGCATGAAAGAACTTTGATGCTTATGATGGGTGAATATGATTTTCCGTGAACAGTTTTTTAGATCGTAAAAGGATATTTCACGCTCATTGTGGTATTTCCAGGGGAGAGAACTTGGTGGCATGGAATTCCTCATAACCCTTAATTGATTAAGAGGCATTTTTACCGGAAGTTGCAAGTTAAATTAGAAATTGGAAGTTAGCCGGCCCTTGCAGTTTGGAAGAAATTCGGAGGAAGACCGGTTGCCAAAGAAATTATTGCTGGACGCTTTCCAGAAGTTCTCACTAGATGTTCTCTTATTTTAACTCCCTCCTCATCCACCAAAATGATTATTGACCAACTGTTCCGACGGAGGAGTGGAAAGCGCACGTTTAAAATGAATGCTGCCTCAAATACGACGGATATGGAAAAGGTTTGCCTGCTCAAGTTGATGCTACTAAGGTTGATAACCCTTCAGTGAGGTACACACGAAATTTTTGCTTTCCCTAGTTGAAAAGTTTATTGCCTGAAATCGAGGCATAAGGTATATGTGAAACATGAACATTCTCAAGTTGTTGGAAATCATACATTGAGGTGAATGTGAGTTTCCCAACTTCTCAAGTTGATATTTCTACAAGTTAAGAGCCTTACAGTGCGGTGCTAATACCATGTTTGGATTCTTAAGTAAATTTTATTGTAAGCTAAGTACCTTACAAGAAGATTGATTTTAAAAGATTGACAATTATAAGGATTATGAGACGGCGAGTTACAAGTTGAATGCAAGTTATAACTAATACGCTTGTTGCAAGTTCAATTTAAGTTGACATGCTTTGAATTTAACAAAACGGTTTGCTTATTCATTTGGAGTTCTGAAACAAACATATATGATACGAGCCTTCTAAATTCAGCATACGTCGTTGTGAACTTGTAATGGATTTAACTCAAGATCTCAATGTATCGTCAAGCAAAATTACCCTGATTTAAGCTGTTGTCAACGTTCCTTAGCTCTCCCGGTTACCTAACTTACCTTACAGTGTTACACTGACGCCAATTTTAACGCTCAGATATCAGTAATGAAAATGACTGATAGCTGCCCTGATATCTCATTCATACGAATCGACGCACCATGAGTAACACACACTGGCGTGCAAGAACCCATGGTAGGGAAATATGTAATTTCGCCATTTGAAGAAGAATTTGGGGATGTTCTGCCGCGCTATTACTTTTCTAGTGGTCCTTTTAAACAAAACCAAGTTACTGTGAACAGTAAAAACCCTTTCCCATGAAACATTGAGCCCTGTCCTACATCTCTATCTGATTTTTCTTTAATTTTCTCTCTAACACTTCTTCCAACTTCGTGATGAAAGAGGACGTTTTTCCCAGATGTCTTATTAACAATAAGACATCTGGGAACTACGCTATAAATATGAATTTTCTCTGACTTTGAAAAAAGAATATCTTAGCAAGAAAATTTGGGAATTCATAAGCCTTTACTTTCTTAAATTTCCTTTCGTTAGCGTAAATAATAAAAAATTACCAATGGAATCAACAATGGCTCTAATGTCATACATGCCATTGATCAGTACTAAATCGTGTTATGGCAACATTTTTCACTTTTCGCGTGCACAAAATCCTCTAAATATGGCCGAGTGACTTTGACTTGAGTTTTTATAATTTTTATAGGTGAGCAAGGCACCATTATGCTGCCTCTATGTCGATCCTCAACTATCTCATCGGAGTTTACAAGAAGTACATATGTGTACATTTTAGAAAAATGGCGGAAACCAGTTATTTACGTTGCGAAATAAACTAAATCCTTAGCTCATTCGTAAAACTCACATGCAAAACTTCTCCTAGCCCCTCCTCGCAACTTTTCGAGTCTCACGGGTGAAATTATCGACTCCTTTAGAAATTTCCGCTTCATTTTCATCAAGGAGCGCATACACGACCCGCTTCATCTTTCCTTTAAACAAATTAATGCCGCCGAATCAAGGCAAGAATCATCGTCATTAACAAGCTAAACGTTACGTACCTACCTCATTCGGCGAATGGAGTTCGCTCACGGCGAAGGAGCTGCAAGTTTCCGCACCGCCGGTTTTAAGATCACGTAACGCTTTTAATTTAATTAACTTTCTCCTTCTTTGCTTCCTCTCTCTCTTTCTCTCTAGACTGGATTCCCACCTCCGGCCCACTTCCGCCTCCTCCAACTCCTACCCCGTCAGCCCCTCTCCTCTATATCCCTAGGGTACTTACTTCCCCATTCCTTCGTCTCCGAAGTTCAAAGCTTCTTCGCCTCTCTCTCTCTTGCACTTCCCTCCTCGGCGCTGGTCTTTTTATCTCCAGCCATGTACACCGCTCGCCGCCCCAGCATCTCATCTCTCAAGCCACCTTCCCCCAAGTTCTTCCCCCTCCCCTATCCCTTCCCTCTTCCCCTCCCCCCTCTCTCCCCCTATTCCCTAATTATGCTCATTACCTCGACTCTCCTAGGGGAACGGAACGGCGCCGTGAAGAAGGGGTTGGGGGAGGGGAAGGTGGAATAAGGATGTGCCTATTCCTCATTCCTCTCCCGAGGGGTGCAAAAGGGAAGAAAGGGTACTACTATTCTACTCCGCCATCCACCTCCGACGATCACTCCTTTCGTTAGTTGAATACCCTATGCGCCTGAAATGGGAGGGGTCGTCTATGAACTCCGCGGGCCTAGGATCCTGAGGTGCCTTCAATTAGAATGGACTGGGCATTTCCTTCAATTGGGAACACTTTCATCTCATCAGCATCTCTTTCGTATAGAGTTACATGTATCATAGATGGGAATAGTAAATAACACCGTCAAAACTTCTTACAAAGAGATAAAAGTCAGAAATCTGCAATGAAAAATTATTTAAGAAAATGAACAATGTCAGAGGTAACTTCGTGAAATTTCTCCAAGATGGGAAAAGAACAAACTTTGCGAATTTCACTTGTAAGTTTTTTATTCACGACCCGGATGTTGACAGTTTACGTCATCTTCAGGTGCAAATTACAATGTTTCAGCGTCAGACGAATTATATGCTTGATCTGGATAGTTTAATTGGTAAGTGACAAATTTTGAGGATACCGAGACTAGCCACGGTATAACCTTTTTACAGGGTCACCCGCAAGTGCACATTAGTGCGATATTCAACAGAGGAAAAATCATTCGCCTTGACCGGGATTCAATGATTTTTCCTCTATGGAATATCACACTTGTGGTAAGTGACGATTCAGAGAATTTGGAATGGGTTCGAATCCAACACTTAGTCCATACGAGTGATTTTTTTTCGACGTGATGGAACGAATTTGCGAAATTTGGATATTTACAACAAGTAGGTTTACTCTTCAATGTTTATTCTCAAGGTAGCTCTCATAGGGGCACTATCACTATATGAGAAAACACTCACGTAGTTAACGATACACATAAAGGAATTTAAACGCGCAAGAATATTTACGTGCAGCGAATAGTAACGGTAATAATTCCTCTGTTGCTACAACAAACACGGCGTTGTTTATTATCGTTTAATACTCAGATTTATTACACTTAGTGGAACTTTCTGCCTCTCATTACGTTTTAGGACTGTTTTTAGACTAATTCCCACATCATAAACGATACGAGTTAACCACGTTACGAGTTTGAGTGGTCAAAGGAGTGAAATTTGATTCTTTTTTTAACCTGACTTCAGTGATAAACAATCTCTTCGACTGTATTTTCCCCTCTCCCAAAAGTGCGTAATTCTATGTATGAATGAATTGAACGCACGATTCACTGTGTTGCTGACGTCACGAGAGCTATTTCACTGTTGATAAATTTACCGGTGTGTATGGTTTCCAACGGGGCTTGGCCTAAATATCAGCTGAAGTATAGTGTGCTTCCTCTCACCGAAAAGGCCTACCCCTCGTGTTTTATTTTATAGCGAGGCTTCTTCCCTCCATTCCCCTGCCTATGCTTTCATTTCTACCCAAATATATCCTGTAGCTCGGACTTTGGTGCTCAATCCTGAGGGAAGAATTTGACTCATTTGACCGTACTTTTTAGGTCTTCGTTTCACCGTCGTTGTATAACCAGAAGCTCCCTGTGACTCCGAATATTTTCTTCCTTCTCCACGTCAAACATTTTCATAGGCTTCGCGTCCCGAGCAGCCCGAAAGAGATCCCGTTGGCAGTCATTCAATCTTTTCCTTCGATTTTCACCTTTCTCTTCTGTCTCATCGCATTTCCATCGCTTCTTTCCCATCATGCCCCGGTTCATCCTATCCAACACCCACCCCTAACACAAGCCGTCTTTCCCTTGCGGTCCTAGTCGACTCTTGCGATCCCGGGTTGGCTAGAACTTCCTGAAGCAGCCGCGTCATGTCTCACTCAGGATGGACTTCATATTCTCGACGTGTCACCCGCTAGGTTGTCCCCTAGGTTACACTTAACTCCGAAAAGTGGCGTCGGCCGAAGATGCCGACATCCCTGACGACAGCCAGTTGTAAAGCGTTAAACTCTCGAATAGAATGTGTTTAAATAATAAAAAATGAATGTAATCTTATTTGTTGGATATTTGATATGATATACTATGAACCTTTTATTTCTTTTTTAGTTCTGTAGGTGACCTGTTAAGTGACATTTGCTGGCTGAAATGTACTGATAAAAATTGATATCAGAAAATAAGTTAAATTAGAGAAATTTGATGTACTCGCTGTCTCGCTGTCATTCTTGCTGTTCTCTTGGAGGGAATGATATTTTTGGGGGTATTCATAAATTGCGAGATCATTTCCCGTCTTTGCTCTTTTCATTATTTAGACCCAGTCTATCAGATAGCTTTCAAGCCTGCGTTTTGGTGTGAGGCTTCCAAAACAAAGCCTCCACGGCGACAGGCTCTCCCTCATGGTTCTTCCTTTCGCTCAAATTGAGATTGCAGCGAGTTATTTCCCATAGTTTCCCGACTTCCTACTTCCTCTTCTACCCCTTCTCATATCTCACCCACCACCCTTTACCTCACCGCCTCATTTCGCTTTGAGATGGATGTGATGGAAATTTTCCGAGAAAACGACGCCGGGGGTTTTGCGAAAAGGAGAGAGAGAGTTTTAAATCAAAATTGCTCTCTGTTAGCCAGATATATATTTCATCGAAAGCTCTCGATGAAAGAGCCTTTGGATTCCGGATACTTATGAAAAAGAGAAACTACCAAATATGTAGAGTGGAAAGATTTGTTGAAAGTTAAGATTTTCCGTTTGTTTTTCCTCCAAGAAGTAATTAATTACTGTTTGAACAAAAGATTGACCAATGGATTTCGAAAATGAAATATGATCTATGATTCAGCGATCAGCTTTCAAATCATCTTTAAGTATACGAGCTTAAAGTGAAAGCCCAACGTATTTTGTTCATATAGGTATATTATTTCCATCCCTTTGCTTGAGCTAAAATTTCCAGATTTAAGTTCGAATACTCATAAATGTTTTTAATCGCAACTGAAGTTTATTTTTTGATTTATTCAAATGTATCCCTCCAAATAATTTATATATCAAGAAAATTATAACCGGTATTTTTTATCCAGGTCAAGTAATTTTGGAGATAGCAAAATGTAGGTATTTGAAGTTGAAAATAACACGCTACTTTTACAAAAGTATTCGGCGAGTCTTAATCGAAAGGTTATTAAATTTTCCAGCTGTAAGGTTCAAATGACATCAGTAAAAATGTTATAAAGAAATTCTTCCCTCTTTTTAACTTGAATCCTCGTACTTTCTATATGAAAAACACCTATTTAATACTGGATGAAATACATTATGTCAATCAAAGGTTCCTCTGAAGCTTGAAATTATCGCTAAAATTTCTTAGTACCTACTCTTAAATTTCACTGCTCAACCTCATAATATTGTTTTATCAGACCTAAACTTCACAAAATATTTGTCATATAATGGTAAGACTCGAAATAATCTTAAGTATTAATTTCTGGATGTAGTGGGAAAAACCACAATAAGTTAATACGTTGTTTATACAAGATAGTTAAAGAGTTGACTTGGTGGAATTTCGACATGATATAATAATAAGAACTTTGTAATATTCTAAACTGTTTTATTACTAGTAAACAAGCCTAACCGGTTTCAATGTATAGACATCATCATCAGAGGCAAAATGCAGCGTACAGAGATGGTGGCTTAATATATACACAGGGTACCACTCGGGGAAGGAAGTAAGAAGGGGGTGGGGGGGAAGGATATTAGTAAAGAGGCGGGGGTTAACGGAGCAAGATCACGGGAAACTTAAAACCAACCGCGTCAAGAGTTGAAAGAGGAAGGGAGAGGCACAGTAAAAAGGGGCACAGTAAAACTCATTTTTAACTCTAAATATCCCTATGACAATTGGGAGAGAAGCGGGGCGTACTCCCTGAAGTGTGATTCTCCCAGATGCAACTGTTTTTACGTCGGTCAAATTGGCCGAAAATTTAAAACAAGAATTTACGAACATTTGAAATGTTTTTTTAAATCATGACAACAGCTCTGTGTTTGATAAGCATCTATTTGACCACAATCAAATTTCTAATTTTAATCCTAACATTTTATATTTTTGTGACAAAGGTGCCAAATTGGATTTTTTTAAATAAAATTTTGAAATTTTTGTAGCCTTTAAAAAATCTAGTCGTAGGGTCTTAAATGATTTTATTCCGGACAAATTGTCGCAACTTTTTACTGAGCATCTCCCTTGCTCTTTTAACTCTTGACGCGGTTGGTTTTTAATTCCCCGTGACCTTGCTCCGTTAACTCCGTCTCTCTACTAATATCCTTCCCCCCCGCCTCCCAACCTTCTCCTTACTTCCTTCTCCGAGTGGTAATCTGTATATATATCAACCCACCACCTCTGTATGCTGCATTTTGCCTCTGATGATGATGTGTATACATTGAAACCGGTTAGGCTTGTTTACTAGTAATAAAAAAGTTTGGAATATTACAAAGTTCTTACTATTATATCACTCATTACGATGTATTAAAACCCTTCTTTTAAAAATTGTGTGTCGCAGAACTACATGTTAAACTCTTCAACACTAATATTTTCTCACCTATTATTAACATTGTGAAGAGATAAATTACCAGTTAAAAATGATTCAGCAAAAAAAAACACTTTAAAAAAAATCAATTTTTCTTTAGTAATTTTCTTACCTTTGGATGTCAGTCGCTGAAAGTATGTCAGGTTATAATGAAGGTGAATTTCGTGCTTCATTGAATTTGACATTTTTTTCGCTATCCATTTAACGTGCGAACTATTTGAATTTTTCTTTTAGTGATCAAAACAAGAATATATTATTTTTTGATATTTTTTTTAATTTCGTCAATCTTGTGTTTAAAAAAATAGATTTTTAATATCACAGCATGCATTATGGAATAAGAAAATTTCATTTTGAGTCATGAAAATGTGATCAATTAGGGTGAGCGAGTCCATTCTGAAAGGAAATGCCTCGGGCCAATCCGTCGTGCCCGCAAAATTGTTTTATCCTGAAATTAAATCCATTCTGTCCACCAACTTGTAATACATCATTCCTGTTGTAGATCAGCAATCCGCAACCATTCAAAAAACCTCCTTTATATATATATATATATATATATATATATATATATATATATTTATTTATTTATTTATTTATTTATTTTTTATATTCTCAAAACTCGGATATATTTATTCGTATGCTCAAAATAGGCATCTACTTAACATAATCTTCTTTTTAACTGATATTTAACTAAAATTTACATAGGCAAGGGCCCAGCCACATTGACACACCGGTTCCCGTAAGATCACCGAAGTTAATCAATTTTGGGCCCGGACGGAATTTGGATGGGTGACCATACATACCTTCACCGTGGCGCTCTTGTCACCTGTCTGCATGTGGCAGAAGAAGGTCCAAGCGCCCGGGCTCCTGTCGAAGCCCCCTCCCCCCCTACAAACAATCTATCTTATCCACATCACACCTTTGATTGGACATTTCCCTTAATCCACTTACATCAGCAACACTATGAGTTTAATATTTATATATCCTATGCATTTTAGTTATATTTGTTTCCATATTACTACTATATTTTTATATTCAGTTTTTGAGCTATATATATCTGGCCTTTTTAATTGGCTGCATATTTTGTATGAATTTTTTTTATAAAAATATTTAATCTATTGCCCTGAGATAACTATTTTCTAAACCTACATTAATATTCTACCCACAAGAGCATGTAGGATAGGGTGTTCAATCATGAAAAGTGGATGGAGTGGGGAAAATAAATAGGAAAAGCTAGAGGAAAAAAAGTGAATCGCAAGATAACGGTAGTATAACGGTAGCGGACGGCGCGGCGGTTGGATGGGTGATGCCTGTCTGCATGTGGCAGACAGGCATGGGGTTGGCACAATGAACCAAGAAAGATCTAAGTGCCCGGGCTCCTGTCGAAGGCCCCCCCTTAAACAAATCTACATAATCTACATAACATTACTCTGGCGTCTGCTTATCATATTTCTTAGTAAATAGGTGGTTAGGAATCCAATTTTCAAATTAAATTTGGCCATTTTTATCTCCGTTATTCATTAGGGTGGTGTTGATTTCACAAGGGTCCTTACAGCTCCTGGTGGCCCTGCTCTAAAGCGTTAGCATCCACAGAGGAGGGGTTTCTCTCATGTGTAGCTGTAAAAATTTTACAAATGGTACGAAATTTGTAATCTGGATGAACGTAGGCAAGGAGGATATTTCGAGAGATTGTGTCCAACCCATAGGCGTGTGAACAGTGGGGTGGCATGGGTGCCGCGGCAACCCCAAAACATTTGGAGGGGCGCCAAAATTAGGATGGAACAGAAAAATTGGGGAAAAGCGAATCCTGCTATAATGAACTAGAAAACCAATCAATCAAAACCTTTTTAAAGGTCTGATTTTAATTTTTGATATGTAATAAGACTACTCAAACTATCATTGCATGTGCTTTTTTGAAATAGCGTACTGAGCCCGATTGTGAGTGCGAAAATACGAGAAGTAGTATAGTATATGTGCATTTAAAACATTATTCTGATAAAGCTGATTACAAAAAGTTTTTCGTATTTTTATCGAATTTTTTTCCCAATATTAACTCTGCTTTTATTTGATAAAAAGTAAATAACTGACGAGTTAATATATTTTATGAGAGTATTATCAAAGCTTTATTTAATTGAAGTTTTCAAAAGTATTTTTTTTAAGAAATATCTTATCCTAGCATCGAAAGTTAAAGCAGAAATGTAATATATAAATTTTTATTTTACAAAAGTATTGTGGCCTTCTAATTTTTATTGTCGGAGTTGCTTTATGACACTGATTTTCCTCCGAGCACTTGGAGTTAAGACTTATGGTTACGGTCATGGGCACAAGGGCAAAAGGCGGAATTTTTATCGTTGGCACCTCCAATAGCAAAATCCTGCGCACGCCTATGCCGAACCGTTACAGATCCAAAAAATCACAGAAAATGGGTTGGCGTGGTTGCTAGAGCACTGGCTTCACATCCCCAGCTCCCGGGTTTCTATCCAACCTGTGCCGACTTTTCAAGAGAATCCCGTTCCCCACTTTGGTGCCATGTAGACAGCTTTTCAAGAACATCACCTCCTTTCTTTGGGAAGTAAAACTGTTTGAACCGTTTAGGCCACACGTTGATAGTGCGATTATGTCGACTTTGGGTTTCTTATTACCTTTCCTTGGTTCCCCAAATATTTTTTTTTCAATTCGTCTGCCCCATTTCTGAAGATGAGAAGTTTCTCTTGTGTCTGCAAAAGTGTAAAGTTTGCATTCCTCAGCTATTTTTCACCTCCTAAAATAGCTAGTAAATCCTAGAGTAGATGATAGAAATAAAATACACACCTCGTAATCATCAAGGACTGGAGGTCAGTGTTTTTTAGTATATAGTATAGTAGTAAACAGTGCATAGTTTTTGATACTTCATACTTAATGGGAAAGGGCCAAGCTATGTTTAACCGGTTCCCGCCAGATCACCGAAGCTAAGCAACGTTGGGTGGTCCTCCTCCATACCTCTACCGGGGTGGATCGTAGAGAAGCCCCAGACCGGGAAGGTTGGAGGTAGAACACCCTCCATACCCGTACCGGGGAGGTTGGAGGAGGTCCCTCCTCCATACCTCTACCGTGGTGCTCTTGTCCCGTCTGCTGGTAGCAGGTACGTTAAATGTGGGACGGCACAATGGACCAAGAGGTCAGAGTGCCAGGAGGGCTCCCATTCAATATACAATCTACAATCATTAGCTCGTAGGCTTCCGTGGATGTACTGTTGACCGTTTCTTATTCGGGATTCATTCCGCGATGTTAAAATTGCACAAAACAATATTTTGCTGATCCTCCTGCCAGCTTCATCAGGTTAACTGAACTGATTCATGCAATAGCCGAACACCATCTCAGCGGCCCCACTCATAATTTCAACTTTGAGGAGACAAAATTAATATCAAAGGTGGTACGCTATTACCCAAGATTAATCAGGGAGGCTATAGAAATTGCGAAGAGACCGGATAACGCCAACCGAGAAGATGGTTACACGTTGAGTAGAAATCTTAAACGAATTTTTCAAATTTAAAAATATTCCGGCAACAATGGGAGTCCTCACTCATACATGAATGAAAAGGACTGGCAATGTTCCACATTTTCATTCATGATGTTATTCCACAAAATTAAGCCTGAAACAACAGCTTTTACTCACTCATACATATATAAAGACGAGCGGGACTTAGGAATCAGTTCAGTAACCTGATGAAGCTGGCAAAGGGACCAGCGAAATATTGTTTTTTACAATTTTAACATCACGGAGTGAATCCCAAAAAAAGAAACTGTCAATCTACAATCATACCCAATCCTTCGAGTCTTCGCAGAATAGTGCGTTGCAAAGCCTTACTGCGTCTACACGCAGCGGAAACTGAGGCCTTTCCCGAAATATGTCCGACGAAACTCACTCCAGCCAAGGGTGCATCCGCACTGCGCTTTTTTCTCTCCTTTCACCGCATCTAAGCACATCACTCGACTGACTCGTGCCACTAATCCGTTCCGGGTGTGGGCGAGGACGGCGCCGGGTGCGTCCTCAAAGGGAGTCAGTCCTCGCGCTCCGGAAACGCTCTCTCCCGCAACACGTCTCCCGTCAATAACCTCTCGCACGAGTGAAGTCCACACCTCTCCTTCTTCAACCTCATCTCCCTCTTCCCATTTCCTCCTCATCCACGTTCTTAACTCCTCTTCCATTCCTTTCCCTTGCCTGGGACTTCTCCCTCTCCATCTTTTTTTGGGCCTAAATATTCCCCCGTCTCCACTTTCATGGGTTATGCATTTTTTTCTTTCTCCTTTCGGGCCCCGGGATAGGCATTTATTCTGCTCTTATCTCACCCCCCCTCCCACTCCCCCCCCCCCCGCCCAAGCATGCGTTCGCGAGTTTGTGCACTTCGTGAAAGCGTCCCAGCCCGTCACTTCATTTGTGTGCGAGTGTATAAGGGTGAGGCGGAGTTGTCAAATCCACCCCCTACCCCAAACCCGTCCAACCCCTCGATCCCTTCTCCACTATTCCCACAATTCACCCTGCTCTGCGGTTCGCAGGAAAGTCGAGCAGCTTGGAGGGAGGAAGTAAAGGTAGAAAGAGCGCTTGCGTGTTTTTCTTCAATGTTTGAGTGCAAGGCACGTGCCTTGTGATACCCCATTCATCTACTAATTGGGAGGGTCTGTTCTCTATGAGGTCGGTGTTCAAAACATTTGTTTAAGGTAGTTTGAGAGGAAAATCACTTCTCCTAGAATTTGATGAATTCGACCTCATTTTATGTATTTTTTAAAACTCTCGTCTTTCCAATAATATAAAAATAACAACCCCTTTTCGAACTACTTTTCGA
Source organism: Pyrrhosoma nymphula (assembly GCA_963573305.1). Classification (NCBI taxonomy): domain Eukaryota; kingdom Metazoa; phylum Arthropoda; class Insecta; order Odonata; family Coenagrionidae; genus Pyrrhosoma; species Pyrrhosoma nymphula. The sequence continues at coordinate 16,513,924 of OY754330.1, read as the reverse complement.
GCTATGAACCTGAAAATACAAGCTGTTTTACAAGGGATAGATACGGCTGTGCGCTCCAAAGAGAGAATATTGAAAAAATTAGGAACTTCTAGCGCGGAGATTCCGTCCAAAATATTTAACGGGGTGTAGATTGCATGTTTTCTCATTTATTTATAAAATATAATCAATTACTCACCGCAGTAATTTTTACAAAATCGCAAAAAAAAACTATTTTGAAAGCTATTTAACCATACGGCGAGAAAACATTAGTGAGGTTTGAGACTTATGTGATTATATATATTTTATGTCTGAGAATATTTGTCATAAATAACTATATTTTTGCTCATTTAATGTTACAATATTTACTTCATACTTCTTATAGATGTTGAAATTAAGAAATAAAATTCGCATATGGTCCCCATTATAACTAGGGAAATATTCCGCTCTAACTACCTTAAATCGATCTATCGTTAGTTCCTTCAACATTTTCTGTGATATCGTACCACTGCGGCTAACACAAAATCCCAGAGGCCCGATATTCCCGGCTATGTGCTTTTTGGTGTACTGTTCCGTTAAAAACTCGTTGAAAATATTTAATAAATAGTCAGGACATGTTCATCTACATCTACATCTACATACTACCCCGCAAGCCGCCTCAATAGGCGTGTGGCGGGGGGTGTTAGGACACCAGCCGTTTACATATAAAAAGGAAACGCTCTATGAAATTACGCCTTGCATTTATTAAAGTCCCTTATTGTTCGGGGGAAAAACGAATTCCCATACCTATCCGTTCGGCAAAATATCTCTCTTAATTTATCGTTTCTATCGGACCTGGAAATATAGTGGGGTTCTAATATGATGTTCTCCGTGTCGCTCTGAAAGATATCTATTCTCAATTGATCAAGTAATCTAAGCCTAGCGCGCAGCCTCCGAGTCTCTAGCGGCTCCCAGCCTAATTCGTTTAACATCTGCGTAACGCTGTCTGTACGCCCGTAGCAGTTTTTGACGAATCGCGCAGCTTTCCTTTGTATTTTATTAAGTTCCCGAATTAATTCTTTCTGCACCGGATCCCATATGCTTGCTGCATATTCAAGGTGTGGCCGGACGAGTGCGAAATAGCACCTCTCTTTTACTTTTTCATCTGAGAATCTTCCCACAATACGCTTGACGAATCCTAGCTTCTTCAGAGCTCTGCCACAAATATTTCTTATATGTGTTCCCCACGATAGGTTTGAGGTTATCGTAACTCCCAGATACTTAACTTCATCTGTCGCCTTTATCTTAACGCCATCCACAGCATATACACGGGGATAGTTGGACGACCTCCGCAAGAAATGTACCGCCGCACATTTGCTCAGATTAAGTTCGAGTCCCCACTCTTGGCTCCACACATGAACGTTGTTTAAATCCGATGATAGAATTTCAAAGTCAGAGTGATCATTAATTTCGCGATAGATGACAGCGTCATCAGCAAATAAACGTATTTTACTGCTAATTCGAGAGCATAGATCATTTATGTATATAATGAACAAAAGGGGGCCGATTACGCTTCCTTGTGGGACACCTGATGTCACTTTAACTGCATCAGAGCTAATTCCGTCAAGAACTACTTTTTGCTTACGATCACTCAGAAAGTCGCGTATCCAGTTTACTACTGTTTCGTTTAGGCCGCATGACTGTAATTTGTATAAAAGTTTGTTGTGAGGTACCGTGTCGAAAGCTTTCTTAAAAACTAGGAATAATACGTCCACTTGTGTTTTCGATTCACCAGATTTGAGAACGTCATGAAGAAAGAGCGCGAGCTGTGTTTCACATGATCTACCTTTCCGAAAGCCGTGCTGACAGCCATGAAGGAAGTTACGACTGTCCAGGAACGTCATGATATTGCTAACGACGATATGTTCGAGTATCTTGCCTATAATAGACGTTAATGAAATTGGTCGATAGTTCCCTGGGTCATGTCTGTTTCCCTTTTTGAATATCGGTGTAACGTTTGCAATTTTCCAGTCTATTGGTATCTTTCCTTCAGACAATGACTTCTTGAATATTATGTTTAAGAACGGTGCGATCTGTGGCGCTAATTCCTTGAGGACACGCGCGGGTATTCCCTCCGGACCCGGAGATTTACTATTTTTGATCGACTGTAGCTGTTTAGTTATCCCATCACATTGAATAGTGATTTCTTTCATCGGTTCCTCAGTGAATGAAATGTCGAAATAACATGGAGTATCGTCTGTAGTGTATACACTTTCGAAGTGGGAATTTAACGTGTTAGCTTTGTCAATATTATCGGTGACAAGTTTGCCATCTTTATCAAATAACGAATCTACGGTTGAAGATTTTCCCTGAAGCTCTCTCGCATATGACCAAAAAGATTTCGGATTTTCTTCGAGTAATTCACCAAGTACTTTTTTCTTGAAATTTCGCAATGCAGTACGCATTGATTTCTTGGTTTTTGAGCGTTGTGCAGCGTAACTTTCTTTTGCTTCAAGTTCCTTCGATTTGTCACCTAACGTAATGGACTTTTTGAATAAGTTGTACAGTTTTCTCTGTCTCTTAAGGTCCCTCCTAACATCATTGTTATACCAGCGAGGTTCTTTACTATCACATTTCAATTTTCGCGGAATATATTCGTTGATTCCCTGGCGTAGAATTTCTAAGAAATATTTCCATGATGCATCAGTGCTTTTGTCCTCTGTTTTAGCTACGAAGTCAGTGTACGAATCATTAAGCATCTCGCCAAATTTTATGAAGTTGCATTTATCAAATAAATAAATATTGCGTTTCGGTTTTACAGCTGACTCTACTTCAAGTTTTAAGGCTGCAAAAATTACTCTGTGATCACTTATGCCATCAATAATATCGAGTTGTTTTATCAACCTAGGATGGCTTACTACAAAAAGGTCTAATATTTTATTTCCTCTCGTAGGCTTGTCAACTACTTGGGCGAGTGAGTGCTTAGTAAGTGTGTTGAGTAAGATCTCGCTGATTTCCCTATTCCTTGAATTTGGCTTTACAGTGTAAGAATCCCAATTTATAGATGGCAGATTAAAATCTCCCCCAATAATGATTACACTTTTACTGTCTCTCAAAGTAAATGCGGATATTTGATTTTCTAATTGGTAAATAATATCAGCTTCGGAGTTTGGAGGTCTATAAAAAGAGCAAACATGTATACTCCTTTTGTTTCGTTGTTTAATTGTACACCATACGCTTTCTATTTCATTATCAATTATTTCATGGGCGGTGCTGTGTAAATGTGATTTAACTGCTATAAAAACTCCGCCTCCTGTCCTATCGCTTCGATCGCATCTGTAGATTTTATATCCTGGAGGAAAAACTTCGCTGTCAGTTATATCCTCTGTAAGCCAGCTCTCCGTTCCTATGATCACGTCTGCGTCCTGAAATATATGCTCGATTTCAGCGCGCTTGTTTTTAACGCTACGGCAATTAACTACTACAAAGTTAATGTCATATTTTGTAGATTGAGTGTCGGTTGGTTCTTTTCCACGCTTATGGGTATTAGGTGGGCGAATTTCACTGGAAGTGCTTATTACATTTGATATAATTTCTTTCGCTGGAGTACGCGTTTTGGGAATATTGTCGCTATTTTCCGGCTTTAGTCCTTCTAAGTTTACTTGGATGTGAACATTTTCGCAATGCGGACTTCCTCGGAGGCTACGTTCGGTTAAATCTTTACAAATCCCACTAGATGACCTACCCTCTAGTCTAAAAAATATCTACAGTGCTCAAAAATCCTACGAGCCACCCGTTCAGACGCCTCGTTGGAATAATGCACCCCAGACGAGTTGAGGGGAGCCCGGCACGATCTAAGCACCGGCCGAAGATCCACGAACTCTGCCCCAATGCTCACACAGAATTTCCACAGCCTCTTGTTGATCCAGGCAATCCTGTCCCAAACTCGAGGGCCGCAGTCAGTCCGTGGAACAATGCTGCAGATGGATAGTCGCAGATCGACACCAGTGCCCCTCCGAACGCGTTCCACCTCCGAGTTTAGATCCCTAAAGGAATCCAAGATCTCATCGGCTCTACGCTCGGAAGCATCATTGGTGCCGACATGGGCCACCACCCGCAGTCTAGAGCAGCCCGTGTCCTTCACCGCTGCTTTTACCACCGCCGTAGAATTGGGTACGATTCCCCCTGGTATACACCAGGAGGTGACCCGTTGGTCCGCTCCGTCTCTCCTTGCCCTCTTCTCTAACTGGGGGAAAATCCGCCGGACGTTTGAACTCCCTAACAATACTATCCCTGCCCTCCCAGCCCGGCTGCCGTTCGAAGTTGAGTCCCTTGCAACGGGGGGTTCGTTCCTGACCTCGCTAACTGGCCCCCCAGAATTGTCCTCCGACAAAACCGCGAAGCTGTTGCGAACGGGGATGGGATTAGCCTCCGCTTCCCCCACTCCCCGACTCGGCCGAGCCACCGCCCCCCGACCTTGGGGCACAACCACCCACCCGGGCCCCAGGCTGTGAGTCATCCCCCGACCCGAAGACCGTACCGTCTTCCCCAGGGCAATCGCACTTGCTTTCACCCCCGAGCATGCCCGGGACACCACCTTGGTGCTGTGCAAGGTCCCGGGAGAAACACCACGACCACCGGATCCCGAGAACCCCCCACAACCCGCAACCCGGGCGTGCATCTCCGCAACCAACCTCTCAAGTTCGGCGACACGTGCCTCGAGGAGGTCGCTCTTCACCTTGCTCTTGAGGTTCGCTACAGAGGAACTAGGGCCGGCCATACTATTCTACAGGCTTTAGCACTTAAACGATGTGAATTTACACTAAGTCCTCTAAATGTATAAGGCGGGTATAAGCGAATCAAGCACGATACGCAAGGTTGCGTAAGAAGTACTTTCTAGCAAAGTAGTTAGACGGTTAAAGAACAAAAATGCGATGGATCAGTTACTAGAATGTTGTGGGAGAATATCATAAAAAACAACTCATTTCATAACAGATATATTTTTAATTTTTGTGATGCTGTGTATTCCTTAAGTTAATATTAAATAAGTATATGCTAGGCAGTGCGATTAATCCCTTGCAATGGGAGCCGATAGAAGCAAAAACCAACAACCTTTTTTTCAGGATTTTTCCCAAACCTAATTGTGAAGCATCGTGGCGAAACCGATTTATTTGGAAACATTTATCGTACCTTGTTCGCGCAAAGTCAAATCGATTATAGTTCACGAATTGAGGCTTTACCTGGTGAAACTAGAACTTATACGCATTTCATAAAAGGTTTAATATTGACTGTGGAGTCTTAAATATTTCTTTAACATTTTCAAGATTAAAAAACTAGTTCATATAGCGAGTATGTAATCATGACGTGGAATAGGAAGGAACAAAGGGAAAGACTGAAAAGGGGTCGATATAAATATGAACGAAGGGGAGAGTAGGGGTGAGGTAGCCAGGTTACGACAGGAAGATTACTCCACCTCTCACAACAATGACGGTTTTGAGTGAACAAGGAAGGAATTGCTAGCAATACGCAGATGGTCAAATTCTGGGGTCGATCAGGTGTAAAAAAGTCAATAATTAAAATTGAGTGTGTTAGAGGAACATATTTGAATTCAAGAGCATTTTTACTTCTAAGTCTTTGAACTTTTAGAGGAAAACTAGCTTTGTGATACACCATTGGGTGCATTGTTCTTCGTGATTGAGTCAAATCTATTACCTCTTGCTTGTCAAACCGTTCTTTGGTTTGCCGAATAATATCGGAAATGCCACATTCCTCTATTAGGTAGCAGATGACACGATATAGATGTTGAATATTTGATAAAAATAAGCCACTGTAACTATTTTGAAATTACCTAGAAATAAAGGATGGACCATGGTTTTGTAGGCACTCTTTAAAAAAAAGTCTTTGAAAGATTAAATATCTGGTCAATACCCTTCAAAACGCATTTCGGTGGAAGTGATGTAGGCTTACTTTACTACCCAAGTGTTTTTCTGAAACAGTATGCAATAAGATTGCTATTTATATCAGAATAATGATTTGTTTTATTTGAGCAATAAAGTAGCGCTGTTATCGAGGTTTGAGTGAGAGGAAAAAAAAATAAAAATTTTATTTTGTTAAACGTCTTGGGTAGTTGTTTACTAAAAATGACATAAAAGTTTTTGTGGATACTCCACTAAAACGCCAGAAAGTTATGGATAAAATATAAAAATCAAATAAAACTTTTGGCACATTAAGAGCCATGCCAATGTATATGCGTATGCATTCCAATGCGTTCCAATATCAGAAATACGCATAAAGTCAAACGAAAAAAAAGCTCAACGCGTAAACATGTTTACGTTTTCAGAATAATATGATGAGTTTAACAAGAATGTCGCTACATATTTATGGAAAAGTAAGTAAATCATTATCAATTCACATGATAGAGCAACATGATATTCTAAGGGCATTACGTAATTTTGCTGCGATATGAGGTGAAAATGGTTAATATTAAAATTAGAACTACTCTTGTTATTTTCCATATAAAGCAAGAAAACTCTTATTTTTATGTAAATTTTAATGCATTTTTTTGTTGAAAAATCGCTGGCATAATTAAAAAAATATGTTCAGGATATGTTTTGGGAGAAAATTAAAAATAATATATAATTTCGTAATAAATATGTTTTAAAAGTTTTATGATCGCAATATTGATTTTTAAGCACTATTTCTCATCGATATTATATGGAGTTTTGACTGGCAAGTACTAAACTAAGCCTAAAGGGAAACACAAAATATTAACATTCGAGCTGTAATAATAATATAGATCCATTTTTGATGCATGAAATCCATTATTGCTGCAGATTTAATACATGAATAGACTTCATGAATCAATACTGTTTTCTTGCACTTTTTTAAGACTGCAGAAAATTTTAAAACTATGATGTGCAATATCTATAAACCTGTCAATAATGTTTATAAGGTCCTACATTGTTTTTATATAATAAGAGCTGGGTTACTATTATATTTGCCTTCTCCCATCAACCTAACGTGCACCCTTTCCCCAAACAAACCTAACGTTATTTAAACGATGTTGTCTGTATGTAGGACCTAAAGTGTACAATCTATTGCCTACTTCATGTGTTAAATCTAAACCTGTTAATACAATATTGAAAATAATACAATAGGTTTACCATTTACAAAAAATATTGAAAATTTAAGGTTTTTAATGATTTTTATCGAACTTTAACGGCAATGCTTGACCGGAAGATATATATTTTTAAAAAAATTTATTATTATTTTTTCTTGTCCATACCAATGGTAACCTTTGCGCACTATAGAATTCCGAAATAAAATACTTTATTTTTTTCGAACCACCCTAGTATACAATTTTGGCTATTTACTCAAGAAAGAATAGAGGACACCTTGTTATGTATGTTATGTATGTGATAAACTTGATAATTCTGCTTTAAGTACCGATAACTTCATTTAATTTTGTGTATCTATTTTTCATGTTCAATTATGTAAAAACTAACGCATAACTAATGACCAATTGATGATAGTCTTAATGCAGGTCCTCCTTTTAGGCTACCTAATATTACTCATGTTGCAAATATTAATGTATGTCTAATTCTGTTGTATAATAAACTTATTATATTTTTATGTTTTACAATTAGGTATTGCTGTTATTTTTGTCATATTAATGGCACTATCAAAAATAGCAAATGTCTGGACAACGGACAAAAGATCCGATGTGTGAGCTAAAGCGGATATTTTCAAGCTGCTCTGAGGTGTGTTGTGCTAAGCATGGAAGGTGGAGTTCGCTTTTTGAGCGCATCTCAGCTTGCAGGGCAAAAGGGAATGTACAGGCCACGGACATGTATTACCCGGTAGTCACGGGTAGTTACCAAACTGCCTAACTCCTCTCGTATCTCCGGCGATGATGACGGAAACGTGATGCTTGACGGGACTCGGTAGTTACTAACTGCAACATGACGGCATTATGTGGTGGTTAGCAGTTACCAAAATAATGAATGCACATTTGGAGAGAGGAGGATTACATTCTCAGTTCTCTTTCCTTGACCACTGAGTATAAAATAATGTATTTGCACAAAGAATTGAAATTAAATAATTTTACGTAAGTCTACTAATGAGCTGTATTTTTTGCATTTGTTTCTTTAATTAGCATTACTTTGATACGTGAGATCTATGCTGCTACAGGGCCGCCTTTGAACTCGTCGGAACTATTTTATCTCGGAATAATTGGACAGTCTCAGTTATTCCCATGGTGTTGCTGTCAGCCGCTAGTTAATATGTTCTTATGAAAATTTAGTATGGCAGGGCTAAGGAATTTAAAATAGTTATGTAATTGAGGGAAAAAGGAAATTTGGTTATGTAAACATAATAATTGAATTATAATGTTATTAAGGGTATAACAATAGAATTATATTAAATTTTAAGAATCATCTTAATTCCTGTTTCCAGCAATGAAAATTTGTCATCAGGTTATCATCTAGGCATGTCATTAATCGTCAAATTTAATGCACTAACTTGATTTCAAGGATTGCAAGAATTCCAACTCAACATGTCTTCGTTGCCCTCCATATTTTTTGCACCCAACTTTGTCCTCGGCTTCTGTCAGATGTGTATTATTGCAGAAACCTAGCGATGCTAATTTTATCAAGCCCGAACCAGGCCAGTTTCGGCGAATGGACGATAGCACAGTTGAGTTGTGCTCTGCGGGAGAAGCCGAGGGAGGAAACCGAAGTTGCTGGGGACAGCCTTATCGGTTGGCGGGAGCGAGCGGTAGTATGAGTAGGCCTTCAAAGGGGAATGGGACTGCCAAACAAACCGAAACCCGACCCGTGGCGAGATAATGGGGACGATCCAACTTCATCCTTCGTTAAACGCGCAGAATGGCCGGGCTGATGCTGGATGAAAAAACGCCCCGAGGGAAATGAATCAGTGCTGGTCCCAGAGAGGGCGCGCATTATTCCGCGCTGTTAGACGCACCGCCATTAATTGCATGTTTTATGTCCACTCAATGATGACTCTGAAAATTATTTCATGGTCCCTAAGTTTTATATTCAAATATAAAATAGTTTATAACACCCGTTGTATGTTTGCAGCCTCTTTGGAGCCAAACAAAAAGGTAGTACGTGCCCTAGCTCAACACACTCTGGAGAATAATCGCTGTTTTGATTTCGATAGTGCTACAATATTAGATTATGAATCAAACGTGAAAAAAGACAAATCAAAGAAAGAGTGCGCATATCCCGTAATCCAAATACTTGTAATTAAAACAAAACAGGTGTGACCAAGCAAAGTAAGACTTACAGCAATATTTTGATTTTCCACCAATACTGTAACACCCTTTCACTAAATTAAACTATACATATATGTACATAATATGCTTGTCTACTAGATATAATAAATTCTTGGTCGTTATTCATAGAATCAATAACAAATAAAAATTTAAAATCCTTTTAATGTATTTTCATTGTATATGTGATTTTATCGTTGTCAACCTTGGTTTCTATTTATTTGTTCATTAACTCGTCAATGACAATAAGGACTGATAATTACCTGATATTGAATGACTCAATGAATAAATTCTAAGGTAATTATGCTATGTATAATTATTGACCAATTTGTGTAAATGCTGTGTTTGTTGTTTGTTTTGACAATCGTATATTTTATTTAGCCCTGAAGAGAGAATAAGTCAAATTCCTAAACGTTGGCAATGAGTTGCTGATTTTAATATTTGAACTAAACTAGATATTACTTCTCCGTACATAAGTAAATGTGAGGATGATATGATGAAGAACTAAATATTTATCCCGGGACCTTTATCTTAATCATTACTGTCATTATAAGGATATAAAGTATGGCTAGGCATGGTTTAACTAGATTAATATTGTAAATAAATCAGTACGTATGCTATTAAAATGGTTAAAGTTTACATACTAATGCATGTTAACTCCGGTGCTGTAAGGGATCTCAATGAACTACTGACAGGCACGGTTGTCAACGTAGTTGTTTACGCACCCGCAGTGACCTCTATCCATCACATTTTACTTGTTTTCATATTTTGTAACTCCTGTTTGCTTTGCACGTGTGTCCGACACGTGATTTATTCCCACCTCTCATTTTGTTTGCCTGTCCTTCCGCATGTCTCAGAAATCTGTCATGCCTCTAAGCATTTGTCTAGTTTAATCCATTTCCTTTTCCCCTATTTTCCGTTGTCTCCCTGTACCCTCCCTTTGTTGACCTTCTTCATTTATTTGCTTTGCTCTTGCGGATCATAGTATATGGCTCCCAATCCGCTTTCCACTGCTACTGCCTTCGTGGTCCATTTCGCAGATAGAAATAAAGATGAATGATTTAAGATTTTTCCGGTGAATCTGATTTATAAATCTTTCTCGGGTTTCACACCAGGTTATAGGCTTCATTTCTAAAAGATTTCATCTAGGGTTTTAGAACTAAAGATCTCAAGTAAGGTATTTTATTAGCATCCTTGACGTGTAATTTATAAAACTATTCTATATACCAAATTAAATATATTGTACACTTTGAAACTATATATCCTGCAATTAAAAAAAGCAAATTCAATGGAAAGTGGTTTATATGAATAATGAGTGAAAACTAAGGGTTCAATAAAATCATTCATATTTCACAATATATCAAATAGTCTCAAGTTTACAATTATTTTTCAAAATTTAATGGCCTTTTAAATGTTCCACAAAATGTTTTATTCACAATTTTACTTTTTGAATGCATACTTTAACCATTATTTTATTTCAATATTGAGTTTAGTAGGTAGTTACCGACCTTTCGGGTGTTTCTTCAGAGCGTTACTCTATCGGATAGTGGAATAGGGCTTTAATATATTCAGATATATTCTTTCCGCAAACGCGTTTAATTTAAAAACTGTTACTAAACGAATTGCAATTATTTAAGTAATTTTATCGACATCATTAGAAGTTTGATTTTGTTCAAATGTGCACTTACAACAATAGTGTAAGTAAAACCGATGTCTGAACTTAATAAGGCGGCAAAAAAACTCATTATTACGGATGGGTAAAACTTGATAATGAATTTTTTTTCTTTTAGTCCTAAAGTTCTATTTTTCTTCTTTTGCAGGTAAATATGGAGCTCTGTTGCATCTCTTTAATGGACTGTGCATACCTTTATACAAGAAATCTAGGTAAGAAGATTTTTGTACTGATATGTCTTTAGTGATGTTGACTTCTTGAATATCTCATTTTTTTCGTATGTAGATGGCGGTTGTTGGGATTTTACTGAAATTATTAAGGATGTATTTTATGATAAACATTTTTCACATCATTATAATATTAAAATAGTTTCTTATAAGATTTAAACCCTGAGGTGGGACTATTGCAAAACGCGCAAAATTCACAGTGAAAAAGCATTTTCCTTTTTTGATAGTTTTGGCCCAAATCCTCATTTTTCTCTGAACAGAAATTTTTAGATAAGCCAATTAGGTAATTAGCTTTAAAAACTCACTGAATAAATTTTGGTGGAGTTCATCATATTTCAATGAGCAGAAACATACTTTCGTCAGTATAATATTAGTTATGAGCAATATGGAAGAATTTTAAATTTAATTGCAACTTTTAATAGATTTACAAAATTGTTTACCTTGATATCTAACAGTTGTTGGAGAGCATTTCTTGCGTATAAAATATTTTATTACGTGAATCTTCAATTACACCACCGAGGCTCGTGAAGGCCAAAGGGAATCATATTAGCTATATCATATGTAATATCACATGATACGTCAAGCACATAAAATTTTCAAATGGATTACATTTCTTCAATCTTTCATTGTACCTTTTGATTATATTTTGTAGTAGCAGTATAGTTGTATGTATATATTATATTTTGTAGTAGCAGTATAGTTTCCACATTCTAATTTATTTCAATTCTACGCCAAGAAAGTCCTGGCGGTTAATTTTGTTTCTCGACGGAATTAGGTGATTTTAAATTTTCTTCCTGGTTTTCACGAAATTATAAGGAGCGCCACCAGTTATTAGTGCTTAGCTCGTCAAAATGGGGAACAATTCATTTATGTTGGCAGCTTTGAGTTAAATATGTGAAGAATCAAGTGCGTATCCTTTTTGACAAATTATACTATGGTAATGATCCATCCTGGAATGACTGTGTATCATATGCAGTAACTGAACATGTTTATGCATCCGGCCCGCATCCAATTTAATTCGTTACTTTAATCACTTCGGGTTTAAGTTATTCTATACCATAAGTGGCTTAGTTGGTCATAGCACACATTAAAGAACTATTATGATACTTGAGGCACTGCTTAAGATGAGAAAAATAAGTGAATACTTTTGAAATTTTCATTAAAATAATCTGGAAATATTCGTACTTCACTCATTGTTGGGAGGAAATCTGACGGATTAAGAATAATTTTTCCTTGCCGTTTCTTCAGCTTGTACACATCGCTATTCAAGATTAAATGTGAATATTATCATTTAATGTTGATGGTAAAATGTCTGCCAATAGTGGGTGAGAAATCAAGACATCAACTATTCTTTTTAGACGAACACCTTCTCAAACACTGTGACAGGTTCTATTGAAATTATATATACGTGTCTGTGAAACGCATCTACTTCAACGTACTACCCTGAAAGCCGTCGCAGAAGCGTGTGGCAGGGGTTGTTAGGAGACCAGTAGTGAGAGGAGAGAGAATAGGAGGGGAGAAAGGACAGAGGTGAATTTTATGTTAACGTTGTGTCTTATATAAGTGTCACGCTTTTTTTGTTCAAATTAATAATGGTGAGAGGAAAGCAGGAATATTTGTACCTATCTGTTCGGCAGTGTGTTTCTCTTTATGTCGCTTCTGTCATTTCAGGCAAAATAGGTCGAGGTCAAAATAATATCCTCCGCGTCGTACTGAAACTCACCTGATCTGGCTTTTAAAAGAAATCTAAGCCTTCTTCTTCTTAACTCATCAACCCAAAGGTTGGTTGGCGGCAGTTCTCCATCCGTTTCGGTCTTGTGTCATTCTTTTCAACTGCACATAAGTGAAACAGCCTAACTCCTGCATTGGTTGTCACATAAACTCCAACCTAGGCCTGCTCCAACAGTTTATTTCCTTCCTTGGTTGGTTGGTATAAGTGAGGTGATTTTGGTGTCGATACGTCTGTTGAAAGTGGGTGAAAATCGCGTTTTCGCTGGCGAGACAAAAGCTCACCTGTACCACATTATGCTATTACCAATTTGAATATGTATAATATGAACTTTAAATTATTAAATTAATACTACACTCTCGAATATGGTGTCCAAATGTTGTGGTGATCATCGTAAATTGGACCGTGATGCAGAAGTTTGTATCATACCCTTTAAGATAGCGGACCGACTGTGAAATATTTATCCTGCGAAGACTCAGTACAAGTACCTTACAAGGGTCAGGTTTGTGTTTCGTGGGAGAGGATAAAAAGACGAAATTTTTAAGTGAAAATGCATCGCACGCCTCTTGTCTGTGGGACAGGTGACGGTCGGTGGGAGAGAGATTGTTTTCATCCATCTCCTCACTTCTCCCTTGTGAATGGATGGCGTCTTGAAAGCAATTTGTGTTGGTGGCCTCCCATCGAGTCCCCTCACTGGGGTTGGGTATCGACTGGGAATGGTCCACGCAGCATCTTTTACACGTGAGAGAGTGGGCAGGGGGGTGGGGCTGAGATGGTTGTGTTGGGGAGAGGAAGGGAGTGGGACGAAAGAGCAGAGGAGGAGGAGGAAACAGAAGAAGGGGTAATGTGCGAGGTGGAAAGACGAGTGAAATATCGAAGCGGCGAGACGTGTTCTCGGGAGGCGACGCCGCAAGATGGGGTGATGTGACGTTGAGGGATAGCGGCCGGAAGTGACGCAGCAGGACCTCTCTCGCTCCTTCTCTCGTGAAACGCGAGAGATCGTAAGGAATGCGGGGCGATATTGGAGGGAAGTTTTTGGCGAGTGCCATTGAGAGGATGGGACGAGAGGAATTCCATTTCCAAATCTCTGGGACCGCGTTCGACTTCCAAATTCATCGGGAGTGACTAGACATTTTTTCCCACCATAGCTTACATTCCGGGAGCCCTTCCTAGGGTGTCGTCACACGCTGGGAGCAGATCGCATAAATATAGGTCACCGATCCGTTAGATGGATAGCTAGGCGATTCTTTCGATCACAACTCCCTTGCTCCGTCGACCATTTCGCCGAGTAAGATCCACCTCGTTTTTTTCTAGTTTCATCTACTCCCTTAGCTGGTACGTCCAGAACACATATTGGGAAACCTCTGTTTTTAATCCATTACCCATTGTTGTGTGACGTCTGGAACTTTTTTTTAAGATGTCAGGCTGTTGCTAGTGTAACACGTTTACCTGAAGTCACTCCCTGAAGCAAATAAAGGCTAACGACTGACCTCTTTGAGCGTTATGACATTTGCTACAGTTAAACCTAATTTGGAACATATCATAATTTAAATTAGAATATGTCTTTTCTTACTTCAACTTCTTCATATCACCTTACGACTATGTTTCTCCATTTTAATTGAAATAATGATTCTCTCTCAGTGATTAATTTATTCCCTAGTTCTCTTCTTCTAAATCACTCATAATAAATCTTAATCTTTTTGTACACATAAAATTTTTAATACAACTACTTGTATTGTATGGTGATTTCGTTCTTTTTAGCTCACAAAGCTGCCTCGTAGGTCGACTTCTGTGTTCTGTGGAAAAAAAATGAATTATGATTGGCGCGAAGTAATTCATAACGCGGCTACCACGTTTCACTTTCATCGTGTATGAACCACATCCTTTTTTCTCAGCCACAGAACTACTACTGTGCAGCATCCGCAGTTTTCACGCTGAGGCATGAGTTCGTACCCTTTCCTGCTTGACCAGCTTGTCCATGTCCGAAAGGTGAAAGGATGTGGCATAGATAGGAAATACAAAGGGAGAGAACGGCTCTCACTGATGCAAATAATTGCCAGGATGTTATTTGAACCTAAGAGCTGAGTGCATGACAAGAGGACTTTGGTAACTAGTCCGGCGAAATGGACGAAATGAATTTCTGACCACAAGTGCGTACTTCTTTGTCTCTGTCTTTTTATTTCGCTTCCATTCTTTGCTAAGAGTTTTGCGTATCTCTCGGGGAAAGTATAATGAGTACAAGAAGTTTATTCGAGGATAAATGCAGAAGATTCACGACAGTGAATATAGCCATATATATTAAAAGCCATTCTCGTCACTGACTCAGGAACGCTGTAACATGGATCCACAGTCACCTAGATTTTAAAATGCGGTTATTCAACTGCTTGCAAGAAATTTCATAAAAGCAAAAACCTTTTCTGATTTGGCTCCGACTGAGACAGCGCTCCCTACCATCTTGCGACGACGACAGTTTCCAGTGATTCCGGCATAATATGCGATTAAAACCAGTAAGTCGCAGGGTCAGTCGTTTGAATCCACGTTGGACTTCAACTCAAAAAAGCAATATTCTCAACACGGACAACAGTACGTTGATCTCTTTCTCTCGCTCGAGAAATTCCCGCCAAGTGAAAGTGCTTATCGAGCCAAACCCTCAGCAACGGACCACTGCTCAATTATAATCGTCAATTCACACGCAATATGAGAAATAACGGGAGAAAATGTATTTTTTCTAGTGTTGGGAATAAACTCATGATATCAAGTGTCATTTAATTTCAACATCTTCCCTGAATAAGTGGGCGCCTTTTAAAACCTAGTCATACATACGTGTCAACGGTTCATCCACCAACGCTTGTTTCAATCTTGGAACGTGTGCGCTTAGTTCGGTTTAGTTAAGGGGGCCCATGGGGTGATTTGTGATCTAGATCGAAGACTTTACGTGAAATATGAATGCAAAATACGGATTTCTCGGTAGGGTAGAAGGAGGAAATGGGTTGAGAAAGACCGTCGGAGAAGGTGCGTGGGGAATGGGTCGGGGTTTCTGGTATAGGGTGGAGCAATTCGAGGTGAGAAGGGTTGCTGGGAGGTTGTTTATTTATTTATTGCGGACTTTGCGAGGGAAGCGAGTTGAAAAGTTTCCATGACGACCGCCGAGCCCTTAAGGGAATCCCAAGGCAGGCCGCATAAGCAGTCTGGAAAGAGCCTGCGGGACCGATCACAAAAGTACTTTGGGCATTTACTCGGGAACAGAAGTCATTCTTCGTGAATAAGGTCCGTTTGCTACGGCTCTTAAGTACGATTGGTGGTCTGAGTAACCGCTCACGGCCAAGGGGGGGCCCTTTGTGTGCTGTTACGTCTGAGTGGAACAGCCTATTGTATCGCAGGTACTGCTTTTACCTCATAAAGACGGTGGTCAGGGCAACGCTGCTTTATATTTGTCCAGTCGACGTTCATTACGGCACTAAAAATAATTTCATTTGTGTTTTCATGAACTTCAAACATGCAACACTCCTTAATTCTAAGGTTAATTATAAACCCACTGCTAACAAGCAGATGATTAATTTTAATGTTAATTCCTAAATGAGATCTTTAAATAAATGGTGAATAAATGTCTAAAAAATAGGCCTAGCTTTGTGTAACCAAGTGGTTATTATGAAACCAATATCAAATGAATAACTGCTAAACTATTGTTCTTTTTTCCATACATTTTGAAACACAAATAGAAGTCATATTGCATAAAGGGCTGTTGTGAAATGGAAGGAAAACGGAATATCTATCTAATCTATTCTTTATTTTCTTGTGTATCAATGATT
The DNA here is from genome assembly GCA_963573305.1 of Pyrrhosoma nymphula. Taxonomy (NCBI): domain Eukaryota; kingdom Metazoa; phylum Arthropoda; class Insecta; order Odonata; family Coenagrionidae; genus Pyrrhosoma; species Pyrrhosoma nymphula. The sequence continues at coordinate 16,497,240 of OY754330.1, read as the reverse complement.
AGTGATCCAAGTGACTCCATACTAAAATAAGATATGCAGTTCATTCTCTTGTAAATATAACTTGTAATAAAAATGGTTCAGATTATAATAAACATGAGCTAAATATATCTTAAGATATCCATGCAAGGCCGTTTTTAGCATTCATTCTTAATAGTTTTTCGGATCCATTGTAATGTATACAAGATAATAAAACAATTTCTATCGAAGTAACTTTATCGGCTCTGAAATCAGTCAAACGTTTTCTCTTTTTTGCTATAATTATTTGGAGTATCATAATTTGAAGTGTAGTGAAGTGTAATGTTTACAGAATCGCAAAAAAACCTATTTTGAAGGCGATTTTACCGTACAGTGTGAAGAAATGAGTCAAGTAGGAGACTTATGTGGTTATATATATTTTATTATTGAGACTTTTTGCTATATATAACTATATTTTAGCACTATTAATATTGCATTATTTACTTCATACTTCTTACAGACGCTGAAACTAAGGACGTTCGGTGGTTTCCCTCAACTTAAGGGAATTTGACGAAACTTACTGGAAGCAATAATTATGTTTTCTTAAAGCTTTCTGATGTGAAAGTGGGCATGGAATTACATGGGTTCTTGTGGGAACGCGAGGTGCGACTTGCTTTATTCATCGAAAAGAACGTTTTCTTGTTAAGAATAAGGAAAACAAAAATAATTTAAATCATCAATAGAATAATGTATGAAATTCTTGATATCCTCTATTTTTATTATTTTTGTTTTTCTTATTCTTAAATATAAAAAGGTTCTTTTTGATGAATAAAGCTACTCGTACCTTGTGTTCCCAACAGAACCCATGTAATTTTTTGTCCACTTCTCGATCAAATATCTTAAGTAATCTGCGGTGAATAATTCTGAAAAAAATCAGGTAGATTTAAGACAACATAAGTAATGCTTCCAGCAAGTTACGTCGAATTCTCTTAAGTTGAGTGAAACCACAGAACCTCCTTAATCAATCCAATGCAGTCGAATAAGTATTTTCAACGAGTTCACTCCTCTTCATTGCCATTTTATCAACTTTTGTGCAGCACTTAGCTAAGACCCTCCTCAGCTCATGAAATGAGAACTTGTACGTGGACTTGGATCTGTGCTTTTAAAAGAACCCACTTCCGCTGGTGTGCACTAAGCACGTCGGACGACTCTTGTAAGATTGCTGTGCTGTAGATAGATGTGATAGAAGAGCAAAAGGTTGAGGTTGCTGAATGCGAGGCAGTATTGAAGGGATGAGTGTACGGGGAAAAATTAATTGTAATATGGTCTCCATTATGACTGGAGAACTATCTCGCTCAAACTACCTTAAGTGAATTTTTCGAGGCACCAATTCCCGTTCACCCTTCGATTGGAGGTCGCCTACGTAGAAAAAAAAGACACCGCTTCCTCCACCCATCCATCCCTCTCTCATTGCGAATTGCAAATGTTCGGTTTCGCCTCAGACACCGCTTCGCAGGCGGGCGTCGAAACTCGGCCGTTCATCATAGGCGCACGTTCCCGGGCAGGCTGTCACGGCCATCTTGATCGATGGCGCGCGATGGATTTTCGGTCTTCAGTTGGTTCGGGCTGAGTTTCGCGCTCGCTCCCCCCCCCCTCCCCCCCAGGTGACTTTCTCCCCCACCCCTTATCCCCCCCCCCCCCCCGATTGTTTCGGCTGTCATTCCGACGCTCATCGTTTTTTACGGCTCCACTTCAGCGGTTCATGTAATATAAATTTCTTAGCCGCCGAACCTGCAGGACCACTGTACAGTGACAATGGATATTGCAAACAAGATGACTACTAACCAGATAAGATATTCCTCCAATGGCCGTAAAATATATGCACCACTCGCCAAAAAAATCAAACACTTACTGTGTTGGTTTGCGGGAATGGGGACTCCGCAACAGGGACCAACCCTCGTTCCCTGTTTGTTGTTTTTGTTCTATTTGACCACGCTCTTTTTGAACTGTTCTCCCAGAAATTTGGGGCCCTATTGTGTGTGTGTGTGAGTGAGTGTTTTGTGTGATTGCGTGTGTGGTTGTGTTAATAACTTGGCAGCCTTAGTAGAGTCACTACAGCTCTCCGAAGGATCCCAGGTTATAACCCAGGTTTCCTTAGCTGGGTCTCATTAGCCTACAGAGTATTCCAATTGGGTTGTGTGTGTGTGTCTGTGGTGGTCCCTGGCGAGGAAATTACTTTCCCGTAAACCACCACAGGAGGGTATTCTGTTGGAGAGGCTGTGGTTGGTCCCTGTTGCGGAGTCCCCATTCCCGCAAACCAACACAGTAAGTGTTTGATTTTTTGGCGAGTGTTGCATATATTTTACGGCCATTGGAGGAATATCTTATCTGGGTAATCTATAGAGGCCGTAGAGCTCATCTACCTTGATTTAAGATGACTACTACTGGATAGTCGCAAGGGTGCAAAAATAAAGTAAGCGAGACACATAAGTGATTCTTTCGGAGGGAAATCCAGCTTAGATATCGCTGATGCCTAAACTTACGATGGGAACTAAAACCCTGTTTATTCCTCTCTCTCTCTCTAAATTCACAGTTTGCCACTTTATGCTATGGCAGTGGTTCCTAACCCGCAGAAGTCTTCGAACCGCTCAGCCTCAAATTAAATCATGTACGGACCACCCCCATCCCCCACCATACCCCTTATGCGTTGTAACCCTTCCTCAGCACCTTTCCCATAACCGAAGGTGATTAAGTAAAACAGTTGTTGGAATACATTATTTATTTATTACTAGCGGAAGGTACCCGTAGAAATTCAACGGGTGTGAAAAACATTGAACTTACTTTATAAGAAAACCACAAAGCCTGAAGAAAACTGTCAGCGTGGTCATTTTAGGAGTTCGTAACCAATCTTGTATTTTGTGTTCGTTGTAGTAGACACGATGACCGTTTTCCATGTGCACGGAGAGATGAGTGACTGTTGGTGCTCTTTCATGCACGGGAAACCCAAAAATGACTACTTAAGTAGCACCCAGACTCATTATTACTTAAATAGCACCCAGGTTGATAGATGGTCACCTCGTCCCTCCGGTTCTCTTGAGCCGTCTTCTGAGTGATTTACAGCTTGATCAATTCCCTTGTGTGCATAAATATATTTGCATTCAATGACATAATTGAGTTGCGCAATTCAACGTTGATATGTGCGTTGAGTGTCTTAATCAGGATTGGAGAGTAGGGTACAATCCAGCGGTTGACGTCAAAAGGAGTATTTGCAACAGCAGCCATGTTTATTTGACCTATGGATCCTTCATCACCTGGACTGCGCCTTCGGCATAAAGGGTTGGTCTTATCATTGGTTTCGGTTGCTAAATAAAAAGTCTATGGTGATTCTTAGTGCACTTGTCGATTTTCATGCACGGATTTTTTTCATTGCGCAGAATTTCCATTCTATTTTCGGGTAAGATACATTTATTGACGTCATTATAATTTCCACCATCTTAAAACAGATTGAAGTTTCAAAAGAGATGGGTCTATCATCAAATCATTTTAATCAGATTTAGAGCTGGTTACCCGTCCGTAGGTTGGTAGGCGTAGGTCCATAAGGATGAAATTTTTGCTGTTCTTAGCGTAACACGAGAAACACCACGGGGAGATGCTCATGAGATCGCTGGTAGGCATATCTTTGATTATGCAAGTCTAACTTTGGTCGTTTTTCTTGCAAGGAGTCATTTTCTCGCAAAGAAGACATTCCTCTTGCTTTAGAAGATGTTTTCGAAATGTTATCCTTTTTTCTACTAGGCATATTGGTGGATATATTTTTAAGTCCAAGGAGGGAAAACACAGCGGCGAGTGAGAGTAATGAATAGGCAACTCGATGATTGTGTGAATGTAAGTTAACTGCACTTTAACACTCAAATAACTCGTAACGTTTATGATGTGGTAATTGGTCTAAAAAATAGTTCGCACTCGTAATGAGAGATAGACGGTTCCACTTCGTGTAATACATCTGATTACTAAACGATTATAAACAACGCCGTGTTTTTTGTAGCTACAGAGGCATTATTACCATTACTGTTCGCCGCACGTAAATATTTTTGCATGTTTTATTTCTTTATGTGTATCGTTTACTACGTAAGTGTTTTTTTATATACATGCAGTGCCCCTATGAGAGCTACTTTGAGAATAGATATTGAAGAGAATACTTGTTTTAAATATTTATTGAATTTATCCATTGCCCCCCGAAGCAATATATCATGGGGCCTGTGGGACTCTGGGCCCATCTTATACAGATTTTTTTTCTACGTGCTATCATGGGCCAACAGGAAAACTGAAATGCTAGAGGCGTGAATGTCCTTGGAAAATCAAACCTCCAGTTGTCAATGAAATATGCCATTGTTGATTTCAGAGAAAAATGTGAGATTTTTCAGCAAAAAACATGACTTTCAGACAATTACGAAGCATAAAATAAAATCGATTGAAAGAATTAGAAACTTCATTTATTCAGCCAACCGATAAAATAAATCCCAGCCCTCTATCTTCAGTGAAAGTAATTTTAAAAAGCAAAAAATGAAACCACTGCACCGAACCCAATGCATAGCATTGGCCACCAGGGGGGCCTTTAGGGGCCCTGAGGGCTATTTAATGTAGCCTATGTTACACCCAGATACATTTTTTCACTACATGCCATATGTCAGTTTCAGTAGTTTTTACGTGATTGAGCAACAGACAGACAGACGCCATTCAATTTTTATATATTAGTATGATTACTATTAATTAGTGTACAGTACAACTTAATTCTCGTTCAACGCACATCGCTTTTAATATCCCCATTTATTGGCAACTTTTCTATATGTCCTGCGGACCACTCCCTAGGCTCTCGTAGACCACAGATTGGGAACCACCGTTCTAACGAATGATGAGACTAACTAAGTTCGTTAATTTGTGCTTGGTTTTTAAGTCGACTGGTGACGTATGAAAATGTTCAAATCAATATGCTAGATAACCAAGTTACAACGGTAGTATATTATCCGTTATTTCGCCATTGATAGTCCGCACCATGACTAAGATACTGGTTTTTCCCCTTGAGACTGCAAGCAAGCTAGTTTTTGATGTGAAAGCGATTTTCTGTGTCAGTTGAGTATTTGAGTCATTTAAAAAGAATTAATTGATTTGTGAAGATATTTTCTCAATGAATGCATATAATGATATTTTGCAGACCTAATTTAATATTAAATGCCTTAAATTAATTGCGAACTGTTTTAAACCTGGCGTCGTTTCTACTTACCAAACTTTGTTTTGGATTTTATTTTGGCTTAATATTTCACTCAGATGCCGGACATTGTTTTTATTGTTTCTTTCAAAGATGCGAAAAAATTAATCAATGATAAAAAAACAGTGCAATATCAACTCACCTGGGCCATTAATAGTCTAAAAGTATCCTTGAAAAAATTTTGATGAAGTTTTCAACAAATGTTTTTGTAACTCCTTGTGCATCTCTCTATAAAACATTTTTGGTGGAAAATATCTTCAAGTGTTTCCGCTAATCTATTCTCAACTTACGTCCATAGCAATTGGTTGAGAATAACAACATATTTCATTTAAGATTTTCCGCGCATATACCGATGGGATTACTGGGATGCAGCCATGGGTTCATTCCGAATTTCACTACAAGTTCTGCCAGTGCTGGCAGTTTCGTAATCAATTGGCAGAACCACTCTGTAACCAATAACGTCATCCAATTGACGAGGAGACTGGATTTATGTGGTGTTTAGGGTACTGGCTTCCAATCCCAAGGGTTCGCATTCAACTCCCGATAGTAGTGGAAATCTTTCATTGGAATCCTGATCCCTAATAGGGTCCCATGTGGAGAGCACTTCATGTACCGCACTCGTCCATAGGATGGGACGTGGTCTACTTGGTGACTTTTGTCAATAGCAGACTAATGTCAACGCGGGATTTCTCCCAAACCTTCTTCTAGTCCCCAATGATCTTTCCCTTAACAAAATCAATACAAACTTAGTAATTTTCACGATGAATTTTATTTAATACGAACGGTTTCATCGCATAGGCAACATCTTCAGGAAGCTTGAAGATATCGCCTATACGATGAAATCGGCCGTGTTAAATAAATTTCACTGTGAAAATTTCAAAGTTTGAATTGATTCTATCAATATGGATTTTCAAAAAGTTACGCCTGAGGACATCAAGTTTCCCTTAACAGCCTACCCACCGGTCCTTACAGGCGCTAAAAACTTCAGTTTTCACTCGCCTCCGCAAGTTACCAACCAAGCAACTCATGGCGTTTTTTTTCTGTGTATTCTACTGACGCTAATGCTGTTTAAAAGCGGCAGCATATGTAGCATATATCATTCTATGGCATTCGTAATTTAATAAATGTAAGAAAAACCTTTAATCGACTAAGTAAATAAATGAAATGTGAAGATTTGGAAGGTATTTTTTTCGTGCAGGCAATTGCTTACATCAATTGCTTACAAAGCCAAACTTTGTGAGGAAAAATGATCACCAGTTCAAGATAATGTGCCGATCACAAAGGGCAGATGTAAAACAGTTCTCCTTCTTGAATAGGACCATACGGGACTTGAACGACCTACCAGCAAAACTATTTGAGCCCTTCCCAAAAACATTAATTATTTTAAAAAAATAGGTTAAAGAAGTAGAAGCCTATCAAGGTTTATTCTTTTTTACTCGGCTATTTTTATTATTACCTCCAGATCAGTGCCCTACTCGTAACTGTTTAATTATAATAATAATAAAATCATTTTTTTAAGGATGACATAACAAGATGGGGAGTGGATTACATCATGGGTACATTCAATAATTCATTAAATATTTTTTATATCATCAGAGAAAAAACAAACTAGAGGGATTAATAGCAAGAAAGCAAAGAAAATGTGCCTAGGCATTAGGAATTGGCACATTTAAAGTCCCTTAAAGTTGCTATATAGGGTTTGATGAAAGCTACCGCCGTTCGTTCCCAAATTGTGTGCTTCTGCTGCAAAGTACTTCCAAGCGTTTCATATTATGGAAGCACTTGCAGTATCTAATGTAAGTGAAATCCAGGAAGGCGCTGTGAATGCCTTCGGCAGTTATTGATATCTCGTCCGTTTAGGGTTTTCTTTTACTCCCGTGGCCACATTTCGACCACTCCCTATGCAAAATCGGTGTGGAGCGTCTTTTTCTTCCTCCGTAAGCCACAGGAAGCACAGAGTGCCTCGTGGAACTTAGCGGAGACAGAGACGGGGGAGAGGTGGGTGGGGCTGGTGGACTTTCGCAGTTCTGGTGAGAAAGAGAGGGAGGTAAGAGATGGAACGAGGGGGATGGATTTGCGGTTTGATAGCGTCCGGGGGTGGTAAGCTGGGAGGGTGAGAATGGAGGGGGTGGACGAAAGGTGCGGTGCATGATGGGAATATGGGGGTGGTTGTGGGGTGAGGGAGGGTGGATAAAGGAAGTGGAAATCTTTTACGTGGAGGAAGTTGGCAAAAAGAGTTTTTCGTGTTTCGGGGGACGCACAGACAGCAGCCCCCCCCCCACTCCCGCTCATCTCTCACCCCATCCCCCCCCGTGCCCCCCCTCCCCCATCACGCAACACCCGGAACCCTTCCATAGCCTCAGAGAAAAAATATTTAAATTAATAAAACCACCACGGTGTGTTTCTCTCGTTCTCCATTCCTGCGATCCACCCTCCTGCTCTTTGGTGGGGACGCATAAGACTTGGAAAAAGTGGCGGGGGTGGGTTGAGGTGAGAGAAATGGGGGTGAGAGATGGCTCTCCCCTCCCCCTCTCCTCCTGAAAGGGGCGAGGGTAAGAACTAAGGGGGGGAGGGGGAAAGGGGGTCGGTCGCGTGCAGTCGCGTGGGGCATTAAGAATTTTGAAGTCTCCCGCACGGAGGGGAAGGGGTGGAAAGGGAATAAACCCGTTTTTCCAAGATCTCTTCCGAATTAGAAGCAGGGAGGAAGCACTAGGCACATAGTCCCTTCCCCCTACTCCCTCCCTCCCCACAACTTCGTGCAATTTTCTCTCTCTCTCTCTCTCTATCCTGCGTGTAGCAAGCAAATAAAGAGGAAAGATTTCCAAGTTCGCCGTGCATGACTTAAATTTTTTTCCGAGTCGGAAGTTTCTTTTTCGTCCCAGGAGATAAAAAAAGATGGTTTTTGTGAGAATAAAGTTTTTGGTGGAGTCGGTATTTCCAAGTTTTCCGTAGTCGGTGCTGGATCCCTTGCAAGCCTTAATCGAGGTATCATCCTTGGCCTTTTTTCCCACGGCTTCCTGTATTACCTATCCAATGGGGTTGTTGTAGCCAGAAAATGTTCGCCTTCACGCTCTGAAATAAAACGACCAGACTAATGGCTTTCATGCGATTTCATGACGTAAGCGTTGCCGTTGGCGGGAACTGCAGTCGAGACTCATTACGCTTAATATATAAGCGTGAAAGATTTCCTACAACGCAAGGTACAAGGATATTTGTACGGTGAAACCGAGGAAGAGGATGATTATCGATAGATTTTTACTTTGTTACAAATTTTTTTATGAGTCTCACAATTCACATTCTACGGATAAAATTAAAAATAATGAAAGATAACTTCCGCAGAATAAATCTTGAAACCCGTTCCTCTATTCACATATGAATATATCCTTCAAGTAGGTTTTTGGGATTAAAACAGATTTTTTATGGCCTTGAAAATTTCTATTTTCATATAGATCGCTTCTTTGGAATTCGCAAGCACCTAATTGTACATTTCTTGTACCCAGTGTACAAAAAAGTCTCTTGCTTCTGAGGACAACGTTAGGTCAGCTTCATGTTTAATCAGCCCAAATGGTTTTTGCTTTCTAATTCAACCAAATGAGTTTCCTTTCAAAAGATGCGACGTGATATGTCGGAGATATGATGTGAGTATAAATCTGTGAGTAATGTTTTAAGCAAGAGAGTTTGAAGCGGAGTTCTAAATCATTAGGCTGATGTTAAGTGTCCTAAACTAAGCGCGCATTAGAATAATTTATTTAGATATAGTTCCGTTAGCTTTACGGCTCTCCGACTCTTCCCAGATTTATCATTAAAATGACATTTCTAATATATTTGGATATAATCAATTTATTTCCTTTTTCTTCTTTTCTACCGTAAACCCTGGAAGTCATTTCAAAATAAATAAAGTCACTTTTATAGATAATTGCACCACAAAAGAAATGGATTGCAATCCAATCTTCTCACCTCAGATTCCGCACTTCCCAAATATTAGGTGATTAAAAGTCGTGAAATGAAAAGGCATAGTAATACGTCAAGTCCTACATTAATGTTTTCCAAGAACGTCTTTCAAAACGCTTTTTCTTACCACCTATGACTTCAATAATCCAACAAAGCTGATGGATCGCTTATAAAGTAATTAATAATAGGCCCTTGAAAGTGTCCAAACTAGCAATGAACAGTAATCAGAACAGTGGATTTTCTTTCGACAACTCATGGCTTCGGTTTAAACCATGAGTTGTCGAAAGTTTACCTGAAAAACATGATGAAACACGTGGTAATAAGCGCGCGCTGACTCTGTAAGGAATGTGGTTCCAGGTAATAGTTACATGAAAGTAAACAAACTCCATTCAGCAGTTTTTGATGCACTTGATAATTTTTTGTAATTAGCTGTCAATACGCTTTTGAAGAAGTGAGGTTTCAGTTATTTCGGCATCGACAAACATTCACTCGCACTGCATGGGAACAAGCGGCCGTGAAAAACAACCCCTTTCCAACTACAACCCCCGCGTCCCACCTTAATCGTTACACCTCTCTCACACCCTCTCTGCACGCGTGTGCATACAATGCCGCACCCATTCAAATACGCACCACTCGACAAAGAGCACCTTCGTCCGCTCGCTCGGGGGAGCCAGAGCGGCGCGTATAGGTGTAGCAAAACTTGGTGGAACTCATTTGCGAAAATATGTTGTCTGGGAAAGGGAAGTTTGAGTGAAAGGTTGGACAAAGGGACCGAGGGTCCCTCAACTAATCCGTACAGGAGTCCTTCGGTACCTCTGCTTGATCATCAACGCTTGACTCGTTCTCACTGACCACAGGTTATCTTCTGTCGAGTGTCACCAAGTTTCGCTACGCCTGTAACAGGGATGGATCAATCCCCACCCTCGCACACCCTTCCGCACCCCCCCCCCCTCTTCCGATCACCCCTTCCCGGCATGCCTTCCCTCTCTCACTGAGCTCCATAATGGACGGTACATGATTCGCTTCCACTGCACATCTCCCAAAATCAGAAAGGAACTCGGTGTAGGGTAAACATCTGGTGGGCTTACTTTAAAAAAAAAACCGTTAAGTGCAGTTTAGCAAGTTATGAGAAAAACACATTTTAAGATATTTCTTTACCTGAAAAATCGGGAGTACTGGAGCAGAAATTTTATAATGCTGTGACTAATAGCTAATGCAACGGGAATAGCACTTAAAGGGTTCTCACAGACGATAGAGCTTCATTTTCTTTTGTGTGAAATTCACAGTGAATAATTCTTTCGCCTGGACTGGTATTCTGGACTGAATTGGATAGAGATTGAAAATCAAAGTCGAATTTTCCTTGTAAATATATTTGTGGGTGAGATGCGATAGTTTTTCTTCTACCAATCTTTGAAATTAAAGAAAAGGACCAATGAGCGTGAGGCTGGTGAGGGGTAATGTGGCAACTGCAAAGGCAATGACAACGCTGAAGTGAGGAAGCGGGTGCCCTGATATCGACATAATAGTATTCGGCGTAATAGTTGACTGTACCCACTCCCCCTCCTTTAAAACAACTCTCTCCCATTTCTATGTTTTATGCGAGAGGCATTTCTATGTTCACAAGAATGTCCTAGAACTGAGCACCTTAAGTCCATTTGCTCCTAAAAGTTGATTTATTTTTATTTTAGCTCTTATTGAAATTTGTAAAATCTATGCAACATGAAATCAGACTTACAGTTTCATAATCTAAAATGAGTCTTAAAATCGCGTTTGAGGTTGCTGACGAATTGAACGAATTAAAACATTTTACGGGTGGCAACCGAGCTCATGGATCGGATCCTTGAACCAGGAATTAAGGGTGTCTAATAGTAGAATGACGCTAGAAAGTCCGAAAATTTTGAAACTTCTGTAAATTTCGACGTCTGTTAGACTGAAAATTCCTGAACCGCGGCCATTATGGCTCGCAGCAATTCTAAAAATTTACACATTTTTAGAATTGCTGCGAACTAGATAAAAAATAGAAATGCCTTACTTACTGTATGCAATATGCACTGCTAGTTCACAAAGGCTCGGCGAAAGCATAAGGACTCTGTATGCTTTGATATAAATTTCAAGGTTTTTCCCTTCCATCACATCGCGACTCAAGCTTTTGTTGTAGCCATCATTATAGTTCTTATTTATTGTTCGTGAGGCTGTATTAATGCCTCTTTTTTTGCGTGTACTCCCATCTCTCACAATCCTCCTCACCGGCTGAGCTTCAAGGACATTCTTTAGAAATGATCAATTTATAATTTTCACTCGCGTCATCTGGATCGGAAATACATCGAGGCATTTTTTTAAATAAACCCTTACACGTTTTGTATCCTTTTAAACCCTTATTCGAGGTGAGTCAACGCTGAAATAAGATACAGTTTTCAAAGCATATCAACGCCGAACTATCATTCGTTCTCCCTTCGCGGCCACAGCTTTCCATTTTCAGAGCATTCATTCGTATTTTCGTTATGAAAGATTGTTGCTCCATTGATGAATTCAAGTAAACAAAGATGTCGTTTCACACAAAATTATCCAAGTTTAAATGAATTAATGAAATACGCATTGGTTGCTAACGTTTTCTAAATGATAGCTTTCATCGAGTTTTCGAGACAGGAAAGTCATTCACTGAGTCAGTTAGTAAATCAACCCCTCAGCGTATTCCTTTGCATTATTTAATTACGATGCTAGACGACGTAAATCAAGAAGACTTTTGCTAAGAAATTATAATTAAATGGCATGACGAATGAAAGAGCTTCAATTTTCGGCGTGAAGAGAAAATTTAATGAACCGTGCAATCTCCTTTGACCTGTAAGCTTTTTTTGTTGCCATCATTCCCGTAATGAGATGGTAAGGTAACCCACGCAAAAGATGTCTTCATTTAGAGTATGTCTTCAATGGAAACTAAATTAAACGAGTAGATGAAAGGCATCGGTGCTTTGAAAGAAAAACCGCAGGGTCACTTAAAATACGCTCTAACTCGATGTACTGTCTGCTGAAATCTTTCGTTCTCTTTGGAACCTAAATTCTAAATTAAATTATGCATTTCTGTTTCTTTCGATGCGCCTTGATGTTTCTAAAACTTCTCTGTCTGTATTTATACTTGGGTTATCAGTGACGGGTTGAGGTGTTAACTTTAAAAAAATATTCGTTCCACGCCTGCTCGGTATTTTGTTTTAGTATCCCATATTGCAAAACAAATTCAATCGAGAAATTACTATTGCGTTTATTATTTTTCATTTTACTTTTACTGAATTTTAAATAAGCCTATAAGTCTATATTTTAAATAAGTAGTTTAAGTAGTTTAAGTAGTCACGCATTAACACCAAAGAGTACTTTAAAATTAGTTTAAAAAAAGGAATATTCACCTTTACTAGTGATTTTTTAGTTCGAATCTATTTCCATGCTGAATTTGCAATTAACATTTAGCCACAAACGACTTTTGGCCGGCTCATCGAAATTTTGGAGAAGGTTTAGTAAATCGATTATAATTACTCATTACGGCATCTCTTTCAAGACGTAATAAAGACAATCAATATTTTAGTCTGGTTCCGTATTATCGGATTCTTAAATAAATGTATATTCGAATTTTAGGTTTGGGCGTCATATAGCGTGTAAGAATGACTGTTAGACCACTTAGATGTACGCTTTGGCTAATGAAAATACTCTCATCACAATCCGCTTGGCTGTGGGAAACTATTCCCTTTCTCTTTACCTTTCGTGAAACTCTGGGATTAGGATTCATGGTTAAAAACATCGTTGAATGGCAACGTCGTTCATCAATTGTGACCATGAAATAGCGCCAAGTTTATTTTTCAGGAGATGCACTAGCGGTGAATTATGTTTCCTCTCCAAACACGAGGTGTATGTAATTATTTGGTCTATGCTGGGGACGGATTCTTCACAAGGTGGCGATAAAACCGCCTCAAAACTTAGGAAGACAAGAGCTGGCGCAGAAAACAGCTTTTGCCTACCTCACGTGGAGCGGGAATTTTTGGAGTAATCCAGTGTTATATTTTATCTCGCATAGTAATTAAAATACGGATGCAGGTGAATGGTAAGTGCGGAACCGCATAAGAGGTAAAGAACGACCGACTTGAGAGGGCCAGTGTTCTCATTAGCTTCCACCTCGTTAGCGAGCGAAATAGTTTTCCCCGGCAAAGCTTAATAATCCGCAAAATCTGGTCTCGGCCATGAAGCATCTTTCCCCGAGTTGAACACATTCAGGATTAGAGCATTCCCTGGGAAATGTAGAGCGCACTTGAAATCTTACCTGCCCTGGGGAATTTTATTCGGGGAATCATAATAGCTTACGAGAATACATTAATAACCGTAGCAGCGTCAGCAGAAGGATTATTTTTCTCACCGGCGTTCCTTAAGTTAGCCGTGGCTGCCGTCATTTCTTCATATTTGATCAGTTCTTTGTTCTGGAAATGGAGCGGAGTGAACTAATTCCAAAAGTTGGATTTTTCGGAGCCATCTTGAATCGAAGCAAAATATTTTTTTTATAAAAGTGTATCCATCTGTGAAAAAAATAAAGCACCCGGATAATGGTGACGTACAGTCGTTAAAGGTTATTTTTGGAACCTCGATGCGTTAATTTTGTGTCTCCCCTTACGTTGAATTCCACTCTCAACTCTATAGCATTAAAAACAAACTGCAAATGGAATGTCTTTTTATTTTTTTCTCGCGGCCATCAGACTAATGCTAAATAAACCGAAATGGCTCCCATTTGCAAGTGCTACCACTGATGGAAACGATAATTGTCGAAAACTGGGTCGCGTCGTCGTAGTTTTTTTTAATTTTCTGCCGTGGATGTGGCCCAAGTCAATATGCTTTTATTTCTTTCAACTCGGCTTTATTAAGACTAAACCTCATACGTAATTACCTCATTGCGTAAACACCAAGTACCTTAGGAGGAATTAAAAATAAAGGAGCCTTGGTAACATATAAATTCGAGACACTAATTGAGCGAATTAAAGTTAATACTTTTCCCCATCATAACCAAACCTCTCTGAAGTAGAGATCATTTTGCATTTAATCGCGTCGGAAACACTGCGAAATAATGCGTCCAGTCGTATTTTTCTTGATTTCCCATTGAAAAAGCGGCTTTTTTCGGCCATTTTTCGAATGGCCAGATCAGCATTCCCGTAAAAACAAAGGGACATAAACTAATAACCAAATATCACGATTAGACAGTACACTCTAAGTCATTCGTGGAAACTCTTCGATTCTTTTTATCCAGTAAAACTGAACACCTAATTATCATTAAACTAGTGTAAAATGAAGACAATAATAGCACTTAATATTTCGTTGGATTTCTCTCGAAAATAGCTTGTTTAACGTGAAGCTGTACTAGTGATTGTTTGACCATTCAGTGTATTTTAGGTGGAGAAAAATATGGAATTGATTAATTGACACTAAGATGAAACTCTTTCAATCATTTATAGAAAGACAATAATATTTGCCAGTAAACTGGGAATTATTATACCCACGCATTTTAATATAATTTATACCAACGATGAGAAAAAAGTATGATTTATCTAGATCGTTTGATGTAGTATTGTTGATCATCCTATATCCATTAGAACCCCAGAGCTATTTACCTGTTTTTTTAAGGTGATAAAGTATAATTAATAATGGAAATTTTTATATCAAATTGTGACTCGAAATTTAGTATGTTAGCCAATTAGTTTCTGAGCAACCATTATACAGTATTTATGACTGGAGTCATCCTCGAAGCTCTATAGAATCGTTTAGGAATCTATACACGGATTATTTGCGTCTTTTAAAAAATCAGGCCCCTCAACGTAAAGTAGCAGCGCTAGTGAATACGATAAATATGCCTAATACACTAACCGTTAAATTTACCATCAACACAGTTATGCCCCAGATTTAGTGATGTAGTATTAGTCATTTAGTTAACGCTTGGACATAATACTTATACTGCACCTGTAAATTCTCCTCTGGAGGGCAAATATGATTCCCCGTTTGGACTATCACTACCAGTGATAAATCCGTGTTGAGCTGGACAATATTAATGGAAGAATTAATTATCAGCGGAGTTTTCTAACAATGAGTGATAAACGATATAACTGTGTCCCTGTCGTCCCACATCACTAAGGCATCCGTAATCATACCACATCGCGTTAGAATGTCACATTAGCGATTGGAGCTGCCTAAAATCCTCGTTAACTATAAATGCACGGATAAATACGGCTATAGCGATGAAAGTTTGCATACATTGAACCAAATGACAACATGCTTATTTGGTTCGAATTTTTTGTGCACCCATGCCGTAAACTGTGATTTTTCTTAGAGCTATAGGAAATATGGGATAAGTATTGTATTGTGCATTCCAAAAGGACGTGAAATAAGGATGCAATGCGTTCTGTGAATGCAACTGAACATGAAGAACATCACTGGATAATATATAATATTAATAACTCTTTATTTACAATTAATTGCTTAACGCTTGGTAATTTGGACATCCTTATGGGCAGTTTTCTCTCTCCGAAGGTAGAACTTATGGTTTTTATTTTGAAGAAAATTTGGACGCATCTTAAGATAGATGACTCTAATCAAAATATCATATTGCACTATGCCCTGCAAAAGTAAAGAGTTAGTGTAATTGTTATGTGCCTCCCAATTCATAGACAGTATGTTTTCCCTAATTTATAACTGTGAATTTCTGAACGAATACCTTCTCAAATAGCTCATATGAAACAAATACATTTTCCAGCAAATATCTTGGAGTTTAGGAACACGGTAACCCACCCCGAATCAACCTTGAATTGCGTCTGTAAAACATCATGGAATATCCTCCCGATAAATGTAATGTTTTCCACGGCAATTTGCAACATCGTGTCCTTCATGTAATGAAATTATCTCGCTTATAGATAATAATTCAGTAGTTGATAACACCGTATCAAAGGAATACGTGTATATACATTCATTTTTGGTCTTTCTTCCACTCCGCGTAACAGTTTTATACACGTCCCATCGCAAGACTTAACTTGTGGAGCCAATTTTCTCTCTATCTTACTGGGACAGTTCAGTAATGTATTTTATTCAAAGTAGTTTGGCAGGCATATTTCTCCTCAGCACCTTCATTTGCCTTGTCTCAAAAATGGCGTAGTTGTGGCGAGGACGTGTTTTGGGGCAAAAAAGCCACCAAATGGTTTTGATTTACACTCAAACTGATAAGTGCCTTATGTTTCAATTTTTTAAATAAGTACATATAAAGAATTAATCTCATTACGAGTGCTAATTTAGTCACTCTGGAATAAGTTATATTTTGGAAGAAAGTAAGGATACCAACGGGGTCCCGTATGTATACAACATATTCCCGCTAATCCGAGCACCGATAATCCGTAAGTTCTGTTAATCTGAACGGAACATTTGGAATATTGAACTGTATGTATGGTACAAGCACACGGTATTTTACTATAGAAATTGAAAAATATATTGATTTTAATGCACTGTAATTATTGACGATTGTGTATCTGCTTGAGTTGTTTCATAAATACTGACCAATACTTCATAATATCTTAACTAATAACCATAATATTTGCAATAATATGCATTGCTTTTATGATTATGTGCAAATTCTGTAAATTTAATTGTAATTTCAAAATTCAAACCGACGTTGGTACGGGTTAACGTTATTCTACCAATCTAAAATTTTGGGTTAAGTTAACCACAGAGGTATTCGAAAAATTCGGTGGTATGCTTTGAGCGAAATTAAAAATATTTTTCGGTACCCTCAAACAAATGAATCAAAGGAATATAATCAAGATTCTTGGAGATTTTAAAATGTTGTCCATCGATATTTAAATCAGCTTTCCCTTACTAGTTACTTGAGCACACATGTGACTGAAATGTTTCGAAAATTTGCATGTTCTGGTTTCCTCAACACTAGTTTCCAAAATATTTACACTCCATGATGAAAATTTGTATGTTGTCCGTTGTAACTCGCAAAATTCTCTGAATTCTAAATTTTTATTTATTTATTTACTAACATGATTTAGACTCATATTCTCTCATTTAGACTCATGAATAGACTAATATTCTTATCTTAAATCATATATTTTTAGCTTGAAATCGTCTCCAGCAACTATAAAAGCGATAGTGCGAGAGTACAAGTGCTAAATAGAGAATGAGAATAGATTGATTTCTCAATGAGTAGTCGTTACATGCTGTTTTTGGATTGAGTTCGTTGTATCTATCGATATTAATGATAAAATGAAAGACTATCTGCTATTAAATGATTTACGTGTATAATCGGAACAATATGTGTCATGGCATTCTCTGGTCATGTCAAAGTGGAGAGAAACGTGTCGTGATACCTTATTTAACTAAAGAAAGAGTTCTCGGTCTTTTATGTCGGCATGAGCAGTCAATTGACGCTTCCACTTTGTAGTGAAAGAGATTTCGAAAATTGGACGTCTTCACGGGCATGGCTGAGGAATTCCATACTCTTCCGCTTCCATCCTCGTGATGAAAATCCAACCCAGCCAATCCATTTCGATTTCGTTCTTTTAATTTTACTTACTCGGTCCAAAGTACTGTCTCTTCCTCCCTCCCTCTGTGTCCCTTCGGTCGGCATTCATGGCGGCATTGGTTGTATTGTGGTGCAACTTGGTTCTCTCCCCAATCGTGCAGACTACTTGGGGAAACTTTCTTAAGAGGAAGTCACTCACACACACGCGCTGCAGACAAGGGATGAGGTTAGGGTTAGACGGGGGTTGGGCGCTCAAACTTTATCCCTCCGTCGCTTCCACCCCTACTCTCCAACCCCTCGCTTTCCACCCCCCCCCCCCCACCCCCCAACACCCTCCCCCTTTTCGCGTCCGACTTGCATCAATGTATCCTCCTCTCCCGACCAAGTCAAACAACTTGGTCCGCAACCTCCCATCCTCTCAGTCGCCCAACGCCGCCGTCGCCTTCAATCCTCTTCCCCCCCCTCCTGCGTGCCTGCCTAGCAACTCCAGTCCAGTCCTTCCCTTCGATAGATTTCACTTTGCCGTCCCCCTCCCTCCCGCGCACGAAACCGGAAAGTGGCTCCTCCTTTTAAATTGAATTTATTCCCACTTTACGTGAGTGAAGGAATGGTGTTGAGAAACAAGGGCCATTCCGGATAAAATATTGTACCCTTTCCAGTTTTCGAGAAACTTCCAGTCGTCGGATTGAACTGGAATTGACCTAGATTCGGCGCAAAGTGTTCGTTAATTTATAGGAGGCGGAACTGCAGGCTTGCTTTTTTTCCTTTCAAATCCATCTCCGTCTCGTGGGTCACTTGCCATTTCTATCTTATCTTCGTTTTTATTTCGCGAGAGGTGGTATAGAACTAAATGGAACGTAAGTTTTGAAACCTAGACCTTAAAGTACTTAAAAGGTGGTTCCACCGTAAAAGGAAATATATGTCATTTCATTCACATTCTGGATACTTATAGAAAAACAAGTCCTCTATCAGATATGAACATCAATATCCCACCATTTCACGCTATTTTTCTCGAAAGTTGGACTTGAAATACCATGTGTTCAATGGGAGACTGGGAGAAACACAGGGAAATGCGGTATTTTTATGTCTGACATAAATGTAATTTTTACGGAAAACTGTTTATCAGGAGCGAAAACTCCCGGGAATTTGATAAAAAAATAAAACATATGCATCTTACTACCTAAATTTTAAGTTATTAGCTCATTACTGTGCTAATTGAAGTCAAAATGTGGTAATTCCACAGAAATAGCACTCAAGTCGGCGTCTATGG
This sequence comes from Pyrrhosoma nymphula, assembly GCA_963573305.1. NCBI lineage: Eukaryota > Metazoa > Arthropoda > Insecta > Odonata > Coenagrionidae > Pyrrhosoma > Pyrrhosoma nymphula. The sequence goes on along the minus strand of OY754330.1, from coordinate 16,478,265 downwards.
CCATAAAAAAGTGTTAATTACAAATATATTCGTGGAATAATCTGCAAATTTTGTAATTTCATTTTGGTTTCCAGTAGCTAACACAAGTCATCAACAAAGTAGCATATTTAAAACTAAATTAACAAAGAGTCGGAACGCAATATTTTATTTTCCTTACATGATCGCGGTGGACCCTCTTTAAGAGGTGGAAAAATTAGAGTTAAGAAAGTATTTGGATGGTATTGAAATTCTCTAAATTCTAAAATTTAATTTATTTCACAACGAACGCTTATTTACTAAAAATATTTAGTCTCATATTTCATCTTATCTTCCGGCCCTTCACTCCTGGCCTTCATTCCAGCTCGTATTTTTTAACTTTAAATCGTTTCCAGCAACTATAAAAGCATATAGGATGAGAGTACGAACGACAAATAGAGAATCAGAATACTTACTTACTTACTCCCATGGCCATCTATGCCCAAGCTGGGATTTGGCCTCACCAACGCGTGCCCCCTCCATCTTTCTCGGTCTCTAGCTTCTTCCACTGCTCCCCCTATCCGGTTTATGTCCGTGTTTGCTCCATCCCACCACCTTTTTATTTTTGGTCTTCCCGGTGGTCGTCTTCCCTCTGGTCTCCCACTGGTAACATCCTTAAGTATTGAGCCCTGCTCCGCTCTCATAACGTGCCCAAGCCATCTCATTCTTCTGGCCCTGACACATGCAATTATACATCATGCTCTTTGTAGAGATCTCGTATTTCCTTATTCCGTTTGATTCTCCATATTTCATTTTCCTTTGTGGGGCCAAAGATTTTCCTCAGGACTTTATTTTCGAATATAATCAGTTTCCTTTCTTCTTTCTTGTTCATGATCCATGCTTCTGCACCATATAGAAGTACTGGACGAATTATTGTGTGATATATTTTGATTATGGTCTTTTGTGATATTACCTTTGAATTTAATATTTTATTACAGGCATACATGCTTTTGTTAGCTAAATTAATTCTGTTCGTAATTTCCGGTTCTTCACTATTTTTTTTCAGAATAGACTTATTTTTCAATGAGCAGTCGTTACAAGCTGTTTTTGGCTTGAGTTCATTGTATCCATCTATATTGATGATAAAATTAAAGACTTCCTACTGTTATATGAATAGCGTATACAATCGGAACTATACGTGTCGCGGCATTCTCTGATCATTTCAAAGTAGAGAAAAACGCGTCTGATGCTCTATTAAACTAAAGAAAGAGTTCTCTGCCTTTTATGTCGGCATGAGCAGTCAATTACCGCATCCACTTAAATTAACCACTTCGCAGTTTAAGAGCTTTCGAAAATTGGTATTCACGAAATTGCAACGGCGAGGATACATAACATGTACAGTTGCGCGTTTTTTCGCTATAATACCGCTAACCGTATGCCTACCAGTTTAAAGTAATCTGGAGGAATTTTTGCTAACTCAAGTTTATTGGAATAATCTTTTCATATCGTATTGCTCTCCAGTGCCCGTAGAGCCCTTTATCAGAACAGAATGCTCGCTTTTTAGCATCAACATGCGTTTTGCTGCTTAGTTTTCCACCGTGGTTTGTGGATGTCAGCAAGGATCGCGGATTTCTCCCGCGCAGGTTCATCTTAAATGACGAAAGTTCCACCGGAATTCTGTTTTGCATCTTCCGGTCTCAATTACTGACGATACCCTTGGACCTGAAGATGCCAACTGAAATGCCGGTGAACCTACATTCAAGATGGCCGTTCGCAGTGGGAAGCCGGGAATCTTTCCTGGCATATTATGTTCATATTCAATAAAAACATTTAGGCCTATGTTTTGGCAGAAAATATTGTTCTTTCATCGGCCTGAAGGTAAATATTCTGCATGTTGTTTGATAATAGCTCTTTCAAGAGCTATTATCACATATTATTTTAATTTCACCTGTCATAAGAGTTGACAAAGAATCCCCCCGATAGTGTACGGTACTTATCCATATGCATGCAACGTATTGATCTGTTTAGTGAGTTGGAAGAGTTCACTGAGTTCTCAGTATTTACGACGTCACCAATTACTGAATGGTCACCGATCAGTAAGATAGCCGTTTGGATATTTTCTTGCTAAAAGAAGATTTCGACCTTAAGATTTATCACGCAAATTGTACTGCCCACGGTCATTATGACAGTTAAAACACGGAGACACTGCGCACATAAAAGAGGTTCGTTCTTTCATACTTGAATTGTAATTGAATAAGTAAAACTGTAGACGGTGTTGATGATCCAAGTCGTCCATATCATCACAGAAAGTTTTTGTATGCATGATTGTAGTACGCTAGAAGAAAAGGGGCATAGTAGCAAAGATATTAAGAGGAGAATAGCGCTAGCTATCAATAATAGAAGGGAGCTGATGACGGGGACCTTAAGTAAGGATGTAAAAAAAAGGCTGGTGAAGAGCTTGATATGGAGTGTGGCGATGTATGGGGCAGAAACGTGGACCTTGAGAAAGGAAGACGAAAATAGGCTGAAGGCTTTCGAGATGCGGGTGTGGAGGAGGATGGAGAAGGTCCGTTGGATGGATTGGAAGACAAATGAGGAAGTGCTTGGCATGGTGGGTGAGGAGAGAAAACTTGTATATGAGATTAGGGGAAGGCAGGGTAAGTGGCTGGAAGCGGTAATGAGGGGTGATGGTTTGCTAAAGGCGATGATAGAGGGAATGATGTTGGGCAAGCGGGGTAGGGGTAGAAAAAGAATAGATATTATGGACCGGATGAAGAAGGTTGGACTTAACGCTGAGATGAAGAAAGAAACACTAGGGGTAGATAAGGCACTGCACCTATAAGAGTCTTTTGGATTTTCTCTGAATTTCACCATAAACCTACCTTTAACCGGTAGATTACTCAGACTCGGATGATGATTGCTTGGTTTGAGTAGGTACTGATGTTTTTTGAAAGTTTTTTCAGAGTGATTGCGCAAAACCGCTTGAATGTAAAGAAATATAGAAAAATGGCTTGAATCTTTGCAAGACAGTTTTTTTCGACTCCATTAAATGATGAGTTTGTGTTTTCAGTAGTTTAGTGACAATTTACGTGTCATAAAGTTCCTACCTCAAAGTTGTAAAGGTGAAAGTTTACGTTATTGATAACAACGTCAGCTTACCCGTCTCTCTGCCTTATCCCTCTCCATTCACCAGGTATCCGTCTCCTGATCTCCTGCTTAACTTGAATGGATAAAACGACCTCGATTCCATATTAGCTCAACTCGGTAACAACTAGTTTACCGATGGGCGGACATTTTCAAAAACTAAAGGCTGGCATTTTAGGTTTTTTTGTTCATCATACACTTTCCGTCTCAATGAAGCGCTGAGCGAAGGTGATCGCTTGTTTTTTTTCACCCTTTCCCTGATTAAACCCGTCTATTCGTGCAGCCGACTCTTTATTACTCCGGTATCCATCCTCTATCTACCACCGTTATGAGGCGGCATAATAACAATTGTATCCCCTTCACTCCCCATCGCTGGAAAAAATCCCATTTTGTGTCCCACGGCATCAAATTAACCCGTCTCTAACCACCTATCCTCGCTAGTGGTATATCCCCACTCTCTCCTCCCCTTCCCATCTCTCCTATTCCCTTCCTTCCCCTCACATTGCACCACATCCCATTCTCCTCCTAGAATGTGTCTTTTCCAGAAATATTTCCTCTCCCAGCGGCTAAATCATCCACGAATGCCGGTGCTCTCATCCTATAGTTCGCCTCCCAGCGCTTTAAGGGTCAGGATGATAAAGGGGAGACCATGCCCTTACAATATCCGTAGAGACCCTTTTTTAACTATCTGTTCATCTCATTTACTACTACTCCCTCCAGTGATGGTAATTACCTTGTCCTTATTTACATCCCATTGCGATTCATATTACCTCGTGTGCAGGATGCGCCACTGCATTATGGGCCAAATAATGAGACTAGTTTAAATTTCCCGGAGCTACGAATGAGAATATTCAAATTAAAAACGCCCAACACCCAACCTGAACTTTCAAAAAATGGACTAAATAGTCATATATGCAAATAATTGTTGAACATTCTCATATGTGCGGGAAATCCTTTCCAAAATTATTCGTCCAATATCCTAAATCTGCATACTTTCCCGTAGAGGACTGTTTTTCCAGGTGATTTCAATTTTTCCATGGCTACGGCTTTATATGTATGTATCCAGGTTTCAAAAATTCAGCACGAGTCGGAACAATGTTCCATAAATACCTGAGATTTATTTCTTGGTGATGGAGTGCCAAAGTTGCTTTGAAACTTTTCCCTTACTTATTTTTTTCCCGTTTCCATTAAAACTCGGCTTCCACGCCTTCTCTCCACTGCGCAATACAAGGTTTATAACAACCAGTTTCTTCATATCTCTGGATTAATCATTAAACTTCTCGCAGATTTCGCGTAATTTATGTGCAAAGTATACGTAGGCGGCTAAAATTAAGCTTTTTTGTGCGTCGGTTACCCAGCTTAGATTCCGTGAATAAGGCTTATTTTGGATTACGTTTCCAATGTTTTTATTCCAAAGCGATTTGACGTGTCTAAATCAGCATTTTAAAAATCCTCTAAAAACGCGTCAAAATTGTTTTCTTTTTCATGTGAACTGCTTTGACCGGTCGAAAAAGCAAATATTGCAAAAAGGAAAGTGTTTTAGGTTTTGTTTCGTGAAATTTATCCATTACGGAAAAAATAAAATACCTTAGTTAATTCCTAAAGTTATTTATTATTACAACCGAGGTTTCAACACAATAGATCTGAATATGACACAAAGTAATTTTGAGGATACCGGGACTAGCCACGGTAGTTACCTTTACGGAGTCACCCGCAAGTGCACTTAAGTGTGATATTCCACAGGAGAAAAATCATTCGCCTTGACCGGGATCCGAACCCGGATCCCTTGATTTCGCGCCGAGTGCTTTAACCAGTTCCAAAGGGGAGAAGGACCCCCGGTAGCTATTTTCCTTGGCCGGGTTTTCCCGGTCAAGGCGAATGATTTTTCCTCTGTGGAATATCTCACTTATGACACAAAGTGTTGAAATCCGGGTCGTGATAATAAATAGTTAGTGGAGTTAACTAAGTTATTTTAATTCTTCCGCAGATAATTCAGCTTCAGAGACGCCAATTATTCTCATCAGTTCCGTTAAAATAATACGATGGTGTTTTACACGGTCAGTAAGAAATGAGATCGTCTCACTTCTAGCTACCAGTCTTCAAATAGTAACCCGGATCCCTCGATTTCGCGCCGAGTGCTTTAACCAGTTAAGCTACCGAGGCGTCCTTCTCCCCTGTGGATTATTTGGTGGCTTTATAGGAGCATGGTGGTCAGGACTGCTAGACATATGATGTCATTAGCAGTTCAAGTCGTGCGCTAAGCGCCACAGTCCGCGAGGATATTATATCCGCGAGGAATGATTTTTCTCCTATGGAATATCGCACTTATGTGCACTTGCGGGTGACTCCGTAAAGGTTACTACCGTGGCTAGTCCCGGTTTCCTCGAAATTGTTCAAATAGTAAGTTGTCCTCTCATTTTGTATCTTCGTTTCTTTTCCATCGGCGAAGATATGAGCCGATGTGTGTTGAACATTTTCATTCTTAGTAGGTACCACGCTTGAATCAAAGTTGCCATAGTATAAATGCTGAAAATGATCATACTTGATCATATATAAGTTTAACATTAATATTTCTAATTTGTTTTGGATGTAAAAAGAATGGTGGTTGTATACTATAACTAATGGACGTCTTACTAAATGGGTAATTGTAATTAGAAAACGAGATAATTTCGAATTTCACGGGATTTTAAAACAGTTCAAGCGGTTACATCAAACCCTGCTGATAAAATTATGTGCAAAACACACTGCAAGAAAACGGCAAATAATGATGAACATGCCGGCATGTTAAATGTATTAGTCTTCTCAGCAAGGAAGTACTTTCTCTGTCTGGTCTGGTTCGGCATTGATTCTTCGTTGGCACTGATCTCTCTTCACAAAACAATAGCTGTGTAAATAGTTATTGGTTGCAGTGCATCCAGATGTCAAAATACTAAATTGTTAGTTTTACTGTTTTGACATACGTAGTATGTTTCATGCTTTGAAATATGAACTGAACGGTGCAATTCAGTCATAAATGTTTCCTTATTGTGTGATCCTTATGATATTTCATACGCAGTGGTGAATTTTTCAGACGTAAGACCTCGACCTCATCTATTTACTTGTCGTCATTAGTATAAATACAACATTTTAATCTGTTTCCTCCATTCGTTTCTGATTTTCTAACTCCACTCAATGGATCTTAACTAACAAGTACTCGCATTCCATGATACAGACTAGAATGATCATGGTAGCACTTAAAAGACACTATTTGAAGCATAGTCTTGGTAATAACAATAATGGGGTGAGCTCTTACGGCTAGACAAATACAAAGATTAAAGGGAGTCTTCAAATGCCGAAAAAAAATTGTTTACGGCAATTGGAAACTCCCTTTAATCTTTGTATAGTCTTGGTAGGTTTAATATTGGAGGGCAAGAACTGCAGTGCAGCTTGATTGACAAGACATTGTATTTCATCTCATTTCCGTTAAATGGTACAAAAGCAAAATCAAAAAGGAAGAGCAAATATTTCAATTTTTAACATTAGCTTATCCATGTACGAATGGAAATTTACCGAATAAAGTTACATGCCGAATTAATACCGCAATGGATGCATATATGAAAAATTGCTTTCACCCGTAGAATGTAAGTTTAATTTAGTCACTTTAGTTGCACCTCTGTCCAGAAACGTGCGCCGAATTCAGTGTTGAAAGGAGACAATGTAATGACGGCTGCCACATTTATTGATTTGCCGGTGAAGATCATTATTCTCTAAGTCTTCAGGAGTTTTTCTTTAATTCACGCATTCGTATTTTGTGATGAGCAATTTGGGATTCAAATAAATAATGTCTTTTCTCTTTGCATTTTAAAAAAATCCCTCCTCTCCGCGAAATGGAACTGCCGAAAATTCTCTCAGTTGTGAATGCGACGGGAAATCTGAAAATATTTCTGAAATCTTGGAAGTTACCCATTTACTTTCACCCATCCCTTACTTCTTCCACCTCTTGAGAAATAATAAAAACGCGGACGCTTATTAAGGCTATTCGTTCATCCCGCCGTGATACGCGAGGACTGTGAGTCGCGAGAAGCACTCAGGTCAGATCGATCACAGGAGTGTAATTCGAGTGAGGGATGGCCCGGGCGTCATTTCATTTGAATCATTACGGACTGAAACTTTTGACTTGATTTACATCAGGTGCCGGAGGAGAGCACCGACTGAGATGGGAGAGAATAATACATTCCCATTACGTACTGTCAAAAAGGTCGTGGCTGCTTCGCTAAGAGTGGTGTAAAGAGGAATCGGAGCCACATTTTCATTTTCTTTCTCTGCCACAAATGCCTGATATTTCATCCTGAAAGAGCATGATGCGGTGTAAGGGTGTTCCAACGACCGAGGCGATTTTATATCTCGAAGAACCAAATCATTTGAAAATTATTTTAGCTTAGTTTTAACAATAATAATTTATTAATATTCATGGAATTACATCCGCTATGAACACAGAAAATATAACTTCCTTTTTCCGCCGACGTTTCGCCTTTTTATTAATGAGGCTTCTTCAGGGCTAGAGTACAATGTAAGGAATACAGTTGGTAATAATTATAATACTACAAAGATACAAAAGTTTCCAATCATAAATTTAGTACCTCAAAGGATTAACTTTCTTACTGCGACAATGGTAACACAAAAACAAAATCTTCCTCTTAGTAACCAAATCAACAACAAAAACAAAACCAAAATGGAAAACCAAACTAAAATTTTTTTCATAAAATATAATAAGTGAAAATAAAAATATTTATAATGAATAGTACCTATAAATCATGAAATTTACAATTACAGATATCGTAACTTCAAATTTCGAATGTATATTACAAATTTTACGAATATAAAAAACATATTCGTATTGAATTTTGGAGAGCACAACATAATACATAGCAAAAAAAACTTTAGTCATATAAGATCAAATTAAGATAGATTTTGCTTAAATTCTGTATATCCGATGCATGGTTACAAACTGAAGGAGTTTTTATGATGTGGACAATTTCTTTGAGTAGCCTCTTCTGAAATATAGAAATGTTATAATAGAGCTAAAAATAGATTATAATCATATTTCAAAAAATAAAAGTTCAAGGAGACATTTACAAAGATATTTGTTAAAGTATAACATTTTGTTTGTTGTATTTCAATGATAATAAGGTCCGCAGGAAAAACAGTAGAAAACAGTAGTGACAACATGAAACTAAAGACAAGAAAATAGATAGCACCTAATCCAAAGACATCATTAGGTAGTATGTTAGAAGAACAAGGAAAATATCAATCAAAGTATTACAACAAAGAGATTTAACTTTTGGGAGTTTGAAAAGCTTCCTCCTGAATATGTTCAAAGACGGAGAATCTTTGATATTTTGAGTAGGTTGTTCCAGATATACGATCCTACAACTATGACAGATTTCTAAAAGATCGTGAATCGGATTTGGGTTCCATAGAGATAATGGGGATCCATCCTAGTTACATCATTTAAGGATTTTACTTTAATTGGATAAAATTTTCGAAAGTTATAGAGTTCATTGTGTTTAAAAAGAGAGTACACGAAACAGGCCGTCATGAATTAGCGTTTTGTTTTTAAATCAACTCAGGAGAGCTTCAGAGGAGAGTTTTATGTATATGAATCGTAAGAGAAATATGAAACATTATCATAACAGTTCAAATCTTGGCTGCTTAGCCAATAATGATGTAAATAGGAATCAGAGCCAAAAATTCATTTCCTTACTCTGCCGCGAATGCCTGATATTTCATCCTGAAAGAGCCGATTGGATATAAGGGTGCGTAAACGGCTGAGTTAATTTTGTATCTTGAGGAGCCAGGTTATTTTAAAAGTATTTTAGTTTTTTACCAAGTTATTTTTGTATTTATGTATATGAGTTGTAGGATAAATATAAAATATTGTCGTAGTAGTAAATGTTCGTATAAAGATTTGTGTCTCTATTAAAAACAAAAATTATCCTGTTGATGGTATCAATATCATCTCGGAGAATTTGAGCTGTGTCGATGCTTAAACATAAAACGCTACTAACCGTCCTATATTTATTCCGTAATACCCGTCAGTGTATGCCGATCACTTACAGGGGAATTGCACTCATCACAGTGTGTAGGAAATATTTCCTCGGAAAAAAGAAAGGTAATCCATAGAACAAATAAGATAATTTTTACCTCTGACTTCGCGGTGAGTACTGTGGCCCTGAGTGCTATCTTCAGTTTCCGCCACCCACACACAAGTTGAAACGAAGTAGTAAACTCCGCGCTATTTAAACTGATTTTTGGTAATTTTGCCTTGCGGGAAAAAATGTAAACGATGATAGAAAGCTTCGTAGATTCCATCTAAATGTTTGAGGAACTTAATAAAGTTCTCTATTATCTATCGATCCTTAATAGGCTCAAATGTCTGCTCTTTTAACCCACTCATGATTCATGAACGCAATAAAACCAATCTCAAACCCTTCAGTATTAATAATAATAGATGGATCAAATAGTGCTAAACTATTCCTTTTAAGAGTATCGTACTAGACTCACAATTACATGAATCGTGAATCTTACCTACTAAGAGCTTTAGATACAGTACAGAATCACTTTGTGGATAATCTGGAGCAAAATCATGAGCATTTCATTTTTACTGAGGAACATTTTCAGGAATGGTGAGTTCCTTTCAAGGCTCTGGAAGACTTTGACTTTGGATGCGTGGGACCTTCGAGCAAACATTTTAAATGCGATTCACTCAGTTGGATTGCTATGCGTTTGCCATGCTGCCTCAGCATCGCTCCGCCCCCACCTACACTTTTTCCCCGCTCTGCCCTTTGCTCCTCTCATACAAGCTTCTCAGAGCGATTCAGAGATGGCACCGCAGCCATCTGCAGAGCAATCCAATAGTCGATAGATATCTCGAATCGTTGCCTCTTCGATATGCATCTTCGATATGCATTCTATCGAAGATGCAAATATATCGACCCAGCTGCTCTGCAGTAAGTACTGTCAACGAGTTTCACAACTAATTACTGTTTGTGCGTCAATCAGATCCAACCATTGAATCGAAAACCCAGTTGCAGAAAGTGACACCTAAAAAGATCCCATGATAAATTCTTCTTTGTACTTACCTTTGAAATGTATGCATATTTTAGTATTTGCTCTTCATGTTTCTTTCCTTTTGATGGAACTTGAGGAGTTTTTTGCTGACTCAAGCCCCGAAAAACTATATCAGTCGTGGACTGAAAGAGTTAATATTAGCGAATAATGAATGTATTAATCATCTGCCATACTCATTCGTGTCCCAGCGAGCTTTCATTGGTTTGAAAGTGTGAATAAACAGAAATCTGGCTCAAAAGAGCTAACCGATGATTCTCAGTGAAGAACGCTGACGATGACCGCGAAACGAGGCTGTCAACTCTCAAAGAACAGCTGGACTTCTCCCGGCGACACCTCCGTGAATCAGGAAGGAGGTCATTAATCTCCACCTTGATGCGCTGCCGTTTTTTAGTTTCCTCTTAAAGCATTGCAGCGGAGTCTAATTAACGCGTGCCATGAGTAGTGAATAGTCTAACTGCAGTATGCATACTCTGTGCTGAGCTAGCACGTACCTACTTGTGTCATGCGCGTGAGAGACCGTGGAAAAAGAGGCAGGCAATGGGTTCGCGCCGTCAAATGAATCTTCGCGATATTTCAAACCGCCTTTCCCTCTACCGTTTAAATTCACCCACCCTACACTCCGTGATGAAGTGGGTTGAGTCGACTTGAAATAATAGACGCTGTAGCGTTGAAAATTTAAAATAATGAAACTCTCTCGCGGGTTCGCTGCTGAAAATTTAAGTCTCGGAGATTTCGCTTGGATTTGCGTACAATCATTAGCGCGGGCTCCACGCAGTCGGGCATAAACGCCCCTCAAATCTCCATATCTTTCACGCTGCGCGCATACCTTGCATAAAACGTTCGCTTCGCATCTTTTTTTTGTTTTCGTTATTACCCATTACTTATTTCCTCAGCTTTTGGTTCTCACCTGTCATTGGGAATGGGGGGGGGGGGGAAGGGATTTTTGGCGTTGGTTTCCATACATTTCATCATCCCGCACTCTTTTTTTTCATCTCCCAAATCCTTCGCACGACACAGTCTTTCACTTCTCCCTCTTTTGTCCCTTCCACACTTTAATCACATCTCGCCCAATCCTCCTCCTCAATTGTTTTACCCATAATCTTCATCCTCGCCCCAATTCATTCTCATACCTTTCCTCTCATTTATGGAAATTATGTTTATTTCGGTTACGTGGGCCGGTATCGTTTTCGTTTATCATATATATACACATTCCTTTGTAATTTTTAAAAATATTTATTTTTTTTATAAGCTTTTTGTGCCGCGATGCTTGTCTGTTTCCTAGGGAAGGGAGAAGGTGCAACATTTTCTCTGGGCGGAATAAAGTGTGTGTTATCAAGATGATTCTTCTTCATGACCTCTTTTTGATAATGCAATAATTTCTATTTGCAGGAGATGTAGGTCCATAAATCTGAATAATATTTATTCTCTTTGCCGTCGTGTCGTAAGTGTAAGCAAACTCTGGAATGGATTGCCAAACCATGTAAAGGGCAGTGGGTCGATGAGGGTGTTCAGAGGGAGGCTTTAGAGCCTTTTATGCAGTGGTAATAGTTGGTAGCTGCAGTTGTATAATGTGAGACTATATATTACCAAAGTAATTACTGTGTAAGTTCTGTAGTATACTGTGGTTCATCACTGAAGGTGTTTGGAAAGAAACTTGGAGCCTGATGGGCAGTAGTAATAATTTGTAGCTGCAGTTGTATGTTTTATAACTATATATTGCTTGAGTACTTGTTGTGTGGGTATTGTGATATATTATGGTGAGTTAATGAAAGTTACAGTTGTATTTATTTTATGGGTATGTATTGCTTGAGTAGTTGTTGAGTAAGTATTTGAAATACAGTAGATTCCGGTTAATTGGGGCACATCGGGACCAGTGTACTTTGTCCCAATTAAGCGGCTGTCCCGTTTATCCGAAGTATCCCGTAAATATGTTTAAATAAGCGTTGAAATGAAAGTCAGAAAGCTAAATGACAATTGAAACTCAAAATGTTTAATTGCATAGTATTTAAAGAATAAATTAATAAGAAAACATACATTATAAAGATTTTTGGAAACCTTGTGTCATTAAAAAAATCTCTTGGCATCGTTCTACTTCGGATAAATTCCCTTTACGAAATCCTGCAAAAGAAGGATTTGTGATTAGATATAGAATTAACGTTGGAATATTAGAAAAGAATAATTGATGATCTAAAGCTTCATTTGCATAGAAACCAGGGAGTATTTATTTAATGTGTAGCTCCTAGTTGAAGGAATTAGTCCAGGGTGTTCTTCTTCATTCTCTTCACTCACGTTGCGCATACAAGGTCAGCACAGGCATCTGAGGACGATATCGGACTTCCTTCGTTGCCCTCTTCCATGAAGTAGCGTCACAACCCATCAATAAATTTCCTGTCATCTGCAGAAGTCACTCGGCTACACTGAGATACGTCTTCATCTCCATCAGTCTCCTCGTCTTCAACCAAACCTTGTTATCTCGCTAGTATAGTTTCCACTATATCATCTTTGCTGCTATTATTGTTGTCATAACAGTCCATATTGGAGTCGATCCTTTCAATCTCCTTAAAGGTCTTTACTTGACGCAGCTCGGAAGCAGATTCATTTTTACTTTCAAATTCAAGTTTTTCCGATATTTCTTCACTTGAGTGCTTAAAACCTCAATGAATGAAACAATTTCTAATCGTTTTACTGGTGACTTCTAGCCTGCTATCTGCCAAAAACGTTACTGCTTGTAGGACGTTCACCTATGAGATCACTTCCTTGGCAGTTGAAGACGATGTCAGAAGATTATCTTCCATTGATGCTAGAATTGATTGATCAATGAATTTTGCGCGGTATATTGTTTTCAAATTTTTGATGATCCCATGTCTATTGGTTGGATAAGAGATGTTGTGTTGGCTGGTAAAAATTTCAGACAGAAAAATTCCATGTTTTTTAAGACGTTGGAGCAATTAGGGTGTGCCGTACAATTATCCAGAATAAGAATCACTTTCCTCGATTTCCGCGCTAGTTCCTTATCCCAACTGCTTAACTGATGACTGAAGAGGCCTGCAATCATCCACGCATTTTTATTGGCGTAATATTCCACCGTAAGCTGTTCATTCAAAACCTCTTAAAGCAGCGAGGTTTAGTACTTTTTCCAATCACCTAAAGTTTCCTTTTATCACTTCCCGACATGTTTGAGCAGCACCAACCAGTAATTCATTCCATCGCTTCTTTAGACCCAATTAGGGTAAAGGTGAGATTTTGGTTCCGATATGTCTGTTGAAAGTTGGTGAAAATCGTGTAAACGCTGGCGAGACGAAAGCTCACCTTTACCCCACTCAGTTCCACATAACTGTAACAAAGAAAGCCATTAGGTGGCTCGCCGGTTTCATCGGCGTTGTACACATCATCTGCGCAGAATTCCTGAAGTAGGGTGTGTAGCCTCTTACATCTCCATTCCTCTGCACTTACAAAATCAGCAGTATGTTTTTCTCCGTGAGCATTTTTTAATTTTATTTCGTTTCTACTCTTCCGTCTAGATAGCCAACCATCTCTTGACTTGAAATCAGTATGGCCAAGCTTCAAAGCTAATTCCTCCGACTTATTTTTACATAGGTCCGCTGAAACTAACCCCTCGTCCACTAACAATGGAAAACCATTGATTAAAAGCGTCCTCGACATCAGGATCCTTACCTTGGCGTTGGCGTTTTTGGGTAGCACCTTGTTTCCTTTTACTGCTCCAATCTTCTCTAAGATTATCCTGCTGATGTATTAATCGGGCTATCGTTGATTTTGGCACTCTTGTTATCTCCGCCAAACACCGAAGACTGGTGTGAGGTAGATGGTCCTTAATTCGGTCCAGTATTGTAATTTTTGCAGCCAGTGAAAAATCCTGACGCTGCGTGTTAACCTGAATAAGGAACTTTTTCGGGAGAAATTTCGGGAAATTAGGAGGAATCACCTCCACCCTTCTTTCCTCAAAACATTTTATCTTATGACAGATCGCCTACAGCCTAACCTTCACCTTAATGGTATAATACGTTAATGAAGCCAAGTTGTCTACCTACACAGTATGCACCTCCGTGACCACAAAATCTAAATCCACTTCTAGCTGGACTACCTGAGAACGAAGGTGAGTGTACAAACAGTGAAGCATTAATTGAAAGCGCTTTCATGACTGACTTCGTTTAGCGACGGTAAAAGAGACAGTAAAGGTTGCAATAGATTCCCTCATTGGAGATTGGTTCATATGCATAGGGAAAATGTACCAAATGATTTACAAGAGCTTAAAAATTTGTATTTCTTCAAGGGAGTAGGAGGCAAATACAGCCGATGCATGTCCCGATTAAGCGGCTTCCTGTCCCAATTAACCGGAGAAAACTCAGGGACTTTCTTCAATTGGGTTCTGTTCTTGATGATTTGTCCCGAATAAGCGGCTGTCCCAAATAACCGGTGTCCCGATTAACCGGAATCTACTGTATTGTAACCATTGCATAGGTGTGTCATGTGTGGCTGTTGTGTTCTATACATTGCAAATTTCATGGTTATATGCTGTATATTGCAAAATTGTTGTATTTGTCAATGCCACCCTGAACTCGTGTGCTTGCTTACAGTTTATTTTGAGTAATATTTTTTTAAAGATGTATTTACAGTTCATTTTTGTAATCTTATTATTGTACTGTAAACATTATGATTGTACTGTGTTCGTTTTTTCTGCTCAAAGGGAGGGAAACTCCTAGAGCAATAAAGATTATTATTATTATTAAGCATGCTTCTTTAGGACTCAGAGAGAGTTCCTTCTGAATTGTTTGGTTAAACCTTCGTTTCACGTTTCAGACAAACAATTCAGAAGGAACTCTCTCCCTGAGCCCTGAAGAAGCAACCGCATACACGCGCGAAACGTCGGCAAAGAGAATAAATATTTTTCAAATTTATTGGCCTATATCTCCTGAAAGAAGAAATTACTGCATTAAAGTGTGTATTTTTTGTTATGTCCTATAATAATGATAATAATTTATTTGTCCAAGGATCTTACAAAAGAAAGATATAAGACACGTCATAAAAAAATTATGTAAAAGTACAAAAATTACAATTACATATGGTATTTGTTGGTCACATTAGGTACCAATGAAGTCACACACATTGCAGATAGATAATATTTCAAAATAGAGAAAACATATATGTATGCAGAGCTTATGCTCTTTTGTCCATTAGAAACTCTTCCATGCTATAATAGCCAGATCCAGCTAGAAATACTTTTAACTTCCTGATAAACAACTTTGTATAGGGTGTAGATTTGATGTAACTAGGCAGATTATTATGAAGATGACAGAAGCAGAGTGGTGTGAACCTTTCTGGGAGTGAGAAAATAAATACTGATGGATATGTATGTTTTCTTTTCCGCGAGTGTTATGGTGATGGAATTCTGTGTTCTTTATGAATAGGTCTGGATTGCATTTTACAAAAGTGGCACAGGTGAGAATGTAAGGGGAGGGTAAGGTCAAAATCTTTGAAGAGATGAAGAGAGGTTTACCAGAAGTTCTGATTGATATTTTGTGTATTGCCTTAAGGGCACGTTTTTGCATAGAGAAAACTATGCTTGCTAAAGGGGAATTTCCCGAAAACAGTATGCCATAGCTAACTACGGACTTAATATTGGCATGATAAAGGAGCGTTAGAGAGTGCAGAGATAAAACTGGGTCAAGTTTCCTTATTAAGTAAATCTGGCTCGCCAATTTATTTGTTAACTGATGTATATGATCGGACCAGTTTAATGTGTCATTTATATATAAACCAAGACATTTTGTAGTTTGCAATCCTACAAGGGAGTGGTTCTTGATCCAGAGGTATGGACTACAGAAGGGTTTGGAGTGACCTAAATTAAAGTCAATAAACATGGATTTTGAGTCGTTAATGATGAGACCATTTCTATAGCACCATTCTGCCATTTTATCTACTACTTTTCTAGAGTGGTGGATGAGGCTAGGAATAGATATGCATTCATTTCGTGTCTCCTCAGCTATGAGTTTGCTTCCTCGGCTTGGAGCTATTCCGGCTCTTCATATCTTGTCTTTTGAGGCCTACTCTCCTCCCTCTACCCCAGTATTCTTCCAATCCTTCCCCTTTTTCCATCACCGAACCCTCTGTACACCCCCTCCCCTCATAATGTCCTCCTCACCTTTCCCCTTTCCATTCTCACCACCTAATGTTATCGGCCAACCCCCAGCTATCTTAAAGGCCTCCCTGAAAACCCATTCACCCCTCTCCCTTTTCCTGATGTCTTCCTCCCTTCCTTCCTTCCTCCCTTCCCGTTCACACCCACCTTCCATCCTTTAAGGCCGCCACACATCGAATGCTATGCTAAGCGGGCTACCAGATTTCGCCACGTGTCTTAAGATCCCGTAAAGCGATTTCCCACTGCCCGCACACACCAAATGCGAGCCACGCGAACTTTCATTGCGCTATTTCGCAGGGGATCGCTCGGCCGGCGATTTCCTCTTCGCTTAGCTTTCATGGCGCATGCGCAGTATCTATTGCGGTAAATGAGCACTTTTGTCCCGCCAGCCCAAATTAATTTTTAACCTACTTACAACAAAGCTATTTCAACTAAATTACGTACATTAGTTTTGCACACTATGTGCATTGTATAAAATTATTCATCATTGCAATTAAGTCAATAATAACGGAATAGTAAAGTGTCAAACCTGAGAAGTGCGTTTTATGCTGTCCGCCATCTTGCTACACAGCACGACATGGTTAGCTTCTGGTGTGTACGCGCAAATGGCGTACGTCCGTTGCGATAACAGTTCTCTTGCTTAGCATAGTATTCGGTGTGTGGCGGCCTTTAAGGTCCCTCAGTCCTTTCCAACCCATCCTTTCTTTCTATCTCTCTACTTCCTCTCTTCTCTCTCTCCCTCTCTCTGTCTCTCTTCACTCCTTCCTGTCCCTTCTCGCCCCTTTTGTTGTTTCCTCTCGTCTCCTCCAACACCCTTTCCCCCCCCCACCTCCACCTCCGTACATTGAATCTCGCTCTTCCCACTTTTCCGCATCTTTATGTATGGGACCGCATTTGGGAATCCAATTCTACTCTCTCTCTCTACTCCACCTCCTCCTCCCCTCAACCGCCCTCTGCCTTCCCCTTTTCTCCTCAACGTCATGTCCCTCCTTCCTCACATGACATGCAGGGACGGGAGGGAAGTTGGAGGGGTAGCGAGCGAAGAAGATCCTTCTTTCTCTGCTCTCTTCTTCCTTTAGCACTTTCCATCCGCCCGGCCATCCCCCATACAAGAGAGACACCAACATCTCCCTTTAACCCTTGCTGACCGAAATAGATTTACGCGAGTAGGTTGAGAAATGTTCCTGAATTCCACTTGATTCCCCGAAATGAAGGACTCGTGTTTATGGTTGATTCATGCCATTTTCGAAATAAAGTTATAATCAGCAAGACACTCAATGGCATGTGGACGACAACCGATGATGAACATGCTCGCAGGTCGAAACTACCATTACGTTGGAGTAAGATGGGAGTAGAGCGAAAGCCTACTACGATATGGAAACACCGCGAAGTGACCAAAACACAGTGCGGAGCGACTAATTCCGTTCGAACGTTGAAATGAAGTAGTGGTAATCGGATCAGTAACGGTTTTCACTCAATTTCTACTAATAACAGATGTCAGTTAAATACTTATTGGTAGCAGTGGTTTTCCGATATCAAAATACTGTTTTTCGATATTGCAGTGTTAGACATGTTTAGAAACATAGTAACGGAATTGCGCAATTTATTCATATTCTTTGGCATATTTTTGTTGTACTTATTTAGTTTCACCCATTGCGAATAGTTTTTCAACCCAGCCCTCTGTCGTACTGGAGACGCCGATTCACCCCCTCCACCCCCTAATAGCCCTTCTGACTAGTGGTGGAATAAAGTGTTGTCGGAGCGAAGCGGTTGCAGCCGCAACTGTTTCGGTCAGACAACTGTTTCGAATAACTGTTGCAAACAACAGGTCAGTCTCGTGATCGTACCTAGTTGCTCTCTGTGCTGTGCATCGGCAACTGGTAGCTGAAGCTGACTGTTTCGTCTTCTATTCCGTTCCAGTTACACTGTACGTGTGGCTGCGTTACGGTTGCAAGCTACAATCTATTGGATTTGAATCTGTTGCAGGCAGTTGCTAGTTTATTCAACTCACACATGTCCGCCCATTGTTTCAGTTAGAACTGTGAAGTATCTATCTGCCATGAATCCAAATGAAATTGTTACTACATATAAGTGAAATATTTCTTATTAAATAGAAAACAGAACTGCCAGTCATGTTGTAACAGCGCCGACCGATCACCTGTTGTTTGGTGTGCCTCTCGCTGTTGTCTGCAACAGAGTTTTTCACAGAACTGTTTCGTTTTGAAACTGTTCCGGTTGCGAAACAGTTCCAGTGAAACTTGTGTGCTCTTTTATAATATTGTTAATTGAAGCTTGGAACAGGGCAAGTTTCCTGGTAAATATAAATGCGCACTAATTGTGCCAATTTTTAAGAAAGGTGATGGAAATTATATTGATCAGTTTCGTCCCATCTCTCTTCTTTCGGTTTTTTCTAAAAATTTGAAAAAATAGTTAAATCCAGGCTGATAAATTTTTAAATAAAACTAATTATTTCAGTAATTCACAATTTGGTTAAAAAAACAAATCTACTGAGGATGCCCTACTGCAATTCTGTTCCAATGTATATGAGAGCATGAACAGAAATGATAAGACCAGTGATTTATTTATTGATATAACCATAGCCTTGGATTCGGTTAATTATGCTACATTTTTATCTAGACTGTCGGAGGCTGGAATTAGAGGGGTTGCAAACGACTGGTTCAATAGTTACCAGTCGGGAAGGACTCAAAGAGTAAAAGTTAACGAATTTATTAGTGAGGAGGTGTCCCTCACATGTGGTGTGCTTCAAGGCTCCGTACTGGGACCAATTTCATTTTTAATTTATGTAAATAATTTGTGCAACGGTTCATTTCATGGAAAACTCATTTCTTTTGCCGATGACACGGCATTATATTATTCGTCAACTACTGTCTCCGATGTTGTATTACAGATGCAAAATGATTTGAATAGAATTAATTATTGGTTCTTGTGCAATAACTTTGTTCTAAGTGTCAAATCGAAGTGTATGTTATTTGGCCTGAAAAGTATACTTGTGCCATCAGATGACATTTATTACAGATGTCCTCATTGCTTGTCGTCAAAAGGAAGCGTTTGTATAAATTGCCTAAAAATTGAGAATATTAATCATATAACGTACCTCGGTTTAATTTTAGATAAAAATTGTTATTGGAATTTACATATTAACAAATTTAAATCTGAGCTGATTATTTCTTTGAGAAAATGTTATCTACTCTCAAATAAATGCCCAGTTTCTATTCTGAGGACTGTGTACTTTGCTCTGGTTAATTCATGGATACAATATGGAATATCTTGTTCGGGAGGCACCTATTATACTAACGTCAAACCAATTAAAATTATACAAAACAAAATCCTAAGCGTGAATTTACGATCTTCCAGGACCGAATCTTCCTTCCCGCTATTCTTAAGGTTAAAAATCCTCCCAAGTAGACATTTGTTTTTTATAATGTCTTAAGAAATGTTTACAATCGCAGTGGACATAAAAATAAATCATGTTGCTGCACAAAAACATTATGATGCCACCAAATTACTTTTGTTCCTAAACCTAGAATTGAGGCTTATAAACACTTTTATAATTATTTAGCCCCTAAACTATATGATAAGCTAAGGCAAAAATTACACTATTGTAACAGTCAAGCTGTCCTTACGCATAAATTGAGAGGCTAGTTATTTCTTAATTAGGATATGAAATTTCTTTTTAAGACTATTACTTGATTTTCTTCATGACAAGAGTTCCACGGACTATGTTCATTGTTTATATAACTCTATTTTTCTACAAATTTTATTGGAATATATTTTTGTTTATGAATATTTTCTGTTGTTGTATTCTTATTGTATTTTGCTTTGGTTTACGAAGGTTTTTCACATACCTTTATTCATTCAAAGAACTGTGGAACTGGCCGCACAGTAACTTTAACGGAGTCACCCGCTAGTGGTCACACAATTGTGTGAAATTCACAGTGAAAAAATCATTCGCATGCCAGTCCAGGTGAATAATTTTTTCACTGTGAATTTCACATAATTGTGTGACCTTTATTCATATTACATGGACACACGTTAGATGAGTCATAAATGAGCTATTTTTGTTTAACGCTAATATCGTATAATGTACTGCCGAGCATTGTCTTATATTCATTGAATGCCAACCCCTAAATAAGATTATATCTTCTAGGGTGACTAATTTCACTGGTTTTTTATGTATTGTGGTGTATTTTTTTGGCAGTGAAATAAATATCTTTATCTTTTAGTGTCACCTCTACTTCTAAGCGTTTCGAAACCCATTCTTACCCTCATCCATGCATTTTTTTTTAATTTCCTCTATCTCCACCCCATCCCTGCGTCCTGTGCCCTCTCTATCCATCCCTCTTCATCAGTTCCTCTCCACCCCCAGCCCCACACTTCCATCCCTGATATATTTCTATCCCTCGGCCAACGACTCGTTTTACAGGGACCCGACCACTCACACCACTTCTGACCTTTCTCCGCCAACCAATCAGCCCCAACCATTTTCCACCCCCTCCCCCTCAAACCACCCAAAAGAGCACGTCAAAGAAGTCTCATATTTTCATAGGTTTCGATTTCTTCCTTCCCATGGAGCAGGACGGACCCTGATTGGCTCCATGGTTATTCGATCGGGAAATCGAGACCGGATGAGCTGAGTTTAAACGGTTCCCAACGGTTCCTCATTCTATGACTGCCGTGACTTAAGATGTGCTTACTGGACATTATCTTGTTGCTGTGTGATTCGTTTCCAGACCAACGAATTTTTGCTGAACTGAATTTCATAATTCTAATGAATTCATGAAACTACACTAAAACATGTATTACTCAAGTATTTATATTTACTTTCAATCAAGTTATGTTGTATCAACTGCAGTGCATTGCGGTAAATTCATTCAGCCTTCATACGCTCTTCATTTGGCGTTATTCTACAATATCGGAAGCAAAATAATGAGGTAAATTCTCCTCGGATTATATTTTATTAGTCCTTCGCAGTTAACTCAATCACCTAAATTACTCCTGAATTTATCTCCTGAGATTCGCTTTTCACTTTCATTCTTGTCTTTCTCTTCAATCAGCCCTCCAAGTGTGTGCCTTCCAGGGCACTGTTTTTCACATGACCAGGGATATTCTTAGGATGAGCATCTTCTGCAAACCTTCCAGCCAGTCCCGCTTTTAATAAATCCTTTTTTTCCACGAACATGCCCAATTGCATACTTAAGAATATGATATAATTTCATAAATTTAATTTTGTGGCCTAGAATTACCTATTTACTTTCATGAATTCTAGTGAAATCTTTTTGGTGAATTCAATATCATTTTGCGCTGAATATTATATACACCTAATGCATGCTTTTTCTCGTAAAAATCAACATTCTGTTTTTATTTGCTGTCACTTACTCACTTAATACTATTCATCAAAAATTACTACTGGGATCTATATGATTAGGAAACTTGCTCCAACTACCTCCACACAGACTCTGAGTCTTATCTACTATGCCAAAATTCATTCCTATTTAGCCTACGGAATTGTCTTCTGGGGAAATGCTAGTGCAGCTACCAAGGCATTTTCTATGCAAAAGAGGGCTGTTAAATCAATGTTACGGGTTTCAATAAGGACACCAGGAAGACCACTATTCAGGAAACTCATGATACTCACTCTGCCATATATTTATATCCTGAACTGTTCCATGTTTGTCAGAGGCAATCGACACCTTTTTATGCCCAATTCTGCTATACATGGGCATGTGACACGTGGTAGAGAAAACGTTCATTTGGCTAATCAGCCACTAAACATAAGCAGGAAAGGTCCTCATCATTCAGCCTCAATGATCTACAATAAGATTCCTACTTCAATTAAATGTTTAGCAAGCCCAAATGTCTTTAAATATAAATTAAAAGAACTGCTTGTTTATAAATGCTACTACAGTGTAGATGAATTTTTGAGTGATCAATTTTTGTAGAGTGTACATTACTGCTCGTTTGTTCTTTTGTATGTATTTTTATATGTAATTTTTTTTATATAATTTTTTGTTTGACTAAGTCCTATGTTGTACTTGTATAACCGACAGGACATTAAAGATTATTATTATTATTATATCATGCGCAAAACCAAAATATATTTGATATTTTTAATGTTTTCAATAGTTCGGGATCGTTAAATTTTCATCCATCCGTCCCACTTTTTGTTTATGGATTTCGAAACGTATTATATTCCGTGGGACACCTCGTGGTTCATCTTCTTTTTCGCCGGTGGATATGAAAACGTTTTCCAGTCATCTTCACGCTCGATAAAAGCGCGATACGACCAGTGTCTCCAGTGCTTTCACGTCTTCATGGAAGTTAAAGGGTCATTGCGTAAAGGTGATGCGGCTCTATGAATTTGTGATTTCATTTTGGCTCGCCCGTTGAGCTCATACCCTCGAATTATTTGAATAACTGTCCTTTAGAGGACGTTCTCCGAGAACAATGAAGGTCTGTTTCACGGCTACGTCCTTCTCTGAGCGTATTTTCCTCTCCTCACCCTCACACCCCTTCCCATGGGACCCTCTTACTTCCTGGCTCTCGTATCTCCGAGCCGCTTTCGGGGCTATTATTTAGATTTAGGTGTACGGGCGACTCATCCGGCACTACCCTTCGACGACCCCCGCCATTGTCGTATTCCATTCTTCTCCACCCTCTCAACTCCCATTCAACCCAACATCCTCACCTCAGCAAATACCTTTTCCGTTCCCTCGGGGCTGTCCACGTCCAGCGCAAGAGATGGAGGGAATCGGGAAAGCAAGCACGGATGGAACATTTTGTGGTTCAAGCTATGAGCGTTTTGAGTTCCTAATAATTCTACGATTGTTATGGCCACTTTTAATGTCAGTGTTTTTTCTTCTTCATCAAAAACCATCTTTGTCCGTTCAATTCTTTGTCATAATGCCCCTCTTTCGCATTCAGTTTTTCAGAATTCTGTTAATCCTCCTGTTGTTTTTTGATGTCCCTCTCATTTTGTTAGTTTCAATTTCAGCATCCTGTTTATATATTTCTTCCCAGTTCATCTCCTTTCCTTTACCCACTATTTCTTGAATTTGACACTTTTCTTATTTCTGCATTTAGGACTTATTCTTTTCTGTAGGCTTAGTCTCTTTAAATATTTCTGGTTTTTCTTACTCAGCAATCAAATTTCTAAATCTAATGCCCCAACACTTTTCTTTTCGGCTCTTACGTTTCTCGCTTTCCTTCCACCACTCCTCCGAAATCTCAAAGGAGAGGAATCGTCAAGGAGTAGCATTACTTTTTGTTGGCATTTATTCACAAATCACATGGGCCATCGCACCAACCAATGACAGAGCCGCGATCTTTCATTCCATTGGAAGTATCTAGTTGACCAGATGAATGAGCACTATGAAAAACGTTATGAGTTATTTTTAGTCTTTATCTCTCTCTGTAATTTTCTCGAGCGAACAAACCTTTTCGAACGCATCAACTGCCCAGCAAGCACCTTTGCTGTAGATGAAGCGGCCTTGAAATAAAGCAACACATTGAACATGAATATACATATGGATCCTAAACTTTCCCCCAGTGGGTGCTGCCAAACATTCCACATGCACCGAAAAATCAGGACCAAGCAGATTGTAGCGCCGCCACTCTAGAGAAGGTGGTTCTAATAAGGAAAGGCCGTGATTTAGAAGGAGATACTGGAAGTAAAGGTGCCGGAATTGGCCTCCCTATTAACACCGGCCATTTTTGACACACACAAGCGAACCATAAAGAAGGAAAGTCCGATATTCTAATAGAGATACTGTAAATAAAGGTATCGGAATTGGCCTCCCAATTAAAACGGCCATTTATGACACACAAAAGCGGAACCATGCCGATTGCAGCGCGACCTAGCTTTCCGCAAAAGGTAGTGCAGAAGATTTAGATCCATATGTATATTCATGATATTGACCATAGGGTGCTGCTCCTTCATCTTCCTACCCGTCCACGTCACACTTATGAATCCACCTCTTCTCTTTATACCAATGTTCGTTGTACAATCAGCATCCGGCCGGCTCGTTTGAGGAACAAGGGTTCCGTTAACTCGGATTCTCTGTTCCAGTAACTTATTCTGAAAATTCGTACTGATTTATGTAATTAATCGCTATGTAACTGATGGGCTGTAATGTTACTTATTGCTAAAATGATGGAACTTATGATAATTCTTTTGGAATATTGTGTTTAATATGTTTTTCTTTTTTTTAACTATGTACGTATAATGGAACTCTTTTGTCACATTGGTCTATCGCTCACAACGAATAAGTGTGTTTGATTTAATGATTCTATTTCTTACTGTAAATTGTTTTGTTCTTAGAGGAAATATGTTCTAGAGCAATGAATTCCTTTGTCTTCTTCTCGACTTGAGGCTCCAGCCGCGCGAGGTGATTGCTCGGAAGTCTGCACGACTGTATTTGCGCATTATATAATCATGTTTTTTTGCGCGTCACTTTTTCGATCTATTCCCATCTCCTTTTGAGCGACGATTTTGTTTGAGGATGAAAGGATTTCATGTTTTCTTTGCTCCCGAGGGAGGACTGAAGACGAAAATCCACACGGTGAATCCTGAGAATATGGAAGAATATACTTCCCCTGAACGCGACGCAATAATAGTCGTAATAGCGGCCATAATATAAAAAATAGAAAAGATAAACGAAAAAATCGTCTTTGCAGGGCTTGGCGTGGAGTAGGGACGTGTTGAAGCGTAAGACGCGAAATGCGAATGGAGCGTAAGACGGAAAATGTGTAAATGAAGGAATTCGAAGGGAAAAGGTTGATTTTTGGAAATGTTGGAAATAACTATTTGGATAAATTTTGCTGGAGATTAAGGATCGCCGAATTACCGCCGAACTATATTGAAAAACTATTTTGCCCACGCGATTTCTCATGCTGGATTATTTTATAAATTTTTTGTTTCAATCGTATTAAATGTCTTACTAATCAATAGTTATTTCTTAGTTACATTTTTCCCTTCATTTCTCAGGGTGTCGCCTATGCATGAGTACCTCATCAATAAAGTTTTAACTTGGTGCTTTTATCTAAATAGCGATCTTCCAAATAGATCGAAATATCTGGCATAATAGTAATGGGATTGCCGGGGGACTAGTTTATAATTTCAGGTGTGTCGGCCAGTATGATTTAAATAATAATGGCCAGGAGGTAATGCCATCAAGTTTCAATATGAATGAACATATTCATGCCTGTCGCAAATAAGGCGATGAAATAACAGAGAAATTGCCACAGGAAAAAATTGACCTGGACTGGGAATCGAAGACTAAGGTCCGTGGTTCGACTCCCGGTCAGGGCGATTTTTTCTTGTCGCAATCTCTCTGTTATTTCTGTGTAAGTTTCAATATATTAAAGCAAACTATGATCTCGAAGGGAAGCAAATATACTACATAAGTGTAGCACTAGCAGATTTGTGCGATGATACCTCGACATTGAGATATGACTACAAGGATACTACAAGGAGAATCCATTCTCCTTTTTTACCTCTTCACTTGATGTTAAGGGATGTAGCTTTCGCATACCCCACCAAGAGAATTTCTTGGCGGCAGTTATTTTATGTTTGTACCTATTCTTGTTTCGTTGGCGTCCATGACTCTAAAAAGGATACATCGCTGCGACGGAACGGGATAAGTTTTTCCTTTTGAGGAACAGTGGGATGTGGTAGGAGGGGAGGAAAAGGGTTGGCGGGAGGGAGAAGGGGAGTAAGGGGAAGTTGCTGGTGCCAAAAGGATGAGAGGTGTAGGGAGGGTAAGAATGCTCTTGGGATGAGAGGAGAGGGGGGGGGAGGCGTGGCGGCCTTGTTTGGTGGTGGTGGGAGGGTGGGAGAAGCGGAGGATAGGGGTGATTGTTGGGGATGAATCTGGAGGGAGAGGGGGAGGGGATATGTTGAATTGGCCAGGGCCGGGGATTTCGGCCGTGAGGTCGGTCCTGGAGGTGAAGAGGGTTGCAGCGAGAAAGATCCCGTGAATATCAAACAATGGAAATGAAAGTGTTTTCGGGATTTTCTTTTTGGGGCAACTTGGGGATGTGGGATTGACGCAGGATAAGTGCGAAGTGGGGCGGAGGGACGGCCCCCGGGGGATTCTGGGCCGGAATAATGGGGAGGGACAACTAGTGAGTTCTATAGCGTGTCTCTAGAAGTATATGTGTGCGTCACATGCTCGGTGGATATACCTCCACGTACACAGGCAGAGGTTCGGGTACTTTGGGGTCGGAGTGGATGCATGGGCTGCATCTTAAAACGGCTCCCGAAGTGAAGTGATGCAAGATCCCTCACACACCGATAACGACGCCCCAAACTACTCCCGACTTGCCAGAGCGAAGCGCGCGCGTAAGAACGGTGCTTCAATGAATAATGCATGACGCTTTCATAAATATTGACCAATAATCGTTATTTTTGTCAACGGTTTGAAAAGACTGCATTACAAAGGACGTAAGAAACATTGAAAGGCACTCAGTATCATATCATTTCTGAACTCATTCGGGTATAAAATGATGGGTTGCTTCTCTCTCAGATGTCAAAAATAGCTCAAGAAAGTTTAAGTTATGTACCAAGATTACCTTATATAATGGTAATATTTATGTGCATCAGCATATTTTATCCATAATGAGAATAGAATAGAATTTATTTCACCCAAATAAATATACAAAATTTTAGCAAATCAAAAATTGGAGTGAAACTAGGCACCCCAGAAGAAATAAATTTATTGTTTTGGAGTCGCCATTCCTTGAATAAATTGGCTGAAGTTCAGTAGATAGCATTCACAAAAATAATTATAAACTAAATTCTGGCTTTCATATATCATAAATGTGTTCCATTATAGCAGTTTTGAGTTGGAATTAAAATAAAGTACAAGATTCACACAATACCACAAAATAAGTACACATACCATACAAGAATCACACCATGGTTTTGAGCAAATATTCCACATCATTTTTCTGTAGCACCCAATTTTCTGAGGAAACAAAGCTTTATTCCTAATTGATGAAATCTCATTTTTGGAATATTTTGATAAATTGAAGGGGCAATGAAATCATAGAAAGTAGGCTTCAATATTGGCTTTAGGTACAGTATTATAATGAACACTTCTTAACATAATACCGTAAGGACACGGTTTACAATTTAGACATCCTAGGTTATAAAAGTTACCTACGTAAAGGAAATGAAGATTCTCTGGTACAAGTTCCCAGAATGACACGTAGCATTTTATTTTGTTCTAGCTGAGCCCGGCATGCGTTTCAATGCCTCCCCTTCGTAGGCACACATAGGTAGGTATGCAAAGCAGATACATTTCCATGTACAAAATACATTAAAGACAATGATTTTTGTTTATTACATTAAAGTTGAAAACATTTATTCAAGTGCACGTTTAAATTTTGTACATGGATATGAAAATTTTTGGTCTTGCCACCCTCTGCAAAATCAACCGCGTGAAAAGCATGGATTTTCCAGATTTAATCCACACACATGGAGCGATAGACCTTGTGCCTTATCGATGGTCCTTGAGAAAGCAAGGCGAACGAGGAACTATAGTCTTTTGATTACAACTATCAAATTAGCCGCTGAACCTGGCCTTTAAATTCTCCAGGCGTGAAAATCCATTCATGAAATCGCTATTCAATGAATATTCACGCCTGGTTGCCAAGGAAATTTCTATCGTTGAAAAGGAAGAAAAATTGATGAATTTCGAGAGAATAACGCAATACTTGGACAAACACTAAGCGTATAAGAAAATGTAGTTAAAGAATTAAATACTGCATTCTTTTATGCGTTCTATGATAAAAAATTCCACTTAATATCTTGAGTGCAAGTAATTTTAAAAAGGAAATACAGAAACACATGCACCGAATTCAATGCTTTACATATGGAAATATAAAAGTTAGCATGAATGGGATAAAACAACCCCAAAAACTTTATTTTACTATGAACACACGTGCGTTTTTTAACGCAACGTTGTTTCTAAATTTCAAAGCAATCGGTGAAGAACTTTCGTAGATTTAAGATTTTGAACAAACGAACATTTACATCATTATTTATGTGGAAGATAATACGAAATTGTTGAATATTAGAGTAGCTCGTGCCTCACCAAAATGTCAATTAACAAGAGCTACTTATAGTTTAAACATAAACACGGTTTTAACCCATCTCCATAGTTACAATATAATAGCGATAATGTTATGCTTTCGCATATCTGTGTTATGTATTTTCTCGATTCTATGATTTCGTTGAATTCGAGTATGAATGGTTGGTATTTCCGGAGGAGAACAATGTTTGTATAGGCATTCCGCGGGGAGGGGTTGGAGAGGGGCTTGTGGCAGCGCTGGAATGCTGAGGGCTCTGTAATCCAGCTCGGGAATCTTTGGTCGGTGATTGGGAGGCTAAGGGACGGTGGTGGCAAGAGGGAGGGGAGGGATGGAGGTAGGGTGAGGGGAAAAGGGTTCAGACTGTGCTGTGCCACATGTGCTTCTCATTGATGTAGAATGGGGGCTGTGCCCCACATCGTTAACGATTTCCATACTCCTTGCTATACATTTTTATATTCTAACTGTATCGAAAGATTTCAGCCTTGCTACCTCATCACCATGTGTTCCTCTTCTCATTGAAGGGATTAATCATTGGATTTAATGCTCGCAGCTAAATTAATAGTGATCAAAAATCGTGGGGCTTTCCAGAATTTTTATCGAAAGCAACGAAACTAATTCGTCACTTAATTAAATACACATTGTGTGGGAAAACATTTTAAATTATATTTTTATGTGAAATAGGGTTGATTACGCTGAGTCACAGTGTAGATTTATAGTAAATCAAGAACGCTATAGTCAATTTTTAACGCGTCGTATTAGTAGTGACATGATGACCCTCACACTAAGGATTCATAGAAATTATTCCATAGCACCAATGAAACTTTTTCAAGTTTGTCAGCGTATCCATCATAATTAGCCATTTAATCCTAAGATTGAGTGACTGAAGCCCTCCATTCTAACCTCTCCCCGCTATCTCCATTATGTCCTTGTATATCTGCTGTTCCATGTCCCGTTTTAGTTGGTTTACGCATGTTTTCCCTCTCCTGTTGGTCTCTTAGTCGTCTCTCGTCTTCCTCCTTACTTCCCTTCTATTTCTCCTTCTATTGCGCTCCTTACAAATTTCTTGAGTCTCAGCGTGGCCTAACCACATGGACATTGTCTTCCTAAAATATTGGTCCATGTGGTTCTCTCCTCCTTCTGTGCTCTTCCTCATTTCTGATTAAATCCGTGCATTTGATGTTATGCATCCACCTCCAGAGCACCAAATCATCAGCTTATTAACGACTTAAGTTATTGACTTCTAATCGTATTGTTGATCGTAGTACGTCTCAGCGGTGACACTGAAGTTGATCGTGGTGATAATGAAAATCGAGCCATGCGAAAAATGACAGGTGATAATATCTTTTTCCCTCATATCGCAGATGACACAGTTCCAGGGCACTTCGTACCATAAATGGGGTGCTCCACTTGAGAAAAATAACCCGAGTCCCCTCGATGGAGATACGCATTTTGTTCTCATTGCACTGAGCCGCGAATCTGATAGGAACGCTAGCGTCTCCAGTAAGTACCCTTGATCGACTCGAGGCTCAGAGATAGTCATCCGAGGAGATGAGGGGCGCGTGATCGGGAGGAGAGACTGTATACAGAAGCAGCGATTCCTCTAAGCAGCCGCGGGGCCGCTGATTGAGGCCTGAGCCTCTGAGCGACTTCATGCTGACCAGGGAACTGAAACAGGGGAAAAAACGCGAATTTTACTTGATGTGAACTTATAAGTATTTCTACCAATGAGAATCATGACGGAAGGAACTCATATATAGCCTTAAGTTGGAGAAGCAGTGTCCCATTATTTTACGTCTGATCAGGATGAGTATATTTTTCATCTTCTCCGTAAAGGACATCACAGTAATTTTTTATTGTCATCACGGTGAGGTAATTTTGCTAATATTTCACAACCATTTCTCATGATAATGCCTAATTGACTTGATCTGATGCTTTCTCGGCGTATGATGTTGGTGAAGTCCTTTCGGGTTCTCCACCAGGGGGGTTATTTTGTAATCTCACCTTTTTAATGACTCTTTGCGGGAAGGTGGGAGATCCGTTTCGCTCTCTTAATGATCGGCTCACAATCGGCCAAGGTCCGATGGTGGCTCCATTTCACGTTCCTAACGACAGGTGAGATGGAACTAATGAAATGCGGAGCCTAATGAAACGGATCAAGAGTCGAAAGATACGGAACAATAGTCGAAGGAGAGGGTGAGTCAAATTAAAGACCATCAGATCACCACTTGAGAGCCGAAGATGGTCACGCCGCCTGGGTGGCGGAGTTGAACTACGAAAAATGACGTCATTTGCCACATTTTATGACGTATTCTCACTTAGGTGAGATTACAAAATATATTCTTCCTTTATATTTTAAACAAAATATATAGGAAGTGAGATAACATCTCCTGTTCACACTCTGCATTTCTGCTAACGTTTCGATGAATGACTCATGCATCATCAACAGGGCATGTCGTGTTTGTCATCTGGTCCGGGTTATGTACACTAAGCCATGGTTCAGGTGTCGTTTGATTTGTTGGCAGTTTCCTGCCTTTTTCAGCTCCCTCCGATGTCCCTCAGCACTGGTTTCCAGGAATTGCTGTGAGAGTATCCAAAGTCACGGTGGAAAGTGCCGTTTTAACGTAAGCCGGATTTCGATGGCCTCCCTTGACTAATATAACCTAATTGACTCAATATACCTAACAATGCTGGGAGAGAAAGCTTCAATATAGATTAACTCCGCACGCTGCGAAATATGGTTTTATTCAAAATAATCTGCATCTAATTCTATGAAGTACCATGCAAGCCACCACTAGGGCTTATGGCACGGGGTGATTCCACACCAGGCATGCAGCACGCGTCCCAGCACATGTCAGAATCTCGCACGCTCCCCCTGCCGCTAGGCGCAGGCCAAAAAGCAGTCATGAGAACAGTGCGCAGTCCAACTGGAAACTGGGAGAGTGATACGTAAATGAACATGCCAACATGTAGAACAATGCTATACACACATCTAGTGGTTATTATTACTGATACTGTTAATTTATGAATGATACGAGATGCTACTTCATGCAGAGAACATGGAAGCGTCAAAGTAATGAGATATCAAGCAATCAATTGAGTACTGCAATACGGATGACTTCGAACTCTCGCCTTCAACTTTCATCCGCTTCCTTCAGTCATCTCCGCCCCTCTCTTCCCCTTTCCCACTCCCCCTCTCTGCGTCAGCCATCGTACACACCCCCACCTACCCCCTCTACCCCTCATCCCCTTTTTTTCTCTATTTATTTACAAGACCTTCCTCAAAAAATCAAATATTGCAAGCACATGCTCTATGCTGATAATTTGCAAATCTGTTTTCGTTTTTTTCCTGACAGGAATTAGCCGATATGGTCGCGAAAATAAACTTGGATGTTAAACCTGCCTTTGTGGACTGGGCAAACTAAAAGTCTCTCTTGTTTAATGCTTCTAAAACGAAGGCAATCGTAATTGGTAATCCACGATTAGTAAATCGACTTTACCTTGCAGGAAATATACCTCGCGTCATCATCGAAAGTGTCCCTATTCCCGAAATATCTGTAACCTAGGTTTACAAATGAATACCAATTGAACACGGCATGATCACGTATACCATGTTTCTAATAAGATTAACGCAATATTATACCAAATTAAAACTCACAAAAATTTTCTCCAATTGATATTAAGAAATCTTTAATCTCTTCACTAATCTTTCCACATTTTGATTACTGCTTCCTAGTCTTTAATGGCTTGACTGATGCATTGAACGTTAAATTGAAACGGCTGCGCAGCTCGTGTATAAAATTTGTATTTTCTTTACGCCGTGATCACCATATTTCTCCTTATAGAACTAAACTCCTATAATTAAACGTTAAAGATAGATGCAGATAACATTTGGGTAGCTTCCTTTATCGGCTGTTTCAATGCAAAGAACCTTTGTATTTGCTTGATGCATTTAAGATTACCTTTGTCTACGTATATTTAAATACAAGTAGAAGCGCTCCATTGTTATATTGCCCTGTTCATCGCACTACAACTTTCTACAAATCATTTTTAGTACAATCTACCTTTTGTGGAACTCATTATCAACTGAAATAAAAAATGTAAACTATCCAAAATCTTAAAGGACAAATTTTATAATTTTCTGCTGCAACATTAATGCCATAATTCTGTTTGTTTTTTTCTCATTGTGATGTTATTAATTGATCTGCATTTTAATATTTATTTTTATTTATCTTTATTTTTTATTCAACTTTATTTTTCTCTGTAATAAATAATTTGTAAAGTATACCATCGTAGGGAATGTACTGTTTCATTTTTTCTCAAAGAGCTTTGTACCCGGAGTAATTTAATAAATCTACTTCCTCTTCTTCTTTTCTTCCACCACCCTCCACCGACCGAATCACGCGAACGTTTCACCATCACATCACATCCCGACTATTAATTTTATTCCGTTGATTAACCAACCGTCCACCCTCCACCTTCTCCCGCGCGATTCCGTCCATTAGTTCCGGGGCCGTACCGCGAGAGCGCGCTCGCTTCTTCGTTCCCCTCCATTCACCCATTATCTCATTTCACTCGCGTAAACGTATTTTACTGGGCACGACGGAATGGGAAAGAAGTGATGGTGGCAGGGGATGCTAAGGAGGAAGAATAGAAACTTCTCTCTCTCCGGTATATATACATATATATATATATATATATATATATATATATATATATATATATATATATATATATATATATACACACACACTGGACAGGGGGTGGGGAAAGAAAAGTAAAATGAAACTACTTACTAGAAACGTTTCGAGCCTGTAAGCTCTTCGTCAGCTGTAGAAAAAGTCTACGTCTTTTTCTACCGCTGACGAAGAGCTTACAGGCTCGAAACGTTCCTAGTAAGTCGTCTCTTTTTACTTTACTTTTCTTTCCCCACCCCCTGTCCAGTGTATTTTTTTATTGTTGTGGCCTATTGGCGAAACATTCCCTGTGTGTATATATATATATATATATATATATATATATTTAAAAAAAACTTTGTCACAAGGGCGACTAAAAGGTAAACAAATAAAAAGACACTCACACGGGTTATGTAAATTTTTCGGTGGATCGCCGCCACCTTCTTCAGCGAAAGGTATAGGAAGAAATATTTTACACCACCACATTTTTAACCACTCTGCAAACAAGAAAGATTCTTCCTATACCTTTCGCTGAAGAAGGTGGTGGCGATCTACCGAAAAATTTACATAACCCGTGTGAGTGTCTTTTTCTTTGTTTACCTTTTAGTCGCCCTTGTGACAAAGTTTTTTTAAATATATTTGTGTTCACGCTCGTGAAAGCTTCCAATTATAAGTTTTTTTAAATATATTTGTGTTCACGCTCGTGAAAGCTTCCAATTATATATATATATATATATATATATAATTCCTTTATATATATATATATACGAGTTCGTGGAAAATCACACACGCGATAATTTAAATAAAAATAAACTTTGCCACAGGTGGGGCGGAAATAAATATAGAAACACAAAAAGAAGAACGACGATATAGTGTGTGAGTGTTCTTCTTTTTGTGTTTCTATATTTATTTCCGCCCCACCTGTGGCAAAGTTTATTTATATTTATATATATATATACATATATATATATATATATATAGTGGACTCACCCTGTAGTGGACTGTCGAGATTATTTCCAACATTTTCCGAATTTCTTTCTCCTTTAGATATATATATATATATATATATATATATATATATATATATATATATAATGTCTTGGTAGAAAATCGCTCTCGGCGACGATGCACATGCATAAATAAAACAGTGATACACTAAACAAACACAGAAACACGCAAAAAGGACACTCACAAAATAAAACTTGTACGTTTCGGCGTCAGGACGCCATCGTCAGCGGTAGAGGAATGATGAGTCCGCTCTGTTCCCTTGGGAAGGAAAGGGCAGAGAGGAAGGAAAGGGGGGGTAAGTGCGAATGGATAGTGGTGGGGAGAGAGAGGTGGCTATTGGGCTTTTAATTATTGAATTAAAAGCCCAATAGCCACCTCTCTCTCCCCACCACTATCCATTCGCACTTACCCCCCCTTTCCTTCCTCTCTGCCCTTTCCTTCCCAAGGGAACAGAGCGGACTCATCATTCCTCTACCGCTGACGATGGCGTCCTGACGCCGAAACGTACAAGTTTTATTTTGTGAGTGTCCTTTTTGCGTGTTTCTGTGTTTGTTTAGTGTATCACTGTTTTATTTATGCATATATATATATATATATATATATATATATATATATATATATATACCTAAAGGAGAAAGAAATTCGGAAAATGTTGGAAATAATCTCGACAGTCCACTACAGGGTGAGTCAGCGGTCGTTACTTGAAGGTTTTTGAAAGTATGGTACACGGTGAAATTCTAAGATTAAGAACTTTTTTGTCAAAGTACACACAATGAATTGATTTTTACATCTCATATGTCACTTTATACATTAATCATTATTTTCAAAATTAAATTAATCATTTGCGAAAGATAATGAATGTCCTTTAACCCGGGAGTGGTCGCTAAGCTCGAGCTAAACGCGAGCGGTCGCGTGTGAGACTTTTTCTCACATTCAGATGTATCATTATCTATCATAGAGCGTTTGTTGGCAATATATTACATTATATTTAGATTTAATTTATTTCTCTTAATGTTCATTTGAAACAGTGATTTCCACATATACACAATTACAGATACAATTACGTAATCATTGCTAATTTTACTGGCGATGATACCATTGGGTATTAATGAAGAAAATTACCATTCTCAAGAAGAAATATTTATTTATGAGGACATACTTTCTCGTGACTCATAAATTTGCATTAACGTATCTGCTCTCCACGAAATGAATCAACTTTGCCCGCATGTTGCGAAAGTGTAACGCAACTGAGTGATACGAAAATACTAACGTCAGTGTTCGCGCGATGAGGAAATGTCTCACACCTTGTAGCCTACGGTATCAGAAATATCATTACACAGCTGTGGACGCTTCATTTATACTTAATGAGACGGTCGGTCAATAGGAAGAGATAAAATGGTCAGCTAGAAGGACAGGAAACTTATTCTAACACATGATAACAAAGTGAGCACAAGTTTAAATTTGGTGTGAGATAAAATCTCATTGCGCGACCAATGGCCGGTTAAGTACTTCCCCGCTTCTTTTGGCACGGCCGGCCCCCTTTTTTGGATCGGCTGTGGCTCTGTTGAATTGCGTGACGCACAACTTTGACGTTTTCAGGTGACGTGGTCGTCTTCGCACTTCCTTCCGGTCTTCTTTTTTCGATGCAGAACCGGTCTCACGAAAGTTCTGAGCTCATAGCAGAATGGTATTGCGAGTTGGAATCGCACCATTGCGTGGAATGTTGAATTGGAGACTAAACTTCCTCTGAGTGGCGGTCACAGATTCTGCATCTTTAAAAAACGTCTCTACGACGAACGTACGGTGTTGCGCGGTCCACCTCTCCATTGTAACTAAACTGCTGCTCTACCGGAAAACTGGGAGACCAACCGCGCCCCTCTACTATGAATACATCCTCACAACTACTCGAGTCAAAAACGTCAAGTAACCCTGACTCACCTTGTACAGAAGGAGAAGGACAGGAGGATGGAAACATTTTCGTCAACCATCGAGCCCCCCTAACGTGTTCCTCTACCAACAGATAGTGGTAGGTATTCCCTTCTATTCAACTCTCTCCCACACATTCCCCTCCTTGAGGTTATCCTTGAAAAGTCAATTCAGGGAAGACTTAGCGTGGCAATCCGTAAGTGTGCTCGAGTGAAAATTGCAATTCCGTAACACACCGGTGAAAATTTCAGGTCTTATAACAAAAATCGTTCCGTTACCGCGTTGAGCAGGTTCCGTTAAATGCACGTTCAATTATATGGGAATGCTTATATCGCAGGTTGGAACCAAGAAAAGTTTCCGTAATGGAAAGGTTTCCGCTGTATACAGGGTCCGTTATAGACAGTTTTCACTGTACTTTGTAATTACGTACTTTTTTATTTTTTCTATAGTCACATAAACTCTCTTTACGACGTGTCTGTTGCTGTGTAACCGATGTGACTGTTGAATACTATTTTAACTGTCATGTGGAATAATACCCGTTAAAATACAATATATCTTTCTATGTGCTATCGGTGTCTATTTTAAGTGTATCCCTCTTCGAACGTCTGTAATGTACGACAGAAAAGCCTCCACTTTCGTTTTCCCTTGCCCCGTCCGTCCCCTCCACCTCCGCAAGTTTTCAGCTAAATTAATTACCTCTCTTCCTAGATGTGAAATCCATTCATAATTCCGTGCCTCGCTGTGAAAACTCAATTGCCTTGCCTGTCTTCTCTTGCCCACACCCTTCTCCGCCCCGCGTCCTTCGACCATCACTCCCTCCCTCAAAGTAACTCCAGTCTCGAGGAGGGCAGCATCACCTAGGATGGACCACCCTTGTCCACGCCAAACGTGTTCCCTATACGTCTAACGTCTTCCTCACCACCCGAGTGTTTAGTTATTTCTATTTCAGTTGAAAATGTAAAGTATCATCAAAGAGATGTAAAGCGATGGACTGATTTTATGGGAATCGCAATGATTGGAAAATTGTCAAAAGTTTATCAAATAAAATAATATTTGTAAATTCCCCCACAGTATTTTATAAAAACACAATTAAAATACACCACCCTCCAAGGTTTCGGCACGTAATTCCATTATCAAGGCCATTATTTACCAATATTTACCAAGTAGGCCATTACCATTATTTACCAATATTGTTTTATTTGAAATGGACATAAAGTGCTTCCACAAATTTAAGCCTGATACGCTTTTATAAAAAGTTCGTCATACTAAAAGCGACAGTGTAGGGTTTATTCTCCGCGACTGTGACATACCATGAACGACAACGCCTCCCGTGCTACCATGTAGACTGGGGACGAGAATAACTAGTTTGTATAAACCCCCGCTGAAATTCGCCTTGAATTAAGATGGCTTGGTGGAGGAACTGGCTAACACACCTGACCGACAATTGGGAGATCCGGGTTCGAACCCAAGTCAAGTCAAATGATATTTTCATGGCGGATTTCACCGTCTTTGGTGTATAACTTATGTATGTATTTGGTACCAAAGCCATTCCTGTTGGCGATAGTATCAAAGGAGGTTAATTTTCCAGCTTATAGTTCTTGAAAAGGTAAACATCCCTAGATAAGTGCTTTCACACTTTAATTGCTTACCGTGGATTTCACATTTTATCTATATTCAAATATTAACCGTGAAAATTATTAAACATCGAAAAAAGTTTCTAATATTAACTTGTGGGTAGCATAAATCACCGATTGATTTAGAAATTTTTTTTTCCTTGCCGAGGGTAGTTTTCGAAGGCGGCCTCGACTTATGTTTCAAACCCAAATTCTTTGAAGGGAAATTATTTGTAATTCTTTTCATTTTCTAAATGGAAAAGACTCCGGGAGTTCCAGCCCTGTCGCAGTGTTTTTTTCTGGAGATATAGTTTCATTAGTTTTCAAATAATTTTAATTCTCTTTTGCCGGCGTTTCACATTTTTATATATGCTTCTTCGGGGATCAGAGAGAGAGAGAGTTCCTTCTGAATTCAGAATCCTGAAGAAGCATGTATAAAAATGCGAAACGTCGCTTAAGAGAAATAAAATTATTTAAAAATTAATAGAGATATATCTCCAGAAGGAACAGAGAATATAATAATTACATAATAAGAGGTCATGAAGAGGAATCACCTAGATTGTTTACTTTTTTATTCTTTTGCTCGCCAATTTTTTCCTCCACACCCTCTATTGTATTCCACCCTCTTCACCGTTGCTATATCGCCGATTTATCGCCCAAAAGGGTTGACGGGTGAGAGAGTCAGAGGAGGAGGGTCGAAGCAGCCGACCCTAGCCTTCGTCGTTCGCGGATACGGTGTTATTGCGGCACTCCTTAATGGAATTTGTTTTCCCATATCGCGCGCGCTAGCACTGCTTCAATGGCACATTCTTTGGTCGTTTTTCACGGCGCGGCGGCACTCAAACAGCCAGCCAGCCCATCTCAGACGCGCCGTGCCTCCACCACAAACCACTCTCTCTCCCCCTCCCACCTTCTTCTTAACCCACCCACCCACCCCCCCAACGTGCACCTCCACCCCTTACATCACTCCCCCGCCCCCGTCCCCATCATCCCCCCAACAATTCCCCGAGAAGTTGCGCCTCAACTTGCTGGAAATTGCCAAAGTTTATGTTGCCCCCGTCCCAACTTCTCCTCCCCCCTTCTACTCCTCCTCCGCCACCCCCCTCCCCTCCACTTTGACCCCCCTCACAAAGAAGAAGGGTTTTTGCCATACACACACAAATACCCCTGCTTCCTCCCTGAGGACCTCCTCAACGTTCCCCCTCCCCTACTCCACCTCCCCCTTATCTTTTTCCCACACCACCCAGGAGTCCCTGACCTCCCCACCCCACCTCCCCCAGAACGCCCCCTTCACCCCACCTATTAAAACTATACCTTCAACCCCTTCCCTTTCACCCCCTCCCATCAAACCCCCTCTCTAATTCCCCCATCTACGTTTATTATACCGCCGCTCCTTCCAACTCATCTTGTCGATCAATATTGTTGCCATCCCCAAAAGGAGGCGCACCCTAGCCGAAATTATCAATTATTTCGAAGCGCCTTCTCTTGTTTAGGGTTGCTTCTACGCGCCGTTGCGAGTTCTGCTCTTCTCAAGACTTGGGGCGCGCCTATCCTTAGACTTAGGTGTCGATTTCCGTTGTCTCCTCCATTTACTGCACTAAGGGTCACCGTCATAACTGGACCGCACGTGTCAAAGTATGGAGCATCTTAATCAGGGCCGCGGATCGTAAGAAGATAGCATGTGGCGTCTTGAGGCGCACAAGAGGAGCCCGTTTTGGTTTTGGGAAAAATTATTCAACCAAAAAGCTTATCATGCAGAATGTGTACAGCGTAGGCGTATCTAGAAGCGTTTGAAGGGGGGGGGGGGTTACCACCTGAAAGGGTGTCTGAAGATGGGTATGGGGGGCATGGAATACCCCCCATGTAAAACGGGGGGTCCGGGAGTTTTGAAAAATATAAATCTTAAAATGACGTTTTTTAAGTTGTTCTATTATGTTATGGAAGGGGATCTATAGGTGTACTATTAGCATGTGTTCACATAATTTCTACGTTTTTTATCAATGGGGGGGGTTGTTTACAACCCCCAAACCCCCTCCCCTTGGTGGCCTATGGTGTACAGTGATGTTGAATGAAATGCTCTTCATTTCCTCAACTTTTTTTCTGTTTAAATGTGTTTGGGCAAATCATCACGATATGGCGACTATTGTTCAAATAATACTAACACTGCAAATGATTGATTCAATTTAGCCAACTGCACATTTTTATGACTTAAATTTTCAGTCATAGTGCCCTACCCTGTGCTATCGGGCCGAATGCTTTCAACCATATTCTGCTTTATTTTATGATCCAGGCAATAGTAATCCAAATGTCCTATCAAGCCAGCCCAAGGGCGTACAGCAAGGCGAGCTATGTCACCAACCAAAGTATTAGGAAAAGGTGTCACGTCCGTTCGCAGCCAATCAACTCCTAAACGACATCTTGTAACCGACCTCT
Organism: Pyrrhosoma nymphula; assembly: GCA_963573305.1. Taxonomy (NCBI): domain Eukaryota; kingdom Metazoa; phylum Arthropoda; class Insecta; order Odonata; family Coenagrionidae; genus Pyrrhosoma; species Pyrrhosoma nymphula. The sequence continues at coordinate 16,438,132 of OY754330.1, read as the reverse complement.
CGTAAATGAGGAGTACGTAACCACGGAAATTAGTAGACCGACAACTCATTGATTGCTATTTTCCAAAACGTGCATCTAATGTGGTTTGAGCGTGATTTTTCCCTAGTCAAAAAAAAGACTGTAGTCAACTTTTATTTTTTTTCAGCAGCTGTAAGAAGCATGAAGTCAATATTATAGTATTAATGGTGAAAACATATTGTTTTATAGGATAGAAATTCTCAGTAATTAACTAAATATGTGTACATAAGTTTTTAAATTGACTCATTTTTTTCACTACGTACGGTGAAAACGCCTTCTCAACCGAAGATTATTTTGCGATTCTGTAAAAATTCCTGATGTGAATAATCGATTAATTTTTTTAAATAATTTAGAATTAATAAAAATTTCAGTCTTCTCAATTTCTGACGAGATCTATGCGTTTAATATTCCTCTTTTTTTAAATAAAATTTCTCTGGAGAGCATAACCATACCACATCCGATGAAAAACGACTTCTATTTATTGCCTCACATCTCGAATAGTAGTGCGGTGAGTTTCTGATATTTTGATGTCTTTGTGAAGGTGAAATATTTACTTTATGTTTAGGCCTAACTCATCGAATGTATTTGAAATGATATTTCGCTCAAACTGCCTTTAGTAAACTTCTACTTCGTAAACGGAAGTTGGGTAGATAAATGACAATCGAATTTGGAAGAATATGAGAATTTTTATATCACAGCTTACTATAATGTTTTAAAGCATCACTATTTCTCGTAAGTCACTCCTGCGATTATAATGAATTTTTCTTTAAAAAGGCAACTGATTAGATGTCTCGTTACGAAGTTTCGTGGTTACGTACTGCCCATTTGGCGAAGTGTTTATCACGAAATGTCGTTTATGAGTTACTTGATTTTATCTCGAACGGACGTGGTACCAAACGATAAATTAAAAGGAGATGTGTACCTACTAAAATTTGCCATTTCTGTCAGAACGTCTAAAATCGTGAATAGTGCGTATATAGACAAATACTTGCTTCTGTACTCGACAGAATATGTTTCTAATTTTTTTATCGCTTTTCTCTGACTTGGAAACAAACTGTGGGGCTAGAATTGTACCCTATTTGCCTACCCTAAACTCATTCACATCTAGTCTTTAGTGGTTTTCCAACCCACCGCATTCAGTAGCCGTTTGATTCTCTCTGCTTGTTCGAGTCAAGAGTTTTTTTTCGTGAAACCACGGTATGACTTTTGTTTGTTATTTTATTCTCATTGCCAATTGGATCCTTCTGTTGCGAATCAGAGGATGGCGTCTCCGGGAGACGCAGAGGCGTGAAGAGTTTGAAAAATCCGGCGCTGAGATTATCTTCTTCCGTTAGTCGGAGATTGTGCGCCGTCTTATGGGATCCCATCTCCGGATGCCGCTAGTCGCAAATGGAAACTCACTCAAAATGTGGAGCCAATAAGCACGGTCCCGCTTGAGCAGTTCCCTGGGAGCTGGGTTTGGGAATTGATGCTGGAGGATCGTGCACTGCAATTGCTGTGCGATTCCCTAATCTGTTCACCAAATTATCGTGGAAGGAGTACAACGCATTCCTGCAGCACAAGATATTTCAGAATCATTTTTCACGGACTCGTATTCCTTAACAGAATCCGCCCATCCGTTCCGTTTGGGCAAGGGCTCAGTCACATTGACACACCGGTTCCTATAAGATCACCGAAGTTAGCTATGCTGTGCCCGGATGGAGGGTTGGATGGGTGGCCATACACACCTTCACCGTGGCGCTCCTGTCCCCTGGCTGCATGTGGCAGAAGAAGATCTAAGCGCCCGGGCTCCATTCGAAGCCCCCCTCCCCCCTACAAACAATCTATCGAATCCACATCACACCTTTGATGGGACATTTCCTTTATTCCACTTAACATCAATAAAACACATCCAAATCCACAATCAGCATGATTTTAATTTTTATAGATCCTATGCCTTTTAGATATATTTGTTTCCATATTACTATTATCATCATATATATTATTAAAGAAAGGTTTTTTTCTGTCATTCCGTATATGCTTCGTTAATACTGCACCTACAGTGATAAATAAGGTATCATTTTAAACGTTTAATCACCGGCTTCTGACAAAAAATACAATCTCAATCTCAAATTTCACTATTTACTCATTAATTTTACTTAAAAGTTTCGATAAACTCTCTTTCCTGTATTGTATTCATAGGTTTTGCATATTTTTGCAAGAAAACAAGTATAAAGAAAGTACTTTATGACACACCTTCTTCTCTATTTAAAACCCAATTGCACAGTTTCCTTAACATACTTATTCCCTGATAGCGTGAAAGTGCGAAATTTTCGCACGGGTTACCTAGTATTCCTCTATTAAGTTTTTGAGCGATATATATATATATATATATATATATATATATATATATATATATATATATATATATCTGTCCTTTTTAATTGGCTGCATATTTTTATGAATTTTTTTATAAAAGAATTTAATCTATTGCTCTGAGATAACTATTTTCTAAACCTACTTTAAAATTCCACCCGCAAGAGCATGTAGGATAGGATGTTCAATCATGAGAAGTTACTGGAATGGGGAAAATAAATAGGAAGACCTAGAGGAAAAAAGTTAATCGCAAGTTAACGGTAGTATATGGCTACGTTTTTGTTATTACCTCTAGTGGTGCGTGGAATGAGAGAATTTTCCTTCCTATCAGTCCGGCTGTTTATCTCCCTTATTTTCTCACTTTTATCTGTGCTAGACATATATTGCAGGGTAAAAGTAATATCATCTGTGACATCCTAAAACTCGCCCGATCTGAAGTTTTCAAGTAATCTGTGCCTAGCCTGTACCCTCCGAGTCTCAAGCGGTTCCCAACCTACTCCTTCCATTAGCTGTGAAGGTGGTTTGAGCGAGATAGTTCTCTAATCATAATGGAGGCCATATACAAATTTAATTTTTTATTTCAGCGTCTGTAATAAGTATGAAATAAATATTGTAATATTAATGGCGCAAAGATATAGTTATATATTATTAAAATGCTCAGTAATTACATAAATAAAGCTACATAAGTCTCTAACTTGACTCATTTTATCCCGACGTACGGCTGAAAACCCTTCAAAACAGCAGGTTTTTTGCGATTCTGTAAATATTACAGTGGGGAGTAATAGATTATTTTTTATAAATATTTGAGAAAACATGCAATCTATACACCGTTAGTTTTTGACGAAATATAGGTGCTAGAAGTTCCTAATTTTTTAAATATTCTCCCTCTGGAGCGCACGGCCATAATCTATCCCATGTAAAACAGCTTGTATTTTCAGTCAAATTGATCGAAAGTAGTTCGGCAACGGGTTGATATTTTGATATCATTGGAAAGATGAGAGTTTTTTCTTAAAAATTAGGCCAAATTCATTAAATTCTTGGTGGGGTGATTTTTCGCTCAAACTACCTTAAGCACTTTGTGTTCACTAGTATCAGATTTTAACAAAGCGTGCGGCTTCCCTAGTCAGCAGTTGTAAATTCATTTTTATTTTGCCTTTTTTTTATATTTTACTTTTCTTAAAATTTGGCTCGCCAGGACAAGTATAACGATAAAAAAATTGATCATGACTTTAATTTAAAAAAAACTATTACACAGGGGACTAATTTGGTGGAAATGCAGATTTTAAGTACCTTTCGGCAAAAAGAAACCTAACGCTAGAATAATTATTCTTTCGTGATGCTGCTATCACATTTGTAAAAATATTTTAGGGAAGAGAAAACTTCTGTACATCTTTCCCCAGATTTGTTTTGCAACATCAAAGCATTGAATGCTGAGTAATCCCCGTCACAAAAGTATTGTTAACTTGAATCTGCGATTGATAACTTATTAGTGGAATGAAACCACAGATGCTTTTCACTAAACTTTTATGTGATTGATCATTAGTTAATTAAATAACCAGCGAGAACTCTGGAACATTATTTCCGCCTTAATCATATTGTGTGCATTTAAAATACTGTTTAACATAAATTTGAATATGTTTATTTATTCAGAATCACGTCATATCTATTTATGATTATGTACATACCTTCTTGTTAACCCGCCATTGGTCGCGCTATGAGTTTTTCTCTCACACCAAATTTAAACTTGTGCTCACTTTGTTATCATGAGTTAGAATAAGTTCCCTTTCCTTCTAGCTGACTTCCTATCTCTTCCTTTTGACCGACCGTCTCATAAAGTATAAATGAAACGTCCGCAGCTGTGTAATGATATGTCTGATACCGTCGGCTAAAAGGTGTGAGACTTTTCCTCATCGCGCGACCACTGACGTTAGTGTTTTTGTATCACTAAGTTGCGTTACAATTTCGCAACATGCGGGCAAAGTTGATTTATTTCGTGGAGAGCAGATATGTTAATGCAAATTTATGAGTCATGAGAATTTATGTCCTCTTGTATATTTCTTCTTGAGAATGGTAATTTCCTTCATTGATACCCAACGATATCATCGCCAGTAAACGTTGCAATGATTATGTAACTGTATCAGTAATTGTGTGTATGTGGGAATCATTGTTTCAAATGAGCATTTAGAAAAATAAATTATATCTAGATATAGTGTAATATATTTCCAATAAACGCTCTATGATAGATAATCAATGGTACATCTGAGTGTGAGAAAAAGTCTCACACGCGACCGCTCGCGTGATAAGTAGCTTAGCGACCACTCCCGGGTTAAATGAAGATAACTCAAGCGTTTTTTTATCTTGCTATAACTTTCATATCTCCCATTTATTCAACTACAAATCAAGTCAAGTGCTTCGTTGAACTGTTGATAGATCGTCTGCGAAATATTTATGCCTACACCCTTGAAGAGTTTTGACTAGCACTCGCAAGGGAATGGACTCGATCCACTGTTGTGAAACTGAAACACGTGTGACTAATCATGTGCTTAATCATCGTTGACAAGTGACAAGTACTCGGGACTCGAGTAACAATAGAAAACTTTAGCTCACGAACGGGCGATCATCCCGATGTGAACACACGATGGTGAGTCATAAAACTGGCATCTTCTTCCCTACCAGCATTTTTTTTACATTTAAAACCATGCCCGGAGATGATGGAAAGAGCTAACCGCCGCCGACGCCACGGCTGCAAAAAGGGGTTCGTTCCCTCGTTTCCTACGCGATTTGATTTCGAGGCGGACTAAAGAGCACGAGATTGTTTCGCTACACAAATAGTGCCGCCGCCCCCCCCCCCCCCCGATTTTCCGCCGCAACTCGGGGGTGGAAAGTTCGGCCCGAAAGCCTTCCTCGCACTATGCGCCCGAAATTCTTCTTCTTCTTCTTCTCTTCCTCCCCCCATTCTTCCCGTTAGAGGGCATCAAAAGTTCCGGAATCCCCGATTAGTTCCATACGCCTCTCCGCCTCTGCTCTGCTCGCTCGATCACTCAAGCGTTCGTTGCCGCGAAACTTATAATTCGAGACCCGCCGGGAATTAAAAAAAACACGTAAAAAAAATAAAATAAAAACAAAAGAGGCACGGATACACCCGACTCGACGCGAAACCCTGTCTCTAAACGCTCTTTGTACTGGTTTTGTAACTTATCATCCTGCAGCCAAATGCGTGTTTACTCAATACGGATTCAGTGAGCCGAGAGCGGAAATAAACTCATGAAATTATGTGAATAAAAAAGTATTAAGTCATCTCATACTACATGTTTAATACGAGGTTGTATGAAAGTTCATCGTCATATGAATCTTTCGAATTGACCAATCATTGATTTAAGCACGGCCCACCCAAATGTCAGTTAAAATGCCTCATCTAGCCTAGTTATCAGACGAACTGCCTTCCAAATCTGGTGAAATTAATCAGTTTTTTGCCGAGAATTTCAACACAAGTGTGTACATTTACCCAAAATCGCGGACGATATCGAGGAAAATGTTGATTTGAAATTTTCCAATACAATTAACTTAGACTTTTGCCTCTAAATTACCGAATAAAATGGCCTAAATTGATAGATGAGGTCTTAAATACAAGATTAGAGATATGGACCTAGGCCAGTGCGATTATCGAAAAAAATCGATATCGATCAATTATAAGAATAATTGGAAATGTGGTCGATCCAACTGTCGGGAACTGAAGAAATTACGTAGTGATAGCTTATTTTTTCCTGTCTGTTTAAATATATGTTATGAACTAATGCCTGTTGCTCACGGTTAAATTTTCGGTAAAACGTTTTATAAAATCGACTAATTTTATAAAAATGAGCTTGCTAACGATAAAACCGTTTTATATAACCAAGATTTATAAAATTTTTTACGGAATAGGACAGCTTCTATTTCCATAAAACCGTTTTATACAACAACCAATGAGACGTTCCGCTCATCGCGTTGATAATAATCTCGTATCCATGGGAAGCCAAACAAGGAAAACGTAAACAAACATGGCTGGAAGTTCATGGAACGTTGAGGCAGTATCCTTCTTGTTAGAAGAATGTGTTAGAGCCTTAGCACTGTTGAGTGTGATCAGAAAGTAAGTAAAATAACAATACATACAGTTTTTAACCTAACAGTCTTCCAAAAGAGAGTGCATTTATCACTTCACGTGTTCGCAAAGCGTCTCATAGATAGCAGGACATTGCGGTTTTATGAATAGTTTTACCGTGAGCAAGCAAGTAGATTTTACGTACGATTCATAAAACTTTCAATAAAAAATTTTACAAAACTCTTTTATAGAAAATTTTACCGTGAGCAACAGGCTTAACCAAAAAATGTATCAAATATGTTGCAATCCTCCTCAAGTGTCAAGTATCTCCGTTCCGGTGAACCAAATCAAAACATGCGTTCCGAAACCTTTTAAGTCTATCTGCATGCATATGTGTCGCTCAAAGATGGTATGTGTTAGAGATATTTACTTATACCTAATGGAGAAATTGTGTGAAAAAAGTAAAATTGATCTCATAGTACATGTTTACTACGAGAATGTATGAAATTTCATCATAATTACGATCGTCCGGATTGACCAAGCCATGATTAAAATACGGCCCTCCAAATATCAATTCAAATGATTCATCTAGCCTATACATTTATCAGATGAGCTGCCTTCCAAAGATGGGGAAATCAATCCAATTTTTGTCAATAATTTCAACATAATTATATATTTACCCAAAATAGCGGACGACACCACGTGAGATGCTCCTTTGAAACTTTCCAATACAATAAACTTACACATTTGTAACTAAATTACCGAATCAAATAGCCTAAATTGGTAGATTAAATTATAAATACAAGATTAGAGATGAGGACCACCCAAGAGAAAAGTTAAAAATGTCTTTCTTTCAGTGAACAATAAAGGATCAGATTAGCTGTCATTAAAACTGGTTAAATACGTAGTGATGGCTTATTTTTATCGTCTCCGTTGAAAGATGTGTAATACAGTAACCAAAAAAAGCATCAAATATGCTGAAATCCTCTTCCAGTGCCAAGTATCGTCGTGCAGGTGAACCAAATTCAAAAGTGCATGCCAAAACCTTTTAAGCCTACCTGCATGCATACGTGTCACTCAAAGATGCAATGTGTTCAAGATAATAACTTATAATAGAGAAATTGTATTTTTCCATCGATTTCTCTTTATGCACACAAAATGATGACGCTATATGGTACCACAAGTGGTCGAATAGCAGTGAAATTACTGTGGGTTGCGTACATTCAAAGCATGAGTACCATGGGTTTAGTCTTAGAACTTAGTCGTTACAAAGAATTCACATACACTGCCATCATTAATGGATTATATGTGCTATGACAACTTAAACCAAGCCAAAAATTATACAATATGACCTTCACAAACAGTTGTATTTAGGACCCCATTTTATTATGATGTGTGATACACTCCTAGACGATTTTTACTCCCATGTGATCCGTGAGGATGAAAACGGGACATTTTCATTTTTCCCGTTAAAAGTTACTGCCTTCTCACTAAAGGTCCTATTTTAACTCCATTTCTGTAAAACTTTAAGCAATTAACCATAAAAAATAAGATACTGACAATATCTGCTTTCCGCAGGGAACAGGAAGTGGCGAGTGAATTGCTACTGATTTATTCACAGTACCTAATTTTTTCGTATGATATAACAAGGGGCATGAATGCTGACGAATCACTCCCAGCCATACGTTCATGTCCAGTGTCTATTAGTGTACTTAACACACAGGTACCTACATACGGGGTGAGGCAACATAACCTTACTTTTTTCAAAACGCAATGAAACCCATTTTATAAGATTTTTTTATTTTTTTAATAATGTAGGTTCACATTTAAAGTTTTGTTTTACACAGTTTTGAAAATCAAATCAGGTAGATGACGCCCCTCTCATTGTCCATACACTGAGTAAGCCGATTTCTGGCGTTTGTCATGGCCCTTACCAGCATAGCAGCTGTTTGTTGGCAATTTCTGCCCGGATATTGGCCTTCAGGTCTTGTAGGGTCCTTATATGGTAGACATAAACGCAGGATTTCAAGAAACCCCCAGAAAAAGAAAAAGGCCAAAATTCGGGCAGAAATTGTCAACATATCCGCTGGTAAGGGTCATGACAAACGCCAGAAATCGGCTTACTCTGTGTATGGACAATAGGGGACATCATCAACCTGGAGGGTTATTTTGTAATCTCACCTTTTTAGTGGCTCTTAGTGGAAAGGAGGGAGATCCGTTTCGCTCTCTTAATGATCGGCTCACGAACGGTTCGTGAATTGTCGAAGCTTCAATTACCTTATATATCAAATAAAAGATGCCGAGACTAGCGAATACCCAGATTGCTCAACATCTTACGGAAGATATCTTACACTGTAAATACCACGAAAATCTAAATACAGTCAAAACTACAAGCAACATGTAAGAGATCACTCAATATTTTAAAAAATTAAGTGCATCGAATTAGTGTTCGATTCACAAGCACGGGAAATATCTACCAAGAACGTAGATTTTAAGGCAATATTTGTTAAAATTATGGTATAAATAACTGAATTCCATTCTCCATACACTGGCGGATAGACACACGAAAACAAAGGTTTCAGCAACATTGTTTGGGAAATATTGATACGAAATATATACACAGATAATTCAAGCTAATAATAACATAAGCATTTCAAACAAAGTATACCTTCAAGTGCCCAATATATTGGAGTTGAAAATGCTGAAGTTCTTCACGTTTAGCAAATTACAACAATACGATTTAAAATCGTTTGTATCTTTCGCGCCCTTGTTTATTTTCCAACTGCTTCGAGTGGAAACGATGGTGGCTCTATGTCACGTTCTTTATGACAGGTGAGATGGAACTAATGGCAGGCGGAGATAATGATACGGATCAAGAGTCGAAAGATACGGATCAGAGCGGATGAATCCTCTAAAAGACCAGCACATGACCGGCAGTTCACCGTTTGAGATCCGAAGATGGTCACGCCGCCTGGGTGGCGGAGTTGAACTACGAAAAAGTGACATTTTATGACGTTCTCACTAAAGTGAGATTATAAAATAACCCCCCTGATTTGGTTTTCAAAACTGTGTCAAACAAAACTTTAAATATGTTCCTACATTACAAAAAATATCAAAAATTCTGATTCATAAAAAGGAATTTATGTTGCCGCACCCTGTATTTACAACAAGTGGACTATTTATTCGTGATAGAGATGGAGATGGGAGAATGGAGGGTCCATGTGTCTGATATCTGGCGCTGGAAGCGGTCCTCCTCTGCAGTGTACAATTTACAGCCTCTGCGGCGTCTAATACTATTAAACACAAAAAGAATTCGTTCTGGAATGATCCCAAGGCTCTTGGATGAGCGCCTAATAATTAGCCAAGCGTCCGAGACTCTTCCTCTCGCGGGATTAAGGAGCGCAATGTAAGATGGATGGCGAGGCATAGTTCGGGAGGCGGCGCGGGCGGTGGGAGGCGAGGGAGGAAGACGCCACGGGAACAGGACGCGACGAGGGTACTTCTTAAGGTGGTTCCACCGTAAAAAAAAACTTAAATGTCATTTTGTTCATATTCTGTCTACTCGTAGAAAAGGTTGTCCTCTATCTGATATGAAAAACAAAATAATACCTTTCCACGCTATTTTATTCTATAATTGAACTTGAAATTACATGGTGTTCAATGGGGGAATGAGAGAAACACGGGGAAAAATAGTATTTTTCCATAAAATATAAATGCTATTTTTGCGGAAAACTGTTTATAAGGAGGAAATAATCAAGAGAAATTGAATAAAAATAAAATATAGGCCTCTTACCACCTTATTTTTTTAGTTATAAGGGAATTACTGTCGTAATTGAGTCAAAATGCGGTAATTCGTAGGAAATGGCACTGCAGTCGGCTCCTATGGCTGAAAAAAAGTGCTCATTTAAAATAATTTCGTGGAATAATCTACATTTTTTCTACCTTACTTTTGGGTTTCTAATGGTAGCGCATTTCGTCAGCGAAAGCAGGATTTTTTGGACAAAATATCAAAAATGTGGAATTTAGTATTTGTTTTGACTCACACAGTCACGGCGGAACCTCCTTAAGGAACGGGCGAAGCCACTGCCGGGATAGGAAACAGGATAAATCATTCTTTGGACTCGACGCAATCTCTGAACACGTTGTTATGGGGAAATGAAATGAGTACTTGTCTAAAAATGGAATGAATCACGATAGCAGCGAGAAATATATACATTGTTGCCCAAAAAAATAGCAAATTAAATACATTAGTTAACTAGATTGTTTCAGACCTCACTACGAAGAATTTCTGAACGTTCGTATTCATAATTTTAAAAATGATTAGTACTTTTCTACAATATTTTATAGCACGACGCGTTTCGCCGATTCAAGGCATGTTTTTGTGTGTTTTCCGTTGATTGTTGTCGTAGTTACGGGGGTGAGAGAAATTACAAATATTTTGGGAAGGTTGAGGAAGGCAGGGGTCAGTAGAAAGTCAGCAGAAGTCAGTAGGGGATCAAGGGCTGGTGAAAATGGGAAATGTTATTATTTTTCAAGGTAATGTTTTTGGAAAGGAACCCTTAGGTCCTTAAGATCATCATCGCAAGCAAGTTTTTTTTTTAATGATACAAAGGAAAAAATGGAATTTAGTACCTAAGCGTTTTGACTCACACAGCCCCATTGGAACCTCCTTAAAAGATTACCAGCCATCATACCTTGTGATCACATGTTTTTTTAACTGTATCAATGGACAAGTTAAAATGTATGTTTACGTTTATTTTCAGATTATAAGAAACCAAAACTTGAGTTCATTTAAGACTATTTAGATGAAATAACTTTTACAAGTAACTGAGCTTACCCGAACATATCAATCGAAATACCTCATAAATATTGGCAGTCATTCATCCAAAAACTGATACACTGCAGCTCTCCACTTCTTTCATCTAATCATTTCATAGCTTCATAAATCTTCATTTTAAAGGGCGTAATTATTTTCTTGATTTATTTCATCCTCCGTAATACTTCCCATTGATCTCTCCTTTAATTATTCTTTGCATGCTGCTGTGGTGTCACCAAAGGTGTCGGATAAGTTTGTCTGAATGCCCCAAAACTACCAAAATGTTGCATTGCACCATCTGACACCGACCTCTTCTCGTAGATTGGGAAGTTAGATAGCAAGACATGAAAATTCATTCGTAGTAAGTAAATTTGAAGGAAGATGTGCTGAAAAAAGGAGGAATGGAAAAAGCAGGGAATAGTGTAATGAGCGAATAAATATATGTTTAATCTCGTCTTTTTGCGACAGACACCCTGTACATAATTTATTTGGTGATGTGTTAGGAGCGGGTAGCAACCCACCCTTCGTTGCCACGGTAACTGAGATCCCCGGTGCTTCCAATTAGAGGCGTCCATTTCCTGCTCCTTGGACCCTCGACCCCTAAAACCCTTGCAAACCCCATCCCCCCATGGCACTTCATAATAAAGGGAGAGAGGCATTCTTTATGGCCGGGGCCAATCATGAGATGGAGCAGGGAGGGCGAAAGGGGTTGGTCCATTTGCATGGGTCCTTTGGGAAGGGGCTTTAAGGGCGGGCGGGTGGAGGCCAAGACGGATGGAGAGGTTAAGGAGGACGCTAGCGAAAGAGGGAGTGTGACGGAGGAGGAAGGGGGGAGGACTTACTTTAACGGCCTTCGAGGAAATGGATGAGTCTTGGGAGAGCGGAAGGTCTTGGTATGGGGCCCTTGGGACCTGTTCCTCAAAATTACAAGTCCGCATGTTACGAGTACGACTTCGCCATTGCAATTCCTCGCGTCCTGACTTACAAGGGTTCGCCCCTTCTCCACGAAATGTAGGCAAGACAACGGTAGCATTATATCTAGGGGTATACTTGTTCAGGGACAATTGTGATGTTATCACGCGAATAAGCGAGGGCTCGAGAGAAAGTGATTGTGGTAAACACACCGAGTCGTGTATCGTAAGAGGTTGTTAACTGGTAGTATTGCAAAGGCAATCAATTTCGAAAGCAAGCTTCCCTACGTGTTCTCATCTCCAGGCGAACGTGGTAAACAATTGTCTGGAATGTATTCCCCTCCGAAAGTAGCTTCAGTATACGAGAGTTTTAGGCGGTTCGGCTCATGTAATTCCCTTGAGTAGCCAATGACCTCGTATCCTAAGCAAGGTAATCAATATGATATGTATTGAATCATCCACAAGGATTCCAAAGCATTGTGGTTGAAGTATGGTATTCAGGATTTTGGTTCTGCGATTAAACGTTCAATCCGGAAGAAAGACTGGTATCACTCTGCCGTGGCTGAGCACACTACGTTGGAGGAAGGTCACGCCATTGACATCGAGATGGCAAGAGTGCTACACAAAGAAAGCAGTTACTTTCCACGGCTCATAAGGGAGGCGATTGAATTAGAAAAAAGACCAAATAACATCAATAGAGAGGATAGTTATAAACTCCCTTATACCTGGAAGAGACTTATTCGAAATTAAGTTTTTTACTTCTCAAAATCATCAACTGCTGGAATTGTTTATTTATTTTTTGAAAAAAAAGACCATTGTTGTTCTTAAAAGCCCGACGAAGCCGGCAGCATAGCACGGAGAAACTGTTGCATAATATTAAATAATTTAATCGCAGAACCAAAAGCCTGAATACCATAAACATGAGCTGCGAAAATCTACAAAAAAAGTTCACCGTGGTTGAACTTTCTGGCCACTTTAATACTGGCCACTAAGCTACATAAAATTAGTTTTTTTTGTTTAATTGAACAAGCTAAAGTTATATAGAACATTTATTATATTGAAAAAATCCATTTTCCTCGCACTCGCCTTCAGCGCGCTAATTAATCATTTTCAGATATAAACAATGAATGTGTATACCTCAGAATATATCGTTTCCACAAAATATGGACTTAACTTACCAGACCAGACCAGATTTTGGAGATTTTGACCAGACTTAAGCCCATGGCCATACTCACCTTCAAACAAAGCATTAACGCAATGATTTGACTTTTTGGTATTTCATTATAATACATTTTATCAGTATAAATGTTACACGCATTGAAATGTATCCTTAACATGTTTCAATGTAAACTAAAATTTCCATACATGATCAGAGAAACCATATCAATGTCAACTTTCAGACTGTCAACTTGGTGTCAATTTAATTTTCGTCATGACAATGTGTTTTTTGAAGTTATATTTTGGAAGTTAGAAGCAAGAACTAAGATGCTACGTGTTCGTTTTCAAGACTTTTGAAGTCAATACTTAAAACACGATATTTTGAAATTCTTCAGAGAGTGAAATTCCAGAGTAAAAGCCCATCTAGTTTTACGAGTATTGAAAAGCGAGTACCCGTTGAATCATGATCGCTTTCTAGTCTATGCATGACCTATTTTTGAATTGAGTGGTTGAGTTATTTTTTCCTCCGGTTTAAGTCAGCCAAATTGGATTTCAGATTCCATTTTATTGAAAAAAAATGTTCAAAGTTAATGAACGAACTCCGTCGCATCTAAAATAATATGGCAAATTTTTAGAATAAAATTTACATACTACGGTCTTTTAAAAATTCAGCAATTATTTTATTCCATCGATCTAGGCCTTATCAACATTTCTCTCAACATGATAAGCTTTTCACGATTATAAATTTCATTCGTATGTATTCGGAAAACCTTACGTGGTCCCGGAATGGAGTGCATTTGATTTTTGTCCTGCGTCAAAAATATTATAGAGAGGAAAATCAGCTCTCATATCAAATATTGGTTACACTGTTGTTAAGGTGCAAGTACCTGTTAGCGCAAGTTTTATGGAGGTCGTGCTTTTTATTATTTTGAATTTTACTTATATACATAAAGGTATAAAATTTAAAATAATAATGCCGTTGAGCATCAGTTGTGAATCGACCTCCCAAATTCTTCGTAATTTTTATGCACCTAAAGTAGCGTCCATTATTGATCCCAAGGTGAGAGACTCGGAAGCTGCGCGCTAGGCTTAGATTACTTGAACAATTGAGAACAGATATCTTTCAGAGCGACACGGAGAACATCATATTAGAACCCCACTATATTTCCAGGTCCGACAGAAACGATAAATTAAGAGAGATATTTTGCCGAACGGATAGGTATGGGAATTCGTTTTTCCCCCGAACAATAAGGGACTATAGTAAATGCTAGGCGTAATCTCATTAGAGCGTGCCCATTTTATATGTAAACGGCTGGTGTCCTAACACCCCCCGCCACACGCCTATTGAGGCGGCTTGCGGGGTAATATGTAGATGTAGATGTAGATGAAGGTTTCTCATATACATATATACCTATCTCTGCTGGGATATCTCGTGAATATGTACTTCCTCGGTAGATGGCTCTTTCTAATACGCTAATGAGATCTATTTAGGCTTAATTATCTGAAAATTTATCGAATGCCGGCTTCAAAATTCAAATATTTTGTAAATGTATCGTAATCAATTCCGTATTAATTATGGTAAGGTAGATGGTATAGAGATAAATATGAAATGCATTTAAATACTGAAAAATACAATGAAATGAACTGACTGACATTTAAAGACTAAAGAAAAAATGTAAAGCCTGGCTGTTTATTTTTCGCTGAGAGTTTCCTCTTACCGCGTGTCAAAACTAATATTCCAGTGACTGTACAAGCGTCTGTTTATGTTACACCTATTCATCCATTAGATTTCGGTTCACATGCACTTTATCACAGTTCACGTCAGAATTATTCACGCGAGGATGAATTCCCGGATATGTTTTCATCGAGTAAGGTACGACATCAACCTAATAGCAACATTGCCGCCAGAGGTATGTCGACTGGCGTGAACGCGTGTCCTGTTAAATTTAAATGGGCAGAAATAGCAACAACACATCTCTCTTCACCGCGGTCATAGCTTGCGAAAACCATTATGACTCACCCATTTGGTAGTTAGTATTCGTGGCGTGGTAAAACAAAAGAGGTGGCATTCGCACAAGGCGGATATCACTCAGGGATGAGTGCCAACGAATTATTCATGACGAGGATGGTGTTTTTTTTGTTTTTTTTTTAGAAAGGCGAACCGATTCGGAAACCGGAGTCGGAAAAAAATGTTTTTTTTTTATCTTTCCCATTCAAATATTGACTGGGTAATGAAAATCTTAAGGGCAACATCCGTGCCTACATATATCCGCGTAAACACTCGGTCACGCTCCAGTAAACACGCACTGCAGCGTATTTGCGTCCGCGCGCGTGAATGTGACGAGATTGGATGCGCTGCCACCATGCGGATGAGTGTTGAAAGTATCGGTGGAATGGGTTCGGGGCAGAGTGAGGCAAACTAAAGGTGTTCTTCGAGGGTGTGGAAGGAATGGTGTTGATGAGAAAGAGGAGGAGAGCATGGGGATGAGAAGTAGTAGCGGTCGGATGTGAAAAAAAGCGAGAGGTGATGAGGTTGGTCGGATAAGAAATTCCACGCAGCGCCCCGCAGTGTGAAAAGATGGCATCTTAATGATATTCGTCTGACTCGGCAGCATTATCATCGACTCGCGCAAGTTTTTAAATCACAAAAATTTTCTGGTTTGTTGATAATGTTGTAGATTCTCCTCTTATTTTTTTAAATATTTAATTAAATTTATTTTCAAAATAGTTTACATTCTGTGATTTCCCTTTGGATGGGTTACAAAAAAAACGGTACAACTCTACTTTATTTTGCTGGTCATTACGAATAATTTTATCTAGTATGCTCCTGCAAAGCTGATGCTTAATCAGCAAGTTCCAGGCTTACAATGTTGTGGAGCAATCACAAATAAAACTCTTATCTTTACAATATTTTATAGATTTAGTAATATCTTTTAAACACTTCTGCAATTGATAGCTTGTCTAAGTTTAATTTCTGTGGTAAATTTACAAATGAATTATTATTAATATAAACAACTTGTTGTACCCTATTTAAAATTGCTCAAAAGACTAATTGTTTATCTGGCTCTTCTTTGAATAGAGACTGCAGTTTAACTAGATTCGTTTGCTTATCACTTTTCATTGCCCATTCTCGCCTTCAAGAGGCCGACCATAAAATTTCGTTCTCATGGCGAAAGTTTTTTTATTGCCTTTTTCATTTGTTTGATCCAGCTAAAGAAATGTATTGAGAAAGAATTTCCCCAAAGCTATCAATCACACTCAGCCCAATCAGATTTTTTTAAACCGGAAGACATTGCAGGAAGAGTTTTTTAATGAAATATGCCTCCCAATGGATATTAAAATTCCTACAATGTTTATATTATTTATTTTATATGCTTTATGCCTCTTTTAAATCCTCAATTGTAGCCTTATCGTGGTTTAAAATAAAATACCTACCATGATTGTACGAATTTGCCGAATAAGTGATTAGGATCTGCGCTGGAAACAAGTTTATCGTCCGTATTCCTTGTTTAATAAAATAATTAGAAGGTACTTTTCTACAATCATTTAATTGCGTGACGAATTTCACATATGATGTATTCCTAGATATGTTTTCGTTGTGTAGGTACGACGTCAGCCTAGAAGCATCGCCGTCAGAGTAGTTCTACTGGCATGGACGCCTGTTTTGTTCGTGTTAAATGGGCAGAAATAACTGTACATCTCTTCTCACCACGGTCAAAGTTTGCCTAAACCACTATGGCTATTGTTCCTTTAAAGCTCTAAAAAATGTTCACAGGTGAGGAAGACCCCTCGGGTGCTTAGCTGGCTAAAGCATTCGACAGAAAATCGAAAAATCCGGGTTCGAATCCCGGTCAAGGCGAATGATTTTTTCCTCAGCGGAATTTCGCACTTATGTGCACTTGCGGTTGATTCTGCAAATCTTCAAACTTGTACTAAAAAAAGACTTGTTACTTATCGGACGGTGTTTAAATTGGAGACATGAGTCATGCAATTGAAATATTGAGGAAAAGTCCTTAGCATTTTATTTTATTATGAATGCGCACGTTCAGACCTACTAAGTGAAACCTACAACCATAAAGTGTACAGTCCTTCAGAGGGAAGACTCGACATAGTCATCTGTAAAAGGAAGGAAAGCATTTTAATAAGAGTTGAACTCTTCCGTTAACTCCATATTCTGATGAAGTGTACCTTTTAGTATAAACCAAATGAAGAAGAATCTGGTCAATCCTATTTGTGTTTGATGGTCCAAAAAATAATTTATATCCGGGAAACGTAAAGTAGGTTATGCCACACCACAGGCTGGCATTCACGAAGTCGTTTATTCTTCGCTGTAATTAATTAATTACACATTGCTTTGAAGCAACTTTGGGATAAATTTAGCAATACCACAGCATTTTGCCAGCATTATCATTGCTGTGAATACTTCGGGGGAATTAAAACTTATCTGCCAAAAACACAGAATGACTCTCGGCAGAAGTTGTGGAATTTCGATATTTTGTAGGACGAAATAAAATAGAACAAAAAAATATGTTAAACAACCGCTTTTTTTAATATTTTTGTATTTTTCTGTGTAAGATTCTTATGAAGTAACTGGAAAGAACATAATATATTACGTGACTAGCGTAGCGCAAGTGTTTTGCTATGAGTTGCTTTGAATTAATACACTGGAAAAACGACTCTCGGATAGCAGAAAGGTTATTAATCTTTTAATCTGGGCGGAAAAACGACATTCAATATTTCTAATAAAATGTTCCACATGTATTCTTGTCTCCTTCAACTGTCATTAGCAAAGCTGCTGCATTATTCTCTGATTTGCATAAATGCGAAATCTATTTTCGTAATATAGATCTACTTCGAATTATTTAATTTTTAGGGCTTGCTTCAGTCTGTTGATTTTTCATTCAAGCTCCTTCAGTACTCTTGCAATGAAAATTTTGCTATTCTTATGTTCTTTCCCTATCCGTATCCTATCTTTGCAGTGATGCACACACTATCATCTAAATGAAGCAACAACACTTGGAAGAAGTGGAAACCGTCCGATCCCTAACGTTCACATCTTTCCAGAACCCTTTCGTAAAAACGCATTAGTTCCACCGTAAAATGACTTAAATGTCATTTTATTAATATTCTGTCTACTTGTAGGAACAGTTGTCCTCTATCTGATATGAACAAAAAAATAATACCTTTCCACGCTATATTACTC
This sequence comes from Pyrrhosoma nymphula, assembly GCA_963573305.1. NCBI lineage: Eukaryota > Metazoa > Arthropoda > Insecta > Odonata > Coenagrionidae > Pyrrhosoma > Pyrrhosoma nymphula. The sequence goes on along the minus strand of OY754330.1, from coordinate 16,419,593 downwards.
TCTAATTGAACTTGAAATTACATGGTGTTCAATGGGAGTATGAGAGAAACACGGGGAAAAATTGTATTCTTCCATAAAATATAAATGCCATTTTTGCGGAAAAGTATATTTATAAGAAGGAAGAAATCCAGAGAAATTGAATAAGGCATATGACCACCTTATTCTTTTAGTAATTAGGGAAATTACTGCCGTAATTGAAGTCAAAATGCGGTAATTCGTAGGAAATGGCACTGCAGTCGGCTCCTATGGCTGGAAAAAAGTGATCATTTAAAATACATTCGTGGAATTATCTGCAAAGTTTGTTCCTTACTTTTGAGTTTCTATAGGTAACGCATATCATCAGTGAAAGCAGGATTTTTTGACAAAATATAAAAAATTTGGAATTTAGTATTTGTTTTGACTCACACAGTCGTGGCGGAACCTCCTTAGGTTTTGTGAAATAAAACTCAGTGCAATATTCTTCCTTTGAGCGTTTCTCCAAATTCTGGCTCCCTACGTGTGGACTGGCCCATCACAGGAACTCTCCCAACGCGACGTTGCGCAATCCAGGCTTTCGGATTAAGTAAGTTGTGTCAAGTCTCAAGCGCCATTGTGAGGAGGACAGACAGAATGGTATGTGGAAGATGTGGAGTAAGACAATGGATAAGTTGAGGGCGAGGAAATGGATTCTGAGTCGGTAATGGGGAAGGTGGTCAGCCTGGAACCTAGCGAGAGGAAAGGAGAAGTAATTGTCACGGAGGTTGTATGGAGATAGGTGACTATGATTTTTGTCGAACAGGACGATGGTTGGGGGTGGGAGGGGAGGGTCCCGAAGGGGAGGAGGGGGTGGGAGTGTGAAAGATTGGAATCGGGTGGGTATCTAGGAGATCCCATCGCGACTACAAGAGTCAAAACAAAAGAATACTAACTCACATCATCTCTTGACCTCCCAATTTCTATTTTCGTATATTTCATTTCAAGCTTTTTTTTAAAGAGAATTAACACAGTATTTTTTGCTCTCATAGTGATGTCACGTGGATCTTGTGGAGAAATTGTTATAAAACCTGCTATTCAGGTGAGCAAGTTAGAAGTCACCACTCCAAGTTAAAATTTAAAAGTTTATCGGAGCTCGTCTAATAAACTTCTATTTCCATATTTTGAATTTGGCCAGTTCGGACAAAGCAAATTCATCATTTTCCGTCTATATTGGTGTCATATATTGTAATATTTAATAACCCTGATGGAAATTTCCCCATAAGAATTCCCTAGAAAATGGGGATAAGCAAGAGAAAAATTGAAAAGTGCTTAGAAAAAAAAATTCTTTTCTGAGGAAATGCCCTAAAACTCTACGGATTTATTTTTCCTGGAGTCTATCCTTATAAATGAGTGATTTCGGTCAGTAGTTTCCCTAAAAAAATGCCACTTTAGAGAAAACCTCCAGGGATAGGAAAATTAAACTAGAAATGGCATAGAGTGCTGTGTGGAGGGCACACATTGAATGATTACTGAGGAAAAAATATACATTCGTAAAGAGACAGTCGTCGAGACAAAAGACATTCGTCCATTTATTCTGCATAGATTCATTTATACATCCATTGAGTTTTATCACAATTAATTATAATGCTGCTGACGAAAAATTTTTAATTTAAAAAGATGTTCAACTATTATAAAATAATCACCTCTCACTATCAACTACATTTGGTGTAAAACAAATAAAATATATTTTATTTAGCCCTGAAGATAGAATAATTTAATTTCGAAACGTTGCCAAAGAATAGCTGATTTTAATTTCGACCTAAACTCAATATTACTTCCCTGTATAAAACAAATATATTCTAAGCCACTGCAACCCACTTTCAAATGCATTTCCCAAGGTAAATGCATTCTGAGGATATTGTTCCCAAGAGGTATATTAGGTTCAATTACCTAGGGGGTTCAGTATTCTATGGAATATTTTGACTGGAAATAGAAGAAGAATTAACGTTAATTTGCAAGATATGAGAAAAGTTTGAACATGAATTTAAAAAAATGTAACTTAGGTTAAAAATCTATGAGAGGGATCGAATTGGCCTGACTTTTTTCCCGGAAAAGAACTCTCTTGCACGTGAATGCTTCCGGGAAATTTTTCGAAAGGTTTTAGATGAAGAATTGACATTAATTTGCAAGATACGCGAAAATAAAGAACATGAATTTAAAAAGGTAGCTTAGGATAAGAATCTATAAGAGGGATCGTATTGGCCTGACTTTTTTTTCCCGTAAAAGACCTCTCTTGCATGTAAATGTTTCCCGGAAATTTTACAAGAGGGTTTAGATGAAAAGTTAACATTCTTGGGCATGGTATTCGAAAAGATAGAATATGAGTTTTAAAATATAACTTGGGATAAAAATCTGTATGAGGGATCGAATTGTCTTGATCATTTTTTCCCGGAAATGTTTTCTCTTGTGCATGAATGTTTCCGGGAGATTTTCTGAAAGGGTTTAGATGAAGAATTAACTTTGATTGGCAAGATACGCGAAAATATAAAACATGAATTTAAAAATGTAGCTTAGGATAAAAATCTATAAGAGGGATCTAATTGGCTTGACTTTTTTTCCCGGAAAAGACCTCTCTCTCTCTTGCACATTAATGTTTATTTTTCGTCGGGAAGTATATTTTTTCGACGTGCTATCACCATCTTGTTAAAGTCAAGGCGTTCTCTTTGATATCAAAGGATGCGCGAATTAGCGGCAGAAAGCAATAGAGTGGAGATGAGGCAGGAACGAAGCGATGAGAGGGAAAAGTTCCGAGTTAAGGGGGCGGAAGGTTGGGGGGGTGGAGAAGGGAGGCGTTCCTGAGAAAGGTGGTTTCTTGGAGTGCCTTTTTGCGAGGCGGAGGCCTCTTCCCCGACTTGTTATTTCCTCTGCAGGGGATGTGATCACGTGCGATATCTGAAACAGAATTGACACGCTCTCATCCAAGTTAATATACCTACCCAAGTACTGGTATGGCTATAATTTCCATGCTTGAAGTATATCTATATATATCGTTCACTCACTCACACACCGCCTTTTAGGCGAATAAATATATAATAATTTGAACAGAAGGTGAAAGAAACAGATTGGAAACATATAATTGAAATTGGACGAAGACACTGGTGATGTGGAAGATGGTAAAGCCGAAAAATCAGAGGGTAAAAATGTGCCGTGGCCGGGACTCGAACCCGGAACCTCCCGATTTCGCGCCGAGTGCTCTACCAGTTGAGATATTCTCAACTGGTAGAGTTGTATTTTGTAAAAATATTTCATTCGCCAAACGAATGGATCAGATACCACTGAGCATACTTCGGTTAGTCAGTTTCAAAAAACTATTTTGTCATACTGGCAGCCTATTCAATCAAGGAGAGAAATTTTCACCCTAAGGTTTTTTTAGAGGTTAGAAGTGTTTGTAATGTTTCCAGAAATTTTATATGCATTTATACTTACTCTGTTACTTCTTTAATACTTCAAGGAGAACTTTGTATTCTCATATCTACGGCCTCAGTGTCCATGTCATTTCTGTAACAGCATGTGTGTCTTATAGCATGCGAACTTATTTTTCTTCTCACTCTTTCCACCGTTCATTGGATTCTTCAAAAATTTCCCTCCGTCCATTTTTATTCCTTTTTTGAAAATTCCCACCGAGTTTAGAGCTTCCTTCTCATGTAAAATTGAAGTAATATTTCTTCGTGACCCAACTATTTTGTACCATGAATATCCCAACTTGTATCTTAAAAGCCTCCAATTTTTTCTCTCTCTCTCTCTCTCTCTCTGCAATTTGCAACCTTTTTAGGAAAGCAGTGAGCCGTATTTTTTTCCTCAGCAAATGAACGAGGAAAGCAAAGCTTTAAGGGAACAAAGAAGTTAGTAATGAGTAGAAAATGAAAGTCTTTTGTTTTCATTGCAGCCATTTTCCCTCCTTGACTTCTCGTTCCCATCTCGTAGTAATTGCCGCGCCTTCCAGCAAAAGATGTCCTCATGCGCGTGTACGCTAACATGAACAGAAGAGCATATGCGGGGCCGGCATCCACGGAAATTCAAACCCTCTTTTTCCTCTTTCGAGTCCCGCCCGAATAGTGCTGTTAAGCTCTTTTTCCACCTCCTCCACATAACATCCAAGAGCGGGGGTGAGTTGAAGGGGGTTGGGGTGAAGGGGAGGGAAGGAGCTCATAGGAAATGAAAGCCTTTCGTCCGCGCGCCGGTGTTTGCTTCGAATATTAATGTCCGGCCACCCCATTTCCTCCCCAATCGCCCCACAACCACCCCCCACCCATCCCCCTTTAACGCACAGGTGATGGCAGATTCCCCGCGACGCTTTCCACGAGGCAGACTTCACGTCTTTATTCCCGAGTTTCTGGGTATGGTGGGGGGGAAGGGGGGAAGGGTTAGGTAGGGATAAGAGGTAGGGGAAGGGATTTAGTCCCATGGTAAGCTACGGCTCCTATTCGTCGCGTTTTTTCGTTATTCTCGTTTTTTTATACGAAAGTATTCCGAGTTCATTCCAAAAGTCCCGCTTATTTTCAGTATCCTTCCAGAAATAGTGTAAAAACAGATTTTATCCTGATTTTGTGCCAATTTCCATTACAATGTTGATGTTATACATTGTGTTTATTTATAATTCATGAAAGATACATTGACTGAAGCAATCCTGAATGCCATAAGTTTCAGGATCAAAATGCAATTTAATGGAGTCTTCGATAGAAAAAAAATCCAGGCTGCTTATATCAGGTCTATCGACTTTTATTCCAGTGGTGAATGAAACATCCACAAAACTAATGTTTCTCTATTCAAATACGCCTGATGTTTGTAAACAATAATCTATGGTGAATGTAATTTTTATGCACGTTTAAAGCAATAATTGATTAAAAATGTAATGTACATACAATAGTTTATTTTTTGTTTTCGTAATTTTCATTTGCCTTCTTTATTACAAAACTTCTAAAGTGCATAGGGTAAAAAACAATCCATATTTTAGTAAAACTTAATGGTACCTACATATAAAGTTGGCAAGGGAATTCTAGTTTTTTTTTTCTATTTTGTCGCCGTTGTTAAGAGGTATATTCAAATGTGTTCAATTTTTATCAATTGAGTTTTTCCTTCGAATAAAGCACTACCTAAATTTCAGCTAAAAGATTTTTAAATTTCAATAGTAGTTAGCGAGTTATTTTTTTTAAATTAATAGTTATCAAAGTATGATACACCCAGGTATAAGTAATGCCATGTGTTTTTCTTTTAGTAATGAATTTAATCACGTGGAGTGCCCTATCTACCTCTATTATCTCTTTCGTAATCCACATAATAGCTCCATAAAAAAGTGACAGCTTTTATGATTTTGTGAAAAGAAAACATTTCTTAGACGCTATAGAATATTATTTCTCGCCGTAGTGAGATACCCAATCTTAATTTCATCATTAACATTTCATTTAAATTTCTCTATCCTTTGATATGTAAGGTAAAATTTAGCATTTATCCATATGCATTATGGAAGAAGAGCTTTAAAAGATCTATTTTAAGGTGGTTCCACCGTAAAATGACTTATATGCCATTTTATTCATATTCTGTCTACTTGTAAAAATACTTGCCCTCTATCTGATATGAACAACAAAATAATACCTTTCCACGCTATTTTATTCCATAATTGAACTTGAAATTACATGGTGTTCAATGGCGGAATGAGAGAAACACGGGGAAAAATAGTATTTTTCCATAAAATATAAATGCCATTTTCATGGAAAACTGTCTCTAAGAAAGAAATAATCTTGAGAAATTGAATAAAAATAAAATACAGGTATCTTACCACCTTATTTTTCTATTTATTGAAGAATTAATGCAATAATTGAAGTCAAAATGCGGTAATTCGTAGGAAATGGCACTGCAGTCGGCTCCTATGGCTGGAAAAAAGTGCTCATTTAAAATACATTCGTGGTATAATCTGCATATTTTGTAACTTACTTTTGGGTCCCTATAGGTAACGCATTTCATCAGCGAAAGCAGGATTTTTTGGACAAAATGTAAAAAATGTGGAATTTAGTATTTGTTTTGACTCACGCAGTCGCGGCGGAAGCTCCTTAAATTAACTCCTTGACATTTAGGTCGATCGTTGCCTTATAATAACAACATTTTACGAAAGCTCGACTGCAATGTAAACCAGTTTTGCATATAGGTATATGTTATTTCAATGTTATTTTTATCACTATTACGGAAATTTTCATCAGGAAAGATTGATAGAATTATTTTCTCGAATTATGAAAACTAGCTTGATGCTGGAATGGTTGGTGGCTTACCCCTGGTTTTGGTTTAAACGTCATGGGAACTCCAAGGCGAGCGTAACGAAATACTCCAACGCACGTGCGAAACGAGGAAAGGAAAAGGGGAAAAAAGGGTCTTCACACGAGTCGGAGGGGTTAGAGAGGGGGTGGGGAGGGTTTTGGATTGGGAAGAGGGGTACAAAATGGGGGAGAGGATGGGTGATGGTTGAAAGGGGAGGGGTGGTTTGAGGAATGGGGGGGAGAGGGAGAAGGGAAATAAATAAAACGGGGGAGAATTTTTCCGCGGAGGCCGGAGCATGGGAAAGTGGGTGTGTATGTGCTGGTATGTGTGCATGTGTGTGCGTGTGGTTTGAGGATTTGCTTTGGAGAGGCGGAGGATATGAAGGAGGAGGATGAGGTGGGATGAGGTATTTTGGAGTGAATTATGAGGTGTGTCCTGGAGGCTGCCTCGCCTCATTCATTTGAGGACGCTAGGTGAGATAGAAAGTAGGGCTTATCTCTTCGCATAAATAACGAAGGCCAGGTATGACTTTTCATTTCGAAATAATAAAAAAAATGAACTCCGCGAAAACTTTTTTTTTTCCTCTCTCCCCAGTTTCTCCATTCTCTTCTTCCCTTCACATACATACATATATGTATATATACTCTTTTTTATATATACACTTTCAGGAATCGCTTGAAAGATTGCGACCCGGGAGGGCGTTTTAATCCTTATCCTTGAGGCATGGGATAGAAGGGGGGGGGAGAGAGAGAGGGAGGAAGGAATAAAATAACATGCTCTCTCACTCTCTCTCTTGTTTGACTCTCTCTCTCTCTCTTACTCTCTTCCGTGTCTTTTTCTAAAGTTGGAAGAGAATGGGAAATGCGTGTTTAAGTGTAGATTTTCATTACGTGAGTTCGTGGGATGTTGGCTTCGTAATGAGAGGGGTGGAAGGTATCCTCTCTCACTGCCTCATACTTTCCCGCCTTCTCCACGTTGCCGCCACCCCAGCCATTCTCACAGTGGCGGGCAAGGGGTGGGAGGTGAGACAGGGGTGGCTGAGAGCGCAAGCATCCGGGAGATGGAGCGGGGCTGGGGGTGGAGAGGAAGAGAATGGCATTATAGCGCGCCCGCCGCCAGGATGAAATATCTTATTTGCTTTTTCGATTAAGTTGAAACGAATTGGAGGCTTTTAGAGTTTTCGGGGATGAAACTATTAACCCTCTTGGACCGGGAGGGGTTTATTTTATTTTTATAAATTTTATTTTATTTTTCTTTTACATTTTCAAAACCATTTAAGCTAGATCACTTAGGAATGTTGCGCAGCGTCGACAGAATGGAATTTAATTTTGATTTCTTGGAATCTCTTTTACATTTAAAAAAAAATTCTGAAAGGGAGAGAATTATTTTCCGTTGGTTAAGCAAAGAATGAAGGAGATAAAAGGAGGGAGAAAATAACGGCTCGATAATATTTTTCTTGGAATGAATTGAAGCCTCTCTTACTTTCGGAAAATGTTATAAAAGGTCCTTTATCAATCAACGCCGTGATCGTCCTCAAATTCCTGAAGCAGTCAGTCTCCTATGGTACCAAAAATGCCGCGGAATCGGCGAGACCTAACCTTTTTTCTAAAATTCTTTTCCAATTGCCTACAGCCTACTTCCAACCATAAAATGTCCATTCCTTCCTTCCTAATTCAAATCATTGCCTATCCCACATACAGACGGACTCTCGGGAGGTTTTTCAATATCTCTGCAAAATACCACTCCACCGCTCACCTGGCCCTGATGGTCTCAACCCTAAATTCATTCGTAATTGTGCTTCATCCCTCTCACAGCTTTTAACCCTCTTATTCAATCGCTGTTTTTCCCTAGGAACTATCCCTCCTCAATGGAAGTGCGCCAACGTTACTCCGATACATAAAACAGGTCCCAAGAATGATGTTTCAAACTATCGCCCCATCTCATTGCTTCCGATCCCTTCTTCGGTTTGTGAGCGTATTATTCTGAACAGGATTTACTATTTCACCTCTCCTTTTTTATCTTATCAGCAACATGGTTTCCTCCCAGGAAGATCATTCTTAACCAATCTTGCTGTTTTTCAACACCATGCCGTCAGTGCAAATAGATAAGTCAACTCAACTTGATGCAATTTACCTTGACTTCTCCAAGGCTTTTGACACCCTCCATCATCACTCCTCCTTCATAAACTCAGCCAACAGTTTGGCATACATGGTATGTTCCTCAGCCTTCTTTTTAGCTTTCTCTCCAACAGAACCCAGCGTGTAATACTCCCAGGTACTTCTTCCTCTCGGTTTCCTGTAACGTCTGGAGTTCCCCAAGGTAGTGTCCTTGGGCCAGATCTTTTCAATTTATTCATAAATTATCTCCCTTCTCAACTCCTTTCCTCCCAAGTCCATAACCTTCTCTATGCTGATAATTTCAAGATTTACAAGCAAATTAATAACTCTTTTGACTGTGTTAATCTTAAACTTGCCTTAAATTTAATTTCCCTGTGATGTGATACCTGGAAACTTAACCTAAACCCTGTAAAATGCAGCATCATGACTCTTGCTCTGAAAACAAAACCCCTGACATTCAATTACACCATTAATTCAACTCCCTTAAACAGAGTGGCAGCTATGAAAGACCTAGGTGTTATAACCGACCAAAAACTAAATTACTCCGACCACATTCAGACTGTAAAAAGTAAAGCAATGTCCCTATTAGGCCTTCTTTACCGCTTCTAAGAAATTAAAGATCCCAGAGCACTCCATTCCTACTTCTCGACAATTGTCCTTCCCATAGTATCTTATTGCTCCCCAATATGGTCCATATCAGCCCCGACTAATCTCAAATCCCTTGATTGCATCCCCCACTTCTTTACCAAAATAGTCAAACACAGAGTCCCACATTTCCGCAATATGTCCTCAAATGCTATTCTGTCTTCTCTTTCCATTTCTAACCTCCGAAACCACAAATTTAAAACTGATTTTAAAATTCTCCACAATACCCTTAACTCGGCCATTGACTGCCCTAAACTGCTTTCTCTCTTCAACTTTAGGATACCAACTCGATCCACCCGCACGCATTCACTACTCCACCTGCCTATTCCCACTAGGATATCACTCACCCAGCGCTCACCATTATTTCGCCTCTCCTCCCTTCTTAATTCACTCCCTCACACTGTCGATCCTTATTATTTATTATGTAACCATTTCACCACCCAAGCTATTTCCCACCTGTCAACAAATTAAATTCTTCCTCTTTCCATGTTGGGCTCTGCGTTGTTGATTTTTATGTTGTTATTGTATTTATGTCCTCTTTCATGTTTATTGTTAAATATTTCACTGTAAATTGGCGCTACTTCTGTTTGTGAACAATGTTTTAAATAAATAAATAAAATTTAAGTATTAAGTATGATTGTTTGCTAACTATGACGACTAGGCTCAGTTTTTTTTTTCTCGTAAAAGCCTTTCCCAGGTGTGCATGCTGGTTGAGTCTGATTGAATAGCTAAAAATAAAACATACCTACGATATTGATCCAAGCTTCTAAAATGTTCGATTTTCATGCTTGCATTTTCATCGTCCACCAATGAAATTAGTCTTGGAAAAGTTAAGCCAAACTTCTCTTTTTTCTATTTCTTTCCACGCCTTTCATTCTCGATTACTTGAAAGGTGAAGAACGTCTCGTACGACAATGTATGTCCCTTTCGGCTAATTTTAGACAGCCGATTGTTCAATATTCCCTCTCCGTTGCCTTTCTCCGAATTAAAATCTCCGATGTTCCTTTCTCTTCTTGCTGCAAGAAGTATATAAGGAGAAATATCAGGTGTTCTTGGGTGCAGACGAAACTCTCTGGTTCCAAATGAATAACGGATGGAAATAAGGATTTAGCAAACCTGAAATTTTTATTATTTGCGTTTCAAGTCTTGTGGATTTAGAAGGAAGTACCTGCTGTATTTTCACCCTCAAATAGTTGCACTACAAAACGTCCCCCTTAAAAAGGAAATCGCATCATTTTTCCACCATTTGTATTGGAGTTTATAGAAAAATGCGTTTAAAAGGCTATTAAAAATATGCTGTTTTTTCTACAAACCATCAGATACAGACAGTTCAGGCTTTTATTACACAGCTTTATCTCCGCATATCATCGTCTCATCACTTTTCCTTATTTTGTTGACTAGCAGGAAAGATGATTCCCGTATTTCAGAGCTGCCACTTATGGTCTATTAAATATTAATATGTTTTGCACGTGTCCACTTCAATGATGTCGTTCAATACTGCCACACATTTCGAAAACAAATACGATTTTATTCATCGCGTAGAATATTTACTAGCTACCTTATGTCTTAATCATTTTCTGTCGAGTTTTTAAGAATTCTATCGCGAATTCCGCCTGCGCTTGTATCCGCTCTTAATCAATCGACGAAGCATAAAAATCAATCCATCGATCCCTCAAGCCTATTTCTAATTATTTTAGTTTCAAATCCACCCTTTTCCAGTGTACATAAGTAAACTAAAGGTATATGTATTTATCATAAGTTCTTGTTGTAATTTTGATGGGTGTATTCCCCATCCAACATGAGAAATTACTCGTGACATAAAGCTCTGTCTTTTCTATTGTTTTGAATTTTTGACAAACTTAATTATGGTATTCAGGTTTCTGGTTCTGCGAATTAATTATTTAATATTCTTAAAAGCCCGACGAAGCCGGCAGCATAGCACGGCGAAACTGTCGCATAATATTAAATAATTTAATCGCAGAACCAGAAACCTGAATACCATAAATATGAGCTGCGAAAATCTACAAAAAAAACTTAATTATGGTCTAGGGTAAAACGAAATTTTTAGACGCAGTCAGTTCAAACAGGTCCTCTTTTTTTTAAATAAAAATTCGCTCAGTGGCTTTTTTACAATTCCACTATCATATACTACCCCTTGGAAGATTCTGCTCCCGCTGACTGAATGCAGCCATCATTTTGGATGTGGATAGTAAATCAATATATAAGACGACCGCCTTATATGTGCTAAAGATTAACTGTTCAATGTGTGAGAAATTACACCTTCTATTACAATGGTGAGGTGAGGTCTTGCGGCTGGACAAATGCCAAAATTAAAGGGAGTCTCCAATAACCGTAAACAATTGGCACCACTCGTCAGAAATCACCAACCTTGAGTTGTTGGTTTGCCAAGGTTACACCTTCTATTACTGCACATCTCAGTTTAATCCATTTAGAGATGCAACTCTTTTCCATGCATGCAAGTGTGTCGCTTTTATTGTCAAATATTTAACCAGGAAATTACTCTTCGTCTCTTTTTTTATCCCTCCTTCATCCATATTTAGTATTGGGTAGTCTGCATATTTCCCTCCTAATCTCATTAGACTGAATATTTCATTTTTTATTTGGGAAGTTATTCAGTTTAAAATATCAATTTGTGTTTTTAATTTTTTAATCAAAATATGTTTCCTCGTTTTATTTATACTCTAGCCATTACCCTCCTTTGACTAAGCTTCAGTGAACATCATTTCTCGTCCGTGTATATCTTCAAACACAAACTTCGAGTCAAATTTAACAAAAGCACTATTGAGCGCCAGTTCAGGGAAAATCACATCCGGGAATAATTTGGTAGAGCAAAGAGAAGATAAAGATAAATTCAATGTTTTTTTTAAGTTTGAAGAGAGTTTTTTCCAATTAGGTAAAATAATTATACACATCCCTAACTATACCTCACTTCGAGTACTCGGCCAGCGTATACAAACGTAATTGATTTGACTACCGATTAAGAATGAGTTTAATCAAAGTCCGGAGATTTAAAAATAAAAGTACTTCCTAGGTGTCATTAGCTATTTAAAGAACTTTTCCCACTTCGCAAGCAAGTTGGCTTTGAGGACTCAATATAAAAGCAGGCATCTTTAATTTTTCCAATTTATCTTTATTTTATCCGCACAACTGGCAATAGCCTTATGCCGACAATCCTTGGAAATGCCTTAATCGTTTCTTCACTAACAATAAATTTCCTTTCATCGCATCCATTTTTCACTTCCTCAGTTTATTTCGGCCCCGGTATTTGTCATTCACTTACCATCAACCTTTTCCGCGAACTTTCTTTCTGATCTCTGTCCTGAGTGATAGTTCCTACTGAACTGTACAAGTACTGAAGCCATGGAACTTAAACCATTTCAGAGTCTGCATTTATTTCTTTGTCTGACAAAAAATCTAAACCTTATGTTCGACGGTTACTCAGGACATTAGTATGTGAATTCTTCTCAACAGTGAAGTTCTGTGATCTTTTATTCATTTTCTTGATTCTCAGTTTTCTGTAAGCTTTTGGAAAGAAAGACATCTTCCCTCTTTCTTTTCCCTTCATCTTTTTGTCCTTTACATGTTGTCTACGGCTGTCTGCACTCCTTCGCAGGATTTCCTCCAACCCGTGCCATCTTTGCTCGCGGTCATGATATCTCTTTATTACTCTCACCGTGATTGACTACTCTTTGTGGTTTTCTTATAAAATAAGTTCAACGTTTTTCTCACCCGTTGAATTTCAACGGGTACCTTCCGCTCGTATGTTATAAAAATATCTATCCATCAGCTAAAACTTCATAAGCTATCAATTATTTACTGAGTCTTATTACATACTCATCAAGTTAAATGCCGCGGAAACCTTTAGTCTGTCTATCAATTTAATTATCTATTTATTTAATTAATTAATTTCCTTATATTTAGGCAAATAGCTTATTGGAAACGTTAGATTAAAGCTTAAAATATAAATAATACCATAAATGGCTAAAAACCTATGTAAAAAATAATATACACTCATTTTCAAATATTTTACATATTGAGGAAAGATCTTAAAAATGTCTTCACATTCTTAACTCTTCGATTCAAGAAGGAAAGTTTTAGAATTTTGTTTTTTTTTGCCGTCTACATTTCATTTTATAGATGTGGTATATCTTTCCTAAGTGGCAGGCAATCCAACTATTTAGTAATTTTCTCCCAAGCCTCTTTATTTTAGCGATATTTAAGTCCCTCATTATTTATCATCCTCCTCCTCACTTGCAGAGATTTCCACCTCAGGTACCCTATCATTGCCATGACATTTTCCATGTTCTTGCCTAAAATATTACCACGCTACTTTCCATTCTAATTTCTCTAGGATGATCATTTATTTTTCATTTTGGATCCCAAATTGTTATTGTTGTGTAAATTATAATCCCTATTTCCACTCTTAAAATATGTATCTTCATCCTTTTGATTTTTTTACCCTTGTTTTTTATTATATTTTTAAAGAGCCTCCTTAAAAACTAAAAAAATTACTTGACCCCAGTGTAAGACGAGTAAGTTGGATCGTGGAAGTGACGGTAACGTGTCTCAGCATTTACTTAGTTTAGCTTGGTAAAACTTTGTGACCGAAGAAAATGCCTTTTATAAGTTTTTCTTCTTACTTCATTTTGAGAGAGCATCCCAAAATAATTCTTCAAAATGTTAAGTCTGACATCACCTAGGAGGTACCCCGTTTGGCACCCCAAACCAATATTCATCTAACAATGAGTCCTTCTTTTTCACCATCTACAAAAAATTTTCCCTAAAACTAAAAGACATGAGTTCCATAAATAAATAAATATAAACTCTATTATTACATTAAAGATAAACTCAATTATTCTATAAAAAAGTATAGTTCTTCTCATTACGGAGATGTTGTAAGTTTCCGATGTTATTACCACTGGACTTCCTGTACAACATAAGTAGGTGCTTATCTTTGGAACTAATGAACTTATCGAAGCTAATACTATTGTTGTGCGAATATTGTAATTTTTACTTTAACTTTCCTCATGGGTGATACTCAGAGCGAGAATATATATGTAAAAAATCTACTCTTCTCGAAAAATATCCATGATCACTTCCTAGTAATTCCCCGCCCGCTCCCTCTCATACCCAACCATATCGATTATTTTCACATTCATCACTTACAACTCTCTACGTAGTATTCCCTTTCTCCTCCATAACCCATGCCTGGAATGAGTCTACTCTCGTGTTCTTTCCTCCAAGATTTCTTCTTCAAGTTATCCTTCCTATAACACGCCACACCTCATTCTAAAGACTTCTTATTATTTCTTCAAATTTCCTACCCCCTAAATTCTAGTCGTAAATAGCCTCCAATTTCGAGATTTTTCTATATTTTTTATTGGTTAATTTATCCTGATTCTAGTAAGAATGCGATGATTTATTCAGAAAATGTTCACAGCGGGTGAATTTTTATCCCCATTCTTTTCATGGCATCGGAAGTTGAATATTTACCCCTCTTATAAATGAGAACCTCATTTTGACCAAATTATCTAATTATATAAAGATAATAATGTCAATTCTTTGTCACAATTTTCTAAATCGCAATTGCATAAAGTCTCATGAATATAAAAAGTTAATTTACAATATGTATTAAAGTGTAAAATCAAATGTATTGATAATAATGCAGATTAAAGAGGGGTACACGAGAGTACATGCCCTCAGAAATAATGTATAAATAGTTGACATGCAACATTTTGAATGTTTCTTGCCGCAGCCATTAATTCAGTTCATTATAGATGATATTTTAAGCTTGTGAATGTACCTTTCTCTTTTGTCACAATCGTTGAGTCATTAACAAAAATAGTTAAATTAATTTTGCCACGGTACATTCACATTCCATATTTTTTTCCATCACAGATATGTTAAAAGTAAACAACGATTTTTATATATATGTGAGATGAATCAATGTAGCCTGGCTGTTCAACCATTCAAAATATCTACGACTCTTCTGAGCTGAAAGTAGGTAGGTACTTTCTCTTCTGAGCATTACCGATGTTCATTAAGTCTTTAAGGTGGTTCCACCGTAAAATGACTTAAATGTCATTTTTTTCATACCCTGTCTACTTGTAGGAAAACTAGTCCTCTATCTGATATGAACAACAAAATAATACCTTTCCATGCTATTTTATTCTATAATTGAACTTGAAATTACATTGTGTTAAATGGGGAAAGAAAGATACAAGAGGAAAAATAGTATTTTTCCATAAAATATAAATGCCATTTTCGCGGAAAACTATTTATAAGAAGGAAATAATCCAGAGACATTGAATAAAAATAATATATAGGCATCTTAACACCTTATTTTTTTAGTTATCAGGGAATTACTGCCGTAATTGAAGTCAAAATGCGGTAATTCGTAGGAAATGGCGCTGCAGTCGGCTCCTATGGCTGGAAAAAAGTGCTAATTTAAAATACATTCGTAGAATAATCTGCAATAATCTACTTTACTTTTGGTTTTCTGTAGGTAACGCATTTCATCAGTGAAAGCAGGATTTTTTGACAAAATATAAAAAATGTGGAATTTAGTATGTTTTGACTCACACAGTCGCGGCGGAACCTCCTTAAGAGCTTCCTTTTTAGGAAGCGGGTGGAAGGAAGCAATGGCGGGGCAACGGCGAAACGCACGCAATTTCTACAAAAAGACGTTTTGCTCTTTTCTCGGGCAAGTTGTAGGTATTATTCTCCTCTGTTGGTGATGTTATTTTGATCCTTGTTTTATTCTTCTCGGCTTACTTTTTTTTGCATGCTAATAATAACGGAAGATTAAACCTGAGAAGGAGGAGAGGGACCCTGCGGTCTCAATTTCGCCTCAATGGAGTCTCTCCCTCTGTCTCACTTACCTCTCTCTCTCTCTGAAGGAGAGCCCTTTTTGCTTCGGGGGCTGTTTTTTATCATCTCTCCCCACTTCACCTCTACATCCCTTAAAACCGCTCCCCATCCCCCCCCCAACCCCCGGAGCAACCACCTCGCCCGCCCACCACCTCGCAGTCATCTCCTCCCTGCCCCCGGGGGCCACACAAACTCACACAAGCAGGTCCCCAGTCCACCTACCGACGCGACGCCCTCTCATCTTTCAAAGGAAGAGGAGAGTCGTCGGTTTGCTCGTCCTTTTCCTCTTCCCTCCCTTCCTCCCCCTCCTGCTCCTCCCCATCCCCCAGGGCTGCCCCCTATTCCTCTTGGGGCTCAAGGCCTTGTGGATCGCCTAGGGTGGTCGTAGATGATGAGCATAGAGGGAGAGAGAGGGTATCGGGAAGGCCATGCTATATTCGAAACTCAAAATCACATCGCGATATTTCTTGAAAACAGCCTCTCTATTTCTCTGTTTCCTTGAAATATCTTGATATTTAGTATTTTCTATCGACCTCTTAATTTATAGGGTCATTCCACGTCAAGTGGTCTAGTTTTAGAGAAGTGCCCCGCTCGACCATTTCGGATTTTAACACATTCAATGCGGACCCGATTTTCATGGACGTCGTCAAAATCGGCTTAAAAAAATTTAAAGGGCTTCGGAATGGAACGACCACGTCAATTGACGTGCTCCGTCAGTCGGAGTAGACAGGAGTACGTCAACTGACGTGCTCCGCATTGAATGTGTTTGAAATTTTGTGTGGATATTGTGGATACATTGATAACATTTATACATTCTCGAGGTCCTGCTGAATCATTTTATTGGCCCGAAAGAAAATACTACACCTGCTGGGTTCCGGATCAACACCTCGTCAGCATGCTCCCTGCTCCTTCCGTGACGATATTCGGAAGAAAATTTGAATTTGCTGAGACTGTGTTGTCTAAAGTGATAAGTAAATATAATAAGATGTAAACAGTTAATCAAACTTTAATCATGACTTTGATAGCCATTTCCTGCAAAATTGGGCATGGTCATAGGGCAGGTGGTCGTGACATGGGGTCACACAAACGGCTATATCTCCAAAAGTATTTCACTAACGGACCTAAAATGTAACACATATTCATTAAAGATATGTACAAATATCCACACAAAATTTCATTAAAATCCGAGATGGTCGAGCGGGGAGCCCTAGACCACTTGACATGTAATGACCATAGAACCACTTTAAAGTATCGAGGGTAGGTCAGAAACAATGGAAGTATGATTGATTAGATATCAATTCCAAGCCCTGATGATGGGCTGCATTACACTCCAAAACGTCGGCAAGGTATTATAGTTTTATTGTTCCTGATCTACCCTCGATGCTTTAAAAGTGTTTATGATATTGTTTTAAACCCAGATATTTCACCATTCTTCTTTAATCCCACTTTTCCATTGCCTCAAATATTTCCTGTTCTGTTGCAGTTATCGTTCAAGTTTCACTGCCTAGTGACAACATAAAAATGTGATGAACCAATGCCCAACGGGAATAGCCTTGATATTTTCTCTCGCATTACAGACTAATCTAGATATTGAATTTATGACATAAGGATTGAACAATTATTGCCCATACCTACGAAGTAGATTGCCAGCCACCTTCTGGGTACGGGGCGATTCCAGACCAGGCATACGGTTCCTCTCATCACAGCTCAAGGCTAAACCCTACACACTACCCTAGCCGTTAAGCGAGGACCGGAAACCAGTCAGGAGAGCAATGCACGGCTAAAACAGGAACTAGGAAAGCAATGCAGTAATGATGGCGAAGGTCAAATGTACGGAGCGAATCGCCAATGAAGATGTCTCACTAATATTCGGTCAGAAAAGTTGTGTCATGAAAAACTGCAAGTACAGTCCATTCGCGTTAACCTGTCCGATGATGACTCGCGAGAGGAGAAATAAGTGGAGTAGAGGGGGAACATTGGAGGGGTATCTGCCCGCCATACATCATGCACAGTGAGCGATTTTGATTCGGACTAGTCCAAGTTCTTATAGTTTCGCTCATCAAGGGGTAGGGTTTTCAAGCATCACGTGGTTTACCTCTTCTCTGACAGTTGGTCTTGCCTTGGCTGACCTGGACAACTTACGGGTGTAAACAAGTCAGCCCATTCGACTTCAGATTTGAAGGGGAACCGTTCTCTTTTACTTTCCCCTCCCTTTCCACCGCGGGAAAACTTAGCGCAAGGCTCCCCTCCCAGTAAGCGCTGCTTCCCCTATTTTTCTTAGTAGGACTAGGCCCACCTGCGCAGTAGATTACTGAGTGTCGGCCAGGTTAACGCGAATGGACTGTAGAAGGGACAGCCTTATCGGATTTTTTTAGACATGAGAGCCTCCTCAAAACAATAGATGAACGAGCGGCGAATGAGATGAATTGCTGTGGAAGAAGAAGGATGAAATGTCCCAAAGCAGATTAAAGATTAGCTCGATAGAAAGTGGACTGAAGTAGCTGCAGTAAGCTAATCTTTGGGTTGAGATGGGGTCAATAAATTCCACGTTGGATCATCCTTCGGGTCAATTCTCGAACGCCGTGATTATTATCGCATGCGTAAAATAACAATGTCATCGCATGGTTCCATAGCGTCAGTATTTTTAAGTTGGTTCATCCTGTCCGCATGTGATAATTACTGCATAGAAATATGTAGTTGCGCTATCGCATGAGCTACGATACTAATATCGTGCGATAATCTGTTGTTTTCGCATGTGATAATTAAGACGACGTTTAGAGAATTGGCCAGAATGTAGGTGACAAGTTTCGCAGGCGTTCCAGTGTGCTTCTTCAGGTCCGAAATGAACCTCTCACTCACTTTGGACCTAAAGAAGGGTCCTGGAACGCCAAAAAAAAAACAACCCCGGAGAACCTTCGGATTTTGTATCAGCTAATAACGATTGCGATATTATAGTGGTGTCGTAAAAGACGCAATGTGTCGAATTTCGCATGATATCACATTACATGATACCGCATTTTGCCATAAAATGGTAGTCGGTTAGCTCTTGAAATGTTACTGAGAATCGCACAATTCTCATTTATGTTCAAGCATATTACTGAGGTTCCGCCGCTACTGTGTGAGTCAAAACAAATACTAAATTCCACGTTTTTTATATTTTGTCCAAAAAATCCTGCTTTCGCTGATGAAATGCGTTACCTATAGAAAACCAAAAGTAAAGTACAAAATATGCAGAGTATTCCACTAATGTATATTAAATGAGCATTTTTTTTCCAGCCATAGAAGCCGACTGCAGCGCCATTTCCTACGAATTACCGCATTTTGACTTCAATTACGGTATTAATTCCCTAATAGCTAAAATAAAATAAGGTGGTAAGATGCCTATATTTTATTTTTCTTCAATTTCTCTGGATTATTTCCTTCTTATAAATAGTTTTCCGCAAAAATAGCATTTATATTTTATGGAAAAACACTATTTTTCCCCGTGTTTCTCTCAAGGCCTGGTTACACGGTACATGAGAATGTACAAGTTTCTGTACATTTGTTTGAATGGTTTCATGTACAGATTCTTGTACATTTACATGGACAAGATCAATGAATAGGTGGCTACACGGTACATTTTTTCGGACAAGTTTTCGTACATTTTTAGATGCGCATTATGCGTTTTCGTTTGTTTTTGAAAGAGACAG
Source organism: Pyrrhosoma nymphula (assembly GCA_963573305.1). NCBI lineage: Eukaryota > Metazoa > Arthropoda > Insecta > Odonata > Coenagrionidae > Pyrrhosoma > Pyrrhosoma nymphula. The sequence continues at coordinate 16,399,987 of OY754330.1, read as the reverse complement.
AAGCCAGATTACAACTTAATGTGTCATTTGTGTCGTCTGCCACCAGGTGTCTCTATAATGAGGTCAACTTGTACGATTGTCTGAACGAAATTAGAACCGGTTCTATTTTCTGTTCAGACATTCATACAATCGTACATTTTGGTGTGGTTACACGGTGAATTTTCGCGTTCATTCTGACATTCACACATTCACACATTTTCTTGTACATTCTCATGTACCGTGTAACCAGGCCTTTATAATCCCATTGAACACCATGTTATTTCAAGTTCAAGTAGAGATTAATATGACGCGGAAAGGTATTATTTGGTTTTTCATATCAGATAGAGGACAACGTTTTCTACAAGTAGACAGAGTATTAATAAAGTGACATTTAAGTCATTTTACGGTGGAACCACCTTAAATAATTTGTTAGCATCTCATGATCTAAGTCCGTCGCCTGGACTGATGTGCAGCGTTGATGAAAATTCGAATTAAATTGAATAGAGTATTCGCACACTTTTGGGAAGTGACATCTAAAAAATCTATCGATACTTCAGACACTAAATTTTCATTCTGACGCTCGAGAGGCTTTTCGTTAATTTTTTATTAGCTAATAAAATCTAATAAATTATCATTGCGCCGAAACACTGGTCCGCCATGTTTTGTAGGCTCTGGCGTCATCTCCCACAGTCGACCATTTGTTGATTTGGAGATTGTGTGACTGTGTAGTCTTAGCGTGCGGACGAAACTTTAGCTATTAATCAGCAAATATCGAAATAACTTCGAAAAGGCAAATACTATTTCACTCTCAACGCACCGCTAGGCTATTTCGCTTCTGATAATATGGGAGATGACGTCACAGTACGAAGAACCAATGGTTGGGCGTTTAGACCTAGGCAATTTCGATGCTAAAACTATGCATATTAAAAGCTATTTATTAAATTAATTAGTTGGAATTATACCTTGGTATTACGTACGTGACATTTCGAAAACAAACACTACTCGCTATAATAAATTTCAACAAAATACCTCACTTTCGCAAATACTCTATTACTGCTCTAGCATTACATTGCAAACTACAAGTGTAGCTCATTACATTTTGAGTCTCACTTAGGTAATCATAAATTAATTTACATCTCAGTCATAAATTTATCGCAAAAGTTTGCATACTCAACTTCATCATGTTTCTCGTCGTATTCACCTCCATTCACGCAAAATATGATATGATCGACCCCATCAAAAAAGGCCTGAAAAGACTTGAAGAAGGTTTGGAAGCGGTGGGGGGAGTAGAGGAGTTTAGGACTGATCAAGAGTGAAGGGTGAGATAAGAGCTCGCTTAAGGAGCTTCCACCGCGACTGCCCTGAGACAATACAAACACTAAATTCAAACTTTTTGTTTAATTGGTTAAGAAAATGAAACTTTCACTGATTATTTCCATAACCTATTGTCAACAAAAATTAAGGCACAGAATACGCAGATAATTCCACGAATATATTTTTAACGAACACTTTTTCATATCCACAAGCGCCGACAGCAGCGCCATTTGTATGGAATTTTGACTTTTGACTTCAATTATTGCAGTAATTAGATAATAACTCAAAAAATAAGGTAATAAGACGCATTTATTTTATTTTCAATCAATTTCCAGGGAGTTTTTTCGCTTCTTATAAACAGTTTTCCGTGAAAATAGCCTTTAAATTAGATTCAGTCATCATTCATTTGTTTTTCTGCTCCAGATGGCAGGTTTCCTCGTGGGCTCATCCTCCACTCCACTCTTCTCTCAGCCAGGCGCTTTGAGTCCGCGTACATTCCACCTACTTTGATGTAATCTAGCATTTGCTTCCTTTTCCTTCCCCTCCTTTCTTCCACGATTCCTTCTATACCCGTTTAAATTAGATAGAAAAATACTATTTTTTCGCTGTACTTCTCCCATTTAACACCATGTAATTTCAAGTCCAATTTGCGAGAAAAACATCGTTGAACGGTAACATTTTGTTGTTCATATCACATAGAAGACACGTTTTTCTACGAGTATCCAGAGTATGAATGAAATAACATTCATTTAATTTTCCAGTAGAACCACTTTAATTGTAAGGAATAATAAAGGCAAGAAAAAAATGCTGAACTTGAGATGTGTCGCATAGCAAGGCGGTTGAATATTGCAATGCGATATCCCTTAAATATCGCAGTCCATGCATCCCTATATCGCTCAGGCCTAGTCAAGAGGGACAAGAAGATTCGAGGGGAGGGTGTTTTTAGGTCCAAATGAAGCACCATTCCCTTTCCCAGAAGGGTGGATGGCAGCGGGTGTTTTTTTTGCGACATTCTGCCCTTCTCGTGAAGGAGTGAGCCTTCAGAGGATGTTGCTGCCCCTTCCGCCCCTAACCATTGTTCGAGGGGATGCGTTTTCCCGCACCCCTTCTGACCCCTCCCCCTTAAATGTCTTCCAAACCCTCTTCTCGACCCCTCTTACTGTCCCTCCTTTTTTGCACAAAACCCCCCTACCCCCCATGGGAGCAAGAGCAAAAGGGAAAGACACCCCTTCTCCCCCGCATCCACATTATGAGCGATAATCACTTCATCCGCTCGAGATTATTTCAAGGGTTTGGCCCTTCCACGAAACTGAAAATGTTCCAGGGGTGCTTCCCTTTCCGATCAAATTCCTCCTCCTTTTTTTTGGATTTCTTGCTCACTTCATTCAATTAACTGTCCAAAGGGACGAATGACAAATTGGTTCGAGAGGAAGCAGTTTTCTCCACCTTAAGGATCCGCCATATTTTGGGCCGACGTTCGTGTTTCGTTTTATTTTGCTATCTCGTCTTTTCGATCATTTCTCTCCGTTTTCATTTGCTACACCACACCGCTTCGGCCACTCCCCGAGAGGAGTATGGGCAATGTGCTACGAATCGTCTATCGCATTCCTACCAGTGATGCTTAGAACAAGACGAGAAGCATCGTTCATTCCGACAATCCTCGTTGGATTGATGCTGTGAGTGATTTAAAAATTGTTCGAAATACACTCATTGCGGCAGTCAACCTTAGTTGCACCTTGCTTGTTCTTAGCAGTGACATGTCGTATGACCAGCATAGATAATATAATTCGTTTAATATGTAAATGGCATGTTTTATTTTTTGACTTGGTGGCGGAGAGGTAAACTCCTCGCCTGCTAAACCGAATGTCGCCGGATCCATGACATTAGATCACGTGACAACAGATCACGCGACAACAGATCACGAAGACACTAGATCACGACGACAACAGATCACGCGACACTAAATAACGATTAAAATGGGAAAATTACTTTGTAATATATTTTCCTTCAATATTTTGCGGATATTACGCCGCAGATGTGTAATTGGGAGGGGGGCGCTGCGGAGTCGTTCCGAATGTAGAGAGAGATAACATAACTGGCATACCTGATGACAGCGCCACCAATCGGGGAAACGCACGAACTCCTTGGGACTGGATGCACGGGTAACCTTCAAGGCTACCTGGGGAGGAGGTTATTTGGCGGATAGTTACGTTTCTTTTTTCACGAATACCCTTTTGAACCAACCCACCCCAATGGTGATTGCTTTGCGTAAAACTACGGCGAGTTGCCCAACCAAAAAACCCTAAATGATAATAAAGTGTGTAAGTGTGATTTGTATCATGCTATTAGGAATTATAACAGTGAAATATATCTGATGAAGTGAAACCCGTGTTATTAGGTTTATTCTATCTTTCATTTATTTAAATACAGCGTTTTTTGAATATCGTGATATATTGTCGTCGTGATCTGTTGTCGTCGTGATCTGATGTCGTCGTGATCTTCTGTCGGGGTACCGTGTCGCCGGTTCGAGTCCCACCTGAGTGGATTTTTCACCACTCGTGTTTGTGTTCGTCCGTTGTCACTTGTTAAAACACCCGATGTAAAAGACCTTCACAGCTTGCATAAAGAGGAGTATTAGACGTGATATGGTGGAATTTCAGAATGATGAATTACAGAAATGGCAATTTTCCATTAGATAAATTTTATTCCTACCCCACCTCCTCCTTCTCCGCAAATTTTTGTAAATATATATATATATATATATATATATATATATATATATATATATATATATATATATATATATATATATATTCCTATACCTTTCGCTGAAGAAGGTGGCGGCGATCCACCGAAAAATTTCCAACCCGTGTGAGTGTCTTTTTTATGTGTTCTCATTTTAGTCACACTTGTGACAAAGTTTTTATATATATATATATATATATATATATATATATATATATATATATATATATATATATACACATACTTGGAGAATCACCCGGGTGATAAATATACAATATGCCAAGAGGGTGGCCGATAAAAATATAGAAACAGACAAAATGGACACTAACAAATTGAAACTTCCGATATTTCGGTGAAGATATTAGCTCCACCTTTCTCTAGGAGAAGAGAAGGAAGTTCCTATATATAATAAATAATTTCGTTCAAACAGAGGGTGAAAGAAAGAGGATAGGAAACACAGAAAATTGTGAAGTCCAATGGTGGTGTGAAGATGGTATGATGGCCGATTCACAGTGAAAAAAAATTCCACTAGATCCGGGAATTGAACCACGGACCTTCCGATGTCGCGCCGGATACTCTGAACCACTAAGCTATCTAGTCTTATAAGAAACACTGGAATCGGCGGGAGGTTTATATGAATCAAACACCCCCAAGAGTATCCCGTAAAGTTCACCGAGGGATGGCGACAGGGCGTTTTACATATATATATACCCGAACTGGGATAAGTTGTAATGCGTAATAAGTATGCGTAAGTATGCGTAATAAGTTGTTGCTGCATGTACCTGTTGATGATGCAGTGCATCTAAACCATGGTCGTAATATTTTTTTTCTAGTGTAAAATTGCCATTTCTGTGCTTCATTAGCCCTGTAGAACTGTTTACGGGAATTTGGAAATAGATAAAATATATATATATGGGGCATTTGTATTAGGGAGTATTGAAATGCGAAGCAAACCGTCATTAAAGTTTTATTTTTCCGCATCGTATTTTTCCGTCATTATAATTCGTACTTATTTACCTCGTAAGATGCTAATTTAATCACATGAGAAAGGGTAAAATAATCTAGCGGTTTTGATGGTTTTTATTCTGAGCTGCCGTAAATTTTGAACAGGGAAAATCGCTCAGTTCCCCAAAATCAATAAAACCAATTTGGGATGTTCCTTGGGGTTAACGTATCCTTTAACCCCTGTTATACAGAGGGGTTAAATAAGTTTTTACTAGTGCCATTGTTACCCTTCTGACTACTGAGCCAAATTTTTGTTCGATTTTTATAATGTTCTAGTTATATATCGTGGTGTGAAATTTTCAGAGAGCTGACACAAACGTCCGGACATTCTTTCTTTCACGTGCAGCAAAGTTCAAGAAAACCGGTTTATAGGAAGTAAAAATATCAGTAATAATAATTTATTAAACGCAAACAGGTGACCCAAATTACAAGCCTTATGTTAAAAGGCAATAAAATAAATAAACAAATGAATACATAAATTACACAAGAAGTTTGCACACGCACAGGTTTAACAGTTTAGGTTCTCTTTAAAAAAAAAAGCAAACAATTTTTTCTTAAGGCACATGAAAGAGTCAGAAAGCAAGTCGGAATCTTTGTCATGGTTCAAAAACTCATTTACTTTACGCATCATCCTTGCAAATAAATGTTCATACTCGCAAACATCCACTTGTCCAAAAATGGCATCGGAAGAGCGGAGTATGTTTAGTCCTCCTCGGTGGGGCACTTATGTTTTCTAAGCCAAGGAGATGGTTAGAATCAACAACATCCATCATAACATTACGACGGAAATTTGCATCCGAACCTTTCCGTCTGACTCTGAGTGGAGATATTATAAATACTTTATAAATACACTTTATGAATAATGGTAAACAATTTTGTGGAGTTTAGGTCAATCAAACCAAAACTCCAGAAATTGTTTACCGGTATCATAAATGTTTTACATAAATTGGGGTAGTCAATATTTTTATAAACAGGGCCGTTATTTAGGGAACACAATCATTTTACAAAACGCATCTGTTTTTTTTTCAAGTGCCATCTCTAATTCACAACGAAGTAACTCTTAAATATTTTGGCATACTCTTTTATGTTTAAGCTCTGTGGGATATCGATATATTATCCGCAATGTATATTTAGCAAAGCGTCTCAGCATTTTTACAGTCGCGAGCGGGATGAAAGTTTTTGGCTTAGGTCTCCGTTGCTTCGAGACACACCGCAGCATATTTTTAGACAAAGCGGCCGTAAATCTTCATTCCGAGTTTGAGCCGGTCCTCTCCACGGTCTTGCCTCGAGCAATGCGAACTTCGCGTGCATGATATATTGTCCTCTGGCTACGTGCGGCGAGTGAATTCAACCGAAAGACCTCCAAATTTGCCCGAACTCCCTTGGCTCCCTCAGTATTCTTTCCGTCTTCGCGACAGTTCTCGACGTTGCCGCCCTCCCCCAATCCTCCCATTCTCCACTTCCTTCACTTGTTCTCCTCCTCCCCCCTCCACCGCCCACCCCCTCATCACTCAACCCCCCCGCTCCGAGCAGTCTCCGAAGACAGCCAACCAGGACCTCGCGATTCGCAGAAAACGGACGGCAAAAAACTCTAAGGCTAAAGCCCATCGTCCGTAGCCGCTGCTTTATAAAGGCCCTTGCCCCTTCCCGACCTCACGATTAAGCTGCATTGACGTTCCGCGAAACTTCGGGAGCTACTTTTCTAGGCTACAGCTCCGCTCTGAGAGCTTAAAGATGTTCCGCATTTATCTGCGACGGAGGCTGCTCCGTTAGAAGTAGAACTTTACTCTCTTGCTATCCTTAGCGGCTAAATTAACCGCTTAAAATTTGAATCATAGATTACTATCGAACCCTGAATGATCACATTCTTGCTATTTTTATGTAAAAATTGTAGAAGTAGTTTTACACATATTTTTCCACCAAAAGATATATGGCTTTAAGGAGGTCTGGAGGTTTCACTCAACTCAAGAGAATTCGATGAAACATGCTGGAATCATTACTTATGTTGTCTTCAATCTGCCTGATTTTTTTCAGAATTATTTACCGCAGATTACTTAAGATATTTGATCGAGAAGTGGACAAAAAATTACATGTGTTCGTATGGGAACACAAGTTACGAGTAGCTTAATTCATCAAAAAGAACCTTTTTCTAGTTAAGAATAAGAAAAACAAAAATAATAAAAATAAAGTATATCAAATTATTTTCATACATTATTCTATTGATGATTTAAATAATTTTTGTTTTTCTTATTCTTAACTAGAAAACGTTCTTTTCGATGAATAAAGCTAGTCGCACCTCGCGTTCCCATAAGAACACATGTAATTTCATGCCCACTTCCACATCAAATATCCTACGAAATATGCGGTATTTTGATTTATTATTTGGCTACCTGAATTTTGAAAAAATTCAGGTAGCTTTAGAAAAACATAATTAATGCTTATAGCAAGATTCTTCGAATTCCCTTAAGTTGAGCGAAACCACCGAACGTCCTTAACATCATCGTGTACCTATTTATCCATAGTAATTCCATGCAAACTCCACTCAATGACTCGTGGCTCAAGCATCTTCAATTCTCACGAACTTTTGTACAAAGGTAGGCTATGATTCGAAAAGAGGTTTCGCAATATATAAACAATACTGTTCATAGCTGTCTAAGAAAGAATTCTTCGAAAGTCCGAAGTTAGCGCAAAATTGCATGCTGCAATCCTGAACTTTGTCTAAGAAAATTGTCGATCTAACTGCCAAAAGGTATTCCAAATCAAATGACATTTTGTGAAAATCGGGCAACTATCTGAGAGTTGTATTTGACCATTGGAGGAGTAAACTAATGTATAGCCTACTCCTAGCTCAGTTTAATTTCAGCTCAATTTTTAAATTTGACCCATGTAGGTAATGTTTACCGATTCCTTTCTTTATTCTAAGAAAGGAACAGGTTTAATTGTGCTAAACGGTCAAACAGAAATTACGTTGAAAAGTTTACGTTTGCGTTGTATTACGCAGCCATTCTATAGGAGCAACAAAAATGGAAAAAAAAAATTTTGTAACTTTAGCGGCATGAAAAGAGTGTTGTTTAACTTAGAGTTCTAGGCTGAGGTGTGTATTTTTTTCAATTCAAAATTTTGCCTTTAAAAAGAAAAAGAAAAGTTTTGGGTTGGTCAAACAAGTCAAACGCATAAGAGGAAGGGCAAGTGATGATTTGAAGCGCGCGCACCGGGTTTTGAAAATGACTAACCCTGCACTATGAGCATAGGTAAGGGAAAAAGGTATTTATTATGCAACATCATCTACCGTTAAAAGCCCTTAAAGACGAAACTAGTCAAAAATCCACAATTTAGTTATCAATTTCCGATACAACCGTTAGTTTTTGCTGTAGCTACACGGACTCGGCCCCCTTTTGTTCATTATATACATAAATGACCTATTCTCTCGAATTAGCAGTAAAATACGTTTATTTGCTGACGATGCTGTCATCTATCGCGACATTAATGATCACTCTGACTTTGAAATTCTAGTATCTAGGAGTTACGATTACCTCGAACCTATCGTGAGGAACACATATAAGAAATATTTGTGGCAGAGCTCTAAAGAAGCTAGGATTCGTCAAGCGTATAATGGGAAGATTTTCTGATGAAAAAGTAAAAGAGAGGTGCTATTTCGCACTCGTCCGGCCACACCTTGAATATGCAGCGAGCATATCGGATCCGGTGCAGAAAGACTTAATTCGGGAACTTAATAAAATACAAAGGAAAGCTGCGCGATTCGTCAAAAACTGCTACGGTCGTACAGACAGCGTTACACAGATGTTAATCGAATTCAGCTGGGAGCCACTAGAGACTCGGAGGCTGCGCGCTAGGCTTAGATTACTTGAGCAATTGAGAATAGATTTATTTAAGAGCGACACGGAGAACATCATATTAGAACATATTTCCAGGTCCGACACAAACGATAAATTAAGAGAGATTATTTGCCGAACGGATAGGTATGGGAATTCGTTTTTCCCCCGAACTATAAGGGACTTAAATAAATGCTAGGCGTAATTTCATTAGAGTGTTTCTTATTTATATGTAAACGGCTGGTGTCTTAAAACCCCCCGCCACACGCCTATTGAGGCGGCTTGCGGGGTAGTATGTAGATGTAGACTCTTAGAACGCCAGGGCATTCTTCTGAACATAATGCGCCGCGAATTTCCATGGAAGTCCAAATTTAAGGACAAGGAATGGATACTGTTATAGTAAACAACACGTATTTCCCACAACCATTTTAAATACGATAGATGATGTTGCAGAAAAATATATATATTTATTCATGCCTGTTAATTAATTAACTAGTAAACCCGTGTGCCATTAGAGTAATAAGCTCTTAACTATTTCGAAAAAACATTATTGTCTTGAAAAATATTTCGTATAAGCGTATTTGCGTATTTATTCACTATAGAAAAGAAATAATAAATACCCTTTCAAGTGACAGGAGGAGCTTTCGATTAAAAATAGCTGTTGCCACCATATTGAGCGTTTTTCACGGATAAAAAAAATGCTCTAGGTTTATCGATTGCACTAATTTCTCCCTTTTCGATTTTTCATGTTATTACTTCATTTTTATTCTTCACGTGTTTTCACGTCTCTAGATTTACTTTGCTATTCACATTACCATATGTCGTCAATATTCACACATCCATTTGAGAAAAAGATCGAGGGTAAATCTAAATTTTCCAATAAAACTAACGTGTTTTTTGTTAACCGTAAAAATGTCTTCTGAACGAAAACCTTTATTAAACCCCTTTACCAAGAGCACAGAGTTACATGCAGAGAAACCAAAAGTGGCAATGGCTGTAATAACATTTTGCGGAATACGTCATGTTCTTAGTAAGTTCCATTCCAACTTAATTAGTTTTTTGCAAAATTTGATATGTTTGTAGGATGATGCTTTCGGGCAATGCTGCGTATTGTTCATTATGAAAATCTCAACGTTTCGCTTCTCTTACTGGAAGCGTCATCAGGAGAATGAGCGTTTACCAGCTTTAGTTCAGTCTTATTTCATGTCCGTTGCACCATTGTTGGGCCGATTTGAATATTTTTCGGAAGACGTTAGCCGTTGTGTTTTGCTGGAGCCAAGAACCCTTTCCAAACCCTGCTAAGGATATATTCATCCTCCCTATTAAAATTTTTTGTCCTTTTGGCTATTTCTATGGCCTCACGTATTGAGCGCGGATGATATTCATGGACAAGACCCGTGTTTGGTCGAACATTATTTTATGTCAAGTGCTTGTGGCGGAATGTTCGGCAACCGCTGATGTGTCCCATTTATGTTGCTCCATCGCTCTCTTGTGCTCTTTTAAGCCTTTGTGAGAAAGCTCGCTTAAAAATATGTAGGATGATGCTTTCGTCAACCCGAAAGCATCATCCTACATATATAAAAAAAAGCTAAGAAAGTCTTCAAACAAAAAAATCCGATATGTTCCTAGCAAGTCTCATACCGACCATTCGCTAATCAAGAGTGGCGAACAGTGTGATAAAGTTTTTACTTAAGAGTAAATATTTCCCGGAAGTTATTTCCACCGGAAGAATTGTCTTATTTTGATGTTTTTGAGTCTGATTCAAATATAGACAGATCAAATTAAATAGATTTAAATATATACTTCTCCAACCCCCGTACAACGAAGAAACGCTCGATGTTAGCATTAGTGCTAAAAATTTGAACTGATGAAATAGTTCTGCAAAACTCCTTCACATATCCCTCACGTGAAATAGACATTACTAGAAAATGCGTCGCCGTTAAAATTTGTCGGGATGCCATAAAGTATAATTCTCTATAAATCGGAATTGCCTTCTTTTCTTGCCCACGATCATTGCTTCAAATAAGGTCTGAATTAGCCTCTATACAATGTTCCTTTTGTACCACATTCAAGCATACTGTTCGTCATAAATCCCTGATCGCATGGCAATGATTGCAACCTTTGCATCGGCATAACTTGCTGAGAATATATTGGGGCGTAATTATAGCATAAGAATCAACAAATTTTGCCTCTCTTTGTTTTCTCTGTGACATCATTGCTGCTGTTTGTTTGATTTTTTTCGCTTAAAGATTTAAAATATAATCATTCTTCTAGATTTATAAATTTAGTAATGCTTTACCTCATCGGTTGATGCATCTTATGAATATCAAATTTTTAGCGACTAGTTTTCTTATCTAAGTAACAACCTTTAACTTAAATCCCAGGGTTTTTTTATGCGTCTATTGCTTCACTGTCATACAGTAAGCCCTTGTTAAAATAATTTCGGGAAATGTTAAGTAAAGAGGGCTGCACTTTATCTGCAAAGTCAGAAGAAAAAAAAGCATAAAACCGTTCATTGATGTACTGCAGGGTGATAAATATTCTGAAATTAGGCAATTACTCCCGAGTTTAGGAAGTTCTTCTAATTCTATAATCAGAAAGTTCCGACCAGAGAAGATCTTCACCCTGAAACTCTCGAAATGAAGATATAGCGCCGAATGAGGTGGAGACTTTAAGGGAGGCGCCGTTGACTCTAGCGAGTATCTGTTTTTTGCTCCTTCCTCCCTCCACCATTCCCTGCCGTCGCCCCTTCCAGTGCCGGCAGCCCCCGGAGTTGAGCTCCGACTGGAAGGTAATCGCCCCGGAGCTCATATCGCAGATAAACCCGGGCTCAGCGCTGCTGGACGAGCGAAGACATTCGCCATTTCCATTCATTTATTTCCAACGAAAAAAAAACCTTTGCAACTTTGGCAAACGGAACAGAGTAATCATCCACGATGATAATAAAGATACAATACCCACCCCCCGCCCCTAGTCCTAGATATACCGCAGCAAGAATATTGTGGGGGAATCCAGGGTACGGATTTTGCAGCGGTAGTATCCTAGGGATTTACTGACCGCCCGAGCATTCATGTGGCACGCTCCCCCCAATGTGCTCCAATGGTTTTTTGAGAAAAGGGGCGGGGCTGTGTGGAATGAATGTGGGCGGATTTCGGGCGAATATCGCAGCCACTCCGTGCACCACGCGAGTGATTTTCGCGCAATTTGACGGCACTGGCGCGCGTGGACGCGAGGAAAATGTAATCCCGACTCCGCGCACTGAACAGCTCGGTCCGTAGTCCATGGGAGCGATCCCAATCCTTTTTTTTTTTAATTCGGGTCGAACATTGGACGAATGGTTTCAAGTCCCCCATTGCTTATCCATCCTTTTGCTGGCAAAATGACGTGGCGTAAAAATGATAAAAATTGAAGAATTGGTCCCATGCTCCTGCTGTTCGGGTTGTTATGAATCCTAAGAATGCATATGGCGGTGATTGGAACTGGTAATGGCGAAATTCATTCTATATATCTTCTACAACACTTTCTTTTGTTTCAAGATTATTTGTCTTTGCCATAATATTTTTCTCTGCGGCCAAATTTGACTTTAACTGTATTTACGACTTATTTCAGTTTAAGGATTAGCTTTGTGCCGTGTGAACTTTTATTAGTGCAGTTGATATTATTCTAAAGTCCATGCAAACACTTATCTCAGTGTAAAAGGATTGATACAACATAATCCCAAAATTGGGAGAAAAAAAAGTTTGCAATACTCATTGAAGAAGGAAGTAAAACTGATTTGGTAGTGATATATACAAGACCAGGACGAGTACTGAACATTAAATAAAACTACCATGACCAGCGTTAATGCATATTTTCGGGAAATTTTATTTTAAAATCATTGAGTGATTAGCCAGGTATCATTTAAATTTTTGTTCTATCAATAGATTTTTTAGAGTTGCCGTTATGTCTACGTTAAGACGATTTAGGTCAGAAAGTAAAGAGTCTTATCCTCTATTATTCTATCATAGGGAAATTGAAACTTACATTTAAATTTTAGAAATCAAAGGAGTACCATAACTACGTAATAATCGCTCTTCTGTTTAGAGAGCGTAGTCTCCTGTTTGAAAAGTCCGGAAAGTCTTCATGAGTCCGTATTTCCGATTATTCGGAAGTGAAGTTGAAAGCATTAATTAATTTTCTACAGTTGCTTATTTGGAGTATTTTTTACCGTGTGTGACTATTGTATGTATTGAATGAGGGTGATGGTTTTACTGCCTTTAAGTTAGAACGCAATTATTCTCACGTGGTTCGTGTTGGTCCTTTGTCATCCTCTCAAAGTGCAGCTTTGTGAGGGACGAACCCACTGGCACTGACGGGAGTTCCAAAAGTAATTACTTAAATACATACATAAATACATTTGAAAGTACTTACAATTAGTATGATTTAGAAAAACATATACATCCTTTAACGGTACGCAATTAGGCTTGAATAAATTAATTTTGAATGTACTTTTAATGTAGAATAACTTGTTTCCATAGAACTCCTTACATAATAGCAAGAAAAGAACCTTAATTTTTTCTATACCTTTCCTTTTTTATCGTACATCATAATGTATCATAGCAAAATTTATTCCAAATTAAGCCTATTGATAACTTCAATTGGACTCAAAGAATTGGATAAGGATAAATTATTTCAGTTAATTTTTATTTAAAAGGTATTTACATCTACTTATATTTATGTAAACATCTAAAGTTCTTAACATATTCATTCAAACAGTCCATTTTTTCTCGGAAAGAGTAGGAAAATATAACTTAAAAAGGATAATGAGGTTTCACAGAAGCACGGATTAATATCACTATTGCATGAAAGAGTGAATTTATGCTGCTCTCGTACAGAAAGAGTGGATGATCTTGTTCCACGAAACCTCTCTGGAAAAATTCGATTTGTCATTGAAAAAATCCGGTAAATCTAATTCGCCGTTGCGAGAGAGCTTGGGCAGAGCAACTCTCGTGAAATACTAATATTTCCTTTCATGAATAGGATTTGTCCGTTCCCATCCTAGGGTTGCTCTCTTATTACGTTTATCTATTTGGATATATTTCTATGCATATTCAATCCAGGTACCTAAAGACGACACAATTGTTGTAAACTCATGATACATCTCAGCAGCTCAAAGTAGGTAATTTATTAGGATTTATGAGTTATATTGTTATGTGAAATTCAAGTTTAACAAAAATTATAATGGTAAATTAGAAAATTAACCACACTGACGCGGTTCTACATGGGATTCGCTATAAATTTGGATGCTTTGGGAGGCTGAGGGCAAACTGTACGTTCGGAGGGCATGGACGATGAGAAATGTGTAGAGATTGGGGGGGAATTGTCTCTCTCTCTCTCTGGAAGGCGTAAATAATAAATATTTCGTTCAAACAGGTGGTGAAAGAAAGAGAATAGGAAACATATAAAATTTGACAACACAATGGTGATGTGAAGATGGAATGATGGCCGATTCCAAGTGAAAAAAATTCATCTAGACCGGGAATTGAACCACGGACCTTCCATCTTCACATCACCATTGTGTTGTCAATATTTATTATTTACGCCTGTGAGCGGTTTGAGTGAATGAATGAATGGTTGTATGGCCGGAATGGCTCATTTCTACTTCTTGGGCTCTGCGTGCCCCGAAACGCCTTCTCTGTATCTTTACCACTGTCTGTGTGCCTGATTCAAACTTTGCTTTCCTCTTCTGTGAACGTAATTTCTTCTCTGCCGGTGAGTGAAAATGCCCAGCGCCACCTCTCGGCGACTTTTACGGGCTAATCTTGGGGGTGTTTGATTCATATAAACCCCCCGCCGATTCCAGTGTTTCTTTAGTAGTCTAGATAGCTTAGTGGTCAGAGCATCCGGCGCGAAATCGGAAGGTCCGTGGTTCAATTCCCGGTCTAGATGAATTTTTTTCACTTGGAATCGGCTATCATTCCATCTTCACATCACCATTGTGTTGTCAAATTTTATATGTTTCCTATTCTCTTTCTTTCACCACCTGTTTGAACCAAATATTTATTATTTACGCCTGTGAGCGGTTTTGAGTGAATGAATGAATGGTTGTATGGCCGGAATGGCTCATTTCTACTTCTTGGGCTCTGCGTGCCCCGAAACGCCTGTTCTGTATCTTTACCACTGTCTGTGTGCCTGATTCAAACTTTGCTTTCCTCTTCTGTGTACGTAATTTCTTCTCTGCCGGTGAGTGAAAATGTCCAGCGCCATCTCTCGGCGACTTTTACGGACTAATCTTGGGGGTGTTTGATTCATATAAACCCCCCGCCGATTCCAGTGTTTCTTTAGTAGTCTAGATAGCTTAGTGGTCAGAGCAGCCGGCGCGAAATCGGAAGGTCCGTGGTACAATTCCCGGTCTAGACGAAATTTTTTCACTTGGAATCGGCTATCATTCCATCTTCACATCACCATTGTGTCATCACATTTTATGTGTTTCCTATACTCTTTCTTTCACCACCTGTTTGAACGAAATATTTATTATATATATATATATATATATATATATATATATATATATATATATATAAAACTTTGTCACAAGTGTGACTAAAATGAGAACACATAAAAAAGACACTCACACGGGTTGTATATATATATATATAATAAATATTTCGTTCAAACAGGTGGTGAAAGAAAGAGAATAGGAACGAACTTATATATATATATATATATATATATATATATATATATATATATATATATATATATATATATATATATATATATATATATATAAATTCGTGAAAAAATCACACACGTGATAATAACAATATAATTCTTTATTACGGGCTGGTGCCCAATTTCCAAAAGGGACATGAATACATGTAGCATATGATTATAGTAATGCATAAAATGATAATACACAACAGAGAGGGGGAAAAAATACACATTCATATTTAAACATAGATACACAATATAAAAAGTAATAAGAAAAAATCATAAACTTTCAAAACAAGTCATAATTAATCAAAAAGGAAGTAAATTTTTGCGAATAAAAAAGCTTACAATATTCTTTAGCATCACATAGTTACCTAGTCTTAATCTGATAGGCCTTGTAAACACTTTCTCCTATACACACCCTGGGAATCATAATTTATATCAACATATGATATAAGCGAATTATACAATCTTAAAATGCGGACAATAGGTTCATTAAAAGAATAATTTCTTCGGCAATATTTGATATAATATAATTTAGTTCTCCTGGTGCTTGTGAGTGACGCATCAAAATGCAATTATGCAAGTAGAGGCGAGCACTTGACAATATTATTACATAAATTATACAAATACAACAAACTTATCTAGATAACGTTGCCACAAGTGGGGCGGAATTAAACATAGAAACACAAAGGAACACTCACAAATTAAATTCTGATATTTCGGTTGAAATGGCAACCTTTTTCACAGAGGGAAGGTGACACACTGTGTGTAGTCCCCTCCCGACCCTTTTCTCGGGATCCCAGAGGGTGGGCACCGGAACTTGTTGAGGGATCAGTGGGACTTTGAACACATTTTGAAAATGTTTTTACTGGCGCAATTGTTAAAAAAAATATGACGATATTTTTTTTCTAGAAATTTTTTGTTCAGTTTGATACCAAACACCAAAGAAATCCGTTGATAATTGAGCCGGGCAAATGCATAAGACAACTAACTTTTGAGACAACAATAGCCCATTGAGCGAGAAATCGGAAGAAAGGGTCGTACCTCATTGTGGTGGTATGCGACCCCTAAAGAGCGTGGGAAGGTAGTGGTTTGGGAAAAAAATGTGGATTCCCAAATGTCTACCGCTGGAAACCGCTACCGAGTTCAGGTCATAAAAATATGAAAGGGCTGAGGGAGCAGGTAGACAGAGAGGGTCAAACGTACAAGAACGTTTTTCCCGCAGTTGCCGGTACACACGTATATGTACGTTTCCCGCAGCGTAAGGTTTAAAAGCCATCATATGATTGAACTTTATAAAAAGTTTTGACTTTAGATAAATTAAATTTTACGTTTAACCTGGTGAGCTTAAGTGGTTTTGCATTCATTCAAGATGGGTCTAAATTTTTCCCCAACTTTTTTTTTATTTCTACTAAGCCATTGGGTAGACCTTTACTTCATATCCTCATTTTTTCATGCTCAAGATTGTTATTATTACTTTTAGTTTAAAATAATCCTATAATCTATATTTAATGTCAATCATTTGTTTTTAATCGATCTTATTCCCACATTTTGTGGTAGTTTTCACAAATTATTACAAGCCTACTGCCAACTTTAAGCCAACAATTCGTTAAGAAATTAATACTATTTTGATAGAAATGCGATTTCATAAAAAATATTTTGTAACAATAAAAATGACAAATTCTATATAAATATGCATACACTGACCATTCATTCTGTTTATACCCTAACTATTCTCACATGGGTCCCCAATCGGCCACAATTCAACGCAAATGAGGTCAAAATTGACCTCGATTAAAACTTAAATATTTTTATTATAAAATGAAAATTTTAAAAGCAATACACGTAACAAAAACCAGCAGAAAGTATAAATCGGTAAATACATAAAAGCGTAAAAGTTATATATAATGCATTGGGCACGGAAACATAGGAAATAGAAATCTGAGATCAAGTATTGCCCGTTTAAAGGTTAAATATAGCATTATTAACACACTCGCTCATTATAATTAGCATATCAAACACCTGCCACTTTCAGTGGCACAAAAATGGCCTGTTGATGTGGCTCCGCATCCTTCTGTGGCGTTGCGTAGTAAATTTTCACATTTCCGTCATTTGTATTAGGCAGACCAACATTTCGCCTGCATTACAGTAGGCATCTTCAGGTCAGTAGGACAGGAATGTACGTTCCAGCGCGTGGCCTTGAACGACTCCCACAGCCTAATTACGCCACCCACCAACCCAACCCATGCATCAATGAATACCGATCACCCAACTCAAGGCTATCAACTCGGAAATCTCAAAAAATTAATGACCGTAGAGAAAATGTCAAGGCCACGGACAAATTCAGAGAGTTTCAGCGCGTATCTTTGATCTGCTATTGCAAGTTAATTGCATCACCAATCCAACCCATTCATCAATAATTACCGATCTCCCAACCCAAGGTCATCAACTCGGATATCTCAGTAACCAATAACCGTAGAGAAAAACAAATGACGCCACGTGAAAGAAGAGACAATTCTTCATAAGATAGACACCCTACAATGTTGTCTTTATATGGACTAATATATAGTTAACAACAATTATCTCGTTAAATAATAACTTTAATGACAAAACAGCGGCGGAATTCGTAAGAAGAGGTGTTTTTACATAAACAATGTTCTCATCGCTTTTCTGATTATTCCCATAGCAAGGGAGATATATGTATTGGGTGTTCTAGCGCAGCCATGACCTACTTTTGATATCATTAAATAACTCACTTAATATTGATCGTAGGAAGGAGAGATTGGTATCAAATTAAATGTAATCAATTAGCAAAGAAAATTGCTATCTCAAAATTTTCCATTAGTTGTAAATTACCGAGCTATAAACAAAAAGTTAAATTATTATTAAATAACTCACTTAATATTGATTGTAGGAAGTGGTGATTGGTATCAAATTAAAGGTCATCACTTAGCAAAGAATGTTGGTATCTCACAAATGTTTCATATCAATGGTAAATAGTGTGAATACAATTTTAAAAGAGGAGGTTGCGCGGAGGGGAGGAGGATGCAGCTAGCAGACATACATATCATCAACTTGGCTCGTAAGAGTTTTAGCGCCTGTAAGAGTTCAAGCGCGTATTGCATCACCAACCCAAGGCTATCAACTCAGATATCTCAGTAACCGATGACCGTAGAGAAAAACAAATGACGCCACGTGAAAGAGGAGACGATTCTGCATAATATAGACACCCTAAAATGATGTCTTTATATGAACCAATATATAGTTAACAACAATTATCTCGTTAAATAATAACTTTGATGACAAAAAAGTGGCCGAATTCGAAAGAGGAGGTGATTTTACATAAACAATGTCCATATCGCTTTTTCGATTTGTCCCATAGCAAGGGTGTTAAAAGCATATATGTTTAAAAATTTGAATTCCCCGCCCTGCGTCCTCCCGAATCATTATTTTCGTTTCACTGTACGAAATAACTTTGAAACGAAAAATAACAACTCGCTTAATATTGATCGTAGGAAAGAGAGATTGGTATCAAATTAAAGCTTATCATTTGAAAAAGACAATTAATTGTACATGTTTTCTGTAAGTTGTAAATTAACCGAATAATAAACAAAAATTGGTTTATTACTAAAAATATTTATTATTTTGATCGTAGGAAAAAAATATTGGTATCAAATTAAAGGTTATCATTTGAAAAAGATAATTGGTATCTTACATATTTTTCCATAAGTTGTAAATTAACTGAGTTAAAAAAGCAAACATAGTTTAATAGTTTAATAAATATACTCGCTTATTATTGAGTGTAGGAAAAAGAGAGTGATATCAAAGTAAAGGTAATTATTTAGCAAAAAAAATGATATCTTACAAATTTTCCATAAAATGTATATCAACGGAAAAATAAACAAAACAAAGTTTATTACTAACCGTAGTCGCTTAAAATTGACCGTAGGAATAAGAAATAGGTATCAAATTCAAGGTTATCATCTAGTGAAGAAAATTGGTGTCATACAAATTCTCCATAACTTGTAAATTAACCGAGTTACAAACAAAAAGTTAAATTATTATTAAATTACTCACTTAATATCGATCGAAGGAAAGAGATATTGGTATAAAATTAAAGGTGATCATTTAGCGAAGAAAACTGCTATCTCACAAATCCTCCTCCATAAGGTATATTCGTTTCAGCGCAGCAATGATCTACTTTTGATATTATTAAACAACTCGCTTAATATTGATCGTAGTAAAGAAAGATTGGTATCAATTAAAAGGTAAACCTAATTACATCACCAACCCAACCCATGCATCAATAATTACCCAACCCAAGGCTATCAACTCGGATATCTCAAAAGTTACCTCCCCTTCGATAATAACCCTACCCTTCCAGCAATGTATATAAGCCCTCGCAGACGATAGTGAGTGCGATACTCCCCCTTTATCCAACTCCTAGCTTGAATGATGAAACATCAAGTATACGTTGCAACACTCTCCAAGTGTGCATGAGTTATAAAAACATTAGTTTTGCGTCAGACTACCACTCTCCCAGGTTGACTTCCCTCTCCACAGCTTCCATTCCCTTGCAACAGTGAGATATTAAATCCTTCCTTACGTAATATACCCCTCATATCCATCCTCTCAGACAGTATAAAAGCGCGTTAAATCGAAGCATCATATAATCGCTGACAAATATTCGACACGTTGGTATGTCTACCTTACTCTCCGTGAAAGCTGAGCTCGGTGGGAAGTATCAACTCGTCGTTCGCAAATTAAAGGATAAAGTGAGCAGCATATATGAAGTGCTCCTCCCATTACCACTACTGGGTAACAACGAAGAGAATGATCTTAATCTCAGCATAGAATTCCAGGAAAAATGCTATGCAATCTTCAAACATATGGACAAAACCATAAGACTCGTGGGGAAAAGTGTAGTGTTCTCAGGATTTGATAATCTTGAAACAGACGAAGTAGAGCGTTTCAACGTCTCCACCATCAAGCAGCTGAAACTCGAGGGGGATAAGCTGGAGAAGGCCGAGAGACAAGACCCATCCATCACGTGTCACGTCTACGATATAAAGAAGAAGAACATCGTAAAGGGAAAATCCAAGTTTATTTCAAAAGGTGGCGCAGCATCAACAGATGGTGACCAATCCGATTTTGCTCCACCGGTAACATTCACTACTGGAGAAAAGTCACGAATCAACTACCGTACAGTTTACTGTGAACGAGGAGAGCATTTGGAAACGTATACTTTTATACTGAATGTTGTACCAACTGATTATGCTTTGTTCTAAATAAAAGAAAATCAAATCTTCTCATCTAGTCATCATTTCTCAATACCTTATCCTTAATATTAAGAGGAAGTGTTGATCAATAAATAAAACACAAAGCATATAGGTTTTACAAATTTATTTAATTTTTTAACATATTTTATTTTGTGTACACCAATCTGTCAGCTTATGTAAAATTCTCTCGCACGTTACAGATTATTTTGAGAATGCGACTCGATTAAACAACCTTTATATATGTCACTAATTTTTTAAGTGAAGGATAACCGTACATTTCCAAGTTACGCACACATATTCCTTTGGGAAGGAGACTGGTTAAGAACGATACCTTTTGAGCACCTTATTCTGACGCAGTTAATTTATGCAAGGTAATTAAAAAAGCCATATTTAATTTCTAATTAATTGACAGCCGTAATTAATTACTAATTAATTATCCCTATAATTTATGTTTTCTCTACGCAAAGACTTGCTCAATAATAAACCCAGCGATAATCAATTAGAATCAATGGAAAGAGGAGTTAATTCTACGTAAAAAAGGTCCTTATAAGCTTCATCCCCAGCCTGATAGAAAGGCTTCGTTTATTAAAAAAAACATATTTTTTTGTCAATATTAGCAATTTTATCCGTTATTAACAAACTCAGCGAAAAACCCCAATGGTACCACGTGAAAGCGGGGTTAATTTAGCATATAAATGATACCATAGTCCATACATCGCAAGAGTAAATTACCTACAATTAGTGGTTATATAATAACAACAATTACTCGGAAACTATGATTTATTGCGTACCCAAATTTTCGACGTATAAATTCTTAGATGCTCCTTCATCACCATGCTAAAGTTCAACTGTATCGTACTATAAACAAAGGATTTAAAAAATCAAGTACAACCATTTTTTATGAAATAGTAGCAACAAATTTGAACTTTTTTTCTGCCAATTCGTATTCTCCGGAAATGTTTTAGCATATTTTATTTTATGTACACCAATCTGTCAGCTTATGATAATTTTCTCTCGCGACATATATACATTTGATATGTTTCATCACGAATATAGACGAGGGAAGTTCAGAAAACTCTTTAACAAAAGGCATGCGTTGTGGTCATATTGACGGCTCCCAGCACAGAACTTGAAATCATTGTTTCTTGAGAAATCGCACAGCTCATTAAACATGTGAAACTGAGAAAAACTACGTAGGTATTGTGTATGAATCCCAAATTCTGCACTGAAGCTACATTAATGAACTTATTATTTCATCAATGGAAATTTAATTGTACATTACTCGGCAACAGGAAAGCGCGACTAAAAATAACTGTAGTCTTCCTCAATAGATTTGATCATGAAGAAGAAATTATATGGTGTTTTGGCATCTACTTATTTTCATACAAACAGAAGACCATGTCAAATGATACTCTGACAGCAGGAATTCATGCTTGAGAAATAAATAAACTCATAAACTTCCTCTACGCGTGCAATTCATAGTAGAATACAGAAGTTTTGTATTTAACAACGATAGAAATATAACACTTAAAGATACTCATGGTACGCTCCTCACTGACTCAAATAGATCTACCTTGATTCCTAACACCTCTTGCGTAAGCAAGAATGTGCTGTAATTTTACTATCGGCATCTTAACATATCGTATTGCAGAATTAAACAAATCGTTGAAAGTGGGGTTGAATTTTACAATTGAAACGATTAATGCTGAGAGAATCTGTTGATATAATGAGGATCTTTGTGTTGCTTTTAGTGCATGTCAAATGGTCAGCGCCACTTTTTTGTATAAAATGCTTTTGTATAAAGTACATTAAAATGTACGCTCTGATGCTAGTCTAGCAGCGAAAGATAGGGAATTCTCAGGGATAAAGCGTGAAACTCTGAAGAACGATTTGGTGCAACTCTTAACATGTTGAGACATTACCATGAGTGGAGACAAAAGAACTCAACTGGCAATAGGAAAAGGAAATTTTAGTCGTTGTAGCACATGATGACCTGCCCGTAATAGCACTTTCTATTCCTCGCGAAATCTCACTCTCAGGACGTACGCTTTTTCTAATCAGTCAAAGAGAAATCGGGATATCTTGTAGAAAGAAGCAATTTTGTGCAGCACTAAGATAAGAAAAAAACAGCTTCCACGGTAACAAGAAGAATAAAGACGGAAATGCTCCAAAGCAGATGAAGAAACAAGCAGTAAAACTCCTCGATATTCAGTAATATAAATCTTGAGTGTCACTATAGATCATTTTTGGCACTAAGTGGAAATAAAAAACATCCATAAAAATTGGTGCGTTAAATGTGTTGAATTATAATCGGAATTCCCTATACTATAAAGGATAAATAAAGATAGAAATGTAGTATTAATAGTTTAGGAGCAAAGTTTTCAGTAAAACATCATTAAACCGACCAAATAATTCAAATCTAAGGCTATTGCATTTCTAATTGCTTTAAATTTAACTAACAAACATGCATAATTTGCTGAAAGGCTGGATGCGGTATTTAAAATCTATCGATATGATGACGAGTGCTTGTAAACCTTCGTGCAGCTCCTGTGATAACTTGATAAATCCTTAGGATAAGTTTATTCCTTGCGAGTATTGCTCGCATATTTATCACCCCAAATGCACGGGCCTCAATGATTTATCATTAAAAGCCCTCCTTGACGCTCGTGACATTTTTTTTTGGAAGTGTATTTCGTGCCAGACTTGCCAGTTTCATTAGTAAACATGACGGCTGATATCGAGCTATTAAAGGAGAAATTAAAACATATTGAAAACGATCGTGATGTAGTTGATGATAAGGACACAAAAGCATTATCTTACTCTGATACTTCGAAGTCTGTCACTGGTAGTACCGAAGATAACGTGAGTGGAAAAAAAAACAGGACAACTCAGCAATTGGACGATCTAAAGCTGCTACAACTGTAATACCGAAGCCTGAAGTTACAATTCAAACGGAGTCGAAGAAGCAACCTGATCAGGAGTCAAACGAGGGTTTCACTGTGTACCATCATAAGAAAGGGAATCGGAGAAGATCTCGCATCATAGGCCAAGGGGAAACTAGTGAGAACGATCTCAGTGATCAAGTTGTTACGCATGTGAACTAAGGAACCTCGTCCTCTGACCACGCGGTGTCGAAGTCTCCAAATTCATTATAACTAAAAGTGATCATCAAAGTGAAAATAATAATGTGTCCCACAGCAACGGTGTTGAACCTAAAACGGCTGTAGTCAATAAATCGAGACAAATCCAATACTCCAATCCAATCCAATACTCGTGCTAAATCGAAAAAAATGTATCTGACAACCCTTTGTGACTCATCGACATTAACGTGGACAATCATACTAAGATGAATGTAAACAGTAGTAATAACTCCAAATGTGAAAGTTTCATATCAAGGTTACGGAAATCAAATAATAACTCTTTTACAGATTCTGCATCTGATTGTGCAATCCATACGAAACAAAATCAATACCATAAACTTTGAAGTAATAATGATTCACCTTTTTCTTTTCATGCGTAATTTGATATTCCCACAATACGATTACGAAGGTGCGAAATGGTTGCCATGGTGCCATCATTTAACGTAAGCTATTGGCGACGACGGTAACGAATTAGGGTGCAACCATCGAACAAACACGTATCAACCCTCCGCGCAACCTCCGTGGCACACCTCCCTCACGGCTTGGCTCGCCGCATCCTCCTCCCTCCCTCCCCAGGGAAGATTGCGCGGATGGGGAGAGTGAGGAAGGTGTGCCACGGAGGTTGCGCGGAGGGTTGATACGTGTTTGTTCGCTGGTTGCACCCTAATTCGTTACCGTCGTCGCCAATAGCTTACGTTAAATGATGGCACCATGGCAACCATTTCGCACCTTCGTAATCGTATTGTGGGAATATCAAATTACGCATGAAAAGAAAAAGGTGAATCATTATTACTTCAAAGTTTATGGTATTGATTTTGTTTCGTATGGATTGCACAATCAGATGCAGAATCTGTAAAAGAGTTATTATTTGATTTCCGTAACCTTGATATGAAACTTTCACATTTGGAGTTATTACTACTGTTTACATTCATCTTAGTATGATTGTCCACGTTAATGTCGATGAGTCACAAAGGGTTGTCAGATACATTTTTTTCGATTTAGCACGAGTATTGGATTGGATTGGAGTATTGGATTTGTCTCGATTTATTGACTACAGCCGTTTTAGGTTCAACACCGTTGCTGTGGGACACATTATTATTTTCACTTTGATGATCACTTTTAGTTATAATGAATTTGGAGACTTCGACACCGCGTGGTCAGAGGACGAGGTTCCTTAGTTTATTGCACAGCGTATTTTTTTACTCCAATTTTACAAGCCGCATGGACGCTTCCTTTTCCTTCGACTCCTACACATGAGTCGCAGATTATGTTAAATTTATTTTTCACATGCGTAACAACTTGATCACTGAGATCGTTCTCACTAGTTTCCCCTTGGCCTATGATGCGAGATCTTCTCCGATTCCCTTTCTTATGATGGTACACAGTGAAACCCTCGTTTGACTCCTGATCAGGTTGCTTCTTCGACTCCGTTTGAATTGTAACTTCAGGCTTCGGTATTACAGTTGTAGCAGCTTTAGATCGTCCAATTGCTGAGTTGTCCTGTTTTTTTTTCCACTCACGTTATCTTCGGTACTACCAGTGACAGACTTCGAAGTATCAGAGTAAGATAATGCTTTTGTGTCCTTATCATCAACTACATCACGATCGTTTTCAATATGTTTTAATTTCTCCTTTAATAGCTCGATATCAGCCGTCATGTTTACTAATGAAACTGGCAAGTCTGGCACGAAATACACTTCCAAAAAAAAATGTCACGAGCGTCAAGGAGGGCTTTTAATGATAAATCATTGAGGCCCGTGCATTTGGGGTGATAAATATGCGAGCAATACTCGCAAGGAATAAACTTATCCTAAGGATTTATCAAGTTATCACAGGAGCTGCACGAAGGTTTACAAGCACTCGTCATCATATCGATAGATTTTAAATACCGCATCCAGCCTTTCAGCAAATTATGCATGTTTGTTAGTTAAATTTAAAGCAATTAGAAATGCAATAGCCTTAGATTTGAATTATTTGGTCGGTTTAATGATGTTTTACTGAAAACTTTGCTCCTAAACTATTAATACTACATTTCTATCTTTATTTATCCTTTATAGTATAGGGAATTCCGATTATAATTCAACACATTTAACGCACCAATTTTTATGGATGTTTTTTATTTCCACTTAGTGCCAAAAATGATCTATAGTGACACTCAAGATTTATATTACTGAATATCGAGGAGTTTTACTGCTTGTTTCTTCATCTGCTTTGGAGCATTTCCGTCTTTATTCTTCTTGTTACCGTGGAAGCTGTTTTTTTCTTATCTTAGTGCTGCACAAAATTGCTTCTTTCTACAAGATATCCCGATTTCTCTTTGACTGATTAGAAAAAGCGTACGTCCTGAGAGTGAGATTTCGCGAGGAATAGAAAGTGCTATTACGGGCAGGTCATCATGTGCTACAACGACTAAAATTTCCTTTTCCTATTGCCAGTTGAGTTCTTTTGTCTCCACTCATGGTAATGTCTCAACATGTTAAGAGTTGCACCAAATCGTTCTTCAGAGTTTCACGCTTTATCCCTGAGAATTCCCTATCTTTCGCTGCTAGACTAGCATCAGAGCGTACATTTTAATGTACTTTATACAAAAGCATTTTATACAAAAAAGTGGCGCTGACCATTTGACATGCACTAAAAGCAACACAAAGATCCTCATTATATCAACAGATTCTCTCAGCATTAATCGTTTCAATTGTAAAATTCAACCCCACTTTCAACGATTTGTTTAATTCTGCAATACGATATGTTAAGATGCCGATAGTAAAATTACAGCACATTCTTGCTTACGCAAGAGGTGTTAGGAATCAAGGTAGATCTATTTGAGTCAGTGAGGAGCGTACCATGAGTATCTTTAAGTGTTATATTTCTATCGTTGTTAAATACAAAACTTCTGTATTCTACTATGAATTGCACGCGTAGAGGAAGTTTATGAGTTTATTTATTTCTCAAGCATGAATTCCTGCTGTCAGAGTATCATTTGACATGGTCTTCTGTTTGTATGAAAATAAGTAGATGCCAAAACACCATATAATTTCTTCTTCATGATCAAATCTATTGAGGAAGACTACAGTTATTTTTAGTCGCGCTTTCCTGTTGCCGAGTAATGTACAATTAAATTTCCATTGATGAAATAATAAGTTCATTAATGTAGCTTCAGTGCAGAATTTGGGATTCATACACAATACCTACGTAGTTTTTCTCAGTTTCACATGTTTAATGAGCTGTGCGATTTCTCAAGAAACAATGATTTCAAGTTCTGTGCTGGGAGCCGTCAATATGACCACAACGCATGCCTTTTGTTAAAGAGTTTTCTGAACTTCCCTCGTCTATATTCGTGATGAAACATATCAAATGTATATATGTCGCGAGAGAAAATTATCATAAGCTGACAGATTGGTGTACATAAAATAAAATATGCTAAAACATTTCCGGAGAATACGAATTGGCAGAAAAAAAGTTCAAATTTGTTGCTACTATTTCATAAAAAATGGTTGTACTTGATTTTTTAAATCCTTTGTTTATAGTACGATACAGTTGAACTTTAGCATGGTGATGAAGGAGCATCTAAGAATTTATACGTCGAAAATTTGGGTACGCAATAAATCATAGTTTCCGAGTAATTGTTGTTATTATATAACCACTAATTGTAGGTAATTTACTCTTGCGATGTATGGACTATGGTATCATTTATATGCTAAATTAACCCCGCTTTCACGTGGTACCATTGGGGTTTTTCGCTGAGTTTGTTAATAACGGATAAAATTGCTAATATTGACAAAAAAATATGTTTTTTTTAATAAACGAAGCCTTTCTATCAGGCTGGGGATGAAGCTTATAAGGACCTTTTTTACGTAGAATTAACTCCTCTTTCCATTGATTCTAATTGATTATCGCTGGGTTTATTATTGAGCAAGTCTTTGCGTAGAGAAAACATAAATTATAGGGATAATTAATTAGTAATTAATTACGGCTGTCAATTAATTAGAAATTAAATATGGCTTTTTTAATTACCTTGCATAAATTAACTGCGTCAGAATAAGGTGCTCAAAAGGTATCGTTCTTAACCAGTCTCCTTCCCAAAGGAATATGTGTGCGTAACTTGGAAATGTACGGTTATCCTTCACTTAAAAAATTAGTGACATATATAAAGGTTGTTTAATCGAGTCGCATTCTCAAAATAATCTGTAACGTGCGAGAGAATTTTACATAAGCTGACAGATTGGTGTACACAAAATAAAATATGTTAAAAAATTAAATAAATTTGTAAAACCTATATGCTTTGTGTTTTATTTATTGATCAACACTTCCTCTTAATATTAAGGATAAGGTATTGAGAAATGATGACTAGATGAGAAGATTTGATTTTCTTTTATTTAGAACAAAGCATAATCAGTTGGTACAACATTCAGTATAAAAGTATACGTTTCCAAATGCTCTCCTCGTTCACAGTAAACTGTACGGTAGTTGATTCGTGACTTTTCTCCAGTAGTGAATGTTACCGGTGGAGCAAAATCGGATTGGTCACCATCTGTTGATGCTGCGCCACCTTTTGAAATAAACTTGGATTTTCCCTTTACGATGTTCTTCTTCTTTATATCGTAGACGTGACACGTGATGGATGGGTCTTGTCTCTCGGCCTTCTCCAGCTTATCCCCCTCGAGTTTCAGCTGCTTGATGGTGGAGACGTTGAAACGCTCTACTTCGTCTGTTTCAAGATTATCAAATCCTGAGAACACTACACTTTTCCCCACGAGTCTTATGGTTTTGTCCATATGTTTGAAGATTGCATAGCATTTTTCCTGGAATTCTATGCTGAGATTAAGATCATTCTCTTCGTTGTTACCCAGTAGTGGTAATGGGAGGAGCACTTCATATATGCTGCTCACTTTATCCTTTAATTTGCGAACGACGAGTTGATACTTCCCACCGAGCTCAGCTTTCACGGAGAGTAAGGTAGACATACCAACGTGTCGAATATTTGTCAGCGATTATATGATGCTTCGATTTAACGCGCTTTTATACTGTCTGAGAGGATGGATATGAGGGGTATATTACGTAAGGAAGGATTTAATATCTCACTGTTGCAAGGGAATGGAAGCTGTGGAGAGGGAAGTCAACCTGGGAGAGTGGTAGTCTGACGCAAAACTAATGTTTTTATAACTCATGCACACTTGGAGAGTGTTGCAACGTATACTTGATGTTTCATCATTCAAGCTAGGAGTTGGATAAAGGGGGAGTATCGCACTCACTATCGTCTGCGAGGGCTTATATACATTGCTGGAAGGGTAGGGTTATTATCGAAGGGGAGGTAACTTTTGAGATATCCGAGTTGATAGCCTTGGGTTGGGTAATTATTGATGCATGGGTTGGGTTGGTGATGTAATTAGGTTTACCTTTTAATTGATACCAATCTTTCTTTACTACGATCAATATTAAGCGAGTTGTTTAATAATATCAAAAGTAGATCATTGCTGCGCTGAAACGAATATACCTTATGGAGGAGGATTTGTGAGATAGCAGTTTTCTTCGCTAAATGATCACCTTTAATTTTATACCAATATCTCTTTCCTTCGATCGATATTAAGTGAGTAATTTAATAATAATTTAACTTTTTGTTTGTAACTCGGTTAATTTACAAGTTATGGAGAATTTGTATGACACCAATTTTCTTCACTAGATGATAACCTTGAATTTGATACCTATTTCTTATTCCTACGGTCAATTTTAAGCGACTACGGTTAGTAATAAACTTTGTTTTGTTTATTTTTCCGTTGATATACATTTTATGGAAAATTTGTAAGATATCATTTTTTTTGCTAAATAATTACCTTTACTTTGATATCACTCTCTTTTTCCTACACTCAATAATAAGCGAGTATATTTATTAAACTATTAAACTATGTTTGCTTTTTTAACTCAGTTAATTTACAACTTATGGAAAAATATGTAAGATACCAATTATCTTTTTCAAATGATAACCTTTAATTTGATACCAATATTTTTTTCCTACGATCAAAATAATAAATATTTTTAGTAATAAACCAATTTTTGTTTATTATTCGGTTAATTTACAACTTACAGAAAACATGTACAATTAATTGTCTTTTTCAAATGATAAGCTTTAATTTGATACCAATCTCTCTTTCCTACGATCAATATTAAGCGAGTTGTTATTTTTCGTTTCAAAGTTATTTCGTACAGTGAAACGAAAATAATGATTCGGGAGGACGCAGGGCGGGGAATTCAAATTTTTAAACATATATGCTTTTAACACCCTTGCTATGGGACAAATCGAAAAAGCGATATGGACATTGTTTATGTAAAATCACCTCCTCTTTCGAATTCGGCCACTTTTTTGTCATCAAAGTTATTATTTAACGAGATAATTGTTGTTAACTATATATTGGTTCATATAAAGACATCATTTTAGGGTGTCTATATTATGCAGAATCGTCTCCTCTTTCACGTGGCGTCATTTGTTTTTCTCTACGGTCATCGGTTACTGAGATATCTGAGTTGATAGCCTTGGGTTGGTGATGCAATACGCGCTTGAACTCTTACAGGCGCTAAAACTCTTACGAGCCAAGTTGATGATATGTATGTCTGCTAGCTGCATCCTCCTCCCCTCCGCGCAACCTCCTCTTTTAAAATTGTATTCACACTATTTACCATTGATATGAAACATTTGTGAGATACCAACATTCTTTGCTAAGTGATGACCTTTAATTTGATACCAATCACCACTTCCTACAATCAATATTAAGTGAGTTATTTAATAATAATTTAACTTTTTGTTTATAGCTCGGTAATTTACAACTAATGGAAAATTTTGAGATAGCAATTTTCTTTGCTAATTGATTACATTTAATTTGATACCAATCTCTCCTTCCTACGATCAATATTAAGTGAGTTATTTAATGATATCAAAAGTAGGTCATGGCTGCGCTAGAACACCCAATACATATATCTCCCTTGCTATGGGAATAATCAGAAAAGCGATGAGAACATTGTTTATGTAAAAACACCTCTTCTTACGAATTCCGCCGCTGTTTTGTCATTAAAGTTATTATTTAACGAGATAATTGTTGTTAACTATATATTAGTCCATATAAAGACAACATTGTAGGGTGTCTATCTTATGAAGAATTGTCTCTTCTTTCACGTGGCGTCATTTGTTTTTCTCTACGGTTATTGGTTACTGAGATATCCGAGTTGATGACCTTGGGTTGGGAGATCGGTAATTATTGATGAATGGGTTGGATTGGTGATGCAATTAACTTGCAATAGCAGATCAAAGATACGCGCTGAAACTCTCTGAATTTGTCCGTGGCCTTGACATTTTCTCTACGGTCATTAATTTTTTGAGATTTCCGAGTTGATAGCCTTGAGTTGGGTGATCGGTATTCATTGATGCATGGGTTGGGTTGGTGGGTGGCGTAATTAGGCTGTGGGAGTCGTTCAAGGCCACGCGCTGGAACGTACATTCCTGTCCTACTCAGGTCGAAGGTCACAACAGTTCACATTGCATAAGACGTCTTTTGGTCAAGTAAACATAGACCTGGACACGCCCCCTTCAATCATGGGCGGCACTGTTCTAAAAAATATAGTATAGTTATACTGAGTGGCAACTGTACTGAAGAAATTAAAAGCAGAATTGGGCAAGGAAAAGTAGCATTTAGCAAATATTAAGGAACTGGTAACAGCAAGGAACTTCAAGATGGATATTTGGAAAGGATTTGCAAAATGCTTTATATGGAGCATTGTGTTGTATGGATGCGAAACGGGGACGTTGAAGAAGAGAGAAGAAAAGTACTTAGAAAGCTTTGAAAAGGGGCTATGGCGACTAATGGAGAAGATTGGATGGAAAGATAAGATAACGTATGAAGAAGTGCTAAGGAGGATTGGAGAAGAAAGAAGTATACTGGGAGAAATTATAAAGAGAAAGGCAAAATGGATTGGACATATTTTAAGGAATAACAGCCTGCAGAAATTAATAATAGAAGGGAAGAGAGGAAGGAGGAGGTACGGAATGCTGATGGATATAAAATAAGGAAGGAGTTATGCAGAGATGAAGAGAGAGGCCCAGGACAGAATGCTGTGGAGACAACGCTACCGTTGAAACCTGTCTACGGACAGATGCACCAATGATGATGATGATGTTCTCTGCTAAAGCAAACAGTCGCAGTAAAAACTCGGAATAAATGTGAATATCTCTTAAAAAAAAAAGTTGTCCTAACAGCCCCTGCCTGCCAAACGCCCCTGTAGCGGCTCGCGGAGTGTGGAGTAAATGTAGGTGAATGATAGCAGATGGAAGGAAATAGGAGATGCACCAGGGATGGACCCGGTTATATCTCTACCTCTTCGGGTTCGAGATTACGGGAAAATAATGGAGAATGGTATGCCCCAATAAATGAGGTGATGGAGCGCCATTATTGCCGTTCCGTAGGGCGTCCACCAACCGCCAGGTGTCTCCCTCCTCAGCGATCCCAGCGCTGCGAGTGCGTTGGCGCGGCAAACTGCACGCTCCGGCGAGAATCGTCGTTGCGGTGACGCGAAGCGGGAGAGATCTACTCAGGGGTCGCCGTGGCGACTGCGGATGGGGAAGCTGGGGGCGGAGTTTAGCCAATAATGGAGAGGAGAACTACCAAGTGTTCTCTTCGAATATTTTCCCCGTGCATTCGCAATCGGAGGGGGTTGTATAATAATAAATATATATATATATTTATTTGTCAATGAATTTATTATTTATTGAAGTATAGCTACAATATGGAACACGTCATGAGAAAGCTTACATAAATAAGTAAAAAAAACAGGTACACTTAGAGAGAAATTACACATTTTATTCATAATTACATATGTAACTATGTAACATAATATTTGTTGAATTTGACACCAGTCATATTTTACATGCACAAATTATGTTTCTAATGATATCAATATATCGATTAAGTCTCCTTATTAATATATCAGTTGCATCAAGTTCGATATTGAGCAAAATCTTGCAAAAAAAACGAACAACCAATGAAGTGAATTGAGTAGCATAAATTAAAAATGCTTATCAAAATTTAAATTACAAATGTTGAAAATAGTTTTTTATCGCCAGAAAAAAAAGATTTTGAAATGAAAAAAAAACGAATAAAATAAGAACTAATTCATATAAAAAAACAATCCTGCGAAATGCAATTAAAAGTCAAATAAATATATTCCCATAATTCTGTCTTTTATTTTGCAGGAAAAATGTGCTTTCTCTGAAGTAAAATAAATAGATAAAATTAAGAATGCGTATCAAAAAGTTAAATTTCAAATCTAGAAAGTAAAATTTCAAGATCAAAAACGTATTTATAAATAAAAAATGTATAAAATATGAACTTACTCAAATTCAAATTCAATTCTGCGATGTCGAATATTGCATTTAAATATGAGTTGAGTCGTTATAATATACGTTTTTTTCATTTAAGAATCTATTTAGGTAGTCATGAAAACCTATTTTCAATATTTGGAATTTAGCTTTTAGATGAGAATTATCAATTTTAGCTATTAATTTCTTTTCGTCTATTGTTCGTTTTTCTTACAATAAAGCAATATTTAATCATTGTAAGGTATAATTTCGATTTTAAACTGCATTTCGCGGGATTGAATTTGAATGTGAGTTTATATTTAATTTTTTTTCTTTAAAAGACTTATTTTTTAATCATAAGAAATTATTTTCAAGATATGTTGTATAACTTTTGGATAAGTATTCTAAATTATAGCCATTTATTTCACTTCATATATTTTTCGTATTCCTTACCAAATAAAAAAACATCGAATCATTGAAAGATATCATTTTGATTTAAAATTGTATTTCGCAGGGCTGAATTTGAATACGAGTGAGTTCTTTTTGAAGACCATTTTTCATTTTTTAATCTGTATTTTTGTCATGAAATATTGTATTCAATTTATGGAATTTCACTCTTGAATATGCATTCTTAATTTTAGCTTTTATTCCACTTTAGAAGTTGTTCATTTTTCTATCAAAATTAAAACCATCGAATCATTGAATGATATCCTTTCGGTTTTAAAAGGCATTTTGCAGGATTGAAATTGAATGTGAGTCCTTGTTTTATTTATTTTTTCATTCAAAAACCAACCTTTAGAAATTAAAAATTATTTTCAAAATTTGGACGAAAGCATTTGATAAAGAATTCTCATTTTAGCCATTTATTTCACTATTCATTTCATATTGTTCGTTTTTTTTAATTAAATTATCGGAACATTGACAAATATAAATTCGATTTTAAATTGTATTTCGCAGTATTTAATTTGAATATGAGTGAGTTCTTATTTAGTACCATTTGTCATTTATGAACCCTTTATTTTTGTCATGAAAAATTATTTTTAAGATTTTGGAATATAGTATATATGGATAAGCATTCTTATTTTTAGCCATTTATTTCACTTACGAGAATGTTCATTTTTCTTACAAAATTCGTAGAGGACATCTAATCAATGAAAGATATGAATTTAATTTTAAACTGCATTTCGCAGGAATTTGAATGTGAGTCCTTATTTTATATATTTTTTTTCATTTTTAAGGTCGATGTTTAGTAATAAAAAATTATTATCAAGATTTTCAATTTAACTTTCGGGTAATCATTTGGCATTATTGAATTCAAAACTATAAACGTTATTAATAGCATGGTCGGTAGGGGCACGCGTTTGTTTCGCTAATTTAATGGAAGGTTTATGTTGTTTCAGCCCATCTTTGAAAAGCTGTGAAGTCTGTCCGAGATAAATGCAGTCACACTCTATACACGGAATGGAATAAACTATGTTGCTTTTCGAATGTTTTCGTAGATTTACACAGTTAATTTTAATTTGCATAAATATCTTTTGAATTTCTGCGGTATAATTACTTTTTTGATCAACAGTTTCGCCGTGCTGTTATGTCGGCTTCCTCAGGCCTTCTGAACAACAATCACAAATAAGTCTAACTTCAGCGGTTATTATGTAACAGAATTAATTTATACTTGAATTTTGCAAAAGTCTTTTCCACCCATAAGGGATTTTATAGCCATCCTCTCTGTTTAAGTTGTTCTGTTTCATAATAACCGCCGAAGTTTGTTAATTTATTTCGAGTTTGTTGATTCAGAAAGCCTGACAATGCCGGTAGAATAGCACGGCGTTGCTCAAAAAAGTAACTAACTATACCGCAGAAAACCGAGTGATATTTATTCAAATTAAGTTACTTTACAGTTCTGGTGGAATTATGGACTTGAATTGCTGTGTATACCAATTTATATAGAGTGCTGTGGTGTTTTGAATGATATTTAAATTTAGACTTTTTGAACTTTTTGGCAATCAGTTCTTATAATCCCTTGAATGTAAATGATGGTTCTGTCAATATATGGAGATGTAGAAGGTGTAGTGTGTGTTGGGGAGGAATTACTGGGAATTGTATCTGAATAAGCGTTGTTCCCCTTGTTCAACTTTCCACTCCTTGTCTCCCCTAAGATCCTCAGGGAGGTAAACCATTTTTCTTTCCAGGTCAATCCCTGGACCTCGTATTGCAAAGCAAATCCGAGCATGATAAGACCCATGAGCTTACTCGCCACTCATTTCAGCGAATCCATCCTTCACCGCTGCCCGAATTCTCAGCGGCTATGCGCTGACTTTAAATATTCCCATCCCGTCATCATTAGCACTCATCGATGTTAAGATTGGTTTTCTTACCGCACTTCTCAAAACTCTCCTCTCAATTGAACGTTTCTTTTTGCTTCATTTTAATGTATATCCTAAATTACTTCGTTCGTATTATTCTTCGATCTTCCTCGGTCATTCTTCCTCTTCATTTCTCCTCCCCTTCAATGTTTTCAAGAGACAGTTCTTTCGCAAAACGTGTCCAATAAGTTTGTCTCGTTTTCATCAACTCAAGAGTTTTCATTGATCATTTTTTCTCTCCAACTATTCGCATGGATTCTTCATTAGTGATTCTCTCCACCCAATCGATCATCATTCTTTGAAAGCGCCTCGTTCCCATAGCTTCCAATCGTCTTTGTTCTGCAGCAGGTATTGTCCAGGTTTCACTGTCGTGTATAAAACGAACGCTCCAATTTCTCGAGCTTTAAAAGCTATTGGTAGGATGGGTAAATAGGTTTATATGTTTGTCTGGGTTTAAACTAACTTCACGTTTGTCCGAAACTAATACAATCGTACGCTTACATGTGTATGTTTACTCCTTTCCCGTCGTCTGTGGACCCCGAGGGCCTTCTGCTATCGATTGTAGTTCAAACAAGGCTTCGTCCAGTTCTCAGATGAGATTCGGCGGGAACAAAGCGACTCCTTACTGCACCTTGGAGTAGGTTTGGCGCCACGATCGCTTCCTTTGCTCAGGTGGGGCAAGATGGAGTGTTGTTCTATTATGAACTTCCCGCTGCATTCTACGAGGGTGGTTCAATAGGAAACTTCAATTTTTTGGCCCTCAATATATCCTTGTCATTGTCCACAAGCTATACTGTTGGTAATTTACAAATCACACAGGCCACGTTTTGAATTTTCATCTCACTTTTAAAGTTTTTCATTTGAATCACGCTCGAAATTGTCCATCATCGGAAGCTATTAATTATACTTTTAATTAACTTTTTTCGTAGATTTTCGCAGTTCATTTTAATTTTGGTAAGTTTCTTTTGGATTCCTGCGATTAAATTAAACTTTTTAGCAACAATTTCTGCCGGCTTCGTCAGGGATTCTAAATCAACAATGAAAAATAAATAAACAAACTCAAGCGGTTATTATGTACAGCATGATTAATTAATACTTTAGTTTTTCAAAAGTCATTTCCACGTATAAGGAAGTTTGTAGCCATCTTCTCTGTTTAGGTTGTTAGGTATTTTTTTCTATTTCAATGGTTTCCCTGATGTTCCGTGGATAGTAGCTAATTTCTTTACATAAAACTTTCGCCTTTTTGATGTCAATACTCTGACCTTCTAAAATTGTGTGCTCAGCCACGGCAGAGTGATACACCAATCATTCTTCCGAATAGCCCGTTCGTGTTCCTTCAGTCTGCATCCTAATATGCCTCTCTTTGTCTGGCCAACATATGATCTTCCGCAACTACAGAAAATTTCGTATATGCCTTCGAACATTGTGGGAGATAATGGATCTTTAGCTCCTCTAAGATGATCATAAACTTTGGAGGTGGTGTTAAATCTTGTAATGATGTTATGCTTCTTCATGATTTTACCTATGCGATCTGTTTTTCCCGCGATGTAAGGTAGCATAACATATCCCAAAGGATTAGATGTCCTTGTTATTCGTACTCAAATATTAGCGGCTGATATCCCAAAGGCTTAGATGATTTAAGTTTGTTTATTTATTTTTCATTGTTGATTTAGAATGCCTGAGGAAGCCGGCAGAATAGCAAGGCGAAACTGTTGCTAAATAAGTTTAATTTAATCGCAGAAATCCAAAATAAACTTACCAAAAATACTTTTGATTTCATTCGATTTTTTTATATTCTACGATTCTACTTTTCGATATTTAAGTTCAATTGTGTTCCCCTCATCGTTCTTGAAATAATTCGTTTTGGTAAATTAATTGGTTTGAAACGTGACTCCGTGGATGTGGTTGATATCAATTGTAATATCAACTTTTTCACAGTTTATTTATTTCCGCACACGTTTCCACCTTTAAAATGCATCTTCTTGCATATTCTGAAGCGTTAAACGGTCTATGTATACAGAGAGGAATTTCTTGGCGAGTGAGGGTGGCTAGAGGTGGCAGAACGAGAACAAAAATGATGGGGGGGGGATTTTAGAAGCATTTATGTTGGGGTAACCTGGTAAACAAAGAGCTCTTTAAGAAAGCACGATGTGGTGGGGGTTCTGAAAACAAGAGAGAACGAATATTAAGGATTTATTAATATTGCAAAATATTGCTTTAAAAATCCAAAGTACGTGCACATGTGAATATTTAAATACAGCAATTTCACCATATTATGTATTCAGTGTACTTAAATGGCACGTACAGTGTTTTTGATCTACTTATGTTATATTATTTTGTATGATAATCCATGTTTACGTGTGAAAGAGTTGGTAACCCCTAAGCAGGAAGCTTTGTTTCCTAAGAGGTACCTATATTCCTCGATTAAATGAACTACTATTAACGTATATTCAGTGTATTTATATGAGGAATAAAATTATTATTATTTATCAGCTTCCACCTAAGAATTCATATTTTGCAATAGTTTTATCTCAATAATAAAGAATGAAAAACTCACAGAGTAGTTATTTACTATTCACTATTTCACACTATTTAATAAAAGAAAACCGACCTAGGTTTCGGCATGCTGTGTCACCTTCAAGGTCCAACATGACCCGTTTGTTGTATTCTCTCAGTTTTTTATTATTTATAATGGAAATATTTAGGATAATCATCAGAACTAGCCCATCATGTAGAACTGACCACAGTTTGAAGAAACATCGGTCGTCAAGACGAAGATGATGCGATAACCTTAGCTGGAGAAGGCTGTAATTAAAGAATACACGGAACACAGGAGCCTACTATAAAGGAAGAAGAAGATGAAAACTAGTCTCTATTTTTTTTATTTCTGACCTCTCTTCCTCCCAAACTCAAACATTCTATAAATTACGACAAAACTTAATTTTCTGGAGAAATTTAGGGTTATCTCCTCTCAGTGCTCCCGTTGTGGGGTCGGCCTTTAAGTGTCCCGGGCATGTTTGGACAGAATTTGCATAAACAGGTGCGACTTCTCTCTCTGCGCTCACCCTTTCCCTAAGTTATCCTCGACGCTGAATATCGCTCCGTCCAGAAGTTCTCCCCAGGTCCCTCGGTTGTGTGACAGATGAAGTGCGGTAAATGAAATGAAAGCGGCGGTGGCGAAGAGGCCGACGGGAAGACGGGTTTGGAGAGGAGGGAGGGAAGAAGGAAAGAAATAGTTGCCAAGTCCGCGTGTGTTAATTGTCACCGAGTTTGTGGCGACACCCTGAAGTGGAGAGTGAAGAAGGGGGTTTGTCGAAATGGTGGGAATGGGGAGGAAGGTGAGAGGATGAGGCAGAGGGAATGGGGAAGAAGCAGTGGTGGAAGAATTGGAGGGAGCAGCGTATATGGGAGAGAGGGGTAGTAGCGTGGGACCTGTGACATAACAGACCCACCCCTTTTCCGCGCACCCCATGGAGCAGCAGAGCAGGAGAAGGGATGCTGGAGAGAAAGGGGAGGGTTGACGTGTTGCCGAGTGAAATTCGTTGGAGGAAGGAGAAAACTTGGGGTACTCGCCTCTGTCGCTAAAAAAAAACTAAAAAATGGAGAATCGTCGTGATTGGCGTGGAGGCGTGACAAATTACCGCGGGGTTGAGAGGAGGGTGGGACTGCTTGTGGGCGTGCAGATTTTGTATCGTTGAAGTTAACTCGAAAAAGAGCCGAAACTCCAGGGAAACTTTGTCGCTGAGAGCTGAAAAGGTTACGACGTATATATATTATAAGATAATATCCAAGATAAAACGGAGTTGACAGTTGGAAATT
Organism: Pyrrhosoma nymphula; assembly: GCA_963573305.1. Classification (NCBI taxonomy): domain Eukaryota; kingdom Metazoa; phylum Arthropoda; class Insecta; order Odonata; family Coenagrionidae; genus Pyrrhosoma; species Pyrrhosoma nymphula. Next base: position 16,360,477 of record OY754330.1, on the reverse strand, counting down.
CAGCAAATTTAATGTAATGCTTACAATGCGTATGTGATGAACATTTTATATATCCTTGCATTATTCCATATTGATTTATGTCAGAGGATTGAAACATCCCGACCAATTTTTAATGAATGAGGGGAAGATGAAAGACGGTGAGAGAAGTTTTTGTTTGAGACATGTTGGCATTTTTTTACTACAACTACGCAACGTTTGTTTTCAGACCAACAATTTATTGGAGACTTGAACTTTGAGATAAGTAAAAAGAGTGATCCATTTTACCTGCCAAATTAGAATGGCATTTGTAACAATTGACAATAAGTGCATACTTTAAAAAGTGGCCGGAAAAATATTGAATGTAGGTGAAGCAAACACTATGTGGAAGCTGATTAATCATATTTCTCCTAATAGATGCGGAACTAAAAAAATGTGTGACATATAGAGATAAGTTTTATTAGCATTAATTTATTGTATTTTTAGCATAAATTATTTTAAATTTAGCATTTTGTAGCATTAATTATAAGAAAATTAGCAAATAAATAGCAAAGTATAGAAAATTGGATTTATGGGATTGAAATGTTCACAAACAGAGAATTCCGGTCGAAATTATGGTACCTACGCTGTTATGAATGGAGTATTTGTTTTCATGTAGTTTGTAAATGAATGTGCTGATAAAAAGTGATATCTGAAGAGTAAACGAAAAATATATATCCAAGCTGCCAGGCCTAGATCATTCATTATTTAAACTACATGAATCTTGCAGTTACTACTATAGACAAAAGACGTTCATAAATATATTTTTATTCTAAGGTTTGTTTGCAATATTGGAAATACAAATTTTGTCAATACAAGTTAGCGCCTATTTCGCTAAATACCAATGATTCGCTCTTAAAGACTTAATTAGCATTACTTCGCGAAATAGAAAACCACTTTAAATGCTTCCAAATACCACAAAACATAAAGAATAATCATGAAAACAGGTTTTTAAGAGAATTTAATTTTTTTCGCATTTTTCGTTAATGCAAAAATAACGTATCTATAGTGATATTGTTCCCTTGAATTTTATCACGCAAGGCAATATCATTTAAAATGTATTAATTAAATTTGCATTAAAATTTCACATTACCGTGACAAAAACTGCTATCATGTGCTCACAATTCTGGAAGGAACTATGTATACTTTCCGAGTATTCTCTCGGAATTAGTGGATTCAAGGATTTGTTATCTAAAGGAGAATCTTTGAGGTATAATATACTGGGATTCAACCTAATTGACTGAGCTTGGCTTTTTGCTTGGCAAGAGTATACAGGGAATTGATTAGTAGTAATAACCTGATCCTTGCTTGGGGGATAGGTTCAAGAGTGCAGCACCACGTTTTTATGGGGCGTAAATATTAAATGGCGAAGTTTTATTGGTAATGTAATGTTCCTTAACCACCGCTGTCCCTTCTATCGCTTCTATTTTTATCGTTTAATAATCGTCAAAACCATTTCAGAGTGTGGAATACAATGACGAAATTACTATTTTGACCATTGATACGAATTTTATTGCTAGAGAGCTTAATATTATTGTAGAATTTCGTTTAAAAGCTGTAAAGGCATTGTAAATCTAAAATAATTCATATCCGATTAAATAAATATCGAGGCTGTAGCAAAAATGTTTTAGCTAAACCGTCGCATAAAAAAATAGTTGACCGCGACCGCATGCCGTTATGGGCAACCCAAGCGGAAAGGGGTGGAGATTATCTCCGCCCGGTGGGCGAGAAAAAGGTTCAAAACCTCTCTAGGCCCCGACCCAAGTTAGGGAAATCCTAGATCCTGATACCTGAGAAGATCCTAGCGTACAGTGAAAGCTCCGTACTGGCAAAGCAAAGAAATGTTCCCCGTCCCCGTTGCGAAAGGGTTAACCTTGATGCGACAATCGCTCCATCTTAGCATTTCATTTCATTCTTAATATTCTCTAGCAGTTTCTTCTCCTCCTCCCCTGCCATGCCCAGCGTCACTTATTCATTCGTCTTACTTTCCTTCAATCGCACTTTCTCATATCTCCTCCTCAACAGCATCTCAAACGCCATTCATTCTCTTTCCTCAGGGTCTAGTTATCAGCTTCTTAAAACACCACGCTCCACATTTGAAGGACTACTCTCCAATCTTTTCTAATCATCTTTGCTCAATGTCCCTGTCATTGGTTCTCTCCTATCAACGAACGCCTTTTTCGCCATCACAATTCTCCTTCTTATATATTTGCTATTAAGGCCCATTTTACTCCTGCGCAACACCCTAATCAAGGGTCTGACACTGGCATTACTCCAATGGTTATACATTTCAGCCAGAGCACTCTAACGGTCAGGTGCTAACTATAAGCCCGACAGGTATACTCTTTAATTGAATATCTGGTAGATTTAAGTAGGAAATTACCTATTTATTTTTCAGGAGAAACTTAAAAAGGTAATTGTATAATCAATTCTGCATCCTGAAAAATTCTGGAACCAGATTGCAGCGCAATAATGCCGTCCAGTCCTTCTCTTGGCGTTTTCGCAGTGTACTTTCTCGGCCATCTTCTTTGTTTACTTACGGTTGCGATGGCGATGTCTCTTGTAGTCCCAGGCGTATTTTAAATCTACGCTGATAAACGTATTTCAACAAAAGGAATAATTACTGCATTTTTTCACGAAAAATCAAAGATTTATGGCAAAAACATACAATCTTTATCTTTTTCGTACATACGTATTTTTCCATTTGCGCCTGAAACAATTGGCGCTAGTAGTAATCCATACGAGATATCGCAATTCCGTCAGACCCTTGACCTTAATAATGAATTGGATCCATCTTCTTCTTCAGTTTGTCCTCTCCCTTTTTTCACCATCTCTCTCTCTTTGTGATATAAAATCTCATCACTTCCGTTTTCTAATGATTAGTCCCCATTCCGTATTTATCTCACTGATTTTGAAATGCGTCCACCATTAACTGTCTTAAAAAGGGAGGAATCAGGCGAGGTGTTGTGGAATATGAACATAATAAGAACTATGGGTCTACACTGCATCCACTGATAAATGATGATGAACTGCATCATCATCATTTATCAGTGGAAAATTGTATCGCCATAGTTCTTATTATTAACAAATGGTATTAATTCTCGACCTCTTTTTTTATATGGTGCAAATTTCATGAGTATAGGTAGAGATGGGAAAATTACCGTAATATTTTCATCTGAGGTAAATTACCGTGGTACTATTACCGTGGTACCGTGTGAAAATACTCTATTTGAGTATTTGCACACTTCTGGGAAGTGACATCTAAAAAATCCATCGATACTTCAGGCACTAAATTTTCATTTTGACGCTCGAGAGGATTTTCGTTAATTTTTTATTTGCTAATAAAATCTAATAAATTATTATTGCGCCGAAACACTGGTCCGCCATGTTTTGTTGGCTCTGACGTCATCTCCCACAGTCGACCATTTGTTGATTTGGAGATTGTGCGACTGTGCAGTCTTTGCGTGCGGACGAAACTTTAGCTATTAATTAGCAAATATCGAAATAACTTCGAAAAGGCAAATACTATTTCACTCTCAGCGCACAGCTAGGCTATTTCGCTTCTGCTAATATGGGGGATGACGTCATACTACGAAGAACCAATGGTTGGGCGTTTAGACCTAGGCAATTTCGATGATAAAACAATGCATATTAAAAGCTATTTATTAAATTAATTAGTTGGAATTATACCTTGGTATTTCGTACGTGGCATTTCGAAACCAAACACTACTCGCTATAATAAATTTCAACAAAATACCTCACTTACGCAAATACTCTATCTCGGTAATTTTTGAAAATTACCGTAATTTTCCAGTATTTTTCAGTTTTAAGCATTAAACAGAAAATGTATGGTTAAATAAGAATGCCAATAGCAAAAGGAAGGGGATACGATGTTTAAACCATACCTAATGTAACATTAATCTATTATATATTTTTTAAATTGCAAAAAGAAATACAGCATCAACACGCAATCTGGCTTTCTTTTGTCAAAGTATGAGAAATTTTCAAGAAGAATATTCTACTAATAATTACTCAATAATGTTATAATTTAAGTAAAATATTCCAAAAATGAGTTGTATATGCCTCAATTTAAAATTAAACACGTTGGAAATGTGGACTTGGCTTAAAAGAACATGTTGGGAATTTATTTGTATGAAAAATTATTTCAAATATAGGTGAATTATCGAGAAAATTACCGAAAATTACGGTAATTTTCAAGGGGCGCGGTAAATTACGAAAAATACCATGGTAATTTACGAAAATTACCGTGGTAATTTTCAAAGTGGCCCATCTCTAAGTATAGGTCAAATATTTTTTTATTTTTAAACTTTTGCCGACGTTTCGGATGTTTATTCATCCATCTTCTGGGCTGTAAACAATGATGTATGATGATAAATGATTGACAGTTCTGTTTTGGTTACACAATTGTAAATTTACAGACATTAAATATAAAAATAAATACACATAGACATTCAATATTTTTACCTTTAAGGTTTAAATAAATAAAAACAGCACCAAAGTTTAAAGGTAAAAATCTTGAATGTCTATGTATTTTTATATTTAATGTCTGTAAATTTACAATTGTGTAACCAAAACAGAACTGTCAATCATTTATCATCATACATCATTGTTTATAACACAGAAGATGGATGAATAAACATCCGAAACGTCGGCAAAAGTTTAAAAATAAAAAATTATTTGACCTATAGGTACTCATGAAATTTGCACCTTATTATTAACTGTCTTTGTTTGGATGACTAACAGACTAACGACTTGTCATTAGCTAACCTCACGGATTTACTGAGCTACATTCCATCTTTTATTCCCACATTTAGCTTGCATGCCTCTCTTTACATTTCCTCAGCATGACAAGGAAGAGAAATTCGCTCTTGGGGCACACTCGGATCACTTCGTGTAACTACGCAGTAAGGAAATGAAAAACCGAAGGAATTTGGCGACGATTTTTCATTCATTTTTAGAGAGTGCACGTGGTGATCGAGACAAATGGCGCTCAAATGGCAATCCCGGGTAACTTAGAGAGTTTTGTCGAGGAATCCCAATTTATTCTTTGTTTAATCTGGGCCACTCGGGGCCTTACATTGAGAGAACGCTAATATCATCGCCGGGTTTCCCTCCACCCATTCGTTCTCCGATAAATACCCAACCTATACAAATCTACGCCTGTGTCATAAATGGCGCGAATCCCCCCTCATTTGAGTTGACTGTCGCTTTCCCAGTGTGTGGGGGTTAGAGTGAGAAAGTGTTAAAATGTGGATATCCATCTTCACGTGTTCCCTTTTGCGTTACCGCACGCCGTGCCACCAACCAACCAGAACCAAAATCGCCGATGCGGGATGTGACGTGAGTCGAATTAGGCTCTCTCTCAGCTCACCGCAAACTACGCTGCGGCAGCGGAATAAGGACACTTTCTATCCGTATTTCAGCCCATCAGGGTCTGAAGGCCAAGGGCACGGATTGCCGCCGTCATCTATTTTTATCCAGCGCTGCCGCAGGCATTAAATCGACGAGGTCTGTGGGTGACGGATTCCGTTATGTGCCCGAGCAAGGTAAAATCGGATACGTGAAAACGTAGGTTGGACCTCTCTCTCTATAGACACTCGTTCATCTATGCTCCACATTACGCGTCAATATCCATTCTGGGTCCACGGAATGGAGGAACCTCCCGACCGATGAGAGGCACATATGCGGCGCAGACAAAGCGGAGCGAAGAGCCCGCGAGTTTGGATTTGCATTCGTAATTGTGTTCTCTGTCCGACGGGAATGCCGAACCCACTCGTGGATGCATGAGGACTCCCTTTTCGGAATCCAATATGGATAATGCCTCGCTTTTGGATGGAACACCTCTCCACCTCACCTCACCTCTTTACGCCCCGCACTCAAAGCAACCAACCCCCTCATCCCTCAGTCCCCTAACGTCTGTCTCTTCGACGGGAATCATAAAACGAAAGAAAGGAAACGCGCGTCTGTCGGTGTGGCGCGCAGGTGGCGATGATGCATAATGCAGCCTAGAGCTAGGCAAAGAGGTTTACTCTCGCTCAATAATTTATCCTCCACCCCGCGATAAATAGTCCCACGCCAATGCAAATAATGCATCATTGTGCTGCTCTGCGGGTCCGTAACATCTCTCACTAACCCTTTTGCTTTAAAATTTATGGCGGCGAGGGATTCTTAACGGCTCACAGGGAGGGATATATATATTCCTTTACCGAAGTACTATCCGATCGTTTACCTAGCATGAAACGAGTACTCCTGTAACATCTATAAAATAAGGAATATATACTTAAACTTGGTTACATGTGGAAGGTTACCTATCTTAAGGTGGTTTGAGCGTGATAGTTCCCTAGTCATAGTGGAGACCATATTTCAATTTTATTCTTTGATTATAGCGTATGTAAGAAGTATGAAATAAATATTGTAATATTAATGGCGCAAACATATAGTTATATATGCCCATAAATCTCAGTCATTAAATAAATAAAGCTGCATAAGTCTCTAACTTGACTCATTTTTTCCCGCCGAACGGCTGAAAACCCTTCAAAACAGCAGGTTTTTTTGCGTTTTTGTAAAACTTACCGTGGTAAGTAATAGATTATTTTTTATAAATAGTTGAGAAAACATGCAATCTATACACTGTTAGTTTTTTGACGTAATCTAGGTGTTATAAATTCATATTTCCTTCAATATTCTCCCTCTGGAGCACTCAGCCATGATCTATCCCATGTAAAACAGCTTATATTCACAGGAAAATCGCTCGAAAAGTAGTTCGGCAAGGGGTTGATATTTTGATATAATTGGAAAGATGAGAGTTGTTTTTTCTTAAATGGGGCTTAATTCATCAAATTCTAGGTGAAGTGATTTTTCGTTCAAACTACCTTAAATGCGGAATACGGGAACTTTTTACTTTTTATATCTTTTTCACATTCATTTTAAAATTAAAATATCTAATTACACCCCTTGAGATACCTGTTCTAAAAATTCATGTTTCTGGGAATAACCTGCACTGTGTTAGAAAGACCGTCCGGCTAATGGTAATTCTTACTTCATAACGTAATTTTTTAGGCAAATAAAACCAAATATTTCCCTGATAGACAACGAGGCGGTCATTCCCGAGGCAAGAAACTTTCAACATATTTTATATTTATTACATCGCTTCCCTGTTCTCTCTATAATCGTTCACATTAATTTTCCCGTTCTAATGTAATTAGCTATAAGTATTTTTATGCCATTGAATTATTTAAATACGATACATTATCCAAAACAGAAGTTCATCTACATCTACATACTACCCCGCAAGCCGCCTCAATAGGCGTGTGGCGGGGGGTGTTAGGACACCAGCCGTTTACATATAAAAAAGGAAACGCTCTAATGAAATTACGCCTAGCATTTATTGAAGTCCCGTATTGTTCGGGGGAAAAACGAATTCCCATACCTATCCGTTCGGCAAAATATCTCTCTTAATTTATCGTTTCTCTCGGACCTGGAAATATAGTGGGGCACTAATATGATGTTCTCCGTGTCGCTCTGAAAGATATCTATTCTCAATTGCTCAAGCAATCTAAGCCTAGCGCGCAGCCTCCGAGTCTCTAGGTGCTGCCAGCTTAATTCGTTTAACATCTGTGTAACGCTGTCTGTACGCCCGTAGCAGTTTTTGACGAATCGCGCATCTTTCCTTTGTATTTTATTAAGTTCCCGGATTAAGTCTTTCTGCACCGGATCCCATATGCTCGCTGCATATTCAAGGTGTGGCCGGACGAGTGCGAAATAGCACCTCTCTTTTACTTTTTCATCCGAAAATCTTCCCACAATACGCTTGACGAATCCTAGCTTCTTCAGAGCTCTGCCACAAATATTTCTTATATGTGTTCCCCACGATAGGTCCGAAGTTATCGTAACTCCTAGATACTTCACTTCATCTGTCGCTTTTATGTTAACACCATGCACAGCATATACATGGGGATAGTTGGACGACCTCCGCAAGAAATGTGCCGCCGTGACCTTGAAAGAGTTATTAACCTTTATCTTGAAACAAAATATTACCTACATATATCGCAACTAAAATCATTTCTTTGGCCTTACTACAGCATAATTTCAGTCTCAAGAGTCCCTTCTGAGATTTTTTTTGCGTGTGAAAGCTCAATTCAATCTGATGATGAGTTCATGAACTATAAGCTGCTTTGGTGTTCGAGTGGCTTGTTGATGTTATTTTTACCTAGCTTCGTTTTTAATAAATGAAACAATTTATCCCCGAATTTAGCCTGGGTGTTCAGGCAAAAATATATAGAAACCCATGCCGTTGAGTGTATTTATCGTGAAAATGACAGCGCATTAGTTGAAACTTAAATCGAAAATAAATCAATTTAGCGTGCCTCTCAAATTCTTTAACTACGTTAATCTGATATTACGTTCCTACGCACTCTTATGGTAGTTTGAGCGAAAAATCACTTAACCTAGAATTTGATGAATTTGGCCTCATTTTAAAGAAAAAAAAACTCATCTTTCCAATGATATCCAAATATCAACACCTTGCCGAACTACTTTTTGAGCAATTTGCCTAAAAATTAAAAAGAGGGAAAATATTAAACAAATTAGGAACTTCTAACACGTAGATTTCGTCAAAAAACTAACGGTGTGCAGACTGCTTGTTTTCTAAACTGTTTATAAAAAATATTCTATTACACACCACAGTAATTTTTATAGAATAGCAAAAAAATCTGCTGTTTTTAAGGGTTTTCAGCCGTACGGCGGGAAAAAATGAGTCAAGTTAGAGACTTATGTAGCTCTATTTATTTCATTTCTGAGAACTTTGGTCATGCACAACTATATTTTTGCGCCATTAATATCACAATATTTATTTCATTCTTATTACAGACGCTGAAATCAAAAAATAAAATTTGAATATGGTCTCCATTATGACTAGGGAACTATCTCGCTCAAACCATCTTAATCATAATGCTTTCTTAATCGTGATAAATGTGGTGACACAATTGAGTCATTTCGTGTGACCCACACGACAGTTGTGCTCTTTTATTTCGCTGCCTTACTTACTTGCTTTAGGCTTGCAAATCATGATGCGATTTCCATTTCAATAGCGTCCTCTCTTGCTGTCTTGCGCAAATGGAACCCTTGAAGATTGATAGAATGCCGCGCATCTTCCCGCTTTCACGCCTCACTTGTTCCACTGAATGCACTCGCTTCGCGTCTTTCATGATCATGGCTTCAACTTCTCCCGCGCGAGACTCAACCCGGGGAAGCATCGTCCTTTATCGAAACGTCTCGGCTAAGAGACAGGCTCTGCTTTTCGCGAAGGCGTAGGAGGTGCAAGGTCTGGCAGGAAAGGGAATTTTCGTGGAATAAAAGAAGGCTTGGCAGTCTGTCTGTCGGAGGCGGCGGGAATGGAAATCAGCCGCAAAGGGGGAGAAAGGAGTAACCGAATCAAATCCCCCTGATAATAAATCCCTACCATTTGTTTACTACCAGTCTGCAGCTTTCTGCGACTTGAGGTCGTTTCAAATTTTGCATCCTGAACTTCAAATTTTAACCACAGGTTGTGTACGTTGGCGTTAAACGGAGGCGTTTACGTTTACGACTAAAGTCTTTACTATGATCATTAAAGTATTCTTTCAATACATGATAAAGAAGCTACAGAACGAAATAGATGGCGTTCAAAAATGATACAGTTTATCATTTGTTAGTTATTTTACGTTAATTTGGAGGTCATAATCTTGCTGCCGTTTCCTCGTTCACAATCAGAAGTTAATGCAGTGTTCCCTCACAATCTGTACCTTCTGTAGTAACAAAATGAGTGAGCAATATGACGGAGCGAATGTGATTCGTTTTCTCTGCTATCTTGGGGGAAAGACATGTCCGCAAAAAAGCTGTTTACGTGAAGGAAACACTATAGATGGCATCATAGGGGACAAAATCTTTTTTTAATGCAAAACTTTTATGATAATTTCGATACACAACTTAATTTTAATGATTTCAACGCTCAAATGGCGATTTAAACTAATCTTGAAGATTTTAACGATTACCATTGGAACTTCTTTTTTACTACACTTTTATTTTTAGTATTACTTCAGTGAAAAGTATTTTAAGATTTACAGACAATATCAATATGATGAGGCACGAAGGATATGAACTTCATAAATTTTATAATATGTATGGTGAAAAAGGACTTCGCGTAATTGTATAAGTTATTAAATAGTTGGTCAATTAATTTATCACAAATCACCAGTTTATGTAAACAAAAGTAAACTGTAATTGTTAGAGGGAGTTGATTTTTGCTATAATAGATTGTCATTAAATGCGTCATGTTTCCATTTTAAAATGTACCTAAGTGATAATCCTTGACTCTTCACTATGTGTGTATGTAAGCACCTCCTGACGAGCCATACCGTTTTGCTCAGGAGGACTTTAAATGTTTATTTTACTTGTGTTTTATTTAAGAATCACTTTTTCGACTGATTTTGCACCTCGCCAGCTGTAACAATGCCTTTTATTGCAGCTATGATCAATTAACTGGTTACCAAGCAAACTTCATAATAATAAACTTCAGATTTGATGTGCTTCAATAATGACTCAATCCGCGTCCCCCGCTGAGAAATTGACAAAAGAAGAAATATTACGTAATACCTATGCGCCGCGAAATCGATAATAAGAAGACGTTACGTAAATACTTAATATGGCGTCGTTGTTACGTCACAACGGCAATTACGGTATTTCTTCTGGGGACGCTCAATATGGCGGAAATGGCTTCACCTCAAGTTATCACGCCACCTCTGTTTTACTATGTACTACTCTAAGCCGAACCCGCTTTGAAGTTGAGACAAATGGTTGCCTTCTCCTCACCTTTATTCGTACCCTTCGCTCGACATGCCCGCGAACAACCTAAGTAGGAGATTAAAATCGCAGTCTCGTCACTCTGGGAAGAAGACGACACTGGTGACTGACTCCGCGCACTGTATGGGGCGCTTGACACGCGGAAACAAAAGAAGGGAAGGATGCGATAACATCCTGTGAGCGGAGGGAGCTGCATCCCGCGAGTTCAGTTTGCGACGGCCGTTGTCGTCGGATACGGGAGGCGAGCGTCCCGACGCCTCGCTTGCCTTTATGATATTCATCCCTCCCCCCCTTCTCTCCAGACAGTTAACAACAAAGACGTCGCCAGATGGAAGGAGATGTTTGCGATGACAGACTGCTCCGAGTGCCGATCATCCCTTGTGGTTCAAATAACAGCGGCCGGCTGACAATGCTTGACTACCCGTTCAGCTTGCTGAGGAAAAAAGATCCTTTTAAAGCTTGCGCAAATGTTCATTCATCAGCCAAAATCGTATTTGCTTCTCAAAGAGTGACATTTTCTGATTTTATGAAATACAAGTAAAAATAAATTGATCTGTTTTATCGTATATTATTATCTTTTGTTTTACATCCTCATACAATCAACGTTAGCTGCTCGTTCGTGAATGACATAGGCCATCACTAAATGATATCAACATTTTTCGGGTTGCATCTGCATATGTATGTTGCTTAGAAGCACAACTGTTTCTCCCGTTATCCTTGCCGGCATTCTCAGATGAAGGACTTCTATTTCTTCGTTTGTGTGGCTGGATGTCGGCATGCAGACTTGCACTATCACGGCGCCCGTAAGCTCTAATTCCAGCTTCACCACCAGGATCCTCTCCCTGTACTGCCAGACCGCTTAACTCTTCTCTTCCATTCAGTATGATGCAAACTTCTGCAATCCTCTTCTTGGTCGTCTCCTGAACATGTCACATGCCCGAATCAAAGTGATAGCTTATCGCAGAGAAAGTTATTGGTATAGTGCCCCGGGCACGACTTGAGGATGGAGGCAGAGAGATTGAAGCAAAGAGAGAAAGAGAAATGATATAGCTTGGGCGTGAATCACATCAGCGCGGGACAGGAGGAGGAAACACCATTTAGTGGAGGGGGGGCTTGAATGGGTCGGGGGGGGGGAAAGGGGTGGGGATAGGAGAGGGGTGGGGGTCTCGATAACAATATTTTTATCGTGCTACCACCCCTTGTGAGGATTCGGATGGTGGGGAGTGGGGGGGAAGGGGTGGTTGAAGGGGAAAGACCTCTCTGGGGAGGAGATGGAGAAGGGATGACGTAGAGCCGGGCTAAGGGCCCAAGGAGGGGAAATAAGTTACGGCAAGGAGCGATATCAAGTAATTGGTACGTGGATTGCCTTTTTCCGCAAGAATGGAGGGGGACGAGAGGGGGAGGTGGGGGGTGGAAAAGGAGCAGGAAAGGGAACCAACCCTATGGACGAGGGTATGGGGGTATTATATGGCGGAGCGGAGAGAACAGACGATATAACGCAATAAAAATGATGTGGTGGAAAAGCGGAGGAGGAGGGAATGGGGTAGATTGGGGGCATCGTGGCAAGTGAAAGGAAGGAAGCAAGAGAAAGAACTGGATAGAAAATGCTTCTATTCGGGGAAAAAACAACAAAAAGAATTGCAGGAGTTGTTGTCGCGGAGTAAGGATGAGGTCGGGAGGCATATGGTGTGTCTTCAACTGAGCAGTCGAGCCATTACTTGCGCCTCGCAGATTTTCGACTCAACTGTCTCCTGGAATTGAGAAAATTGTGTCATCTAACTCAGCGACCTCGACGAGACAATCCGCGATGGTATCTGTACTAAGGAAGAGATATTTCCCATCGCACTTTATCCCAACTCTAAATGCCGTCGTAAAATCCGATATTGAGATAGTGATGGTTGTGAAAAATTACATTAGAACATATCGTTTTTTCTCTGTGTGGCTCAATAAAACCATGACACACATGGCGCATATTTGCCGAATTTTGTTGGAAGATATATTGATACCTCAGCAAGCAACAGATTTGTAATCTCGTGTGCTTTAAGTTAATGCCACCTTTTTCGTAATTTGTCATTTCATACGTTATTATGTCATTCATTCAAATCCAATTGGAATAAAAGATTTTTTATCGACAATTTTCAAACTTGAGAACTGTACTTTCAACGGATTGGGGGAGAAATGGCTTTGGAAATACGTCGATGAAACAGTAGTCTTTCTATCGAATTACAAAGGCTAGAAGTAATCTTCATTTTGTCAATAGAGCTATGTAATATCAAATGATGTTCCCTTCATGAATAACCAAGACTGATAATGTTGGAGCAAAGCATACTTTGCCCGGTCAACCACTGAATTGAAGGTTTCACAAAGGTTACTCGAATGACCTCCATCAGTAAAGCACTTGAAATTTGGGGTCAGTCCTGAAACGGAAAATGTATTTCCTCATAAATGAACTTGTATAACAATATTCTGCCCTCCAGAGAAATGATTACGAGTGCCATTACAATAAACTCAAAGGGAATAACCTGCATTGTTAGGGTTCACTAAAGTGCAGCTTTTTCAATTGCAGCATCACAGTAGCAACGCAGTTGATATTTCTTCAGCCCAGTCAGGTATTTCAGCAACAGTCATTCTGGTGCAATTGAGGTTTTTCACCCTTTTTCTTGTAATTCCTGCGATGCCCTCTTTAGTTTACTACGTTAGCCTCTAGCTTAGGGTAGTTCTGACGGAACCTGTTCTCGGGAACATCACTTAATTTCTATTATCTTCTGCATCGGCTTAATTTTTAGTTTAAAAAGTGCAGGAAAAGAAGTCAGGGCAAAATGCAGAGCAGTTATTTTGAAATAAATGTTAACAGAATGTGTCTAAAATATTTTTCAATTGAGACGTTCCTCCTTCTCAGGATTTTCTTTGCAAATGATAAATTTCTCTCTACAATCTTGAAGTCATCCAATGAATCGCATTTACAGATGAGCGAGTGACTTTGCGATTCAGTATTCTTATTACTACGTGCAAATGATGAATTAGTCATGGGTTCAACTTTATCGGGAAAGCCGTGCACATTTTACGTGGATTCGCCATGGAAGAAAATTAATAGTTATTCTCAAACAAATATTAAAATCGCTGTATATGTTCGGTTGAATCCTCTCTTTGAAACTTTTTCGTTTGAATCCTTTTCCTATAAACAGATTCTGTGCAGTGACATATCAGTAAATTCGCACTAATGCGATGATAATTCTATTCAACTCGTGAGAATAGGTCCGCCACTCAAATAGCGATAGTTCGACTGTTTTATTTTCGCTGAAATATAAGTGTGTGGCCGTCCTAACTTCCTCCTTCCGTCACATCTGTTCTAATCCTATGGCAGTATCAAGTAAAGAGCCAGTGGGGAGTGAAGAGCAATGAACAGTTTAACGCACAACGGATTGGAAAATCAACCGCTAACCTGCATATGTTAGACTATCCAAGCTCTCATGCAAACAATATTACCTGTTAAAACCATAGATGCTTTTTTTAATTTCTTAAAATGTAATGCGATCTTTAAGGTGAAAGTTTTATGCCTCATCTAAAGAGCAATAGTAGCCTTTCTCTGTTACCAAAACGTTTTGTACTTTACATTGAGTATAAAAAATATTTAGTTCATACATGCATGATGTCGTTGCAAAATATACCTAATATAGACAACAATAAACCTGTTGATACTGGTGCAGAACAGAATTTTAATCAGGACTATTGACATCGTGATTTATAAAAGCAGAAGAAGCATGGTTTAAGGATTATTTTAAGCCATAATTGCAGCAATTTTATCATGATTAAATTCCTAAACTGTGCAATAATTACGTTAGATTTCCTTCATATCATATTAAGCCTCCATCATGTTTCGGCTTAGTCCGTGTAGTAGTTCTTGGTAGCCACTGTAACATGTAGGCACCCAATCTCTCATCCTACAACTCACTTTTATATTGTGCCAATGAACATAATATGATATACCCCTTTCATTTTAAATAAAGGAGTCCATTTGCGTTCCACTGTAAATATGCAGCAGATAAAAAATGTATTTTGAAGGATATGTCACTGAATAGGTGATACGTTTGATTTCAGAGAATTCATGAATAATCAATTTTCCATTTTTGTTTGACATTGGTCCTCTTACCGTCTCGTACATAATCCCTTCGAAATATGCGTCTCCGATACTCCTTGCTCAGTTAAATATTCAATGCAACTGATGGGTTTATGACTTCCGCTGATGAATATTGCTTTCATCCAAAAAAAATAGCGCCAGAAACGTCGACGCTGGGGATAATCCATTTCTCACATTTCTAGACCAATCTCTCTGCTCCTTGCTTACCATCCTACTTGATATCTCCTATTTATTTTTTGTCCGAAACGTTTTTTGAACAGAAACATGCTTTATTGCATAAAAAATGCACATTGACAAGCTTAAAATATCATCTATAATGAACTGAATTAATGGCTGCAGCAAGAAACATTCAAAATGTTGCATGTCATCTATTTATACATTATATCTGAGGGTATATATACTCTCGTTTACCCCTCTTTAATCTGCATTTTTATCAATAGATACATTTTATTTTACATTTTAATACATATTGTAAATTAACTTTAGATTTAAATTGTGCATACATCTGAATTTACGCGGATAGATGCCAGCACATGAGGCCATCGCGATCTCTTCTTTCGTTCGTCGTCTTCTTCTTCTCCTTTCTTTCTCCGACCCTGCACTTCTTCTTTTTCCGAGGTCTTCATTCTTCTTTTGGGACTGCTTCTTCTTTCTTCGGCCCTTCGGCCCCTCCGAAACTATCCAAACACGAAATAGGATGTCGGAATAGTCCTATTGGGCACAGAGAAAGTGGTTGGAGCAATTTGCCGAAAATACTGGGAACTGCGGTTAGAAAATTTTCTCCCTGCGTTGGAAAGTTAACTTCAACGTTTCTCAATCAATTTAGTGGTATTAGGTGATTAGGGCGCATGGGTGGTAACATTCTCATTGGCTACTGTTCCTTTCATTTGGTTGGTTGATAGGTCATTTGGGGTGGCAACCGGCAGGTGAGGTTGTTTGCATCTTTATGATTGGTGGGCAGGTCGGTGAGGGAAGAGTCACATGGAGAATGGGAGGGAGGGCGGAAAGAAACACTGCGTCTTGATAGGTATACTCTCAACGAAGGGCACAAAAAGGGGTCCACAGTTTGACGTCCTATCAAACGGACGGAGTACTGCACTTTCAAATTAGCCACCACACTTACCCGAAGCCCTCGTTCGATATGATCTGATAATGATTTCTATCCCAGTTGTTGCGATAATGAGCAGTATGCCCTTTTAACAAATCTCACCTACCTTCCTCGGAAACGCTCCGTTTATTGAAAGAATTGATGCCAAAATATTGTTTGCATGAGTCTCCAGTGTCGTTAAATAGGTTCCTCCGCGACTGTTTGAGTTAAAACAAATACTAAATTCAACATTTTTTATATTTTGTCCAATAAAAATCCTGCTTTCGCTGATGAAATGCGTTACCTACAGAAACCAAAAGTAAAGTACAAAATATGCAGATTATTCCACGAATGTATTTTAAATGAGCAATTTTTGCAGCCATAGGCGGCGACTGCAGCGCCATTCCTACGAATTACCGCATTTTGACTTCAATTACGGCATCAATTCTCAAATAACTAGGAAAATAAGGTGGTAAGATGCCTTTATTCTATTTTTATTTAACTTCTCTGGATTATTTCCTACATATAAATAGTTTTCCGCGAAAATGGCATTTATATTTTTTGGAAAAATACTATTTTTCCCCGTGTTTCTCTCATTCCCCCATTGAACACCATGTAATTTCAAGTTCAATCATAGAATAAAATAGCGTGGAAAGGTATTATTTTGTTGTTCATATCAGAGAGAAGAGAAGGTTTTTTACAAGTAGACAGAATATGAATAAAATGACATTTAAGTCATTTTACGGTGGAACCACTTTAAAGCAATGGTGGTGTTGGTAGAATCACTTTTTGTGAAATCCGGGTTAAGTTAAGGAAAAAAATAAGCGTAGTATTCGATCAATTTTTAATTAATCAAAAGAAACGGTTAAGGTGCAGTGCCGCAGTCATATTTATTTGTCGACCATTTGTTTGATGTATCTGTAAAGGGAGGAAACCATAAATCTAGCATATCAAAACCCTGCATTACAAGTTTACCGGATCTATCTAATAAGTTTAACGGATTTCTAGAGCAACGTTGGCAAACATGCCAAGCATTAGTCATTGATTTGTTATATGAGAAAAGATGACGTCAACTCCTTGACATTTTTTTCGAGGAACGCTCTTAATTCGTAACGTTAACTTTACGTTTTGTGGTAAGTAACATTAGCATTTATTTATTTCATTAGCAGATCTGGATTTTTCACTCTAACCTACCTCTTAAGGGTTCATATTTTGGCAGATAAATAGCAGTTTGTTCTAAATAAGATCTAGGAAGGAATAAGGTAGCAAAGTTCTAAATTTACTTTATCGTCTCACATTCCCTGTGCCCTTTTATTGAATCTTAAAAATACGGTTCGCTCGACCCACTCCCGGCAAAACGCGGAATGAAATGCACGCTCTGAATAAGTGCCAGCAAGATACTATGGATAAACCTGTCAACTCGTGGTCAATTTGAGTTTTTTTAGATTATCCTGGGCTTAAGGCTACATCGCAATTATTGTCTTATCTGAGATACTAATCTAATAAAAATCAAGCAATAATGCATGAAAAAATTAAATATCTCCATCCCATCAACGTTAATTATCAATGTTTTACTGTAGCTATCGTGTGATTGGAGTAGGTTATTCAATGTTGTTCTTTTTTTAACTTCTACTGTCCCATCTAACTTTGGGATTTTTCAATTGGCCATCAGCGGTACCGGGCTTTATGTTTTTTTATGTGCATACTGTTTTTTCAAGACAGACTAACCCGAGACAACATGACACTACTCCTAAACGCTTGCCAGCATGGCAGGGAAACCATCTTGACTAAATTACTCAGAGAAGAAGAGTCTGCTACTGCATGCATCCGATGAAAATCGTTTGGATGAGAGAACGTCGAGAAATAAGTTTTTCAACGCTTAACTTAGGCAGAGAGACATGTATGAAAAACTGAATATGCTTCAAGGGAACGTTGAGTTTGAGTTGAGTTATGCTCTACATTCTACCCAAACAAGTCCAGCGGGTCAGAAATCTAATCACTTGAAGTACACGCTTCTCCAAGTTCTGTCTATGATAGAAAGTGTTTAGGAAAAAGTTCATTTCTGACGATCCTTTTCGTAATTCTTGATTGTTTGCTTATTTGAGGAGGCAACCAATAACTTGGGTCATTCGCGCCTCAAAGTGGGAAGGTTGGTATGGAATGGATCATCTTGGAAATGGATGAAGGGAGTTAAGGGAACTTCTTTCCGTGTCTGCATTAGCCTACTCTGAACCTAAGACGTCGAGGAGTCCAAACTTGAACGTCCCATCCGATAGACTGAGTGAATTACCTCAAATGCTTTCCACAACGCACCCAAGCAGGGATCGGGAACTATGTGAACAGAGTTCTAGAACACAACGCCACAAAGCCGGTTGAAACGCATTACACTGCGCTATAGCCACTCCCTTTTGTGATAAATATATATGCAACTAGGTGACTCTGCAATTGGACATCAATTATGTTGTTTAGTGGCACCGATTAATGTGTAGGATAATTATTCGTGCTATTTAAACAGCATGTAACATTTTAACAACAGTAGATATCCTCTGTCAATGCATCAAGATTCTTTTTCTAAAATAAAAATCAGTCAAAATCGGGAAGTGTTCTGTCGGTTCAACCAAAATGCTCTACATTCTGAATTTATTCTTTTTAAAAAATGCGCTTTTTCAATGTTTTCAGGCTCAATCCAACCCACTGGTTAAAAGAGAGCAGATGGGATCTTGACACAAGAAAATTATCCGTGATTTTTTTACGAAAAAGTGATCCACCTGACATCAGTTCTATCACGCATAATTTGTCCGGGCGTTTTATAAATAATGTAGTTTTTTAATTATTTTCTTTTGCATTTTTCTAGATAGCTAATTGTCGCTAAGTGAAAATTTCGCAACAAATGCCTATCTTTTTGGCGTATTTTGAGCAAAATATCACTTCAAATTTGCTGGATTTGACCTCATTTTAAAGAAAAAGTTCTCATCATTCCAAAGATATCAAAACACTTGCTGAACTAATTTTCGAGCAATTTGCCTGAAAATACTAGTTGTTCTACATGGGATAGATTACGGCTGTGCGCTCCAGAGGGAGAATATTGAAAAAAATTAGGAACTTCTAGCACCTAGATTTCGTCAAAAAACTAACGGTGTGTAGATTGCATGTTTTATCAACTATTTATAAACTATATAATCAATTACTGCAGTAATTTTTGCATAGTGGCAAATAAACCATTAGTTGTGGCGGTGTTTTCACCGTCCTACTGAAAAAATGAGTCAAGTTAGAGACTTATGAGGATATATTTATTTAATTACTTATTTTCGACATAAATGATTTCATTTTTGCGCCAGTAATATTATACTGTTTTGTTCTTACTTCTTACAGACGCTGAAAATTAAAATTAAAATTCAAATATGTTGTTTATTTATGACTAGGGAAATATCTCGTTCAAACTATCTTAAAACTGCGAAAATGATCCATTCAATATGGTCGATTGCGTATTTTAATAGCTTCAGTACTCCCCTTTGTTATCGTGTTATAGCGTTATTCTCTTCTCTATTGCTGGCTACACTTACCGGGATGATTTCGCTGAAAAATCTCCATCCACCATCGAGGCGATTCTATAACCGTGTGCATTTCTTCTCTCTCCTCAGGATACGGCAGTGTGTCGCCGAGGACGGCGCTGGGCAAGACGGTGACGATGGCGTACGCGGCGCTCGGCATCCCCTTGATGCTGCTCTACCTCTCGTGCATCGGCGGCCTTTTCTCGCGTGGTGCGAGGGCCGCCTTCGGCT